>JAQPPZ010002099.1:3042500-5597320 GCA_028583015.1 Wollemia nobilis
GATATCATTGAAATAAATCCGATATAGTATCAAAAATCCAATATAATCTTTGAAATAGAGTTGATATCGTATCGGACATCTGATATCATTCAAATAGATTTGATATCATCAAGAGGTTTAAAACAAACTTGGTATGGGCATAAAAATCAAGGCAATAAGTTGGAGAGTGGGTTTAATGAATGTTTTAAATATTTTTAAACTTAGGGTAAATTAACATGGATCAATTTTAGGTTGTTATAAATGGACACTTGCATAATTACTTTTTTGTTTTGTGGAAAACATCCTATAACGGATGTCACTTTTAGATAAGACCCAAGGAGGTAGGGATATCTCTTTTACCAAAATCACCTAGGGCTCACACCTGGCCTACGACCTTTGACATACTCAAGGAGAAAACCTAAAACAACAAAAAAATAAGAACACACAAACACAAACACACAATAAGATTAAAAAAAACATGCTCCTTGAGTGTGTTAATAAGATAAAGCACAATCAAACACACACACAATAATATAAAACAAAAAAAAAAAATCCAACACGGACCACACAAAAAATACATGAACATAACAAAATATAAACATGACAAAAATAGCAGAACGCTACAAAGACACAACCAACAAAAACATGAAAAACAAAAACAACCAAAACCTAAAAAATAAAAATAAAACAAAAAAACAACCAACAACAACCAACAAACAAATACAAATACATAGAAAACACTCACACCAAAACACAAAAACACCAATTAATACAAACATAAAGAAACACAAGAACAATAAAAAAAAACACAAAAAAAAATACAAAACAACAAAAACACAAGAACAATAAAAAAAACACAAAAAAAAATACAAAACAACAAAAACACAAGAACAATAAAAAAAAAATACAAAACAACAAAAACACAAGAACAACAAAAAATATAAAAACAAAAAACAAAAAAAAACACACACACACACACACCTCAAAAAACTAAACAAAAAATGAAAAAATAAAAAAGAAAAAATTGAACACAACAATGACATTTCTAGACCAAAAGACTTTTAAGGCAAGAATCAATAGAGGAAACAAAAGAAATATTACTTTGACTTAGGGAACTAAGATACCCTGACCGAACCAAAGAGAAGCAAAAATAAAGCAAGAAGAAACTAGGTACCTCCAAAATTGGAGCCATCCAAAGAAATTATAAAAAGAAGAGCTTCTTTTATTTGTGAAGCCCACCATTTAGGAGGGTGGTCGTAGCAAGTAATATTGTGTTTGTCCAAATCCCAATTAGCTAAAGCATAAACACTCTTGTTTCTGATCTTTGACCACATGATTGTAATCAACTTTTAAAAATCCCACCTAGATTAACTGAATCTTCTCAATAATTATTTTTATTCTCTAATCAATCTTATGATTCTTAGGAGTCTTCAAAATATTAATCAGGAGTTGAGAGTCAGACTCAACTAGCATATTTTCCCATACAACCTTAGTAGCCTCTATAAGGCCTCTAAGGATACCATACCCCTCAAAAAGGTTATTGGATAGAATACTCAAATTCTCAGCAAAAGTAAAAACCAAGGAGCCATCTGAAAGTCTACCAATTCCTCCTGCACTAGCTTTTCCAGGGTTCCCTCTAGAGGCTCCATCGGTATTGAATTTTCCAAAATCCTTACGAGGAGGTTGTCAATTCCTTGTTCTATCCATCTTGCAATTACTCACTTTCGCTTTAATATGGTTACCATTAGAAGATTTAATATTCAATCTTTGCATCACTTGAACCCATTATTTGGTGGGAGTTTTGGGAGTGATTAGGGAATTGTTGAACTAATTCAACTAAGTTGGCAATGGTATTTTTCCAAATATAGTGAATATCCTTCCTATATTGATTAAAAATTTGATTGTTCCTTTCATTCTAGATATTCCAAAGAAGAATGGTAGAACCCATCCAAAATAACTGCCTAAAAAAATGATCAACACCCTCTTGTTTAGGCCAGTCCCTCCAAAGTTGTTCAAAAGTAAAAAAAAATGGACCACTATAATCCAAGTAAAATGGCCATTCTCCTTCATAGCTTAGAGGCTAAAGTACACTCAATAAAAATTTGGCTGAGAGTTTCCACATTCTCTCCACACCTATGCATAATTACACTCACAACACTTGCACACATAATTACATGACACTTGTGCATTTCATGTACATTATTACATTACATGAAATATTAACTCACTCACTAATCTAAGTACAACCCTAATCTAATATTTACATTGGTGTACCAAGGTGATACATCGACATGTATCAAATAATGTAATATTCTCCAACACATTTTGTAAACCTCACACTCTTTCTCTTTTTGAGTTCCTATTTCTTTCCTTTTGTCAACATGCCAAAGTTGAACTTCTTGGTGTGTTGATTTAATTATTCCTATCAATCCAAATCATATGTATTTTTAAGTATTTTTTGATTAAGCAAATTAATCATTATTCAAATATTAGGATCCACTCCCAAGATGAACTTTTGCACCTTCAATTATTTCTTGGTCTCATACTCAGGAACATATTTCAAAAGTTTAATGAATCTTTGATAATATGCCTCCATAGTTAAGGTTCCTTGTTGGAGCATAGAGAATTTTTCAAATTTATCTATGTAAAATTGATCCATTAGGAATATTTTCTTAAATTCCCTTACAAAATTATCATTGGATTCCTTTGCATGTGCACTCTTGGGAAGCGCACACCCTTATTCTACTTAGCAATATTATTTTGAAATGAAATGAAAGACCATGAAATGCATATAACACGAAAATAAAATAAAGAGAGATCCTTTTATTTATATTGAACCCCGGTTACATGTCGGTCCCTCTGAGGGATACCCATTTCGATACAATGAATTACAAGTGGAGTAATGGTGAATAAAATGTCCCCTCACAAAGGGGTGGTGCACTTTCGCAGGCCTCCCGATCTCGCACACGAAACTGTATGAGGGCTTACAGATGCCTCCTTCTCCAGATCTGGTCCTGGAGGGATCCTTGTGCTCTTGATGCTTTGATCTGATCCTGTATACCTATACCTACATTCATGGAAACAACAAAGCACGCTTAGTAGGATGGGTCGCCTCTCCGGATGAGGCCTTTGTTAACGGATCTGAATACTCATGATACTAATAATGAAATATAAGCATGAACAGAATAATAAATGCATGATAAAGCTAAGAAATACAAAATAAAAGCGTTAATGAAAGCAGATCTAAGCTATGACTTAACTAATCAAATCAAGCAATAATGAATCTAGACTAAAGCAAGAGGAAATAACGTTTATGCCCTAAAATATGCCTACGGGCCACTATCCGAGATAGCGGCCACGATGTGAAGCTCTTCTCCTTGTGAATCAAGGGTTGTTGCGCTATCCTCTTTGCTGAAATTGATGTTCAAGGGTCACCTAGCGTGTCTCCTACACTGATTGGTGGTTGGGAATGGTGAATCTGAAAACTGGTGCGTGATCGTAGCTCCGTCGGATGGTGCTCCAATGCTCCTCAAAGGGGCGTAGCTTGGTTCTCCATTTTGATAGGGCTTCGTTGCTTGACTCTGAAACTTTGCGGATCCTTTGCTTTTCGTGGGAGAGTCTATATGTAGACTTCCCTCTCAAATCTAGAACTTTGGCTTCCTGGAGAAGCTTCAGTCCAAATTGCATGCGACTGACCATCCCGGGTGAGAAGCGTCAGTCACAAATTGGCATGGAAGGGGTAGTTAGGAGGAGCTCAGGGAGTTCCTCACCAAAATCCACCCGTTATCCATGCAAAGGTGCAGTCAGACTATGTGATCTGGGCCCGTATTCATGGCCAGACTATGTGTGATGTTGGCCGCTATCAGGTTCAGTGGCCAGGTGTGGTCGTTGTAGTCTTCAACGGCTAGGTGTGTTGGTCGCTCTTCTTGAGAGCGGCCAAGCCTGGATGGGCTAGAACTGCCCTGTTTGAGTGGTTAGGACCACTTCTTGCTCTTGGAGAGATCCAAGAGGGTTCATATGGTTTATGGATGTGCCCATATGGGTAGTCTCCTAAACATGACATATTTTAGGTGTCTACAGATGCCCCTTTTTGGGATGCGCTATGAGCAAAACACAACGTAGAGAAAAAAGTAGACCACCTAGGGCCATATTGTAGGTTGGATGATGATCATTGATCTGATCAACATAGGATACCCTAGTCATGTGGGAGGGCATGAATCCTAGAATCATTGCTTCCAATAGAATGGAAGGCTTAAATTTGTGGAAGTTTGCACTCGCTCATCAAGAAATCGGGTAGCTTCAGTACTACTATAGGTCCGAAGGGAGGGGAGCTACAAACTTAACTATCATATTTGCTTTTTGCCCAAAAAAGGGTAAGCTTATGATAGTTGTTGGCAATGATTCATAAGATGAATGCAACTCTGACATGATCGAGATGATATTTTATTGACTTTGATTATGATTGTTGAAAATTTTGACTACCCCCTCAAGCGACGAGTCGATGAGGAAAGGACAATTAATAAAGCGATGAGTCACTTGACCAAAATGAAATATTTGGACCTCTTTAGAGGGTTGCTCTATTGTTATAGAGTAGTTCCCATCCAGGTGTGATTTCAACCCTATTTGGTAATTGCACATCTTTATCCCATGGGGCAGTTCGGACCATAATGGCCTTCTTAGGGAATCAAGGTGATAGCTATTCTAATTTAGCTTGTGTTGACTCACTATTTTGTTATAGGAGAATTGAGATGCATCCTCACTCCCATGGGGTGGTCCGATTGTTATAGCCTTCTTTAGGTTTGAGGGGAGGCATCTCAATTCTACCATAATTGCTTTGCCCCAAGTGGCCTTATGGTAATTTGCTCATCTTACCGAGTTGCATGGAGTGCTAGTCACTGCAATCACCAAGTGTATAGAGCAAATAGCTGAATACGAGGCTCATCTGAGATTTGGTTGTTATTTGATTTTTGATTTTGAATTTTATGATATTTTTGGATTTTGATGTATGTAAATTTTTGGTATTGGTTGAGATTTTGGATGCCTCTGACCAATAGGTGCTTTTTATGGCCTATTTTGAGATGCTCTATGGTGAAAATTTGATGAAATTCCTCCTTATTTGCTAGTTGTTGGTAGATTTGGTGGCCCCCAATTGTTGCTTCATGGCTGCTATTAGGTCCAATGGCCAAGAAGTGTGGGCCACTGACGTCGATAGTGGCCAGGTCATGAATTGGAAAAATAAAAGGAAAATTAGGGTTTTTGGTTGTCATTGTTGCCAGTTGTCAGTTTGCATCTTTGGAGCTCTAGGGTGTGTTCATGTGACTATGACATGAAGTGCTACAAATTTTCTACTAAGAAGACATGATGGCTGAGCAAGGAGAAGCCTCGACGAGCGGAGGAGCCAGAGCTTCATGGGTACCTTTCAAAACCCTAACCCTTCTCTTAATTAAAAGCATTAAAATGAACCTCACTAAAAACTCAGTAAAGGAACCTCATTAAATTAAATGGTAATGTATCAAACCCATTGATAGGATCAAATTAGGGTAAATTTTAGTGGGTTCCCTTTAGAGTTAGGCTTTTTGCAATTTGTTTGTTTTTTTTGGCCTGAGGAAGACGTCATCGACATGTCGTCCGTCGGTTGCTACCACTTAGAATGGCTAGTTTTTCCTGTGGCTGGACGTTGCTACTGTCAGTGACTAGTTTGATTTCCAATGATCACATTTTTAACAATTGGAACCTAATCATTGTCAGCTCCAATGACCACTTGGTGGTTGCTCCAAGGCTAATTTAGCAGTTTGTTTATTTTTTAAAGTGTAATTTTGTTCTCTTTTGGATTATTTAGTGCATTTAGTTAGTGTGTTACCTTAGCTAATTAGCTTGCATCATTTTTATTTAAGCATTTATTAGTTTGTTAGTGCATTTGATTTAAGCTTTATTTTGCACTCTTAGATTTTATCTGCTTAGGCTCGAGACCCAAAGCTACTTTGTGACCTTTTGCATGAGATGGATGACATAGAGTGGGCCTAGCTTAAGGCTCATGGGCTCTAGTATGTCACCGGCCTACCCATGATCATGTCAGATCAGGCTTACTTGACTGCCCTAGCCCATCGGTGGGACTCCAGGACCAACACCTTCCACCTTCCTACCGATGAGATGACCATCACGTCGAAGGATGTCTACAGGATCTTCAGGATCCCTTTTGATGGAGTGCCCATTGTCTCTTCCCCCACTAATGCCTGAGGTGCGATGTTTGCGAGGGTCTTTGGGAGACATGTCACCGCTACCTTCAAGGATACTCATTCTAGGGGGATTTCTATTTCTCATTGGTATGAGGAGGATGTCTTCTCCTGATTGCATGTCGTGTTGCTGATGGTCATCTACAACATCCTCATACCTGATTGCTCTAGATTGAGGTTCCCATGGAACCTCTTAGCGATGGTGCAGGATCTGATTGATAGTGAGGAGCCTATTATCTATGCCTAGGGGAGTGCACTACTAGTGTAGTGCTATGATGAGTTATACCACATTCAATGTCATGGATGAGCCAGTATTACCTATAGCTTGCTCCTTCAGATCTAGGGATGGGAGCATATTAAGATTGATCACCCGATAGGACTTCTAGTGGAGATTTACACTAGATGAGGATGTCTAGTGTTATGGATCTAGGTGGCCCAGAGCACTCGAGGAGCGCAAGAGTCAACCTTTTGTAGGGGATATGTCCCACTACATGACATCCTTGACTGGTTTAAGAGCTGGTGATATCATATGGAGGCCTTATCATGAGTGCCCTACCTAGGATGATCCTACTAGCTTCACTGTGAGGACTCAACATGATCGATGGTTGATTGGTCACAAGGATGACATCATAGAGTTCTTCTACTACTCTAAGGTGCTCCAATAGTTTGGCATTCAGTAGGATGTTCCCCTTGAGCCAGTTGTCTATCATCAGATTACCATAGAGAAGAACCTTCCACCACCATGAGTTACAATAGTAATAGAGGAGGATGACCCTCCTATAATTGATCCTAGTGTGGCTGATGTTGGGGTCATAGAGGTGTACACCCTCTAGTGGGGTACATGATTATGGTAGGGTGGTAGCCACCTAGGGTGGTCCTTGGAGGAGGCTGAGGTAGAGGATCCTGATGGGCATCGAGTGCAGGCTTGGATAGATGATTAGGGATAGGTAGGGCAACAGGAGTAGGTGGTAGAGGAGCCATATAGAGGAGCAAGTTGCCCCTAAGGAGGAGGAGGAGTTAGCCCCTAAGGAGTAGGAGTCTCCTCTCTAGGCTCAACTACACCAGGTTGAGGCTGAGCTACAGACATCATAGATTCAGGTTCAGCAGAGGGATGCCACTATTATAGATCTTCAAAGATAACTTGCCTAGGTCACTACCAAGTGAGATGAGGCTCAAATCTAGATTACACCACCTCCTATAGTACCTCAGGGACCTAGTGGTCTAGATGTAGGTGTAGAGATCCAATACTTGCATGGATTGTTAGCAGATTATTTGGTAGAGTGCACCCGAGATGCCTCCTATATCCTAGCATTAGAGCATGAGGTCAAGCTTTAGGGAGGCCATCTACCAGAGAGGCCTAGGGTAGGAGGTTCATAGAGGACCGATCGGAGCACTTCATGATAGTCATCATCTTGATCGAGCCACAAGACTAGGTCCTAGATAAAGAGGACTAGGGGTGCCAATTCTATACTACCTCCTAGAGGGGGAGGTGAGGACAGAGGTGATACTAGTGGTGCAGGCCACTCTTGAGCACTATGGCTCCTTAGATACTTTATACCTCTTTTTGGGTGTAAGGTCAGTCGACCTACATAGTTGTAGCCTTATTGGCACTTTTTGTACCTACATGTACTTATTTGGATACACTTTTATATGATATCTAGACTTTGAGACTCACCATGTGTGTATCTATTATGATTATGCTTTTATGTTTATGGATGCAGTATATGATTTTATGTGATATGATGTGATGTGATGCTTTAGATGTTATGATGTGTATGTGTAGATGGACTACTTTATGATCTAATGCTATGTGGATTATATGACTTATGTTTTATGATGTGTGGATGCTTAGATGGCATGATCTAGATGATGATGATGGATGCATATATGGATGCAATGCTTATTATTACATGCATGTTTGCTTTTGATGTGTTTGTATGCATCTAACCTTATGTTGTTATGATATGGAAAATGAAATATGTTATGTTATATTGATGATCTAATGTGAATGAACCTGTATGCTTTAATCACTTAAAACATAAGGTATGCATGTGATATGAGTTTGACAATCTAATGGGTGACACCATAGAATGTATATCAATCATGAATAAATAATAATTCTCATAATAAGAATTAATTATTTAAGCATCAAGTGTGAGGTGAGATGATGGGTTTCTTTATAGGTTGCTATAGATATGCAAGAATAGTCAGTGGTCATTTTACTATCATTTCTGACATTTATCCAGTATCTATCCTATCTTATGCATTCGTTTAGCGAACAAGACCTCTTAAAGAAAGTTTGATTATGTGATTGATGATATGATTTATTGCTATGAGAGGATTTTTGAGGTTTTCCATGAGACTCAAACACCCTAGTTGCTCCATCAAACAGTTGTATACTGATCATACAGAGCCTTTGAAGGATAAAGCTTTGTTATGAAGACCTAGATACTCATTATCCCTGTGTGTGCAAATGAATATATTAGATAGAACATAAGCATACCCCAGTGCCAGGTGGGATTCATTCAGCCCATTGTTGTATTGGGGATCCTCAAATGTTTATCCTGATCCTAAGTTGGACTCAGTTGGATTAGACCACTAGGCAATACAGGACACCTAAGGCTAGCTCTTCCACATGCAAACATTGGTCTATTCAAAAGCAAGATGCTAATGTGATAGACATATCATCATGCGTAAGGATACCTTATGACTCATTCATGCTGAGAATTCTAGGGATTCAAGTTCATACTCCCTTCTTTTCTTCATATTTATTTGGGATACTTGCTCATGATTTAGTGATGAAAATCACTATTTATTTTGAATTTTTGTTTTCCTTTTGAGCAAGGGATTTATGTAGTGATGATAATCATTATTTACTTTGTTTTTGAATTTTGCTTTGTTTGGGATTTTGGTAGTGATGATAATCACTTGTTTACTTTGTTTATGAATTTTGCTTTGTTCAAGATTTTGCTTGTTTTGATTAAAGCAAGGGATTTCTTTGGGTAGGGCTGAACTTGTCCTTTTGCCAATTCTCAACATTTCTAAGCCGATCGCACAAGGGGATGAGCAAGATAAACCTTTTCACCTTAGGATACCTAATACCACTTCGTAGCATTCATATTTCCCTTGTTTCAACTAGGATTTTAGTGTTTTGATTAGTGATAGGATTCTAAAATATACTAGGTGCTATCAAAACTAAACCTTACCTATAAAAAGCTAAGATAACTTTCTACAAAGTTTGATAAAACCACTAGGTATGGTTGAGTGACCGAAAAACCCTAGTATATTCCTTATAGCAACAGGAAGGGGTTGTGTTGAAAAACATAGTTACACTCATGGGTGATGGATGATGATGGATTTTGAAGATGCATGATTGATGTACAAATGTGGTGTCATTTGTAAGATTGCAAACACAAATGTATCTAATGCAAATGTGATGGATGGAAATGCCTAATGCAATGCAACTAAGTGAATGCAAATGTGGAATGCTAATGCAAATGTTTTTGTATTTTTGATGCTTTCAATTGTTTTTGAGTTTTGATTATTATGAATTTTTTGATATTTTGTTGACCAAAGGCTTTAAGATGCCTTTGGAGCCTTTTGTGATTTGACCAAAGGGTTTAAGATGCCTTTGGAGCTTTTTGTGATTTGACCAAAGGGCTTTAAGATGCCTTTGGAGCTTTTTGTGATTTGACCAAAGGGCTTTAAGATGCCTTTGGAGCTTTTATGTTTTTTTTTACCAAAGGGCTTTAAGATGCCTTTGGAGCTTTTTGTGATTTGACCAAAGGGCTTTAAGATGCCTTTGGAGATTTTTGTGATTTGACCAAAGGGCTTTAAGATGCCTTTGGAGATTTTTGTGATTTGACCAAAGGGCTTTAAGATGCCTTTGGAGCTTTTTGTTTTTTATTTTAATGTTTTCTGATTTGTTTGGATTTTTATGATTTCTATTATTTTTGGAATTTTGGAATTATTTGAATGTTTTTGATATTTTGTTGATTTATGTGTGAAATACCTTTAGATGAATGATATTGAGGGGCTCTAGCTCCTCAACACCTTCTAGCATTGCTAGGTGATATGCCCTAGTCCCAATCTTCTTCGAGATGATATAGGGACCTACCCAATTAGCCATAAATTTGTCTCATAGATGCGGTGGTAGATTTGAGTTCTGCTGGTTTTCTTTTAGCACAAGATCCCCAACTTTAAAGTCTCTCAGATGGACTCTATTGTTATAAGCTCATGTTAGATGATCCTGGTAAACGTGAAGGTGCTCAAGGGCATTGATGCATCATTCATCCAGGAGGGTCAATTGATCCAGGTGAGCTTGTCGTGTAGTGTCATCATTGATGAACTCTTTCAATGCGATGTGCAATGTCGGAATTTCCAACTCTAAGGGCATAATGGCCTCAATGCCATATACAAGCGAAAATGGTGTTGCCCTAGTGGGCATCCGTATGCTAGTCCTGTAAGCCCATAATGCTAAAGGTAATTGTAGATGCCAATCCTTATGATTTTCTTTCACCATCTTCTTTAAGATGGCTACTATTGTCTTGTTTGAGGCCTCTACTTGCCCGTTTGCCTATGGATAGTATGGTGTCACAAAACTATGTTGAATGTTGTATCTGGTCGTTAGAGCTCACACATTTTTATTTTTGAATGATGGACCATTATCCGAGATTATCTTGAAAGGTACCCCAAAATGACAAATGATATTGTGAAGTATGAACTCCACAATCCGAGGACCAATTATCGAGGTTAAGGGGATCGCTTCCACCCATTTGGTGAAGTACTCAGTGGCCGTTAAGATGAACGTGTGTCAGCCCAAATATGGGGGAGAAATATTTCCAATCAGATCGAAACCCCACTGAGAAAATGGCCAAGCCACCTGAATGGGTTGTAAGGCCTGAGATGGCAAGTGTGTCAGGTTTGCATGATGTTGACATTTAATGCATTTCTTGACATACTCACAACAATCCTTCTCCATGGTGGGCCAGTAATAGCCCATTCGAAGAATGCACTTGGCAATGGCCATGCCGCTGAAGTGGCCACCGCACGTACCATCGTGAGCTTGCAAAATCACCCAAGCTGATTCTTGGGGCTCTAAGCAATGTAGGAGAACTCCATCATAGCTTCGATGATACAATATGCCTCCTAGAAAGACATATCTAGTCACTTTTTGCTTGAATGCTCATCTCTCGGCATGCGATAGTCCCTGTGGGACAATTCCAAGTCTAAGGAAGTCTTGTAATTGGGATAGCCAATCCTGATAGGCTACAACCTCGATAGATAAGATGACTTGTTCCTCATGCAATTCGATTTGCACAAATGCAGATTGAGAAACAACCTTGTGGTGAATAGTGGTACCATTCCCCATAGGACCTTGAGAGATCAAGGACCCCCAAGGTGCCTTCTTTAAGAAGTATTTGGCTTTACAGAACCAGTCATGGTCTGGCTCTATATGGATCATGTTGACTGATTCCTTGTTATCAAAAGCCTCATGCTGGATCGTTGAATGCGAGAGCATTTTGACATGAATGGTAGTGAAATCGATAGATGGATTCTAAGGGATCAAGGATCCCAAAGATGCCATGGTGTCTACAAATATGTTTGATGAATGAGGGATTGCCTCGATGTCGTACCACTCTAGTTTGGCTAGATATGTGTCAACAAGCTCCTTGTAAGCTTTCAGGATTGGATCCCGACATTGAAATAGTCCTTTGACCTAGTTGACTATGAGGAGGGAGTCACCAAAGATATTTAGCCTCTTGATTTTCATGGTGATGGTTGTTTGGAGACCCAATATTAGGGCCTCATATTCGGTGTTATTATTGGTGCAAGGGAAGTCTAGCTTAAATGACAAGGGCATTGGAGCTCCTTATGGCATGAAAAAGATAATCCTCACACCACCTCCTTGCTCACACTTCGAACCATCAAAGAACAAAGTCATGTCAGCTTCATTTTCTAGTTCTTCGAGTTTAGGTGCTTCTGATAGTGCAAAGACTGCATCATCAAGAAGTTCTATGGTAAGGGGCCTACTATTCTGAAGAGGTACCTCAGCCAACTGATCAGCTATGACTTGTCCTTTGATGGAATTTTGGCTTATGAATTCCAAATCGAATTCTATCAATAGCATGATCCACTTTGTAGTACGTGTATTATGATATGTCTTGCTCATCATATACTACAAAGGATTTTGCTTGGATATTACATATGTCGTATGGCTCAACATGTAGTGGCACAATTTCTTGGTTGTAAAGACCACCGCTAAGCACAACTTCTCTACGTATGTGTATCCAATTTTATAGCTCACCAAGGTGTGGCTAATGTAATATATCACTTGCTCTTTGTCTTGCATATTCTTTTGAGCCAACATGGTGCCCAAAGAAAAATTTGTAGTGGATATATATAACAAGAATGGCATGTCTAGCCTTGGTGGAGCTAGAACTGGTGGTATTTCTAGGTACTCTTTGATCTCAGCAAAGGCTTGCTGACATTCTTCATCCCATTGGAATGGAACTCCCTTGTGTAGTAGTCGATTCATGGGTCGACATTTATCTGATAGTTGTGTGATAAATCACTTTATGGATGCTACTTTGCCCTGTAAGCTTCTTAGTTCTTTGATGTTTGTGGGTGGAGCCATTTCCAGGATAGCCTTTACCTTTGTTGGGTCTACCTCGATGCCTCATTTAGAAATGATGAATCCCAAGAGTTTTCTAGAAGTCACACCAAAGATGCATTTCTTGGGATTCAACCTGACATTGTGCTCAATCAGGTGATCGAAGATCTTTGTGAGGGACTCAACATGCTCTTCACATAGTAATGACTTGGCTAGAAAATCATCGATGTAGTCTTCCAAGATCTTATGCATGTAGTCATGGAAAATGTATGTCATAGCCCGCTGATATGTGGCACCAGCATTTTTAAGGCCAAATGGCATCACTTTGTAATAGAATGTCCCCCATGGAGTGGTGAACATGGTTTTATGCTGGTCTTTGGGTTTAATCCGAATCTGATTGTAACCAGAAAAACCATCCATTAGGGAGAGCATCTCATGACCTGCAGTTGCATCTACAAGAGCATCTATGTTGGGCAATGGGAATGAATCCTTTGGGGTTGCCTTGTTGAGATCCCTGAAATCCATGCAAATGCGGACTCTTCCATCAGGTTTTCCTATGGGCACCATGTTTGATACCCACTCTGGATAGTCGATGGGAACAATAAAGACTACATCCAATAGTTTTTGCAACTCATTTTTAACCATCAAAGCGATGGTTGGATGCATCTTTCTAAGATTTTGCTTGACCGGCTTCTTCGTGGGGTCTATCGATAGGTTGTGGACAACCAACTTTGGATCTAGCCCCGACATGTCTTTGTAGGTCCAAGCAAAGAGATTTGGTCTCTCTCAGTAGAGGAATTATGATGGCCTATTCTTCTGGAGATAGGCTTTCTCCAAACTTGACTTTCTTTGGTTGAGAAGGATCATTGCTGATGTCCACCTCGAAAGTCTCCTCTATTGCCATATGGGACCCATCCTCAAGCTGGTGAGGAGTGGGGATTAAATGAATGTCATCTACTAGATTTATAGTTCCCACTGACTCAGGGTCGAGACCAACGTGATAGACATCATGGGCACAACCTGATGCAAAATGGAATGGTTGTAACATCTCTTCATTAGGGAAGAAATCCTCAGGCTCTAAGGGTGAATCAGCATGATCCCAATCAATAGCATCTAAATTAAGACACAATGGTTTTCCAGGATCTATTGGGTTATGGAGTGGAGTGGTCAAATCAATGGAGATCATGTTGATGGATGGAATGGAATCTCCAGGACCACGTGGGTGAAACTCTATATCCTGGGTGTGCCCTCCATACTCACGATGAGGCTCTAGGGGCATAGGGATCTCAGGATCTAATCTATGGATAGATGAGATGATGGGATCATTAGGCAATAACTACTCTCTAAAGGTGGGTGGATTCGGGTTGACCATGTGATGAATGGCATCTAAGTTTACTGGTCTCCCTAGGAAGTGAAGGTTAGGATCGATGGCATAGAGTGCCACTTCTCTCTCCACAAGCATATTGACTGGTCGTAAGTGTTGAGGTCCAAGATAAGCCATCTTGATCTCATCCTCAAAGTCATCATCGCTTATCCAGAAGCCATTGGCATTGGTTTTTAGTCCTAGGATGGGATGGTGGTTAGCTTGTTGATGCCCTAGATAGGCCATCTCAATCTCATCTTCATAGTCATCATCACTTATGAAGAACCCATTGGCATTTGTCTTTAGCCCAACAATGTGGCTCGTATGTCTAGGCCATAGGTAGGCCATCTCTATTGAGTCCTCTAACTCATAGCCACTCTCATCTGACATGTATCCACCCTCATCTAAGATGTATTCACTCTCATCTAATATGTAACCACTTTTATGTGGCCTATCCAAGTAAGATTTTGCACATACCGAGGCCCATGGTAGGCTAGGCCAATTCCATCTTCATCCTCACTTGGAACATAATCATACTCCTCTCACTCATAGCCATGCATTGGCTCCTCCTCCCATAGGATGGCTCCTGATGGGGGCACTTCAAGAGAGGATTCAGGGTGATACTAATCAGGTGGTGTGATATTGACCATCGACACCCATTCATCACCCAAATAGTTTTTGTTGGGGGTGATAGGGGTTCCAGTCGATGTCCTCCTCAAACCCAATGCTTAATCTATCTAAGGCTACTTCCAAAGAGTCATCATGACTCCACATTTGATAGCCCAAACCACACCTATCAGTAGGTAGTTGGTACTATGGCTAAAATGGTAGTCGATACCCTTACTCATATAGGCCTAGGCCATAGCCTTGCCAGTGACACTACTCAAAGTACTTTAGAGTAAACTTCAGATTCGACAAGTAATGAACATTCATGGTGAAAGGTTCATCCTCATCCCTTTCTAGATCAGGAGTAGTGTGGGCATAATATAGACCAGCATATATGAAATTAGTCTAGTTGGGTGGCATTCCCAAAGGAACCACTATCCCTACTAGTAGACTTGGGACTCTTGGCCATCCCATGTCTTGTGCAGACTCAATGATTGGTATGAAAATTACATTCTACACAAGATATTCACCTAGTGCTATGTTGGCTAGGTGAATTGTCACCTACGATGTAGATGATATTGTTGATGATGTAGGTGAAGTAGGCTAAGGTACCTCCTCGACTATTTCTTAGGAATGTTCCTCCTCCATGGGAGTAGGGATTCCTATAGTTGCTATGGTCAAAAGTTCCTTGGGTCCTTCCTCCACTAAGGGTACCTTCAACTTCTATTTATCTCTTTCCTTATCTATAGAAGGATTTTTAGAAGTGCTAGTAGCTTTGGATGTAGGAGGTGGTGCCGACGTGGAGGGGTCACCTCGCACTGATATGCTTTTTCTACCTGGCTATGTGGTTGGGGATGAAGGCCTTATGTACAAGTGCATTGATGGAAGGATAAAATCCCCTGGCAAGTCGACTTGATGCATGTACTTGAATGGCTCTTCATCGGATGGAACCATGTGAACTTGTCCCTCGTGCACATACTTGATGCATTGGTGTAAGATTGAGGGCATACACTACATGTCTCTAATCCAGGGATGCCCTAGAAGGATGTTATATTGCATCACCCCTTATAACACATGACACATCATGGGGATGGTCTTATGTCCTACTTTTACTAGGTAGAATGACCATACCCACTGTGGAGCACAACGCATCATTGAAAGCCCTGAGTGTGTAGGAAGTCGGGATAATGTTGGACTTAGGGATATTCAAGTGCCCTATAGCCTTAGTGGTGATGATGTTGATCGATGAGCCCATATCGATCAGAACCCACTTGAATGGAATATCATTGATTGATGCAATAATGTGCAGAGGTGGGTTCGTAGAGGTAGTAGGGACTGCCTTAATTTTGTGATCATAAAAATGAATCACGGGCTCTTGGCACTATTACATTTGCCCCACAAAATGTGTGAATGCATCCGGGTTCTAGGGTTGGAGCTCGATTGATCTCAAAATCTCCATTAAAGTCTCCTTGTGCCTAGGGGACTATTGTATGAGCTCATAAATGGATAGCTTAGCCAGAGTCATTTGTAGATTTTGTTCTAGTCTACTCCGAACAGTCACCATAGGTCTCGTTGGTGGACCTAGAGGGTTGTCATGCACTTGTCTCTACCGAGGTGCAGCCATAATATTGATGGGAGCCACTGGAGGCTGTGGTTGCCCATATCTCCGACTCCTGGTTGCCACATTAACCAACTCAACCATTCCTATGCACCCCTGAATGGGTGGCTCGACTTGGACCTAGTTAACTTGGGGATCCTGATCCCTAGGGACCTCGTGATTGGGCAATGGGTTTTGGTATATACCCATATCTCTATTATCGAGAGCTAGCGGGTTGTCAAATTTTAGCTCTCCCTTTTCAATCATGTTTTGTACAACATTCTTGAATCCGATGCAATTCTTGATGTCATGCCCTTGTCTCCTATGGTATGGGTAGTATTGCTCTTCCTTGTATCCCCTTGGCTTGGGATGGTTAGGATCCAAAAGTTGTATGTCAGGAAACCTTATCCTTTGTGCCTCATTCAACTGATTAAACACTGATTGCATTGATTCGTTCAGAGGCGTGTAGTAGCGAGGTGGTCACCGCTCTTTGTTCTAGCCCTTGATTGTTCTTAGGGTCATAGTTGGCTGGTGGAGGGTGAGCTTGGTAATTCTGGGGTTGTTGTCCATTTCCCTCCTTTGGTGTGGCCAATACAACTTGATTAACTTGAGCAGGCTTGGCCTACTTCTGCTTGTTTTTGTTATTCTGATTGTTCTTGCTCCATTATTTCTTGTTGTGGAGCTTAAGGTCTCCCTCATTGACCTTAATGTCTTCAATAAGCTTGGCTTGAGCCAAGGCTTCTTTGAATGATTCATATTGCTGTAGCTGCAATAGTAGGGAAATGTGTTTTGCGTAGCTCTTTGTGAACATCCATACAAGTTCCTCTATGGGGATGGAGAATGATAGTTTTGCCATGATTTTTCTCCACCTATCCCCATAGTCCATCACTGGCTCATCATCGTATTATTTCAAATTGGCCAGATCAGACAGGTTCACCTTCTTCTTCGCTTCGAAGGAGAACCATTCTAGGAACGCATTCACTAGTTGCTCAAAACTGATGATGCTATGCTTGGGCAACTGGTTGAACCATTGTGTTTTTAGGCAACAAATCCACCTCCCAGAGAAAGAAGAAGCGATTTGTTAAAGTTTTGACTGTTTTGGAGATGATTTGCTCTAGTTTTGTGAAACCATATAGTAGGGAGAAAATCATACATAATACCATACAACTGAAGTGGTAAACCATACATATCAGTGGAAAATCATACAAGGCACACCAAAATTCACTAAAATGTAAAGGAAATACAATTTCAGGATGAAATATCGCATGGATTTGCTAACCTAAGGTGTAAACTTAGGAAAAGGCCAAAATAATGTATTCAATTGTAATTGGGTAGTTGTGAATAATGGATTGTCTCAGGAACCACTTTGGAATGGCCTAGGCAATGTTATATAAGGCCCTATTTTAAAATTTATGAGTCTGGTTACTAGTTTACTAGTTCATAGTTGCTAGGATAGAGAGTTAGCCATATTTCTAAGTTATTGCTATAGTATGGATAGAGTTTCCACATTGTACTAAGCTGATCACCATTAATAATAAAGAAAAAATATTATGGATGACAGTGTACGATCCTCTATGTATGGTTGATGCATTATGGATGACTATTGTGTGATTGAGTTTCTTCCTTACTGTCATATATTAGTTTTAGGCTTCATTACAGGTTGTGAGCATATTGCTACTGGTGGGAATCATGGAGAATGATCTAAGAGCATGAGGAAATTTTCAATGACGTATTGAAGCAGACTGTATTATTTTTGGGTGTAATTGTTTGAACAGAATCACTTATAATCCCGGATTGGATTCTTTGCTTATGTGTGGAATCATCTTGTTTGGACTATTAAAACCTTACAAAACCTTTCAAAGAGAGATTGGCATAGAAGAGAATTGCAAATACTATATTTTTGTACCTTTGGATCGTATAGATCGTACATGGTACAAATTGTACACAGAATCCTTACCCAATTTGGTAAAATAGGTGATTGATAAAAACTTACCTGATTTGGCAGTTTTGATAATCGACTTGAATGATTACAAAACTATGTATGACAACCTCCAAAATAGCATCAGTCAGTTTTTCTAAGTGCAATATCATACCATCTTGGCCACTGCATGATCTCAAATCGTACAGTGTATGTGTGGAAGGTCGTACAAGTGATTGACAGTCCGTACGAGGGTAGTTCACGTATTTGGAAGATTGTTTGATTTGGTACTTAAGATCAAGATCATCCTAGGGATTATTTTGACCATCGAAAGATACCTTCCCACCAGGAATAATCCACCACTATGTTACATTTGGCACTGTTGCCTTAGCGAATTTGGCATTTTTGTTAAAATGGGTCAAATTTGATGAAACAATTGGAGGTGATTTCTTATGACAGACACTAGTACATGAAGTCATGGGAGAAGAGAACCACGAGAGAACATTCCAGTAAGAAGAAGCATAAGGATTTATTAAAGAGGAAACATGAGTAACTTAGATCATAGTATGCACCTCCGAGGAGGAATTCAGTCGAGGAAGTAAGACACCTCTAAGGAGAAATTCGGTCGAGATTCCACAGGAGACCTCGAGTGAGAGTGATGACTCTCCCAAGATGGCTAATAGAGCAGCCAAGAAAATATGTCCACAATTTTTAGGTGAGGTTAACGAAGATCCCACACGACATGTAGGAACTTTCATAACCATTTGGAGAGCAAATGGTGTAGACAGACCGGGGGATTGGGTAGTCCTATTTCCTACCACTTTGAGAGGTTTGGAAATAGATTGGTACCTAAAAAGAGAAAACAATGTTGATTTTCAGACTTGGAACCAGATAAAGGAGAAATTCATTGAGGAATTTTGACCTTTGAAATATGATGGAGACATAGTCACTGAGCTTTGCATGAAAAAATAGAAAGCAGATGAGGATATAAAATCCTACAACCATCAAATAAAGTAGTTAGTCGATAATATGTATATGCTATTAGTAGATGTGCTAATAAAATGATGGTTTGTAGATGGGTTACTACTGAAATATAAGAAAAATATGAAGGGAGTACCAGATGACACATATGAGGAAGCTTTGAAACACGTAAAGACCTTTGAAAGTGAGTCAAAACAGACGTATACAAGAATCTTATCTCATACCAAGTTGAAATATTTATATAGTGAGGAAGAGGAAACTATCCAAAGGACGGTAGCTTCATTCTGCAAGGAGTTTGATAAAATGGTTAAGGAGCAAAAGATCAAACCAGAGAGGAATGAACTATGGTGCACAGAATGCAAGAGTGAGGGACATACAAATATGAAGTGCCCAAAGAATGATTACTACCATATTTGTAATGTGATGGGGCACGATGTAGTGCTTTGTCCCTATAATGCAAGAACCCGTCCATAGGTACTATCAATTCAAGAGTAGGAACAAAAACCCCAGGTGCAAGGGAGTGGCCAACAAGAAATGAGTGATGGCTATAGAAATAGTAGAAGGTGTGGCAGACAGAATCAAGGTAATCGAAAGGAAGGACAAAGTAATTTACAGTATGATTCAGAAGAAATACCGATCATACAGTGTCGTAATTGCCAAGATTGGGGGCATTTATTAAAGAATTGTTTTGCACCTCAGACATAAGGAGCACCACAGGAAAGCACTACACATATGTGTAGATGGTGTGGTCCAAGGAACCATAAGGAGGAGAATTGTCCAAAGCAGGTGAGTTCGAGTAACCCACAGAATGTGAGATATTTAGACATTAAGGTTCCTCAAGTTAAAGAGGAAACTCAAGAAGTATTAGCCGTGATAAGAGATATAATTGGCAAGTTGTAAAGAAAATACTGCGAGAAGAAACTGAGAAAGCTAAGAAAGGAGAATCGAGCACTCGAAAGGAAGTACGAAGACCATCATAATAGGAGATAGTTTTGCAGCATCTTTTTGCACAAGTGTTAGATACCACAGTAGAACTTAAGGTATCTAACTTATTCGAAGCTATCCAAGAATTGCCAAAAGAAATTATGGAAGAGATACAAACACAGAAGGTGATGGAAGTAGAAAACCATCCAATTGTAGGAGAAGAATGAAAGGACCAATTTATGGATCATACCATATTGATGATTGATGTGGGAAAGAAGCCTGCATTAATGCATATGGATATTTTGGGACATAAATTGACACAAGTGATTGTGGACAGAGGTTCCAATGTTAATGTGCTACCCGAAAGGACTTGGCTAGAACTAGGTGCACCATCACTATGGGAACCAAGATTTTGACTATATGGGGCTAACCATAATGATATTAACATTAAGAGAGTTTTGACTGCACAAGAAGTAATTATAGTTGAGCAAGAATTCATCTTGGATTTTGTTATGACTTCGATGCAGAAACCTGCATACGACGCTCTCTTAGGGAGATGATGGCTACGAGTTGCCAAGGTTAATCACAATTTGGGAAAGAATCAGATCACCTTAAAAATGATAGCATAAATACATGATCAATTTAGCTAATCAAATGGTGATTGAGGATGTAGCTACAACGGATGAATCAAAAAACTCAACAAGGGATGAAGAACATGAACCTGATGGAGAAGGATTGTTATACATAGAGCGAGGATGAAGCTCGATTTGATAGCGGACTTATTCATTGGAAAATGGAGGATTATGAAGTATTTCAGCATAATTGCTTATGCATTGAATTAGAGGATACTAAAGAGCGTCAATACAAACCAAAAGCTAGTAAAGAGACTAAGAAGGAAACAGAAGAGAAATAGACATTTCCAAAAAGCTTTGTGTAGTATACAGTAGATGCAGAGATTGATACAAGACCGAAACATCATGAGAATGTAATGAAAGCTATGAGTGAGCCAAAGAATATCAAGTATGAAGGACCTAAGATAGTAGATATCAAATTGGAAATGGATAAAGAACTGAGGATAGTCCACCATGGTGATGATTGGAATCAAGTATTGAAGACAACAACTTTCAATATATTCTTGGAGTACAAGGATGTCTTCTCATGGACATATAAGGATTTGAAAGGAATTCCACTTGAGTTATGTTTCCATAAAATTGCACTAATTCTTGGTGCTCAACTAGTAAGAAGGAGGCCATAAAGAATTAATCTAAAGTATGCGGCATTGGTGAATGTGGAGATAGAAAATATGTTGGAAGCAAGTTTTATATTCAGGGTGACGAACAGTGAATGGGTTTCGTCGATAGTAATCACTTTGAAGAATGAAGTTGATAAGATAAGAATATACGTAGAATTCAAGAGTTTAAATGCAGTAACCATTAAGGACCCTTTTCCTATTCCATTTATGGATTCTATCTTGGAAGAAGTTGTAGGGCATGAGATCTATTCATTTTTGGATGGATTTTTAGGATATAATCATATCAGCATCACTGAGGAGGATAAGCTGAAAACCATATTTGTTATGGAGAATGGCATTTATGCATACAATCGAATGCCATTTGGGCTCTATAATGCCCCAGCCATATTTCAGTGCATCATACTGTATATATTCAACCAATTGGCGATGGGGAATTTCAAAGCATTTTTGGATGATTGGTCTATTTATGGGAAGATCAAGGAGCATCTTCTAGCTCTTAATGAATGCATGAGTAGGTGCAAAAATGCACGAATATCATTAAATCCAGCAAAGTGTTTCTAATGGTACCATTTGGAAAAAATTTAGGGCACATTGTGTGCAGTGAGGGATTGAAGATGGATCCAGATAAAATTCAGGTAATATTACATATGGAAGAGCCTTTTGATGTGAGTTCACTCAAAACCTTCCTGGGATCAACAGGATATTACCGAAGGTTTATCCGAAATTATGCACATGTGGCCTATCCGTTATATTCTTTGACAAAAAATAATACTCCTTTCAGATGTACAGAGGAGCACCAGGGAGCTTTTGAGGAGTTAAAATCTAAGTTGGTAAGCAGCCCGATATTGGTGTTTCTGAGTTGGGATAAGGAATTCCATGTCCACGTTGATGCTTCAAACTTTGCAATTGGATGTGCATTGGCACAAGAAGGATAGTTTAAGTTGGATCAAACAATTTTATTTGCTAGTCACATTTTTTCAAGGCCAAAAAGGAATTATAGTACAACAGAATGGGAAGCTTTGGGGATGGTATATGAAGTTTAGAAGTTTAGGCATTACTTGTTGGTAAACCCCTTTGTATTTTATGTTGATCATCAAGCATTTTTGTACTTAATAAATAAGCCAGTAATACAAGGATGAGTTAGTATGTGGCTCGTCATGCTCCAAGAGTTCATATTCCGAGTTGGGTGAGACCTGACAAGGAGCATGTGATTGCAGACCAGCTGTCTCAAATACAATTAGGAGATCCAATAGGAACATGGGTTCCTAATGAATTCCTAAATGCATAGTTATTTGCCATCAATGTTGTGCCATCATGGTACAAGTTGGTTGGCCAGTATCTATCCACAGGGGATTTGCCATAGGAGATGATGGTAATAAAAAAGAAGAAAGTAATTATGAAGTCAGCACATTTCCATATAATAGCAGGATTGCTATACAAGATAGGAAATGATGGTATCTTGATGATATGTGTAATGGAGGAAAAAGTTAAGATGGTATTGAAAGAAGCCCATGCCGATTTAGTATGGGGACACATGGGACCAGATGCGACTACAAGAAAAATATTGCTAGTAGGTCTATGGTGGCCCACATTGTAATGATGCAAAAGAACACATGAAAGCTTGTGATACTTGCCAAAGAGTAGGTAAACCTATGAGGAGATATTTTATTCCCTTATACCCATCGCAGCCACAATATTTCTTTGAACATTGGGGATTGGACTTTGTAGGACCATTCAAGACATCTCAAAGATGAAAATACAGATATATCATAGTGGCAACTGAATACCTCACAAAATGGGTAGAAGCAAGAGCATTACCTGATAACTCTGCTAAGAGTACAACATGATTTTTGTACGAGCATGTAATTGCAAGATTTCGTATTCCATTATGAATAACAAGTGATCATGGAGGACACTTCTTTAATGAGATTATCAAGATGCTAATGACAGATTTTAAGATTTTACATTCATTGTCTAGTCCATACTACCCAAGAGCGAACAAGTAGGCAAATACAACTAATAAAGTCTTAGTATCGACCCTATAAAAACTTGTGGGATATAAGGAGAATACTGGGAGGAAAGGTTACCATCCATTTTGTGGGTATATAGAACAACTTTTAAACCAACAACGAAACATACCCCTTTCCAATTGATGTATGGTCAGGAAGCGGTGGTGCCAGTCGAGTTCTTGATACTGTGTTTGATATTTACGATAGAGAATCACTTGGGAGATTAGGAAAGTTTGGAGGAATGACTGATGATTTTGATAAAGCTGGATGAAAGAAGAGTCATGGTATAGTGGGCAATCAAGGTATCCTAGAAGAGATGAAAGGTGTGGCATGACAAGCATTTGAGAAAGTTAGAACTTAGTCCTGGATACTTGGTTCTCAAGTTTAATGGTAAGAGGGAGATCAAGCCTGGGAAGCTAAAGACGCTATGTCTTGGCCCTTACAAGGTGATTGAAGCATTGGATAATGGAGCAGTCAGGTTACAAAACCTGAATAGGATAGAAGTACCCAACACTGTAAATAGCTCAAAGTTAAAGCTTTATAAAGTATAGTGTTCATTCATTACTTTGGAAGAAGTAGAACAAAGAAGATGAGCAGATGCTCGAAATGAGGCTCCTCGTGAGCTAGCTCCCTCATAGGAAGAGCCAAATTTGGGACTTGCCATACTTTTTGTTGATATGGAGGAGGCACAACCAATCATCGAACAACAGGAGTTGGCACCTAGACCAAGAAAAAGAAAAGTGCGAGTACATATCAGACGGGCAGACGAGACCATAAGAGAGGGAGAAGAGTGGATCCCTCCAGCAAAATAATATTATCAAGAGAGAGAACTATTAACAAGAGCTTCGGATATGAGGTACCCATGGATAGAACGTAGGGAATTACCTCAATAATTAGAAGGACAAAGAAGGGTAAGACTGATAGTGTGTAATGAATATAGAGTGGACACGTTTGAGATGGGGATAACTCATGTGCAAAGAGGATATAAATAATCACATTTGTTTTGAAAGGTTTAAGGAAAACTAACAAAGGACAAGTAATTGGGGAGCCCACTTCATGTTGCAAGGCATAGGGTAGCACAGTTGGTAGCTAGGGGTTTGATTCTCGTGGTCTTTGTTTTTGGCAAGCAGAGAAATTTTTTACTACACCATCGGGAAGGAAAAAATGAAAGGTGTGTGTCTTTCCATTTGTGTGGAGGCACATAGCCCACTTGGTGGGTGTGCATTATGAAAAGGCACTTGGATGGAGGGATTCACATTTTTGAAACCCACCGAGATATTTTTGGTAGTTGGACAAGGTATGCGCTCACATTGCTAAGGTTTGATTGTTGCATCCAAAAATTGTAAATGTGGAAATTAATTTTTAATTTCTTAAATTTTGGTTAGTTGGAAATTGCATATTTAAAAGGGATTAAAGATTTATACAAGGGAGATAAAAGGGTATGCAAAGTTTTATTTTTGTATTTTATTTTTGAGTGGTTAAAGTTAATAAAAGGAGAAATAAGGTGTGCCAAGGGTGTTAGATATTTTGTTGAAATAAAGTTATATTATAAAGTTTTTTTTGAAATGAGAGATAAGGCATAGCCGATTTTTTATATTTTGACTTGGTGAAATATTTTAAAAGGAAATATTTAGGATAAACTATTGTTATCTAACCCTTGAGATTGGAAAAGAGAGTGATTGTGATTGAGATAGGTTTTGAGGTCAAAAATTCATCAAACAAAAGGTATGGATATATCTTCCTTGTGAGTTAAATATTGTTGGATGTTGTGAATGCTAAGTTGGAGTGAAAAGGATTGTTTGATACACATTGATGAGTTTGGTTTTCTCGAATGAAATTTGATATTAGAAATCTTGTTTGATAAGCATTGTTGGAAAAATTTAATGATCTTTCATATGCATGATTAGGGTTTGTGAAATTTAATGAGTATCATTGTTATGTGAGGTTTGTTTGATAAGCATTGTTGAATAAGCTTTCATTGACTGATTGGTTGAGTGAAGTAAGCTTTTGTTGAAACTCATGTTGGTCTGAATTTTATACACACCCTGTGAAGAATGAGCATAAAACTCTGATAACACTTATACAGGATAAATCCCACTCATTTTAAGATCTAGCTGGTTATCCAAGGTGTGAGTTACAGAGTCGAGTCGAATGTCAATTCACTCTTTTCCGCTTTTGGAATAGTTTTCAATACGAAATGTCTGTTACCTTACAACGGGCTCACTGAACTTGTTCAGTAATGTTCAGAAGTTGTCACTTGTTGACAATCAGATTTAAAATTAATTCTTTGATCTAGCTCTTTTGGGTCAGCAGATTTAAATAAAAGATAAATTTAAAAGAAAATAAAAATGGATCATTTCACGGTAAAACAAAGGGGGTAGGGTAAGGCAGAAAGAGAAGTTTATCAAACTTAACTATAAAACAACACTACCAATTTTATTTATACTATCAGCTTCACAACAGAACAAATCAAAGAAGAAAGTGTCCAGTTTTCTAAGATCACTTTCTACTAAGAGCATAAGGCAGAGATGGAACAGATCTAACAAAAAATTATAAACCGAAGGGAAGTCGATTAAAATTGATATCTTTCACCGGCAGCCTAGCTCGCACAGTGAGGACAGAGCAATTAGAACAGACCTGAACCTCAAATCTGTAATTTTCCCTAGCATACAATAGAATAAATGAAGCCCAACAACATATTTAATCTTGATAACATAGATTTACAGCATATATTTAACAAAATTTAATGAAATGGATAACAAAAGAATATGAACTTATCACAATCTGCAAAAGATTAGGCTCCTAGCCATGCTATCATAGAGAACAAAAGCACATCAACTCCAAGTCCAAAAATAAAGTATTTAACAAGATTTGCAAGAAATTGCTTCAATAGCCTTTTATTTCTAAGTCACCGTCTCCTTGCGATTACATTGAGAAGAAGTATTTATAGACTCAGGACAGACCCTGATATTTTAGAAATATGTTCTTCTCAAACTGTAAATCTTATCATCTTAAACCCTAGTAATCGGGTTTTACAATATAAGCCCTTTTAAAACAAAGTTCGGATAAAACTTAACCATTCTGCAAATTAGTGCAGTCACTTGCCATAAATGAAGAAGATAGAATTCGAATGCCACTTGCATTCACCCGCAACTATGAATAAATGTCTTCATTAATGCCCTCGGGTAATTTGGATGAATCACCACTTCTCTGACATTTCATCTCCGCAAAGCCATCCCTGAGTTGAAAATCTCTACAAGCTATTAATTTTGCCATAAATTATCATTAAATGCATTCACCGGCAAATTTCGATAACTGTGTGTAGATATTTTCACTTTGTGGCCAATTCTCGACATATTCCACATATTCCATTAAATGGGCAGCTGCTTAATCACCGTAAAGTCTCTTTGCGGCCAGATCTGTAAAATTTGGATGAAACAGCAATTTTCGGCATCTTTCATTTCTATATGGCTGTCTTTGGTTAATTTGCACTTATCTTTGCTTTTATGGCCATTTCTTCGTTATCATGTAAGTGCCAGATGGCTTCCTGCATGAAAGAACAAAATATGGATTAGTACTTTAAAAATATTAAATCAAAACTTTAATTATTAAAAATGAAGCCCTAAAGTTCATTTGCATGTGGCTCTAATCATCTGATATGTGGCTTGCTTTGTCTTGACACGTGTCGCAAAATCATGACACGTGTCTATTTTCGGCTATCTTTCATTCTGCTCTATTTTCCTATCTCTGTCGCGAAAACGCAACATGTCGCGATTTCGCGACATGTCGCGAAATCGCGACGTTCCCCAGCATCTTGCAGCTTTTCTTCCTCATGGCCGCGAAAACGTGACATGTCACGATTTCGCGGCATGTCACGATTTCGTGACCACTTCTGCCCTTAAGTGCTTCTTTTGGCTGCTTTTTCTCCTCCCCCCCGCTGTGTCGCGACTTCGGGACACAGCCGGGCCTCAGAATTTCTTTCCCCCATCGTGTCGCAATTTTGCGACACAACCGGGCCTCAACACTTCTTTCCTCCGTCGTGTCGCGATTTCGCGACACAGCCGAGGCTTCCCTTGCCATCTCTCCACCATGTCATGAAATCGCGACATGGTGGTTCCTTAACTCGCCAACTCTGATTTGTGTCGCGAAATCGCGACGTCACGATTTCGCGACACCTTTTGACCTTGCCTCCCTTTCTCTCAAACTGTCGCGATTTCGCGACGTCGCGAAATCACGACGTCGCGATTTCGTGACATGTTCCTGCCTTAGCTTTTTTTATTTGATTCCTCTTGCTCCCCTTGCTTGCATTGCTTTGACTTGGACCCGTCACAATTTCGTGACATGTCGCGAAATCACGACGGTCCGTACGCCTCGGGTGCCCTCGTCAAAAAACGTCACGATTTCGTGACGTCGCGATTTCACGACATGTCACGAAATCGTGACCTATTTCCGACTTGCTTCCTTTTCTCTCCAATGTGCCGCGAAAATGCGACATGTCGCGATTTCGCGCCCTGTTCCATGCCTTAGTCGATTTTTCCCTCCTGCAGCAGCGAAAATGCGACATGTCATGATTTCGCGACATGTCACGAAATCACGACCTGTTTTGTGCCTTGTTCCCTTTTGCTCCTTCCTGTCGCGATTTCGCGACATTTCCAAAAATGGAAAGTGTCACGATTTCATGACTTTGCCAAAAATGGAAAGTGTCACGATTTCGCGACATTTCCAGGACTTAGTTCATTTTCTCTCTTGCAGCAGCGAAAATGTGACATGTCGCGATTTCGCGACATGTCACAAAATCGCGTCGTTCCGTACGCACATGCTTTCTCTCTCCAAACTCGTCGCGATATCGCGACGTTTTTCACCCTTGCAGCTTTCTTCCAAAATGTGTCGCGATATCGTGACGATTTCATGCCTTGTGCCTCCGACTCAAACCCGTCGCGATTTCACGACACCTTCCAAAAATGGAAGTGTCGCGATATCGTGACATTTCCAAAAATGGAAGTGTCACGATAACGCGACATTTCCAAAAATGGAAGTGTCGCGATTTCGCTACGTTTTCCTGACTTGGCGGATTTTCCAAAACCCGTCGCGATATCGCGACATTTCCAAAAATGGAAGTGTCATGATATCGCGACACTTTCAAAAAGGAAAGTTTTGGTTTCTAAATGAATTCATCTATCTGGAAACTGCATTTTTTCATACTCGGTGAAAGATTTCCTTTAATCAGCAATGATTCTAACATGTGAAAAATGAACTCTGGAATAAAACAAAGCCAGATGCAAATAAAAGCACAACTTGAAAAAGGAGGCAAGCAAATCTGGAATTAAAACCTGAAAAATATCAAGAGGGTCCCCACTGCAAAATGAAAGCTCAAGGTTTTCAAATGATGGAAATTCATTTTTCAATGGGGGTGTGTTGCTTCTCAACAAATGGTGATATCTGCGGGTAAAATAGTAGCATTATTTTAGAACCCATGACTCTAGTTTCAAAACAACATAGACCATGTATCTTGCCTTGCCACAGATATTCTTCAAAATAAATTGACTACTAACCGATAGTTGTTAAAATTTCCCAAGGACATACTAGGGTGAATCATTTAAGGAAGATTTCTGATGTGCAATTACAAGCGTATAAAACTTTCTTCAAGAATTACTGGGCCTTCGAATGTTGAACTCTGGATTGATCAACTTTTCTAGATTGTAAAGAAGGGGAAACCGAGTAGAGCTCTGTTTACTAGTTTAGCCTTTTATAGCCCCGATAGAGTTACCCTTTAGATTTACACGACCCAAATTCACAACTGTAAGGTAGAATCTACAACTTGGTAGAAGAAAAACATCTTTTGAAGTCTTGGCTGCCTCTTTCATTATATAACTCTTTTTCTTTTTCTTTTTTTATTTATTTATTTATTTTTTTTATATATATATTGGAAATAACAGAGTGCCAATTTCATGCTGCCTGCTCAACTTTCATCTCTTTCTTTTGAAATACATCAACATCTGAAAAACCTTAGAAAGAATAACAATTTTCTTTTAATATTTCATCAATCTGGAACTGCTTCAGCCTGGGCACTGATAGCCTCTGTGGATACTCAAATAATTACATGAATCATAGTCCCCTCTTATAACCAAATTTTCTTGGATTCCTTGGGAGTTTCTCCAGCCAAACAACATAGTAGTTTCTTTATAATTAAAACAACCGTGGCAAGCAAGACACAAAATCCAATCATCCTTCTACCTTGTTGTTCGACTAAAAAAATAGTTCCACTGTTCGAGTTCAAACAGACTATCTCACAATTATGATAATGAACACTGGATTCTGGACTCAGAATGAAATAATCTTTAGAAGGCTGACTTTTTCATTGATGCTCAAGCAAAGGTTAAAGAACAGAATTCTAAAATCTAGAGAACTTTGTACAAACTTCCAAGGATAGACACAGGCCTTTAAGAACAAAATAAAAATAAAACTGTACAGACTTTAACATAAAATTGTACAAGAACCAAAGGAAATGAAATAAAATAAACAACACTGTACAGACATCAAAGAAATAAAATACATAAATGTACAGACCTGAAAAGAAATAAAACTACAAGGTTATTTACAAAGGAAATAAAATAAAGAACTTCAAAATAGACTAAAACTGCACAGACAATTAGGATTAAATAAAACAAAAGAACCCTGCACAGACATTTTAAAACACACTAAGATAAACAACATTGTACAGATATTTTAGAATGTAATAAAATAAAACAACACTAAAATAAACTAAAAAGTGTAGAGTTATTTACAATGTATACACATGTTACAACTTCTTTGTGACTCATTCAAATGATACATTGGACGGAACAACCGAGAAATAATGTTTTAAGTATTGACCATTAACAGGGAGGTCCAGAAAATTACCATCAAGGTCTTGTAAACGGAATGCATTATTACCCAGAATCTCAGCAATTTGGTACGGGCCTATCCACAGTGGCTGCAACTTTGTATGCTTACCCTTCTTTTCATGGGCCTTGTCCCATAGAAGCACCAGGTCTGCCAGTCTGAAAGCTTTCTGATCCAGAATTATTTTTCGGATAAATAAAATTTTAATAATCATGGTGAGTAAGTAAACATCTGAGTGGAGTTATTTGACATCATACTTCAATTTTGGGTGTTGTTAGTACCACCAAATCTTGTAAAATTTGGCAACTACATACTCTTTTGCAAAGCTGGAATGCACATTTGGCGACTGGAAACGGGGGTAAAAATCAGCCTCAGTGGCCATATTCGTGGACATGCTGGGAATGACTCATAATGAATTAGGACCTCAAATTTTAACCAAATGTATTTCTAATTATTGAGAATGCATGGTAAAATTTTCAGGTCGATTGGACAGGTAATCCGAAATCTGTGCGCGTTCCAAAATGACAATCTGGCACTTTTGACAGCTGGAAACAGGGTAAAAATCAGCCTTGGTGGTCATATTCATCGACATGTTAGGAGTGGCTCATAAGGATTTAGGATCTAAAATTTTAACCATATGTAGTTCAAACTATTGGGAACACGTGGTATAAATTTTAGGTCGATTGGATATGCAATCCAGAAGTTGTACATATTCCAAAATGGCAATCCGATGCGTTTGACAACGGGAATACCAAAAAACAGGTTGGAGACCAAAAGTCACGCTTGGTAGCCAAAAGGCCAGGAGTTATTGGAATGTTTATTTATGTCATTTTTAGCATCTATGGCAGGGTTAATGAGGGATTGGAGAGTATGTACGTGAGCTTTGTTTATGGTGAACAATTTGCGGGTTGTTGGGTAAAATTTCTTGCTTAGTATTGGTTGTTTCAAAGCGGTAGCAATGCTTGGTAGCCCTTCGAAAGTTGCAATGTAATGTTTGTTCGGTAATAAAATAATGAGCTCTCTTGTACAGTGGATGTTTCCCCACATTGGGGTTTTACCACTATAAATTTTTGTGTCAAATTTGTGTGAATGTTTTTGAATTAGATTTTAGCAATTGCATAGAGATTTGGTAATTGTTTTCAATCCTTAAATCTGTAATTGTGAGAATAGTCAGGTTTGGCTACCATTACGGATCAAGTGGTATCAGAGCAAGTTCTTTCGTAAGGCCTGTGTATGCAAGGTAGAAGGTCTCAGAATTCGGAGTTAGTTCCTTATAACCCAGAAATTGGGAGAAGGCAAAGAAATACTTCCATGGCTGAAGAACAACGAGCCCGAATGTCTGATGAGGAATATGAATGCAAATTCCTCAAGATGGAAAACACTCTCGCACAACTCACCAAAATGATGGAGATGATGCAATTACAGTTGAACCAGTCTAGAAATGAGGAGCAAGCGATTTCTGTGGGAGAGGATGAAGGTGCTTCGATTTCTAATAAGGTACCATTGGTATCTGATCCATTTAAGATGGAGGTGAAGCTGGACATACCTGTCTACAGTGGAGAGTTGGATCCTGAGAAGTTGGACGGCTGGTTGAAGCAGTTGGAGGTATACTTCAGTATCAAGCATTATACGGAGCCCCAAAAAGTGAGTTTTGCCAGATTGAAGCTTGGAGGACATGCTCTCACATGGTGGGAGGCATATGTTGCTGGTTTGGCTCGTAATAGGCAACCACCTGTACAAACATGGGCTCAATTTGTGGCTGCACTCAGAGCTCAATTCTATCCGGTTGGATACCAAGAAAGGATGGAGGAGAGGTGGCAATTTTTGAGGCAGAAACAAGGACAAGATGTTCAAGAATACACCACTGAATTCAGGAAGCAAGCGGTGTTATTGAACATAAATTTGCAGGACCCATCAATTCTGAAGAAGTACAAGGGTGGATTGCACTACCATCTCAGAACAGAGTTGGCACTTTTCAATGTCACAAGCATAGATGAGGCATGTGTCAAGGCAATGTACTTGGAGATGAAGAATAGGAAGCCAAATAAAATGCAACAGACCTCTAATCAGCCCAGTGGTAGTAAGAATGTGGCAAAACCACAAAAGCAAAGCAAAAATCAGACCAAAAAGGCTTCTACAGCAGTGCAAAAAGATGAAAAACATTGTGACCATTGCAAGGTTGATGGGCACACTACGGAGAAATGTTGGAAATTGCACCCGAAAAAGAAGCCTAAATGGTTGAACAAAGGTAAAAATAAATCAACCAATGTGTGTCAACAAGATGAGGATTGTATTAGCACTACAGAGGTTGAAGAAAAATTGGCTTGTGTAGCCAAGCAAGGGCAAAAGAAACTACAGACTTTGGAGGCTCATGGAAAAACCCATATTCAAGCTACAAAGGAGGAGATAGTTTCAGAAACCACAAAAGAAGAATTGTTTTGGGTGTATATCCAAATAAAGATGACGAAGGTAGTTGCATTGTATGATTCTGGATCACAAAGAAATCTGATCTCAGAAAAATTAGTACAGCAGTTGGGATTTGAGGTAAAACCTCATCCTCAACCGTATCCATTGGGGTGGCTACACAAAGATGTAGAATTGCAGGTAACTAAGCAATGCACATTTAAATTTTCTGTTGATGAGAAGTTTAAAGATGAGGTAGTTTGTGATATTGTACCTCTGGATATATGCCAAGTTGTCTTTGGTAGCCCATATTTATGGGAAAGAGATGCTATTTTTTATAGAAGGCTGAACCAGTGGCGCTTGGTGAAAGATGGCAAGGGATTTAGAATTCATGCCTACAAAGGGCAAAAGAAATTTCAGCTTGTTACTGCTCAACAAGCAAAACATATGGTGAATACTAGCAAGAGGTTTGTGCTTCTCATGGTGAGACGTGTGGGTGAAGACTTGCAAATTGATGGACCTAAAGTAGAGGCAGCTGATTGTACTCCTAGGCAAAGGGGAGAGTTGAAGAAGTTGCTTCAAGAATTCCAAGAAATTATGCAGGCACCTCGGGGCATCCCACCAAAGAGAGATGTAGAACAAGAGATTCAGCTATTACCAGATTCACCAGTACCAAACATTGGGTTGTATAGGCAGTCAGTATTGGAATCTGATGAGGTGAAGAGACAAGTCCAAGAATTATTGGAACAAGGGCTTGTGAGGCCTAGTACATCACCAGCAGGTTCTCCCATTGTGTTGGTTCCAAAGAAAGATGGGACATGGAGGATGTGCATTGACTACCGGGCACTCAATAAAATCACCATTAAAAATAGATATCCACTTCCTCGCATTGATGATTTACTTGATCAGTTGAAGCATGCCCGATATTTCACCAAGTTGGATTTAAAATCTGGTTATCACCAAATCCGGATGAAGGAGGAAGACATTTGGAAGACAGCTTTCAAGACTAAGCAAGGTCTTTTTGAGTGGCTAGCTATGCCATTCGGTTTAACTAATGCTCCTGCAACATTCATGAGAATGATGAACGATGTACTACGTCCATTTTTGGATAAATGTGCAGTTGTCTTCTTGGATGATATACTTGTGTATAGTGCATCTTGGGAGGAGCATATGCAACACTTGAGAGAGGTATTGGCAGTTTTGCAGCAGTCACAATTGAAATTAAACATCAAGAAATGTGAGTTTGGAAAGACTTCTTTGGTTTATTTGGGCCATGTGATTGGTGGAGGAGAGATTCGAATTGATCCAGCGAAAGTTGCAGCCATCTTAGAGTGGGCCCAGCCAAAATCTCAGACTGAATTAAGAAGCTTTATTGGAGCAATTCAGTATTTGAGGAAGTTCATTAAAGATTTCTCACATGTGGCTGCACCACTGCAGAAAATGTTGCGAAAAAATAGCAGTATTATGTGGGGTAAAGAAGAAGAACAAGCATTTCAGAAGTTGAAGGATAAGGTTTGCAATGCACCAGTTCTTGCCATGCCAGATATGAGATTACCTTTTGAAGTAGAGACTGATGCTTCTAGCCATGCTATGGGAGCAGTTTTACTCCAAGGAGGTAAGCCGGTATGTTATCATTCTGAGTTATTTTCTGGAGTTGTTCTTAATTATCCTACATATGACAGAGAATTGTATGCTTTGGTGCAAGCGGTTAAGAAATGGAGGCACTATTTGATGGGTAAAGAATCGGTTATTCATAGCGATCATGAACCCTTAAAATATTTGCAAACTCGGAAGTAAATTGCGGCGGTCAAGACATTTTAAATGGATGGGTTTCTTGCAACAATTTAACCTTTTGATCAGGTATAAGAGGGGTAAAGCTAATAAATTGGCTGATCTATTATCCAGACCTCCCATGAAACTTGCTTCAGTTGTTATGGAGTTAGAGCCTTTTGCTTTTGATAGTTATAAAGGTGAATATGAGGAGGATAAGGAATTTAAGGAAGTGTATCTCAGTCTTGGAGCAGGAAAAAATACCTCAGTGGAAGACTATCACTTGGAGGATGGCTTACTGTTCAAGGCTGGCAAGCTTTGTATTCCAGTTGGTAGTAGATTGCAGCTGATTAGAGAATCTCATACTTCATTGATTGCTGGTCACTTTGGGGTGCATAAAACAGTAGCAAATTTGCAGCGTTATGTGCACTGGCCAAATATGCAAAATGATGTTTCCAGATACATCCGTGGGTGTGCCATTTGTAATACAAGTAAGCCAAGTAACCGGAAATTAGGATTGTACACTCCCCTACCAGTTCCTAGCCGGCCTTGGGAGAGCATTTCAATGGATTTTGTGGGTGGACTGCCTACCACTCGCAAGGGGAATGATTATTTGTATGTGATAGTTGATAGATTTAGTAAAATGGCTGTTATGATTCCATGTAAGAAGACTATCACAGCTGAAGGAGCAGCTGATTTGTTCTTTCAACAGGTTTTTGTGAATTTTGGTCTACCCAAAAGCATTATTAGTGACCGTGATACCCGGTTCCTTAGCAAGTTTTGGACTGCACTTTGGGGAATGTTGGATACAAAGTTGAAAAGATCTACCGCATTTCATCCCCAAACTGATGGTCAAACAGAAGTTGTCAATAGGACCATTGTTCATTTGTTGAGAGGATTTAACCAGCAAAGACCAAAGACTTGGGATGACAATCTGCCTTATGTGCAATATTGCTACAATAGGGCTATTCATTCATCAACTCAGCTATCACCATTTGAGGTATGCTATGGTTTCCTACCACATTCACCTTTTGATGGAGTATTTTCAAGTGGTTCAGATGCGGCGAGGGAGTAATGAGCCAGAAGGTAGCAAGGCTTTGAGGTTCATCCAGAAAATTCAGCTTATCCATGAACGAATTGAGGAGAAGTTGAAGAAGACTCAGCAGCAATACAAAGAGCGCCATGATAAACACAGAGTTGCACATCAGTTTCAGATTGGAGATATGGTGTGGTTGCATTTGGGTAAGGAGAGGCTTCAAGGAGTTGGTAAGAAGCTAAAACCCATACGTTATGGACCATTCAAGATTGTGGATCAATATGGGGATAATGCATTCAAACTTGACTTGCCTAGTTATATGCAAATGTATTCTGTTGTTAATGTGGAGAATTTGAAATTGTTTGAGCCTTCATTATTGGATGCCAAAGAAGATACTCCAGTTCTACCACATTGGGATGACCTGACTTCATCAACTTTTGAAGAGGTTGTAGAGGATGTGGTGCTTGAAAAGAAAATTCGTACTTCAAGAAGGGGTGACCAAGAGTTTTGGTTAGTTTGTGGAAAAGGTAAAAGACTGAACAAAGCAATATGGTTACCTTTGGCTCGGGTGAAGGATTTATATCCTCACCTAATGGCTTAAAGCTTTTGAGGGACCAAAAGCTCCCCAAGTAGGGAGGCCTGATCCGGAATTATTTTTCGGATAAATAAAATTTTAATAATCATGGTGAGTAAGTAAACATCTGAGTGGAGTTATTTGACATCATACTTCAATTTTGGGTGTTGTTAGTACCACCAAATCTTGTAAAATTTGGCAACTACATACTCTTTTGCAAAACTGGAATGCACATTTGACAGCTGGAAACAGGGTAAAAATCAGCCTCAGTGGCCATATTCGTGGACATGCTGGGAATGACTCATAATGAATTAGGACCTCAAATTTTAACCAAATGTATTTCTAATTATTGAGAATGCATGGTAAAATTTTCAGGTCGATTGGACAGGTAATCCGAAATCTGTGCGCGTTCCAAAATGACAATCCGGCACTTTTGACAGCTGGAAACGAGGGTAAAAATCAGCCTCGGTGGCCATATTCGTGGACATGCTGGGAGTTACTCATAAGGATTTAGGATCTAAATTTTTAACCATATGTAGTTCAAACTATTGGGAACACGTGGTATAAATTTTAGGTCGATTGGATATGCAATCCAGAAGTTGTACATATTCCAAAATGGCAATCCGATGCGTTTGACAACAGAATACCAAAAAACAGTTGGAGACCAAAAGTCACGCTTGGTAGCCAAAAGGCCAGGAGTTATTGGAATGTTTATTTATGTCATTTTTAGCATCTATGGCAGGGTTAATGAGGGATTGGAGAGTATGTACGTGAGCTTTGTTTATGGTGAACAATTTGCAGACTGTTGGGTAAAATTTCTTGCTTAGTATTGGCTGTTTCAAAACAGTAGCAATGCTTGGTAGCCCTTCGAAGGTTGCAATGTAATGTTTGTTCAGTAATAAAATAATGAGCTCTCTTGTACAGTGGATGTTTCCCCACATTGGGGTTTTACCACTATAAATTTTTGTGTCAAATTTGTGTGAATGTTTTTGAATTAGATTTTAGCAATTGCATAGAGATTTGGTAATTGTTTTCAATCCTTAAATCTGTAATTGTGAGAATAGTCAGGTTTGGCTACCATTACGAATCACTTTCACTTTGGCCCTCTTGTCAAACCAGTGCTTGACAGTTTCTTGGTGCCGACTGAAGTGTTCCAGGGCTTGGAGTCTTTCATCCTGCAAATTAGTTAGATATAAAACACGGGCTTCTGCATATGCTTGATCTTCAAAATAGTCTAAGACAAATTGGTAAGTAGGTAACTTCAGAGAGATGGGAAAAATTGGCTGGGTACCATACAACAAAGCAAAAGGGGAAGTTTTAAGAGCCACTTTATATTTTATCCGGTCAGCCCAAAGTGCATATTTCAATAATGTATGCCACTGCCTGGGTTTGTCTGCTGCAGATTTCTTAATGGCATTCATTAAATTCTTGTTTGTGGACTCAACTAGTCCATTGCCTTGGGGATAATAGTTGGATGAAAATATGATAACTATCCCCATATGGTATGCCCATTCTATAAACTCCAATGATTGGAAGGCTGGTCCATTATCACACACCAAATTCAGAGGAACCCCAAACCTAGTTATGACATTTGACTGTAGAAATTCTATCACTTCATGAGCTGTACTTCTTGTGGTGGCTACTGCTTCGACCCATCTTGTGCAGTAATCAGTAGCTGTTAGAACATACTTATGCCCTGTTGAAGAATTTGGATTAATCACTCCCACAAAATCAAGTCCCCATTGCATGAAAGGTTTATTTATTACAACAAGTTGCAATGGTAGAGCCCGGTTGGCCTCTTTGGCTGCAAAAGTTTGGCATTGATGGTAGGTTCTTACATGCTGATGTGAATCTTTAAATAGTGTAGGCCAGTAATAGCCTGCTCTCAATATTTTATGCACAGTAGCAGATCCTGATGAATGCCCTGCCCCTAAATTTTCATGAAAATTGGACATGACTTCATTGACTTCACTCGGAGAAATGCATCTTAAGAAAATGCCAGCATAATTTTCTCTGAACAAATTACCTGCTTTGAGGAGATAATGAGCAGCTTTCAGTTTTAATGCTCTCCTTTGGGTTCTATTCAAGTGATACGGGCAGGCTCCAAATTGCAGTAGATGAATAATATCTCCATACCAGACATCAAATTTAGAACTTAACTGATTAAATTCCTCCCGTATAGGTATTTTGGCAATGTGTCGGGACAAACCAAGTCCTTTGATCAATTTTGCAGGCTGAATCTCTAAGTCATACTCTTGCAGTATTGTAACCCAATTACCTCTTAGTTCACCCAACTCATTCTGACTTAATAGGTATTTAATAGCTGGGTCTGGAACTATAGCATGAATTCTACTTCTTAGTATGTAGTGCCTGAACTGCTTAACTGCTCTCACCAAGGCATAAGCTTGTTTGTCTAAACAAGAATATTTCAGCTCAGCCCCTTTTAAATTGGTACTCTTGAAAGCAATTGGATGTTCCCTGGTTTCTCTCGTTGGGTCGAATCGTAGCAAGTGTGTGTTCAGAAGAAAAGGTGTACAGATAAAAATCTGCACTGAAATCTGGGCTTACCAGAACTGGTGCTTGTTTGATGGCGGTCTTGATTTCTTGGAAAGCTGTTTTAGCTTCTGTGGTCCAGACAATCTGAGCAGTTTGCTTTAGCATGTCATTGAGTGGCTTGACTATCTCTGCAAAACCGGAGATGAACTTCCTGACAAAGTTAATTTTTCCAAAGAAGGACCTCAACTCTTTCTTGGAGTTGGGAAATGGTATGCCGGATATGGCTTCAACTCTGTCCGGATCCATGGAGATGCCATCTTTTGTGACCAAGTGCCCAAGGAGCTTTCCTTCTATTACACAAAAAATGCACTTCTTTAGATTCAAAGAAATGTCGAACTCCTTGCATTTGTTAAACACAGACTCCAAGTGTTTTACATGGTCAAACCGAGATTTAGAGAAGACTGTTAAATCATCCATGTAAACAACAATACATTTACCCATAAGGCCCTTGAAAGCATAATCCATTGCTCGTTGAAATGTAGCTCCGGCATTTATTAATCCAAATGGCATCCTCTTTTAAGCAAAAGTTCCCCACTTAGTTGTGAAAGCAGTTTTCATTCTGTCTTCCTTCTCAACCAATATCTGATTATATCCTGAGAAACCATCCAGGAAAGACATCATCTCCAAACCATTGACAATCTGCAACACCTCATCCATAGAAGGCAGCGGATAATTATATTTCTCAGATGCCTTGTTCAAATTTCTAAAATCCACACACAGGCGGATCTCTCCATTTTTCTTTCTGACTGGAACCAGATTGGCCACCCAAGTAGAATGCCTGATGGGAAAAATAATGGCGGCACTCAATAGTTTTTCTACATCTTTCTGGATGAGGGGCTCTAACAGAGCATTGACATGCCTCTGCTTTTGCCGAAAATGTTTGCAGAATTCTTTTAAAGGTATAATGTGAGTGTAAACTTTCGGATCAAATACCTTTAAGTCTTTGTATGACCAGGCCATGACATCCTTGGACCTGTGAAGAAAATCAATCATACTTCCTTTTATTTTTGGATCACAGTTCTTAGCCAACTTGATGTGCCTGGGATCTTCTTTAGTCCCTATGTTCAGGTTTTCAATCTCATTGTCTGTGGCACCCACATAATCCTCAGAATTCACCTTTTGCTTGATTTTGTCAACATCAAAGAGCCGCTCCAGCTCCACCATCCCTTTTGGAATTTTGTTGTCTTTCAACCTCATTATTCCCCTGTCATCATCTAACTGTTCCAGCAGGGTATCCCTTTGGCCCTCATCGATTATAGCATTTTCAAATGTGTTAGTACTCTGCAAAAAGTTTACAATCTATTGATCATCAGAGAAAACCTGAAAATTATCTATATTATTTGGGATTGAAGGACAAGGGACTAACTCAATTGAAAACTTATTCCATTTAAATTCTTCTAGTGGTTTTAAATTTGCAGCTGAAGAAGCCAAGACATCTGCATGTGAATTCTGTTCTCTGGGTATGTGTGTCAAATTAAAAGCATCAAAGTCTTCTACAAGATCCCAAGCTCGATGTTTGTATCCTTTTAAATAAGATGCTTTACACAGGAATTTTCCCTTGACTTGATTTGCCACCAATTCCGAATCAGTAAAAACTTGAATATTTCTTGCTTCTTTGTCCAAAGCAAATTTCAAACCTAATACCAGAGCTTCATACTCTGCTAAATTATTTATACAAGGGAACTGTAGGCGGTAAGACATAAAATATGTCTGACTTTCAGGCCCTTTAAGGACTGCCCCTATTTCAGAACCCTGTTTAGATCTAGCCCCATCCACATGAAGTGTCCAGACTTCATTACTATGAACAGGATGGGCTTTATTAAACTTCTCATTTTGCCCCATTGTTAAATTGTAAACTCCAATATCTACCTCCGTAATATTTACAGTTTCATTCTCTACATTGTACTCAGTAATTGTATGTTTGTACCTAGGTTCTCTTTCAACCCGTAATTGATTTGCCACTCCTTTCCATGGCAACCACATATGTGAAAAATCTATTGCCAAGTATCCGTTCAGAGATCTCGACCAATCCTTGCTCAAAAGCATCTCGTACCCCACGGGGATATCCACAACCTGAATTTCAATTTTATGTTGAGCCCTTGGCTCAAATGCTAATTGGATATGAATATTTTGAAGCTCTCCAACTACTTTAACCTCTGATTTGTCTAATTGGACAACTCTCCTTTCAGACTTCATTGGGGTCAGACCCAACTACTGACAAATGGCCAAAGGCATAACATTAGTAGATGCACCCAAATCTACCAAACAATTGTGTAAGTTCTTCCCAAAAATACGAACAGTCAGTAAAAAAGGGGGAACTTCAGTTTTTTCTTTGTACATGGCTACATTCGCATTTGCCATTTTCTTTCCTTTGTCCACAGGTTTAGTAGCAGGGCCAGAGTATGTTTTTATAAGGTTGTCCCTCTGCTTTGAAATTTGGGCCAACTCATGTAGAGTAATGTTGGCCTTGATATTTTTCATATCCTCCACTATGTGTTATCCCTTGTTAAGTGGAGGGACAAAAGCATCTGGTCCCCTCAGATTTTCTCCCTTGGGTGGAGATGGATTGTTGCTTGGAGAGGGATCTGGGGGAACATTGTGAGAGTTGTCCGAATGGTTTGATGTAGTATTAGGCTCCGGATTCCTATTTTTTAGGTTGTAGTTATCTCTTCTGTACTGTTGGAAAGCCTACACTTCATCCATAGGCATTTCAACTACATTCTTAGATTCATCCGAGAAAGTGAAAGAATCCAAGACCATAGCTGCATTGTGGTTGGATGAACTTGGGCCATCAGTAGTTCTTTGATTTTCGGGAGAGATCAAATCCCCATACAAAGCTTCAAATGCATTACAAAATTCCAAACAATCCAACTCCCCATGTTGAGAAGTGGCATGTATTCTGCACCAGTTAGGCAGAGCTAAATCGCAAATATTCACATCATGGCCCTTACCTTTGTAATCTTTATTAGGTTCATATGGGGGCCGGTTGAATCTTTTCAGTTGATATGAATACCTGTTTTAGTTGTCCCCAGTAGAAAATTGCCTTTTAAAACTCAAAAAATCATTGGTCAGCTTCTGAACTATCTTTGAGACTTCTTCAACTCTTGCATTGTCAGCCTCTTTGCCTGGGTTCTGTACACTCTCAACAGGTGCTACAACCAATGGATTTGCTGATGGTAGAGTCTAACAAACTGGCAACATCATCTGATGTGGTATAGGATTGAACATAGGGGCAGCTTGTGTAACCAGAGGAATTTACTGAGCATTTAAAGGTTGGGGTCCCAACTGTCTTTCTAGAATCAAAGCTTCTTTATAAGCCTCTGTCAAATTAGTAACAATGGGATCTCTCTTCAAGAAGACAGAGGTCATTGGATCCAGAGAGTTTCTAAAGATCTCTAATGCCAGGTCTGCATTCGGTACATAATACCCAGTAATTCTACCATAAGCTTTCTGGAATCTAACATTATAAGATCTGATAGATTCACTTAATTCTCTTTTGATACCAAAAAACTGCTGGTACAATATACTAGGATCTATCACTTCCTCGAATTGTGACACAAAAACTTTTTCTAAGTCATTCCAGCTAGTGACAGAATCATTAGTAAGATTTAGAAACCAGTCATAAGCTCCCTCTTGGAGAGTGAACGGGAACAATCTGCAGGCAACATCTTCATGTTGTACATTTAATAATTTCAAAGCATTCTTGAATGCAACCAAATGTTCTTCTGCAGTTCTTGTCCCATCATGTTTATATCTAGGGAGATATCTTTCCAAATTTCTGGGCAGGTCATGGGCTATACCTAGAATATTCAAAGCAGTGGAACCCAACCAATTTTCCATTACTACTTGGTTGACAGTGATATTCTAAGTTGTGGTTGGGGTAACTATCAGCGGTGATAAAACTGTTTGAGACAGAGACTTGGCCCTTCTAAGGCTACTTCTTCTCGGAGTTTCTAATTCAGGCACAAGGAGCTCTCCGGCTCTGGGGTGGGACCTTGTTACCCTATATGTAGAATCCAGCTTTTCACAAACACTTACAAACTTACAATCCTTAACAGAGTATTGAACTTGAGGTCTTCTTTTTGGGCAATTTTAAAATATTGTACTGACAACTTACAATACTGACCGGAGCTCACTGGGCCCTCCTTCTAGCGCCATTTTTAAATGTTGGTCCGACTTTTATACACACCCTATGAAGAATGAGCATAAAACTTTGATAACACTTATACGGGATAAATCCCACTCACTTTAGGATCTAGCTAGTTATCCAAGGTGTGAGTTACAGAGTCGGGTCGAATGTCAATTCACTCTTTTCCACTTCTGAAATAGTTTTCAATATGGACTGTCTATTACCTTACAATGGGCTCACTGAACTTGTTCAGTAATGTTTAGAAGTTTTCACTTGTTGACAATCAGATTTAAAATTAATTCTTTGATCTAGCTCTTATGGGTCAGCAGATTTAAATAAAAGACAAATTTAAAAGAAAATAAAAATGGATCATTTCATGGTAAAACAAAGGGGGTAGGGTAAGGCAGAAAGAGAAGTTTATCAAACTTAACTATAAAACAACACTACCAATTTTATTTATACTATCAGCTTCACAACAGAACAAATCAAAGAAGAAAGTGTCCAGTTTTCTAAGATCACTTTCTACTAAGAGCATAAGGCAGAGATGGAACAGATCTAACAAAAAATTATAAACCAAAGGGAAGTCGGTTAAAATTGATATCTTTCACCGGCAGCCTAGCTCGCACAGTGAGGACAGAGCAATTAGAACAGACCTGAACCTCAAATCTATAATTTTCCCTAGCATACAATAGAACAAATGAAGCCCAACAGCATATTTAATCTTGATAACACAGATTTACAGCATATATTTAACAAACTTTAATGAAACGGATAACAAAAGAAGATGAAATTATCACAATCTGCAAAATATTAGGCTCCTGGCCATGCTATCACAGAGAACAAAAGCACATCAACTCCAAGTCCAGAAATAAAGTATTTAACAAGATTTGCAAGAAATTGCTTCAATAGCCTTTTATTTCTAAGTCTCCGCCTCCTTGCGATTACATTGAGAAGAAGTATTTATAGACTCAGGACAGACCCTGATATTTTAGAAATATCTTCTTCTCAAACCGTAAATCTTATCATCTTAAACCCTAGTAACCGGGTTTTACAATATAAGCCCTTTTAAAACAAAGTTCGGATAAAACTTAACCATTCTGCAAATTAGTGCAGTCACTTGCCATAAATGGAGAAGATAGAATTTGAATGCCACTTGCATTCACCCACAACTGTGAATAAATGTCTTCATTAATGCCCTCGGGTAATTTGGATGAATCACCACTTCTCTGACATTTCATCTCCGCAAAGCCATCCCCGAGTTGAAAATCTCTACAAGCTATTAATTCTGCCATAAATTATCATTAAATGCATTCACCGACAAATTCTGGTAACTGTGTGTAGATATTTTCACTTTGCGGCCAATTCCCGACATATTCCACATATTCCATTAAATGTGCAGCTGCTTAATCACCGTAAAGTCTTTTTGCGGCCAGACTTGTAAAATTTGGATGAAACAGCAATTTTCGGCATCTTTCATTTCTATATGGCTGTCTTTGGTTAATTTGCACTTATCTTTGCTTTTATGGCCATTTCTCCGTTATCATGTAAGTGCCAGATGGCTTCCTGCATGAAAGAACAAAAGATGGATTAGTACTTTAAAAATATTAAATCAAAACTTTAATTATTAAAATGAAGCCCTAAAGTTCATTTGCATGCGGCTCTAATCATCTGATATGTGGCTTGCTTTGTCTTGAAACGTGTCATAAAATCGTGACACGTGTCTATTTCCGGTTGTCTTTCATTCTGCTCTGTTTTCCTGTCTCTGTCGTGAAAACGCGACATGTCGCAATTTCGCAACATGTCGTGAAATCGCGACATTCCCCAGCATCTTGCAGCTTTTCTTCCTCATGGCCGCGAAAACGCGACATGTCACGATTTCACGACATGTCACGAAATCACGACCACTTCTGCCCTTAAGTGCTTCTTCTGGCTGCTTTTTCTCCTCCCCCCCGTCGTGTCGCGACTTCGCGACACAGCCAGGCCTCAGCATTTCTTTCCCTCGCCGTGTCACGATTTCACGACACAACCGGGCCTCAGCACTTCTTTCCTCCGTCGTGTCACGATTTCACGACACAGCCAAGGCTTCCCTTGCCATCTCTCCACCATGTCATGAAATCGCGACATGGTGGTTCCTTAACTCGCCAACTCTGATTTGTGTCGCGATTTCGCGACGTCGCGAAATCGCGACGTCACGATTTCGCGACACCTTTTGACCTTGCCCCCTCTCCCAAACCGTCGCGATTTCATGATGTCGTGAAATCGCGATGTCACGATTTCGCGACATGTTCCTACCTTAGCTTTTTTTATGTCCATATGCCTCGGGTGCCCTCGCCAAAAAATGTCGCGATTTCATGACGTCGCAATTTCACGACATGTCGTGAAATCATGACCTATTTTCGACTTGCTTCCTTTTCTCTCCAATGTGCCACGAAAATGCGACATGTCACGATTTCGCGCCCTGTTCCATGCCTTAGTCAATTTTTCCCTCCTGCAGCAGCGAAAATGCGACATGTCGTGATTTCGCGACATGTCGTGAAATCGTGACCTGTTTTGTGCCTTGTTCCCTTTTGCTCCTTCCTGTCGCGATTTCGTGACATTTCCAAAAATGGAAAGTGTCACGATTTCGCGACTTTGCCAAAAATGGAAAGTGTCACGATTTCGCGACGTTTCCAGGACTTAGTTCATTTTCTCTCTTGCAGCAGCAAAAATGTGACATGTCACGATTTCGTGACATGTCGCAAAATCGCGTCATTCCGTACGCACATGCTTTCTCTCTCCAAACTCGTCGTGATATCGCGACGTTTTTCACCCTTGCAGCTTTCTTCCAAAATGTGTCGCGATATCGCGACGATTTCATGCCTTGTGCCTCCGACTCAAACCCGTCGCGATTTCGCGACACCTTCCAAAAATGGAAGTGTCGCGATATCGCGACATTTCCAAAAATGGAAGTGTCGCGATATCGCGACATTTCCAAAAATGGAAGTGTCGCAATTTCGCTACGTTTTCCTGACTTGGCGGATTTTCCAAAACCCATCGAGATATCGTGACATTTCCAAAAATGGAAGTGTTGCGATATCGCGACACTTCCAAAAAAGGAAAGTTTTGGTTTCAATGAATTTATCTATCTGGAATCTGCATTTTTTCATACCGGTGAAAGATTTCCTTTAATCAGCAATGATTCTAACATGTGAAAAATGAACTCTAGAATAAAACAAAGCCAGATGCAAATAAAAGCACAACTTGAAAAAGGAAGCAAGCAAATCTGGAATTAAAACCTAAAAAATATCAAGAGGGTCCTCACTGCAAAATGAAAGCTCAAGGTTTTCAAAGGATGGAAATTCATTTTTCAGTGGGGGTGTGTTGCTTCTCAACAACTCACAATACAAATTTCAGATAAGTTTTAGTGAAGACTTGTTGAGCATATTGGGTAAGTTCTTCAGAGGACTTGTGGATAGATTAGAGGTAATTCTTTGAGAAGACTTGTGAGCAGATTTAATTGATTGATTTTTTCAAACCTTTGGTGAAGGTTTGGGGCAAATCTAGCAGATTTGATTTGTTATTGATTCAAGCTTTGTTCTAAGGCTTGAGGATAGATTTGAGAATAGATTTATGCCAGACCAGAGATAGAGATTGAGTAGATTTATGCTAGATTGAAGGACTATTTTTAGTGTATATCAGAGATAGAGATTGAGCAGATTTGTGCTAGATTGAAGGACTATGTTTAGTGTAGATTTAAGGATAAATATTGAGCAGATTTGTACTAGACCGAGGGACTGTATTTAGTACAAATTTGAGATATATCTGAGAGTAATATTTGGAGGTGATATAGCAGAGGATAGTAGTCTCCAGTGGATAGAGATACATTAGCCAAGGCAGTGAGGATAGATATCTTCTGAGTGAGGACAGAGTCTTCAGAGAGATCCATAAGCTAGTGCAGTGAAGGCAGTAGTCTTCTAGAGCATCACCAACCAAAGTAGAGGAGTTATCCTATGGATAGAGATCCATGAATATGATTAGGGTATTGGTGTCTCCTTTGGACAGAGGTCCATAAACATTGTAATAGGGAAAGAATTCCCAAGAGAACTTATTTGAGAAAAGTTTATAAAGAATAGTTTGGACACCAATTGAGGTGGATTACAGCCAATAGGGTGGAGAGATCACCAGGGCCACTCCACAAGAGAGAGGCATCCTCACAACAGTACTTCAGGTGTTAGTTTCAATCCCATGATAGGTGTGGTAATCATCCATGGAGAAGAGGAGGATAGAGATCATGGAGGAGACAAGGCCATTGGCTAGCACATTTGAATAGAATACCACAAAGGTACAAAGAGACAAGAATGACGCATGTCACTACCTCACAGAGGGAGTTGAGGAGTGGATTACATGTACCATAATAAGAAGAACACCTCAGTAGTGGACAGGATGAATACCAGGTGGAATTGAAAAATATGGTATTCATACAGCATGGGGCAGAAGCATGTAGGAAATGGTGGAATGATGAGAAGAATAAATCTCATCCATGGAAGAAATAGTTTGATAATGCGTAGGTGGTGGTCATTGCATAGATTCTACCATTTCACAAAATGTTTTTTGATAAATATCTTCTCTAGATAGTTTAGGCTTATGATGCGTCAGCAAGGACAACCTACATCAGTGTAGGCAGGAGATCAGTGAAGGTTGAAGTGTCGATGGAGGTGTTCAAGAAAAATTTTGGGCTACCAATGTACGGTATGGAGATAGTAAATAAATTGGTAGACCCTATTGAAGCATATCGCCTAGTCACTACTTTGATGATTGTCAAATCACTAACAAAGGTTAAGATTTCTAGTGCATGGATGCACAAAATAAAATAGAGGCACTTACGATATGAACACTGGGATTGCACAATGAAAACAATCATTGCTCGACTGTAATGGGACATAAGGATGGCTAAGATGCCTATGTGGATGGCCCAGTATGTAGAAGGTATTACACAAGGGATTTCGTATGATTGGGGTACCTATATGGAGTGAATAATGCACGAAGCATTGATGAAGAGATCGAATAACTTTGGGATGGCCTTTCAGGCTATTGGTTTGCTTCTCAATGCAGTGATAGAAGCAGGGATGACATTCCCAAGCTTGACGTAGCCTAGGGATATTAGTCCAAATCAACCAACTATACTAAAATAGGTAAAGACTGTACCTATATCCAAGGTGACTCCAAAGAAACCATGAAAATGGAGTGAGACACAAGAGTGAAGGTCAAGAAGATACTTCTATGAAGAAGGATGTTAATGTACATCATCGAAGGAAACACCCCAGATGGTTGGAGCTAGAATTGGAACAATCGATACCTACTAGAAGGCAACAAGAGCAACCTCTCGAGAAAGAAAGGGAGAGTAGTCTGATTCAGATCAGGATGAGAAGGCAGAGAGAGAAGATGGTAGGAAAACCAGCTCTCGAAGTATGGAGAACAAAAGAGTCATATTCAAAAGTGATGGAGTTGGATGAAGTGTATTGTGCAGAGGCAGAGAATAATACGCTCGTCAAAATTTTTCTCTCAATATGAGAATATGGATGCCTCTGAATTCTTTAGAGGATTTGAGGTAGGACACGATGGAGTGGCCACTACCAAAGAGGAAGTAGTAGCAAATTCGAAGAAGAATATGTGATACAGATTTGTATCAGGAGACTCTAGTAGACATGAAGTCTCATAGAAGGAACTGCCACAATAAAGTGAAGCACTTGTTGCCCCGAAGGCCATAATCAAGGATGCATAGAAGTTGTAGGAGGAAAGAGTGGTAGAAGAGCAATAAGTGGAGGGCAAAGAGGAAGGCTGAGATAATACGAAGGAGCCACAGGGAGGTTTATCTAGAAATATAAGTCATCAAAGAGTACCTCCAACCGAGAGAAACATATGATGGACTTTGTGAAAGTCATCGAGGAAAAGGCTAACCTTCATAGATCCAAAGCCGTCGAGATGGGGAGCTATGTAGCCAAGCTAAAAAAAGAGAGAAATGTACAAGACCTAAGTCAAGGGCTTGGAGGTTGAGGTAGCTTGATTGGAAATATTACAGAAGAAGCAAAATGAGTCATCGAGCACGTCGACTCAAATAAAGAGGAGGGCAGATGTAGGTAGCAAATCCACCTCCTAGATAAAGAATAAATGATTTGCTAAAGTTTTGATTGTTTTGGATATGATTTGCTCTAGTTTTGTGAAACCATATAGTAGGGAGAAAATCTTACATAAGACCATACAACTAAAGTGACAAACTGTATAGAGCAGTTGCAAATCATACAAGGTGCACTAAAATTCAATGAAATGTAAAGGAAATGCAATTTCAAGATGAAATGTTGCATGGATTTCCTAACCTAAGGTGTAAACTTAGGAAAAGGCCAAAATAATGTATTCATTTGTAATTGGGTAGTTGTGAATAATGGATTTTCTTAGGAACCACTTTGGAACGGCCTAGGCAACGTTATATAAGGCCCCATTTTCAAATTTATGAGTCTGGCTACTAGTTTACTGGTTCATAGTTGCTAGGATAGAGAGTTAGCCATATTTCTAAGTTATTGCTATAGTATGGATAGATTTTCCACATTGTACTGAGTTGATCACCATTAATAATAAAGAACAAATATTGTGGATGATAGTGTATGATCCTGTGTGTATGGTTGATGCATTGTAGATGATTATTGTGTGATTGAGTTTCTTCCTTACTTTCATATGTTAGTTTTAGGCTTCATTGTAGGTTGTGAGCAGATTCCTACCAGTGGGAATCATGGATAATGATCTAGGAGCATGAGGAGATTGTCAAGGATGTATTGAAGTAGACTGTATGATTTTTGGATGTAATTGCTTGAACAGAATCACTTATAATCCCGAATTGGATGCTTTGCTTGTGTGTGGAATCATCTTGTTTGGACTGTTAAAACTTTACAAAATCTTCTAGAGAGATTGGAGTAGAAGAGCATTGCAAATACTATATTTTTGTACCTTTTGATCGTACACATCATACATCATACAAATCATACACAAAATCCTTACCTTATTTGGTAAAACATGTGATTAATAGAACTTAGCCGATTTGGTAGTTTTGGTAATCGGCTTGAACGATTACAAAATTGTGTATGTAAGCCTCCAAAATAGCATTTGTCAGTTTTACTAAGTGAAATATCATACCATATTGACCACTGTATGATCTCAGATCATACAATGTATGTGTGGAAGGTCGTACAAGAGATTGATAGTCCATACGAGGGTAGTTCGGGTACTTGGAAGATTGTTCGATTTGGTACTTAAGATCAAGATCATCCTAGGGATTATTCTGACCATCATAAGATACCTCCCCACCAGGAATACTCCACTGCTATGTTACAATGTTTTCGCACTTGAGAACATCATTATAAATGTCCTCAGCATCAGGGCATCATTCTTCTCAAGGTGGAATCATGTGTTCATGAAGTTGATCATATGTTCTTTTGCATCTCCTTCCCCCTTAAACTTCTCTAACCTAGGCATCTCAAATTTCTTAGGATAAGCTAGACTCAGGACTAAGTGGCATAGAGGTTGGTTGTGAATATTGCTTAGTGTCGACTTTTGTCCACCTATGTCTTGCTTCTCGAGATATTTGAATCTCTCAATGAGCATCTGGTATACCTTTGAGGAAATAATCTCATGTTCTTGAAGGTTAGCTCATGGTGATAAAGGAGGTAGCCCTATGTTGGACTATTTTGGGCATTTATACTCATCCCCTATAACCATGTATGGAGGTTCAAGATATGTTTGTTCTTGATCTTCCATCGTTACCCTTTCCTCATTAAATTTGGTTCATTCAAGGTCCAGGTGTTATTGATGTGGTGATTTGTGGTGATCATGATCATTTTCTAGCCTATTTCTTCTCTCATGTTGAGAATCAGCATATCTCTCATGTCGGTATCTCTCACCACCTATGTGTGCATATGTCCGAGCCAGCCTCTCTACCAGATCTTCATGCTCAACTCTTTCTTCTCTTGAGCATTTTTCTTGTAGGCGAATGTGCCTCTTCCTTTGCTCTTCTTGATCAAGAGCTTCTACGTGTTTTCTCTCAATGCATAGTTCCTCTTCCAACCTACGCAAGCAGTCAGAGTTAACTGCTATTAAAGGATCATGTCTTTATAACTTCGTACGAGGAGTTCTAGTTCTTAGGTCCTTAGGGGAGGCTCCCACTATGCACTTGCCTTTGTCCACTAGGGTGACCTACTTTGTGTACTGTGTTATGGGTTGAGTACCCTCATGATATAAAGTAGTGTATGTATTGTGGGGTCACTTTGAAGCTTCCCTTGGTTCATTGGTGCATCTAGTGGCTATGTTGCATGAACTTCCTAAAGTAGAATTTTTGGTAGCAATAATTCTAGGATTTGGTCTTGAGGGAACTCGATACAACTCATCAATTTATCTGGTTCTCCATGGCTGATCCTATGGAGTCCCATTGGAACCAATGAGCTCATGGTTTAAATGTACCCTCCCATCTACAAGGAGGTTGTACGATGTCCTAGATCTACAATTGGGCATGGCCCAAAGGTCTTTGTTGCATAACTTTTATTATTAAACATGAACCATTCACCAATATGCAAAAATATCAAATCATTCATCCACAATACATTATCCACAATAACAATCCACAAATGAGAGAGAGATAGATAATACCCTTAAGGTAGGGCAACACCAATAATAATCCTTAAGGAAGGAATAACTCCATAAGATCTCCCAAGATGAGAGGCCACTTTGTGGGCACGACGATTACATAAGATTCTTCTTCAATGATATGAAATCCTTACAATGACAAATATCTCTTCTTTATATATCCATATTCTTATTCTACTTTGGAGAGCCTACTACTAATATTATATTATATTAAAATATAATATAATATTATAATACAATCAACCTTGGGTTATGTGTGGCCCATGCCAACCCTTATACAATATAATAATATATCCCCAAATATCTATTCCTAGGTACCCTACCATGCCAACCTCCTTACAAATGTTTCATCCTCGAAACATATGAAGAAACCTGATAGTATGATTTGCTAAGCAATGTTAGCAATTGGTACCAATATCGCTCATCCATCCATCCAAGTGAAACCCAATGATGTTGGTACACCATTTTGTTACTTGAGTATCCAAATATGCTTCTTTGGCTACCTAGCCTACTTGAGCAACGATTTTGAGCCTCATCGAGTACCCTACTAGTCTTACTCGATGATGGGGTAATACTGGTAGGGTACCTAGGAATAGATCATTTTATTTATATTGAGCCTCGGTTACATGTCAGTCCCTTTGAGGGATACTCATTTTGATACAATGAATAACAAGCGGAGTAGTGGTGAATAAGATGTCCCCTTGCAAAGGGGTGGTGCACTTTTGCATGCCTCTCGATCTCACACATGAAATTGTATGAGGGCTTATAGATGCCTCCTTCTCCAAATCTAGTCCTAGAGGGATCCTTGTGCTCTTGATGCTTTGATTCGATCATGTATACCTATACCTACATTCATGTAAACAACAAAGTACACTTAGTAGGATGGGTCACCTCTTCAAATGAGTCCTTTGTTAATGGATATAAATAATCATGATAAAAAATGACATACAAGCATGAACAGAATAATATATGCTTATAAATATGTAAAATATGGAATGAATGTGTTAATGGAAGTGGATCTAAGCTATGACTTAAATAATAAAATCAAACAACAATGAATCTAGACTAAAGAAATAGTGAAATAACATTTGCACCCTAAAATAAGCCTACAGGCCACTTTTCGAGATAGCAGTCATGATATGAAGTTCTTTACCTTATGAATCTGGGGTTGTTGTGCTATCCTCTTTGCTACAATTGATGTTCAAGGATCGCCTAGTGTATCTTCTACACTGATTTTTGGTTGAGAATAATGAATCTAAAGATTGGTGCGTGATTGTAGCCTCAACATATAGTTCTCTAATACTCCTCAAAAGGGGCATAGCTTGGTTCTCCATTTTTATAGGTCTTAATTTCTTGACTCTAAAACTTTTTGTATCCTTTGCTTTTCATGGGAGAGTTTATATGTAGATCTCCCTCTTAGACCTAGAAGTTAGCTTCTTGAAGAAGCCTCAATCTAAATTGCATGTGATTGATCATCCCGGGTGAGAAACTTCAGTAACAAATTGGTATAGAAAGGGTAGTTAGGAGGAACTCATGGATTTCCTCACAAAAATTTTCTTGTTAACCATGCAGAGGTGTAGTCATACTGTGAGATATGGGACCGTATTCATGGCCAGAATGTGTTGGATGTTGGTTGCTATCAGGTTCAACAACTAGATGTGGTCACTGTATTCTTCAACGGCCAGGTGTTCTGGCTGCTCTTCTTGAGAGTGGCCAAGCTTGGATACGCCAGAACTACCCTACTTGAGTGGTTAGGACCATTGCTTACTCTTGGAGAGATCCAAGAGGGTTCATATGGTTTGTGAATATGCCCATATGGTTAGTCTCCTAAACATGACACATTTAGGTGTATATATTGCCTACCTTGAATGTATTCCACCATTCTAAGTCTACATCTTGGAGATGAAGGGTTTCCCAGACAATTTAGATTTCTAGTGAGTAATTATTCATGGAAAATTAAGTTTCCAATTCATTCAATCAGTATTCTACTACATCGCCCCCTTCTTGTTATTAAATTTGGATGCCTTGACATTATTTAAGTTCTCAAAAATCTCATCCTTAATTCACGCTTTACCCTCATGGAATCCTCTAGCAAAATTCTCTTACTATCTATCCTTTGAATTCCTAGTGTTGGATTCATGATTAACAAGTGTTCCAATATTTTTTATTTTTGCTCCATCTACTCTTGAATCAACTTAACCATTGAAGTAATATTTTCTACCCTCTTACTAGAGTCCACTGTAGTTCCATTTTTCTTCTAGAGATGAGCTACAACTTCTTCCTATGTAGCTAACCTCAACTTCTTAGAATACCCTCCTCTCAAAATAGGTACCATCTCCTATCCACAAAAAGGAGTTGGATAAGTTATAATTTTTCTAAAACTATACTTTTTTATATTAGTTAGTTTCATATTCCCATGAACTAACTTAGACCATTATCACTCACCTAATAATGATCATCACTAATAAGATCGTTATCACTCACCTAATAATAAGAAGTACTTTCTAATATTTTTACTCCTTGGTTTTATTGATCAAGAGGGCATGCAATACATGCCTTGTCCCAAATCAATTTAAGGTTCCTAGAAGAGTAAGCCTCCCTAAAATTAGAACATCAAGTCAAGGTTCATCTTAGGTTACCTCCATGAAAGATTTGAGTCATATGACCTAGGTTGTGATATCAACTGTAATGACCCACCAAATTGACCCAAGGGATATATATATATATAATGCAACCCAATATATTTCATTAATATTAAGGCATAACCATATTTTGATTTCATTGTCAATACAAATGACACTCAAGTGGACAAGAGTGTCCATATTCTTATACATCTAGGGTTCACTTTTTTAAACCTCACTATTTAGAAAATATACCATCAATGGTCCCCCCACTCTTTCTATACCCTCACTGGTATAGGATAAATTGACCATAATGTAGACATTATCCTATAATACTTAAATAGGGATGCCTATTCCCTAACCCTACATAAGTTCATCTAGTTAACTTCACCTCATCATGAGCTAAGACCATTACCACTCATCTAGTAATGATCATGGTCACTATTGGCTCACTACAAGGTGCCACCACTATATTTTCTTGTAAATGATCCGATGGATTGTCCCATACCAATCCATCATTAAGATTCCTAAGACTCACTGTAGGAATACGTCCAACACTCACCACTAGGACTACCCAAAATTTTTACTACTTTGGGTCATTTGAGCCTCACCACTCAAGGTGTATCATTCATAAAAACTTAATTTTTTACCTCACCACATCACCACTAGGATTGGGTACATATTGACTCATGAGGATTACTAATATAGCTCTAATTTCAAGCCCAAAAACCCCTTCCCAAACCCAAGAGTCTTAACATTTATTATCATCTCTCCAAAAGGAAATAAAATGCTAAATCATAATTAAATCCAACATAACACATTGCTAAATATTAGGAATTTTAGGTCCGAGGTGTAGACCAATTGGTTCATCCAAACCCCATAAGGGGAGCGAAGGTCCAAGGTTCAAATCTTGAGCCTCGTCGAACTGAATGCTTGTCCCTTTCCTAGTGCTTTCAGCGGCGTAAAAGGTTTAAAATGATTGTGGCATGGTGGTTATAGGGGTGGACTGTGCAAAGATCTGTGTGGTGGATTTTGGGGCGGACAACGCAAAATACTGTGGCAGCCATAAAAGCTGGACAGCCTTGCCCAGATTTGTGGCAGCTTCCGATTCCACCACGTAAATTCAAATATATATATATATATTAGGAATTTAAATACTTAATCAATCACTAGAATTTAGCATTTCCTTTGCTTACAATGAAAGGATGAAATTAACATCTAAAGAAATTATAACCATAAACCATCAATTAGGTTCTATCATTTCCTTCAATATCACATCCTTCCATTTTGCAAATAACTAACTATTTCCAAGAACTTCAATATAAAAGAATAATATTACTTAACCTTTCATTCTTGAGCAAATATCAAATAATATAACAAGAGTATTTACAAAATATTTATTCCTTCCTCATAATCATGATACTCATAATAATCCTCAATGAAAAAATATTACATTTCAATATTTAATACATAAATAATATTTTATCATTTCCTCATGATATTCCACTTGCTAGGTCTTCTCCAACAAACATTGACAGTAAGTTTAGGGATCATGACAACTCTTGAATGCATATATAAGCCTAACATGCACTATACAAGAAAAACATTCCATAATGCAAGAGCATACAAAATGTAAGCATTACCATACATAACCATTGAGAGAATCCCATACTTATCTTGAAAGTGATTCCTTAGCTACTCAAGCCTCATTCATTTCTTAGAAAACATATTCTTAAATAGCTTCTCATATTTTCCTTAAAGATATATTCCACACAATACTCTATCTCCTAAAACCAAAATAAATCCTTATTTACTTTTAAATTAATATTGTCCATTGATAACTTAATATTACCAAGAGAATACTTTATTATCAACTAATAGTTTCAATTCACCATAACTCCATTAAACTATTAGTTAATAATATAAATTCATTAAATAACCAATTGAAATATTATTTTCAATACAATAAGGTAGAAAATTCAATATTAACTTAATAGTTCATCTCCATGTCTATTAATAATATTTATTATTAAATAACACATGCACTACTTAATTCGTTTAATAAAATAAAACATCAAAATAACTTAGAGATTATAAAATATTTACATGGCCATTAATATAATACTCTCAAAAGGTTGAATAGATATTTCTACCCTATTGCAACATTAACACCCTAATCTAACAAGTAAATTACATTGTTACGTAAAAACTTATAACACATAAACAAATCATAGCCAAGAATTGATTCCAAAGGGAAAGATATGCATTATTCAACAAACCCTATCCATGGCTTGAATGTAGATTCAAATGGATATTTTATGCAAAAAGAGGAATAGCTTACATTGACAAAACAACCAGGTAATAGAAACTAACTTGCAATCATAGCAAAAACAATAAAGCGACATTCCTCATATTAAGAAACCTTGACATAATAAAATTAATTTAATTTGAGATTTTCCCCCCTATAGTAGCAAAGATGTCAATACAATCTTATTAAATAGAAATCCAAAGCTCAAAAAAAAGAACAACTTAATATGCAACGACAACTACAAAGCAACATCCCTTCCAAAAAACCACTTAAACATAGGCTATGTCTCTTTTTGTATAAGAACCTTGACCAACAATTTTAACTATGAAAAATAATCAAGAAAACGAGAGCGATTCTCATCTACATGAATAACAAGAAGAGAATACGTTAAGCAATGCCCCTATTCTTAAAATAAAATCATGAGGTTTTTATATTGAGTTCCTTCTACAAACTCAATCATTGCATGGAAATGAATAATCACCTTAGCTAGACCTCTTAGAGATTAAAACAATGCTCCTATTCTTCCCAAAAGAATGAGCAAAACATAGCAACAACTAACAATGTGCAACTATGTATGCAAAAGCAAATATACAATAACTCAATAGCAAATATGTTATTTTCCAACAAACAACATACAAAGCAATTTTCCATTCAAGAGATACCAGAAGAACAATTACCTTTGCAACAACTACTTTTGGAATATCTTCCCTTCTTCACCGTTCCTCCCTGTTCCAAATATTTTCCCATTAGTTCCAAAACTTCACGATCTAAAATTCATATATCCCTCAAAGAAACAAGAGAGATCAAAAATTGGAAGCAATTTCTTTATGCATGTCTGTTATGCCTTTAGGGTAACACTTTCAAGATTTAACATTGAAAAGGTTTCCAAGTTGTCAACTTTTCCAATGTTTCCATTATTCCAAAAAATAAAATCTTTCCAACATTACTAAAATATGAACTTAATTCATATTTATTAAATATACTCCTTAAAGTAATGCTATAAATTTACTAATGCTCTAGCATTAATAATTAAATCACTTATTCTTCTCATTAATCCATTTCTTTCTAATGCTACCAACATTAGAATAATAATAATAAAATTAATTACTCACCTAATTAATTTAATTAATATCAAATGTTAATATTAACCATTAACATTGATATTTAATATTTTACTAAATCTATTAATACAAACAATTCCACACTCTAGAATACATATAGCAACACAAGGGCTCTTGCTAAGTTGTCCTTGCCCCAAACTAAGATGCAATAAAAAATATGCACAAACAATATTTTTTCTTAAGCAGAAGGTTTTAGATAACTACAATGTTATCACCCGCCTACTAAGGATGGATATTTTTCTTAAATAGCAACCTCTTTATTCAATGATGCAATTTTTAATCAAACATACACATATGCAATGCATCTATATGATTTTACCCTTGTGGCTATTGATGATAACTCATCCATAATTCCCTTTTTATCTCAATTTTGGTGGTTGTCCCATACCAATCCACCTGTGAGAGTACTTGGTCCTACAACCATAAATTTCATCAGTAGTACCATATTCCAAAAGCATCATAATCCAAATTTAAAACCATAAAGTGTAACTATCAGCTTATTTTAATAAAATAAAATAGGATCATGCATTTGATATCCACACATCAATACATAAATGAAGCATCAAGGGAAATTCCTGCCAGGGTGGGCCATTACACTTATTTAGCACTTGAAGTGAAGAGACTAATTGTTTGTAACTTTTTGGAAGTGCTCATAATGTAACTTGGACAAGAAATTTATCTTCTACTTTTTCTCTAAGAGTTAATAGCTTAGTCTTAAAATCAACTATCATACAAAGAAAGAGTTATATACTCTCTCCACTATTGCCCTCTAATTAATATAATTATGACTACAAATTCAATATAGTATCTTTGTTCTTTCTTTCAAATATTGTGCATAATTTTTCCAATCATCTTTTGAAGTTTCTAATTCACTAATAAATGGTTGGATTTCATCAATCATCCCAAATGTAATCAACATAAGTGCTTTTGCATCATTTTCTTCAAATTTTTATTTTTCTCTTTCTTCTTTTGGCTTATCCTTTGTTCCATTTACTATATCCAAAAGTTTCTCAACAATGAGAATTGATTTCATTTTGTTTTTCCATGATGCATAATTTGGTCCTTTTAGAAGAGATTTAGAAAGGAAAATATTACTATTTGACATAATGGAACTCATTAAACAATCTCTTTAAATTCTTCAAATTTAATTCCTTTGAAGTTGAATACCTTATGACTCCCAAATTTAATTTCTTTAGTCAAATAATCAACTTCTTCAAATAAACAATCAATAATTCAAATTTGTAAAATTAATTTGCAATCATTAATATTCAACTCAATTTATCAAGCAATTTTTCAAATTCAATTGCAGTCTCAATAATCAAATTCTCAAATTTAAATAATCAATTTTTAATTTCAAATTAATCCTTCTCTCCAAATTCAAATTTCAAATTCAATAAAGCTCTAAGCTTTAATATACTTCTTATCACTCCAAATTAACATTCAATTATCAAATTAATAATTTCTGCACCTTATATCTCCAAAAAAATTTAGTGCTCAAAATAATTGATTTTTACCCAAATATTAATTTGAAAAAAACTTACCTTCCTTTTTGTTGCATGTTTGTCCTCCATAAAAAATTCACAATATTTTAGAGCGCAACGGATTCATCGAGACATGACGGTTTCATCAAGATTTGTCATTATTTCTTTAGGCAAATGAGAGATTGAGGTGTAGAAGGTTCAAAATTTACACCAACTATTGAAACTTGAATAATCCATTCCCCTTCTAGAACTTAACCTTACACTTTCAAGTGACAATCATGCTTCTATTTTCTCTTGTGCTTCACATTCCTTCAGCTCTATTCTTAGGTGCTTTAATAGGCTCTTCTGCTATCTCCTTCTCATTGGTATACATAACCTTTACATAGGTGCTAGTTGCTTCAAATAGTTGGTATTACTTTGGCTCAAACACAAGCTTGAATCCAATTCTTCCAGATAGCAAGTATCCAAGCTCTTTGGATAATGTCTTCACACTTGGACTTCTTACTCAATATCTTTTCACTCAGGCTTAGCCTGAATATTCTTTCTCTCAAAATTGATGTAAACAACAAACTCTCCACAATAGTCATTTGCATTTTAGCTTTGAATAGCCTTCACAATAGCCTATATGGAGATCTTAATATTTTCTAGATGCTCAAACTCTTTTATTTCTTAATATCTGCCTTTAATAACCAATTTTATTCTTTTCTTGTCAACCCACATTCTTTGAAATGGGTGCACTATCTTAGGACTTTTATCAATTCGTCCTCAAATTACATATATCAACTTCAAAAAAATATTTAATAATGTTAGGTTAAAAATAACCCAAAAATTAATAATCTATCTTGGCCTACATTTTCTTCATGTGGCTCTTCCTCCAAATTTCTGAAGAACACAAGCTTATACTGAGAGGGGGGGTGAACAGTATAAGACCACTTTTAACTTTTTCTTTCAAAATAGTTTTTAGATTAATCTTATGCAGTATAAAGATAGCAGTAACAACAGCAGCAATCAAAACAAAGCACAAAACACCATCCACAAATTGACACAACAATTTACGTGGTTCACCCAAGGTGGGCTACTCCACGGATAAAACTTTCCTCTAAAAGTAATATCAAGGTCCTCTAGGAATCCTTCTCGATTACAAATTTTATGAGCCTCAGCTCAAAGGAGACACCTTCCCCTAATTTTGCTTTGGCCGGTGATCCTCTAGAAGACCTCTACCTCCTCTGCCCTTAGCAAGTGGAACTCTATCCACAGAAGACACCTGTCTTCCCTACTCTAGATGGAGATCTATGTCCTCAACTCTGTCACCACAAAGTTGGTCCTCTTATCTGCACCAAAACACAGTCCTTCGGTCTGGCACAAATCTGTCCTCTTCCTCTTTTCTTTTCTGTTACAGTTGCACTTGGTCGAAACCAACTTTTCATAGTCTGCACAAATGCAGCAGCACTCGATCAACTTATTACTCTTCTACAAAAAACATAGTAGCATAGTCTTCGCACATACAACAACACAGTCTTCGCATAAACCGTGCAAACACAATAGTATCGACTTCGTGCACTCTGTGTCCTTACAGTCTCCTACACTTAGACGATTTGACGAAATGCACTCTTATACTGCAATCGATCTTCACACTATTTTTTCAATGATCGAACCTCACTGTCGCACTAAATCTATGAACGCCACTCTTTGAATGCACACTTGGATTAATTGATGAAACTCTTCAAACAGCCCTCCTTTTATACACATAATCTCAAGATTAGAACCTTGATCTTAGTCGACTATTTTACCCTTTGATCACATCGACTGCAAAACTCTGTGTTGCGTCGGCCCAAATTTAACTCTGTCGACTTCAATGCCTCCCTGTAGCTTCTGGCATGAAACTACAACATGTCACAATATCATGACATCTTTGCCTTTCGTACACCTTCTATGCTCGTTGTCACAAAATCGTGACACTACTGCCTTTGTCGACCTCCTTACCGCTTATGTCGTGAAATCATGACACTTCCTGTCTTTGCTGACGTCATCTTCTCTTCTGTCATGAAATCATGACCCTTCTATCTTCATGCCCTTCCTCTCAGCTTCTGTCATGAAATCGTGACACTTTTTATTTTTGCTGACGTCATCTTCACTCTGTCACAAAATCGCGACGCTTTCGTCTTCAAGGCCTTCCTCTCAGCTTTTGTCATGAAATCATGACACATCGGCTTCTGCTGATGTCATCTGCAACTATGTCACAAAATCGTGACACTTTCTGCAACTGCAAGCTACCAACTCAACCTGTCGTGAAATCGTGACACTTTCTGCAATTGCAAGCTACCAACTCAACCTGTCGTGAAATCATGACACTTTCTGCAACTACAAGCTGCCAACTCAACCTGTCATGAAATCGTGACACTTTCTACATCTGTACAACTTATTTGAAGCCTATCATTAAATCGTGACGCTTTTGGCTTTCGAACGCTTTCTCCACTGCCTGTCATGAAATCGTGACGCTTCTCCTTTCAGACTCTTCTCTTTGCTGCAAGTCACAAAATCACGACAGTTCTCACTTCGAGCTTTTCAGCATGTCACAAAATCGTGACAGTCCTCAACTGGAACTTTGCATCATGTCACAAAATTGCAATAGTCCTCACTTTGTCTTTTGTAGCATGTCACAAAATCGTGACAGTTCCTGAATCACTTTCTCTCTCTTCAAACTTGTCACGAAATCGTGACAGTTAACACTGCAGACTTCCTCTTCTGCAACATGTCGTGAAATCGTGACACTTTTCCTTTCGAACTCTCTCTCCTACAACATGTCGCGAAATCGTGACACTTGCTCGTCCGAACAACTTTCTTGGCAATGTGTCACGAAATCGTGACACTTTTCTTTCTCTGCCTTCCTGCGCTTCCCGAGTCGCAAAAATGCGACATGTCATGAAATCATGACAGTTTTTCCTGCTTCGTCTCTGCCTTCCAGCATGTCACGAAATCATGACAGTTTTGCCAAAACTTTCTCTCTCCTCAAACATGTCGTGAAATCGTGACAGTTTTGCCAGCGCTTTCTCTCTCCTAAAACATGTCGCAAAATCGTGACAGTTTTTCTAGCCGCCTGCAAACTTTTTCTAACTTATCTTTTTCTGGATCTTTTGCAACTGGGCTACTCTGATTTTCTTGGAGACTTACTGACAAGCTGAAACCTTCATCAAAACACATTCTTTGACATAGAAACAAATTGCTTCAAGAACTCCTTGACATCAAAGACAACAACTACCAAGAGCTCCTTGACATCAATGACAACAACTATACTTGAGCAAAGGCAATGTACTCAAGATACCCAAAATTGCCAACAATCTCCCCCTTTGTCATTGATGGCAAACCTTTACTAACAACACATCTTCAAGAGCCAAAACTGAAATTAATCTGAGCTGACAACTAAGAATCTTTCTTTGAAGTTTTGCTCCCCCTGACTTGAAGCTTTCCTCTTCACTTGAAGCTCTCCCCCTTACTCATATCTCTCCCCCTTACTCAAATCTCTCCCCCTTTGTCATCAATGGCAAAGGGTCACCTTTGGGGCTTGGGACTAAGAATGAGCCTCTTAGCTTAGTCCCTCCCCCACCTCCTGATGAGGTGATTTAAAATAGGGTTGGGAGTGAAACTCCCATTAGACACTCATCATCATCAGTGTCTACAATTTCTTTGCTGGGCCTTTTCTTGAGCTCTTTGTTAATGTTTATGTTCTTGGCACTTTTCTTGTTCTTGTTCTCATCTCTTTTCTTGTCCACACCTTGATCCTTGGACCTGTTTATACCACTATTTTTGTTCTTGTACCTTGGAGGATCAGCTCTGCACTGTCTGGCTGTGTGACCTGTATTGTTGCACTTGTAACAAACAACATTATTTCTTTCAAGCATAGTTGTTCTTTGAATCTACATGTTCTGACTAACCCGGTTCCTATTATTTGCATTACAAAAAATTGCCTTATGCCCGAACTGATTACAAGAGTAGCAATACCCTTGAAATAAATTACGACTTCTAAAATTATTGTTAACCTTCTTCATTTGAGACATGCAATGTGCAGCCATGTGTCCAAACCTGTAACACGCAAAACATCTACCATGAAATATTCTTTTAATCGATCTCTTGGGTCTCGAGAACTTCTGCTTCACATTCAAAAATATATTTTCTATTTTTGCGCATTCATCACTCATGGACTCATGATCTGAAGTACTTTCTTCATCAGAACTTTCTTCCTTTTGAAATCTCTTGCTAGATTCCCCAACATGTTTCTTGTGCGGCTCAACAAAACCGAGACCTATTTTATCTGTTGGATTTCTTTGATTTTTGATGAGAGACTTAACCTTCTTGGAGCTATCCTGAAATCTATAGAGCTTATCCTTGTAATATTTATTTTCTTCTTTCAAAGAAACCATTTTCTTCTCTAACTCATTATACTCAAGAATCTTAGACTCTAACTCATCCTTGAGTTCTTGTGTTTTGGCTATAGAGAAGTCAAGACTTTCTATGAGTTCATCTCTCTCCATACAACATTCATCTAACTTATCCTTGAGTCTAGCATTCTTCTTCCTTTCCTTTTTCAAAACACTAAGAGCATTAGTAAGTTCACATTCAAGAACCTCTATTTGATTGCATTTTGAAATCTCAAGGCCTTTTTCAGATTTCTTATCACTAGAGGTGCTACCCTTTTCAAAAACCATACAAGCATCTTCTTTGTCATTTTTTGAAGCATCCTCATACATACTAGCAACCAATTCATTACTTGTGCAATCATCCTCAAGGTGCCCAAAATTTCCACATCTAAAACATTTCATGACAATAAATTTATGTTTCGGTTCTTCCTCTTTTTTTGAAATGAACATCTCATTTTCATCATCACTAGAGGAACTTTCACTATCATTGCTAGAACACTTACTTGCTTTGTCCAGATAGAAGCTCTTCTTGTTCTTGTGTGAATATCTCTTTCCTTGATTGTTGTGCTCATCTTTGTTCTTTCTGTAATACCTGTGCTTTTCAGAATTCTTGCTCTTAACATCCTATATATCTTCATCACTTTCATTCTTGGAAATAGTACAGTCAGTAGCATAATGACCAAATTTTCCATAGTTGAAACATCTTATATTTTTCTTGCTTTTGAGCTTTCTAGAGAACTTGCCTTTCTTGTTGTAATATGCCTCTTCCTCACTAGAAGACTCATCACTCTCTTGAACCTGTTTGCCTTTTGATTTCTTGGTAGCTTTGAAAGCTGCCTCTTTCTTTACATCAATTTTCACTTGAGTTCTCAGCTCAAATGTTGCAAGAATACTATGGAGCTCATCCTTTTTCAACTTATCTAAATCTTTAGCTTCCTCAATAGCAAAAACCTTTTCACTAAATCTATTAGGAAGAGATCTTAAAATCTTATCACACACGTCATTTTCAGCAAGTTCAAGACCTAAGTCTTTCATAGAATTAACAACTTCATCCATACGGAGCATATAGTCACTAATATTTTCATCATCATTCATCTTGAGCTGTTCAAACATACCTTTGAAGTGTCTCAACTTGGCCTTTCGGACATTTGCATCACCTGTATGAACAACTTGCAGTTGTTTCCACATTTCACTAGTTGTCTTGCAGTGAATAACTTTGGTAAGATCAGCCTTCTGTAAACCCTTCAGAATTGCATTCATGGCTTTTGAGTTGTTGTGATGTAGGAGCCTATCTTCTTTAGTATAAGGACCATTTGCAGGAATGGTGTACCCATCTTCAATAACTTCCCATACCTCATTACCAAGTGCCATAAGATAGACTTTCATTCTTGCACTCCACAGACCGAAATCTGATCCATCAAGAATAGGTGTTGCATTGCCACTTGAATAATCCATTGTGTTCTTTGCAAGCTTTTCCTTCAAGCTGTTAAACTTTTCTAAAGGAACTAGCTCTGATACCAATTGAAGAACACAAGCTTATACTGAGAGGGGGGTGAACAGTATAAGACCACTTTTAACTTTTTCTTTCAAAATAGCTTTTAGATTAATCTTATGCAGTATAAAGATAGCAGTAACAACAGCAGCAATCAAAACAAAGCACAAAACACCATCCACAAATTGACACAACAATTTACGTGGTTCACCCAAGGTGGGCTACTCCACGGATAAAACTTTCCTCTAAAAGTAATATCAAAGTCCTCTGGGAATCCTTCCCGATTACAAATTTTATGAGCCTCAGCTCAAAGGAGACACCTTCCCCTAATTCTGCTTTGGTTTGTGATCCTCTAGAAGACCTCTACCTCCTCTGCCCTTAGCAAGTGGAACTCTATCCATAGAAGACACCTGTCTTCCCTGCTCTGGCTGGAGATCTCTGTCCTCAACTCTGTCATCGCAAAGCTGGTCCTCTTATCTGCACCAAAACATAGTCCTTCGATCTGGCACAAATATGTCCTCTTCCTATTTTCTTTTCTATTATAGTTGCACTTGGTTGAAACCAACTTTTCACAGTCTACGCAAACATAGCAGCACTCGATCAACTTATTACTCTTCTACAAAAAACACAGTAGCATAGTCTTTGCATAAACCGCACAAACATAGCAGTATCGACTTCATGCACTCTATGTCCTTACAGTCTCCTACACTTAGATGATTCGATGAAATGCACTCTTATACTGCAATCGATCTTTGCACTCTGCTTTTTCGATGATCAAACCTCACTGTTGCACTAAATCTACGAACACCACTCTTCAAATGCACACTTGGATTAATCGATGAAACTCTTCAAACAGCCCTCCTTTTATACACATAATCTCAAGATTAGAACCTTGATCTTAGTCGATTGTTTTACCCTTTGATCACGTCGGCTACAAAACCCTATGCTGCGTCGGCCCAGATTTAACTTTGTCGACTTCAATGCCTCCCTGTAGCTTTTGGCACGAAACTACATGTCACGATATCGTGACATCTTTGCCTACCGTACACCTTCTATGCTCGTTGTCACAAAATCGTGACACTACTGCCTTTGTCGACCTCCTTACCGCTTATGTCGCAAAATCGTGACACTTCCTGTCTTTGCTGACGTCATCTTCTCTTTTGTCATGAAATCATGACCCTTTTGTCTTCATGCCCTTCCTCTCAGCTTCTATCATGAAATTGTGACACTTTTGATTTTTGCTGACGTCATCTTCACTCTGTCATGAAATCGTGACGCTTTCATCTTCAAGGCCTTCCTCTCAGCTTTTGTCATGAAATCACGACACATCGGCTTCTACTGACGTCATCTGCAACTATGTCACAAAATCATGACACTTTCTACAACTGCAAGCTGCCAACTCAACCTGTCACAAAATCATGACACTTTCTACAACTACAAGCTGCCAACTCAACCTGTCACGAAATCGTGACACTTTCTGCAACTGCAAGCTGCCAACTCAACCTATCATGAAATCATGACACTTTTTGCAACTACAAGCTGCCAACTCAACCTATCCTATCATGAAATCGTGACACTTTTTGCATTCATACAACTTCTTTGAAGCCTATCGTGAAATCGTGACACTTTTGGCTTTCGAACGCTTTCTCCATTGCCTGTCACAAAATCGCGACACTTCTCCTTTCAGACTCTTCTCTTTGCTGTAAGTCGCAAAATCGTGATAGTTCTCACTTTGAGCTTTTTAGCATGTCGCAAAATCATGACAGTCCTCAACTGGAACTTTGCATCATGTCACGAAATTGCAACAGTCCTCACTTTGTCTTTTGCAGCATGTTGCAAAATCATGACAGTTCCTGAATCACTTTCTCTCTCTTCAAACTTGTCACGAAATCGTGACAGTTAACACTGCAGACTTCCTCTTCTGCAACATGTCACGAAATCGTGACACTTTTCCTTTCGGACTCTCTCTCCTGCAACATGTCATGAAATCGTGACACTTGCTCGTCCGAACAACTTTCCTGGCAATGTGTCGCGAAATCGTGACACTTTTCTTTCTCTGCCTTCCTGTGCTTCCCGAGTCACGAAAATGCGACATGTCGCGAAATCGTGATAGTTTTTCCTACTTCGTCTCTGCCTTCCAGCATGTCACAAAATCATGACAGTTTTGCCATAACTTTCTCTCTCCTCAAACATGTCGTTAAATCGTGACATTTTTTCTAGCGCTTTCTCTCTCCTGAAACATGTCGCGAAATCGCGACAGTTTTTCCAACCGCCTGCAAACTTTTTCTAACTTATCTTTTTCTGGATCTTTTGCAACTGGGCTACTCTGATTTTCTTGGAGACTTACTGACCAGCTGAAACCTTCATCAAAACACATTCTTTGACATAGAAACAAATTGCTTCAAGAACTCCTTGACATCAAAGACAACAACTACCAAGAGCTCCTTGACATCAATGACAACAACTATACTTGAGCAAAGGCAATGTACTCAAGATACCCAAAATTGCCAACAATTTCCTCCATATTCACACCAAAATTATTCTTTGATGCTAGCTTTTAGAGTCTAATCAAGGTAGTTATGATATCGTTGATGTCTTTTTAGCCAAATTAAATCATAGGTCCCAATATCCAAGATCAAATATAAATCATATATATTATATGAGGGCTTAATCACATAATAATATTAATATCATTGAATATATATTCATGAAATATAACAATATCAAAATAAATAAACTTACAAATATATTGATAAAATATGCAATGCTTCATATAATATATTTATTCTTATTACAATTCATGGAGCTTTATCTCCCTAATATAGCCTTTACAAGTGATCTTTCAAGATAATGACTATTTTTCTCCTCATATATCTAGGAAATGCATCCTTTCATATTCCATACATAAGATGAACCTCTCATGTCTCTTGAATTTATGTCTTACCACATACATGTGACTCTTCACTTGCATACTTGACACATACCCACATTACTTTTAACTAACCTATATAACACATATACACTTGCACACTTGTACACTTTATTACATGACACGTGTGCTCATCCTATACATAGACACATACTTTAGGGAAATATAAATCACACTTCCTAAACTATTGACTCATACTCTTTTCTAATATTTACAATACTACAATGGTACCATGGGGGTATATTCACTTCTACCAAATAATGTAATCTTTTCCAACAATCAAAGATAACCATTATACATATATTTATGTCATATAACTAAGAGCCTAGCATATTTTTTTCTAAGTTTGATACTTTCCATGATGAGTGCATGCTTATTAATGTTCAAAAGAGAGGCAATAATATAATTCTAAACTTGGATATGATTATGTGATTTATTTTTAAAAATATAATCCATTTCAATCCATAAATTCCAATAAATAATGAAAAGACCAATCCTCCACAGAATACTTAATGCTTTAAATTTGAAATAATTAATCCAACATTTCATTAACTCTTCTAATGTTGATGGAGCAACCCTTATATTTTTATTTTTTTTAAAGCAACTCCAAATGGTTTAAGCAAAGGTAAAATGAATAAGTAGGTGATCTAATGTTTCTAGCTTCTTCTTATACAAGGCACGCCTAAATTGTCCATGATGCCCTCTTCTTTGTAGACTAAAATCTATAACTTTTTTGCTTTGGACTACTAACCAAAATGAATGTTCAAGCTATAGGGAGGGCCTCAAGTCACTAAACATTTTTCCAAGGAAATTCTTAGCAGTACAAAATTCTAATTGCTCCAGACCCTTATATTACAATTTGATCAAATGTCCACCATCTTTACAAAACCAACTAATTATTCCCCACAAATGGAAATACATAAAACTCTTAAAGTGTATTTTTGAGCTCAAGTACTATTTGTTTGAGGTCATCTCCCTCAACCAAAATATTGATAAATACAAGATCTATATTTGTTGCTCACATCAATATAATTTTTTATATTTAAACCTTTATAATCCAAATAATCCCTAGCTAATTATTACTTTTCTGGATTAGAAATAAGAGGATAGAAAAACAACAAAGCATTAAATCAAATATTTATAGAGTCCTAATTATAAATGGATTAGCTGATAAGTTTCTTAATCAGTTGTAAATGCTTTTATATGAAGTTACATGTTTTTGGACCCTTAGGTAGGGTTCATTCCATTAACAAATTATATTACATCCCTAGAACCTCCTGGAAATATGAGTTGTACAAGCAACATTAATATGCAATGATAAATATTTTAATACAATGATATATTTTATATCATTTCAAATATTCCTACCAGCCAAATCTTGCATACAAAATATATATTAATACATCAATATGTCTCTTTTATTCAAGAGACTCTTTGGTGTTTCACCTTCAACTATATATTTTCATCTTCTCAATCTTCTCATAGGAAATGTGACTATCCAACCCCATATGAGGTGGCATCATCAATCATCCCTTAGTTATTACATAATGTTATAATTACATTACATAAAATAATATAACAAAGTCTAACACCCCATGATTATATTATTTGGTACAAATATCATTACCCCCATGATTTTAGGAGTGGTACACTCAAAATGTGCTCTATATTTAGCTCTCACTTTGGATCTAGCTTTGGCTCTCCTGGCTCTATCTCTAGCTTTGGTTTTTTGAATCTAGCTCTAGATTTAAATAATATCCATTGGATATATATTTTTGGTCTACCTTTGGGTCATTACCTCTAGTTCTTTACTTCAGGGTCATCATTACCTCTAGATCCTTACCTCTGGGTCACATTTGAGTCCTTTACCTCTAGGTCACCTCTGAGTCAACCTTTGGATCTACCTTTAGGTTATCACCTCTAGGAAATTACTACTAAATTATATCTTTTACATATTCCACATTATTGATGGATGGCAGCTCCCTTTTTGGTGTGAAATTTTAGATCCCTATTGCGGTTATGCAATTTATTTTGATACTTTCTATTTTGGTGCATTTCTTCATTACTATCCTTGATAGAGAATTGTCAGGGGGTTTTTTCTAAATAGTCAATATGTAGTGAACCCAATAGAGAAATATTGATTATAATGCTAGAATAATAAAAATGAATCGCTTTTATTAAGGAATCGTTGTTGTATTGTATGGGGAACCCAACAATTAATTAATAATTATATTCTTCGATATCTATAACTTACCAATGGATTGCCTACTTATATGCAACATAGGGTGCGACATAAAGACATACCTATTCATATCTCTATTAGTGATTATAAAATAGTGAAGGTTAATTATAATTATTGTTAGGAATAGGGTCCTAACATGCCACCCTCCTTAAAAAGATCTTTGTCCTCAAAGCTCAAGGGGAGGAGATTCGTCCTTTGTTTTCCCAATTGAATTTGTGCAAGTTCTTGTACTATTTTAATGTCACTTTTTCGAAGGCAAGGATATATTGAAGGTCGAAGTATTAGTGGGGGGTTGCTAGAAAGAATAGTAGAATCTTCCTTAGGAGAATTGTGATGACGGTAGGCTTTCACTTTAGTCGATTCTTCCTATGTAGAATGAAGGGAAAATAAAGGTGCACTCACTCTTTTGCCTCCTTTCTGAATCAGGATGCCTATACGATGATAACTCACTATTGGCGATGAACTTGTGTGTAGTTCTTTGAGAGTGTGTCTTGCCTTCATTGTTTACAGCATGGATTTCTACCTCATATTTTTGTGGTGCATCGAGCACTTCTTGCACATCGACCTTATTTCCTTCATTGTTATGATCAGGTGCTTTAGTCATGTCGTGCACATCTTCCTCACCTCTTCCTCTATGGAGTGATAGGGATCAACTATATTCAATAATTACAATGTTTGTGTAGAACAAAAATGAAGGGGTTGCTCATCACAAGTATAGCAGAGGTCGTTCGCTCATCGCTCCATTTCTTGTAGGCTAAGGTACTTAACTATCAAGGGTTTGTGTTTTGGAATAGTGTGCGTGAATGTTGATTTATCAATAGGTTGTTCCCCATGTTGACGTTGAACATTGAATGTATCGTTGACTAACAAGGCTAATCCAATGGCTTCTTGTAGGGTGCAAGGAGTGTACATCATGATATTCACTCTAATTTCTTCTTTCAATCCATTGATGAACCCACTTATGAGGACTGATTCATCCAACCTTGTGATGCGATTGGCAATATCCTAGAACTAAATTTTATATACCCTCACTGATGTGATTTGACGTAGGTGGGCAAGATTAAGTAGCAAAAGTAGGTTGGGGTCGTGATATATTCTTCCATCGGCCATTTCTTGCATCACTTCTTTCATTTCTTTTGAAACCTCTTTTGAGACCTCTTTCGCAATATTCTTTGCCACTTCTTGTGACCTTCGTCCTTTCTTCGATGCCAAAGTTTTCTAGTGATGCAAACCGTAGCCGCCGGTGGGTAAAATTTATTTTAAACCTTAAGTTTATACTCTAATTTTATACGATTCCATCGTTAACCTATGTCTTTGCCGAAAAACTCTGCAAGAGATCAATTTTTTCGTGATTTCTTCAGATTTGATGTATTTTTTTTAATCTACGCTTAGTCGAATCACTCTGCTAGTCTTCAACAGCCATACTTCCAAATTTTTTATAACTTCTCACTTTTCTTTTCTACCGGATTGGGTTACTGTTTCATCCTTTTGGTGAGGTAGATGCCGAAGAGACTATGACAGCCTGTTTGTTCATTGTAAAAAAAAAAATTCGGAGTTTATGTCCGCTTATTGCACTATCACTACGTCAGAACTCATAGCCAATGTCGACAATTTATATTATGGTGGAGCTCTATTTTTTATTTCGCTGTCGATATGTGTTATCATAGAGGAATATTGTGTTGTGAGGTAGACCCGTACTCACTTGTGACAAGGTGGCATGTAAAGTGGAGACAGTGGCTGTGTGGGAAAAAAAAATTGGATTGAACTAGCTTTGATCCAGATGTAGTGAACCCAATAGAGAAAGATTGATTATAATGCTAGAATAATAAAAAGGAATCATTTTTATTAAGGAATCGATGTTTTATTGTATAGGGAACCCAACAATTAATTAATAATTATATTCTTGGATGTCTATAACTTACCAATGGATTGCCTACTTATACGCAACATAGGGTGTGACGTAAAGACATACCTATTCATATCTCTATTAGTGATTATAAAATAGTGAAGGTTAATTATAATTATTGTTAGGAATAGGGTCCTAACACAATAGCTCCAATGGATTAGTTTGTTTTGGGTGTTTTTGTGTTTATTAGTATTTATTTAATTATTGTTGTTGTTTTTGTATATTTTTATTTTTTTATGTTTTTGTGTTTTTTGTGTTTTGGTGTATGCGTGTTTTCTTTATTTTTTGTTGTTTTTGTTGTTTATTTTTTTTCTAAGTTTTTGTTATTTTTTTGTTGTGTCTTTGTATCATTTTGTTGTTTTTTTATGTTTGTATCTTGTTATGTTGTTTTTGTGTTTTTTCTTGTGTGTTTCATGTTGTTGTTGTTTATATTTTTTTTTGTTATATTTTGTTGTTGTTGTTTGTGTATGTTTTGTTGTGTTTGATTGTGTTTTTATGTTTGTTTGAGTTTGTGTGTTCTTATTTTTGTTTTGTAGGTATGCTCGTGTTAGTCTAAAAAGACTACCTTGATAGATAGTAAAGTTTTGCAGCATGAGACCAGTGTTTCATTTTTTAGATATAAAGAGCAAAAACAACTAAGGCATACGAAAGGTCACGATTTCACAACATAACAGTTTTTGATGGTTCAAATAAGAAAAGAAAGTTGTATCGCCAGAATGTCGCGATTTCATGACATTACTATTTTTTCATAGAGGAATAGTTACAAAGAGCCAAAGTGCAAGAAGATGTCGTGATTTCATGACAGGTTAGGTTTTAACCAATGAGTAGTCCCAAATAGCCAAAGTGTGAGGAATTTTCATGATTTTGTGATAGGTTAGGTTTTCTCCAGTGAGTAGTCCCAAATAACCAAAGTGTGAGGAAATGTCGCAATTTCATGACATGACAGGTTTTCATAGGTGAGAATTCCAAAAGAGCCAAAGTGCAAGAAGACGTCATGATTTCACAACATATTAGGTTTTCACCAAATGAAAATATAAGTAGAAATAAATAAACATGCTTCCAAAAGTTTGTGTCAGAAACTAATGATAGACAATGAAAGAAGTATCAAATCCTAAATTTCTGCTATCAAATTTTATTTATTATTAGAAGCCATGCAAAACATATTGAAGCATTATTGTAGTCTGATTTCTTGTAATTGATTTTATGTCAAAATATACTAGTTGTAAAGATACTCACCATAGGATATATATAATAGTAAACACACCTTGAAAAGAGGTCGACTCTTAGGCGTTTACAATACTGGATGTATGTACTCCAAATACAAGCAATAAAATTATGCTTCTATTGGCTTTTGGTTCACAGTGTACAAGTGTATGTATTAACATTCTTTGCTTATGCTCACATTATTGAGTTGTATATTGTATCTATTCTAAAATATGGACTTATACATAATATAAATTATATTGCTGGAGTTAGAAATCGATACATATGTGTGTTAGATAAATATCTAAATCACACTTAAAAACTATGATTTATGCATGAGGATATAATAAATGCTTGAATAGCAAAAGTATATGCATTTGTCTTAGTTGTTTTTTAATTTGTACCGTGAGAAAATCTCTAGTTATAGCTACATTTCCCTCTCTTTTTTTTATTCTCCTTTCCCTTTTCTCATAAAAAAACCTTTAAGGAACCAGCCTCCTCTGGATATTAGAAGAAATATCCCAAGATTAAATCCATCTATTCAATGTTGACAAATTCGAGGTGCAAATAACAACCATAGGCAGATTTTATTCCAATATTTTTTGGCACACTCGGTGGGACCCTAAATCCCATAGTATTCTATAAGATTTGGTGTTTGTCTTTGATATTTTTAAAATCTAAATCAAATCACCTGGTGACTCCGTTCGAAGGTATAAACCTAAGAGATACCTTATCTATTTTTTTGGTTAGAAATTATAATTATTTACCTATATTATAACAAGATCTAAAGAAAAAAACTCTGAAGAACCCATTGAGTTCTTCAAGTTACATCTTGGTAGCTTAAGAGTGCATCCAATTTTATCTACTAGATCAAACCCACCTACTACCAGTATTTCTACCCTTGTACCTATTGTTATGTCCAGCCCTGCTATCAATACATATTCAAACATAAATACTAGTAGTTATATAGTGCAAACAAGTATAGTCACTACAATGGCCACTCCTCCACTAGCTTATATTACATGGAACCACACAGGCCCATTGAACCTGGTGGTCCAAAACCAAATTCCTATTGTAGCTTTGAAGGTATTGCCTTCATATGATGGAAAAAGTAAAATAGTGTATGAACATTGATTATATGTTGCATCCTTGGTAGCAATTTACAACATCACTCAAGAAGATGTGATGATCAGGTTGTTGGTCATTTCATTAAAAGGAAAAATGCTCTATTGGTATAGAGCACTTCCTCCTCAATCCATTGCAACTTGGTCAAAACTCATTGGCAGGCTGGTAGATAATTTTAATCAACATGCAGATCCATTATCCCTACCTAGCTAATTCAACATTCTCAGAAAACATCCTCAAGAGGAAATTTTTGATTTTAATATCTGATTCAACTGCACCTAGGAAAGAGTGCCTACTAGATTGAAACCAACCATAGAACAAGCGGTGTATTATTATTTAAGAGCTTTTGATTCTGATATTATTATGATAATACAATAATCATGAATATTCACATTTTTTGCTATTTACCAAGAAGCATCCAAAGTAGAGAGAGATATTATTTCCACTGGGAGATATCTACCAAAAGCAATAATGACAATTTTTCTAGATATTTCTCAAGCTTCCAGTACTAGTTCTTCCAGCTCTTCCCATTTTTTGAGTGTAGATATTCCAAAATGGAATGGGCAATCATCCATTCCTGCAATATAGATACCTCAAAATTCCTCGGTATTACCTCTTATTCCTACCATTCCTGCATTACTGTGGCACCTCCTCAACCAACCCAAGAGAATAAACTCTCTATTATACTAGACACATTAAAAAATTTGGTGAATGATATGACATCAATGAAGAGAAGAGAGGTCAAGAGAAAATTTCAACCAAAGAGGTTTCCTCAAATAATAAGAGATGTAGCTCAGACGAGCAATAGAGTGCAAGAAAGATAAAATATCGTTTATACAAACGAAGCTGAAGAAGCTTCGACTCCTATAAATTTTGATTACTAGTGTACCAAATGTAATGATCCACATGGAGAAAGTTCATGTATGATCCATAAGCATTATGTATAGAATGTAGCTATTGAGAAAGCAGATAAAAACATGAAAGGTCATGTAAACATGATTAAATAAACTGATCACAATTTCATAATACCTATAGTAGAACAAGTTACATTTTTAACTAGATCATGTAAAAAACCTCTGTAGTTCTTCAACCTCTAAGTTTTCCCCCATCTCCTAAAGCAACACCTAAAAGAGATTCTTCCTATGAGAAAGGACCTCAGGTTCCTACCCAAAGCTCTAGGCCAGAAATACATAAGTATTTTACTCCACGAAAGGAAACTAAGACTCAATATCAAGCTAAGGAGAGGTAAAGATTTTATTCATTAACTAAGAAACAAAGAAAGGAAGAAACTTAGGGATACAAAAATAGGTATGACAATTTTGCCAAGGAAAGAGAAAAAAGTTTTAAATCGTATTCATTCAACATAGTAAAATAAATGAAAAAGACTCCCTCAAAGGCAAGCATGTATGATGCTTGTTGAGTGGTATTTTCACCCGATTGTGAAACTACACACTCTCCAATAGGATTTGGGCTCCAAATCCCCTCTTGCAAAGAAATTCAACAAGTAACTTCTCCAAGGTCTCCGCTATGTTAGCATTTTGTACACATCATGTTCAATTTGAATGCTTGGAATACCTTAGTGATTGCAAGTAACTGTTAACAAGGGGCACTGTGGTTTATTTTATTCTGAGATTGAATGATTGTTCATGAACTCAATGTGAACTTCAATTTCGGTAGATTTTCAAGTATTTTATTCTAATGACTGTAAATTAAACTAAGGGTAAACTTTTGAAGAAATGAAAATAAAATGCAAAGGAACTAAAATCAAAATACATTCAGAGTGTTACGATTCCTATTTTGACAAAACCGAAGATATGAGGTTTTTTGCATACAACCTAACCTATTGAACCTGCAAACATGCATAATCCAGATAAGCTAAGTGCTGGTTTCTGGGGTTTTTTAACTGTGATTTTCAGATTTAGACATTCGTATGAAGTGACCAAGAAAACTTGTATTAAACTTCACCTATAAGCCTAAAAATCTGAAAAGGGGAAAATGAACATTAAATCTAGCATGCAAAAAATAACTCCTTCTTTCTTGCCAATGAGATGCAACTCTCTGTAATTTTTGTATTAAAAATATGTCAGTTACATCAACAGAAACTTCCAGTTTATCAAAACCAGAACAAGTGGAGGAAAACGCTCCAAAAGCAGGTCCAGAATAGCCTATCACCTTCAGCTCTGCAACACTGTTCGCAGCGGTTTTTGACCCCTGTACCCATCCTGTGCTTCTGCTTTTAAACCTTCTGGTGTGGTTCTCTGCTTCGCTCTGTGACGCTTCGTTTCATTTCCCAGATTGCATCATTTCGTCTTCCTCGCCTCTTCATTGTCTTTGACTTTCTGCTCGGATGTCGAACGTTTGATCTTCTCTGTGAAATGTAACTGCTAGCCCTGAAGCGTTACACCATAGTCCTGACATCTTCATGCCACGTGCTCCGTGCTTTTTTGCATGTTCTGTAATGGCCCGCTATGAATCGTGACCAAACAATAGTATGTCGCGATATCGCGACACTTTCTAACTGCAGCTTTGTTCCTCTACCTGCACTACGAAAACAAGACATGTCATGAAATCGTGACGTTTTTCGGCCAACAACCTTGTCCACCACCATCACAAAAATAAGACATGTCACAAAATCATGACATTTTTATGCCCGCAACCTTGTCTGCCTTCATGCACAGCAAAAATAAGACATGTCACGAAATCGTGACAATTTTCTCCCAACCTTGTCTGTCTTCATGCACATCGAAAATAAGACATGTCACAAAATCATAACATTTTTCCAACCTTGTTTGCCTTCATGCACAAAATAAGACATGTCACGAAATCGTGACAATTTTTTCCCGCAACTTGTCTACCTTCATGCACACAAAAAACATTCACGAAATCGCACAATTTTTTCCAACCCATGTAAATGCAACCTATCATGAAATCATGACATTTTTCTGCTTCGGGCTATCTCGCTACAACTTATCATGAAATCATGACATTTTTTTGCTTCAGGCTATCTCGCTGCAACTTGTCACAAAATCGTGATGCTTTTCTGTTTCGAGCTATCTCACTGCAACTTGTCGTGAAATTGCGATGTTTTTCTGCTTCGGGCTATATCGCTACAACTTGTCGCAAAATCACGACGCTTTTCTATTTTAGGCTATCTCGCTGCAACTTGTCGCAAAATCATGACATTCTTCTCTTTCGGTCTATGAGGATGCAACCTATCACGAAATCATGACGCCTGTTCATTTTACTGTGTTTTGCTGTACCTGGCCGTGAAAACACGACATGTCATGAAATCGTGACACTTTTTCTCTTTCGGGCTATCTTGCTACTTTATGTCACAAAATCATGACACTTTTTCATTCCGTACAACTTTGCTACTTTCTGTCGCAAAATCGTGACACTTTTCTCTTTCGGGCTATCTTGCTGCTTTATGTCACGAAATCGTGACACTTTTTCTCTTTCGGGTTGTCTTGCTGCTTTATGTCACGAAATCGCGACACTTTTTCTCTTTCGTACAACTTTGCTACTTTTTGTCATGAAATCGTGACACTTTTTCATTTGGCATCATCTCATTGCTTTCTGTCGTGAAATCGTGACACTTTTTCATTTCGTACCACTTTGCTACTTTCTATCGCAAAATCGTGACGCTTTTTCGTTCCAAGCATACTTTGTTGTTCTAAGCCACGAAAATGTGATATCGTGATAGCTTTTCATTCCTAGCGTACTTTGCTGTTTGGAGCCGTGAAAACATGACATGTGATATCACGACAACTTTTCATTCCTGGCCTACGACAGAGCAACACGTCGCGATATCATGACACTTTCCTTTTCTTAGCCATGAAAACGTGACATGTCACGATATCACGACACTTCTTCTTCTGTGATATTTTGCTCTTCCTTTGATTTTTTTAGCATCTGGGCCATTGAGGTCTTCTTTGAAAGCATGCAAAAAAGGTGGGTCCCCAATTTTGGGGTGTGTTGTGGATCAGCCACAACAAATGGTGACTCTACTATCAAATGCTCCTGAGCATTTTGGTGAGAACCCAACCTAGAAGTATACAAACTTAGAAACAAGCATTAGCACATAAGAAATATAAACAAATGCCGATAGATCAGAAATACATGAAACATCAGAATCATTAAGTATCAGCTCGATGTGTGCAATGTGTTTCATTCCCTATCATTTGAAATTGATCAACATTCCATTATCAGTTTCACCTATGATTTGTATGCAAGGCTATGAATGATTTGTGCAGGATTTGATGTATGATAAAGATGCTAGAGATATAACAACCTGCTTTACAAAAGGCTCAAACCTTCTAATATCATGAACAAACATATTAAAGTTGTCAAACCCTCTTAGGACCAAATATATGTCTACTGAATTAATTTACTAGATCCCAAAGTTGGTTATGTGTCACTACCATCTTGAACCCATGTGCAAGTGTAAGTGAAATCAGAACTTTGGGGAATAGGATTCCCAACCTAAGCGAGATGGGAATTTAACCCTATCCTTACTATTCTGATTTGGAGTTCATTACCTCATCTTGAACAAAATGATTTAACCTGTTATGGATGAAATGGTCAGGCTAGTCTATCCATATGAGCAATCAGTGGTCTTGCTTTTAGACAAGACATGTTGCCACGCATGAGCATACTTAACCCCATAATCCATGACTTGGCTTCATTCATTCTTTTTTTTTTTTTTTTTTTCTTGGACCTTTGGGATGACTACCCATCCTTGCTAGGGACATGTAGTACGATCCCTCCAATCCAATATTAAGATGAAATGGAAAATATTTTTATTTCTTGGACCTTGGGGATGACTACCCATCCTTTGCAGAGGACATGTAGTACGATCCTTCCAATCCAATATTAAGATGAAAATGGGAAATATTAGTTTAATTTTATTTCTTGGACCTTTGGGATGACTACCCATCCTTTGCAGAGGACATGTAGTACGATCCTTCCAATCCAAGCTTTATGATGAAATGGGAAAAATGGAAGCTTTGGGGAATCGGATTCTCAACCTAAGCGAGATGAGAATTATGCCCTATCCTTACTACTCCATGAAGGTCAAATCAGAGCTTTGGGGAATTGGATCCTCAACCTAAGTTCGATGAGGATTTAATCCTATCCTTACTACTCTGGTTTTAGACTTTAAGCTTGATGGAAGTGGTAAAAACCACTGTTTTAAGGATTATGTTGCATGATAGGACAGACATGAAATATTCTTTTCACCCCACCTTTTCATCCAAGTATGGTTTTGACCATTTTGCTCAAGATTCTCTTTAGTATGCATAGAACGTGCTTGGTTCAAGATAGTCCGGGCAGCAGTTCCCAACCTTAGGATCCTTTTAATATATGCTATGTAGTAATCCTAAGAGGATTCGACACCTTCTCAATGATTGCACATGAAATGAAAATGTAACTAAGATGACATGTATATGCAATGTGGAATGTGGCATGAGATATGAATGCACTACTTCTTTTGAACTGTGGAGGGAATATATCATCTATTTTACCATAATGTGTAAAACTGACAACTTCATGCATCACAAGATTCAAACGATATTACTTAAAATGTTTGTGTTACTTGTGGAGCTTCTACAACACAATTCCAATGTTTCATATTCTCCTAGTCTTAGGCATAAGTTGACATCTCAATTTTTTCTTTTTCTTTTTTTATATTATTTTTTTTATATAAACAAACCAAACATGTCAAATGAAATCAAAACACACAACTTAAATCCTAACTAGACTAGCAATCCTAAAACAAACAAAACAAAATTTGAAAATCCATACCAAAACCAAAAAGTATAATATCAATCTCTTATGACTTAAGGGCTAAAATAATGCTTTAAAACATGCCCATTAACTGGTAACATCAGATCCTTCCCTTCTAAAGTTCTCAACCTGAAGGTATTTTTCCCTAGAATTTTTGAAATCTGATAAGGGCCTAACCAAAGACAATCAAATTTTTGATGATTCCCCTTTTCTTCATGTCTTTTATCCCACAATAAGACTAAATCTGAAATTCTGAAGGACTTGATTTTAGCTCTTCTGTCAAACCATATTTTAACAACCTCTTGGTGTTTATTCATGTGAATCATGGCTTCCTCCCTTTTTTCATCGAGATGCAGTAAATGACTTAGTCTGGCTTCAGTGTGGTTATCTGTTCCCAAGTATTCTTGCATGAAATGTAGGGTTTGCAGCTTCAAGTTTGCAGGAAATATCGGGTCTTGTCCATAGACCAAATGATAGGGGGTATTCCCTATTGATTCTTTTACTCTGGTCCTATCTGCCCAAAGAGCAAACTTTAACTGGCTATGCCAATCTCGAGGGTTCTTTTCCAGTAATTTCTTAATGATATTCAACAAATTTTTGTTTGAGGATTCGGCCAAACCATTTCCTTGAGGGTAATAATTAGATGCAAATTTTAAACTCACTTTATTGTCATATGCCCAATCTACAAATTGTGTGGAAACAAAAGCTTTACCATTATCACTAACGATAGAATCGGGCATTCCGAATCTTGTTATGATGTGATCCTCAAGGAATTTTATTACAACGTCTGTAGTGGCATGTTTTGTAGGAACTGCTTCTGTCCACCTTGTACAATAATCTGTAGCTGTTAGTATGAATTTATGGGAATCAGAAGAATTTGGGTTAATAACCCCAATGAAATCTAATCCCCACTGTGCAAATGGTCTCATCTCAACTACAGGTTGTAATGGCATGGCTGCATTTCTTTCTCTGTTGGCAGCTACTTGACAAATGTGGCAAGATCGTACATGAGCGTGTGCATCTTTAAAAATGTGAGGCCAATAGTATCCTGCTCTCAGGATTTGATGCGCTGTAGCATTTTCCGCACCATGGCCAGTTCCATATTTCCCATGAAACTCTTGCAGAACCTTGGCAGCTTCTTCTTTATTCAAGCATCTCAAGTAGATCCCCTCATGATTTTTCCTGTACAAAACACCAGATCTAATCAGATAATTAACAGATTTAAGTCTTAAAGCCCTTCTTTGAGTGGAATTCAAATTGGATGGGCACTTACCGTTTAATAGAAAATGCACAATGTCAACATACCAGTCATCTTTAGAAATGTATACTGCATTTGAATATTGGCATGTCGTTTGAGGATTATTCTCAGCAATCGTCTTCACAAGTCCCTGTCCTCGAACTAGTTTCATGGGTTGGATTTCAAGATCAAATTCTTGGATAGTAGAAATCCATTTACCTCTTTTCTCACCTAGCTCGTTCTGTAAAAACATGGTTTTGATAGCAGGGTCAGGCACAATGGCAAAAACTCTGCTGTGCACAATGTAATGTCAAAATTTTTTTACCGTTTTAAAGAGTGCGTACATCTGCTTATCGAGGATAGAATACCTCAATTGAGCATCTTTTAAAGGAGCACTTAAAAATGCTATGGGATTTTCTGCGCTATCCTCACCTTTCTGGGTCAAGACACTCGCAAAAGAGTGCTCCGATGCGAAAGCATAAATGTAGAAAGGTTTAGCATAGTTTGGACTTATGAGGGCAGGGGCTCTGGAAATGGCATCCTTAATGTTCTGAAAGGCCACCCTCCTTTCCTCGTTCCATTTGACATCTACATCCTTCTTGAGCATCTCGTTCAACGGTTTGGCTATCTCAGCGAAGCTTGAAATAAACTTCCTCACAAAATTAATTTGCCCGAAGAAAGATCTCAACTCCTTTTTACTACCCGGGAGAGGTAAGTTTTGGATAGCCTCTATCCTTTCTGGGTCAATGGATATGCCTTCTTTTGAAATGATGTGACCGAGTAATCTTCCTTCTGTTACTCCAAAGATGCATTTTTTGGGATTTAAAGAAATTCCATGCTCTCTGCATCTTTGAAGAACCTTTTTCAAATCCTTGACATGGTCTTCTCTTTTCTTTGAAAATACTGGAATATCATCCACATACACAATGATACACTTGCCTATAAGCCCTTTGAATGCATAGTCCATGGCGCGTTGAAATGTTGCACCAGAATTTAACTAGTCCAAACGACATTCTTCTGTAGGCAAATGTCCCCCATTTGGTTGTGAAGGCTGTTTTCATCCTGTCATTGGGATGAATAAGAATTTGATTATATCCAGAATATCCATCAAGAAAAGACATCATTTCAGATCCATTCACTTTTTGTAAAATTTCATCAATGGATGGCAATGGATAGTTATCCTTTTGAGAGGCCTTGTTAAGATTTCGAAAATCTATACATAGCCTAATCTCTCCGCTCTTCTTTCTTACTTGGAACGAGGTTAGCAACCCAGGTTGAGTGCCTAACAGGAAAAATAATCTTTGCTTCCAATAATCTCTTGACCTCCTTTTCTATCAAGGGCTCCAATAGCGGGTTAACAACTCGTTGTCTTTGTCTGAAAGGCTTGGAGTCCGGCTTTAGAGGGATGGTATGTGTAATGACATTTTGGTTGTATGTTTTCAATTCGTTATAATTCCAAGCAATGCAATCCACGTAGTGTTTTAGTGCATGTATTATATTTTCTCTTTCTTCAATTGTACATGCCTTTGCGATATACACTTCCCGTGGATTGTCTGCACTCCCTAGATTAATCAGATCACATGCATCTTTGGGGAGTGGAACCTTTCTTTCTTTTCTAGCCTTGTATCCCGTATCGAACATTTTCTCCAATGAAACTATGTCTTTTGGTATTTTGTTGGATCGATACGTAGTTTTACTTTCATTTTCTGCTTCTTCTTCTTGCCATCTTTGCTCCTCATCAATCACCTGGTTTTCAAAAACACCTGAGTTCGTGACAAATTTGAATATGTGTCTGTCATTTTCAAAAACTTGGAAATTCTCGACATTATCAGGTATCGATGGACAAGGAACCAATTCAATGGAGAACTTTTTACACCTTTTTATATCAACTGGATTTAACATACCTGCGGCGACTGCAAGAGAGTCTGCTATGCGATTTCCTTTTCTAGAAATAAGGGCTATATTGAAAGCGTCGAATTCCTCAATGAGGTCTCTTACCCTAGTTCTATAAAGGCTCAGTCTCTTGTCGCGGCATGTATATTGTCCTTTAATCTGCTTGACTACCAGTTGAGAATCTCCCAATACTTTCAAGCATTTAACCCCTTTGCTCAACGCCAATTGTAAACCAAAAATTAGTGCTTCATACTCTGCCACGTTATTCGTGCAAGGAAACTGTAACCTATAGGCAGCAAGTAAAGGTTTACCTCCTGGACGAGTGAGCTCGACTCCGGCTCCTGCTCCCTGTCTGGATTTGGATCCATCAAACCTAAGCAACCATATGGAATCATTTTCCTCAAGAGAACTACCATGAAATGTTTCCCCTTTAGGCTCTTCAGTAGCCTCCTCAACATCAAAAGCATAAACCCCCAAATCTGGCTCAGAAAACTGAACTTCATTTGGCTTATTATATTCTGTTACGATTTCTTTAAGCCTCGGTTCATTTTCTACTCTGATTTGATTTGCAATTCCTTTCCAGGGTAACCACATATGTGAGCAATCGGTTGAAAAATAGCCGTTCAAAGTTTTCATCCAATCCCTTGCAAGTAGCATTCCATATCTACTTGGGATATTAACAACCAAAATGTCGACCACTTGTTGGACCCTGGGTTCAGAATTTAGTTGAATTTTGACATCATATAGGGTCCCTATCACATTTACCTCAGATCGGTCCAATTGCAAAACCTTGCATTTGGATGAAACAGGCTGTAGGCCTAGCATTTGACATATCTCTGAAGGCATGAGATTGCTCGTGGCACCCGTGTCTACCAAACAATTATGCAAATTCTTACCAGCAATTCTCAGAGTCAATAAAAATGGCGGGACATCCCGTCTCTCCTTTCGTAAAATCAACTGAGACTCAACTTCCTTTCCCTTCCACACTTGACTAGGTGAGTCCAGAGCCTTTATCAATGCTTCTTTTTGGCCAGGCAACTTGGCCGCCTCTAAAAATGAAAGGCTCGACTTAGATTTCCTTAAATCCTCCACTATGTCATAGTTTGATTTTTCAAGTTTGACTGTCTTCTGCGTGTCATTAGACGTTTCTTTTCTAAGTGGAGGAGGAGGATTATTATCTGCCTTAGTATCCGGAGGAAGGATAGAGTTATTTGGTGGTGTTGATGATGTTTTAGGGGCTTTAGATTTACTTCTCAAATGATATCCGTGATTCCCCTTTCTAAACTCTCGAAAAGCTTGCACCTCCTGTTCCAAAATTTCATCTTCTTCTTCCTCACTCTCACTTTCTTGGCGGTATAAAGTTTCCACCACCATAATGTTATCATCTTGATGTTGGGGTGGACCCTCATTTGGCACAAGTTCCAGGTCATCTACTTGGGCTTGGAGACAATGAGTGTATCTAGCGATTTCAGGACAATTCCTCTCATTGTGCTCTTTTGTATTGTGCAACCTGCACCCCTTTTCCCATGCAAAATCGAAAAGATTCAGAAGGGAACTAGATTGACTGGGTCCTGCAGAAGTATCTAGTTGATTGGCAATAGGGGCAGGTACGCCCCCATTGTTTGGCTTCGTGTTCCAATGTCTCCCTCTATTGTTAAAGTTTCGACTTGGGTGAGGGGCATGGGACTCATACTTCTGTTTGTGAACCATGTCATTACTCAGCTTGTGAACTATCTTCTTGAGCTCTTCAACATCCGAATAAATCTCTTTCGGTGGAGCTACATCATTGTTAGTTCCCTTTGGGTTCGCATAATTCGTGGGATCTTGATTTAACATTTGAATCAGATTTTGAGGAATTTGATTCATATATGGATTTACACTTTGGATCGGAGTTGGATTTGGGAAAGGAACTATAGCTTGAGAATTAACCTGGTTGGTTCCTTGCATAGTCGATTGACTATTTTGCAAAAATGCGGGAACGGGTGGAATGGATGTGATCGGTTGGATCGGAATGGGTGCATAGGCAGGTGTTGGTGGATATGGTTGTTGATATGGGAAAGCATTCATGTTTGGCATTTGCGGTGCCATGATCTGATTTGCCATGGGAGCTTGACCATATGGAGCATATTGTCCCATCATAGGCATCTGGGGAAACCCATAGCCCTGTGGTGTCATTTGTTGCTCGATGGTCATAGCTTCGTTGTAAGCTAAGGCAAGCGTGGTGACTTGAGGATTTTTCCTGGCAAACATTGTTGTCATCGGATCCAATGCCCCAAAATAGATTTGTAAAGCTACCGTGGGGTCTATGGCAAAATGCCGAAACTGCTCTATTATAACATTTTTGGAATCTCTGATTAAAGGTTCTGATTGGTTCACCCTGGCCCCTTTTGCATGTAATAAATTGATTGTAGATGGTTGCGGGATCCAAAGGTGACCTAAACTGATTGACAAAGGCGTTCTCCATTTGTGTCCATGAAGTGATTGAACCAGTAGGTAGGCAAATATACCATTCATAGGCCATTGGGTCTAGGCTCATGGGAAAAAGTCTGCAAGCCACATCTTCATGCTGAACTTGCAACCTTATCAAAACATCCCTATAGGCCTGGATATGCTCCTCTGCAGTCCTTGGGCCATCGGGTTTATATTTGGGCAAGAATCTTTCTATGTTCTTAGGGATTTCATGGATATCCCCTGCAATATTCAAAGGAATATTATTAGCTCCGTACCAAGGAGCTGTTGGAGGTTGGGCCATTTGACTCAGAATTGATGAGGACAACCCTACAAGAGTAGTGGAAATGGTACTAACGATAGGTATGCTAGTGGCAATTGATACCACCGGTGTAGGTCCGCTTGATGCTCCTGAAGCAAAAAGATCTTTTGTGACTGGTAGGTTTACAGCTTGCTTGGTTTTATTCTTGGGAGTACCAGTGAGTGTAAGGTCATGGAATATGGTTTCCCCAGTTGTTTGGGACCTAGTCGCGATACGGCACGGTGGGTCCAGCCTGCCTGACGAAACTCTCGATATCTCCAAGAAAACCTGCAACACAAAAAGGAATGCTGCAGTTTAGCCGTTAATGAGATTTAAAAGATAATTTCAACATCGAATCAAAAACACATTACTTCTGTATGAAAATCAAAATAAAGCAAACCAATTCGGCCCTCCTTCTAGCGCCAATCTGTTGAGTGGTATTTTCACCCGATTGTGAAAACACACTCTCCAATAGGATTTGGGTTCCAAATCCCCTCTTGCAAAGAAATTCAACAAGTAACTTCTCCAAGGTCTCCGCTATGTTAGCATTTTGTACACATACTGTTCAATTTGAATGCTTGGAATACCTTAGTGATTGCAAGTAACTGTTAACAAGGGGCACTGTGGTTTATTTTATTTTGAGATTGAATGATTGTTCATGAACTCAATGTGAATTTCAATTTTGGTAGATTTTCAAGTATTTTATTCTAATGACTGTAAATTAAACTAAGGGTAAACTTTTGAAGAAATGAAAATAAAATGCAAAGGAACTAAAATCAAAATACATTCAGAGTGTTACGATTCCTATTTGACAAAACCGAAGATATGAGGTTTTCTGCATACAACCTAACCTATTGAACCTGCAAACATGCATAATCCAGATAAGCTAAGTGCTGGTTTCTGGGGTTTTTAATTGTGATTTTCAGATTTAGACATTCGTATGAAGTGACCAAGAAAACTTGTATTAAACTTCACCTATAAGCCTAAAAATCTGAAAAGGGGAAAATGAACATTAAATCTAGCATGCAGAAAATAACTCCTTCTTTCTTGCCAATGAGATGCAACTCTCTGTAATTTTTGTATTAAAAATATGTCAGTTACATCAACAAAAACTTCCAGTTTATCAAAACCAGAACAAGTGGAGGAAAACGCTCCAAAAGCAGGTCCAGAATAGCCTATCACCTTCAGCTCTGCAACACTGTTCGTAGCGGTTTTTGACCCCTGTACCCATCCTGTGCTTCTGCTTTTAAACCTTCTGGTGCGGTTCTCTGCTTCGCTCTGTGACGCTTCGTTTCATTTCCTAGATTGCATCGTTTCATCTTCCCCGCCTCTTCATTGTCTTTGACTTTCTGCTCGGATGTCGAACGTTTGATCTTCTCCGTGAAATGTAACTGCTAGCCCTGAAGCGTTACACCATAGTCCTGACATCTTCGTGCCACGTGCTTCATGCTTTTCTGCATGTTCTGTAACGGCCCGCTGTGAATCGCGACCAAACAATAGTATGTCGCGATATCGTGACACTTTCTAACTGCAGCTTTGTTCCTCTACCTGCACTGTGAAAACAAGACATGTCGCGAAATCGCGACGTTTTTTGGCCAACAGCCTTGTCCGCCTCCATGCACAGCGAAAATAAGACATGTCACGAAATCATGACATTTTTCTGCCCGCAACCTTGTCTGCCTTCATGCACAGTGAAAATAAGACATGTCGCGAAATCGTGACATTTTTCTGCCCGCAACCTTGTCTGCCTTCATGCACAGCGAAAATAAGACATGTCGTGAAATCGAAATAATTTTTTGCCCGAAACCTTGTCTGCCTTCATGCACAGTGAAAATAAGACATGTCATGAAATCGCGACAATTTTCTGCCCGCAACCTTGTCTGCCTTCATGCACAGCGAAAATAAGACATGTCATGAAATCGCGACAATTTTTTGCCCGCAACCTTGTCTACCTTCATGCACAGTGAAAATAAGACATGTCGCGAAATCATGACAATTTTTTGTCAATGGGCCGCGCAAATGCAACTTGTCGCGAAATCGTGACATTTTTCTGTTTCGGGCTATCTCGCTGCAACTTGTCATGAAATCGTGATGCTTTTCTGTTTTGAGCTATCTTGCTGCAACTTGTCGCAAAATCATGACATTTTTTTGCTTCGGGCTATCTCGCTGCAACTTGTAGCAAAATTGCGATGCTTTTCTATTTTGGGCTATCTCGATGTAACTTGTCATGAAATTGTGATGTTCTTCTCTTTCAGGCTGTGAAGATGCAACCTATCCCGAAATCGCGACGCCTGTTCATTTTGCTATGTTTTGCTGTACCTAGCCGCAAAAATGTGACATGTCGTGAAATCGTGACACTTTTTCTCTTTCGGGCTATCTTGCTGCTTTATGTCATGAAATCGCGACACTTTTTCATTTCGTACAACTTTGCTACTTTCTGTCATGAAATCGTGACGCTTTTTTCTTTTGGGCTATCTTGCTGCTTTATGTCGTGAAATCGTGACACTTTTTCTCTTTCGGGCTGTCTTGCTGCTTTATGTCGTGAAATCGTGACACTTTTTCTCTTTCATACAACTTTGCAAATTTTTGTCGTGAAATCGTGACACTTTTTCATTTGGCATCATCTCACTGCTTTCTATCGTGAAATCATGACACTTTTTCATTCCATATCACTTTGCTACTTTCTGTCGTGAAATCATGATGCTTTTTCGTTGCAAGCATACTTTGTTGTTCTGAGCCGCGAAAACATGACATATCACAATATCACGACAAATTTTCATTCTTGGCATACTTTGATGTTCGAAGCCGTGAAAACGTGACATGTCACAATATCGCGATAACTTTTCATTCCTAGCCTGCGACGGAGCAACACGTCGCGATATCGTGACACTTTCCTTTTCCTAGCCATGAAAATGCGACATGTCACGATATCATGACACTTCTTTTGTGATATTTTGCTCTTCCTTTGATTTTTTTAGCATCTGGGCCACTGAGGTCTTCTTCGAAATCATGCAAAAAAGGTGGGTCCCCAATTTTGGGGTGTGTTGTGGATCAGCCACAACAATGCTCTTCATTTCCCTGGTTAGATTGACCTCTTGCAGTAATCTCTAAAGATAATAAAAAATAAATGTAAGAAAATATCTTACTCAAATACAGTCTAGGAAAATCTGACACCTGCCACTAAAAAAAATAGACCACCTCCCTTCTATTTATCTCTTCAAATGGAAGGGTGGGTTGTACACAACTGCATGATAGATTCAGGTGTTGCTACTACAGTGATACCCAAAGCAGTTTGTGACATTATGGGGATGGAGTATACTAGGAGTAATCTAGGAGTCCTACATTTGGATAGTACTCCAACTAAAATTATAGGATTAATTAAAGACATTCCCATACAACTCCATAGGATACCTCAAAAGGTGGTCATACAAGAAGTGGTAGTGGTAGATTTAGCACCATACTTTGGTATGTGTTTATCTTTAGAATTCATAGCAAATATAGGATGATACCTATCTCTAGACTACTCACATTTAGAGATACCTTTCAAAGGTAAAAGGTGTAGCGACCCCGGGATGCACGCACCACTCTTTTTACGCTACTTGCAATGTATTAAAAACCCAAAATGAAATGGAAGACAATGAAAAGCATATAACATGGAAATAACAAATATGGATCTCTTTATTTGTATTGAAACCCGGTTACATGTCGGTCCCTCTTAGGGATACCCATTTCGATACAATAAGGTTACAAATAGGCAAAGAGTGCCTCTTTTGCAAAGAGGTGGTGCGCTTTCAAAAAGCTTCCCCGGTTCCACACACGAAAATGTATGAGGGCTTATAGATGCCTCCTTCTCCAGGCCTGTTTCCTAGAGGGATCCCTTTTGCTCTCGTATGTTGCAGATTCCGTCCGATGAACCTGTGGCCCTGTAAGCAATGAAACAACAACACACGCTTAGATGTCCGAGAATACCTCCCCGGATGAGGTTGTTAGCAATGAATATAACAAATGAAAGCAAGTGCAAATTAGACTAATGCTATGAGTGCGAATGAATGAAATGATGCTATGCTAATGATATGCTAAAATAATGAATCTAATGTCTAAAACCCTAAGCTAAGCCTACGGGCCACTGTCCAAGACAGCGACCGCTAAAGTGACTCTCGTCCTCTTTGCTCCAAAGCTATGGATCAAAGCTTGTATCCGATGTTGAAATAATGGTTGCTATGCTCTCCAATTTATCAGGGCTTCATCGTAAACGTGATCTCCAAGGGAACTCTCCAAGTCTCGAAAGCTCTCCTCAATGACCTATCCTAATAAATTACCTAGATAAATATCTCTTAGATAAAATATGTCTCTCTCTCTTCAAATATCGATCCTTGGTACTCTTAGGCTTGCACATTTTATAGTGTGAAACCCTAGGTCTATGTCCAAGCCCTAGGAATGAATTTCTCATGCGTAGTGAGAGTTAGCATGAGAAGATTTTTGTCTTTTCTATGTTTAGAGGCTAGTTAACTAAAATATAACTACCAACTTGAGTCTCTCATTTTTCCTAAATGCAAACTCAAGTCTCCTATGTGAACTGGTCATGAAAAGGAATGCAAAGTTACTCCCGCTCACCTTTATTGCATGCAGACTACCACTTCTACCCATGATTAGGCCTATTTGTCAAAAAAACTACTTTTATGGTTTAGTCATTGTCATCTATAGTGACTAATATCTAGTCATTATCATCTACAGTGGCTAAGATTTGGCCACTCTAGGCTTGAGCGGCTAAGATCTGGTCACTCTTGGCTTGAGCGGCTAGGCTTGGATGGCTTGAAAAGGCCCCAAATGAGTGGTGAGAACCACTGTTGATGCTTGGAAAGTCCAAGATTATGTCATATGATCTTATGAATGTGTCTATGTGAGTAGCTCCCCTAAGCATGACACGTTTTAGGTGTCTACAGATGCCCCTTTTTGTGATGCACTATGTGGAAAACACAATGCTGAGCAAAAACATAGACTGATCTATTTGTAGGGTGTATGGTGATCAATGGTCTGATCAATGTTGGATGGCCCAATCATGCAAGATGGCATGCATCCTTTGAATCATTGCCTCAATGTTCGGAGGACTTAGCTCAGTGGCTTGGGCATGTTAAATTGCACTCATTCCTCAAACTCAATCGGGTAGCTTTAGCTACTACAATAGTTTCGACTGGTAGGAGAGCTACAATTGAATATGTCATGTCTACTTACATTCCTAGAAAACAAGGGAAATTTATGATTGTTGTATGCAATGATTCGTAGGATGAACATGATTTTGTTATGATCGAGTGATCTTTTGTTGATTTTGATTATGATTATGTTGAAGTTTTGAACTACTTCCTCACACAATGGATTGGTGAAGAAATGACAATGAATGAAGCGACAAGTCGCTTGACCAATATGACTAATCTGGTTCCTTTCTAGCATTTGTTGCTTTTAATGGGCAATCCCACATCCAAGTGTGATTCCAATTGTTTATGATAATCATCCATCCCTATCCCGAGGAGAGGTCCAGCTATCAATAGCCTTCTTAGGGAGTTAGGATGAGTGATTCTATTTATGTTCATATTGTATCACTTTGGCTTAATGTTTTTGGTATCATAGGGGAATTAGGATGATCCTTTCGCACCCATGGAGAAGTCCGACCATCTTGGTCTTCTTCGAGATTGAAGGGTGGCACATCGTAATTCCAAAATGAAATGCTTTTGCCCCAAGTGGCCTTATGGTAGCCTACTCATCTCATCGAAATGCATGGAGTGTGAATCACTGCAATCATCGAGTGGATAGAGTAAGTAACTGGGTACGAGGCCTGCTTGAGATTATGCTTATATGCAATTTTTTTGTTATTTTGATCATCAAGATGACTTCAATTCATCAAAATGCATTTATTTAATGTTTTTTGTTATCCCCCCATGGAAGGAATTTTCTTGTTTTTATCTATGGAGCAGGCCGCTGTCAAGTCCAGTGGCCTCTGAGTCTCTGCCTGTGGCCGTTGTCACCTTGAGCGGCCACGAAGTTTGGGCCACTGACGTCAGCAGCGGCCAAGGCATAATTTGAAAATATAAAAAATGCATTTTTAGGGTTTTGACCTATCACTTTCATTTGCTATCAATTCACTTTTCAGAGCTCTAGTGAGACAATGACAGTTGCGATTTTTGAAGTTACCTACGTCGAGGACATGGCTGCATAGGGTGAGGCATCAGCTGTTGGAGGAGCCGGAGCTTCTCGGGTATTCTTTCAAACCCTACCCTCTTTTTGCTCTTGGGTAAAACTGAACCTCACTAAGTAAATGGCAAATGAACCCCACTAAACCTGTTGGTAACGAATGAAATCCATAGTTAGGCTTAGTTTAGGTTTTTAAGTGGTGGGTTGGTCCCCATTTTTGTTCTTTTTCAATTTTTTTAAATTTTATGGCCTAGGGTTCATGGGTTTGTCGTGTTACCTTTCGATCATTGTCACTCAGAGCAGTGGAAATTTGGCCGTTGTCGCTCAGAGTGGCTAAGTTTGAACCCCAATGGTCAGAAATTTGACCATTGGGCTTTGGTCACTACTATCTCCAATGGCCAGATTATGGCCATTGTAGGTGACAACGGCTAATCCCCTTAGCCAATTTTGCACAAATTTTTACTTTTTATTGGATTTTATGAGATAGTTTAATTAATTTTTTTTGGAATTTTGAACTACTCTTTAGCATGTGTTGCATGCCTAGGTGCATTTATTCCCCCTCTTTGCTCATATTTAGGAGAGTGTCAGATTTTTTTTATGTTTTATTAGGATTTATGCCTTAGATGCACTATAGTTATGTTTCATCTTTCTTTTGCTTTGCTTAGATCCTTACTGCTTGGGCTTGAGACCCGAGGCTCATGAATGACCTTCTACCTCTTCTGGATGACATGGATTGGAGGTGGCTTAAGGCTCATAGGCTCCAGTATGTTACCAGACTACCTCATATTATGTCGAACCAGGCTTACCTTATGACTTTGGCCCATCATTGGGACCCTCGGACTAATACCTTCCACCTCCCGACCGACGAGATGACCATTACATCAAAGGATGTGTACAGGATCTTTCGGATCCCTTTTGATGGAGTGGCCATTGTTTCTTTGGCCACTAATGATCAGGTGGTCATCTTCACTCGGGTGTTTGGAGGGCACTCTGAGGATGCTCTCAAGGACACCAAGTCTAGGGGAGTGTCTATCATCCACTGGTACCGGGAGCATGTTTTCATAGTGAGGCATGCGGTGTTGCTGATGGTCATCAACAATGTCCTTATCCTAGATTGTTCAAGCTTGAGGTTCCCTTGGAACCTCCTTGTGATGGTTCAGGACCTGATGGACAGTGAGGCACCCATCATCTATGCATGGGGTAGGTCTCTATTGGCTTAGTGTTGTACCACATCCGTCGGAGGGGTCATGTCAGCATCGCTTGTAGTTGGCTTTTGTAGATCTAGGGATGGGAGCACATTAGGGTAGATTGCCCTAAGGGGCTTCCTATTAAGATCATAGCTATGGATAGGTGGATGTAGTGCTATGGTGCTAGATGGGCTAGAGAGAGCGAGGAGCGCAAGAGCCACACTTTTGTAGGGGAGTTGACTCATTATACTGATACTTTCACTAGACTCCAAGCTGGAGATGTCATATGGCACCCGTATCATGAGTGTCCTGCTTGGGATGACCCTGACAGCTTTACTGCTAGGATGCAGCATGAGTGATGGCTCATCGGCTACAAGGTTAACATCTAAGGAGTACTTCTACTCTCGAGTTCTTCATCAGTACAGGTTGCAGTAAGATGTGCCATTAGTACCATTTTTGTATAGGCGCATCAGAGCAGAGAGAGACCTCCCTCCTCGACAGGTTATAGAGCTAGCTGATGAGGAGGATGCCCTAACTATTGATCCTGGAGTAGTTGGTGGAGTTACAGATGCATCTATGTAGTGGTGGGGTGACCTGATGTGGCAGAAAGGGTAGTCTGGGTCGAGAGGATGATGGTGGAGATGGGGTAGATCCATCGGGGTGCAGGGTTCATGCTAGGACTATGGCATGGGGCCAACAAGTAGAGCAGGTGATAGTGGAGGAGCAAGAGGCTCCTGAGGAGGTGGAGGAGGAGATGGAGCCTGAGGAGAGAGATTCTCCTCTTAGGGCACAACTACATGATGTGGAGGTCGAGCTCCAATCAGCCAAGATATAGGTACAGTAGTGTGATGCCATCATAGCTCAAAGGGATACTACTATAGCACAACTATCAGATTAGATATAGGCTTTACAGGCCACTATAGGAGGAGCTACCCGGATGTAGGTTGTTGTTGCTCCTCCTACTCCCGAGGGTCCTTTGAGAGTAGCTCTCGAGGATGAGATCAATCATCTACAAGGTTTGCTGGATGAGAGTGATGTACAGATTGTTGAGGATGTAGCCCATATTGCCGCTCTCTCGAGGTAGATCAAGAGGCTAGGAGCCATCCCTAGGGAGAGAGGGGCCACAGGTGGGTCACAGGTCAGCAGGAGTTCTACCATAGGGTAGTCTTCCATCCGGCCTGGTCATGGGGCCCGGACTCATACTGAGAGACCAACAGGGTCCAGCTCGCACCATTCTCCCAGAGATCCGTCCATAGGGGGGTGGTATTAGGGGGTGCAGGCCCAGTATTTGATTGATGGTTCACTTGGTTTTGATTCATTTTTGAGGTCGATTGACCTATATGACTGTAGCCCATGGGCATTTTTGTATATCCATGGACTTGACACACATACTTTTATGATATCTTTGCATTATGACTCATTATGTGTATCATTTATTGCTCATGTTTTTGTTGTTATTTTGTTTTATGATGTGATGTGATGATGGCATTATGATGATTTGATGTATATGTTAGATGATAGATGATATTGTAGATGCTTATATGGATGTGTAGATGCTTATATGATTTGATGATATGATGTGATGTATTTTGATGATGAATGATGAATTCATGATTGTATGCAAATGGATATTGCCTATATGTTTTATGATGTGCTTTATGATGTGATGATGGATGATTAATGACTTGTGTTTGTGGATGCGATGTTATTTTTAAATGCATGTTTAATTTTGCTTTAATTGTATGCATCTAACTTATGTGATGGGATGGTATAAATGAACCTGTATGCTCTAATCACTTAAAACATAAGGAATGCATATGACATTGACAATCTTAATGGGTGATACCACAGAAAGTAAAAAAATAATCATGAATTTAAATAATCACTCTTATCATAAGAATTGATTAAGTATTCATATATGAGATGTAATGGTGTGAGATGTATTTTCTTGATAAGTTTCTGTAAATTAAAAGATATAAAGTAGTCAGTGGTCATCTATATACTATTTCTAATATATATGCGGTATCTGTCCTACTATGTTGATACCCCCTAATTTATAGAATCTTATAAAGAAAGTGATGGTGTGAATGATGATATGATTTGTTGCTATGTAAGAATTTTTGGGGCTTTTTGGAGATTCAAACACTCTAGTTACCCTATCAACAACTGTCTACTGACCACTCTAGACTTTTGAAAAGTAAGGCTTTTACCATGGACCTAGATATTCATGATCTCTGTGTGTGCAAATGATTGTATATTTTGAGATAGAACTCAAGCATTTCCTCCGATGTCAAGTGGGATTCTTTCAGCCCATTGCTAAGATCAGGGATTCTCAAGTGTTCATCTCATCCTAAGTTGGACTTAGTTGGACTATACCACTAGGCAATATTGGGTTACCTAAGCTAGCTCATCCACATTCAAACATTGGTCTACACAAATGCATGAAGCAATTGTGGTAGACATATCGTCATGCGTAAGGATCTCTCCTTCCAATTTTGTACAATGCTGAGAATTCCAGGGATTCAAGCTTTATTCCCTTCTTTTCTTCCTTTTGGCTTTGGATATTTGCTCATATGTAGTGATGAAAATCACTATTTATTTTTTATTGATTTTTCTTTGAGCGAGGTTTCTTGGAATCTCTAATTTGTGTATCAAATCATTGCTTTGAGATCTGGACTGTATGCTTGGATTTTTGAATATGTACTTTGATTTGGGTTTTTGCTTTTTTTTATTTAAGCAAGGGATTTGGATAGGGCAAAGCTTGTCCTTTTGCCAATTCTCAGCACCTTTAAACCGGTTGCATAGGGGGATAAGCAAGGAAGATCCTTTTCACTTAAGGTAACCTAGACCGCTTTGCAACTTTCATCTTTTCCTTGTACCAACTAGGATTTTAGTGTTTCAATTAGTGATGAGATCTTGAATATCCAAGGCATTATCACGACTAGACCTTACCTTCTACTAACCAAGATTGTTTTCCACAAAATTTGATAAGATCACTAGGTGTGGTTGATTATCCGAAAAACCTTAGTATATTATGTATAGCAACAAATAATGGTTGTGTTGAAAAACACAATTACACACATGTGTTGATGGAGGTATGGATTTGAATGATTTGTGAGACAAACTTTGGTATCACTTTTAAGGCTCTCATGACATATGCAATTGTAATTGTTTTGAAAATGCAATGCAATTATGTGGATGCAAGATGTGAGATGCAATTGTTTTTGTATTTTTTATTTTTATGTTGTTTTTGTATTTTTGTTTAATTTGACCAAAGGGCTTATTGTGCCTTTGGGGATTTTTGATTTTTGACCAAGTAGCATGAAGTACCCTTGGAGCTTTTTGATTTTGACCAAGTGGGATGAATTACCCTTGGAGCTTTTTTATTGTAGTTGACCAAACGGTTTGAATACCCTTGGAGATTTTTGATTGAAGTTGACCAAGCGGTTTGAATACCCTTGGAGCATTTTGAATTGATTTTGACCAAGCGGCTTGAATGCCCTTGGAGCATTTTGAATTTGATTTTGACCAAGCGGCTTGAATGTCCTTGGAGCCTTTGATTGTATTTTGAATTTTTATGTTTTTATGATTTGTTTGTGTTTTTGACATATTTGAATTTTTTTTTTTATTTTTTATTTATTTTTTATATTTTATGTGTAGAATGCCTTTAAGTGAATGATATTGAGAGGTTCAGGCTCCTCAACACCATCTAATGATATAAGGCGATATGCTCCAGGCCCAACTCTCTATGAAATCATGTATGGGCCTATCCAATTTACCATGAACTTGTCTCGTAGATGTGGCAAAAGATTCGAATTATGTTGGTTTTCTTTGAGCACTAGATCTCCAACCTTGAATTCCCTTAAGTGGACTTTACTATTGTAAGCTCACGCAAGGTGATCTTGGTAAACATGAAGATGCTCTAAAGCATTGACTTGACATTCATCAAGAAGCATCAACTGATCAAGGTGGCCTTGTCGCATGACATCATCATCTATGAAGTCCTTTAATGCTATGCGTAGAGTTGGAATTTCCAACTCTAGTGGCATGATGGCCTCAATGCCATACACTAGTGAAAATGGTGTTGCCCTAGTGGGCATCCGTATACTAGTCCTGTATGCCCATAGTGCAAGAGGCAACTGCATGTGCCAATCCTTGTGATTGTCTTGCACTGTCTTCCTCAAGATGGAGACTATTATTTTGTTTGAGGCTTTTGCTTGCCCATTTGCTTGTGGATAATAAGGCATTGAAAAACTATGCTGAATATGGTATTTTTTCATTAAAGCATGCACATTTTTGTTCTTGAAATATGGCCCATTATCCGATATTATCTTCGAAGGGACCCCAAAATGACTTATGATATTGTGGAGTATAAACTCCGTAATCCTTGGTCCAGTTGTTGATGTTAAGGGGATCGCTTCCACCCATTTAGTGAAGTATTCTATGGCCATTATGATGAATGTGTGTCGGCCTGAGGATGGGGGTGAGATCTTCCCAATCAAGTCTAGTCCCCACTATGAGAATGGCCATGTTGCCTGGATGGGTTGCAAGGCTTGCGATGGTAAGTGCGTTAGATTTGCATGATGTTGGCACTTAATGCATTTCTTGACATACTCATAGTAGTCCTTTTCCATGGTGGGCCAATAGTAACCCATTCTCAAGATGCACTTAATGATGGCCATGCCACTAAAATGCCCTCCACATGTGCCATCGTGAGCTTGCAAAATTGCCCAGGATGCTTCCTAGGGCTCAAGACAATGGAGTAATACTCCATCATATCCTCATCTATAGAGGATTTCTCCTAGCAAGATGTATCTTGTTGCTTTCTATTTGAATATTCACCTTTCAGTATGTGACAAACCTTGAGGTACTATTCCAAGTTTCAGGAAGTCCCACAGTTGGGAAAGCCAATCCTGATAAGCCATGACTTCTATAGAAAATATGGCTTGCTTCTTCTGCATTCTTGAGCTGGTGAACATGGATTGAGGAACAAATCTATGGTGTATGGTTGCACCACACTCCATAGGTCCTTGGGAGATCAAAGACCCCCAAGGTGCCATTTGCAAGAAATCTCTAGCTGCGAAGGACCAATCCTGATTTGGTTCGATGTTGATCATGTTGATTGATTCTTGATTGTCAAAAGCTTCATGGCGTATTGTTGAGTGTGAAAGCACTTTCACATGAATGGTTGTAAAATCAGCAGATGGATTCTGAGGGATTAAGGATCCCAAAGAGGCCATGGTGTCTACAAATCTATTTGACATACGAGGGATTGCCTCGATGTCATACCATTCCAACTGGGCTAGGTAGGTGTCAACAAGTTCCTTGTAAGTCTTCAAGAGTGGGCACCTACATTGAAATAGTCCTTTGACCTGGTTTACTATGAGCAAGGAGTCACCAAAGATATTCAATATTTTAATGCCCATTGCTATGGCTGTTTGGAGTCCCAAGATCAATGCTTCATATTATGTGTTGTTGTTTGTGTAAGGGAAGTCTAGTTTGAATGATAAGGGCAATGGAGCACCCTATGGTGTGATAAAGACAATCCCTGCTCCACCCCCTTGTTCACACTTTGAACCATCGAAGAACAATGACATGTCTCTTTCTTTCTTAGGTTCTTCGAGTTCTGGTGGATCTGATAATGCAAAGACCGCATCATCAAGCAATTCTATGGTGAGAGGCTTGTTATCCTGAAGAGGTGCCTCTGCTAATTGATCTGCTATGACTTGTCCCTTGATGGAATTTTGGCTTATGAACTCTAGATCAAATTCTATCAATAGCATGATCCACTTTGTGGTACATGTATTGTGATATGTCTTGCTCATCATGTACTGCAAAGGATTTTGTTTTGATATGACGTAGGTCGTATGGCTCAACATGTAGTGTCACAACTTTTGAGTTGCAAAGACCACTGCTAAACACAATTTTTTGACATACGCATATCCTAGCTCATAACTCACCAAGGTGCGACTAATGTAATATATGGCTTGCTCTTTGTCTTGTGCATTATTTTGGGCTAACATGGTGCCCAATGCAAAATCAGTAGCCGATATATAGTAAAAATGGTATGTCTGGCCTTGGTGGAGCCAATACTAGCGGTGTGGCCAGATAAGTTTTGATCTCTGCAAAGGCTTGATGGCATTCTTCATCCCAATGAAAGGGGACCTCCTTGCATAGCAACCGATTCATAGGTCGACATTTGTTTGATAATTGTGTGATGAATATTTTGATGGATGCTATCTTGCCTTGTAGGCTCCTTAGCTCCCTAATGTTGGTAGGGGCGGCCATTTCCAATATAGCCTTTACCTTTGTAGGATCGACTTCAATGCCTCTCTTGGATACGATGAATCCCAAAAGCTTGCCAGAAGTTATGCCAAATACGCACTTCTTAGGATTCAATCGGACATTGTGTTCTATGAGGCGATCAAAGACTTTTCTAAGGACTTCAACATGCTCTTGCCACAATAGGGACTTGGCCAGTAAGTCATCCATGTAATCCTCTAAGATCTTATGCATATAGTCATGGAATATGTATGTCATGGCCCACTGATATGTGGCACCAACATTTTTGAGACCGAATGGCATCACTTTGTAACAGAATGTTCCCCATGGAGTAATGAAAGTAGTTTTATGTTGATCTTCGAGCTTAATCTAGATCTGGTTGTATCCAGAAAAACCATCCATTAGGGAGAGCATCTCATGACCTGTGGTTGCATCTACAAGAGCATCTATGTTTGGCAATGGGAATGAATCCTTTGGTGTTGCCCTATTTAAATCTCTGAAGTCTGTGCAGATACGGACTCTTCCATCGGGTTTCCCCATGGGTACCATGTTTGACACCCACTCAGGGTAGTCTATAGGAACTATGAATACTGCATCCAGTAGTTTTTGCAATTCATTCTTCACCATCAAAGCGATGGTTGGATGCATTTTCCTCAGCTTTTGCTTGACTGGCTTCTTCATGGGATCCAATGAAAGGTTGTGAATGACTAACTTTGGATCTATCCCTGGCATGTCTTTGTAAGTCCAAGCAAAAATATTTGGCCTCTCTTTGAGGAGAGGAATTAGGATGGCTTGTTCCTCTGGAGATAGACTTTCTCCGAACTTGAATTTTCTTGGTTGGGTAGGATCATCGCTGATGTCCACCTCGAAAGTCACTTCTATAGCCATATGTGACCCATCCTCTAGCTGATGAGGCATGGGTATCAAATGAATGTCATCGATGGGATTTATAGGACCTACTGACTCAGGTTCCAAACCAACATGGAAGATGTCATACGCACAACCTGATGCAAAATGGAATGGTTGTAACATCTCTTCATTGGGGAAGAGGTCTTCAGGCTCTATGGGTGAATTAGCATGATCCCAATCAATAGCCTCTATATCAAGATGCAATGATTTGGTAGGATCTACTGGATTATGAAGTGGAGTGGTCAAATCAATGGAGATCATGTTGATGGATGGGATGAAATCTCCAGGACCACATGGGTGCAATCTTATCTCAGGGGTTTCCCTTCCATACTTACGATGAGGCTCTGGAGGAATGGGAATTTTTGGATCTGGCCCATGAGTAGGGTGGATAATAGGATCATTGGGCTCTAATCGCTCTCTGAATGTAGGCGGAGGGGGATTGACCATCTGGTGAATGGCAGCTAGGTCAATAGGTCTCCCCAAAAATCATAGATGAGGGTCTATAGCATGGAGTGCCACCTCTCTCTCTACTAGCTCATTGACTTGTCGCAAGTGGTGAGGTCCAAGATAAGCCATCTCGGTCTCATCCTCAAAGTCATCATCACTTATCCAAAAACCGTTAGCATTGGTATGCGGTCCTAAGACAAGGGGCTCATGTCTTGGCCCCAAGTAGGCCATCTCTATTTCATCTTCATATTCTTCATCACTTATGAAGAATCCATTTGCATTTGTCTCTTGCCCCAAAGTCAGGGGTTGATGGCTCAGGCCTAAGTAGGCTCTTTCTATTGAGTCTTCTGATTCATAGTCACTTTCATCCGATATGTACCCACTCTCATTGTGGATGGACCATGTGAATCTTTGTAAATAGTGAGGCCCATGGTAGGCTAAGCCAAGTTGTGCCTCATCATCACTTGCTTCATATCCATTCTCCTCATCCCATGAGTTGTACCCTATTGGGGTGGAATCAATTGAGATGTTTGGATGATAAATTTTTGGTGGTGGTACATTCATCATGGCCACTTGTCTATTGCTCAAATTTCCTATTCTTAGGGGGTGATAAGGAATGAAATCGATGTCTTCTCCTAACCCTAAGCTTAATCTATCCAATGCTGCTACAAGAGAGTCATCTCGACCTCCAATATAATAGCCTAACCCAAACCTATCGGAGGGAAGCTGATATTGTGGCTCGTATGGCTGTCTGCGCCCCTGCTCATATATACCAAGGCCATAGCCATGCCAATGGCAATGCTCAAAGTAGCTTAGAGAAAACTTAGGATTAGAGAGGTAATGAACATTGATCATGAATAATTCATCATAATCCTCTTCTACGTCTGAAGACTTATGGGTGCAGTCCAGGCTGGCATAGACAAAATTGGTTTGGTTGGGAGGGATTCCAAGTGGAACCACTATTCCCACTGGTGGTCTCAAGTCCTTAGGTCTTCCCATGTTTTGTGTAGACTCAATGATAGGTGTAAAGGTAATGTTCTACACAAGGTACTCCCCTATGCCTATGCTTGCCAAGTGTATTGATGCATGCGACGTGGATGACCCTACGGATGATACTGGTGAAGCGGGGTGGTAATCACTATCTTCATCTTGATCTTGAAGATCTTCTTCTTCCATAGGACTTGGCATTTTAGCAATGGCTATAGTTGGCACTTCCTTGGGCCTTTCTTCTTTGACTAAGGGTGCCTTTAGCTTCTGATTGTCTTTTGGTTTTGATGTTGATGGTACTTTAGAAGCATTGACTATTTTGAGTGCACCAGGAGGTGTTGATGTGCATGGGTCTTTTCTTACCCTTTTGTCTTTGTTATCCATTTGTGTGGTTGGAGATGAAGGTGCTACATACAGGTGGGTAGAAGGAATTACAAATTCTCCTAGAATGTCCACCTGATGGATGTATTTAAAAGGCTCTTCATCGGCCAGAACCACATAGACTTTGTTTTCGTGCACATACTTGACACATTGGTGCAAGATCGAAGGCACACACTTCATGGCCCTTATCCAAGGATGCCCTAGGAGGATGTTGTACTGCATAGCTCCTTCCAAGACATGACACATCACAGGGATGGTCTTGTGCCCCACCTTGATGGGTAGGACTATCGTTCCCATAGTATTGCATAAAGCATCATTAAAAGCTCTCAATGTGTAAGCTCCTGGAATGATATTGGACTTGGGGATCTTGAGGTGCTCTATTGTTGTTGTTGTAATGATGTTTATTGATGAACCTGTATCGACCAAGACCCTCTTGAAAGGTAAGTCATTGATTGCTACCATAATGTTTAGCGGAGGGTCTGGTAAGGCAGTAGGTACTGTCTTAATCTCATAATCATAGAATCGAATTACAGGTTCCTGGCATTCTTGTACTTGTCCCACAAAGTGAGTGAATGCATTCACATCTTGTGGTTGGAGCTCAATTGTCCTTAAAATTTCCATTAGAGTCTCCCTATGCTTTGGGGACTATTGTATGAGCTCATAGATGGATAACTTAGCTAGAGTCATCTATAGGTTTTGCTCCAATCTACTCCGGATAGTTACCATAGGTCATGTTGGTGGACCTGGAAGGTTGTCTTACCTCTGCCTAGGTGTGGCTGGGACATTCATGGGAGCTGCAAGAGGTTGTGGTTGACCATACCGCCTAGTCCTTGTTGCTATGTTAACAATCTCAACCATCCCAATGCATCCATGGGTAGGTATATCAGCTCGAACCTGATTGACTTGGGCCCCTTGCTCTCTAGGGGCCTCATGATTGGGCAATGGGTTTCTGTATATGCCCATGTCTCTATTATCGAGAGCCAGTGGGTTGTCAACTTTGAGTTCTCCTACCTCAATCATGTTTTGCACTTGATGCTTAAAACCAATGCAAGCCTCAATGTCATGCCTCGGTATCCTATGATAAGGGTAAAATTGATCTTCCCTATATCCTTTTGGCTTAGGATGGTTGGGATCTATAAGAGGTATATCAAGAAATCTGATCCTCCTAGCCTCGCTCAACTGATTAAATATTGATTGCATTGATTCTATCAGAGGCATGAAATAGCGAGGTGGCTTGCATTCTCTATTTCACCCCTGATTGTTCCTTTGGTCGTAATTGGCTGGCGGGGGATGTGCTTGATAGTTCTAGGGTTGTTGTGCACCCCCATCCTTAGGTGTAGCCAATACGACTTGATTGACTAGAGCAGGGTTGCCCTGCTTCTACTTGTACTTGTCATTCTTACCATTCTTGTTCCACTCCTTTTTGTTTTAGAGTTTAATGGTTCCCTCATCTACTTTTATGTCTTCGATGAGTTTGGCCTATGCCAAAGCTTCCTCAAATGAAGGATACTACTGAAGTTGTAGCAAGAGGGAGATGTGTTTAGAACAACTTTTGGTGAACATGCGAATGATCTCTTCTATGGGAACGGAGAATGATAATTTTACCATGACTTTTCTCCATCTATTCCCATAATCCATTACTGGCTCATCATCATACTATTTCAAGTTGGCCAGGTCTGAAAGGTTCACCTTCTTCTTAGCACCAAAGGAGAAATGCTTTAGGAATGCGTTTACTAGTTGTTCAAAGTTGGTTATGCTATGCTTAGGTAGTTGGTTGAACCATTGAGTGGCAGACACCTAAAAATGTCATTATGAATGTTCTTAGCATGAGAGCATCATTGTCTTCAAGATGAAAACATGCATTGATAAAATTGGTGACGTGCTCTTGTGCATCCTCTTCACCCTTAAATTTTTCTAACCTAGGCATCTCAAAGTGCTTAGGATATGGAGGGCTAGGGATTGATGGGCACAATGGTTGGTTGTGTATTTTGCTCAATGTTGGCGAGTTCCCAATTGCCTCTTGTTTCTCAAAGGCTTTTATATTTTCAGCAATTTCTTGAAATACCTTTGATGCATGGATTTCCTCCTCTTGTAGGCCTACTCATAGTGGCAATGGAGGTAACTCTCTATCCATTTTATTTGTTCTATTTTCCTCCCTCCTATGAGGGGACTCAGGATTGTGATCCTGGTTTGTTATGTTTGCCCTTTCCCCACTAGTTGGATTTCATTCATGGTTTGGTGGGTGATTTCATTGTGGGCTATCTTGTCTAGTGCGCCTCTCCTTAGGTGAGTCAGCGCATCTAGTTCTTTGGTGGTTATCATCATTTATCTATAAATTGCTAAGAGCTAGCCACTCAGCTTGCTCTCTTAAGCGCTGCTCATGTTGGTGCAAGAGTCTTTCTCTTTGTTTATCCTATTCGAGAGCCTCCACTAGCTCTCGCTCCTTACGTAATGCATTTTCTAACCACCTCACATGGTCAGTTTGCACTGTCATAGAAGACTCATGTTTATCTGACTATGTTCTTGTTGTCTTGACTCGCAGATTCCTCGAGGAGGTTTCTATTGTACCTATACTCTTGCTAGCTAATGTGACTTGTTCAGTGTACTATTGAGTATCCCTATGATCAGACTCCATGCATCTACTATGGGGTCACTCTGAGGTACCCCTAGACTAAGAGATGTGTTTAGAAGTCATAGTTCATGAGCTTCCAGATGCAGAGTTCTCAGTAGCTATAGTTCTTTGAGTTGGTCATGTAGGAAACCGATCCAACCCATCTAGCTATCTTGTTTTCCATGGCTGGTCCCATGGGGTGCCATTCACTCCTATGAGGTCATAGTCTATGGGAATATTTCCTTTTGTGTGAAGGGTTTCTTCTATATGATTCCCATGACTAGATGTAGCTCTAGTTTCCTGCCCTTCAATGGGCAGACCTATTTCATATGTTTCTTGTGAATCTTGAGGTGTTGCAACTCTTGCTTGCCTTCTTGATGAAGAGGGCTTTGTGGTGACATGTTTTCTCCATGTGGATGGAGATGTAGTAGTCTCATCATCCCTATGTGAAGAATGAGTTTTAGAACCTTCTTTATGTCCATGTGAGGAGGAAGCCCTTGAAGCTTCCTCACATCTTTGAGATGTTTCTGTGTGTTTAGAGGAGGCCCTTGAGGTCTCCTCATGTCTCCTTGATGAGGATGGTTGTGAAGCCTCTTTTTGTCTATGTGAATTTGTTCCATGATGTGGTTCCCTACTTGGGGTTTCTCGAGGAGATCCCCCAAGGGTTGAGTTATCACCCCTTAGGCTCGTGGAGCTACGTCCCATGGTCTTATGGGTAGGTCATTCAATGTTACTATGACTTCGCCTATGGGTATGAGTTGCTTCAGTCTCTCCCTCGATATCAGACCGAGGGTGTTTACTTCTTGTTTTGACCATGTTGTCTATGAATTGATCTTTTGAGTTGTAATTTAGGAATAGCCACACAATACCAAACAAATGTTTATCTTGATTATCGATTTAAGTGTGCCCTAAACTGTTTGGTGTGTTTTGATGTGTTGTTCTTTCGATTTCTTGCTCTTGTTCTTGGATTAAGAATGAGAAGACTCATCCATAGTGACAATCAAGTACACCCATGCCAAACATGATTTTCTCAAAAGAAGCTAGGGTACACCATTGAAGTCCAGTGTGGGGGTTCGCCTAGCTCTTCCACTCTGAACCAATGATTGTTCCAATAGTGGGAGACAGTTTGAGCACAAGTAACTTAGTATCACTATAAGTAAGTTTCTCAATCCATTTCTAGGAAGCTCTAGGGGGTAAACCAGTGGAAGGAGATGAATTCCAACATCACTAGACTGAATTGAAGGTTGGTGATGAAATCCAACTCCCCAATGTTTAAATGAGACATGTGTGTGTGGTGTTCATTTTAAGCTTGCATAACATAAAGTGCATCATATAGCAGCAATGAGTCTTTCCTATATGCCTAAGTGCAAAAATACATTTCAATATTCAGAAATATGCATGAACTACTATGATTTGTATGAGCGCACTTTATTTCGTGCAGCTATGGCCTCTAGCAGGGCCTCAAAGCAAGCAAACAACATACAATGTCTAGCACATTGGATTCTAGGGTGAAATTTTTAGGCATAAGCCATTGTTCCTAGCAATGCCTAGTGGAAATCTAAAAGAAGATCTAAGATATGCAAAATGCTTAATTCTTTCTCCTTTTATTCTTTCAATTTCCAAACATAAATGTGCTTTAAGTTCTCTATTTTAGACACAAAGAAGTAAACAGAAAGCTATAAAATATCAGAGAGGTTGTACCAACCTCTAATCCAGCTCAGAGAGTCAATGTTTTGACCTCTGTTGCACTCCAATTCTGGCCGCTGTTGACCAGAGTGGCTGATTCTTGGCCATTGTTAGTGGGAGCGGCTAAAGCTCTATTGGCCATTGTAGCTCAGAGCGGCTGATTTCTAGCCATTGTAGCTCAGAGTGGCTAGACCTGCACACAAAACTAAGTTAGTATTTAGGCAGAAAATGAAAAATTAGTGGAGGTCCCACCATGATCGCCATCTGTAGCGACCCCGAGATGCACGCACCGCTATTTTTACGCTACTTGCAATGTATTAAAAACCCAAAATGAAATGGAAGACAATGAAAAGCATATAACATGAAAATAACAAATATGGATCTCTTTATTTGTATTGAAACCCGGTTACATATCGGTCCCTCTTAGGGATACCCATTTCGATACAATAAGGTTACAAATAGGTAAAGAGTGCCCCTTTCACGAAGAGGTGGTGCGCTTTCAAAAGCTTCCCGGTTCTGCACACGAAAATGTATGAGGGCTTACAGATGCCTCCTTCTCTAGGCCTATTTCCTAGAGGGATCCCTTTTGCTCTCGTATGTTGCAGATTTCGTCCGATGAACCTGTGGCCCTGTAAGCAATGAAACAACAACACACGCTTAGATGTCCGAGAATACCTCCTCGGATGAGGTTGTTAGCAATGAATATAACAAATGAAAGCAAGTGCAAATTAGACTAATGCTATGAATGCGAATGAATGAAATGATGCTATGCTAATGATATGCTAAAATAATGAATCTAATGTCTAAAACCCTAAGCTAAGCCTATGGGCCACTGTCCAAGACAACGGCCGCTAAAGTGACTCTCGTCCTCTTTGCTCCAAAGCTATGGATCAAAGCTTGTATCCGATGTTGAAATAATGGTTGCTATGCTCTCCAATATATCAAGGCTTCACCATACACGTGATCTCCAAGGGAACTCTCCAAGTCTCGAAAGCTCTCCTCAATGACCTATCCTAATAAATTTCTAGATAAAGATCTCTTAGATAAAATATGTCTCTCCTCTCTTCAAAGATCGATCCTTGGTACTCTTAGGCTTGCACCTTTTATAGTGTGAAACCCTAGGTCTATGTCCAAGCCCTAGGAATGAATTTCTCATGCGTAGTGAGAGTTAGCATGAGAATATTTTTGTCTTTTCTATGTTTGGAGGCCAGTTAACTGAAATATAACTGCCAACTTGAGTCTCCTATGCAAACTGGTCATTAGCATGAGAAGCTTTTGTCCTTTGTCTATGTTTGGAGGCTAGTTAACTAAATTCTAAATGCAAACTCAAGTCTCCTATGTGAACTGGTCATGAAAAGGAATGCAAAGTTACTCCCGCTCACTATAGCACCCTAAAATTGGTGCAATAAAACTTAGCAATAATTAAAATTACCTTAGTAATAATTCAAATTTAAATTTTCAACCCCAAAACCGCTCCAAAACCGCCTGCTACCCATTTCCTCATTTTTCATGCCATTTTTAGGATTTGTTGTGACCATTGGACGATATCGTCGTCGATCAGACGATATCACCTCAGATCGGACGATTTCGTCTAGACTAGGACGTCCAGACGATTTCATCCCAAAACTAATTTTTCATAATTAGCTTCTATTTCAACGGCGTCTCTAAGTTGGGCAGAAGCGTGTCTGCATCGCTAGAGACCTCCCCCATTGGAGATCTTCCAAATTAGGATGATCTCCAACCTCCTAACCTCCCTCCTAAGCCTATTTAAACCTTAGGACCCCCCTTGACATTCCCCTGGCTGAATTTTCCTGTAACTTGACCTTTACACGCATTAGAATACCCTGGATTACCATCTGCATTTGTGCTTTCCAAGTTTTCTTGTAGGAACTTTGTTATTCTTCAGCCGGAGCAAGCTCAGATCATCGCAGATGATCCTGTCCAATTCGAGATGATTTCGTACCAATTTGAGATGATTTTGACTGCAGTCTGCATTGGGGGCAATCAGTGCCCAAAGTTTGCGCTTTTCCTATACTTTGCTGCTATTTTATTCTGCATTTAGTCAATTTTATCATTATTTCTTGTTATCCTGCATCTTGGAGTTCACCCATGTAGTTTAATTGCATAATAAAATCATGATTAGCTATTAAAGTGTCACAATTTACTTGCATTTCTATTTAGGATTATCTTATTAACATCCTTATTATTATTGTACATCATTTTCCTTCATCAGAATAGTTGCATTTTTGGTATTTTGTATCTATTTCTCTGTTTGTAGGTCTCTGACGAATTCGTCTGACGAATTCGTCAGATCTCAGACGATCCTGTCAGATAGGAGACGATCCTGTCAAATTCCAGACGATCTTGACTGCTTCAAAAATTAGAACCTCCATCAGACATCCGAAACTAGGTATGGATTTCTTCACTTAATTTATTCTCTGTGTTTTATGTTAATTCTGCTTTCTATATTCATTTAAATCTGCATTTCATATAGAACAACTTAGATTCATTTGGCCAAACCTAGGCTTTGGATGATTAAAGATAAAATTGAACACATCAAACACATTCCCAACCTAGGCGTGGAAACTGCCATTCAAAATTTTCCTGGTGAACCCACCATCCATCAAAAAATCACCTTAATACACCTCCCCCGAGAGGCGGGACCTTCCAAAGGCCTCTCAGTCCGAGGTATTGTCCCATCCTTTTCACATCCCCCTTTCGAGCACGGATCCTATAGCCTGAAGGTAAGGGTGTGAAAAATTTGGAACGATACATTTTGGTGAACCCGACGTGAAACTAAAACCTTTTGAAAACAAAAACAAAAAAATAGATGCATTTAAAATCATTAGAAAACTACTAAGTTGCATATCATGTTTAGATGGTAGCTCCTAAGAAAAGACTAGCAGTTACTATAAATGTTAAAAATCAATTAATAGCCATAGAGATTGATTCTTTGCTTAGAATACCTGAAACAGATAGAAACCAACTTTTGTGGGACGAACTCAATAGGAGACTAGGTATCATTTCATCTAGGTCAACAGAACTTAAACAAATCAAGAGGCTTGCCCTAGATAGAATCCTGGATCCTCATCAACTCATTTTTTATCATGAACTTCAGAGAGCTTGCCATAGGTGGTTAGCTTATAGGAGAGCTCTTGTGTCTTCAGAATTGTTCACCTTCGAGGAATACCTCGAGAACGCAGCCACTATACACCAATTCCTAGGTCGTGTAGAAGACCAAGAGGTCGTTCTTACGGATAGGGAAATATGGAGGAGAGTTCCTAGAGCTGTGTTATATCGAGAGTATTGCCACGAGCTTTACTTTTACAAAACAGAATCTGAAACAAGATAATATCACTATAGCACTTTTTGTCAAATTCTTGAAAGAAAATTTTCAATTTGAAGAAGAACATTTCATGAATCCTGAAGAACTTGAGCCCATTAATGATATTTATAAATTGTTTATAGAAAACTAGATCATTGCTTTCATTATTATTATTTCTTGCATTTTGTGTGTTGTTTGTTATCTTTATAATATTGTTATTAAAACCAAAAAAAACATAACAAAAACCAAAATATTTCATTTTAAATATTATAGTAGGTATATAATTAAAATATATACCTCTTAAGCTTGTTGCATATATATATATATATATATATATATATATATATATATATATATATTCTGAAATCTAAGTTTAAGCACAATGACTAAACTTAGGAATGGTAAACAAACTGAAGAAGAAGAAGAAGAAGATTGGTTAGGCAAGAAAAACAAAAAATTAAATACCCTTCCTGAGGATCCAATCCCAGAAGAAGAAACTCTAGAACAACCAGAAGATGACCTGGTTGAAGAAAATGAACAACAAGAAAATGTTAGAGAGGAAGGATCCTCATCCCCTAGAATGGCTCAAGATGGAACTGTTACTTTTGATAACATAGATCATTTTTGGAAATTCTTCAATAATAATATTGGTGCTCTTAATATGGCAGTTCGTATTGATAGGGGACAAATTAGTGACACTCAAGCAGCCATGGAACATATGTTTGACATACACACTAATCCCTTGTCTTTCGTTGATCAAGAAAGTGATAAAGCTGGGCCATCCAATATGGATATGGCCGCTATAATTCAGAATATGCAAAAACAACAGGTTACCCAACCTCCTAAGGAACCTGTTATTGAGCCTAAAATCATGCCCACACAAAAGAGACCTTCATTTACTGCTTTATTTCGCCAAACTATTGATCAATATGCTTCAAATCGACAAAAACCTAAAATGAAGCCAAACACCAATTTCCAACAATCTGGGATACAACATAATACAACTTCAAAACTTCTTCATAACACCCTTCCTACCAACAATTTACACAATAGTAATATAGCATCTAATATGCATGTCCCTCCATCATATGCTCACCAATCCCATATTCATGCTCCATCGAATCAATATGGTGGGCAAACCAGTAATCTGGAAGCCATGGTGAAACAGTTAGCTTCCCGCATGGACCAGATGGATCCCTACCGTCCCTCGTACAATTATCGAGAGATGTGTAGTCAACCTCTAGATCCTATAGTTGTAGCACAACCATACCCTAAACACTTTCCCATGCCCGTCCTGCCTATATATAAAGGAACTGAAGATCCCATAGAGCATCTTCGCATGTTTAGGATAGCATGTCATGATATATCACATGATGACTTGTTATTACTAAAAATGTTCCCAAAAAGTTTAGGAGGAATGGCATTAGAGTGGTACTACCAATTGCCCACTCATTCTTTGAGAAATTTTGAAGAGACAGCTGAATCTTTTGTGCATCAATTTAGTGCCTATATCGAAAGGCATGTAACCATTAAAGATTTGTACAACTTAAAACAAGACAAAGATGAATGTTTTGCTGATTTCTTAGCTAGATGGAGGCAGTTGATAGGAAAACTGCACTTTGTGCTACCTTATAGGGAAATGTTGGACATTTTTATTAATAATTTGCAAGAACAAATATCTTATGAGTTATCAACTGCTACCTTAACTACCTTCGATCAGGCTATAGACTTAGCTCGAAGAGTAGAAGATGCCCTCATTAGGAGAGGCCAACTTAGGAAGAAAGATGATGAGAAAACATCCAGAAATCAATATAAAAACAAACAAGTTGTAGGTGACGGAGTCACTGACAGTAGAAATGTTGCTAATATCAATACAACGAAGACAACAGAAAAATTTATATTAAAACCTCCTGATAAACCTCCTCGAGAGTTTACTAGATTAAATCAACCATTATCAACTATTTTACCCCAATTACTCGAAAGAGGTTTGATTCAATTACCGACTATCCGGGAACCTGATCCAACCATACCCGGATACAAGGTCGATTTACACTCGTGATTTCCATAGAGGACCTGGACACTCTACCAACTCTTGTAAAAGGTTAAAACATAAAATACAAGATCTGATTGATAATAATGAGATGGAGGTGCAAGCCTTCCAACCTAAACAAAATGCTCCTAATAATGCTCAAAAGAACATTCCCCAAAATCAAAATCAAAATGCTAATCAATCATTAGATATATTTCAACATCCTTTACCAAGACATGGTAAAGAGGTGGCCAATCAAATTGAGCATCATAATGTTCCTCCTCCTACCCGATATGTAGGAACTATTAGCGGACATTTACCTAATCATGATTTACAAAAATTTGACACAACTTTATCCATGGTCACGACCAGGCCCCTACATAATATTCAAACACCGGATCTCAGTGATGTAGAATCGGATACTGAAAGTGACATGGAAATCACTTCAAATCAATCGAATAGTTCTGAAGATGAATCAGATCCTATTCAACCTATCACAGATTCTATGGTTCCAGAAGAACCATTTCCTAGAAGAGTTACTACTCGACCCTCTTCTAATCAGTTCCTTTCTAATGAACAAGCTATAAATGCTAGACCAAGACCTATTCAACATCCTCAATATAACATTGTAGGTACCATCGGAGTCGTTACCAGACAACAAGCTCAAAATTCTCAACAAGATCAAGTTCAAAATGATGGATCAGCCCCATTTGTTTTGAAAAATCCCAATAAAGGGAATCATGCTCCTAATGTTCAACCTAAACCTCCTTATAATATTAATGAGCAATTATCCAATACTACAACCAGAATTTCCCTTTTGGACTTATTAAGATCTTCTCCTACCCATAGAGATGAATTGATGCTTACATTAAGCCAAATGATGGTACCACAAAACATTCAACCTGAAGCCATGACCAATACTATCATCACTAGAGAAGTCGATTGTATTGACTTTCGAGATAAAGATATACCGCAACATAGTTTACATAAGGATAACCCCTTATATATTACTGCCCTAATAGGAGATGTAGCAGTCAAAAGGGTTTTGATTGATAATGGTTCATCTCTAAATATTTGCACTTTTGACTTCTACCAAAGATTTGGGTTTAGAAGTGATGAAATGAAGAAAACTGACATGATCATAAAAGCTTTCAATGACGAAACACAAGAAACGTGTGGAGTTATTACCATCCCATTGCAAGTTGGTCCTAGAACCTTAGATACGACCGTGTTTATTGTACATTGCCCAGCATCATACAATATCCTCTTAGGTCATCCTTGGATCAACGCAATGCGGGCTGTCCCATCAACTTTACATCAATGTGTTAAATTCGAATTTAAAAATCAGTTGGTCACTATCCATGGTGATCCTAGACCCTTTGATATGTGTGCTTTGGCAGAACCTGTTGGAGTCCAATTTTGCCCTGCTCTGTCATCCACACATCCTAATTCTTATTTTTCATCTAAAACTGTGAAACACACACCCATAACTTCATCTGTTTCTCCTCCATTAATTTCACCCTCATATATAGATCAACAATCTTCTAAACAAACCACACTAGAACCTCAAAAAGATCTTAAATCCATAACCAATCCTTCATGTTCTATCCCTATCATTTCAAAACCTATAGACCCATCTATTAACACCTCCACATTATCTACATCTATCATACCTTCCACATCTAAAGATATAGGGAATGATCCTTCTACATCTTATGCTCTTTATGATGAACTCTTACCTGATTTATCTCACATTCTTATATCAGAAAAAACAAATGCTTCTATGCAAAATTCCATTATCTTAAGTAATTTGCCTCCATCTCCTCGTACTTTGGGCCTCCCACAACCTATGGGAAGTACTTACCAAGTCGGGAGTTGTGCCTTCATTTATAAGGGATATGACTGGGGAAGAATACCTAGGAATATCAAAACTCATCATGATGGATATGCTCGATGTTATTTTACTAATGAGTATATTAAAGCTAAACCTATAATGCTTAAAATGGGATATAAAGGGAAAGGCTTGGGACCTTTCCAAAATGGTATGAAAGAACCTTTTGAGGTAGAACCATGGCCCGCCCGATGTGGTGTGGGCCTATTTCCTAGTAAGGGTCAACCCTTCCCTTTTGAAGATGATGATCAACTTATATGTTATCAAGATTATTTGGATGATCATGATGATTTGCCTCTAAAAAATCAGCCATTTACATGCAATATGCTGTCCATAGCTTATCCTGAAATGATTGCTGAATCCGATGATGAGTTGGAAGGAGATATTTTCCATGATGTCTCCGTTGAAGAGATGTTACACAATGGTTTTTATTTTGATGGTTCTATACCTACTATAGCCCAACTTGAGGCCACGACTCCTCAAGATGAATTATCCAAGTTAACTTTAAAAGAATTACAAGAATTGGGCGTTTCACCCACCCCACCTAATTTTGAAAGAGATTTACACATGGAAGTAGAAAACGTCATTAAAATTAACATTGGAACTGAGGATAATCCCCACATAATCAATATTGGATCAGAATTAAGTCAAGAAAAACAAGAGCAATACATTGCATTTCTTAAAGAATATGAAGATGTCTTCGCTTGGACATATGAAGATATGCCAGGTTTAGACCCTTCTGTAGTCATGCATCACCTAGTAGTCCATCCGGATGCTAAACCTGTTAAACAAAAACTTAGAAAAATGCATCCCAAAGTGGCCTTACTAGTCAAAGGGGAGTTAGAAAAACTCCTGAATGTTGTTTTTATACAAGCTATTGATTATGCTGAATGGATCTCGAATGTAGTTCCAGTCACCAAGAAAGAAGCTACCAAAGTTAGGGTTTGCACAGACTTTAGAGATATTAATGCTGCATGCCCTAAAGATGATTTTCCTCTTCCAAACATGGATCAAATCATTGATTTTACTGCTGGAAGCGGAATGATGTCCCTAATGGATGGATTTTCTGGTTATAATCAGATCAGGATAGCTCCTGAAGATCAGGCTAAAACAGCCTTTATTACCCCTTGGGGTACCTTTTGTTGGAAAGTGATGCCATTTGGCTTAAAGAACGCAGGTGCAACCTATCAACGAGCTATGACTTATATTTTTCATGATATGATGCATGATATCCTACATGATTACGTAGATGATATCATAGCTCGTTCTATCAAAGAAGATGATCACTTAAAATATTTAAGGATAGTGTTTGATCGGTTAAGGGAATATCTTATCCGACTAAATCCTGCTAAATGCATATTCGGAGTTAAGTCCGGTAAACTCTTAGGGGTTATAGTTTCTTTACGTGGCATCGAAATCGACCCTCTCAAGATTGTGGCTATCACAGATATGCCCGCACCTACCAATATATCTAAGTTACGAAGTTTACAAGGTAAGCTTCAAGCTATCCGTCGCTTCATCGATAAGTTGGCAGAAAAAACCGGTCCCTTTCTTAAGCTCCTTAAGAAGGATGTCCCTTTTAATTGGGACGACGAATGTAAGGAAGCTTTTGAACTTCTCAAACAATACCTCCTTAACCCACCTGTGCTTTCACCGCCTAGACCTGATCGCCCATTTATCCTGTATATTTCAGCTTCAGATTTTGCTTTAGGAGCTATGTTAGCTCAACTTGATGATGAGAAAAGAGAACGTGCTAATTATTATATTAGCCAAACTTTAATCAGTTATGAAACCCGCTACACAACATTAGAAAAACTATGTCTAGCAGTCATATTTTCTACGCAAAAATTATGCCATTATATGCTCAATCAGAAAACTTATGTCATTGCTAAATATGATCCCTTGCGGTATCTCATGAGTCGACCTTATTTATCGGGTCGCACAGCTAAGTGGGTTCTTGCTCTAAGCGAGTTTGAACTCGCGTTTATAGGACAGAAGTCTGTTAAAGGTCAAATCATCGTAGATCAATTAGCTGCTGCACCCTTAAAGTCTACCCATCCCCTCACCATTGAGTTTCCTGATGAATGCCTTCAATTAGAGGCAGACCATGTTGAACAATGGTCCTTATACTTTGATGGAGCCCGATGCATGAGTGGGGCTAGTGCAGGTATTATTTTAATATCTCCACAAAAACACATTATACCTTTGTCCTTTAAATTAACATTTGCTTGCACCAATAATACTGCTGAATATGAAGCTCTAATCCTTGGATTACGAGCTGCCTTGGCGCTAAAAATTAAACATCTGCTAGTTTTTGGTGATTCTCAACTTGTTATAAACCAAATTAATGAAGTTTATCAGACCAGAGATGATAAATTGTGCCCATATAAAGCATATGTTTTACAATTAATATCTCTATTTGATCAAGTTACCTTGGAAGCTATTCCTCGAACTAGCAATCGTGCGGCTGATGCTATGGCCGCAACTACATCTCTTCTGCCCTTGGAGTTAGATGACGAATATGCCACCATCATTATTCATCGACTCTAGGAACCCGCTTCAAATAAGTCATGCTTAGAACCTTTGGATGTGTTTCTAATCAATGAAACTACTCCTGAACCTTGGTATACTGATATATTTGATTTTCTTCACAATGGGACTTTCCCTGCCAATTCCAATAGAAACCAGCATCGGTTATTACGTAGACGAGCAAGTCGATTTGTAATAATTGGCAATACTTTATATAGGAGATCTTTTGAAGGTATCCTATTGAGATGTTTGAATTTAGAAGAATCCAGATCAGCTTTGAGTGAAGCCCACGATGGATCTTGTGGAGGACACTTCGATGGTAGTTCCATTGCTAAAAAGCTCCTTAGGATAGGATACTTTTGACCTACCATGGAGAATGATGCACATGATTATGTGCGCCATTGCGACAAGTGCCAGAAACATGCTGACCTTGTCCATGCCCCCGCACAAGAGCTGCAGGCTATTTCATCTCCTTGGCCCTTTTCAAAATGGGGCTTAGACATTATTGGCAAAATCAATCCTGTGTCATCTGATGGACACAAATTCATCATAACCGCCACTCAGTATTTCACGAAGTGGGTTGAAGCTATGCCTTTAGCTTCCTGCACTGGAACACAAGTCTCTAAATTTATTTTTAATCAAATCATTTGTAGGTTCGGAATTCCTGCAAATCTCATCTCAGACAATGGAACTTGTTTTAAAAATAAAGATGTTAAGAAATTATGCCAAAAATATAAGATTCAACATCGTTGGTCCACTCCCTATTATCCTCAGGGTAATGGCCAAGCAGAAGCATCTAACAAAACCTTAATCAAAATCCTCAAAATATTGGTCAATAAATCCGATCGCGATCGGCACATTCAATTATATCTAGCTTTGTGGGCATATCGCACTAGCGTTCGTACTCCCACAGGTACTTCACCTTTTGTTTTGGTTTATGGCATTGAAGCCATTTTTCCCTTTGAATTAGAAGTTCCTTCTTTGGCTCTACTACTTCAAGATACCGAAGTAGGAGATGAATATCGAGCTGGCAGACTCGATCAATTGGAACTCCTAGATGAAAAGCGCATCAATGCTTTGGAGCATCTTCGTGCCTACCAAAACAAGCTTAAAAGATCATATGCTAAGAAAGTTCGTCATCGATCCTTTGAGGTCGGTGACCTTGTTTTAAAAGAAAATCAAAAAAATACTAATGCAACTAAAGACCTCAAAGGTAAATTTGAGCCCAACTGGCTTGGACCATATATTATCACTGCTAAATTTGAATCGGGAGCATACAAATTATCTACCTTAGATGGTAAAGAACTTAAAGAACCTATGAATATTATGCATCTTAAACGTTACTATGCATAAAAATTGGTCATTTCATCATTGTATATATTTGTTTAAAATATTTTCAAAACCACTATCTTGTATTTCTTTCAATTTATAAACTTAAAAATCTAAAAAACACCAAAAACATTCAAAATCATCAAAATCTTCAAAAACATCTTTTATTTTTTGTACTTCTCAAATTGTGACATATTGCAGTTATATTTTCAGTTATTTTGGATAAATTAGCATTTATTTGGAATCCCGCACTTTCACATTCACATGAATAAATATCTTGATTTATTTGGCATGATTACTAATCTCTCTTATATCAAAGTCCACAAAATTCAATTAAATAAAGTTTGAGCATAGAGAATTGATCTTGTTATTTACTTAAACCAAGCATATCTTTTCACAATAAAATGATTATATTTGTAATGTCCATGCTATGCTACATAGTAGAAGTGGTTTCTTGAGCGAAAAGTTTCCCCGCTATCCTATCATGCACATGGTCTAGAATCTTTGAGAATTGGCAAAAGGACAAGCTCACCCCTACCCGGAATAAAAATCCCTTGCTCTACAGCTAATCCGAGCAAGTATCCCTAGAATAGGAAGCAAAAGAAAAAGAAAAGTTCAAGAAAAAGAGAAAAAGAAAAAGGTTATTTCAGCATTATCTCAAATATCAAAGCAAAAGATACGAAAAATAAAAATACAAAAGAAAAAAAAAAAGAAAGCAAAATGAGCAAAAGCAAATGCAATAAAATCCCTTTCCCTACCCCTTGAAAAGAAAAGAAGGGTTGATGAGCTTGAATCCCTGGAATTCTCAATTATTCGAAAACTGTGAGGTAAGCCCCATAACAGGTGGTTTGTGCCCAACCCGCTTGGCCTTGGGTAACTCCTAGCGTGGTGATATGTCCGTCACATTAGCGACCTTCTTTTGTACAGACCTATGTCTGCTTATGGATTAGCTAGCTCTTGATAACCCGACTTACATAGTAGTCTGGTATGGTTATATGCATCTAAATCATGGTTAATGAACACTTATTTGGTTAATTCAAATCACTTGTATCATAGTATCTTGCTCAAACCTGGTAAATGAATACTACAATCGCACACACATTTGTATCTGAGAGATTTTGTGTATCATTATGATAAATCAAGATCGGAAATGAACTCACATACGCACATGGGATTCCTTATAAATCTAACTTTTGTCTTTAAGATACCTTGAAATATTTTTGCAAATTGTCTAGAATAATTTCATTTTCTTCTCTGAGAACAATTGTTTAGTATAAAGACAACCACATGCATTACCCAAAAAAAAAATCAAAATCATTTTCAAAAACATGCAATAAAGTTACAGTTATATATAACTTTTGACTTTCGTGATGATGGTATAATTCCAAAACCACAATTGGAATTTTATGCCTAGCGCAAGTCCTCATCTTCATATTTTTTGTTTATTTTCAAAAATTAAAAATCAACCATGCAATAAAACTATTTATTTTCTTCTTTGGATTTCGCGATGATGGTATAAGTCTATACCTAAATATTCTATGCCTAGCGCAAACCATTGTTTTAATTTTATTTTCCCATTTATTCCAAATCATAAAAACATATGACTTACATCATTATGTTACACAATTATGCTTTACAAACAAACGAACACTTATTCTATTTCATGTCATTATGTTCAAATTCAGTTTTTGCAACCATGGTATAATTCCTAAGGAATTGTTCAAAACTTTTATCACACTTAGGAATTTATGCCTAGCAAAAATCATTTTAAAATATTTCATGCATACTATTTTTATGAAAAGTCTGAAAACAAATCACCATCATCATCATCATTTGCATCATCACAACAAAGTCTTAAGACAGTCTCTTAAGCACTCTTTTACTTTTTAACAATATTTCTATACTGGGATTAGCTTGACGACCGAGTGAGCGGTGACTCCATGAAATGGTCTATAATAGCGACAATGTCCTTTGAAATTATTGTTAAAAGTCCCTTTTATTTTTTATCAAATTATCACATCACAACAACCAATTTGTTTACATCAGATTATTTCATTTAAATTTTTAAAAGCATGACATTCAAACCATAATATTTCCAAACGACATAATTACATGAATCATCAAATCAATCACATCAAAAACATTAAAGCATCATACAAACACATAAGACAAGTCATATGATCAAAAATATCAATATATAATATATATATATATATATATATATATATATATATATATATATATATATATATATATCTCAACAATATATGTACATCATATCAAAACTAGATTGGTATGCCACAATCTACATCTTGGCATACTCAATCCTCTCAATCATATATCCGATCTGTGCAATGCAGTAGCCTAGCCTCGAGAACCCCTCGAGCTCTCAACCTCATCTCCTCCCCCGCCCGAGGTGGACGAGGTGGCCCCATCGCAGTATGTGTGGTACTACGAGTCCTAGTCGTCGATCGGGATGAAGTCCTCGATGACCCAACCCTGATCGGATCCGTAATGCTGATTGGTAGTTGTACCCTCTGGCCCTCTGGCACCAGCTGGAAGTAGATACCCTGATAGAACGTGGTCTGAGCAATCGACCGTGCCAGCTCCTGAGTGCTCGCTCCTCCGCTCCGTGCTCTGAGGCGTGCAACCTCATCTCTGAGCTGTGTAGCCTCCGCTCGATGACGTGTAGCCTCATCCTGTAAAGTCTGCACCTATGCCTCGAAGACATAGCTCTCCACCGGAGAGTAGCCATCTCACTACTCTCTCCTGTGTCCACACCCTTGCCCTTATCGGGCGATGGTGGCCTCTCTCTCTGTGGAGAAGGGGGTCTCTCCTCCCTCCTCTCTCGCTGTCGCCTCTACTGAGCCTGTGGCCTCCTCTGCTCTCTCCCACCATGACCCTGTGCTGCCTCAATGGCCGCCTGGCGCCGCCTCCCCATCCGATGCACAACTGCATGAATCAGACCCTGAGCCCTCGTCATCCGAGGAGGGCGGATGCCTGCGTACCAGGCATCATAGCCGTCGGCAACCCTTGCATCGTCCCCATCCACTGGCTGGATGGGGGCATCATCTACGTCCTGACTCCAGAAGCGCTGCATATCTGGAGCCTCGCTAACTGTAGTGTTATCCCAGATAGTCCAAGAAAACTCGTAGTCTCTGAGAGATGGGATCCCCTGCTGTAGACCGAACTGCCTCAAAACTCGGTCGTACCGATGGAGCTCCACCTCTCCCCTCTCCATCCTCAGCCAATAGACTCGCCTGACGTGAGCCAGCTCCTGTCTATCCTCGGCCCACCCTGGATGATCTCTCCAAGGCCTCCAGGTGATCTAGTCGGAGACAAGGTCATCAAGTAGTCTCCGGGACACTGGTAGATCTATCCGTCGCTGTGACCCTCTTCGGAGCCACCAGTAGAAAACTCGGGGCCTCTCCCCATCAATCCTTGTCAGTGGGAGCCCTACCGGCCTCCGCACCGTGATGTGCTCCCAGCACCAAACTTGTAGTAGCGATGTCATGACTAGACATCGACCGCCCTTGTATACGACCCCATGCAGGATCCTATACAATCGGCATAGAACAAAGCTCCCCCAAGCAAACCTGTATCCGTGGTCTCTCATGTCGTAGACCACATCTATCAGAAACCATGGTAGCCTGCATCCACTCTGATGGCATAGTAGCAGACCACCTACCACCCCAGCCAAAACCTGTGTCAGCCTAGATGCCCCAGGCATCTGGCGTAGTGACTCGATGTTCACTCCGCCCTTCTCTAGGGTGAAGCTCGGGTCTCCGCATAGCCGCATCATCGCGTGGCCTTGATTGGCCATGGGAGTGATTAGTCGTCCTTGTATGGGGATCCTCAAAATCCTCCATACATCCTCCAGTGTGGGAGTCATCTCCCTATCGATAACTGAAAAACAAGAAGAACCCGGATACCACCTCTCTGCTAGGGTTGTCAATAGCCCCATGTCTGTAGACACTTGTGGCATATCTGCCATGTGCTGCAAGCCGACCTGTGCCAGCTGATCTCGCTCTGCCTGAGATAGAGTGGCCAAGTCATCCCTCAGTCCATCGTATTTCCATTCTCGGCTCTTTAGTAATCCTCTCTGCAACATAAACAACAAAATCATCAATAACAATCATTAATAAATCATTAATTAAAAAATGCAAGTAAAATAAGTTCACTTTCACACAAATGATGATATCGTCCACTATTGGACGATATCGTCCCAAATTTGAGCAAATTCGTCTCCGATTTTGCATGAGGGAATCATCCCTTATTGGACGAAATCGTCCCCCTATCGTCGATTTCGCCCTTGGACGAAATCGGCGATATCGAGACGATTTCGGCGAAATCGAGACGATTTCATCTCGACGACGTCGACGGCCCAAAAATGGTCGTGATGCTCAAAAATCAATCAAAATTGATCTAAAAAACATGAAATTCTAAATTAAAGCACTCTAAACTAAGTTTAGACCCTTACCCGTAGCCCGCGTCGGACCTCTGTCGATCTGTGCACTGTCTCAACCATCTTGTCTCCAGAGCTCTAAAAACCAGTAAAAATGAACAGTAACAATGAATTAGGGTTTTACCCTATTTTTCTTAATTTTATTCAAAAACAATTAAAACAACATTTTAAAATTTAGCTTTTCTGCGTTTTTACCTCAAACGTTCGATTTGGGTAAAAACACGGAGGGGGCACCATAGTAAGTTGTCGTACGATTCGACCAAGAATCGTCGCCTAAAAATGGGAATAATTTTTGCTTTCTCGTAGATCGAGAAGAACTCATCTTTAACGCATTTTCTTTGAAAAAATTCGCTAAAGAGGGGGCAAAATGTAGCACCCTAAAATTGGCGTAGTAAAACTTAGCAATAATTAAAATTACCTTAGTAATAATTCAAATTTAAATTTTCAACCCCAAAACCGCTCCAAAATCGCCTGCTACCCATTTCCTCATTTTTCGTGCCATTCTTAGGAGTTGTTGTGACCGTTGGACGATATCGTCGCCGATCAGACGATATCGCCTCAGATCGGACGATTTCGTCTGGACTAGGACGTCCAGACGATTTCGTCCCAAAACTGATTTTTCATAATTAGCTTCTGTTTCAACGACGTCTCTAAGTTGGGCAGAAGCGTGTCTGCATCGCTAGAGACCTCCCCCATTGGAGATCTTCCAAATTAGGATGATCTCCAACCTCCTAACCTCCCTCCTAAGCCTATTTAAACCTTAGGACCCCCCTTGACATTCCCCTGGCTGAATTTTCCTGTAACTTGACCTTTATGCACATTAGAATACCCTGGATTACCATCTGCATTTGTGCTTTCCAAGTTTTCTTGCAGGAACTTTGTTATTCTTCAGTCGGAGCAAGCTCAGATCGTCGCAGACGATCCTGTCCAATTCGAGATGATTTCATACCAATTCGAGACGATTTTGACTACAGTCTACATTGGGGGCAATCAGTGCCCAGAGTTTGCGCTTTTCCTATACTTTGCTGCTATTTTATTCTACATTTAGTCAGTTTTATCATTATTTCCTGTTATCCTCGCATCTTGGAGTTCACCCATGTAGTTTAATTGCATAATAAAATCATGATTAGCTATTAAAGTGTCACAATTTACTTGCATTTCTATTCGGGATTATCTTATTAACATCCTTATTATTATTGTACATCATTTTCCTTCATCAGAATAGTTGCATTTCTGGTATTTTGTATCTATTTCTCTGTTTGCAGGTCTCTGACGAATTCGTCAGATCTCAGACGATCCTGTCAGATAGGAGACGATCCTGTCAAATTCCAGACGATCTTGACTGCTTCAAAAATCAGAACCTCCATCAGACATCCGGAACTAGGTATGGATTTCTTCACTTAATTTATTCTCTGTGTTTTTTGTTAATTCTGCTTTCTGTATTCATTTAAATCTGCATTTCATATAGAACAACTTAGATTCATTTGGCCAAACCTAGGCTTTGGATGATTAAAGATAAAATTGAACACATCAAACACATTCCCAACCTAGGCATGGAAACTGCCATTCAAAAGTTTCCTGGTGAACCCACCATCCATCGAAAAATCACCTTAATACACCTCCCCCGAGAGGCGGGACCTTCCAAAGGCCTCTCAGTCCGAGGTATTGTCCCATCCTTTTCACATCCCCCTTCCGGGCACGGATCCTATAGCCTGAAGGTAAGGGTGTGAAAAATTTGGAACGATACACTCACATTTATTGCATGCAGACTACCACTTCTACCCATGATTATGCCTATTTATCGAAAAAATTGCTTTTATGGTTCAGCCGTTGTCATCTACAGTGACTAAAATTTGGTCGATGTCATCTACAGTGGCTAAGGTCTAGCCACTCTAGGCTTGAGTGACTAGGATTTGTTTGTTCTTCGCTTGAGCATCTATGCTTGGATGGCTTGAAAAGACCCCAAATGAGCGGTGAGAACCACTGTTGATTCTTAGAAAGTCCAATATTATGTCATCTGATCTTATGAATGTGTCTATGTGAGTAGCTCCCCTAAGAATGACATGTTTTAGGTGTCTAAAAAATAATTAAGATATTTAATGAGAAACCTTCTACTTTTCATGTAGAAAAGATAGGGGATGCTGGCACTGTAAATATGATGACTGAGGAAATCGAATAAATGGATCTAATGGAAGAAACCTTAGAGGATATTCAAGCAGAAGATCAATTTTCTCTAAAGGATTTCAACGCCATGATAGAAATAGAAATGGAAAGTTATTCCATTGAAAAACCAAAAAAATAATTGGCACCTACTCCCAAAGAAAACAATTCTACTAGTCAGCTTTGGAAGCTATTCTTCGATGGAGCTAGGTGTAAGAATGGAGCTGGTGCTGGAATAGTTTTGATTTTCCCCATAGGGAAGAAAATAATTTTTTCTTATATATTAACATGGATTTGCACCAATAACGTAGTAGAGTATGAAGCACTTTGCTTGGGACTAAGGAAAACTAAGAAACTAGGGGTTAAACAACTTCTAATTTATGGATCTTCAGAACTTATTATGAATCAAGTCATGGGAAAATGTATCAGTAAATAACACTACTTAAAGGCTTATAGAAATAAATTATGGGACCTTGTAGAAGCCTTTAAGGCTCTAAATATGAAGTTTATTCCTAGAGAGCATAATACTCATGCAGATTTATTGGCATCAGTGGGAGAAAATTTCTATCCCATCATCAACGTTATCCAGAAATCCAAGATGGTTAGACTCATATATAGACCCTCCATGCCAGACAAAAATATCTTCTGGCAAGTTTTTAAAAATGACAAGCAAATATTAGATTTTTTAATCTATGAGATGAATTGCTCAAGTTGCAGAACGCTGCAAGATGAATAAGAATAAGTATTGATTCAATTAAAAAATAATTATATCCCAAAGGTACTTATCACCCTTGAGAGTATTTTTTATAATAATGATAGGTCCATAGGCCATAAAATAAAAGTTTATAAGTACCGGTATAAATAATTTGAGCTAGAACCAAGAAAAATGATTAATATTGGAATTAGTTGTACAGTAAAAGAATTAAACCAAATTAGGGGATTATGCAAGAAATTTCTAGATATTATAGCTTGGGTGTACAATGATCTAAAAGTGTACAAAAAATAGATTATCCAACACACCATTGAATTAGAGGAAGAAGCCAAGCCTTTTAGTCAAAATTAAAGACCTATAAATCCAAAGATAGAAGCTTTGATGAAGCAGGAATTGTTAAAACTCCTTCAAGCTAAGATAGTGTATCCTATTAAATATTCTACCTGGGTGGCGAACTTAGTTCCAGTCAGGAAGAAAAATGGAGACATTAGATTATGTGTTTATTTCAAAAATTTGAATAGAGCCTCACTCAAGGATCATTATCCCCTCCCATAGATTGACCAAATTTTACATACAGTTGTAGGACTAGAGAGATTCTCTTTGCTATATTGTTTTTCTAGGTATAATCAGGTATGGGTTAGAGATGAGGATCAATACAAGACTGCCTTTACCATAAAATTGGGAAAATTTACCTATCAAAGGATGTCTTTCAACTTGTCTAATGTTGGAGAAAGCTTCCAAATGGCAATAGATGTGGCTTTCGGTGAGCTTACCAACAAGATCATATTCATCTATTTAGATGATATGACTATTTTTTCACATCATAAGCAAGATCATATAACACTCCTGTTGAGAAGCAACACACCCCCACTGAAAAAATGAAATTCCATCCTTTGAAAATTTTTGGCTTTCATTTTGTAGTAAGGACCCTCTTGATGTTTTCCTGGTTTTAATTCCATATTTTGCTTGCATCCTTTGTCAAAATTCGCCTTCATCAAAGCATCCAAGTAGGCTTGCATATGGCATTGTTTTCAATTTAAAACTTTTGATAGTTTGCATGTAAAATTCATGTTAATGCATTTTCTCTTAATCCCTGATGAAATTCTAAAGTTCCGTTTGCAGATTCGGGTACCCTTTGGCCTTATTTAGATCCTTGTAAAGTTTCATCAAATTCTGGGCACTTTGAGTTTTTGTCATTTTTCTACACCAAAAGAAGCAAAGGGAGCCCAAGGTGGATAGGTGTCACGAAATCGCGACGTCACGATTTCGTGATGTCACAAAATTGCGACACAGTTAATGCAAAAAATGCCAAGGTCTCGAAGGTGTCGCGATTTTGTGACGTTGCGAAATCACGACACGGTTAATGCAAAAAATGCCAAGGTCTCGAAGGTGTCACGAAATCGTGACACAAATGCAAAAAATTTCCAAGGTCCTGAAGGTGTCACGAAATCGCGATGTCGTGATTTCGCGACGTCGCAAAATCGTGATGTCACGATTTCGCGACATCGCAAAATCGTGACACAAATGCAAAAAAGTGCCAAGGTCCCGAAGGTGTCGCGAAATTGCGACGTCATGAAATCATGACACAAATGCAAAAAAGTGCCAAGGTCTTGAAGGTGTCATGAAATCGTGACGTCGCGATTTTGCAACGTCATGAAATCGTGACACAAATGCAAAATAGTGCCAAGGTCCCGAAGGTGTCACGAAATCGTGACACAAATGCAAAAAAGTGCCAAGGTCCCAAAGGTTTTGTGAAATCGCAACGTCGCGATTTTGCGACACAAATGTAAAAAGTGCCAAGGTCCCAAAGGTGTCTCGAAATTGTGACACGGCAAAGCCAAAAGAGCCAAGGTCCCAAAGGTGTTACGAAATCGCGACGTCACAATTTTGTGACGTCGTGAAATCGCGACACAAATGCAAAAAGTGCTAAGGTCCCGAAGGTGTCGCGAAATCATGACGTCACGAAATCACGACACAAATGTAAAAAGTGCCAAGGTCTCGAAGGTGTCGCAAAATAGTGACGTCGTGATTTCACGACACAAGCAAAAGATAAATGCCGAGGGCATTGAACGTCGTGAAATCACGACGTCGCAAAATCGTGACGCAAACAAAACAGAAGCCAAGTACAAAGAAAAGGTCACAATTTCGTGACATGTCGTGAAATTGCGACATGTCGCAGTTTCGCGACAAAAGAGGAAAATGGAAGCAAGTGCGGAGGATGTCACGATTTCGTGACATGTCACATTTTTGTGACACGTGTCAAAAGAAAGCAAGCCACATATAATGAACATTAGGGGTTTAATTTAATAATATTAAAATACTAATCCTTGTTTGTCTTTTGCAGAAAGCGAGCTGGCAGTTGCATACTAGCGAAAGTAATGGCAAAAAAGGACAAAATAAGCACGGATTAAATGAAGGTCGTCAGATGGAAATTTGAGATGTCGGGAATTGCTGGTTCATCTAGATTTTATAGATCTGGCCGCAAAGAGACTTTACGATGACTAAGTAGCTGCCCATTTAATGGAATATGTCGGCAATTGACCAAAAAATGAAAATATCTACACACAATTACCGAAATTTGTCGATGGACGCATTTAACAGGAGAATTTATGGTGAAAGTAATGGCATGCAGAGAATTTTAACTCAGAAGCGGCTCTACAAAGATAAAATGTCAGAGAAACCAGTGACTCATTCCAAATTTTTCTGAGGAATTAATGAGGCGCTCCCGACAAGTGCACCAGAAAGATGAAGATATTTACTTACGCAGTGCCCATTTATGGAATATATCGACGACCGACCAAAAAATGAAGATATTTACTTGCAGTTACAGATGGATGAGAATAATATCAGATCATGCCTTCTCCATTTATGGCAAGTAACTGCACTAAGATTTGCAGAGTGGTTAGGGTTTATTCAAAACTCTATTTTTAAAGGGGCTTATATTGTAAAACCGAGAGAGTAAGGTTTAGAGGATAAGTTTTAGGGTTTGAGAAGAAGATATTTTTGAAAAGATCAGGGTCTATCCTGAGTCTATAAATACTTCTTTTGAATGTAAATTCCGGAGGCGAAAACTTAGAAATAAAAGCTATTGGAGCAATTTCTTGCAAATCTTGTTTGAAAGCTTTGTTCTGGACTTAGAGTTGGTGTGATTTTTCGTTTTCTGTGATAGCGTGGCCAGGAGCCTAATCTCTTTTAGATTGTGATAAGTTCATCTTCTTTTGTTTTCGTTTCATTAAGGTTTATTTAAATTATGTTGTAGATCTATGTTACCAGGATTGGATATGCTGCTAGGCTTCATTTTCTTTATTGTATGTTAAGGAAAATTACAGATTTAAGGTTCAGGCCTGTTCTAATTGCTCTGTCCTCACTGTGCGAGCTAGGCTGCTGGTGAATGATACCAATTTTAACCGACTTCCCTTCTGTTTGTGATTTTCTTTCAGATCTGTTGTTGTCTCTGTCTTATGCTCTTAGTGGAAGGTGATCTTAGAAAGTTGGACACTTTCCTCTTTGATTTGTTCTATTGTGAAGCTAACCGGTATAACTAAAATTGGTAGTTTTGGTTTTGCAGCTAAGTTAGATAAATTTCTCTTTCTGCCCTACCCTACTCTCTCTGTTCCACCGATTGAATGATCCATTTTTATTTTCTTTTACATTTGTCTTTTATTTAAATCTGCTAACACATAAAGAGCTAGATCAAAGAACTGATTGTAAATCTGAGTGTCCACCAAGATAACCAATTCCAAAAACATTACTGAACCAAGTCCAGGACCCGTTGTAAGGTAACAGACAATCCACTTGAAACTATTTCCAAAGCGAAAAAGAGTGAATAGACATTTGACCCAACTCTGTAACTCACACCTTGGATATCCAGCAAGATCCTAAAGTGAGTGGGATTTATCCCTTATAAGTGTTATCAGGTTTTCATGCTCATTCTTCACAGGGTGTGTATAAAAGTTCGAACCAACATTTAAAATTGGTGCTAGAAGGAGGGCCAAACTTGCGTTCTTAGTGTGCTTGAGTTGAGAAATATGATTGTATGTGGTATTTAACAAATACTATGTTTTATCCAGAGTCTGGTAGCCTTTTTCCCTCCTCCTTAGCCTTTTAAAACTTGTTTGTTTGAGTTTTTGCCTAAACAGCGAAACTCAACACCAACATTTAAAATTGGCGCTAGAAGGAGGGCCGAAGTTCAGTAGTTTGTTAAGGATTGTAAGATTATAAGTTGCTTGTGAAAAGCTGGATTCCACTTATAGAGTAACAAGGTCCCATTCCAGAGCTGGAGAGCTCCTTGTGCCTGAGTTAGAAACTCCAAGAAGAAGCAGCCTCAGAAGGGCCAAGTCCTTGTCTGGAATAGTTTTGTCACCACTTGTAGTTACTCCAACTACAACTGAAAGTATCATCGTCAATCAAGTAGTAATGGCCAACTGGTTGGGTTCCACTGCCTTAAATATCCCGGGTGCAGCCCATGACCTACCCAGAAATCCTGAGAGATATCTTCCCAGATACAAGCATGATGGAACTAGGACAGCAGAAGAACATCTAGTAGCATTCAAGAATGCTCTAAAATTGTTAAATGTACAACATGAAGATGTCGCTTGCAGATTGTTCCCGTTCACTCTCCAGGAGGGAGCTTACGACTGGTTTCTAAATCTCACTAACGATTCTATTACCAGTTGGAATGACTTGGAAAAGGTTTTTGTATCGTAGTTTGGTGAGGTAATAGATCCTAGTGTATTATATCAATAGTTTTCTGGTATTAAAAGAGAAATAAATGAATCTGTCAGATCTTACAATGTCAGATTTCAGAAGGCTTATGGTAGACTGATTGGTTATTATGTGCCAAATGCAGACCTGGCATTAGATATTTTTAGGAATTCTCTAGATCCAATGACTTCTGTTTTCTTGAAAAGAGATGCCTCTATTACCAATCTAACAGAGGCTTACAAAGAAGCTTTAGTTCTGGAAAGGCAATTGGGGCCTCAACCTTTAAATGCTCATCAAATTCCTTTGGTCACACAAGGTACCCCTATTTTCAATCCCATACCGCATCAGATGATGTTGCCAGTACATCAAACTCCACCATCAGGAAATCCATTGGCTGTAGCACCTGTTGAAAATGTATAGAATCCAGGTAAAGAAGCTGATAACACAAGAGTTGAAGAAGTTTCAAGGGTAGTCCAAAAGTTGGCAAATGACTTTTTGACTTTCAAAAGGCAAGTGTCCACCGGCGAAAACCCAAACAGGTTTTCTTATCAGCAGAATAGATTCACTCGGCCCCCATACGAGCCCAATAAGGATTATAAAGGTAAAGGGCATGATGTAAATATTTGTGACTTAGCTTTGCCTAACTGGTGCAGGATTCATGGAACATCTCAGCATGGGGAGTTGGATTGTTTGGAATTCTGTAATGCCTTTGAAGCTCTTTCTGGCGAGTTGGTTTCTCCTGAACATCAAAGAACTATGGATGCCCCAAGTTCATCCAACCATAGTGCAGCTATGGTCTTAGATTCTTTCACTTTCCCAGAAGAATCAGAGAATGTTGTGGAGCTACCCATGGATGAAGTACAGGATTTTCAACAATACAGGAGGGACAACTACAACCTCAGAAACAGAAATCTAGAGCCCAACACTACATCTACCCCTCCGGACAACTCCCACAGTGTTCCTCCAGATCCATCTTCAAGCAATAACCCATCTCCACCCAAGGGAGGAAACCCGAGAGGACCAGATGCATTTGTCCCTCCACTCAATAAGGGATATAATATAGTGGAGGACATGAAGAAGATCAAAGCCAACATCACTCTTCATGAGTTGGCCCAAATTTCTAAACAAAGGGATAACCTGATCAAAACATATTCTGAACCTACTACCAAACCTTTGGAAAAGGGAAAAAAGATGGCAAATGCAAATGTGGCCATGTATAAAGAGAAGACTAAAGTTTCACCTTTTCTACTGACTGTTCGTATATTTGGGAAAAACTTACACAACTGTCTGGTAGATTCTGGGGCTTCAGCCAATGTCATGCCTCTGGGCATCTGTCAGCAGTTGGGTTTGACCCCCATGAACTCCGAGATGAGAGTCGTCCAATTGGATAAGTCTGAGGTTAAAGTGGTAGGTGAACTTTAGAATATACATATCCAGCTAGCATCTGAGCCGAGAGCTCAACACAGAATTGACATTCAGGTGGTGGATATTCCTGTGGGGTACGGGATGCTTCTGAGCAGGGATTGGTCCAAATCTTTGAATGGATACTTGGCAACTAATTTTTTGCATATGTGGTTACCCTGGAATGGTTTTGCAAATCAATTAAGAATCAATAGAGAACCAAGATATAAACTCATGATTATAGAGTATAATGCCAAGAATGAGACTGCTAATCTTGTTGAGGGTTGTTATATCGGGGTTTATAATTTGACAACTACTCAAAGGGAGAAACCGGTTAAAGCTCACCAAGATCACGATAATGAAGTTGGGATGCTTCATATTGATGCAGCTAAGTCTGAGCAAGGTTATGGTACAGGGGCTATTCTTAAAAGACCAAAAAATCAAACCGATTTTATGTCTTATCGCTTGCAGTTTCCCTACACAAATAATTTGGTAGAATATGAAGCATTAGTACCAGGATTAAAATTTGCTTTACATTACTTTGATCATGCAGATACGAAAACTCGTATGTTGGACTTGTTTGATTTGCAGGGTGGACGACTTCAAGCTGTGGAGCATTTTAGTCGACACCAAGAGACAGTCAAGCGCTGGCTTGACGAAAAGGCCAGGGTGAGCGCTTTCAATCATGCAGACCTGGTGCTTCTATGGGACAAGGCCCAAGAAAAGAAAGGTAAACACACAGAGCTGCAACCTCTGTGGATAGGGCCATACCAGATTGCCGAGATCCTAGGTAATAATGCTTTTCGTCTACAGGACCTTGAGGGTAATTTTTTGAACCTTCCTGTTAATGGTCAATACCTAAAGCATTATTTCTCAGCTGTCCCATCCGATACATCATTTGAATAAATCACAAAGACGTTGTAACATGTGTATATATTGTAAATAAGCTTTGAAGTAGTTTGTTTTTATTTTATTTTGTTTATCCTTTGGGGTCTGTACAAAGTAGTTTGTTTTTATTTTATTTTGTTTGATTTTAAAGTTCTGTGTTTATCCTTTGGGGTCTGTACAAATTTCTTTTAGCTTTTAAAAATTCTATTTTTTTTAAGTTTTGCCTGGGCAGTAAAGAAAGAAATCAGCCTTTAAAAAAATTGTTTTTATTCTGAGTTCAAAATCCCGTGTTCATTTTGTTTTATTCTAATTAAGAGATAGTCTGCTCAAACTGAACAGTGGAACTATTTTGTTATTCAGAACAACAGTAGAAAGATAATTGGATTTTGTGTCTTGCTTGCCACAATTATTTTAATTATAAAGAAACTGCTATACTGTTTGGCTGGAGAAACTCCCAGGGAATCCAAGAAAATTTGGTCATAAGAGGGGACTCTGATTCGTGAAATTATTTAAGTGACCATAGAGGCTATCAGTACCCAGGCTGAGGCAGTTTCCAGATCGATGAAGAATAAAAAAAAATTGTTTTTAGCAAGGCTTTCCAGTTTTTGGTATATTTCAAAGGAGAGAGAGAGAAGGTGAAAGTTGAGCAAGATAACATAAAACTGGCACTCTGTTATTTCCCACACAAAAAAAAAAAAGAAAAGAGAAAAAAAAGGGAAGGTAGAAGTTATGTAATGAAAGAGATAGCCAAGGCTTCAGAAGATGTTTTCTTTTACCAAGTTGTAGATACCACCTCATAGTTGTGGATCAGGGTCGTGAAAATCTAAAGATTAACTCTGTCGGGGTTGTAAAAGGCTAAACTAGTAAACAGAGCCCTACTCGGTTTCCCCTTTCACAATCTAGAAAAGTTGATCAAATCCAGAATACAACATTCGAAGGCCCAGTCATTCTTGAAGAAAGTTTTATATGCTTATAATTGCACATCGAAAATCTTCCTTAAGTGATTCAACCTAGTATGTCCTTGGGAAATTTTAACAACTATCAGGTAGTAGTTAAATTATTTTGAAGAATATTTGTGGCAAGGCATGGTACATGGTCTATATTGTTTTGAAACTAGAGTCCTCGGTTCTAAAATAGTGCTACTATTTTACCCGTAGATATCGCCATTTGTTGAGAAGCAACACACCCCCACTAAAAAAATGAAATTCCATATTTGTGGCAATTTTTACCCCCAGTCAGTCTTGAAGAAAGTTTTATATGCTTATAATTGCACATCAAAAATCTTCCTTAAGTGATTCAACCAAGTATGTCCTTGGGAAATTTTAACAACTATCAGGTAGTAGTTAAATTATTTTGAAGAATATTTGTGGCAAGGCATGGTACATGGTCTATATTGTTTTGAAACTAGAGTCCTGGATTCTAAAATAGTGCTACTATTTTACCCACAGATATCGCCATTTGTTGAGAAGCAACACACCCCCACTAAAAAAATGAAATTCCATATTTGTGGCAATTTTTACCCCCAGTCAGTCTTGAAGAAAGTTTTATATGCTTATAATTGCACATCGAAAATCTTCCTTAAGTGATTCAACCAAGTATGTCCTTGGGAAATTTTAACAACTATCAGGTAGTAGTTAAATTATTTTGAATAATATTTGTGGCAAGGCATGGTACATGGTCTATATTTTTTTGAAACTAGAGTCCTGGATTCTAAAATAGTGCTACTATTTTACCCGCAGATATCGCCATTTGTTGAGAAGCAACACAACCTAGTATGTCCTTTGAAAATTTTTGGCTTTCATTTTGCAGTAAGGACCCTCTTGATGTTTTCCTGGTTTTAATTCCATATTTTTCTTGCATCCTTTGTCAAAATTCACCTTCATCAAAGCATCCAAGTAGGCTTGCATATGGCATTGTTTTCAATTTAAAACTTTTGATAGTTTACATGTAAAATTCATGTTAATGCATTTTCTCTTAATCCCTGATGAATTATAAACTTCTGTTTGCAGATTAGGGTACCCTTTGGCCTTATTTAGATCCTTGTAAAGTTTCATCAAATTCTGGGCACTTTGAGTTTTTTCATTTTTCTGCACCAAAAGAAGCAAAGGGAGCCCAAGGCGGATAGGTGTTGCAAAATCATGACACAACAAAGGAAAGGGAGCCCAAGGCAGATAGGTGTCATGAAATCATGATGTCGCGATTTTGCGATGTCACGAATCGTGACACGGTTAATGCAAAAAATGCCAAGGTCTCGAAGGTGTCGCGAAATCGCGACACAAATGCAAAAAAGTGTCAAGGTCTCGAAGGTGTCGCAAAATCGCAACACAAATGCAAAAAAGTGCCAAGGTCCCAAAGGTGTCACGAAATCGCGACGTCGCAAAATCGTGACACAAATGCAAAAAAGTGCCAAGGTCTCGAAGGTGTCACGAAATCATGACGTCATGAAATCGTGACACAAATGCAAAAAAGTGCCAAGGTCTCGAAGGTGTCACGAAATCATGATGTCACGATTTTGCGACGTCACAAAATCGTTACACAAATGTAAAAAGTGCCAAGGTCCTGAAGGTGTCGCGAAATCGCAACACAAGCAAAAGAGAAAGGCTGAGGGCATTGAACGTCATGAAATCATGATGTCGTGAAATCATGACGCAAACAAAACAGAATCCAAGTGCAAAGAAAAGGTCGCGATTTCGCGACATGTCGTAGTTTCGTGGCAAAAGAGAAAAATGGAAGCAAGTGCGGAGGATGTCGTGATTTTGTGACATGTCGCATTTTTGTGACACATGTCAAAAGAAAGCAAGCCGCATGTAATAAACATTAGGGTCTAATTTAATGATTTTAAAATACTAATCCTTGTTTGTCTTTTGCAGAAAGCGAGCTGGCAGTTGTGTACTAGCGAAAGTAATGGCAAAAAAGGACAAAATAAGCACGGATTAAATGAAGGTCGTCAGATGGAAATTTGAGATGCCAAGAATTGTTGGTTCATCCAAATTTTACAGATCTGGCCGCAAAGAGACTTTACGATGACCAAGCAGCTGCCCATTTAATGAAATATGTCAACAATTGACCGAAAAATGAAAATATTTACACATAGTTATCAGAATTTGCCGATGGACGCATTTAATAGGAGAATTTATGGTGAAAGTAATGGCGTGCAGAGAATTTTAACTCAGAAGCGGCTCTGCAAAGATAAAATGTCAGAGAAACCAGTGACTCATTCCGAATTTTTTGAGGAATTAATGAGGTGCTCTCGGCAAGTGCACCAGAAAGATGAAGATATTTACTTACGCAGTGCCCATTTATGGAATATATCGATGACCTGCCAAAAAATGAAGATATTTACTTGCAGTTACAGATGGATGAGAATGATATTAGATCATGCCTTTTCCATTTATGGCAAGTAACTACACTAAGATTTGCAGAGTGGTTAGGGTTTATTCAAAACTCTATTTTTAAAGGGGCTTATATTGTAAAACCGAGAGAGTAAGGTTTAGAGGATAAGTTTTAGGGTTTGAGAAGAAGATATTTTTGAAAAGATCAGGGTCTGTCCTGAGTCTATAAATACTTCTTCTGAATGTAAATTCCAGAGGCAAAAACTTAGAAATAAAATCTATTGGAGCAATTTCTTGCAAATATTTTTTGAGAGCTTTGTTCTGGACTTAGAGTTGGTGTGATTTTTTGTTTTCTGTGATAGCGTGGCCAGGAGCCTAATCTCTTTCAGATTGTGATAAGTTCATCTTATTTTGTTTTCGTTTTATTAAGGTTTATTTAAATTATGTTGTAGATCTGTGTTACCAGGATTGGATATGCTACTAGGCTTCATTTTCTTTATTGTATGATAAGAAAAATTATAGATTTAAGGTTCAGGCCTGTTCTAATTGCTCTGTCCTCACTGTGCGAGCTAGGCTGCTGGTGAATGATACCAATTTTAATCGACTTCCCTTTCGTTTGTTATTTTCTTTCAGATCTATTGTTGTTTCTGTCTTATGCTCTTAGTGGAAGGTGATCTTAGAAAGCTGGACACTTTCCTCTTTGATTTGTTCTATTGTGAAGCTAACCGGTATAACTAAAATTGGTAGTTTTGGTTTTGCAACTAAGTTAGATAAATTTCTCTTTCTACCCTACTCTCTCTGTTCCACCGATTGAATGACCCATTTTTATTTTCTTTTACATTTGTCTTTTATTTAAATCTGCTAACACATAAAGAGCTAGATCAAAAAACTGATTGTAAATATGAGTGTCCACCAAGATAGCCAATTCCAAAAACATTACTGAACCAAGTCCAGGACCCATTGTAAGGTAACATACAGTCCACTTGAAACTATTCTAGAAGTGGAAAAGAGTGAATAGACATTTGACCCAACTCTGTAACTCACACCTTGGATATCCAGCAAGATCCTAAAGTGAGTGGGATTTATCCCGTATAAGTGTTATCGGGTTTTCATGCTCATTCTTCACAGGATGTGTATAAAAGTCGAACCAACAACTCCTTGAGCAGGTGTTTGAAAAGTGCAAGGAATTTGGGATATCTTTGAACCCAAAGAAATCCATATTTATCGTAGAATAAGGTATCCTACTTGGTCATGTCATCTCTAAAGTTGGATTAGCCATTGATCTTTATAGAGTGAAAACACTCTTGGAACTTCTCTTACTAGTTAACAAGAAAGACTTGTAATATTTCTTTGAATAAATAAATTTTGTACATAAATTTATTACATATTTTTTACATATTGTTAAATCAATGACTGAATTGTTGAAGAAAGATGCACCTTTCAAATGGATAGATCCAAGGAAGAATGATTTTAGAAATATTCTAGAAGAAATAGCCCAAGAACCTATGCTGGTTAATCCTGACTACTCCGTAGGTTTCATCCTATATGTTGTTGGTGAACAAGAAAGTTATGTTGCAGTACTCACACAGAAGGGAGCAAACAATGAAGAAAGACCCATAGCTTTTTTGGGTTCCACCATGCATGATCATGAAGAAAAATACAACTTTATATAGAAACAAGTGTATGATATCATGAAATATTTGAATAAGTTTAAACATTTTCTATCATAGACCAAGATCATTGTTTATGTGATCCATCCTAACGTCAAAAATTTTATAATACAAGATGAACTTGGTGAAAATAGAGCTGGTTGGGTGACTAAAATATAGGAATATGATGTGGAAATACACCCACCAAAAATAGTAAGGGTTAGAGCTCTATGCTAATAATTAGTCAAGCAGGCTACAAATAATCATGTAGAGCACTAGAGTGTAATGGTGAACACCAAATCAGATCAAAATTTGGAAAATACTGATTGGATTGATGATCTTGTGAAGTACTTTCAGACTAGAATGTGTCCTAATAATCTAAATTTTTCACAAAGAAGAAGATATATAGCACAAGCATTAAAGTACACCCTTCAATCAGAAGGGTTGTATAGTAAGAATATAGATGGTGTACTATTGAAATGTATAGGAGAGAATAAGAAACAAAAGGTGTTGAAGAATTTTCATGGAGGCCTCTCTGGCAGACATTATTCAAGAAGATCCACCGCTTTGAAAATACTCATAGCAGGTTGTTATTTGCCTTCTATTTTTTTATACTTACAAAGTAACTAAGAGTTGTGAGTAGTGCCATAGATATGTAGGGAGGAACAAAAATGTCCCTATGCCCTTAAAGTCTATCCAAGTTGAAGAACCTTTCCAACAATGGGGGTTAGATTTGTTGGGATAATAGAGCCTAATTCATCAGCTGGCCACAAGTATATACTTACTACCATAGACTATTTCACTAAGTGGGCTAAAGCAATCCCCACTAAGAAAGTCGATCAGGAAGTTGTGATCGAGTTTGTAGAAATCTTGATTACAAGGTTTGGTGTACTAGATTCACTAATTACAGATATTGGATCAAATTTCATCGGAGCTAAAATGATTGAGTTCACTAGCATATATGGTATATATTTGAAGACCTCTTCCAATTACTACCCACAGGGAAATGGCCTAGCTGAATATACAAATAAAAACCTCCTCAAAATCTTGAAGAGAATGCTAGAAGATAACAAAAGAAGCTAGCATTCTTTAATCAACCAAGCGCTATGGGCTAATAGAATTTCAATTAAGAAATCTATTAATACATCACCCTATTCTTTGGTCTATGGTAAAGAGGCTATTTTGCCTATACATATGGAGATACCAACACTAAAGCTACTTAATCATATGGATGAAGAGGGAGGCCAACCAATGGATGCCCGATTGATGCAGCTCTTACAACTAGAAGAACAGAGGAAACAAGCCTATGATCACCATCAAAAGCATATGGCAGACACAACAGGATGGTTCAATAAGAAAATAACTTTTAAAAAATTTAAAGTGGGGGACTTGGTTTTAAAATGGAATGTGAAAAAAGCTAAGCCAGGTAACCATGACAAATTTGATGCCTTTTGGGAAGGCCCTTTTGAAATAATTGCTGAAAAGCAATTTAATTCTTTTCAACTGAAATATCAGCAGGGTATGATTTTACCCATAATAGTGAATGCTTTTCACTTAAAGCTCTACTTCAATTAAAGAAAAAGGGAGGATTTTATGTATAGTATGTACATTATAACAATGTTTGTAAATATTTCCCTAAGTTGTTCCTGACTTATAAAGGTTTTTTATCGTCATTCCACGACCAACCAGAGTTTTCCAGCAAGAAGAAGATAAAATCGAAAAGTGCTATATTATCGGGTATAACGGTTTAAATTTGAAATCGCCACATAGTTTTTTGATGATTGGTGGGAAAGAACCACTTTCAAGAATAAAATAAGCCTCGAGAGGCGTTATTTTTCATTTAATAAGGTTGCTCAGTCAATTGTCAAAAGAAATTCTAAAATTGCCACGTGGCTTTTTGATGATTGGCAAACAGGAACCGCCTTTCAAAATAGGTGGACTTTGGTAAGCGTAATATTTATTTTAATGCAGTTCATAGCCATTGGCTGGATTTTCAAAAAATATTCAAAAAGGTGATAGAAATAAAGCACAGAGGGATTCGAGAAAATCTAGCCCACCAACCGCAATTAATGCAAATCATGCATGTCTTTTCTAATCGATGTGAAAAACCCTAATTTTACTCTTGAGTAAGTTATGCTACACCACTTTCTATTCCTACTTTTTGAATCCAAGTTTAGTTCAGACAAACTCAATGTGATAATCTCTCATGGCTCCAAAGAAGAATAATAAAAAAATAACAATGGTGGCTTCATATTCTACACCCTCAACAATGAGACGTGAAGAGGACATGGGTGAAAAATTTATCGACAGAGATGCTAGAATCAGTGACACAGTGGTAACATGGAAAGATCCAGCGAAGATTCAAAGAGATATTAAAGATAGAATGGCTACTGGTATTACTGCATCTTCCCCTGCTACTTTTGCTTTCCATTTGTTACTCTACTAGTATGTTTACATTCTTGTGCACCCTTGTCCTGAATTGGTCAAAGCAATCATAAATTTTTATGATGAAAAAAGAAAGTTGTTAGAGATTATAGAGGGAGATTGCTTTTTACTCTAAGTACAGATGCTTTTATTGCTACTTTCGCCATTGGTTATGTACCTGCCCTTGAGCCTAAGGATTTTAACCCCGTAGACCAAGCAAAATATTTTGTGCCTTCTAAAAAATGAAGAATTTCCTCATTACGTAGTTAAAAAACCCACCTACTAGAGGAAATATGCCCAAAACCCCTATCCACCTAGCAGAATTCAAAAACCCAAAATTGTTCTCTATATTGGCCATGGTGGTTGGACTGAAGACTGACGAGAAAGTTCATGGGTGGCAGATTGCCTTAGTCAATTGCCTATCAAACCCAAAAAATTATGACTCTTCAGTCATGGATAAAAGTGTTAGGCCTTTATTTTTTGACTGGCTGGGGTATCTTTTTCAAGAAATTCATGAAGGTTTATCTGCAATGAAAAGAGGGTCTCAGTTTTCTTTCTATTTTTCTTCATACTTGGTATGGATATTCTTCTATTTTATGGCTAAGGAGCTAGCTTTTATTTCTATAAATGATAAAGATGAAAAAGGGAGAACATTACCAATATATGAGTGGACCAATGTATTGCACATAACATAATCATATTACAATTTTAATAGGGAATTTCTGGGTCCAGCTCTAAGAATAATGTATGGGGAAATTAGAAGGTTAACCCCAAAAGCTGAGAAGGTGCTATAGAACAAACATGCTGAAGAGGGTGACTGGTTCATTCTCACTCAAGGGGTTGTCATTAGGTTATATGGGTTTACTGGGAAACCTTTCTTACTTCCCCACTATGTTACCGATAAGCTATTTGCTTTGGAATATGTCAGATAGGTTGAACAAATAAATTTCAAATATGGTACAGGTTTAGGTAAAACTTGTACCTGTACTATGCCTTTTTAGTTTGAGGGTATTATTATTTCTAGGAAGGGTCAACATGAATAGATTACCCAAGCTCTGAGAGAATTGGGGTTAATAGAAATACCTCAGAGATGGAAATATGACCCTATAAACAGATTTGCAGAAAGACAGGTAATTTTAAACAGAACCCCAATGAAGAACTATCATGCATCCATCAGACCAGATATTGAAGCTTGTAGAAATAATAACGAAGATGATGCACTAGAATGGCATGTAGAAAGAATGCAGTCATTGCCCCCTTGGCATGATTTTTATGAACATGTAATGTATTATGATCCTGAGAATAATTCCAAACATGTGTTGGATGAAAATACCATTTCTAGAATGTAAAAGAAAGGGGTAGATTGGATGGTGGGAAATATTCATGAATGGTGGACCATGAGAGTGCAAACAAATATGATTGATTCGAGGTACCCTATGAAAAATGATCTTGAATTTTTAGTTCATTATGACCATTATCAAGATTCTTGGTCGGGGGTTTTTCCTATAAAAGTACCTCCTAGCATTGGTGACAGCAAGGCAACAAGTCCTGAAGCTACAAAAAATAGAACATCGACCAAGGTAAAGGAAAGAAAGTTGCAGTTGAGCAACCGTTAGCTCAAGCACAAACCAAGCTTAGAACTTCCAAGAAAAGGGCCACTGATGACATCTTCACAAAATAACAAGGAAAAGCGTATGGAAAAGTTGCTCAGATGATGTTGAAGATGGGATATGAAGGCAAAGGCCTAGGTAAAGAAGGACAAGGGATCACTGAACCCTTACAAGCAAAAAGGAGAGGAAAACACTTGGCACTAGGTGTTGATTCATCAAAAGGTAAAACTGCAACCTCTAAAACTTTGAAGTTTGTCCCCCCTTCAAACTCAGCTACAGAATCTGATGAAGAACCTCTTTGCATTAAGAGGAGGAGGCTAAATTTTGTAGCAAAAACTCAAGAAAAAGAGAAACAAAATATTGAAAAAATCCCAAATAATGAGCAAATTGCTCAAGATAATGATGTTGAAAATATTGGAACTGCTCCAGAGGATGAGCAAACTATTCGGAATGATGAAGGTAATGTTCTAGATACAGAGATTACTGAACAGGAGAATGTTCAAATTGGAACTATTGATGATCCAAATGACCTTGCTCAAGGAGGTCAAAATGTAGCTATTTTCAAAGAAATTGTTGTAAAAAAGGAGAATTTTGAACATAAAAGAGGACAACGTGGGGAAATTCCCCAAAATGTTGAAATAATAAATCTTGAAGAAGATATAGGCGATGAAAATAGAGCTGATGAAAGAGAAAATGTAGAAGTTTCTATGCCAAATGAAGTTTAGGATTCTATCATGAATGAAAGCAATAATGATCACATGGAAGAATATGGAAATCAACAAGCACTTTAGACAGAAATAGGTATGGCTTCCCTATTCTCTCACTCTTTTCTCTCTACTCATTCCCGAAACAAATCTCCTTCCATTTCTAGTTCGAAGAAAGATATAATGTTTCCTTTGAATTCATGGTTTTCTTCCCCAAAACCAGCATTATATTCCCAGCTCCAATATGAGGTTAATGTTGCATTGGTTCCAAATCCATTTCTCCCTAGCATTTGTATTCCAGCTATTAAATCCATATCTACTTCATATGTTGAGAGTCATTCGACTCTTTCAAAACTAAAATATTTGAGAAAGGTAAAAAAAAATGCCTTAGACTGGTGGACATATCATTCCACTAGAGATTCCAAAACTCCAGCTCGCACTCAAGAGATAATTGCTCTTGATCCCACCACCATGTAGAGGAAAAAGGTAAAATTGATGCCAATATCAAAGAAATCTAAAGGAGAAATGACCATTGAAGATTATCAGGCAGAAGATACAATTGAAGACATTACCCAGCTACACATGCCAGATGAATGGGGAAGGGCTCAAGCCCATTTAGGAACCATTTACTTGCATGGAGAATATTTCAAGGAAAATTTTGTCAAAGAACAAGGGGCCAGGAAAGAATTAGAGTCAGTCCTACAGGAACAAAAATTGATAGAAAAGGCCCTGAATCTGGAAGCAAAGAAATGGGAAGATAAATTTGGTGAAGCTGCTAATGAAGTAGCCAAATATAAAGAAAAATTGGAAGAGGCAGATGCACAGATTCAATCTCTGAATCTACAGGTTCAACAACTTCAGCAGTAGATCCTAGAAAAGTAGAACGCACCATCTGGTCTCTCAAAGGAAAGAGTCAAAGCAGTAAGAAAAGAAATGCTCAAAGATATATTGACACTAAGCCTTAGAGCAAGGCCTATGTTGTTGTACCTAGCCAAAGTAAAGGAAGTAATTGAAGTAGTCAGTGATGAATTAAAAGCTTCAGTAAGCTTTCTTCAAGAAATATCAGATGCGGCAACAAATATTCAAGTCTTATCTAAGAAAATGCTAGAGAGCATCGTTGCTAAGATCCGAAGTGAAGCTTGGTCTCAAGCCAAGATTGCGGCTAAAAGTTTCTTTAGGAGGTTTAAACTTGTAACTCAAGGTGACAAACTCCTTCAAGAGTTAGAAGTTGAGGCTAAGGGACTAGTGAAGCATTTAAATATGGCAAACAAATGTGGACTTCCATATTTGTGGGATGAAAATTCAAAAGTTTTAAGTGAAGATGCACTAACACTGTCCCTAAAAACTCTTATGGAGGATGAATCAGAGATAGAAAGTTGGGAAGAAACTATAGAGGAAACACAAGTATTTTCTATGGTGTAGAACCTCACATAGATTAAGTCTTGTTTACAAGAGTTGATTTTAAGAAATAAGATAGTGTCCCATGACAAAGTGGAAGAATTACAATATGTATATCAGTTGTTCATGGATTCTTCAGACCTCGAAGATGAATATTGGAAGCAAGTTTGCCTTACTTACAATGAAGTAGTTGCTATGATAGAAAAGCTGAAGAAATCCAAGCAGGTTAACCAAAAGTAGTTGATAGAAGGAGGGACCAGTGGCCAGCAATAAAATAAGTTTGAAGTTATTTGAGGTGTTAATGTAATTTTAGTAAAGTATCCATAAGTTGTAAGAGGTATTTTGAAAAGGTAATGCTTTACTTGTTTAAATGCATTTTTCTTGATTATTTTCTTCCACAATCTCCTCTTCCGTATTGTTTTGACTCCGTTTCCCAATGGATGAAGGTCTTGGATTCTAATATTTTTGCTAGAAAAATTCCCTGGAAGGCACCAAGAATGTTAGTCTAAAAAGACTACCTTGATAGATAGCAAAGTTTTGCAACATGAGACTAGTGTTTCATTTTTGAGACATAAAGAGCAAAAATGACTAAGGCATAAGAAAGGTCACGATTTCGCGACATGATGGGTTTTCACTAGTTCGGAGAAGAAAAGGAAGTTGCAGCACCAGAATATCATGATTTCATGACATTACTAATTTTTGTAGGGGAACAGTCCCAAAGAGCCAAAGTGCAAGAAGAAGTCATGATTTCACAAGTCTGTTTTTTGCTAGCGAGTAGTCCCAAATAGCCAAAGTGTGAAGAAATACGTCATGATTTCATGACATGTCATGTTTTCACCAGTGAGTAGTCCCAAAGAGCCAAAGTGTGAGGAAATGTCATGATTTCATGACATGATGGGTTTTCTCCAACGAGAAGTCCAAAAGAGCCAAAGTGCAAGAAGACGTCATGATTTCATGACATGTCAGGTTTTCACCAAATGAAGATATAAGTAGAAATAAATAAACATGCCTCCAAAAGCTTGTGTCAGCAACTGATGACAGATAGTGAAAGAAGTATCAAATCCTAGATTTTTGCTATCATATTTTTTTATTATTAGAAGCCATGCAAAACATATTGAAGCATTATTGTAGCCTGATTGCTTGTAATTGATTTTATGTCAGAATATACTAGTTGTAAATATACTCACCATAGGGTATATATAATAGTAAACGCACCTTGAAAAGAGGTCGGCTCTTAGGCATTTACAAGACTGGATGTATGTACTCCGAATACAAGCAATAAAATTATGCTTCTATTGGCTTCTGGTTCACAATGTGCAAGTGTATGTATTAACATTCTTTGCTTCTATTCACATTGTTGAGTTGTATATTGTATCTATTCTAAAATCTGGACTTATACATAATATAAATCATATTGCTGGAGTTAGAATTCGATACATATGTGTGTTAGATAAATATCTAAATCACACTTAAAAACTATGATTTCTACGTGAAGATATAATAAATGCTTGAACAACAAGAGTATATGCATTTGTCTTAGTTGTTGTTTAATTTGTACCATGAGAAAATCTCTAGCTACGACTACATTTCCCTCTCTTTCAGTAATTCTCTTTTCCCTTTTCTCATAAAAAACCATTAAGGAACCAACCTCCTCTGGATATTAGATGAAAGATCCCAAGATTAAGTCCGTCTATTCAATGTTGACAAATTCGAGGCACAAATAACAACCATAGGCATATTTTGTTCCAACAACTCCTTGAATGTGTTGAAGGTGGTAGTCCAGATGCAAGCCCTGGGCGATTTTGGTGAAAGAGATACCCCTACCTCCTTGGGTCTTACTCAAAAGTGGCATCCCTTTTGGGATGTTTTCCACAAACAAAAAAATCTTCCACATCATTGAAATCTTTCACATAATATTTCAATGTAGGTCTTGTCACTACAGGTCTTCCAAATGTGGCTTGGGTCATATTATTCTATAACAAAAATTATTTATTTCAAGTTTTCCAAGATATTTTTCCATGGGAAAACTTACATTCTTCACATTCAACAAACTTGGTCTTCTTTTGTAGAAACTATTCAACATTTCTTTTGTTTTATCCCATTCTGATACATTCATCCATCCATATTCATATGTATTTTGTTTGTCACTTTATATTTGTGCCAACACTTTCTTTTGGAGTGATTATTACCTCCATACATCTCACAAGGATGTAGGTTCCAACACCTAGCTATCACATGTCTAGATCTTCTACACTGACTACAACAACCCATCCTACAAACTTCATTTTTACACAGATGTCTCTTCTCACATATTTGGTCTCACTACTTCCTACTTGATCATTATATCCAAGGCCTTTATTCTTAGGTATTATATATAGCATTATGACCATTTTTACACCTTGCCCATATCTTCTCAAACCTATATGATTGTATCCCATTTTTCTCATTATTTTTAAATTAATTCCTTTGGTATGCTTTTTGAAGCATCCAATTTCTTCATAATCACTTTGATTTTCATCACCACCAATGTTCAAACACTCAATTTCCTCATTTTCACTATGGTATTTTCCACTATAAATAATAACATCCAAATACCACACATCATCATCACAATGACCTTCAACACAATCTAAGCTATCATTGTCACTTTCAACTCTGATAATATGGTATTTGTCATGGACAATACAACCATATTTCACACAATATTTTCTCTTATCCACAATCTTCAAATCACAAGTATCACTAGCTATATCATCCCTTTGGACAAGATCACATGTATCACAACTCACATTAGCCACTATAGGCTTCAAATCACTTGTATCATAATTGAAATCCATCCTCTAAAGAAGATCACTTTTGTCACAACAAACATCTTCCATCATGTACTTATCCTTCAAATTTTTAGTTATTTCTATTTGTTTTCTACATTGCACCTCATGTATGTCAAGGGTTAATCATGCACTTTCTTCTCTCTACACCAATAGAGATTATCACATCATTTTAAAAATATCCTTCACAAATTTTCATGAGTATTGCTTGTAAACAAGACCTTGGTTTTGAAAACTTGCCATCTTTACTATCTTTTGATGGCATAGACTTTTTAGATTTCACCTTGTTTCTTAGCTTGTTTACAATCTCCTTTATTTCATGGTTTTGACACTTGGGCATGAGGACCTTATGTGTTGTTTCACACTCTTCTTCATAATTTGGTTTTGGTTCAACCTAGGTAATATACCCTTGTTGTTGTAGCCTTTGTCTATATTTCCCTTGTCCTTGTTTCTCTTATTGATATTATGATTGAAATTATTGCATCCTTTGAGGAGGTCTACTAAATTGATTTCCACAAGTCATCATATTGTATTTACAAATTGTATATTATATCCTTTTTTTTAATATGATAATACCTCCAGTGAGGTTGTTTATGATAAAGTGGAAGTGGAAGGACCCTTTAAATCCCTTTGTGATTTATTTTTGGAAATGAAGGAATTATTGGATAACTCATATTTCAACTAATTTTCTATTTCATATTGTTAAAGGGCCTTTACCATATATTTAATGAAACCCTTCTATTTGATACTTGGAGAGATGTCAACAATGTTCTGAGAGATTCAGGAAGTGCTCTAAGTACAACTAAGACTAAGAGGTTAAACTCCACATTTCATCCCATGGTGTTCAACTTTGATTTCAAGTATACAATTATTTTAAGGAATTATTCAATACTCTCACCATCGTGCACCCTTAATGTATGAAGTTGTGATTGAACACAAAGGATTTAACTTCATTCTTTCCTTCAAATATAGTACAAAGTTTATCCCATGTATCTTTTGATGTGTCTACTTCAATTATATGTGATTGTATTCCATCATCCACTCCAAAAGTGATGAGTGTAAGTGTCATTATATATCTTCCATCATAATTTTACTTATCTTTTATCTCCTCAAGACACGTTTCATCACCGATAACTATGTCCCAAAGTTTTTCCACTACTAGAATTGCCCTCATTTTTTTTCATGATCCAAAATGTAGATCCTTTAGAAACTAAGATTCTGTGAGAAATATTTTTGACATAGACATGGTGAATATTCCTCATATTTTCCAAAATAGTTATTTTTTCGATATACTACCAGTCCTATATACTGAACCTTTTAATATACTCACTATTCCTATATATTCATCAATACATGGAAGAATCTATTTCTCTAAATATATGCAGTCATACATGAGAGAGACTATAAGGTATGTGAAAGATAGTGATATGTGGTACCAAGGTAGTACTAAAAAGGATTTGTCTTATCAATGATACTTGCTTAAAGAGAATCCTCATATGTGGGCGCAACTTCCCTATATGCTTATATTTTCTCAATTTTAGGATTTATATCAAACAATAGTAACAAATGGAGTGAAATAAAATATCACAAAAATGTGTTCGTATTTCTCCCTGATGATTTATGGGATCAATGCCCAAACATTGTTATGGCAGCTATATTAAGCTTTAGACAAAGTAACTTAATGTGATAGCATTACCTGTAAATGCAAGTCAGAGGTATCGTTTATACCAAATGTTGAGATTGTACAACAAAAAAAAAATATTTTTGATGCAAATATTTATTTGGAAAATAAAGTTTTAGTCTTCATCGAAAGTGCACCCATTTTTGCAAAAATATTCACTCCAAACTATAGAACATTTTTATCTTCAAAAGTTTCAACTTGCTTTCAAATATTTTTCCCCCTAAAAAATAAAATTCACCTATTCACATTTTAACTCCATAAATGCACTTTTTGTTTTTACAAAAATTATTACTCCTCTTGTATGCAATTCATTTTTTTCTAAATGCCTACTTCCCATTTTTTTTTATATATTTCTTTCAAAAAAATCAAATTTTTAAATTTTCCCTTATCTCCCCCTAAAATAAATTTTCAACTCTCTTTTTCAACTTGCTTTTCTAAAATAAAACAAATAACTTTATTTTAAAAAAGCATCCAAATAAAATTGAACCCATTTCATACTCTTCAAAAAAATTAAACTTTGTTTCACACCAACTACCCTATTATGCATTTTATGACATAAAAAGAAAATCACCACACTTTCTTGTTTTTCCATGTAGCATATTTTAAGAAAATATTGCAATAAAAAGAATAAGCTAAGCATTTTGAACCTACAACCTCATGCACTAGCCACCATGACAACATGGCAACACGAAGTAGGTAGGTAAGTAACTTGCTCTTATATATGGGCTTCTTTTCATAAATAGCTCTCAAGATTCACCCGAACTTCTCCTCAAATACTTCATAATCTAATCTCTAGTATATGGAAAAATGGAACAACATTGGTTCACACATTATCGTTGCTTTGTCAATGTTTTAGGTAGATGACTAGACAAAACATCTTAGATAGATGATTAGGGGAATGTCTTAGGTGGACAACTAGAGAAAATTTCCCAAGTGGATGACTAGAGAAAACATCTTAGATGGAAAATTTTAAATGCTACTTTTGATAGGAAGATGCATCTCTCTTTGACTTTATATTAAGTCAAGATGTAACTATTGGACATTTTGAGTAATTGTGTTTTCATTGATGTCAAGAGACAGTGTTAGTAATGTCATAAGTTAGTGCAAATAATTGGTGATGTGTGTCGTTAATCACATCATTTGATCTCAATGATCTATCAATCCGAGGTGGTGTCCAAGGGAATTTACAAGAGAAGACTTTAAGCAGGGTTGCAGTTTTAGTTCATTTAGGAGTAGCAAGTTTTATTGGCAGAAAAGATTATGTGGGGATTTTCAGGTCACCTTTACTTTTGAACTGTAAAAAACAAATTAATCTAATGGCACTAATGGAAATCTAATTAAGTCTACAAAAAATGAAATATAATTATCTGTTGCAAGAATGAAATTGTTGAATCTGTCAATACTATTGTTTTATAAGGTTGTCAATATTCTGAATAGGGATTGATAGCAAAAGGAAAAGAATACAGGAAATGCAAATTAAATGCTTGAAATGGAAACAAGCAAAAGTAAAACTTATAACCTGTTGAAAATAAAAACAGTAATAAAAAGATCAAATTCTGAAAGAAATTGCAGGTTTATGATAAACAAGAAATGTTAGTCTGTAATAAAAATAAAATAGACAAATAATCAACTAACTCTGTTGCAACAATAATTAGAGGAAAACCTGTCTGGTTAGTCCTTCTCATAGGCCTGGAAGTGGCCAGATTCTTTCTCCATAAGGTGTGAAACTCCTTTTACTTACTAAAATTCACACACACTCATATAACACAGAAAATATAAAAGAACTGTACTTTTATTCCAAAATCAACATTTAAAAATCTGCTGCTACAGATTACAGATCTGAAATTAAACTGCTATATAATTTCTTCTATTAAAAATCCTATGTACGTGTGTAACTCTACCAACATGGGAGCTACCTTTTATAGATGCCTAAAAACTATTTACATTCAAAAATATGCTATTCCTATCTTGCAATATATTTTGCCTATTATGCTATAGCTATTTCTAGAACTGTTACAGGATATTTGCAAGTGCATAAAGTGGTTTTTCCCATGAGCTGAGTCTTCTGTTAGCAAGGAATAGTGGGGACAATTGTAGGAGACCTTCCCTAACCTTTCTCAACCTTTAGGTACCTTTTCAACTTCCTTGAAATCGCACAAATTAAACTGAATATATTTCCTCTATCATTTCGAAGATAAGTGAATTATGCTCATTCCGAAGATAAGCAAATTTTGCTTATTTCGAAGATCTTCAGAATAACTAGTTGTAAGTGTTTTTAGATTAGTATTTAAGTCTAGCTCCCAGTAGGTGATCCCAATTGATTTCATTCTTATCCATTTGCAAATTCTATGAGTTGCCCTTCAATGTCAACTTCCTGGAATTTGTATGGAAAATCCTATTTTTCCAGTTGTCAAAACATGCCTAGCTACCCTTTTGGAGTGTTCATAACTTGTTCCTCATAACTCCAATGTATACCACATTGTATCCACGTATTTTTGGTTGTATTAAATACACTTGGTTCAATTTTTAGCTCTTAAATATTCAATATTTGCTCCTAGCATCGCTGTCAAGTTGGCCTCTAACACAAATTTTCACCAGAATTTCTAGTTGTCAAAAAGTGTGAAACTATCATTTTGCAGGCCCCATAACTTCCATATTACTTGTCCATATACCTTCAAATTTGGGTTATGTGTTCTCTCTACTATTACGTACCATTGTTATTAATTTGGTATCTTAAGTCACTTTGGATCATTCCCAATATATCCACCAATGTTCTCCTTAATGCATATTTGCACCTATTAACAGCTCCAGAAAAGATTAAGGCATGAACATGATGTAACCTTCATAACTTTTTATCTATAGCTCAGATTGACTTGCTTCAAAAAGTAAAGTTGTAGTTCTTGATGAGAGGAATCTGTTCATGCCATCATAATGTAATTTTACTATAGTTTTATTTGCTACTTAATCAACTGAAACAGTGCATAAAATGTTGAAAATAGTCAAAACAGGGGTATAATGTTCCAAACATAAAATCATGCAAACAATTAACAAATAATATATTTTAATCAACTATTTGGCAATTAACTTTGTCATATAGCAGTTTTTATATGTCAAACAGAGTGTAATAATGAGGTATTTCTAGGTCGCATCATCCCCCCCAACTTGAACTGATGCATGCCTTCATGCATCCTAGTAGGCCATAGTAGTATGTAGGTTTTACCTTTGTGAACAACATCCTTTTCCACCTGCTACCTAAGAAATTTCTCCTTGTTGCACTATACCAAGCATTTTGTAATTTAAGCACATGTATTTCACTTGCAATTTTTTTCAATTTTTGTAGTTGCAATTTTTCTTTTCTTCCTTTTTTTTTTTTTTAATTCTGCTCTTTTTTTTTTCTTGTATATATTTTTTCATTTTCAACTTGCAACTCTTTAACTTCTGCACTTTCATCCTTCAATATTGCAATTTATGTTGTTTTGCACCTTTGAAACAAAAATTCAATTTTGAACTTTTTTTTAAGGATGTACTTCCTTATAGTGGGATGATTTTGAGCTTTAGGAACCTCAATATTTGATGTACCCTACTCTTTTTGCTATTCTGCAGCATTTCTAATAATTATGGTACAATTTTTGCTTATTTTGAAGATAGTCTATTCATTCTGAAGATAGCATGTTCATTTTGACGATATCCTTGTTTTATTTCGAAGACTCGTCCAAAAATGCAAAAACGACCTCCTATGCAAAAGTTAGCTATAGATTTTGTTTTGGACCCATCTCTAGGGTATGTAAGCCTTCCATAACATCAAAAATATCATCTCTATCCTTTTATTTAAATGATATTCATTACTATTTTATTGCAACAGTAGTAAAACAGAATCTTCAGATGCTCCCCTGCAACTAAGGGCAGTTTGGGGTGTTTCTTGATATCTTAAACATGTTCCTATTTCAACTTGCCAATATTATATGAATAGTTTATTCCAAATACCAATTATCATACATTAAATATTAAATGCTTACTACGACTTAAATGCAAGAAACACATACCTTACTGTCCTGAAAATTTGATCATGCACCTTACAAGCTGCTTTTGATGATTGTTAGCAAGCTATCTGAAAACATAAATATACACATGTGCAGTGTGAGATTTGTACAATGGTGGAACAATGATTGATGGATCAATAAGATAATGCATGCTGAAAAATCAGTTTTCATGCAAGCCAAATCAGTAGCACCTCAAGGAGGTTTTCATTACTAAATTATTCATTTTTTGCATTTTTTTCTCTTTTTTTTCATTTTTTTTCATTTTTTTTCATCAAAAGAGGCTACCATTTCTAGTTTTCAACCAACTTCTATCCTTTTTTTTTAGGGGATTCAATGAGATAGAATATATCTCATGAGGCTGTAATGAGAGAGAATGTCTCTCATTCTTATTTGGATAAGAATAATCCTTATTCTACAAAAACATGTCAATTTATGTATGAAAATAACATCTTTCTCTGCTGAAATCTACCATAATAATGCAACCTTCCTTTCCATCTGGGTAGTAAGAAGCTTCCTGTGTCATCATTACCTCCATAATGCTGTAAATGAAGTATTGACTTCATTATTCCTCCTCCATGCTAAAATTGATGCTTGTCCTCATGTATCCCCATTTTGTGGGGCATGCCTTTTGCTGCAATTTTTCTCTTTCCCTTTTTTTTCCTCTTTTTTTCTTTTCTTTTCCTTGATCTTGATTGTGCCAATGAAAGAATTCATGATTTCCTCAAAATCATGCCCATGAAGGAATTCACAATCATGATTTATTCCCCTTTTTTTGTAGTTTTTTTTATTCTTTTTTTCTCTTTTCTTTCTTTTTTTTCTTTTGTTTTTTCAAGATTCAAAGATATGATCAATTGGAATCTTTGTCAGAAGAGGAATCCTCTTCTATCATATGCAAATGGGACTATGTGAAATATTGAGCAAATTCCACCTTTGTTAGTGGTTTATGGTACAACTGTAAAAGATGTCCATTCACCACTAATGTCCTTCTTGAATCATCAACTGAAGAAAGTTGAACAACTTCATTTTCAAACTCCTCTGGTTCATCCTTGTTGCTCTTAATGTGATCATCATGCCACATTCTCCATTGTTGTTGAATGAACTTTGTTTGGTGAAGTGCTTCCAACCAAAGTTCATCAAATGCATTCAACTACAAAATCTATCTTTTCTGTACCTGCAACAACTCAATGCCAACTGCTAAAGATGCATAAAGTGTTAGTAAAGCATTAGGTTGTAGTATCAATGTATCAAACAATTTTGCTTCCTGGTGATTAGTCAACCAACTATTGATGTTCAAAGGTTGTTTTGGTTGCATTCTAGTTTTTGTCATACCAGGATGTATTGAACTGATTCTTGGAAAATGATGCATCAATGAATTAAGAGAGCAATGGTGTGGTAGAAAAGAATGGAAAATCTGTGTATGTTTACCAAAAACAATTCTTGAAAGAATTAACTTTGATAAATGATAATGAAAATATGAGAAAAAATGATGACATCCATGTGGTAAATGAAGAAAACTATTTTGTACTGGAATGGGTGATAAATTTTTAGAATTATGTTTTTCATCAGTCCATAGTAATTGCTGAACAGTAATTGGTTCATTTTTAAAATCTGAATTTTGAACATTTTCAGAAAAAAACATAATTTTTGGAGGAATCCAACTCTTCTACATTTTTCTTTACAACAATGGAGGCCAAAATTGAAGTATTCTTTTCATTTTCCTTATGTGTTCTAAGAAACCCTAGGCTTCCTAGACAATCATACCTAGGTGGAGTAAGTTTTCCTGCAAGCAAGTCAACTAATTTTCCACCTTTTTGTATGGTTTCAGGATATACTTTCTTCTTTTTTCTTGGTTTCCTAAAACATATTTCCTGAAAAATATTATTAATGATTGGTACATCTTTAATAGCTTGAAGTAAAGGGATTGTAATAGTTAAATATTCCAATTCCTTTGTCAAATCTGATTTCAAAGATGTTAGTTTTGATATTTCAAACTGTTCAAGATATGATGTTTTCTCCATTAAATCCTTTTGAGAGAGCTTTTCTTTTTCTTTTTGATATTTCAGTGCAGATTTGTTTTCATGTTCATTATTTTTAACTCCCCTTTCTACACTGATAAGTGGAATAGGTTCAAGCAGTGGTTTACCTAAACAAAATTGAGTTTTATCATAGTCACTAACATTTATTATGGTTGTATTTTTTGATTCAACCATAGAGACAGGGGTTACCTGTTTAACATGATTTGGACTAACCATAGGTTGAGCTGAAAATAGAGGTTGTTTTACTTTTTGTTGTTGTTGTCCATGAGAGAAATTATAGGTATGAGTAGGCAACAAGTTTGATTTCTGTTTTTGATAATGTTGTTGCCCATTGTACAATTTTTGTGGATGTTGTTGATTCCATTGTTGTTGCACCCAACCATGTTGAGACCATTGTTGGGAATATGCCCATGGTGGTTGACTCCAACATTGTTGAAGTGGACCTGAAGTAGACCATGGCATATACCAAGGATTATTTCCCCAATGTGCAGGAAATTGAGAAGCATTCTGATATGGAAATTTATGAAAATTATTCCCTTGTCCTTGTCCTACAAAATTGATTTTTTTCATAGGTTGAGACTATTTTTCAAAGACACTTTTAAGTTTTGGAAATAAACTACACTGATCTGTGGGGTGTCCTAATTGAAAAATGCTACATGTAGTCAGGTATAAATGTTTTTTTCAAAGGACAATCATGAACAGAGTGTTGCTTCTCACTACATTTTGAACAATAGATGACTGAAGGTTCAACATATTCATTCTTTTCATCTAATATTTTATCAATATGTACTAAAATATCAACCTCTTTCATGCATTCTTTCAAATCATGTTTATCATTACCAATTATATGTTTTCTATGCCTTGAATGAGAGTAATTTTTACAAAGTTTAAGGATTTCCTAAAATTCAAGTGCATTTACATCTCCTCTTCCCAAGATATCCAATGCATCCCTAGATTCATCTTGCAGTCCTCTTAAGAATATGACTTTGCAAATTTCAGGTTCAACACTTCCACATCTCTTATGAACAAAAGAAAATCTGTCTAGATAGTCTTCTAAGATTTCATTTTCCTCTTGTTTCATTGTAAGAAATTCATCATTTTGATTTTTGACTTGACAATATTCTTGGTATCTCTCCAAGAATATGTTTTCCATATCATCCCAAGTTCTAATTGAATCAGGTGCTAAGGTGATAAACCATCGTAGAGCTAACTCTTTAAGAGTGGAAGGAAATAGTTTGAGATTTTGATTGTCATTAGTGTAATCATGAGCTTGACATACAATTTTAAACTCAAATAAAAACATATCAGGGTCTTCAGATGTAACTCCCTTGAAATTTGGTAATACTGAAGGTGAAATGGCCTTCATGGGAGCATTTTTATTAGGATCTAATTGAATGGGATTTTGAAAAGTTTTGGCAGGTGCACTAGTTGCACTAGGATGGAGCACATTACTAGCTCTCCCTAGATTCTCTTGTGAGCCTTCCATTATAGGTTCCCAAAAACAATTATAAATCTTGTCAAATTTTCCTGATTGTATGGATTTGTCAAGAGAAAGTGGTGTTGAACTACTGATTTTTCCATATTGTAATGATTTCTCAAGGGATCTTGCAGTGCTTGAAGTGGATGATTGTGATTCTTTGAAAATTCCAACATTTTTGGAAATAAAAAATTTAGACAACTTTGACATAGTTTCAACCTCTTGTGAAATTTTTCTTCCTGTGGTTTCTGCTTATTTTCTAAATGGACTGAAATGCAATTTACCAACAACAGTTACTTATACCAGTCATTACATTCATATTTTACTCTAAAGTTCACAACTTAGCATATTTAACAATTATTGGACTGCTTTTCACCTTCTAACAACACCATGTCCCCGACAACGGTGCCAAAATGATGCGTGTCGTTAATCACATCATTTGATCTCAATGATCTATCAATCCGGGGTGGTGTCCAAGGTAATTTATGAGAGAAGACTTTAAGCAGGGTTGCAATTTTAGTTCATTTAGGAGCAGCAGGTTTTATTGGCAGAACAGATTATGTGGGGATTTTCAGGTCACCTTTACTTCTGGACTGCATAAAACAAATTAATCTAATGGCAGAAATGGAAATCTAATTAAGTCTATAGAAAATGAAATCTAATTATCTGTTGCAAGAATGAAATTGTTGAATCTGTCAATACTTCTATTTCAGAAGGTTGTCAATCTTCTAAACAGGGGTTGACAGCAAAAGGAAAAGAATACAGGAAATGCAAATTAAATGCTTGAAATGGAAACATGCAAAAGTAAAACTTATAATCTGCTGAAAATAAAAATAGTAATCAAAAGATCAAATTCTGAAAGAAATTGCAGGTTTATGCTAAACAAGAAATGTTAGTCTGCAATAAAAATAAAATAGACAAATAATCAACTAACTCTGTTGCAACAAGAATTAGAGGAAAACCTGTCTAGTTAGTCCTTCTCCTAGGCCTGGAAGTGGCCAAATTCTTTCTCCAGAAGAAGGTGTGAAACTCCTTTTACTTACTAAACTTCACACACACTCATATGACACAGAAAATATAAAAGAACTGCACTTTTATTCCAAAATCAGCATTTACAAATTTGCTATTGCAGATTACAGATCTGAAATTAAACTACTATATAATTTCTTCTATTAAAAACCCTATGTACGTAGCTCTACCAACATGGGAGCTACCTTTTATAGATGCCTAAAACCTATTTACATCCAAAAATATGCTATTCCTATCTTGCAATATCTTCTGCCTATTATGTTGCAACTATTTCTGGAACTATTACAAGATATTTGCAAGTGCATAAAGTGGTTTTTCCCATGAGCTGAGTCTTCTATCGGCAAGGAATAGTGGGGACAGCTGTAGGAGACCTTCCCTAACCTTCCTCAACCTTCAGGTACCTTTTAAACCACCTTGAAACCAAACAAATTAAAACAAATATATTTTTCTCTGACATTCCAAAGACAAGTGAATTCTGCTCATTTTGAATATAAGCAAATTCTGCTTATTTCGAAGATCTTTGAAATAACTAGTTGTAGGTGTTTTCAGGTTAGTATTTAAGTCTAGCTCCCAAGAGGTGATCCCAATTGATTTCATCCTTCTCCATTTGCAAATTCCATGAGTTGCCATTCAATGTCAACTTGCTGGAATTTGTATGGAAAATCCTATTTTTCCAACTATCAAAACATGCCCAACTGCCCTTTTGGAGTGCTCATAACTTGTTCCTCATAACTTCACTGTATACGACATTGTATCCACATGTTATTGGTTTTATTAAATACACTTGGTTTAATTTTAAGCTCTTAAATCTTCAATATTTACTCCCAACATCGCTATCAAGTTGGCCTCTAACACAGCTTTTCACCAAAATTTCCAACTGTCAAAAAGTGTGAAACTATCATTTTGCAGGCCCCATAACTTCCATATTACTTGTCCATATGCCTTAAAATTTGGGTCATGTGTTATCTCTACTATGAAGTACCATTGGTATGAATTTGGTACCTTAACTCACTTTTTATCAATCCTAGTAGATCTGCCAATGTTCCCCTTAATGCAGATTTGCACCTGTTAACAGCTCCAGAAAAGACTGAGGCATGAACATGATGTAACCTTCATAAATTTTTATCTATAACTCAGACTAACTTTCTTCAAAAAGTAAAGTTGTAGTTCTTGATGAGAGAAATATGTTCATACCATCATAATGTAATTTTACTGTAGTTTTATTTGCTACTTAATCAACTGAAATAGTGCATAAAATGTTGAAAATAGTCAAAACAAGGGTATAATGTTCCAAACATAAAATCATGCAAAAAAATAACAAATAATATATTTAATCAACTATTTGGCAATTAAATTTTTCATGTGGAAGTTTTTATATATCAAACAGAGTGTAATAATGAGAAATTTTTAGGCCTCATCAATTGGTAAAAGAGGGTTAAAATATTTATATTTTAAGCCCAAGAGATTTGGTTTAAAGCTTCACATGATTGGTCAAAATATTGGCAAAATACCCTTAAGGAAGGAGATACCTAGGCTCAAAGGAAATAATATTATAATGGTTATTATAATATTAAGAGTTTAAGTTAAGCCTAAGGTTAATTAATTATAATATTTATATTATAATTAATAATATAAATTAATTTAATTAAACCCTAAAGTTAGGGTTGAGCACAAAATATTTCATTTTAATATTTTCCCATCGACGTCGAGCAAAAAATAAGATATGGTATTTATACCATATGGTTTGGATGCAATAAAGTAAGTCTCCAAAAATTACATTGCGCATGCGAAGGGCTAAGAAATATTTTGAGTGATTTTCATGAGCAAAGAAAAGGTTTTAATTTTTATAAGTTTGAAGTAGACAGTAAACAAATAAATGGGAGTGAGGGTACACTCCCATCACCATCCTCTCAGATGGTCTAGTGGCAAGGCCTAGCGCGTAGGTTGTTGGCAGGACAAAGGTCCTGTGTTCGATTCTCGATGGCAGCAGAGGTTAAATTTTTTTGGTATTTTGTTTTTGGCACCAACAAGGAATATAAGAAGTGAAAGGAACTTCTTTAGTGTTGTGAGGGTGTGTAGCCTGTGTGGCTGCCAAAGCTATGGCTAAGGTGCTTGACGGGCAGGTGAACGTGAGTTCGAATCGCGTGGGGTACTTTGTGGAGTCTAAGGTGCACGAAAATTAATTTTTGCTTGTGGCTAAGGTATGAATAAATAGTTTTTATTTTTACCAAGTGTTAATTAAATTTTGGAGTTTATAAGGGTTTCCAAGGATCTTTATTGGAATAATTTGGAATTAATATTGGATTGAAAGTTGGAGAGGATAAGGTGTATTCAAGGACTTTTTGATTATAATTTGAAATTTATTTTGAGGGTTGAACTTTGATTAAAATATTTTATTGAGTTGGAATTAAAAGGAGTTATAGGAAGATTGCCATTATAATTATTTTTGTGAGTGAATGATTCATTCATTGAAGATTGATTTTTAAGGAAGGAGTAATAAGGTGTATTTGTGATTTGTCATTTTATGTGTATTACTTAAATGGTGAAATATTTGTTGGGATAAATATTTATGTGGAGAATTTGAGATAGGTTGTTACTATCTAACCTAGAGTTGGCAAAAGGTTTTGGTTGTGAGTAAAACATGTTTTGAAGACATATCTCCATCAAAAAAAAAGGTATGGGCACATCTTCCTTATGATTGAAATGTTTTTGGATTAAATATTGTGAAATGAAAAAGTGGAGTGAAAAGAATTATTTGATAAGCATTGTTGGAAATATTTGAGTAAGTTTTCATATGCATGATTTGTGAATGATTAAGAGAATTTTTGAGTTAGAGATTGAGGATTGTTTGAGTTAGCATTTGAGACCTATTGTGGCTGCTCCACAACGTACCCCAAAATTGGGGACCCACCTTTTTTGCATGTTTTCCAAGAAGACCGAAGTGGCCCATATGCTAAAGATCAAAGAAAAAGCAAAACACCGCAAGGAGAAAAAGTGTCGCGATATCGCGACATGTTGCATTTTCGTGGCCAAACAAGAAAAAGTGTCGCGATATCGCGACATGTTGCATCGTCGCGGCCAAAAGAGGAAAAAGTGTCACGATATCGCGACATGTTGCATTGTCACGGCCAAAAGAGAAAAAGTGTCGCGATATCGCGACATGTTGCATTGTCGCGGCCAAAAGAGAAAAAGTGTCACGATATCGCGACATGTTGCATTTTCGCGACCAAAAGAGAAAGAAAAGTGTCGCGATATCGTGACATGTTGCATTTTCACGCAAAGAGAAAAAGTGTCGCGATATCGCGACATGTTGCATTTTCATGACCAAAAGAGAAAAAGTGTCGCGATATCGCGACATGTTGCATTTTCACGGCCAAAAAGAAAAAGTGTCGCGATATCGTGACATGTTGCATTTTCACGGCCAAAAAGAAAAAGTGTCGCGATATCGCGACATGTTGCATTTTCGCGGCCAAAAGAAAAAGTGTCGCGATATCGCGACATGTTGCATTTTCACGCCAAAAGAGAAAAAGTGTCGCGATATCGCGACATGTTGCATTTTCGCGGCAAAAGAGAAAAAGTGTCGCGATATCGCGACATGTTGCATTGTCACGGCAAAAGAGAAAAAGTGTCGCGATATCGCGACATGTTGCATTGGTCGCGGTCAAAAAGAAAAAGTGTCGCGATATCGCGACATGTTGCATTTTCGAGCAAAGAGAGAGAAAAGAAAGAAAAGTGTCGCGATATCGCGACATGTTACATTTTCGCGGTGAAGGGCCATAAAATGGAAACCAAAGCACATACATGCACAAGGGAAAATGAAATGAACAGTCAGGGAAGGTGAAAAGAACAACCATTGGAAAATGAAACGAACCGTCATGGAAGGAGAAACAATTTTTTCAGAAGTTTAAATACGCCATTCAAAGAGGCCAGAAGGGGTTGGAAACTGCCACGAGCAGAGTTACAGATTTGAAGGCAAGAGGGCCATTCTGGACCTGTTTGAGTTGTTTTTCTTCCATTGACTAGTTTGGGAAAACCAAAAACTTTTGTTATTGTAAAATGACAAATTTTTAATACAAAAATTTTCAGAAAGTTGCATCTTATGGACAAGAAGAAGGAGTCATTTTCTGCATGCAAGATTAAATGTCTATTTTTCCCCTTTTCAGATTTTAGGCTTGTAAATGGAGTTTATGCAAGTTTCTTGGTTGCTTCATGCGAATGTCTAAATCTGAAAACCTCATTTAAAACCCTAGGAGCCAGCACTTAGCTTATCCGGATTGTGCTTGTTTTGCAAGTCCAATAGGTTAGGTTGCATGCATGAAAACCTCATATCTTCGGTTTTGTCGGAATAGGATAGCATCAAACTGAATGCATCTTGTGTTCCATTTTCTGCATTTCATTTTCATTTTCTGCATTTTATTTTCCAAAAATTTTAACTTTTTTTTTTATTTTCAGGCATTAAAATAAACATTTAAAAAACTTCAAAATCCAAAAATAATTTAACCATTGCGTAGGTTATACTTCATACTTCTAATACGCAATTTGAAATTTCATTTTCGGAGTTGTTTAATATTTTTAAAAATTCATCGAAGTTGTTGTTTTACTGCAGATTTTTAAAAAATCCGAAAATGAAAATTTCCATTTTAAGGTCAAATTTCATTTTTTCAGTTTGATTTTGCACTCATGAGCCTATGATGACATTCCCTTCATGAAAATTCCAATTTCATTGAAGGAGTTATGTTTTATGGCATTTTCACAAATTTCCATTTCTTGAGCACTACATCGTGGTCATATGAGGACCAACTCACATTTGCTTTATTTTGGTTCAATGAACAATCACTAAAGTTTCATGGTAAAATAAACCAACATTGCCCCTTGTTTACGATTACTTGCAATCACTAAGGTGTTCCAAGCATTTAAATTGAATATCTTTATTTGAGATTACTAATACACATATGCAAATGCTAATATAGCGGAGACCTTGGAGAAGTTGTTTGTTTAACTTCTTTGCAAGAGGGGATTTGGAACCCAAATCCTAAAGGAGAGTGTACTTTCACAATTGGGTGAAAATACCACTCAACATTTTGGCGCTAGAAGGAGGGCCTGAATTGGTTTATTTCAAGTGTGATTTAAATGCTATAGGGATTTAAATTTTGAATATTTCATGCCCTATTGATTATTATCTTTAGCCCTCTTTTAACAATACAACCTTGTAGTGTTAAAAGGAGGACATGAATTGCTATGCATTGTTCTAACGCTTTTGATTGTTCATACAGGAATAATGTGTTTTGATTTGATTTTGAAAAAATTTGGTCTTGACTAACGAGGTTGTCTCCATGCAATTACTTTCATTTGATTTTAATGGATACATTTCTTGGTTGATGCTAACATGATTATTCATACGTTACATGTTTGATATTTGCTAGTCATTTCATGCTTATTTGTAAGGAATTACTTTGTCTAAAAATGTATTTGTTGTCGGTATTATGCTCTTCACTTGCGTGTAATGCGATCTTGTGAATCGAAAAGCCTACAACACTAGGAGTATGCTCTTCACTTGCGCATATGCGATCTGGTGAATCAGAAACTAATTTACATTTTTAGAATATTGCTTTGTCATGGTTCCTTCTTTTATTCATGACTAACAAATTGGTTTTGAAGTTATTCTTTGAGTTTCATTAATGGCTACAATTGCAGGAACGTGGTATGGGATACATGTTAGTCCTTTGAACATTAGTGGAGATTCTCATGATTTACCCAAGAACGTAGAAAAATGTTTGCCCAAATTTAAGCACAATGGTCCAACATTAGCCGAGGAACATATTCAAGCCTATGTGGATATCCTAGTTAGATGGAATGTCGAACATGAGGATGTGGCATGTAGAATGTTTCCTGGAACCCTAGATGAGGTGGCATATGATTGGTACATCAATTTACCCACTGGTTCTATTACATCTTGGACGCAATTGAAAGATGAGTTTATCAATCAATTTAGGTTGTTCATTGATCCTCTCACGATATATCAACAATTTGCTTCTTGCAAAAGAGAACCTAATGAGCCAGTGAGAAATTTCAACTTGAGGTTTCGAAAGCTTTATGCGAGATTAATTTCTCCCTATACTATTGAGGAAAGTGGTGCTCTTCAAATATACTTTCGAGCATTGGATCCATTATTTGCCATATTTGTTAGGATGAATCCCTTGGTTACTGATCTTGCATCGGCCTACACAGAAGCTATGATTGTAGATCAACAATTGAGGCCACAAGGTTATGGAATGGAGCAATCAACTATGGTAGGACAACTAGGGGCTTGCAATCAAACCTCGATGGTAAATCAAGCGTGGGCACAACAAAATTTGATATCAAATGTTTTTCCCTACAATCAACTTTATCCTACCATACCAACTTATGCTCCCACTTGTGCTTATACAAGTACTTCCATCCATCCAACTATGCCTCAATTAGAGAATCATGTGGTCACTCATGGAACCATCGCAACAAATGTTCAAGCTTTGTCCGTGGATATCAATCCAACTAATCCTACTACTTCTACCACTCAACCCAAAGAGTTCGTATCGAAAGTAAAAGAGCAAAAGAAAGTGGTTAAGAAGGTATGTAGGCATGTTCCACCACAAAAACGAGCACATCAATGTATGCATCCAAATCATCCTAGGAAGAAAATTCATAATGCCGATCTTAATGGTGTTTCATGTTATGCTTCTTCGAGCGTTACAAGAGATTTTGAGGTGACTCATGTTGAAGTAAATACCTATTCGAAAAGTCTTGAAGAGCATGAAGATTTTGGAGAAGAAATTCTATGGATGGGTAACAAGAAGTTGGAATCAAATGATCACCATCTTGTTTTGGAAAAGAAATATCCAGAATCATTACCCAAAAAGGATGATTTGGATGAACAAACTTATGTGGACATGATTTGGTCAGATGTACTTACAAAGGATTGGAGCAACTATATGACACGGAATTCAAAAATCGATCCCATTATAGAAGCTCCTAAGCCATCACAAGTGGTTGAAAATGAATTGGAAGGAAAATCAACAAATGAAGTTGAAGACATAATCGAATTTCACCACTTGTTCTCGAACGACACTTTGGATGATGTTCTCGAAAGTGATGACCAAGAGGATCCACACCTTCCAAATTGTGATAAAATTGAATCATGGGTTACAAATTTTGATTATGATAGCTTTACCAATTTGAATTCAAGAGATAACCCACTTTTGGAAATAACTGAACCATCTAAGGAAGGTGAAGATGAATGGGAGGAGACGCAAGTGATTGATCATGAAGATGAGTTACTTGACATACACTTTGACCAAAAATATTTGAGGGTTGAAAAGGATGGACGTGTGTTCAATTGGGTACCTAAGTTTGGTGCCTTTGATAAACGAATCATGGAGAAAGAACAAGTGCTATATGATGAAATGCCATTGAAGGTGAATGAAGAACAAGGATTAATTTCTAACCACACCTTTGATAACATTACTTTAATGAATGAAAAGGAGCTTGATGCATTTAAATTGCTAAATCAAATTCATCAACAATTAATTCTTGAACCTAGGATAAAAACTCCTAATGATCCCAATTTAGTAAATATCCTAGAGGCTTGTAAATTGTTGCACAATTTTAATTGGCCTAAGAACATGGAAAATGAATTAGCTTTGAAATTTTTAGAAATAGGCTCTTGCTTACAAAATTTCATTTTGAATAAAGAAAGCCTAGTTCTAAATCATGAATGGAATTATGAAATTTATACCTTAAAGAATAGACGAGATGAAATTGAAGATCAAATATTGTCTAATCAATTTGATGATTTGAATCTCACCTATGAGAGTACTAATGACACTAAATCAAATTGGTGGGGTGAGCGAGGCAAGTTGAATTTTTTTGCATTGCTTGGTTTGATCTTATTGTTGTTGGATTCCTACAACATTTGGCATACCTATTGTGTCATATGTCTTTTGAAATGTTCTAATCATGTTTGGGATCCGGGAAAGTGATAGTCCAAGTTTTGCATCATCTTGTACCATATTGTACATTTGTATATAATTTTTTTGGTTTTGGTTTGTGAATGTTGGGTTTGCATTTCAGTTTTGGTTTTAAGTTTTGTGTGTTGGTCCTTTGGACATTTTTGGTTTGTTTTGAAAAAAAAAAAAAAGCGAGATGTCAACTTATGTCCTTATGAATGTTGACTAAGACTAGGAGAATATGAAACATCGGAATTGTATTGCAGAAAGCTCCACGAGTATCGCAAACACATTAAAGAATATCGTTTGGAACTTGTGATGCATGAAGTTGTCAGTTTTACAAATTATGGCAAAGTAGGTGATATACTCCATCAGCATTTCAAAAAGAGCAATGCATTCATCCATATCTCATGTTACATTTCACATTGCATATACATTTCACCTCAGTTGCATCTACATTTCAAATACAATCATTGAAAAGGTGTCGAATCCTCTTAGGGTTATTATATAACATATATTAAAAGGATCCTAAGGTTGGGAAATGATGCCCGAACTATCTTGAACCAAGCACGTTCTACACATATTAAAGAGAATCTTGAGTAAAATGGTCAAAACCATACTTGGAAGAAAAGGTGAGGCGAAAGAAGTATTTCGTGTCTGTCCTATCATGCAACATAATCCTTAAAACAGTGGTTTTTACCACTCCCATAGTACTTAAAGTCTAAAATCAGAGTAGTAAGGATAGGGTTAAATCCTCATCGAACTTAGGTTGAGGATCCAATTCCCCAAAGCTCCGATTTGACCTTCATGGAGTAGTAAGGATAGGGTCTAATTCTCATCTCGCTTAGGTTGAGAATCCGATTCCCCAAAGCTTCTATTTTGCCCACTCAAGAACTTGAAATTCCAAAGCAAATATTTTTCATTCTACTTTCATTGCATCATTGATATTGGATTGGAAGGATCGTACTACATGTCCCTTGCAAGGATGGGTAGTCATCCCCAAGGTTCAAGAAATCAAAAGTAAAGTCAAATCCTGGATTATGGGGTTGATCTCCATCGGGGCTATAGACGCCTGATTGGCAGTGGAGTATGCTCATGCGTGGCAACATGTCTTGTCTAAAAGCAAGACCACTGATCGCTCAAACGGACAGGCTAGCTTGACAATTTCATCCATAACAGGTTAAATCATTTTGTTCAAGATGAGGTAATGAACTCCAGATCAGAGTAGCAAGGATAGGGTTAAATTCCCATCTCGCTTAGGTTGGGAATCCGATTCCCCAAAGCTCTGATTTCACTTACACTTGCACATGGGTTCAAGATGGTAGTGACACATAACCAACTTTGGGATCTAGTAAATTAATTCAGTATACACATATTTGATCCTAAGAGGGTTTGACGAGTTTTAATATGTTTGTTCATGATACTAGAAAGTTTGAGCCTTTGCAAAGCAGGTTGTTATATCTCTAGCATAGTTGTCATACATCAAATCCTGCACAAATCATTCATAGCCTTGCATACGAATCATAAGTGAAACCGACAATGGAAAGTTGAACGAGTTTCAAACGATAGGGAATGAAGCACATTGCACACACCGAGCTGATGCTTAATAATTCTAATGCTTCATGTATTTCTCATCTAGTTTCATTCTTGGGATATTTGCTGACGCTTGTATTTGAGTCTGTGTGTTTTCAAGTTGAGTTCTCACCGAAATGCTCAGGAGCATTTCCCAGTAGAGTCGCCATTTGTTGTGGCTGCTCCACAACGTACCCCAAAATTGGGGACCCACCTTTTTTGCATGTTTTCCAAGAAGACCGAAGTGGCCCATATGCTAAAGATCAAAGAAAAAGCAAAACACCGCAAGGATGAAAAAGTGTCGCGATATCGCGACATGTTGCATTTTCGTGTCCAAAGCAAGAGAGCAAAGAGAAAAAGTGTCGCGATATCGCGACATGTTGCATTGTCGCGGCCAAAAGAGAAAAGTGTCGCGATATCATGACATGTTGCATTGTCATGGCCAAAAGAGAAAAAGTGTCGCGATATCGCGACATGTTGCATTGTCACGACCAAAAGAGAAAAAAGAAAAAGTGTCACGATATCGCGACATGTTGCATTTTCGCGGCAAAAAGAGAAAAAGTGTCGCGATATCGCGACATGTTGCATTTTCGCGACCAAAAGAGAAAAAGTGTCGCGATATCGCGACATGTTGCATTTTCACGGCCAAAAAGAAAAAGTGTCGCGATATCGCGACATGTTGCATTTTACCCAAAAAGAAAAAGTGTCACGATATCGCGACATGTTGCATTTTCGCGCGAAAAGAAAAAGTGTCGCGATATCGCGACATGTTGCATTTTCACGCCAAAAGAGAAAAAGTGTCGCGATATCGCGACATGTTGCATGGTCGCGGTCAAAAGAGAAAAAGTGTCGCGATATCGCGACATGTTGCATTTTCGCGGCAAAAGAGAAAAAGTGTCGCGATATCGCGACATGTTGCATTTTCAGCAAAAAGAAAAGTGTCGCGATATCGCGACATGTTGCATTTTCACCAACCAAAAGAGAGAAGAAAAAGTGTCGCGATATCGCGACATGTTACATTTTCGGTGAAGGGCCATAAAATGGAAACCAAAGCACATACATGCACAAGGGAAAATGAAACGAATAGTTAGGGAAGGTGAAAAGAACAGCCATTGGAAAATGAAACGAACCGTCATGGAAGGAGAAACAATTTTTTTAGAAGTTTAAATACGCCATTCAAAGAGGCCAGAAGGGGTTGGAAACTGCCATGAGCAGAGTTACAGATTTGAAGGCAAGAGGGCCATTCTGGACCTGTTTGAGTTGTTTTCTTCCATTGACTGGTTTGGGAAAACCAAAAATTTCTGTTATTGTAAAATGACAAATTTTTAATACAAAAATTTTCAGAAAGTTGCATCTTATGGACAAGAAAGAAGGAGTCATTTTCTGCATGCAAGATTAAATGTCTATTTTTCCCCTTTTCAGATTTTAGGCTTGTAAATGGAGTTTATGCAAGTTTTCTTGGTTGCTTCATGCGAATGTTTAAATCTGAAAACCTCATTTAAAACCCTAGGAGCCAACACTTAGCTTATCCGGATTGTGCTTGTTTTGCAGGTCCAATAGGTTAGGTTGCATGCATGAAAACCTCATATCTTCGGTTTTGTCGGAATAGGATAGCATCAAACTGAATGCATCTTGTGTTCCATTTTCTTCTGCATTTTCATTTTTTTCCAGAAATTTTAACTTTTTTTTAATTTTCAGGCATTAAAATAAACATTTAAAAAACTTCAAAATCCAAAAATAATTTAACCATTGCGTAGGTTATACTTCATACTTCTAATACGCAATTTGAAATTTCATTTTCGGAGTTGTTTAATATTTTAAAAAATTCATCGAAGTTGTTGTTTTATTGCAGATTTTTAAAAAATCCGAAAATAGAAAATTTCCATTTTAAGGTCAAATTTCATTTTTTCAGTTTTTGTTTTGCACTCATGAGCCTATGATGACATTCCCTTCATGAAAATTCCAATTTCATTGAAGGAGTTATGTTTTATGGCATTTTCACAAATTTCCATTTCTTGAGCACTACATCGTGGTCATATGAGGACCAACTCACATTTGCTTTATTTTGGTTCAATGAACAATCACTAAAGTTTCATGGTAAAATAAACCAACATTGCCCCTTGTTTACAGTTACTTGCAATCACTAAGGTGTTCCAAGCATTTAAATTGAATATCTTTATTTGAGATTACTAATACACATATGCAAATGCTAATATAGCGGAGACCTTGGAGAAGTTGTTTGTTTAACTTCTTTGCAAGAGGGGATTTGGAACCCAAATCCTAAAGGAGAGTGTACTTTCACAATTGTGTGAAAATACCACTCAACAAGACCCACATTGTGTATTTTTGTTGGAAGTAGTGTGAAACACTTTATTAGGGTTTTTTAGCAAGTTATGTTTCATTGATTGAATTATTGAGTGAAATTCTTGAGCATTGGTTTTGAGTGATATTGAAAGTGAATGTGCAAATATTAGAAATCAGATTTGTGAAAGTGACAGACTTAATAACTAAGTAGAACATATTGATTTTTAAAAGAGTACATCATTCTCTATATGTTCCAGAGGTTAAAAAAAAATTGAATAGAATATGTCTAAATTGCTTCAAGTTAAAGGAATTACTTTGAATATTAGACAAAGCAATTGATAGCATTGTGTGTAAGATTTGAGATTGATTGAGCATATCTTGTGAGCTATTTTTGAGCATGTGTTTGGACAGATTTGAGTAAGATTTTGTGAAAGCTTAAGGATAGATTTGAGGTAAGTCTTTGTGAAGACTTGTAGGTAGATTTGAAGTAAGTCTTGGTGAAGACTTGTGAGCAGAGTTGATTGATTGACTTATTCAATCTTTGTGTTAAGGCTTGGGGCAGATCTGAGTAGAGTTGATTGAGTGATTTATTCAAGATTTGTGTTAAGGCTTGGTGCAGATCTAAGTAGAGTTGATTGAGTAATGTGTTCAAGCTTTGTGTTAAGGCTTGGGGAAGATCTGAGTAGAGTTAATTTATGATTGGATCAAGCTTTGTGTTAAGGCTTTAGGATAGATTTGAGGACAGAGTTTGGTGTAGATTTGAGAGCAGATTTGTGCTAGACCTGAGATAGAGTTAGAGAAAATTTTTACTAGATCAAGGACAATGTTTGGTGTAGATTTGACATAGAGTTGAGAGCAATATTTGGAGGTGATAAAGTAGAGGATAGTAGTCTCCAACGGATAGAGATTCATTAGCCAATGCAGTAAGGATAGAGGTCTTCTAAGTGAGGACATAGGTCTTCTATGGAGAGAGATCCACAAGCTAGAGTAGTGGAGATAGTAGTCTTCTAGAAGGTCATCAACCAGAATAGAGGAGAAAGAGTTCTCCTATGGATAGAGATCCATAAACTAGAGCAAGGAAAAAGAGTTCTCCTATGGAGTGTGATCCACGAAGCAGTTGGGAAGATAGAGTTCTTTCATGGAGAGAGATCCATGAACTAGTTGAGGGGATAAAGTTCTCCTGGGTCAAGTTCCACGAATTAGAGAATAGGGGAAAGAGTTCTCCTTTGGATAGAGATCCATAAATCAGAGCATTAGGGGATTGGTGTCTCCTTTGGGCAGAGGTCCATAAACATTGTAATAGAGAAGTTATTCCCAAGAGATTTGTTGAGAAAATTTTAGTGAAGGATTTTCTTCATGGAGTAGCCCACATTGGGTGAACCACATTAAATTTGTGTCTTTGTTGTGTGTTATAATTTATGCATTTCTTTGATTACTACTGTTGCTATTGCCATTGATTATATTGGATAATATTTTTTTGGAAAGAAAAGTAAAAGTTGATCTTATACTTTTCACCCCCCTCTCAATATAAGCTTGTGTTCTTCAATAACATCCCAAAAGGAAAATTAATCAATTATATTCTTTTCTTTTCTTTTACTTAGACAAACAAAACACAAGAAAATATCCACATATATTATCTAACAAGCTTTATCATTACAACAAAACAACTATCTAGTGAATAAAATGAATAAAGAATGAGGACTTCCAGGTAAATGAATGTTGAAGAGATATATCACACAGAATGTGGACTTCTAGGTAAATGAATGTTGGAGAGATATGTCAAAGAACACTTAAAATGGTAGCAACACTATTATTTATGCAATGCCCTTCAGAGTTTAGACTAACTAAGGCATCTTAGTTTTATAAATAAGAGATGAACCAAGAAATAGAAGAATTAAATACAAAATACTTGGGATCTATGAAAGAGAGATAAAATAAATCTTAGCTTCTTCTTAGGAAAATGCAATGCATGTTGTCATATGGAAATAATTGTCCCTTTTTGAAACCTCACACAATCTCAGCATGGCTCTAATACAAAATGTTGAAAATATGGGGAAGACAAGCAATAATATTATGCAATTATAAATATTTTAACACACTGATATATTGTATATCATTTTTAATATTTTCATTGGCCTGAGCTTGCATATAACAAACATATTAATACATCAATATGTCTTTGATTCAAGATAATATTTTTTGTTTCACCGCTTCATATTTCACCTTCAACTATCTTTTCATATTCTCACAAGAAATATGACTATCCAAACTCACATGACATCATCAATCATCCTTCAATTATTACATATGTAATAATTACATTACATCAAATAATGTAATAAAGTCTAACACAATATATATATATTTATGAAGTGACACTTTTGACAAACTCTCTCCTCAATTTTTTAAATAATATTCAACCAATTTTTTACCCCAACACCAAACTTATAAGTCTACTATTGATGCATAGAGTTGGGTGATCATTAGATCACACTTGTACCAATGATCTACGTTCAAAATCCTTGGGAAAAGGGAGTTGTTAATCCCTTTACCTTTAGATGTAAGCTGATTAAATGGGAAATTAAATGCAAACAATAAACATTCAAATGTAAGGGTGCAAGATATTAAAAGTAAATGCAAGAAAATCAACAATCATAGTGAGGATAATGTGTTGATCAATCAACCTAAATTAGGAAGGCTAAATAACAATAGTCTAAATTCATTTTATATGCAAATCCAAAGTGGAAAAAATACTAACAATAAAATGTAAGACATCACCACTCACATATACATATAAATAGACGCTTGACCAATCAGAACATAATCATATATGAAGGCTATGCAAAATTTTCTATTAATTGGAATATGAGAGATTACATTTAGAGTGTAGCTCTAGCCTTTCCTCAAATAACTAAAATATGATTTACAATGGGTCCTAGGCCCTAAATTAGAGCAATAAATTTACCTTTTTCACTCTGGGTGAAAAGAATTTACATGTATGAATGATAACAAGAGGAAAAAAACATCATTTTAAAACTATATTTGCTTGGGTAGGTCGCTTGTATTGTTGATTTGTTAAAATTATCGATGAACCATAAGTTTATAATATATTTTCCCTTGTTTTGCACCAAAGTACTATAAGCAAAAGATAATTTGGAAAACTTCCCTTACATTCTATCCTTAACAAGCTCGTATACCTCTATGTTGAAATTATATAAGGTTTTGTGATGTCTGATCCATGAGATGTTCATTTTTTAAAGGGTAGAAGGGATTCTCCTAATGAATCAACTTTATCTAGCTCTACATTTGAGAACCATTCTTTTCTTGAATGTATGATTAGTCAAACCAACTATGAATTGGAGCTAAAAACCCTAGATTTTTCAAAATTGGCTAGTTTTCAACCAATTTCCTTAGCTAAAAAGGTAGAGTAGTTAAGAAATTAAGGGTATTTTGCTACCTCCAAGATTATGTGTAGCATGCCAAAGCATTCTTTGTAAATAAACTAGTTTAACTTGAGTCTGCGAGGAAAATATTAATTGATAGTGTTATTTGTGCATCCTCCCTGAATTGCTCTAGCTTTACATGAAGCTTGAAACCTTTGGCCTCCCATGAGTTATTCATGTCATACCAAGAATATTTTTAAAGCAACTTGATCTTTTATGTAAAATAAATTTGTCCACAACTTGGGTAATAGGATATCCAACCAATTTTATCATCTGCAACCCACATCATACCCCTAATAGTTGTTATTTTTATCAAAATTATATAATACATTAGGCCTTGTTAATGGTTTTATGGTTTTCTCATATCTTTGAGCACATGATTACACCAACTTTGACACTCCATGTGCTTGGAACTAAGAATTGACCTACTCTAGAGATTCATATTTTGATGACAATCCGAGTTGTTATGGTCCATTTTGTATCTCCTCAAGGCCTCTTTTATAGAATTCTCAAGGGTCTCTTTAAAATATAGGCTTTCAACACCATCATAAATGGTATGGAAATTTATGTTTCTACTCTTCCTCATTTTGGTTCGTTTGGGATGTAGAGTGGTAACCCTTTTTCCTTTTTTCTTAGAGGATTGTCCAGCTTCTAATCTACCTAAAGTGGATATTTGACCTAAAATGGGTTATGATCTTGTCCCTCCATTGTTAGATCTCCTTTATTGAGATCCAAGCATTATGGTTTCTCCTCAATTACTTGCACCAACTTGTTTGTGGTCCATTTTATAGTTTTCTATAAATTTTATCCAAGTTTTAAAATCTAACCATTCTCATTTTTTATGAATCAATTATCTTCTTCTTTGGTTTTTTTTCTATATTTGTGAATTGTTATTTTATGTTGGTGAGTTACTCTATTTATCAAGAAAACTTAGTTACTTGAGGGAGCAATTTCAGTGGAATTATCGATATTCTAGAATCAAGGGTTGAAAAGGAAGATGATGGCCAATTGGAGGATGAGAATAGAAAAGTGAGAAATTCTCAACTTGGGATGAAGTGCTATGAAAATATAGCAAATAAAAAGCAAAAATTAGCAATTCATGATGAACTTAGTTTGATAGAAAATGAGATGAGGACTTCGGTAAACGATGAAGTAAATATGGATGATGGCAATTCTTTAGTGTTAGGACTTTGTCTCAAAATCATTATTGATGCCTAGGGATTCTATGATGGACATGGGAAGAAATAAAAAAATACTTGAACCTTAACTACAAAGAAGAGGGTAAAACCCTACCTACTTGTCAGTAGTTGAGATGTTTGAGAAGGTAATTAGAGAAGTATATATAGTAGCTTTGTGAAGGATATTTATTCTCCAACTTTGACACATGTGCACCAAATTTCTTTGGGTGAATTATGACAATTGTATTAGGGATTAATTACCAATTTTAGTGAAATAAGGCTCTTTTTTAGAAATAGTGGTTGGCTACTAGTAGGTTTTTAACAAACCAGGTAGCAAATAACAAAATTTAGCAATAGTTTGAGGTGGAATCATGGGTTTTGGAAATAGAGGATTCTATAAATTCAAATATGCAAGAGGATTATAGAATACCCGTCTTTGGCCTCTCCATTTATAGCCTTTAGTCTACCTACCCCTTATAAAATTATTTTAGCTTCACATCCATGCTTAATCAATGATTTGCCAAAACATTTGGTGACATCATCATGACTCTGCTTTTCATTTGTCTCCTTCTCTTTTGCAGTGATAAATTGGAATTTAATATTTCTTCTATTACTAAGGTACCAAATCTTTTAGGCTTATGTTAGAATTATATTACACTACATGGCAATTCATATCACTTATCAACAAATTGATGTTTTGGAGGAATATTTTGACTATCTACTTAAAGATGACAAATCACTAGATATGATGAACTGATGAGTAGTTCTCTTGATAAAAACATGGTGGATTCAACTAGTGTCAACATGTCGACGCTCCACTGATCAATGAGTCATTAATCTATTTGATAAATCAACATATTATGTACTTAGAAAAATTTATAATTGTTATATTATTTTTCTAATTTTATCATTTATCCAATTGATTCCTATCATAAAGGAGACCAAGATGAAAAGGGGGACTAGGTGTCTCTTTTAAGATTTTCACCTAGTATAGAATGGGGCTATTTTTTAAGTGGGTAAACAAGAAGGAAAATGTTATTCACTTCTTTCTATTCCTGCATAGGGTGTAAGTGTTTCCCATTGATTGAGGTGGATATTATCCTTCCTTCCATTATGTCTAGCCTATAGGCATTGGATTCTTAGACCTTAATTATTTGGTAAGGCCCACTCTAGAATGAGTTAAACTTACCATGTTGTCTGAGTTTTATCCTATCTTCATCTTGCTTCATCACTGAATCATCTTATTTGAATGTAATATCTATTGTCTTCCTATCGAACCACCTTTTTGTTATCTCTTTATGGTGTGCAAACCTTTGGAAGGCCTTTTCCCTTTCCTATTCTAGTTTTAGTAGACCATTAAGGTGATCTTGTAATGGTGGAATGTATATATCTTCTAATTTCAATTATTGGACATTTGGAGTGAAGGGAGTTATAATTTTATGTGCAACATAAATTCCTTCCAAAACACCAAACTATATGGATAAGTTCAAATTGAACCCTTACGGGTCACCTTATTGGCCCATACTACTCTCTTCAACATGATATGCCTATCTCTTTTGGACTTGACAATCATCCTTTTTAGAGTCCAAATCATGTTCTTAATAGTAGAATTAGCTAAGCCATTCCTCTAACGGCAGTAGTTCAAAGAATCCTTTAAGATAAACCCATATTCCAATATGCATTGAAGTACCTTTACCCTAACAAAGGGAGTGGTATTGTTTATAACAATTATATATAGTGCTCCAAACATGGTTATAATGTCCTATTATTAGATGACAATATCTTGATTCATTGCTTTGATTGGGATAACTTTCACCCATTTAGTAAAGTAATTAGAAGTGGTTAAAACCTAGTGATGCCCTACACTCACCGTTGGATTGATCTTTCCAATAAAACCCAATCCCCACTACTGAGAGGGTTTCAAAACCATAATTAGTTCTAGAGGTATAGGGTATTTATTTATCTAATCCCTATATATGTGATATGCACTACAATTATTCACCTATTTGTAGTAGTTAGTAAGTATAGTTAGCCAATAATAACTTGCATGTAGATCTTGTCAATCATTTTTTTGGTAAAGTAGTAACCTCCCTCATTGTGATATTCATTTAGGAAATATTTGACTCTTCCTTATTCCGCACATCTCAGTAATGTTTCATCATAATTTTTTTTAAAAGAGTCTTGGCAAGCCATACATAATTTATAGTTTTATGCTTAAACCTATATTTTTACTTTTCTATTAGCCCTCTAGTAAATTCCCCTAATAAAATATAGCTTCTAATATCTTCCATCCATCTATTCAAGTTTCCTAACTCCAATTCTTCAACAAATGTTATATATTCATTGGAATGGGACATAGTCAAGTTATGTCACAAGGTCCTTCCTCTCATAAATGGGCTTTATCTCTGTAACAAAACTATAGTTCTTTTTGACCCATCCTACTCTTTTCTCTCCTAACTTACCTTGTAGGATTGTTGACCTAACATTTGGATGCACAACAAATATAGAGGTTTTACTTTGGGACAAATAATATATAAATTTCCTCGATGTCTTTATTGTATCAAATGCTTACTTCTCAATGAAACTATACTTTATTTCATAACTATGGAGCACTTGAATCACAAAGGAAATGGGATGTTATTCATATTTTTCATCCTTTTGAGTGAATATTGTGACCACACTCTCCTTAGTGCCAAAGACATACAGACAAAAGTTTTTTGAAATATTTGGAATAGATGACTTGGTGATCCTTAATCTCATGAAATTATTTTTTCCCTTCTTTGGTCCAAACAAAGGTGTTATATTTCTTTAAGATTATATCTTATATTGTTATTTTTCTTTCTCACTAGGACCAAGTTGGTCACCCAAGTAGAATGTTTTATGGGGAAGATAATTTGATCTTCTAGCAACTTAGGGAGCTCGTCCTTTATTACAACCTCAATATTTAGATTTATCAATATTTGCTTTTGCTAAAAATACTTTGTTCCTAGCTCTAAGTCTATGATGTGCTCAATATTCCTTTAATCATACACCTTCAGGTCCTTGTAATTCTAGGCAATCACATAATTGTATTTATCACAAAGTTCCTTAAATGTGTGGACCTCTTAAATGCATTCCTTCCCTATTAAGATTTTCCTCCCTACATTTTTTTGTATTGGAAAATATGATGAAGTCTTTACTTTGGTGCTTGCCTTCCTAATACTGTCATCAGGTTTGAATAGGCTTTCCTGTGTGATTAATAATTTTTGCAAGTAATTAGTCTTAAGCTATTTCATCTTTGACATCATCTTCACTTTCATTATGATCCTAAACATATTGAGCTTATTTGATTAGAAATTTCTCATCATTATTGAACACTTTCCAATGGTTTGAATTGTCTAGAATTGTTGATCAAAATACTATTTCCAATTCTTTGGGTTTGTCCCACAAATCTTTATTAGGGTCAAATATTTCTAACAATATAGCCAATTCATTTGCTTTAGTATTGCCTCTCTTGGTATAGAAGTGACTTCATAGGAGTCAAAACTTTCCAATAGGACCCAAACCATATGTTGGTAGATATTTAGATAGTAATTTTTGGTAGTGTAGCCTGAGTTGACCTAGTTAACTAATTCAAAGTCACCAAAACATTTCAACCTCTGAGCTCTTGACTTCTTAGTTTTTTGAAAAATTGTGCATAAAGCATATATTTGGCTACATTATTGGTGCAACTATATATGAGGCAACATGCATAGTTCCTTACTTCTCCTCATGCATCAATTATTTGAATCTTAACTCTTACATAGTTCATGGCCCTAATTCCATCAAAGTAAATGGTCCATGTTTGGTTGGCCTTTAGATATTCTTGACTAGTTAAGGTAGGGACCTTGGTGGGTTCTTCTAGAACTAAATATCTTCTTAGGCCTATTTATTCACATAATTCATCTATCTCCTAATCATATTCATCTTGCAATATCCCAATGATCATATATATTTCAAAAATTGTGTTGCCTTTGATCGATCTATCATCTATGAACTTAAGAAATACATTCCAAGTGATTGCACTATCACCATCCAACATATATAGGAGATAATTATTTGGGAGATCATTCTCAATTTGGATCAACTTGTCATATCTAAGGACTTTTATATGAGTGTATTCCATCGTGATTCAACCTTTCTTTCATAGTTTCCTAGTCCATTCTTATGATAACAACATTTTGAAGTATGGAGGTAGGTTGACTATGATCACTTCTTGGATAACTATCAAATTTGGGTGCCTTGCCAATAACATATTTCAACATGTCTACAATGTTAATGTGGACAATAAAATATGTCATTTCATTCTAAATTTAATCAATGTTACAATATTGATGTTACAAATTTCCCTTGGACTACAATATAGATTTCCAATGAGGAATCCCTTTGCAATACATTTTTTGGCACTCCTACTTTCTTTGACCACCTCAATAGGGGGTGGGATTGTGTACCTATTGGTCACGAATCTGCCACAGGAAAGGATTTTTATATAAACTGCACCCTAGACCCGGCCAACATTGAAAGGCTGGAAGCAAGAAATGGCTCCCAGACCAATCTCCAGAGTGGGTTGGTTCCCTTACTATTCTAAATTTGTTTTAAGATTAGAGTTGCTGGAAAGAGATTAAAACTTTGTGGAAAGAAACGAGAAATATGGTCGTAGCTGAAGTTATAAGATCGAGAAGAACAATAGCAGATCACTTAAAGTACAGCAACAGCAAGTAACAAAAGATATCAACTTAATTCCCGCACAACCGTACGCAGAAAATCCCTCCAAGATTACATTCTAGGACTCACTCCCTTACAAGAAATATTCAAATCCAACATGCAGAATTCAAATGTAACAGCAACTAAGGAATATGAGTGTTATTAGAAATGTAAATAACAGAAAGGAAAATCACCCAAACAATTGCTTGAAAAATCAGAGGCCAATTCTTTCATTCCTGCAAATGAACTTCAAGCTTTTAGCAGAAAACTCCCGACACTTGTAAATGAGATTTACATTGGTTTTTATAGAGGTCCGGCCTCTTGACAGCATTTAAAATTTGCAACAGACCTCCTTGAGATCTACAATTTGTGCAACGAAAACAATGAACATGATCCCCTTAATTGCAGCCTCGAAGACCAAAAAATTAAATGCCATAAAGAGTTGGCAGTCTTAATTAAATAGTAATTCTCGAACATATGTATGAAACCGTTAGAACAATCCACGAACAGCAGCTTCGAATAAATGGAAATCTTCAATTTTGGTAGCTTGGCGCATTCTTCTATCTTGACTGCATTGGAAATCCGCAAAATATTTAATTCTGGACCGCATTGAATTCTTGGAACTCACAAAACTGCTTTGGGCCACAGCTTAAGCATGCATAATTAATAATGAAAATAAATGTGGCAAAAATTCCAACATTCTTGGTGGCTCGCGGGGTATACAGTTCTGCTGTATGCAAGAATCCCAGGCCTAAATCCATTGGGCACAGAGTCGTAAAACTTAGAATAGAAATCTGGCTGCTGTAACAGAAACTTTTTCTGAATAAAAAAGTTAAAGAAATCTGCATTTGGCTCAACTGAACATGGAATGGAAATGAATGGAATGAGATCCCGTGGATGCGCAGGCGATGAAATGCAAATGGAATAGTGAAAATGATGGAATGATGTAGTGATAAAGTGATGTGGTAGACACAATAACAGAATGTTGTTGTATTGATGGCTGCAATGGATATGGAATAAAAGTAAATGAACTAATGGAATGGAAGTGGAAGTGTAAGGAACTGAACTATAAATAAATACGTAAAATGACAGAACTTAGAAGAAAGGGATAAGAAGGAACAGGAATAATAGGAAAGGGGAAAAGAAACAACAGTCGTGGCTTTTTTTTTTTACTACAGAAGAAAAAGAAGAAGAAGGAGGAAGATGAAGAAAGGAAGGAAAGAAAAAGGGAAGGGAAAGGAAGAATTTTCTAGAAAGCCACCAACTACTGGGAAAATAAAAACAAAAGAAAAACAAGCACCTACGGCTCGCATGCAAAAAGAGCCGAGATGAACAAATAAAAACAATACCTCTTTTTTTTTTCTCTTCTCTTTTTTTTGTTTTTTTGTTTTTATACTATATACATAAGTTTACGACATGATTGGCATGTCGCCACCACAAACCCAGTCTCAATGGTTATCCGGTAAATCTGCAGTGTCCCGACCAGATCTGATCATACTTGAGTCGGTCTTTGAAATTGGGCTGGCTTCTGCCTAAAGTTCTCCATGTTTCAGACACTGACAAGTTATCCTGCATGCCAGTACCCACACAATTGACAAATAATGGAGCAAAGAAATTTACCACATGGCAGGCTCTTGTAGGTACCCATTGTAGTAATGACTGAAGCCAATCCCACCATCTTGAAGGGTTCTTTGATTGTGGACTGAGAACAGGTTCCTCCAATTCTTGGATCCGATCACAGAAATTGTCCAGCAACAGTCCTTTCTCCAGGATCTCTTCAGACTCTACCTGTTGATCTGACATATTTAACAGGTTCTGACTAAATGCTTGTGTGTTATGCCCTGGGATACAAACAGGGTGCAAATATGTGCCCTCCTTGTGCTCAGGTTCTTGAACTTGAATCTCTTCTTCTTCTTCACTTATATCCTCTGGATCCATCTCCTTATGAAAACTGCAAGCAACCATATTGTTCATTGCCAGGAAAGTTCTTGCATATTCCAATCCTTGGCTTTGTATGAGATCTGTCCCTTGAGCTCCACACAACTGCATCTCAGGTTTCTGCTCAGTATAAGGGATCTGGCATGAAAAAGACTACGCGGGATAGACAGGAGTAACAACTATCGAAGAAAGTGATGGAGTTTCTCCCCACGGTAATTTTCTTGATAAGAGCAAAAGTTGTTCCGCTCGCACTGCTTCCTCAAATATTTGCGGGAACCTTTGTTCACCTGATTGCAGCAAGAGGAGGCCTATGTCAGAATGGAAAGCTCGAACATAGAAGAGGTGGGCTTGGGTGGGTGTCGGTCGGATCTTCTCTGGAATTCTCTTCTAGCTTCTCAAGAATCGAACATTGAAGTCTGTGATGCTCTCTAGAGGTGCTCGCTTGATGTACATTAAAAATTGATAGAGATCCAAAGAACTATAAAAGGGATCTTCGTCAAATCTTCTAATTAGTGCTCTCGCTAGATCATCCCATGAGCTGATGCTTTGACGCCTGAGCAGTCTGTACCACTGCAATGCCCTTCCTTCCAAAGACTGAACCAAAAGTCTGATCATGATATCCTCATGATTTATGACATGGATCATTGACAAAGTAGCAATATCTTCAACATGCTTGAGAGCCATGCCTTCGATACCATCATATTTTTCTAGGGCCTTCAGGGCACCTTTGGGAATTTCATGTCGAATTTGGAGATTTAGAGGGCCAGGATCATCCCATCTAGGAAAAGCCCTCGCCTTTGTGGCAGTGGTCTGCGGGATCACGGCTATCGCCATTAAGTTAGAGTCGCCAAATGAACATTCTTTAAAAAAAAAACAGGCATCCACGATCAAGATTCGGATCTTCAACTCAACAAAGTCGCCAGATGAACTTACAACTCTCCGCTATGAGGCCAAGACAGCTCATCAAATCTTGATACCTCCGGGTGTTAAAACAAATGTGGATCTTTTTGAGATAGAAGAAGTCTGTCCCACCGGGCATGCCAAAAACTTTTGGTCACGAATCTGCCACAGGAAAGGATTTTTATATAAACTGCACCCTAGACCCAGCCAACATTGAAAGGCTGGAAGCAAGAAATGGCTCCCAGACCAATCTCCAGAGTGGGCTAGTTCCCTTACTATTCTAAAAAAAAATTAAGATTAGAGTTGCTGGAAAGAGATTAAAACTTTGTGAAAAGAAACAGGAAATATGGCCGTAGCCGAAGTTATAAGATCGGGAATAACAACAGCAGATCACTTAAAGTACAACAGACAAGTAAGCAAGAAGATATCAACTTAATTCCCGCACAACCGTACGCAGAAAATCCCTCCAAGATTACATTCTAGGACTCACTCCCTTACAAGCAATATTCAAATCCAACATGCAGAATTCAAATGTAACGACAACTAAGGAATATGAGTGTTATTAGAAATGTAAATAACAGAAAGGAAAATCACACAAACAACTGCTTGAAAAATCAGAGGCCAATTCTTTCATTCTTGCAAATGAACTTCAAGCTTTTAGCAGAAAACTCCCGACACTTGCAAATGAGATTTACATTGGTTTTTATAGAGGGCCGGCCTCTTGACAACATTTAAAATTTGCAATAGACCTCCTTGAGATCTACAATTTGTGCAATGAAAACAATGAACATGATCCCCTTAATTGCAGCCTCGAAGACCAAAAAATTAAATGCCATAAAGAGTTGGCAGTCTTAATTAAATAGTAATTCTTGAACATATGTATGAAACCGTTAGAACAATCCACGAATAGTAGCTTCGAATAAATGGAAATATTCAATTTTGGTAGCTTGGCGCATTCTTCTATCTTGACTACATTGGAAATCCGCAAAATATTTAATTCTGGACCGCATTTAATTCTTGGAACTCACAAAACTTCTTTGGGCCACAGCTTAAGCATGCATAATTAATAATGAAAATAAATGTGGCAAAAATGCCAACAGTACCACAATTGGTTGAGTAGATTCTCCAAGCCTACACAACCAAGTCACTAGTTAGTAGCCCCTGTTGTATCCACCTAATTTGGACCTAATATTATGAAAAGGGCCAAACAAATGGAACTTAAAGTAATGCACTAATAAAGCTGAAAACGCATTATAATATCTTACCTCTATAATTGATTTGCTATGATGTGGATGATTGAAACATATCTCTAATAGGAACCATCCCTATTGGGATGGTTCTATCTATAAACCATCCTTATCTAGATGATTTTTTTTGTGTTGAGCCTAATGAAATTTCCTTTGATGGAGGTCTTTTGTAGATTGTCGAGTAGCTCTGCTCCAAATTTGGTGGTTGTTTGAATCTAAATCTGCAACCTGTTCATAAAATAAGGGCATATAAAAAGAAGCACTATATGTTATCCATGGGGTTAGCACAAGAAAATATGGGTTTTCTTAATGCATACAAGTAGGGGCTAGAGTAATTTTGGTAGATTTTCTCTAAGCATCTACCTCATTCATGCAAATGAAAGGAAAAGGGGGTCTATTTGTAGATTTTTTCTAGGGTTTAGGGGGTGGTGAGGTGGATATGAAGTGGCATCAGTGCACCATACTTCATCAATGCTCTTGGGTGGAGGAAATTCATCACCCCACCCATATGCATTAAATGAGCATGGGTGCACCATGCCCCATTAATGCATAGGGGTGGAGAAATTCTTCATCCCATTAATACAAATGGATAAAGAAACTCTTCACCTCATTTATGTGCATTAAATGAGCATGGGAGGGGGTGTGGGTGCATGGGTATGTGAAGAGTAGGAAGTGAGGTAGACTAGGGTGGTAGGGTAGACTAGAATGGTGTGAACATAGGCTAGGGTGGTGGGATGGTCATATGGTGACCATGGGCTAGGTGTAGGTGTAACGTCCCAAAATTCCATGCAGGTGTCCTTTGTGGTAATAACCCACCTCACATAAGTTATTCTATGCATGTGTCCTTTGTGGTAATAACCCATGATTAATATATTTGTATCATCTCCACAATGAGTCAACTTATCCCTTTTTGTCCTTCAAAAGGGCACACCTATCTCTACACCATACATAAGTCCATCTATGTAGGTGCACTAAGGATATTGAGATCATGTTATATCAATTTCTTTAGTCACTCTCTCTCTATAAAATTATTTGCTTCTAGATATTTAGGTATATGTATTAAGATATGGCATCCATTACTCTTATAGGCTTCGTCGCAGTAATTATTATTCATTAATACAAGTGTGTATTACAAAAACTCTATAATTAGGTTCCTTCTAGTTTAACCATTACCTATACCATGAGTGACACCACATACTAATCATATGTAAGACTTAATAAACTCATCTAAGGTCTATGAAATACCATTAAAATTATCTTTATTAAAGAACATACACATGATAAATTATATTTAGAAATCAAAAATTCATGATATGACAATATTCAATTTTCTCATCACACATATGACGCAATATTTATCCTAGGAAAATTCCTAAGGGAAAGATCCAACCTTAAAATATATTCATATTTCATTAATTTAGTTGCTTCCAACACATTCATTCTAGGGGTCACATAAATCATACAATCATGAGCACATAAAACCCCATAGCTCTTATGCCTCAACAAAGTAAATTTATCTTTTAATTCACATTTCACAACCAATGAGGAGACCCCATAGTCACCTCAAATGAACTCCATGTTCATTATCCCTTTTATGAATATCATCATCATCAAGATAAATACATAAGAACCCATGATTCCCATATCCACATACATGAACAAATCCTTTAATTCATGTTACATAGTCATGAGGGAACCCCATAATTCCCTTAGATGAACTTTGCATTCATCCTCCAAGGATATATCCTTCCCTTGGTCCAAGCTCAAAGGAAACATCTCCTTCTTGTGAGTCTAATGTAGCCACACATCAATAAATCATTGCACAAGTCAACTCATTAGAGAAGACCCCATAATCCTCCCCAATGAGTTCCTATGCAAGCATATCATGAAGGAGAAGAACCTTCTCCTACTTACTCAAAGTAACACTTAATCACTACTACATATTAAAATTGATCATGTTAACAAAAAAGCGATTTTGAGCCATCTTGAGCATGCCCTAGGTGGGATTATTAATAGGAGCCATTTTTATGGCTCAATCCCTAGAAGTTCCCTAGAAATCCTAAGTTGAAGTTTACCTCCAAGTTCCCTAGAGTATCCAAGTACTCTCGCCTTCCATCCTCACTCACCATAACCCTTATATCCATCGTTGTCCCTCTTGCCTAGCCAGATCTATTTTTATAGATCTTTTCCTCAACCACTAAATGCTCTTGAGTGTTATCTGTCATCGTTGAGCCCCTCTGGGCACTTCCCCTCCACCACCAAGCACCTTTGGGTACCCTCTACCATTCTTGAGCACCCATAATAATTTCCTATAGCCATTGAGCACCTGTGGGCATTTTAAAATAGAGTTCTAAAGTCCTCCTAGCCTTCGAGCGATGTTAGGGCATCATCACACCAATCCACTGCAACAAATTTCATCAAATCAGAGAACAACAAATAAGCAAGGTAAATCAAATTCATTATTGTTATATTTTATTATGTTGTTAGGATTTATTCACATTTTGTTATTGCATAGCTAGGTTTTAGTCTTGATTTTTGAGGGTCTCACACTATGGAGCCCTCATTGTTATTACTGACTCATTTGCTATTTTCTTGTATGTAAATCTGGTAGCATTACATTAGCATTATGTAGCTGCTTAATCTGGAGTGGTTCGGCATCGAATAACTAGAATCCCACTCACTTATGTTGGGAGTAGAGATGCATTTTGAGACACCACCAGCATTATTTTGCTAGGTTTTCAGATAACCCTAGCTATTGTAAAATTTGTATCAAAGGATTAAAATATTCTTATTGTAACAATGGAGTTTTGAGACTCCCCCCATTAATAAAAATCATTCATTATGCAATATTATCTTTTGAGTTCAATTTATATCTTGTTATTTGGTGTCACATTTTTATCTTCACAAATGGCTATCACGATGGGACCCACTAAGGGATTCTTTTTATGATTTGCTTTATGAATTTATCTGCTATTTTTTGTCTTGTTTTGTAGGATTTTTAGAGGCACAAATCGAGCATTTTTTGTTGGTTAGGGTTTCTCAGGACTTGCAGGAAGTTGTAGAAGGTGCATGAATGCCCGATGGCGCTTGAGGGCCATTCAAAAATGCCCAGGTGTATTTCAAAAATATCCAAAGGTATTTTATAGAAATATAGAGTAGAAACATAGGCTATTTTATAAGTCTAATATTAAAACCCTAACTTTTATGTTTACATATTCTAGTAAACTTATGTTTTTTTCAGATTTCTAAGCTAAAAATAACATCACTAATTAATATGGTAAAACATTCATATTAGCTTGCATATTAGGTTTTAGATTAGTCATTTGCATCCATAAACACTTTCTATTTGAATTTTTTGGTTTTTTATTGTATTCGTAAATTAAAAAATATTGCATTCTAATTTCATGTGAATTGAAAAAAATTGCATAATTAGTTTACATTATAGGGTTAGGGATTATTATTTTTGTAGGTCTAAGTAGGAACATTATTCATATACTAAAAGTATCCCCATCCTTGGATGATTCCATATGGAGGAGTAGATGAACCCCCAATTGTCTAGAGCAGGTCTTAAGCGGTGTACTCTACATCCTTTGGAAAAATTGGTATTTTGGGTAGTGGCTTCTGATTTAGACTATCAAAAGTAGTTATCTTTCTAACATTGTATGAACACAATAGAAAATCATAAATTTTAAAAAATAATCACACACTACATGATTCACATTTAACAATAGTGGCTGGATTTCATCACCAACCATTGCTTGATATTTGGTGGCGATGGCTTTCATCTCCATCCACTAATATCTACCCTTAGAAACCTTAGGTCACCCCTGAGAAAACTTGCTAGATTTCATCACCAAAAATAATCTCGTTACCCTAGCTTAGCCATAGTTTTTATCTTTCTTTGGTTAATTCATATTAGCATATTTGAAACACACAAGATCAAAATCTAAGAAAATTAAATCAAATTAAAAGGAGATAATCAATGAATGAGGTAATATACATGTGTTAAAAAAAAATAGCATTGATTGTTTATTTTTCTTGTGAAATTTAAATTTTGTGTTTCATTTTACTACATAATATGTATTTTGGTTTATTTGCTTTATGGTCTTAACAAGAAAACAAAAGAAATCATTAAATCAAGATAATTTAATGGAACCTTCATCCACCTTCCCCACCACTTTTGTGGTATATTCCATGAATGTGATATAGGTAGATTTATCTACAAGTCCCTCACATTCCTTGTCACCCATAGCCTTTCATATGGTTGTTCCTCAAGTAGAGTCAACCTCACCAACCATTGATCACCACATTACCCACATAGACATGGTATGAGTAGAAGCTCTTATGAAGTCTTCTAACTATATCTTAGATTCAGTCCCCAACTCACCTAGATAATATCCTTCTTCATATAAGGAGCTTGTTTATTCCTAGTCACCATCTAGCTTAACACAGGTGTACACTAACCCTCTTTTAGAGGTATCAGTTGCACCTTACTTTCATATATCCATTCCCCAACCCTCATGTGCTCCTAGCACTTCATACACATCCACATACACTAACCCCTTGTATGAAGCACATGTAAAATTTTTTTCACAAGTTTTAACCTCACAAGTTACCATACCAAATGTAACTTGTCCCACAGCCACATCTTCCATACCATCTACTTCCATACCCTCTACTTCTGATAGATAAATTAGGTATGGGAACACTTGAATAAATTTTTTAGGTAGCATCAAAACACTCAATAGCAAGTGCAAGTGAATTCTAAGCCTTTACCAAACTCTACTTAGACTATCCTCATTAACCAGGGTCCATCCTAGACACCACAGTCTTTTATGGTTTCTATCCTAGTTCCTCCACCAAGTCATATCACTATCCATGCTATTCCCATTGGCCAACCCAGCCATAACCCTCATGCATCAACCTCATTCTAAAATTCTCCATATTTTCATCATCAATATCTCATTCATCAATTTCCATCAAATTCACCTAGTTATCATCACCAATATCAGCATCATTTAGTCACTCCATAGCATTTTTCCATCCCACCTCAAAATAATCAAGTAATTTAGGGCTTCCACATTCCTAAAGAAGACCCTCAAATTAAGGCCATGCAAAAATAGATAGATCAATTGATACAATGTACTCCTGGTTTGACAAATTAAAAACCAACTTTATGTCAATTGATCAATCAACCCATTCATCTTTCGATACCATAACTATCATATCTGAAATATTTCACGATGCCTAAGTTTGAAAAATTCAAGGGAACTAAGGATCCCAAAGAGCATGTGAGCATGTTTGTACATGCATGTTTTAGAATTCAAAATGACAATGCTCTCATGCTTAGAAAATTTTCTTAAACATTAGGAGGAGATGCCATAGAGTGGTATAATCAATTACCCATTAATAGTATTTATACTTTTGAGTAGTTGATTGACCAATTATTTGAGTGTTTTATCCTAAATGTTATAAATAAAGTCTCATTGTCTGATGTTTATGCTTTAAGAAAACATGATGATGAGTCTATCTACAATTTTGGAAATCATTGGAGGGTTGTCATTACCAGGTTACCATTCACCTTACCAATGGATGAGTTAATCAAACTATTCACTAGGAGTTGTTTAAAACCTATCGCTTGGATGCTTTAAATAAGACTTATAATTCATTTGAAGAATATTTAGCTCATGCTAGTGTCATCGAGGAAATAAAAATTCAAGAAGGCATACTTAAGCCTAATAAAAAGGAATGGCAACATAAGGGTCAATATAAAAGCAACTATTCTGGCCAACCAAAATCAACATAGGCTACCCCAACCAGTCAGCCCAATCACATTAATCAAGTGGTCATGAGCTAACTGATAATGGCTCAACAACAGTTAGTGCAAAAACCACCACAACAAATTGCTTATAATGAAGATGTCCTAACTAACTTAAAATAACTATGTAGTTTACAAGGAAATATTCAATCAATCCATCATTTTTTGTGTAACTTTCTGATAAATATAGGCCATTCAATAACCTAATACAAAAGGGGGTGTCATTATCTTGGACAAATGAGTGTTATAAAGTCTTTGATGATATTAAGCAATACCTAGCTTCTCCACTAGTCTTAGCTCCTCCTCACCCGGGGGTCCCTTTCTATATTTATATTTTAGCAACGAAATTTGCATTATGGACAATGCTTACACAAAAAGCAAATAAAATCGAGAGCAAGTTGTCTACTACATTAGTCAAACATTGGTAAGCTATGAAACTAGATATGCTTATGTAGAAAAATTGTGCTTAGAAGTGGTTTTTACCACTAAGAAACTTTGACACTACATGCTTAGTCACACAACATATGTCATAGCTAGAGAAAATTATTTGCATTATATGATATCTCGCACTTACAACAACACTCACACTGCTAAATGGATAATGCTCCTTACTACATTTTATCTTGAATTTATTAGCCAAAAATCCATTAAAGTTTAGGTAATTTATGATCAACTTGCGAAAGCTCCACTAGCTAGTGATCATCCTTTGATTATTGAGCTCCTAAATGATGTGATATTTGTTGTCATTGAACAATAAGAAGATTTCATTCCAAAGGAATACATTTATATCACACTATTATTTGATGGCTCTAAGTGTGCAAAATGTCAAGGTGTTGGATTTGTGTTCCATACACCCCAGGGGGTACCTATCCCCTTATAATTCAAAATTGAATTCCATTGCACAAACAACATAGCAAAGTACAAAGCCTTAATCTTAGGTCTTCAATCAGCTATAGCTATGAGCATTAAGCATATCAAGATATTTGGTGATTATCAACTTTTTATCAAGAAAATAAATGGAGAATACTAATGCAAAGAACCTACCATTAAGCTTTACCATGAAGTAGCAATGAAATTGCTCAATAAGTTTGATTGGTATGAAATCAATAGTTTATCATGATTGACTAATAGATTTGCAGATGTAATGGCCTCTCTTAGATCATTGATTTGAAAAGACTCATTTAGAGAGGTACAACCCCTTATCATTTCAATGATATCTAAATATGCAATTGTTCATGATGAATCTAAAGACAAAAAATGATATTTGCTTTATCCAGTTGGATCCTTATGAGCCTTGGTAAAACTATATAGTAGCCTTTATCAAGTTTGGAACACTCTCATCTAACATGTCTCAAACTGCCAAATGCACTTTCAAGAAAAATGTAGCTTGTTTCATTCTCTTGGGGGACGTGTTGTATAAACATGGTTATGATGGAGTCCTTCATTAACTCGAGTCTAGTGAGGCACAAAGAGCCATAGCTGAAGCCCATGATGGTACTTGTGGTGGTCATTTTAGTGGAACGGCCATTGCAAATATTATATTATGCATGGGTTATTATTGACCCATAATGGAACGTGATTGTTGCACATATGTTAAACATTGTAAGAAATGTCAAGAACATGCTAATTTAACTCATGTACCATCACAAGCTTTATAGCATATTCAAATGCTTTGGCCCTTTTCACATTGGTACTTAGATCTAATTGGAAAAATTCTACCTCCTTCCTTGGGACAACATACATTCATCATCACAGCCACTGAATACTTCATAAAGTGGGTTGAGGTAATTCCTCTAACTAGTACGATAAGACCTAGAATTGTGGATTTTATACTTCACCATATTATTTGTCATTTTGGTATTCCCTAAAAAATTATTTCATACAATGGTAAGTCTTTCAAGAATAAGGACATTCAAACACTTTGCAAGAAGTATACTATTCAACATAGTTTCTTGACTCCTTATCACCGACAAGAAAATGGGCAATCAGAAGCTTCCAACAAGACCTTAATTGCTATTCTCAAGAATTTTTTCAAAGAAAATAGTAGATATTGGCATACACAACTTCCATTGGCATTATAGGCTTATCAAACAAGCATCTGCATGCCTACATGGGCAACACCATTTTCATTGGTCTATGAAGTCAAAACAATCATACCTCTTAAGCTCGAGATCCCCTCCTTACAAATATCTTTGCAAGAATTCATAGATGATGACACTGCTGACAAGCACATCTTGACCAACTCAAAATTCTTGATGAGAGATGAGTCAATGCTTTAAGGCATTTACGATTTTAGCAAGACTACCTAAAGCATGCTTACAACACCAAAGTTCATCTACGTGAATTCCAAGTAGGAGATCTTATCCTTAAAGAGAACCAACAAAACACCAATGCATTATTGCATATTCATGATAAATTTGTGGCTAATTGGTTGGGTCCATACATTATTACACAAAGAGTGGGTAACAATACTTATAGGCTTTCCAATCTAGAGGGAGAGGAAGAACCTGAACCACACACTTGAGAGCATTATATGCATGATTTTATTTATATATATGTATATATATACATGGCTAATACACAAAAATATTTGCATACATTTCATTCACAACATTGCATTTCCTTTGCATATACACTTCATTTCAAAAACAATGCATTAACACACATTTCATATTGCATTTAACATTTCACAAACATTGCATTCACACACATTTCATTTTGCATTGCATTCACATCCACATTTCACATGTCATATTAGGGATCATTTATTAAGTTCAAGGTCTTAATTGGTCCAACAAAATTCATGTTGCCTTAATCAGGGGCACCTTCACAATATCATCCACACAATTCTACCAATTCAAATTGCCATTCGCATAAACCACATTTCCATAAAATTCCTAGGTGTTTTTGATCACTCAGCCACTCCTAGTGTTTTAAGCAAACTCCAAAATACATGTCAAGTTCTTTTTAGGACCATCACACATATACACTAATAAAATATTGAAATCTAGAAATTGACTCCAAAACACTCTTGAACCAAACACAATTTCACATCTTAAAAACATCTTGTGTCAAATAGGGATAACACCATACTTGGTATAAACCTCGAAGTGAAAAGGGTCATCCTTGCTAGTCCCATCATGCAACATAGTCCATAAGAATAGTGGTTTTCATCACTATCATAGTTGCTTCCAAATCCAAAATATGGAGTAGTAAGGATAGGGTACAATTCTCATCATACTTAGGTTGAGAATATGATTCCCCAAAACTCTAAATCTTTTACATCACACACCACTGATCATTGGGTTGTAAGTATCGTACTACATTTCTAGTCATAGGATTAGGTAGTCATCCTTAAAACTTAAGAGATCAAAACACAAATTGTGGACTATGGAGTTAGCCTCCATCGAAGCTATAGATGCTTGACTTGCAGTGGAGTATGCTCATGCATGGCGACACATCTCTTTTAAAGGGACCTTTGATCGTACATAAGGACAATCTAGCTTTAAGGTCTCATACATAATATATTATACCTAATTTACTCAAGATGAGTTAATGAAATCACTTGCACACACATTGGTTCTTAATTGCCTTGAGTTATTACCATGCTACTCATTCACTAAATGAATTCAGTGCACACTCATTTGGTCCTAGAAGGATTAGGTAGTTTTAGTGAGTTTGTTTGATACCACAAGTATATCTGAGTCTCTGCAAAACAATCAGTTTTCCATATCAACATCCATATCTTCTTCAATATCAACATCCATATCTTCTTCCATGTCAACTTCCATGTACATTTATTGCCTAGTGAGCATATCACTCACTAATCCTATCAATTTCCAAGGGAACCTGCACCCAGTGTTGTTTAGACCACGATGTTGGCCAACACAAAATGAAGAGCATCCAAATACTTTTCCACATACATGGACAAGTAGGGAATACCTCCACTCTCCGCCCTCATACCCTACCAACTAGTTTCAAACATCTTCCTCATCTCCATCCATCGATCGTGTCCAACCTCAATGTGAATTCCCTCCATTGGTACCTTGAGGATGCGGTATACATCCTCAAGTGTAATAGTCATCTCTCTGATAGGAAGCTAAAAAGTCCCCCTATTTGGATCCCACCTCTCCATCACCATGTCAACATGGGCTACCTTTGCTAGCCCCACAGCCTCCAAAAACTCCCACTTATCCTCTAATACTTCCTTCCTCATCCTAGGAATTTATGGTGAAAACTAGTGCCGAGCCTCCAAAATCCTAAGCTACAACACAACAGAAAATATTTGTCATTTACACATGCAAAAAAAAATCACAAAATTTTTCTTTTTGCACAAAAAGAGAGTTACCTCAGTAGCTCGCACTCCAGCCTCAGCCCTAGCCTCTGCACCTGCTCCCTCCATTGCCATAGCTTCCACACCCATGTCACTTCACCCCTCTTCACTCCATTTTCCCAAATGTAGCTTCTCAAAATTTCAAATGCACAAATGAGCTTCATTTCTCATCTTGTCAGCTATTTATAGCTGCTTCAGGTGCCTTGAGATGCCCATGGGCATTTCATAGTGCATTGAAGTGCTCCAAGGTATTTGTAGAAGTGTCCAAACACTAGCGGGTATTTGTGCAGGCTTAAAGCGTCAACTGGCATTTGGCTTCAATTTTGATAAAATATAAATTTTTACAAAATATTGGTTTATTCCCACCAATTCAATTCATCTTGCATTCATACATCTATTCCATAATATTAATAGGTTTTGTGAATATTCCAACTGATTTGGATGCATAATTTTTATTTGTGACCACAAATTGCAAATCCACTTAATAAGTTACAAAAGCACTCCAAAATGGTCCAAATATTCACAAAACGATCACAATCATCACTCTCATCATTCATACATCATCATCAAAATCATTTCATATCATCATTTACATATTTGCCAAGTTCAAACAACATGCAAGTGAGTCTTGTATCTAGTGGGTTTTTCTATATACTTGGTGATTGCAGTGATTTGCATCCATGCAACTCGGTAAGATGAAGAGCCTACCATAAGGATACTTGGTCATTTTCATCATTCCATATCTCTTTGTTCTAAATCAGCTTCATATTTGGTACTTCACATTTTTAGTGAAACCTTACCCAGAACAATTTGCAGAAAATTTATCATTGATGGTCTAGTTCGTGGGGCTTAAAACATGGACAAAATCACATTTTATCATTACACATTTCCCTGATAATCATCATGGTGATTGGCTTTAACTAGGATGATTGGTTTTGACCATAGGAATTATCTGACAGTCACTAGTTGGCCCTCCAAAATTGACTATTTTTACTTTTTGCATATTCATTTTTGCATAGCAATGATGTAAGAGGGCACATTCTTCAATAGCATCGAATCACTCCAAATTTGGGGTAACCACATTTTTTTTTGAATTTCCCACAATAGGATACATCTTACATGAACATGACATTTATACTTGGCAAAAATTCCTTCATTTGTTGGGGCAAATACAGACACATTTTTCATCATATTGTTCACAAATCCCTTCATCTATTGGGGAAAAAATAGACATAGTTTGCATCACATATTTCACAAAACCCTTCATCTATTAGGACAAAAACAAACACACCATTTCACATTTCTCACCAATCCCCTTTCCACCACTGGGGCAAAAATGGTATCACATTTACATCATTCATACTATCCATCATTCACTTGCACATATTTTTCAATTGCCTCGTGAGATTCATCTATAAACTCATTCACCAATTGAGGGGGTAAGCTACACAAAATTCAAATTCTTTCATTATTTTATCCCTAAGCTTGTTTTTCACATCCCAAGAGAAAGATGCTTCTACACCTTGCCCAAACAAGTGTCTTGTGTTTTTACACTGTGTAGATTAAAAATACACGCCAAACAGAAATTTAAAATCACAATGACAGAGTACAGAATAGTTGCACAAAAACAAACGATTTCTATTAATCGATGGAGTTTAAAAACTCCTTTTTGAATACAACTAGGCCTGTAACCCTTTATTTGTGATACACAGTTACAAGTTATGCTAGGGTTCTCCGAAACCCTAGCTGGCACGAATGGTGGCGCTTCCGAAGAACATATCTTCAATCCCAACAGAGTGAGTGGGCTTTGTTGTATTCCTTGCTTGGACCACTCCAGCTTAATCAGCTACCATCAATAAACTGGATCTGTTATCAAAAACCTGCACACATTAACACTATCAAGGAGTTAGAAATTAATGAGAGGGCTCCACTACGTGAGCCCTCAGAAACAATCTAAAATCCTATAAAAATGGAATGCAGGAAATCAATAACAGATTAATACATAAAATACGGCTACTTGCTTTAAACTAATTTATACCTATTCTCTGTTAACGCAACTAGACTAGGCGACACCTGGAAGTAATGTTGTTGTCAGAATAGGCTGCGGAAGGTGCCCTGGTGCACTCGCCGAACGCCCACGTGCTTCTGGATCTGGATTATAGATGTCGGTTTGAGTCTGTGGCTGTAGGTAAACGCCCGTGGGCACTTGTTAAAGGCTCGTGGGCACTTGGTGAAGGGGTAAACGCCCGCGGGCACTTGCGACAGGAATGGGAGATTCTGCATAATGCTGCAGAAGGAATGGCGGCGAAAGCGGCGACAGAAGCGGTGATGGATGCGACGAAAGGGTAGCCTTAAGAGAGGAGATAACAGTAGAAGAATTAGAATCAGAGATAGAAGTAGCAAAAGACATAGCCTTTGAGCCATCAAAGTGACTCGATTTATAATCCACTCTTAGGGCACACTTTAGGGTTTTAACGACACTTTGAACGTGTGGCTAAGATTAAAGCGGATCCAAAGGTAGAGAATAAATCTTGGTTGTGAAATGGATTAAGATGGATGGACGGATGAGATTAAATGAAGGATGGACGGCTCAGATTAAATCACTTAAAAAATTATTTAAATATATATATTAAAATATTAAAATATTAAAATATATATATAAATATTAATTTAAATAAATTTGGGGATGAAAAATGGCAAGAAAGGTGAAATTGGGCCAAATAATGGCGGGAAAAGGTGAAATTGGGCCAAATAATGGCGGGAAGGTGGATGACCGACACGTGGCTGACAGGAAGGTATAGATGACTTGCAAGTGGCTGGATTTTGGTGTCTACAGATGCCCCTTTTTGAGCTGCTTTGTGTGAAGACACAATGCAGCACAAAAACTTAGGACACCTGAAAAGCTGGATCAGACGCAACTCTCTCTCAAGACTAAAGCACAACTTTGAAGACCAAAGAATATTTAAAATTTATCAGCTTACCCCCTCAATTGGCGAGCGAGAATGGTTCTCACAAGCCAATTGGAAGAAATTCAAAAGAAAATGAATTGTTTTTGCCCCAACGGTGAAAAAGGGGTTGGTGTATGAACCATCTGTTTATGTCCCAACAGAAAAGGGGTTGGTGTACAAACCAGAAAAGAATATGATTGAAGACGATATGAGTGATGTGAAAAATGAACCATTTTCTGCCCCAATGGTTAGAAAGGGATTTTTGCCAAATTTTAAATTCCATGATCATGTAAGATGAATTCCACTATAGGGAAGTTAGAAATTGATAACGGATGCCCCAACTCCTGTGGGTGAATCCATACTGTTGATGAAATTGCCTTGTTGGCGCCATTGATATGCAGAGATGCAATATGAAAGAGTCCAGAACTTCAGAGATGCTCCTAGTGACTGTATGGATAATTCCTTGGGTCGAAAGCAATCAACCTAGGTATCCTTAATCTCTAGCAAGACTCAAAATAATGATGATATTGAAGATTTGTCCACGTTTAATGCCCCATGAACTAGGCCATCAATGACAACTGTTGAGCAAATTGATCTTGGTATGAGGTCACTTGAAAAGTAGGATACCAAAAATTGATTTTCAATTTTCAAACGGTGAAATAATTGATGATGATAAATGGTAAGTGTCCTTATGGTGGTTTAATCCTCTTACCGAATTGCATGGATGCAAATCGCTGCAATCGCCAAGGTGATAGAATATACCACTAGATACGAGGTTTACTTTAATTTGATTTGGCAAAAATATGCATGATGAAATAAGAATGAATGAAATTGACGATAGATCAGAAGAATTGATGAATGTTGTTAATTTTGTGAAGGTTTTGAACGTTTTTAACCCAATTTGTAAATCAACGATGAATGATGCGCTTTTTGAGCAAAATGACAAAATTTGTTTCCAAAACTGTTGTAACATTCACAAAATGTTTTATTATGATAAGAAGAATGAATGGATTCAATTTGATGAAATTTGGAGGAGGTAAGCTTCAATTTTGTAAGTTTTGTTCTTTTATTCAATACTGACACCAAACGCCGGTATGCATTTGGAGGTGGCAGAAATGCCCGCCGGTGTTTGAATGCATCATGAAATGCCCCACTGCATCTGAATGCACCATGAAATGCCCCACTATGTTTTAGGGCACCAAAACCAGCTATTTAAACAATTTTAGCGAGAATTTTGCTCATTTGTGTGTTCGAGCTTGAGAGAAGTGCGTCTGAGGGAGTGGAATGAAGTGAAGTGAAGTGAAAGGTTGTGTGGGATATTGAAGCACGCGGGAGCTATGGCAGAGATGGGAGCGGACACGCCAGTGCAGCCAGCTGAGGTATTTGTTTATTTAAGCAAGTACTTTTATTTTTTTTTTTTTTTTTTTTTTTTTTGGAAAAAATTTGTAACCAATTTTTGTTTTGTTGTTTTGCAGCTTAGGGTGTTAGAGGCATGACACCGATTCTCCCCTATCATTTCGAGGATGAGGAGGTCATTGTCCCAAGAATACTGGGAGATATTGGATGCAGTGGGGCTAGAGGACACATTGTTTAGGCATCACATTGTGTTGCCTGATCCTCCATCCTCCTCTGTCTCTAGGCGTAGTGAGTCTAGGCACACCACTAGGTCTAGGGCTCCTACTAGGTCTTAGGGGTCCTCTTTTGATGGTTAGCTTAGTGCTTAGATGCACTCTTTATGAGCCTTGGTGCTCTATTGTACTTTGTAGCCTTTTGGCATTCACTGTACGTTTTGATCTTTATACATACATATACATGGCTTTTATTTTTAGTGTTTTACTTTCTTTTGTGTGAATGCCTATGTTTTTGTGATGCATGTTTTTATATGTTTTAATGCATATGTGATGGATATGGAATGCAAAGCTATAGATGATTAATGTGAGACTAAGTAAATGAAATATGCACTAAGAAGCACTCATACTTTTAGATAGTTATATTTAGCCAACTGTTATCATAATTGTTTAATCAGGGGCACCGAACTTGGTAGCTTGTGAATGAATGACGTATGGAATGACATGAATATGGAAGAAGATATGGAGGTTGATATGGAAAAAAATATGGAGAAATATTGTTTTACAAAGACTCAAACATGCTAGTGATATCAAACAAACTTATTAACACTGCCTAATTCAACTAGGACCAAATGTGTGTGCATGTGAGTTCATTAACCAAATCAGAAGCATGGTAGTGACTCTAGGCAATCAAAAAAACCTGTGTGTGTGCAAGTGTGTTCATTAACCTCATCTTGCAAAAATTAGGTAACCCTGTTATGGAGAAGACCCCAAAGCTAGTTTGTCCGTATGAGCATTCAGAGGTCTCTTTTTTAGGAGAGACATGTCGCCACGCAAATGAGTATACTCCACTGCCAGTCAAGCGTCTATAGCCCCGATGAAGGTTAACTCCATAGTCCATGTTGTTTTTTACCTTTGTAAGCCTTTGGGATGACTACCTATCCGTCTGACTGGACAAGTAGTATGATCCTTACAACTTATTTGGGATCAGTGGTGTGTGAAAAATGTTCATTTCCTTAGAGCTTTGGGGAATCGGATTCTCAACCGAAGTATGATGAGAATTTTACCCTATCCTTACTACTCTGTTTATATTTATATTTTGTGATTGCTTGTGATAGTGGTAAGAACCACTATTTTATGGACTATGTTTGCATGATAGGACATACGAGGATTACCCTGTTCACTTCGAGGCACAACCCAAGGATGGTGTTATCTCTCTTTGACATAAGATGTTTTTAATATGTGAAAATGTGATAGGTTCAAGACCGCTTTTGAAATCATTTCCCAATACTCAAGATTTTATTTTAGTGTAATTTGTGATATGGCCCTAGAGAACTTTAACATGCATTTCGAAGTTTGCTTAAAACACTAGAAATTGCTGAGTGACTGAAAACATTTTGGCAATGTAAATATGTGCAAATGGAAAATGGGTGTACGAATGACAATTCGGTTTGATGGATTTTATGAAGGTGCCCCTGATTAAGGCAACATGACTTTTGCTTGACCAAATTTTATAGCAAAAAGATAGAATGGTCTCTAACATGATATGCAACTATGGCTGAAAATGAAATGTTATGGTTTTCAATGAGATGTATGCACATGAAATGCAATGTTTTTGAATGAGATGTATGCAACTAACAATGAAATCCAAATTGATAAAACTTTAAAGGACACGGATTGAAAGTTGGAGCTCTGGCGATTTGGCATTTTGGCGGGAATCTCTCTGTGCAGGCAACAGGTGCTGTTCTTGGACTCCCGAAGCGTAGGATAATCCAGGCCCTCAGGTGGTTTTCTGTGTTGTTCTATTTCTGGGGTTTTGAAGGATTGTTTGCCGCTTCTGGAGGGCCCAATGGGGTCTCCTCCAAGTCCTCTTTCTGGGAGAAAGAGCTCCTATGCTAAAATGCTTAAGGACAATCCTTCGTCATCTAATGGCGAAGCGCAGAGAAATACTTTGAATATGATGCTCAAGAATGCTGGTAAGGGTTTCACGGCACATCGTGTCAATGGTTGCCTTCCACAATCTGCTTCAAGACCTAAGATTGTTATCGAACCAAAGTTGGTAGAAGACACAATTTTATACAAAGCTAATCATGATTTGATTTGCAAATTCATGGGTATACGACCAACCCTGAATTTCTTGCACACGTGGGTCAGACAAAATTGGGAGCCCCATGGTGAGTATTCCCTTTGGTTTATCAGCAATGGGTATTTCATCATTAGCTTCTCTTCCTTAGCTGATAGAAACAAGGCGTTTGAATCAGAGAAGAGAAACCATGGCCCGGCAGGGTTATTTGTCCAACCCTGGAGAGTGGGATTCGATCCCCGCATTGAACCCACGGCTGTCCCGATCTGGATTCGGCTGTATGCTCTGCCAATGGAGTTTTGGGGGGAGCCGGTCTTGGAAATGATAGGCAACTCCCTGGGCAGATACCTGGGCATTTCAAGGGATACTATAGAAGGTATCTCTGGTGTCTATGCCAGAATCTGTGTGGAAATGGACATCAGTCAACCTCTACCAGCAGAGGTGGAACTGGAACTGGCAGAGGTATCCTGGATCCAACAGTTAGACTATGAGGCACTGCCTTTCAGATGCAGAGTCTGCCATAAACATGGGCACTTGGCCCGGTTTTGTCCAAACCTCTTGAACTCCAAAACGGAAGCCCAGAATGGTATGCCAAATCGCTCCAGAGAGGAAAAGTCTTCTTCTGCTAAAGAAACTTCTAATACTCCTCAGGGCAATGAGGGTCAGAAATATGGCTTTGAATAGGCCAAGCGAAGGAGAAAGCCGAAGAAAAATGGTAAGGAGCAAATTCAATCTAAGCCAACTAACAGATATGAAATCTTTAAGTCATTAGTGGATCAGGAGGATCAGAATATGGAAGGTGTAGATGGGAATATTGAGACCCATAACCTTCAAACTCATGTCTCTCCTTCATCTCCTCCTATTTTAGAACAGGTGTTTGTGCCCTCTGAGGTATTGCCGTCAGAAAATGCAGGGACACTAATAGTGCACTCCCAAGCGCCGCCAGTAATTAATGATGTTAGCATGGGAATTGCAAAAAAAAATAGAGAAAGGCCAGCCCTGGGTATCTCTCAGGTAGAAAAGAGATCCAAAAACTGCAACACTCAAGGAGCGGGCAGAAAGTCAAATAAGGATCTGATTGCAGCTCAAGGGGATAAATTGATCAATGGAGGATCGATGAGGACTATTGATTCTTACTGCTCTCAAGGTTTTCAATGATAATACAATCTTGGAATGTTAGGGGTTTAAACAGTAGAACCCATCAATCTGTTGTTCAAAGACTCTTAGGAAAATGTAAAACAGACTTCTTTCTTATTCAGGAAACAAAAATGTCTTTAGATATTATTAGTAAAATAGTTAATAGAATCTGGCGGGGCGCTGGACATATGGATGTGGCTGCCCAAGGAGCTTCAGGGGGGATCGTCACTCTCTGGAATCCTTTGGACTGGACTGCAGTAGAACATATAGCTTGGAGGGGTGTCCTTACATCTCACTTCAGAAATAACTTCACAGCAGAACATGTCTTAATCACTAACTTTTATGGGGCCCAAGACCTAGATGGTCAGAGGCTTCAATGGAAAGTTGTTCATAATATGAGGTCATCTAGAGAATACCTAGACTGGATTATTGCAGGGGATTTTAATGCAAAGTTATCTTCTCGTGACCAGGAAGGTGGCTCCCCAATTTTGAATCCTGGGGACTGGATTCTGATTGCCCAGGTCCAAACCTTTCAATTAGTTGATGTTCAATGCCCTAGATCCTATTTCACTTGGACTAACAAGAGGCAGGAACCACACAGCAGGAAGGTCAAGTTAGATCGGTTTCTGGTCTCTGAGGAAGCTTTTGTAAAATGGAATACCAAGTTTCAGATTTTGGAGGGCCCTGTTTCTGATCATTCTCCCATTTTGCTGGAGGGAGGGACTTTGATAGAACAGCATCACAGGCCTTTTAAATTTGAGAATTTTTGGTTGCAAAAGGAGGATCTTCGTCAAAAAATTCCACAATGGTGGGAAGCAGGCCGTCCTCCTTTTGGGACAGCAATGTTCAAATTTCATAAACAACTTCACTATGTTAAACTTCAACTGAAACAATGGAGGAAAGAAAATAAGTCAGATTTTTAGCTCCAAAGGGCCCCCTTGATGGCCAGATGGGAGGAGGTTCAGAAACTCTTTAGGGAAGGAACAATTATTGAGCAACTCAAATCCGAAGATGATGCCTTGCGCAAAGCGGTTGAGGCCATTGATAACCAAGAAGAGACATACTGGAAACAGAGGGCAAGAAATACTTGGATACTAGAAGGGGACAGAAATACCAAATTTTTTCACCGATCAGCTTGTGCTAGGAGACAGCTGAACAATATGGAAGCCCTTAATGATGAGAATGGTCATACCTTGGATACCCTTCCTGATATGCACCAACACTCAATTGATTACTTTTCTAAACTTTTTACTGAAAGTATGGAACAGGATGCTGAGGCTCAGTTTGAAGTTCTTAATGTCATTCCTACTATCATCTCTGAAGAAGAAAACCAGGCCCTGCTTAGACCCATTGAGATAAATGAACTAAGAAATGTGGTCTTTGGTATGAATACTGGTAAATCTCCTGGCCCAGATGGCTTTCCTATTGAGTTTTTTCAAGCCTTTTGGGATACTTTGGGGGAGGATGTTTTGGCTGTAACAGAGGAATCCAGAATCAATAAAAGAATGCTCAGGGCTATTAATCATACCTTCATTTCTTTAATTCCAAAAGGGGAGGAGGGAACTCAGATCTCAGATTTTAGACCTATTGCTTTATGTTACGTGATTTACAAAATAATCACCAAGACAATGGCTGAGTGGCTTAAACCACTTCTCCATAACATCATCTCTCCTGAACAAGGGGGCTTCATTGAGGGAAGACAAATCTTGGATGGGGTGATTCTTGCCCAGGAGGCTATCCATACTATGCAAAAATCGGGTAATAAAGGAATGTTTATTAAATTGGACATGTCCAAGGCTTATGACCGGGTGGAGTGGAGCTTCTTGTCGAAAATTATGGCAGCCTTTGGCTTCTCCCAGGACTGGATTGATTGGATCATGAGCTGTGTGTCTACACCGTCTTATTCTGTTCTTATCAAGGGTCTTCCCTCGCTCCCTTTCGGAGCCTCTTGTGGCCTTCGTCAAGGAGACCCCTGCTCTCCCTATATTTTCCTCATTCTGGCTGAAGGATTAGGCAGACTCTTCTTGAGGAGAAGGCAACAAGGCCTGCTAACTGGTGTCAAGGTTGGAGAGGAAACCTTGACCCATTTGCAGTTTGTGGACGATACTGGATTGGTTGGTGTGGCCGGTCTCAGGGAAGCCAGAGGAATCAGAGATACTCTTAATGTTTACCTTAGGGCCTCAAACCAGGTCCTCAATGACAGGAATTCTAAAGTGGTCTTTTTCAATCTTGACCAAAGGCTGCAGGATAGAATTATTGAGATCCTGGGATTCACTAGGACTTCTCTTCCAATTGTTTACTTGGGCGTTCCCCTGCATTTCAAAAAACTAAAATTAGATATCTGGAAGGATCTATTAGAAGGTATCAAATATAGAGTGAATCACTGGTCCCACAAATGGCTAAGCTATGGGGGTAGATTAACCTTCCTGCAGTCTGTTATTCAGGCTATGCCAATCTATAAATTCTCTATCCTGGCTGCCCCTCATTCCATCTGGAAAGAGCTGGACAAAATGGCTAGAAAATTTCTTTGGGAAGGTGCAAACGGGGAGAAAAAATGGGCTCTGGTTGGGTGGGATAAAGTTACCCAGCCTAAGAATAAAGGAGGGTTGGGCTTGAGAAGCGCCATGCTTAATAACAGAGCCTTGGCTGGAAAACTATATTGGAGGTGGATTTCCCAGCCAACCTCCCTATTCAGTCGACTCCTATCCAGCAAATATTTGGGCCCTGTCCACCCTACTGAAGTGGGTCACTTCCCCCTGGATGGCACTGGTTCCTTAGTGTGGCAGACTCTCAAGCTTGGATCTCAAGTCATAAAAGACCAGCTTTTTTGGAAAGTGGGAAACGGGGATAAGGCTCATTTTTGGACCGATTCTTGGGACCAGTACCCGCCCATCATTGCTATGTTTCCTGAATTACAGCCAATCAAGTCCGCCATAGAAGCCCAGGGATGGATCCGCATCGAAAGCTACTTCAACACCAGCCATTTGGGGGAGTATAAATTTAAAAAGTTTAAGAGGTGGGAGGAGTGGCCAATAACAATCCCTCCAGAGCTGGCACCCATCTTGAACAAAATCTTGTCTGAAAGGTTCCTTACTGGGAGGGATGAGGAGGATGAATTAGCCTGGGGCTATGGGAGCCTTGGGGTCTATTCAGTTAAGGATGGTTATGAGCAGATCCTCCCTGCGCCTCCCCCGCATTCTTTTTCGGTCCAGGATTGGAGAAGGATTTGGCATCCCAAGGGCTGGTCGAAAGTGAATTTCTTTGCCTGGCAGCTCATGCACAATGGATTTCTCACCTTTGACAAGCTCAGAAGTAGAGGAATCATCGGTCCCTCTTAGTGTGCTCTGTGTCATAAACATGAGGAAACTGCTGATCACCTGATGTTCGAGTGCCATTTTTCACATAAGATATGGAAGCATTGGTTCTCTCAATATAAATTTTAGGAAAATGGTGATTTAAATCATGCCAAAGTTTGGGAAATATGGAAAAGGGGCAGATTTAAATCTACAGCTCTCTGTATTGGATGGGAGCTCGGCTTTCTCTTCATTTGGTGGCAATTTTGGCTGGAGAGAAATGTCCGGATCTTCAGAGATACTTTCTCCTCGACTGACGGAGTCTGGCAGGTCATTTGGAGCAAAGTTACAGAAACTGTGGCCATCAATGTTGATGAGGAGAATCAGGTTGGTCTTGGGCTTTCAGAGGAGGGGGTAGAGGGTCCAGAGAGACAAGATAGAGAATGCTGGAAACCTCCCCCAGCAGGTTGGATCAAGATCAATACGGATGGGGCTGCAAAAGGCAACCCGGGCAGTGCGGGTATTGGTGTTGTCTATCGGGATCATGTTGGTTCGGTGCTCTACTGGGAACTGTAGGGTTTGGGCAGAGCTACAAACAACGAAGCAAAATCCATTACGATCAAGTCTGCTTCTATTTGGGCTGTTAAGCAGGGTCATAGGAGGATAATTATTGAATCCGATTCACAAGTTCTGGTCGGCGCTCTTGACTACATGCGAAACTTCTCCTCGAAAGCTTGGAGGTTGCAGATTTTGATTTCCCAAATCAAGGATTTATGGAGGGAGTTAGATGATGTGATCCCGGTTTATGTGAGACGAAATTTGAACAAGGTGGCTGACTTTCTTGCAAAGATGGGCGTTGAGAAAGAGGTAGGAGTGCAGCTGCACAGTGACATGCCTCTGATTGATGAAGTGATTCGGGTAGGTTTGGAACGATCCCTGCGTCAATGAGTAAAAAAATGGCTAAGGTTGGTTTTTGTCGTGATTTCGCGACTTGTTGCGCTGTCACGACCTCCGCTGGTAAGTTGTCGCGATTTCGCGACATGGTGAGCCAACATGGCCTTTGGCTGGAAGATGCAGTGATTTCGTGACATTTTTGGCGAAGGGTCGGCAAGGAGGAAAACCGTCGTGATATCATGACCATTTTCGGGAATTGGAGCACAATGCATATTTCGTCGTGATTTCGTGACCTTTTTGCTGTTTGGAGGATGCAAGGAAAAACCGTCGCGATATCGCGACAGTTTTGGCAAACTGGCGCCATCTGGAAAACTTGTCATGATATCACGACACTTTTGAAGACTGGGTGCAACGTGAAAAACTCGTCGCGATATCGTGACAGTTTTGAGGTTTGGGAGTTGCAAGGAAAACTTGTCGTGATATCGCGACAGTTTTGGCGAACTGGCGCCATCTGGAAAACTTGTCACGATATCGCGACACTTTTGATGACTGGGTGCAATGTGAAAAACTCGTCGCGATATCGCGACAGTTTTGGGGTTTGGGAGTTGCAAGGAAAACTTGTCGCGATATCGCGACAGTTTTGGCGAACGGGCACTTTCTGGAAAACTTGTCGCGATATCGCGACACTTTTGAAGACTGGGTGCAATGTGAAAAACTCGTCGCGATATCGCGACAGTTTTGAGGTTTGGGAGCTAAAAGGAAAACTTGTCGCGATATCGCGACACTTTGGGCAAACTGGCGTCCAGTCGGCAAAAGAGTCGCGATATCGCGACTCTTTTGCCGACTGGATGCAAAATGGAAAATTGGTCGCGATTTCGCGACACTTTTTGTGGCTGGGTGTCGAAAGGAATTCTTGTCGTGATTTCGCGACACTTTTGGCACGTTAGAGGCTTTTGGAAAAACTATCACGATATCGCGACCCTTCTTCGGCTTGGGCACCAACTGGATAATTCGTCATGATTTCGCGACACTCATGCTGGATGGGCGATTTGGAGAAATCTTGTTGCGCTTTCGCGACCTTTCTGGAGTTTGGGAGCTCTTTGGATTTTTGGTCACGATTTTGCGACACCTTTGTTGCTGGAGCGTCGGAGGGAGGTGCCGTCGCGATTTCACGACCTTTTTGGCGGTCGGTTTCCGAGGGCTCTGGTTGTCGCGATTTCGTGACATGTCGCGTTTTCACGACTAGGGGCACCTCGACGGTCGAGACGAGGCTGACTGTCACGATTTCACGACATGTCGCTTTTTCGTGCCCTGTTGGCTTTTGTGCTCTTTGTTGGTTTGTGCAGACTTTTCTGCTCTGCTCTTGTTGTCTTGGTGTTTGCTCTTGGCTGGGATGTGCTTTCTCCCGTTTGTAACAGCTCTTTGTTTTAATACAAGTTTTTCATTTTTTCAAAAAAAAACAATGAAATCCAAATTATTTTTATTTTATTTATTTTTTTTTTGTTGTACAAGCCATGTATATATGTACATATAAAATTCAAACTATGCGTAGAATGCTCTCAATTGTATAACATTAAGTGGTTCGGGTTCTTCCTCTCCCTCTAAACTGGCAAGTCTATAAGTTCCATTACCCACTCTTTCAGTGACCATATATGGACCTAACCAATTAGCCGCGAATTTATCTCGAAGATGCGGCAATGCATTGGTGTTTTTGTTGATTCTCTTTAAGGACAAGATCCCCTACTTGAAATTCTCTTAGATGAACTTTGGCATTGTAAGCACGTTTCAATCGGTCTTGATAAACTCGCAAATGCTCTAAAGCATTGATTCGTTTTTCATCTATGAGTGTGAGTTGATCAAGACGTGCTTGTCTAGCAGTATCATCATCGATAAATTCCTGCAAAGAAATTCACAAGGAAGGGATCTCGAGCTCAAGAGGCATGATTGCTTCAGCTCCATAGACCAAAGAAAATGGCGTTGCCCCAATGGGAGTTATGATGCTTGTTATGTAAGCCCATAATGCCAAGGGGATTTGTGTATGCTAATCTTTATGATTTTCTTTAACAAGTTTCTTAAGAATAGCAATTATGGTCTTATTGGAAGCTTCGGCTTGTCCATTGGCTTGTGGGTAGTAAGGAGTTGAGAAACTATGTTGGATATTATACTTTTCGCAAAGAGCTCGAACATCCTTATTCTTAAAAGACTTGTCGTTATCAGAAATGATTTTAGAGGGAATACCAAAACGACAAATGATATGGTGAAGTATAAACTCCACAATTCTAGGACTTGTCAGATCTTGGTTAGAGGAATAGCTTCAACCCACTTTGTGAAGTATTCGATGGTTGTAATGATGAAAGTATGTTGTCCTGAAGAGGCGGGTGAAATCTTGCCAATTAAATCGAGACCCCATTGTGAGAAGGGCCAAAGGCTTTGGATGGGTCTGTAAAGCTTGTGATGGTATATGGATTAAATTAGCGTGTTCTTGACACTTTTTACATTGTTTAACATATTTGCAACAATCTTGTTCCATAGTGGGCCAATAATACCCCATACGTAAAATACGCTTCGCAATGGCCATTCCACTAAAATGACCACCACAAGTACCATCATGGGCTTCAACAATAGCTCTATGTGTTTCACCTGCTTCTAGACAGCGGAGGAGTACTCCATCATATCCACGTTTATACAACACATCCCCCAAAAGAACAAAACGAGCTGCCTTTTGCTTAAAGCAGCGACGGGCAGTTCGAGACAAATCAGGTGGAAGTGTTCCAAACTTGAGGAAGGCTACTATCTCACTAGACCAAGGCTCATATGGATCCGAATGGATAAAGCAAACATCTTTTTCATCTTTAGACTCGGCACGGACAATTGCAGACTTAGAGATTGTGGAAATGATTAGGGGTTGTACCTCTCCAAGGGAGTCCTTTGGAATCAATGATCCAAGAGAGGCCATGGCATCCGCAAATCTATTAGTCGAGCGAGGCAAACTAGTGATCTCATACCAATCAAACTTAGAGAGCAACTTCATTGCTACATCATGATAAAGCTTAATGGTAGGTTCTTTGGCTTGGTATTCTCCTGTAATTTGTTTAACCACGAGTTGAGAATCCCCAAATATCCGAATACGCTTAATGCTCATAGCTATGGCTGATTGAAGACCTAAAATTAAGGCTTCATACTCTGTTGTATTATTGGTGCATTGGAAGTCTAGTTTGAATGATAAAGGGATGGGAATCCCTTGAGGTGTATGAAACACAACTCCAGCACCACGACCTTTCGCGCACTTAGAGCCATCAAAGAATAGCGTGATGTCAACATCTTCCTCCGGAATGATGTCCTCTTCTTGTTCAGTGATAGCAAATACCGAATCATCTGGGAGCTCAATAATCAAAGGATGATCACTAGGTAGCGGAGCTTCCGCAAGTTGATCGGCTATAACTTGACCTTTAACGAATTTTTGGCTAATGAATTCAAGATCGAATTCGGTAAGCAACATTATCCATTTAGCGGTACGAGTGTTATTATAAGTGCGAGACATCATATAACGCAGAGGGTTTTCTCTAGCTATGACATATGTTGTATGGCTAAGCATATAATGACGAAGTTTCTTAGTGGCAAAAACCACTTCTAAGCACAACTTTTCCACATAAGCATATCGGGTTTCATAGCTTACCAATGTTCGACTAATATAATAGATAGCTTGCTCGCGATTTTGTTCATTCTTTTGTGCAAGCATTGTCCCTAAGGCAAAGTCCGTTCTTTGAGATATAAAGGTTGAAAGGGACCCCTGGACGAGGCGGAGCTAAGGCGGCGGAGATGCTAAATCTTGCTTGATGTCATCAAAGGCTTTACGACATTCATCTGTCCATGAAAATTGTACCCCCTTTTGTAGTAGGTGGCAAAATGGCCTACATTTATCGAGAAAGTTGTGCAATAAAGCGACGGATTGAATTAATCTTTCCTTGTAAACTACGCAACTCCTTCAAATTAGTTGGGGGACACATTTCCATAATGGCTTTGACCTTGTTTGGGTCCACCTCAATACCTCGTTTAGAGATAATAAAACCTAGGAGTTTGCCTGAGGTAACACCAAAGACACATTTCTTAGGGTTCAACCTTACTTTATGCTCTAGAAGTCTATCAAAAACTTTTTCCAATACATCAAAATGCTCTTGTCGAGTTTTAGATTTTGCCAATAAATCATCCACATAATCTTCGATAATCTTATGCATATAATCGTGGAAAATATAAGTCATGGCTCGTTGATAGGTTGCACCTGCGTTCTTAAGGCCAAAGGGCATCACCATGTAACAAAAAGTTCCCCAAGGTGTGGTAAATGTTGTTTTGTGTTGATCTTCGGGGTTTATTCGAATCCGGTTGTATCTCGAAAATCCATCCATGAACGAAAGCATTTCATGACCAGCGCAGTTGTCGACAAGAGTATCAATGTTTGGAAGAGGAAAGTCATCCTTAGGACACGCTTTATTTAGATCTCGAAAATCGGTGCAAACACGTATCCCCCGTTAGGCTTGCGAACGGGTACCATGTTAGAAAGCCACTCAGGATAATCAATCGGGACGACAAATTTAACATCCAGAAGTTTCTGAATCTCCGATTTAACTAGGAGGGCCACAAGTAGGATGCATTTTCCTAAGTTTCGTTTGACGAGGTTTAGCATCTTTTTGTAAGGTGAGGTTATGGACAACCAAATTAGGGTCTAGGCCTGGCATGTCTTTGTAAGACCATGCAAATATCTCCTTCTTCCGCTTGAGTAGAGCAATCATTTGCTCTTGTTCCTCTCGATGATAGACTTTTAGCCAGTTTCACAATTTGGGTGCCATCTTGGTCTGTACTAAGGTCTACATCGATAGTTTCTTCAATAGACATGTGGGAACCTTCCTCAAGCTGATGGGGAGTAGGGATCAGATTTATGTCATCTAAAATGTCATCAAGCTCCTGTGCCTTGCTCTCATCTATGTCTGCCTGGAAGACCTATGGCTTAGAAGATGAAGGTGAATGTGGAGGTGAAGGAGGAATGTAGTTGGCGGAAGCCCTTAACAATTCCTCGGAAAGGATGAACTATGAAATAGATGGAGGGGATGAAATACGATCCATGTCAATCAAGCTTGGGTTGATCGGGATTGGCTTATCCGGATCATATGGATTATGGAGCGGGGTGAATAAGTCTTCAAAATTCATTGTCGACTTATGGAAGAAAGGATGGGCGGAATGGAAGGGAAAACCGGTGAAGACCTCGGAAGACCTGAAGTGCAAAACAACATAGTTTTTCGGTTTTTTTTTTTTTTTTGTTTTTTTTTAGTTTGAGTTTTTTTTTTGTAGTGGTGAAAACCACTATTACACACATACATAAAGCAATAAAGTATTTTTATATATTTTGATATTTTTTTTTTTTTTTTTTTTTTTGGAATTTTCTAATTTTTTTTTTTTTGGTAGTGGTGAAAACCACTATTTTAGTATATACATATAATACAGGTTTGGATTATGGCTTATGGATGTGGCGGGGGTGGTGGTTCACCTCGTTCTTGTGGAAGAAGCAAGCGAAAGATGGCCTCTTGGAGAGGGAACAATTGGAGATAAAACTCGTCTTGTTTAGTGAGGGGAACAATGGGCGCCGACTCTTCTTCAGATTCATCACCATTTGACATGACGTCAAATTCTTCATAGACTTCATCTTCGGATTCGTCGGGGTGGAGGATTTCTTCTTCTGAATTAAGATTAATGCTTTGAAAAGCTCGTTCAAAAGAAGAAAGGGATGGAAGTGGTTGGTAGCCCAGACCAAAACGCTCGGTGGGTCTACGATATGGCATATCGATGCGTTCGGTTACCCCTTGCTCGTATCGACCTAGGCCAAATTGCTGCCAATTATGTCCGTGGAAATAGCGAGAGGGAAAACCCTCCATCCTTTCGATATTGGCGGGGACTGGATGCTTGGGTTCTAGTATGGTGGTAGTACTAGAAGATGACTCTATTCCCCCATATACAAAATTAATGGAATTTGGCATAGAACCCATGTTATAAACCGATCCAATGGATAAATGTTGGTCATGTGGACGACCAAAATCTTTAGCTGTTTGCACATTGAACGGTGTGATGTGGACATCTTGGATGGCATACTCACCAATACCTGCATCAGTGAGATGGACCTTGACTTGGGAGGGAGATGGACTTGATGATGGAATAGAAGAATGTGGGATAGAAGAATTGGAAGGATTTGGTTGGGTTGATGCTTCACTAACTTGTGAAACATCAGCTGGTGATGGTTGGGAAGATGGAGGAATAATAGGTGATGTTGAAGAAGGTGTAGAAGAAGGGGGTAATGACGTGGAAAGAGATGATTGGTCATGGCCACATGTGCATGTGGTCACTGATGAAGAAGAAGGAAGATTAGTTGATGAAGAAAGTGGTGAATGAGATGGAATAGCGGAAGAGGAAGATGGTTGCGATATGATGGGTGGCTCCTCGGGAATGGGAGCTTTAGAAGAAGATGGTATAGAAGAAATAGATGGGGTCAAGAAAAGATGAGTGGATGGCAACACAATCTCATAAGGATTTGAGACATAGTTGCAATGTTTGAAGGGTTCTATGTCAGCAGGTACACAATGAACCTGTCCCTCATATACATACTTCGGACATTGATGCAGTATAGAAGGGACACATCTCATCTCCCTAAGCCAAGGCCGTCCAAGCAATACATTGTATGCCATGGTCCCTTCCAAGATGTGAAACAAGGTATGCAAAGTTCGGGCCCCTACCTCAATGGGCAAGATAACTGTGCCAACCGTGGAAGATAAAGCATCATTGAATGCTTTAAGAGTAAAAGTCGACTTTGTGATAAGGGATGGCGACAACTTTAGATGACTCAACGCCGATGTTGTAATGATATTGATTGAGGAACCGGTGTCAATTAAGACTCTCTTGAATGGCTTGTTATCGATCTTGGCCATGATATGTAGTGGAGGATCTATACTTTCTGTTGACATAGGTTTGATTTCAAAATCATAGAAAGTGATGGAGGGCTCCATGCATGTTTGAATACTCCCCACAAAGTTGTTGAAGGCATTAGTATCTTGAGTTTGAAGCTCGATTGACTTTAAGATTTCCATTAATGCCTCTCTATGCGGGGGAGATTGTTGAATGAGGTCATAGATCGATAACTTGGCAGAAGCCATTTTTAAGCCGGTAGTTAACCGGCTACTCAATGACATGATGGGTCGTTGGCGTTGAGTAGAATGATTTAGCGGTTGTTGAGAAGTACTAGCACGTCGTTGGGTCACTGTTACCTGAGGTGGGCTGGGGGTTTGTACAGGTGGCTGTGGTTCAGCCTGATTTGGTTGGTTCGCCCTTTGACCCCGGGTTACTACGTTAATAGTACCCACAAAACCTTGGTATTGTTGTACATGGTTGACTTGATTAGGAGGAGTTACATGAGTTACTCCCCCTGAAGTTGTTGGAGCTTCCTCCCGATGTGGAAGGGGTGTTTGAAATATACCAAGATTTTGATTTTGTTGGGCTAAGGGGCTATCCAATTTAATGGCTCCAATCTCAATAAGATCTTGGATCACATGTTTGAAAGTTGTACAATTATTGATATCGTGCCCATTTTGCCTATGATAAGGACAAAATAGGTACTCCTTGTAATACTTCCCCCTTCTAGATGGGTCTAAAGGTTTAAACTCAGGTAAAGTTAAGCTGATTTGTGCTATATAACTTGTTGAATATGACCGCATATGGTTCATCTAAAGGTGTGAATTGTCGCTTGGGACGATTGTTTTGCCAAGGTCGAGTTTCCATGGTTGGCCCGAGTATTGGGAGCTGGTTGAGTAGGGGCGGGTACCGCATGATAAGCAATTGGTTGCGGTTGACTTTGCATTACTTGTTGTTGTTGAGCCATTACGGGCTGGCTCGCCACCACTTGATTAACTTGGTTAACATTTGAGGCTGTACTAGCTTTGTGCTTGTTTGTTTTGGCCATAATTATTATTTCGTTGTTGGCCCTTTTGTTGCCATTCTTTTCTACGGGGTTTTAAAACACCCTCTTGGACTTTAATGTCTTCTATGATACTTGCTTGGGCCAAAGCCTCTTCAAAAGTCCTGTATTGTTGTAATTGGAGTAACCAAGAGATAGGTTTTAGACAACTGTGGGTGAACATTTTGGTTAACTCCTCCATTGGTAGGGAGAATGGCAGTTTATTAATGATAGCCCTCCAACGGTTTCCAAAGTCATAAACAGTCTCATCGTCATGTTGCTTGAGCTTGTATAAGTCGGACAATGAGACTCTCTTTTGTACATTCAGGGAGAATCGTTCTAAAAATAGATTAATCAATTGCTCGTAAGCATAAATGCTATGGTGAGCTAAATGATTATACCATTGTACAACATCTCCTCCTAATGTTTGAGGAAAAGTTTTGAGCATAAGAGCATCATTATTTTGGATTCTAAAGCAAGCATGCATGAATGAGCTCACATGTTCATGAGGATCCTCAGTTCCTCAAAATTTGTCAAACTTCGGTAATGTGAAATCGATCGGATATGGCGGTGAAGGTACCGAAGGATGAATTGGTTGATTGATCAATGACCTTAGCGTAGGTTTCTGACTAAATGAGCCAGGCGCGTTAAGCATAAGGTTGTCAATCTGTTGTTGCATAGCATGGAGTCGATAATCTTCATTAAAATTCTGACTCGTTTGATGATTATGATGATGTAATGGAAGAGTGGAAAATTGATGAGATGGGATGAAATTGCCTGGATTAGGCGGTGTGGAATGGACAGGTTGTTGGTATGGATGATACCGAAAAGAAGGTGATTGGGGTGGATGATGAACTGGACTAGGTTGGGAGAAAGGTGGGGTAGGAATGGACACCACCGAAGATTGGGAGTACCCGGTGGGGCCTGAGCTAATAAAAGTCGGTTGGGTAGAAATTGGTTGGGGTGTAGGATTTACTACGACGGGTGGTTGAGCATTTTGTTGTTGTTGTTGCAAAATCAATTTGTCGAGATACTCCTTAACCTTATTAATCTCTAACCCAAGGGAGATGGGATGATTGGATGAAGGTGGAGGGCAGGCTGCCATGGTGGTCACAGGAGATTGCATAGCAGGGGCAATGAAGGTGGCTGAAGTAGGCGGTACACAGGAAGGAGCAGATGAGCGTGTCCCGGGTAGGGTGAAACCATAAATGGTTTGGGAAGAAGCGGGTTGAAATTGGTTATGGCTAGAGGAGTTTCCACAAACTTCATAAAGAGAATTGGTGTACACCTGGGTACATGGAGGAGAAGGTGGTCGGGAAGACACTACATTTGTCTCCAAAGGAGGACAATTGAGCATCTGGGAAGATGTTGGAGATGAAGCCGGCTGAACAGATACCACATTAGCCTCAAAAAAAGGGTTAGTGTAGACTTGAGTGAAACCAGCGGGTATGGTTGATGCAATATCCTGCTGAAAAATAGAATCTTGCATAGGGGAATCTTGGATTGGCTCAAGGACATAACCGGTGCCATCTCTTAAGTGAGTTTGCACTTGGGCCATATCAATGTGGGTAATATGACAGGAATTGTCTTCCTCCATGGGCATGGCCATGTGATAGACGGTAGAAGGACGTGAAAGACCTGCAGGCGAACCTGCCTGAAATTCACTAGGATAAGTGGCCATGTTGGTGGTGGGGATGTTCTGTGAATTACCCATTTGATTATTTAGATTTAACATTTTAGATTGATTCCTTGTTAAGACCATGAAGCAATAAATCTAAACAAATTCAGAAAAGAAGAATGCAAAACTAGAATGATAAATTTACACTAAAGAAATTATCAGAAAACAGTCACAACCTAGGTTTCAACCAATGTGTCTTACCTGCGGTTAATTAATTATTTTCTGATCTTAATATGTAGTAAATTTTAAGTGTCCGGTTTATGAGTTTTGCATGTGATCTAATCTTGAATTATTCACAAAAAAAGGTAAAAACTATGGCTAGGAAAGGACAACGAGATTCTTATTGGTGATGAAATCCAGCAAGTTTGCTCGGGGGTGACCTATGGTGTCTAAGGCAGAAGTTTAATGGATGGAGATGAATTCCACCGTCACTAAACTTCAAGCAATACATGGTGATGAAATCCAGATATCACTGTTTTAAATGCAATATGAAAATGCAATGAATTTTTTTTTTTTTAAATGTTTTAGTTATCTAATGTGTACATACAAGGCTATAAATCAAAAGTTCTAATGATCTAAGCAAGAGGCTACGAAAACATGTCATTTCCTCCGAAGAAGTGGAGTACACCGTTTAAAACCCCCTGCATACCAATGATATCAGATATCAAAGGAGCAACCGGAAGGTTCGTCCACTTCTCTGCTTGGAATCACCCAATGGCAGGAGTACTATTGACATCCAATCAATAGTCCTACTTAGATAATTAAAACAAATAATTCGTAGCTATTCTAATATGCAGCTAGGTATGCAAAATTTTTTTTTTTTTTTAATGCAAGCAACAATCAATAATGCAATGCAAAGAAAAATGTAATTAAAAATAACTGTTCTTTTCAAGATTACTTAGTTTTTGTTCATTTTAAAGTAATGATCCGAAAAAGAAACAAAATACGGCAGAAAAACCAAAAACATAAAAAGTACAGACACTTACTTGGAAGCCTACGCTTTTTGTAAAACTGACTTCAAACGCCCACGGGAGTCTGCACAGGCTGAAACGCACCTCTGCGTTTCGTATTGGACTTCCAGACGCCCCTCTGCGTCTGCTGCATTTTTTGCAAGCTCAGAAACCCTAGTTCGCTGGAACAGCGAATTTCACGATTTCTGGAACCTGCAAAATGAAACAGAAAACAAGAACAGATTAGTAAAGCAAGTATTAAAAATATGAAACCCTAGGGGGTCCCACCGTGATCGCCATTTGTAGATTAAAAATACACGCCAAACAGAAATAAAATCACAATGACAGAGTACAGAATAGTTGCACAAAAACAAACGATTTCTATTAATCGATGGAGTTTAAAAACTCCTTTTTGAATACAACTGGGCCTGTAACCCTTTATTTGTGATACACAGTTACAAGTTATGCTAGGGTTCTCCGAAACCCTAGCTGGCACGAATGGTGGCGCTTCCGAAGAACGTATCTTCAATCCCAACAGAGTGAGTGGGCTTTGTCGTATCCCTTGCTTGGACCACTCCGACTAATCAGCTGCCATCAATAAACTGGATCTGTTATCAAAAACCTGCACACATTAACACTATCAAGGAGTTAGAAATTAATGAGAGGGCTCCACTGCGTGAGCCCTCAGAAACAATCTAAAACCCTATAAAAATGGAATGCAGGAAATCAATAACAGATTAATACATAAAATACGGCTACTTGCTTTAAACTAATTTATACCTGTTCTATGTTAACGCAGCTAGACCAGGCGACACCTGGAAGTAATGTTGTTGTCGGAATAGGCTGCGGAAGGCGCCCTGGTGCACTCGTCGAACGCCCGCGTGCTTTTGGATCTGGATTACAGACGCCGGTCTGAGTCTGTGGTTGTGGGTAAACGCTCGTGAGCACTTGGTAAACGCCCGTGGGCACTTGGTGAAGGGGTAAACGCCCGTGGGCACTTGCGACAGGAATGGGAGATTCTACAGAATGTTGCAGAAGGAATGGCGGCGAAAGCGGCGATGGATGCGGCGAAAGGGTAGCGAAAGAGAGGAGATAGCCGTAGAAGAATTAGAATCAGAGATAGAAGTAGCAAAAGACATAGGGTTTGAGCCATCAAAGTGACTCAATTTATAATCCACTCTTAGGGCACACTTTAGGGTTTTAACGACACTTTGAACGTGTGGCTAAGATTAAAGCGGATCCAAGGGTAGAGAATAAATCTTGGTTGTGGAATGGATTAAGATGGATGGACGGATGAGATTAAATGAAGGATGGACGGCTCAGATTAAATCACTTAAACTATTATTTAAATATATATATTAAAATATTAAAATATTAAAATATATATATAAATATTAATTTAAATAAATTTGGGGATGAAAAATGGCGGGAAAGGTGAAATTGGGCCAAATAATGGCGGGAAAGGTGAGGATTTGGGCCAAATAATGGCGGGAAGGTGGATGACCGACACGTGGCTGACAGGAAGGTATAGATGACTTGCAAGTGGCTGGATTTTGGTGTCTACACACTGCATTGTGTTTCATGCAACATGATACAAAAATGGGTATCTATAGACACCAAAATCTATCCACTTGTTGTTCATCCTAATTTTTTGATATTCTCACAATGACACTGAGAGGGGGGGGTGAATCAGTGTAACTATTTAAAATATTGAATCTGCTATTCTTAAAACTTAATACTGCTAGCTTAAAAACAAATAAAGCAAATATAGCACAAGAGCATCACACAACACAAGATTTAACGAGGTTCACCAATGTGGCTACTCCTCAAAAATGACTGTTTGGACTACAATCCAAATCCAGTCTTTGCAAGGATTCTTTCTTTACAAATGATTCTCCAGCACCCACTGGAAGGAGCACCAACCCCTGATTTTTCTGCAGCAACAGATAGGAGCACCAACTCCTTTTACCAAGCACCAACTTGGATTTCAAATTTTAATAAAATATTGACATAGAAATGCCTTCTCTATTGCAAGACCACTGATTGGTCCTTAGCTCATTCAATTTTGTCACAGAAGCATAAAAAGAATAGTTACAATCTCAGTATCTTCTTTTTCACAGTCAAAACCTCTCTACTGATTTTTCAATAAAATTGCATTCAAGTTCAGGTTCTTGTTCTTTCACTATGCTTCGAACAGCACCCTTTCCACAACCTTCTCTCTTTTATTTATTTTTCATGAATATTCACGGTTGCAGTAACCTCCTACTGTGCTTGTTCGAGTCTTTTTATATGATTTTCTCGAATGACTCAATTTTTTAAAATGGCTCGACTTTCCCTCCTAATTTCCATGCATTCTCGGCTACGGTCAATGTGTCAAACCCACTCTGACATGTTCTGCCTTTTAGCCGCTTTCTTTACGACTCACTCTGACATTCTGACAGCCTTTTTCTCTGCACATTCTGACAGTCTTTTTCTCTGCACTTCCTGACAGCCTTATAGCGCGTTTCGAAGCTCTCTGATTCTTTTCTTCCAAACTATATGAAACTGCTCTCTTAACGCTTTTGCACTTTCTGATGACACTCTTTTCTATACTCTGTCGATCCTTCTATTCTACCTGCAATTGTCGTATCCGATATGCACAACCATCGAGAGGATTTCTTGTTTGAAGAGATTATCTGGAATACTGCGCTTATGACAGCTTGCAGCATCACGGCCCTGCAATAGTTGTTCTTTTATTAAATGCATTGCATCGTAACTTCCCTTGTCACTCCAGTTAACGATTGTAGTATTTTCTCTAATCTTTCCCCAACACCTGTCATTGGGAACTGTAGATCTGACTCTAGTTAACTCTACGTAACTGGTGCTATTTTGACACCTGTCATAGTGCATGCATTTTTGGCCTTTTTTTCGCCAAACTATTACCTGTCATGATATCGTGACGTTTTCTGCCTCCTGGACCTTCTCTCTGCATGCACCCGCGAAAATGATACATGTCGCGAAATCGTGACACTTTTCGCTTTTGCTGACGTCATCTTCAAAGTTGTCGCGAAATCGTGACGCTTCTGGCTTTCAACGGCTTCTCTCGCAACTTGTCATGAAATCGTGACACTTTCAGCTATTGCTGACGTCATCACCAATGTTGTCGCGAAATCGTGACGCTTCTGGCTTCCAGCGGCTTTTCTTCCACCTTGTCACGAAATCGTGACACTTCTCAGTTTTGCTGACGTCATCCTCCGACTTGTCGCGAAATCATGACGCTTCTGGCCTCCGTACAATTCTTTCTTCATGCAGCCGTGAAAACCTTACTTGTAGCGAAATCGCTACACCTTTACGACTTAACATTTTTCTTTCTTTGCGGTTTCCAAAAATCTAACTTTGTTGGCTTGGTGTTTCCTCTTGCTTCGACTTGCTGATCTCAAGACTTGTAGCGAAATCGCTACCCCATTGTGTTTTGTGTTTTGCACTTGTAGCGAAATCGCTACACCTATGCCCCTTGCTTTTCAAACTTGTGTCAAAGTCGCTGCCCCTTTGCACCTTTTATTTCGAACCTGTAGCGAAATCGCTACACTTTTCGCCTTGCATTTCGAAGTTGTAACGAAATCGCTACACTTCTCCGCCTTGCATTTTGAACCTGTAGGAAATCGCTACACTTTCTACTCCTTGCATTTTGAACTTGTAGCGAAATCGCTACACTCTTGCATTTTGTATTTCGGACTTGTAGCGAAATCGCTACACTTTCTTGACTTATCACTTTTTCTTTGCTTTTGCCAGTGAAATTGCAACATGTAGCGAAATCGCTACGCTTTCTTCACTTTGCTGCTTTGCCTCCAACATGTCGCGAAATCGCGACAGTTTTCATGAACTTTCTCTCTCCTCCTTTTTGTCGCGATGTCGCGACACTTTGCGCCTTAGTGCTTTTCTTCAAAGCTGTCGCGATATCGCGACACTTTCTCATGCACTTTCTCTCTCATCCTTTTTGTCGCGAAATCACGACAATTTTGCTTGCGCCTTCTCTCTCCTCAGCCATATCGTGAAAATTTGGCATGCATTTTCTCTCTCCTCGGTTTTGTCGCGAAATCGCGACAGAAAACATGTCGCGATATCGCGACAGTTTTCTTCCTTGTATTTTTCTGCAAATTTTTGGATCTGGGTCCCCTCTGTTTTCCTTGAAATTCATTGCACTTGATCTGGCTGACCTCTGAACTGCCTCAACTGCACCATTCTATCTGTGTTGACAACAATGACAATACTTTTGCAATGCTTTTGCTGCACCTTGCTCAACAATCTCCCCCTTTGGAATTGTTGGCAAAACACACTGTAACCTTGCTCAATTTCTTCTCCCCCTTTGCCAATAATACCAAAGGGCTGCTGCAGACTCCCCCTGAGTCTATGCACAACATTCTCAGGCATAATGCTCCCCCTGAGAATGTGTTCCCCATAGCTAGTCAGTGCTTGGGAAGGGTGACTACTCCCAACTTACCCCTAAGGTATTCAAAAACTTCCTTGGGCAAAGGTTTGGTGAATATGTCTGCTACTTGCTCTGTAGTTGGAACAAACTCCAATTTGACCTCTCCTTCTGCAACCTTATCCTTCAAGAAGTGATAGCGGATTGCAATATGTTTGGTGCGGGAATGCATGACCGGATTCTTTGAAATGTTGATTGCACTAGTGTTATCACATTTGACTGAAATGGGCTCAGTGAAGTGAATACCTAGATCTTTCAATGTTTGTCTCATCCATAGTATTTGTGTACGGCATGTTGTTGCTTGCAATGTATTCTGCCTCGGTTGTGGATAGAGAGCCGATTCTTGCTTCTTACTGTGCCATGCTACCAATTTATCTCCAAGAAAAAATGCTCCTCCACTTGTACTTTTTCTGTCATCAATACATCCTGCCCAATCAGCATCAGAATAGGCAAAAAGAGTGAAATATTTTCCTTTTGGATACCATAGTCCATACTCCATAGTGCCCTTGAGATACCTGAAGATCCTTTTCACAGCTGTTACATGAGTTTCTTTTGGACTAGCCTGAAATCTTGCAACCATGCAAACTGCCTGTAAGATATCCGGTCTTGTGGCTGTCAAATACAGCAGGCTCCCAATCATAGATCTGTACATTGTTTGATCAACATCTGGAGATTTATCATCCTTGCTCAACTTGCAGCTTGTTGTCATGGGGGTGCTCACCGGCTTACTATCTTCCATGGTGAACTTTTTCAACATTTCTTTCACATATTTAATTTGAGAAATAAAAATCCCTTTTTCGGTTTGATTAACTTGCAATCCAAGGAAATATGAAAGTTCACCTATCATAGACATTTCAAACTCTTTCTGCATTTTGTTTGCTATGTCTTTGCATGATTCATCATTCTCTGCTCCCAAAAATTATATCATCTACATAAACAACAAGGACAATGAAATTGCCATTTTCAGTTTTCACATATAAATTGCTATCCACCATACCTTTCTTGAATCCTTGCTTAGTGAGATAGCTGTCCAATCTTGCATACCAAGCTCTAGGTGCTTGTTTCAAACCATACAATGCTTTCTTCAGCTTGCAAACAAAGTTAGGATTATCACAAAGTTGAAAACCATCAGGCTGTTCAATATATACTTCTTCTTCAAGATTTCCATTCAGAAATGCTGATTTTACATCCATCTGATAAACCTTGAAATTCTTATGAACAGCTAAAGCCAAAAACAGTCTTATTGCTTCAAGTCTGGCCACAGGTGCAAAAGTCTCTTCAAAATCAATCCCCTCAACTTGAGCATATCCTTTGTAGACTAATCTTGCTTTATTCCTTACAACTTGTCCGTCTTCATTCAATTTGTTTCGAAATATCCATTTAGTACCAATTATGTTTTTATTTTTAGGCCTTGGTACTAATTCCCAGGTATTATTTTTCTCAATTTGATCTAGTTCTTCATTTACTGCCTCCATCCAGCTTTCATCTGTGCTTGCTTCAATAATATTTTTGGGCTCAATACTGGATAACAGAGAATAGTTATTTACTACTCTTCTTCTTGTCCGAATGCCAAGCTGTAGGGTCCCCAATAATCTGCTCTTTGGGATGATTTTTCCGCTAACTGCACTGTTACGAATTTCCTGTTTTCTTCTCTTTCCAAATCATCTGAATCTGATTTCTGTCTCTCTTCCTTTTCTTGATCTTCATCTTCTTCAATAAATTCTTCATAGGTTGGGTAGTTTTCATTATTGCTGATTTCTTGTTTCCTGCCTTCATCAACCTTCACATCCGCACTCTCCACAATTTTCTTTAGTCTTTTGTTGTAGCATGTGTAAGCTTTACTTTTTGTTGAGTAACCAAGAAAGATACCTTCATCGGCTCTATCTTCGAATTTGCCAAGATTGGCTTCAGTCCGTTTAATGTAACACTTGTTGTCGAACACTTTGAAGTATTTTGTTGTAGCCTTTTTGCCAAACCACAGTTCATAAGGTGTTTTGCTTTCATGCGGCCTTAACATACACCTATTCTGAATATAGACTACAGTATGAACTGCCTCTTTCCAGAACACTATCGGCAATTTTGCTCTCTGTTAACATGGTCCTTGCCATTTCCTGCACGATTCTGTTCTTTCTTTCAACTACTCCATTCTGTTGAGGTGTTCTTGCTTCTGAAAACTGTCTTCTTATTCCATGTTTTTCACAGAATTCGGCAAACTCATTTGAAATAAACTCTCCTCCTCTATCAGATCTCAAGCATTTAATTCTTTTTCCAGATTGATTCTCAACAAGATTTTTGAAGGTTTTAAACATCTCAAAGGCTTCTGATTTCTATTTAGAAAGAGTACCCATGTCATTACGGAAAAATCATCTATACACGACATAAAATATTTGTATCCATTTATGCTTTCTGTCCTCATGGGTCCACACGGATCGGTGTGAATCGGTTCTAACGGCTTGCTTGTGAAATACTCTTTTGCTTTGAAAGTAGATCTGGTTTGCTTCCCCTTTTGGCATGACTCACAAATGTTGTTTGATGGTTTACCAATAGTGGGTATGTCTCTTCTTGCTCTTTTCGAGCTGATTTTTACCAGATTATCAAAGCTTATGTGACCGAGTCTTTTGTGCCACGGCCAATTTTCTTCTTCTGTCCAACCAAGCAAGTTCCTTACGAAGTCTCCGAGAGAGTATACAAATTTCTAGAAGTTCTCGATCCGGTGGCTATTAACTTTCCATTTTTTGTCTTTCTTACTTCATGACCCTCCTTCTTGAAAATTACTTCATGACCTCTGTCACAAATCGACTTACACTCGGTAAGTTATGCTTCGATCCTACCACAAAAAGAACTTCCTTAGAGTTGATTTTACCGTCACTTAACTTAAGCGATCCTTTACCCACTATCTTTGCTCCATCATTGTTTTCGAATTTTACAGAACCACCTTCGTATGTCTGTAGCTTGTCAAACTTCTGTTTGTCTCCTGTCATATGACTGGAGCATCCACTGTCCAGAATCCAAGGTGCAGATTTATTCTAGGCTTTGAGGGCTGTTTGAACGATCAGAGATTCCTTGTCTTTCTTCGGTTGCTCCTTTTCTTTCCACTTGTGATTTGATAGCGAGATCTGGTCACTTGCTTTACCTTCTCCCTTTCATTGGCTTGTGACGAGTTTTTGAGAAATTTTCTGTTCTATTTTGATCCGAGTTGATTGATACTTTCTTCCCTGGTATTTATTTCCTGCAAAAGAGCTACGACAATTCCTTGCAATATGTCCGAAGTTATGACAGTTATAACATTCTACAGCATAATCTATCAAAGGAGAAAAAATATTTCTACTAGTAAAATTTCTTTGTTTTACATTATATCTACAACTTGAGATTTTATGACCATATGCATTGCATTTAAAACAATAACCAGAAAAGGAACGAGTGTACCTAGGTAATGGTTGTTGCCATGTTGTAGTAGGAGCAATGGGTCTTCTTCTTCTTTGATATGTGACTTTGGTAAATCCATCATTTGCAGATCTCCTTTCAAGCTTGGACTTATTGCTTTCTTTTGCATGATATCTGTTTATCTTGATCAACCTTGATCTTGTCTTTATTCCTAATTGGTTCTACGATTCTGACCTTTGAGTCCTTTGAGGATTCTCCTTCATCAAAGCCTAAACCAAATTTGATACCCGTAGGCCTTTGATCATTTAACATTTTATTCGGCTTCGTGAGCCTGTCTTCAAATTTATGATGACAGCTCAGTTTTCGATTCATCTCTTCTAGCTGCAATCTTAATCCAACTATGTCTTCTTCTAGCTTGTTGCACTCATTTATTTTCACGGTTAGCTGTGCTTCAAAATCTTTAGACTTTTTCTTATATTCTTCAGTTTGTACTTTCAAAGCTGATTATTAAATTGCTAGCATCCTCAAATTTCCTTGAAATATTTTTATTTCTTTTCCTTTCTGCACTTAACTCTTCAAGTGCAGCAACCAACTCACCTTCCAGATCTATCTCAGCCTCATCCTCTAATTTTTCTTCACATTCCTGGGTTTCTTTTGTTCTCTGTTCTTCAAAAGCCATGAACAAGGCTTCACCAAGTTTCTTCTTCGAGTCCTCACTTGGAACTATCTTCAGAAGAGTCAATATTCTTTGAAATGAAGCTTTTCTTCTTGAAGTTCCTTTTTCTAAACTGTGGTTTCTTTTTCCAGACATTTCTTTCTTGGTGTGTCCCTTCATCACTTCTATTTTTCTCATTCATTGGGCATTTTGTTGCAAAGTGCCCGATGCCTCCACAGTTAAAGCACTTGAACGACAACTTACCTCTGTACTTTCCTTTTCCCTTTACCAATTTTCTAACAAAATTTGCTTCAGTTTCATCTGTAGATTCTTCTTCCTCAGATTCTTGTTTAGATTTTATATTTTTACGTGCTTGAAAAGTAGCTTCTCTGTCTGAGGGCTTAGTTTGTCCAATCCTCATTTCATATCTTTGTTAGAGAACCATGCATTTCATCCATACTTGAAAAAATTTAAATCTTTTGCTTCTTCTATGGCAGAAACCTTTGCATCAAACCTTTTATTTAGAGTTCTTAGTACCTTCTTCACAATGATTGCATCTTCCATTTCTTCCCAGAGTCCTCTTATTGCATTGATGATTCCATTTACTCTCAGCAGATAGGCTTCAATGTTCTCATCATCGGTCATCTTTAATGCTTCGAACTGGGCACGATGTGTTTGCAGCTTAGCTTCCTTGATTTTGCTATCTCCTTCATGAATGCTTTGTAGTTTGTCCCATATGTCTTTAGCAGATTTGCAGTTCATGATGCGTATCAACTCACTGTCTACTAATCCACACATAATAGCATTCTTGGCTTTCGAGTTGTTCTCAAACTTTTTCTTCTCAGTCGCATCTGTTGGAGGAACAGTGGGTATGGTGTATCCATTTTCAATAGATTCCCAAATGTCATAACCCAATGCACATAGATAAGTCTGCATCCTCAGTCTCCAGAAAGAATAATTTGTTCCATCGAACAGAGGAGCTTTGTTAGAAGAAAAACCTTCACCATCGGCCATTGTGTTTATTCCAAGATCACCTTAGCTGATTAAGCTTGTACAGGTGCACGGCTATGATACCAATTGATATTCTCACAATGACACTGAGAGGGGGGGTGAATCAGTGTAACTATTTAAAATATTGAATCTGCTATTCTTAAAACTTAATACTGCTAGCTTAAAAACAAATAAAGCAAATATAGCACAAGAGCATCACACAACACAGGATTTAACGAGGTTCACCAATGTGGCTACTCCTCAAAAATGATTGTTTGGACTACAATCCAAATCCAGTCTTTGCAAGGATTCTTTCTTTACAAATGATTCTCCAGCACCCACTGGAAGGAGCACCAACCCCTGATTTTTCTGCTGCAACAGATAGGAGCACCAACTCCTTTTACCAAGCACCAACTTGGATTTCAAATTTTAATAAAATATTGACATAGAAATGCCTTCTCTATTGCAAGACCCTGACTGGTCCTTAGCTCATTCAATTTTGTCACATAAGCATAAAAAGAATAGTTACAATCTCAGTATCTTCTTTTTCACGGTCAAAACCTCTCTATTGATTTTTCAATAAAATTGCATTCAAGTTCGGGTTCTTGTTCTTTCACTATGCTTTGAACAGCACCCTTTCCACAACCTTCTCTCTTTTATTTATTTTTCATGAATATTCACGGTTGCAGTCACCTCCTACTGTGCTTGTTCGAGTCTTTTTATATGATTTTCTCGAATGACTCAATTTTTTTTTAAAACGGCTCGACTTTCCCTCCTAATTTCCATGCATTCTCGGCTACGGTCAATGTGTCAAACCCACTCTGACATGTTCTGCCTTTTAGCCGCTTTCTTTCTGACTCACTCTGACATTCTGACAGCCTTTTTCTCTGCACATTCTGACCGTCTTTTTCTCTGCACTTCCTGACAGCCTTATAGCGCGTTTCGAAGCTCTCTGATTCTTTTCTTCCAAACTATATGAAATTGCTCTCTTAACGCTTTTGCACTTTTTGATGACACTCTTTTCTATACTCTGTCGATCCTTCTATTCTACCTACAACTGCCGTATCTGATATGCACAACCATCGAGAGGATTTCTTGTTTGAAGAGATTATCTGGAATACTGCGCTTATGACAGCTTGTAGCATCACGGCCCTGCAATAGCTGTTCTTTTATTAAATGCATTGCATCGTAACTTCCCTTGTCACTCCAGTTAACAGTTGTAGTATTTTCTCTAATCTTTCCCCAACACCTATCACTTGGAACTGTAGATCTGACTCTAGTTAACTCTACGTAACTGGCGCTATTTTGACACCTGTCACAGTGCATGCATTTTTGGCCTTTTTCTCGCCAAAATGTTACCTGTCGCGATATCGCGACGTTTTCCGCCTCCTGGACCTTCTCTCTGCATGCACCCGCGAAAATGATACATGTCGCGAAATCGTGACACTTTTCGCTTTTGCTGACGTCATCTTCAAAGTTGTCACGAAATCGTGACGCTTCTGGCTTCCAGTGGCTTCTCTCGCAACTTGTCGCGAAATCATGACACTTTTAGCTATTGCTGACGTCATCACCAATGTTGTCGTGAAATCGTGACGCTACGGCTTCCGGTGGCTTTTCTTCCACCTTGTCGCGAAATCGTGACACTTCTCAGTTTTGTTGACGTCATCCTCCGACTTGTCACGAAATCGTGACGCTTCTGGCCTCCGTACAATTCTTTCTTCATGCAGCCGTGAAAACCTTACTTGTAGCGAAATCGCTACACCTTTCTGACTTAACATTTTTCTTTGCTGCGGTTTTCAAAAATCTAACTTTGTTGGCTTGGTGTTTCCTCTTGCTTCGACTTGCTGATCTCAAGACTTGTAGCGAAATCGCTACCCCATTGTGTTTTGTGTTTTGCACTTGTAGCGAAATCGCTACACCTATGCCCCTTGCTTTTCAAACTTGTGTCAAAGTCGCTGCCCCTTTGCACCTTTTATTTCGAACTTGTAGCGAAATCGCTACACTTTTGCCTTGCATTTCGAAGGTAATGAAATCGCTACACTTCTCCGCCTTGCATTTTGAACCTGTAGAGAAATCGCTACACTGCCTTGCATTTTGAACCTGTAGCGAAATCGCTACACTTTTTGCCTTGCACTTTGAACTTGTAGCGAAATCGCTACACTCTTGCATTTTGTATTTCGGACTTGTAGCGAAATCGCTACACTTTCTTGACTTATCACTTTTTCTTTGCTTTTGCCAGTGAAATTGCAACATGTAGCGAAATCGCTACGCTTTCTTCACTTTGCTGCTTTGCCTCCAACATGTCATGAAATCGTGACAGTTTTCATGAACTTTCTCTCTCCTCATTTTTGTCGCGATGTCGCGACACTTTGCGCCCTTAGTGCTTTTCTTTCGAAACTATCGCGATATCGCGACACTTTCTCATGCACTTTCTCTCTCATCCTTTTTGTCGTGAAATCGCGACAATTTTGCTTGTGCCTTCTCTCTCCTCAGCCATGTCGCGAAATCATGACAATTTTGCATGCATTTTCTCTCTCCTCCGTTATGTCGCGATATCGTGACAATTTGGCATGCATTTTCTCTCTCCTCGGTTTTGTCGCGAAATCGCGATAGAAAACATGTCGCGATATCGCGACAGTTTTCTTCCTTGTATTTTTCTGCAAATTTCTGGATCTGGGTCCCCTCTGTTTTCCTTGAAATTCACTGCACTTGATCTGACTGACCTCTGAACTGCCTCAACTGCACCATTATGTCTGTGTTGACAACAATGACAATACTTTTGCAATGCTTTTGCTGCACCTTGCTCAACATTTTTCCACCATTTCCACCCATTATTCATATATATTTATGTATATTTATTTTATATATATTTAAATATTAATATTTTATATATATTTATATAAGTGAATTAATCTTAGCCATCCGATTTCACTTAATCCTATCCATCCAGCCATGTCAATCCATGCCACACCCTAGATTTAATATCCACCCTCCGATATGCTTTTATCTCAGCCACACGATTAGTATCGTTGAAACCCTAGCATGCCCTAGGTTGGATTATTAATAGGAGCCATTTTGATGGCTCAACCCTTGGAAGTTCCCTAGAAATATTGAGTTGAAGTTTACCTTCGAGTTCCCTAGAGTATCCAAGTAATCTCACCTTCCATCCTTGCTCGCCATAACCCCCGTATCCATCATTGCCCCTCTTACTAAGCCAAATCTACTTCTGTGGATCTTTTCTTTAGTCGTCAAAAAAAATTTATCATTATCGAGCACCTCTGAGAGCTTCCCCTCCACCACGAAGCACCTTTGGGTATCCTCCACCATTCTCGATTACCCGCAGGCATTTTACAACAGAGTTCTAAAGTCCTCCTAGCCTTCGGGTGATGCTAGGGCATCGCTGCGCCAATCCACTACAATAGATTTTATCCTATCAGAGAATAGTAGATAAGAAATGTAAATCAAAGTTATTGTTGTTATATTTTATTATGTTGTTAGCATTTGTTCACATTTTGTTATTGCATAGCTAGGGTTTAGTCTTGATTTCTAAGGGTCTCACACTATGGAGCCCTCATTGTTATTACTGACTCATTTGCTATTTTCTTGTGTGCAGATATGGTAGCATTACATTAGCATTGTGCAACTGCTTAAGTTGGAGTGGCCCAACATCAAATAACTAGAAGCCCACTCACTTCTGTTGGGAGCAGAGATGCATTTTGAGACACCACCAGTATTGTTTTGCTAGGGTTTCGAAGAACCCTAGCTATTGTAAAATTTGTATCAAAGGATTCAAAAATTCTTACTGTAACAATGGAGTTTTGAGGCTCCCCCATTAATAAAAAATCGTTCATTGTGCAATATTGTCGTTTGAGTTAACATAAACAATCTCTTGTACTTTATAAAAGCTCTTTCAAAACTCTTTACTCAAAAAAAGCATAGATAATTATATCTATATAAATATAAAAGGGTATTTTATTTCCCCCTTTTTCCATTTAAAAGCATACAATTAATATTTTAAAATATTGCAGCCCAATCTATATTCATATTGAGGTAAAAGGATCATTTAAAGCGTAAATCTAATCTTCAACATAAGTTTATCTACTAAAATTATTTAATATAAATCATTTATGTAACATAAGTTTATCCACTAAACTTATTAAAATCAATCTATTCTTTTATATAAGTTTATCTTCTAAACCATTAGCATAAGAGCAATAATAACATGACTGCAATCATTCACACAATTGCAACCCTTAACATAATTGCAGCCCTTACACACAAGTGCAATCTTTAACATAAATGCATCCGTGCAACTATTAACATAAGAGCAACAATAATACAATTGCAGTCATTCACACAATTGCAGCCTTTTAACATAATTGCAGCACTTACACATAAGTTTAGTCTTTAACATAAATGCATCTGTATAACTGTTAACATAAGAGCAACAATAATACAATTGTAGTCATTCATACAATTGCAGCCCTTTAACATAATTGCAACACTTACACACAAGTTCAATCTTTAACATAAGTGCATATGTGCAACTATTAACATAAGAGCAACAATAATACAATTGTAGTCATTCACACAATTGCAGCCCTTTAACATAATTGCATCCCTTACACACAAGTGCAACCAAGCAACCATTGATCAAGCTTATCTTGAGGGTAGTAATGCAGCCATCAATTCAAGCAATACAATCATAAAAATTGCAGCCCTTTTCTCAAGCAAAGCAACCTTTAACCATGCTTATCTTAAGGATAGCATTGCAACCATAAAACCAAAGCATTTTCACAAACACTTTTCATGCTTTGTTATCAAAAATTGCAGCAATAAAACCAAAGCATTTTCACAAACACTTTTCATGCTTTGTTATCAAAAGTTGCAACAATAAAACCAAAGCATTTTTATAAACACTTTTCATGCTTTGTTAAAAAAAATTGCAGCAATAAAACCAAAGCATTTTCATAAATACTTTTCATGCTTTGTTATCAAAAGTTGCAGCAATAAAACCAAAGTATTTCACAAACCCCTTTGCATGCTTTAATCCTAAAGAAATTGCAACAATATATTCAAAGCATTTCACAAACCCTTTGCATGCTTTAATCCTAAAAAAATTACAGCAATTTATTCAAAGCATTTCACAAACCCTTTGCATGCTTTAATCTTAAAAATTGCAGCAATACATTCCGAGCATTTCACAAACCCTTTGCAAGCTTTAATCCTAAAAATTGCAGCAATATATTCAAAGCATTTCACAAACCCTTTGCATGCTTTAATCCTAAAAATTGCAGCAATATATTCAAAGCATTTCACAAACCCTTTGCATGCTTTAATCTTAAAAATTGCAACAATATATTCAAGAGCATTTCACAAACCCTTTGCATGCTTTTATCCTAAAAATTGCAGCAATATATTCAAAGCATTTCACAAACCCTTTGCATGCTTTAATATTAAAAATTGCAGCAATATATTAAGAGCATTTCATAAACCCTTTGCATTCTTTAATCCTAAAAATTGCAGCAATATATTCAAAGCATTTCACAAACCCTTTGCATGCTTTAATATTAAAAATTGCAGCAATATATTAAGAGCATTTCATAAACCCTTTGCATTCTTTAATCCTAAAAATTGCAGCAATATATTCAAAGGATTTCACAAACCCTTTGCATGCTTTAATCCTAAAAATTACAACAATATATTAAGAGCATTTCACAAACCCTTTGCATACTTTAATCCTAAAAATTGCAGCAATATATTCAAAGGATTTCACAAACCCCTTTGCATGGAAAGAAGGCATAACTTAGAGGTCTAATAAAGAAAGAAACCTAGTCAATGTTCCATAGCTCCTATGTTTCATCTGCTCCAACAAGCCATTAGTGCTACTATGGACATCAATGGAAAGCAATCTCCTTGGAATCCCGCCAACATCCTCATGAAAAATCCTCCTTTACATGGTATAATGGCTTCTCGCCAAAGCCATACCATTTTTCTTATTTTAAAATGCTTTTTTTTTTTTTAATGGGGTCAAAGGAGCTCAAAATATATTTTAATTTCCCCATGCTCTTGCCACAATAAAAGAGAGCATCATTTGCATAAAACAAACAGTAGTCAATTCCTAAGTTGGACAATAATTAATCATTTCCTTCTTGGCTTTATTAAGTTAAAAGAAATATTTAAGGTAAATATTAAAATGTCATCTAATGCAATGAAATGGTTAATCAATTTAATTTAACCATTAAATTTATAAGGCAATATTAAACATCTTTATTTGCTAGTCAATTTAAATAGCAATAACCGAGCTAATATTATAATGTCAGTTTAATAAAGTAATGGTTAATTACTTTAATCTAACCATTATTCTTATAGGACAATATTAAACATTTTCTTTGCTAAACAATTTAAAAGCATCGTTAAGGCAAATATTAAATTGTTAGCTCACCATTGTCCATCTGCAAGCACAATTGGTCCTGCAAAACCACAGAAACTTAGTAGCACCAAATCATAAAATGTAATCATATGCTACATCATATCCTTGCATATTCATGGCATCAATCAATGTTAGCCATTAAAATGATAGGTCTCGACCCTATTGTTTCCTTATCAAGGGTCCTACAAGGGTGGGTTGCGACAATAGGGTGGGGCTTAATGGGAAAAATGGGCTAAGATGTGAAAATCAATGTCTTAAGGGTAATCATGCCAAATAATTGAATATTTGGAGAAATTTGTAAAACCATTAAATATTAACACTGGATAGGGGATAATGTGAAATTTTTTACGGTGTTTATAGTTAAATTGCATACCTTCCATCTAAATAGGCCTACTAGCCATTTTTGTATATGATAACTTCATTTCTTCACACATGACCTTTAGCATTATAGTAGCTATAACTTTTGAGTTGATAATGCAACATCTAAAATGCAATGCTTAATTTTTAAAGTAATGTAGAATGGATGTGGTTTCATCATCTTTATTTTTGGAGCATTGAGGTCATCTACAACATTCACCAATATATCCTCAAGATCTTGTGCCATTAAGTTTAATTGTGTAGCATCACTCGGTTGATTATTAGCAATAGGATTATCCATTTTTGCATAACTTTGCTCTTGCTCTTTTAGTGCTTTCTAGATCAAATCCCTTTATCTTGGTAAGGCTAGTGCCTCCAACATGCTCACTTTGGCTAGAGTCTTTTTAAGTCCCTTTGTCATATTGAATCTAATCCTAGTCAAATTACCCTCATTTCTCAAGGTAGTTTTTTTTTGTATTGTTTGTTGTTTATTAATTTACCTTCACTAGTCAATGATGGGTATTTGAGGTTGCTTTTAGCTTTACTATTAGTCTTACTTTATATGGTCATTAGGTTGATCCCCGGATGACTATTAATCTATCTAGGGCTCATTTGATGGTAATGAAAAATCACCAAATATATTTTTTAAGTTTTTCCTACAACCTCAAAGCCATAAATGTATATCTCTACGTATAAATATGTATATCTCTTGGTTGTATCAAGATAATCTTGGTTCATAACCTTCATATAATTTTTCAACTTCTCTCAACCTCTTGCGAGGTGTAACTATTCAACTTATCTCAACCTTTCATGAGGTCTAACAATATTATCTAAAATAAAATAATGTAATGACCATCAAATGATGTAATAAGTGTCTAACATCCCCCCTTATTGCATTATTTGGTATAGCAAATATTTGAAGGTATCAATCACAACAAAAATGTACCTTTTACATAAAATTATTACCCCCTTAGTTTTGAGGGTAATGAAATAATGGTCTGGTTCTAGCTTTGGCTCTAGCTCTGGCTTTGGCTTGAGCTTTGGCACTAGCTCTGGTTTGTGTTATGGATTTGGCTTGGACTTTTGCTATATCTCTATAAATTTTTCATGAACTTCCTCATTTGAATCAATCCTTACAACATGAGATTCTTACTCCATAGGATGTATATTCCCCCTTTATCTGAGTGAAGAACTAGAATATAATGCCCAAATTTTATAAAGGCATTTGATTTGGGTGGAAATAAACATACTCACATATTTCATGAGTAATCATCAAAAAATATTTGACAGTAACTATATCCATTGTAACTAGATGGCATTGGTCTACATATATTGGTATTTATGACATCTAATGGTCCTTTAGCTTTATAGTGCTAAGCTCATAAGATACTTGGTATTGCTTGCCTATTAGAAAACCTAATAAAACAAGTACTTTACACCACATATTTAGAATCTTCCACATGATGTTTCACTATAGAATTTATCACTATAGGCTTTCCAAGCATAGCCCAGGTCACATCTATAAATTTTGATGTAGAAGTCTTTCATCTTTTAATCCTCCTAAAGAATCCCAAGATTACATTACTCCATGGGAAAACCATTATTATGTTCTCTCTCAAACACCAAACTTCATCTTATCCTTTCTCTCTTCTAAGGATAAAACCTTCTCTTGTCAAATCCATTCAACATTTCTTTCACTCTATTTTATTCTATCACATCCATCTATCCACAATCAATATGTATTTTGTTGGTCATTTTATCTTTGTGCCAACAATATTTCTAAGAGTGATTATTACATCCACAAATCTCACAATTATGTTTATTCCAACACCTAGCTATCACATGCCCAAATCATCCACAGTGGCTACAACAAATTATTCTATGAGTTTCATTCTCTACATATGTTTTTATTCTTACAATCTTAATCTCACCACTGTCTATTTGATTGGCAAAACCAAAGTCATCATTATTAGGCCTTATGTTTGACTTTATGATATTTCTTATACTTTACCATTTCTTCCACAAATAATATTCTATTATAACACATTATTTTCATTAATTTTGATCCAATACCTTTGGTGTGCTTTTTAAAGCATCCAATTTCTTCATCATCACTATGGCATTTATCGCATCCAACACCAAAAATGTTCAAACATACAAAATCTTTATCATTATTGTGGTATTAAACAACATGGCCTTCATCATGACCAATACATTCAATAATATTGAGCATGATATCATGATGCTTATCTTAAATACAAACTCAATTATCATTAACAATGCTCAAATCACCAACATCACAAGTGAAATATATCCTTTGTATAAGTTCACTTGTATCACAACAAATATTTTCTATAATAGGCTTGTTTTGAACACCACTATCACCAAAAATGTTCAAATTATTAGTATCACACGTGAAATATATCCTTTGGATAAGATCGCTTGTATCATAATAAACATTTGTCATCATAGGCTTGAGATTGCTTGTGTCACAACAAGCATTTCTCATCATAGGTTTGTCCTTCAATATTTTATTTTTTTCTCTTTTCTTTTGATGCTTGAATATTTCAAGAGTTATTAATGTCACATATATTGCCTTCATGCCATCTATAGGGAATGTAACATCATTTTCAAAATAATCTTCACAAGAATCAATTTCTTTGAGAGTTATTCCCAAGAAACTCCTCAGTGTTAAGAATTTTCCATCTTCATAAAGATATTTTTTTCAATTGGTTATATGGGATTGAAATGGGCCCCACCCATATTAAATCATCACCACATAGTGGTATTACAAAAAATCTTGGATATTATCCATGTATCACTTGGAAAAATTTAAACCTTGGTATCCTCTTTAAATATTGAGGAATCTAACTGATTGAGCTAATGCCACTTGATATCTTCATAAAGATATTTACCTTTTGGAAATTAAATATTTTTATCTAGTATCACACACTTTTGAACTTCAATTTGCTTCTTAGTTTGTTTCCTCTTTACCTTTCCCATTATGTCAAGTGATGTGAACAGTTCTTCTTATAGTCTTTGGAATTTATTTTCTTCAACACAATAGTGAGGGTTCCTTATGTCTTCAAAATGGTTCCCATTTCAATATACCACCAATCCAATAGATAAAATATTTCTATATGTTTGCTCTTCCTATATACATGTCGATACATAGAAGAATCTAGTCCTCTTGATATACGTGGTCGTACATTAGATAAAGCTTTACGTACATAAAATATAATGATATGTGGTACCAAGGTAGTACAAAAAGGGATTCACCTTATCAATAACACATGTTTAAAGATAAATTCTTGTATGTGGGTGTAACTTCCCTATATACTTGGATTTCTTCAATTTCAATATTTATGTCTAATGATAGTGACAAATAGGGTCAAAATGGATTGCAAGAATCACAACAAAATGATGTCTTTATTTCTTCTCAATGATTTATAGGATTGATTCACATACATTGTTAGGGTATCTATATTAGGCTATAGACATGCTAGCTTAACGTAATAATTTTACTTACAAATGCAAGTCAGAGGTGTCATTTATACCAAACGCTACAAGTGTGCTAAAGCACATATTTAATTTTGTGTACAATATTTTTGACCATAAACCAACCTTTTAAAAGAAATATTTTGACAAATTACAAATTATTTTGATATCCAAAATGCAAATACTCCTACCCACACTATCACATAACTCTCACCTTTTCAATATAAAGCCTTGACCTTTGACTAATTATAACTATGACTCTTTTCACACTCAAACACAATATACTTGGCATTTACAACAAAATCATTGGATAATATACACTTGACTTGATGTTTATGAGAAAAAACACACTCTCCAATAATTGATAGCTCAAACCTTATAACTCACCTTGACATAATACACATGGACTTTAAAAACATAGCCATATCTCTTTACCAACCAACATAATTAACTTAGATAAGACACTTTACCTAGATTTAAAAAATATTTGAACTTATGATTCTATGGTTTTGGTATACCCTCTTGATTAAAAAATGGACCTCTTTTTTCTTTTCTTTTTTAAATTTTTCTTCTTCTTTTATATATATATATAAACTAGATTTCAATTTTTAACGGGTGCTTGAAAACTCATAGCTAAGAACCACACAAGAAACTCACCATGACATAAATCCTAGATGTTAAAAACTTTATAAACCAGATATCATAAGACATATCATCTCCAAATCCTGTTTAAGCTCTAGAATGATGAAATAACCAAATTTTCAAGTCTAAGCTGAATAAGATCCAAAATCTGAATTTCCACAAAGATGAGTTGGAAGACGTAGATTTTTTTCAAAAAATTACTATCCTTGGATAAAAAATAAATGCTCATAATCAAATATTCTTTGTGTACATGGCTAGAATAAGGTCAATGCACCAAAGCCAAGAATAAGTTCATAGAACCCTCCTTTCTCTACTTGTCATTTATGCATGGAAGAAAAATATAAAGTTTTTTATTTTGTGTACCTTTTTCTTTTGTTGCTTCAATATGTACCATCAAACAAATAAATGGTTGCCATGGTGAAGATGATCCTAACACTCGTTGTCACACTAATTAACAAGTACATGTACAATAACGATCACACCAATTAACAAGTATACATGTAGGAGTAGCACTTAAAAGAAATACGTCATTTTTTATCTGCCACATGAATCATGTCATTTTTTTGGTTGGAATTAATAGGAAATGCTAGTAAAGATCTCAAGGTGAAAAGGATATAAAAATATTGCTCCACTATAGTCAAATATTCCAAAATGGCTATAGAATACAGAGTAACAATTAGCCAATTCCAAAACAATATGTAGTCAAATACTCCAAGATGGTTATAGAATACACAATAGTAGTTGCCCCAATTCTACCATTTGCAGATATGCAGATTTTAAAATTTAATCAATTCTTTCAACTAGAAAGTAGAGGCCTATATAAGAAGAGTAGGGAATCAACTTTTGTTACCAATACACATACATCTTTCTCAAAATCTTATCCATATTACTCCATTATCTTTAGGATTAGAAAAATTGCAAGAGTAATGGTCATTTTGATTCCACGAAATACAACTATCCCCACAAAGAAAGAGTAAGTCTTCTCTATTTACTTTGATAATCATCCTAGGGTGTTGATCCAAGTTTTTTCTTAAAGGGAGAGGGCAAGGACAATATAACTAGCCAAAAGAACAAAAATATCATCTCTAATGACAAGGATGACAATGGATAAATTTCTGTAGAGAAATTGTGATGGCAATATATGAGACATACTTTGAGATGCCATTGACTAGAGGAACTCAAGATATTCAATGTTATGATACCAATGATAGTAATGAAAAATCACCCAAAAAAAATTTTACAACCTTAAAATTGTACATGTTGTTAGAGAATATTATATTATTTGGTACATGTCAATGTACCATCATGAGTACATGGTTAGATTAGGTTAAGTATCTCTAAGTAATATTTGAGTCTTTACTTTAAGTAATGTAATAATGTGTAGGAAATGAATAAGTGTATTTAGTTAGGTGTGCATGTGCACAAGTTTCCATCATACATAAAGCACATGTATCCTTAGAGTAGTAAAGTGAAGTATACTATTATATATTTGTGACAAAGTATTGTAATAGGGATGAAAAATATGAATGGCTCATAGTATGCATTAGTAAATCTCCATTTCTTGTACGATTTTCATGAGATTTCATTAATGGTAGTTTTAAGAGTTATTGTAGAATTTTCTTATGACTTTTACATACTTAGTATATTGCCATTCATAGAATCAATATTGCTCATTTTAGTTCTTGTGATTGCATTTCCTTAAATATATAGCATCAAAATCTAATAGTGGTATCAGAGCACAAGGTAGATTGAGAGGAGATAGGAAATCTCATTTTCAAAAAATTTAAAATTACTTTTCAGCTAGAGTCTTTCCATAGAGTTTCAGAAAAACTCATGAAGACTAGAACTCAACATTGATTCCACTAGTTTGACAAATCAACTAGTGAATTTCATTATCTTTAGTTTTAAAGAGTTTTTATTATCATTTTCTAATACTTGATTGCAGAGAATATTTGATTCAAGTAAAGTTGATAAGCTTCCTTCAATAGCTAGGAAGAATATATTTTTTGGAATTTATCCAATACTTGAAGCAACAAGTTGAAGATTGAAGATTTTGGAGGCCTAAGGAAAAAGGTCCCATTGCAAAATTTGCAAATTGAAGATAGAAGATTGAGGAGATCCAAGAAAGAGGAGTCTCTTAAAGATTGAATATTCCAAATTGAAGGACAATCCTGGCAGAGCATGCGCTGGTGGCATTGTGCGAGATCATAATGAGAATATTATGCTTACATTTTTCGAATATTTGGGAACAAGGACGAACAACGAAGCTGAAGCTAGAGCTATGTGGAGAGGCCTTCAAATGACTCAAGACTTAGAAGGCAATTTTATCGTAGAAGGAGACTCTATGCATGTTATAAATCTCCTCAATAATTGTAAAACACCTCCTTGGAGGATTAAAACAATTTTTGAAGAGGCTAGGATCCTTTTCAAAGGAATATAGGACAGAAAATCCCAACATGTCTTTCGAGAAGCTAACAAAATTGTTGATAAGCTGACCAATTTGGGTGTCGATGGTGACAAACTTTTCAAATGGGAGCACGGTGTCCCGAGTAAAGTAGAGGAGCTTATTGAACAAGAATACCAAGAATGATAGTCAAATTTACCAATAGGGAAGGCACTGTAAGTTTGAAGGCTTGGAGTATTCCCGTATCTTTTTTGAATTGGACTCACAATAAAAATTATCTAAGATGTCAGTCTTCGTGGATGTTGCTTGGAAATACCACAAAGACTAATGGGGACAATCACATGTCAGATAACATGGCTCCTAGTCATCTTAGCAATTTGAGGTTGGTTGATAATCATAGGTAAGGAAAGAAACAACAATATAAGACTTTGAACCAAAGCCACGTGGACCACCAGATAGCCACTGCCATAAATGTAGCCAGCAGGTTCACTTCTCCAAGGTTGATTGGCCAAAATAGTATGTGGTACCAAAGCATGTCATATATGAAAGAAAGCAATTACCAAAGAATTATTAAGAGTAACTGTCAATACAGAGCTTGTGGAAGTTTTTTTCAGTACTCTACTATGTGTGTCTGCAACTTTTTGTTTTTTCATAGTCTCAAGGAAGGGATTTGTGTCTGTTTTTTTTTGTAATTATGTTGCATGTGTGTTTTCTCAAGGTATATCCAAAATTTTGTATGGGAAGTTTCTTTTTGATAACAGGCTATGTGCCTTACCGGATGTAATGGCTTTGGCGGCATGTAGATTTTACATATATAGGATCCTTAGTAAGGATATGTTCATCAACAACCCTGGGCTAATTTTTGTAAAAGGTTTTGGGTCAACCTATAAAACCTGGTATTAATGCTATAGTATCTTATCTACCAAAAAAATAAAAGATTCCAAATTGAATATTGAAAAGAGAGAAAAATGCCAAAGGAGATCTCCATAAAATATTAAATACTGGATATTGAAAATAAGGAGATCAAAAAGATATCTCATTCAAGAAATTCCAGATTTAGAAGCTATAAGATTGAAGATTGAAGGAAGAGGAGGACTAGAAAATGTCCTATTGTAGATTTGAGAAGCTATAGAATTTGAAGGCCCAAGAGAAGAATACATCAAGCAAACTTGAAAGGAGAAAGAAAGAGAAGGCTAGAGAAGCCTATTGAGAGATCAAAGAAGTGGTTATTGGAGAATATTTGAAGAAAACTCAAGGGAGAAGATTGCAATTAAGGAGTTCTTAATAAGAAGGATTTGGGATAGTTGTTTCCATTCAAAAAACAAGCCCAAAAGGAAGAAGGGTTTGGTAAGAAGTTTGCAAAATTTTGGAAGGGATTTTTTGAAGAGCTCAAAACATTAATATTCTTGAGAAAGAGGCCAACTAAATAGGCCAAGTTTGAAGTCAAAATTCAACAAGGTCTAAAGAGGAGAAAGAAGCTAGAATAGACCACCATATTTGAGAGTTTTGAAGACAACCATAAAGGATTTGAATGCTAATTTGAAGAGTCACAAGAGCTAAAAATTGGAGGATTTTCCAAGTAGATTTGAGATATTCTAGGACAGCAAAACAAAGGAGGAATTGGTTGCGTTAGAAACTAAAAAAGTATAGAGTTTAGGATAGTAAGAGGGCAGCATTTGGGTAGCACTAATAGCTATAAATTTTAGATTTAAAGAGAGAAAATTTGGAGGAGAATTGAAGTCACAAAATCATATTCTTGGATAGCAAGATAAGGAGAACTATTCAGAAAATTGAAGCTTCTTGAAAAGCAATATAAAGTTGCAAGATAGACAGGTTTAGGGAAGTAAAGCATAAGGAATTGGAGCTACAATTTTTTACAAATTTAGGGCAACAAATAGGTGAGTCAAATCACCAAGAAATCAAGCTACAAAAGGAGACCAAAAGGTATGCAATATTGGTGCAATAAAAGTTAATTATTTGAAAATTCATATTAGCTTATTATTAAGTATTTAAAAGCACCACATTTGAGGTTTTAAAGTAGCAAGAAGAAAAGTCTCAAGTTTATGTCTTCAAGGTTGGAGAAGATAGCATTCACAAGGGATTAAAACCTATAGCAAATAAAGGAGAAGTTAGATAAGAAAAATATCAACTCCTTGCTAGTTATTGAAAAACAAATAAGTCAATATTATATAGCAAATATTAGATACAATAAACTATCCAAAAGGGAAGAAACCCTAGCAGAGCCAGAGAAAAAACTCGAAGGATATGGCAAAATTTTTTGGAGATCTGAACAATTGGAGGAATGTTGTGATGGCGTTGGGCCCATCATAGAGAGTGCATTCTAGTGATGTTTTTTATCTAAAAATGATTGGAAGGAATAGGATTTTCCATTGCATGTCGAGAATCGCTTGTTAAAGAACAATATATGTTTGGAATGATATGAAGCCAGGCCGATTCTAGTGGTTCAACTAGATTTGATGGTGGAATATGTGGAGTATTTAATCAAGCAGACACTTATTGGAAAATTTATGGGTATCTAAATTTCTATTCCTTATGGAGGCTTGGGTTAGGAAGACTTGGAACCTTGAAGGTGACGTGGAGGTGATGCTGAGTGTGAATAGCTATTTTATGGTGGTTCTCCCATGTATTGCGGATCGTAAAAAAGTATTTGAAGGGGGTCCTTATTTCTATAACCAAGCGAGATTATCTTAAAACCTGGCATATGGATCTCAACCTATCAGAGGAGTGACCGTCATGGGTTCCAATGTGGGTTTGGCTCTCATGACTCCCGTTGGAATTTTGGAGAAACAACATCTTGCATATGATTGCCCTTATTTTTGAGAAGTCAATTGGACCGTCACAATAGATGATGGATAAAAATATAATCTTTATTGCTTGTATATGTATTGAAATTGATTTAAACAATCCTATTCCAAATTTTGTTGAAATACGGTTTAGATCGACTACATGGGTTCAACAACTTGACTATGAAGCTCTTCTATTTTGTTCGGATCTATCATGAATGCGGTCACCTGCAAATAAAATGCCCTAAGTTTATCCTTCCCATGGCTTCAAATCCTAGGCCCTCTCAATTTGCACAAAATATAAAGAAAGGAAAAGTCCCAATAAAGAAAGGGGATCAGGATTAGGAAGGTTTTGTTTCTGTAAAATCCCAAAATAGAGGAAGAGGGTAAAAAGAAACCTTAAGGATAGCTAGCTAGATGCTCTGCTCAACCGTTTTGAGATACTAGATGATATTGATTAGTGCATGGAGATACCTGAAATGTCACTACTTGATGCAGATATAACAGGGCTAAATTAGATATCTCTTCTTAAGGTGGAACCTAAGGAATCAGATCTAGAGGGTTTAAATGAAGAATAGAGGGCTTTGGTTTTGAGTACAGGTGGTATGGATGGCTCTAGCCCTAGAGGGGAAACTATTTTGGAAAGTGTCACAAATTTAGTTATGCCCTCTTCTACTCATATATGATGCAGTCATCCTTGGACTGCAAAACTCCTACGATGTTGGGATTGTAGCAGAAAACAATTAAAAAAGGTGCTTCATATAATAATATGAAGGTGGGTCGAAATAAAGACCAAGATAAAATTAAGTTAATGGGGGAGACTTTGGTGGAATTAGGCTTTGTGAGAACATTGGACTCCCATTTTTCTAACCCCTAGAAATGATTATCCTTTTATGGAATGTAATGGGGTTGAACAACATCCCCAAATAAAAGTTTTTCATAATTTGGTTCATGTTCATTATTTGAATGTGGTGTTTATTTAGGAGACTAAATTGGTTATTGATAGTATATTCAATATTGCTCCCAAGTTGTGAAGGGATCAATGCCAATGCATTGGTGCATGTGGATATGTTGGTGGCATTGCTTTTTTAGGGGATCCAGTTAAGATCTCTCCTCTTACTTGGATTTCTAGTAGATGGTCTATTTATATGATCAGGCATGATAATGAATCTGGTGAAACCATCATACTTAAAATTGTGTATATCCCTATTGATTACAATGGTAAAGTGAATTTGTGGGAGCACATTGGCTTTGTGAGAAGTCTAGCTCCCCTATACCCATGGATTTTGGCTGGATATTTCAATTCTATCACTTGTCTAGAGGAGAAACACGGTGGGGTTGATCATCTCGAGCATTTTTCTTCTATCTTCAGTTCTCATATTCGGGCCCTGAACTTGGTTGACATCAAGCTGGATAATGGGATCTTTACCTGGCACAATAGAATATGTGGGGAATATTCCATCTCAAATAGATTGGATAGGTTTATGATCTCCAATTTTTGGATTGGTAATAATAGAAATGTTAGTTCTATGATTCTGGAGGGTAGGGGATCTGATCATTGGCCTATTAAAATCTGCTCTTGAGTTTGGGCTAAAGAAGAATCCTTCCTTTAAGTTTCAACTTATATGGCTTCGAGATCCTAAGATTCATGATTTTATGTGAGATTGATGGACCAATGGCAAACCTTCTCATGGCACCACTATGTATTCCTTTATGAAGCAGTTGCAATTCGTTAAGCATAAATTAAAGATATGGAATAGTCTAAATTTTTGGAACCTTTCCTTGGCTAAGTTGGTGGCTCTTAGGAAGGTGGAATAAGCTTCAAGGAAGATCAGAGATCATGGACTCACAAAGATTCTTCTCATTGAGGAATCTAAGGCTACGAAAGACCTTGCTAAATGGGAGCTAAGGGAAGGAATTTTTTAGAAATAGAAATCTCAAGTGGATTGGCTTCAGGAAGAGGATAGAAACATGACCTTAGTTTTTAACTCAGTTAAGGCTCATCATAATGGTAACCTGATTTCCTCTCTTGTGAATTCTCAAGGTGCCCTTCTCTCTTCTTTTAGGGATATTTCAAAAGATACTAGAAGGTATTTTTCCTCACTATTTAAGGAGGACTCCCTCTCAGATGAAGAGGCTGAAAAGCTTATTCCAAACTTTATTCCCTTGATTGTTTCTAGAGAAATAAATGAGCATTTGATGGGTCCAATTTCCCTTAAGGAGTTGGAAAATGTTATCTTCAAGATGAAAAAAGGAAAATCCCCAGGCTTGGATGGATTCCCGATTAAGTTTTATCAGGAGTTTTGGGAGTTAATCAAGTTTGATCTTCTGGAGGTGGTCCATGAGTCCCAAAAGAACAAACCGATGCTAAGGGCCCCAAATGCTACCTTTGTGGTGCTTATTCCAAAAAAAATAGAGTGAATTCTCTGGATATGTTCAGGCCTATTTCTCTCTACAATGTTGTGTATAAGATCATTACAAAAATTATTGCTGAGAGGTTGAAGATATGGTTGAACCAAATCATCTCTGAGGAGCAAGGTGGGTTTGTTGTTGACCGAAAAATATTGGATGAGGTTGTCATTGCTACGAAATCTATTCACTCGATGAAAAATTCTAAGGAGAAATCTATGTTCATTAAGTTGGACATGGCCAAAGCCTATAACTGGTTCAAATGGTCCTTTCTTCAAAAAGTTCTTGTTGTTTTTGGATTTGAGGAGGATTGGAATAGATGGGTGATGATTTATATTTCTTCTTTCTCATTATTTGTTCTTGTTAATAATGAGTCATCAAATTTTTTTAAGGCCTCGAGGGGATTGAGGCAAGGAGATCCTCTATCTCTTTATTTATTTATCATTATGGTGAAAGGGTTGGAAATAATTTTCAAGTCTCAGGTTAGGCATGGTTTCATTCAGGGTTGGAAGTGGGATAGTAGTTTGTCACCTCTTTCCCACCTTCAATTTGTTGATGATACTATTTTATTTGGAGTTGCCACTATTAGGGAAGTTGGCTACACTAGACGGTCTCTTGACATATATCTTAGTGCTTTTGGATATTTGATAAATGATGACAAGTCTTCTATTTTCTTCTTCAATACCCCTCCTCTTATTCAAGTCAAGATTGCTCAAATTCTAAGATTTCATGTCGAGACTCTCCCTTAATTTATCTTGGCATTCCAATTTCATCTCATCCTCTGCCTAGATATTCTTGGTAGTCTATGTTAGATAAGTTTAAAAGGAAGGTGAATCACTGGATCATCATATGGCTCTCCTTTGTGGGTAGAGTGTTGCTTTTAAAATTTGTTGTTCAAGCTTTACCCATCTATAGATTTTTTGTGCAAATAGCTCCTTCTCGTTTCATCAAGGACATGGATGCTTTTTCAATATAGTTTTTGTGGTCTAGAAAACTTGCTCAATCTAAATAGAGTTTGGTTTGGTAGGATTCTATTTGTAGGTCATTTCAAGAGGGAGGCCTTAGGTTGTGATAGGTGGCTCTTTCTGGGTAGGCTCTGGCTATGAAACTTTATTGGAGATGGTGTACTTATCAAGATCATATTTGGAATAAAATATTATCTTGTATGTACTTAAGAGGTATTTCTGAGACTGATATCCCTAGATTCAGCGTGGTTGGAAAAGGTTTAGTTATCTGAGAAACTCTAAAAAGGGGCTAATTTAATTAATCAGGGTTTGTCATGAATTTACAATCAGGGATCAGATGCTCTTTTTTGGTAGGATTCTTGGAATGGCCACCCTCCTATCTTGACTCAATATCCCAGGCTACATTCCCTAAGCATTTGTTTTTTGGAAGTGGGTTGGTCTCATGTAGAGGACTTTAAAACAATCCAATATTTTGGTAATCTGAAGATGTATAAGTGGAAAGATCTACAAGAATGGCCCCAAGGGGGATTGATACAGGATAAATATGTGCTTTCTTGTATTCTTGTGGGGAGACCATGTTCTTCATTGAGGGTTAAATATAGTTTGGCTTGGAACCCTGATCCCAATAGAACCTACTTTGTAGCCTATGGCTACCAGGTTCTTGACATGCAAAATTTTGGGAGCCTCCCTATCACATGGTGGAAAAATATGTGGAACATATTTGCTTAGCCTAAATTTAACTTCTTTATTTGGTTGGTATCTCATAATAAATGCCTCACTTGGGATAAATTGAGGAAGAGGGGATTTCAGGGTCCCTCTATTTGTGTCCTTTGTGGTAATAATGAGGATGTCTCTTCTCATTAATTTTTCCAATGCTCCCTTACCACAGACATTTGGCACCATTGGTGGAGTGCTTGGAACCATCCTTATTTTCATGTGCTCTCCCTGGTAGAGTTTTGGAGTAGTCTGGTTAGACCTCCAACCAATGCCCCCTACCTCCATGTGGCTTAGAATTTGGGTCCTTCTTCCATCATCTGGTAGATTTGGCTCGAACAAAACCATCATATCTTTCAGGGTAGTCATTTGGTTGTTCAATAGATCTGGAAAAGTATACTGGGTATGGTTTAGGAAATTATCCATAGAAAATGTGATGTGAACCCTCTTTTGGACTCTAGGGAGGAGAAGGTACAATAGGCCCTTGGTCTCTTTGGGGTTGGAGTGGACACTCCTCACCCTAGTAGGGCTTCTCAGCTTAGCAAGAAATTTAGGAGAGATGGTAGGTGGAGGCCGCCCCTGGAGGAGTTTTAAAAATTAATATTGATGGATCATCCAAGGGTAATATTGGACATGCTAGAATTGGTGATGTTGGGAGAGACTCTGCTGGTGTGGTCAGATTTTTCTTTTCCATTTATAAATGTGTTCACTCCAACAATTTTATGGAAGCTCTTATGATTCTCAAGGCCTTGCAAAGGGGGTTTTCTCTTGGTTGGTATAGGAGCATCTATGAGTTTGACTCTCAAATTTTGGTTAATATTTTAAATAGCAAAAGGTTGGAGGATGTTAATTGGCAATTGGTCTTTGTGGTCATTAAAATTCTTAGAATTAGTGAAGAGTTTGAATTCATCTCCTTTGTGCACATTCTAAGGGAATGGAATGGGGTTGTTGATTATTGGCCAAAAGGGCTTCTAATATTTTAGGTCCTTTGATTATGGATAATTGGGAGTCTCCCATTTGGGGACTCGTAATGCCTCTAGGGGTTGATCCACAAGGATGTTCAAACTTTATGTGGTTTTTTCTTGCTGTTTTATTTGGGTTTTGACCCTGTCTAGTGGTTTTAGCTTATTTTATTGCTTACTTGAGTTTTGGATAGGGGCTTTGCTATACTCTATAATCTTGTCTTCTTATCAATAAATTTGTACCCCTTTATTTTAAAAAAACTATCCAAAAGGTAAAAGTTTTTGGCATAAATTAGAAACTTGGAGTCACCATAAAAGAACCACCAAACAAAAGTAGAGGTGTTACCATATTGGGAGAAGAATCCACCATCACCAAATATTCAAGGAAGAGTGCCACGATTTGGATGAATATAAAGTTGAAGAAAAGCACGACTGGTGGTGAGGCACTAAGAACAATTTTTATCAAAAAAATACCTTCTATTGGAGCTTGAATGTCAAGTCCACCAAAGAAGTCAAAGAGATTTATGAAACATCAAAAGAGAAGCATATTTCATAGAGGAAGTGAAAATCTATTTGAAGAACTCTCTGGTGAAAGCAAGCAAGTTATAAAGACCAAGCCAATCATGAATGACCAAAAAGGAAGTGAAGTATCCAAACTATGGGTAAGTCAAGTGTCATTTACAAATAAGGATGTTACAATCACCAAGAAAAGGAATATCAATTGATTTCAGATGATACTAAGCTCAAACAAAGCATAGTCATATGGGCATAAATCAATATCAAGTGCCACCTAAGCAAGTTTCTACGATAACTGAAAGTGATAATAGGGAAATCAAGCATTCAAAAGTACTTAAGTGACATCTAAAATTGTGAGACAAGCAAAGTCTCCCCAAGATCAAAGAATGCTCCACAAGATCAATCACACACAAAAGAGAAAAACCCACAACACTAATATTAAGTGGTAAAACCCTACTTCAAATGAAGAAGGGAAACATCCACTATGAAGCTCACTATATTACTCAATGATTCAACAATACAATAATGCTTCAATGTTATGCAATAATATGCATCAACATGATATAACTAGATGTAGTAGACAACACCCCTATTTAAAGAGAAGCTTTTCTACTACAACCCTAAAATTGCCCTAATATTATCACAATATTATCTTGAGATGTGTGACAAATCTTATCACAATATTATCTTGAGATGTGTGACAAATTTTATCACAATATTATCTTGATATGTGTGACAAGTGGCATCTATTAAATATTAATAAGTGATTGGCTACTTTTTAATATTTGCTAGAAAAGGGGAAATAAATTTTTCCCACAAATTAAATATTCCTAGCACCCTTATTTTATTTATTATTTGGGTGGGAATGTTTTTACATAAAATAGAATTATTTTCCAATTCAAATATTATTCTTTAGACTTTATATTTTAGTCTAAGAATAATTTACACAATGTTGCATTACATATTCCAACACTCCCCTTAATGCAATATTGGGGAAATAAATTATGAAACAAAGAAATATTCTTCCCCTAAAGATACAAATGAGGATGAAAATCAAATGAGTAATATAGTTACAGTGAGCTTCTATGACCAATAATGGTCTACAACAAGGCACCAATACAAAATGGGCTAAAATGCGACTGCAAGCCCCCAACAGAGTAGCTTCAGATACAAGCAGCTTACAAAGCCATCCATCAACAACAAGTGGTTGCAAATGACAAGAAGAAAACATCACAAGGGTGTCTTCGATAAGCCTGCAAAACCCCAAACGAAAGTACCTGCAAGCTACAAGCAGCTCAACATAAGATCAATTAGATACAGCATCATAAATATATTCACCACAACATATATGAATATCCAAAGATGATAACAAAATTGATATAACAAATAGTGAACTATAAGTCATCACAAAAATATGCCAAGCCATACTTACAATCACGTGCTATATAGTTGATCAAAAAATATCATGTACAAAGTTGCATAAAGCAAACAAGGAGTACCATGATAATGAAAACTCTAAATTACCATGTATAAAACTAGCACAAGGCTAACAAAAAAGTACCATGTACAAGAGTTGCATAAGGTATATAAAAATAATAAAGTGTGCACACTGGTTGCATAAAGCCAACCATAAAATATCATGTACAAAAGTAGCATAAATGCTAACAAGAAAGTACCATGATAAACCAATTGTATAATTCCAACTACATAAAAAGTACAAAGTTGCACAAGGCAACAAGAAATTACCATGTAAAAGAGTCGAATAAAGCAATTGCATCATATACCATAATTGCACAATGCCATCTACAAAGTAACATGTACAAAATTTGCACAAGGCAAGAAAGTACCATGTTCAAAAGAGAAGCAAAAAGCATTTATACCACCAAATATCAACTCATATATATAGCACAAAACACCTCATAAGAATGAATTTTTCATCACACAAGTGTAACTACACTTCATTACCCTTGAGGACAACTTCACCAAATTAAGTGAGTCCCTCAGCTTACAAAACTGCTCCTTGGGAAGAGGTTTGGTGAACAAATCAGCAGAATTAGAATATGATAGAAAATACTCCAACTGAATAGTCCCATCCCTCTCTGATAAAGTGGGCTTGGATTTCAATATGCTTTGTCCTTTGATGCATTACATGATTTTTAGCCAAGGCAATAGCTGATTGATTATCGAAGAGCAAATGTGAAGGACCAAATTACTCAAAGCCAATTTCCTTCATGAGGGTACGAAGCCAAACCGCTTCCTATGTAGCTATTGTCGTAGCCTTATACTCCACTTCCATTGTAGAAAGAGCAATTGTATCTTGCTTCTTGGAATACCAAGATATAGCTACAGATCCAATACTAAAAACATATGCTATGGTAGACTTTATGTCTATTCTATCCCCTCCAAAATCAGAATCAGTATATCCAGAAAGAGCAAAGGAAGGAAGCCTAAAATACTTGAGTGCTAAATCTCTAGTACCTGAAAGGTACTTCAGAATATTCATGGTAGCTTGTAAGTGCTCAATATAAGGTTTTTGCATGAACCTAACCATCATACCAACTGCAACAGCAATATCTGGCCTTGTGATGGTAACATAAATAAGACTACCAAATGAACTGCCTATACAATGTAGCATTAGCCAACTGAGATTTTGTACTTACTTCCAACTTAACCCCTATAGAAATAGGAATGGAAGTAGGATTACCATCCTCCAAATCAAACCTCTTAATAAGATCTTCAATATACTTGGATTGACTCAAAAAGGTACAATCCTCATGTTGATAAACTTGCATGCCATGATAGTAGTGTAGAAGACCAAGGTCAATCATTTCATTCTCTGACTTTAATTTTGAGATGAAATCAAAAATGGCCTCATTCTCATTTCCAGTCATAATAAGGTCATCAACAAATAGAGCAATTAAAATGACCAAGTTATCCTTCCTAAGCACATAGATATCTGTATCTGAATAGCATTTATCAAAACCAAGAGACAAGAAGTAATCTGAAATCTTCATGTACCATGCTCTAGGTGCTTGCTTTAGACCATACAAGGTTTTCTTTAGTTTACACACAAGTGTTTCCTTACATTGTACAACAAATCCTTGTGGTTGACTCATGTAGATATCCAAATCCAAATCACAATTTAGAAAGGCACTTTTCACATCAAGCTAAAAAATCTGCCAACCTTGAGCAGCAACAATAGCAATGAGACTCCGAATGGTGGGAATTTTAGCAACTGGTGCAAAGGTTTCATCATAGTCAATGCCATATTTTTGAGCATAACCCTTATCAACCAATCTAGCCTTATACTTTTCTATCTCTCCATTAGAATTGTACTTGATTCTATAGACCCACTTGTTCCCAATAACATTTCTCTTATTAGGATAAGGCACTAGATCCCAATTTTTATTCTTTAGAAGAGAATCCATCTCAACCTTCATGGCATCAACCCAACAAGAGTGTTGTGAAGCTTCTTGGTAATAAGTAGGCTCATGATCATTCTCTATCGTAGATAGAAGATACATGTTAAGGGTCATACTTCTATTTATCCTTTGGCTAACTAAATTTTGCTCTTTAGGACCCCTAGAATGATCCAACCACTTGGTCTTTTTGAAACAAGGCCCACCCTTTCCTTACTCAATAAGGTCTTCATTGAATTTGACATCTCTTGAAACAAATACAATGCGTGAATAAGGTGAGTATAACCTGTAGCCTCTATGTTTTACATCATAGCCAACAAATATGCATTTTTGAGACTTTTTGTCAAATTTCTTCATCTTTTCTGAAGGAATATATGAAAATGCATCACATCCAAACACTCTTAAGTGTGACAAATTCGGCTTCTTACCATTGCAAACCTCATAAGGAGTCTTCCCCTCAACTTATTTTGAAGAACACCTGTTAAGAATGTAGATTTTTGTACTGGCTGCTTCACCCCAAAGAAATTGAGGTAAGTGATCACCAAGCATGCATCTTACCATCTCCATGATTGTCCTATTTTTCCTCTGTGTAACACCATTTTGTTGAGGAGTGTATCAACAAGTAAACTACCTTTTGATACCATGAGAAGAACAAAACTCATTGAAATCATTGCTATTGTACTCCCCTCCATTGTCACTTCTAATCATTTTGATATTTGCTTCATTTTTATTTTCCACAAAAGCTTTGAACTCCTTGAATGTCTCAAAACAATCTAATTTATTCTTAAGTAGATACCCAAAGATAATTCTTGAATAATCATCTATAAAGATGAGAATATATGATGCACCACCAAGTGATCTAACATGTAATGGACCCATAATATCTGTATGAATGAGTTGAAGAATTTGTGTGGCCCTTGTTGACTTGTCCTTTGCAAACTTTTGTTTACTCATCTTGCCTAAGATGCATGTTTCACACAAACCATGAATAGGTGAAATGTTAGGCAAGCCTTCAACCAAATTTTTGGACTTCATCATTTGAATATTTTGATAGTTTGTATGGCCTAACCTTAAGTTCCAAAGCTTGATACTAGGAGAAACATTAGTTGCTAAACACACTTTAGGAGGAGCATCACCTAACACATAAAAATTATTCTTCACATAACCTATAATGATTGGTAGCATGCCTTTCCTAATGCTCCATGAAGTTGCATTGAACTCAATAGTGTGACCACTTCTAGCAACTTGCAAAACTGAAATTAAATTTCTCCTAAGGTTAGGCACATATAGGACATTATCAAGTAATTTCTCTTCAATTACAACATTGCCAACACCTTCTACTTGAAGTCTAGTATTATCACCAATGATAACTGAATCTGAAGAGTGCTTATGAAAGTCCACAAACTTATCATTTTTAAAACACATATGGTTAGTGCATCCATAATCTAACACCCATTCATTAGAAGCAGATGAGTCAATGGAGTAGAGGGCACAAAAAAAGGTATTTTTATTAAAATTTTGCTTTACATTGTTGTTCTTTTTCTTTCCCTTGCCAAACCATTTCTTAGGTCCTTGTCCCTTAGCCTTTTCTTGCTCTTCCTTTTCTATAATCTTCTTCTTCTTGAAACAATTTTTTTCCTTGTGGCATTTCTTGCCACAAAAGTTGCAAGTGAAATCAACTCTAGGCTTGTTGGGTTGGAAATTATTATTTTTTCTTCCCTTGTATTTCTTCTTGAAGGAAGCCTTAGTGGCACTCAAGGCAACATTCATCTCCTTGACAACTTGACCATTCACTTTACCTCTATTAAGAGACTCTTCATGTTGAATCAATAATTATGAAAGAGTGTTGAGAGGAATGCCATCCTCTTCTTACTCTAGCCTACTCTCAATAATGGTGATAAAATTCTTGAACTTGCTTGAAAAGTTCCTCAAAATTATAAAGCTTAAAAGCTTCTCACTTATCCAATCACAATTACAATCCAACAGTTGAGTTCTCATGTCTTTCATCTTTGAGAGGAAGATCAAGGCACTTTCTTCTTCACCTTGCATAGTGCTAAGAATTTTGGACAATAAAATGAATTTCCTTGATGTGTTGGACCCTAGATGGACTTTTTTTAGCAAATCCCATGCATCTTTAGCATGCTCACAATGGCTTATAGTGAGCAATATCTCATCACTCACACTATTGATAATCATGGAAAGTGCAAGGTGACTCTTGTTGTTGTATGTCTCAAGTGTCCTTGTCTGGGTTGGGATTGCTTCATCTCCATTCACAATGGACCATAACTTTCTTGCTTGAAATTCAGCCCTCATCCTTGGTTCCCATATTCCAAAATTTGATACATCAAGGATGTGCTTAGGTGTGAAGGAGATTCAATGACCAGTCATTCTAAAAAGTGAATATAATCAAAACATAAGATGCATTGACAAAGGAAATAAATGATGCAATAAGAAAGTAGATAAACATACTTGCATATATAAAAAAAACATAACTTTCAAGTAATCTACTTTTCAATCATCAAAGATAATCATCATGAAAGATAATCAAAATTAAGCATCATCAAGAGAGATAAGCATCATCATGAAATATAATCAACATCATCATGAACTACTATAACCATATTGCAATTGAATAAAGGAAATAAACCAAGATCAACTTGCAATAGATTAACTTGCAATAAGAAGGTAACTAACCATAACAATCATCTTGCAATAAAATAAACTAACTTGAATTGATTCATAAAACATTTGTTAAATGTTAGATAGTCAATAAGTTAGTAAGTTAGTGTTCATTTTAAGGTTTTGCTACAGCCTAATGAATTACCAATTCATCTCACCCAATGTCAACCAAGTTACCCAAAAGGGTACGGGTACGAGGAACCAAAAAAGACTTGCTACCGATAGAGCGGATTCTTTTGGATTCAATAGGTGTTTAGCAAATATAAACTGTGTTGCAAGATTAAGTAAATTTTAATCAAATACTTAAGTTGTGGTTAGTAAGTTGATTCATTTTTAACCTTCTTGATTAATATGAAAATTAGTAAATTGTAAGTTGGTTAGTATATTGTTTTGTAGTAAGTTAGTCAGTCAGTAGTTATATTAGTTGAGATGCAAAATAGGTAAAACATAAATACTCTCTCTCTCTCTCTCTCTCTCTCTCTCTCTCTCTCTCTCTCTCTCTCTCTCTCTCTCTCTGTCTCTCTCTCTCTTCTCTTTTACTTTCATTATGAGAGATACAAGTTACATTAATTTACATTATACTTCAAGCAAATGCTTGAGAGAGATTAGAAGAAATTAATAAAAATAGGGGGAAGAGAGTGAAAAATTTGATCCGAAATTGCCTTGTATACTCCAAAACATACTTGGATAACTTTACAAAACAAGCAAACTCACAAACAATCATTGTTAATGTGAGAAACAAATGACTATAAGGTTTAAATTATTTGACAATTTGACTAAAAATTTGTCAAAAATTGCATAAAAGGATTCTAGTTGCATTATACAATAATAAAAAATGCATTTCAATTTATACAAAAAAAAATGACTATTAGGTCTTAAAATAAAATAAATGACTGTTTTTTATTAAAAAACAGAATAATAAATGACTGTTTTTTTATTAAATGACTATTTTTTATTAAAAAATAGAATAATAAAAAATGATTGTTTTTTTATTAAATGACTATTTTTTTTATTAAAAACAAAATAATAAAAAATGACTGTTTTTTTATTTATTAAATGATTGTTTTTTTATTAAAAAAACAGAATAATAAAAAAAAATGACTATTTTTTATTAAATGATTGTTTTTTTTTAATTAAAAAAATAGAATAATAAAAAATGATTATTTTTTTATTACAATGATTTTTTTATTAAAAAATAGAATAATAAAAAAATTCAGACTGTACAGCAAAATGGGTGGGGGACCATTTGGCCCCCAAATAAAAAAAAATTGCCTCAGATTTATTTTTCACCAAAATAGGGCAAATAATATATGAAAATAGGGTTTTTGGGCCTTTCAGACGCAACCATGGGGTCCGTTTGGCTCCAAAACCCTTCCAGCAAAATCTCAATGCCAAAAATTTATAGATTTAAAATGAAAACACCATTTGCAAAATATCTAAAAACTAGATAAAAAAAACACAATAAATCTATAAAACCTAATGACAAATTTGCAAAATAAGTTTGCCCAAATATAAAATGCATAAAATACCAAAATATCAAATGCATGCATTAAAACAAAACAAAAAACAAAAAATATATACTTTAATGGTTTTTTCACCTCAAAGGATTGAAGACACTTGATGGAGATCCCAACCGCTTTGATACCAAATGTGAGCCAAGCAAAGTCTCCCCAAGATCAAAGAATGCTCCACAAGATCAATCACATAAAAAAAAAAACCCACAACACCAATATTAAGTGTTAAAACCCTACTTCAAATGAAGAAGGGAAACATCCACTATGAAGCTCACTATATTACTCAATGATTCACCAATACAAGAATGTTTCAATGTTATGCAATAATATGCATCAACATGATACAACTAGATGTAGTAGACAACACCCCTATTTAAAGAGAAGCTTTTCTACTACAACCCTAAAATTACCCTAATCTTATCACAATCTTATCTTGAGATGTGTGACAAATCTTATCACAATATTATCTTGAGATGTGTGACAAGTGGCATCTATCAAATATTAAAAAGTGATTGGTTACTTTTTAATATTTGCTAGAAAAAAAGAAATAACTTTTTCCCACAAATTAAATATTCCTAGCACCCTTATTTTATTTATTAATTGGGTGGGAATATTTTTACATAAAATAGAATTATTTTCTAATTCAAATATTATTTTTTAGACTTTATATTTTAGTCTAAGAATAATTTACATAATGTTGCATTATATGTTCCAACAAAAATGATATAATAAACTATCACCTAGTGAAGCAAAGTGCTCCTACCATTCCTTTCAAAACCTAGCATTTGTTGGAAAGGATCAAATGCTAGAATTATAATTTTCAAATTGATTTCCATATGGTGGAGAAGTAGCGTCTTCCTGAGTGAAGAAAGAGTCTTGAATTCCACTTGTCTAGCCATAGGAAAGAGCGTCAATCGAATATTTCATGTAGGATTTCTTGAAGAGGAGATATCTCCTTAGTTTCAATAACAAATATAAATGAAACACGTCAATGGAGTCTTGGAGTGTGCAATAGAGAAGGTTTGGTGATAGTAATTATGATAGCTAGCCATTATAAAGGATAGGACACTATCCATTATAGTGCAACATGAGTGGGAGGAAAAAAATAGAAGAGAAGTTTGCAGGGGTTCCTAAAATTATCAATGCCAACTATGAAAAGCTATATCCAATAAATTTGACATTTTATTTGACATTAGTAGGCTAATTGGTCATCGAATGACTCGTGACTTGATATTGTGAGAGTTTTAGATCTCTAGGAGGCAGGGACCCACTGAAGTGATGAGTAGTAGATCAAGGTATAGAAAGCCAGTGAGCCATTTCTTTTCAACAATTAGAGTGTAGTAGCATTTTCTTTAGGAAGGTTAAACAATATTGACCGCAACTTATATACCTAATTTGGAGGTAAAACTTGAATATTTACTAAAGGGTTGAATCCATAAGGTTCAAGAATTAATTATTATTGTTCTAAGGTATTAATTAATCATATATTTGAGGGATTAATTAATTTGAAGGAGAGATAAGGCTTTTGGAAGGAAAATTAAAACCTTAGAATTGATATATACTATTTTTGAAAAGTCTAGAAAAGTTTTGAAGCCTTATTTTAGAATTTTGGAAAATTAAATTGAAGTTTTGGAAAATTAATTACAAGTTTTGTAATTAATCAATTAAGTTTTGTAAATCAGTAACAATATTTATAAATTTATAAGTTTGGAGAGATAAGGTCTACTACATCAAATTAGGATATTGAATTTTGTAAATATAGTTTACAAAACTCTAAATTTCTTATTTGGGAGCCATAAGGACTTCAACATCAAGTTGGAGAATTTTAAATTGTCCTTAGTCTATCATTCAAATCTAAGGAGAATCAAAGATTGAAAATTTATTATCTCAAACCTAGGGATCCATAAGGTAGTCTACTTTAAATGGGGCATGAAAAAGAAAAAGCAAATGATCAAAAAATACAAATAAAAATACATGAGTTGAAAACAATTGAAATAGGAAATTTATGTTTTCAATAAAAACCAATATACATTGAAGATGACTCATTAGAAAAAACTAAAGAAATGTTGCAAAATTTAAAACTTTGTATCAAATACATGATACCAAACATTGAAGGACAAAAGGGTATATCAATAAAGGAAAAGAAAATCTTACAAACAATCATGGAAGAAGCAAAAGATGAAAATTTTTCAATGCTTCAAAAATATCTAAATTCAAAGCTTGAAGAATAAATTGAAGAATCTAATTTTTTTTTCACATTACCTATTGATATAGGAACAATAATGAAGATAGTATTACTTTATAATGAAGTTTTCAAAGGCAAGATGAGAAAACAAGAAAATATTGAAGTAGGGAATAAAACAGTGATGAAAGATGCTTCTAGTGATACAAATGATTTAAGGCCCATGATGATAGATTCATGTTGCAATACTATAGAATAAAAACCATTGATGATTGATGCATGTTGTGATACTAGTGATCTTCTTCAAAAGGAAAAAGATGCAAATTATAATTCTTGTCAAAATTAAAGGAAAAATTTTCATGCAAGCAATAACACTAGTGATTTAAAATTCATGACAAAGATAGAGGAACCTAGTGCAAAGATTGATGATATGCAATACAAGTGATTTGAATACAGTTCATGAAAATTATTATGTTATTAGAATTGTTGAAGGTATAGATTCAAGTGATGCTTATAATTGTATTGATATTGATAGAGATCAATCTAATTATTGTATTGGTCATTTTGGAAAGCATACTAAAGGATTTGATTCAAATTTTATGAGATATAAAGCTACAGGTTTAGAAAAACATGAACAGGGAATGAAAAAATCAATTGCATCAAAAATAGACCAAAGTATGAAGGTCTTGGATACACAGGTCAAGTCAAAAATAATAAGCAAGGAACTAAATTTGTAATAGGAAATAGAGACATCAAATCTATAACATGGATTGATATGAAAAGTTACAATAAAAAACAAAATGGTCAAAGGGATTTGGTAACTGAAAAAATATGTATTCATTGTGGCAGATATGGACATAAGATAAAGAGATGTTGGAATCTCCAAAGTTGTAAAATTTGTGGAGGTACCAATCATTCTCAAAGACATTGTTGGTACAAAGAAAAATATTTTTTGAATGGATATATACAATGACAAGAAATCCATTAATGGATTTTCTCAAAAATATTTCTCAAATTTTAGATATGGGAACAAGAAAGGTATGAACTTTTTCAACAACAAAATTAGAAGGAAAACAATAATAGTGCCAAAGTCAAAATACAAAGTCAAGCAAAAAGATGAAGCTCAAGTAGAAGATCAAATGCAAGGTCACTTGAATAATGAAGACAAATATGAAGATCCATATTGAATACTAAAGTCTTCAATAACCAAATAATGTAATATAGGGGGTTGTTAGAGAATATTACATTATTTGGTACATGTCAATGTACCACTATGAGTACATGGTTAAATTAGATAAAGTGTCTCTAAGTAATATTTGAGTCTTTACTTTATGTAATATAATAATGTGTAGGAAATGCATAAGTGTCTTTAGTTAGATGTGCATGTGCACAAGTGTCCATCATGTAGAATGCACATGTGTCCTTAGAGTAGGAAAGTGAAAAGTCACATACTATTATATATTTGTGACAAAGCATTGTAATAGGGATGAAAAAATGCATGGCTTATAGTATGCATTAGTAGATATCCATTTCTTGTACTATTTTTATGAGATTTCATTAATAGCAGTTTTATGAGTTATTACAAAAGTTTCTTATGAGTTTTACATACTTAGTATATTGCCATTATCATAGATCAATATTACATATTTATTTTAGTTCTTGTGGTTGCATTTCCTTAAATATATGGCATTGAAAGCTAATAGTGGTATCAGAGCACAAGGTAGATTGATAGGAGATAGGAAATCTCATTTTCAAAAATTTTAAAATTACTTTTTGGCTAGAGTCTCTCCATAGAGTTGCAAAAATAATCATGAAGACTATAACTCAACATTGATTCCACTAGTTTGACAAATCAACTAGTAAAGTTCATTATCTTTAGATTTAAATAATTTCTATTAGCATTTTCTAATACTTTGTTGCAGAGAAGAGTTGATTCAAAGAAATTTGAGAAGCTTCCTACAATAGCTAGGAAGAATATCTTCTTTGGAATTGATCCAGTTTTTGAAGCAACAAGTTGAAGATTGAAGATTTTGGAGGCCTAAGGAAAAAGGTCCCATTGTAAAATTTGCAGATTGAAGATAGAAGATTAAGGAGATCCAATAAATAGGACTCTCTTGAAGATTTAAGATTCCAAATTGAAGATTTAAAAGAGAGAAAAATGCCAAAGGAGATCTCTTTAAAATATTAAATACTGAGATTGCGAAGGAGACCAAAAAGAGATCTCATTCAAGAACTTCAAGATTTGGAAGTTAGAATATTGAATATTGAAGGTTGAGGACTAGAAAATATCCTATTGCAGATTTGAGAAGCTACAAAATTTGAAGGCCCAAGAGAACAAGACCTCAAGAAAATTTGAAAGGAGAAAGGAGAAGGCTAGAGAAGCCTATTGAGAGATTGAAGAAGTGGCCATTGGAGAATATTTGAAGAAAACTCAAGGAAAAAGATTGTAATTAAGAAGTTATTGATATGAAGGATTTGGAACAATTATCGCCATTTGATAACAAGCCCAAAAGGAAGAAGTATTTAGCAAGAAGTTTGCCAAATTTTGGAAAGGATTTTTCAAAGAGCTCAAGATATTCATATTCTTGAGAAAGAGGCCAACTAAATAGGCCAAGTTTGAAGTCAGAATTCAACAAGAGATAAGGAGAAGAAAGAAGATAGAATAGACCACCAAATTTAAGATTTTTGAAGACAACCATAAAGGATTTGAAGGCTGGTTTACGATGTAGAATATTGTTGGTTTTTACAACAAAAATTGAAGAGTCACAAGAGCTGAAAATTGGAGGATTTTCCAACCACATTTGAGATATTTTAGAACAACAAAACGAAGGAGGAATTAGCTATGTTAGAAGTTGAAAAGTACAGAGCTTAGGACAACAAGAGAGCAACATTTGGGCAGCACTAACAGCTATAAATTTTAGAGTTCAAGAGAGTGAATTTGGAGAAAAATTGAAGTTACAAAATCATATTCTTGGATAGAAATATAAGGAGAAGTATTTAGAAAATTGAAGCTTCTTGAAAATAAAGATAGAACTACAAGATAGACAAGTTTAGGGTAGCAAAGCATAAGGAATTGGAGCTACAAATTTTATAAATTTGGGGCAACAAATAGGTGAGTCAAATCACCAAGAAATCTAGCTACAAAAGGATACCAAAAGGTATGCAATATTGGTGCAATAAAAGTTCATTATTTGAACATTCATATTAGCTTATTATTAAGTCTTTAAAAGCACCACATTTGAGGTTTTAAAGTATCAAGAAGAAAAGTCTCAATATTATGTCTTCAAGGTTGGAGAAAATAGCATCACAAGGAATTAAAACCTATATCAAAGAAAGGAGAAGTTAGATAAGGAAAATATCAACTCTTTACCATCTATTGGAAAAAAAATAAGCCAATATTATATAGCAAATATTGGATACAATAAACTATCCAAAAGGTAAAAATTCTTGGCATAAAATAGAAGCTTGGAGTCACCATAAAAGATCCACAAAATAAAAGTAGAGGTACTACCATATTGGGAGAAGAAGCCACCATTACCAAAGAGTCAATGAAGATTTCCACCATTTGGTTGAAGATAAATTTGATGATGAGCACCACTAGTAGTGAGGAACTAAGCACCATTTTTACCAAAAAATACCTTCTATTGGAGCTTGAACATCAAGTCCACCAAATAATTAAAAGAAATTTATGAAACGTAAAAAGGAAAGTATATTTTATAGAGGAAGTGAAAACTTGTTTGAAGAACTCTCAGTGCAAGCAAGCAAGTTACAAATACCAAGCTAAGAACGAATGACCATAAAGGAAGTAAAGCACCCAAATGGTGGGTAAGTCAAGCACCTTTTACAAATATGGATGTTACAATCACCAAGGAAAGGAATATCAATTAATTTCAGACGATAGTAAGCTCAAACAAAGCATAACCAAACAAGCATAAATCAATATCAAGCACCACCTAATCAAGTTTCTATGACAACTAAAAGTGAGCACAGGGAAATCGAGCATTCAAAAGTACTTAAGTGGAATCTAAAATGCTATAATCAATTTTTATCTAGTGAAGCAAAGTGCTCCTATCAATGTTATCAGAACATAGCATTAGTTGGAAAGGATCAAATGCTAGAATTGTAACGTTCAAGTTGATTCCCATATGGTGGATAAGTAATGTCTTCCTAAGTGAAGGAAGAGTCTTGAATGCCACTTGGCCAACCACAAAAAAGAGCACCAATCGAATAATTTTAATATATTTTCTATATATTATAATTATAGAAACTGTATTACAAAGTAAAATGAGCTTGATAGAAAATATGAGAGAAAAAAATCCTCCACCAATCTCTCCTGGCTCAAAAATTACCTGTGCCTCTATCTTCAAGTTGTTTCACTCTGTGACCTAACTATGATAGATTTATTAGAATCACTAGCTTCTCTTCCTATTCGCATCCCTTGGATTTTTTGGTACCAACTTATCTGATCTTCCATCTAAGAGTCCACATATTGCCCTTCCTCTAGTTATTTTCCCCATTTTGCTAAATAATCTACCACTATGTTTCCCTCTAGCTTGATATGTGTAATAAAAACATCCTAAAAAACCTTCTAAATATTTTGAACTATTTCCACCTTACTTCTCTCACCAATTCCTAGCACCTAAAAGGGTCTTATAGGATCCACGATTCCAACCCATATCTAAGAGTCTATCTCTATCCATAGCTTATGTAAATGTAGATTTGCGGCTATCATAGATGCTAATAAGATCGTTTGTCCTTCTACTTCATTATTTATTGTCTCCCCCATACCTTTGGCTCTCTAGTTACCTTTTCTTCTTTTCAATTTCATATGATAATGTCAAAACCAGCTTTTCCAGGGTTTTTAGAAGCCCCATCTATGTTTGCCTTCACCCACTCTCTAGGAGGAGGTCTCCACTCTATGTTATTTGAGGATATCTCACCTGCGCATCCAACCCTTAATTGTTTTTCTTTTATAGTTATTCCAAAGCTTCGTAAAATAGTCACTTCCTCCATTTTTATGTTTTTTTCCTCTTATAATCTAATAAAAAATATTTCCATTACCTTACTCATAATCCTCTCCCATACTTGCTCCCTTGATCTATGCTCTGATAAAAATATGTGTGCATTTGGTTCTAGCCATAACTTCCACCATATGAAGCTAGGCCCCAGCTTCCATGCCATTTTCATTATTTTAGTTTTAAAGTTGCATTATTTCCATTTCTCATAAAAGCTTTCCTAGCTCTTAAAATTTTCCCAATGTTGTCTCATGTGCCTCCACCAACTGATCCATATATATTTAGCAAAAGAACACCCAAAAAGAGGTGATTCAAGGTCTCCTCTATTTTTCCACACATAACACATTTGGAAGACCCATAGAAACCTCTTTTTCTTAGATTATCAAATGTCAAGCACTTTCTATGGTTAATAAACAATGAGACAATGTTAATTTTTGGCCATCCTTCCTTTTTCCAAACAAATGTCCACGAAAGTGATGCTGGGGTAATCTCATATCTACAAACTACCTTGTATCCATCCTTTGCCTTAGAGATTCCCAACTTGCTTTCTCCCCATCCAAGCATATCCCTCATAGAACCATCTTGAATTGGGTGTCTTTGGAGATATATCCATAGTTTTTTGTTAGTTCCTCTATTCCCCTCATTGGCAATTCTCAGGGATGTTTCTATTGTAGTAAGTTTTGCACATGTTGATTCCATGAATTCTATAGGAAGAGGCTTTCCACCACCCTGCCTCTTGGAGCTCTATGTTCCAACTCTCCATATTTATGAATGTCTAAATAATTGGTTGAGATTGATTCCATGTATCCTCCCAAAATAGGGTTTCCTTTCCATCCCCTAAATACCAATATAGGTATGGATTTATGAACTCCTAGTATGCTTCCATTGTTCTCCATCCTATAGATCCCGCTCCTTCCACTTTGTGTCTTGGGATGTCTTTCTCGGCCACTCCTGGGTAATATTTAGCTTGTAACAATCTACTCCATAAGCCCCCAATAGTTCTAATCCATATCCATAACTTTCCTACTAGTGACTTGCTGCTTTAGGATGTTGACCTTATCCCCAATCCTCCTTGTTTTTTTGGTTGACATATCTTCTCCCACCCAACTAGTGCTAATTTTTGTTCTTCCCTTGCACCTGACCACAAAAAATTTCTTGTGTGTTTATCAATATATTTCAAAATTTTCTTTGGAACCTAAAGTATGGAAAATTTATAAACTGGGAGAGCTTGTAGCACAACTTTAATCATTGTAAGCCTTCCTCCCAAGCTTAACCATTTGTGTGTCCAGTTGCTCAACTTAGCTTGAAGTTTTTCAATCAACATTTTCCACTCCTTGCTTTTTGTTTTCTTTGCAGATAGAGGTACTCCTAAATATTGTATGGGTAAAGGATTTTCCATGAAGTTCAACAATTGTATAATTTTATCTCTCACCCTCTTCGTTGTATTGAAAAAAACTATTTGAGATTTTTTTCATTAAAATTTTGCCTTATAGCTTGACTATACCCATCTAAAATTTCTTTTATGTTTCTTGATACTAATAGATTGGCTTGACTAATAAGAGTTGTATCATCCACAAACTGGAGGTTATTTATCTCAATCTTAGAATTGATTTTCAGACCCCTTAGCCTCCCCTCTTGTCTCCATTTTTTAACAGTCTCCCTAAACCCTCTGCATAAAGGATAAAAAGGTAAGGGGAAAGAGGGTCCCCTTGCCTCAACCCCCTTCCTATTATGAACATGGGCAAGGACTACCATTTACCATAACTGAAATTATGTGGTATGTGTACAGACTTTTACCCAATATATCCACTCCTCTACAAAGCCCATTTTTCTAAAATCCTTTGCAAAAAAGACTAGTACACTCTATCATAGGCTTTAGAAAGATCTAATTGAATAAACATACCTAGGTCCTTTTGCTTGGACATTATGTGTATCACTTCTTGTGTCACCACTATTCCATATAGAATTTGTTTACCTTCAACAAAACCACCTTGCTAACTTGAAATCATATTTGGTAAAAAAGGTTTTAACCTCTCTGCCATAAGCTTTGTTAATATCTTGTATACTACATTACAGAGTGAAATAGGCCTATAATTATCAATTATCTCACTATGTGGGCCCTTAGGAATTAAAGTGATAAAAGTATGATTCAAGGCTTTTAACATTTGCTTACTCTGTCTGATTTCCTATAGTACCTCCACTACTGCTTGGCCCACAATTTTCCAAAAAAATGATAAAATTCCATTGGAAATCCATCTGGTCCTGGGGTATTTCCTGTTTGCATTTTTTGTATGATTTGCGATGTTTCTTCTAGAGAAAATTTCTTCATTCATAATTTGTTATGTTTTGGTTTGACTAATTACAAAATTGCCTCTAGTATATTCTCTTGCCACATTGCATTTAAATTTTCATAACTACTAAAAAGAGTATGGAAGTACTGATTTGCTATAGTTTTCATTTCACTTCCACTGGTTTTTACTTGACCCATCATATTTGTAAGACCTATAATTCTATTTTGTTGTCTTCTAGTTGTTGTCTTCTAAAAGAAAGTTGTGTTTTGATATCCCTCCTTTAACCATGTGACTCTGGCTCTTTGCCTCCAATACATCTCTTCTTGTTCCTCCAAAGCTTCCTCTCTCCTAATAATTTATGCCTCACATTGCAAAAAATATTTCGTAATAGTTCCTTGTATTATCTCTTGAGCAATCTTCTCCTTATGATCCTTAATTTCATTCTTTTATATTCTAGTGAGTTCCTTCTTGTGTTAACTCCACTCCTTTAGTTGGGTCATGTTGAGTGGTAATTTTACTCAATTGTAAAACCACACTCACAGTTAGAATTTTGATTAAAAAACCCTCTCTTGCAAAGAAATAGAAATTTCTCCAAAGTTCCTTTTACTTAATGTGTGCATGTATGTTTATGAAAATGTATTAAATAAGTGCTATAATACCTTAGTGATTTGCAAGTAACTGTTAACAAGAGGCCTGTGTTGGTACTATTTTATTACTAAGCTAATGATTTGTTCATGAAACTTAAAAGAAAAGAAAATGTGATTGGCCCTCATATGACCACGATGTAAATGCCTTAGTTCATTTTATCTTGAAGTATTTTAAGTAGATTTTATCTTCTTTTGGTTAAGCAAATTTTAAACAAGTTTTATCTTCTTTAAACCCTACTTTGAGCATGAAACAAAATATTAAAATCTATCTCTAAATGTGAATCTTAAGTGATAATTGGATTCATTTTAGCTTGCTTTGAGCTTAAAAGAAAATAATCTACATGAATGACTTTGTGAATATAATAGCCTTTGATGTACTATATAAATTACCCCTCTTTGATGAAATTATAATTTTCATAAAGAGAAGTTAATTTATTGCTTTAAATACAATAGCCTCGGAAATGCCCTATAAATTACCCCCTTTAATAAAATTGTGATTTTTATAAAGGGAAATTAATTTATTGCTTGAAAAACAAAATGCAAAGCTTAAAGTGTGAAATCATGCTAAATTTGAAATTACAAAAATCCTAAAAATATATAAACTTTGAATAATTTTTAGAATTTTAAATTTCCTTTGAAATAAAATTGAACTTGCTTAAAATAAAACATTAAAGATTATTCTTGAGATCCATGTATCTATTTTTGGAATTTTTTTTATATTTTTATAATTTATTTGCAAAGGTTAAAAAAAATGAAAAAGACAGGGTTAAAAAAATAAAAATAAAAATATGAAAACATGAAACAGAATGCAGAAAATGACCAAAAAGAGCTACTATAAATTGGTTTCCCTATCCTATAGAAAATATTAGATCCCGATCATAAAACAAAAACCAGGTTAGACCTGCATCCACACAATCTAATTCTGGTTAATGATGAGTGTTTAAGGAATAAATGCATGCATTAAAATATCTAAATTATGCTACCATATTTGTGCATAAAACACCATTAAAACACTTCCAATTCATGTAGAGAAAAGAAAATATGCAATAAAATCCTCTTGTTGTATTCAAAACCTATTGTTTTCTGCATACAAAAGAATAGGGACAAATATTGGTAGTAGCCAAAATCCTTCTAACCATTTCCTCATGCTCTTGTTCCAAAAGTTCCAGCCGTGATTCATCAATATCTTTGTTTTGAATCTTCGCCAAGGTCAATGTTTGTAAAAACATGTACAAAACACTATATTATAAAATACACACAAAACATTACTTTATCACATACGTAATTTCAAATGTAAAGTGTTTTTTATTTTATTATCTTTTATATATTTTTTATTTTTATTCTTTCAAAAATATTTAACTTAATTAAAAAAACACATAAGGAGAAACATTAAAACAACCTATAGAACTCACACCAAAAATCCTAACCCGAAACCACATAGTATTATAAAACAAACAAGAAGACATTTCCCAACTAAGAACGTTGAAATTGACATATCCACTCATTTGTAAAAACCTGTGAAAATTACCATTCAAAACCAACAAAATTTTCCAAAACCCAAAATTTAAGGTGGGTCCCCAAATTTGGGTCTAGTTTTGCAATGACCACAAAAGGTCCTAACATATTTCAGTTATTTGTGAACTTTGAATTGGACTATCCCAAATCTTGATTTCCCTAATTCCCACCACTCCTTTATGTGGTCCCCCGACTCCTCATCTTTCAACCACCATAGCTCAAATTTAAAAGTTCCTACAAATTTATGATTATATTATTCTATGGTAAGGCTTACTGGAAAATGATCTAAAGAAAGCCTATCCATGACCCTCGATTGATGCTTGGTATGCAAGTATAGTTCCTCTCCCATGAAGAAATGATCCAAGTAAGATTTGATTGTCTTACCTTCCTTTCTTCTATTTGTCCAGGTCATGGAGCTATCCATAGTTGGGATACCTATTAGATTCATTTGACATGTTATTGATGAAAAAACTATCCTTTTTCTCCAGCATGGATCTGCCTCCTTGTTGTTCCTCTATTCTAAGCTTTACATTGAAGTCTCCTCCCACAATCCATTGGTCCTTCAGGTAGTTGTCTCTGAAAGTCTAGATGGCTATCCATTGATCCCTCTATGCTCTCACTATCTATGCTCTATAAAAATTAACTATAGTCCAATTTTTCCCACTTTCCTTATTTTGTAACTGGACCATCAACACCCCTCTCGCAAAGACCCCCTATTGCTAGGAATAGTTGGTGATTCCACATAGTTGCAGGGTTATGCATAAGCATGAAATATCGTAAATTGGCTCTATTTAGGATTTTTAAAATTTTGAAAAGGCTAATTTTGGATCCTTTCACTGGGGCCCATTCGCCCAAAATTTACGGGGTGGAAGTTTTTTTGGGGTAAATTCGCCCGTCGTTGATAATCATGAACCTAACTTTATTTTAATTCGTCGACCTCAAATTACATATGATTTTGATTTTCCCGCCCAATTCGCCTTCAAATTATAAATGATTTTATATTTCCCGCCCAAATCACCTTCAAATTATAAATGATTTTATTTTTCCCACCCAAATCGCCTCATATACTACCCGTATATATACTATACTAGGTATCGATAAACATACATAAAAAATACTCTAACTCAAAAATAGCTCTGAAACAACGAAAAACTTGAGAAGGTTGTAGAGGAGTGACTATCGAAATAAACCGATCGGTTGTAGAGGAGTGTCGATCGATGCAAGACGATCGATTGTAGAGCCATGTCTATCGATATAAGTCGATCGATTGTAGAGCCATGTCTATCGATGTAAGTCGATCAATTGAGCCGTATCTATCATATAAGTCGATCGATTGTAGAGCCATATCTATCGATATAAGCCAATCGATTGTAGAGTCATGTCTATCGACATAAGTCAATCGATTATATTTATTTTAAGTCTATCACATAAGCCTATCGATTGTAGGGATTGTCGATCAATATTTCTATCAATTATAGAGGTGTCGATCGACATTAGTCAATCGATTGTAGAACCATGTCGATCAACATTAGTCGATCGATTGTAGAGGTGTCGATCGACATTCATCTATCGATTAAGGACTATCGATCGATATTTACCTATCGATTGTAGGGATTATCTATCAAAATTTGTTAATAGATTGTAGATGTGTCGATCGACATTAGTCTATCGATTGTAGGACCATGTCGATCGACATTAGTCGATCGATTGTAGTGTTGTCGATCGATATTTATCGATCGATTGTAGAGTTATCTATCATTATAAGCCTATCGATTGTAGGGATAGTCAATCAACATTTATCTATCAATTTTAGAGGTGTCAATTGGCATCAACCTATCAATTATAGGGATGTGTGATCAACATTTATCTATCGATTGTAGGGACTATCGATCGATATAAGTCGATCGATTACAAGGAAGTGTCTATCGATAAAATCCTATCGATTGTAGAGGATTCATGACTAAAAATTGGTAGAGTATTCTTCTTCCATTGTTCTTTTATCCAAATCTCTTTTTCTATAGTTTCATAGGCACTGTAGGTGAACTATACGCAACTATGGTAGACAACTATCAATGTCATCTGGTTGTGTGTCAGGAGCATTTCTCTTGTTAGAGACTGCTTCTTGTCTCTTAGAGTATGTTTCATACGTAGTGTAGAAGCACTATCTACAACTGTGGTCGATAAGTATTCCCTATCATGTTGTGTGTTAGGAGCATTTTCTTTCTTTTTTTTTCTTTGATCATAGGTTCATCTTGAGGGATGTCTACTATTTTCCTTCAATTTCATATACATTTCCTAACATCTGAAGGTTTTTCTTTATAGATACAATGTCACCTACTGAATATGGAAAGAAGGGAGGCCAATATTCTTGTAAAAAGATAATTCTAAAATATTTTACACAAATATCAAAATGCAATGAGGCATCAATCTCTATAGATTCTACACAACTTGTAGGTACAGACACCTTTTACCATCAATTTTTTAAAATTTATGTTCTTCTTAAATGTAAAACCTTTCTCTATTAATAGATAAATGGTTTTCTGCTTATCTACCTCTTTTTAAATGCTTTGTAAAATTGTATTCTGTTAATTCTTTAAAATAGTGCCTTTTTTACAACAAAAAATGATAGAGAACACCAAACATTGAATGCGGTAAACATTGTCGACCACGATGTGCGTTCACTCGAAGATATTCCAGCAGATGAGATGGGACCACATGATAATTTTCCTAATAACGACATTCAACAACCACTTCAGGAGATTTTAAATTCAGACACATCAACCAAAAAAGAAAAAGATAGTACAATTAAAATTCAGACCTCTAGGGAATCTTGTAGTCAAAAATCTAAACATCAAAAGATAAGCGAATGGACTATTGGAAGGGATTTTAAAAATGAATGGGCACGATTATACCCCTTTATTGAGCGAGATGAGAAACTGAATGTGTGTAAATGCATTATTTGTACATGGAAGCTGGGAAAGGATCATTTATTGCAAAATAAGAAAGACACAATAGAAAAACACTATGGGAAAGTTTACATCAAAGAAATACGAAGTGATGGAACAATTAACAGATTTCATAGGTGGAAGGATGCAATAGAATGTGTGCATGTGAGATATGCACTTGAATATGAAAAAGCAATGAAACAAAAACAAACTCTCATTGAGAAGGGTGGAACAATCGAGGCACAATTTCAAAAAATTAATAAGACTGTATTAGCCTCAAAGAAATTACAGTTTGCTATTGTATACAGTATTCTAAAAAAGGTCGACCCATGTCTGATTTTGCTGATTTTAAGGAAATACTTCAACTAGCCAATGTACAAAACCTTACCAGTTCACATTGGTCAGATCAAAGTGGTTGGGAAATGGTAAAATGTCTATCACTAGTTGAGAAGGAAGACCTGAGAGAGAATGTGAAACAAGCCAAATTTATTTCACTTTCCATTGATGAGGTAACAGTTGTTGACAACACATCTTGGATTTGCATACATGTTTACACATTCAAAAATCATTTGAGACAACCTCATTTACTAGCACTACATAAGATGATTGAAAATTGTAATGCGGAAAATATTTATAATGTTGTTGTAACCAGTTTAAAGGATATTGTCGGAATGGATGAAAAGGAAATTGCCACAAAGTTAATTTGTGTTGGAGCTGATGGTGCGGCTACAATGCAAGGACAAAGGAATGGTCTTTGTGTTAGGCTTCAGACTTCCATTGCCCCATATGTGATTCCTATTCATTGCATGGCTCATCGAATGAATCTTGCATACAAAATTGTGAGCAATTTTGATAATGTAGCCAGAGTGGAAGAACTCATCCATGATATACACTCATACTTTTCATGCAGTCCAAAAAGGTTTGCAGAGTTTCAACAGTTTTCTCTAGGTGTAACTGAAGGCAGAAAAATGTTAAAAGATGTGGAAACCAGGTGGATTTCACTGTTTCTTCCTACAAAAAGGGTATTTTCAGAATATCAATCCTTGGTTGGGTTTATGTATGCACATCGTAGAGATGTTGACAAGGCAAAATATTTGCTTTTTCGTATGACTGACTTGGAAACTCTTCTCACATTATGTGGTATTCTACCAATGTTACAAGAAATGAATACTATGATTAAACTTGCATAGGAAAGGGCAATTTATATTGTCGATTTCATGAGGATGAGAAAACAAATATGTATGATTATTGATAGGATTTATTTATCCGATAAACATTTTGAGGATCCCAAGTTTGATAGTTGGAATACGTTAATTAATGTCAATGAACCGAACAACTTTTTAAAGTTCAACATCAACGATAATCTTTGTATTGCTATCCATGGAAAGTTGATTCATATATATCATTTTGAAAAGTGATTAAATACTCTGACAGATGATGTTGAACAAGTGCCCATTACACATTCTAGATTCGATGAGGTTTTGGATAGCACTAAGAATAAATTGAAAAGAATTGCAAATGCATTAACAAGTGAAATAAGAGATCATTTTAAGAGAGATGAGACACTTGAGGCCATGGTTGTTGTTAATCCTAATTTCTGGAATCCTTGTGGTGACCATAGTAGTAGAAGTGAGTTGTTTGTAAAATATATGGGTAATCTTATGACACATTTCTCTAAAAGTGTGGAAATAAATGGCATTGAAATCAATGGTATTCTAAACAAAGATCTTTTGAGACATCAATCAACCAATTTTGGAATAACAATGGATAATCAAATTGCACAATTCAAAAATCCACATGAGACTTGTTCAATCACGCGTTTTTGGCAAAAATTGTATCGAAGTAGTGTCTTGCAAGATACTATGAGTGAATACTTTATTTTATATGAATTATGTCAGACAATGATTTTGGGATCTGTTGAAGATGAAAGGGTTTTCAGTGCATTAAATTTTGTTAAATCAAAATTTCGTAATAGGTTGGACAGAAATTTGGAAAATTGTTTGAGAATGTATGTGTCATCGTACGAGGTGGGTAACTTTCCCTATGACAGAGCGTTGACATATTGGAAGTCCCTAGCAGAAAGAAGAGGTCTCTCTAATATGGTTGATAATGACGAAAATGATTCAGCTAGGAGTGATGATGAGATTATGGAAATGCATAATTCACAAATGATTCTCGATTCTTTTGGAGAAGTCGATAAAGCTTTGTATCAACTTCCAAAAATTTAAAAATTGCAATGATTATATGACAAATTCATATAATCTAAGATTTTTGGGATTTGAAATCATTTTGTAAAATTTTAGTGATTTGAATAAATTCATATTATCAGTGATTTTCCATATTTGATATCATTTATATATGTCAATGATTTGAAAAATTTCATATTATCAAAGATTTTTCGTATTTGATTTGTTGTAAAATTTTAGTGATTTGAAAAAATCATATAATCATTCAATTTTCAATTATTATGCATGTTTGCTTTTTAATGATATGGACAGGTCTATGTTTTCAATATTTATGATTTAAGCTATAACTTTGAGTAAGTTGAAAATTTGAAAACCATGTATACGTAATGATGCTATGTTATTGAACTATTTGAATATGTTGACAAAACATAGTTATTTTTCCTTTGACTTTAAATGTATGTTTGTATGTATCATTAGTATCATAAGTTGTATGATGTGACAAAATATAGTGATTTTTTATGGTTTATGCTTTATCATTGAGTAAACCTTGTATACATACATAACTAGTAAAAATTTCTCTACATATGTATGAAAAATGCATGTAGTATATTACTCTAGATATGGTAAATGAAAATTTAAACCCATTCATAGATATATCCATTGTAAACTCACTTTGAAATATAAAAACAATATAGCATAATATAAATTACCATATTCATTTTTATACAACTATAATGACTAACTATGAATGCACTAAAATTGAAACCCATGCATAGATATATCCTTCGTAAACTCACTTTGAAATATAAAACAATATAGCATAATACAAATGACCATATTCATTTTTATACAACAACTATAATGACTATGAATGCACTGAAAATTGAAACCCATGCATAGATATATCCTTCGTAAACTCACTTTGAAATAAAAACAATATAGCATAATACAAATGACCATACACATTTTTATACAACAACTAGAATGACTATGAATGCACTAAAATTGAAACCCATGCATAGATATATCCTTTGTAAACTCACTTGAAATATAAAAACAATATAGCATAATAGAAATGAAAATACTCACTTTTATACTACAACAAGAATGAATATGAATAACACAAATTTAAACACATGCATAGATATATCATTCGTAAACTCATTTGAAAATTGAAATATAAAACAACATAGCATAATATATGGAAATTGAAATTTAACCCTTTCATTAATATCTCCATCGTAAACTAACATTGAATATGAAAACAATATAGCATAATAAAAAAGACAACACACTTTTCTATACAACAACAAGAATGACTTTGAATAAACTAAAAATTTAAACCCATGCACAGATATATCCTTCGTAAACTCATTTGAAAATTGAAATATAAAAACAACATAGCAGAATCCACAAGACAATACTCATTTTTATATCACAACATGAATAACTTTGAATAACATGTAAATCTATACCTATGCATAGATTAACAATATAGCATAATACAAATGACCATACACATTTTTATACAACAACTAGAATGACTATGAATGCACTGAAAATTGAAACCCATGCATAGATATATCCTTTGTAAACTCACTTGAAATATAAAAACAATATAGCATAATAGAAATGAAAATACTCACTTTTATACTACAACAAGAATGAATATGAGTAAACTGAAATTTAAACACATGCATAGATATATCATTCGTAAACTCATTTGAAAATTGAAATATAAAACAACATAGCATAATATATGGAAATTGAAATTTAACCCTTTCATTAATATCTCCATCGTAAACTAACATTGAATATGAAAACAATATAGCATAATAAAAAAGACAAAATGAAAATAACACACAATTATAAATGTAAATAGTGTAATAGTAAAATAATAAAAGCAAGTATCTTGTTTTCAAATGAAAACATATGAAATGTCTTAAAATTGTCTTTCAAAATATCAAGTTTTAAAATTCAATTTCTAACTTCAGAATCTTTTCCCCCTTCCTCCACTCCTTTTTCCTTCTCAATGGCTTCCACAGTCTCCATAGCAATGGCTCCTCCCTCTTCTTTCCCATGTTCAGCTCCTTTTTCCTCATCCACTACTTCCACGATTACCACATTCTGCATTCCAACGACTCTTTTCTCGGGTTGGGTAACAGTACTATCAATTGCTCCAGAATTGATAAGGATCTTCTCAACATTTTGCATTCCATCGAGAAGGGTGCTTTCTTCTTTGCCAACATCTTCAGATGTTGGTCCTTGAACTTCTTTACCCTTCTCCTTTAGCAGAACATCAAGATCCAATCCGTTGCGGATAATGATTTTTTGCAAAATGTTGTTTTGTCGAACTGATTCCTGTGCTCTTTTTTCATTGCCATGGAAGCGTTTAAGAACTCCTTTGCCATCCTGAGATAGTCATGCAGGTTTTGAACCTGCTTCTTGAGATTTTCATACTTTACCTGCAAAAAGGAAAAATAGTTAATCAACATGAAAAGATAATTACATTTTAAAAAAGAGAACAAAAATTTTTGAACACAAAAGTGATTAAGTCAAACCTCAACAACATTCTTTGTAGCTACAACAACAACAACCTTTTTCTTATCACTTGCCCATTCATTGTAATAAGCTTGGGCCTCACCATTTATGTTCTCCAATCTGTTCATCATAAACTTTAAAATTTCATCTATGTATGATGTATTCACATTCAAAATGCCATATTTTACTTGTTGTAGTAGAGCCTCCATATTTTTAGGTTCATTTTCAACAACAAAATTTTTCTCTTTTTGAAAAATTATTGTATCGGGCATTAATTTCCTTTATCAACACCTTTGCCCGATACTCCCATTTTTTCATTTATATTATATCTGGAAGTAGTAAATCCTTAATTGTAGATTCAACATTATCAGAAACCAAATATTTTTCTAAAATGTTTAATCTTTCATCCTCTTGTCGAGGAGGAGCCTGATGGGTGCTTGTTTCCCTTGGAGGAGATTTGCTTGAACATTCTGCACCTTCATTTCCTTTGTCTTGAAGCAATTCTGATAGTTGAAAAGTAGTGGGTGTGTTATCTTGCAAAAATAAATCTTTATCAAGTGGAACTTCATCCAACCCAGCACCAGAAGCTTTCGGTATATCCTTAAAAGTAAAATTAGCAATAGAAATACGGTCGAATCCTGAAAAAGTCTTTGATGCTTCCTTCTCTGATAATTGTTGTGTTGCTTCTCTCTATGGCCGAGATGGAAGAAAGTGTTTTCCAACTGGGAAGCATTGACCTCGCATTTGAGTTTGGCATTGTGGAGGAGGGGGCGGCATTTGTTGATTTTGTTGATGAAATTGTTGTAAGGGACCTTGAAACATAAAAATAAAAATTAGTTATAAAATTTGTGAAGGTAGAAAATAAAAACTAGTTATAAAATTAAATTATGAAAATTGGTTGCAAACTTTGTTATAACACTTACCGGTAGAAGAAAAAACATCTTGCGTAGTTGCTGCTGCAAATGGAATGTGGGCATGTTGTACATCTAAAAAAAACAAAATTAATTAAAAATAGTAAAAAATTTGTGAAAAATTTGTTTCGATAGTAATTAAAACTTACTCCTCGAAGATGAAACCTCTTGCGCAACTACGCCCGTTGGCACAGGACGTGCAACCGTAGGTTGTCGATGATCAGGAGAACTAGATCTTCTATGTTTCCTTGTTGATCTTCTCCTTAGCGGTGGTGTTGTTTCCTCCGTAGGTGTTTCGGAGTCTCCTGATTCCTCTAGATTATAACCTCTGACAGCAGCATCCCACTTTGAAGAGGAAGAGGATGCCCTTTTCTATGTTTGGTATAAAATGTCAAAATTACAAAAAGATAAACAATGGAAAAATAAAAAAATTTACTTAAATATTAACAAAAAAATTACCTGAACCTATTGTTCTGTCATGGCTAAATTGACTAGGGTTGAGTGCCAAGATGTTGGTACAGGAGTGTTCTACAAATTATAAAAATATTCATAAAAAAAGTAATAATATAATTGCATGTGCTAACTATCGATGAGGGTGAAGCATGGGTTTTCACGTTCTCAATTTCCAATCTGATCCGATGTGAGACATAGGTGGACCAGTCAAATTTTTGGTGTGCAATACAATGGACCAAATACGCTAAGGCCCACATCAGAATTTATGTCGGCCTTCCTTGCAGAATGAGTCTGGCAAGGAAGAATTCGCAACATGCCCGAAGAAATTTATTTTCAATCGTCGGTACGGTCAAACCCCTTCTGGACTTGGTGGACGTAACTGCAAAAATACAAAATCAGTAATTGTACACCAATGACAAGAATTTAAATTCAATTAAATAAAAAAATAGTTATACCTTGAAAATATTCCGACTGCACTTTGAAGTTGGTCTCCAAGTAGAGTTTGTCCTCATCAGTTAATTGGTATTTGGAAGTGACAGGCTCAACACCAACGTGGGGCAATGTTATCAATCTGGTGACATCTATGGCTATGAAAGAAAGAATGATATTTTTGTTGTCGATGACAAGATTTACCTTGCCCGAATCCATATTATAAGCTGCAATGATCCTCTCCACCAGTTTAATGTCCGTGTCAAAATGCGGCATTGAAACTAGACCCCGAAGACCACAGTCCGTGACCCAAGACATGTCATAACCCGGTGTTGATAAAATTTTTGAAATCAAGGGGTAAACCAGGTTTTTATAATTAACTTTAAACATTCCAAGGGTTGTAGGGGATGCCATAGGGTGTACGGGTATGGATAAGAAGATACAGTGGAAAAGGGTTCAAATGGGAGAAAAAGGGTTAAAAATCACTTAAAAATTAAGGTAAAATGATAAAACCAAGATAAAAGTGGAGGAAGAGGGTTAATATTGCGTTAAAACGAGAGGAAAAGGGGTGAGAATGCATTAAAATAGGAGGAAAATGGTTAAAACTATGATAGAAAAGATGAAAAATGATTGTTAATCCCTTTATATAGACTTTTCTGCATGCAATAAGCTCCTGGATGGGTGACACGTGTCCTCTGCATGCAATCATTCAATGGATGGATGACATATGGTACAGATGCACCATTGCTACCAACTAGGAACTCGACACTATTGTAGCACATCGACATGCTTGCAACCGATCCACATGCAACCGATCATCATACCTACAACCGATCGATATTCCTACAACCGATCATCATACCTACAACCTATCGTCATGCCTACAACCACTCGTCATACCTACATATCATCATCCTATACTCATACCTACAATCGATCATCATTCCTACAATCGATCATCATGCCTACAATCATCATCATCCTAGCGATCGTCATACCTACAACATCATCATACCTTCAATCACATCTAATCGATCATCATACCTATATCGATCGATCATCCTATCATCTGATCCATCCTACAATCGATTAATTCCTATCGATCGTCATTCCTACAACTGATCGATATTCCTATAGTCGATCGGCATGCCTATAATCGATCGTCATTCCTACAGCCGATCGTCATGCTATCGATCGTCATGTCGGCCTAAAGTCTTTCATATCGACCTAACGCTTTTAAGTATGTCGTACATTTTTTAGATTTTGCAAACCGATATTCATAGCCCCCAACACAAAAAAATTTGCCACGGTTTGAAATTTTTTGGAGATAAATTAATGAAATTCGCCACGGTTTGAAATTTTTTGGAAACAAATAAATGCAATTCGCCATGTATACTTCTACAAATATCGTCGGGATTCCAAGACAATTCACCTTGATTTTATAAATAGATTTTGGGGCCGACCCCTTATGCATAACCTTGCATAGTGGTCAATACACCTGATTTCCCCTGTGCATATTGAGTAAGGATCTCTCCTTTTTGCCATATCCTCCTATTTATATTTTGTAAGTCTTCTCCTTGCATATTGGTTTCCTGTAAAAACTATATGTGGACTCATATCTATGATAATATTTTTTACTATCTTTTATCTGGGGTGACTGCCTAAACCCCTCACATTCCAAGTAATTAATTTCATTGAGAATTTTGAGAGAAAAAATCATCCATCGATTTTACCTTTTCATTCTGGCTCAAATCTCTTCCTTGTTCCTCCATATTTTCCTTGTTTGACTTCCTCCCTACATATTGGTTCGGTTTTTTTTCTTCTCCACTTGATGAATCCCTAAAGTAGGGTTGTCTTTGTTCTTATTTCCTTCTTTCATATCTATTTCTTAAGTTAAAACTATCCCCTACTCTATTTCCCCTCCTTTGGTCTCCCTTGTGGGCTGAATCTCCTCTTCCATGAGAGAGGTTGTATCTGGTTTCGCTCCTTGATTATTTTGTGACACTAGATTGGAGTATTATTCTTGATCTACTGTGTGACTTGTTGGGTATCCTCCTCTAATACTTCCATTTGAAAATAACCTTATGTTTCCAAGCTTCCTGGTTGTTTGAATATCTCATATCTATTGTTTGTTCTTCTCACTTTTTCTCCTTGTCTCTTGTTACTATGTTGATTTCTTTTATTTGCCCTTTTAATTACTTTTTGGAAGCCCTCAAATGTTGTTGGACCTTTCCCTTCCTTCTTATTTACCTTCTATTGAGGAAATTGGCCTGCCATGTTAATATTTGCTCTTGTCCCCTCTCGTTCAAATTGATGATCCTTAACTGTTGGGCACATTCTAGCCATATGTCCATGAGCGTGGTACACCCGACATCTGAATGGAATAGCCTCGTAATCTAGTTGTTGGTGCCAAACAAATATTTGGTGGAAGAGGTTTACTGAGGTCCATTTCTATACAAACCTTTGCAAACATTATCAATCCTCCTAAAACTAATTCTCTTGATCTACCTTAATAATGACCTAGTAAGTTGCCTATTGCCTCGAGTACCTCCTTCTTCTAAAATTCAAGGAGAAGGGTAAATAATCTTACCCATATTGATACCATTTTTAGTTCCACCCTTGGGTTGAATCCCATCTTCCATGGTTGTAGGAATAGTCCCGTTGGCCCGTGATGATACAACCCTCCCTCAAATACTTTTTGTTGGTCTTCCATTGATGTGAACTCTACAGAAAAACACCCATTTTGTAGAGTTATAATTTCATATTATCCTTCTAGATGCCATTGTTTCCTTATGCACGTGTGAAGAAAGTGCACATACAATCCAAAACCCATGAATTTTCCTATGAGGTTGTGTTTTGTCTTATAAACTATATCCTCAACTATCTAGTCCTTAGTTATTTCCAATACTGGTATTTCCTTTGCTTGTGGTAAACATCCATTCACCCTTTTCAACAAAGAATCCTCCTTTTGTTGTTTCTCCATGGTGTTTATGGTTGTCCTTGCCTGTGTTTGATAGTCATTGAAGCTATCTTGGGTACCACATAGCTTCTCCCGGTATGAGATTCTTTGTTTTGGAGGATTTGGTACTGAAGTACCTATGTCCTCCATTCTTGGTCGTGATCCATACTATTGACAGACCCTCCAGCAATATTGATCCTCTTTGATGGTGTTTTTTGCATGAAAATATTCTCTAGGTCTCTTCCCTAGCCTCTGAAACCCTAGTTCAATTCCTCAGACCTCTAGGTTTCCATTTTATCCTAAATATTTTCATTTTTCAATATAATTAATGTTAATTTTTTTGTTGGATAATAAGGGGTTGTACTCGGGTCTCCCACCTTTAACAAATTACATCTCTATTCTTTAGATCTTGAGAGTTTACAAATAGATACACTTCTCATCTCAACTGAGATGATATAACTAGAAACCTACATAAAATGTATGAATTCTTGATTTTCATTTTCTAGATCTTTTCAAATTTTTGTATGAATACAATTACTCCATAATTTAGCATCTTTCTTGATATTTTTCTATAGCAATGTTCACAATGCCAAAACTTCACCTCTACTATCTATGCCTTGCATCTTAGTAGAGTAATATTTCCAAAACATCATACTATCATAGTCTGCTTTACCAAATTTGAATTACTAGTTTCCTTCCTCGTTGAAGTCATAGCCCTTCATTGCTCTTCCTATCATTCGAACCCTAGTTGGCAAATATTTGCAATTTCATTTTTTGTGACTTGAAAAATATTCACTGCCCTTATTTCAAATGGTTGACTTCACAGTGTCATATCTCCCTCAATATTGCTTAGATTTTGCATATGACCACTCATTTTAAAGCTATTCAAATTCTGCACAAGTTGATCCAAGAATCAATTGAAACATATAACTCTTCAAGAATATATGGCTCCTAAAATATGAGATGTTTTTTAAGGAAAAAACTCTATCCTTCGCACTTTACAATTTTCTTTTTCGTGACTTGAAAAATTAGCACTGCCCTTGTTCCAAATGGTTGACTTCACAGGGTCGTATCTCCCTCAATATTGCTCAAATTTTTGCATATGACCACTCATTTTAAAGTTATTAAAATTATGCACAAGTTGGTCCAAGAATCGGTTGAATATGATAACTCTTCGCAAAGATATGACTCCTAAAATATGAGATGTTTTTCAAGAAAAAACCCTAATCCTTCGCACTTTACAATTTTGTTTTTTCTCATTGTAACCAGCCTTCCACGCTCCTTAGGCCTTCCCAAAATTCCACTTAGCATCCTAGCCTTCCATTATAGCTCCTTTAGCCAGTCCAACCTTCCATTCTAATTCAGCCTTATCAGCCTTCCACGTTCCTTCAGTCATCCTTGCCTTTCACCCAACATCTTAGCCTTTTGTTGTAGCTCTTTCAGCTAGCCCAACCTTCCATGCTCCTTCAGCCAACCCAGCCTTCCACACTCCTTCAGACAACCCAGCCTTCCAAGCTTCTTTAGCCTTGACACTTCACAGATCAACTCATCATTCAGCCTTTCATGCTCCTTCAACGTCCAGCCTTCCACGCTCCTTCAACCTCCAGTCTTCCACACTCCTTCAGCCTTCAAATTTATTGATCGTTAAAGCACCAGACCATATGCTAGGCCCATTAGGGGGCAACCCCCATGTCATCCTATATCATTTATGTTAATTAGAAACACCATCAAAATTAATTTTAAAGAATACTTCTAAACCTTTTCATTTTATGTTATTTTTTATTTTCATTTTACTATATCCTTTTATGTTAATTCATTGTTTTTTAAAAAGAGAATTTGAAAAAATTATATTAAAATAAATATCATTTACAATTTGGGATGAGACACCTCCCAACATTAGCCAAAAAAAATACTTGTTTACAATACTAAAGGAGATTTGCATTGGAGCCAAATCTCCTAAACCATATGTTTGTAATAGTTGTCCAAATTAGCTAAACATGATTTGCTCATCAACTTATGTTAATTCATTATTTTTTTAATAAGTTATATGTGGCTTCTATTGGGGGCCACTCCCATTACAAAAATAAAATATTACATTGCTCTTATTACATTTCTAACAAGTTAATTAAAGCATATCCAACTTTACCTTTTGATCAAATATATTCTTCATTTGTCTTTCTATCAATCTTCGTAATCCTCAAACTACTAAGTTTGAACAATGAACTTTTTTTATATCATATGTCTTCTAAAATTTAAATTCTTCTAGGATGAAATTCAACACCACTAATGGCTAAAATATTTGTTTCCCAACTTCTATATCTATAAATATCTTGTCTATAACAACCTTGCAATTTCTTAATACTTTTTTTAGGGTTCTTATCCATTCCCCTAATATTCCAAGATATTATTTTCATTGTTATTTTTTTTTATTTGTGGGTTTAGCCCCAACTTTTGTTAGCACTTGTGATATTTGCTTTTGTTTTCCCATATCAATATCTCTTTGGGTTTCTTTCTCTTTGTTTTTGCTTCTTGGGTCTTCCTCTTTTTTCATTTCCAACGATACTTTTATCTTCATTAATCTCTTCAGTCTTCTCACACTGCTCATAGTAAGACTTATCATCTTTAGGTTTTTCTTGTTCTGAAGGATCTGAATTGTAAGGAATAACCTCAAAAGTACAATCTTCTTTATGTTGCCTTATAAACCCTAAAAAGCAAGGATGCTCTTTTGTAGCAATTATCTTCTTATTCTTCTCTAAAAAACCTAAATTGTTATGGGTTTCCTCCATCCTTATTTATTGATTATGCTTCTCTTGAAATTTTGAAGTGCAAGGGATAACATCTTCATCCCTTTCACTCTTATTACTTGGAGATGATTCTAAACTACTTGAGGAAAATGAAGATGATTCACCTGGAATAAAGTTGACCTCTTTTTTTGTCTTTGTTTTAGGATTTCTTTCCACATCTTCTTTTGCACCTTTAATTCCTTATGAACTTGTCAAATGATAATGTAAATAGGCTTTCTTTGCCTATTCTTTCAGAGTGGAATATCCTTGATCAGATCTAGATTCTATTATTGTATGATTTCCGAAGTTTATCTCATGGCTAGATATTTTTATCTCTTTCTTCATAGATTTCACTTTGCAAACTCTTACCATGTGTCCAATCTCATAACAAGTATGGTAAAGAAATGTGATATTTTCATAATCTACTTGTTGATTTCATTCTCTTGATTAAAATTTTATCCGAATGGATTGTGGAAAAAGTTTTAAAATATAAATAACAACATATATTCGAGTATATAGCATGCTTTCGCTCCTTAGTAGTTAGTCCTATTAGGAGCACAATCAATCAAATAATTCCATTGAACATAGAAAATATAAAGAGTACATCAATGCTCAGATTATTTTGTGTAAAACGGATCTAATCAACCACATAAAGCCTATATTAGAAACAGTTAATCTAGGAGATATGCCCGCTAAAAATATAACAAATAATGAAATAAATTATATACGCTAACATCCCCCCTTATTACATTATTTTGAAATACAAAGGGAGTTGCGAAATAACTCAAATTTAACACGTGCAAGTGCCTTAGTGAAAATATCTACACTTGTTCATTGGTGGGAACGTACTGAAGCTGAATGTGGTACCTTGGTACTTCGTCTCGAATGAAGTGACATTGAGTGTCAATGTGTTTGGTGTGTTCATGAAACACTAGATTCTTGATGAGCTCCATAACACCCTGGTTATCGCAAAACAAGTGAATTAGAGATTTGGATGGAAGAGCCATACTTATCAAGATGTGATGCAACCATATCACCTCACACACTACTTCACGTGCGACACGATACTCTACCTCTTTAGATGAAATAGCAACCACCTGTTGCTTCTTGTTGTGCCAAGATACAGGACCGGATCCAAGATAAAAAATATATCTTGAAGTTGACTTTCGATCATCATATGACCCAACATAGTCGGAGTTCGTGTATCCTTGCAAGAAAAATTGATCATTCTTCTTGTACTCTAGGCCATACTCAATAGTACCACAAATATAGTGAAGAACACATTTTGTTGCTTTCCAATGAGTGACCTTAGGCTCCTGCATGAACCTCGAAAGATAATTTACAATAAACATGATATTTGGCCTAGTGTTCATCAAATATATGAGACTCTCGATCAACTGGCGATAGAGAGTACCATCTACCTGAGGTGAATCATCATACCATGATAATTGAAGTCCTGATTCCATCGAAGTTGCCATTGGCTTACAATTAGTCATGTGATACTTTTCTAACAATGTCTTGGCATACTTTTTCTATGACACCTTGATGTGATGCTTCTTCTAGTTCACTTCCAAACTAAGAAAATAGTGGAGAATTCTGAGATCTGTCATCTCAAAATATTTGCACAAGTCACTTTTGATAGCAGCTATCAATTTTTTTGAGTTGCATGTGATAATTAGATCATCCATGTAAAGTACAAGTAACACTATTTTAGAACCTTATTTCTTGAAATAGAGATTTGCATCTGAAGGACTTCTCTTAAATTTATGTTGCAATGGGTGATCATCCATCTTAATGTACCAAGCTCATGGAGCTTATTTCAAACCATACAAGGACTTGACCAATTTGCAAATTTTATGCTCTTAGTCTTCCAATTCAAATCCTTTAGGTTGTGACATATAGACCTCCTCTTTGAGATCACCATTCAAGAAGGCACTCTTGACATCCATCTGATGTACTTTCCACCCGAACTGTGCTACCATAGCACAAAGAACTCGAATGGTAGTCATCTGAGTAGTAGGTAAAAAAGTTTTCTCATAGTCGATGCCTTCTTTTTGTGCATAGCCTTTTCCAAAAATACGGGCCTTATGCTTATCAATTGTTCCATCTACCTTGTACTTCACTTTGTACATCCATTTGTAGCCAATGGGCTTCTTTCCATACAATAGATCAACAAGCTTCTAAGTCTATTTTTTCTTCAAAGACATGTACTCTGCATCCATAGCAGCCTTCCATTGTGGCTCACTAAGAGCATCTTGTACTATAGCGGGTTCATGCTCATCTAGTGAAGACATAAACACCCTATCATCATCCACATCTATATCTTCTATTTCTCTTGTTAGATCTATAGAAAGCTCCTCAAAGGATTGACAAATATCATCAACCTCAGTAGCCTTTGATGCTGCTCTCTCTTGTCAAGCCATACTGCGAGTACGAGATCTATTCAAATTCATATCTGGTGGTGTGGATATCTTTGTCTTTGAAACTACTTTTATACCACTTAGGAATATGCTTTTGTGGTGAAGAAGAAGGAGACTTCTCAACCTTAGACTCCTCAAAATCTAGGTATACATTGGATGTGTTTTGTGATGTGAAAGCTTCATCAAAAACATCTCTACTAATATGAATCTTCTTGGTCAAAGGATCAATCAACCAATAACCCTTATAATGCTCATCATATTCAAGAAGAACACATTTTAAGGTCTTCTCATCTAGCTTCTTCCTTTTTTCTTTTGGTACGTGCATAAAAGCTTTACATCCAAAAATGCGTAGATGAGAGATGGAGGGTTTTTGACCACTCCATGCTTCCTATGGAGTTATTCCCTTTAGGACCTTTGTGGGTGCCCTATTCAGTAGGTATATTGCTATGGTGATAGCTTCTGCCCAAAATTATTGCTCTAGATGGGTTCTCGTTAGCATACAACGAACCATTTCCATGATGGAACGATTCCTCCGCTCAACAACTCCATTTTTTTATGGATTATAAGCAGTAATGAGTTGTCTCTTGATTCCATGTGTAGTCAAATATGAGGAAAATTCTTTAGAGATGAACTCCCCCCCTTGATTTGAGTGAAGGATCCTTATAGAAGTCCTTGACTCCTTCTCAACATATTTCTTGAATTGTTGGAAGTAACTGAAAGCTTCTGATTTCAGATGAAGAAATAAAACCCACATCTTTTGTGAGTAGTCATCTACAAACAATTGAAATTACCTCTTCCCTCTACAACTGTTTGGTGTGAAAGGACCACACATATCAATGTGAATTAACTCTTAAGGTTTCTATTCTCATGAAGAGCTCTTTTCAAATGGTACTCTATGTTGCTTCCATGCTAAGAAATCGGAGCACATTGGCAATATAGAGGAAAGGGAAAGAAGGCCCTTTATCATCTCATATTTACTTAGCTCAAGTAAATATCCATAACTTAGATGCCCGTATCTCTTGTGCTAAAGTGAAGTTGCCTCCTTTATAGAGACAACCATGGCAACATGAGGGGTGAATATAACATCTAATGCAAATATGCCATGCTTGTATGAAGTTGTTACAATGTTTTTATACCTCTTTGTGATAAAGCAACACTTCGTTCCATCCTCAACACGAAAATCAACAACCATATCCTTATTCAGGATTTGAGGGATTGACAATAAATTGTTTGCCAATCCTGGAACATAGAGGACTCTGTCAATTTGACATTTTTCATATGGAAGGGTGACTTAAACTGTGCCCTCACCCTAAACCTGGTAGGTCTTATCATCAGCAATAGTTATTGGTTTGCCTGCCTTGGCTTCAAATATCTCAAACCATGACTTGTCGTCAGTCATGTGTTTATTGGCACCAAAATAAATATACCACACATGATACTTTTTCTTGGAGGCTATGTTAGTCATGAGCACCTTGTGTGCCCACTCAGAATCTGAGTTTGATTCTTCAACAACAACATTCACCTTGGGTTGCTTTTTTTGTTTAGTGGTTTATTATAGCCCTTGTTCTTAGGTTGTTTATTCTTGTACCAACACCGATTGGTGTCATGGGTATCTTTCTCACAAATTTTGCAATATCTCTTCTATTGTTGAGGTTGTTTTTCCTTGGAATCCTTGGAAGAAGATCCTCCCTTCTAAAAATTACCTTTCTTCTTAGAACCCTTCTTGTTTGAATAGAGAGTTGTATTAGAAGTTTCATCTTTTTGAAGTTGGATAGCTTCCTCAGTTTGAAGCAAAATTGACCAACTCCACAAAAGTAACTTGTCTTTGTGACACTTGAAGGGAAGTTATCAACATTTTGTATGAATCAGGTAAAGCTCTCAAAATAACTGAAGTGAGGAGCTTATCTTCTATAGTTTCTCCCATATAATTCAATCTTGACTTCAACTCGGCCACTCTACATAGAAATAGTTCAACTGTCTCTTCATACCTCATACTCAAACTGTGAAGTTGAGATTGAAGGTTGAGAATGATGGAATCATTCTTACCCTCATAGATGGTCTTAAGTGCATCTCATGCATCTTTATCATATTTTTTATTAGTTATGTGAGGTTGAACATCATTTGTGACAACAAGAAAGATGAGCATTTTTACCTTACTATCTTTCTTGTCAAATGCAATCAGATATGCACCTGGTGCTATAGGATGTTTTGTTGTGCCAGAAACAACATCCCACAATTCTTCTACTTGTAGAATAGCCTTCATCTTCGTCTTCCATGGTGCATAATTGGAACCTTTTAGTAATTGAGTATCTGACAGATATTTGTGTATGGCTGCCATAATGAGGGTTCCTTATATCACCAAATGGTCCCCATTTCTTTATACCTGCCAACTTAGTTATCAAATTCATCGAATTTTAAAGATAAAATTCAAAATTCATCGAATTTAAAACCCTCGCGAATAAATTCGACGAATTAACGTTAAATTCGACATGTAAAAATAATTGGCGGAAAACGGGTTTGATATTTATGAATTCTCCTGGTTATACATGCGGCCATCTTCAGTTTAGCATTGGCATAGGGTAAGTCGATTTATTTATTTGTAGACCTGTTCATTTTTTAAATTGTTTTAATGGTGGATGTTTGAAGTTGCAAGGCAGTGTAAACTATCAGACATAAGTATGACATGGAAGAAAGGTGCAAGCGGATCGGCATCGACATTACAAGGGCAAAAAAATGAGCCATAAGAATTTATGACCACGAACAGTTGCTCAAAGTGTGGTGTGGAGCATCTTAATTTGTTCGTGTCAAATGGGTCAAACGGTGTATTTCATGTATCGCTCGTTAAAACAACCCGATCAGGTCACATTTGTCGCTGTAGAATTTATTAAGTGCAAATGATCCAGAATGCAAGACCTCGAATCCCCATACATATACATATTTTTTCACCTGAGTCTTGTAAAAAAACCCACAACCTTATGTATTAATAATATTTAATATTAATTAAAAAAATTAAACAAGTTTACCTTGATTTATGTATTGGTAGTTTAAATACCCAAAACTAAACCATTATTACCTTAAGGTGACAAATTTGGTCCACAAATCTAGTGACACCAAACTTCCAAACTTCAAGCTTGTACAACACCTAGGTTTGAAAGGATTATGATTGGCGCAAACCCACACAGTAAATACCACAATTAGTAAAGAAACATATCAATCGCAGATTTATACCGATTCTTTTCTGAGTAAATTAGTAAATGAATATAACTCCGGGTAATTGGATTGATAGAGGAACAACCCAAACTAATTGGGTGCTGTAACTAACCAAATGACATTAATTAGACATTGGTTATGGCTGTGACCAGAATTACATGTGTGCCTACAAATTGATACCGCATCGATGGCCTCTTGGCACATTGCTTTGCATCTTATTAAAAAAAACAATACATTTATAATATATCAAATTTTATGTTGAATTTTATTCCGAATTTTTGAACATGTCTAATTTATTTTGAATTTCAAGAATGTCGAACTCGAACATGAACTCGAACTTGATAACTAAGCCTGTTAGGCCTTTATATCGAACCTCTCGAAATACCCATCCTTACATGAGGGAGACTATTGGTACGTGAGAGTAGAACGATACGTGGAACATATGCGGTACTAAAAGGGAATCATTTTGTTTATGACACCTACCATAGAAGTTCTTCCTCATGCATGGGGCGTAACTTTCCCTAAACACTTTGGATAGACACTTCGTCAAGATTTACGTCTAACAACAATAACGATTAAGATAGTGAATGAAGTGAAAAAATAATAAAATGGTAAACTTATATCTCCTCGACGATTTATAGAGAACAAGCTCAGATGTCATTGTTGCAATTATGTTAGGTGATAAATATAGTAGCCCAAAGCATGATAGCTTTACCTGTAAGTGTGGGCCAGAGGTACCATTTATACTGAACGCTACTGTACAAATAAATTTCACGGATGGGTTCAATTTTTGGGGACTTATTATGCTTGATTTTTGAACTTTATGATGTAGTGCAAAAAAATAATGGTAATGTAAAAGCAGCATACAACAAAAAAGTGCCCACAAAAAATTGAAAATTTAGGTGTCGGTTTCCACAAAAAATGCACCTAATTACAATGCCAAATTGCTTTTCAAAATGAAATTTCACTCTCTATTCCCCCCTTTTCATCTTGTTTTGATAAATTTGCAATAAAATGACATGAAAATATCCCCCTTGGTTTTGCAAAAAATACGAGGATGAAAATGGAATTTAGGGTTTTGTTTTGTAAAGGTATTTAAAATTGTTTAGTTTGAAAGCAAAAAATTAATTTTAGTGAAAATATTTTATACTAATTAAATATAGAAAGTTCTTAATTAATTTTTTTAAAAGTAATTAAGAAATTAGTATTTAATTAATACAAAAAAAATAATGCTTAAAAAACCAAAAAAAATTACCTTAAGCTATCGGTGGGATTTGATCCCCCGACCTGGCGGTTCGTAGTGCCTTAGCGTTCAGCTCCCAACCACACGAGCTACCAAGATCGATGAGAACAAAGGGGTTATCCTCTCTAGCTTGCGAGATATGGTGGCGTGCCCGCTCTCCCTCCATCGATCGCACTTCCACTGAGTGACGCTTCTTCTGGGTGACGCTTCCATTGGGCGATGACAACCCCTTATTAGTCTGCGTGATCTCCTTCTGCATGCACTAAAGACGTCTCCTTTGACAAATCACCATCTGCTGATGGTCGTGACGTGGATGTGGAAACAACAATATTTTGATCGTTGCACTGTCTTTGCGATGATTCACCCATACAAGTCAATTTTTAATGCTACAATTATGTTTACAAAGTGTCGAGAATCAAATTGCTAGAAATGTGGTCACTATTGCAAACAAATCTGACCACTGTTGGCACCAGACTTGCCTTCCAATGGATCACAAAAATTTTCTCGTTTGCGATCTACACTGCAAATTCATCGCCACCAAAGTAAGATCGGTTGTTGGTTTCGCTTTGCTGTTGCAGAACAGGGAATCTAACAAAAAAAACGTTACTAGTGCACTGAGGATGAATTTTCATCTACAATTGGTAAATTTGTATCCCACATCGGGGACATTGGGGCATTTAAAGATATTTAAAATGACAAAACCACACCTTATCTTATGACCACCACATGGTGGTGGGTCGTCTGCTTATCACCCTTTTGTTCGCCACACTACACCATCCTAATCACCATGTTTGTTGTCTCCCTTCTCCGCCATGTCAACCCATAGCTTATAGTTAGGTAGCGTCATATATGTCAAGGGTCATTAGATCGTGTCAATAGTTTGACTTAGGTGATATGTCCAACAAGGGTGTTCTATCCACGTCGACCTCCATCCGTTTAGGTGACCACCTATCGTAGGCCCACGTCCACCTAGGTAGGCATGTCAATTCCACATTAGTGGGCTTGTCTATTGTCTGTAGGGTCATCTGATATTTGTCAGACTAGCTCCTTATCAACCTTGAGCTACGAGTCGATGTCCTACCTCGAGCCAAGTTTGAGGTGGTCCACCTCAAACTTCATGTAGTTTATGGGCCAGTCAGATGCCTCAGGAATCATGCCCAGGTTTAGGTCTAGTTGGCTTGCCTCGGGAAAGCGTATCCGGGTTCAAGTCCAATCAAAGCTATGAATAAAATCGAGCAAAGACAAATGAGACTCTGATACCATATTAGGAGCACATTCAATCAAATAATTCTATTAAACATAGGAAATATAAATAGTACATCAATGCCTAGATTAGTCCATGTAAAACGAATCTAATCAACCATATAGAACCTAGATTAGAAATAATTAATCTAGGAGATATGCCCTCTAACAATATAACAAAACAACTTCAACAACCATGCCCATTACCACCTTATCATAGGGAGCTCTGGCGATTTTTTCCTCTAAACTAGGGTTTCTACATCCTCAAAAAATCTCTGGCTTCTGCTGATTTGCTGAAGTGCCTTTGGGGGACGGTGGATCTGAAGGTCAGATCGGTGCCCCAGGAGGGTCCAATGGGGACTTCTCCGGCTTCTTTCCCAGGAAACACCAACTCTTACGCTGATCTGTTTAAAGACGATTCTTCTTCGAAGACCGTCGAAGCCCAAAATATGGCATATAAAAAGCTCTTCACGGCTGCTGGGAATAGGTCGTCAGCACATCGGGTGAATGGTTGTTTGCCGCAGGCCGAATCCAGGCCAAAAATCGTCATTGAGCCCAGCATGGTGGAAGAATCAGTCCTCTACAGAGCTAACCATGATCTAATCTGCAAGTTCATGGGTATTCGCCCTTCCCTGAACTTTCTGCATTCTTGGATCCGTCAAAACTGGGAGCCCCACGGTGAGTACTCATTGTGGTTTATTAGTAATGGTTATTTTATTGTCAGCTTCTCGGCTCTGGCCGATAGAAATAAGGCTTTCGAGTCGAAGAAGAAAAACCATGGCCCGACAAGGCTATTTGTTCAACCATGGAGGGTGGGTTTCGATCCTCGTGTTGAACCTACTGTTGTACCAGTATGGATTCGATTATATGCCCTTCCAATGGAATTTTGGGGTGAGCAGGTATTGGCAATGATTGGCAACTCGATTGGTAGACATCTGGGTGTTGCCAGAGACACTATTGAAGGGAGCATGGCGGTGTACGCTCGAATATGTGTGGAAATGGATCTCAGCCAGCCTTTGTCGGCTGAGTTGGATATTGAACTGGCAGGTCTCACCTGGATTCAACAGCTGGACTATGAGGCCCTACCCTTCAGATGTAGGGTTTGCCACAAGCATGGACATCTAGCCCGTTTTTGTCCTATTAATATGAATGCCAAAATGGAGGCCCCTTCAGGAATGCCAAACCTACCTAAAGAGGATAAGGCTGCTCCTAATAAAGATCCTAATAGCACCGGTCAGGGCCAGGAAGCTCAGAGAGAGGGTTTTGAACAACCCAGAAGAAGAAGACGGACAAAGAAAAAGGAGGGAAAGGAGCAATCTCATCTCAAGCCTGCCAATAGGTATGAGATTTTTAGGTCATTGGTTGATGAAGAGGATCACTCTATGGAGGGCTTGGAGGGTTTCAAGGAAACTTCTAATATCCCTGGGCATCTCCCCCTCTCATCTTCTCCTGTCATACAGCAGGTAGTTGATCTCTGTGAGGTATCACAGCCAGTGTCTTCTGGTGCCTTAGTAGTCCATAACCAGGAGCAGACAGTATCTCAGGATGTTCACATGGGGATAGCAGAGAAGAACAGGGAAAGGCCATCTTTGGGGATAACCCAGGTAGAAAAAAGACCAAAAAATAGCAATTCTCAGGGAGCAGGTAGAAGATCCAATAAGGAGCTGCTAGCAGCCCAAGGAGACAAATTGATCATGGGAGGATCGATGAGGACAATTGAATCTTATTGCTCCTAGGGTAACCCATGATTATACAATCTTGGAATGTGAGGGGTTTAAACAACAGAACCCATCAATCTGTTGTTCAAAGGCTATTAGAGAATAGCAATACTAATTTTTTGCTTTTACAAGAGACTAAGATGTCTTTGGATCTTATGTCTAAAATAGTCAACAGAATTTGGAGGGGTGCTGGTCACATGGATGTGGCTGCCCAAGGTGCCTCAGGGGGGATTGTTACTCTGTGGAACTCTCTGGAATGGTCTGCAATAGATCACCTTGCCTGGAGGGGTGTTCTCACTTCTCTTTTTAGGAATAATGTCTCGACGAAAGTCGTTCTAATCACTAACTTTTATGGATCTCAAAACCTGGAGGGTCAGAGGCGGCAGTGGAAGGTTGTGCATGATATGCGAGCATCCAGGGAAGATCTAGACTGGATTATAGCGGGGGACTTTAACGCTAAATTATCTTCTAGAGACCAGGAAGGGGGAACACCTCTTTTGGATCCAGGGGACCGTTTCATGATTGCTCAAGTCCAGGCTTTGCACCTAGTGGACATTAAATGTCCTGGCAATAACTTCACTTGGACTAATAAAAGGCGGGAGCCACATAGTAGGAAGGTGAAGCTAGACCGCTTTTTGCTTTCAGAGGAGACGTTTGTAAAATGGAATATCAATTTTTAGATTTTAGCAGGCCCTGTTTCTGATCACTGTCCTATTCTGTTGGAAGGTGGAACTGGGAGGGGACACCATCACAAACCTTTCAGATTTGAGAATTTCTGGCTTCAGAAAGAAGAACTTCGGGAGAAAATCCCATAGTGGTGGGAAGAAGGCCGCCCAGCTTATGGGAGAGCAATGTTCAGAATCCACAAACAACTTCAATATGTCAAAACTCAGTTGAAATATTGGAGGCATTCTAATAAATCTGACTTCCAGGCCCAAAGAGCTCCGTTGGTGGCCCGATGGGATGAGGTCCAAAAACAGTTCAGAGAAGGAGTAATTATAGACCAGCTCAAAGCTGAGGATGATGCCTTGCGTACAACGGTGGAGGACATTGACAACCAGGAGGAGACCTATTGGCGGCAGAGAGCAAGAACCACCTGGTTATTGGAAGGGGACCGAAATACAAAATTCTTTCATCGGACTGCTTGTGCTCGAAGACAGATGAATAATATGGAGGCCCTTCAAGATGAGAATGGTCATTCCTTTGACACTCTTCCAGCTATACATTCCCATGCTATGGACTATTTCTCAAAGCTTTTTAAGGAAAGTGTGGTTCAAGATGTTGAGGCCCAAAATGAAGTTATTTCTGTCATTCCTGCTATCATTTATGAGGATGAAAATCAGGCCCTCCTCAAACCCATTGATAGAGATGAACTGACAGCTGTGGTCTTTGGAATGAGTACTGGTAAAACTCCAGGTCCAGACGGTTTCCCCATTGAGTTTTTTCAGGCCTTCTGGGATTACTTAGAGGAAGATGTTAGAGTTGTTGTTGAAGAATCCAGAGAAAATAAGAGAATGCTTAAAGCTATAAATCACACTTTCATTACCTTAATTCCAAAAGGGGAGGAGGGGGTTCATATTTCAGATTATAGGCCTATTGCCTTATGTAATGTGCTGTATAAAATAATCACAAAGGTAATGGCTGAGCGACTAAAACCCCTTCTTCATAGCATTATCTCCTCTGAGCAAGGGGGTTTTGTTGAGGGTCGACAGATTCTGGATGGGGTGGTTCTGGCCCAGGAAGCAATACATTCAATGCACACTTCTGGGAATAAAGGGATGTTCATAAAACTGGACATGTCTAAGGCTTATGACTAGGTTGAATGGAGTTTCCTGGCCAAAATGATGGCTGCCTTTGGTTTCTCTCAAGACTGGATAGAGTGGGTCATGAGTTGTGTCTCTTCCCCGACTTACTCTGTTCTAATCAAGGGCCTTCCTTCGCAACCTTTTGGAGCCTCTCGGGGTCTTCGCCAGGGGGATCCTTGTTCTCCTTATCTGTTTCTCATTATGGCTGAAGGTCTTGGCAGACTTTTCTTGAGGAGAAGACAGCAAGGCAGATTATTGGGTGTTAGGGTGGGGGACGAAGTTTTATCGCATCTGCAGTTTGTGGATGACACTGGTTTGATGGGAGTGGCCAACTTCAGGGAAGCAAGATCGATTAGGGATACTCTTAATGTCTATCTCAGGGCTACTCAATAGGTCATTAATGACAAGAAATCCAAAGTGGTCTTTTTCAATCTGGACCAAAGGCTTCAGAACAAAATTTTAGAAATCCTGGGATTCACTAGGACTTCTCTCCCTGTGGTTTACTTGGGGATCCCCTTGCACTTTAAGAAGCTGAAATTAGACACATGGAGGAATTTGCTTGAGTGTATCAAGGACAGAATTAATCACTGGTCTCACAAGTGGTTAAGCTATGGTGGCAGAGTAACTTTCTTACAGTCAGTCATTCAAGCCATGCCTATCTACAAATTCTCTATCTTGGTTGCCCCGCTTACAATCTGGAAAGAGTTGGACAGGATGGCTAGAAAGTTTTTGTGGGAAGGAGCAAAGGGAGAGAGAAAGTGGGCCTTAGTGGGCTGGGATAAAGTAACCCAGCCCAAGGTAAAAGGTGGGCTGGGACTGAGAGGATCCAGGTTAAATAACAAAGCTTTGGCTGGAAAGTTGTATTGGAGGTGGATTTCCCAACCAACTTCCTTATTCAGTAGAATCCTCACTAGTAAATACTTGGGTCATGTCAACCCCAATGAGGTGGGCCGTTTCCCTTTGGATGGTTCTGGATCCTTAGTGTGGCAGGCTCTCAAGCTAGGATCTCAGGTTATTAAAGACCAGCTATTTTGGAAAGTGGGGAGAGGGGAGAAGGCCCGTTTCTGGACAGATTCATGGGATCAGTTTCCACCCATCATGGTTGAATTCCTCGAGTTACTCCCAATAAAATCTGCCATAGAAGCCAAGGGTTGGGTCCAAATTGAAAGTTATTTCAATACTACTCAGCTGGGGGGGTATAAGTTTAAGAAGTTTAAGAGGTTGGAGGAGTGGCCAATTTCAATCCCTCCGGAGTTGGCACCCATCTTGACCAAAATCTTGACAGAAAGGTTTCTCACAGGGAGAGACGAGGAGGATGAATTAGCTTGGGGCTATGGGAGCCTTGGCGTATATACTATAAAATATGGATATGATAAGATCCTCCCTGAGCCTCCCCCCCTTGCTTATCCGGTTGAGGATTGGAGAAAGATTTGGCACTCCAAGGGCTGGCCGAAAGTGAACTTTTTTGCCTGGCAGTTTATGCACAATGGAATTCTCACTTTCGACAATCTCAGGTGTCGAGGAATCATCGGTCCCTCTCAATGTGTTTTATGCCATAAGAACGAGGAAACAGCTGATCACCTGATGTTTGACTGCCCTTTCACGCGTCAGATTTGGAAGCGTTGGTTCTCTCACTATAAAATCCAGATTAATGGTGATTTGAATCGGATTAATATTTTGGAAAGATGGAAGAGGGGTAGATTTAAATCTAAAGCTCTTCAAATTGGTTGGGAGATTGGCTTAAACTTCATTTGGTGGCAAGTGTGGTTGGAGAGAAATGCTAGAATTTTTTGAGAAACGTTTTCCACGCTTGATGGAGTTTGGCAGGTCATCTGGAGCAAAGTCACAGAAACAGTTGCCATCCACGCTAATGAGGAAACTCAGGTTGGTCCGGGGCCAATGGAAGAGGGAGTTGAAAAGCAAGAGGGACAGGTCAGAGCTAGTTGGAAACCTCCCCCAGAAGGTTGGATTAAAATCAATACTGATGGAGCTGCAAAGGGCAATCCGGGCAGTGCTGGAATTGGTGTGGTCTGCCGGAATCACGAGGGATCCGTGCTCTATTGGGAACTGCAAGGCTTGGGAAGAGCCACAAACAATGAAGTTGAAGCCATTGCTATCAAATCTGCTTCTATTTGGGCAGTTAATCAGGGCCACAGGAGGATAATTCTTGAATCTGACTCTCAAATACTGGTTGGAGCTCTTGACTGCATGAGGAACTTTGCTTTGAAAGCATGGAGGTTGAGGATTCTGGTCTCTCAAATCAAGGAATTATGGAGGGAATTAGATGATGTGATTCCAGTTTATGTGAGTAGAAATTTAAACAAAGCGGCAGATTTCCTGGCTAAGATGGGTGCTGAGAAAGAGGTTGGGGTGCAGCTGCATAGTGACATGCCTCTTGAGGATGAGATGATTAGGCAGGGTCTTGAAAGATCCTTGAACCAATGAGCAATGAAAAAGCTAAGGGTGGTTTTTGTCACGATATCGTGACCTATTTTTGTCGTGATATCGCGACATGTTGGGACATCGCGGGCGTTGGAGGAAAGCTGTCGCGATATCGCGACATGCTGTGAGGTCGTGGGTGCTGGAGGAAAGCTGTCGCGATATCGCGACATGCTGCGAGGTCGCGGGTGCTGGAGGATCGTTGTCGCGATATCGCGACATGTTGCGCCGTCGCGGCCGTTGGAGGAAAGTTGTCGCGATATCGCGACATGTTGCGTCGTCGAGAGCCGTTGGAAAGTTGTCGCGATATCGCGACATGTTGCGCCATCGCGGGAGCCATTGGAAAGTTGTCGCGATATCGCGACATGTTGCACCATCGCGGGAGCCGTTGGAAAGTTGTCGCGATATCGCGACATGTTGCGCCGTCGCGGGAGCCGTTGGAAAGTTGTCGCGATATCGCGACATGTTGCGCCGTCGCGGACCCTGGAGGAAAGTTGTCGCGATTTCGTGACATGTTGCGCCGTCGCGACCCCTGGTGGAAAGTTGTCGCGATATCGCGACTTGTTGCGCCATCGCGGCCCCTGGTGGAAAGTTGTCACGATATCGCGACATGTTGCGCCGTCGCGGCCAAGGGGGGAAAGTTGTCGCGATTTCGTGACATGTTGCTCCGTTGCGGCCATGGGAAGATTGTTGTCGTGATATCGCGACATGTTGCTCCGTCGCGCCCAAGGAAGGTTTGTTGTCGCGATATCGCGACATGTCGCGATTTCGCGACATGTTGCTCCGTCGCGGCCAAGGATGGTTAGTTGTCGCGATTTCGCGACATGTTGCTCTAGCGTGGCCAAGGATGGATTGTTGTAGCGATATCGCGACATGTCGCGATTTCACGACATGTCGCGATTTCGTGGCTTGTGGCTTCGTCGCGGCCAAGGATGGTTAGTTGTCGCGATTTCGCGACTTGTTGCTCTAGCGCGGCCAAGGATGGATTGTTGTTGCGATATCGCGACATGTCGCGATTTCGTGACATGTCGCGATTTCGTGGCATGTTGACTTTTTGCGGTCTGAGGTGAAAAGTGTCACGTTTTCGTGCCTTGTAATCATGTGCTTTCTGTGTTTTCGGCTGGGATGTGTCTACTCCCAATTGTAACTGATCTTTGTTTTAATACAAGTTTTTTCAATTAAAAAATAAAAAAACAATATAACAAAACAATGAAATAAATTATATACGCTAACAAGTCCTTCCTTGATGAATTCCATATAGAACCTAGATTAGAAACAATTAATCTAGGAGATATGCCCGCTAAAAATATAACAAAATAATGAAATAAATTATATACGCTAACAAGTCCTTCCTTGATGAATTCCTCTAGGGGATTTCCAATATTCTTCAGAACATCTTTATTTATAAGTTGATATGAAATTCTAAAAAACCTAACCCATTCTAGAAGCTTCTTAATAGTTTTTGTCTCAATAGAAAAAATTTCTTTCCATGGTCTCAAATAAAGTGCATATATTCCCCAAAACCATGGGCCACCAACCACTATTTTATCCCTAGTTTATGAACTGGAAAATATGGTGAGAAAAAAATCACATAGTAATTTGAATTTAATCCCCACTTCCACTTGATCCAGTTTTGAATTTCCAATAACCTTGGCCATGATCTATGTAACTTACATATTAACCCTCTACTTTTAAAAACCATTATTTCATGCTCAATCATCTCATCCTTGATACTCACTTCTGGTGTAACATTTGCTACCTGAATCGAACTTGCCATGTATTCGCTCTTGTGCTTATCTCCAACTTGGGCCTCCATACTTCGAGCTAGGGCATCTTGACTACTTTTTAGGTCGTTCAAATATGAATTTCCTTCCATACTAGCTAATGGTGTTAGGATCCTATCCTAACATTAATTAATAATATTATTAATAATAATATACTCTATCATATGGTCATAATAATAAAATAATATAATAATTAATTATATTATTTAATATATTATTATAATATTAGGGTTAGGAAGCATTGCAACCTTTCACCTATAAACCTAGAGGGGTATAAAACATTGTAATAACTTATCATTCAATCATCCATGAAATATGAAATATGCAATTTATTGAAGGGACTTCCCGAAAAATATAAAAAGCGATTCTTTTAGTATTAGGTTTATTATATATTTATTTATCAATTTATGTGCTAGGAACCCTAGGTTCCTACCATCTGGTATCAAAGCCTTAGGGATCCAATCATATTGGTTAAGGAAATGAAAAATGGCATTGCAAAAATTAGAAGAATGATTGAACAAAAACAAAAAAAAACAAATGGAACGTTCCGATCGTATTATACAATATTTAATGGAAATGCAAGAGGAGGAGACCCTAGTCATGGAATCTCAGGTAGAGGAGGAAGAACCCATAGCCAAAGAATCCCAGGTGGTATCTATTGCTCTTCCCAAGAAAGAAAAAAATGCAACTAAACATATTGCTCCAAACCCTAAATTAATTGTTTCTCTGGATGAGCCCATAACCAAAGAACTTTCAGAAATACATATTGCACTTCCAGAAAAAAATTCAAAACCCTTAAAATGTAAATATTTTTTTAAGAAGTGTACCAAGAAGAAAGGGATATCAAGGAAAAAGGCTTCCAAAAAACAATGTTTTACATATTTGCATATGGGTGATGCACATAACCATCAATGTGGAAAACAACCTAATATAACCCTAAAGCAACAAACAAGTTTTTCCAATATCTCCAATACTGTTCGCAATGATTTTTGGAATAATTAAAGTAATGTTAAGGAAGTAGGTGTATTTACAAAATCAGCATACGATCCATTGGGAAGAAATATACTGCCAGTAGCACATGATATCACTACTAGTGGACGTCTATCTCCTTCGAGACCGCCCCCATGGCCACCACCATTAGGTTAGAAATTTTCCACGTAGTTCACTTCGCTGCTATAATGGTAGCAGGAATGTTAACACAGTGCAACAAAAATTTAAAATAAAATATTAAATATAGTGTTGCACCTAGCCATGTACATTCTGAACAACACATACACCGAACAGATCCTGTAGTATGTGTGCTCGTAGTTGTCTATTTTTTCTAGCAACAAATTCCCGCACATCTGCAAGGGTGACTACCAATTCATGCCCTGGAGTGTGTGACTGGTTTTCCATTTTCAAATATTTTTGCTATGGATATAAGTAAATAGCCGATTGGAAATATGCTAACTAAACTTCATCACTTCGTAAATAGCAGGTGAAAAATAAAAATTTGAAATAGCAGAAGTGGATTCACATATGGCGCAGACATCATCACAGTATGCAATCTGTTTGAAATCATATAGACAATAAGAATCTAAGACCACAAAAACACTGTTAATTATTGAAAATAACCGAAATCTCCAACTCCTTTCATTATTTGGTTTTCAATAGCACAGCAAATTCAAACTGATCAAACACCACTTTTGACTGGTTCTATAATGGCTAACGATCAAGAAGCACTGGCATATATGGCAACAAGAACCTTTGTAGCGCGTTACTACGAAATTCTCCAGCAATCACCTCAAGAGGTCTTAAATTTTACCATGACTGTAGTAGGATGAATCGATCAACAAGAAATGATGAACTGATCTCAACAACTGGCTGTACAGGAAGCACCAGATATTTGCAAACATACATGACCAAGGGAAGTTGAACACACAAAATATGAGACTAATAATTGGACCCATTAAATCATTTTCATATTTTTTTTTATCAAGTGATCAATTGTTTCTCCACACCTGGAGAAGTCGCAAGCCCTTTAGAGATGGAATTCCAAAAGAAACCCATTATTATCAACAAAAGATTTCGTATTTACAAACAAAAAAAACATTTTTCTCAGTGCCCATCTCATCCCATGTTTCCTGAAGCTGGCCTCTTTTTTTTTCGATTTAATTTTATTATTATTATTTAACCAATTGATTACTTGAAATAAAACAATACACTTTTGTGTCCCAAGCCTGAAAGATCTTCCCCAGATGCGACATTTAAATTTCCTTCGTGCCTGTAAAAAATACACAAATACATCACAAATTCAATTACAAATATACTCAATGTCAAAAGTTATGTTACCAAAGTGTGAACAATAGAACAAGAAAAACATAACTAGCTTACCAGTTTGTTGTATTTTAACACTTTATGCCCATTCTACGTACACAACGATTCCTCTTAGTTCATCCAAGTACCTATCCAGTAGCAAAGATATACGACATGGGCTTATCCTTAAACTATACTTGACATAATTTGTGATTGCTCAACAACTTGTGATAGTGATCTATGTGATCTGGGATAAACATGCTCAACATCTAGTAATCAATGCCCAGATTGATTTTATAGTCTCTCTGAATAACAAAAAAATATCATACTTGAAACTGTTGGGTTTGCTTGCGATAGTTTGCATATTCCTTGCTGCTATGACTGCAGTAGTCCTTATCACACAACTTTCAGATTTGGTGAACCCTGCGTTGGATGGAAAGAATGAGGTCACGGAATAGAATGCAGACTCTTATAACAGAAATGATGTCTAAAAATAATAAGGGTAACAATCATGGTATTTATGTGAATAAAAAGGAGACGCAAAGAGGGTGCATTGGCATCACTCTGGACAACAAGTGGTTTGAGTCCATGATCGATGCCCAAGAAGAATTGGATGTTGCGCAGAGGGAATTGGAACTTCTTGTAGTTATTTTGCCTAACAGACAATTACCCCTTTATATAAGAGATATTTAACAAGTCTAAACCTGCTTCATAGTTTCAGATTGTAATACTAGCTCAATAAAGCAATGAAATAGATAATACGTTCAACATGGCACAATCTAACAAATGTAAAACAAGAAAAAACAACTTATTGGTCTCATATGGGTGATAAAGTCCCTGCTATCTGGTTGGCAAGAGCAATTGCTCCACACATGTGAGGTACGTGAAAATAATGCTGCTAGGTAGAATTAAAGTTTCAGTCAACAAATAATGAGTGCCAACCACTATAAATTAGGTCAGCCCACTGCACATTTAAATAACTCTCATATACTATAACTCATTTTACAAGAATCCAATTTTTCATGGCAAAGCTATTAAACATACCAAGAGTGGATTTTAGAAAAAAAAAAGACCTGGAGGCTCAAAAGATCCATCCTTTACACTTGGTCCAACATTATGTGATGAAGAAACATCTGCAAGTGGAAATGTGATTAGATTCATAAGCCGAAATCTAAGACCTAATATGTTTGCCCAATATGTGGTTTATGACCACCATGATACCACTATTCCTCATGTCATGTTATTTGTCTTGGGGAACATCTCGCCACAGCTTGAGCTCGACATCAGCATGTGTGGAGGACAGAGAATTCAAAGACAGTTGGGCACGAAAGTGGAAACCAAAACAAGGATGATCTATTCCAAAAAGGAATATGGGGATATAGAGCCTTAAAAAGGATGGAAGGCGGAATATACTTTCAAATTTATTTGTTACCCTTGTGACTAAATACATTCATCTTATATATTAAAAACTTGATTGTATTAAAAAAAAAATACGAAGACCAAAGGAGAGCATGATAAGCTAGTGAAGTATTTATTAGAGGAATATGTTGATCTCACCTCTAATCTAAATAACGATGGTGAATCGGTATTGTTTTTAAGCTACCAAGGAAAGTATTATAACACCCCTTGAAAATATTGTTAGAAGTTACACCTTCTAAGGATATGTACTACAAGTGTTCCAATGACCAAACCCTTTTGCATCTTGCCGTATCCAAATGCTAAAAATTCATGATGTATGCAACTTGGTGGGGGTGAATACAAGTAAATTTCGAGTTTCCTTTTGAAGAATGTTGGCATCAACCTTTATTAAAATTAAATTGGTTGGTTTTGGCTAGAGTATCACATTCAACAAGTGAAACAAGGTCCACACTGCATATATTTTTAACAAGTGATACAAGGCATACGAAGCTCTTCCGACAAGGCCTTATACATGGCGATTATAAAAGAAATAGGGTTTCAGCTTTGAGGACAAAGCTATTTTCAAGAGGGGTGGAATGTTAGGATCCTATCCTAACATTTAATAATCTTAATAATAATAATATATTCTATCCTATGGTCATAATAATAAAATAATATAATAATTAATTATATTATTTATTATATTATTATAATATTAGGGTTAGGAAGCATTGCAACCTTTCACCTATAACCCTAGAGGGGTATAAAACATTGTAAGAACTTATCATTCAATCATCCATGAAATATGAAATATACAATTTATTGAAGGGACTTCCCGAACAATATAAAAAGCGATTCTTTTAGTATTAGGTTTATTATTTATTTATTTATCAATTTATGTGCTAGGAACCCTAGGTTCCTACCAAATGGGGCTTGCGTTTGGCTTGCACTCCTTGGCTCACTTTCCCTCTTGGCTTGCACTTGCTCCCAACTTACACCATCTCTTGCCTTCGCACTCGCTCTTGGCTTGCACTCCCTCTAGGCTAGTAGTAGCCCTTATCTCTTCTTTTTTTAGCTTCACTTCAACAATTTTTTGGAAACAAAGTTCCATGTATTTGTGGTAAGTCTTTGAAGCATTAATGTACTTCGAATGAACTACTCTTCCACCATGACTGAATCTTGACTTGCACTCCCTCTTAAAGCGCGCTCTTGGCTTGCACTCCCTCTTGGCTAGCAATAGCTCTTGTCTATTCTTTTTTTAGCTTCGCTTCAACAATTTTCTGGAAACAAAGTTTCACGTATTTGTGGCAAGGCTTTGGAGCATTGATGCACTCCAAATGAACTACTCTTCCACCATGACTAATTCTTGGCTTGCACTCCCTCTTAAATCACACTTCCCTGACTCGCATTGGATTTTCTTCAACTAGATCACACTTTGCTTTTTACTTCTTGCTCACACTTCCTCCTCACTCTTGGCTCGTGTTCACACTCGCTTTTGACTACACTCACTCTCAGCTCATGCTTGCACTTGCTTTCGATTGCACTCACTTCTTGCTCATGCTTGTGCTCGCTCTCGCTACCGCACTCACTCTCGAACTCACACTCGTTGCTGCACTCACTCTTGAACTCACACTCGCTGCTGCACTCACTCTTGACTCGCACTCACACTCACACTTACTATTACATCATGTTAATTCATTAATAAAAATGATCGTATATTTATTTAAATCCTATAATTAAGAGGCTAACACCTTTATTTTACACCTAAGATCTCGTGATGAACACTATTTTCCAGTGGAACTTAAGTCAGATCACAACCCAATTGTTATGAAACTTCGAAAGCATGGAGACAAACCAAGGGAAAAACACTTGCAAGGTAATCAAAATAAATATCCTCACAAGGGAAACATTCTCTTAATAGATGAAAATCGATAGAATTTTAGAGCAGTATTAAATAACAAGTTACGAGAAAGGGAAGAACTACATCACAGTAGTAGAGATTACAATAAGAGTGAATGGTTAATGCACGTTATTCAAGAAGCTCTAAACAAATGCAAGAGAGCTAAACCTAAAAAGAAAGAAAGGAATAACTTCCCAACCAACCCATGGTTCGATGAAGATTGCAAAAAAATGCGAAGATTACTAAAGGAACCAACGGGTAAAACAAGAGCAAACAAAAAAACATATGAGAAACTTGTAAGGGCAAAAAAAGAAGAATACACTAGAACAAGGAGGAAATAATTGATTTACTTAGGGAAGCATGAACCAAAGAAATTTTGGAAGGAACTAAGCGTGAAAAGGATGCAAACTGAAAATAACATAACAGTTAATTAGTGGTTGGAGTATTCAAAACAACTATATCAGCGTAGTAACCAACAGGAGACACCCCCTACTATCATTGTCAAGAAAGAACTTTTCACAATTGAAGCCATTATTCAAGGGATAAAAAAGTTAGCAACTGGTAAAGCCCGTGACATAGACAGTCTTTAAGCAGAGCATATAAAATGGGGGATATATATCTTGGCACCGCAAATCAAAGAAATTTTCAATGATGTCATACAAAATGGCTTCCCTACCGAGTGGACAACTAGCTTGACCATTCCTTTGTTTAAAAGTGGAGATGTAAATAATCCCTCAAACTATCGAACTATCATGATCAACCCTCTCTTTGCAAAGTTGTTTGGGAGTATGATAGAGCGTAGGATCAACATATAGGCAGAAGAAAAGGGAAAGAGAGCAAAAGGGCAAGTAGGTTTTAGGCCCAAGCACTCAACTATTGATCATTGTATCACACTCAGACACATAGTGGAAAAAATATGGGACAAAAAGAGGAGGCTTTTTGTTGTTTTGTAGACTTCAAAAAGGCATTTGACACAGTGCCAAGGAAAAAATTATGGAGCAGATGGGAAAGATAGAGGTTCCAATTCACTACAGGGCAACAATTCACAGACTATATGAGCATGTAAAGGCTAGAATCAGAACACGGGAAGGGTTATCTGAATGTTTTGGTAGTGACATAGGTGTCAAACAAGGTTGCCCTCTATCTCCAACCTTATTTGGGCTGTACATTGACAAGTTAGAAGAATGGATAAACAATTTTGGGGGAGAGGGTGTGCATTTAGCCAAATATGTGGTAAAACTCCTCATGTATGCAGATGATGTAATTCTTGTGGCCAAAACAACCAAAGATCTAGAAGATCACCTTCAAGCTCTAGAACTCTTTTGTAAAGAAGTTGGGATGCAAGTGAACACGAGCAAAACAAAAATTATGATTTTTTTCAACAAAAAAGAAGAAGCAACAACTCAAATTTTAGTTTGCAGGAGAACCGCTTGATGTAGTAGTAGAATACAAATACCTGGACATAGACTTTCATGACAAACTTAATTGGAATACATGTAGGATGAAAATAACTCAAAGCGGTTGGAGAGCACTATATGCACTTCAAAACAGGTGTAGGAATGCCAAGTTGTGGGACTGGAAGACGATCAAGGTCTTATTTGGCCTATTTGTTACATCGGTTCTGTTGTATGGTTGCGAGGTGTGGGCTAGTGGCACAACAAATGCAAAATGGAGGCAAATAGAAAGGATTCAAAAATATCTAATCACAAACTTTCTCAAAATTAAGGCCACAACCCCTTATGAAATTATTCTAGTCTAAACTGGAATGTTCCATTTAGAAGCAATTGCTATGACCAAGTTGTTATGTTACTTGAAAAAAACAAAAAACATGACAAATGATAGATGGCCTAGGGCAACTAGGGATGAAGAGTTGCATAGGCGAAAGAATACATGGATGAAACAAAATAAAAAATGGATGAAACGTTGGGAAATCAACATAAATGAATGCCCAAATGTCAACAAAGACAAAAATTATGTGAATGAAAAGTTCAGAAGTGGAATGTGGAAAAATGCAAACAGGAAAAGACAATATTATATTGCAAATTTTAACCCAACGTATGACCACAAGGAAAAAGCATATATAGACGCTAAAATCAAGTGGAAGGAAAACATACTCATTGCTCAGATAAGTACTAGCTCTCATAGGCTTAGATGTGAAATAGAGAGATGGACAACGCCCAAAGAACAATGAGAAGAAACAATATGTACTCTATGCAACATAGGGGCAGTAGAGACAGAGGAACACTTCATCTATAAATGCCCAAGTTTTTCAGATATCCGTGACAAATACAAAGAAACACTTGAAAATGAGTTTATGGCAGATTTATTTGAAGATAGTAAATAAAAAAAGTTGGAGAATTGCTAACACAAATCATCCTTCTCAAAGATATTAAAGATCATATAATATAATTTAAATAATTGTACTTCCATATTTAAAATCCCATAAACCATATTTGAGTCTCCCAAATGTAATTAAAATCTTTCATTTCATTTCATTAACACTTAACTCTCGCGCGCTCTCACTACATCTCAGTACTACATTATGTTAATTCATGGATAGAAATGATCGTATATTTATTTAAATCCTATAATCACAGGCTAACGCCTATTTTTTCACACCTAAGAACTCTTCGTGATGAACACTATGCTATTAATATTTAAACTTAAGTTTTGAAATTTATTATTTAAAATTATATTGTTCCTTTTAATCTATAAATTCAAATAAATAATAACAAAACCACTAATTCTTAAATTATATAATACTTTCGCTTTAAAACAATAAATCCAAATATTTCATCAACAAAATCTATTTTTACATTATTGAAAAACCATCCCTAAACGACGCAAGCAAAGGAACAATAGATATGACCCCTATAGATTATATGACACCTAGGACTGTGAAAGGAACTCTAACCACTGAACTCTTTTCATTGAGGTGCTAAAACGTTCTCAAGCTTTTTAGTCCTCTGTTCTGTCCTCGCAAGGTCTGATTAAGAGTGCCACCGGATCATGGAGGAAGAGGAGCAAGTAATGAGCGAAATTCACCTGGGTTGTCCACCTCTTGCGAAATCTCACTTTACTCGCTTCACTATTTCACCAGCAGTCCTCCCATCCTCGAACGCTTGTACAGGTTCTTTTTGCTTTTACCCGCATCTCTCCCTCACACTCATTTTTATATAATCAAACATGTACATTGCATTCAGTAATATTTAAGATTCTCAATATTGTGGCTTTCATGGGAGGTTTCGAGGAGATAAAAAAAAAACACATAGGTATATAAAATTATAAATAAATATAAAAGTAATTAATATCCACATAAATATAATTAATTGTTAGGGCTATGATTCAGATGTAAGGGTGCATACTGGGAATAGACTAGGTTAATTTGATAGGCATCTAATAAATGATTTCCTATGATGTATCTACTAGAGGGAAAGTTTTCAACCTTGTGGACATGTTGCCTCTCAAATTCCTGCTGTAGTATGTTTTAAATTGTAAATATACTCACTAGGATGAATGACCACTGACTTTTTAAATCATGACAACATCTTGCCCTTAAGACTCTGCTGACAAAATCTCTTATGTTGTATAGGTACTCAGTAGAATAAATTGCTATGAAGGTTCCAACATTCTCCTCTCAGAAATGTACCGAAGGATCTTTTATATTGCATATGTACTCACTAGGGTGACTTGCTTGTATTGAAAGCATTAGGGTGAATTTAGAGTCATGGGATTTGAAAGAAGAAAAAATTAAAATAGGAGGGTAACCAAGTTCAAAAGATAAAGGCTCACATGTACGTAGACACGTTTATTTTTTATTTTTTATTTTTTTTGGCTGTGTCTATACCTTAGCCATGGTTATGCATAGTGGTTATTTTCGCAAAATTGGTTAAAATTAGGATTTTTAAAATTTGAAATTGGTTAATATTTGGGACCCTTGACCAGGGTCTATCAACCAAAAATTTTTACGTGCAAATCTTTTTGGGTCGATTCATCGCAATTTTATAATAATTTGATCGTTTGAAGTTTAAATTTTCAACATTGTCATCGCAATTTTATAATAATTTGATCGTTTGAAGTTTAAATTTTCAACATTGTCCTTAAGTGAACCTTCTACATGTGTTTCAAAACTATTCACTTGAATTTTGAAACCGTTTGATCGTTTGAAGTTTAAATTTTCAACATTGTCCTTAAGTGAACCTTCTACATGTGTTTCAAAACTATTCACTTGAATTTTGAAACCGATTCGCCAAATTTTTATAAATATATTTTGGGGCCAACCCCTTATGCATAACCCTGACCTTAGCTATTTTTAATGAAAATTCATCAAATATAACTTTAGTAGTAGTGAAAAGTGTTTATCTGAAACTAGAAAGCTTACTAGTCTCTATTCAACATGTAATCTTGCATTCAATGTGCATAATGCCATTCAACTTCTAACTCTGCGTCTAATTGAGGTAAAGTACATCAAAGTACATCAGTACATCCACATCTAATGGGCGACACCATATTTATTTAGAGAAACATTGAAAATGGGAAAAAAGTCCATTGAGAAAGCTTTAGAAATTCCTTTTTCTGCCATGCAAAGTGAGTAAACACAAGGTTCATTGAGCTTATGGCGACCCAAAGCATTCTTTTTGAAATCCCTTTCTTTGGGAATGTTTAGAGTGACGTCCCGATGGTGTTTTCCAACTCAGAATTCAGACCCCATAACTTTCTTGGTTTTGCTTATTAGCTATTCTTATGGATTTGATCCATTTTCAAGCAATGTAAATAATCATTTTTTCATCCTGTGGATTTCATGTTGGTCTAGGAACATTATTAAGATGATCATGTGGCACCTTTCTTGTACCCCATTGATCAATTGTCATCTGTCCTTCACAGTGTCTTGCCTCCCCTTGTTTGTGGTTGTCACCTCATCAGCCTTAAAGGGGCTTTCTTACAGTTTGCAAGGACCCTTGATTGTTAGGGGTCCTTGCTGGTTGGGAAGGACTTCCCTTCTTGTTGGCCTAGGGCAATGCACTGGCTGTTGGTCCCTGAAGGCCATTTCAGGGCCTTCTTCAACCTCCAATTTGCTCTGGAAAGTGCTAGAAAGATGCCGATACATGTCCAGTGCTAAATTGAACTAACTTTGGTCCAACTTTTCTGAACTGATGCCGTGTGTTGGATTTGATAACCTAAGGCATGCAAATGTTCTAAAACGGTGTTTAATGTTGTCAATTAGTGCCCATTCGTGCCATCGGTGCATATCCCATGCCTTTAATTAATGTGCCATGAGGCACCTATGTACCACCACATTATTTCAGTCTCCTGAAGTCTCTTCCAACCTTATTGAGCTCAGATACATCCATAAACCAATTGTTCTACTTCAACGGCCTTTTGTTATCCTTGTTGGTCACTCACTGACCTCAAAGGGGTGCCTTTCTATATAAACATAACATTATTTGGCTATTTCAAAGTTACCTCTACTCCAAACATTCTTACATTGGTTCCCAAAGAAGATTTTAGACCCTAAGGTTTGCAAAACGCATTGCACTTAAAATTTATAGCCAAAATATGATTCAGGTATTTCTGATTTTTATTATTTGGTGGTGAGGCTTTGGGACCAAATGCTAACATAAATTTACTAGAGTGCTTAAGTCCAAAGATCAACATGAAAGAAATTCTTGGGATTATGCTTTGGTCACTAGAGGATATGCGATATTGGTGACATGGTTATTACATCTGAGCTCAGTAGGAGTTACCTCTGTCTTTCAAATCATAAAAACTCGATAGTATCATTTTTGCATATGAAGCAAGAGGGTCTGCCCTCTTTGATTGATCTGCACCACAATTAACCTAGATATGGTTACCTTACAAATCAGGCTAACCAATCACATTCATGCTAACCTGAATAACATTCTGATTTGTTTAAAACTTCATAATTGCAACTTAGGTCCACAGCATTCGCCCCCTTCCCTTGCATGATTCATCCTGCCTTTTTTTTTAAAAGAATCTGTGATCTAAGATACCTCCAATGATGACTCTGAGAGTCTGAAGGGATAATGAGGAAATTTGGATGTTCTAATACTTTTTATGAAAACAACTTCCAATTGGGCAACTGAGGATCTAAGAATTAATGATGACATTGGAGTATTCAAAGTTTGGAAGTGTAGATGTTTGATTGGCTAACTGTTTTTTTGCTTCTGTACCAGGAGATTTTGAAGAGAACCCAAATAGTATTTGCTTTAGCAATAAAGAGGCTCCAGCATGCCAACAGTTTATAGTTGACAAAGAAGGAGACCTTGTATTAGCTCGTAGAAAGCCTAACCAACAAAATGGTAAGTTTCCACGTTTTGATTCACTAGTTCTTATAAGGCCTGTTTGCAACATATAAAGTAATTTGAATATTTTATTGCTGTACTTTTTTTCTGTAACTTGCTTTACTTTTGACTCCCATTGACTTACTCCAATCATTTATGGACATGAATATTATTTCTTTCTTTATAGAGTGCCTTTGCAGTGGCTCCTTTCCTTCTGAAGTCTGTCCCATAGTAACATCTTTACAACTAGTTTAAAAAGATAATATTTCCATTAGTTTGAAGATGAAAAATTGAAATATAAATCTTATTTTCTTGATGTAATCAGCATGATCTGTTTTCTGAGGATATCAGTTCAAATATGGTGGGTGAAAGCCAATTTTACCTTATCACACTCTATACATCTATCTGATATGCCTATTTCTATATTAAGAATGGTTGTCTGTCAAATGAAATAATAATTGGATAGAGTTGGCCTACAGTAAACACAAAAGTTATAAATATGAACAACTGCTTTACAAGATATGTCTTTTTTATTTGAGAGTGGTTTCCCTTTAGCATTTTCATAAACGCATAGTCAACATAGCAGGAAAATCTATGTCTGACATTGTATGGGTGACTAATTTATAAACATGGACAGCAGGGGACTGAAGACATAATCTTCATGAGTTGCATTTCATAACCTCAGATCACTGGTCAATCATTTACAATCCAAGAAGGGCAGTGTCTAATATCTATTAGGAACAAGTTTTAAATTTGAAAATATATGTGATCTGGACTGAAGACTGGGTCAAATAGACAAGTGATTTTTGGATATGAAAAAAGAATTACAAAGGTCACTAGAGGAGGAGTTTGAGAGTATGACATTAGACCTTCCATATCCCTTTCTCTTCCCCCACTGCTTCAAGAGCATAAATAGAGCTTGCTGCTGCAATTTTCAACATTGGGAAGGCAGGAGTTTGATATATTGGATCATATGAGATGTTTTATGCTCTCATTGTGCTCGAGAGACTTTGTTTCCAGCTCATACATGTTGTTCTTTTATTGTATTTGAGCGATATAAGCCATTTGTAGCATTTTCCTGTGGGTCTTCTTCCCTTAGAGTGTTTTCACATAAGTCTTTGTATCCTTGATGTTACATGAGATTCATTCACATAGTCCAATGCTTGTTTCTTTTGCTACTTTATTCTGTGAGCAATTTTGTGTTGTGTTTTCCATTGTTTGAGCTATTAACAAAGCATACTGTGTTGTTTTATTCTTGTTGGGAAAAAATCTATCCAAATAAGCCATTTTCCATGTATCATATTCATATCAAAGCAGGTTTTTTTGAGCTTGTGTGTGTATGCCTCTGACCACAGAGAGACGAAACGAGGGTTTGTTGTTAAAGACTATGGCAGAATGTGAGGATTCTTTCTTGGGCCTTGGAGAGAGATTGGCTACAGTTGAAGAAATGTCGAGCAAGTCCTTGCTACATTGGAGAAGAGAACTACTGCTGCAATGTTCGACATTCTCGGGGCTGCGGGCTTTCAGGTGATGTCTTGAGTGATGAAAGATTGCCAGTTTGATGTCAGGTTCGAGTATGCGTCAAGTGAAAGAAAAGAGCCCAAGAAATTAATATTATAATAATTTGTTATAATATTATAAAGGGAAGTTTAAATTAATTATAAATTAATTAATATAATTTTTATTAAAATTTAATTTATTAACATAATTTACTCAAATTAATATTTAATTAAATTTAATATTATTAAAATAAAAAAAAATAAATTTAAAATAAAATAATTTTAAAATAAATAAAAAAAAAATTAGGAGAAAAGACCCAAACGAAAGCAAAAGGGGAAAAGGGAATAACGAAAGGCAGGAAGGGTGGAAAGGGGAACCTAGGGGGGGGAGGAAAGGAGAGGGGGGGGAAAGGGAGGGGGAAGAGGACGACCCTTGGGGAAGAAAAAGAAGTTGGAAGGAAATTGGGGTAGTAGTTGAGCTTAAAAATTAGAATAGATTGTTTATAAGGTTGTAAAGGGGAGAAAGGAAAGGTTAAATTTATTTTTTTATTTTAGGAAAGGGTAGAAAGGTGTTTAAGAAGATTGTTTGAAACTTGTGGGGTTGGAAATTTTTTAAGTTGGAGTTATAAGGTGTATCAAAAAAATTTTTTTATGTATGGTATGATGAGTGTATTAAAAGGGAGAATAAGGTAAATTGAGTTGTGATTTGGAAGGAAGAAAAGGAAAGTGATTGAGAAAGAAGTAAAGGAGAGAAAAAAGGTATGGGATTCTTCTTGAGTGATTGTTGAAAATTGTGAATGAAGAGTTGGAGGAAAAGGATTGTTTTGTTAAGATTGTTGAGGGTGTTTTTAATTAATGCTTCAAGGGTTTTGGAATTGAGAGTTGTTGTAAAACCTTGTTTTATAAGATTGGTTGAAGTGTAGTTGAGTGAAGACTTGAACTAGGGTTTGAAAGAAGAAGAGGAGATTGGTGAAGGAAAGAGGAGGAAAGGAGGGAAGGAAGAGGAGAGAGAGAGGGGAAGAAGGGAGGAAAAGGAGGAGTGAGAAAAAGGTGAGAGTGAGAGGGAAACATCGGAAAAGAGGAGGAAAGAGGGAAAACAGAAAAGGGAGAAGGAGAGAAAAGGGAGGGAGAGGAGGGGGAGGAGGAGGAGGGGAGGAAGAGATGAGGGGAAGGGTGAGGAGGAGGGAGGGGTGAGAGATTGGAGGATGAGGGGGGGGTGGGGAGGAGGAAGGGGGGGAGGGGTGGGGGGAGGGAGGGGGGGGGAGGAGGGAAAGGGGAGGAGAAACTAGAGGGAGGCTCTGGAAAGGAACCAGTAGGGAATTATTTGAGTAAAAATTTGGATAAGGAATATTTCCTCCTGGAGTAGCCCACATTGGGTGAACCACGTTAAATCATGTCTCTCATGTGTGTGATGCTTTGTGTGATGTTTATTGCTTTAATATTGCCGATGGTATCATTTGGATTAAAAAGCAAATTTTTTTATCTTATACTGTTCACCCCCTCTCTCAGTATAAGCACATGTTCTTCATGCAAAAGAAGACAAAGACCATGTTGAGGAGGAAAGCCCACAATCCTTTTCTATTCCTTTTACCCGACCAACATTCAAGATGGGGGCCAATTTTGATGTGCAATCTTTTGAAGGACAACAAAATGCAAAAGACTTGGAACATTGGTTTAAGCACTTGCAGGTTTTCTTTGATGTCCATAAAGAAGTGGTCCCAAATAAAGGATGTCACGAGGGAACAATTTTATTCACTTGGTATGCTGCTGAAAAGAAGAAGATATGGCAATTCTTGCAGTAAAGACAAGAACAAAGTGTTGAAGAATATACTAATCAACTTTAGAAACAATCCATGCTAATGAGGAAGTCATTGAATAATGAGAAGTGACCATGGAATATCTTGGTGGACATCATCCTCATATAGAGTGAATTTTATCGCTCTTTTCCATCAAGACCTTGACAAAGGCAAGCATCAAAGCCAATTCCATTGATGAGGATTATAAGAAGAAAGCTTATCTTACCTCACAAGTCAAGCAAACCAAACAAAGAGAAGGACCAAGTTAGTCATCCAAAGTAAAGTGGAAGAAACAATTCAGGAAAAAACAATTGTTGCAACGATGACCAAAGAAGAGAAGCATTGCACTTATTATTTTGACCAAGATGGCCATGGAGAGGTTATTTGTTGGAAGTTGCACCCAGAGATGCATGAAAATGTCTTGAAGAAGAAAGGCAAGAAGACTGTGGCCACCACTACTAAAGATAAGGATGAGTACTATTCCTATTTGGATAAGAAGGATGTCTGTGCTAGTGCTCTTTCTAAATCAGCTGTTTCAAGAGAAGATATTTACGAAAAGAAAGATGAGAAAGATGCTGCCAAGAAACAAGAGATAGAGCACTTGTTTCTCTTGGAACCCAAGTGAAGAAGGCAAAGGTAAATGTGATGATTGATATTGGTTTGCAGAAAAAATGGACTTTCAAAAAGGTGGTAAAAAGAACTTGGTTTGAGCACTTTTTTGCATGACAAGCCTCATCCTTTGGTGTGGTTCGTAACAATGTCAAGATGAAAGTTGAATTGCAATGTAGATTGAAGTTTGCAATTTCTGTTGACTTTGTTGATGAGGTATTATGGGATTGGATGTTTGTGATCTTGTGTTAGGTAGTCCCTATTTATGGATGAGAGAGCAATCTTCATGAGAAGAGAGTAAAAATATCAAGGACAAGGATACATCCTTAAGTCTTACAAAGGCAAGGCATGGATCACACTTGTCAATCAATCAAGCAAAGAAATTGGTCAAAACAAATAAAAAGTTTGTGCTTCTTTCCATCAAAGAAAAGAAAGAAAGCAAAGATATAGAAGTTGAGAGCTCAAGTTTTACTTGTACTCATGAACAAAGAGAGCAAATGGAGGAATTGCTTCAGTCCTTCAAGTTAGTATTTGAAGAGGCTAAAGGACTTCCATCGAAGAGAGAAGTTGAGCATGAGATTGAATTGCAATTGAATTCCCCTTTAGCGAATTTGGGGTTGTATTGAATATTGATTATAAAGAATGAAGAAGTCCAGAGGCAAATTTGATTTTTGTTGGACCAAAGGAGTTATTAGGCCAAATTCATCACTTGTAGCTTACCTATTGTTTTGGTGCCATATAAAGATGGCACATAGCAGATGTGCATATATTACAAGGCCTTAAAAAAAATCACCATCAAGAATCATTATTAATTGTTTCAAATAAATGATCTTTTTAACCAATTGCAGAAGGTAAACTATTTCACCAATTTGGATTTGACATCTAATTATCACCAAATTTGTATGGAGGACACTTGGAAGACAACCGTAGAGACCAAGCAAGGTCTTTATGAATGGTTGGTTTTGCCTTTTGGTATATGCATTATACCCTCTACTTTTGTGGGCGTAATACATGATGTTTTTTTGTCCATACATAGATTCATTTGTTCTTGTGTTTTTGGATGATATTTTGGTCTTTAGTGAGACATGGGATGAGCATACCATTTGAGGAAGGTGTTAGAATTTTTGCAGCAAAACCAGCTTAAAGCCAAATTGAAGAAGTGCAAATTCGCAAGGTAGAGTTTAGTATATTTTTGTTTTGTTGTAGGTGGAGGTGAATTGAAGATTGATCTAGCTAAAGGTGATGTCATTTTGAATTGGCCTACTCCCATATATATTGTTGAATTTAAGAGTTTTGTTAAAGTTGTTTTGAGGAAATATACTCCTCACTTTCGGCTATTATTGTCCCCTTGCATGCCTTTTTTTCCAAGAGAAGATGTTCTGTTTGGAAGGAGGATGCTTAATGATGTGGGAATAATATCTATTGAGTTTTTATTAACAAAAGAGTCTTTTAAATAGGCTTTATCATGACAAATTAAAACTCTAACAAGCTAGCTAAAAGTAAAGAAAAAATAATTTCCACGAGTCTAACAAACTAGCTAAAAATAAGAAAGATAACCCACACGGATTGATATCATGATGTCGCACAAAAACTGGCTAGACTAAATATAGACTATGTAAGGGAATGATTAATAGTCACTTTTTTTTTTTTAAGGTTTAAGCCCTTTCATCATGTCAATCCGGTCGAATAATGCCAACACAGCTCTTTGGATTAATAGTCATCCTTATTACAATGCAAAATAATTAATATTTTTACAATCAAATCTAGAAATTAAGTATTGAGAGATCCTTATTCATGCTTCTCAATAATAGAAGCTTTGGACTCCAAAGCTTTCAAAAGAGAAGGAAAATGTTGGGACAGTTTGTGTTGAGACATCCAATGAGCCTAATGTGGAAGTTGACCTTGTTTAGCAACAAGGTAAGAGATAATAGAACCATGATGTGTCTGAGGAGTCTTAGTGTTGACAACATGGTTAGCAACGAGTGGAAGCTAAAAGTTAGGAATAAAATCAACCGAATGATCAGACGACAATTCAGTCTCCAAGGTTGACTCATGCTAATGCTTTGAGTAAGTCAACATTGATGATATCATGAATAGACAAATGTGTTGGAAGATAAGACAAAAACATTACCAGACACCTGGTGAAGAATGGTGTAAGGTCCATATTGAAGAGGTTTGATCTTGTTATGTACTTTGTCCTAGAAACGACAATTATCCAAATACCACCAAACTTTGTCACCAACCTAAAAATGAGGAGAAATGTGGCATTGATCCATGAGTTGCTTCTGCTTCTCCCAAGTCCTCTAGAGAATAAAAACCACCTTAACTTGAAATTATTTAACTTGGCAAAAGCTTCACCCTTAGATTTGATGGTATATACCCAAAGAATTCTAGTGATGTCATCAATAATGGTGAGAAATTATTGATTCCCTGCAAGAGGCGAACAACTAGAGGACCACAAATGTCTCTATGAATCAACTCTAGAGATCAAGATGCATGCCTAGTTTTGTCCTTCAGAAATGACTCTTGATGGTGTTTCCCTAACACACGTCCCCTCACAAACTCGGTGGATCAATCGATGGAAGACATCAAACCATATGAAGACAACTCATATGCCATATAGAGCCATAATTGGTATGCCCCATCCCGTGATGCCAAAGCTTACTAGTTGAATCAACCTTAGCCACCATGGTAACAAAACACTTATTTGAAGAAGGTGAAGGACGACCAAGTTTGTACATATGATATGACTCATCACAATATCTTGAAACAACCCTGAAATCATCATCCATGTCCTTAAAAACCTAACAACCCAACTAAATTTTCACTTTCTTATTGGTTTGATTCATGTAATAAATAGAAATAAAATTAGGTCCAATTCTAGGAACATGGAGTACCTATTTGAATTTGGTGTCACCAACAATGATATCACCTTGATTTGAAATATTTTGCAGGGTAGAATCATCATGAGTAACAACCTACTCTTTGTTGTGCAAATGACTATAATTGGAAGGGGGATGGCATTGCTTAGTCATATGCCAAGTAGCTCCAAATTAGCTATCCACTCCTGAGAGGAGGATGATGACCATCGAGCAGAATGTACAACACATGCACTTTGAAAAGATGTTTTTTCATTATCCTAAGATATATCCAAAAGATCCTCATCAAGGGTGGCCTTCTTGAACTCAAATTCAATCCTGTGAAGTTTCACAAAGCAATTATTGGCATTGTGGCCTTCCTTCTACGAAATGTGCAAGAAGGCTTCTTCTTCTTTGGAGTTTGCCTATTTTCCTGTCGGGTTCTCTGTCTTTGTCTCTTTATTTTGAAAGTAGCTTTTGTGTGAGCTTGTTCATGAGGAAGATCACCATAGTTCTTTAGAGCTACTTGAATTTGCACCAATAGAGAGAAAAGTCCAGCAAGGGTTAGATCTTTATGTTCCTTCAAAAAACATATGATCAACATGAACGATCAAACCAAGCCTCAAATACGATGATGAAAGATTGGCAAGAACAATCATGACACATTCTAGATATTTTTAGTCCTTGCCTCAAGATGTGACTATATATGCTCTCAAAGCATTAAATATAGCAATGTAGTCCTCAACATTATCAAATTTCATCATTTGAGAGCGACAAATTCTAGACCCAAGTGGCTAACTTACATAATGTTCACCTTCCCAAAGAGATCTCATAGCTTCTGCCATGCTTGACAAGACCTATCTCATATTTAATATGGAAAAGTAGATCTGGCTCAACCAAGAGGGGACAAAGAAAAAGAGTTTCCTCTTTGTTATATTGGAAAATTGTTGTGTCAAGGGCCATTGCTTGTCATTTGGTTAAAGATGCTCCAAAGGATCTCACCTTACAATAAACCAATCATTTGAGTTGATAAAGTACTAATATATCTTCCATTCAGTCAAATGATAGGTAGCTTGGGGTCCATCTTGCCTTGATTTACCTCATCACTCGTATACAAGTACAAAATAGAGGCCATTGCTGCAAAGAGCTTGAAAAATCATGTGATCTTAAAAGGGTTTTAAACACTTCCATATGAAAAAAGTTATGGCCTCCAAAAGGTTTACCTTTTAATAACCCCTATGAATAAAAATTTTAAAATCCCAAATGTTAGAAATCCCTCCAAAAATCCAAACTTGCCTTTGATTCATTACTTGGGGTTATGCCTTGTAACTAGTCACACTTTGCCACTTGTCATTTGGAGCGAATAAGAGGAAGACAATTTTTGGTTTGTGATTGGGCATGAGGCACATTATATATAGAAAACATTTTGGTTTCTCCATTGTGGCACCATGTCACCCACAAGCTCAATTGACAAGTCCACGCTAGACCCCTCATCACACAAGAAATGTGAGAACATCGAGCCACATGGGGGATGATGAGAAGTGAACTTGCACCTTTTCGGTTGTGGGTAATATAGGCTAGCAGTGCTAGCTGGGAGCCGATGCTTGAATCTTCAACAACCATGACAATGATAGCAAGCAATGTACTACTCATAAAGTGGTAGGTATCAATTGATTTGTCAAAGGCCGCACCGTGCCCAATAGGGTGGGGGTGCAAATTGACCTTGTGACCACGTATGCTTAAGGAACTTGGCGCAAAGGAAACAACTAGGTCACATTTACATGCTGATGAGTGAGGAATGGACGGGGATTCAATTTGAAGGGATCCCATGCCTATGCCTTGCTTGAATGGTGTGCCAAGGAAAGTGTGTTGCTCACGATGCAAGAACTCTACATCTTAGGGTGAGGGATATGTTGTCTGGTGGAAAAAAGCTTCTTCAATATTTAAATGTAAACTTTTAAATTTTGAAAATTACCTTCCATACCTTGAACTTGATTTATGAAGCTCGAAATGGGAGAAAGAAGCGAATCCCTAAATTGGACCATAGCATAATTTGATGTGCAAATTCCAAAGTGTGCTCGTCTTACAATGACCCTTCATGGTTTATGCTTTGTGACCATTTATTGGTAACCTTGGATGTGTCCCCTTTGTATTTGAGTGTGTTGGAAGAAGTTTGTGGAGATTGTACTACTTCCTTACCATGTAACCTAGAGGGTCATTATTTGCAATGCTCATGGTTCTACCCAAGAACCTTCTATGCACTAGATCAAAAAATTGCAGCAGAAATGATCTTTCATAATTCAAAGTTTTCATCCTACCTCTTAAGAGGGAATCTAAGGTTGGATTTGTGATAAAAAATTTAGCAAGGTTGGTAAGCGTTGGGGAACGAAAATTTGTCATCCTGTGGAATCTAGTTGTAATTGAACTAGGTTTTCATGTCAATGACCCAATTGGCAAGAAATTCTGAATTTCTGTAGCTAGCATTGTCATGCAGGTTGAGCCATTGGCACATGAAAAGTTTTTAGAGGAGTATGCTCAAGACAAGCAAGACAAGGATTTTGAAAATGTATATCAGCATTTGAAGACCTCTAAAGTTGTGAGCAAGGATGTATGGCTGATTTTCAACTTCTTGATGGGTTACTTTACAAGTTGCGTAAGCTTTGCATTCCAAAGAGGAGCTCAAGCATGGATTTGGTAAGAGAGGCTCATGTTTCTCTTGTTGCTGGTTATTTTGGTGCAAATAGGATCGCTAATTTGCAAAGATGTGTTTTCGCCAAAAATGGGATATGATGCTGACAAGTTTGTGAAGGGTTGTGTTTTTTGCATTACTAACAAACGAAATAACGAGAATTTGGGGTTGTAAACACCATTTCCAATTCCATCTAGATCTTGGGAGGGTGTTTCCATGTATTTTAATTGCTCACAAAAAGGCAAAAAATATTTATTTATTTTTTGTCATGGTTGATTGGTTTAGCAAGATGTGTGTGTTGGTTCCTTGAAGAAGACTATTTCTGGTCAAGAAACTTCCCATATGTTCTTTGCATAGATGTGGGTCCATTTTGGATTGCCAAAATCCATTATTTCACATAGGTATAGCAAACCTCGTAGTGCCTTTTGGATGAGTTTGTGGGACAAGATGCATACAAAGTGGAAGAGGTCCACAACTTCTAATCTTCAAAGAGAGGGATAGATAGACGTTTTGAATAGGACTTTGGTTCATTTTATTTAGGGTTGTACTTGAAGGAATCCAAAGACTTAGGATGAGAGTTTGTCTTATATTCAACATGCTTAGAATAGGGCAACCTTTTGAAGCTTGTGATGTTTACCTTCCTAATTGACCTTTTAAACAAAGCAAATGAATGTTGGGGAAAATTAGGTTGATTCAGTAAGGTGTTCAAGATAGTTTGAAGGAGATCCACACCAAGTACAAGGCAAGGCATGACAAGCATTACTTTTCAATTTGGAGATTTGGTATGGTTGCACTTTTTCTTTCCTCCCTCTTCTTTTTTTATTTTATTTTAAGAGCGGGGGGGGGGGTGATTGATGGGGTTGGTAAGAAGTTAAAACCTATTTGGTATATTCCTTTTTGTATTTGCCAAGGAGTAGGGAGCAATGCTTTTGAGTTAGATATCACACCTTTCATGGAGGTGGACTATGTTGTGAATGTAGAGAACCTGAATTTGTTTGAGCTGTCTATGCTTGACAAAGAGCAAGAAAGGCAGGTTTTACCATCACTTGAAAAATTGGTTCCAAGCAAGGATGCTCATTTGGATAAAAAAACCTTTTGCAGAAGCATATCTGGTTTTACGTGCTAAGGACAACAACAGTATTTAGAAGTGGGACTCAAGAGCGAGCTAGAGAGAAAAGGAAAAGTAGTATAACCAAAAATCAAAGGGATAAAAGCTCTTCTCACTTGGTTCAATTTTTAAGCTTTTGAGGGACCAAAAGCCTCCCATTGTTGAGGTGTGATTTGGATTGAAGAATGGATCAAACCGACAAACTATTTTTTGATATGAAAAAAATAATGGCAAGTGAAAGGTCACTAGAGGAGGAGTTAAAGAGTAAAGGGCATGAATTTTGTCCTTTCCTGTCCCTCTCTTCCTCATTGCTGGAAAAACATAAATAGAGGTTGTTGTTGCATTTTGCACCACTAGCAAGGCAAGAGTTTGAGACTTTTGGGTTGTGTGAGCTGGCTTGTGCTCTTGTTGTGTTAAGGAGGCTCTGTTTCCATTTCAGACTTACTCTTATTGTGTTTGAGCATTTTCCCATGGGTTTTCCTCCCCTAGAGGGTGTTCCACATAAGTCTTTGTGTCCTTGTTGTTATGTGATGTTTATTCTCACTATTCAATGCATGTTATTTTTGCTGCTATGTTTTATGAGCAAGTGTCTGTTGTGTTTTCCATTGTTTGAGGTACTAAGCAAAGCATATTTTGTTGTTTAATTATTGTTTGGAAAAACAATTCATGAAATTGAGCCATTTGAGGCTGCAATGAATCAATATGGATTCAAAATGCTAATATACGTACTCTAGTGAGACGGTGGTGGTCTGAAACAAATAACATCAAAGGATACTGAATGTACATGTTTGCTCAAAAGCCATAATTTGTTAGAAGGAAACTCATTGAATAAATGTTGGTACAAATTTGTGATTGAAAATGTCTTTCAAAAGAAAAGCCTTAGATGTAGTTCTTAAAAATCCAACAAGAAATTATGAATAATAACGATCTCCTATACCTAGAAAGCAGGAACTGATTCACAAAGAAGAACTTGTTTGGTCCTAAAAACAAGGAATGATATGGGCCAAGGGTGGTGTTCATAGTTCATTTTTTTTCTGAAATGATTAACAAATAATATATTCATTATATAGACCGTAGTTACTAAACACGATGCTTTTTTGAAAAACTTGTCAAGTCTGCACCCTAGTTGACCCAAATGAGTCGTTTGGTATCAACCTGCAAGTGTTTTCTGGACTTCTCGAGTTTTTAAAAAAACTTGCCAAAGTTAAACTCGACAAAAGACTCACCAGGCTCATGAGCCTTGAGAAAAGAACTTGGTTGCACTGGCTTGTGTGTAGAAACAACAAAAATGGTGTTCTTTTAGTTTTTATTTGGGCTCATTTTTGTTGTTTCCAATGATAAAGAAAGGTGAGAGGAGGTGAACACAAGAATTGCAAACACTCATTTGCATCCCCGAACGCAAAACTTTTGCAGATTTAAAGAATCTAACAACCACCCAATGTTTGGAGTTAAGATGAAACTAAAGTTTCAGCTGTCAATGCTTAAACCTTGTCTTTTTTTTGAGTTTCTAATTACTTGTTGATTGTCTTCATGTGTAGCCACATAGAAAATAACCGGGAAGCGAGACCCAACTTGGAAGCATGTAAAGGGTGCAAAAAAGGGGGAACTCTAGTAAAACTCTTGTGATACCAAGATTTTTGAAGGCATAGACTGCCTTAAATACCACTTGGCAAGGATTAATGGCCATGATGTCACATCATGTAAAAAAGTGGAGTTTGAGGTTTTGAGGGAATGCAATGCCCTCATAAAAGAGTATGAGGAGAAAAAGGCGAGAGGAAAATAACAAATGAAGCAATGGCTTCTCCTCATCCTTGGCATCCTTTTGTGGAGGCTAGCAGCATAGGCCCTAGGAAGCTATGTCATAATAGACCATCAGTATTAGATCTAGGGAGTTGGACCTTATCCTTCTTTTTCCAACGTACCACTCCAAGGTCACAATCCTCACTTGAGGTCATGCCCAAATGGAACTAGGAGAAGCACAAGTCCGTAAAAAAAAAAAAAAAACTTACAAACGTTTGACCAGTGGTGTCTCACACTTTTTCTTAGGGAGATAACTTAGCTTCGACAACATAAAAGTTCTCTAGATGGATCTCACCCTCCTCAACATCGGCTCATCACAACATACTTCACTAGCTCCTACGGACTAGGTGACTCCGGTTGGAAACGCCCCACACCATCTAGTTCGGTCGAAAGTAGGGTCACTAGACAACGTATCGACAGTTTGTCAAGGTTCCGAAGTAGCAATGGATAGAGACATATCATGGACTTCTTCAGCTCCGATACTTTGGCCTCGACTATTAGGAGAGATCAGTTTTTGGGGGGTTCTTGGAGCTTGACCCACCTAGGCTGCTCCCTTCCCCCTCCTCTCTCTCTTTTCTTCTTAGCGTGCACTCCTCTCTTTTGGACTACAACCCTCCCCCCCTCTGCTCTCCCTTTTCTTTTCCCTTTCTCTTTGGCTCAATTGTCGGGTTTCGTCTTGTATTTATCTTAGTTCTTTTCTTTGTTAGGCTTTTTAGCCTGCTAGCTGGCAGTCATTATTGTCTTTCTTACAGTCCCTTGGGTCTTATTTTGGCCCACCATGGACATTAATAATATTTCATTTCATTTCTTGGTATTTTTCTTACAGTCCTTTCAATGTGGCGAGGTCCCCATATCAACAAGGAATGGCAAATGCTTCACCATTTGCAACCCAAGACTTAAGACACCCATTTATGATGATCTTAAGGGTCCTATTTTGAATGAATCCATGGAGAATATAGAATTTTTGCTTGATGAACAACAAAGAATATGTAGAAAAAAGGGTTGTACAATCATGTCTAATGGGCAGACCGATGGGAAGAATCAAACATTGATCAATTTTTTGGTTGCTTTTATAGGAGGAATAGCATTCCTCAAGTTAATGGATGCATCGACTCATGTGAAAAATGCCTAAATGCTTGTTAGGATGATGTGGGAGGTTGTGCGGGAGGTAGGATAGGAGAACCTTGTCCAAGTTATCATGGACAACATAGCAGCATATGTGGTAGCAGGAAGGATTTTAGAGGAGAAATTCCCTACCATTTTTTGGACACCATGTGCAGCTCATTTTCTTGATTTGCTTCTTAAAGACATTGCAAAATTAACTTAGGTGTTTAAGTTTGTAGATAAGATGAAGTGTATCACAAAATTGAACTATAATCATATGTGGGTCCTCCAACTGATGAGGCTGTAGGTCCGAAGGTAAGTTCACAAGATAATTAATTGAACATTAGCTTAGGCAATAGATTGCCCAAAATATATATAACAATAATAATCAACTAATCTAACGTCTATCTCGCTAACCAACATGGTAGGAGAGACGTGTAGCTAACTACTAACCTAGGTAGAGAGTTCTAACCATAACACTAACCTAAATATCTAACATAGGATATTTAGGTACTTACCTAGTTTAACCATGAGGAAAATATCTCATGGTAATTACATAATTACATAGAAAAGTAAATGTAATAACCCCACGTAGTGTAATGCAATACACTACCTTATTTTACCCTAACATCCCCCCTTTATTACATTACTTTGATATACAAAGTTTGCTCCGAAACAGTTGAAATTTGACACGTCCAAGTGCCTTTGTAAAAATGTCCGCAACTTGTTCGTCGGTGGGAATGTGTTGGAGCTTGATTCTGTGCTTAGGAACTTCATCACGAATGAAATGACAATCTGTATCAATATGCTTAGTTCGTTCATGATGCATTGGATTCTTGACCAAGTTCAAAACACCTGAGTTGTCGCAAAACATGTGAATGGGAAGTTTCTTTGGTAGGCCCATGGTAGCCAAGATGCGACTTAGCCATATCGCTTCACACACAGCTCCACGTGCAGCGTGATATTCTGCCTCAGTTGAAGATAAAGCAACCACCTGTTGCTTTTTACTATGCCATGAGACAGGACCAGATCCAAGATGAAAAACATAGCCTGAGGTTGATTTTTTGTCATCTATGGATCCAGCATAATCAGAGTCAGTGTAACTCTGTAAGAAGAATGAGTTATTCTTCTTATACTCTAGACCATAATCGACACTACCCTGAATGTAGTGTAAGACTCTCTTAGCTGCTTTCCAATGGGAGACCTTTGGTTCTTGCATGAACCGTGAGAGATAGTTTACAGCATAAGTAATATCTGGTCTAGTATTAGTCAGATAGATGAGGCTTCCAATCATCTGTCTATAAAGTGTTCCATCTACCTGTGGTGAGTCTTCATATCGTGATAATTGTAGCCCTGATTCCATCGGTGTTGCTTTGGGTTTACAATCAGTCATACGATATTTTTCTACTAAAGTCTTAGCATACTTTGTCTGAGTCACCCTTAGATGATTCTTTTTCTGTTCTATCTCAAGGCCAAGACAGTAGTGGAGAAGTCCTAGATCTGTCATATCAAATGACTCTTTCAAGTCATCTTTCACGGCGTTAATCAAGTTCTCTGAATTGCCAGTGATGATCAGATCATCTACATATAACACAAGAATCACTATCTCAGAACCTGTGTTCTTGATATAGAGATTTGCGTCAGATGGACTTCTCTTAAATCCATGTTGCTAGTAGGTGACTATCCATTTTTATGTACCATGCTCTTGGGGCTTGTTTTAGCCCGTATAATGATTTGACCAATTTGCAAACATGTTGCTCATGGCCTACCTCTGCAAATCCAGGAGGTTGAGTCATGTATACTTCTTCTTTTAAGTCACCATTAAGAAAGGCGCTTTTTACATCCATCTGATGTAATTTCCATCCGAATTGTGCTGCCATAGCACAAAGTACTCGAATGGTGGTCATCCTTGCTGTAGGAGCAAAGGTTTCCTCATAGTCAAGTCCTTCCTTTTGAGCATAGCCCTTTGCCACAAGACGGGCTTTATGCTTATCTATAGTGCCATCTGCCTTATATTTTATTTTGTAAACCCATTTGCAACCTATGGGTTTCTTTCCTTTAGGCAAATCCACTAGCTTCCATGTTTTATTCTTTATGAGGGAGTTATATTCTGCATCCATAGCTGCCTTCCACTGAGGCAGTCTAAGTGCTTCATCAACTGTAGAAGGTTCATTCTCATCACATGCTGATAAGTAAACCCTCTCCTCATCTATTTCCATCTCATCTTCCCTTGGTAACTCTCTATCAACGGAAAGATCTTGAAAATCTGCACAAAGATCATCAACTGAAGTGGATGCTTCATTCTTTTCTTTTTGTGTCATGCTTCTTGTCTTTGGACGATTGAGAGTAAGATCAGGTGGGGAAGTGAGTTTAGAGTCTTTCACTGTGCTTGTATACCATTTGGGTGGCTTTTTCTGTTGTGAAGAAGGAAGTTGATGTTCCTCCTCATCATCTAGGTATATCGATGTAGTGTTGGATGTGAAAGCTTCATCAAACACTACATCTCTACTTACATGTATCTTCTTGGTAAATGGGTCTATCAACCGATAGCCTTTTGAAAATTCATCATATCCAAGAAATATACAAGGTAGGGATTTCTCATCTAATTTCTTTCTTTTCTCCTTAGGTATATGCATAAATGCCTTACACCCAAATACCCTTAGATGAGTTATGGAGGGTTTCCTACCACTCCATGATTCCTGAGGAGTCATACCTTCAAGAGCCCTTGTGGGAGCCCTATTCAGAAGATATACTGCAGTTTGAACAACTTCAGCCCAGTAAGTTTGCTCAAGGTTGGCCCCCTTAAGCATACATCGAACCATTTCCATTATGGACCGATTTCTTCTCTCAGCAACCCCATTGGATTGAGGAGTGTAGGCTGTTGTTAACTGTCTCTTTATCCCATGTGTCTGTAAAAATGAGGAAAATTCTTTTGATGTGTATTCCCCCCTCGATCTGAATGGAGGGTCTTAATAAAGCATCCTGATTCCTTCTCAACAAGAGTTTTGAACTGTTGAAAATAGGAAAATGCTTCAGACTTCAACTGCAAGAAGAAGACCCACATTTTCCGTGAGTGATCATCGACAAACAATTGAAAATACCATTTTCCTCCACAACTTGTAGACATGGGACCACACAAATCTGTGTGAACCAACTCCAAAGGTACCTTAGCTCGAAAAGAGCTAGGTTCAAAAGGTACTCTATGTTGCTTTCCTGACAAGCAATCAGAGCACACTGGCAAGGTAGATGAAAGAGTAGGCAGTCCTTTCACCATTTGATATTTACTCAACTCTAGTAAATATCCTGAACTCAAATGCCCAAATCTCTTATGCCAAAGAGAAGTGGCCTCTTTTGTGGATACTGCCATTGCAGTATGGGTAGAGGTAATTGCATCTAAGACAAACAAACCATGTTTGTATGAACCTGTTGCTATCTGTTTTCCCTTTTTAGTGATAAAGCAACGTTTCTTTTCTTTGTCCACTATAAAATTGACATTCATGTTATTGTCCAGGATTTGTGGAACTGACAAGAGATTATTTTTCAATCCTGGTACATAAAGAACTTTTTGAATATTACATTCTCCATCTGGAAGGGAGACAGAAACACTTCCTTCTCCCTGAACTCGATAGGTCCGATCATCAACAATGGTGACCGGTCTACCTTCTCGAGCCTCAAATGTTGCAAACCAAGATTTATCGCCAGTCATATGTTTACTAGCGCTTGAATCTATGTACCACATAGAGTCCTTGTGGGAGGAATCTATATGTGTCATGAGCACTTTGTGTGCTCTCTCGAATCTGAACTAGAATCTTCAGCTGCAATGTGTCCCTTTTGTTGTTTGTTCTTGTTCTTAGGTTTGCCTTGGCCCTTTTTGTTTCCTTGTTCATTGGGTGATTTGTTCTTAAACCAACATCTTTTGGTTTCATGAGTGTCTTTGTCACAAATCTTACAATACTTCGTTTCTTCTTCGGAATCTCTTTGGCTTTACCCTTTTCTTGATTAGAAGAAGAACCTTTCTGTTGATTCCACTTTTTCTTACCACCTTGTCTTTTTGAGAAAAGAGCATTGTTTGATGCCTCATCTCTTTGGAGTTGATTAGCTTCTTCTATTTGAAGCATGTTTACCAACTCGACAAAAGTTACTGTCCTGCCAGAAACTTGTAGTGAAGTGATCAACGTTCGGTAGGAGTCAGGAAGAGCTCTCAAAATGATAGAGTTCAAGACTTGGTCTTCCACTTTCTCTCCTAAGGATTGCAGTTTTGTTTTCAATTCTGTGACTCTGCAGAGGAATAGCTCTACTGTTTCTCCTGATTTCATATGTAGAGTATGAAGCTGTGTTTGAAGGTTAAGAATCATTGATTGATTCTTCCCCTCAAAGATGGTATTTAAGGCATCCCATGCTGCCTTACCGGTCGTAGCTTCATTGATATGAGGTTGGATATCATCAGTAATAGCAAGCAAGATCATTAAGGATAGTTTTTTATCCTTTTTATCAAAGTCTCTTTGATCTGCTCCGGGTGATTGAGGTCTAGTGACACTTCCATCCACTATTGACCACAATTCCTCTACAGATAAGATAGCTTTCATCTTAGTCTTCCAAGCTGAATAATTTGAACCTTTGAGCAGTTGGCTCTCAGTGAGATACTTGTGTATCATGGCCATGGTTTAGGTTTCAAATTTGATAGGACTAAGATGGTGATATCTTGCACTATACCCTCAAAAGAGTATATGGAAGTTGTTTTCAATTTGCCTCTATAAGATATTTAATGGCACCTGCCTTAACACCCTTACCAAGGGATGAAAAGTTGGAGGAATTTTAAGCCAAACAAAATAGAGCAAATGAAACAGGGGTAGGTTTGTTTAAAACTTTTGATTTTGCCCTCTAGGATATTTAATGGCACCTGCTTTAACACCCTTAAAGAAGGATGAAAAATTTGAGGTTATTAAGCCAAACAAAGAGAGTGAATCAAGGTGATTTGAATTTTTGACCTTTTGATGGGGAGTAAAAAATGACTTGTTTTAACCTATGCAAAGTTTAGCATGGTTTTTGAGTGAAGTTTGGGTTTTGTGAAATGCTTCTTTTAATGTTGTATTTGAATTTTTAATTGCACACAAAAACATGAGTGTTAGTGCAATAATCAAAACATGAGAGCAACCCAAATTTGTATCACTCTAGGTGTCGGATGCAACCGAAAATGCACCTAGTACAAGCAATTTTTAAGAGAAGGTGTCGAGTAAAATCGAGAATGCACCTTTCTTACTCTGAAATATCCCCCTTTTTTCGTTACAATTTTGCAAACTATAGAATAAAAAAAAATGAATTCTATCCCCCCTTAATGTTTACAAAATGTAGAATTTAGAGCACTCCTTTCAAGACAAGTCGACACACGACCCGCGTTTGAAAGGCTTCCGAACTAGTCGACACACGACTTAGTTTTTATGGACCCAAGGTTACAAAGTCTTCTCAAATTTGCAAAAAAAAATAGATGTGCAATTTTATGTATTATGTCTCCTTGGAGAAAACAAATGCACTCTTTGTACTTTTGATCTTTACAAAAAATTTCAGGCTCCTTGTTGTCTAATTTGCAAAAAAAAATCAAGTGTGATCCTTTCTTGTATGCTAAATTAACAAGGTTTGAGAAGAGTTGTCTAATTTGCAACAAAAAAATGTGCTCTTGCTATGTCTTATATCTCCATTTTGTGAGAAAAACACTAGCACCTTTAAATATCAAAGTTGCAAAAATATTTCTTTAATTTTTAATTTGCAATAGTTAAGAAAAGTTTAATAAATCATTTTAATTAATAATGAAAAACTAAAAAATATATCTTTTAAATAAATCAACTTAAATATTTAAATAAAAATTGATTTAATAAAAAAATATTTTCAAGTTTAAATTATTAAAAAAAATAATAAAAAGAAAAAACTTTAATTAAAAAATGCAATAAAAAAAAAAAAAAAAAATTAATGTACCTTGGAAGCGTCGAAGGCAAAAAATTGCCTTCTGTTCCTGGTGGGAGTCGAACCCTGGACTCCCCGCCTAGGGCCTTAGCTCGACCCGATCAACCGGTCGGGCTAAAGCGCCCGATGGGAACTAAGGCACACAATGTGCCTTATAATCTCTGCGGACGACGATTTTTTTTAAAATTGCAGGATTTTTATCCCACATGCATCCCGTAGTGGGATGCTATGGGGTTGATAAGGCGGAGGGCTCCCCTTATCCATCGATTGCCTTCGGGCAATCGACTAGAGTCGCCTGCCCTTTTGGTCACCGCCACGTGGTGCCAAGGGTAGGCAAGTCTGTCCGGGTCAGTCCTATGGTGATGTGCCATGTGTCGAGTCATGTCCAAGCGTCCAGTGGTTGTCCGCCACTTGTCCGATCCTGGTCCAGTCTGCGTCGTCCAGTGGTTGTCCGCCACGTGTCCGGTCTAGGTCCTATCTAGTCAGCACCTCGGGGTGCATGCCAGGGTCCAGTCTACGTCGATCCAGTCCACGTGTCCCTCGGGGTGCATGCTAGGGCCCAGTCTACGTGTTGGTCAAGGATTGGAGGGCCCCCTCTCGGATCCCAATGGGTGTGTCCGCGGGGAGGGGAGGGCGCTCCTGCCCTCTCTGCTCTCCCATGATTGGGCCACGTGGCTTGCTTGGCCTACGTGGCTCTGCGGGCCCTTGGCCTGCGACGACCGCGTCGGCCAGGTCGGCGGGCCAACACGCCGGCCCTTGGCCTGCGTTGACTGCGGCGGCCAGGTCTGCGAGCCAACATGCGGGCCCTCTGGTTGCGTCGACTACGGCGGCCAGGGTTGGAGCGCTGCGGCTGCTTGGTGAGGGAGAGTCCACGTCGAGCGCCGCGATCGCTCCGTGAGGGAGAGACCACGTCGAGCACCTCAGCTGCTCCGTGGGAGTCCGCTATGATGGGGAACGAGCGAGAGCTCGTATTCTCCTCCTTGGCGAATGATACCAATGTAGGTCCGAAGGTAAGTTCACAAGATAATTAATTGAACATTAGCTTAGGCAATAGATTGCCCAAAATATATATAACAATAATAATCAACTAATCTAACGTCTATCTCGCTAACCAACATGGTAGGAGAGACGTGTAGCTAACTACTAACCTAGGTAGAGAGTTCTAACCATAACACTAACCTAAATATCTAACATAGGATATTTAGGTACTTACCTAGTTTAACCATGAGGAAAATATCTCATGGTAATTACATAATTACATAGAAAAGTAAATGTAATAACCCCACGTAGTGTAATGCAATACACTACCTTATTTTACCCTAACAGAGGCAATTTACTAATAACAAGGAGCTTGTGCAACCTAGAGTGACATTCACCACAAAATTCATCACATTGTAAAGCCTATTTGACACAAAGGGGGCATTAAAGAGGATATTTAGGAGTGAGGAGCGGATAGGAGAAGCAAGTGAAAAGTATCGATGCACGAATGAGGGCCAGAAGGTGTTCGACTATGTGTTTGAGGACCTCTTCTCAACAATTATGCAAGAGGCAATTAAGGTACATGTTCCTTTTTTTTTTTCACTTGCAAATTTTAGATTCTAATCCAAATTGCAAATAACTAACAAAAATTAAAATATGTCGTTTGACTTCAGGTGGCAAAGCCTTTGGTGAGAGTTCTTCGTCTTGTTGATGGAGAAAAATCACCCATGGGGTATCTATATGAGGCCATGGATAGGGCTAAAGAGGTGGTTTCCTCGTTTTTATAGTTATGCAAAGTCCAAATAATGTCCCATTTGGGACACAATTGATTGCCAATGGACTTCTTAACTCTATAGGCCACTACATGTAGCGGGTTACTACCTCAAGCCAAAATTCTTTTATAGTGATTCATTTGATGCTAACTATGAGATGATGGCGGGTCTTTTCAGCAATGCATTACTAGGATGGTGCTTGATGAGGGGATTAACAATTTGATAATGGATGCATTGCAAAGTTAGAAGATCTTGGAGGGTTACCTTGATTTTTTCAATGAGTTTACACAGGTTTTTATGAGGGGTTCTGGTCCCCTCATACTGAGTGGGGTTTGAACCTTGGACCTCTCAAAGAGAAGCCAAAACCCTTACCACTGTAGTAAGCTTACAACTTTAATTCAATGAGTTTACACAGGTTTTTATGAGGGGTCTCGGTCCCCTCATACTGAGTGGGGTTTGAACCTTGGACCTCCCAAAGAGAGGCCAAAGCCCTTACCACTGCAGTAAGCTTGCAGCTTTGTGTATAATGTTAATTAATAGACACGTATAATTTTTTTTCAATGAAAATTTGCCTTTTTTACCTTTAATTTTTGGCCAAGTTTTTGCCAGGTCCGAGTTAAAAATTTACCTTGCTGCATCAATTCGGAGTCCTTATTTATTAACCATGATATAGATCCTATAGAGGATCTGTTTTTTTTTTTTTGAAAAGAATTTTTTTTTTTTTTAAAGAAATAAAAAAAAGGCTCTGTATCAATTGGGCATAATATATCTCCAATCAGTTAGGGACTCAAACGTTTTACTCAACCTTCATGAGCCTGAAACAAATATAGAGGCGAAATTGACTGATTTTTATAGTAAATACCTTAAATCATCAGTGAATGATATAACAAGGATGTTATGAAATAAATACCTAACGAGGAACTATAAGAGGCTCTCTTGTCTCTTCAAGATGACAAAGCCCCAGGTTTGGATGGTTTCTCATCCAAATTCTACCAGTTATTGAAAGTGATCTCCTGAAAATGGTAACAAAATTAACGGAAACACAAAATGATCTCCAAGAGTTAACTTCACAAACCTAATTCTCATTCCAAAGGAAAATAAGCTTAGTCGCCAAAATCAGTTTCAGGCTGTTTCACTCTTAGGATCATTCAAATATCATATTTAGAAACTTAAGCTGCTTGCTTTTTAGCAGGCCTCAATCTGGCATCGTTAAGGGTAGGCCAATCTACATCGGGATGATAATAGAACAAGACACAACTCCTACTTTAGTTCAATCACAATATTCAGTTATGATTATAAAACTTGGCATGACCAAATCTTTTGACAGAAGTCAAGCTTTATCTGCAATATCCTTCAAAGTTTTGGATTATCATCTCTTGGTTAGTTATGTGTTTGCATTGGAATGCCCAGTCTCTTGGTTATTTTAAATGGCATTCCGACAAGGTCCTTTTATTAGATGAGAGGCTGAGAAAAGATGATTCTTTATTGGTCTACCTCTGACGTGTTACCTAGAGCATTGCAAGCAGGAAGGCTAAGCATTGTGTAAATTGGTCAAAGCCAGCACAATCTATACCTCCGACCTGCATGTGAAACAATGCTTGTGGTTTCATATATTCCTTAACAGGATAAAAATCAAAGGAGTATTCTAGAGCAATATGAAGAAGCTTCTAGCCACTGAAAGAACCATGATTGAAGCAAAAGCTTTTGGTTTAATACTTGTGTGTGAAGACAAAGACTGGTGCAAAGAATTTTTCAAATCAAAACAACTGCACTTCTTCCAACAAGATATTGGAATTCCTCTTTTGGAAAGAGCATACAGAGGTAAACACTCAGAAAAAGAGGTGGACAAGACCAAGCTTAAATTTAGTAATGGTCATGGATGCATCATCTTAGTAGGAATGATATAAGTAATTAAATCTGTCCTCCCAGTGGTCCCTATTTGCATGACATCACTTCTAAAGCTGCCTGCTTCAACTATATCTGATAATCAAAGGTATTCTGAAGAAATTCTTATGGCAGGGATCAAACAAAGATGTGGTGGCTTCCCTTGCTCACATGAAAGAACAATCATTACAATCCAGTATTGTGGAATGAATATCCAATGAATAAGTTCAAATCTGACAGACTGGAAAGTTGATTTGAAGGCTTGTAACGGTCCGTCAAGCCTCTGGAGCAGTGTCGTTGCAGCAAAATATCTCAACAATTGTTCTGGCATCTGTGCACTCTCTGGTGCCAGTCAACTAAGTGACACACAAAAACATTGTCTCTACAGGGTGTGTTAAACATATTATGTGTTTAGTTGCTAGGCTTCAACCACCTGTGTTTTGATTGTGGGATGCAGTCTGCAAGGGGCCCATGGAGCCTTTCTTGCATATTATTTGTTTCTCTATAGTATTTCAAAGAATATTTAAGTTGGAATCAATGAAAACAAGCACAAACACATGCCAAAAAAAGGTTCTCGTCTTTTTCTAGATCTGGGGAGGATTTCAATCCTCTTTGGTGCATGGGGTTTTGGTCCCAATTTCTTCCCAAGAAAGAAATCTCCAAGTTCTTTTCATAATAATGAAAAATGAGTGCAATACATCAATATATAGCCCTTTTGAGCAAGTCTATTCACCTACCTACTATATGTGGGATTAATAATTTTATTATGTAGGGACCCTATGGATCACCAAACACCCTTAATGACTAAATATTAACTCATCAAGGTACTTTCGTAATCACCTTGTTTATTACATTTATTAAATTCAGGGACATTACTAGTCCGCCTTGTTGGAAATTGCTCATGTCAAGCAAGCAACCCTACCAACTATGGATGTTGTAGAATGTCTTCATGCTCCCAAGTAACTTTTCAATTGGTAAGCCCTTCCACTACATTAGGTACTCTCGGATGACTCAATTCTATAGTTGCTTCTCCTTTTGATCTAGTACACATTCAGGTATTAACTCAAGGTTTCCTTCACGTCAATAGGTGGTAACTTGGGGGAAGCTTGGAGCTATGGTCCAATTGCCTTCTTTAGTTTGGATACAAAGTGCAATCTCGAATCCATAGGCAAATCTAGCCCATAGACGACCTTACCCACATGTCGTGTCACCTTATATGGACCATACAAGTGTGGCTTCAACTTTTCCATGCTGAAACTAGGTCTCCCACCTCAAAGGTCCTCTATTTTGTGTCGATCAACATAAAGTTTTTGTTGATGGTGGGCCTCTCTAATGTGTTCTTGTAAAGAGGAGATCAACTGTTGATGATCCTCAAATGTGGTTGAAGTTGCAAGGGTTTTGGACTTTGTTAGGGCAAAGTCCATTTGCAAAGGAGCGTCATACCCATATAAAGCTTGAAAGGGTGCCATTTGAATATTGACATGGAAGATGGTGTTATAGCAAAACTCTACTAAATGTAGCAACTTCACCCATAGTGTTTGTTGATCTGAATAGTAACAATGAAGATATCCCTTCACCAATTTATTGACTATTTTGGTCTACCCATCCATTTGGGGGTGGTAACTGGTTTTGGGGTTCAATTCTATGCTAGCTAAATGGAAAAGTTCTTGCCAAAAGATTCCCATGAACTTGGAATCCTTGTCACTCATAATCGATTTGGGGCAATTCATGAAGCCTAAAGATCTCTTGAAAGAATAACTCGACCACCTTTGGAACCTTTATATCGGCTGTGGTTTGCAAGAAATAGGCATACTTGGTGATCCTATCCATGATCACCAAAATGCAATCACAACCTCCAAACTCCGGAAGCCCACTAAAATTTTTTATGGAAATGGACTCCCATTTGCCTCCTAGAATGGGAAGAGGCTATAGTAGACCTACCGAAAAGGAAGTTTCATGGTTGGTCTGTTGACAGTCTCACAATTGCAGATATATTCTGCTACAAAACATTTTAGTTCTTTCCAAGTGAAACTTTCACCTCTTTACGCCGAGAGGCGTTCCTACAATGGTAGACAGGGGGGTGGGAGGCAAAGAGGTCATACATGTCACGCCGTAAACAATTTTTTTTTTATTAAAAAATCCGACATTAACAAAAATATTTAAAATATTTAAACTAAAACAGCCGACTAACCAACCGTTGCAAACATTTAAAATATTTAAACTAAAACAACCGACTAACCAACCGTTGCAACTGTTTAATAAACTAGCTTAGATATAAAGGATATATATCTAAAAACGTCGAGAGATATCAATCCCGAGGCGCCTATCTTGGAGATCACACCCCCAAGAAATGAGATAGGCGCCTCGAGATTGATAACTCTCGGCGTTTTTAGATATATATCCTTTATATCTAAGCTAGTTATATTTCTTAAAGTAGCCCTAATGTCTTGCAGTGGTTGAATCAATATGTGCCCTAACAATATCCTGCCTTATACGAGATGTAGTTGGTAACCAATTCTAGTCCTTATAGATAATCAACTTGTTCAATATGCAATAGGGAAAGTTTGCCATGGGACCTCTAGCCACCTCATCTAATATGTGCACAACCTGATCGTTCATAGCACATTCCACTATGGTTTGCTATCTCAATTGGTGGCAACTTCTAAAATGGCACTACACTCAACTCGTTGTTATAATAGATCAACAACCTTGTTATGTTTTCCCTAGACATAATATCAAAATCATATGCCTTAAGTTTGCTCACCTGCTTTGGGTGACAATCATTCAAGTCCTTCTAGGTCAATAAACACTTCAATTTGTTATGGTCAGTATGAACTATGAATCACCCACAAACCAAGTATTATTGGAAACGTGATAAGGCATGCATCACAACTAGCATTTCCTTATCATAGATAGAATATAACTTTTCCCAATCATGAAGTTTTTGACTTTCAAAGGTAATGGGTCAGCCACCATGCATCAACACTACTCCAATCCCTTCACCAAAAGCATCACACTCAACTATGAATGGAACTGTGAAATCATGAAAATCCAGTGTTCCACGGGGATGTGTCCCCCCGTTTCCTGCGTCCCCCAACACGGGGGACGGCAAGGGGGACGTTTCCCCCCGTCCCCCTTTTTGGGGGACGGCTGAGGCCTATGGCCTCCCGTCCCCGAGACGTCCCATTTTTTGGGGCGTCCCCAAAAAGGGGTTTGGGGACGCCCCCGGGGACGGTCGGGCCCCATTGGGGACGCTCGGACCGTCCCCGGGGATCGGTGGGCATCTTTTAGTGGTGCCCAGCCGTCCCCGGGGACGCCCAGCCGTCCCTAGGGACGGTCCGAGCGTCCCCAATGGGGCCCAGCCGTCCCCCACAGCTGGATGTCCTCCACCCAAAAAAAAAAAAAAAAAAAGAAAAAATTTAATAAAAAAAAAAGGTAAGGGGTCATTGCTTTTATCCCCTCTTGAAACTGTTAGTGACATACATAAATTTAAGTACATGCAACTTTACCCTAATTGTGGATGTTTCCAGTAAATCACTTTTTGGGGCCAATTATATGGTAAGTTGTTATTTTCAATTTCACCATCTGGCTTTATGTAGTAGATTGAACTATTTGTATCAGACGATCAGTTGCTTTTAAGTATGAAAATATTTAAGACGTTCCTCAAAAGTATTCATATGCTAAAATTCAGCATATTACCCACTGTTATTGTTTAAAGTGGATTCTGGGCAAATCAATAATTATAAGAGATTAATTCAGCTTGGTACGCTGCCTAGTGCTTATTGTAGGCACATCAAGAACTAGCAGAGATTAATTCAGCATTATACATCACCAGCTTTGCGATTAGTCCCTCAAACAATGGGAGGGGTGAGACAGTCTTTGTTTGAACATTGGTGGCTGAAAAAGTGATGACTGTTATTACTTAAAATGATGACTGTTTGAACATTGTTTGAACATTGTTTGCACTTGATATCCTTGGCTGAACCTTCAAGTTATAGTTGTTGAACTTGAAACAATTAAATGGCTGCACTTAGTAACTAATATGAATATCCTAATACCACTTATGTGTTAGTACTAATATGAATATGAATGGCTGCGCTTACATAATTGATTACTAATATGTAATATCATTTTTGTTGGGTGTAGAATTCTGAATGTGTAGATTATTCTAAATTTCTAAAAAATTTCAATTTTTATAGTATTATACCAGCCGTCCCCCCAGCCGTCCCCGAGCCGTCCCCTAAAATCGGCTTGCCGTCCCCCGCCGTCCCCGGAAACCCTTCCCCCGTCCCCAGGCTCGTGGAACCTTGTGAAAAGCTAATACTGGCATGTGTACATAATCTCCTTGAGTCGCTCAAATGCTCATTGAGCTATGTCTAACTGTTTAAAGGCTCCTTTCTTCGTTAAGTTTGTCAATGGATTGGTCAATTGAGAGAATCCTCGTACAAAGTAGCGGTAATAACTGCATAAATTAAGGAATCCTCTTAATTCAAATACGGTGGTGAGAGTGAGCCACTTTTGGACTACCAATATCTTGGCTTCATCAACCTACACTCATGATGTACTGATAACATGGTGAAGACATAAGATTTCTGTGAGCGCAAACTCACACGTCGACTCCTTGGTGAAGAATAACCAATCTCTTAAGGTTCTCAATACTATATCTATGTTTTGCATGTGTTCTTCCCAAGTCTTACTGTAGATCAAGATGTCATCAAAGAAAATGAACACAAGTTGCCTAAAATGATAACACAACATGTGGTTCATCACAAACTGAAAGGTAGCAAGTGCGTTTTTTAGCATGAACACAAGTTGCCTAAAATGATAACACAACATGTGGTTCATCACAAAATGAAAGGTAGCAAGTGCGTTTTTTAGCCCGAATGGTATCACCAAGAATTCATAATGCCCACAATAACATTGAAAGTTGTCTTTGGCAATCTTTTGGAAAAACCTTGATCTGATGGTTAACTCAATCGCAAGTCTATCTTTGAAAAATGGACTGCACCATGAAGCTCGTCTATCAACTTGTTAATGCATGGAATTAGGTATTGGTTCTTAATAGTCTTCTTGTTCAGTGCTTGATAATCAACACACGTGCATTGCTTCATATTTCTTCTTTACCAACACCACTGAAGAAGCAAACAGACTACAACTATGTCTGATGTGACCCATTTCAAGAAGCTCTTTGATGGTCTTCTTGATCTCCTTATATACCCAAGGATGCCTGTAAGGGGGCACAATGATTGGTCCATAACACGGCTCAAGCTTTATGGTATGTTGGAACCCTTGATCCCATTGCATAATCTCCATATAGTGCACTTGACCTCATCCTTGACATGCGTGTCCTGGCTGCCAAGGTTCCCTATAGGTGAAATAGAGGGACCTTTGCCTAAGATTATTTTTGACGTCATCTCTTCGACCACCCTTCCTCTCCTATGTAGGTGTATGTTGTGCATTTGGTTGTCGTTGGTGTGGTGTGGTCCTCAGTACTCTAGGCATATGCCATATGGTTTGTGGTAGTCTAGCATTCGTCTGAGTTCCCATGAACTAAGTCTGGCATGTAATTGAGGTTCTATAGTTGAATTGTGTTGATGTACTGCCATGAGTATATGACCATGATGGTCCCCATCTATTTACAAAGGAAATAAACATTGATGTGTCCATAGAAACTATGGGACCTTCAAACCATGATGTGTCCCCATATATTTACAAAGGAAATCAACATTGATGTGTCAACAATGATGATGGAACAAACACTTGTAGCCAACCACCCATGTAATGGGTCCTTCAAACCATCCATGAACATGTAGACGAGTTTTGGCATCTCTATCCCATGCACCAAACACTTGTAGCCACCCACATAACGGAACCTTCATTTCATCCATGAACATGTAGATGAGTTTTGGTATCTCTATCCCATGCACCATAAATGACAACCTGCAGAACTCGTCTATGTACGCTTGTACATGCTCTACTGTCAAAGATGAGCTAGATCCATGTACTACTTTGCCAAAATATCCTCAAAGTAGTTTAGGAGCTTCTGGTTGAACTCCTTGTATGTTTGGACTTGAGCATGCCCCAAGGTGTCCATCCCTTGGTGCCACTAGTCATGTGCCATACCAAACAAATGTAGTACAACAAAGGTCAACTACCTGCATCGGAATAATGAAAGAGTCGCACGTAAGTCTTTAGTCACTGCAACCAACCACAGGTGCTTTGTTGGGGTTTGCGATCAGGCTTCCTTTTAAACATCAAGATTTCATTTTTATTGTATTTGTTTAAGCTCTTCTTGTTATCCTTCGCATCATTCTTCTTCCTTTTCTCCCTGAAACTACATTAATCAACAAAGGAGATCTTATCATAGACATGTTCCTCCAAAGTCAAGTGTTTTGCATGGTACGTAGTAGTGACCCTTTTCATGTCTTCCTACTTGCTAGAGCTCTGAGTAGCCTTGGACATTGCTTCTATGGCTGCCTCAAAGACCATTTCTATGCTTAGGATGGTGCTCACTATGCCCATCTCTCTACATTGCGTTGTGATAAGCTCTATGTTGTTGTTGGCCCTGAGTCTGATACCCAATAGCCTTATCATGCCCATGTAAAGGTACAACTTCTATCGGCTGTCTAGTAGCCATTTCTGCTTTCGACTCAACAAATCCTGTTTGAAGGTTGGCATTTACCTGTTGTAGTGCTGCCAACATCAACCAGAGACCTTCATCTTCGTTGGCCATGATGTAGAGGTGAAGTATCTATGGTAAAGTGACTAAGTTAAGTATAGAAGAAACCCTTATCACTATGCCTTCCTATATACCAAACCTCTCTATATATGTTAATAAAATTATCTATATACCAGAAATTTTCAATATATCTGTGGGTACGTGGAAAAGATGATACATGATAGCAGAGTGGTGTGTGGAAGAGCCTTGGGTGTGTCTAAGGCCTGGGTATTGGAGTATTACTACCCCTCACTTCACTAGATTAGCCAAAAATGATAGATCACTGGCAAAAGAAGACCTCCCTATTACTCTTGCTAACTCACCCCTCAAACAACTTAAGTATGCACAAGTTCCTATATGAGTGGCTGGCAGCTTGGGCTTGCTATATACCTATTATAGCTAAGTGATTTGTACACTGGTTTCTCAGAGGATTCAAAGATTCTCAATAGAACTAGCAATGACAAAAAGAGATTGCTACACAAAACATGTCTGTGACAAGATCTCTGTGATTAGTATAAGACAACAAAAAAAAAATTCAAGATTTTGTTATAACTTTTTTTTTTTTAAAACTGTTGAAATAGCGAAATTCAAGATTTTGTTATAACTTTTTTTTTTTTAAAACTGTTGAAATAGCGAAATTCAAGATTTTGTTATAACTTTTTTTTTTTTAGAACTGTTGAAATAGTGAACTAGGATTTGGAACACAAATTGGAGACCCTAGTCAAAAATCTGGGTCGGACCCAGATTGGAAAATACCCAGCTGAACGTAAATATCAAAATTTTCAGTACCTGGAAAGCAGATTTTTCTGCATGCAAAATGAGGTAGAAAAAACTGTTTCAGACCTGATTTTGATGGTTGATGTGGCAGAATCGTAGATCGGCACAAAACAAGGGTTTGCATGTGGATCCCACACAACTGTGCAAATTGTATGGACTGTATGGACAGAATGTACATTCGCTTGTGGAAGTGCTCTGCATCTGCCTGAATTCAGCCTCCTCAAAAAAAATGCTGCTCCAATTTACTTTGAGTCAAAATCATCCTGGATTTTCTGTTATGTGCCGGCAAGTTAATGGAGAATTTGCTGAAAAAAAATAGTCCTCAAGTACTGTATAAAACCCTCAAATCTTTCAAAATATCTTCCAGGCTGGCAGGAAACCGGCTCTAATACCACTGTAGTATCCCAAAAAATGTTGAAATCGGAATCATCAAAAACAAGCAGCAAAAACACATGCCATAAAATGGTTTATTTCTTTTTCCAAATACGGAGAGGGTTTCTGTCCTCTTTGGTGCGTGGGATTTTTGTCCCAATTTCTTCCCAAGAAAGAAATCTCCAAGTTCTTCTTTTCATAATAATGAAAAATGAGTACAATACATCAATATATAGCCCTTTTGAGCAAGTCTATTCACCTACCTACTATATGTGGGATTAACAATTTTATTATCTAGGGACCTATAGACCACCTAACACCCTTAATGACTAAATACTGACTCATCAAGGTTTTTTTATAAGTACCTTGTTTATTACATTTATTCAATTCGAGGACATTACATTCTCACGTTTTTTTTATATTTTTTCCTAATTATGTTATGTTTTTGGACTTTTTTCTCTCAACTTTGTTTCCAGATAACTATGTTTATTTTTGGCTCTGTGTATCCCTTGCCATAAATTTCATCAGCCATGCCTCTCAAATTTCATTATGACCAGACAAACGTCTTTATGCTCTATCAAAACATTGATAACTACTTTCATTAGTTTTGGACTCTATTGAGCTCATGATGATCTTCCTTGGTTCCTACCCTACCCCCACATTTATGTATATGATAGAAGGTGCTTTGTATCAAATGCTGTACAGTTCTGCAAACATATGTGCTGGCTCCTTCCTAAGCTTCATATTTCCTTTATGTTGGGTATTTGTTCTTTTCCTGCTGCATCTCTATTCTCTCAATGCTTCTTTCCAAATTTCCTTGATTTTGCTACTTCATGTGAATGCCTATCAGAATTTGAAGTGGATATTCCCTGCAATTCATCTTCCAAGCCCTCATTTGAACTTGTAGTGGATGAGTCCACATCGATGGTGTTTCTTCAAAGATCATGGAGTGTCTCTCCCATCCTGTCAGATCACAGACATATTTTTATGCTTATCTTTGATCACATGCAGCTGTCTTAGGCATGGTTTGCTGAGCAGTGCTATGAGAACCTTACAACCAGATTGGATTTTGATCTTAACAATGCCTGCCAAGAATCTTTGCATATTTCTCTTGTTCCATCATCAAAACTCTGTTGAGCTCTGCCTGAATTTGATTAGCCTTTTACATTTAGAACTGGGTTGGTCACAAGTTTGGTCTGATTATCTTTTCCACTGTTCAGCCAACAAGTTTACACCAGAGCCACTATCCACCACAGTTTGCTTTATCTTTTTATTCTTTATGAAGATGGAGATATTTATGGCCTTCCTGGCATTTTGCACTTGGGAGTTCTGGTCTGCTTAAAACACTTCACTGCCACTTTTGTTCATTGCTCTTGCATGCTCAAGAAATATTGCATGTCTTTTGGGATACATGCAACTACTGTGTCTACCTTCACTAGAATCTCCATTTGCAAGACTTCAGATAGTAGATTAGAGTGCCTCCTTGCTTAACTATTCAGTATTTTAATTTCCTTATGCTTATACAAGGAATATGAAATACCTTATCTCCTTTAACTCCATTGCAATTCCTTCACTTTATTTACATTTTCCTTGAGGCTTGCTAGAACCTTTGCACTATGTTATGTTCCATACCAGGATCAAGATAAGTGACTTTACCACTTTGGACTTCTCTACTTTGATTCTGCAAGCATCCCGTGTTCCTTGCTCAAATTTTACAGGCTTTTGATGTAGGCATTCATTGCCATCATTATCACCTAGAACCCAGAACTATCATAACTAACTTCTTCCCTACTCAAGTCTTCCTTGCTCTATTGTCCTTATTCTCTGCATTTTCAGTACATATATATTGGCTGTCCTTGGCCATCTTACTAAATGGCTCTTTGATTCTAAGTTCTGATTGGTTTGCCATTTCTTGGTCCATGATTCTTGCACCGTTATCTCTATACACCACTTCTTTCCCTTGGATGTTCTTGTTTTAATTGTAATACATACATTTCAATGTATCTTGATTTTACAAAATTATGTTGTGGCAATATTTGTATTCATGGTCTATCTTTTAATTGAGTATGATCTTTGCACCCATAATTAGTATACCACAACTCTCCCCTTTCCTTGATTGCCATGAAGATCTCCTTTATTGGTTTTACTTTTGATGGAATGCTTTAACAACATATGGTCCAATATTTTCTCCACACATTTGGTACTTGGGTGACAAATCATGAAGGAACCATCTCTCTTGAAGGCTGCCAAAGACCTTTTCATGTAGTTTCTTTTCATAAGCATCTTTTTTTCAAGATTATATGTCAACACTTTGTCCTTATTCTTGTTATAAATAATAATTTTCATCATTGACTTTGTTTGTCATTCAACAAATTAAATTAATTTTCAAACTCATTCCCAAAATCTTCCTATGACTTGAAGTGATTGGAAGGGAACTTCTCACATGAATTATCCATGGTCTCAAATTTCTTTAAAGGTGGCAAATGATAATTCCAATTATTTAAACCTCATTTTGTCAAACACTTTACTGCTTTTGGTTTCTTCCCCCTCAAGACTTTAAATAATAAATATGGAGTTAGGAATGCACATCTCATTCTTTTGTCAATCATTCTTCTACTACTGTCAGTCTCTCTGTTAGCTTTTGATGCTATATATTTAATGAAAAACAACCACAAGGCCTAAAAATGAACATGCAATATTAAATATAAGATAATGGCCAATATACTAAGCATGTAAAACTCATAAGAAACTTCTGTAACTACTAATAAAACTGCCATTAATGAAAGCTCACAAAAATAGTATCTTCATACAAAAATTGAAGATCTCAAACTCTCTCAAACTCCCATATTTCATACATGCTCTACATTGTATCTACCTTGCTCTATACTATACTATTTTCTATATCTATTTCTATATCTCTATCTCTATATCAAAGGCCTATATATAATGGGATGTGACTCTTGGCCTTTCACCTTCCCATGACTCTTCATCTTCCTATTCTATAGACTCGTGTACACATGGACAACATGCACATTTACATCATTGCACATTCTAACAATACTTGTGCATTTATTACATTGCATAAAGTAAATACTCAAACCCTAATCTAAGACACACTCCTAATCTAAAGATGTACCCAAGATGGTACATTAGCATGTACCAAATAATGTAATATATTCCAACACCTCCATGTATTACATTATTTGGTTATTGAAGACTTTAGTCTTCAATATGGATCTTCATCTTGTTCCTTCAATTCACTTTGATCTACCTCCTGTAAATTGATATCTGGATTCAGCTTGAAAGTATTTTCTTCCATTTTCATCTTTTCTTTTATGTCATGCTTCCTCTTCCTGTTGCTTCTTCTTCTTCTTCTTCTTCGTTTCTGCACCTTTACCAATGATATATCTTCAACATGGTGAGTTAGTAAATCATCACAATAGTATTGGTCAAGATTCAGTACTTTATTGTTAATATGTTCATCTTTCTTTTGTTTCATGCCTTGAAAGAATTCAAAAACAATTAATGATAGATATATCATCAAACATTCTTCTGAAGTAAGCTTAACTATGTTTTGAGCATTCCACCAAGCCTTGAAAAGTACTTCATGAAGATAACTAATTAATCAATTGCTTTCCACCAAACCTTGAAAAGTACTTCATGAAGATAACTAATTAATCAATTACATTCCACCAAACCTTTTCTTCTTTTGCTTTCTTGAGAAACAAAGAATTTTTTTCTCTTAAACTGGTAAACAAATATTTGTATCTATCAAAAGTATCTATTAAGTTTTGTGAATAAAACTTCAGTTCATGAAATAGTTCTTCATCATTAAATGCATTCTTCACTATTTCATCCATGTTTCTTTTAATTTGATCTTTTAATCCTTTGAGATAGAATTCCTTATTCCTCAGTATTTATATGATAGTCTAAGAACACTTTTCAATTTTCAACTTTTTCAAGCAATTATGTTGTAAGCCTTATATCTCCCTATCTTTTCAACTTCTAAATTTTAAGTTGAATTTGAGTGTAAGATCAAATACTAATTTTCAAGTCTTTGAATCTTGTAGTATATCTTGTATTTCCTAGTGCTTGAATAATGATCAACCAATAGTTTTGGTAAGGATTTAATTTTTCAAATCTCTAGGTAGAATTCCTTTTAGCTCCCTAGTATTTTGAATATAAGATCAAATTTGATAATATCTTTTTCAATTCTCAAATTTTGTAGAATACCTTATATCTCCCTAGTGTTTTAATATGGCTTTGATATGATACTTAGCTTTCTAAATTACCTTTGAGTTGAATCCCTTTTGTCTCCCTATTTATGAATGGAAAGCTAGAGATAATTTTGATGCAATTTCAATTTTGATAAGATCCTCTATTTTCAAGAACTATAAGTTGGATTCCTTATGTCTCGTTAATTTGAGCATGAGACTAATACCAATATAATTTTCCAACTTTTCAACAACTCTATGTTGTGTTTCAATTTTCAATAATATGGTTTCTAAATTTCAAGAACTTTAAATTGGTGTTGAATTCCTTATAACTCCCTAATTGGAAATTTAGAAAACAATGTATTTGCAAATTTAATATTTTGATGTAGAAATCCTTATTCCTCCAAGTTAAACTATTTGCAAATATTTCTATGCAATATGAATTTCAAAATTGAATAAAGTAATTTCAAAATCTTTCAAAATGCTTCTTACTTCAAATATCTTCTAAGGCATTCAATAATTATTCTAAGGTTATAATTCATCACCTTATTTCTCCTATTATTCAAATAACCTTAAGTATAATTAATTAATCTTGACTTCAATAATATTATGCCTTATACCTCCTTAATATTTGCAAAGGTTTTAAATCAATTTAAATATTTCATACCTCCTTGAATATGGTGCATAAAACTTTGACTTGCTTCTCTTTGACTCTACAACTTGTGCTCTTCAAGGTAATCTTCCTTCACTACAACGTATTTAATGCTCCTTGACGCTTATTAAACTCAATCTTCAATAGTTTTATTCTCCTTTGTGTCGTCTCTATCTTCTCTGACCATTAATGGGCTTAATATGCATTCAGGAAACGTTTGGGCTCCTCCAATATTGCTAACATTCCTCTTCTCACGTGCCACATGGCACTCAATGTCTTCACATAATGCTTAATGATTCATATTCTTTAGGTGTTCTTAATCTTCTTTCTATATTACTCACTGTAATGGGTATGCGCAAATCATGATCAATGGTGATTAATCTCCTCCTCAATATTCATTCCTCCTTGTAACACTCATTCAAATATTCTGTCCACTTCTTGGATGTTCTAAGTTTGGTCTTACTCCATTAATACATGTAAGAAGATGTTTCACCTTGCTTGCATGATGGTTGGTGCTCCTTCTACGATGACATGTGGCACGTAGATTCTTCACATGCTTCTAAATGGTGCTCCTTCCTCCTGGGCGTTATGGTTTTGATTCTCTTCACCTAGAAAATGATCTCTTGCCAATGCTCCAATGATGGCACTCCTTCCAAGATGTTTCAAGCCTTAGACGAATAATTTCTACTTGATATTTTCGCTTGCCCTAGCGCTGCCTGGCTGTAGATGCTATGTTACTCTATTCTGTTCGTCTTCCCTTAAGCAAACTCTTCAACGACTGAAGGTAACCTTGGCTCTTCAACTCTTGCACCGCTTCACTTTCCAATGGTGCTTCAGTGACTTGTCCTTGCTGTTTCGTGGCTACTTGCTGGCTATTGCTGACTCACGGTGCTTTGTTGGCTATTTTTTGTAGCTCTAGGGAGACACTAGCACATGGCTTTCGAATGCTTGCCCCCCTGTACTCAGTTCTACCCGAACTGTACTTTCACTCTTAAACAACAATTCTTGCTTCCTTGAAATGGTGGCTTTCTTAGCAATGTACTCCTTCAAATGTTGTCTTGAGCTTTATATTCTGCAATATTATTACTTGCAATCTTTTAACTCTATATTGTTTGATGTATTTTGTAGGTTTTGAAATGATCAAAATACCTTTTGAAGACTTATATTTCAAAACCGTGTATTGAGCACAATATTCTGAGTGCTCCTCTTTGTATTTGAAGCTCCTTAGCTTGCTAATGCTTGCTTACTTAATAGCATACAAATCTTAAAATGAATCAACTAATTTGCAAGCTTCTAAACCTCCTTCTTTAACTGGGAGATAATAAACTTAGAGTTCTTCCTTCTCCTGATTTGAACTCTCTAATATATAGTGCCAAATAAACTTAAATTAAATCAACCTTTTATAAAACTAAAGCACCTAATTCCAAACCTCTTTGGATGTCTTTTGTAGCTCGTCTCCTCTCCTTTGTTGCTACTCGAACTTGCTGTTCTTTACTTTCAAATTTGCAGCCTTATCTTGCTGCCCAAAATCAGCTTGTATGCTGACCAAGAATGCTTTCAAATCTGCCCTTATTTTTCTCAATTTGCTAGCTTAAGTTGCTGCCTATTTCTCCTTCAATTGTGCTATCCAAGACTGTATAATTTTGTAGCTTTAACTCTGTCCAATATGCTGCCTTTAACTTCTGAAATTTGCAGCACCTTTCTTTGACTAAATGCTGTCCAAATATCTTAAATTGTTGCCTCAAAATTCTGACTTCTCCTATTTATCTTGTTGTTCAAAAACAACATTCAATTCCTCCAGATTGCTGCCTTCTTTTGTTGTCAAGCCTTTTTTTAATTGGTTGTTCAAAGGCACTTCAAAATCTGCCCAATTCTTCTTCAATTTTGCAGCACTATGTCACCTTCAACTTGCTGTCCTGTGACTCTTCAACTTCTGCTGTGATAATCAACAATCTTCTTCTCCGCAATGGTAGTCTTCAAATTTCTCAAATCGGTGGCCTCTTCTATCTTATTTCTCCTCCTTAGCTCTTGTTGGATTCTATCTTCCAATCTGACCTCTATCGTTGGTCTCTTCCTCAAGAATCTGAATGTCTTGAGATCTTCAAGAATCCTTTCTAAAATTTGACAAACTTCTTGCCAAATCCTTTTTCCTTTTGGGCTTGTTGTTGGATGGCGATAATTGTCCCAAATTCTTATTTTTAGGAGCTACTCCTTCTTGCAATCTTCTACCTTGAGCTTTCTTCAAATCTTCTCCAATGGCCACTTCTTCAACTTCTTCAATAGGGCTTTTCTAGCCTTCTTCTTCTTTCTCCTTCCAAGTTTACTTGAGACCTCTTCTCTTGGGTCTTCAAATTCTGCAGCTTCTCAAATCTTCAATAGGAATTTTCCTTAGTCCTCCTCTATCTTCAAACTTCAATCTTCTATCTTCCAAATATGGAATTTCTTCAATGGGACCTCTTTCTTGGGTCTCCTCCTTCTCAATCTGCAATAGAGCTACTTTCTTCTTTCTTCAATCTAGAGTCTTCAATGTTCAAGCTTCTATGGGGACCTCCTTCTTGGGTCTCCTTAATCTTCTACATTCAATCTCCAATGGGGCCTTCTTTCTTGGACCTCCTTAATCTTCAATGTCTACTCTTTTGCTGCAACAAAGAACTAATCCCTGCATGAGGAAAGCACATAGACTTTCAGGTAATCAAAGATGAAATTCTTCTCTATCCATTGTAGGAAGCTTCTCAACTTCTGAGAACTAATTTTCTGCAACAAAAAACTTAGACAACAACAAGCAAATTCATATAAATCTCTAGATCTCTAAAAATCAATAAACTTCACTAGTTATCCTTCAATCTAGTGGAAAGAGATCTATGTTGAGTCCTAGTCTTCACGAGTTTTCCTACAACCCTGTGGAAAGACTCTAGCCAAAAAGCAATTTTAAAAATTCTGAAAATGAGATTTCCCTATCTCATCTCAATCTCTCTTGTGGCTCTCCCTATCTCCTATCAATCTCCCTTGTGGCTCTGATACCACTGTTAGCTTTTGATGCTATATATTTAATGAAAAACAACCACAAGGTATAAAATGAGCATGCAATATTAAATATAAGATAATGGCAATATACTAAGCATGTAAAACTCATAAGAAACTTCTGTAACTACTCATAAAACTACCATTAATGAAAGCTCACGAAAATAGTATCTTCATACAAAAATTGGAGATCTCAAACTCTCCATATTTCATACATGCTCTACATTGTATCTACCTTGCTCTATACTACTCCTCTACTATTCTCTATATATATATCTCTATATCAAAGGCCTATATATAATGGGATGTGACTCTTGGCCTTTCACCTTCCCATGACTCTTCATCTTCCTATTCTATAGACTCATGTACACATGGACAACATGCACATTTACATCATTGCACATTCTAACAATACTTGTGCATTTATTACATTGCATAAAGTAAATACTCAAACCCTAATCTAAGACACACTCCTAATCTAAAGATGTACCCAAGATGGTACATTAGCATGTACCAAATAATGTAATATATTCCAACACTCTCTTGATACATTAAGCATTTGGTTTTATTTTGCTTAGTGGGACATTTGGTCCTAGAAATGTTGTTTCCAATCTTCTTCAGATTAGAATCTTCTCTGGCAATAATCCTTTCAGTTGTGCGTTGCGATTTTTAAGTTTTCTCTGCTTCTAGTCAAGAAATGTAACATTGTGAAGGATTATCATTTTGTTCGTTCTTGAAGCACTGGAGATAAGTCACTACCGTATCTCATTTCATTTTTAGTGAATCACTCTCTCACACACACATTCATATGTACTTATTTTAATTGGCTATATGGGATTGAAACGGGCCCCACATGTGTTATGTCAAGACTGTGTTGCATGGTTTTTTATAAACCACATACTGGTTTTACAACAAACCATATTATCATGGGACTCATGGGAATTGAATCCTGCTGGGCTCATTGTGAGCCAAACAATCTGACCAGTTAGACTTCAATCCCATGGGCTTTTAGTTGATTATGTTGTTTTTTTACCTTTATGTGATTATTTTTTTTTTTTTTTTAAATAAAGGGGTAAAAATTTATTGATAAAAAGTATGGATTACAGAGTACAGCTGAGCGTCCAACCAGGACTCAAATAAACAACATAACAAGATAAAACCACTAGACTAGATTAACACCCGAAGAAGACAACAAGAAAAAACCACATTAAGTCCAAACATCCTTGTGGATCAACTCCCAGAGGCTTTGAGAGTCCCCAGACGGGAGACTCTCCCAATTTTCGATAATCCAAGGATCCAACAACTCAGAAGCCCTTTTGGCCAGGTAATCAACAACCCCATTCCATTCCCTTGGAATGTGCACACAGGATATAAATTCGAACTTTTCACTCATTTTGAGAATCTGAACGGCTATAGAGGCCAACTGCCAATTAACTTCCTCCACCCTTTTACTGTTTAAATATTAACCACAAATTGAGAGTCAGACTCGTAGATAATCCTGCGCCAACCAAGAGAAAACCCCCTCTGCAAGAACTCAAGAATTGCAAGAGCTTCCATAAAATTGTTGGAGTGAACACCTTTATAGATGGAAAAGAAAAAATTGATATAGCTAGCAGAATCTCTCCCAACACCACCAATTCCAGCATGTCCAGGATTGCCCCTGGACAACCCATCAGTATTAATTTTTAAAACTCCTCTAGGGGGTGGCCTCCACCTACCATCTCTCCTAACCTTCTTGTTGAGCTGAGGAACCCTGCTAGGGCTAGAAGAGTTCGTACCATCCACAAAGAGACCAAGGGCCTACCGTACCTTCTCCTCCCTAGAATCCAAAAGAGGGTCCACATCACATTTGCTATGGATGGTTTCCTGAACCATACACAGGATCCTTTGCCAGATCTGTTGAACAGCCAAATGACTGCCCTGAAAGATGCGACGGTTCCGTTCAAGCCAAATCTGCCAAATGATGCAAGAAGGGCCCAAATTCCAAGCCACCCGGAGGAAGGGGGCCTTGGCCGGAGGTCTGCCTAGACTACTCCAAAACTCCACCAAGGAGAGCACATGAAAACAAGGATGGTTCCAGGTGCTCCACCAACAGTGCTAAATGTGTCTGGCAAGGGAGCATTGGAAAAATAAATGAGAAGAGTCATCCTCATTCTTACCGCAAAGGACACAAAAAGAGGGACCCTGAAACCCTCTCTTCCTCACGTTATCCCAAGTGAGGCATTTATTACGAGCTACCAACCAGAGAAAGAAGTTACATTTCGGCCAAGCAAATTTGTTCCACACCTTTTTCCACCATGTGACAGGAAGACTCTCGAACTTTTGCTTATCAAGAACCTGATAACCATAGGCTACAGAGTAGGTTCCCTTGGGATCAAGGTTCCAAGCCAAAATGTCTTTACCCCTCAACAAAGAACAGGGCCTCTCCGCAAGAATAAGAGCAAGCACATCTCTGTCCTTGGCCAGTCCCCCCTGGGGCCATTCCTGCGGATCTTTCCACCTGTACATCTCCATATTTCCAAAAGACTGGATTTTTTAAAGTCCACACGAGACCAGCCCGCTTCCAAGAAACAAACGCTTAGGGAACATAACCTGGGATATTGATTCAAGATAGGAGGGTGGCCATCCCAAGAATCCTCCCAAAAAAGAGCATCCGATCCCCGATTGCAAATCCAGAACAAACCCTGCTTGATTAAATTAGCTCCTCTTTTTAGAGTGTCCCGGATAATCGAACCTTTCCCAACCAAGCTGACTCTAGGGATCTCAGGCTCAGAAATACCTCTCAAGTATTTACAAGATAATATTTTAGCCCAAATTTGATCTTGAGAGGTACACCATCTCCAATAAAGTTTTGCAGCCAAAGCTTGCCCAAAAAGAGTTGTTTGTCGCAACCCAAGGCCTCCCTCTTGAACTGGCCTACATATAGAATCCCACCTAACCAAACTCCATTTAGTTTGATCAAGTTTTCCAGACCATAAAAATTGTCTTGACAAAGCATCCATGTCCTTGATGAAACGAGAGGGAGCTATTTGTACAAAACATCTATAAATGGGTAAAGCTTGAACAATAGATTTTAAAAGCAACACTCTACCTGCAGAGGATAGCCATCTTACAGTCCAGTGATTCACCTTCCTTTTAAACTTATCAAGATTAGACTGCCAAGAAGATCTAGGTAAAGGATGAGATGAAATCGGAATACCAAGATAAATGAAGGGGGGAGTCCCAACCTGAAATCTTAGAATGCGAGCAATCCTGGCTTGAATAAGAGGAAGGATATTGGAGAAGAAAATAGAAGACTTGTCCTCATTAATCAACTGTCATGAAGCACCAAGATATATGTCAAGAGACTGTCTAATATTGCCAGCTTCCCGGATAGTGGCAACTCCCAACAAAGCAGTATCATCAACAAATTGAAGGTGGGAAAGAGGCGGCAAACTACTATCCCACTTCCACCCCTGAATGAGACCTTGCCTAATTTGAGACATGAGAAATCTTCCCAACCCTTCCACCATAATGATAAACAAATAAGGAGATAAAGGATCTCCTTGCCTCAATCCCCTTGAGGCCTCAAATAGCTGTGATGGCTCTTTACTAACAAGAACGGAGAACGAGGAAGAAGAAACACAACTCATCACCCATCTCATCCATTCCTCAAATCCAAAAGCAGCAAGAAATTTCTGAAGAAAGGACCTGTTGGTTACGAATCTGCCATGAGGAAAGGATTTTGTGTTAATGCGCCCAGATTCGCCCACCAGCTAGAAAGGCCGGAAGGAAGGAATGCCTTCCGAGCCAATCTCCGGAGAAGGCCGGCTCCTTGTGGGTTTTGGTTTAAGCTAAGAGTGCAGGAAAGAGATAAAAATGCGGAAAGAATTTACAAATGTGATTGGAGTTGGGTGGGGGGAACTAACAGTACAGCAACACATCAATCACCACTACTTACTGCATTATAAGTACAAAGCATAGCCAGAAACTGCAAAGTCTAGTATACTTTCTGTATAGAGCGGTGTACGCACAGCTACAATGGTCCCCTAGCAAACATTCTCCCTACAAGGAGAACTAACAGCACGACAATGCATCAATCACCACTACGTACGGTAACACAAACAGAAAGCAACCAAGAGATGTCAGATCCAAGTATATGTGTTATGCAGAGAATTTATACGCACAGCTACAATGGTCCCCTAGCAAACATTCTCCCTACAAGGAGAACTAACAGCACGGCAACGCATCAATCACCACTACGGACAGCAACGGCGTAACACACAAGCCGAAGGAGCTGCTACCACATTTATTCTATGTATCCTCTAATCTATTAAGTTCAAGAGTGCTTGGCCACCAAATGCCGAAGTGAATCAACAAGCCATGACACAAGCAATGCCTCGGGTGTACTTGACCACCAAATGCTGAAACGAATCAACGAGCCGTGACACAGGAAAACGTAAAGCAGACATGTAAAGGAGAGGCAGCATAAAAAATAAAAGCGATGAGAACAGAGCCAGGCATATACTTTATATTTATAAGCAGAAGCACGGTTACAATGGTTCCCTAACAAACATTCCCCTTCCACCACTTTACAATGAAAACGTGGTGGGTATTTATAGCCCGAGTCCCTCCCGTTACATTAATGGGCACAAAGTCCCGATCAAACATTGGCTGACAAAAAGCAGCTATGGAGTTGCTGATGCTGACCTTTGTCGGACGGGACTGTACTGCAGCATGGTTCCCCTGAAGGCCGGACAGCTACGTGGCAGCGCGTTGGGTAGATCTTCTCATCGGCAGGAATGCGGGCAGCTGGAGCAGGTAGAACCTCTAATCAGCTTTAAATGAGGCAGCTGGCATAAGTAGTGCAGCCCATGCTTGTCCTTTTGCTCGGCACGTCTTGGCTCAGATCCCGAAGCTGGACACTTGTCGGATGATGCTGTTTGACATGTGTCTGCCTTGAAAGGCAGTTTATCCAACTTCTCTCGGGATAGGAGCGTCATTGGGTTGCGCAGGCAGAAAACAGCGCAGTCGGGAAGGCCTTCATGCCTTGGGTGCATTTTCGAGTTTGTTTCCCTACTGCGCACCTGTCAAGGGCGCACTCCGACTTCGCTGCGAAGTCGGGTTGCGCACAGGTGAAAGCTGATGTCTGCCGCCGTACGGACTTCGCCCTGGAAAGGGGAGCGCCGACTCCCTCGGACTTCCCCGACACTTAGTCATTTTCTGCCCTCCCGACCTGCTACAAGGTGCGCTCAGAAAGTTGGGAGAAGTACGAACTTCGCACCAAAGCGGGAGAAGTACGAACTCGCACCAAAGCGGGAGAAGTACGAACTTCGCACCAAAGCCGGGAGAAGTACGACTCGCACTTGTTCCTCTCGCTCCACGGAGGCGCACTCGGACTTCGCGCGAAGTCGGACTTCGCCCTAACACTTAGCCATTTTTCGGGGCAACTCGTTGTCAAATTTGAGATCGGAGCGAGGGGCTCAAAAGAAAGGGGGAAAGAATGAGAATGCGGGGAAGAGAGAGAAAGGGAGAGAAGAAGAAAGGGAGAAAGAGGAAGAGGGAAAAGGAAGAGCAGCACTCTTACAAAACTGAAAACATTGCACCCCGTGCAAAATGTGGCAACATTTCTGGCGGCTCGCGGGGTGTCGAGCTCGCCTCGGCGCAAAGAATCCATGCCTTCATCCATTGGGTGCAGAGGAACTTACTTCCCCTGCTTTCTGCTGCTCTAGCTGTTCACTTCGCGGCAACTGTTCTTCAGATCCACTTCCGGCAGTTGCCTCCTCAGAATCACCTTCCGAATGCTCTCCAGCACTGGCTTCTGCCTCGCAGATGCGGTTGTATGCGGCCTGGGCTTGGCCCCAGGCTTCTGCTTCGAATGGTCTGCGGTCAGCAACTTCTTCTAATGCTGCGTGGAATGCAGCGACCGCGTGCAGGTCGATGGTGAGGTATCTTTTTCCCAGCTCCTGGAAGTAGGAGCTGATCCTGCAGCACTTGGACACCATCTGGGTGACCTGACTTTCTTGAATTGGCTCAGTCCAGCTATCAATTTCAGCTGTATCTGCTTCAAAGGACAGCCAATTCTTTTTCACCTGCTCGTGGGTGAGGAATTCACCATTCTCAACATAGCCGGGGCACCCTAGTTCAGCGAGAGCGTGAAAAGGAGCCAGACAAATGTCCTTTTCATGTTTGAATGCATCTAGCATTCGTCTGGCAACTCTCACCTCTTCTGCTTTCTTGAAATATTTATGCAAGGTTACCCTTGCATCTGCCCATTCTGCAGCGAATGAGGACATGGGGGAGAATTGGAGGCCTTCGCGCTCGCGCTCTTGAAGTTTTATTGCCAGGTCCAGCCATTGCTTCGCCTGGCGTTCGGCCTCCTCTACCACAGGCTTTCCCTGGGCAGAAACTTCTTGGATCCTGAGTGTGAAATCCAGGACCGACATAGCCTTATATGTGTGGGGCTTGCATCCCCACAGCAGATCAGCCCGCATCTCCTTAACTTTGCTCTTTGAAAAGACCGTCGCTTGAGATGCTTTCTCTGCAGATTGCGACTGTGCCTGTTTCAAAGACTCCTGGAGCTGAGAAATCTGCTCCAGGGCTGCCTGCTTTTCCGTTGCGGCTTCTTGCTGAGAAGCGGCCAGCTGGGCTTTTAGTTCATCTATTTCTCGCTGCGCCGCTTCCAGCTGCTCAGTGGACCTAGACAGGTCCTCTTCAAGCTGTCTTGTCTTATCCTGCAACCGGAAAAGCTCTTCCTGTTCCTCCAGATTCTTGACAAGGAGATTATCCGCTTTACGGAGGATTCCCTGAATCTCGTATTGCGGGTGAATATCATCAAAGCTCTTCTCCTTTGTCTGGAGCTCGTAGTCCGCCCTGGTCATTTCCCGGAGAGGCTTCTTCACTTTCGGGATTATCTTCTCTGTCGTAAGCACTCTCCTCTCGAAGTTAAACTTGGTGCGCTTTACCGAGGCGGCTATCTCTTCAGGTCTCCTCCGCTTCAGGTTTTGGAGGAAAGAGATAGGGTATTCTACAGCTCTCGTTGCCAGAGGCAAGTCATCCGTGTTCTGGAGGTCGTCCATGAAGTCTGGTTCCCCCAGCCTAGGGTTCTGCTGAGACGTCTCTCCTGCGGGAAGGGAAGGAGGAGAAACCGGACGGACTTTGGAAGGGGCGGCCGCTTCTGAGGGCGACCGGGAAGTGGAGATAGGAGCGGTTGGTGCTGGAAGGGTTTCAAGCGGCTGAGGCGATGGGTGCAACGGTGAACGCGCGGCTTCGGCACTAACCACGGGTGAAGGGTTTGGGGTTTGACTCAGGGATAGGGAAGCGTTGGGGTTCTGAGCAAACTGGTCGAAAGAATGGGGGCCGCTAGAAGGGTGTGGAGATGGGGAGGAAGATGCGGCCATGACTTGCTCGGATTGAGCGGGAGATGGAGTAGGAGTAGGGCTAGATGAGATCAGAGGGAGTGGGGCAGCAAACGTACTTGCGGGCTCCGCCTGAGCCGATCTTTGGATGGATGTCTGCGATTCTGGTTCCGGCGGCTGGCTCGGGACTGTCCAGAGAAACAATCTCTGGAGCGGCTGAACGCGGCTGCGGCTCTGCGACTGGCTGCTGCACTGTCAGACTAGGTCGCCTGATCTTTTCAACTCTCTTCCTCTTTTTATTTTTCGGAGCGATGGCTGGATCGGGGGAAGGAGATGGAGCAGGTGCAGCGGGCGCTGATGTTCCCACGGTAAACTTGTACCGGGGTTTGACTTGCAGAAGGTCTGCCGCGACCGGTCTGCTCGCTGGCGGCGCTGGCGTCTTTTGTGCCTGAGGAATCACCTCGGGCGTTGCCTTGACTAATTTCTTCGCCTTTTCAGGCGCCGCCTTGGAAGCCACGGGCTGCATTGGGTCCACTTGGATGTCTGTTGGGCCCGCGCTGGCAGTTGCCAAAGTGTACAACTGTTGGGAGGAAGACCCTCCTTTATAACCCTCAAAGGGACCTCGGGGAACGTAATCTCGAAATGCGAAAGGCCGCCAGCTGTCATGGTGCTGGTCATATAGAACTGAAAAGTCGTCATCAACGGCCAGATTTCTCCTGACGGATTTATCGTGCTGCGTGCGGCACCTCATCTTCCAGCATTCAACAATCTTTTCTTTTGGCCAGTTAAGGCCTGCTATCTTGGAGATGAATTTTTTAAATCCTGGAGAAGAGAACTTGTGGTCCGGGTTTCGCTCGGGGTCATATGCTACCTCCTCGCAGTAAAATTCCTGCCACGGAGGCCATGCTTCCATCGAGTCAATCTCCCAGTCGAGGTCAACATGGACCACATCGCATCTGTCTTCGATTATATCCGCCCGGGGGCAGATATGCGTGAACTTTCCCCTTATCCCGTGCGGGTCGTACTTCCAGCGCTGCGGCAACAGAATCAGGCCAATGCGAAAAAGCTCCTGCTCGAGATAGACATGCTGTCCCACCTCTGATATCTCAACGTTCGCCCAGGAAAGAGGGTATGGAAAAATATGGCCCTTTCTCTTTCCCTGGCCGAACTCCTCTTCAACGTAATCCATCTGCCGGGCAACCTCCATCCCAAACTGATGATCCGTGCACCAGTAGGGCAGCAGATGAGGCTTGCCTTTGAATCCGTAGATTCTGACCACAATCCCCTGCGTCAGTCTAAAAACGTCCCCGAGCTTGTGATTCAGCAAATAGCTCGTCATTTCTTGCGGGGGGCGAGGGATCTCACCCTCGTTGAAGACTGACATGACCAAGCCCAGAAAGTTGAAGTTGAACTTGTAGTAGGACCCTTTCCGGTATAGGTCATCCGTCCAATCATAGACGGGCTGTGGCTCTCCCCTCTCATTTACCTTCTTCAAGTTCGGGATCGGCATCCGGGAGTGCAAATGATACAAACATAGCCAAGCCAGGAAAGAACTGAACCGAAATTCAGTTGATCGCTTCTTCTGGAGCTTTACCGAGTCGGAGTGAATGGCATATGCCAGCCAGTCCGCCCAGTCAAAAAAGATAGGGCGCTTCCCACTTCTTTGCGCTGCTGGTTCGTAGGATTCTCCGCATAGGAGACATTCTGCCAGCGCTAACTGATACGGCTGTACCAGTTCGTCTGAGTCGCAGCCGAGGACCCACGCCAGAATGGTGTATAGGTATTTGCTCTGAAACCTTTCCAGGGGTATGGGGCCGGTTGGCCATTGTCCAGTTGCAAGCGGGGCGTTCGGTTCTGAATTGAGGAAATCCCTCATCCTTTTTGTGTGCGTGAAGCGTCCCGCTTGTTCGCCAAGATTTATCTTTCTGACAATCGTCTTTGGAGTCATACTCCAACCCCAGGGCGAAGGCCGGTCGGACGATCTCCTGCGAAGTGCGAACAAGGGTTTACCGCTGGAGCTGCAAATCTGCCGGGTAGCTGGTCTGTAATGTCTGACAATTAGGTCTACCAGCTCCGGGCATTGATGGACGGGAGGGCACAAGAACCGGAAGAGGTTAGACTTGTACGCCGCTCCGAAATGGTGAGAGGGCGAAACCTTGTCAGCCCAATTCTCCACATTTATCCGCAGCTTAGTAAGGCTCATGGAAAACGAGCCGTCCTTGTATCCCGACAGGTAATTGACCGGCGGTGGTGGGGCTTGCCCACACTGTACTTTCTTTGGCCGGGATTTTGACTTTTGCTCCGGCGGTGTCTCACTCCTGAAAACACTTGACTGCGGTAAATCCTCCAGTTCGCGCCCTTCGCTGGATTGCGCTGGCATTGTCAACTTTCCTTTGTCCATCCTTCTGAAACAGCAATAATTAAGATTTCTGGACGCCTGCAACAGATTTCACAGTCGTAGGAATAATTTGCGCGATTTGGCATGTCTGGATGCATCAGTCCCCCTTTTCTAGATAATGACAGCGTCATTAATGTCGCGCAGGAGGGGGTAGGTCGGCTGGCAAGTGAAGGAGTTATGTTTCTTGGGTGGCCGCGCAGGAGAATGTCTTGGAAGATGCACCCCGGCCGCCGCGCCATGCTTCTTTGATTGCACTTTCATTGAAGACTGCGCAATCATTAAATTTAATTTCGAATGTTGCGCCATGGCTGACGTCACTGCCGCAATATGGGCACACTGCTCAAGAAAAAGCCCCTTGGTTCGGAAACCCATCTCAAACCGTCGCAACGCGCCTTGGGCCCACGCTTGGAGCTTTAGAATTTTTTATTCATTTTTTAAACTCATCCAAGCTGCGCTCAGACAACAGGGAGAAGTCGGACTTCGCGCGAAGGTTGGGCGCGATCCGACTTCGCCGCGCAGTCGGACTTCGCTCCAAAGTCGAGCGCAGTCCGAACTGCCACTTGCACTGAGACCGTTTTCCCTTTCTTTTCCTACTGCGCCCGAGGATTGAGCGCAGTCCGACCTTTGCAAACTTCGGAAGAGTTGGCGAGCACTTAGAATTTTATTGCCTCTTAGGATCGGGTGCACGAGCTGCGCTTATAAAATGGAGCGCGTTCGGACTTCGCCCGAAGTTCGGGCGAAGTTCGCACTTCGCGCGATGTGTGCGCGAAGTTCGCACTTCGCGCGCAAGCCGTTTGTGTTCGGACTTCGCGCGCGAAGTCGGACTTCGCTCAAAAAGTGAGCGCAGTCCGAACACTCGTGAATTTGCAGTTTTCTCTTTCAAACTTCGCCTTTTGGCCGGCGCGCAGCCCGACTTCGCTGCGAAGTCGGGCAGCGCGCCAGGACTTAGCCGTTTTTTGCTTTCTTTACTCAAGCAGCCCCTTCACGAACTTCGCTCCTTCTGAGGGGCGACAACAGACTTCGCTGCGAAGTCTGTATTCTCTCCCATGTCGCAGTTTGGCTCAAACAAATAAAAAACTGAAAGCTGGAAACTGTACATGCTGAAAAAGCAAAATGCATAAGGGAAATTTTTACACAGAAGGGCCCATTGGGCACCTTCAGCAGCGGTAAACTTTTAAGTGGAACCCGTTAACGGGGATAGGTAGGAGCTGACCCTCCATATCCCGAAGTACATAAGCATTGAACTGGTTCACCCGGGCAATCTGATAAGGGCCCTCCCAGAGGGCATCAAACTTCCCGTGGTTGCCCGGCTTCGCCTTATATGAGTCCCACTTCAGCACCAGGTCCCCGATTTTAAAAACTCGGGCAGTGGTGCCTTTTGCAAACCAGCCTTGAGTGGCTCCAATATGCTGGGTGAAGGCCTGGTATGCTTTTTCTCTGTCTTCTTCCAACTGCAGAAGTTGGCACAGTCTGTCATCCACCGGGTCTCCACTGCTCCTGTCTTCGTCCAACATCCATAGGGCAGGGATTTCGATGTGGGATGGCATGACAGCCTCTTTACCGTAGACGAGCGCATAAGGGGACGTCTTGATGGATTTCTTGAATGAAACTCTGTCCGCCCATAGCGCCCGGTTCAGGAGTAAATGCCAAGTCCGCTTGTTCCTGTCAATGGTCCTTCTGATGATCTTCAGGAGGTTCTTGTTAGTAGACTCGGCAAGGCCATTCCCCTGCGGGTAGTAATTAGAAGACATCTTGTGATAAATGCCAAGTTTGCCAGTGTACTCCGTGAGTACAGCGCCTGCGAATCCCGGACCATTGTCCGTCACAATTGACTCTGGAACCCCGAACCGGGTAATCAGGCTCTCAAGGAACCTAATGACCGTTTCTTGGTCCGCGTTTTTGGTCGGGATCGCCTCTGCCCACCGTGTGAAGTAATCGGTGGCTGTAAGAATAAACTTGTGTCCGACAGAGGAACTAGGCGAAATCACCCCAATGAAGTCTAGACCCCATTGTTTGGAACGGAGTCTCGGCTCTGAATCAGTTGAAGGGGCGGGGGTGCTTTTCTGTTTCTGTCGACAAACCTCTAGCATTGATCACACTTGGAACAGACCGCATAAGCGTATGTAAATAGAGTGGGCCAATAGTACCCGACTCTAATTATTTTCAAGGCCGTAGGCCTTGCAGAATGATGACCTCCAGGCATCCCGGAATGAAAATCTCCGAGGACCCTGGGCTGATCTGATTTCATGACGCACCGCAACAGGATGCCGTCAATATTTTTGAAGTAAAGCCCCTCGGGGCGAAGAGTGTACTTAAGTGCACCTAGCCGAAATCTCCTTCGTTGTGAGGCGTTCAGGTGATCGGGACATCTTCCGGTGCAGAAATATCTCACCAGTTCATCTGTCCAATCACTCCCCTCCGATAAGGAGTCGGCTAGGTAGATGCTTGTCGCTGTGTCCTCCCACTTACAGGCGGAGATGCCGGCTACAGCGCTTCGGGCCAGCTCCTGACACAAGGCTCGGCCTCTGATAAGCTTTGTGGGCCGCACTTCGATGTCGAACTCCTGGATTTTTGCAATCCATCCTGCTCTCTTGTGACCCGGCTCTCCTTGTATGATGAAGCTTCGAACGTCCGGGTGAATCACGAAGACAGTCGTTTTGCTCTGGGAGACAAAATGCCTGAACTTTCGGAGGGATTTCATAACAGCGTGAACCTGCCGCTCTATAAAGTTGTACTTTTCCTCATGCGGCTGAATCACTTGGCTCGGGAACGCTATGGGGCGCTCCTCGCCATCGTCTCCCTTCTGAGTTAGGACTGCGGCGTAACTTTCCGGTTCTCCCACCGCATACAGGATGAAGTCCTTGGAGTAGTCCGGGTTTATCAACACCGGAGCTTGCGCAATTCGAGCCTTGATTTCCTCGAAGGCTTGCTCTCTCTCATCAGTCCATTCGTAAGTTGTATCTTTTTTCAGCAGTTCGGCCATAGGCTTGATCACCTGTGCGAAGTCCGGAATGAACTTCCGCACGAAGTTAATCTGACCGAAGAAGGACTGCAGCCCTTTTTTATCGATTGGGGCTGGCAAGCGAAGGAGGGCTTATGCTCTGTCAGGGTCAATGGCGAGGCCTTTCTCGGAGATGACATGTCCCAGCGACTTTCCTTCTTTTACCGCGAAGACAGACTTCTTCGGGTTTATAGAAATGCCGAATTCTCGACACCTCTCAAATATTTGCCGCAGGTGGGAAACATGATCCCCTCTTTGGTGAGAGAAAACAGTCATGTCATCAAGATAGATGACAATGATCTTATTGAGCAGCTCTCGGAAGGCCGGGTCCATGGCCCTTTGGAATGTGGCACCGGCATTGGATAAGCCGAAAGGCATGCGGTGATAGGCGAACGTCCCCCATTTGGTGGTGAACGCCGTCTTATCCCTGGTCCTCATCCCTGACCCAAATCTGGTTGTAGCCGGAAAATCCATCTAGAAGTGAGAATCTCTGGGCTCCAGCAACGATGTGTAGAATTTGGTCAATTTGGGGAAGCGGATAGTGGTCCTTGAGGGAAGCCTGATTCAGGTTTCTGAAGTCGACACAGAGACGAATGTCGCCATTCTTTTTCCTCACAGGCACCAAATTCGCGACCCAGGAAGAATGCTTGATGGGGTAGATGATTTTGGCCTCCAACATCTTCAAGAGCTCTGCTTTCATCATGGCCTCAATTTTCGGATTTACGGCCCTCTGCTTCTGTCGGAATGGCTTGGCGCCATCCTCTAGCTCAATGGTATGTTGGATTACATCTCTGTCATACCCCTTCAAATCCTCGTAGCACCAGGCCACGATGTCGGGGAACTCTCGGCACAGTGATCTGATCTGCTCAAGTTCCTCCGAAGTGCAGTCTGTCCCGACCTTGATAGTTTTACCAGGTTCAAGTTCCAGGTCGGCATACTGCGTCGGGTCTACTTTGATCCTGTGAGATATTGCTCTGTCATTCTGATCAAATAGACTCTCCAATGTAATCAGTCCTTTTGGGACATGATTATTTTTTAACTGTATCAACCCCTCATATTGCTCGTCATCAGGGTCTCTACCTTCGATTGAACCAACTTCGTTAACCAAAAATGTGACGATCTCCTCGTCACAATCGAACACTTGCCAGTGGGTGTCCTTATCAGGCACAGAAGGCCTGTAAATAGTGCGAACCGGCTTCGGTTTATGGACAACGTCATCAGCCGGAACGTACCTGGCTCCAACAGACGCCAGAATGTCAGCGTGTTTGTTTTTATCACGTGATATCGCCTTGACATTCAACGAGTCAAACGACTCCATCAGGTCCCACACCCGGTTGCGGTACGCCTTGAGGTAGTGATGTTTGGAGGCGCACTTATTCGTAACTTGGTGACACACCAGCTCAGAATCTCCAAAGATCTGCAGGTGTTTAATCCCCAGCCTCTCCACCTTTCGCAAACCCAAGCACGGGGCTTCGTACTCCGCCGAGTTGTTAGTGCAGCTCCAGGCCAACCTGTAGGTATAGTCCTTCTGGACCCCGGTCGGAGAAACCAGAAGCACCCCTGCACCGGCGCCATTTTTGCATCGCGCGCCGTCAAAGAAAAGCTTCCACAGCTTCTCAGGTGCAGGTCCCACTTCTTTTGCAGCTGACTTGTCAAGCCTCTCGGGCTGTACAACAGTGTAACAACCCTGCTCTGTCTCAATTACGGCATTGAAATCCCGCAAAGAGAACTCATCTTCAAGCTGTAGCACTTCGAGGGCTTGCTCAGTCAGCTCAACTGTCACCAGTTCTTCCTCCGACAGCTGGACCATGCAGTCCAACTCTCCTCCGGGTATCTTCTCTACTAGGAAGGTGGAAGGCTTCTCATTGAAAATTTTCAGTCTCCTTCCTTTGAAGGGCACTTCCATGTGTGAGTAGTCTAGAGACAGGTACCCGCCCAGCTTCGCAGTGAACTCCCGAGAGAGACACATGCCGAAGTAGGGAGCCAGGTCAACGACCACGACCTCTTGGATGACCACAATGTCGAGAGCCTTATGCAGCCGGATAGGGATGTCCTTTATGACACCAAGCTTGTCTTGACGGGGGTGCCGTCTAATTGCGGCACGCCTTGGCTGCTCCGTGTGTACTCCATCCCGATCTCATCGCGAGACGGCCTTCGGCATCACGGTCGTGGAAGCACCGAGAGTCCACCATGCGAGTTGTGTACTATGTGCCCTTGCATCCGTAAAGACGAGATAAAAGGGGGCGGTCTGTTCTTCCCGAGTGGTCGAGGCTGTCGGAGGTTGAACCGGGACAGCGGGTCTGTATCTGCTTGCCGTTCTTCATGTTTTTCAGAGATTCCTGCAGCAGATCCACCTGGCCTGGGAGCAGAAGAGCATCGTACATGCTGATTCTAGCGGGTGTTCTTTTCAACTCGTCTACTATGCTGTAGCTCGAGGTGCTAGCTCCTTCTGCTTCTTTCGCCGGCTCATACTTCGTCCGGTACTGCTGGGTAGCTTCAACTCGCTGTCTCTTGGTCAGAGACGGGTACTTCAGCTTCTCCTGTGCTTGTTCTTTGGTTTCAGCTGGAGGCCGAGGTACGGGAGCTTTAGCCGGAACTGGAGCTTTTGCTATAGGAGGCTTGGCTGGAGCTTTGTCTTTGGATGCCTTCTCCTGGGTTGTGTAGGGCCACAGCCGCTTGTACGGTGGCAGCCCACAGGGCTGCGGTTTTTCTCTTTTGGCATAAACTTGCAAAGGCTTGGCAGCATCTGCAGTTTTCTTTTCTTCCTTGGCGGGCGGCACTAGATTCTCCTTTGGGAGGGCAAAGTTGGCTTCGCCGTCCGGGATCATGTAGAGTTCATCGTCCTCTATGGCGCCGCCGGCAAAGTCCGGATGTAATGCTGGTGCAGTGTGCAGTCTTCCTCCGAATGCGGGTCATTGCACGTAGTGCACCAGTTAACCTGGTCGGAAGGACCAGGCGGGTCTTCTATAGCAGCATTTCTCGGAGGCGGACGCCTCTGCAGCTGGTGCTCTGGGGGTTTGTCTTTTGTCAGTGCCGGGGGCGGATATGGCCTCCTAGGAGCGAGGTCCATCTGGGCCTGCTTCTTCTTCAGAGCGGTCATGTCATTGGACATGGCATGATATCCTGAGGCCAAAGCCCGCACCTCCTGGAGGATTGTATTCTGAATGTTACTGTCAGGAGGCGGCAACTGTGCCGGTGGAGGCAATGCGGCTAATGGAGGAGGATTGGAATAAGGTGCGTACTGCGGAGGAGCGGGGAGCGCTGGAAAATGGGGAGCAGGAGGAGGCGGGTGAGGATAATGCAATTGAGGCGGGCCGTAAGGAGTTACGACCGGCGCCGGATTCCATTGCTGTTGGGGTTGCTGCCCTGATGTGGACGGCGCACCACCAGAAGCGGGAGGATACTGGGATCTGGGGAAGTCGGGATGAATGGGTTCCTGCACCCTGGACGGGAGTCTGCCGATAGAAATAATATCAGCTTCAGCTTGTTGGGCAGCCTCGTACAGAGCAGGAAACTCGTCTATTCTGGCAATCTTCAGCAGCAGGCATATGTCTGAGTTGAAGGATCTCAGATAGTAGTGAGCAGCCATGCCAGCTGAAGGCCGAAGTTCGCGAGGTACCCGTTTCCAGGATCTCGCAAACCTGATGTTAAAGTCAGACACCTCCTCTTGAGGATGTCTCTGGATACTTTGGAACTGATGCAGCAGAGAAGTAGGGTCAGCAGACTCGTTGCATCCTTTCACGAGCCTTACGGCAAGCTGGGGCCATCCTGTGATAGATCCCTACGGCGGCGATCTCCACCAGTAGAGAAGTTTTCCCCTTAGGGAAAGGGCCAACAGACGGGTCTTCACACTCTCGTCAGTAATGGAATGCAATGCGGCCAGGGCAAGGATGTCCTGGATGTGCTCGTACGCCGTCTTGCCGTAGCCGTCGTACGTAGGGATGGACTTCAAAGCAGCAGGGGGCACAGCTTGCTGTCCGACCAGGGCCAAGGGCCCTGTAGAGTCCACCGCCGGGAAGAGATCATCATCATTTTTGCTGCTGGGCAGCCATTTCTTCTTCTTCTCCTCCGTCGGTTGTGTACTCAGTGTCGGTACCTTCCGAGGATGTGGATTCCTCTTCTTCCTCGGCCTCTTCTACTTCGTACTCAGCTCCTCCGACCTCAGCTTCGGCTTCTTCTTGAATTTCAGCCTCGGCTTCGTCGACACGAGCTTGTTGATCAGCCAGCCTGACAACTTCGCCCCGAGCGTTGATGTCCAGTTCGTAGAAGTCGGGGCGGGTTTCTCGGATCCCTTGCTCGCCACCTTCTTGTTTGCATGAAGGTGCTAGGACCGATCTTTCAGACTCAGAAGATATGTTCGTGCAGAGTCGCCAGGTGCTCTGATTTTGAACAGCAATGAAGCGAACACCGGTGCTTCGATTCTGTTTGGGGGTGGGAAACTTCCTTGGCCCACCGAGTGCTCAGAATAAACTGTCAGCCCGAGTGAACACGAGCCTGAGTTTTTCAAATGTGGGACTCCGGGTCCCACCGGGCGTGCCAGAGAAACTGTTGGTTACGAATCTGCCATGAGGAAAGGATTTTGTGTTAATGCGCCCAGATTCGCCCACCAGCTAGAAAGGCCGGAAGGAAGGAATGCCTTCCGAGCCAATCTCCGGAGAAGGCCGGCTCCTTGTGGGTTTTGTGGTTTAAGCTAAGAGTGCAGGAAAGAGATAAAAATGCGGAAAGAATTTACAAATATGATTGGAGTTGGGTGGGGGGAACTAACAGTACAGCAACACACCAATCACCACTACTTACTGCATTATAAGTACAAAGCATAGCCAGAAACTGCAAAGTCTAGTATACTTTCTGTATAGAGCGGTGTACGCACAGCTACAATGGTCCCCTAGCAAACATTCTCCCTACAAGGAGAACTAACAGCACGACAATGCATCAATCACCACTACGTACGGTAACTCAAACAGAAAGCAACCAAGAGATGTCAGATCCAAGTATATGTGTTATGCAGAGAATTTATACGCACAGCTACAATGGTCCCCTAGCAAACATTCTCCCTACAAGGAGAACTAACAGCACGACAACGCATCAATCACCACTACGGACAACAACGTAACACACAACTGAAGGAACTGCTACCACATTTATTCTATGTATCCTCTAATCTATTAAGTTCAAGAGTGCTTGGCCACCAAATGCCGAAGTGAATCAACAAGCCATGACACAAGCAATGCCTCAGGTGTACCTGACCACCAAATGCTGAAACGAATCAACGAGCCGTGACACAGGAAAACGTAAAGCAGACATGTAAAGGAGAGGCAGCATAAAAAATAAAAGCAGTAGAACAGAGCCAGGCATATACTTTATATTTATAAGCAGAAGCACGGTTACAATGGTTCCCTAACAAACATTCCCCTTCCACCACTTTACAATGAAAACGTGGTGGGTATTTATAGCCGAGTCCCTCCCGTTACATTAATGGGCACAAAGTCCCGATCAAACATTGGGTGACAAAAAGCGGCTATGGAGTTACTGATGCTGACCTTTGTCGGACGGGAGCTGCACTGCGAGCATGGTTCCCCCGAAGGCCGGACAGCTACGTGGCGGCGCGTTGGGTAGATCTTCACATCGGCGGGGAATGCGGGCAGGCTGGAGTAGGTAGAACCTCTAATCGGCTTTAAATGAGGCGGCTGGCATAAGTAGTGCAGCCCATGCTTGTCCTTTTGCTCGGCACGTCTTGGCTCAGATCCCGAAGTTGGACACTTGTCGGATGATGCTGTTTGACATGTGTCTGCCTTGAAAGGCAGTTTATCCAACTTCTCTCGGGATAGGAGCGTCATTGGGTTGCGCAGGCAGAAAACAGCGCAGTCGGGAAGGCCTTCATGCCTTGGGTGCATTTCTGAGTTTGTTTCCCTACTGCGCACCTGTCAAGGGCGCACTCCGACTTCGCTGCGAAGTCGGGTTGCGCATAGGTGAAAGCTGATGTCTGCCGCCGTACGGACTTCGCCCTGGAAAGGGGGAGCTCGGACTTCGCCCACACTTAGTCATTTTTCCTGCCAGCCTGCCAGCCTGCTACAAGGTGCGCTCAGAAAGTTGGGAGAAGTACGGACTTCGCACCAAAACTGGGAGAAGTACGAACTTCGCACTTTGTGTTCCTGCTGCGCTCCAACTGGAGGGCGCACTCGGACTTCGCGCGAAGTCGGACTTCGCCCTAACACTTAGCCATTTTTCAGGGCAACTGTTGTCAAATTTGAGATCTGACTGAGGGGCTCAAAAGAAAGGGGGAAAGAATGAGAATGCAGGGAAGAGAGAGAAAGGGAGAGAAGAAGAAAGGGAGAGAGAGGAAGAGGGAAAAGGAAGAGCAGCACTCTTACAAAACTGAAAACATTGCACCCCGTGCAAAATGTGGCAACAGGACCATCTGACCCGGTCATAGGCTTTGGCCATGTCCAACTTCATGAACATAGTTTTCTCCTTAGAAGTTTCCATCAAGTGAATAGCTTCTGTAGCAATAACAACCCCATCCAGGATTTTCCGGCCAGCAACAAACCCTCCTTGCTCCTCAGAGATGATTTTACTCAACCATATCTTCAGCCTCTCAGCAATAATTTTTGTGATGATCTTATACACAACATTGCAGAGAGCAATAGGCTTGAATATATCCAAGGAATTTGCTCCCTCTTTTTTGGGAATAAGCACCACAAAGGTAGCATTTAGGGCCCTTAGCATCTGTTTGTTCTTTTGGGACTCATGGACCACCTTCAAAAGATCAAATTTGATTAAATCCCAAAACTCCTAATAAAACTCAATCGGGAATCCATCCGGGCCTAGGGCTTTCCCTTTTTCATCTTGAATACAACATTTTCCAACTCCTCAAGGGAAATTGGACCCATCAAGTGCTCATTCATCTCTCTAGAAACAATCGAGGGAATACAGTTTAGAATAAGCTTTTCATCCTCATCATCTGAGATGGAGTCCTCCTTGAAGAGAGAGGAAAAATACCTCTTAGTCTCTTCTGAAATATCCCTGAAAGAAGAGAGCAAGGCACCCTAAGAATTCACAAGAGAGGTAATCAGGTTACCATTACGGCGAGCCTTAACTGAGTTATAAAAGAAGGTTGTGTTCCTATCCCCTTCCTGAAGCCAATCTACTCGAGTTTTTTGTTTCCAAAAAAATTCTTCCCTCAGTTCCCATTCAGCAAGGTCTTTCGCAGCCTCAAATTCCTCAATGAGAAGCTCCTCCGTGAGTCCCTGCTCTCTAATCTTCCTTGAAGCTTCTTCCACCCTCCTAAGAGCTGCCAACTTAGCCAAGGAAAGATTCCCAAAATTCAGTCTATTCCATCTCTTCAGTTTATGCTTAACAAATTGTAGCCGCTTCATTAAGGAATACATAGCGGTTGTAGACAGGCACATTGAGATATCCTTAATTGCTGAACCAGTTTTGATATTATGGGTTATATTGTAAATGCACGCAAAGTGTTTGACGAAATGCACGTGCATATATTTTAATGTTGTAAAGTGCAATTTAATATTGTACGTAAAGAATAAAGTCATATTAAGTCATTTATGTCGGCTAAATAAGCTATTTTGTCATGTAGTGGAAATGAAATGTAATGCAAAGCAAATGCACATGAAATGTAATTTGAGGGTAGTTGCAAGGTAGTTGGAGAACATAACTACTTGGTGGGTGTATAAATAAACCCCCCCCTCATTCATTAGAGTGGCTCCAGATTGGTATGTGTGAGGATTGATGCCTATGTGCAGAATACAGTCCAGTATTATATGCAGCCAAGAAGGATGTTCAGCCTAGGGTTGGATGGTTGATAGGTAGAAGAGGTATTGCAGGGCAGTCACGCAGATTGATGGATTAGTGTAGTCCAGTCCTGTGTACAGCCATGAAGGATATGTTGGCTGTAGATTGTATTGCTGAAACTGTAATGTTGTATCACTCATGCCATTATTAATATAAACTGCTGTATTTACTGTTATTTCTGCCATTACTGCTGTTATTAATGCTGTTGCAGGATTTCTGTGCATTATTATTGCTATACTACAATGCTTGCAGATCTGTAGTTTATTACGTGGAAAGGGAACTGTTGTGAATATGTAAAATCCCTTTCTACATTCTGGCATCGTTGTTATTACGAAATTGGGTCTAAATTGGTGACATAGGGTTTGAAGAAGTGAAACCCTTGGGAAGACGTGCAAACGAAAACAACCCAGTGCGAAGACGGAGGGGAAGACGTACCGGAATTTTTTGTGTTTGCAGATTAAAAGACGTGCACGCCAATCGGAGGGAAAAATCTAAGTGAGATTTTGCAGGTGGGAAGTCGCAGAAGTCTGCAGATTTGACGTCTAAGGCCTGACGTCTTGAGGCCTGACGTCTGCAGTGGAACGACGCATTGCTGAGAGAAACGACAGGACAGGTACAAGGATCACCAAGAGTCAAGGAAGACATTGATATGTTGAGTGGATGGTAATACCTGAACACGCGGCAGGAAGGTTGCAGAGGAGTGCAAAGGACGGGAGTCAGGCACCAGAGCAACAACACGCGAGGGCTCAGGAAGGAAGACCAAGGCCACAATCAACATCCCAGCGAAGGAAGTCGCGAAGTAAGGATACATAGGAAGTTGAGAGACGACTGTTTGGTGAAAATAAGATACCTAAGACTAAAAACACCCGACGAGGAGCAGCATAGCAGAAACCCCACCAATGGATAACATAGACACCCAAGCATTGGAGAATTTGCCACTTTTCACAGGAGAAAGGAAGGAAGACCCGATTAGGCATTGGAGAATTTGTCGTATGGAGTGGAAAGCGATTGGGCAGAACAATGAAGGAGATTGGAGGAGGTGGTTTTCTGCAACGTTTCGAGAATCTGCAATAGACTGGTACATATACTTATCGCAAGCTAAGTTCCAGACATGGGAAGAGTTGCGTGATGTATTTGTGGAAGAATTTCGATCATATGATACTGACGAAAATTATAACATTCAAGGAGAGAAAGAGCCTGTTTGTTATTACAATCGAAGGGTGAGTAGGTTGTTTGACTATGTGGAGAAAGGCCACTCAGAGGAATCAAAGATTATGTGGTTCATAGATGGACTTCTCCCTATGTACGAAAGGAAGATGAAGATATTTCATCCAAGATCATACCAAGAGGCTTTGGATTATGCCTTGACTTTGGAAAGAAATGCAAAAATCTTACCGATGAAGGAGACTTGGACAACTAGAGAATGCAGTCAGATGGCGACGAAGGAGACGTCTGAGGTGCAGACGTCTGAGCAAGAGTTGTCTGATGTGGAGATATCTAAGGTGCAGACATCTGAGCAAGAGTCGTCTGAGCAAGAGCCGTCTGAGAAAGCACCGTTTGAGGTAGAAAAGTTTGAAGTGCATCTGTCGGAGGAGTCGTCTGAAGAGAACCCGTCTGGAGTGGAGCCGTCTAGAGGCTACACGTCTGAAATCTACCCGTCTGAAGGAGTTAGACGTCTGGCAAACCACTCATCTGGCAATCCGTCAGCCCAGACGTCTGGCAGTCCGTCAGCCCAGACGTCTAGCTATCTAGCCCAGACGTCTGGCCATCCAGCCCAGACGTCTAGCCGTCAAGCCCAGACATCTGGCAATACGTTAGTCCAGACGTCTAGCCGTCTGACCCCGACATCTGTCCGTCTGTTTGGTCATCCGTCTGGCCACTCGTTCCAAACATCTAGCAACCTATCTAGATGTCCAGCCCATCTATTTGCGACATCTACCCTTACCCGTCTGAGACGTCTACCTGTGTGCAATCTTTCCGAGACGTCTATCCGTCTGAGCCGTCTAACCCGTTTTCCTAGACGTCTAGACATGGTACCTATTAGACTTATCAATCCGTCTGAGGTAGAGTAGTCAGAGCAATCGCCATCAGAAGTACAAACCGATAAGGGGGATGTCTATCAGAGATTGATAAGAAGCCAGTTGGATCAAGAAAGCAGTGAATTAGAGCTGAGAGGAAGCAGTTTGAATGAGTTGAATGAAAGCTTCCAAATGGTGGATGAGAAGAAAAATTTAGTTTGTACAGTGAGGCTTTCAATGGTTTTGTTGTTGAGGTTTTGGGGCTTCGCCCCGAACCTCGCGAGGGACGCTGCCCCTCGACCTCGCAAGGGACGCTGCCCCTCGACCTCGCAAGGGGACTCTGGCCCCCTTGATCCCCGACACAGATAGCGGAGGGTATTACCGATCATGTTCATGATGTTGATGGCATTGCTCATGCTAATAATATGGTTTATTGCAAAAAGTGAAGTGCCTATTCAGAGAATGTTGGTCATGTTGATGTTACACATACTTGTAGCAGAAGAAGTGCACAATCAGAGAATCAGATGTTGTGAGCAGTCTCAAGTAAAGTTTATTGCCAAAGATGTATGGAACAGGAACAAGAGGAAGGAGCGTGACAAGAGATCCTGTTGCATTGCTCAGTACTTCTATTCCCAGTGTTTAGCTCGTGTCGTTGAGGACAACGACCATTTAGAGGAGGGAATAGATGTAGACAGGCACATTGAGATATTCTTAATTGCTGAACCAATTTTGATATTATGGGTTATATTGTAAATTCACGCGAAGTGTTTGACGAAATGCACGTGCATATATTTTAATGTTGTAAAGTGCAATTTAATATTGTACGTAAAGAATAAAGTCATATTAAGTCATTTATGTCGGCTAAATAAGCTATTTCGTCCTATAGTGCAAATGAAATGTAATGCAAAGCAAATGCACATGAAATGTAATTTGAGGGTAGTTGCAAGGTAGTTGGAGAACATAACTACTTGGTGGGTGTATAAATAAACCCCCCTCATTCATTAGAGTGGCTCCAGATTGGTACGGGTGAGGATTGATGCCTATGTGCAGAATACAGTCCAGTATTATATGCAGCCAAGAAGGATGTTCAGCCTAGGGTTGAATGGTTGATACGTAGAAGAGGTATTGCAGGGCAGTCATGCAGATTGATGGATTAGTGCAGTCCAGTCCTGTGTACAACCATGAAAAATATGCTGGCTGTAGATTGTATTGCTGAAACTGTAATGCTATATCACTCATGCCATTATTAATATAAACTGTATTTACTGTTATTTCTGCCATTACTGCTGTTATTAATGTTGTTGCAGGATTTCTGTGCATTATTATTGCTATACTACAATGCTTGCAGATCTGTAGTTTATTACGTGAAAGGGAATTGTTGTGAATATGTAAAATCCCTTTCTACAGCGGTGCCATGAGGAGGTTTGCCAATGGTCCACCAGCCTCGCATGAAATCATGAAGCTTAGGATCGCGAAGCCACATAAGTTGAAACTTAAAGGAAGGATTCTTCTTTAGCCCTAAATCCAAAGCAGAGAGTTTGATAGGCCAATGATCAGATCCCCTACCCTCCAGAATCACAAAACTAGCACTTTTGTTATTACCCATCCAAAAACTGGAGATCAGAACCTATCCAGTCTCTCTGAGATGGAGTCTTTCCCACATCTTCTATTGTGCCAGGTAAAGATCCCATAATTTGGCTTGATGTCAACCAAGTTCAAGGCCCGGATATGAGCATTGAAGACAAAAGAAAAAGGCTCAAGACGATCAACCCCACCGCGTTTCTCCTCCAGACAAGTGATAGAGTTGAAGTCTCCAGCCAAAATCCATGGGTACAGGGGAGCCATATTTCTCACAAAGCAAATGTGCTCCCACAAATTAACTTTACCGTTGTAATCAACAGGAGCATACATATTTGTAAGTAGGATGGTTTCACCAGATTCATTATCTTGCCCGATCATCGAAATAGACCATCTGCTGGAAATCCAAGTAAGAGGGGATATCTTAACCGGATCCCATAAACAAGCAACACCACCAACATATCCACATGCACCAATACACTAGCATTGCCCCCTTCTCCACAACTTGGGAGCAATATTGAACATATTATCAGTAGCCAATTTAGTCTCCTGAATAAACACCACATCCGAAGAATGTACGTCAACCAAATCACGTACAACTTTTTGTCTGGGGATTTTGTTCAACCCCCTTACATTTCATGAAAGGATAAACATTTTTGTGGGTTAGAAAAATGGGAGTCCAATGTTCTCACCAAGCCCGAATCCACCAAAGTCTCCCCCATTAACTTAATTTTATCTTGGTCCTTCTTTCGACCCACCTTCATATTCTTATCCGAAGCACCTTTTTAATTATTTTCTGCTACAATCCCAACACCATAGGAGTTTTGCAGTCCAAGGATGACGGCATCGGTTCTTGAGTAGGAGAGGGCATAACTAAATCTATGCCACTTTCCAAAATAGTTTCCCTTCTAGGGCTAGATCCAACCATATCACCTATACTCGGATCCAAAGCCCTTTGTTCTTCATTTAAACCCCCTAGATCTGATTCCTTAAGTTCCACCTCAAGAAGAGACATCTGATTCGGCCCTGTTATATTTGCATCAGGTAGTGACGTTTTAGGTATCTCCATGCACTAATCAAGATCATCTAATATTTCAAAACGGTTGAGTAGAGCATCTGGCTAGCTATCCTTAAGGTCTTTGTTTTCCCTTCTTCCTCTGTTTCGAGGTTTTACCAGATTTTAGCCTTCCTTATCCCGTTCCCCTTCCTTTATTGGGGCTTTTCCTTTATCCAAATTTTGTACAGATCGAGAGGGCCCAGGATTTGAAGCCACGGGCAGGACAAACTTAGAGCATTTTCTTTGTAGCTGGCCATATTCATGGCAAATCTGGTAGCGAAATGGAAGAGCTTCATAGTCAAGTTTTTGAACCCATGTAGTCGATCCAAACTGTATTTCAACAGAATCTGGAATAGGATTTTTTAAATCAATTTCAACACAGATACGGGCAACAGAGATTACCTTTTTATCCATCGTCTGTTGTGACAGTCCAACCGGCTTCCCAAGAAGGGCAATCTTATGCAAGATGTCAGTTCTCCAGCATTCCAACGAGAGCCATGGAAGCCGAACCCACACTGGAACCCGCGACGGCCGCTCCTCTGACAGGTTGAAACCCACATGCCAGGGTTTAAGAAAGAGTCCCGCTTGGTTACAGAAATAAGGACCCCCTTCAAATGCTTTGTTACGATCCGCAAGACAAGAAAAAACCACCATAAAATAGCTATTCGCACTCAACATCACCTCCACGTCACCTTGAGGGTTCCAAGTCTTCCTGACCCAAGCCTCCACAAAGGGAAGAGAAATTTGAATGCCCAAAAATTTGCCAATAAGCGCATGTTTGGTTAAATACTCCACATCTTCCGCCATCGAGTCTGGTTGAACCGCTAGAACCAGCCTGGCTTCACATCGTTCCAAACATCCATTGTTCTTTAACAAGCGGTTTCTGACATGCACTGGGAAATCCTGTTCCTTCCAATTATTTTCAGATGAAAAAATGTTCCTAGCATGCATTCTTTGTGACGGGCCCGATGCCATCACAACATTCCTCCAATTGTTCAGACCTCCTCTAGAAACCGTTGCCATCCCCGCAAAGCAGTTTTTCCTATGTGATTATTTCCTTTCATCATTAGTTGTGACTTTTAATTTTAAATTGGATAGCCACCTTCCTTTAAAAATTTGAGCTTGAGGCTTTTCTTTTCCCTTTTGGTCATTTGTCTTTTACAATTATAAGTGTTGTTCTTACAGTGTTAATCCCATCACAGTAGCATCACACTTGATGGGCATATGGTTTAAAAAATACAAAGCTCCTCCCATGCACATGGTCCAACACCATTTCCAGATCATAAATAGAGTATGGTGTCACACCACCAGATTGGCATGCCCAAAACTTATGGAGTTCTATGGAATACCTCATGTGTCTTTTGCAGACCACCACAAGCTGGGTGGAGTTTCCTGAGCTGGCCAACAAATTGAGCATTTTGTTTATCAATATAAATATTTGAACATGAGGTGTATGAACTGGTTTCTATGCAAGCAAAAAACACAATAATGCAGAAAAACAGTAACACAAATTTTACGTGGAAAACCTGCAATGTGCAGGAAAAACCACGGGGCAATGGCAGCTTGATCTTTTATTGATTTCGGCAGAATTACATTCAATCAACATTTTTACATGCAAGGGGTCATTCCCCTTTTATAGAAAAAACAAACTGTACGTCTCCTCTCTCAAAGGAAGAGTCCAAAAAATTGTTCATTTTCTCTTCCAAAGGAAGAGTCCAAAAAACTGTCTGTTTCCTCTTCCAAAGGAAGAGTCCAAAAACCTGTTTGTTTCCTCTTCCATAAGCTGCACTACCATGCACCTCTTTGCTGAAGAACATTGGAGATCTGGATATCGACTTCACCTCCTAACATTCTCCCACTTGAAGTCGATATACAAGAATTCTTTGCCTATGTTTTCCATCCAGGTGCCAATTGCCCAATGCTGCCCTTATCACATTTTCAGCAAGCCCGGAGAAGTTCTGCACCACTCAAACTTCTCTGTCTTGACCGGCTTAGTAAGCATATCTGCAGGATTCACTTCAGTGTCGATTTTCTGCAACAGAATCCTACCTTCTTCCACCACATTTCTTATAAAGTGGTACTTGACATCAATGTGTTTCGTGCAATCATGGAATGTTGGGTTCTTCACTAGCTGAATAGCACTTTGGCTATCACAATGCAACATAATTTTCCCTTGCATTACCTTGAAGTCACCCAACAGTCGCTCTAGCCAAATTGCCTCTTTGTTGGTAGGACTCGCTGCAATATATTCTGCTTCAGTGGTTGATAAAACCACCACATACTGCAACTTAGAATACCAACTCACAACTCCAACAAGAGTGAAAGTATATCCTGTAGTGGACTTTCTCCCATCTCTATCTCCACCATAATCAAAATCCACAAAACCTTAACTTGCAAACTATCTGATCCGTGGTAAATAGCAGCATCTAAAGTGCCTCTTAAATATCTGAATATCCACTTCACCGCATTCCAATTCTCCTTACCAGGATTTGCCATGTACTGGCGGACTACTCCCACTGCTTGGGCAATATCCGGTCTGGTGCTCACCATGGCATACATGAGGCTTCCTACCGCTGATGAATACGGTACACGAGACATGCTTGTCTTCTCTGCTTCTGTTCTAGGACACTGGTTGGAAGACAACTTTAAATGTGAAAGAAGTGGGGTAGTGACTGGTTTTGCATTCTGCATATTGAAGCGCTGCAGAATCTTTTCTATATATGACTTTTGACTTAACCGGATCTTTTTTCCTTTTCTGTCCCTGTGTATCTTCATCCCTAAAATTTGGTTTGCTGCTCCTAAATCCTTCATTTCAAATGTCCTAGCCAACTGAGCCTTAAGATCAATGATTTTCTTCATGCTAGGGCCTGCAACCAACATATCATCAACATACAATAGCAAATTTATATAACTGTCATCATTAAAACTTTTATAGTATGCACAATGGTCAGCTTCACTCCTGCTGAAACCTTGGCTCTTCATTAAGGTGTCAAATTTTCTGTACCACATCCTTCCCATCTGTTTCAACCCATACAGATATTTCTTCAGTCTGCAAACCAAATGCTTTTTGCCTCTTTCTTCATAGCCCTCAGGTTGATCCATATAAATCTCCTCCTCAAGATCACCATGCAGGAAAGTAGTCTTTACATCAAGCTGCTCCAGTTCTAAATCCTGTGCTGCTACAAGTGCAAGTAAAACTCTAACAGTAGTCATCTTCACAACTGGAGAAAAAATTTCATTAAATTCTATACCTGACTTTTGCACATAGCCTTTAGCAACCAAACAAGCTTTATAGAGTTCCAACAACCCATCGCTGTTTTTCTTTACTTTGTAAACCCACTTGTTTCAAACAACCTTTCTTCCAAGTGGGAGATCCACAAGTTCCCACGTTTTATTCTTGTGAAGTGCCTTGATTTCCTCCTCCATGGATTTCCTCCACTTTTGTGCATTCTCAGACTCTCTAGCTTCCTTAAATGAACTAGGCTCACCATCATCAGTTAACAAAGCAAAAGAGGACTGATAAACATGAGAATACCTTTCCGAACACTTTTGTGGACGTGTAGATCTTCTAACCCAATGATCTGTTGATTGTGGCTCTCGGTCTTGTGACTATTGTGGCTGCTCTACTTGTTGTTCTGCATGTTGGTCAAAAAATTCAGCATGTTGCATGCTGATTTTCATTTTCATCTTCGTTCATGTCTACTTCAACTGGTACAACATTAGGTGTTTATTGTACCTCCTTCCTTTGCATGGATTTTTCATGAAAAATAACATCTCGGCTAATAATTACCTTGTGGGCAGTAGGATCCCACAGTCTATACCCCTTTACTGCATCTCCATAGCCAAGAAAAACACATTTGCTTGACTTTGGGTCAAGTTTGGACCTTTTTTCTTTAGGCAAATGGGCAAATGCATCACAGCCAAAGGTACGCAAATGAGAGTAATCAAATGGCTTACCACATCAAACCTCCTCTAGAATCTGTCCATCCAATGCAGCTGTAGGTGACCTGTTAATGAGGTACACAATTGTATTAACAGCCTCTGCCCATAACTTTTTATCCAACATGGATGCGCTGAGCATGCTTCTTGCACGTTCCATGATTGTGCGATTCATCCGCCCAACCGCACCATTTTGTTGAGTATATGGTACAGTCTTCTAGTGCTTAATTCCTTCCTGCGTACAAAATTTATCAAATTCCTTGGAGCAATATTCACCCCCATTATCTGACCTAAGACATAAAACAGGCTTGCCTAAACTTTTCTCTACTCGAGTTTTGAACTCTTTAAATTTTTGCAAAGCTTCCGACTTCTTCAAAAAATAAACCCACACTCTCCTAGAATAATCATCTATAAAAGTCAAAAAATAGATGGCACCATTTAAGGACTAAGTGGGGATTGGTCCAAATATATCCGAATGTATAAGTTGCAGAAAATCATAACTCTTACTAGGGCTTGCAATAAACCGAACCCTCTTTTGTTTACCAAAAATTCAGTGCTCACACAAGTCTAAATTGCAAGACTTAATCCCAGAAAGTATACCTTTGTCATGCAGAATTTTCAGACCTTTTTCACTCATATGGCCTAGGCGTTGATGCCATAGCATTACTGCATCCCGAACAGTTGCTGCTACTGCATGGTTTGTCACCGTATCACCGCATAAATGATATAGGGTCCCATAAGATTCTCCCTTTGCTACTACAATAGCACCTTTGGTAATTCTGCAATAGTTTTTATCGAAAGTGACAGAAGACCCTAGCTTATCTATCATATTGATTGAAAGCAAATTCTTCCGCAAATCTGGCACATGTCGTACATCACATAACATCCTTTCTCTACCATCGTCCAACCTAATCCTTATGTCCCCTCTTCCCACAATTTCTAAAGGGTGATCATTACCCAAGTAGACCTTACCACCACTATATGGTTGATATTTGTCAAACCAGTCTCTGTGAGGAGACATGTGGAAAGATGCACCCGAGTCCAAAACCCAGTATATAAAATAGATCTGTTGTTGCTGATATAGAAAGCCTCACATGTTGTCGTCTCTCCAGAATTTACTGTACTAGCCTCAGCTGATGGCTGAAATTGCTTTTCACCATTTTTTTTCCTTTTTTAACTGCCAACAATCCTTTGAGTGCCCTAGCTTCCCACAATGCCAACACTTCCCTTTCAGCTTGCGTCCTTTAGACTTAGATATGGACTGTGATCTACTTTGTTGACTCTTCTTGAAAGGTCGACCTCTCACAGCTAGGGCTTCATTGGTTGAGGGTTCCAAAGATGTTTTCCGCCTCAACTCTTCTGCCAACAAAGTGGCTACCACATCATCAAAAGTTAGAGCTCTTGATGATGAATTGCTGATGGTCATCACCAAATGATCCCAAGTCTCCGGGAGCAAACAAATTAGGGTGATAGCTCTGTCCTCATCCTCCATCTTCACATTAACTGAAACCAGTTTACTGATAAGGGTATTAAACTCATTCAGGTGATCTGCCACAGTTGGACCCTCCATCCTCAGGCTGTAAAGTTGTTTTTTCAGAAAAACCTTATTTGTTGCAGATTTCGTCTCATACAACTTTTCAAGCTTCTTCCAAAGGGCTTTTGCGGTCTTTTCTTCAACAACATTGAACAAGACGGAGTCCGCTAGGCATAGACGGATTGTAGAAACCGCCTTCCTATCCAGCGTTGCCCACTCCTTATCTTTCATGCTGCTTGGTTTACTCGCGACCCCTTTCAAGGCTAGGGCTTGGTCATTTTGATCCAACAAATCCTCCACCTTCATCTTCCATAGGGCAAAGTTCCTGGCATCAAACTTTTCAATCTCAAACTTGGTTACACTTCCAGTCATTGTTGCAGCTCCCACTCGCACAAAACCCTAGGCTTTGATACCAGATGTTAGAAAAAATAGCAAAATTTTGTGCAAGCAGAAAACACAATAATGCAAAAAAACAGTAACATAGATTTTACATGGAAAACCTGCAATGTGCAGTAAAAACCACGGGGCAATGGCAGCTTGATCTTTTATTGATTTCGGCATAATTACATTCAATCAACATTTTTACATGCAAGGGGTCATTCCCCTTTTATAGAAAAAAAAAAAAACTATTCGTTTCCTCTCCCAAAGGAAGAGTCCAAAAACTGTTCGTTTCCTCTTCCAAAGGAAGAGTCCAAAAAACTGTTTGTTTCCTCTTCCATAAGCTGCACTACCATGCACCTCTCTGCTGAAGAGCATTGGAGATCTGGATATTGACTTCACCTCCTAACAGGGTGGAGTTTCCTGAGCTGGCCAACAAATTGAGCATTTTGTTTATCAATATAAACATTTGAACATGAGGTGTAGGAACTGGTTTCTTCATTCAATCTCTACCCATTACACCTTCATTTACATGGCAAAGCATTTCACAAATGCAAACCTATGGCATTGGAATTTTTAATATTCATTATTCTCTGTCGTTAAGAGTGCAAATGTTTATTTTGACTCACTTTTATGCTTGTAAGATATACTTTCTAATGACTCCAGTATGACAAGTGCAAGGATTTCACAGTTCAAAGGTCATGGTTTATAAATAGCATATTATATTAGTATATATACCTGTATGTATCTAGTGTAAATCATGTAGAATTTTGTTATGTCTTAAGTTTTCTGTTAAAACATGTTTCTCCTGCAGGCTAGGCTCTTTTGGGGTTACATAGGTCTGTTGTAACCTATAAGTTTCTCAAAACTATTTATTAGTGCCATCCTTTGGAATATTAGGCCAAGAGAATATAAGCATGTGATATTGATTTCATAGTGCAAGGTCTGGATGAGTAAGCAGGCTTGTAAGAGGAAGGCTGGCAGGTGAACTTGTGCCATCTGCTGATTTAGATAGGAATTTCCTTGTTTAATTTTCAGGAAGAGTAAAATGGTCATAGCATCTCTTGTAAAATACTTATCTGTAAGTTAGAGTTTTTAATTCTTAGTTTCCAGGCATGATGCTGTTACACAAGCCCTTCTGGACCAAGTAAATTCAAGATACTTGAAACAGTGAATCTTGAAATTTAATTGCTTTTGAGTCACTTGTACACATGCCTGGGCTGATATGTATTTTTTTTTCTTAAAGTACAAAATGGGACATTGTCGCATTGGACTGTTCATTTTTCCCAATTTCATCTCTTCTGATGCCATAGACAATAAATTACAATGGACACGGACATTATTATTATTATTATCATCATGCATGGATGATGTCGTGTTTCCAATAATTGTTGCAGATGGACGGCATATTGTTTAACTATCAGACTTGGATTTTATGCAGTAAGATATGTACGTGATTCAATTATAATCCATCACCATATAACTACCATTATCCCTAATGTGGGGTTGCAGGTAAGACCTGAGTGATGTTAATATATTCCCTCTTTGTTTCTTGCAAAATCTTTTTTGTAATGGGTAGGTTCACAACTATGGATATAATGGCATTTTGCAGATTTGGAGAGCATCACTGGTTTTAGCTGATTTCATCCTGCACTCCATAAATACCTCTAATTATCTCAACGATGTGATTGCACTAGAGCTTGGAGCTGGGACCGGTACACTATCATACAGAAACTTTAAAAAACTGATCTCTGAAAACTCGTAGAGACACTTCTGATATGCAGACAGATTTAATATGCTGTTTATTTTTATTTGGTTTACACATAGAGAGCAGCAAAGCATATATTTTTGTGTATCTGACATTAGATTTTGCACTCTAGGAAACATGTTTTTGGAACTCATGTTTATGAAAATATGTTTCATAGGTCTGGTTGGCATTTTACTTGCCCGTGCCGCTCGCACTATTTTTATTACAGGTCAGATATCAGCTTGTGATATTTAAAATGCTTTATCCTCTTCATTTCCCTTAAAATTCTAGTGGCCACTTTACAAATATACTGCAAACAAGTTGTTTAAAAATGCATAATGTTAAACTCTGGAAAATGTTAAACATGCTACTTTCAGTGAGGAGACAAGATAGCTTAGATGCCCTTTATGCTTTAGAGGATCCAAAGTCTTAGTTATAGATGCATTTGATGTATTTCTTCCTCTTTAGGTCGCTACTAAGCTGGTAATATGAGGGTGATTGCTGGTATTTTTGGTTTCAGCTTGTCACTTGGATGTTTATGCATATATTTTGGCTTGACATTGTATTTTGATGAATCATCAATCTTTCTGGAAGCCATAAATGTTATATTTTTCATCTTAGGAAATATGATCTTCTAAGTTACGTTATTGCAATGAATTGGAAAATTATAAATCTACATGTTGCTACAGTACCATACCATGAATCTAGGTTTTCAAAATGCCGGATGTATCCATGTTCATACTCTTTTAAAAGTTGGACAGAATGCATTATAAACATGACAATACCTTCCATATTTGTCTGCGTAGACCATATGGAACAGGAAAATAGGGGACAGGTTTGTTTCATATGACAAAATTATCAAATACCTTAGAGTCTTCCTTTGTCTACTTCGCTATTGCTTAAAGACGAAAAATCAAAATACTCTCAAGATAAATTTATTCTATTCATTGCTTATCATTGCTGTCACTTAGCTGCAGACAAAGGAGAAAATATTCTTGACAACTGTTCTAGCAATGTTGATCTGAACTTGCATACACACAAATACAATGAGAAGTCAGTTCGGGTACGTCAGTTGGATTGGAAAGAACCATGGCCTCCTCAAGAGATTCAGACTGAAAATTTTCCAACAAGGTAAGATTAACTATGTTAAATCTTTGATAACAGCATACGTTTGCATTAAGCATATTCTAAGAAAATATGGCTGCATCATTTGAGATAATTGCTTCTAATTTAGAGATTGAAGAGGTGATAGCTGTCAATGTATCCTATCATGTTTTCATTTGAAGGATCATTGCATCAGATATTTATTAATTGCCTCCACTAGTTGTTGTCCTGCAAAATAATTGCTGATCAGGTCCATAGATGATCAAGAGTTCTAGCAAAGTCATAGGACAAGAAATTTTCAATATGTCACTTTGTTTATTCTCTTTTGGGAAATGAATATTAATATTTGCTAAGAAACCTTACCATGAATTAGCTTTCCATGTTGTTATGAATACAGACATTCTTGGACTTCATCTGACATTGAAGAAGCAGAAGCAGCATCTGTATTAGTGGCTGCTGATGTTGTTTACAGTGATGAGTTGACAGATGCCTTCTTCGGAGTGTTACATAAACTAATGACTCTTGGGTCAAAAAAGGTATGACTTGCCTCCATTTATCTATTTGGATTTAATCCTTGCATTCTCTAACATCTTTCACTTTTCTTGGTTTACAACCAGGGAATCTGAATGAGTGATACAATAGCTTATGTGTAGGTGTTATTTTTGTCATTAGAAAAGCGTTATAATTTTACTATGGAGGACCTTGACATTGTTGCTCATGGCTATCAACATTTCCGTACATTCTTTGTAGAGGAGGTGCCTGAATCCACAACCACAGGCAAGTAGATATGTTAGTTCTTGTTTATTGCTTGAAAATACTTTCATTACTTCAAATTTCAGAATGAATTCTTAATTGTGAAAATATTCTCAGGATATGCAAGAAAGCCTTCCCAAAAAGAAGCAGGCATTGCAACTCCCTATTTTATTGGGAAGTGACTTGATACAGAAAGTATACCTCAATATGTACAAGAATATGATCGAGGAGGTGACTTAGAGCTATGGGAAATTAGAGCTCAGCCACATGAATCCACTTAGGGTGAAAGGTTTGACATCAAAAATGAAAAATATGAAATAGTGGAAGTAATTACATGGAGCATTTTAAATACAAATTAGGGTCTCTCTCACACACACATATGCTTGTGTACAATCCAAAATCCATAGACATATGTCTCATAAGTTGCATCTAGCATGCTATCATGTAGATTGTAATTTAATCATTCTTAGCATCATATGGCTAAAGGACTGACTTATGATAACGAACAAGTCAGCATCTCTTAGGAGCTTTTGAGTTCTACTCTAGGGCAGCAGGTTCAACTATTGGAGAATGTGGAGATCTAATAAGAGATTGCTAATTTAAGGTCTTACTTTCTACATGGGCTTGGGCATGATCACTAATGATGTGATAGAGTTTGAGGAATAAAACTTTGAAATTGCCTCAATACAAATTTGGTGATCCTAAGGCAATTCAGGTTCCTTTATTGGCATAACTCAAGGTATTTGTGTTAGCCCTAGCTAGAAAATTCAATATTTATTCTAAGAGCCTAATAGGTTGCTATGTTTTTCTTGATACTATTAGTTTTTGCCATGTTAAAAGAATAGCTGACGATGTGGTAGATGATTTTACCAATTGGTATGCTAATATGATTTGAGCCTAACCAAAATAGATGAAGAGTCATTCCATCATTTAATTTTGGTGATACCTTAACTTTAGACATGGGGTTTGTGGACATTTCTTGAGATTTTATAGGCCATTTGAAATTTTGAAATAAATGAGTTTATAAATGAGGCACCTCTCAGCATTCCTTTACAAAGCAATCAATTTAGGATTTTATTTACTCAATTGTCTACTTCTTGTAATGTGTATGAAGTGGTCACCACCACTTTAATCTTTATTGGGTTTGGCCATGAAAAAGCATTGCATGATATCAAGGGATGCATTCTTAGGTTTAAAGCTTTGATGTAGTTTGTAATTTGAAAGGTGGCTTTGGGTGACATCTTTATTTTACATTTTATGCATATTCCTTTTATCCTAGTTTATTTTTTAGTTATAAGCACTTGTATTATCTTTTATTATTAGCACTGTTTAACTCTATCTCTTGTAAGTTGAATATTGTAGAATGTATTGATAGAATTTGTAATTGTACTTGTTAATTAGTCTATAAAAGAATGTTTTTTAATGAAAGAATTATTATGTTGATCATCTTTGTTTTGCTTCATCTATTAATTAGAAAATCAAAATTGCATAGGGTTGTCATGTCTTGCTATTCCTAAACAATTGAAAAGTGATTTTTTTAAAGAATAGTCTCATTAGAATATACTAGGTAGAATGGAAGGATAGAATATTGCAAGTTAGAATGGAAGGATAGGCATACTTGAAATTATTGCATAGGTAGAATATCGCTTTACACTCGCTTCCTCAAATGAAATTGTAAAGCCCCACGAGGTAGAATGGAAGGATAGGCATACTTGAAAGCCCTAATTGGAAGTTAGGATTACTTAGCTAGAAGTATGGATGCCCAAGTTGGAGATATGAGGAAGAACAAATTATATATAAGTTTGATACAAGGAGTAGATATTGCACGATATTGCACTAGAAGTGATTATCAGGATAAGGTGATCAAGAATGATGTAATGGTTCTTAAAAGCAGATGGTTAATATGTAAGTTTCATAGATATTGCTCAGGGTTTTAAGAGATTCAAAATTGGATCAAGTGGAAGTGGGGATTGAATTCAAATTACTTTGAGACTTTTCTTCCTAAAGGATTTTCCTTTTCTTCTTTGAAATCAGATATAATATATTGGGCGGATGGTTTGGGGGGAGAGATGCCTTTTATTTAAGACCATGGAGTGAAAATTTCTTTATCAAGACAAAAACTATTAAAAAGCTTTTGATGTGGGTTAGGCTTTTTAGATTTTCATATTAGTTTATCAATAAGGATGGTTTGAAGAATATTAGAAATATGGAATTCATCGAGGAGAGATCAAGCACTAAGAATCGAAAGCATGCTATATACACTTGTATATGTGTTGCTATGGATATCTCAAAACCTTTACTACAATCCATTAAGATTAAATCTAAATCAAGAGAATAGAATTCACAAGTGGATTAGAAAAACGTTTAATTCCAATACCACAATTGTTATGAGACTAGACTCATGGCATTGCAAAGTGAAAACGATGAAGAGAAATTTTGGTCATGAGATAAGCTTCAAGATGAAACAAGGAAATCATATTGTAGTAGAAATTGGACTAGACCAATGATATTCCACTCTAAAGGAAGAATAGAAAGCCTATCCACAAATGACAAAGACCAACATCGTTCACTTAGATCAATTGTTAAAAGAAACAAAGAATGATACAAGGGATGAGAAAGTACAATGTGTATATGCAAATTTAGAAGGAACTAAAGGTGCAAAAGAAGACGAGGAAAATTTAAATCCAAAGGAGGAAAAAGAGGTCAAATTTAATTTGTCTTCATTTCCTCAAATAACGTAAAATCCAAATGTGGTAATAGAAATGAAAGTAGTGGAGAGGTTATCCCTTGCACTTAAGGGTTTCAAGAGCAACATAATGAAATATAAGGATGGAGGAAATCCATAGCAATTTAAAGTTTTTATGGTAGTATAAAGAAGAAATTATTTTTGAGGTTATTCGTTGCACTTCAAATAATTCAAAATAAGACAAACCTATAGATGATAAGTCTCAGTATGAATAGTGTGAAAAATCGAAGAGATTGATGAGGATGAAAATGTTGGTGGAAATGAAAAAAGAGAGAAAGACCCAAGAAGCAAAAAAAAAAAGGAAAAAACTCAAAGGAATATTGATAAGGGAAAACAAAAGCAGATATTGCAAGTGTTAACAAGAAGTGAGGCTCAGCCAACAAATACAAACAAAGATTGATGATGAAAATGATATCTTGGAATATTAAGCACATGAATAAGACTCCTAGAAATAGAGGTATTAAGGAAGTGATAGGTTGTTATTGCTAACATATTTATAAATACAAACATTGGGTAGCAAGTATTTTAGCCATTTGTGGTGTTGATTTTCATCCTGGCAATTTTCAAATTTTAGAAGGTAACTCGATGATGATTGACAATTTATCTCTTGATAAAAATGATATTAAGAAACTTAACATCTTGAGGAAGATGAATATCTTTGATAAAAAGACATTATGAAGAATATCTTTGACAAAAAGACAAGAATTAGATGGTTTTAGGTCAAATGGTTAGAATCCTCGACTTCTTAGAAGAAAACCCATGTTTGAATCTTGCCAAGTGATACAATGCATAATTGCCAAGTTGTAATACCATTATGTGGTAATAATCTAATGTGAGTGGTCTGGAGGGGGACAGTGCAACGGTTTGGGCTTTGGGGCTTTGAGGTCCAAAATTCAACCCACAACGTGTGTGTGACTGTGTTAAATTCTCTATTGATAAGCTCAACTCTTCCCTTTACGAGAGGTCATGATGGGATAGGGATGCCCAACCCTAAGCGTCGGCCATCGAGGTTTCTTACACTAACCAAATCCAAAAATAATAATAATATAAGTGGTTCGTTTTAAACCTACATAACTCATTGAAGAAAAAAATAAACAAATAACAATATAATGAAAATAATGTAGTTTTTTAATTTGAAAGTAACTTATTAAAATAATAAACTAGTTTGAATAATATATTGTCTTAAATACAAGTTTATAAACATAAATGTTGAATAGATTGTCTAGATATTAGAGGCAAAATTGCTAGAAGCAATTCTAGTTTATATGAAATGTATTAAAACAATACAAAACGAATATTAAGATTATTAAGTTTAGAATAAAAGCAATTGTTGGCCAATTCAACTTATACATTCTAACAACATAGGTTTAATTTAGCCCCTGAGGATTAGGTGGATTGGTAAGTGCTTGTCTGGTCATGCATATACCAAGAAGACACTTAGGTTCAAACCTTGGGGGTAACTTGTTTGCAAATGTAGTAGTTTGATATGAATCCTTTGAGTGTGCACACCAGGCCGACGATGACGGTACGAATACCAAGCGATCGATGGTTCCCTTCACATCGGGTCAACAATAACGAGGTGAAATAGGTTTGGTGGAAGCAGCCCATGTAGTTTGAACCATGCGCTTGCTTGTCAGTTACTAAAAAATAGTGTGGTTGTGACCAACTCTCCTATGTAACAAAAAAAAAACAACAACATTGGTTTAATTTTTATTTGGTTCATTTCAAAGTAATCTTAAATCAATTTTAAAGTTTCTCTTATATAGTTTCCTTTAAAGTTTTTATTTTTAATTTTATCTAATATTATATAAAATAGTTAAAAAAATTAAAGCTAACGAACAATTCAATTATTTACATTTATAATATATTCATATATATTCTTGATAGTAACATATAGATTATAAGATATCAAATGTTATTAACTTAATTTATTAGAATCTTCAACTTTCAAAAAATTAGATATTGAATGTCATTAGCTCAATCCACTATATTTCTCAAATTTTAAGGAAGAGACCTAGGTTCAAATGTTGACAAGCAATTGATGCATAATTGTTAAGTTATTGTAATATCATTATAGTCATGATATAATATGGGTGTGGTTTGTTTCATTGCCAAACTATGCATGCATAATTGTTAAGTTATTGTAGTATTACTATGTGGTCATGATGTAATATGGGTAGGTCTCGTTTCAATTTTATATATTCAATTTCAATATATATATATATATATATATATATGAATGGTTATCTCAAATTGTGGTTGGATTTAATACACAAATATTTGCTTTAACGATATGATATTTGAAAATTGTTTATAAGACTTGTCATAAGAATTATAAATAAATACATATTATTTGCTTGAAAAGAGGTAATAAGTATTACTTCTTAATAGTATTTGGTATGTTTTAGCTTTTTGATATATAAATAGGATTGAAAATAAGGTTTTAAAAAATTATTTAAAATATAGATCATGGGATCTTTGGTGGAGACATAATAACTATAATTAAAAATAGCAAAGAGAGGCAATGGTGGTAATAGATATCATTCCTTATATTTAAAGGGTAGGGTCCCATCCCATTTTATCTAATATTATAATGCAATGTGGGCTGCATAGAATCTATTGGTCAAGTTGACTAAGTTGCCATTTCAACGGTTCTTTGACAATCAAATTTGAATTAAGTCATTTGAGGATGTGACATCAAATACACCTTGTACCATTTTTTCTTGAAGACCTTAAGTTGTTTGAGGATGCGTAATTAATTATGCCTTGTGCCATTTTTTTTAGAGTCATTTGTGCCACACAACAGACCTTAAAAATTTATAATTTTAAAAGGTACTAACATTAATCAATTCTAAGACTTATTGGTGGAAGTTGAAAAAAGAACAGTTTAGTTTTGAGAAATACAAATTGTAACCAAGTACACAAGTAAGAAAGATGGGCCTCCAAGATTTAGTGCTAGAGCATACTATATGTTTTTGATGGTGCATTGAAAGAATCTGGTAGCAATAGGAGTGGGAGGGATTATAATTAATGATTCGAGGAGAGTATTGGTAGAATTTGTTGAAGGATTAGGAGTAACTTCAAAAAATTTGCAAAGTTGTCGGTTTTGAATAGAATATTGAAAATTATCAAACAGAAAGAGTGGTTAGAACTATTATATAGAGATTCAAAATTGGTCATTGAAGCAATGAACAATAAACTAGAAATATCAAATCTAATGCTATATGTGATTCTACAAGAGAATAAAGAAATTGTAGACACCTAAAAATGTCTCAAACAATCTTTTGCAACAACATTTAACATACAAAAAAATAAAACATTAGCAAATCAATTCAAAAACCCTAAAAAATAACATAATGCCATCCTAAAACCCTAGGATGCAATAAACATAGGGTAAGTCTTCCCCTATCCAATGTGGACCTCCCTCACACCCCTTTGCATGCTTTTCAAAACATCTACTTGCCCCCTTTTTCAAAAGGCACCCACTCTCCTTGCAAGGCATTTAAGGAAAATCATTGAAAAAGGGGATTTTCCCTTTTCCCCAAGCCTTACGTGGGTATGGCACACCCATGCCCACTTAATACTCTTAGGTGGGAAAGTCTTACCCATCGCATGCACATTAAAGTGGGGTCTTCTCTCTCCTCCACCTCATCAACCCCTTCTCTTGCCCAAGAATTCTATAAAAGGAGGGATTTGTCTACGATTTGAAAGAGGATGGAAAAAGTAATGTTACGCTACCCAAATGTCATTTGAAGTGTTCCTAAACCTTTTGAGCATTTTACCTTCCTCCCATAGAGCTTCCTTGTAGGTTATAAGTGGTTTGTAGGGCAGAACAGACATCTACAACTTCTAAATCAATGCCAAACTGCACCGGTGGGTTTCACGATGGATTCATAGACCAATCCAAGTTACAGAACTCAAAACACACCCCAAGGTGCATTCACACCTAGAAAACATACCTTGAGGTACGTTTTCTAGTTTCAGGCCATCACGTTGGTCTTAAAGGTAACATATCGCTCCCTTATCAATTTTAGCTCATTTTGTAACTTCTATGATGCATTTCTATTCATATTTTGTCAATATGTCTATGTTTATAGGAGGCCTAATTGAGACAAGCCTCAAAATGTTCTAATGTATTTTTGTAGGGTTATGCAAGGTCATAGATTGGTGTAGCTCATGGTGGCATGCTTCATAAGCCCACTCCAACTTTGAGGAATTGAAGGAAGACACTTGTAGTGTTGCAAACATGTTCCATGCTAGGGTCCCTCCTAATGGAGTCCCTCTTTTGTAGCCCTCTAGGGCATATTGTAAAAGGATATCATTTCATATTGTAACCCCTTTTATAAAATTATCAATACAAAGCAACATGTTTTCTTTTACTTCATTTTTGGTGATCACGGTTTATTTGCTTTTGTTAGTTAATGTATAGCTAACAACTTTTTGTGGTATTTCTATCATTGTAGGTCCTACAAAACAAGCATGGAGTCTCCCAAAGCCCTAAAACACACCTCAAGCTCAATATCGACAACTTCGTGATTTGCTTTATTTCATTTTATGTTGTTTTTAGTAGATTAGATGTCATTTCCAGTATTTTGCATTGAAAATAGACTTTATTCGACTTTAGTAAATTTTTGACATTTTCTTGCAAAATAAGAGGTATAGGCCCTCAAAACACTTAGATTCTATCCTCCAGACCTGATAGAGGTCCAAAACCATCCAAAAATCCACTTTTGGAGGAAAACATACCTTGAGGTATGTTTTGACCAAAAAATGCACCTCAAGGTAGGTTTTGCACTTTGACACATGCAATGGACCCTGTCAAACCCCATGAGGCTCCCAAAAGATGGAAAATATAGGTAGACTATTCAAAACCATGAATTTCACCTATTTTTATGTTTTTGCTTGCTTTTGAAAATCGAATAGTCATTTACAATTTGCTTTACAAAAAGGCACCTAGCTCGTAGGTCAAGTTTCAAAAATACACTTTTGCTTTACAAAACGTCTTTGTTTCATTTGTTTTCTTTTCCAAAGGCACCTAGAACATTAGGTCATTTTGCAACATAGCTTAAATTTGCTTTCAAAATGCACCAAAATCATTTGGTCAGTTTTATAGTTAGTATAGTTTCCTTTTCAAAAAGGTAATTTATTTTGAATAGTGCATTTAAACATATTGTCTTTTTGTTTTGCTTTAGCATAGTTTCCTTTTTCACATTTTCATTTCCAAAAAGAAAACAAAAACACGCACACACGCATGCAAGGCATAACATTGGTTTGTGTTGGATTTCATCACCAACCGCCAATAGAGATCAACGATATTGGCTCTCACTAGCAAGCGTTGACTCACCCCCCTAAACACCTTAGTAGCCCCCATGAGTGATCTTTCGGACTTCATCATCGAAAAATCCCCTACTCTTGAGATTATCTCAGGGTAGGATTAGGCTAGATGCCCCTGCTCATAGGGCTTACATAATTAGTGAGTGTGCAGTTGTCATTCTTGACTAAGCCCATTCGAGGGTGAAGCGAAAGCCTAGGTAGGTCGATAGTAGGTCTTAGATAGTGCCACCTCTTTCATAAGAGGAGTTTTGTATCTTCCTTCTAGTCACCTCGAGCCTTTCACCATCATAGGAAGCCTTTCACCTATTTTTGTCTCACCACTCCTTGCATACCTTCGGGTATAGTGGGAAGGGTGTGCATTAACATACCTTTTCTAGACATCATTCACATACCTTGTGTTTGTAGCAGTATTTTACATCAAAACACAAAACCTACAAAACAAGATCATCCAAGTCAACTTCAACATAAACCACACTTTGTTTGTTGTTTGTGACTGATAAAACTTATTCAAACACACTGTTACACTACCCAAAACTATTGAAAACTTTACAAATCTAGTCCTAGAGACCTTCAAAATTAATTTGGTCACTTTTTGAATATCAAACACCTGTTTCCCCAAACAATGCAGGTCGAGGTACATTTTGACCAGAAAATGCACCTCCAGGTGCATTTTCTAGAACACTTTTGTTTGAAAAAAAAAATCTTATCACAACTCAACCTGTTAACATTTGTTGGTTTTTCACTGACAGAGTTGGTATACATTCCAATTTCTACATGATATGGTCCACACACGAAGCAAAGCACACGTTCAAGAGCACACTCCTAAAACATGCACAAGTGAATCCATTGTTTGAACATCAAGGGGAGACATCCCTCTTCCCCCTTTAGCAGTCATCTATCCCATCCTAGGAAGAGCAATTGGGTGTGCCACAAACTTCATTATCCTTGTTAAGCATTACTCAAAATCCTCTCCTTTACCATCAGCACATCCTTCAAACCGAACCACCAGTTGTCTCTCAAATTGAGATGCCAAGCTTTGGCATTAATTTCCCACCAACATCCTCCTCTCCATCTATTCAAATCATAATATGTCTAGTGCCACACCCAGCTCCTCCACCTTCCTATTCTCTAGTCCACCATTGATTGGATCACAAGAAGCTTCTTCCTCGGGTAATTCAACTTCCATTCCCCCATCCACTAGCCTTCCACCTTCCACAAACATGGTATTTACATTTCCTCCCATGCAATCTAGCACCACCCCCCCTCATCCTCAACCACAAACCTAAATCAATACATTCACTATTTCCCCAAACCCCAAAAAAAAACCCCCCCCCCAACAAACGACAATCAGATTCTTCATCGCTTCACCTTCTTGAACCACCTACCTATTCTTTTGTCATATAGGGATATACTCAAATACCTTTGCAACAATAAGTGCCCAATCAGAGGTTGAATAAATTAAAGTATACTCAAATACCTCTACACCAAAAAGTACCCAATTAGGGGCTAAATAAATTGGGGTATACTCAAATACCTCTACACCAACAAGTGCCCAATCAATAGCCTAATCAATCAGGGTATAATCAAATACCTCTGCACTAACAAGTGCCCAATAAATGGCCTAATAGGGTATGCTCAAATATCTTTGCAGTAGCATGTGCCCAATTAGGGGTTGAATCAATCAGGGTATACTCAAATATCTTTACAATAACAAATGCCCAATCAAGGGCCTAGTAAATCAGGGTATATTCAAATATCTTTGCAACAAAAAATATCCAATCAGGGGCCTAGTCAATCAAAGTATACTCAAATACCTCTATAGCAACAAATTCTTAATCAAAGGCCTAATCAATCAAGGTATGTACAAATACCTCAGCAACAACAAGTGGTAGTTCAAGGGCTACCTCAACAAGGGTATATCCAACAGGACCCTAATATAACATCATTTCCTCACATGGAAAATCAACAAGTGCTTGATCCTGAATGGTATACATAAAAACCCCCCAAAACACACAACTTTAGGTGCCCACACAAACACAGTATTATGAGTGCTTGACCCAATATATCAGTAAGATACCATAAAAATGTGCACCCATGTTTGAATAAAAACCCCATCATTCACAATCAAACATCACCCACCAAATATCACACACCCACCCACAATTACCTAGAGAATTTATTGATTAATGCCCTGGTTGGTTCCAACCTCATAATACCATTCTTGCCACAAACTATTCAAATTATGCAAGACTAGAACAAACAATTGCAGACACACTCAAATAGTTATGTATATAACAAACCCAATTACAGTGAGTTGTGCTCAAAGCCCATCTATCTATCTATACACATGCCACCCTACCCCTCCAAGTTCGATCCTAAATTTGACAAATTTAAAGGTAGGGAGGATCCTCGAGAACATTTGAGCAACTATTGATTATAGACAAATACCCCCCAAAACACAACTTCAGGTGCCCACACAAACACAGTATTATGAGTGCTTGACCCTATATATCAACAAGAGACCATTCCTATGGTCAATCAAGCACCACATCAAAATTTGCATCCACATTTGAATCAAAACCCCATCATTCATAATCAAACATCACCCACCAACTATCACACACCCAACCATAATTACCTAGAGCATTCATTGATTAACACCCCAATTGGTTCCAACCTCATAATGCCAGTCTTGCCATAGACTATTCAGACTATGCAAGACCAGATCAAGCAATTGTAGACATACTCAAATAGCTATGGGTATAACAAACCCACTTACAGTGAGTTGTGCTCAGAACCCATCCATCCATCTATACACATGCCACCCTACCCCTCCAAGTTTGATCCTAAATTTGACAAATTTAGAGGTAGGGAGGATCCCCAAGAACATTTGAGCAACTATCGATTTACTTATTATCGCATCAATAATTGTGATGCCTTAATGCTCAAAACCTTCCCATAGTCACTTGGGGGACCAACTTTGAACTGGTATGATAACTTGCCTAGGCATAGCTTGTATACATTTGAACAATTGGCAAATGCTTTCCTAGAACACTTTGCACTCAACATAAAAAATCAAACATCACTACCAGACCTCTACAACCTATGATAATTTGAGGATGAGTCCATCAATGACTATGTTACATGATGGTGAGTTGCTATCAATGATATACCTTTCCCTCTTCCTCAAATAAAATTGGTTAAGGTATTTGTTCAAGAGTTGTATTAAAGCCATATCTAGAAATTTACAAATGCAACAACATGGCTCTTTCTAAGAAGCTTCCAATCATGCTAAGCTTATAGAAGAGGTTAAAATTCAAAAGGGGAAGATCAAACCCCACAAAAATTTTGAATACAATCCTAACAGATTTCAAAAAGGTAATTCAAATCAAACCCAACCCAAACCCCCTCAGAACACCAATCTGGTGCTCAATGCGATAGCCACACCACCCACTCAAAATATTCCATTGCAACAACAAGGTCATCCACACCCAAGGAATGCATTTCCCCCACCATCGTAGCCTAACCCATGTACCCCCAACATTTGGGTGATCGTCCACCCCACACATGGACCCCTTTGACCGAACCCATGGGTAGCATCTTCCAAAGGTTATTGACTATTGGTCATCTAGTCTTACCTCAAATTTGACCAGAAGATCCTACCACACCAAAACCAAGAGGATATAATGAATATACTCATTATGACTATCATCATCATAAAGGGCATGATATTAGTAATTACCAGCAATTTTAGCACCTTGTCCAAGATCTCATTGATAATGATGCCATTCAGGTTGATAATCCCTTAGCTCCCTCCAACCAAAACTTGGATGTCTTTCAAAACCCTCTACCACAACACAACATCCCCAAAACATAGGCTACCATATCAAATACACAAGGGTAGAACCCTCAAGTAAATCAGGTCAATCGCATACCTAAACGATAAGGCTTTGTCAAGATGATTAATATTATCACAAGGAATAATAGATATACCTCTCAACCTAATCCACAATAGGTTCCAATGCCTACCCCACCATCTTCTACACCTCCACAAGCCCAAGGTCTACCTCCACCATCGAGGCCAGTCATCACCATCAGAAGCAGTCTTACCCATCAACTTCAAATAATGCCTACCAAGCTATCAATCTATGACCTCCTACAACAATCACAACCTCATAATGAGGCATTAAATGACATATTAAGGTCCATTGATCTTCAAATAGATGATAGCAATGCTTTTTCTAACTTTATAGGCAATGTGCATACCAACATGCAACCATCCATAGTGTTCTACGACCATGAGATCACAACTCTCATAGGCCCTAGGTCGGACCCTCCTATGCACATAATGGTAGAAGTAGATGGCACCACCTATAAATATGTGTTGATTGACACTGGATCTTCCATCAACATCATCACATCACCCACCCTCAATCATCTCAACATTCCACCTAAACATCGATCTACCCCTACAATGGACTTGTGGTCTTTCAATGGCATGTTATGTCAAACATTGGGTACAATCATCCTACCAATCAAGGTAGGTATCAAAATAATACCCACTCTTTGCCATATCATTGAGGGTAAAATGCAATACAACCTCCTCCTTGGTAGACCTTGGATCCGAGACATGCAATGTGTTCCCTCAACCATCCATCATTGTATCAAATATCTACATGCAGGAGAGGTACATCGAATCTAGGTCGATGATGATCCATTTTAATTTTGCAATTTGATCACATTACCACCTGCTACCACCCTTCCTTCCACCCACCTTGCAACCATACCAATCACACCTCCAATCACCACCCAAGCAACAACAGTAGAAGCATCAACATCCTCAACTCCTTCCCCAATCACCCATTCTCATCCTCCCTCATGACCACCTTCCCAACCATCCACAACTATTTTCCCACCCCCTTCCTTCACCACTCACATGTCACCTCATCAACCTTCTTCTAATACCTCTCCTTCTTTCCTCCACATTCTCCACATCAATATCTCCACTTCTCATCCTCCTCCTAGACCCAGTACTCTACCACCTCTCATCTCCTTCCCACCCACCAATCTTCCACTTGAGTCCCAAGCATCCACTTCTTCTACCTCACCTTTAACAAATTTTAGATCCTTGATATCCCAAACGCATCCTGAGACACCACATATCTCAGTACTTATGACAAGTCCAGGACCTAGAGAATATGTGGTGCATAACGCTCGCATCACCCCACCTAGCATCCAATCAATACGTGATTTTGGTCATCCTCAAAATGCACCTTTGACTATCAATATTGTTATTCCAATGGGGGTTCCCACAAATCAAACCAAATTTATATATGGAGGTATCAATACCTCCTTACAATCAATAGAACCCCCTAAACCTGAACCTCCATTCTATGCAAACCTTGATTACTTATCTAACCCAACTTTACCTTACACTATTTTCAATAGCACAATTGGCATGGGTATGGTTTGGATCACCATGAACAAGGATGATGTAACATCATCAATCCTACCTTCCTACAACCCAATGATAGATCAGGTATAGGATATCAGAGCATAAATCAAGATGGATTGACACACCAATTCAAATACTTTAGCATCACACTTACAAATTCTAAAGAGGACTCTATAGATTCAAAATGCCCTTCTCCAATAGAAATCCAATCTCCTCAATCATCCATCGATATTCCTTCCTCTTTCTTTCAAATAGCCATGATTCACCTAGAATCTTCTCACATCTCTGATGATGAGCTAGATATACAATTTGATACACTCTCTATCAATTCAAATAGCTCTAAGGAAATGTCTACCCCCATATTTCCCATCATCAAGCCACCCAAGGGAGACAATAATTTTCTTCATATGTTTCCCATCCCCCTTCCAATCCTTCCACTTCTTCCCCATGAACACCCACCACAACAACTTCCTCCACCAACTTATCCTCCTACAATTCTTCACCAACTTCTACCACCACCACAAACCCTAATCCAACTGCTAAACTTGCTAATATAGTGCACCATCCATGCAACATACAATCAACATGATCTCGATTGACCTATTCACCCCTCTTCAATACATCATACATCTTGATCATATACTTACCATAAATCCAGATTATATTGATTTTGATCACCTTCCACCCAATCCATCCCCACACCATTTTCTCCCCACCCCACAAGTCCTTCACCATGCCAATACCTATATTCCCCCATCCCATCAATCTTCTAGTGTGCACCATGTGGACATAGATAACGATGATGACACTCCCATAGAAAATGCAGTTGATGATTTACATCTCATTCCCATACCCACCCAACTAGAGGATGGATCCCACATGTTGGTGGAAGATACCATAGACATCAATATTAGTGATGATCCTTAGAATCCTTATATTCTCCAGCTAGGGGTAAGCTTGTCTCTCGAAGAACATCAACAATTCACTACACTTCTTAAGGAGTATAAGAAAATATTCACTTGGTCATACACCGACATGCCGAGACTTGATCCCAATATGGTGGTTCACAACATAACGCTCGACAAAGATGCCAAACCTATCAAATAATGACTTCAAAAAATGCATCCTACCATCACTCTGATGGTAAAATATGAATTGTAAAAACTTCTGGATGTTGGATTTATTCAGCCAATTGATTACCCTAAATGGGTAGCAAACATCATTCCCATAGGAAAACCAAAAGGAGGAATTTACATCTGCACTAACTTTCGAGACCTTAATATTGCATGCCCTAAAGATAACTTTCCTCTTCCAAACATCGATACACTAGTTGATTCCTACGCTGGTCATGAAATGTTATCCCTAATGGATGGTTTTTTAGGATACAATCAAATTTGGGTTAACCCCGATGATCAACATAAGACATCCTTCACATGCCCTTAGGGGACATTTTGCTACAAAGTCATGTCATTCGACTTGAAAAATGTAGGCGCTACATATCAATGCACCATGACCTACATATTCCATGATTACATGCAAAAAATTATAGAAGATTATGTAGATGACCTTCTAGTAAAATCCCAACAAAGAAGTCAACACATTGATATCTTAAGAAAAATATTTGATCACCTCCTCGAACATAATGTTAGACTAAATCCAAAGAAATACATCTTTAAAGTACTATCCAAAAACTTTTAGGATTCATCATCTCTCAATAGGGCATCAAAGTGGACCCTAACAAAGTAAAATCCATCACTGAAATGCCACCCCCAACAAATTTAAAATAATTGCATAGCTTACAAGGAAAAATTCAAGTGATCCATCACTTTATTACATAATTGTCAGACAAGTGTAGACCTTTTAACCACTTGTTACAAAAGGGGGTGCCCTTCAAATGGGATCAAGCATGCCAAGATGCCTTCAAAGATATCAAGAAATATCTTATATCCCCACCAGTCTTAATACCACCCCATCCCAACCTACCATTTCATCTATACATATCAACCACCAATTTTTCTTTGGGTACTCTATTGGCCCAAAAGAATGAGGGTCACCAAGAACAAGCTATCTATTATATCAATCACACATTGGTCAGCTACAAAACTTGATATGAATATGTCAAAAATTTATTTAGCACTTGTCTTCACCATGAAAAAACTTTGATATTACCTGATCAATCACACTACATACATCATTGCTAGGGATATTCCCCTACAATACATGATGGGTTACTGATATCAAAATTCAAGGATTGTTAAATGGATAATGCTACTCTTAGAGTTTGATTTTTAATTCATACACTAGAATTCTATCAAATAACAAGTCATTACAGATTAGTTGGTTGAAGCTCCACTTCTAGATGATAAACCTCTTCTCATAAAACTTCCTAATGATTCTTTCATATCACTAAACATGAATAATATATTTACTTGGATGATAAAGTGGATTTAAAAATGTACTTTAATGGTGCAAAATTCCAACAAGGGGGAGGTGTTGGATGTGTATTCTTCACACCACATGGGCTTCCAATCCCATTCTCCTTTAAACTCAACTTCCCCTGTACAAATAACAATGTAGAGTATGAAGCCCTCATCTTGGGTCTCAAGATAACTCTCTCAATGTGCATTAAATGTATCCATATCATTGGTGACTCCTTGCTAGTAATTAATTAGGTCACTAGCAAATACAACTACTACTGCATAGTACTCAAATAGTACTTACGTATTGCAAAAGAATTACTATCACAGTTTGAATGGTATGATATTGAAGCTTTACCAAGATCAACCAATAGATTCACTGATACCATGGCCTCCCTAGGCTCCCTCATTCCTCAAAATCCACACATGGATACTACCCATGTCTCTATACAAACCATGTATAAATCTTCCATTTCACCCAACACTCTAAGTGATAACATAGAAGTCAACTTTATTCAAGTAGAACCTACTAGTATTTGGATGTCTCAAATCAAAGACTACCTCAAATTAAGTGTGCTCCCTCCTGACTTATCTCAAGCCACCAAAAAAATATTCAAGCAAAATGCCATTCGATACACATTACTAGGGGATATTCTATATAAACAGAGCTATGATGGCATCCTCCTTCGATGCCTAGAGTCACAAGAAGCTAACCATGTCATCATTGCCACCCATGATGGTACTTGTGGAGGTCATTTTAGTGGAATGGCCATCACTAAGTGCATCCTATGCATGGGTTACTATTGGCCCACAATGGAACATGATTGTTGCACCTACATCAAGAAATGTGTCAAATACCAACAACACGCCAACCTAACACATTTACCATCACAAGCATTGCAACCGATTCAATCTATGTGGCCATTCTCATAATGGGGCCTCGACCTCATAGGAAAAATAACCCCAACATCATTAGGTAAACACAAATTCATCATCACAACCATAGAATACTTTACTAAATGGGTAGAGGTTATTCCGCTCATCTAGATGATAGGACCAAAAATTGTTGAATTCATTCAACAACACCTCATATGTCATTTTGGAATTCCTTCTTAAATCATATCAGATAATGGTACACCATTTAAAAATAAATATGTTCATGCACTCTATAAAAAATATAACATCAAACATAGTTTCTCAACTCCTTATTATCCTCAAGGAAATGGTCAAGTAGAAGCAACGAACAAAACCATCTACGCTATCCTACGCAAAATGGTTGTCGACTCTCATCATGATTGGCATAATCAAATCCCTTTAGCACTATGGGCATATCAAACCAACATTAGAACACCCACTAGGGAAACCCCATTCTCATTAGTCTATGGTGTTGAAGCAATCATACCCCTAGAATTAGAGATCCCATCTCTCAAAATCACCTTGCAAGAATTCATTGATGATGACACTGCTCATCAAGCTCACTTAGATCAACTCACACTACTTGATGAGCATCGCATAAATGCCATAGAACATCAATGTATCTATCAATACCATGTTCATTATGCATATAACAACAAAATCAATGAACATGAATTCGAAGTAGGAGATCTAGTGCTAAAAGAGAACCAACAAAACCCAAACAAACCATGCCATCTGCGAGATAAATTTGCTCCTAATTGGTTGGGTCCATACATCATCACTCACAAATATGGTTCAAGGGCATATCAACTTGCCAACCTCAAAGGGATAGTGGAACCTAAGCCTCTCAACATCATTCATCTTCATGCATTCTACACCTGATTTCATGAACAAAGGTCTACACATTCTTGTACATTCTATATCAAAATCAACAAAAATACAAAAACATCAAAACAACAAAATACAAAAACAACAAAAATAAACAAAATACAAAGAACTCCTTTGCAACACAACACCATACTTCTTCAAGTCATCTTTCTTCTTCACCTCCCCTTTCTTCTTTCTCCTATCCCTATTGTATGGTCATACTTCGAGTGGCTACATACCTAGGGTAGGTTTTCCATATTTCTCTTTCTTCTTTTCTCCTCTTTCTTCTTTCTCCTATCTCTATTGTATGGTCACGCTTCGAGTGGCTACATACCTAGGATAGGTTTCTTCTTCTCTTCTTTCTTCCTCTCCTTTTTTCTTCTTCTTCTTCTTCTTTTACCATCTTTTCACAAATCACTCATGACGATACCGCTAAACATTCATAATTACATCATCCATCACATTCATTCATATATCATCTCATGAGACTTCTATGATATTATTGTCTCCCTTTTTGGATATGTAAATATACATTAACCAATCACACTTGGTCCACTTAATCAATGATAAATTTTATCCTGCATGTTCCTGTAAATACACATCACATTATCATGCATTTCACCAATGTCTGCATTCTCACATCATTATGTTCATTCACTTGCACATAGGCATATTTCATTGCATACAACATCATACACTAGTTATCACAACTATCAAGATGTCATGTTCAATCTTATGCATAGGTTGATTAGTAATAGAAGTATTTTCTATTAGTCAACCATTTTAGTTGATCTCATCAAACTTTATCAAATATCATTGGATTCTAATGCAACTTTAGACTTCCCCTGCATGACTAGAGTCCCTTCATGGATCAAACACATGTGCACACTAAACAAAATTTTGAGTCTAGGGAAGACAATACCTTACGTACACTAGCCATTGAGCGAAAGGTTTCCCCTACTCATCCTATCATTTGCATGATTGAAGCTCCTAAGGTTCGAAAAAAGGACAAGCTACAAAAAAAAAAAAAAAAAAGAAACAAAAGAGCACCATCAAAAATCTTGAATCCTTGAGCTCCTCAGGTTCCTAGATCATGGGGTTAATCTCCATCGGGGCTATAGATGCTTGACTAGTAGTGGAGTATGCCTTACAAGTGGTGACATGTCTATCACATTAGCGACCTTCTTTTGTACAGACCAATGCACGCTTGTGGATGAGCTAGCTTATTCAGCGAAGTTTACAATTGGTTAGTCCAACCTCACTCAAAATAGGTAAATGAACTGAATCACTCTATACACACATAGATCCATGATAGGCTCAACCTCAGTCAGGATGGTTTAAGGTGCAACAGAATATCAGTTGACTAATAGATGGGTTTGATGATAAAACTTGAATATTTGACTCTCTAGAAATCCCTTCTACCATCTGAAACACCTTAGCAAAAGAAACAAACATACATGTTGCTTAGTTGTAGGACTAGCAAGTTGTCAAGATAAATTAGGCATTATTTGTAAGTCAGTCAATCAAGCATTATCATAAGCATTTGCATACACATCATGATTAGATTTGCATTACCATACATATTACATAATTCATTATGTCATCATCTATTCATAGATCAAATGCAATCGTTACTATGTCATTGATTACTTTTACCATACATGGTGGTATCAATCAAACACGCATATCCAAAAATCTTGATTACATACAACATTGAAAGTCTCAAAATTCATAACATATTCCATATCATTCATCAACATGCATAAATAACATATCATCATCAAATCAAATGCATCCATCATTACCATCATCAACAATACATAACTCACATAATGTCAAAATATATATATATATATATATCACTCAATATCAAGTACATCCATCATCAAAATAGCTAATCGACTAAGCACATACATCTCATCATATACATAATAACACCTCACCATGATGATGCATCTATATACTATGTATACATCATACAAAAAAAATGAGGGCACATCCATCACATCATAATCACATCAACCCTATCATCCATTGGGTGACTCATCACTCCCCTCTCATCACCTAGATCCCTCACCATCCCTCCTCCATGACCCCTCACCTCTCTGCATAGAGGTTGATCCTCCCACTGAATATGCCCTCAACTCTCTAAAGTGTAGTCCTAAAGGAGTCACTAATGTCATACTCCTATGGTTACGATGTGAAGATGAGCTAGATCATGATGGTAATGATATTCGATGAGTCATCAGTAATGTCTATAGGATGCTGCAAAGGCCTACTCTTGTATATAATCCCTACTATAGGTATCCACCACCCATTGTAGCTCAGTGATCTCATCTTGAAGAACTAACCCGGTTCCCTCGACCCTCAAACACTCTACCTCATTTTTTAGTCACACTCTATCTACCACAATATCATCCAACCTGCATCATAGCTCAACCACCTATGCTCTCAACTACTCTAACTCTACTATGTCACCCATCCTCCCCTCTCCTACATCTCATGCTATGATGAGAGCATCTCACTTGCTCTACAGCTCGACCACTTGTACCCTCAACTACTCCATCGCTCTCTCCATATCCTCCCTAGTAGACACTACCACATCTCACTCTCATCATAACCCCTCCATATTAACCCTAAGCTACCCTAGCTCATCCACCTACACCCTCAACCCTACCATATATAGTCTACACTACTCTACCTCCTCCTACAATGCATCTCTCTCTACCTCTACTCATTCTTCTTGGTCTCACCAAGCATCAACATCATGCATATGATCCCACATCTCCTCTACACACATCTCAACCACATCATCCTAGCCCCCATCCTCTGGTCCTACCTTAATCTCAACTACTCGAGAGGACCCAACTTCATTTTCATGTCATAGCCATACGTTTCACCTCAAATAAAATTCCTCCTAAGAGACCCCCTCATCCTCCTCCTCTATGGTAGCTACTGACCCACTAGTACCAGCTACAACTCCTCTAGAACCCATCCCTATTGGCATCTCTACTATCATCAACGAACTCCTAGGTGCTACCCAAGGGCCTACATCCCTAACCCCATCAATCACCCCTAGTCTAGGCTCCCACCTCTATGTGGCCCACCAAGCATCATACTCCACTATCATCCCAACATCATCCACATCAAGAAGAGCTAACACCTCATCCAATGATATATCGAAGGCCACTCCCCATGGTCATGTCCCATAATCTCCATGATAATGCCAAATCACCATAGGTGGATCTGGAATACCTATGGCAACCCAAACTACCTTTGCACCTAACTAAATGGAAATAACTCTAGATGAAAGGTATATCGACCCATCATCCACCTCCCTCGTCTCACTCATGCCAACTCCACACCATCCTCTAGCCAAGCTAGAGCCCCTCTATAGGGTCACCACACAATATCACTAGGTCTCAGGTCACCAAACTATTGGTGATAATAAAGTGCATGCCCCTCATGATCCCTCTTCCTTTCTCCTCCATATCACATCACCACTACAAGGCATATGGTACATCTGACCCCAATAATGCATGAGCCTCAAAAGGTAGGCCCTCTAGCCTCATCACTACTATATGCTCCTAGGCCCATAGCTGAATCAATAAGCTACTACACAATGACTTCCTAGTCATCATATGTACCCCATGCAACTCTCGATAGGTCTACACTAACAACATTGGTACCCATGCAAAGTGACTCCCATGCTCTACCATATCACACACCAACCACATCAAGTTCTAAGGGAATATCACCCTTGATGCATCTCGATAACACATAACTACTAATACAGACCATCAACAATGCATATCACCAATGTAAAATCCCAAACATGTAAAGATCCTGATACCTAATCCCCCCACTAACGACCCTCACATTCCTCCAATCATCTCCAAAGGTCCTCTATAGTACCACATTCTATGCCTCATCACCTTGCATGACCATCACTATCATCCCATCCACTAGAAGGTGATAAATTTGATAAACATCCTCTAGGGTAATGGTCATTTCCCTTATCAAAAAATGAAAGGTGTTCCTATCTGCATCCCATCGCTCACAAATCACATCCAAATAAGCATGGTCACACCACACCACATCCATTCGTACAACCCCATAGAACCCAATCTTCTCAAGCCACTGCCACTCTGCCTCATCCAAAAACACCTTCAAATCCTTCACCAACGGTAAAAATTGATGTCACGACATCAACTTTTTAACCTGCAAAACACAAAAAACAAAAATCAGCAACATTTAACAACATTTTGACAAAAAAAAGCAAAAAAAATAGCAACATTTCAACAAAAATGAAAAATCAGCAACATTTCGATAAAAAATGCAACACGCACCCCAAGGTACATTTTCATACATAAAATGCACCTTGAGGTACATTTTCGTATGAAAAAACACCCCAAGGTATGTTTTTCAAGAAAAAGGTATTTTTGGATACCCTTTTCTTTGAAACACACAAACATGCAAAATTGTTTCAAAAAAATAAACTAAAACAGTTAAAATCCTAAACCTAGGGTTTATTTTATTCCAAACATATAAAGTTTTGTGAAAAATGTACTTACCCCCACTACACATCCTCCAATGCTTGATCCCACTTCACTTTGGGCCATCCTGTCAATTCGGCTCATAATCTTGGCAGTGCTCCGCGTCACACACACTCTCACTTGCTCCTCTCTCCGATTTCACACATCGTAAAGTAACAATGAAGAGAGTGCTTCTACACATGCCCCTTTATAGGATGTAAACGTATTAAACATACCTCAAGGTACATTTTAGTATGAAACATGCACCCTGAGGTACATTTTCATAAAAAATGACATTTTTGGGTACCCTTTTGCCCCAAACCTACTAAAATATGAAATTTTTTGCCACAATCATAATAAAATCATGCATAAATATTTGTTATTATTCTTTTTGCCTTTCAACGATCTTAAAATTCATCTTTATCCAATGATTCATTTGCATATTAAATTGATCATCATGCAAGATAATCTAACATCTTGTTCTTTCCCATGACCTCCACGACACATTAATTCGTTCACATCAATAACATCATTCACATCAATTAGGTACAAAACAAGATATATCTATATCTATATATGAATATTATGTTGGTTAAAAAAACCCTAGGCTATATCACCTTTGGGTATATCATCTTATTACATACACATCACATATACATATGGATGTGCCCCTAGGGCACACCTATCATTTTCATATTCTTCCTCGAGCACTAACACTTGTCTTTTGCTCCCCTTTAGCAAAACCACAAAACCCTTCCACTTGCTATCACTGCGATGTCACTACATATGTCACCCTTGTGCAACAACATAGAACATCACATGCACCATTAAATCAAACAAACCCACAAAACACGTTGTCACTATAATCAGATCTCCATTATACCCACTCTCAAATCTCACGACAAGCATCATCACCATCAACACAATCACTTTTGTATTCATTGTGCCTCGCAAATTCTCTCTTCACCTATCATAATCATTAAATTCGAAGCCCTTTAACCTTTTTTCTATCGTACTCTTTGCTCATGCTTTTATCGACCCCACCCCAAAAATGAAAATAAGAAAGCAAAATGTACTTGTCCATATGATTCCAAAATTATGACCACCAATGCATGCAAAATGCCAATTTCCACCTTTTTAGTTGTCCAATAACCTCCATGTGCATTCTATCAAGCGATTTGCCATCGCCTTCAAGTTATTCACCTATCAACTCATTGCTTGAGGGGGTAGATATCATACACAAAATTTTCCTTGCACAAGACCAACACTCAAACACTCAATCTTGGAAACCATGTGTGTCTAAGAACCTTTGCCAAAGATTATCATACGCCCTCATTTGCTAGGGCAAATAAAAAGTAGAATCCTCTTCTCAATAAAACTCCAACCCAATCAAATTTGGCACATTGTATGTCGTGGACTTCAGGTTTACTCATGCATATACGCTTCATCAAGATGCATAATCGAGTCCATGAAAAGGATTGAAAATCCAACTAATGTTTCTATTATTTACAACTCAGTTTATAGGCTCTAAAGGCCCAAAATACATAACCAAACCCACCAAATCATGGATTTGATCCAATATGCTTAACCATAAGCTATAATAGTGCAAGGGAGAATGCACGTAACTTCTAAGCTAAGAAAGAAAGGAAAGATGCTAACTAGAAGATCCTTTTAGCTATCTTGAAGTACACACTTCCTACTTTGAGTTCACACTTCCTAACTAACACTCCTAAGTGACAACTAGAAGACAACTAGTGCCCACAAGTGTATGTGAGAAAGAGACTCACTTACAATATTAATTTGCAAGAAATAAACTATGCAAACCTAGCTAGGAACTACTAGAGGGGTCATATGAGTGATCAAACATCAATCCTCATCATGCCTCCCCACAATAGAAGCATTGGCCTCCAATGCTTTCAGAAGAGTAGGAAAGTCATGGGACATCTGATGAAAAGAAATCCAACGAGCCTGATGCGGTAGCTGTCCTCGTCGAGCCACAAGATATGAGGTGGTAGACCCCTGGCGAGTCTGTCGAGTCTTCGTGTCATAGATCTGATCGAAATCCAATGGTAACTGAGAATCAGGAACCACGTCCACAGGATGACTGATAGCTGGTGCGGTCTCCAATGTAGAGTCAAAGTACAACTTCAAAAGATCTACATTGACGACGTCATGAATTCCCAAGTGTGTGGGAAGATCAAGGCGAAAAGCATTCTCGGACACCTATTGAAGAATAGTATAAGGCCCATAGCGAATCGGTTTGATTTTACTATGAGTCTTATCAGTAAAACGCCGCTTGTCAAGATGCAACCAAACTTTGTCACCAACCTGAAATGGATGAGGAATTCGATGTCGATCCATGGCCTATTTTTGTTGTTGCTATGTCTTTTGCAAAATCTCAATCACCTTTGATTGAAGATTGTGCAAGTTCTGAATGAATGAGTGTGCCTTGTCTTGCTCCTTCTGAAGATGTGAAGTGACAGGAGAAGGCAAAGACAAAGGTAACTCATAAGGTGCCAAGGGCTGAAATCCCATACAAACCTCAAAAGGTGAGTGACCTGTAGAAGAATGTAGGGCCCTATTGTAGGCATGTTCAATATGAGTGAGACTCAAGTCCCACTTTGCTGGTGAAGCATGATGATAGATTCGTAAACTTTGCACAAGTGTACGGTTTACCACTTCAGTCTTCCCATCGGACTGCGGATGATAGGCGATGGAAAAGTTAAGGGAAACTCCCAAAATTTTCCACAAAGAATGCCAAAAGTGACCCACAAAGCATGAATCATGATCCGATATAATGCTGGTAGGTAGACCAAAGGAGCGCCAAATGCTGTCAAAGAACAATTGGGCTAAGTCTACTGTAGAACTTGTCTTGCGGCATGGAATAAACTTAGCCATCTTATTGAATCTGTCAACCACCACGAACACACAATCATGTTGTCGCACTGTCATGGGAAAACCACTAACCAAATCCATGGAAATGCTTTCCCAAGGATGGGAAGGAATGGGCAAAGGCATGCCTAAGCCAAACTTCCTGTTAGCTGGTTTTGAACGACAACAAACTGCACACTGTTTGAGAAATCTCAACACATCCCTCTGCATTTTAGGCTAGTAAAAAAATCTTTGCAAGTGATGAAGTGTTTTGTGCTTCCCAAAGTGACCACCATAAAGTGTAGAATGAGCTTCCTTAAGAAGTGACACTCTAGGCTCACAAGGAACACAAACCTTGTCCAATTTGTAAAGAAGTCCTTCTTTGATGTAGAAATCTTGGAAAGGACGCAAATTGGAAGAAGAAGGCTTACTCACTTGCTCAAATATTTTCCCAAAATCAGGATCCTGTGAATACTGATTAGGCCAAGTCTTAAATCCCAAGTGTGAAGTGGACATAACTGTTAAGGCAAGAGCGGCAGGAGGCCTACTTAAACAATCAGCAACAGTATTACTCTTCCCCTTTTTGTACTTGATCACCAAGTGAAATTGTTGGAGGTAAGAGGCCCACTTCATATGTCGTGATTCTTCAATTTTACTTTGAGATTGTAAAAACTTGAGAGGCATATGATCAGTGTGTACTACTGTATCTTTTCCCAAAAGATAATGTCTCCAGTACTTGATAGCTTGAACTAATGCATACAACTCTTTGTCATATGTAGAATAGTTCAATTTAGTAGCAGAAAAAGTTTTTGAATGATAAGCAACTGGATGACCATTCTGTTTGAGCACAAGTCCTAAGGCAACTTTAGAGGCATCCATTTCAATCTCAAAAGGTTGAGAGAGGTCGGTAAAGTTAACACAAGTGTTGTACAAAGTTTCTTTTTGAGTTTCTCAAAGGCAATCTCTTGGCTTTTCTCCCAATGAAATGGAACTTTAGACTTAGTGAGATAATGCAATGGAGCTGCAAGAGTGGAATATTGAGGAATGAACTTGCGATAAAAATTCGCAAGTCCTAGGAAACTCCTTAACTCAGTGAGAGTTGAAGGAGGGGACCACTTAAGTAAAACATCAACTTTCATGGGATCTACCTGAATTCCACTTTCACTAATCACATAACCAAGGTAAGAAACTGAAGTATTGCCAAAAGAACACTTGGAAGAATTGGCATATAATTGATTCTTCGCAAGAAGATCAAGTGTATGATGGATATGCCCAAGGTGTTCCTCCCAAGTTTTTGAGAATATCAATATATCATCAAGATATATTATTACAAATTTGTCAAGTACATCACGAAACACATCATTCATCAACCTCATGAAGGTTGCAGGAGCATTTGTAAGACCGAAAGGCATGACCAACCATTCAAAGAGGCCCATCTTCATCTTAAAAGTTGTCTTCCATGTATCCTCAACTTGGATACGCACTTGATGATATCCACTTTTGAGATCTATTTTTGAAAAGAACTTAGCTCCTTGGAGCTGATCTAATAAATCATCAATGCGTGGTAGTGGATATCTATTTTTTACAAAAATTCTGTTCAAAGCACGAAAATCAATGCACAATCTCCAAGTGCCATATTTTTTAAGAACCAACAAAATAGGTGAGGCACAAGCAGAAGTACTTTCCTTAATGAAACCCTTAGACAACAAATCTTCTATTTGCCTTTTAATTTCTTCATTTTGCAAAATAGATTGTCTATACATGGGTGCATTAGGTAGTGAAGAACCAGGAATGATTTCAATACAGTGATTAATTGTGCGAATTGGAGGAAGAGACTTTGGCTCCTGAAATATGTGTGAGTAATTTTGCAATATTTTATCCATTGAAGAGTGTTGCTTTGGAATGGAAGTGGATGTAGGAGTGTTTTGAGAGCGAATGAAAATTAGAGCAACGTCACCACCTTTTTTAATTGCCCTTTTTGTTTGCTTGGAATTTAGAATGATGTTAGGAGTGTTGGTGCTTTTAATGAGAAAGACCTTACCATATTTTTGAAGTGTGTAGGTTCTTTTGAAAGCATCATAAACAGCTCTCCGATCATACTGAAAAGGTTGTCCAAGCAAAATCCCACAACAATCCATAGGAGTCACATCACAAGTGACTTGATCTATGAAATGTGGGCCAAGTGCAAATTTTAATGTGCAAGTGTGAGTGATTTCTGAGCCCCTTCCACTATCCTTCCAACCCAAAGAATAAGGTTGAGGATGAGGCTCCATAGGTAACTTCAATCGCTCGACAATGGACCTCGCAATTAGATTTTTCTGCGAGCCATTATCCACTATACAATCTGTTGCAAAATTATGGAGCAAATGAGCTCGAGTGATGAACAAAGCATCACGAGCGCCCCTGATGAACTTACATTTACCAAGGTAACCTCATTGAGCTTACCTCGTAATTTCGTGTATACTCTACTTTCTCCTACTGACTCAAGGGGACCTTTGGAAGCATCCTGTTCTTGAGTAGTGATGACTAAACTTTTCTTCTTAAGCTTAAAACAATCTGCTTTTTCATGACCTTTTTTCTTACAATAGTTACAAAAAATTTTAGAAGAAGAAGGTTTGGAAGAAGAAGAAGAAGAAGGAGTAGAAGCGGAAGGAGAAGGAGAAGAAGGAGATGGAGAAGAAACATTCTTCTTTTGAGCAAAATTCTTCTTTTGTGAGAAAGAACTATTCCCTTTTGATGAGTTTGCAACCACTTGAGTAGCAGGTGCAGTGGAATGCCTACGTGAATGTGCCTTGAACTTGTCCTCCGCAAGTTGTGCCTGGTTGAAAACTGAATCCAATGTTTCGATAGAAACAAACATAATTTCCCTGTACAAATGCTCCAACAAGCCACTTTGAAATTTGAGAATTAAAGCTTTAATATCTTCCTCCACATTCAAAAGTATCCTGTACCTGTTGAATTGAAAGATATATTCTTGCACAGTCATATTAGGACCTTGTCGAAATCGAAACCACTTAATTACCAATTCCTTAGAATAATTGGAAGGATAAAAATTGGTCTTAAGACAGTCTACAAGCTCATCCCAAGAGATGAGTTCATCATGACCTCTTTTTTCTTTCAACAAGTACTTTAGCTAAACCAGAAAGTTTTAGCTTAGCATATGGAACCATATCCTCATCTGAAAGCTGAGTGTAAGAAAACCAAGAACTCATGTCAAGAATCCAACTATTCAAGACTTCAGGGTTTCGGGATCCATCATAAAGTGGCACTTCACAACGAACTCTCAGGCGAGAATCATGAGCAGAAGTTGAAGCATTGTGGACAGAAATGTCATTTACCTTCATTGCAAGGTTACCGAGGACTTCTCGCCATGGTAGTATCATTAGCTTTATCGGCTAAAGCATTCACAACATGTGCAAGTTCTGCCACTTGGGCAGCCAAGTCAGAAGCCATGTGAAACCGGGTATAAGCCAGAAGTAACAAGGACAAAAACACTTAAAAATCAGGGTAAAATCTGAAAATACCCTGTTACAATGCAGTGCCTTGAAAATTACCCCTAAGGCTAAATATTTTTTAAAAATTTAAACTAACCTAAGGTTATAAATTTCATAATTTATTAATTTAAAAATAACTTAATTAAAAATTAAATTTTAATTAATCAAAGATTAATTAATTTAATTAAGTTATTAAAAAAATTAAATTAATAAATTAAAAAAATTACATGCAAACCTTAAGAATAGTAAATTTAAAAAAATAAACAATTGTTACCCTTGGTTTTGTCGAAACTGCACTCCACCCTCTGTTGCATGAAAGTCTGAAACTGTTGTTTGCACATTTCTCGAGGCGGTGCGAGTTCAGTGTTAATAGCTAACAACATTTCGTGCCCAAAAAAAATTACGTGCAATGTTTCTTGGAATTCACGTGCAATGTTGCTTGGAATTCACATGCAAAGTTTAATGTGTCTTGGTGCCTGGTGAGCGGCACCCAAACTCCGCCCGTAGGCCGGAGGGCTGACCTGACAGGTACCAAGACCTGTCAGCACCAGCACGACATGGACACGGGCTGTGGCGCTGCCACGAGCTGCCCGAATGTGGATAGCCTATGGGCGGCACCAATAGCCACCCATCGATCGAAAGTCTGGCCTGACAGGACCAGGCTTGGCAGATCCAGCCAGGCTGTCGGCTGTGGATAGCCGCCAGCATAGGCCTGACGCGGGCTGTGCGGCTGTGGATAGCCGCCAGCATAGGCCTAACGCGGGCGGCTCGACTGGGACAGCCGTGGCCACAGGCACTGTCACGCCTGACAACGTCTGTCATCGACACTGTCACCGATGATAGTTGATGCAGGCATTGTCACCTGACAGCGTCTACCGCCGACGTTGGCTGTCAGGCCGACAGGGCAACGAGGCCGTGTGCATCAGCCTGACGTGCACGGAAAGCCCCTGCTTGCTGGCCGATTGTCGGATCTCAGCCGAAAAGGGCAAAACAGGCCCTTCGGCTAATTTTTTTTTTTACAATAATATTTTAATTAATATATAAAGAAAAATAATATATTAATTAAAATTAAGTTTTCTAAATAAAAATGAAATTTTTAAATTAACCAGAAGGGTTAATTTAACAACATTGAAAACTTAAACTTTTACAAATATTAGCAATTTTTGAAGGTAAATTACCTTCAAATTTTCCTAACAAATTGCTAATTTTCTTTCATATCACCAAGACCCCTTCAGTAGCTCTCCTTTCAAGATCCAGTCGACACACGACCAGCGTTTGAAAGGCAACCAGACCCAAGTCGACACACGACCTGGTTTAGGTGATGCTTGATCTTCAAGACTCCGAAGTGGCAGGAACAAATGGCTCCCTAATGCGTATTTCACCGTAGGAGTAGTCCAAACCTGCCAAGGGATTTTTGTAAGACAGGAATCGGGGTAAAATTTTCCTATACCTTTTGAGCATAAGCAAAAAGTTGGAACGAGGAGTTTGACGCCTAAGGAACTTCCTTCTGCGAATGGTTTTCAAGCTCCCCTTGAGCTTGAACCGAGTCCTCAATGAGAAAGAATTTCTCATGAAAAACAATCTATCTCCTTCCCTCTCACCTCACAAGCCCTAGTGCAAACATAAACTAGGCTCTGATACCAATGAAAAGGATTGAAAATCCAACTAATGTTTCTATTATTTACAACTCAATTTATAGGCTCTAAAGGCCCAAAATACATAACCAAACCCACCAAATCATGGATTTGATCCAATATGCTTAACCATAAGCTATAATAGTGCAAGGGAGAATGCACGTAACTTCTAAGCTAAGAAAGAAAGGAAAGATGCTAACTAGAAGATCCTTTTAGCTATCTTGAAGTACACACTTCCTACTTTGAGTTCACACTTCCTAACTAACACTCCTAAGTGACAACTAGAAGACAACTAGTGCCCACAAGTGTATGTGAGAAAGAGACTCACTTACAATATTAATTTGCAAGAAATAAACTATGCAAACCTAGCTAGGAACTACTAGAGGGGTCATATGAGTGATCAAACATCAATCCTCATCAGTCCACCAAAGCAATCATGGGTATACCTACATATGACTAACCAGTCTACCAACCCAAATGATCTCATCAATCTATCAATGGCAAAGTTTCAAGGATATGCATCCCTTCCATAATTGGGGTATCTTACATCTACTCCTCTCAAAACAAATCGCTTGTCATCACCCACTAATCCATGTTCTCTCACAGTTAGTCATGAAATAAGCATCATAATTTTTTGCACTGCATCATGTATTCACACAATGCAGTATAAAAAGGAACAAATGTACGCCTAAAAATATCTCAAACAATATTTTGCAACAACATTTAACATACAAAAAACAAAACATTAGCAAATCAATTCAAAAACCCTAAAACATAGCATGATGCCATCCTAAAATCTTAGGACACAATAAAAATAGGGTAAGTCTTCCTCCATCCAATGTGTACCCCCTCACACCCCTTTGTGCACTTTTCAAAACACATACTTGCCCCCCTTTTCAAAAGGCACCCACTCTCCTTGCAAGGTATTTAATAAAAATCATTGAAAATGGGATTTTTCCTTTTTCCCAATCCTTACATGGGCATGGCACACCCATTCCCACTTAATACTCTTATGTGGTAAATTACTACCCATTGCATGCACATTAAAGTAGGGTCGTCTCTTTCCTCCACCTCATCAATCTCTTCTCTTGCCTAGGAATTCTATAAAATGAGGTATTTGTCTAGAATTTGGAAGAGGATGGAAAAAGCAATGTTATGCTGCCCAAATATCATCTAAAGGTATTCCTAAACCTTTTGAGGATTTGACATTCCTCCCATAGATATTCCTTGTAGGTTACAGGTGGTTTGCAAGGCTGAACAAGCATCTACGACTTCCAAATCAGTGCCAAACTGCATCAGTGGGTTTTATGGTGGATACACAAATCAATTCAGGTTATAGAACTCAAAATTCACCCTAAGGTACGTTCACACCTAGAAAACACACCTCAAGGTGTATTTTCTATTTTCAGGCCATCACACTAGCTTGATAAGTAACATATCACTCCCTTATCGATTTTAGCTCATTTTGTAACTTTTGTAATGCATTTCTATTTAGATTTTGTTGTTATGTCTATGTTTACAGGAGGCCTTATTGGGATAGGCCTCCAAATGTTATAACACATTTTTTTAGGGTTACGTAGAGTCATGGATCAATGTAGCTCACAGTGGCACACTTCATAAGCCTAATCCAACTATGAGGAATTGAAGGAATACACTTGCAGTGTTGCCAACATGTTCTATGCTAGGGTCCCTCATAACGGAGCCCTTCTTTTGTAGCCCTTCGAGTCATATTATAAAAGGATATCATTTCATATTGTAATCCCTTTTATAAAATTATCAATACAAAGCAACATTTTTTCTTTTACTTTATAAATATGTAGTCATTTCAATGATGGTAAAAAGTAATTTATTTATTGAGGTAATATATGTTGGAACTGAAAGATAAGGCTATCATTATTTACAAGTTATCTTACAATTTATAAGCATCAAGCTTAGGAGGGAGATATGACAAGTGTCACAAGCTCCACTCCAAGTGTCTTTCAGAAGACACCACTCCAACTCAAACTGAAGACAGGGACAAGTGGCGGAAGACAAATGTCAACCTGTCAATTATAGGCATAGTGCACATTATAACAATAATAATATTCTAACATTCCCCCTTAATGTGCACTATCCTAAAAATATAAGTCAACATTAGATAACATTCCCCCTTAATGTTGACTTCTTTTACATAGATATAGCAAATTGCTAAACTGAGAAAACTTGTCTTTCCCAAGTGACTTGGTGAAGATGTCTACCACTTGATATTGATTTGGTACATACTCCATGTGTATAATGTCTTCTTGGACCATTTCTCTGATGAATTTATGATGGATCTCAATGTGTTTTGTTCTAGCATGGAAAATTGGATTCTTAGTCATCTTGATGGTACTTTGATTGTCACAATATATATGTTCGATCGTTTATGAATAGCCCAATATCTTGAAGTAATTGCCTCAACCATATTGCCTCCTTAGTTGCCTCAATTGCTGCTCTATATTCAGCTTCTGTTGAAGATAATGAAATTATGTTCTGCTTCTTTGTGCTCCATGAAATAGAGCCCTAGCCCAACTAAAAGCAATAACCTGATGTGGATATTCTAGTTTCAGGACAACTAGCCCAATTTGAATCTGTGTAGCCAACCAATGAAAAATCATCACTTGATGTATAGATAAGGCCATGATGAGGTGTGGCCTTGAGGAATCTCACAATCCTCTTAGCTGCTATCCAATGGCTCTTCTTAGAATCCTGCATAAATTTGGAAATAAGGCTAATTGAATAGCAAATATCTGGTCTAGTTGAAGTTAAATAGAAAAAACATCCAACTAGCTTCCTGTAAAGGGTACCATCAACCCTTTCTTCATCATCACTAATGACCAATTTCAACCTGGTTTCCATGGGAGTGAGAGAGGGCTTACACTCCTCCATGCGAAACCTCTCCAAAATAGACTGAATGTATTTAGCCTATGAGATAAAAATATTACCAGGCTGTTGTCATACCTCTATGCCTAAGCAATAGTGGAGGAGGCCTAAATTTTTCATCTCAAAGTTCTTTCATAATTCCTATTTGAGAAACCTTATTCCTTCTATGTCATCACCTCTAATGAGAAGATCATCCACATACAATGTAACCAAAATGATGTGGTTCCTCCAATGTTTCACATAGAGAGTAGATTCTACTACAGATCTAGTGAAACCAAGGTTGAGAAAATAGGAGTCAATCTTTGCATACCAAGCTCGGGGTGCTTGCTTCAACCTATACAGATATTTCTTTACTCTGAGGACTTTGTTTTTTTGACCTTCAACTGTGTACCCTGGTGGTTGTTTCACATACACTTCCTCATTCAAATGACCATTGAGAAATGCACTTTTGACATCCATTTGATATATTGGCCAATGTTTTTGAGCTGCCATAGCAATAACTATCCTGATTGTAGTCATCTTAGCCATAGGAGAAAAGTTCTCATAATCAATTCCCTCTTGTTGCTTATAGCCTTGAGCTACTAGGCGAGCCTTGTAGCGATCTAGTGAGCCATCTGCTTTATATTTTGCCTTGTATACCCATTTTTTTTCAATGGTATATTTTCCTTTGGGTAAATCAACTAACTCCCAAGTGTGATTCCTTTCAATGGAATCCAATTCTTGATCCATGGCATGAACCCATTTAGGATCACCAAGTGCTTCTTTGACATTAGAATGTTCAGGTTGGCTAAGGACTTTGGCCATTAGGGTATAATTCACTTGGTGTCTTAGGACTGAAGGCCTTTTACCTGTATAGGTGGGCAAATGATTTTGGGCTTCATCTATTGTGGCTTGAACCCACTTGGGTAAAGTATTGGATGATGTTACTCGATCATTAGGAGGAGATTGAGGACATGGATCATTTATAGGAAGTTCTTCTTGTGGATGAATTTATTGATTTATGATTGAAGGAGAAGGACTAGATGATATTGTATGCATGAATGAATCAACTATTTCATTAGTTATTTCTAAAGTGGGGGTCTTAGGAGGATTAGATGGTGGATACTCATGAAAGGTAACATCCCTAGATAAAATGATTTTCTTGGAAATAGGCTCATATAATTTATATGCATTGGCATTATCACTATAGCCTACAAAGATGCATTTTTGGCTTTTATCATCAAACTTCTTCCTTTTCTTATGAGGAATATGAGCATAGGCATCACATCCAAAGACTCTCAAATGGCCCACATAGGGTGTCCTTCCACTCCATGCTTCTTTAGGTGTTCTTTCATGTAAGGATTTTTTTTATGATCTATTAGTCAAGTATGCAGCAGTAAGAACAACTCCCCAAAATAAGTTATGTAATATAGCAGCATGTAACATTGATTTTTCCCTATTTGTGATTGTTTGATTCATCCTCTCAGCAACTCCATTTTGTTGCGGGGTATAATGGGTTGTGAATTGTCTCCTTATCCCATGATACTTACAAAAATTAAAGAATTCATTGGAGACATATTATCCACCATTATCTGATCTTAAGGTGGAGATTTGATAGCCACTTTCTCTTTCAACAAGTGCAATGAATTATTTGAACTTATCAAGGGCTTGCCACTTATATTGAATTAGGTAGATCCATACCTTTCTGCTATAATCATCAATAAAAGTGTTATAGTATTTAGCCCCAGTATAAGATTGAACAGACATTGGCCCACAAATGTCTGAATGAACCAATTGCAAATGTCTATTAGCTCTCCATGCCTTTCCTATTTCAAATGGTTGCCTATGATGTTTGGTTATTACACATGGCTCACAAAAATATTTTGACTCCTTAAGATGTGGAAGTCCTTTAACTAATCCTTTTCTAGCCATCATTTGAATATTATTAAAATTTAAATGTCCCAATATTTAATGCCACATGTACTCCAAAGAGAAAATAGTTGTATGCAAAGATGTTTGTGTTACAGATTTTGTAAGGAGGTAGTAAACACCATCCTTTTTGACTCCCATGGCCTTAACATTGCCATTGGGTTCCTTAATGTAGCATTTGTCTTTTTCAAAATAGATATTATAGCCCTTATCTGTAAGTTGTCCAATAGAAAGAAGACTTCTTTTAAGACCAGGCACATACAAAACATCTGTTGCAGGAACATTATTACTATCATGCAAAGTAATTGGTGCCTCCCCAAAACCTTCAATGGGTAGAGCACTTTCATCACCAAAAGTAATGAATTGATTTGATGTAGGCTGAACCTTGGTCAACCAATCTTACCTTCCTGTCATGTGTTTTGCTGCTCTAGAATCAATATACCAACATTTTTTATCTTCAACGTTAACTTGGTTTGCTGCATACAATGTGTTCAGATTATTATTTTTTGGTTCTCCCTGTTCTCTTTGCCTTTTATACCAGATGTTGGAACTAAAATATAAGGCTATCATTATTTACAAGGTATCTTACAATATATAAGCATCAATATTAGGAGGGAGATATGACAATATATGCTTTAGGGTTAAAAATTGGAAGATTGATACTCTCAATTTAGGAGATCATTACATGCAAGAAATATTAAAATAATATTTTAGATAATAATGCATGATCTAATAATGTAATAAAATATCCTAACATACCCCTTATTACATTATTCAGGTTAGAAAATATTGACCCCCTTAATTTATAGGATTCTAAGCTCTTACTCTTGGCTCTCGCTCTGGTTGCTTAGGCTTTGCATTTGGGTCTACCATTGTCTTTACCTCTAGGTTTGTCGATTGTAGGTTTACCTCTAGGTTACCATTGGATTGGCATTTGGTTCAACCAGTAGGTCTTCCACTAGGTTTTATTTCGGGTCTACCACTGGGTCTAGATCTAGGTTAACCACTAGTTTTTCCTCTAGGTCTACTGTTGGATCAACCTTTGTGTTGGCCACTAGGTCTACTATCTGTTGGTTGTGGAGCCTGATTCGCTTTCTAATTCAAAGACCTTGTTTTCAGTCACACTTGGGCCCACTCTACGAAGGAGGGGTGTAGGAGGGGCAATGCCCCCCTACGTGTATTGTCATTGAAGAACACAAGCTTATACTAAGAGAGAGGGGGTGAACAGTATAAGATAAACTTTTACTTTTCTTTCCCAAACAATATTATCCAATGTTATCAATTGCAATATATTTTCATAGAAGTATTAACCAATCTCATCAATAGCAGTAACAAGGCAATGCACAAATCATCACACACATGAGAGACATAGATTTAACGTGGTTCACCCAATGTGGGTTACGTCCATGGAGAAAATATTTCTTCTAAATTTTCTCAACAAATATCTTGGGAACCAATTCCCTATTACAATGTTTATGGACCTCTATCCAAAGGAGATCTCAATCCCCTATGCTTAGGTTTGTGGACCTCTATCCATAGGAGAACTCTATCCCCTTAACTATGGTTCATGGAACTCTATCCTCTTAACTTTGGTTCATGGAACTCTATCCATAAGAGAACTCTATCCCCTTACTAGTCTGGTTCATGGAACTCTATCCACAAGAGACACCTCTCCCTTGCTCTGGTTCATGGAACTCTATCCATAGGAGACACCTCTCCTATCTGCTCTGGTCACCTCCAAAGCTGGTACACACCTCTACTTTGACTCTGCCCCAAGCCTACTCACGAGGCTTACTCAGGTTTACTCACAAATCAGCTTTCAAATCTATCCCAAATCTACACACATTACATGCACAAATCTATCTCAACTCTATCCCAAATATACACACATTACATGCACAAATCTGTCTCAAATCTATCCCAAATTTGCACACATTACATGCACAAATCTATCTCAACTCTATCCCAAATCTGCACACATTACATGCACAAATCTATCTCAACTCTACCCCAAATCTGCACACATTACATGCACAAATCTGTCTCAACTCTATCCCAAATCTACACATTACATGCACAAATCTATCTCCAAATATGCACATATTACATGCACAAATCTATCTCAACTCTATCCCAAATATTCTCACAAGACTTGCTCAAATCTACCTCACTATCTCTGCTCAACTTTTCTCTAACACATGCTCAAAACTGCTCATAACACATACTCAGATCTTGCTCATGACACATGCTTTGATCAAAGTACCTCAGACATATTCTACCTAGAATTCTTGTTCAAGAACACATAAAAAATGATATGCAATACAATTTCACAATATGTTCTTTCCAAATATCACTCAAGCCCAATGCACAAATTGCTTCACCAAATTGGTTTCTAACACTTGCTCATTCACATTCAATGTCACTCAAACCAATGCCCAAAAGCTTCACAAATTCATTCAAACAATGAAGCATAATTTGTTTACAAACCCTAGCACATGTGTTTCCAATCTCATTCAATAATGAAGCACAAATTTGTTCATAAACTCTAGTACAAGTGTTTCCAATTTCTTTCAACAAGGATGCACAATTTGTTTCACAAACCCTAGCACATGTGTTTCCAATCTCATTCAACAATGAAGCACAACTTTTTCACAAACCCTAGCTCAAATATTTTCAACAATGCACATATATAATCCTTATTTCTCCACCTTATGATTCATAAATATTTGCTCAACCAAACACCTTAAAGAAGGAATGATATCACCATACCTCTTAACTTGCTTTGATGAAGATGTGCCCTCAAAACCTGTCTCAAAATATTCTATCTTTCTTAAGCCACTTTCAAGGGTTAGTTAGCATAACACTTTTTCAATCATCCACATGAAAAACTTCTCTTCAAAAATGTGCACAAAGATATTACTTTACAACTCCTTTTAATTTCTCAAAACAAGGCTTTTTAATCAAAGAACAAAACCCTTCAAACTTTCTTTCACCATGCAGAAATACCCACAATAATTAAAACACAAACACCTTATAACTCCTACTTGTAAAAGCCACAAATGATTTCAATACCACAATGTACCTTCTAAACAACAAAACCCTAAGTGCAAAAACACTTTTAACCTTATTACTCCTTTTATTGCTTACTAAATGATTCTTTAGAAAACACAACAATAATCCCTTAATACTTTCACTTCTGCCTTTATAATTTCTAAAATCAACTTATAAGCAACCTTTGTAATTCTAGAAATTTCAACTCACATTAATTCCTCAAGGCAAACCTTATGACTCCCTATCTTTAATTTCAAATTAAAACAAAATTTAATGCCCTTACCACTTCTACCATCGAAGAGAGTCGAACACGAAACCTCATGCAACCCATGCTCTAGCGTGAGCTAGAGTGCCAACTAGGCTGGCCCACCCACTGGATACGAAGGCACTCAAAAAATATTTTATTCCTTTTATCTTCTGCCCAAACGAACATCAAAACACTACCATCATGACTCGAACCTGAAACCTCTCTTCTGCTAGCATCCTGCGTAGAGTCTACCTGCCACCTGGGCTAGCTGCCCAGCTGGAACATCTAATGCACTACCTCCTCTTTAAACCTCTACCTCTATCTAGAAGTTTATGCATTATCCTCTCTATCCTTGCTTTAAATTTTGTGCACTCTCCTTGCTTCACTCTACCCTCATGAATGGAACGAACGATGCTTTCTACCCTCACAAACTGGAATGAACGACGTTCAACTCACTTTACCTTCACGAACTGGAATGAACGACGCTCGAATTACTTCTCTCTGCCCTCACGAACTGGGATGAACGACGTTCAACTCACTTCAACTCGACAATGTTGTCTTCTTTCGATGACAATAATTCTCGTAGACATAGGCATTCAATCACTCATCAAAAAAGGCACAGTCACAAATAATTTTACCTCCTTTTTATAATGTTTTCTTTCCATATTAAAGACGTCGGTGCATGATAGACTTGGGCCTTTGAAGACATATAAATGTTCACTTCCTTTTTGGCGCCCTATCAACTTCAAATTCAAAATATAACTTTATAAAACCATTTCCAAAGTCTTCGATGGGAGGTCGGCGCTTTTAAAGAATTGTTTCCATTTTATGAAACCACTTTTATATTATAATAATTTAATCTTGTGATTAAATATTATAATATTTATTTCTTGAAACCATTTTCCTTGCTTTTGAGAGATGCCTTGTCTTGAAAACTTGTCCAACCTTAGAATAATATTTTCTTGTCTTACCAAGCTCAACCTTTGACGAATACCTTTGACATCAATGACAACCAATACCAACTCAATATTTCCAACAATCTCCCCCTTTGTCATTGATGGCAACCCTTTTAAAAAATTTCCTTTTACTATCACTAGATTCCAAATCTGCTCTCCCTAAGAGGTTGCTCCCCTTACTGAATTCTATCCCCCTCACTGAAACTCTCCCCCTTACTAAAACTCTCCCCCTTTGACATCAATGGCAAAGGGCTCCTTTGGGGATAAAAATAAGACTCTTAGCTCAACCCCCTCACCACCTCCTCTTCTTGAGGTGATCAATTTTGGGGTGGGAGTAAATCTACTCCCAACTTACAATGCTCTTCTCCTTTTCAACCTTCTTTTTCCACTCCTTTGTAGTCATACCCTTTTGATCCTTTTGAGTGTCCCTCTTCTTGCTTGTCTTTGGAAGTTATGAAAACTTTATTCTACACCACTTAGCCTTATGCCCAAAATTATTGCAATTGTAACACCTGATGTTGTAGTTCTTGGAAGGTGCAGATGACTTGAAGTTCCTCTTGGTGAAGCCATAATCATTTCTATCATGAACCCTGTAGTGTATAGCTTTATGACCAAAGTGATTACATGAGTAGCAATAACCTTGAAAGAAATATCCATCTTCGAATGAGTTGAAGTTCCTCTTAGTGAAGCCATAATCCTTCTTTTCATGAACCCTGCAATGCATAGCTTTGTGACCAAAATGATTACATGAAAAATAATGCCCTTGGAAGAAATATTCATCTTGTCTTGAAAAATATGGTCTCTTGGTCCTTTCTTTGCCTTCTCTGTGATGATCCATGTTTCTTGTTTGTGCATTGTTTTCTTTCTCAATGAAGCTTCCACTCTTCAACTTATCAACATAGGTCTTGGGTTCTTCTTCAATCTCTTCCTCTAAAACTTCCTTTTCTTTTGAGCTTGACTCCTCTTTTTGTACCTCTTGACCTTCTTCAAAACCAAGTCCTATTTTGATAAATGAAGATCTTTGTGCATTGATAATGTTATCCAAAGCTTTTGAACTTTTCCCAAACCTGTGCAACTTATCCTTAGAATATTTCACTTCCATCCTTAGAGAAACCACTTCATGTTCTAATCTTTCACATTCTAACTCTTTTACCTCTAACTTTTCAACCATAACTTCTTTAGATCTCCTTGCCTTAACTTTTAAGTTTTTGAGATCTTGTAGAAGCTTTTCCTTTATTTCCTCATCTTCTTGAACTTGAGCCTTCAGTCTTGAGTTCTGCTTTCTAACTCTTTTCAACTCTCTGAGAGCAACAATAAGTTCCTCTTCTAGATCAATTGTGGCTTCTTCTTTTTTCTGAACCTTCCTCTAGGTCTTCAATTATAGGAGCATCTTCTTTTTCTTCTACTTGGTCTTCAATAGGAGTGTCCTCTTCCTCTTCTATTGCCAAAAATAGAATCTCTTATTTTTCACTATCTGAGGATCTTTCATCACTGTCACTTGAAGCACTGCTTGCTCTTTCAACATAGAAACTCTTCTTGTGCCTTTGAAAGAACTTATTTTCATGCTTACCTTGACCATACTTATTTTTCTTTTCATGCCTGAATTTTCTTTCTTCCTTTTTCTTATAATCATATTTCTCTTCACTGCTACTACTTCCAGCTTGTGGATAATTAGATGCATAGTGACCAAAATTACCACAATTAAAATATTTCATAGTCTTCATATCTTTGTATTTTCTTGAGTCTTTCTTATTTCTTCTCACATAGTTAGCTTCTTCATTACTGCTTGACTCATCACTTGATTTTTGTTCCTTATATTTTGTCTTCTTTGAAACTTTGAATGTTGCCTCTCTCTTGGAATTTTGATCTTTTTCTGTCCTCATTTCATAAGTTGTGAGAATTCCATGTAACTCATCCATTGTCAACTTATCGAGATCCTTCATCTCTTCTATTGTTAAAACCTTTGCATCATACCTCATAGGGAGTGATCTTAATACTTTTTGAGCAACACTAGAGTCCTCAATTTCTAATCCAAGTCCTCGCATAGTATTAACAATTTCATCAACACGAAGTAAGTATTTAGCAATATCTTCCTCATATTTCATCTTCAACTCTTCAAACCTCCTCCTATGAGTTTGAAGTTTTGCTAACTTAACCTTGCTATCTCCTTCATATGTTTGCTTCAATTTATCCCATATTTATTTTGCTGATTTGTAGTGCATAACTTTCACAAACTCTAATTCATGTAATCCACTCAGGATTCCATTCATAGCCTTGGCATTATTTACATATAGTTGCTTGCCATCCTTATCTATGGGAGGAGTAGATGTAGGTGTGAACCCATCCTCAATAGATTACCATATTTCATATCCTTGTGCCATAAAATAAGTCTTCATCCTCATACTCTAGAAAGCATAATTATTCCCATAAAATATTGGAGCCTTATTTGTTGAAGATCCATTCTGAGAAGCCATCTATGTTCCTATAAGATCTTCCTTCAAGATGTTAGACTTTTTGAAGGAACCCGATCTGATACCAATTGAAGAACACAAGCTTATACTGAGAGGGGGGTGAACAATATAAGATAAAATTTTACTTTTCTTTCCCAAACAATATTATCCAATGTTATCAATTGTAATATCTTTTCATAGCAGTATTAACCAATCTCATCAATAGCAATAACAAGGCAATGCACAAATCATCACACACATGAGAGACACATATTTAACGTGGTTCACCCAATGTGGGTTACATCCATGGAGAAAATATTTCTTCTAAATTTTCTCAACAAATCTCTTGGGAACCAATTCCCTATTACAATGTTTATGGACCTCTGTCCAAAGGAGATCTCAATCCCCTATGCTCAGGTTTGTGGACCTCTATCCATAGGAGAACTCTATCCCCTTAACTCTAGTTCATGGAACTCTATCCACAGGAGAACTCTATCCCCTTGCTGGTCTGGTTTGTGGAACTCTATCCATAGGAGACACCTCTCCCTTGCTTTGATTCATGGAACTCTATCCATAGGAGACACTTCTCCTCTCTACTTTGGTCACCTCCAAAGCTGGTACACACCTCTACTTTGACTCTACCCCAAGCCTACTCATGAGTCTTACTCAGGTCTACTCACAAATCAGCTTTCAACTCTACCCCAAATCTGCACACATTACATGCACAAATCTATCTCAACTCTATCCCAAAACTGCACACATTACATGCACAAATCTATCTCAACTCTATCCCAAATCTGCACACATTACATGCACAAATCTATCTCAACTCTACCCCAAATCTACACACATTACATGCACAAATCTATCTCAACTCTATCCCAAATATACACATATTACATGCACAAATCTAACACACATTACATGCACAAATCTATCTCAACTCTATCCCAAATATTCTCACAAGACTTTCTCAAATCTACCTCACTATCTCTGCTCAAATTTGCTCTAATACATGCTCAAAACTACTCATAACACATACTCATATCTTGCTCATGACACATGCTTTGATCAAAGTACCTCAAACATATTCTACCCATAATTCTTGTTCAAGAACACATAGAAAATGATATGCAATACAATTTCACAATATGTTCTTTCCAAATATCACTCAAGCCCAATGCACAAATTGCTTCACAAAACTAGTTTCTAACACTTGCTCATTCACATTCAATATCACTCAAACCAATACCCAAAAGCTTCACAAATTCATTCAAACAATGAAGCATAATTTATTTACAAACCCTAGCACATGTGTTTCCAATCTCATTCAATAATGAAGCACAAATTTATTCGCAAAATCTAGTACAAGTGTTTCCAATTTCTTTCAACAAGGATGCACAATTTATTTCATAAACCCTAGCACATGTGTTTCCAATCTCATTCAACAATGAAGTACAACTTGTTCACAAACCCTAGCTCAAATATTTCCAAAAATGCACATATATAATCCTTATTTCTCCACCTTATGATTCAGAAATATTTGCTCAACCAAACACCTTAAAGAAGGAAGAATGTCACCATACCTCTTAACTTGCTTTGATGAAGATGTGCCCTCAAAACCTATCTCAAAATATTCTATCTTTCTTAAGCCACTTTCAAGGGTTAGTTAGCATAACACTTTTTCAATCATCCACATGAAAAACTTCTCTTCAAAAATGTGCACAAAGATATTACTTTACAACTCCTTTTAATTTCTCAAAACAAGGCTTTTTAATCAAAGAACAAAACCCTTCAAACTTTCTTTCACCATGCAAAAATACCCACAATAATTAAAACACAAACACCTTATAACTCCTACTTGTAAAAGCCACAAATGATTTCAATACCACAATGTACCTTCTAAACAACAAAACCCTAAGTGCAAAAACACTTTTAACCTTATTACTCCTTTTATTGCTTACTAAATGATTCTTTAGAAAACACAACAATAATCCCTTAATACTTTCACTTCTGCCTTTATAATTTCTAAAATCAACTTATAAGCAACCTTTGTAATTCCAGAAATGTCAACTCACATTAATTCCTCAAGGTAAACCTTATGACTCCCTATCTTTAATTTCAAATTAAAACAAAATTTAATGCCCTTACCACTTCTGCCATCGAAGAGAGTCGAACACGAAACCTCACGCAACCCACACTCTAGCGCGAGCTAGAGTGCCAGCTAGGCTGGCCCACCCGCTAGATACAAAGGCGCTCAAAAAATATTTTATTCCTTTTATCTTCTGCCCAAACGAACATCAAAACACTACCACCGTGACTCGAACCTGAAACCTCTCTTCTGCCAGCATCCTGCGTAGAGTCTGCCTGCCACCTGGGCTAGCTGCCCAGCTGGAACATCTAATGCACTGCCTCCTCTTTAAACCTCTGCCTCTATCTAGAATTTCGTGTGTTGTCCTCTCTGCCCTTGCTTTAAATTTTGTGCACTCTCCTTGCTTCACTCTACCCTCACGAATGGAACGAACGACACTTTCTGCCCTCACAAACTAGGATGAACGATGTTCAACTCACTTCACTCTACCTTCATGAACTGGAATGAACGGTGCTCAAATTACTTCTCTCTGCCCTCATGAACTAGAATGAACGGTGTTCAACTCACTTCAACTCGACAACGTTGTCTTCTTTCGGTGACAATAATTCTCGTAGACATAGGCATTCAATCACTCATCAAAAAGGCACAATCACAAATAATTTTACCTCCTTTTTATAATGTTTGCTTTCCATATTAAAGACATCGACGCATGATAGACTTGGGCCTTTGAAGACATATAAACGTTCACTTCCTTTTTGGTGCCCTATCAACTTCAAATTCAAAATATAACTTTATAAAACCATTTCCAAAGTCTTCGATGGGAGGTCGGCACTTTTAAAGAATTGTTTCCATTTTATGAAACCACTTTTATATTATAATAATTTAATCTTATGATTAAATATTATAATATTTATTTCTTGAAACCATTTTCCTTGCTTTTGAGAGATGCCTTGTCTTGAAAACTTGTCCAACCTTAGAATAATATTTTATGTCTTACCAAGCTCAACCTTTGACGAATACCTTTGACATCAATGACAACCAATACCAACTCAATATTTCCAATAGTCATGGGGGTTCTAAGGGGTTGATGACATTTTATGGAGCCCCCTTGGTAGGGGTTTCAAGGGCAGCGCCCCCGAAGCCAAAAATAGATGTGTTTTCTCTATGTAAATCTGGACCATTTATTATTAGGTCACAGATCGAACGTTGAATTTTAGGCACATTTTTTTTCCTAAATTGTAACATATTTTTATAAGAAGACGATGTATGGCAATTGTAATGCATTGTAATGCACAGTGTGCATATTTATAATTGACGACGACAGAGCGAAGAGGAAGTTACAATGGATTTGTTGTAGGTTGTATCCCTTCATGGTTTTTTGGACGAAATAAAAGGCCTAGTTATTTTCTTCGTGGATGTAGCCCACATTAGGTGAATGTAAATTTGTGTCTCGTGTATTGCTTTATTCTTATGTGTTTTATTTTTGCATTCATTTATTGCTTGTGTTTTATTATTTAATCATAACACTACCTTTCAGTCTGTTGCCTCTAGAACTACTTTTGGGATACTGTAGTTGTCTTGGATGCTAATAATGTTGCATTAGGATCAAATTGGACATCTAGTGCAAACAAGCCACGTTTATAGGAACCAATTGCCACATTCTTAGATTTTTTGGTGATGAAACACTTCTTGCGATCATTATCAACTCTAAAATCAACATTCATGTTTCGATATAGTAGTCGAGGAGTGTATTGGTAGAATTCGTTGAAGGATTAGGAGCGAATTCAAACAATTTTGTAGATTTTTCAGTTTTGAATAGAAGATTGAGAATTGTCAGGCGAAAAGAGTTGTTAGAACTGATATATGGAGATTCAAAATTGGTCATTGAAACAATGAACAAAAAGGTAGAAATATCAATATGATGCTAGATGTGATTCTACAAGAGAATCAAAAAATATGAAGTCATTTTAATGATGGTAAAAAGCAATTCATTCATTAAGGCAAGAGTCTATTTAAAATATTCTTTAGTGTTACAAAGTGGAATATCAATACTCCCAATTTGGGAGATCGTTACATGGAAGAAATATTAAAATAATATTTTAGCTAATAATGTGTGATCTAATAATAATGTAATAAAATATCCTAACATCCCCCTTTATTACATTATTTGGGTTAGGAAATATTAGGACCCCATATTTATTTAGAGGAGTCTATGTTCTTGGCTCTGGCTTTGGCTGCTTAGACTTTACCTTTGGGTCTACCATAAAGCCGACCTCTGGGTCTACCATTGGCTCTACCTTTGGGTCTGTTGATTTTGGGTCTACAATTGGGTTGGCCACTAGGTTTACTTTTGGGTTTGCCACTAGGTCTACCTTTGTGTTAGCCACTGGATTTGTCTCTATGCCTACCTCTAAGTATACCATTGGATCAACCACTAGGTCTACTACCTTTGGGTTTGTTACCTCTAGGATTGCTTTTAGGATATTATCCTATCTTGGCTACTACTAATATTGCATTAGGACCAAATTGGACATCTAGGGCAAACAAGCCATATTTGTAGGAACCAGTTACCACATTCTTACAATTTTTGGTGATGAAACACTTATTTTGATCATTATTAACTCTAAATCAACTATCATATTTTAATTCAATAGTTATGGCACAAACAAGTTGTTTATCAGGCCTCATACATATAGTACCTTTTAATGGTGCATTTCCCATTTGAAATATGGACCGAAATATCACCTCCTCATTTATCCTTAGGTTTTATCATCGATGATGGTCATCAGCTTCTCTTTGTATTTCAAGGTATCAAACCAATTGTTGTCCCTTGTCATGTGCTAGCTAGCACCAAAATCAATGTACCAAGCATCATCCTTGGTTTTAGTTGTAGCCTTTATCATGACCACCTTGTATGTTTGTTCAAAATCATAATCTAACTCTTCATCTTCATGTTTATAATATGAATTTGACTCTTGTGTGCTTATTTATAATCTAAATTTGACTCTTCAATGGCAACATACCCTTTCTATTACTTTTTTTGGGTTCATGGCATGTGTTGTTGTTGCTTATGTTAAGGTTTATGGACCTTGTCACCTCATGGGGTGACATTGTACCAACAATATTGTGTATCATGTATGTCGTGTTCACAGATATGGTAATACCTATTTTGGTGTTGAGGTTGTTTTTGTGATGATAAGGAAGTGCCTTTTTTCAAGGAACCCTTTTATCTTCTCTATTTTCTAAAAATTTTATTTATAGGTTTTTGGCTTATGAATGCACTGTTCAAAAATTGGTCCCTTAATTTATTGGTTTCTTCTTCCTATTGCAACATATTGACCAACTCCTCGAAGGAAACTATCTTATTGGATACCTGTAAGGAGGTAATAAACACATAAAAGGAATCTAGTGAAGCTCAAAGTATAATAGGAACTAAGAGTTTATCATCCACTTTTTCACCCATAGCATTCAATTTTGCCTTTAGGTCTACAACTCTACAAAGAAATTTCTCTATAGTCTCTCCATCTCCCACTCGCAATGTGTGAAGTTGGGATTGAAGGTTAAGAATAGTGGATTGATTTTTTCCTTCATAAATTATCATAAGAGCATCCCATGCTTGAATAGAAGTTTTTGCATCACAAATGTGGGGTTGGATCTCATCAACTATAGCAAGGGTGATTAGCATCAATGCTCGTTGATTTGCTTCATCATACTTCTTTGCTTGGTCCACATCTTGAGGTCATGTTTTGATGCCTGTCACAATGTCCCATAACTTCTCCACTGTCAAGATAGTCTGCATCTTTGTCTTCCATGCTTTGAAGTTGGGTCCTTTCAAGAGCTGAGAATCTATGAGAAAATTTGGGAATGGTCATTATGAGGGTTTGTAGTTGCAAAAATATGACCTACAAAATATGGAAAATGTGGAAGAAATAATGAGGATGTTGACCTCCACACATAATGCACCTTGTTTATAACCACAAAGCTTGCAAAATAATTTACTCACTCAAAAGGAAAAGAAAACCCTCTTAATAAAGGTTTTGCTTCTATTTATTTTAAGAGCCTCCTTCTTAATAAAGGTGGTTTTTTTTTTAATAAAAAATAATGCCCTATAAAATATTAATCTTCCCTTTTAATAAAAGTAATTTCCTTGTACCATCCTTGGATAGGAAGAAAAACAATGACCTCAACAACGACCTCTGCAACTCTGGCTTCTTCTGGCGGGAATCCCCATGGCCATTCAGGGGATCTAGAATAGGGGGAAATTCCCCCTCGGATACAGGCCCCAAGGCGGATGATCCCAAGGGCCCTGATCCGGACCCTGGCGGGAAGGGCGATGCCCTCTTGACCTACCATGACAAAGTAATGGGTAAACCAAACCCCAGTTTTACTAGAACCCTAAATCATCCCCCGATGATCACTTTAGGAGAAAATATGGTCATCCCTATCTCTATCATGGCTGAAAAGCTCACTCTGGAATCCCTTTCCCTCGTAGGCAAGTTCGTGGGAGGCAGACCTGACATGGAATCCATAAGGAAATGGGCAAGCTTCAAATGGTGCACAACAGGAAGTTTTCAGCTCGTAGCCCTTTCAAGGGGGTTCTTCTTGATCCGTCTGAACAACCCGGATGACCATGCCCGAATCCTCACTGGTGGGCCCTAGTTTTTTGGGAGGAAAATCCTGTTCTTGAGAAAATGGGGGGAAGACTTCAATCCCCAAACCTAGGACATTAACTATGCTCCGATCTGGGTTCGTCTTCCCGATCTCCCCATCCAGTTCTACCATGAAGACATCCTCCGATGGATCGGGGGTACATAGGGGACCTCATCGCTATTGACTCTACAACCAAAGCTCGTTCCCGCATGGCTCAAGCCCGTATCTGTATCAATGCTAATTTAGCATCCCAGCTCCCAACATGCCTAAACCTCATTTATGGGGACTTTCAATGGTGCCAAGCTTTTGAGTATGAAAATAAACTAGCATTTTGCATCGAATGCAAATCCTAGGGACACCTCAAATCCCAATGTCCATCTCTAAAACCCCAATAGGAGGTGCCAAGCAACAAGTTTCCCCCTCTCAAACCCACAACACCCACTTGGGAACGTGAAATGATCGATTCAAAGGCCCCTTTGGCAACAGGCGGGAAAGGGAGTACAAAGGGAAGCAGACTGCTCATCAGGAACCACTCATCAACAACCCCTCTTCAAGCTCTGAACAGGTATGCTCTATGTTTGCTTTCCCCAATAGATTTGGACCTTTATCCTATTCAAACGATGAGGTTCTCTTCCCCGAATCTAACCCCATGCAACCCCCACCCACCCACCCCCATCCCCCCCTCCCCTTCCAAATATGGGCCTTCCATTCCCACCCTTGATGCCCCATCCCCCCCTCCCTCCCTTGTATGATCCCTTGTCTGAGGTAAACCCTCTCCTTCATGATGGTGTTCCCTATTCCTTTCCCTCAGAAGACCCTCTATCCCCAACAGGATCATGCCCCGAGTCCCAGGAGGATGCGTCTAGTCCCACCCACACCAAGGCGGATTTTAACTCCATCATCACCAGAAGCAAAAAAGGTCCCATTGACATCGGGGTGAAAGAAAAAGAGGTCGACCTACTATTTTTGAGCAGATCAAAAAAGATATTGATGACCAGGTGGCCAATGGAGTGCAGTCAACTCTTTTTCCTGAATTGTTCAACCAATCCAAGGATGAGGTAAAGAATCCCAAACCTCCCCCCCACCAAGCAAGGGAGGCAAGAAATCCACCAAACCATCTAGATGAAGATCCTCTCTTGGAATATCAGAGGCCTCAATAGCATGAGCAAACAAAGGTTAGCTCGAACCATCAGGAAGGAGTATAAACCAACCATCCTTATTCTTCAAGAAACAAAAACTGATGCTGCCAGAACTCACAATATAGCTCAAAAAATATGGAAGCACTATCAATGGGCCTCATCCCCGGTAGAAGGTTCATCCAGGGGTCTCCTATGCTTTTGGGACCCTAAAAAGGTGGAAGGCAGAGTCATATCCTTTTCCAACAGAACCCTGAATATGGTTTTCTACTGCAAAGAAAACAAATTCACGTGGGTGTTGTCCAACATCTATGCTCCCAACAATCCAATGGAAAGATACAATATGTGGAGATCTTTATCCCTCATGAAGGACGCTTTCTCCAACCTTCCCTGGATGGTAGCAGGGGATTTTAATTCCCCCCTCTTTCATTCTGATAAGAAAGGGGGTGTGTCTACCCCTTCCAAAAGTATCCTGGATTTCCAGGAGTTTGTCACTGAGAATGAACTCATGGACCTACAGATCAAAGGCTGCCAGTACACATGGAGCAATAAAAGGGCTGGCTCGGAGCACATTCAGGTGAAGTTGGACCGTTTTTTCTCACCCAGCAGGCCATTCCCCTATTTGGAGACACTTCCCTGATCCCTCTCCCAAGAATCAGCTCTGATCATTCCCCCTTCTCCTGGAATCGAATAAAGCTCCATCTTTCAAAACCCCCTTCAGGTTTGAAAACATGTGGATCCATCACCCGGACCTGAAGCAGAGGATCGACGACTGGTGGAAGACCCCTGTCTATGGATCAACCATTGTTCAGGTATCCCAAAAGCTCAAGTCAATCAAAGAAAACCTGAAAACTTGGAACAGGGAGGTATTTGGGGATATCTTCGAACTCAAAGAAAAAACCTTGAGCAAACTCAAAACTCTGGAGCAACAAATCCAGCATGACCAATGGACCCCCCAGCTGAGGGATGAAGAAAGACAGTTGATGGCAGAATATCACAACATTCTAGCCAGAGAAGAAACCTTTTGGCGCCAAAAATCTCGGGCTCTCTGGCTCAAGGATGGGGATGCCAATACAAGGTTCTTCCATGCATCTACATTGCGAAATAGAAGCACAAACAAGATCAGAGAGCTCACCTTGGCAGATGGAACCGTCAGTCAAGACATCCTCAAGATCCGAGAGGAGGCCTCCTCTTTTTTCATCAACATGCTGGGAACTGTCATTCCCACCAACTCTGAAGCCCAAGAAGCCCTGCTCGGAAACATTCCCCCCCTGGTCACCCCTGAGATGAACCGATCCCTGATCCGACCTCTCTCTGAGAAAGAAATCAAGAGTGCTTTGTTTTCCATGAAAGCTGACAAGGCCCCTGGACCTGATGGGTTTCCCCCTCAATTTTTTCAAACCTTCTGGGACATAGTGGGGAAAGAGGTTTTCGATGCAATTATGGAACTCCAATGAACCAAAATCATCCCTAGAGGGACAAACTCCACTTTCATTGCTTTGGTCCCCAAAAATCCCCAATGCAAATCCATGAATGACTTCAGACCCATTAGCTTGTGTAACATCATCTACAAGATCCTTACCAAATCCCTAGCTCTCAGGCTGAAGAAAATCCTCCCCTCCATTATTGATCCCTGCCAGGGCAGCTCGGTTGAAGGGAGATCTATCACTGACAACATCATATCTCTTCATGAGACCCTCCACTCGACCATGTGCAACAAAAAAGTTGCCATGTTTCTAAAATTGGATATTAGCAAAGCTTTTGATAGGGTAGACAGAGGTTTCCTCCTGAAAGTCCTCTCCCGATTTGGCTTCCACATAGAATGGGTCAATCTCATCAAAGGTTGCATCACTGCTCCATGGTTCTCAGTTCTTGTCAATGGATCTACTGCAGGTTACTTCCCTAGCCTCAGAGGGATTAGGCAGGGAGACCCTTTGTCCCCTTTCTTGTTCATCATCCTTATCGAATCCCTGGGTAGAGCCTTCAAGCAGGTTGTTTCTTCTGGGTGTATGACAGGGATCAAGGCTTCTTCAGAATCCCCTCCCCTATCCCATCAACAATTTGTTGATGACACCATCATTGCAACCTTAGCTTCCATCATCCAAGCTAAATCTATCAAAGGGATCCTTGACACCTATGCTCATGCAGCAGGCCAAGAGATCAACTATCTCAAAAGCAAGTGTTACTTCCTCAACACCCCAGGCAACAGGCAACGAAAAATTGCTCGCATCCTCCAATGTTGCATTGTTGATCTTCCCACCTCCTACCTGGGACTCCCTCTATTCACCAAGAGCCCAAAGGAATCAATGTGGGATAATGTTATTGACAGGATCAAATGCAAGCTTATGGCTTGGAAGGGCTCCCTCCTATCCCAAGCAGCCAAAGCAACCCTTACTATGGTGGTCCTCCAGAGCATCCCGGTCTACTTCATGTCAGTCTTCAAAGCTCCTACTTCTGTTCATTCCAAAATCGAGCAAATTTAGAAGAGGTTTCTGTGGGCAGGTCCAAAAAACACAAGGAAATTCCACCTAGTAAGTTGGGATAAAGTCTATCAACCCAAGGACCAAGGGGGCCTTGGTATGAGAAGATCAGCCAACATGAATATTGCCCTCTTGGCAAAGCAGGCATGGAAGTTGTTCACTAACTACAAGGCAGAATGGGTCTCAATTGTCCAAAGCAAATACCTCAAAAACTTATCCCTGATGGACAACAACATTCCTATTAATGGATCAGCCTTTTGGCGGGCCGTAATCCAAGCGAAACCTCTTATCATCAGAGGCACCCGATGGTAGCTGGGCAAAGGGACTTCTATCAATTTTTGGGATGACATGTGGTTGAAAGACAAACCCCTCAAGGATCTCCCTGAGGTGGTCGGCCTAAGACCGAGTCTGGAGAGGAGATGGGGAAACAAAGTAAAATATTATATAGACAGACAAGGCAAATGGAAGATCCCCTCAGGAGGTAGTGAGCATCTTGAGAGGGAAGGGAACCTTCTATCTGAGATGCTAAGAACCACCATCATCCCCACCTCAGCCTCCCTAGACCTCCTGATGTGGGCGGGAACCGACAATGGGGATTTTTTAGTTAAGTCAGCTCATTCCCTTCTGGTCAACCCTCGTGTTCCCACTATTCTATTCAAATTAGTGTGGATCAAGTGCCTTATCCCAAAAATTGGTTTCTTTGCTTGGACAACCATCCAAAACAAGGCCCTCACCACTGACAATCTCATGAAAAGGGGAATCCCTATCCCCAACAGATGCCACCTCTGCCTATCCAATTGGGAATCTATCAACCACCTCCTTTTAGAGTGTGATTATGCTAGGGAAGGCCTAGACCACATGTTTACCACTTTTCAAATCCGATGGGCCCGCCCCGACTCCCTCTTGGACCTGTTCATCCAATGGCCCACTCCCTTTAGAAATCCCAAGGTGGCTTTCCTATGGAAAATTTGCCTCCACCACTTCATTTGGTAGGTGTGGCTCGAGCGCAATCATAGGGTCTTCTCTACCACCTCAAACAACTCCATCTCCTCGGCCATCAAAGCCATATCCTATGCTGCCGAGAACTCCCAACTTCTTCCTTGGCCTAGCTCCCCGCTAAGCAAGGTCGAACTTGAGATCATCAATTCCCTCAACATCCCCATTCCCACCTTATCCCTCCCCACTCCCCATCCCCATGTCAAAGCTTGCTGGAATCCCCCCTGAGGGATGGCTGAAACTTAACTTCGATGGTGCATCAAAAGGGAATCCTGGTCTGGCAGGAGCAGGAGGAGTAGTCAGGGATCCCAGAGGGGAGATCATTATGGCTTTTGCAAAAAATCTTCACCACCAAACCAACAATGTAGCCGAGGCATGGGCCCTATGGCGAAGCTTACACCTGATCAGGGATTCACGAGTCAAGCTCCAGGTTGAAGGGGATTCCCTCAACATCATTGGCTATATGACCTCTAACAAAATTCCCCCATGGAACATCAGATCTTTGATCCAAGAGAGCAGGGAATTTTTAAGTAAGCACTGCCAGGTGGAAGCTACCCATGCATACAGAGAAGCCAATCGGCTTGCTGATAGGCTTGCCAACATGGGCATAGGGCAGACACCTATTACAGTGTGGCATGATTCTTTTCCACCAGATGTCCTCCAATTCATGGCCTCGAACAACCAAGGCAGGTCTGTCAAACCCCTCCACACTAATCAATGATTTCTGGTTTCAAATTGTTGTAGGTATTGCTCCAGATGTACCATTGCCCGAGATCCTCGTGGAGTACATTCCGATGCCACATCGTGATTGGCCGCCCCATTGAGGTCCAATGTAATCATCTCATCGAGTTGAACTTAATGTCCTCCTTTGCTGCTTCCCAAAGCCTTTCGCCTAATCCCACTGCCATGTATGTGGCCGCCCCTCCGCTCATCCCTCCACCACCTTCCACGTCTGCAAGAAGCGCCCAAAATATTAACTCCACCCATGCGGATATTTTCCTAAAGCTCCCACCCAATCCCCTTCATCCTTGGTATGGCAACCGCCCGTCCACCTATCTTTCATCCGTGGTGCTCGGCATGCCCCGTCGGCTTCCCCTAGCTTATTTATATCCTCATCATCGCGTGCTCACCGACGTTCTCCACTGCAAGCCCTTCCTCTAGTTGTTATCTTCCACCACCTTCCATCCAATCCCCACCCCCACCATGGCCTACCTGGAGCCGAGTCCGCTTCAGCTGGATGCCCTATCATCTGCTTATTTGTAGGGCTACAAACTCACCACCCTTCTATCAAAATTTTGAGGAGCGAAAGAGGACATTACGATGGATTTTGTCCGAACATGGTCGAATGGCCATGTCTGCATCAAGAATCTACGTTTCAAGGTTACTCCCCAACTGATTGGTGAGATTGCAGACTTGCCACTCACTGGCCGCCTGGTTCATCATGACAAGCATTGCTGGGACCCAGAGCTGGAGGGGTTCCCCAATTATCAAAATTTCACTTGGGATGGTCTTGCCCTGGAGCGTCAGTCCCTTCCACCCCCTTTTCCCATCGTTGTTATTCCCCTTATGCAATACCTTGCCTGTGATGACCCTAACAAGCCCATGGCTAGTTTCCATATTGCCCTAGTCAATCACATCCGAGGATACAAGCCTATGAACATTCCTGGTTTCCTCCATCGCTCCATTCATCTCTCGGTGTCAATTGCCCGTAAGAAGTCTGCCCCTCCCTCCCACCAAGGGTTGTTCGTTGTTATCTACTACCATGTTCTATCCAATCCCCCCATTGCGGCTACCCCCTTACAGTCCAGTCCCCCCTTTCCCCCTCCTTCCCAAAGCCCTGCTCACTCTTTATCCAGTGAGCCCTTGGCCAGCGATGGTGTTCCCAACACCCCTACCTCCAAAAAAGGCACTACGGCTGCTTCCCCATCCAAGCCCTCCCCTTCCCCTTCCAAGCCCATCCCTTCCCCTTCCAAACCCACCCCTTCCCCTTCCAAACCCACCCCCTCCGCCAGCAAGAAAGCTTCATTGGGAAAGCGCAAGGTCAAAACTGAGGAGACGGTCCCTCAAGTCCGTAGGTCTTCCAGGACCAAGAAGCCCAAAATCGAGTCTAGCCAAAATTCACCCCTGGAGGTCGAGGACCTGAGCGGAGATTCGGCTCCCACCTCTGGCATCTCAAATCGGCTCACCAGAATGTTTCTGAGGAGTTTCATCATCGCGTTTGAGAGTGCAAGCTCAGCTCTAAAACATGCCCTCCAGCAGAGTGCAGAGCACATAGAAGAAGACATTACGGAGGTTGACCCCTAAGCTGCTTCAGGAGTGTAAGTTTTTGAAGACTCATATGGGATTTCCTGTTGTGGGTTTTTGTGTTTGTTTTTGCGCCCTTTGTCTGCCTACTAGTTTGGGTTTCTCTGTAATAGCCCCGGTGAGGGTTATAGCTTCTATCTATGGTCATGTCATGTCTGGTTCTAGCAGCCCCTGCGTGGGCAAGCATCCCTTATCTACCGACACTAATATCCCCTACGAGGGAATTTTATCCGTAATATCCCCTACGCGGGAATGGTTAAAATGGCACATGTCTATCCCTCTGGAAAGGGATTCTGCACTATTGGTGTATTTCAGCCTCTCGAAGGTTTTTGTATATCTGGGGTTGGGACCCAGTTAAAACCCTTATAAATAAAAATTCCAACTTACCAAAAAAAAAGCAATTGCCTTAAATAAAGGGCCTAAATTAATATTAAGCCCGCTTTAAATATTAAAGCACCCAAAAATTGTTGCACCTTTATTTTTGGAAGCCGATAGGAATTGAACTCAAGCAAAACCTTCTAGAGGGCATAACTTTTAATCCAGAATGACATTTCAAATTTTTTTCAAATTGAAGATCTCAACAAGCCAAACGCATTGTGAAAAATCTCAAAAAACCCTCAAAAGCCTTTGGAAATGAGCTCCAAAGTTTTTATAGTGCAATACTTGAGAAAAAGTGAATAGAGACCTAACAAGGGTAATATGTGAAAACCCTTAAGAAGGCTATATCTTTGGCAACCCAAGATGAGGATTCTATTAAATATTGAGCAAAATCTTTTAAAATACCAGATTCAAGGTTGTGATTGCATAGGCTCTAATATCTTTCCTACGAATCAAACCTGCAAACACTGGGACCTGCATACGTCAAACAAATAGAAGGTCTTGTCATCTGATAGTGATAATTGTCCCTTACTAGACCTCACACACTCAATGCTAGTTTGTATTTCCCTACGCTAATACCAATGATAGAAACAAGTAATTCATTCATTGAGTAAAAAGCCTATTTAATACATGTTTTAGGATTACAATATAGAAGATCGATACTCCTGATTGAAGAGATCGTTATATGCAAAAAATATTAAAATAATTTTTCAGCTAATTATGCATGATCTAATAATAATGTAATAAGATATGCTAACATTCAAATCCATAAGTTTTATACATATGAAAAAAACTTTAACAAGGTTGATCAACTTGCCAATGAAAGAGTTCAAATGAAGCCTAGAAAGACCAAAATAAGATATTTTGACATTGTTGAAAAAAGGAGTTACTGGCAAAGAAGCAACGTGATTCACATGAACTACAAAATAGTACAATAGTAATAGAGAAAAGTGTGATATATGTTGGTGTTGCATTCAATTAAAGTTATTTTGTTGGTGCTACATTCTAATGGGGCTACATGTCATTGATGCTACACATAATTGATACCACACATCATTGATGTTACACATCGTTAATGCTACAAATTTTTGATATAATTAATGTTGTGTTATGTGTAGATCAAGAGATCCAGTTTATAGTAGTAATGCATAGTATATACTTTACTTATATTACCAAGCATAAGATAGTCTAGCTCAAGAAAGAATTTAGCTTAAATAAATAATAACTAGATCATATCTTCTAATTTTACTTCTAAAATTGAATAAAAAAATTGTATCATAAGCTTCTCTTTATATATATATATATATAAATCAACAGTGAACAATAGTAGGAACTTTTGATGTGGAAACACCCATGATGTTTGGACAATGTTTTTTTTGAAAAAAATGAAAAATATGTTATATTTATAGAAGCTGTATTACAAGGTAAAATGAACTGGATAGGCATCAAGGGAGAAAGAAAATCCTCCTCCAATCCCTCCTAGCTCAAAAATTACCCATAAAACATTACCTTACATAATGCAGATATCCAAACCCTCAGCACTACCATAGCTGAATTCCAGTTTATCCAATTTATCTGAATTCCGTAAACTATCCATTTATCTTCATGTTGTGTTGCTCTGTGGCCTAACCGTGATAGATGCATTAGACTCACTGTCTACTCTTCTTGTTCTACTATCTGCTTGTATCACCTCCCGCATCCCTTGGATTCTTTGGCACAAGCTTATCTGATTTTCCATCCGAGAGTCCACATATTGCCCTTTCTCCAGATATTTTCCCCATTTTGCTAAATAGTCTGCCACCCTATTTCCCTCTCGCTTTATATGTGTAATAAAAACATCTTGAAAAACTTGCCAGATCTTCTGGACTCGCTTCCACCTTCCTTCTCTCTCCAATTCCTAGCACCCGAAAGGGCCTTATCGGATCTAATATTCCAGCCCATACCTGAGAGTCTGTCTCTATCCACAACTTATGTAACTGTAGATTTGCAGCTATCATTGATGTTGACAAGATCGCTCGTCCTTTCGCTTCATTATTTTTTGCCTCCCCCATGCCTTCTGCTCTCCAATACACCTGTTCTCCTTTCCAATTTCGCATGATAATACCAAAACCAGCTTTCCCAGGATTTTTAGTAGAAGCCCCATCTGTGTTTGCCTTCACCCACTCTTTAGGAGGTGGCCTCCACTCTATGTTATTCAAGGGGATCTCACCCGTGTATCCATCCCTAAGTTGTTTCTCTGCTACAATTATTCCAAGGCTCCGTAGGATAATCACTTCCTCCATTTTTATATTTGTTTCCTCCTGTAATCTGATAAATAGTATTTCTGTTACCTTGCTCATAATACTCTCCCATACTTGCTCCCTTGTTCTGTGCTCTGATCTAAATATGTGTGCATTTCGTTCTAGCCATAACTGCCACCATATGAAGCTAGGTCCTAGTTTCCATGCAATTTTCATTGTTTTAGTCTTAAAGTTGCACTGTTTCCATTTCTCATAAAAGCTTTCCTGGCTCTCAAAAACTTCCCAATGTTGTCTCAATTGTCTCCACCAATTGATCCATATGTCTTTAGCAAAAGAACACCCAAAAAAGATGTGATTCAAGGTCTCCTCTGCCTTTCCACACAAAACACATTTAGAGGGCCCAAAGAAACCTCTTTTTATCAAATTATCAAAAGTCAAGCACTTTTTGTGGTTAATCAACCAAGAGAAAATGTTAATTTTTGGCCATCCTTCCTTTTGCCGGACAAATGTCCATGGAAAGGGTGATGGGGTAATCTCGTATCCACAAACTACCTTGTATCCCTCCTTTGCCTTATAAATTCCCAACTTACTTCCTCCCCATCCAAGTATATCCCTCTTAGAACCATCCCGAATTGGGTGTCTTTGAAGATATCTCCACAGTTTTTCCATTAGTTCCTCTGTACCCCTCACCGGCCATTCTTGGGGATGTTTCCACTATAATAAATCTGGCACATGTTGATTCCATGATTTCATATAGTAAGAGGCTTTCCACCACCCTGCTTTTTGGAGCTCTGATTTCCAACTCTCCATCTCTGGGAATGTATGAATAATTGGTTGTGATTGATTCCATGAATCCTCCCAAAATAAAGCATCCTTTCCATCCCCTAACTGCCAATATAGGTATGGCTTTATTAACTCTTGGCCTACTAACATTGTCCTCCAAATGGCAGATCCCTCTCCTTCCACTTTGTATCTTGGAATGTTTTTCTCATCCACTCCTGGGTAATATTTAGCTTGTAAGAGTCTACTCCATAAACCCCCGATAGCCGTAATCCATCTCCAATATAGCTTCCCAGCTAGTACCTTGCTGCTCTGAAATGCTGATCTTATCCCCAATCCTCCTTGTTTTTTTGGTTGGCATATCTTCTCCCAACCCACTAGTGCTATTTTTTGTTCTTCCCTTGCACCTGACCACAAAAACTTTCTTGTGTGTTTGTCAATATCTTTTAGAATTCTCTTTGGAGCCTGAAGTACAAAAAATTTATAAACTGGAAGAGCTTGTAGCACAACTTTAATCATTGTCAGCCTTCCTCCTAAGCTTAGCCATTTATGAGTCCAGTTGCTCAGCTTAGCTTGAAGTCTATCCATCAACCCTTTCCACTCTTTACTTTTTGTTTTCTTTGCAGATAAAGGTACTCCTAAATACTGTATGGGTAAAGGAGTTTCCATGAATTTCAACAATTGTATAATTTTATCTCTCACCCTCTTCGTTGTATTAAAAAAAAACAATTTGAGATTTTTTTTCATTAAAAGTTTGCCCAGTAGCTTGAGTATACCCATATAAAACTTCTTTTATGTTTCTTGCTACTATGAGATTGGCTTGACTAATAAGAGCAGTATCATCCACAAACTGGAGGTGATTTATCTCAATTTGAGAACTTATTTTCAAGCCCTTTAACCTCCCCTCTTGTCTCCCTTTTTTAACAGTCTCCCGAGACCCTCTGCATAAAGGATAAAAAGGTAAGGGGAGAGAGGGTCCCCTTGCCTCAGCCCCCTTCCTGCTGTGAACATGGGAGAGGGACTGCCATTTACCATAACTGAGAATGATGTAGTTTGTGTACAGGCTCTTACCCAATCTCTCCACCCCTCTCGCAAAGCCCATTTTTTCTAAAATATTTTGCATAAAGGACCAGTCTACTCTGTCATAGGCTTTAGAAAGATCTAATTTAATAAACATACCTGGGTCCTTTTGTTTTGACATTGTGTGTATCACCTCCTGGGCCACTACTATTCCATCTAGAATTTGTCTGCCTTCAACAAAACCACCTTGCTCACTTGAAATCAGATTTGGTAAAAATTGTTTCAACCTTTCTGCCATAAGCTTTGTTAATATCTTGTATACTACATTACATAGTGAAATATGCCTATAATTATCAATTATCTCACTATATGGGCCCTTAGGAACCAAAGTGATAAAAGTATGATTCAAGGCTTTTAACATTTGCTTACTCTGTCTGATTTCCTCCAGTGCCTCCACCACTGCTTGGCCCACAATTTCCCAAAAATTTTGATAAAATTCAATGGGGAATCCGTCTAGTCCTGGAGTCTTTCCTGTTTGCATTTTTTGTATGATCTGCGAGGTTTCTTCCAAAGAAATTTCCTGCATTAATAATTTATTGTGTTCAGGTTTGACTAATTGTGGAATTGCCTCTAGTATTTTCTCCTGCCATATTGCATTCAAATTTTCATTACTGCTAAAAAGTGTATGGAAGTACTGATTTGCTATACTTTTCATTTCACTTCCACTGGTTTTAACCTGACCCATCATATCTGTAAGACCCATAATTCTATTTTGTTGTCTCCTGGCTGTTGTTGTCTTATGGAAGAAAGCTGTATTTTGGTCCCCCTCCTTTAACCATGTGATTCTGGCTCTTTGCCTCCAATAGATTTCTTCTTGTTCCTCCAAAGCTTCCTCTTTTCTAATAATTTTTGCCTCACGTTGTAACAGTTCTTCTGTGATAGTTCCTTGTCTTATCTCTTGAGCAATCTTCTCCTTTTGATCCTTGATTTCATTCTTTTGGATTCTAGTTATTTCCTTCTTGTGTTTACTCCACTCCTTTAGTTGGGTCCTTACATATTTTAGTTGTTTGTGGAGTTTGAATTGGGCTATCCCAAATCTTGGTTTCCCTGATTTCCACCATTCCTTTATACGGTCCCCTAGCTCCTCATCTTTCAGCCACCATAGCTCAAATTTAAAAGTTCCCACAACTTTATGATTATCTTCTTCTATGGTTAAGCTTGATGTTTGGACAATGTTAAAAACTCCACTTCAATGAATTTCTTTGCAATTTTTAATTTTAATTTTGAGTTTTTTTTTTACTGAGAAATACTTCTTATACACATCCGCCATGGGATTGAACCCAAGTCACATCACTGATAATGCAAGTGGCATCCTTGCCGGTAGACTAAAACTTCTTGAAGCTCTATGGGTTACATCAAGTTGCAAGTTAAAATATTATCACGAAAGCGCCTAAAAACCATAGGCTCTAGCTTTACTTTTTATTATTATTTTTTCGTTTTCATTGAGTTACTTTGGATTTAAATTTGTTTTATTTATATTATATTATGATTGTATAGTAGTATTATAATAACTTAACAATTATATATTTATTGTTAGTCAAGATTTATTTTAAATTTTTTAAGTTTTTTTTAGTATATATATATATTTATTTATTTATTTATTTTAAATTTAATATTTTTTATTTATATTTTATTTGTTGCATGTATTTTAGGTGTTTAAAAAAAGTTTAGTCAATTTTTAAAGGTTATATATTGTTTTTTATAAGGATGGTTTCCATTAAAATATTAAAACATTATATTTAATATTATGTCATTTACACCATAACAAGCTTGCCTTTCCACTAAAGGTATTCTTGGTATTTGCTAACTTGTTAAGTTTCCTATCAAATGTTATTAGTTCAATCGGTAGAAATTTTTCTTTCAAAAAGGACAGTTGGTTTTGCATAAGGTTATTAGTTCAATTGGTAAATTTTTTCATCTTTTACCTATTGAAATATTATTATATAGAGCTCAAAATTTAATAGAACATCTAAATAGACAAGGGCTCAAACTATTAGCAATGTAACCTCTATGGACAAAACAAATTTATGGAATCACAAGTGGCTTTTATAAAAGAATTACTTTTGGAATAAAAAAAATCTAAGCAATGAAGCAAGTATATAAGGGATTTGAAAACAGCTTTTATAAGATTGAGATAAGAAGAAGACTCTTTAGTATGGTCAACGAATCCAACTAGTGGATAGTTTACAACTAAAGAAGGATACAAGGTAAAGTTTGAAGATAATAATGAGGAGGTCCTTTGGTGGTGGGGTAGGATTTGGAAGGTGAAAGCACCCTTGAAAATAAATAAAAAATCTCGGTTAGATTTAGCTAAAAAGGCATTAATATAGGATGTTCTACAAAAGAGGTCTTGACAAGGTCCAAGTCAATGCAATTTGTCTAAAAGGGAAGAAGAAACATAGATCGCCTACTAGTTCACTGTGATTTTTCGAAAGAAGTGTGAAGGTATATTCTACCCATGACAAAGGATAAGGAATAGTAACCAACAAGGAATTTATTGGATAATATGCAACAATGGTCCAAATACAAAGGTTTAAAGGAATGTGGATGCATTCTATTAATAGTGGCATGGGATCTACGGTTGGTAAGAAATTCTATGTTGTTTAAGAGCAATAAAATTCTACCTATGCAAGTTCAAGCTCAGATCAAATATACTTATGAAGGCATAAAAAACCCAAAATTAAAGGATGTAAGACATGTTGAAAGTTTCACAATGGATATTACAAAGTCTTGGGATTTTTTTTATGGAGCTTGTCAAGACAATCCAAATAGATGTGGGGTAGGAGGAGTGTTATATTAGGATGAAAACCACAAATTCACTTTCAAAGTAGGTCTTGGTGAAGGTATGAATAATGTGGCAGAGTGGAAGGCTTTGACCTTTTTGTTAAGAATGGTAGTGGAATAGGAAATAACAAAACTTCAAGTATTTGGTGACTCAAAATTAGTGGTGGTTTGGGCTTCAGGTTTAGTAGGAATGCCAAATTTGATACGTAAACCTTATTATGAGCAAGTGAAATTACTAAAAGCATCATTTACAAAGATATTTTATAAACATATTTATAGAGAACTAAATGAGAAAACAAATAATCTATCAAAAGTTGCCTTGAATATTTCAGTTGGTATTTGGTTAAAGGAAGTAGTGTATGGAAATGTGATTTCAAATGACTATAAGGTTAAAATACTAAAATTGTACTCTATAAAATGACTAAAAACTTATATGTTGTTATTAGTTGTAACATATCTAATTTAATAAAACTTATATAATATAAAATATCCATCTCATTATAATTTTTTTCAAAACTTTAAATTAAAAATAAATAAATTCGAATTAAATAAAAAGTTTACACCATCCATACATTACAATCTTAAAGAAATTATAATGCATTCATTCCCCAAGTAATAAGAACTAAATTAAATATGAGTGAGGTTTATACCACCCACATACTACAACTTTAAAATAATTATAAAACATTCGCCCAATCAAAATTGAATTAAGGTGACATTTGTTTGCACCTTTGAATTTCAACTTTACAATAATTTTTACATTGTAAAAATAAACTCTAAACATTTAAAATAGTTCCTTCTATTATAAGGTATTTTAATAATTAAAATTAATTTATTTTTAAAATATAAAATATATTTTACATGTTTTAAAAATTAAATATTTTTTAATAAAATTTAATCAATTATACCATTCATTAATAATAATATTTCCGTAATTTTATTATTTTAAATAAAAACTAAAATTAATTAAAATATTTTTTTATATATACAAATATAATTTATTAAATTATTATTTAATATTAAATATTAAAATTATATATAGACATAAGGAAGTTAGTTAAATAGTAAGTGTCAATTATAGTGTTTAAATTATAGGGCTGCTTCCAACAAACCCATTCCACCTCATTATTGTTGACCTGACCCTAGGGAGGCCATTCATACAATCATGGTTAATCTCATTATCAATCTAACTACTGCAATTGAAAAATTCAAAACAAACTACTACTTACAAATTAATACCCAAAATTTAAATAATTAAAACCCTAAGGTTTGAATACAAATACCTCAGCCCATAGTGTCATATAAAGTTAGAATATATCTTCATCTCAAACTATAACATCATTAACGTAATTGTACACCAAGTGCGGGTTAGTTCTCCTTTAATTTTTAAAGTTTTTAATTAAATAGTTAGATTTTTAACTTTAAAAGTAAAATCAGGGTATGATTGTCACATTTGATATAATATTACGTGTAATTGTAAAATTTGTTATAATATTATTACATAGTCATAATATAATCTGTATAAATGTGTTTTTTTTAATATAGGGGAATCAGTAACAATAGTCTTTCGGAGGTTTCTACCTCTGAATACAGGTCAAACCATTGAAAATGTCTTTATAATCCCTACTTTTCCTCGATAACATAAAACATTAGATAAATCATATTTTGCACTAAGGAGGCAAGGATAGAAATAGCTGAAAGAAAGGAGAAAGAACAACTTCAATGGGATGGGAGATTTGCAAGTCTATCATTATTGGGCAATTTAAGGAGCTATATCTTCACGAAGGGTTGTTTAAATTCAATGGATTCTTGGACCATTTTGTGTGGAATCTGAAGAGCTTTAAAAATGAGTGGCCATATGAAGGAATCCAAGCAATATTAAGGGAGATATGAACCTGTGAAATCAGTCATCCGAAACAAGGGCAGTGACAATTTTTTAAGTCGCAAAAAATAAAATTACAAATATCTGTCACCCAAGGTTCAAATGATGGGAGGAGCAATGGAAGGATAGGGCTTCAAAGAGGCAAGACATTTTGTCTGGTCATAAAAAAAATTCAACTAAGTTTATTTTTCCCTTTTTTTATCTTAGAAATTTTGTTTGCAAATTATTATAATTTTTTTAATCAAATATTATATTCGCTATAGGATATTTTGGTAAATTTTAGTAGATTTTGAGTTTTAGTTTCCTTCCCATAAACCGATTTATAGCTAAATCCTAATAATCATCTCTAGTAGTAGAGGTTAGTGAGAACACCACAAAGGCGATTTTTGGTAAATTTAATGGGTATTGCCTAAGGGCTTCGGCCATGAGAAAATGGATTGATAGGAGTTGGAAGTCTCCAGGAGTGATTCTATCCTTTCTTCCTAAAGGTTTCTTCCTAGCTATTTTTTTTTCTAGGGAAGAAAGAGAGAATCCTGAAAGGGGGTCCTTGGTTTATGGAAATAGCATGATTCTTCCTTACCCGTTGGTGTGAAGGTTTTTCACCTCAAAATGTAAATCTATCCCTAGTACCAGTCTGGGTTAGAATGTATGGGTTACCCATTGAGTTTTATGAAATGGATACCTTCAAGGAAATAGGCAACACTTTGGGAGAATTCCTTGAGATTTCAAAAACTATAAAAGATGGATTCTTGGCTATTTATGCTCGAATATTGGTCATGATTGATATAAGTAAATCTTTACCAAAATCAATAATTATTAAATATGGAGATAAGATGTTAGATCCAAACCATAGATTATGAAAATATATCTTTTAGATGTAAAAGATACCATAGGATAGGGCATATTGAGAGATCATGTCCTAAGAAGAGTCCAATAGAATCATATGTAGAAAACCGCAAGAGAAACTTACAAATGGATATGGATGAGGATGGTTTTCAACTTCCAAAAAATAGAAATAGACAAATGAAAGCAAATAAACATTGGAGACCAATAAGAAAGGATATTGGAAGAAATACCATTTTTTTTAGGCTTTAACATATGAAGAACAAGTAGATCAAAACTTAGAGGACATAGTACAAGTTCAACATATTAACAAGGAATTGTCTATTCGGCATGATGATTTAGGGATGAACATTCTCAATGAACCTAAGGAATGTGTCAAATCAGATTTTGAAGACTCTCTTGAAGCACCATGCACCATTTAGGAGAAAAAAATTGGTAAAGAAAATACAGTGTTAGATATTAATACCTCTACCATTAATAAGGAAATACCAGAAAAATGAGTAGGACAAGTCAAAAGCTTCCATAGTAGAGCCAGGAGAGGATAAATCTAAGAAAAAAGAGAGTTGTGAAAGACTATTGAGGAATAGAATAATAAGACCTACTCCTGATACAAGCAAGATAAAAAGAGGAAAACCCTCAAATTATCAAGCGAGATCCAAGGAAGCAAGAGAAAACATAGAGAAAGGAACACAAACTAAGTTGTTTGAACTTCTCTTTACCAAACAACAAAATGATATTGGTAATTCGCAGCCCTAATAAGACATGATTTCCATCTCATGGAATATAATAGGTGCTAATACCCCCTTAAAGCAAAGGTGTACCAGGGACCTTTATTTAAGTAATAAGCCTAATATTTTATATACCCAAGAAACTAAAAATGACAAAAGAACTTTCCAAAACTATGAAAGCGGTATGGGCGAGATTTGAATAAGATGCTATAGATTCTGAAGGAGTGGTCGGGATAATTCTAACTTGTTGAAATCCTATTAGAACCTCTTGTGTAACCATTCATAAAACTAGGCATTGAATAGCCTCTTTAGTCTCATGCTCCTTTGCAGATATTCATTTCATCCTTATCAATGTCTATGGACCTACAACTCAGTCAAGCATATTAGAATTTTGGAGTGGGATTGAAGCCTTTATGAGAAGGAAATACCAAGAAACCTGATTCATGATCATAGAAGAATTTAATGCCATAACTAGGCTAGATGAAAATTTTAGGGGAATTAGCTAACCCAAAGTATAAGAGATTTCTCAGATGTTACTGAAAACAATAATCTATGGGAGGTTGAGTTTGAAGAAGATAACTACACATGGACTAACAACAAGAGAGGCTAGAACCTAATAGCAAAAAAATTAGATAGATGTATTCTCTTAGATCATTGGTTTGAAGAAGGGACTTATGCTAAAATTAATACCTTGACAAGGATTAGTTTAGATCACTGACCAATAAAAGTTTAAATGATGGTAAGTGAATTCAAAAAATATCATATTTTAAATATGAGTAGATGTGGGAAGACCATCCTCAATTTATTGATATGATAGCACAAATATGGAATTCTTCAAGAAATGGTGGGTTGTATACACTTCCAAAACAAATTAAATCAATGACTTCTAGATTAAAAGAATTGAACAACACTTTTGGAAATATTTTTGAGAAGAGAACTAGAAGATAAATTTTTAAAATTCCAAAAAGGTGATCATAATAATCCAAGCTCAAAGGAAATGGAGTTACTTAGTGAATATCATAATATTTTGAGTAAGGAAGAGAAATTTTGGAGATTAAAATAAAGACGAACTTGGTTAAAAGGAGATCAAAACACAAATAGGATGGCTATAGTACAAAGTTCAGCATCCAAAACTAGTATAATTAAAACAGTACGGGAGGGTTGGATTGAATACCAGAGTGAAATTAGAAAGGAGGTAAGGTATTTTCATTAAAAAAAATTAGGATTAGAGGAGTTTGAAATTTTTAATGATAAACTTCTACAAAATGTTTCTTCAATTATAACATATGAAGAAAATAGGAATTTGATGGAGCCTATTACTCTAGAAAAAGTTCATCTAGATTTTTTATCTTTTAATAAAAATAAATCCCTAGGTCCATATGGGATCTTTGCAATATTTTATCGATATAATTGGGATATAATGAAGGATTCTTTATTGGTGGCAGTGGAACAGTCTTGGGTAAAACAATACATGCCTTATAAAATAAATGTGACATATCTTACTTTGATTCCAAAAAAGAAGGATGCATAATTATTTGATTCATTTTGATCCATAAACCTATGTAATATGGCACATAATATTATTTTCAAAGTGATGGCGAATTGGTAAGACCATTGTTAGACAAAATTATTTTAAAAGAGCAAGGAGAATTTGTGAGGGTGACAGATTCTTGACAGTATCATAGTACCTCATGAAGTTATGCATTCAATAGCTTCAAGAAAAGAGAAAACAATGATCTTAAAACTTGATACGAGTAAGGCCTATGATAGGATTAAATGAGATTTTTTTTGCAATATTAGCAAAGTTTAGATTTGGGAAGATATGGGTCAGATGGGTTAAAGCTTATGTCTCTACAGTTTTATATTCAATGTTGGTCAATGGGTTAGTAACAGAATCATTTAAAGACAAGAGAGGTCTTAGACAAGGAGATCCTCTATCACCATATTTGTTTATTATTATGGTAGATTTTTTGAGTAGGAACTTGAAGAAGCCTTACACATATGGTCTTATAAGTAGACTTAAGGCTAGTAATAACATCGACAACATCACCCATCAATAGTTTGTAGATGATACATCCTTTTTTGGGAGGGCAAGGATTAATGAGGCCAAAACTTTGAATAACTTATTAAAGGAACACGAAAGAGCATTAGGAAAAATATTTAATAGGATAAAATCTAAAATTTACTTCTTAAATACCCTAGCTAAAATCAAAGCAGGTATATGTAGGTTACTTCAAATGGAGGAGGCAAATATGCTAGAAACTTATTTAGGAATGTCCTTATTTGAAGGGAGAATGAGGATAGAGTTATGGAATCCAGTTATAAGTAAAGTTTAAATAAACTACTAACATGGAAAGGTAGATGATATCGTTAACAGGAAGGGTGCAGTTAATTAAATCAAACTTACATGCCATTCCAACTTATTATATGTCCTTGTATACTATGCCAAAATCAATAGAAAAAAGTTTAATCTTTATTATGCAATCATTTTTGTGGTCAAGATTACATGATAAAAGAAATTTTTTTTGGTGAAATGGAGCAAGGTGTGTGATGATAAAACTAGGGGAGATCTTGGTTTAAGAGTTCTTACAGATGCAAACTTAACTCTTAGGGGAAAAGGAATTTGGATATTGTACAAAGAGAGTCAAATATAATGGGTAAAAAATATTCTAAGTATGTTGATCCCAATGACCCGAGCTTAATATTTACTGCATTATCTCTACCAAATGGTTCTGCATTATGGAACACTTAAAAAAAATCAATTGATCTAGTGATTAAAGGTTTAATATGGGTGGTGGGAACTGGAGAAATTTTTTCTATTTGGATGGATACTTGGTGTGATAAAAAACCACTCAATCTAGATCTAATTTTGAAACCATGGATGAGATTACTTCAAGATAAATATGGTGATAGGGTTTTAAACATTTTGTACAAGTCAAGAAGGAAGATATAAAATAAAAGAAGATTTTTTTATAGTATACAAGACATTGATGTTAGGAGGCAGTTGAGTAGAAAGATAACAATAATGATTATTTCGAGGGGAGCCAAGGATCAGTTGATTTGGGAGTTGAATAGCTCAAAATAATACACAACAAGAAGTTGATATAATATAAAGCACCATCAAAATATGAATATTACAAGAATATGGAGAGATATTTGGGATAGCTTGAGCATTCCTAAAGTCAAAATGTTTGTCTGGCTAGTAGGTCATCGAAGAATTTTATCCTGAGATGACCTTATGAAAAGGGGTTTTCATGGCCCCTCAAAATGTGTTCTTTGTAAAATGGAGGAGAGTATAGACCATCTCTTGAAACACTGCTACTCAATAGTCTGGAAAATATGGAAATGAATTCTTAATATGTTTGGTAAATGTATGGTGATGAATGGAAGAATTGAAGAATGGTTAGAGCAATGCCAAAGCATTTTTAAAAGTGACGCTTTACAAACAATCTGGGATATATCAAAAGATACAATTCTTTGGACTATATGGCAAAAAAGGAATAGAAAAATATCTAAAGGAAAGTAAAGTAGTTTAGAGGTAATGAAAATGAAGGTTTGTTTAGACATAGAGGAGTCTAAACCAACCCTATCAACTCACCCAATCTCTAATATGGAAGAAGAGAGCCTTAATAGATGGAGTCAAGTCATAAAATGGAATTATGATGTTGTGGATAGGAAAAACAAAAATAAGGTAAATAATATAAAGTGGAAACCACCAAATGTGGAGTTGTTCAAATTGAATTTTGATGGAGCATCTAAAGGAAATCTAGGACCAGTAGTAGGAATAATTAGAAATAATATGGGAGAGATTTTTTCTCATTACACTTTCAATAGTGGATTTAAGACAAATAATGAAGTTGAAGCTTAGGCAACTTTGGAAGGGTTAAAAATATAAAAACAAATGAAAAGGAAAAAAGTATGGATGCAAGGTGATTCATTCATAGTAATAAATGCAATTTTGAAGAAACTAAAGGCTCCATGGAACATACAAGAGATAATTGTGGAAATTCAAGAGCTTGCTATAGAGTTTGAAAAAATCGTATTTACATATACATTAAGAGAAGGAAACAAATGTGCAAATAGGCTAGCCAATAGAGGGGTTTAAATTGAGGATTGTGAAGTTAAATTCTCTTTTCTTTAGTTAGAGGAAGTAGTAAGTTTAGCTGAAGCTGACAAGAAAATGTTGACTACCTGAATCAAATAATATTAAGATTTACTTTAATGTTTTCTATTGGTAATATGTTTTATTTATAACAATAATGTGCTTTCATATAAACTATGTATTACAATTTGTGTGGTTGCACTTATGCTTCGGGTATTACTCTACTAAGATGCAATGCATATATAATAAGGGTGAAGTTTTGGTATTACGAAGGATTTTGGAGGAAAATGTCAAGAAGGATGCTAAATTCTAGAATATTTGTATTCACACAGAAAATTGAAAAAGTTCCAAAAAATGAAAACCAAGAAATTAAACATTTTGTGTAAAATGATGCATGTTTCTAGCTATAAGAACTCAATTGAGATGAGAATTGAATATGTTTGTAAACTCTCATGCTCTAAAGAAGAGAGTTGTGATTTATCAAGGGTGAGGGACCTAAGTACAACCCCTTGTTCTCCAAAAAAAAAATATAAGATAAATCATAAGAGTTAAAATTAGTAAAGACTTTACCTAGCCTTGCTTTATTAGCTATTTCAATATTTTTTAATGAACAAATAAACAAATTGTAAGTAAGAAATTTTAAGAAATAGCATTTATATTGGTCATGTTAGTGAGATCTTAATATAAATTATAAAACTTAAAATCAATAAATATTTTACTAATTTTTTCTTCAATTCTAGTTTATTGGTAGTTTCAGTTTTACTTTAATCTATTGTAAGATAAGTCTAAGAAATAAGATGAATAATAATTTTACTTCAAACACATATTTTATATTGTAATTAATCACAGGCCCTTATGTTATATTTATAGAAGTTGTATTACAAGGTAAAATGAGCTGGACAGGCATCAAGGGAGAAAGAAAATCCTCCTCCAGTCCCTCCTGGCTCAAAAATTACCCATAAAACATTACCATACATAATGCAGATATCCATACACCTCAACACTACCATAGTTGAATTCCAATTTATCCAATTTATCTGAATTTTGTAAACCATCCATTTATCTTCATGTTGTGTTGCTCTGTGGCCTAACTGTGATAGATTCATTAGACTCACTATCTGCTCTTCCTGTTCTGCTATCTGCTTGTATCACCTCCCGCATCCCTTGGATTCTTTGGCACCAGCTTATCTGATTTTCCATCTGAGAGTCCACATATTGCCCTTCCTCCAGATCTTTTCCCCATTTTGCTAAATAGTCTGCCACCCTATTTCCCTCTCGCTTGATATGTGTAATAAAAACATCTTGAAAAACCTGCCAGATCTTCTGAACTGCTTCCACCTTCCTTCTCTCTCCAATTCCTAGCACCTGAAAGGGCCTTATCGGATCCAAGATTCCAGCCCATACCTGAGAGTTTGTCTCTATCCACAACTTATGTAACTGTAGATTTGCAGCTATCACTGATGTTGACAAGATCGCCTGTCCTTTCGCTTCATTATTTGTTGCCTCCCCCATGCCTTCTGCTCTCCAGTACACCTGTTCTCCTTTCCAATTTTGCATGATAATACCAAAACCAGCTTTCCCAAGGTTTTTAGTAGAAGCCCCATCTGTGTTTGCCTTCACCCACTCTCTGGGAGGTGGCCTCCACTCTATGTTATTCGAGGGGATCTCACCTGTGTATCCATCCCTAAGTTGTTTCTCTGTTACAGTTATTCCAAGGCTCCATAGAATAATCACTTCCTCCATTTTTATGTTTGTTTCCTCCTGTAATCTGATAGATAGTGTTTCTGTTACCTTGCTCATAATCCTCTCCCATACTTGCTCCCTTGTTTTGTGCTCTGATCTAAATATGCGTGCATTTCGTTCTAGCCATAACTGCCACCATATGAAGCTAGGTCCCAGTTTCCATGCCATTTTCATTGTTTTAGTCTTAAAGCTGCATTGTTTCCATTTCTCATAAAAGCTTTCCTGGCTCTCAAAAACTTCCCAATGTTGTCTCATCTGCCTCCACCAATTGATCCATATGTCTTTAGCAAAAGAACACCCAAAAAAGAGGTGATTCAAGGTCTCCTCTGCCTTTCCACACAAAACACATTTGGAAGGCCCAAAGAAACCTCTTTTTCTCAAATTATCAAAAGTCAAGCACTTTTTATGGTTAATCAACCATGAGAAAATGTTAATTTTTGGCCATCCTTCCTTTTTCCAAACAAATGTCCATGGAAGTGGTGTTGGGGTAATCTCATATCCACAAACTACCTTGTATCCCTCCTTTGCCTTATAAATTCCCAACTTACTTCCTCCCCATCCAAGTATATCCCTCTTAGAACCATCCTGAATTGGGTGTCTTTGGAGATGTCTCCACAATTTTTCCGTTAGTTCCTCTATCCCCCTCACTGGCCATTCTCGGGGATGTTTCCACTGTAGTAAGTCTGGCACATGTTGATTCCATGATTTCATATAGTAAGAGGCTTTCCACCACCCTACTTTTTGGAGCTCTGCTTTCCAACTCTCCATCTCTGGGAATGTCTGAATAATTGGTTGAGATTGATTCCATGAATCCTCCCAAAATAGAGCATCCTTTCCATCCCCTAACTGCCAATATAGGTATGGCTTTATTAACTCCTGGCCTGCTAACATTGTCCTCCATACTGTAGATCCCTCTCCTTCCACTCTGTGTCTTGGAATATTTTTCTCAACCACTCCTGGGTAATATTTGGCTTGTAAGAGTCTACTCCATAAACCCCCAGTAGTTGTAATCCATCTCCAATATAGCTTCCCAGCTAGTACCTTGTTGTTGTGGGATGTTGATCTTATCCCCAATCCTCCTTGTTTTTTTGGTTGGCATATCTTCTCCCAACCCACTAGTGCTATTTTTTGTTCTTCCCTTGCACCTGACCACAAAAACTTTCTTGTGTGTTTGTCAATATCTTTTAGAATTCTCTTTGGAGCCTGAAGTACGAAAAATTTATAAACTGGGAGAGCTTGTAGCACAACTTTAATCATTGTAAGCCTTCCTCCCAAGCTTAGCCATTTGTGAGTCCAGTTGCTCAACTTAGCTTGAAGTCTGTCCATCAACCCTTTCCACTCCTTGCTTTTTGTTTTCTTTGCAGATAAAGGTACTCCTAAATACTATATGGGTAAAGGAGTTTCCATGAATTTCAACAATTGTATAATTTTATCTCTCACCCTCTTCATTGTATTGAAAAAACAATTTGAGATTTTTTTCATTAAAAGTTTGCCCAGTAGCTTGAGTATACCCATCTAAAAATTCTTTTATGTTTCTTGCTACTATGAGATTGGCTTGACTAATAAGAGCAGTATCATCCACAAACTAGAGGTGATTTATCTCAATTTGAGAACTTATTTTTAGGCCCCTTAGCCTCCCCTCTTGTCTCCCTTTTTTTAACAGTCTCCCGAGACCCTCTACATAAAGGATAAAAAGGTAAGGGGAGAGAGGGTCCCCTTGCCTCAACCCCCTTCCTACTATGAACATGGGAGAGGGACTACCATTTACCAGAACTGAGAATGATGTAGTCTATGTACAGGCTTTTACCCAATCTCTCCACCCCTCTACAAAGCCCATTTTTTCTAAAATCCTTTGCATAAAGGACCAGTCTACTCTATCATAGGCTTTAGAAAGATCTAATTTAATAAACATACCTAGGTCCTTTTGTTTTGACATTGTGTGTATCACCTCCTAGGCCACTACTATTCCATCTAGAATTTGTCTACCTTCAACAAAACCACCTTGCTCACTTGAAATCAGATTTGGTAAAAAATATTTTAACCTTTCTACCATAAGCTTTGTTAATATCTTGTATACTACATTACATAGTGAAATAGGCCTATAATTATCAATTATCTCACTAGGTGGGCCCTTAGGAATCAAAGTGATAAAAGTATGATTCAAGGCTTTTAACATTTGCTTACTCTATCTGATTTCCTCTAGTGCCTCCACCACTGCTTGGCCCACAATTTCCCAAAAATTATGATAAAATTCAATGGGGAATCCATCTAGTCCTGGAGTCTTTCCTATTTGCATTTTTTGTATGATCTACGAGGTTTCTTCCAAAGAAATTTCCTCCATTAATAATTTATTGTGTTCAGGTTTGACTAATTGTGGAATTGCCTCTAGTATCTTCTCCTACCATATTGCATTCAAATTTTCATTGTTGCTAAAAAGAGTATGGAAGTACTGATTTGCTATAATTTTCATTTCACTTCCACTAGTTTTTACCTGACCCATCATATCTGTAAGACCTGTAATTCTATTTTGTTGTCTCCTGGTTGTTGTTGTCTTATGAAAGAATGTTGTGTTTTGGTCCCCCTCCTTTAACCATGTGATTCTGGCTCTTTGCCTCCAATAGATTTCTTCTTGTTCCTCCAAATCTTCCTCTCTCCTAATAATTTTTGCCTCACATTGCAACAGTTCTTCCATAATAGTTCCTTGTCTTATCTCCTGAGCAATCTTCTCCTTTTGATCCTTGATTTCATTCTTTTGGATTCTAGTTATTTCCTTCTTCTGTTTACTCCACTCCTTTAGTTGGGTCCTTACATATTTCAATTGTTTGTGGAGTTTGAATTGGGTTATCCCAAATCTTGGTTTCCCTAATTTCCACCATTCCTTTATACGGTCCCCCAACTCCTCATCTTTCAGCCACCATAGCTCAAATTTAAAAGTTCCCACAACTTTATGATTATCTTCTTCTATGGTTAGGCTTACTAGAAAATGATCTGAAGAAAGCCTATCCATGACCCTCGCTTGATGCTTGGTATGCAAATATAATTCCTCCCCCATGAAGAAATGATCCAAGCAAGATTTGATCATCTCCCCTTCCTTTCTTCTATTTGTCCAGGTCATGGAGCTATCCACAGTTGGGATATCTATTAGATTCATTTGACATGTTATTGCTGAAAAAACCTATCCTTTTCCTCCAACATGGCTCTACCTCCTTGTTGTTCCTCTATTCTAAGATTTGCATTGAAGTCTCCTCCCACAATCCATTGGTCCTCCAGGTAGTTGTCTCTAAAATTCTGGATGGCTGCCCATTGATCCCTCTATAATCTAACTATTTATGCTCCATAAAAATTAACTATAGTCCAAATTTTCCTAGTTTCCCTATTTTGTAACCGGACCATCAACACCCCTCTCGTAGAGGCTCCCCTATCTCTAGGAACAGTTGGTGATTCCACATAGTGGCCAATCCACCTGATTTCCCCTATGTCGATTGAGTAAGGATCTCTCCTTTTTGCCATATCCTCCTATTTATTTTTTGTAAGTCTTCTCCTTGCATTTTGGTTTCCTGTAACAAAATTATATCTGGACTCATATCTATGATAATATTTTTGACTACCTTTTTTTGGGGTGACTGCCTAAACCCCTCACATTCCAAGTGATTAATATCATTGAGAATTAGGAGAGAAAAAATCAGCCATCGATTTTACCTTTCCATTCTAGCTCAAATCTCTTCCTTATTCCTCCATATTTTCCTTGTTTGACTTCCTCCCTACAGATTGGTTCAGTTTTTATTTCTTCTCCACTTGATGAATCCCTAGAGTAGGGATTTCTTTGTTCTTATTTCCTTCTTTCATCTCTATTTCCTATGTCAAAATTATCCTCTACTCTATTTCCCCTCCTATGGTCTCCCTCGTGGGTTGAATCTCCTCTTCCATGAGAGAGGTTGTGTCTGGTTCTGCTCCTTGCTTGTTCCCTGACACTAGATTGGAATATTGTTCCTGATCAACTGGTGTGACTTGTTGAGTATCCTCCTCTAACCCTTCCATTTGAAAATCCCCTTCTATTTCCAAGTTTCCCAGTTGTTTGAATATCTCATATCTATTGTTTGTTCTTACAGCTCTTTCTCCTTGTCTCTGGTTACTATGTTGATTTCTTTTGTTTGGCCTTCTCATTACTTTTTGAAAGCCCTCAGAGTCTATTGGGCCTTTCCCTTCCTTCTGATTTCCCTTTTGCTGAAGAGATTGACCCACCATGTTAATATTTGCTTTTGTCCCCTCTTGTTCAGATTGATGATCCTTAACTATTGGGCACATTCTAGCCAGATGTCCATGAGCATGGCACACCCGACATCTGAATGGAATAGCCTCATAATCCAATTGTTGGTGCCAGAAAAAATCCCCTATTTTTAGGTCTATCTCTATTGGAAGAGGTTTGTTGAGGTCCATTTCTACACAAACCCTAGCAAACATTGTCGATCCTCCTAAAATTGTTTCTCTTGATCTACCTTGATAATGCCCTAGTAAGTTGCCTATTGCCTCGAGTACCTCCTCTTTCCAAAATTCAAGGGGAAGGGCAAATAATCTTACCCATATTGGTACTATAGTCGGTTCCACCCTCGGGTCGAATCCCATCTTCCATGGCTGCAAGAATAGTCCCGTTGGCCCGTGATGATACGACCCTCCCTCAAATACTTTTTGTCGATCTGCCACCGATGTGAACTCTACAGAAAAATACCCATTTGGGAGAGTTAGAATTTTGTATTCTCCTTCCAGATGCCATTGTTTCCTTATCCACGTGTGGAGGAAGTGCACGGATGGTCTGAAACCCATGAATTTACCTATCAGGTTGTGTTTTGACTTATAAACAATATCCTCAGCTATCCAGTCCTCAGCTATTTCCAATACTGGTATTTCTTTTGCTTGTGGTAGACATCCGTTCACCCTCCCAGGTAGAGAATCCTCCTTTTGTCGCTTCCCCATGGTGTTTATGATTTTCTTTGCTTGTGTTTGATAGTCGTTGAAGCTATCTTGGGTTCCACATAGCTTATCCCGGAATGAGATTCCTTCGTTTGGAGGATTTGGTACCGAAGTACCTATGTCCCCCATTCTTGGTCGTGATCCTTACTATTGATAGACCTCTGCCCTAGCTTCTGAAACCCCAGTTTGATTCCTCAGATCTCCTCTCAGGCACCTCCAAACTCCATATTGTATCATAGGCCCTTTTTTATATAGAATTTGTTTTAATTTATTGTCACTTTTACTTTATTCAACTCTAAGATAAGCCAACAAATAACATTAATAAAGATTTTTTTAAGAATTTAAAAAATATATATTAGAACAAATATTATTTACAAGTTGGGATGAGATTTATATCAGCCTTAGCCAAAAATAGCACATGTTTCCTCCTTTTAACTTTTCAAAAAACTTCTATAACTCTAAAGCCCAAGATCCTAAGAACTAATCACTTTTGGTTACAATACTAAAAGAAGGTTTGCATTGGATTCAAATATCCTAAACCATATATCTGCAATGGTTGTACAAATTACCTAAAATCTTACCAACATGTACAATCCTCTCATCCTCAATAGCCATACCACTGTGCCACTGAACCCCTACCACCTCGATACCTATCTTAGACAAGAAGTCAGCCACTGTATTCAAAGCTCTACCCAAATAAATTGGGATCACATCATCCAATTCCCTCCACAACTCCTTAATTTGGGTGACAAGAATCCTCAACCTCCATGTCTCCAAAGCAAAGTTTCTTGTGCAATCTAGAGCTACTACCAAGATTTAAGAATTTTATTCTATGATTATCCTCCTATAACCTTGTCTTAATAGCCCAAATAAAATCAAATTTGATAGCTAAGATTTTTGCTTCATTGTTTGTAGCCTTGCCTAGGCCTTACAGTTCTCAATAGAGCATTCTCCCAACATAATTCCTACAGACCACTCCAATTCTAGTTTTACCTAGATTTCCTTTTGCAACTCCATCAGTATTAATTTTAATCCAACCTTCCAAGGTGTTTTCCAACTAGTTTTTTCATGTCCCTCCTACACATCAGCTTCCTTCTCCATCGTCTATATATCAACCTAAGTTTTCTCTTTAGCATACATTACCACAGATTTCGTGACTTTGCTCCAAATAACCTGCCAAATCCCATATAAGGATGAAAAGGTTTCTCTAAAAATTATGTCATTTATCTCTAGCGATAATTGTCACCAAATAAATTCTAATCTAAGCTTTCTAGTCACAACTGCCACCAAGTAAATTTTAATCCAAGCTTCCACTTGATATGAAAAGCTTCATATTTAAATTTGTCCCTCTTCCATCTTTCCCAAGTATTGATTCAGTTCATATCACCGTTGGCTCAAATTTTAAAAGCTAAAAACCATCTTTCCTAGATGTGGCATGTGAGCAGACACTCAAACATCAAGTCATCATATGTTTTCTCACTTTTATAGCATAAAACACAATGGGATGGTCCAATGATTCCCTTAGATCTTAAGCTTCTTAAATTTATAATCCCCCAGTTGGCTAGTATTAAAATAACTTTCAATCTTGATCCAACCTCTGCTTTCCATGGTTGTTTTTATCAGTTGCAATTCTAGAAATTTAGCAATGATAGGTGGATATTGATCTCATGAATGTATCCAAAATTATGCCTTCTCCTTTCTCCCCACTTTTCAAAATAATTCATTTTTCACTACCTAATATGATAGCTTTAGTGCCTACCACACTAGGGACCTGTTACTATCCAAAGAGAAACAACTTACCTATTAGCTTTTGATACTAAATACTTAATGAAAAGCAACCACAAGATCTAGAATAAGCATGCTATATCAAATATAAGATAATGGTAATATTTAAAGCATATAAAACTCATGAAAGACTTCTGCAATAACTCAGAAAACTACCATTAACAAAAGCTCACAAAAATAGTATTTTGATATAGAATGGAGATCTCAAACTCTCCATACTTCATACATGCTCTACATTGTATCTCTACCTTACTTCTCCTCTACATTGTGTGTATGTGTGTGTATCACACTTACATATATGCCTATTTATATAATGAGAAGTGACTCTTCATATGGAGTACTCTTGGCCTTCTATCTTCCTGTGACTCTTCACTTTCCTATTCTATGGACTCATGTGCACATGGACTAACATGCACATTTACATCATTAAATACTTTGCACATTCTAACAATACTTGTGCATTTATTACATTGCATAAAGTAAATACTCAAACCCTAATCTAAGACACATTCCTAATCTAAATATGTACCCAAGGTGGTACATTAGCATGTACCAAATAATGTAATATATTCCAACACCCCCTTGTATTACATTATTTGGTTATTGAAGACTTTAGTCTTCAATATGGATCTTCATCTTTCATATGTCCTTCAACTTGATCAAGTTCTTGTTCTTCTTCTTTAATCTGAATATGGCCAAGTAGTCCAAAGTGTTGTTGTCCTCTCATATTTCTCATTTTGAATCTTCGATTTCCTCGTCGACTTTTATGATAAATAGATTTTTCATTTCCTGCAATTTGTTCCTCAAAAAATCCATTAGTGTTGTTTTGAACTACAACAATATCTTGTGAAATCCCAATTGGATCTAGAGCATATATATCATTGTGAATTGATCCTGTAGCTTCTATCTCATTTTGATTTATAATGAGACACTTATTGACTCCATTTATATATCTAAAATCAATCATCCTTTTGCTCTCTACCAATTTGGCTACTGAAATAAGATTTGATGTTAATCCAGGAACATACATTACTTCATGTAATAAAATATTTGGAAATGATGTACTAGGTGTTACACATCCATATCCATGTATAAGATAGGTTTTGCCATCTGCAATTTTCAACCTAAGATTGTTAGTGACTTCAAGGCAATCAAACCATTGTAAATTTCCTATCATGTGATGACTTGCACCAGAATCAATAAACCAAATGTCTTTTCCATTTTGACTTGTAGAATTATTTGTGCTTGAAGTAATTTTGCATTTTTGATATGGAATATTGTATGAGTTTTGATCTTGAATCCTTTCATAGTATACCTTGTGATGATATGTTCCTCTTGCTAATTTATCCATTATCTTCAAGAAAATAGTTTTATTGTTGTACCCCTTATGTCTCCCTAGTGTTTTAGATCTATTGGCCAACTTGGAATTTGAGTATGGGATCAAATTTGATATAATATTTTCAATTCTCAAATTGTAGAATACCTTGTATCTCCCAAGTGTTTTGAATATAATATGTCTTTGATAAAATACTTAGCTTTCTAAATTTTCCTTTAAGTTGAATTCCTTTTGTCTCCCTAATTATGAATAGAAAGCTTAAAGATAATTTTAATGCAATTTCAATTTTGATAAGACTCTCTACTTTCAAGAACTTTAAGTTGGATTCCTTATGTCTCGTTAATTTGAACAAGAGACTAATATCAATGTAATTTTCCAACTTTCAAAAAGCTTTATGTTGTAATCTTTATATCTCTCAAATTTTCAATATGGTTTCTAAATTTCAAAAATCTAATTTGATGTTGAAGTCCTTATAACTCCCAAATAAGAAATTTAGAAAACAAATATATTTGCAAATTTTAATATTCCTAGTTTATGTAGAAATCCTTATTCCTCCAAGTTAAACTATTTGCAAATATTTCAATGTGGCTTGAATTTCAAATAGAATGAGATAATTCTAAAACCTTTAAATTGTATTTCCAAAATACTTCAAAATTGATCAATATAGTTTCTAAGGTTCTAAATATTCAATTTGTTGCCTTATCTCTCCATTAATTCAATTAATCTAAAATGTACTAGATTAATTAATCTCAACCTTAGAATAGTTAGAAGTAATATCCCTTATGGCTCCTTAACCTTTGCAATAATTGAATTAAATCAAATTTTATGTACCTCCTTGTGAATGGCATGCACTAATATCATTTTTCAATGCTTTGACCTTCCTCTGGTTGCTTGTAGGCTTCTCTATCAACAACAATTAATTCCTCTACACAGCCACGCTATATTGTAGGCTACGTTCTCCATGAAATCTATGTTCTCGACTCCTTCATTCTTGATGACCTTTCACTTCCTCTTGCAAATAGGTTTGAGGCTCTTGACGTCCTCCACGTAGGAGCTTTAAAGCTCTCAATCTTCTCCACGTGTGTGCTCCTCGAACACGTTGGTCTCCTTGGTGAATGATCTTCTCCAAACTCAACAACGCCTTTGCCTTTCTTACGTTCCTTGAACATGTTGGTCTCCTTGGTGAATGGGCTCTGAATATGTTCTTCAGACTTAGCAATAACTTCACCTTCAATTATGAGCTTCTCACGCTCAAAATAGTTTTCTCCTTTAGGTGCTCTTCAACTACAAGCTCGAGATTCAATATTTTTAGGCTACATTCTTCCTTTCACTCTGCCCTCTGTAGCGTAACCTCCTCCAATGTATTTAATGTTGTTCGTAAGGTGTTATTTCACCTACCAATAACCCTTGGTATTTCTCCTTCGACGTGCCAAGTGGAAAGAATATTTTCAATGACCTTTTCAAATGGCTCTTCTCCTCCTTTGCAATGCTTGTTCTTTTGTAACGCTTAATATTGCACTCAACCTCCTACGAATTCTTTCAAGACAACACCCAAGTAGTTGAGCATTTGTTCTACCTCACCATGCAACAACCACCATGTTCTCTTTAGTATGTTGGTGGTTATGGAAGCCAATGTTTGCTTCTCCTTTGGTTGTTGTGATTCCAACTAACCCTATTGTCTTCTCCACATCCTTTTGACTTCCTCTCAAAGTCTCTTCACTTGCATGCTCTCCTACATATGTAGACGATGATTCAATGGCTCAAGATGGAGCTTCTAGTGGTTGACTAAAATGACACTCCTCCTCCTTGGCTTGTAAGGTGATTTCACTTCTTAACTTGGTGGTTACCCTTCTCAACGTTGTGGCTCCACTTCTCCTTGGTGGTTCTACCACTCCTTTGGTGGCTATTCTTCACCAAAACTTGATGGCGGTTTCCAATGCTCCTTAGTTTGCCAAATGGTGAAAATGGCTATCTCCTTCAATATGGTGGTTTTACCACTTCTTTAGTGGTTGCTTCTTACCACTATCTTCTTCAATCTATAGTGCCTTACTTGGTGTCTTTAGACACCTTAAGCCTATTGTTTTTGAGCACTTATTTGACCTTCTTTCATTCAATAGATTCTGCACTTATATATATGATCTTCCTTTCTCCTTATTACTCCCTTTCAAGCTAACTTTTAACTCTATCTTTTTTTGTTGTATTGTGCAGGTTCTAAGATAGCAATGATGCAATCTTCTTCAAATTTGAAGCCTTCTTTTTCCTACTTTAAAAAACTCAAATGTGGTGCTTTTAAAAACTTTATAATAAGCTAATGTGAATGTTCAAATAATGAACTTTTATAGCACCAATATTGCATACCTTTTGGCCTCCTCTTCTTGGTGATTTGATTCACCTTTTTGTTGTCCCGAATTTGTAAAATTTGCAGCTTCAATTCTCCTCTGAATGTATTCTCTCAACCTCTGAAATTTACATCTACAAATGTAGCCTTTGTTAGAATTAAAGTGCACTATGCCTTCAGCTTGACACTTGTCAGTTTCACTTGACATTTGTCATGTTATCAAATAGGCCTTATGCCTATATATGTAATCCATTTGTATCAATACATATATCATCAGTTTTACTCCTAACATTTGGTATCAAAGCGGACTTTCCCTGCCCTGTGATCCTGAGGAGATTTTCCTCATGGGGGATTTCCCTCATGGAAATCCCCCCCTTTTTTTCTTCATTTTTTTCCTCATTTTCCCCATTTTAAAAAAAAAAAAAACTATGGAGTATGCTCTCTATTGAAAAATAGATTAGAAACCATAAGTTTATCAAAATTAATGGTTGGAATTTTTTTAGAGTGATTGGGAGATTTTTTTTTTTGGCTAGAAGTTAGTGGAGAGAAGGAGTCACGGAATACACCTCAGGGATGAGGATAAATAAATTTGTGCACTGTTGTTGAGTTCCCAGACTACGTGTGATAGTGGTGGCACTTTGCAAAGGCCGACTGTTAAGAATTTTCGCTAAAGAAGCGTCGTTAATGTTTGTTGTTTTTTTATTAATATTTTTATGCAGTGTCAAGATCATTTAATGGTTGAGCACGAAGCCGCTGGAGGTCGTGAGGGAGTGATATGATCAATTCCTGTGACTTCATTGAGCTTCACTAAGGGATATGTGATGTTTGAGATGTGATAATGTTCCCCAATGTTTGACAAGCCCTAGTTCATTTGCTAACTGCCAGCTTGGGCATGCAGTGATGGTGTTTGTACGAAAGAATCATCTTTAGAAAAATGCAGCCTATGGATGTCAAAGTCGACGTCGCCCATGGCGTAGATTCGGGGGATCGTTGTTAGTAGTAATCTATCATTGTGACCGTTTTTTGACTCTGCATTTGTTGGAGTAACTCTATGTTGTTCGTACCTAATCAAAGCTACAAATGCACAGCTTTCTCTAGATTATCAGCCACTGTAATCGTCTATTTTAGAATGGAACGGTTTGGCAGCATCTACATGGCATGGCAGGAAGAACGTTGGGATGCGCCATTCCACAGCCAAAATTTGATGATGTTGGGTTACTGTTTTGTTGCGTGTGAATGAGTGAAGTTATTGCTACGTCTACAATGCGATAGCATAAGGATGTGATTTGTGATGTTTCTATTCTATTGTTATTGCCACCAGATCATGAGTGCACGTTCGAGCTCATGAAATTGCTGGCCGCGACGTAGGATTCAGGACCCACCCTAAAGCTCATCCTTGCACTAAGAGACGTGCAGATTGCCCATGATGAGATTCGTCTTTTTATCAAGTGTAGGAAGCGTTGCTGCATTTTATGCAGTGGATAAGTTTTAATTTTTTTGGCGAGGTGTCCACAAGGTGTTGAAATGGATGTACGGCGAGATATCTGCTGGCAAGATCATGGTCTCCCAGTGATCGCTACTTGACTATTTTTTTGACTGTTTACTTGCATCCATAAAGGCCCACTTGGTGCAGAGAAGCATTTTTTGATGTTGGTGCTAAAGAGTTCGGCAACGAAGCAAAAGACATGGAAATTCCACTATTTTCAATTGAGGGCGGTATCTCTCCCGAATCTCAACATGAATTTCATGGTCGTCAAGCAGTCACGCAGTTTGCCAGCAACATGGATGTAGTGGCGAGGGCAGAAGAAGACAATGATTTTAACAGTTGCTACTAAGGCCAAGCTGGAGGGGAACGTGGTGCTTGAATTTTGCCAATAGCATCGAAGCAGTGCTACAAAAATGGATACCATAATGTAGACGATGTTTTCCATAAGGAGGCTCCCGTATTTTTTTGACGAATGATGCGGCGGTGGTCTTGGTGGCATCCGTGAGCCACTTGAAGATGCACAGTCCGGAAGATACAGTTCCACTATCCGTTGTGCATCGATTCTAACGGAGGCAACCCAACCGTTTCTAGATTGGCGATAAAGACTTTTTTTGCTGCCACGATGTCCAATGCCCAATAATGGAATACTCGATAATAAAGGCAAGTAAAAATGCACGTTAACATGAAGCAGACCGTTGGAAGTTTCAATGCAATGCCATGTCAACTTGCTGTAATTTGTGAGATCGAGACTCGGTGAACTGCTGGAGGTGGAGAATTTTATTGGCCGAAAGTATGGCCTCAGGCCATTTTTTTTGTATTTTTCCACATGCAGAGTGGAAGTGGAAGGCCTACATGGCCTGTTTATTGTATTCTTTGGTCATTTTTATTATTTTTCCACATGAAGAGTGGAAGTGGAAGGCCTAAATGGCCCATGTAATTCCCCTGTGAGGTAAATTGATGCTATTTTTTCCACTTGAGAACGATGTCGCCATTGAGTGATGTTGTCTATTTACTGCCTAGATAGGCATGCTATTGTTTTTCCACATGTTGAAGGCCCCATTCAAACACAAGTATAGGGGTATTTATAGTCATTGGAAATATTTTTTCGCAACGGACACATTGGTGGTGTCCATTTGTAATTCTGAGGTTGTTTCATTTTAGTTTTTAAGCATCAAATTTTTCTAACTTGGAGTGCACTCTCGGTTGAACCCAACACTCCCAAGGCACTTGTAAGTGAACCTAGTATCTAGTATTCTCCTCTTTCTACTTAGCGGATGCAACGGCTGGTTACCCATGCATTCCGGTAAGATGAGGTGACTACCATAAGGACACTTATTCTAGGGACTACAGACATAGACACCCTAGACTCTATCCGAGGTTTTTTTGGATCTACTTCTGAAGACTACAGATGAAGACACTTTAGAATATTCTCTTATTCCTTTTTTTTCTCTCCTCCATATTTGGATCTATGGCTCAATTTTATTGTATTTCATGGCTCTTATTTATTTTGTATTAAGGTGCATTTTCGACAGAGACCGACACCTTCTAGATTGAGTTCACCATGGGGGAGATTTGATATTCATGGTGAATCTAGTCAGTGACCTACGAGAGGCAACATCCTCTGAGGATGACCTGCAGAGGCAACAGACCCAGAAGTGGCTAACCCTGAGGCACCCATGATGACCCTGAGGCACTTAGACGGCTGACCCAATGGCAACAGACCCGTGGAAGTGGCTGACCCTGAGGCAACAGACCGAGATGTATACACAGTTGATCTAGCATTATTCACAGTTGGAGAGCCAAGCGCAAGGAGCACGAGCCTAGACCAAATCAGCAATAAAAGAGGATGATAGGTTGCTTTTAGAGAAGTCAACATTAAGGGGGAATGTTACCTAATGTTGACTTGTTTTTTTCTTTAGTTATGATAGTGCACTTTAAGGGGGAATGTTAGAATTAAAGTGCACTATGCCTTCACCTTGACACTTGTCAGTTTCACTTGACATTTGTCATGTTATCAAATAGGCCTTATGCATATATATGTAATCCATTTGTATCAATACATAATATCATCATTTTTACTCCTAACATATGGTAAAGTGCACTATGCCTTCACCTTGACACTTGTCAGTTTCACTTGACATTTGTCATGTTATCAAATAGGCCTTATGCATATATATGTAATCCATTTGTATCAATACATAATATCATCATTTTTACTCCTAACATATGGTAAAGTGCACTATGCCTTCACCTTGACACTTGTCAGTTTCACTTGACATTTGTCATGTTATCAAATAGGCCTTATGCCTATATATGTAATTCATTTGTATCAATACATATCTCGTCAGTTTTACTCCTAATAGCCTTCTTGTTGTCCAAATGTCTTTATAATTTGCAACAATTATCATCCTTCAAATGTTGCCAAATCTTTCTATGTTTTGTTGTTCAAAGCTCTCTCAAATCTGCCCTGAACTTCTCCAAATCACAACCCTCTTTTCTCCTAATGTTGACCAATTTTGTAGCACTAAAGCCTTCAATTCGTTGCTCTCTAAATTTGTTTTCTTCTTTATCTCGCTATCCAAAAACAACATTCAATTCCTCTATAACTGCCTTCTTTTGCTATCAAGATTTCCTTCAATTGGTTGTTCAAGGGCACTTTGATATCTACCCAATTCTTATTCAATTTGCAGCTCTATGTCACCTTCAATTTGTTGTTCTATGACTCTTCAACTTTTGCTGCAAAAATCAACAATCTTCTTCTCTGTAAATTAACCTTCAAAACCTTTATGGTTGTCTTCAAAACTTTTAAATATGGTGGCCTCTTCTATCTTCTCTCCTTCAATATTTATGTCGAATTTTGACTTCAAATTTGACCTATTTGTTGGCCTCTTCCTCAAGAATCTGAACATCTTGAGATCTTCAAAAAAAAATTCCAAAATCTGGCAAACTTCTTGCCAAATCCTTCTTCCTTTTGGGTTTGTTGTCATATGGCGACAATTGTCCCAAATTCTTCTTTTCAAGAGCTTCTCCTGCTTGAAATCTTCTACCTTGAGCTTTCTTCAAATCTTCTCCAATGGCCACTTCTTCAATAAGGCTTCTCTAGCCTTCTTTCTCCTTCCAAGTTTGCTTGAGACCTCTTCTCTTGGATCTTCAAAAATCTGCATCTTCTCAAATCTTCAATAGGACTTTTTCTTAGTCCTCTATCTTCAATCTTCTATCTTCCAAATTTGGAAGTTCTTCAATGAGACCTCTTTCTTGGGTCTCCTCCTTCTCAATTTGCAATAGAGCTTCTTTCTTCTTTCTTCAATTTGCAATTTGCAATCTTCAACCTTCTATGGGAACCTCCTTCTTGGGTCTCCTCAATCTCCAATCTTAAATCTTTTATGTTATTAATGCAACTAATCCCTTCGCTAAATATCCTTCAATCTAATGGGAGGCAATCTTTGTTGAGTCCTAGTCTTCACGAGTTTTCTCGCAACCCTATGGAAAGACTCTAGCCAAAAAAACAATTTTAAAAATTCTGAAAATGAGATATCCCTATCTCCTCTCAATCCCTCTTGTGGCTCTCTCTATCTCCTATCAATCTCCCTTGTGGCTCTCCCTATCTCCTATCAATCTCCTTTGTGGCTCTGATACCATTATTAGCTTTTAACACTAAATACTTAATAAAAAGCAACCACAAGATCTAGAATAAGCATGCTATATCAAATATAAGATAATGGTAATATTTAAAGTATATAAAACTCATGAAAGACTTCCGCAATAACTCAAAAAACTGCCATTAACAAAAACTCACGAAAATAGTATTTTGATAAACTATTCATACTTCATACATGCTCTACATTGTATCTCTACCTCACTTTTACTCTACATTGTGTGTATGTGTGTGTATCACACTTACATATATGCATATTTATTTAATAAAAAGTGACTCTTCATATGGAGAACTCTTGGCCTTCTATGTTCTTGTGACTCTTCACTTTCCTATTATATGGATTCATATGCACATGGACTAACATGCACATTTACATCATTAAATACTTTGCACATTCTAACAATACTTGTGCATTTATTACATTGCATAAAGTAAATATTCAACCCCTAATCCAAAACACATTTCTAATCTAAAAATGTACCAAATACTGTAATATATTCCAAAATTATCTCATTCAAGTTCTAGTTAAAATTCTGCTAAATAAAAAAGTTGGTCAAAAAAAAATTCACCTCCAATAAAACTTTTACTTTTTTTTTTTCCAACAAGCTCACTCACACACACACATATATATATATATATATATATACCACTCACTCCAACATAATTTGAATTTAGATCTCTTGACATAAAGCTTAAAAGTAAAAATTCAACTTGAATTTAAATCTCTTGACATAAAGCCTAAAAGTAAAATTCAACCCCTAATCTAAGACACATTCCTAATCAAAAAAATGTATCCAAGGTGGTACATTAACATGTACCAAATACTGCAATATATTCTAACATTATCTCATTCAAATTCTAGTTAAAATTCTGCTAAATAAAAAAATTGGTCCAAAAAAAATCCAATTCCAATAAAATTTTTACTCTTTTTATTTTATTTTTCCAACAAGCTCACTCACACATATATACCACTCACTCCAACATAATTTAAATTTAGATCTCTTAATATAAAACCCAAAACTAAATCACTACAATATCTCATAACTTTACTTGTAACCATTATTTTTATATGTTGTATTTATATACAATACCTTTCCCCAATTATATATAGAATTTTAATAATATAATAGGAGAGACAAATGATTGGAGGTCCTATACGTCAAATTTACAGAAATTTACAGAAAACATCCGGCAGTAAAATTTAAGCTTCTCCTTAGATTTAAAAAAATCGACTGTATTTAAAATTGTGTAATCTTTTTTCTTAATATCAATTTTTTTATGAAACAAATTATACCATAAACAATGTTAAATAAATTTAAAAATTTAAAATTAAAAATATATATGAAAGCATTAATTCGATTGATTAAATTCTCCTATGGAAAAAACCTAAATTTAAAATGAAAACCTTTCAAACTCATATATATTATCAGGTTTATATTGAACATTCGCATAACATATTGTATTTGAAAAACAAAAAGTTTGCTCAGAAAGATCTTTAAAGGCAAAATCCAGAGTTCAAAAAACAAAATGTTTGCTAAGAAATCTCTTCAAAGGCAAAATCTAAAGCTTATTTTACAGGCGCCGCCAAAATAATTAATACGGTGGCGGCGGTCCTCCTCCAAACGGCGGGCAGCACCCACCACAGCACATCTCCAACAGCCAACAGCAGCACAGACACTGCAATCTGCAACATCACAGGAAAAACATATATATTAACAGAAAATTCGCCACCAAAGTTCAACGTCAGATGACAGACACCGCTCACATTTCACCGATGCAGCCTCCGAAACCGCCGCCCCAGCCCCAGTAGCTTCCGAGCATCGGAGGCCCCATCGCCCACGGTCCTCCGGGGCCGAAACCCGGCCCCGGCCCCGGCCAAAATCCCGGCGGCCCGAAACCGCCTGGGCCGGGGCCAAAACCACCTGGCCCTGGTCCAAAACCGCCCGGACCGGGGCCAAAACCGCCCGGCCCTGGTCCAAAACCGCCAGGACCGGGGCCGAAACCGCCACCGCCCGGACCGGGGCCGAACCCGCCGCCGCCAGGACTCCCGCCGAAACCACCGCCGCCGCCCGGACCCCCGCCCCCGCCGAAACCTCCAGGTCCCATTTTCTGGTGCGGCTTCTCCTGTTTTTTTTTTTTTTAAGAGTTCTCCAGAGTGACGATCATTCACAGAATAGTTGATATTTTTTACTCTGTGTTTTAAGTTCTGTTGGGTGGTTTTGTCACAAGGTTTTTGTAGAGGGAGGGCATTTAGTTTGCTTTGGAGTAAAACTTCCCAACGACCAAAAGAGGCCCTTAACTGCCATTCAAATTCTGGGTTGTTATTTTTCCTGCCTACCAGTCCAAATTATTCAATGCTGACAGGTTTGGCTTTGGCAGACGTCGCCCACCGTGTTGTGGGTTTTTTTTAAGCTTGGGGCGAAGAATTTTGTGGGTTTTTACGTTGCCGACTTAGTTGGGTTGTTGTCGAGTGACAGATGGACAACTGGAATTCAAACGAGGTTTGTAGTTTTGGCGGGCTGGCTTTTGCGCGAAAAATATGTATGACTTGGTCCAGGTAAAGGGAACAGCGTAACCGTGACTTCGATTTTTTTTAGGGAGGTTCAAGGTTCAAACTGCAGCATGGGGACAGCGTAACGGTGATTTTGACTTTTCTTAGGGAGGTCCAAGGTTCAAACCGGACTTTAGTTTTTCTTAAGGAGGTTCAAGGTTCAAACCGCAGCGTGGGGACAATGTAACGGTGATTTTGACTTTTCTTATGGAGGTCCAAGGTTCAAACCGGCGTGGGCGAGTGTATGAGGGGGTGGGTGTGTGTTGCTATGGGCGAATGTATGAGGGGGTGGGTGTGTGTGGCTATGTTTTTAGCCTCTATTGATAAGCTTAGCTCTCGACCATACAAGGGGTCATGGTTAAGATGAAAATATCCAGCCCTAAAGCATTTGAACCCCACTCTCATTAGATTGAAACCTTAAAACTCTTTTTCGAAGTTCTATAGCCTTACCGCAAGGTTCATTCAAGTTGTAAGAAAATATATTTGAAAAACAAGTTTTTTTTTTTTTCCCCCGAAGAACAAGGGGTTGTACTTGAGTCCCCCACTCTTGATAAGCTACAACTTTTTCTTTTAGAGCTTGAGAGTTTACAAACATATTTTATTCTCATCTCGATTGAGATGTTATAGCTAGATACCTACATCATTTTTCATACACATTTTGAATTCTTGATTTTCATTTTTTGGATCTTCTTTAATTTTTTGTGTGAATAAATATTTCATAGCCCACGGGCTTGCCCATGCACAGACAGTAGCCCAGATCTGATTCCTCTGAGTGGTGCGCCAGATTGATGACGATGGTGCAACCCCTGTGCGTCCGATGGTCCCCATATCACGCCGGGTTACCATGTACCGAGACGGTAGAAGTCCTGGGAGCCTTCGTAGATAGTTTGAACCCTACCAGCTATGCTGGTAGTTACTAAAAATCGTGATTGTAACCATTGCTTCTATATACCAAAATATATATATATATATATATATATATATATATATTTCATAATTCAACATCTTTCTTGACATGTTCCTACAACGACCTTCACAATATTAAAACTCCACATCTTCTATCTATGCATTGCATCTTAGTAGAGTAATATTTCCAAAACATTGCATTATCATAGTCCACTTTACCGGATCTAGATTGCTAGTTTCCCTGAAGCATAAGTGCAACCAAAAAAATTGTAATAAATAGTTTATATGAAAACACATTAATGTTATAAAATAAAGCAAATATTACCAATGAAAAACATTAAAGTAAATCTTAATCATTATTTGATTTAGGTAGTCAACATTTTCTTGTCAGCTTCAACTAAACTTACTACTTCCTTTAACCATGGAAAAGAGAATTTAACTTCACGATCCTCAATTAAAACCCCTCTATTGGCTAGCCTATCTGCACATTTGTTTCCTTCCCTTAATGTATATGTAAACCTTGTTTCTTCAAACTCTATAGCAAGGTCTTGAATTTCCACAATTATCTCTTGTATGTTCCATGGAGTCTTTGCTTTCCTCAAAATTGCATTTATTACTATGAGTGAATCACCTTCCATCCATACTTTGTTTCATTTCATTTGTTTGCATATTTTTAACCCTTCCAAAGCTACCCAAACTTCAACTTCATTATTTGTCTTAAATCCACTATTGAAAGAATAACGAGACAAAATCTCTCCTCTATTATTTCTAATTATTCCTCCTCCTCCTCGTCCTGGATTTCCTTTAGATGCTTCATCAGAATTCAATTTGACCAACTCCACATTTGGTACTTTCCACTTTATATTTTTTGTCTTCTTTTTGTTTCTCTTGTACCCAACATCATAATTCCATTTGATGACTTGACTCCATTTATCAATTGTCCATGCTTCCATATTAGGGATTGGGTGAGTTGATAGGGTTGGTTTAGACTCCTCTATGGCTAAACAAGTCTTCTTTTTTTGTTGCCTTTAAATTGATTTCATTTCCTTTAAATACTCTTATGTTCCTTTCTAGCCATACAATCCAAAGTATTGTATCTTTTGATATATCCCATATTGTTTATAAAGCCTCGCTTTTAAAAGCGCTTCCATTGCTTTAACCATTCTTTAATTTTGTCATTCATCACCATGCATTTACCAAACATATTAAGAATACATTGCCATAGTTTCCAAACTATTAAACAGTGTCCCAAGAGATGGTCTATACTATCCTCCTCCATTTTACAAATAATACATTTTGAGGGGCCATGAAAACCCCTTTTCATAATATTATCCCTAGATAAAATTCTTCCATGACCTACTAGCCAAACAAATATTTTGACTTTAGAAATGCTCGGGATATCCCAAATATCTTTCCATATTCTTGTGATATTTCTATTTTTTTCGTGCTTTACATTATATCCACTTCTTGTTGTGTATTCTCCTGAGCTATTCAACTCCCAAATTAGCTTATCCTTGGTTCCTCTCAGAATAATCATTGTTGTTATCTTTCTGCTCAACTACCTCCTAGCATCAATGTCTTGTATACTTGTAAAAAAAATCTTCTTTCCATTTGTATCTTCCTTCCCGATCCTTGTACATAATGTTTGAAACCCTATCATCATATTTATCTTGAAGTAATATTATCCATGGTTTCAAAATTGGATCTAGATTGAGTGGTTTTTTATCACACAAAGAATCTATCTGTTGGGGGTCAAGAGTGACCCCCTTGCACTCCCCGAACCCTGTGACCCCTCACGGTTGCGACATTTATGTCTATCGTTTCCTCAATCGAGTGGGTGTGTTTGGTGCCTTGCACCTCATACGGGGGTGCTAGTCCTAGGAAGTTCTAGGAAGCATGTGATGTGACTCCCACCAAAAAATATTTGGGGTTTTTTACCCAAGGTTGGTTCCTTGCTTCTAAATTCCTTCACTGGCGCTCATCATTCTGCTCCTACGCTAGTCTACTCCTAACCAAATTACTTCTCAAGAAAAATGGAAGAGGAAAAGCGAAATGCACTTGCAATGAAAAGTAAAGTGTAAAAATAGAAACCTATATAGCCTATCTAATAGGAGGTGATATGCGAAAGAAAGTAAGATACAATTTCTATCTTAAATCAGCAGGATTAATGAACACATGAACAATGCACGACCAGAAGTGAACACATATTTGCTCATACAATTAACATGCATATTCAAAAGAGGCTCGGGGCCTGTACATATAGTTAGCTCAAGGTTCGAGTCCAAATTGAGCAAGAGAAAGAAAAGGAGAAAGTAAATGTTATAGGTCAAATAATTGGCACAACAACAAATCTAAACTCCATATTTAGATACAAGAACTATTTATAATAATTATAGGCGAGATTTGAAATTGAAAATTCCCGTCAAAAGTGAGTGTGGATAGGAGTGTCAATGTTAGATCAGGTCACAAGATTCAGAGGATTGTGCTATATTAAATTCAAGGGAGTCTGAAGTTGTGAGGAGTTAAGTCATCATAAATTCCCCCATGGGTGGTGTGGTCCTCTTTTCAAAGGTGTTACTTAATGTGCCTACCTTTCTCCATGGAGAAACGAGCATGGGTGTTAGTCATGGTGGATGAGACCTATCTTGGGGCCCCATGTTCCTTGGACTATTAACCCATCCAATGATTCCTTCCTTTCTTGTGTTGGTTTCCCAAATCCTAGTAGGGGCTTGGGCCACTTTGGGTAATTTGGTTGCTCCGTTAATCTCTCCCTTGGACTCCCAGTCAACCCTTGGTCAGATTGTTTCTGCTTCTAGTGTCACCCTATTCTTCATGGTGGTTGGATCTCAATATTGCTTCTATGCAAGATTTTATCGAGCCTCGTTTTATGGGCATGCTTCTGGCCCCGATGTTTTTTCCATGCTATTCTTACCTTCTCTACATTTGTGTCTTTGGGGAACATTGACGAAGGTCGACAAGGGATGGTGATTGTTTTGGATCCTTACTTGACCTCTTTGGTCCTTTTTATTCTCTCCCTGTAGGGGACTTGGGCTTCCCTTGATAGGCATGTTGCTCATGCCTTTGAGCAACACCCCTGGGTATATGCAATGCTACAACCCAGTTTCCAAAGGGAAATGGCTCTATTTCAAGCCTTTGTAACTAGTTAAGCAGGAAAGTGGTATTCCACCGAGCTATTGGAGGCCTCACTATATAGGGAACCTTTTAGTCACCATTGGGAAGGCTCGAGGGTTCCTCTTGATGATGAAGCAAGGCTTAGTTACCATCAAAAAGGTTGAAATTCTTTGTTGGCTTGTTTAAGGTGAATGACTTTACCTCAGGATGAAGGGAGCTTTGAGCATATTGTTAGTCTTTGGTATAGATTATCCTTTGTAGGTGCTTTCTTTAAATCAACTACTTAGTACGTGGATGGAACTTCAGGGCCTCCCATCTAGTTGGTCCCAGTAGTAGTTACTAATTTTTATTTAGAGCAGGAACTTACCTTTTTGTAGTGAAAAATTCGCTACAGTTTTGGTGACTCGCGGGGACTTCTGCTTGCAGGAGTAAAAGAACCCAGAAAACATTAGCCTTATTCATTGGGTACGGAGTCTCCAAGGCAAATTTTGGAAGCCTAAGAGAGGAATCCTGAGATTCTATAAATGTATTGAGGAGAAAATTTATCTTCTTATAAATTTTTGATTGATGGGATGTCAAGATCCTCTTGTATAACCTTTCCTTATCCTAAATCCTTCTTGTACGGTTGGATCAGGGATGGCATTATTATCTGCTATGTTGTCATCTGTTGGATGTTGGGAATGTCCTTCTTGGCAACTTTTACATGTATCTTAGAAATTATTACATTGCACCATTCCCACCAATCATCAGTCCTCTTGTCTCATGCACCTTCCTTTTTGCACAAGTGGCGAGTTTCCCAAAATACTTTACCTTTTGTCATTACATCACCTATTTATATTGGCCAATAAATATAGTACTTGGCATTATTTTATTTAAATATCGCTTATTAACATAATGTACATGACCTAGAATGCATACACACATCGGTCTTCTCTTGAATTGTCGCTTCACCAGAACCTACAATGCACGGACCATAATGTCCTAAATTTTTATTTATCTTGGTAGCTTGGTTGGGAGGGGTAAATTTTTTGGCTTTTGGGGTGCCATAGGTGCTAGAGGGGTTATCTTCCATCGGTATGTCAAACTATCATCCTTGCATCATGCTCACTTCAAGTCTAGCATTTACGACTCCCATGTACAAGTATATACTCTGCGTGTTGTCTGCCCATTCATCCATCAAATCATTCAACACTTGGGTGTGCACCTCATCTCTGAACGTCTTTGGATCTCCTTTAGTAATAGGTAAGCCCATTTCCCTTTAATATTGCTGGCTAGATCAAAATCCACATGGTGCACATGGAGTGGCTCAAATGACACCTTCATTTTAGCCTCACAACGAGTCCTCAAGAACAAGTGGGACCAATCTAGAGAGGTATCCATCAATATTCACAATGAAATATCGAGAGAGGTAGAGGCCAAATGTTGTAGGGAGATTGATCACAACCACCTCTTGTATAACGGTCATATTGGGGTAAGCATACATAGAAAGCTATAGGTCCTTTAGAAGGTCAAGGATGGGTATTGGGGTCCCATCTAGCTGCATCACCCCCTGTTTGGCTACCCTTTTTGGTATAATCAAGGTGCTTGCTCCATAATCCATGAGGCAATTATGGATGAGTTTGTCACCACATATGAGCATTAGATAGAATGGTTGTGGCTTAGGCCTACTAGGGCCAAAAATTTGTAGCATGACTTGCTTCTTTGGCTACGTGGTGATATTTTACTTTTTTAAGGCCTACTCTAACTACTTCATCTGCTTCGAGAGAGTGAGGACGTCCCATATAGGTACTAATATAATGGTCTTCTTAAGATGTTCAACCACATTGAATGACTCTAGTGGTTGGGCTTTGAGTGCAGCATGGAGTACCCATTGTGCTTTGGATCTCTTGAGGTTGAAGCTAGGATCTCGAGCCGAACCCAATCTTGGTGGTACCGATGTCAGTTTTTTGGGCATTGGTAGCTTAATCCTATCTAAGGTTACCTCCCATGTTGGGACATTTTCTCATCTTGGAGCCTTTGGTACTGATTGTTGTTGTCCTTGAGCATATTCCATCACTCTCTATTTGATCCTAGTGAGGACACAAGATTGAAATTGATTTCTATTATCCGGTTGATTGCTCATCCATCCAAGAATAGTGAAAACTTCTCCCTCATCCCATGTGACCAAGGTATGATTTGATGCTTTGGTATCTAGTACCAAGGAATTCTTTGGTTGCATGCTTTGTATGGTTGGGATTGATACCTGCATAGGTTCAATGGATGGAGGTATTAGGCATGTGGCCAATTGGAGGTATCCATAGTTTGGTTAGTAAGGATACAGGTAGTAGCATGGCCAGCTATAAGGATCTTTTGTGTAGTTTTTTTGGGCTAGTACCATAGTATCTCTCACTAGGTTTGTAGGAGCGGGTTGTATGGGCATTGGGATGGGTACTATCTATCTTTTTAGGCTTTATAAATGGCTAAACTCTCTATAAATGGGAGGGTACCTCTGATATCCAGTTGGTGGAGGCCAATAACTTTGATTTTTTTTATGAAACAAAGGGCAAGAATAGTTTTGGTAGCCAAACCTTTGGAAATTTTGTTGATGCTTAAGGGATATTATCTCATTATTCATGTCCTTCATATTGCTATGCAACCTTTCCATTTCCTATGATTTTAAGGATGATGTGGTGGTGGTGGTGGGATGAGGAGATGTTGATATGGAGGGTGGACTGGACAAAGAGGCTGGTTGGAAAGTGGTTGGCTAGATAATTAGAGGGGGATTGTACATTGGTTAAATATAAAAAAAAAGTATGTAGGTGGTCGAGGGGCTAACCTCCTGATTTGTATGAGGTATCTTTTAGCTTGAGTGGCTATCCCATAGGTTGTGGGTAGTGAATTACCCTCGAGGTTTTTTACCATCATGGATATTTTAGAATTGATTGCTTTGAGATAGTATATGAAATTCATACATGGTACCAACTAGATTTCATTTAGGACCCTCTGACAAGCTTTCTCTAATCTAGTATTGAAGTTTTCCATGGCTTCCATATAAGCCCTCTTGATGGTGGCTAGTTGTTCTAAATTAGATACCCCATCTATCTTCTCTCTAAAGAACTCGATGAGCTGATTCGTGAGTTAGTCCCAATCGATGATGGAATTTTGGGCAAGGGATACATACTAATATCTTTCTTTCTCTTTGAGGGAGACAACTAGAATCCTGAAAGCAATGTCTTATACTCCAATGTTGTAAAGTGCATAAAAGTTTAACATGTTCTGGAGATGCTCTACCAGAGTGGTAGTGTCCTTTATGAAATATGATAAGGCTTTTAATAAGGAGGAAAGAATTTGACCCCATATGGTTGGTGTTGCTAGCAGTCATAAAGGGCCTCCATTATCTCAGGCAGGGAGTGCTCTTTAATTTTGGTTATATGGGGTAGCCATACATCGACTACCAAGCTTAATAAGAGGGATGAGAAGCTAGGGGTTGGCTCTTACTATTGACCTGGTGGTAGGTCTTGCACTTACCAAACTGTAGGCCCATTTGTTATCCACTTTACCTATATATTACCCTTATTCTTTATTTTTAGCAGAGTCTCTAGGTGGAGATTATGCAACCTGATGGAGGTTCTTGGCATGACCTTGTCTAGGGATGATGGCTTCTCTCTCTTATGAGTTCTTTATCAATAAAGTCACCAGGTGAATCTTGCAAAGTGCTTTAATAAGCTGGTGGTCGTGACCTTCACCAGACCTAAGGTTTGACTTCTAATCAGGGGATGAATGTTATAAAGTATGTGTCCCATCGAACGTGTCAGTATAAACTATTAGGGGAATAAGAATAACCCCCTTGCGCTCCTTGAGCACTATGACCCTCCATAGTTCCATCCTCTATGTCTATCATTGCCTTGATCGAGCAGTTGCATCTAGTGCCCTACACCTCGTGTGAGAACACCAGTCCTAGAAATTCCAAGGAAACATGGGATACAACTCCCATCACACAACCTCCAAGGTTTTTTACCCAAGACCAGTTCCTTGCTTCTAAATTCCTTCATTGGCACTCATCATTTTGCTCTTGCACTAGTATACTCCTAACCAAATTACTTCTCAAGAAAATGGGAAGAGGAAAAGAAAAATACAATTGCAATAAAAAGTAATGAGCAAAAACAAAAATGCACCAAAGAAAGTAAATACAATTTTTATCTCAAATTAGCGAGATTAATGAACACATGGACATTGCATGACTAGGGGTGAAAACATATTTGCTCATACAATTAACATGAATAATCAAAAGAGGCTTGGGGTCTGTACATATAGCTGGCTCAAGGTTTGAGTCCAAACTGAGCAAGAGAAAGAAAAGGGAGAAAGTAAATGTTGCAGGTTAGATAATTGGCACAACAACAAATCCAAACTCCATATTTAGATATAAGAATTCATATTTATAATATTTATAGGCAATATTTGAAATTCAAAAGTCCTCCCAAAATTGATTGTGGTTGGGAACACTAATGTTAGATCAGGTCGTAGGATTCAAAGGATCATGTTGCATTAAATTCAAGTGAGTTTGGAGCTACGAGGAGTTAAGTTACCATAAATTCCCCCATGGGTGGCATAGTCCTCTTTTTAGAGGGTTATTTAATGCACCCACCTTACACTGTGGAGAAACGAGAATGGATGTTAGCCTTGGTGAATGAGGCCTATCCTGGGCCTCATGTTCCTGTGACTATTGACCCATCTGATGATTCCTTCATTTTTTATATTGGTTCCTCGGATCCTGGTAGGGGCTTGGGCCCCTTTAGGTGATTCGGTTGCTCCAGTAATCTCTCCATTGGACTTTCAATTGGCCCTTGGTCGAATTGTTATTGCTTCTGGTGTCGCCCTATTCTTCATGGTGGTTGACTCTCAAGAATGCTTCTATGTAGGATTTCACTCGATCTCATTTGATAGGCATGCTTCTAGCCCTGGTGTTTTTCGTGCTCTTCTCACCTTATTTGCCTCTGGGTCTTCGAGAAACCTTGACAAAGGTCAGTAAGAGATTGTGATCCTGTTGGATGCTTACTTGACCTATCTGGTCCCTTTTATTCTCTTCCTCTAGGGCTTTTGGGCTTCCCCTAATAGGCATGTTGCTCATACCTTTAAGTAATCACCCTTGGTTATATAGAGTGTTGCAACCCAATTGTCAAAGGGAGATGGATCAGTTTTAGATCTCTAAAGCTAGTTAGGTAGGTAGGTGCCAGTCCATTGAGCTATTGGAGGCCTCACCATCAAGGGAACCCTTTTAGTCACAATTGGGAAGGCTTGAGGGTTCCTATTGATGATGGAGTAAGGCTTAGTCACCACTAAAAAGTCTAAAATTCATTGCTTGCTTATTTCGGGTGAAGGACTTTGCCTTGAAGCAAAGGGAGCCTTGAGCATGCTATCAATCTTCGATTGTAGACTATATTTTGTAGATGCTTTCTTTGAATCAAGTACTTGGTATGTGGATGGAATTTCAAGACCTCTCATCCGGTTGGTCTCGATAGGAAGTTCCTACTTGTTTTTATCCAGGGAAGAAACCTGTTCAAATATAGTGAAAAATTCACTACACTATCCAAATATAAATATTTTCTCTAGTTTCCACCACCCATATTAGACCTTTAATCACTAGATCAATATATATTTTTAAATTGGTCCATAGATAAATACCATTTGGAAGTGAGGATGCAAAAAATAATAAGCTTGGGTCATTGGGCCCAACATACTTAGAAGAAGTATTGCCCACTATATTTAACGCTCTTTGTACAATATCCAAATTACTTTCCTCTAAGATCTAAGTTTGAATCCATAAGAACTATAAAAATGAGACCTCCTGTAGTTTTATCATCACACACCTTGCTCCATTTCACCAAAGGAAATTTCCTTTTATCGAGTAAAACTGACCATAAAAAAGATCGCATTATATATATTAAATAATTTTGGCATAGTATACAAGGACATATAATAAGTTGGAATGGCTTGTAAGACTTATTTCATTAGTTGAAGTCTTCTTGCTAACGATCTACCTTTCCATGCTGGTAGTTTATTTTAAACTTTATGTTAGCTTTTGATGCCACATACATTGGGAGATACCATTCACAAGATGCAGAAAGAAATAAAATAGATCTGCGAGATGACTGAAATATGCTATAAATAGAAATGGTGAAAATATTACAATAGTAGCAATGGAGGAAATGGGCACTCCATAAGATATGCTATTGCTCCATGAGGGAGCTCTGAGCTTATAGCTCACACACACTACCCTACTACCTATCTACCACACACTCACTGTGATGTTGCTCTACCTTGCTATTCTATGATCTATCTATGGCCATTATATAGGAAGATAAGTTCCTTGGTCGACACTCTATCTAGTTGTACAAGTGGACACCTTGCACATTACAACTTGCACATTGACACTTGTGCATTTATTACATTGCATGAAGTAATTAGATAACTTCCCCCTAAAGTAACCTAATGTCCTAAGTATGTACCAAGGAAGGTACATTTACATGACCCAAATAATGTAATATGCTCTATTTTCTAACACCCCCTTATATTACAATATTTGGGTATTGAAGACTTTAGTCTTCAATGTGGATCTTCTTCCATATGATAGCTTTGAATTGGATCTTCATCTTCGAAATGATCTTTGGCTTCTTCAGATTCATCATTGTTGTCTTCTATCCATCCACCTTCATTGGTTTTCTTGCACATATCTTTGTTTGGTTCTGAATATTGATGGCTCAGTAGAGCATGGTGCACTTGTCCTCTCATCTTCTTGATTTTTATTCTTCTATGCTTGGCTCTATGTTGAATTGGTTCTTCATTTTTATCAACATATTCCTTTAGAAATATGTTAGTATCATTTTGAAATACCACAATATCTTGTAAAATTTCCATTGAATCTAAGTGTATGTATTTCCATGGATAGACCCTATTGCCTTTATTTCACCTTGATTCATGATGAGACATGTATTGATTCCATCCATATATCCAAATTTGATCATATAATTATCTTCTACCAACTTGCTTACTGAAATGAGATTGAATGTTAATCCAGGAACATACAATACATTTTTTAGTAGAAGATTTGTAAATGATCTTCTAGGTGTTACATATCCATATCCATGTATAGGATAAGTTTGGCTATCTACAATTCTTAATATGTAGCCATTGGTATCTTCAAGATAGTCGAACCAATGTATATTTCCTGTCATATGATGACTTGCTCTAGAGTCAATGTACCATATATTTTCATGTTTTGTGGACTGATTTCTATTGTAGCAAATTCCACATTCATTATATGCCATTTTTGAAGAGATGAGATAGGATTTTCTTCTGATAGAAGTTTATAAGCTTGATTTGATAAAACCTATATTGATCCTTGATCCTTGTGGGCTTCCTTATGTCTCCCTAGTAATGAGAATGAGTACTCTTAAGGATTTTAGGTTTTGAAGATAGCTTATATATATAGCTAATGGATTTGCAACTTGATAAACAATAGAATATGATATTACCAAGTTTAGTAGAATGCCTTATGACTCCCTAGTATGAATTGGACAAGATATTAAGTGCTTTTGAGAGATATAGTTCAATCTTGGTTGATTTTGTAAAGTTATGAAAATGCTAAAAATCAACTTCTATTGTCCTTATTGCTCCTATTGAACTAAGCACTTTTTCTAGATATCAAGAGGTTTTTAATGTTGGATATTTTATCTCTATTTGAGAGGATTTGAGACAAGTAAATATTATAATGTCCAACCTTTATATGATATTGATAAACCTCTTATAATGGCCCTTTGGAATTTGATTTCAATTTTTCTAATTTCCAATAAATCAATTTGTAGTAGTAGACCTTATGACTCCCAACTTTGGAAAATTAGAAAAGATAATAATATTTGCAAAATATTTAAATGATTCAACCTAAGTAGAAGGCCTTATATCTCCTAGGTTAATTTGCAAATAGTATTCTGATTTTTAGGTAAGTTATCTCCTACGTCTTTGCTTTCTCAATATTAAAATTTAATCCATAAAAATATAACCTTATAACTCCAATGTTTGAAAGTAATATTAATGAGATATTTTTCTTACCTTAGCCCTCTTAACTTCACACTTGGATGGTGCTGATTTGGCTGAAGTATGATAGTCCTCTACGTACCCTTTCTATGATGCTTGATTTGATGAGGTTGAGGAAACAAGTGTGGTATGGTTATTGGGCTTCTTCATTGATGCTTGGAGAGTAGACGTTGGTCCTTCCAATAGAGTCTTTAATACTCCTATGTTCTCCTTCTTCCACGCTTGGTATGGCTATCGAGATTCTACATTGATGCTGGGAGAATAAATGTTGGACCTTTCAATAGAGTCTTTAATGCTCCTATTCTCTCCTTCTTCCACACTATGGATTGACTAGACTATGCTTGCTTTTCACACTCTATGGATGTTGGACGTGAATGCTATCTCTTCATTTCTCTACGCTGCATATATGGGTAGTCTTTGGTAGACAAATGGCACTCGATTTTCTTAGTAATATTACCTCATCTTCTTGTAACATTGCTCTACTAGTTGGGCAGTATTTGAAGGACAAGTGGCACTCGATTTGCTTAGTAATACTACCTCCTCTTCTTGTAATGTTGCTCCACCAACCGTTACATATCCTTCTTGCTTGAGCGCTCTCAATGTTCATTTCTTGAGCATTAGAGAAATGATAGCCATGAGGGAATAATGTGCCAAGTGGCACTCAACCCTTTTGCATGGAGTTTCCTACGTAACACCTCCAAGAAGGAGATTATAACTCCTTCCAAGTCTTTCTCCTTAGCTTGCATCGATTTCTTGGAGAGCAAGCAATGTATTTCCTTCTACAGGTGATCTGTGAGCCATCTTGGAGCTTGGGATGAAGATGTGGTAGCTCTCTTGCTACCCTTTGTTGATGCTACTCTCAACGTAGCATCCACCTTGCTATTGTGCACTTATCCCTACGTTGTGCTCCCTGTTCACGATGATAGAGGTGAAGCTTGATGCTTCTGAATGCTGCAATATGCTCTATATTTTATTTTACGTAGATAGCTTTACTACCTTGCTTGTGATTTACGTAAATATGCATGATAGAATTCCTTTGGCTCCTTTAGCTTACGTAAGTAGCCTTTGAGAGGCTTGCTATCATTTACGTAAAGCTTCCTTTGACTACAGGTTCAATGCTAGAGAGAATGCCCTTTCGATGATGGAGAACGTTCGATCTTTTGGCCCTTCCTTTGGCCTTTCCTTTGGCTGCTTCTTCCTTGTACCTATTGTGCCTATTGTGGCACCTTTAAATCTGCTCCTTTACCTACATTTGATGTAATGTAGAAGTGCAACACCATGTAATATAGAATCCTTATATTGCACCTTTTCCTTGCACTCTTTTGTAGGTCTGAGATTCTTATTTTTGTAGCAGATTGATGAGTGCAAGAAGAGGGTTTTAAGGAAGTCTCTTTGGCTAGACTCCTTACCCTTTTTTCTTGGATGATTGATGGTGAATCCAAGCCTTGTAAATGCTGTAGAACAGAAGCTTTCTTTTAGTTGCACTAACCCTAAGTGCTTGGATTTGAGACTCACCAAGTCTCAATCTTAGAAGCTTCTTTTTGGTTAGATTTTTTTTCTTTTTCCTTTGCTTGTACTAACCAATTTTGGTGGCTTCTATTGGCCACTCTGAGTTGCAGGTTTCTATGCTTTAAAAAAGTGTCTTTAGACACTTGATCCGAACTAGATTTTGTAGCCTTTATTTCAAAGCACAAAACTAATTTCTTTTGAGAGTAATAATAGTGCAAATAGCTCTAATAGATTCTACTTTTAATGCACTAACAAATTACACCTTATCACTCCAATCTACTCTCAAGAAAATGCACTTAATCAATTCACTGCAACTAATCAAGAATAATCTCAAATGAACCTTCAAGATTTATTCTGTAAATTCTTTACAAGCAAGATATTAGGAGATAGTCTTCTTTTGCTTTCCAAAGTAGATAATAGGCTAGTTGATAGATTATTAAAAATTCTAAAATCTAATCAACTCCTAATGTGCAAATGAACCTTAAAAAGAATCTTTCTTTTTGCACACTTGAAGATTGTAATACAAATCTCCTTTTTGCAACTTTAATCAGGATGAAGGTGCTTTAATAAATCTGATAAGTAATTCACCTAATGAATCTACTTGCACCAATAGTTGCATACCTTTTTTGAATGCTTTTGTAGCTCCTTTTCTGCTTCTGTAGAGGATGTAGATCTTGGTGCCTAAGAACACCAAGTTGCTACCTTGAATAGGATCTTGCAGCTCTTTGTAGACTATTTTTGAATAGTTCCTTCTTCACCAATTTGATGGTCTCAAACTTTCTTTCATGAGCCTAGGATTTGGTGACTTTGATCTCCTCTTGTAATCTCCTCCTTCTATTGTAGATTTGGAGAAGTTTGTATCTCTAAAGTAGTGACCTCTTTCTGTAGGAGGTAATCTTCAAATCTCCTAGATTTGATAAGCATCTTCTACTTTCAAGTCTTCTTGTCGAATTTTGACTTCAAGTAGGATCTTCTCCTCAAGATTCTGAATATCTTGAGGTCTTCACTGGATTCTTCTTCTACTCAGATTTGGCACTCCTTGCCAAATTCTCCTCCTCTTGGGCTTGTTGTCGGATGGCGATAATTGTCCCAAGTCCTTCACTATCAGGGGCTTCTCCTTGGTAGTGGATTTCTCTAGTGAGTTCTTCTTTGAGGATTTCTTCAGCAAGGCTCTCCTAGCCTTTTACTGGATGCTCATCGAGACCTAGTCAAGGTCTTTGATCTTGCAACTTCTCCTGGTCTTCCTAGAGACCTTATCTTCAACCTTCTACTTTTGGAAGTGTTGGTGTTGAGATCTTCTCCTAGATCTCTGATTCTATTACTTCTGGATACGAGCAAGACTCTCCTAGTCCTTCTTCTTCGTCTTAGAAGTTCTTCAATGAGATCTCCTCCTGATCTCCTTTTTGCTTTAGGTACTAGATTGATTCTGAAGAAGCTTTTCTTCCTAACTTTCTTGTAGGAAGCTTTCCCGACTTACTGGATCACCTATACCTACAACAAAAATATTAGTACTAAAATATTCTTCTGAATTAGATCCTTTCCTCTAGAATCTTCTTCAAGATAAAAGGCATCTAAGGCCTATTTCAGTATCAAGACTTCTATGGCATGTTCTTCAATGTCAAGGCTTCTATGGCCTTTTTATCTGGATCAAGGCTTCTATGGCCTTTTCTTCTGGATCAAGGCTTCTATGGCCTTTTCTTCTATATCAAGGCTACTATGGCATTTTCTTCTAGTGAAGTTCTTCAATCTATCAATGGAGATCTCCTATCTCTAGACTTCACCATGATTCTTTTCCAGAAGATTCTTTTGAAGTATTCTCCCTTCTACAACAACTAATCTCTGCACTATGAAGGCACTCCGACCTTCGGGAAACGAAGTTGAGGTCTCCTAGATTTCTATTGTAGGAGGTATCCCAATCATCTGAGTATTAATTCCCTACAAAAAGAAACTTTCAGGTAAGTATTTCCAGATCTCTTAGCTTCACTAGTTGATTCATCAACCTAGTGGATCAAACGTTGAGTCCTAGTCTTCACGAGTTTTCCTTCAACTCTATGGAAAGACTCTAGCCCTATGCAATCTTAGTATTTTTGAAACTGATATTTTAGTCCTCACTTGTAACTCTCCCTAATTCTACCACCTAGACTCTTCTGAGAAATTTTGATAGTGACTGGTCCAATGGCGCATCAGGTTCTCAAAAAACTCAGGATCAAATAATGGTGGTTCCCTCTAGACCTACTATGGCTTGATCTACCGTAGCTCTGATACCACTGTTAGATTTTGATGCCACATACATTGGGAGATACCATTCACAAGATGCAAAAATAAATAAAATAGATCTACGAGATGACTGAAATATGCTATAAATAGAAATGGCAAAAATATTACAATAGTAGCAATGGAGGAAATGGGCACTCCATAAGATATGCTACTGCTCCATGAGGGAGCTCTGAGCTTATAGCTCACACACACTACCCTACTACCTATCTACCACACACACTGTGATGTTGCTCTACCTTTCTCTACTATGATCTATCTATGGCCATTATATAGGAAGATAAGTTCCTTGGTCGACACTCTATCTAGTTGTACAAGTGGACACCTTGCACATTACAACTTGCACATTGACACTTGTGCATTTATTACATTGCATGAAGTAATTAGATAAATTCCCCCTAAAGTAACCTAATGTCCTAAGTATGTACCAAGGAAGGTACATTTACATGACCCAAATAATGTAATATGCTCTATTTTCTAACACTTTACTTATAATTGAATTCCATAATTCTATCCTCATTCTCCCTTGAAATAAGGGCATCACTAGATAAGTTGCTAGTAAATTTGCCTCCTCCATTTGAAGTAACTTGCATATCCCTTCTTTGATTCTAGTTGGGATGTTTAGGAAGTAAATTTTAGATTTTATCTTATTAACTCTTTGCTCTGATGGTCTTTTATATTCCTTTAATAAGTTATTCAAATCTCTAGCCTCATTTATTCTTACCCTCCCAAAAAGGTTTGTATCATCTACAAATTTTTGATGGATGATGGTGTCGATGTTATTACTAACCTTAAGACCACTTATCATCCCATATTTATAAGCCTCCTTCAAGTTCCTACCCAAAACCAATGCCATAATAATGAACAAATATGGTGATAAAGGATCTCCTTGTCTAAGACCTCTCTTGGATTTAAATGATTTTGTTACTAGCCCATTGACCAAAATTGAATATGAAACTATAGAGACATGAGATTTAATCCATTTGACTCATTTCTTACCAAATCCAAACTTTTCTAATACTACAAAAATAAAATCCCATTTAACCCTATCATAGGCTTTACTCATATCAAGTTTTAAGATCATTACTCTCTCTTTTTTGAAGTTGTTGAATGCATAACTTCATGAGCTACAATGATCCCATCTAGAATATGTCTTCCTTTCACAAATCTTCCTTGCTCTTCTGAAATATTATTTTCTAACAAAGGTCTTAATTGATTCGCCATCACTTTGCAGATAATATTTTTTTTGCTTGATAATAAGGGGTTGTACTCGGGTCCCCCACCCTTGACAAATTATATATATTTTCTTTAAAAATTGAGATTTTACAAATATATACACTTCTCATATCAATTGAGATGCTATATCATTTTATATAAAATATTTGAATTCTTGATTTTTATTTTATGTATCTTTTCAAATCTCTGTATGAATACAATTACTCCATAATTTAGCATCTTTCTTGACATTTTCCTATAGCGGCGTTCACCATGCCAAAAATTTACCTCTACTATCTATGCCTTGCATCTTAGTAGAGTAATATTTCCAAAACATTGCACTATCATAGTCCACTTTACCAAATCTGGATTGCTAGTTTCCTTCCTAAAACACAAGTGCAACCATAAAAATTATAATAAATAGTCTAAATGAAAACACATTATTGTTACAAAAAAATAGATATTACCAATGGAAAACATTAAAGTAAATCTTAATCATTAATAGATTTAGGCAATCAATATTTTTTGTTAGCTTCAACTAAAATTTCTACTTCCTCTAACCATGGAAAGGAGAATTTAACTTCACAATCCTCAATCAAAATCCCTCTATTGGTTAGCTTATCTGCACAGTTATTTCATTCCCTTAATATATGTGTAAACCCGATTTCTTCAAACTCTTTAGCAAGATCTTGAATTTCCATAATTATCTCTTGTATGTTCCATGGAGCCTTTGCTTTCCTCAAAATTGTATTTATTACTATGAGAGAATCACCTTCCATCCATACTCTATTCCATTTCATCTTACATATTTTTAACCCTTCTAAAGTTGCCCAAGCTTCAAATTCATTATTTGTCTTAAATCCACTATTAAAAGCATAATGAGACAAAATCTCTCCATTATTTCTAATTTTTCCTCCTCCTCCAGTTGGTCTTGGATTTCATTTAGATTCTCCATCAAAATTAAATTTAACCCACTCCACATATGGTGGTTTCCACTTTATATTATTTACCTTATTTTTGCTTCTCTTGTACCCAACATCATAATTCCATTTAATGACTTGACTCCATCTATCAAGACTCTCTGCTTCCAAATTAGGGATTGGGTGAGTTGATAGGGTTGGTTTAGACTCCTTTATGGCTAAACATATCTTATTTTTCACTACCTCTAAACTGCTTTCTTTTTCTTTAAATATTATTCTATTCCTTTCTAGCTATATAGTCCAAAGTATTGTATCTTTTGATATATCCCATATTGTCTGTAAAGCCTCACTTTTATAAGTGATATGTCGTTGCTTTAACCAATCTTCAATTTTGCTATTAATAACCATGCATTTACCAAACATATTAAGAATTTATTGCTATAGATTCCAAACTATTGAGCAATATCCCCAGAGATGGTCAATACTCTCCTCCTTATTACAAAAAACACATTGAGAGGGGTCATCAAAACCCCCTTTCATAAGGTTATCCCAGGATAAAATTCTTCTATGACCTACAAGCCAAAAAAACATTTTAACTTTAGGAATGCTTAGGCTATCTCAAATATCTATCCATATTCTAGTGACATTATTATTATGTTGATGTTGGACATTATATCCACTTCTTGTTGTGTATTCTCCTAAGCTATTCAACTCCCAAATCAATTTATCCTTGGCACACCTTGAAATAATCACAGTTGTTATCCTTCTACTCAATTGCCTCCTAGCATCAATATCTTGTATACTTTAAAAAATATATTATTTCCATTTGTATCTTCCTTCTTGATCCTTGTACAAAATATTTGAACCCTATCACCATATTTGTCTTGAAGCAATCTCATCCAAGGTTTCAAAATTGGACCTAAATTAAGTGGTTTTTTATCACACCAAGTATCCATCCAAATAGAATTGTTTTCTCCAATTTCCACCACCCATCTTAAATCTGTAATCATAAGATCAATATATTCTTTAAACCATTTCAAAGAGCAGAACCATTTAGAAGAGAGAATACGGTAAATATTAAAATTGGGTCATTGGGATCAGCATACTTAAAATAATTCTTGCCCATTGTCTTTGACTCTCTTTGTACAATCTCCAGATAAATTTTCCCCTAAGAGTTAAGTTTACATTTGTAAGAGCTCTTAAACCAAGACCTCCCCTAGTTTTATCATCACACAAATTGCTCCATTTCACCAAGGAAAATTTCCTTTTATCATGTAAACATGACCATAAAAAGGATCGCATAGTAAAGATTAAAAAAATTTCAACTGATTTTGGTATAGAATACAATGATATATAATATGTTGGAATGGCTCGTAAGACTGACTTAATTAACTACACTCTTCCTGCTAATGATAACCATATACCTTTCCAAGATGGAAGTTTATTTTGAAATTTAATAATAACTGGATTCCATAAATATATCCTCATTCTCCCCTCAAATAAAGGCATCCCTAGATAAATTATTGGTAAATTTACCTTATCCATTTGAAGCAACCTACAAATTCTTGCTATGATATTAGTAAGAGTGTTAAGGAAGTAAATTTTGGATTTAGTACTATTAATTTTTTGCCTTGAAGTTCTTTCATACTATTTTAAAAAGTTATTTAAAACTCTAGCCTCATTTATCCTTGCCCTTCCAAAAAGGGTTGTATCATCTACAAACTGTTTATGGGTGATGTTATCAATGTTATTACTAACCTTAAGTCCACTTATAAGCCCATATTTGTAAGCCTTATTTAAGTTCCTACTCAAAACATCTACCATAATAATGAACAAATAAGGAGATAGAGGATATCCTTGTCTAAGACCTCTCTTGGCTTTAAAATATTCTGTCACTAATCCATTGACCAACACTGTATAAGAAACTGTAGAGACACAAGCTTTATCCATCTAACCCATTTCTTCCCAAAACTAAACTTATCTAAAACTGCAAAAAGAAAATTCTATTTAACCCTATCATAGGCTTTAATCATATCACATTTTAAGATCATAGCTTTCTCTTTTCTTAAAGTTGTTGAATGTATACATTCATGAGCTACTATGATCCCAACCAGAATTTGTCTCCCTTTCATAAATCCTCCTTGTTCTTCTGAAATAATTTTGTCTAAGATTACTAAAAATAAACCTCTATGGTTTTCATAGGACTGCCCAAACTACCAAACTTTTTTTGGCCATATTTTACTCACCCAAATTTGGATTGAGCTAAAATTTTGAGGGTAGATGCCTGACAAACCCTAGAACATCTCCACCAATTTTCAAATCATTTGGAGTAACACGGATCCTAGCACATCCCTATGTGTGAACAAAATTTTTGGCAAGTGAATGTGTGAGGGTTTCATCTGGGTTAAGTGCAAGCAGCTCTAGTGGTTGGTTTTCAGGGCCTTCGAGCCCTAGCGACCAATATTTTTGTGGTTTTTTCTCAAGATTTTAGTAGGAAATGTTACTAGGGATCTAAGATGGGTTAGAAACTTATCTTTCAATAGATCTTCATGCTATGAGCTTGAGTGACAATGACTTCCAATTTTTTACACAAAAGAAAAGTGAAAATCAGACCTTTCCACGGTGTCTAGGGCATGGATTAAAGAGATCATAAAACAAGTTTCAAGCAGTTGATAAAAAAATGGCTTAGATCTCAAGTAAATCAGGTGCTAAGGTGCACTCACAAAATAAATCTACTGTGGAAACCCCTATCAAGGGTAATAATTTTGAAGAATTAGCCCCAAAAATAAATTTTAGGGATCCCCTTCATGGTGGACAACCTCGGCCTAATGCTAATATTAATCTTAGGGCTTCGTGTAAACCTCTAAGAATACCTAATATTGATCCTAGGATAATGAAGTTAGGATGTCTTAAAGCAGCTGATGGAACTCATATTGTTAAGCTTGATATGGGTAACATTCAGATTGGCATTGAAGATCTAGAAAAGAGAGGACTAATTTGTCGTTTCATGGGCTTTCATCCGAGCCTATCTACTTTCAAAGTTTGTGCTGCAAAAAGCTGAAAAAAAATGTGAGTTACAAATATCTATTTATCCAAATGGTTATTTTTTTATTTTATTTGCTAATAATGAAGATACAGAGAAAACTTTTCAAGGGGGTCCCTGGTTCTTTAGAAGGCCAGGGCTTTTCATGAAGCTCTGACATACTAAATTTAAATCTGAAGAAGAGATACCTTCTATAGGTCCCATGTGGGTTAGACCCTTTGGCCTCCCAATTGAATTATGGAATCCGACTATTTTTATTCAATTGGAAACTCTTTAGGAATATTTATGATAACTGTTGATTGTACTAAAAAATTTGAACATATTATTTATGCTCATATTTGTGGTTTAATAGATTTTGACAAACCCCTACCTAAAAATATCACATTACAATTTGGGGAGGACACTTGGGAGAAAGTAGTGGACTATGAGAATATTCCTTTTCATTGTAGAATTTGCCATGAATATTGTCATTTGGCTAGTTTTTTCCCAAATAAAATTCCATATCAAAAGAAAGAAGATATAAACTCCACAGGTTTCCAAATGCCTAAGAAAAAGAACACTCAAAAGAACTAGTTATGAAGGATCAATCAAAGTTATCTGGTAATATGTTTCAAATTCTTTCCACAAATGAAGTCCCAAGTGAGGAAGAGAAAATAATAGAAACATAAATCTTAGAAACACAATTTAAAGATAAAGGGAAGAACTCAGAGACAAACCAACAAATCAAAGGATTTCAACATAAAAAAAAGGAGAAAATATACAGCTCTGTTGAACATTATGGTAACATTTTGGCTATGTACAAGCATTCTTAAAGGTTAGAAACCATATCAAATTCAATTGGAGCAAGTCAAGAAATAAGGGGAAAAAATTGAATATGGATTCTAATAAAAAGGTAGGTCGTAAGACTAACCAATATCATATGGTAAAAGAAGGTGAAAAGCTTGTAGAAGAAGGTAATATTAATGGCCTTCCAAACTTTTTTAGCCCTGGTATTAATGAAGATCATCACTGATAGAATAACATAGACCAAATAATCAATATGCCAACATTAGGATTGATAAATTAATCAACCCTACTTATAGATTACAAAATAGAGTTGCTAACGGAGTTAGCATAGAATGTGCTAACAACTAACAACTTAACGTAGGTAGAGAAATATGAACTAACCAAACCACTAACCTAGGATATTTAGTGATTACCCTAGGATAGAAAAATAAATATCTAGATGGTAAAGGTAAATGGTAAAATATGAATGTAAATATTCTTTTACCTAGTGGAGTAAATGGTAAGTATCCCAAGTAATGGAATATTACTCTAACATCCCCCCTTATTACATTATTTGGGTAATACATACATATCCCTCTATACAACAATATTTGGGTGAAGTATATAACTACCCCAATACAGTGAAGAAGGCATTGATCTGTTGGTTCTTTGCTCTGTCACAGTGCTCTGGCTGCTCCTAAGCAAAAAGTGGGTCATTCCTCACTATGTCTTCATGCCAACGAGTGTCCTTATGGTAATCACATCATCCAACCGATTTGCATGGGTAACCAGCCATTGCAATTGCTAGGTGTAGTAGAATAGATCACTTCATACAAGGTTCATTCATTTACAATATAAATTTCCAAAATATAAGGTAGCTAAGGTGTCGGTCGCTGCCGAAAATGCACCCTTATAAGTTCCCCCATTCTCGTTGCAAAACATAGTGTAATTAATTTCTGAAGAAAGTGTGACTAAGGTGTCGGTCAAAGTCGAAAATGCACCCTTATAAGTCATCTTCCCTATTTACAAAAATCAGTGAAGAAAATAAATGGATATCCCCCTCAATTGCAAAAAGTGTGCAACGCAAGAATGTTGTGAAGGATTTTACAAATATTGCCTCCTAGACAATTGTACACCACAAAAAATCGCTCCTCTTGTTACAAGTACTTCAAACACCTAGAATTTGCTATTTAAGAAGCCTAAAAGAGGTATAAGCACCCCTTATTGCAAAGTCTTCAAACAAAAAACTTATGCTATTTATGAAGCCTAAAATAAGAGCGAGAGAAAATGGTGCTTTTTCCCAAGGGACACATGTGTTTTCCCTCTACAAAATTGTTTTAGCAATTTAGCACTCCTTGTGTTATCTTTGAACCAGAAACATAATCAAAATGAGACACTTCACAAGAAGATGGCTTTTGTGTTGTGCCTTTGCCATTTTAGTTTTGCTTGTTTTGAAACCAACACTGAATGGTGTCTTGGTTTTCATTTTTACAATTTGTGCAAAACTATGCTTTCTAGGCAATTTGATCAAAAAAGTTCACCAATTTGTCCTTTCTTATTGTAAGTACTTCAAGCATGATTGCTATTATGAAGTCTAAAAGAAAAGTTTTAATGTTGATGACTTGGACTTTTCTGATTGCCTTTACAATTTTTATTTCCCTCTTATCAAAATCTATGTTTGAAGGAAGAAAGGAATTATCCCCCTTTAGTGCAAAGGATTGCAACTTTTAAGGTTCCTTATTTTCAAAAACTTGTTCTTGCTTTTGATTACCCTAAAAGAGTACCAAAATATTATTCACTCAAACAGATATTTAATGGCACCTGCCTTAACTCCCTTCAAGAAGGATGAAAAGTTTGAGGAAATTAAGCCAAACAAATAAGAGTGAATTAGGGGTTTTGTTGATTTAGGAGAGAATATCAAGTAATTTTGGCTTTAAATTTGTGCAAGGATTTACACAAATTTGTGAAATTTTGGGGTTTAGTGTGTTCTTGATTCTATGACTTATAATTGCAAAATAAATAATGCAATAATAAAATAAGAATACCCACAAAAATCTTATCACCTAGGTGTCGGATGCAACCAAAAATGCACCTAATTGGCCAATAAAGGTGTCGAGTAAAATCAATAATGCACCTTTTTTAAATTTTTGCAACAAAATGTGTGTTTTGTGTTGTGCAAAAAAAATGATATTTTTATGTCTCCTACTTTGTTTTCCAATTTTGCAAAAGAAGTACAATGTTGTCTTCTCCCCTGAATTTTGCAAAATTAACAATTTTTAGCACTCCTTCCAAGACAAGTCGACACACGACCCGCATTTGGAAGGCTTCCAGAACTAGTCGACACACGACTTAGTTTTTGTGTTTCCAAGGTTACAATTGCTTCTCAAGTGTGCAAAAAAAATAGATGTGCAATTTCTTGTGTTTTATCCCTCCATGGAGAATACAATTGCACAAATTTTTGGTCTTTGAATTTTGCAAGTTTTCAATCTCCTTGTATTTAAACTTTGGCAAAAAAAAATCATGTTTGATCCTTCATTATGTGCTAAAGTAACAAGGTTTGAGAAGTATATGAGGGTGTCTAATTTACAAAAAAAATGAGGCTCTTATATGTCTTATATCTCCTTGTTTGTGAGAAAACAAAAGCACTCTAAAAATTTGTAAATTTGCAAAAAACAATTCCCCCAAAATTGATTTTTAATATATTAATCTAATTAATTCTAGCTAATTTAAATTAATAATAAAAAAAATTTCATAAAAAAATCACTTAATACAAATTTAAAATGATTTTCATAAAATTATTTTCATATAAAAAAAATTAAATTATTAATAAAATTAACTAAAAAATAATAAAAAAATAAAAAATCTTACCTTAGATTTTTTATTTGGCGCCTTTGTAAAAAAATAAGGTGCTTGGCCTCGACGAGAGTCGAACTCCCGACCTCCCTATCGAGCCACACCTTGTCGAGGGCAATCTCCAGTCGGGCTAGCTAGACCGACGGAGATATTGGGGAGGAGACTTCATCTTGAAGCCTCCCCTCCCTAGGGCTTGGAGCGTGAGCCTTTGTGCGCTCTAAAGCTTTTGTTTAAAAAAACTTTGGGACTTTAGTCCCACATGCGCCGTGAAGGACTCAAATTACCCGTAGGCAATCGAGTCCTTATATGGGCGAAGTCATTTTTAAACGACTTACATGCGTCGCCCATATAAGGACTCGATTTCTTGTGGGTAATCCGAGTCCTTTGTCGTCCTTTTGTTCATCGCCACGTCGCGGCTAGTCAGGTTAGGTGGCACGTGGCCGGTCCGCCACATGTCAGGTTCCACATGTCGCATCCATCATCGTCCTATCATCGTCTAGTGGTTGTCTGCCATGTGTTCGGTTTTGTCCAGGTGTCCTGTCCAGGTGGCGCTTGCCACGTGTCCTGTCTAGGTGGTGCTTGCCATGTGTCCTATCTAGTGGTAGTGCCATGTCAGCACCTCGAGATCTATGCTTGAGGTCGCGTCATCCTTCCATGTGTCATCGATTTGGTCATCGGATAAGGAGGGCACACCTGCTCTCTCTTTTCGGTCATTGACGGTGGGTTTTCGGTCGGGTCTGTCTTTGTCAGATTGTATTAGTGGTCAGATTCGATGGAGGGCGCACCTGCCCTTGTTGACCAGTCCAAGTCATCAGGGATCGTGTAGGTGTCAGATCCCCTGATAGGGATGTCCACCTGTCAGTGTTTATCAGACCCGAGGGTGCTCCTACCCTCGATTTTGGGTCTGATCCCCACCTAGGAGGGCGTGCCTGCCCTCTCGACTATGCGTTGGATCCACGAGGTTAGCACTAGCGGCTACCAATGATCAGAGGGCCTCCTGCCCTCATGAATCCTGGTCACTGATGACCTGCTTCCCGACAGAGGGCGATCCTACCCTTTGTCATGCAGGTGTCACGTGGGTTGCCTGATGCTGGCGGGTTTAATAACCCCAGCCTCAAGATCCATGCCTAGTGACGTGGGCCTATGGGCCCTCTCCCGTGGCTGCCCGATGTCGTGGACTTATGGGCCCTCTCTCATGGTCGCTCGATGATGTGGGCCTATGGGCCTTGCTTCCTGGGAGCCACCTTGAGATCCGTGCAGGTCTTGAGGGCCAATAGGGCCCTCGAAGACCGTGCTAGGTCCAGGTCGGGTGGAACGAGCAGAGCTCGTATTAGGCCACCCGGCTGTGATGATACCAATGATAGAATAACATAGACCAAATAATCAATATGCCAACATTAGGATTGATAAATTAATCAACCCTACTTATAGATTACAAAATAGAGTTGCTAACGGAGTTAGCATAGAATGTGCTAACAACTAACAACTTAACGTAGGTAGACAAATATGAACTAATCAAACCACTAACCTAGGATATTTAGTGATTACCCTAGGATAGAAAAATAAATATCTAGATGGTAAAGGTAAATGGTAAAAGATGAATGTAAATATTCTTTTACCTAGTGGAGTAAATGGTAAGTATCCCAAGTAATGGAATATTACTCTAACAATCACTTGGAATATTAGAGGACTAAAAGGGATTATTTCAAAACAAAATGAAATTAGAATAATGATTCAAATAAATCATCCACATCTTATTTTCCTTCAAGAAATGAAGATGTCAATAGAGGATATGGAATCAATTGCTAGTAAAATTTGGCCAACTGGAAAAGTGGTTTCCCTCAATTCCCAGGGGACTTCTGGTGGTATTGCATGCCTTTGGGACCCAAAATAGGTAGTTATTCACCATATGGTTGGAATTTGGGATCTTTTGGCTAGAGCTATTCAAAGAAGACATTCCAACCAAATTATGCTCTGCATTACTATTTATGCTCTGACTAATTTGGAGGAAAAAGACAGTGGAAGAATATTACTTTTATTATCTCTCATTTTCTTGAAGTTTGGATCTTGATCGGAGGAGATTTAAATACCATCCTCTCTCTAGATGAGAAATGGGAGGAAATAGAAAGCTGGACAGGAGCACTAACCTCATGAGCGAGTATATTGCAAACCTCCATCTTGTGGACATCGAACTAGATAATGGCCTTAGGACTTGGTCTAACAGAAGGTGGCTTAGCTTGTATAATGGAGAGATTGGATAGGTTCTTGCTCTCTAACAGTTTATTAATCCATGGTCACATTCCTAAAGTGAAGACTCTTAACAATGCTGGTTCGGATCACTGGCCAGTCATGGTGGAAATGTGGAAATCCAATGTGAGTTTCTCTCCTTTTTCAATTTAGTTAATGTGGCTTAGAGACAGTTCCTTTAAACCTTGAGTGCAACAATAGTGAAAGGAAGGTAAATCTAGGTATGGTACTAAGATGTTCTATTTTGCAAAAATATTGCAATACATTAAATCCAAAATCAAAGCTTGGAACTGGAAAGATTTTAGGGATGTTAATAAAAAAATATGAATTTATTGCTCAGTTTGAAAATTTGAATAAGAAAATCCATTTAGATGGCCTCACAGAGAGTACAAGTGCAGATGAAATTAAACTCACGGCTCAGTTAGAGGAATGGGAAAAAAGATAACTCTTAAGGAAGCAAAAATCTATAATTCAATGGCTCAAAGAAGGTGATCGAAACACAAATTTCTTCCACAAATCTCTTCTAGCCCGAAGATATCACAATTTTATTTCTTTCCTAAAATCATATTCTAGAGATGTTGTCTACACTTGTGATGGCATGAACTCTATTATTGTCAATTACTTTTCCAATTTTTTTGTTGCTACTCCTCTTGACTCGGCTTCTCAACAAAATGTTCTTCAAGCAATCCCTTCTCTTATCACTTTTGAGGATAAATCTATTTTTACTGTTCCTATTACTATCAATGAGCTTCAACAGGAAGTTTTTAAAATGCAAAAAAGGAAAACCCCAGGTCCTGATGGTTTTCCCATTGAGTTCTACCAAGATTTTTGGGATATCCTTCATGCTGATTTATTAGAGGTGGTGGAAGACACTATGAAAGCCAAAGAAATTTTTAAGGTTATCAATAAAAATTATATTAATCTTGTTCCAAAAGCTCAATATGCTGAACATATCTCAAATTTTAGACCTATTGCTTTATGTAATGTTCTTCTCAAAATTATTACTAAGATCATGGTAGAAAGGTTGAAGCCTCTTTTGCATAATATTATTTACCCTAAACAAGGGGGTTATGTGGAAGGGTGTCAAACAGTTGATGAGATAGTTCTTTCTTAGGAAGCCATCCATTCCATGGATATGCAAAAATCTCCTTCCATGTTCATTTGGTTAGAATTATCCAAAGCTTATGACAAAGTGGATTGACACTTCCTTATCAAAGTTTTGAAGCAATTTGGTTTCTCTCAAGATTGGATGGATTGGATTATGGTATGTATCTATTCAGTTTCCTACTTAGTTCTTATCAATGGTAGGCCTTCTCAGTTGTTCCTAGCTTTAAAAGGTATTAGGCAATGTGACCCCCTTTCCCTTATTTATTCATCATTATTGTTGAATGCTTTGGTAGGACTATAACCAAAAAGAGAAAAGAAAAAACCCTTGAGGGAGTTACCATTGCTCATGGATCTAGACCTATATCTCATCTTCAATTTTTTGATGACTCTACTCTTTTAGGTAAAGCTATAGTTAAGGAAGCTTCTACTATTAAGCAAATCATTAGCTGTTTTTCTAAGGCTACCAAGCAATTGATCAATGAAGATAAATCTAAAGTTATTTTCTTTCACTACTCTACCAGAAAAGAATCCATGGTCTTGGATAAATTAAGATATAATAATACCTCCCTTCCAATCACTTATTTAGGTATTCCCATAAATATTCAAAGTCAGAAAAAAAAAATGGGAATTGGTTGTTGGATAAAGTCAAGATGAATTGAAAAGTGGACCAATAGGTGGCTTTCTTTTGGGGGTAGAATAACCTTAGAAAAATCAGTCCTTTAGGCTATTCCTATTTATGTTTCTACCATGTTGAATATCCCAAAGATTGTTCTTCAATAATTGGATCAAAACAGTTATAGGTTCCTTTGGAGTGGTACTAAGGAGAAAAGAAAATGGGCCTTGGTGAAATGGGAAACTTTATATCTTCCTAAGAATGAAGGGGGTTAGGATTCTGGTTTGTTATTAATAACAACAAAGCTTTAGCTGCTAAATTATATTGGAGGATTTTGCATAACCCCAATGCTCTTTGGACCAATAATCTCCATGCTAAATATGTTGAGAACAAAAATCTTGAAGACCTTGTTCGCTATCAATTGTCTTCCAAAGGTTCTCCCATTTTAGCAGTTCTTAAGGCTGGTGAGGATTTGATAAAGAAAAAATTATTTTGGATCATTAATAATGGTCAACAAGTAAATTTTTAGATAGATTATTGGGATGGTCACAAGCCTTTGATAACTCAGTTTCTCGATTGGAGGTCTTGGATGGAGGAGCTTCACCAAGCTAACTGGATAAAGGTGGCTAATTACTGTCGATACCATACTAGTAATTTAGAGGTTGGTAGATATTAGATCCCTATTGAGGACTGGCCTATTCAAATCCTAAAAAGGCAAAGACAAGATATCCAGTGCATCCTTCATATGAGATCTCTCTCTTGGTCCCATGATAAATATTGTTTTGGATGGAACAACACTACTAAGGGTGAGTATTTAGTTGCTCAAGGTTATTTAGCCTTATGCCATAATAATCCCAACCAATCATATAACATATTTTCTCAATTATAGGCTCAAAATCTTTGGCCTAAGGTGAGGTTCTTTACTTGGCTTTTATTGCATCGTAGGGTGCTTACTGGGGAGCATCTTATGAAGCGTGGTTTTCATGGCCCTTTTAGATGTGAAATGTGTGGAGAGAATGTGGAAACTCTCAACCATATTTTATTGAGTGTACTTTAGCCTCTTATATTTGGATGAGAATGACCACTTTACTTAGCTTACAACGGTCCAATTTTTTTACTTTTGAATAACTTTGGAGGGATTGGCCTAATCAAGAGGGTGTTGATCATTGTATTAGGCAGTTAGTTTGGATGGGTTCTACCATTCTTCTTTGGAATATCTGGAATTAAAGGAACAACCAAATTTTTAATCAATAAAGGAAGGATATTCACTATATCTAGAAAAATATAATTGCCAACTTAGTTGAATCAGTCCATCAGCTCCTTAATCACCCCCAAAAATCCCACCAAAGATGGGATCAAGTGATGCAAAGATTGAATATTAACTCTTCTAAGAGCAACCAACTTAAAGGGAATGTGAGTAATTGCAATATGGATAGAACAAGGAATTCACCTCCTCCTAAGGATTTTGGAAAAGTCAATACTGATGGAGCCTCTAGAGGGAACCCTGGAAAAGCTAGTGCAGGAGAAATTGGTAGACTTTCAGATGACTCCTTGGTTTTTACTTTTGCTGAGAATTTGGGTATTTTATCCAATAACCCTCCAAATGGTATGGTATCCTTAGAGGCCTTCAAGAGGCTACTAAGGTTGGATGGGAAAAGGTACTAGTTGAGTCTGACTCTCAACTCATGGTTAATATTTTGAAGACTCCTAAGAATCATTAGGTTTATTGGAGAATAAAAATAATTATTGAGAAGATTCAATTAATCTAGATGGGTTTTTGAAAGTTGATTACAATCATGTGGCCAGATATCAGAACAAGAGTGCTAATGCTTTAGCTAATTGAGCTTTGGACAAAGGTGATCTTACTTGCTACGACCACCCTCCTAGATGGTGGGCTTCACAAATTAGGGAAGCTCTTCTTTCTATCATTTATTTGGATGGCTCCAGTTCTGGAGGTACCTAGTTTCTTCTTGCTTTATTTTTGCTTCTCTTTGGTTCGGTCAGGGTATTTTAGTTCCCTAGATCAAACTAATATTTCTTTTGTTTCCTTTTTTGATTATTGCCTTAATAGTCTTTTCATCTAGAAAGTTCATTGTTGTGTTCAATTTTTTTCTTTTTTCTTTTCTATTTATGTGTGTGCTTTTTTTGTTTTGTTTTGTTTTTGTGTTTTTTGTTGTTCTTATATTTTTGTTGTTTTTTGTTTTTTGTTTTTTGTTGTTGTTCTTGTGTTTTTGTTGTTTTTGTGCTTGTGTTTCCATATGTTTATGTTAATTGGTGTTTTTTTGTTTTGGTGTGTGAGTGTTTTGTATGTTTTTATTTTTCTTTGTTGTCTGTTGTTGGTTGTTTTTTTTTTTTTTTTTTAGGTCTTGGTTGTTTTTGTTTTTCATGTTTTGTTGGTTGTCTTTGTAGCGTTCTGTTGTTTTTTGTTATTTTTGTGTTTTGTTATGTTGTTCTTGTATTTTTTCTATGTGGTTCGTCTTGTGTTTGTTTGTTTTTTAATCTTATTGTGTATGTGTTTGGTTGTTCTTTATCTTTTTGACACACTCAAGGAGCATGTTTTTAATTTTTATTTTTTGTTTTTTAATATTTTTGTGTGTTTGTGTTTGTGTGTTCTTGTTTTTTGTTGTTTCAGGTTTGCTTCTTGAGTATGTCAAAGGTGGTAGGCCAAGTGCATGCCCTAGGTTATTTTGACAAAAGAGATACCACTGCCTCCTTGGGTCTTACCCTAAAGTGGTATCCCTTCTTGGATGTTTTCCACACAAAAAAATTGTCTAACAATGGTATTAATCTATTCGCGATCACTTTGAAAATAATATTATAAGCCATATCACATAGGCTTATGGGTCTAAAAGAATCAAACAATTCAACATCCTTATTTTTTGGAATTAGGGTAAGATAAGTTGCATTTATTTTATAAGTTTGGTAATTTAAAATAGTGTTAAAATACTTTGAGAGAAAGTATTTTGGTTCTAAATACTATTAAGAGCTATGAGAAAAGGAATATGTACTCACAAGCTCTAGAAGGGGATTTTAAAATTATTTTTAGTCTCCCTAAGTCCTCAAAACACTATTACTACCCTTTGAGGCATCATGTCCTCAAGTCCTCTAAGCTGCAGAAAAACACTATGCATACATCACCACCCACTTGACCTCTCCAACAGGTCATTACCTAATCTTCCCTTTACCTTTTGGGAAGGCACCCCCTGAGTGCTATAAATAGCCACCATGGATTAACAAAAAAGGGGGAGCTAAGAAAAAAATCTGCAAGAAGTATTGTTAGGAAAACTTGGGCTTAGGGATTATGCTCTTCACCCTTTGGGTGAATCAAAAACCAAACAACCTCAAGTCTTAAGACATTTGGTCAAACTTGTTTGATATATTTAAACTTTGGCTTAGGGATTATGCTCTTCACCCTTTGGGTGAATCAAAAACCAAACAACCACAAGTTTAGAAAATATTTGGTCAAGACATACATAGGAGGATACACATAAGGGAGGATGGGTTGACTAAAGAGGAGAAGCCTAGAAGTTGTCAAGAGGAGCTTTGATAAGGTCGGATTTCTTTTAAATTTTCTTTCCTGATAGTTGCTTTATAACTTTATATACATTGCTTGTAATCATTAGGAGTATAGTTTATACTTTTGGATCGAACGAAAATAGCATGTATGTTGAATGTTATATAAATGGGATTGGATAAAATATGAGCTCTATCCATTCTTACATCCGAAAAGACATCTCCTCAACTTTGGCACCAAGTCCAACATCGACATTTACCCCTAGGCACCTCGATCTGCATTTCTTTCCCCCTTGATGTCAATAGTCAAGACACCCTGTAGCGGTAGGATTCGTAGATGATCTTGACGGCCATACTATATGAAACAGTCTTTGACTCTACGAGGGTATGGATTTTATAAGAGAAGAACTGGTAGGATCTCATCGACACCCTTGTCGATGATGGACCTAGTGTGTTATAACCTACCGTTGGACTCACCATATCCCTTGAGCACTGTAGATTGGCCTACCATAGGCCATAGTGCAAAAATTCTGAATGTAGCCTAATCGCTACTCCTCTGGTCTATGATGACATCGTGGATGTAAAAGTCTAAACCATGGTGTTTGATCAAGATGCCTTTACCTTGGGTTAATAGTGCATGACTTACGACCATATGGTGAATAAGAGTGAAGCTCTTTAAAGTAACCTCGATTGGAACCATCTATTGCACACTATATCACATTACAGTCACGTCGAACTGAAAGAGAGTTCACATTCTATCACCTATGATTGATGACTACCCTCTATCCAGGGAAGATCCTAGATGTGCAAGTCCAAGTATTCGAACCCTATCAGTTGCTCAAGCAATGGTGTGCACCGTTGAGCCACCATGTAGCAATGGCCATAGTTGTGTTGACAATAATGAGAGCCTTTGATGCTCTTTTCCAAAGAACCTAGGGATCGGGGGTTATATTGATCTCAATACCATAATAGTTTGAAGGCCAACATAATACTTACCCCCATAGTGGGATAGAATGGAGTAAAGCCTTGTAAACAAAAAGGGAGAGCTAAAGGAGCTTACATCGATAAACCCCTTATTGATCCATGTGCATGTTCTGGATAGCATCCTATCGCTCGTCTTTAGTACCTGTGTTTGTTGAGAAACACAGTAAGTATGTTTATGGACAATAGATGAAAACCCCTTAAGAAAATAATCACCCATCGATTATGAGTCGAAAACCCCTATGATCCTTGCTAAATCTTGTTTAAAATGGTGAAATATTACCCCATGGACAAACAATCCTCAGCACAAGGTTTGTGTTCAAAATAATTTGGCAATAAATTTATGAGCGTGTCACCTGTTACATTCGGTATGATGTCATCGAGTGATTATGAAGATATTTAAACTTTGGAAACAAATGTTTATGGTAATATCTAAATTTATAGGCCATGTTGCTTGATGAACTTTGGTTTTTAATTTCTATTAAACTTAGCAAGTACTTTGGATAAAAAGTAAACCATTGATCATAATGAGGATTATGGAACAAACTTTTAGGAGAAAATTTATGTATTTCTAAAACATTAATGGGAGTAATATTTGTACAATTTGTATAAGTCCCTTAAAAAGGACAAAGGGTATTGTGGTGAAAGATTTTATGAAAACCTTGATAAATACTTGAGATAAGTAAAGATCTTTTTAATATCTATAGCTTGTCCTTAATGAGAAATTGGGTAATAACACCCATTTGCTAATATTGTACCTATAGTATGTCTCTTGTGACAACTAAAAAGGGGCCAAGAATATAAAACCTATAGTGTAATATCATGGGTAGATTACAAGACCAATCATAGCTAAACTTGAGCAATCTAGGTGGTAGATTGCAAGAGAGTTGTAGCTAACCTTGGGTAACTATAGTATGATCTTAGTGATAGATCATGTGATAACTTGGTAGCCTAAAGAACTATAGATTACAACACAAATTAGAAAATACATTCATAAAGGAACTATAGTATAACCATAATGATGGATTGAAGAACAAATCTGATTTATACCTTGTGATAGGTTATGGTTAAACCCTTGGAAGGATTTGTAAAATTATAACTAAATCCATCAGATTGAATGATATTTTTGGTGAAGAAATATGAGATACTTGTGAAAGTATAAAAAAAAAAGTATGATTAAATGTTATTTATATTTAAAGAAATATGAGATACTTGTGAAAGTATGAATGATTAAATGCTATTTTTGTTTGAAGAAATATGAGATACTTGTGAAAGTATGATTGATTAAATGCTATTTATATTTGAAGAAATATGAGATACTTGTGAAAGTATGATTTGATTAAATGTTATTTTTGTTTGAAGAAATATGAGATACTTGTGAAAGTATGATTGATTAAATGCTATTTCTATTTGAAGAAATATGAGATACTTGTGAAAGTATGATTTGTTTAAATGCTATAGGCATGAAAGGGATCTCATGTATGAATGAATTTATGGCATTCTCTAAAATGGACTAGCAATAGTTGACTGTAATAATACTTGTTTCAAAGGCATATCCTTGTGAAGAAGGATATGAGATGAAAATGTGATTTTCAGTCTTAGGAAAGTATGGGATTTCCTTCCTTTGAATGTTGAAATGCTTTAGACAATTACATTGTGGAGAATGTATTGTGTTTAGTTGCATTCAATGAAAAATTATTACATACTATTGTTTGTCTAGAATGCATTTCATATACATGTAATGGGTTGTCCTGATCCCGAAAACACCTACAATCTAGTACTGGTGGCTCGAATGGAGTCAAGCAAAGATCGACACTATTGGACTTCTATTGGTCATGTATACATAATGTAACAATACCTCTTAGTAGAAGGTCTCCATTATTGTAAAATGTATTTATTGAGTTCAATTGTAAATTGATTATATCACTCCTTGAGAGGAAGTGTATACAATGTAACATTTGACTTCAAATGATCATAGAAGAAATGTAGAGTTTCATGATGAATTAAAATTACCTTATGATAAGGTTTGAATCTCTAAAAGTGACTAAAAAATTGTATCTATTTGATATAGAGTAACCTTAAAACTAAAAGGAATGTTTGCTTCATGCATGACACTTAGAGATTAATTATGGGAATGTTTGTAAAGGGAAAACCTTGAAAGTCATCTATATCATGGAGATTATAGTTGGTTAAACCAAGTAAGGAAAATGGTAGACATTCACAAGTCTATGCGGGTTTGTGTGATAACCCCCTTAGCTCCTATGGTTGATATGGGAAAACTAAGCATTGCAATAATTTGTGGTTCTATCCTTAAGGAAGAACCAACAAAACCTCAAGGTATACACCTAGTGTATGGTTGAAAGAGACCTAGCATAGAAGCTAGTTTAATGTTTGATTTAAACTAGTAGGGAAAAAGGGTGTTCCTATTTGAGATAGGAGAATTCCCAATTGCAAGGTAAAGAAACCTTACCTGCAAGTCATGATAGGGGTTGGCCACTCCTATCCATAGGATAGACACTGACCATGTCGGATTCCTATGAAGTGCAACCTTGAACTTACTTGGATACTTATCTATAAGAGAACCACATGAAGATACTTTCAATACACTCATGAGCTAGTGACCATAATAAAGACTAGACACAAAAAAAAAATTCCCTTAGGTTGATTGGTCTTGGAATTGGGGTCATTACAGTTGGTATCAGAGCCTAGGTTGATTAGGCACAAAGCTTCCATGAAAATGCTAAAAGAACTTTGAATAAATACATGTTTAGTAAGGTAAGAAAAATTGCTTGAAGGTTACCGATGAGTAAGTCATTTCTCCCAAGACCGAACCATTGGTGAATCAGCTTGGAGGAGTTAAGTGAACCCTCCATAATAGTGGGTTTTAAGTGGTGTACCTGAGACTCCTTTGAGAAATTATACTTGGCATTCATAGTCCCAAGCTAAGCCTCTTCCTTACGTAGACACTGTATTGCAAATCAACAAGAGTTATTCATAGATCCTAATAATGTGAAATTATCTTAGTAGGATCTTCACATTAGGAAAAATGTTTCTTTTAATCTGATTGATGTTACAACATGACCTCTTGGTCGAATATGGAAGTCATAGGAAACTTGACTAGGGTATGGTGAAACATATCCCACAAGTGGTAGCAAGTTGAACCTACCATGGTTGAAACACCATTACATGACCACCAAATGGTAATCAATTATATTTAGGTGTTGCATACTAATTCATATAGTAGATGCATTTTATTTTACAAGATGCATGTGGTATTTGAAATTCGCATACAATAGAAATAGATGCAAAACTGACACCACTCTTAAACTCAGGGAAACATGGCACCCAAGTTGAGAAGTGGAAGATAGAGGGTTTCTCGAAAAGAGAAACCAACTAGCACTGACAGTGTTGAGGATAGACCCATAGGGGATAGCTCAGGAAATTCAAACAGAGTCGAAAACCTCACAACCATTGTGTAGACAATGCAGGGGGAAATGACTCTGTACAGAGAGAAAATGGCCCAACAAAACAACTTGTTGGAAACCATTAGGGCTGAAATACGAAAACCTGAGAATAGGAATCCTGAGTCAACAAACCCTACGGTGGATCAGGCAATAGACATAGATGAAGTGGATCATGTGGCTAAAGTCTGCATTAATGGGGAACTAGAGAGGGACCTAAAACATGTCAAGGTTAGAAGGTTCTTAGGAAAGGAAGGTGGAGATTCGGTAGAATCTTGGTTGAATGAGTTGGAGGTCTATTTCTCCATGAGAAACTATTCCTCAACAACTAAGATGGTCTGGACCATAGGACTTCTGACAGAAATAAGTCTGGAATGGTGGGAGACCTATAGTAAGGAACAAAAGATCAAAGTAATCCACTTCAAGTGGGAGTACTTCATGAAATCCTTTAGAAAAAGGTTCCTTACAGAGCAGTTTTATATGAAGAAACTTGATGAGTTTATTCAACTCTACCAAGGGACTCAATCTGTTGAAGGATATTATAGGTAATTTTTGAAACTGCTTAAATACGCTCCATCCCTTGAGAAGGATAATAAGATGAAAGTACATAAATTCCTCTCAGGAGCTAGTTATCACATCAGAAATGCAGTGAGCATGCATAAACCTGGTGATTTGGAGATAGCTTACGAGTTGGCTTGCCAAGAAGAATACAATCTACACCCTAATAAGAAATTTGATAATCCCTCAAAAGGGTCAAAGAAGGAACATCATCACCAACAAAAGAGGAAGTGGGAACCTGAGCAGCAACAAAAAGGAAAGGAAAATCCTAAGTTTGCAAAGAAGACCAATGGGAAACTAGGGCACTTTAAGAAGAAGTTCCAGTAGAAGAACAAAAACAACAATAATGCTAAAAAACCACAACCTCTGAAACAAGCAGGATCACCTCCTACCAATGAGAAGGATAAGCCAGATCAAGGGATAGGTTAGAATCATAAATCAGGATGCTATGATTGTGGTGGTCCACATTATGCGAGGAATTTCCCTCTTCATGCAGAATCTAGCAAGAAGGCTAATGGGAAGGGCCACAAGATCTATGCAGCCATCGAGAACCAGAACCTGGAAGGACAGGCAACTCCTTTACTTATAAATGGTAAAATATATGGTAGAAATGTTAATATTCTGATAGATAGTGGAGCTACAGATAGTTTTATTTCTAGTAGCATAATAAGGGACATGTCGGAGAGACCTGGATCTTTGGCACAAGGGTGGAAAGTGGAGTATGGGTCAGGTCAAACCTACTCCATGGATCAATGCTTCCCCATAGCTAAAATTTCCCTACCCACTAGCTCTACCATTTGGCACCTATATGTAGCACCGCTACATGCCTTCGACATCATCTTGGGCATGGATTGGTTAAAAGCTCACAAGGCTTTGATCAATTTCCAAGATCGATGGATCGAGTTCACTAATGATAAGGAAGAAAGGGTAAAAATGGTTAGTGAACAAGGTTCCTTTAAGCCTATGCTATTGTTCGCAATGCAACTAAAGAAGGCCATAAGGAAAGGGGGTATGGTCTATGTGATCAAATTAAAAGAAGTTGAAAATATCAATGAAGAGGAAGCATTTCAGAGTTTCCCAATTCTACAAGAATATAGGGAAGTATTTACCTCAGAACTTCTTGGGATGCCTCCCAAGCGAGAATTTGACTTCACCATTGATCTAGTACTAGGCGTAGAACCCATCCATAGGGCTCCTTATAGAATGAACCCTATAGAGATGCAAGAATTGAAGGTGCAACTTCAAGAATTGCTTGACAAAGGGTTAATCAAACCAAGTGTATCTCCATGGGGTGCATCGGTACTATTTGTGAAGAAGAAATATGGTTCGCTAAGGCTTTGTATAGACTACAGGATGTTGAACAAAGCCACCATCAAGAACATATATCCTTTGCCAAGGATAGAAGATCTATTTGATCAACTTAAGGATGCCACCATCTTCTCCAAAATTGATTTGAAATCAAGATATCATCAGTTGAGGATCCGAGATGAGGATACTCATAAAACTACTTTTAAAACCTGGTATGGGCACTATGAGTTCATTGTCCTACCATTCGGATTGACCAATGCACCAACTGCATTCATGAATTTGATGAACAATGTGTTTAGAAATTAGTTGGACCGATTTGTGTTGGTATTTTTAGATGATATTCTAATCTATTCCCATAGTAAAGAAGAGCATGATAGACACTTGAGGATCATGCTAGAGCTATTGAAGAAAAATCAACTCTATGGGAACCTCTCCAAATGTGATTTTTATGTGCCGCAAGTACACTACTTGGGACATATAATCTCCGCAAATGGGATTGTGGTAGATCCCTAAAAAATTGAGGCCATTTTGAATTGGCCACCTCCCACTAATGTAACAGAAGTGAGGAGCTTCATGGGATTGGTAGGGTATTATCGAAGGTTTGTGAAGGACTATTCTAAGATAGCCTCCCCAATAAAAAATATTCAAAGGAAAGGAAAGGCATTCATATGGATGGAAAAATGTGAAGCCACCTTTCAATTGCTTAAACAAAAGCTCACCTCTGCTCCCATACTAAAAATCCTAGACCCCCAAGGTGAATTTTTAGTATGCACAGATGCTTCTTTGGAAGGATTGGGAGGAGTGTTATCCCAAGATAAAGTAGTGGTGGCATATGAATCGAGAAAGCTCAAGAAACATGAGTCTAACTATGCCACACATGACTTAGAACTAGCTGTAGTGGTACATGCCTTGAAGATATGGTGACACTACCTTGTGGGTAGACCCTTTGAATTAAGAACCGATCACCAGAGTTTAAAGTATATCTTTACTCAACCCTTGCTAAATGCTAGATAGAGAAGGTGGATTGAGTTCTTGGTCGAATATGATTTTGGCATAGAGTATATCAAAGGTAAAGAAAATAAGGTCATCGATGCCTTGAGCAGAAGAAGGCACATTACTGCACTAACTCGAAGTCATATAGATCTTATGGATCAAGTAAAGCAAGTTCAATCCCAGGATCAATGATGTATTGAAGTCCAAGCCAAAATGGTACAAGATCCTAAGATAGTTGAGGATTATAATCTTAAGGATGGACTTTTGTGTTTCAAGGATTGGGTAGTCATCCCTAAAGTTGGTAATCTAAGAAGGATGATCATGAGGGAAGCTCATCGATCTCCATACTCCGCTCATCTAGGAGGGGCCAAGATGAGGGAAAACATGAAGAAAACTTTCTATTGGCTTGGTATGAAGAAGGATGTCACCGAGTTTGTTGCCCGATGTCTAGAATGCTAGAAAGTGAAGGTAGAACACAAACACCCAATAGGATGTTTGTATCCACATGATGTGCCCATGCAAAAATGGCAAGTGATATCAATGGATTTCATAGTTGGATTACCTAAGACTAGGTACCAACATGATGTGATACTTGTTGTGGTAGACAAACTAACCAAAGTAGCACACTTCATACCTAGAAGCACCAAGGATGATGCGGTAGTAGTCACCAATAGATTCACCAAGGAGATATTTTGGTTACATGGATTTCCTGAAGTGATCATCTCTGATCGAGATTCTAGGTTCACCTCTGACTTTTGGCAAGCCCTCCATCATGCAATTGGCACTTCTCTGAATATAAGTTTTGCTTACCATCCGAAGATCGATGGATAGACTAAGAGAGTCAATCAAGTCCTAGAAGACATGCTTCACATGTACTGCATGGATCAGAAGTCTCGATGGGAAGACTTCCTACCTTTAGTAGAGTTTGCCTACAACAATGGATACCATGCTTCTCTAAAAATGGCTCCTTTTGAGGCTTTGTATGGTCGGAGGTGCAGGACACCTTTGTCATGGGATAATCCAGAAGATCGGGTCCTTATTGGGCCAGATACACTCAGGGAAATGGAGGAACAAATGAGGGTAATCCATCAAAGGCTTAAGGAAGCTTCGGATCACCAGAAGAGTTATGTTGACTTGAAGAGGACCCCACGAGAGTTCTCTGTGGGAGATAGGGTATTCTTGAGGGTAAAGCCTATGAAAAGTGCCATCAAGTCAACAAAACTAGATCCTAGATATGTTGGACCATTCACCATCCTAGAAAGGATCAGTCATGTTGCCTATAGACTCGACTTGCCACCTAATTTGGCAAAGATCCATGATTCTTTCCATGTGTCCCTTCTTAGGAAATATATTGTTGATCCTAATCATGTTTTGGATGTCTCAAAGCTGCAGATGGTGGATCCAATGTACATTGAAGTGAAACCAATAAGAATCCTCGAGTTTCATTCCAAGACCATGAGGAAGCGAAACATAGAACAATGCAAGGTCCAATGGGACCTATATTCTGAAAGGAATGCCACCTGGGAAAGGGTGGAGGACATGAGGAATCACTTTCCTTATTTATTTGAAAACAATGTGTAATATTGTTTTAGTTAGACTTTGTTTGATGCATAGATAGATACTCTGATAGAGATACTTATGCATTAATGATGGTATGTATGCACTAATTTATATCGTATTATCGTATGATGATATTTATGCTTTATGCTTTGATCTTACCATGCAAAGCAATTATTGATGAATGTTTTTCATGCAATATATATGTTTTATTTCTTGAAGAATATGGTACTACTGATATTTTGTTGCATCACAAGTCCAGGAGCTCTCATGGGTGGAAGAAGTTGGCCTTCTCATGAGAAGGAGTTGTTCGACCACCAGGAATGAGATACTAGAAAAAGGGAAATGATGATGAAGACAACCCATGGGTAACATGGATAATTACCCGCATATAGGTATACTCATGACTACACCATTGGGCAATGATGTCTGAGACTAGCCTCCTGGATATGATGGTGATAGCTAGCCTATCTTAAAGAGGTCATCCACAGGATAAAACAATGGTGTGGAATATTGAGATTGCATGGCTTCCTATGATTGCAATTTGGTAAAAAGCATTATGGTTATTTGCTTCCTTTACTATGTTTGATTATGCATTAATGTTTTATTGTTTGCTAACTATGGTAACACAAGGGACTATGTTTATTCTAAGGGGGGAGTATGTCACATCCCACCTCGACCGAACCCTTATGTTTGGCAAAAATAAATAGGACTAATGCTTGATTTGAGAGGGCATAGAAAATATTTTAAATTTTCAAGGTATTGAAAATAGTGGTGATTTATTTAATATTTTTGAAGATATATCTAGAGAAAGAAATATCATATATTTTATTAGAAAAAGGGAGTTTCCATGTAAATTAAATTACAAGTGTGTTTGGTAATTTAAAATAGTGTTAAAATACTTTGAGAGAAAGTATTTTGGTTCTAAATACTATTAAGAGCTATGAGAAAAAGAATTTGTACTCACAAGCTCTAGAAGGGATTTTAAAATTATTTTTAGTCTCCCTAAGTCCTCAAAACACTATTACTACCCTTTGAGGCATCATGTCCTCAAGTCCTCTAAGATGCAAAAAAATACTATGCATACATCACCACCCACTTGACCTCTCCAACAGGTCATTACCTAGTCTTCCCTTCACCTTTTGGGAAGGCACCCCCTGAATGCTATAAATAGCCACCATGGGTTAACAAAAAAGGGGGAGCTAAGAAAAAAATCTGCAAGAAGTATTGATAGGAAAACATGGGCTTAGGGATTATGCTCTTCACCTTTTTGGTGAATCAAAAACCAAACAACCTTAAGTCTTAGAGACATTTGGTCAAACTTATTTGATATATTTAAACTTTGGCTTAGGGATTATTCTCTTCACCCTTTGGGTGAATCAAAAACCAAACAACCACAAGTTTAGAAAATATTTGGTCAAGACATACATAGGAGGATACGCATAAGGGAGGACAGGTTGACTAAAGGGGAGAAGCCTAGAAGTTGTCAAGAGGAGCTTTGATAAGGTCAGATTTCTTTTTAAATTTGCTTTCTCGATAGTTGCTTTATAACTTTATATACATTACTTGTAATCATTAGGAGTATAGTTTATACTTCTGTATCGAACGTAAATAGCATGTATGTTGAATGTTATATATGGGATTGGATAAAATATGAGCTATGTCCATTCTTACATCCGAAAAGACATCTCCTCAACTTTGGCACCAAGTCCAACATCGACATTTACCCCTAGGCACCTCGATCTACGTTTTATTTTCCCCCTTGATGTCAATAGTCAAGACACCCTGTAGCGGTAGGATTTGTAGATGATCTTGATGACCATACTGTATGAAACAATCTTTGACTCTATGAGGGTATGGATTTTATAAGAGAAGAAATGGTAGGATCTCATCGACACCCTTGTCGATGATGGACCTAGTGTGTTATAACCTACCATTGGACTCACCATATTCCTCGAGCACTATAGATTGGCCTACCATAGGCCATAGTGTGGAAAGTTTGAACGTAGCCTAATCGCTACTCCTCTAGTCTACGATGACATCATGGATGCAAAAGTCTAAACCATGGTGTTTGATCAAGATGCCTTTACCTTGGGTTAATAGTGCATGACTTATGATCATGTGGTGAATAAGAGTGAAGCTCTTTAAAGTAACCCCGATTGAAACCGTCTGTTATGCAATTCATCACGTTACAGTCACGTCAAACTAAAAGAGAGTTCACATTTTGTCACCTGTGACTGACGACTACCCTCTATCTAGGGAAGATCACAAATGTGCAAGACCAAGTATTTGAACCCTATTAGTTGCTTAAGAAATGGTGTGTGCCGTTGAGCCACCATGTAGCAATGGTCATAGTTGTGCCGATAATAATGAGAGCCTTTGATGGTATTTTCCAAAGAACCTGGGGATCGAGGGTTATATTGATCTCAGCACCGTAATAGTTTGGAGGTCAACATAATACTTACCCCCATAGTTGGATGGAATAGAGTAAAGCCTTGTAAACAAAAAGGGAGAGCTAAAGGAGCTTACATCGATAAACCCCTTATTGATCCATGTGCATGTTCTGGATAGCATCCTATCGCTCGTCTTTAGTACCTGTGTTTGTTGAGAAACACAGTAAGTATGTTTATGGACAATAGATGAAAACCCCTTAAGAAAATAATCACCCATCGATTATGAGTCGAAAACCCCTATGATCCTTGCTAAATCTTGTTTAAAATGGTGAAATATTACCCCATGGGCAAACAATCCTCAGCCAAGGTTTGTGATCAAAATAATTTGGTAATAAATTTATGAGCATGTCACTTGTTACATTCGGTATGATGTCATCGAGTGATTATGAAGATATTTAAACTTTGGAAACAAATGTTTATGGTAATATCTAAATTTATAGGCCATGTTGTTTGATGAACTTTGGTTTTTAATTGCTATTAAACTTAGCAAGTACTTTGGATAAAAAGTAAACCATTGATCATAATGAGGATTATGGAACAAATTTTTAGGAGAAAATTTGTGTATTCTGAAACATATAGTGGGAGTAATCTTTGTACATTTTGTATAAGTCCCTTAAAAAGGACAAAGGGTATTGTGGTGAAAGATTTTATGCAAACATGGCTCACCAAGTTCTTGACCCTCAAAAAATATCAGAAGTCGAATGGGAAGCCTCTTCACCAAGGGATCTTACCTATCATCTTCAAGCATGTCCTAGCCAATAAATCCCTATCCACAATGTCAATCCTATGTTTGCAAGTCCCTCCGATGAGGTCCCCCCTTCACCCAGTCGTCCTATTGAATCCCTTGTCGACCATGGTCCAGTTGAGGGTTGCTCCAAGCTGTCCCCTCTCAGGAGTGGTAGTTGAAGGACCCTCCTTATGGGACGGTGGCGTACGGGCTGGCTTTGTTTCTTCGCTAGTGAATCTGGATTATTAGCTCTTTTTTGGGTGCGATAGTGTTCGAGTGGGACTTTTGCAGTGATAGGATCTTAGAGGGTTTTGTGATGGTCGTTAGTATATTTACTATAATTTTGTCCCTTCGTATGGCTATTCAGCCCTTAATCTAATAAGTTTTTGGGTTCCTTTCAAAACACGCAATGTAAATACTACTCAAATTATAAATATATATATATATATATATTTTATGCAAACCATGATAAATACTTGCTTAAGAATTTGAGATAAGTAGAGATATTTTTAATAACTATAGCTTGTCCTTGATGAGAAATTGGGTAATAACACCCATTTGCTAATATTGTACCTATAGTATGTCTCTTGTGACAACCAAAAGGGGGCCAAAGTCATATAGATCTTATGGACCAAGCAAAGCAAGTTCAATCCCAAGATCAACAATGTATTGAAGTCCAAGCCAAAATGGCACAAGAACCTAAGATAGTTGAGGATTATAATCTTAAAGATGGACTTTTGTGTTTCAAGGATCGGATAGTCATCCCTGAAGTTGGCAACATAAGAAGGATGATCATGAGGGAAGCTCATCGATCTCCATAATCCAATCATCTAGGAGGGGTCAAGATGAGTAAAAACATGAAGAAAAATTTTTATTAGCCTGGTATGAAGAAGGATGTCACCGAGTTTGTTACACAATGTCTAGAATTCCAGAAAGTGAAGGCAGGACACAAACACCCAATAGGATGTTTGTATCCACATGATGTGCCAATGCAAAAATGGCAAGTGATATCAATGGATTTCATAGTTGGATTACCTAAGACTAGGTACCAACATGATGGGATGCTTTTTGTGGTAGACAAACTAACCATAGTAGTACACTTCATACCTAGAAGCACCAAAGATGATGCGATAACAATCACCAACATATTCACCAAGGAGAATATTTGGTTACATGGATTTCTTGAAGTGATCATCTTTGGCCGAGATTCTAGGTTCACCTATAACTTTTGGCAAGCCCTCCATCGTGTAATTGGTACTTATCTAAATATAAGTTATTCTTACCACCTAGATATTGATGGACAGACTGAGAGAGTCAATCAAGTCCTAGAAGACATGCTTCACATGTACTGCATGGATCAGAAGTCTCCATGGGAAGACTTCCTACCTTTAGTGGAGTTTGCCTACAACAATGGATACCATGCTTCTCTAAAAATGGCTCCTTTTGAGGCTTTGTATGGTCAGAGGTGTAGGACACATTTATCATGGGATAATCTGGAAGATCAAGTCCTTATTGGGCCAAATACACTATGTAAAATGGAGGAACAAATGAGGGCAATCCATCAAAGGCTTAAGGAAGCTTCAGATCACCAGAAGAGTTATGCAAACTTGAAGAGGACCCCACAAGAGTTATTTGTGGGAGATAGGGTATTCTTAAGGGTAAAGCCTATGAAAAGTGCCATCAAGTCAACAAAACTAGATCCTAGATATGTTGGACAATTCACCATCCTGGAAAGGATCAATCCTGTTGGCTATGGACTTGACTTGCCACCAAATTTGGCAAAGATCCATGATTCTTTCCATGTGTCCCTTATTAGAAAGCATATTGCTGATCCTAATCATGTTTTGGATGTCTCCAAGCTGCAAATGGCAAATCCAATGTACATTGAAGTGAAACCAGTAAGAATCCTCAAGTTTAGTCCCAAGACAATGAGGAAGCAAAACATAGAATAATGCAAGGTCCAGTGGGACCTATATTATGAAAGGAATTCCACTTGGGAAAGGATGGAGGACATGAGGAATCACTTTCCTTATTTATTTGAAAACAATATGTAATATTGTTTTAGTTAGAATTTTTTTGATGCATAGATAGATACTCTGATAGAAATACTTATTCATTAAAGATGGTATGTATGCACTAATTTATATCGTATGATGATATTTATGCTTTATTATTTGATCTTACCATGCAAAGCAATTATTGATGAATGTTTTTCATACAATATATATGTTTTATTTCTTGAATAATATGGTACTACTAATATTTTTTTGCATCACAAGTCCAGGAGCTCTCGTGGGTGGAAGAAGCTAGCCTTCTCATGAGAGGAAGGAGTTGTTCCAGCACCAGGAACGAGATACAGGAAAAAAGGAACTGATGATGATGACAACCCATTGGTAACATGGATAATTACCCGCATATAGGTATACTCATGACTGCACCATTGGGCAATCATGTCTCAGACTAGCCTCCTGGATATGACGGTGATAGCTAGCCTATACTAAAGAGGTTGTCCACAAGATAAAACAATGGTGTGGATTATTGATATTACATCGTTGCATGTGATTACAATTTGGTAAAAAGCATTATGATTATTTGCATCCTTTACTATGTTTGATTATGCATTAATGTTTTATTGTTTGCTAACTATGAAAACACAATGGACTATGTTTATTCTAAGGGGCGAGTATGTCACATCCCACATCGACCAATCCCTTATGTTTGGCAAAAATAAATAGGACTAATGCTTTATTTGAGAGGGTAGAGAAAAAATTCAAAATTTTCAAGGTATTGAAAATAGTGGTGATTTATTTAATATCTTTGAAGATATATCTAGAGAAAGAAATATCATATATTTTATTAAAAAAATGGAGTTTCCATGTAAATTAAATTACAAGTGTGTTTGGTACTTTAAAATAGTGTTAAAATAGTTTGAGAGAAAGTATTTTGGTTCTAAATACTATTAAGAGCTATGAGAAAAAGAATCAGTACTCACAAGCTCTAGAAGGGATTTTATATTTATTTTTAGTCTCCTTAAGTCCTCAAAACACTATTGCTGCCCTTTGAGGCATCATGTCCTCAAGTCCTCTAAGCTGCTGAAAAACACTATGCATACATCACCACCCACTTGACCTCTCCAACATATAATCACCTAATTTTCCCTTTACCTTTTTGGAAGGCACTCCCGGAGTGCTATAAATAGCCACCATGGATTAACAAAAAAGGGGGAGCTAAGAAAAAAATCCGCAAGAAGTATTGTTAGGAGAACTTGGGCTTAGGGATTATGCTCTTCACCTTTTTGGTGAATCAAAAACCAAACAACCTCAAGTCTTAAGACATTTGGTCAAAATTGTTTGATATATTTAAACTTTGGCTTAGGTTTATGCTCTTCACCCTTTGGGTGAATAAAAAACCAAACAACCACAAGTTCAAAAAAATATTTGGTCAAGACATACATATGAGGATACGCATAAGGGAGGACGGGTTGACTAAAGGGGAGGAGGCTAGAAGTTTTCAAGAGGAGCTTTGATAAGGTCAATTTTTTTTAAATTTACTTTCTCAATAGTTGCTTTATAACTTTATATGCATTGCTTGTAATCATTAGGAGTATAGTTTATCCTTAGGGATCGAACGTAAATATCATGTATGTTGAAAGTTATATAAATGGGATTGGATAAAATATGAGCTTTTTCTATTCTTACATCCGAAAATATATCTCCTCAACTTCGGCACCAAGTCCAACGTCGACATTTACTCCTAGGCACCTCGATCTGTGTTTTTCCCCCTTAATTTTAATAGTCAAAACACACTATAGCGGTAGGATTTGTAGACGATCTTGATGGCCATACTGTATAAAACAGTCTTAGGCTCTACGATGGTATGGATTTTATAAGAGAAGAACTGATAGGATCTCGTTGAAACCCTTGCCGATGATGGGCCTAGTGTGATATAACATACCATTAGACTCACCATTCCCCGGGCATTATAGATTGGTCTACCATAGGCCATAGTGCAGAAAGTTAGAACGTAGCCTAATCGCTACTCCTCTAGTCTGTAGCGACATCATGGATGCAAAAGTCTAAACCATGGTGTTTGATCAAGATACCTTTACCTTGGGATTAATAGTGCATGACTTACAATCATATGGTGAATAAGAGCAAATCTATTTAAAGTAACCCCGATTGGAACCGTCTATTATGCACTTTATCACGTTACAGTCATGTCGAACTAAAAGAGAGTTCACATTTTGTCACCTATGACTGACGACTACCCTCTATTCAAAGAAGATCACAAATGTGCAAGACCAAGTATTCGAACCCTATTAGTTGCTTAAGAAATGGTGTGTGTCATTGAGCCACCATGTAGCAATGGTCATAGTTGTGAAAACAATAATGAGAGCCTTTGATGGTCTTTTCCAAAGAACCTAGGGATCGGGGGTTATATTGATCTCAACACCTTAATAGTTTGGAGGCCAACATAATACTTACCCCGACAGTGGGATAGAATGGAGTAAAGCCTTGTAAACAAAAAGAGGGAGCTAAAGGTGCTTACGTCGATAAACCCCTTACTGATCCATGTGCATGTTCTGGATAGCATCCTATCGCTTGTATTTGGTACCTATGTTTTTTGAGAAACACAATAATTATGTTTATGGACAATAGACGACAATCCCTTAAGAAAATAATCACCCATCTATTATGAGTCGAAAACCCCTATGATCCTTGCTAAATCTTGTTTAAAATGGTGAAATATTACCCCTTGTACAAACAATCCTCAACCAAGGTTTGTGTTCAAAATAAATTGGTAATAATTTTATGATCGTGTTGTTTGTTACATTCGGTATGATGTTACTGAGTGATTATGAAGATATTTAAACTTTGGAAACAAATGTTTATGGTAATATCTAAATTTATAGGCCACCTTGCTTGATGAACTTTGGTTTTTAATTGCTATTAAACTTATCAAGTACTTTGGATAAAAAGTAAACCATTGATCATAATGAGGATTATGGAACAAATTTTTGGGAGAAAATTTGTGTATTCTGAAACATAAATTTGGAGTAATCTTTGTACAATTTGTATAAGTCCCTTAAAAAGGACAAAGGATATTGTGGTGAAATATTTTATGCAAACAGGCTGGTGAATCTGGATTATCAGCTCTTTTTTGGGTGCGATAATGTTCGAGTGGGACTTTTGCAGTGATAGTATCTTAGAGGTTTTGTGATGGTCGTTAGTATCTTTACTATAATTTTGTCCCTTTGTATGGCTATTCAGCCCTGAATCTAATAAGGTTTTGGGTTCCTTTCAAAACACACAATGTAAATACTACTCAAATTATAAAAAAAAAAAAATTTTATGCAAACCATGATAAATACTTGCTTAAGAATTTGAGATAAGTAGAGATATTTTTAATAACTGATGTGGATTGCTGATTTGAAGCCTTTAGATTTCCTCCCGATGACGAAGAGAGAGCCCCGTGCGATGAATCTCGTAATTCCTCCTCCGCAAGAATGGCTTGATTGAAAGCCATATCAATGCTCAAGATAGTTTTATATTTCAACTTGCGATAAAGTGGTTCCTGCAGTCCACTTTTAAACTTGGTAACAAGTTGAATTGCAGTATCCTGCACAGAATTCAGAATTCTCAATTTGTTAAATTGCAACACATAATCATGAACACTCATGTGAGCGGTTTGGCGAAGACGTAACCACTTTATTTGAAGGTCTTCAACATAATTTGAAGGGTAAAAACTACTCTTCAAAACGCGTTGCAATTCGTCCCATGTATCAATGGGATTCTGAGTTTGGTGGCGATCCGTGACAAGGATTTTAGCAAGGCCCGTCAACTTGAGTTTGGCAAAAGCAACTCGTTGGACCTTCTCCAATTTGGTATACTCGAACCAACTGTCCATGTCGAGAATCCAGCTGTTGAGAACCTCCGGATCCCGTGAACCGTCATAATTGGCAACATCACAATGAGGTTGAATGTCTTGAGTGGTGACTTTATCGGCCAACATACTCACCAGTTGTGTGAGTTGGGCCATTTTTCGACCAAGTCAGCAGCCATTTGAGCTCGAGTTTGTGCCAGAATGTAATTACAAGTTTACAAGAGGAAAATGCTTAATAATTGCAAAATGCAATACAACAGCAATACATATAAAAGCCTATGGAATGACTTTGACAAATACAAGAAACCATTTGGCCATGGCCCAACAGTCTCCCACGTTCTCGAAAATCATCAGTTTTTTTTTTTTTTAATTTTATTATTACTCTATTCTGGGTGACCCGATTAGAACAACCCGATGTTGCTGGGGAGTTTGTCGGACAGCCGATTCTAACCGAGGTTGAGCCACACCAGGCTACCGCAGTTGACTATTTCTGGCGGAAGCGGCTTCTGCAAGCGATGATGCGAGAGGGATAACCAGAGAAAAGACTGCAAATTCTCGACGATGGCCGAAATGGAGCTGGTCAGGCGATTTCCTGAAAGGTCCAGCCCCTGCAACGCCGTCAAATTGCCTTCAGATTGTCGATAAAAGAATGGGCAATGGGATGTTGCCGAGCTTCGATGGGATCGAGCCGATCAGGCTATTCGTGTTCAAAAGGAACGCGTCAGGCGGCAATGTAACAGCTATCGCGTTAGGCGATAAGGGAATGTGCAGTCTTCCAAAATTATCCTTGGCTATCGATGTTGGACCCGGAGGTGACAGCGTGAGGGCTTGGCATGCGACATGAATGAAAACTGCCAATTATCTCCAACGCGTCTGGACCTTCTGTGATATTAAACACAAAACAGCACCCATAATCTTCGCCCGCCTACACAAAAGAACACCTTTCGTGATATTAAGCATCTTGCAGGAAAGATTCGCTATTGCTGCATGGGCACCGAGGTGTCAGTCCTTGTTGCTACTGCAACGTCTGCAGAAAGGGCGTGGGCCCGAAACGAAAGTCTATCGGGCGCAGTCGAAGATGGGTCGGTGACAGGCTGTAACAAAATCACTGCAAATCACGGCAAGTCGGCCAAAAGATTACAAACCCTTTCAATTCACGCTGGTTCGAATCTGGCAGGTCGGACTAAAATATTACAAACCCTTTCAATTCACGTTGGTTCGAATCTGGCAGGTCGGACCAAAAATGGTCAGAACAGGCCAGATCTTGGCCGGTTCGCACTGAAGATGACCGAAAATGGTAGAAGAACGCCGGAGTCACGTCGGTTCGAAAATGACAACGACGTGAAAATCCGACGAGTATTGCCGAAAGATTACTGTCAAAAACGTCTCACGTCGGAGTGGCACCGAAAACCGTGAGGGAAAACCCGAAATCCGAAATTGCCAAAAATTGAAAAATCTTCAATGAACCCGCCGGTAGTTACGAACTGACGTTAGAGAATCGGAGACAAACTTCGCACTGGAAAATTGTGAATTCCGCGGCAGCCACGGTGGAGAAATGGTTCGACAATTCATGAGGAAATTAGCAAGAATTGCTAAAATTTGACTACAACAATTGCTGTTCAAAACAACAATTTACGCAGCAAAATTTTAAAATTGTGTTTCACAGGACAATGTGGTCGAAAATGACCCAAAACCACAAAATATTGCCTGCTCTGATACCAATCTGATGTGGTATTTGCCAAGCTATACTTTTATTTTATTTACAGGCTTAAATAGCCAACGAAAACAAAGAAAGTCGGCAGGAGTAGATAAGTAGCTGTCGACAAATAAAAACAAGGAATGTCGGCAACTGTCGACATTACAAAGCTGTCGACAATAAAATGTCGGCAAATACAAGACTTTAGGAAAAATAAATAAATATTAAACCTAAAGTCTATTAAACCTCATCAATAACCATAGTTTGTCCTTGATGAGAAATTGGGTAATAACACCCATTTGCTAATATTGTACCTATAGTATGTCTCTTGTGACAACCAAAAGGGGGCCAAAGTCATATAGATCTTATGGACCAAGCAAAGCAAGTTCAATCCCAATATCAACGATGTATTGAAGTCCAAGCCAAAATGGCACAAGATCCTAAGATAGTTGAGGATTATAATCTTAAAGATGGAATTTTGTGTTTCAAGGATCGGATAGTCATCCCTGAAGTTGGAAATCTAAGAAGGATGATCATGAGGGAAGCTCATCGATCTCCATAATCCAATCATCTAGGAGGGGACAAGATGAGTAAAAACATGAAGAAATTTTTTTATTGGCCTGGTATGAAGAAGGATGTCATCGAGTTTGTTGCACGATGTCTAGAATACCAAAAAGTGAAGGCAGGACACAAACATCTAGTAGGATTCTTGTATCCACATGATGTGCCAGTGCAAAAATGGCAAGTGATATCAATGGATTTCATAGTTGGATTACCTAAGACTAGGTACCAACATGATGCGATACTTGTTGTGGTAGACAAACTAACCAAAGTAACACACTTCATACCTAGAAGCACCAAGGATGATGCGGTAATAGTCACCAACAGATTCACCAAGGAGAATATTTGGTTACATGGATTTCTTGAAGTGATCATCTTTGGCCGAGATTCTAGGTTCACCTGTAACTTTTGGCAAGCCCTCCATCGTGTAATTGGTACTTCTCTAAATATAAGTTCTTCTTACCACCCAGATACTGATGGATAGAATGAGAGAGTCAATCAAGTCCTAGAAGACATGCTTCACATGTACTGCATGGATCAGAAGTCTCCATGGGAAGACTTCCTACCTTTAGGGGAGTTTGCCTACAACAATGGATACCATGCTTCTCTAAAAATGTCTCCTTTTGAGGATTTGTATGGTCAGAGGTGTAGGACACCTTTATCATGGGATAATCCAAAATATCAAGTCCTTATTGGGCCAAATACACTATGGAAAATGAAGGAACAAATGAAAGCAATCCGTCAAAGGCTTAAGGAAGCTTCAGATCACCAGAAGAGTTATGCGAACTTGAAGAGGACCCCACAAGAGTTCTCTGTAGGAGATAGGTTATTCTTGAGGGTAAAGCCTATGAAAAGTGCCATCAAGTCAACAAAACTAGATCCCATATATGTTGGACCATCCACCATCCTAGAAAGGATCAATCCTATTGCCTATAGACTCGACTTGCCATCAAAATTGGCAAAGATCCACGATTCTTTCCATGTGTCACTTCTTAGAAAGTATATTGCTGATCCTAATCATGTTTTAGATGTCTCCAAGCTGCAAATGGCAAATCCAACGTACATTGAAGTGAAACCAGTAAGAATCCTCGAGTTTAGTTCCAAGACCATGAGGAAGAAAAACATAGAATAATGCAAGGTCCAATGGGACCTATATTATGAAAGGAATGCCACCTGGGAAAGGATGGAGGACATGAGGAATCACTTTCCTTATTTATTTGAAAACAATATGTAATATTGCTTTAGTTAGAATTTTTTTGATGCATAGATAGATACTATGATAGAAATACTTATGCATTAATAATGGTATGTATGCACTAATTTATATCGTATGATGATATTTATGCTTTATTATTTGATCTTACCATGCAAAACAATTATTGATGAATGTTTTTCATACAATATATATGTTTTATTTCTTGAATAATATGGTACTACTGATATTTTGTTGCATCACAAGTCCAGGAGCTCTCGTGGGTGGAAGAAGCTAGCCTTCTCATGAGAGGAAGGAGTTGTTCGAGCACCAGGAACGAAATACAGGTAAAAGGGAACTGATGATGATGATAACCCATGGGTAACATGGATAATTACCCGCATATAGGTATACTCATGATTGCACCATTGGGCAATCATGTCTCAGAATAGCCTCCTGGATATGACGATGATAGCTAGCCTATATTAAATAGGTTGTCCACAAGATAAAACAATGGTGTGGAATATTGAGATTGCATGGCTGCATGTGATTACAATTTGGTAAAAAGCATTATGATTATTTGCGTCCTTTACTATGTTTGATTATGCATTAATGTTTTATTGTTTTCTAACTATGAAAACACAATGGAGTATGTTTATTCTAATGGGGGAGTATGTCACATCCTACATCGACCAATCCCTTATGTTTGGCAAAAATAAATAGGACTAATTCTTGATTTGAGAGGGCATAAAAAAAATTTAAAATTTTCAAGGTATTGAAAATAGTGGTGATTTATTTAATATTTTTGAAGATATATCTAGAGAAATAAATATCATATATTTTATTACAAAAATGGAGTTTCCATGTAAATTAAATTACAAGTGTGTTTGGTAATTTAAAATAGTGTTAAAATAGTTTTAGAGAAAGTATTTTGGTTCTAAATACTATTAAGAGCTATGAGAAAAAGAATCAGTACTCACAAGCTCTAGAAAGGATTTTAAATTTATTTTTAGTCTCCTTAAGTCCTCAAAACACTATTGCTGCCCTTTGAGGCATCATGTCCTCAAGTCCTTTAAGTTGCTGAAAAACACTATGCATACATCACCACCCACTTGACCTCTCCAACATATCATTACCTAATATTCCCTTTACATTTTGGGAAGGCACTCCCTAAGTGCTATAAATATCCACCATGGATTAACAAAAAAGGGGGAGCTAAGAAAAAAATCCGCAAGAAGTATTGTTAGGAGAACTTGGGCTTAGGGATTATGCTCTTCACCTTTTTGGTGAATCAAAAACCAAACAACCTCAAGTCTTAAGAAATTTGGTCAAACTTGTTTGATATATTTAAACTTTTGCTTAGGTATTATTCTCTTCACCCTTTGGGTGAATAAAAAACCAAACAACCACAAGTTTAGAAAAATATTTGGTCAAGACATACATAGGAGGATACGCATAAGGGAGGACGAGTTGACTAAAGGGGAGGAGGCTAGAAGTTGTCAAGAGGAGCTTTGATAAGGTCAATTTTATTTAAATTTACTTTCTCAATAGTTGCTTTATAACTTTATATACATTGCTTGTAATCATTAGGAGTATAGTTTATACTTTTGGATCAAACGTAAATAGCATGTATGTTGAAAGTTATATAAATGGGATTGGATAAAATATGAGCTTTTTCCGTTCTTACATCCGAAAAGATATCTCCTCAACTTCGGCACCAAGTCCAACATCGACATTTACTCCTTGGCACCTCGATCTATGTTTTTCCCCCTTAATGTCAATAGTCAAGACACACTGTAGCGATAGGATTTGTAGTTGATCTTGATGGCCATACTGTATAAAACAGTCTTAGGCTCTATGAGGGTATGGATTTTATAAGAGAAGAACTGATAGGATCTCGTTGACACCCTTGCCGATGATGGACCTAGTGTGTTATAACCTACCATTACACTCACCATATTCCTCGAGCACTATAGATTGGTCTAGCATAGGCCATAGTGCAGAAAGTTTGAACGTAGCCTAATCGCTACTCCTTTAGTCTATAGTGACATCATGGATGCAAAAGTCTAAACCATGGTGTTTGATCAAGATACCTTTACCTTGGGATTAATAGTGCATAACTTACGATCATGTGGTGAATAAGAACAAAGCTCTTTAAAGTAACCCCAATTGGAACCGTCTGTTATGTACTTTACCACGTTACAGTCATGTCGAACTAAAGAGAGTTCACATTTTGTCACCTGTGATTGATGACTACCCTCTATCTAGGGAAGATCACAAATGTGCAAGAAAGTATTCAAACCCTATTAGTTGCTTAAGAAATGGTGTGTGTCATTGAGCCACCATGTAGCAATGGTCGTAGTTGTACCGACAATAATGAGAGCCTTTGATGGTCTTTTCCAAAGAACCTAGGGATCGGGGGTTATATTGATCTCAGCACTATAATAGTTTGGAGGCCAACATAATACTTAACCCCATAGTGGGATAGAATGGAGTAAAGCCTTGTAAAAAAAAAGGGAGAGCTAAAGGAACTTACGTCGATAAAGCTCTTACTGATCCATGTGCATGTTCTGGATAGCATCCTATCACTTGTCTTTGGTACCTGTGTTTTTTGAGAAACACAGTAAGTATGTTTATGGACAATAGACAACAACCCCTTAAGAAAATAATCACCCACCGATTATGAGTCAAAAACCCCTATGATCCTTGCTAAATATTGTTTAAAATGGTGAAATATTACCCCTGGGACAAACAATCCTCAACCAAGGCTTTTGTTCAAAATAATTTGGTAATAAATTTATGAGTGTGTCGCTTGTTACATTCGGTATGATGTTACCGAGTGATTATGAAGATATTTAAACTTTGGAAACAAATGTTTATGGTAATATCTAAATTTATAGGCCATGTTGCTTGATGAACCTTGGTTTTTAATTGCTATTAAACTTATCAAGTACTTTGGATAAAAAGTAAACCATTGATCATAATGAGGATTATGGAACAAAATTTTGGGAGAAAATTTGTGTATTCTGAAATATAAAGTTGGAGTAATCTTTGTACAATTTGTATAAGTCCCTTAAAAAGGACAAAGGATATTGTGGTGAAATATTTTATGCAAACAGGGCTCACCAAGTTCTTGACCCTTGAAAAATATTAGAAGTCGAATGGGAAGCCTCTTCACCAAGGGCTCTTACCTATCATCTTCAAGCATGCCCTAGCCAATAGGTCCCTATCCACAATGTCAAGCCTGTGTCTGCAAGTCCCCCCGATGAGGTCCCCCCTTCGCCTAGTTGTCCTATTGAATCCCTTTTCAGCCCTGGTCCAGTTGGGGGTTGCTCCAAGCCTTCCTCTCTCAGGAGTGCTAGGCGAAGGACCCTCCTTATGAGGCGATGGCGTGCGGGCTGGCTTTGTTTATTCGCTGGTGAATCTGGATTATCAGTTGTTTTTTGGGTGCGATAGTGTTCGAGTGGGACTTTTGCAATGATAGGATTTTAGAGGGTTTTGTGATGGTCGTTAGTATATTTACTATAATTTTGTTCCTTCGTATGGCTATTCAGCCCTGAATGTAATAAGGTTTTGGGTTCCTTTCAAAACCCGCAATGTAAATACTACTCAAATATTAAAAAAAAAAGATTTTATGCAAACCATGATAAATACTTGCTTAAGAATTTGAGATAAGTAGAGATATTTTTAATAACTATAGCTTGTCCTTGATGAGAAATTGGGTAATAACACCCATTTGCTAATATTGTACCTATAGTATGTCTCTTGTGACAACCAAAAGGGGGTCAAGAATATAAAACCTATAGTGTAATCTTGTGGGTAGATTACAAGACCAATCATAGCTAAACTTGAGCAATCTAGGTGATAGATTGCAAGAGAGTTGTAGCTAACCTTGGGTAACTATAGTATGATCCTAGTGATAGATCATGTGATAACTTGGCAGCCTAAAGGACTATAGATTACAACTCAAATTAGCAAATACATTCGTAAAGGAATTATAGTATAACCATAATGATGGATTGAAGAAAAATCCGATTTATACCTTGTGATAGGTTATGATTAAACCCTTGGAAGGATTTGTAAAATTACAACTAAATCCATCGGATTGAATGATATTTTTGGGTGAAGAAATATGAGTTACTTGTGAAAGTATGATTTGTTTAAATAAGTTACTTGTGAAAGTATGATTTGTTTAAATGTTATTTTTGTTTGAGGAAATATGAGATACTTGTGAAAGTATGAATGATTAAATGCTATTTATGTTTGAGGAAATATGAGATACTTGTGAAAGTATGATTGATTAAATGCTATTTCTATTTGAGGAAATATGAGATACTTGAGAAAGTATGATTTGATTAAATATTATTTTTGTTGGAAGAAATATGAGATACTAGTGAAAGTATGATTGATTAAATGCTATTTCTATTTGAAGAAATAAGAGATACTTGTGAAAGTATGATTTGTTTAAATGATATAGGTATGAAAGGGATCTTATGTATGAATGAATTTATGGCATTCTCTAAAATGGACTAGCAATAGTTGACTATAATAATACTTGTTTCAAAGGCATATCTCTGTGAAGGAGAATATGAGATGAGAATGTGATTTTCAGTCTTATGAAAGTATGGGATTTCCTTCCTTTGAATGTTGAAATGCTTTAAACAATTACATTGCGAAGAATGTATTGTGTTTAGTTGCTTTCAAGGAAAATTATTACATACTATTGTTTGTCTAGAATGTATTTCATATACATGTAATGGGTTGTCCTGATCCCGAAAACACCTACAATCTAGTACTGGTGGCTTGAATGGAGTCAAGCAAATATCGACACTATTGGACTTCTATTGGTCATGTGTACATAATGTAACAATACCTCTTAGTAGAAGGCCTCCATTATTGAAAATGTATTTATTGAGTTCAATTGTAAATTGATTATATCACTTCTTAAGAGGAAGTGTATACAATGTAACATTTGACTTTGAATGATCATAGAAGAAATGTAGAGTTTCATGATGAATTAAAATTACCTTATGACAAGGTTTGAATCTCTAAAAGTGACTCAAAAATTGTATCTATTTGATATAGAGTAACCTTAAAACTAGAAGGAATGTTGCTTTATGCATAACACTTAGAGATTAATTATGGGAATGTTTGTAAGGGGAAAACCTTGAAAGTCTTCAATATCGTGGATATTATAGTTGGTTAAACGAAGTACGAAAAATGGTAGACACTCACAAGTCTATGCGGGTTTGTGTGATAACCCCCTTAGCTCTTATGGTTGATATGGGAAAACTAAGCATTGCAATAATTTGTAGTTCTCTCCTTAAGGAAGAACCAACAAAACCTCAAGGCATACGCCTAGTGTATGATTGAAGGAGACCTAACACGGGAACTAGTTTAATGTTTGATTTAAACTAGTAGGGAAAAAGGGCATTCCTATTTAAGAAAGGAGAATTTCCAATTGCAAGGTAAAGAAACCTTATCTGCAAGTCATGATAAGGGTTGGCCACTCCTACCCATAGGATAAACACTGACCATGTTAGATTCTTGTGAAGTATAACCTTGAACTTAATTGGATACTTATCTATAAAAGAACCACACAAAGATACTTTCAATACACTCATGAGCTAGTGACCATAATAAAGACTAGACACAAAAAAAAGGAAGATTTATTTTCCCTTAGGTTGATTGATCTTGAAATTGGGGTCATTACACACATATCAAAGTATAAATAACATTCTTTCTCTTCTTAATAATTGGAACTTCTCCAGAAAATGAACAACATTTTCTAAATCCTACTTATTGATGAGCTAATATGAAAATTCAAAAAACCTAACCCACATTGGAAACCTTTTAATAATTTTTATCTCCACAATAAAAAAAATTAATTCCATGATCTTAAACTTAAGTCATCCCTCTTAATATGTGGACTAACATTCATTATTTTACCCTTGATTTTTGAATTAGAAAAAAGAAGAAAAAATATTTAAAAAAAAAAATCATAAATTAATTTACATTTAATGCTCATATTACTTATCCAATTTTAAATATCTGGGAAAACTTGGTCTTTTATATAAAACTTACATAAAAATCATAATGTAATACTCAATCATCTTATCCGTAATAAATTTTATTTTTTTTATTACTTTTAGTATAACATCTATTCCTTCAATAGAGCTCACTAAAAATTTGTTGTTCCTCTTTTCTCCAATTGGAAAATCCATGCATCTAGCCAAGGCATCCTTACGGGTCATGACTTAAAAAAGACTTTACATCCATTCTACTTTAATTTTCCTTTACAAAAATTTATCATTTTTAAAATTCCCCTACATATCTTAAACAAGAAAATAAGAAACTTATATCTTGGTTGCACTTGCTTCTAATTCAACTCATATCTGATTAATATTCTTAAAAAATCTAAAACAAGAAAGTGTGAAAATCACTTTTTACTTACTCTCATTCAAATTATTTTTTAATGGTTTATATGGAAATGAAAGGGATCCCATTTAAAACAAATTAAAAATAAAATTATTCTTTACTTAAATTTATTTAATTTTTTAATGGATTATAAAGGATTTAATAAGACCACCCATATTAAATGACAACCACATAATATTATTATATATTTTTTGATTTTAAATATTATAATACTTATTTAAACCATCTGTAGAATATTTTAATTTTAAATAATAATAATAATAAAATAAATAATATTTTTAATTTAAAACATAAAGTCAAATCTGTATATTTATAAAACCCGCGACAAGACGAACCGACACGCATCCGATGCGGTCTAGCTTTCCCAAAGATAATAGCTTCGTATATTCCAGACCGACTAGCATCTAATGCGCTGTAACATTCCCCAGAGATAATTACGTATATAAACTTACATTAAATTCCCGTCTATTGACAGACCATAAAATATCCGTCAAACTCGACTACAACGGAAGCCACCTAGCGCAACTATAAAAGGAGAAGGCGAAGGGAAACATCGGCAAGAGGAAGGGTTTGAGCGGACAAAAGGCGGCGGAAGTACGTACTCAGCGACCATGTCTAGCAAGCAAGGTAAGCTTCGTCCGTCCATATTATACAGATAGATAGGGTTTCAATGGCCTTATTTATTTATTTTTAGTTGTGAGCTTTTACATTAGGTGTGGACAAGATCTTGTCAATTTGTGCATTTGTGATGAACCTTAGAATGGCAGGCCATGTTGATGCGTCGTGTTTTTTTATTTTAATTTTTGAATTATAGTATTGTATCTAGGGTTTGGTAATATTTTGCATATTTTATATTTTGTAATTCCAGTCGTGGCCAGGCGTATTAATCTGTCCTTAGTGTAGTTTTTTTTGCCTTCTCTAGGAAAAAGATTTAGCCCTGCAGACATTGATTCCACCCTTCCTTTTTGGTGAATGACCAAGGGTTCATTGATGCGTTTAAATTATCTTTTTCTGTATATGTTTCGTTTTTTGTGAAAAAATCCTAGAGATACTAACGGGAAAGTTTGGAGCAATCGATTTATTGCGCATAATTCAAGCCATGGACTGCCATATCACTGCGTTCTTATTATAAGACATTTTTGATTTTTTTCCTCCTCCTCCCTTCCCTTATCTGTTTTTTAAATTTAAAGTTTTTACTTTTGTGGTTTTGCCTTTGGAAGTCGAGTGATTACTAGAAGAAATATTCGCCGCGAAGCAAAACATGCTAATTTTATTTTTAATTTCTGAATAAATAATTTCCTGCTTCATGATTCTTTCTGTGATTTCAGTTTTCTTTATTCGTTTTCTATTTTGAATGCCTTTTTTTTTTTGTTTCTTTTTTTTGCTTTTAGGTATTTTATAGTTTCAATTTTCAATGCTGGGTGTGACAAGACCTAGAACAATTACTTTATTTATCATAATTTTCAGTATGGATGCCTTTTTTAATCAGTCTCTTTTGTAGGAGTTACACCTACAGCTTTGGAAATTTTGTGATATATACTATATAGTAGAGAATGTCCTTTATTCTGTTTTGCTAATTTTATTATTAGTAGACTTTCTTTGCATATGCTTGATTAAGATTTTTTCGCCCTCTTCTTGAAACACCTTTTTTTTTTTTTGGCTGATTCATGGAGTTATGTTTGCAGGTGGAAAGGCAAAGCCCCTGAAGCAGCCAAAGCAGGATAAAAAAGAATATGATGAGGTACAACTTATGTATCCTATTTGGCTGTCTCCATTTGTTTATTTCAACTTCATTTGTTTTTGGAAACTGCCTGTGGAAAATATTAATGAGAAATGAGGTGTACGATGTTACCTTAAGTATTTAGAGGAAGCTAGGAATAATTTAGTTTCTCTTTCAACATTTTAGGAAATTATTATTTTTTAATGATGGAAAATTCTGGCAAAAGTTGACAGCATCTTACTGCATGAATCTGTTTTGCGTTTTTCTTTAACAAATAAATTTGGCCAAAAGGGAGAGCCTTGATCACGCGAAACTTTTAGGGGCTGCAATTCATGTGAAATTAAACTTATAAAAAACTCACAAGATGAACTTGAAAAAACCTGGATATTTTCAAGCCAATACAATTTTTAAGTGAAATGCCAAACATTGTATCCTTGCCAGTGTCCTGCTGGCATGAACCATCTCCTTGGTAACCTCGTGGCCATATAGAAGCTGCCTGTTAAAATATCTGAAGCTTTTAAGTACACTTTTTTTGTATAGTATTCCTTGAACCAGACAAATTTTTTTTGTTTCTTTTTAAAAATATGATAGAAGCTGATGTTTCCTCAACATGAGTTAGGAACCAAGCGACAAAGGATTTGGTAGCCCACAAGAAGATGGGGTGTAAAAGGTCTAGGAATATTGGGAGTATCATACTTTGGCTGTGTTGATTTTTATTTTCATATTAGACAAGCTTATACATCATGGTAGAATTAGTTTGTCATTGCTCCCATTGTCTTGTTGCTTTTCTTCTTCAAAGCTGATTCACCCACCATTCCCCTTTAAAATATAGATGCATCCGCAGAAAAGAACCCCCTAGTATTTTAAATAGAACCAAGACAAGAGACAAGGATAATCTATCAAATAAAGAAAGCACAGGTCTGTAAGAGGGAGGAAGAAGAGTTTGGGCCCTTCAATAGGTATGGCCTCTATTCTGCAAAACTGCCTTGTTTTATTCAAAAATTTCCTGCAAAATTGCTACTATTTCTTGTATCCCTGATTTTCTGGATAGAAAAGTGAATTTAAATTGTTGTTTGTTGTGACCACAAATTAATTACAACCTACATGGTTATACCAATAGGCTAGGCATATGTATATTTTTGGTGAAGGCAGTGGTGACAGTGCATTTTTGTGTACTTACACTTTCAATCCCTTTGACACCTAAGCACAATGGCAATGCATGGAAAGTTAAACTTGTCACGTTAGATGAACTTGAACCTTTTTTTTCAATGAGCTTGCAGTAAGCTTGCAGCTTTTTATTTTGGTCTTTTAATGTATAAATATTATACTTGCTGTAATGCCATATCAAAGTCTATCCATATTAGGGGGCGTTCTTGTACCAAATGGGGTTTGAACCTTGGACCTCTCAAAGAGAGACCAAAGCCCTTACTACTGCAGTAAGCTTGCAGCTTTTTATTTTGGTTTTTTAATATATGAATATTATACTTTCTGTAATGCCATATCAAAGTCTATCCATATTAGGGGGCGTTGAAAACATACCATTTTGTATGGGATAACATTCATATCTATTTCCATGTGTCCTAGGCTTGCACCATTGGAATGTAGTTTGATTGCATTTGTTGGGCGAAGTTAGTGTAAATATGGTTTTGCCTTGCCTTTACTGTTGAGATGTGTGCGGTATGTTTTTTCGTATAGGATTAAAAACTTGATGATGGATCTGGGATGTCAATGTGTTCAGTTTTATGATAATGTTGTGTAGAAGGTTATCCTTGGTACAGGCCAATACTAAGGTAATATGTTATTTGTCATTTTGTATCATCCAAATTTTGTCTCACACTGTATAAATGTTCAAAGAACTATATTCTGTGTGTAAATGCAGCCATGAAGGGTGGAATTGTTATCACACTAATACAGTCTAAAATTGAAGGCATGCTGTGTTCCAATGCACCAAATGTCACTGTTGCAAGCTTATGTTTCTCCATGGGCTACAATGAGTCCTACAGAGAAGGTGCACAAACAGATTTCCAAGCGTACGGATAACTGTTATAATAGATGCCGGTGCCTGCTTTAAAGGTTAATAAAAGACAGTAAGCAGTTAAATATATTAGATACCTGTATTTTAATTTTGAAGGTTTATAAAAGAGAGTACGGAGAACTGTTTACATATTTTGGTAGATATTTTTTGGTTTGAAATAGATACCTGTTAATTTTGAAGGTTTATAAAAGAGAGTACGGAGAACTGTTTACATATTTTGGTAGATATTTTTTGGTTTGAAAAATGGTTACATCTAACAAACTTCAGTCTTTCTTAAGACTGGACAAGACTTGATATTTAAGTGTAAGGATTGGAATCTGTATTAGCTGTGATTTCTCAGACATTTGAGAGGAACTTGTAGGATGTTATAGCTGTTAAACTAACTTAGTATGTAGAGTAAGAAGATAGATTATCTTATTATGTCAAATATTGTTCGTGTTATTACCTCTCTTGAAGCAAGATTAGCACTAGAGTAGCACGCGCACTATCAGTCTGCAGATATTTGGTTATACCATGTTTGATGGCTTGAAGTTAACATCATTTCCATCTAACATTGATAAAGGGCAATCCTAATTTTTTTAAATTTCTAAATCGAATAGATTATACTTTCGAGATACCTATTGGTACACTTAAGGAACAGTACATATTAAAGTATGTTTGGTTTTATTTTGTGGCTTCTTTATGTGGGATTATTTTTAATTGTCATGTGATGGACCAAATGTTATCACATTGTGCACATGCAATAAAGCAAATAAGAAATGTTATATTGACTCTTATGTTGCAACGGTTTGGCTCCAGGTTGACCTAGCCAATATTCAGAAGAAAAAGGATGAGGAAAAGGTAACACTTTTCTCCCTGCCATTAAAAATCAAATTGCATTACTTATCCAGGTTTATACTTCATTGATATATAGCTGCTGGTGTAATCTTTTTTAATTTTTGTTACAGGCATTGAAGGACCTGAAAGCTAAGGCACAACAGAAGGGTTCTTTTGGTGGATCGGGGTTGAAGAAGAGTGGCAAAAAATAGTGCAATAGATTTTTATATAGGATGTCCCTAGTGTCTACTAGGGTATGATGATGCATGCATGGTTAACATGCAATGTGGGCCATATTGTCCTTAATTATGGTTCTCATCCTAATTAACTCTTTTTAATCATGCATCTTATAATGTAAGAATAACTTACTGAAAGATGTTTCTCTAACTGGGCTGAGATAAATTAGATGATCTAAAACTGATTTGATGCTTTAAAGTTTCTTTTTATTTTTCTAAATTGTTAGTTTGATTCTTTGTGAACAATTCGAGGTTGTTTTTTAAAATTTACGATTTTTCTCTATGATGATGAAAATTGTTAGTTTGATTTTTCATGTGAACAATTATTTAAAATTTATGATTTTCCTTTATGATGATGAAAATTGTTTTTTTGTGTCTTCTTGTGAACAATTGGAGGTTGTTATTTAAAATTTGTGATTTTCTTTTTTGATAATGAAAATTGTTAGTTTGATTCTTGTGAACAATTGGAGGTTGTTTTTTAAAAATTTACAATTTTCCTTTATGATGATGAAGGTTGTTATGTAAAGCTTATACTGATTTCTGCAGTTCGTCATATTGTTGGTAAAGAGAAGTTGTGGTGGATTAGAGATGAGTTGTTTCATTTAAAATTTATGATTTTCCTTTATGATAATGAAGGTTGTTATTTAAAGTTTATACCGATTTCTGCAATTCGAAATATTGTTGGTAAAGAGATGTGGTGGTGGATTAGAGATGAGTTGTTCCATATGATTTTCCCATTAAAGCTTACACTGATTTCTGCAGTTCGTCATATTGTTGTGGTGGATTAGAGATGAGTTTTCCATTTAAAATTTATGATTTTCCTTTACGATGATGAAGGTTGTTATTTAAAGCTTAGACTGATTTTTGCAGTCCGTCATATTGTTGGTAAAGAGATGTTGTGGTGGATTAGAGTGAGTTCTATTTAAAATTTATGATGATGAAGGTTGTTATTTAAAGCTTAGACTGATTTCTGCAGTTTGTCATATTGTTGGTAAAGAGATGCTGTGGTGGATTAGAGATGAGTTGTTCCATTTAAAATTTATAATTTTCGTTTATGATGATGAAGGTTGTTACTTAATGCTTATACTGATTTCTGCAGGTCGTCATATTGTTGGTAAAGAGATGTTGTGGTGGATTAGAGATGAGTTGTTTCATTTAAAATTTATGATTTTCCCTTTATGATGATGCATTTAAAATTTTTGATTTACCCTCTATGATGATGAAGGTTGTTATTTAAAGCTTATACTGATTTCTGCATTTCGTCATATCGTTGGTAAAGAGATGTGGTGGATTAGAGATAGAGTTGTTCCATTTAAAATTTATGATTTTCCTTTATGATAATGAAGGTTGTTATTTAAAGCTTCTACTGGTTTCTGCAGTTCGTCATATTGTTGGTGGATTAGAGGTGAGTTTTTCCATTTCTACTGTGGATTTGAGGGTGAACTTGATAGCAATGGATGGATCATGCACTGCATAAGTATATCATTTTTCCTTAATTATGATGGAGGTGGTTGTTTAAAGTTTATACTGATTTCTGCATTATGTTATATCTTTGGTAAAGAGATGTTGTGGTGGATTTGATGGTGAACTTGTTCCATTTTTGCTGTGGATTTGAGGGTGAACTTGTTCCATTTTTGCTGTGGATTTGAGGGTGAACTTGATAGCTTCCTGTATCGCGATGGATGGATCATGTACTGAATAAGTATATCATTTTTAATGGGATCCTAATTATGTGCTAGCAGAAATCAAAGCATTGATTCCAATGTGAATATATTTTTGGGGAAGATTTGTATATTCTGCATATGTTCCTTATTGTATGCACTATTTTTTAATTTTTTAATATAATGCACTATTTGATATTGATTTAAAGTGATCCTCATTTTACTTTAAATAAAGTTGAGGATGGTAGCTTCTTCAAATTCGAATCATGACTCCAGAGCATATTGAAATAGTTATATTGAAAGGGTTCAACGAGGGCACTTGGTATGTATTACTTTTTAAAAATTTAATTTTTTATTCATACCATTTCAATACCTTGGAAGAAATCATGGACCATAATACATCAACTTGAAAATTAGTTGTAGCTATTCAATGTCCAATACATAGACTTGAAAAAATCAAGGGTCACAAGTTTTTAAGTTTTTGAAGGATTAATTTTTTATACATACCACTACAATACAATTATTTGGAAGAAATTATGGATCATAATACATTTTTTTTATACATACAAACACAATACAACTATTCTTCAAATCATGGACCACAATACATCATCTTGAAAAAATCAAGGGTCAGTTGGAAGAAGTCGACTTGAAATAATCAAGGGCCACAATAAATGATCAAGGGTCGCAATACAATTAGTTGGAAGAAGTCAAGCTATTTGAGCTACATAGACACAAAATAAAATTGTTAAGAAAGTGGTTTGCAAATTGACAAAATAGTTAAAATATTTGGTTTGCAATTTAACTATTTGAAAATACAACTTGTATAATATTCTATTTATCTATCAAATCTTGTGATATTAGATCTTTTTAACATTTATTTGAGTAAGTATATTTGTAGCACATAGACTTGCGAATTAAATTAATTGAATTTGATATGAATATTTTAAGTTCTTTCTCTCAACTATCTCAAACTATATATGTTAAATTTTATATTCCTAGGTTTTGTAGAAAGATCAAGAACTAAATTGCATATTACTTTTAGTAATTGTCATAGGTAAGTGCAGTACCTGATGAAGCTCATATAGGTCAAATTGTCATAGGTAGGTGCAATACTTGATGAAGCCCCTATGGGCCAAAGCTAGTAGTCAATCCTCTAATGTCTAATTCTCACATTTTATTTAGGATTTTTTATCAAAACAAATTCAAGAATATAACAACCTATTAATTTGTTGATAACACTCTTTTGGGGTCTTATTCATACCTTGAATATTTGAAGATAAGATCTCCACCATTATTTTAAATTCTCTTGCTTACTCTAACTATTTGTAAACAATTGAAATATTTATTTGGCTTCTCATATCAATGTTCTTTGGTTTCTTGGTCTTTAAACCTGTTTTGGGGTATTTTCCCTTTCTTTCATGCCTTACAATGTTTTCATCCTCTTGAATAAGTGACCTTCATAGCTGTGATACCTATGAGCTCTTATTACTTACACAAATCACCACCACGCCTTTCTTCCTTTTGTTACTTATATTCTATAAAAGTAAATTATACCATTCATGAAAGTAATTCACTTTATCAAATTATGCCATTCTTGCTTAGTCTAACTAATTGTAAACAATTGAAATATTTGTTTTTGGCTTCCCATATCAATTTTCTTTGGTTTCTTGGTCTTTCAATCTGTTTTGGGGTATTTTCCCTTTCTTTCATGCCTTACAATGTTTTCATCCTCCTGAATAAGTGACTTCCATAGCTGTGATACCTATGAGCTTTTATTACTTACACAAATCACCACCATGCCTTTCTTCCTTTTGTTACTTATATTCTATGTAAGTAAATTATGCCATTCTTGAAAGTAAATCACTTTATCAAATTATTGATACAATCCCATTCGTTGAAATCATATATAATTATAAACATCAAATGGTTATACGTATTCTAATAATTATGCATGTACATGCTAAAATAATCTACATTTAAATTAAAACATAATGTGCACTCATCATATTTATAATAGTTACTAGGTTTGGTGGCCATCTAGTGCAGGTGGTCAACTCCCTTATGTTAACTTTATTTTGGAAATTTTACATAAGCATATATGGATACATAGGAATTATTTCATTCATGTTCTTCCATGTAGTTAGTTTTCACTCTGTTAGTCTCCATAGAGTGTGAGGATTATAATCCTTTTCAACATGCCTCAATTTAAATTAATAAACATTGTGCTTCGTATTGCTATCTGATTCTTAAGAGTAGGTTAAATTCTTTTTCCTTTCATCCTACAAAAGAAATTAAAACATATACTAGGTACATCCAAAATCATTATTTAACTAAATACCTCTTTAATTATGATATGCAATTATCCAAGTTCAACATATCACTTCATGTCCATCAACTTCCCCATCATCATCAATGACCATGGTAACTAATATATTTTGACATCTTTATCTCATAGTCATATTCTAAAGCAAGAACTATCCTATACCAAGCATGAAAACAAACATAATTTCATTATATTACTTTAAATGATTAAGCATCATCATTTTAGCCTCTAAACTACAAGGCCTAATTTATGATTAAGATCATATTCAAACATTGGTAAAATGACATCTTCCACTAGTCCTCATGCTCTTAGGTTTTCGTGTGTGCATAGCACTACCCAAAATAATCATAAGATTTATCCTAGTCTAGGTTATCCAAATAATATTCATGTAGTCATCATTCATTCATCGAAGATTAATTCACATAAGACCTATAAAGTTTTGTTATAAAAAATAGTCTTTATATAATTAAAACAATATAAATATTTTCTTCTTAATTTGATTTTAATAATACAAATAATAGGAGATATTCTTCCATATATTTTAAATTTTTAAAATTAGTTTTCTCATACAAATTAAATTTGGTGTGAAAATGTAATAACTATCGTAGGGCCAAAAATATAACTATAATTTTTTGGATTTTATTATTTTAAAATAGTTAAAAATATCCTACATTAGTTTTAAAAAATAAAACCCTACACTGAATGAGTGATTTAGGATTTATGATATAAAATCCATTTGAAATAATTTAATCATTTTAGCCTTGTAAACCCACTCTGTGGAGTCATCCAAATTTTAAATACATTTCATAACTGGTTCATTAATATATCATCCATGTTCAAGTCATAATTCACCAAGTCCAAATTCAAATTCCTTGGTAAAATTTCCAAATTATGAACCTTGGTCTGAAGATAAAGGTTGCTTTTAAGTATGCTACCATTTGGGTCTTTCAATAACCTAGCGTACTCGTATCTGTATGCTTTTGGGTGTCCAGAATTGTTAAGTTATATAGAGTATTTTTGAGCATAGTTTAAGTGATGCTGTAATTTTTTGGATGTGTTTTTGAGCATTGCAGGTTCCAGAAAATTCACTTGAAAAGAAAATGTCAGTTCCTAATGGAAAGCCTGTTCAAACTGTTGAGGTACAAAAATTAAAATGTCAGTTTTGTAACGTCACTATCGAAATCAAAAGAAGTCCAACGAATATTTCTAATAAATCAAATGGTTTTAGAAGAGGTGTCTCAACACAAAGATCAACTTTCAACACAAGTGCTCCAGTTAATTCAGATGAAGCCTCCTCAAACTGATGCAAGCAACTATAATGTTCCTTTATAGGGCAAGCTTAGTTTGTTGTTTGAATATTATGAGCTTTCTTTTTCTAATTTCTATTTAGCAACTTGAGAATTTAAACATGTTCTTCCAAACAATGCTCTACTAGTACTTTTGAATATCAGAAGCCTCACATAGATTCAAAGATTCTTGTATAGCTTTGAGAAAAGAGTCAATCATCTCTTGTTGGATTATGAAACCCTATTTATATTTGGGAGTAACAATAGAGTCTGCTAACCATGGCTAAAACCACTTTTTACAAAGTGCAAAGATGTCTTTCCATATGTGCAAAAGTGGTTCCTTGAAGAGAACTTGACCACTAAATGGTATTCAAACTAAATAGTCTACCAACATTACCCTATCTCCTTTTTAAAATAGAGGGGGCGAGGGGACAGAAAGAAAACTTAAGTGGAATCCCTTCATATTTTAAGAGTGCCCATCGAATAAGAGGCGAATTCAAGGCTGGTTCACCTGGTTCATCGAAGCTGGTTCACCTGATAATATTTAGACTGCCACATATGCACAAAAATCCAAAACTGCTGAAACAAGTCAATTAAATCCAAGAGCAAATGTTATGTCCAACTTTTCATATCAGCTTCCCATCCTTCAGTCCTGCTACTGAAAAATTGAGATTACACTGAGAATTTGTACTTTACAAATCCCTCAACAATATGCATTTTAAAGAATAGACTACCCTTTAGAGAAATCTCACAAAAGTCTCAAATTAAGCTTAGATGTGAAAAGCATAAAGCTAAAACCAAAGAAGAATATGTACCAAAAACAAGATTGGTTATTGGAAATAAATATTCCTAATTTTTAATTGGCTCATTTGCTTTACAGTTTCGCTAGGAGGATTTATGGTATAGCAAGATAAGAATACAAGATAAATGTCCGAAAATTTTATTCCAAGCTTCATATTCTTAAATGATGTTCGGGCTTAAATCAAAGTCACAACAAACACCTAGAGAGGGCTTAAATCAAATTCACAACAAACACCCTAGAGATTGTTTTGGAGCTCTTTATAGAAGACAAGCGTCAAGAAAAATTAAATGTGACTCCTCTTCAAAAAGGAATTTAATTAAATGGGCGACATGATATTGGACAAAGGTATATCATTGGTACTTAGTGTTCGGAATTAAATTATGCAAATAAATGTCTAAGAAACATGAAGTTTCTTAGGACTTTTAGAGAGTTCATAAGAAAAATTGGATAAATATTTTCCAAAACATTAGCCCTCACAGCTATGCAAAAAATATACATAACTTATTTGGTGACCTAAAGAAAATGTTAACATGAGCATACATAGCAGGTAATCAGAAGAATAAATGCCTTTCTATAACTTAGATGGTGGGTCTTCAAAACGAAAAGAAATTTGCTCATCTTGGTTTGTAGGAAGTTGAAAAGATATTTGATATGTGAAGAATTTATATTCTCTTTCAATTTTTGAGATGTTGACATAAATTCAGAATATACCTGATATCTTCATCATTTGTATTAATATATACCAAAATAGGCAGTGTTGCCACATATATAGAAGACAAAATCCGTTTTTATTAAGTGTATCATTATTTTGTGGTTTGTCATTTAGGCTTTGATACGATAATGTAACTCCATACCCAAGCACTACAATATTTACACACTATTATTATTATTATTTTTTATTTTTGATTGATAGTAGAAGGGGTTTTAGAGGGTCCCAAACCTATTAGAAGTAGAGTTTTGAAAGGCACCCCAAACCTTAGATCTAGCAATAAGACATCAAGAAAGACTGAGATGGATTCCATGAATCAAACTCGAAAATCCAATGAAATTGGAATACCCTTTTGGTTGTAACCAAGCAATATACCATATGTGAAGAGATGGAGAGAATTCCAAATAAATAAGTATTGTCCCAAATTGCCACCACATACCAAAATAAGACTAATTGTATCTAGAATTTCCTTCTACGGGTGGTTAGGAAAGTTTTGCATTCAAGAATTTTTGGATCAACAAGAACAAAGAATCTCCTAATTGACACCCATATACATAGATTTTGTATTATTGCTTAATGAAAACACTACTTCCTCTAACTAATTATACTATATTTCTAATGTATGACGTGTTGAACAATCATTTAGAGAAATTTCCACTTTTTCAACACAAGTCTTTAAGTAAGGAATAGTTCAAGCTCAAGGTAATGTAACCTAATATGACTTTTTGAAAGTTAACTTACATGGAGCCACTAACTTGTAGAAGTACAATTTTTAAATATATTTGGCATTACAAAATAGTACTGATGATCAAAGCACAAGAAGCACTTTTAAAATGTCAATACTTCAAATCCCAATTAAAATGGTGATTTATAATCTTCAAGAAAATTTTCTAAATGTCAAAATGGCCCACCTTTGACCGATCAACCAAGGAGAAGGGGCTTGAACCACCCTTCCACCCACCAAGCCCCCCACACAAAATAAAAAACGTAACACAACTAGGCACACTGATAAAATTTGCATGAAGGTACTTAATGAAAAATCCAACAAACATTGCATAAAACATCTTACTCAACCTCTAGGGGTATGTCTAAGGTTCTTAGGTCCCACCCTAGGGTCATGACTATCCATGGAGGAGTGCACTCAACTCCACTGACTTATCAAGGCTACTCCAACTAAACCCTGAACTAAATACTTCCATCAATCATTCTTAATACATAATCAATGACAACTCCAACTAAACCTCAACTTAAATACTCCCATCAACCATAATCAATTTTGTTATCAAGACAACTCCAATTGAACCCTAATCTTAATACTTTCATAGATTATAATTAATATAATCACCAAACATTGTTCTACAAGGAGAACCTACTCAATCCTAGGTAGTCAAGACAAGGGATGCTCCAACTTACCCTCACCTAAACAAATGAAGATGCCCATACATCCCAATCCAAACCCTCCTCCTTAGGAAATCTCTAGGAGACTTTACTAATAGTAGCAATAGCATGAACAAAAATAGGAACACAAGCTAATACTAACGACAACATGAATAAAATGGGAAGCATCATATAAGCAAATACTAGCAACAACAGGAACCAAATGAGAAGCATCAACAAGCTAATATTGGTAGCAAGAGGAAATAAGAAGCTTTGATTACAAAGGGTGGTCAAATTATATACTCAATTCTTAAATCCCAAGTTCTCATTATGGTCAAGTTTTATACTTAATTCTTAAATTCCAATTCTTCATTATGGTCAGATTTAAGTAATTCTTGAATTATATTTGTTTCTATGTATTTAAATCCTATATGTATGTGGAGGGGTTTTGGCTTTCCTTGTTCTATAAGCTATGATCCTTCACCTCTTCCCTTCATTCCCTCTATCACTTCTCCTTCTTTCTCCTATGCACGTTGCTACTCGATGTGTATTGACTTCTCTTTTTTATCTCTTCTTTCCCCACTTCTTACATTTACTTGACTCTTCTGCCACTTTTCCTCCCTCACATGCCACCCATATCTACCTATTGGCTTAACTACACTTCGTACTTGTTGACCCAATTATTGGTCCACATACTTCCAACTTACCATTTGACTATTGGATAACATACTTCCACTTATTGTCTAATTGTTGGCTTAGGATTACTTCGTGAGAACTTATTCATAGTGCTCAATGGTTTTATTGGTCCACATACTTCCAACTTACCACTTGACTATTGGATAGCATACTTCACTTATTGTCTCATTGTTGGCTTAGGATTACTTCGTGAGAATTTATTCATAGTGCTCAATGGTTTTATAGGGTTCCTTTATATTTTATTAATATTTATAAAAAACCTTATGCTTTTTTTCTTTTTTAATTTTATTTAGAATCATGGCTTAACAAGGCTAAGCCAACACTTTGAGGGTAAGACTTGACATGACAATTTCACATCACACACATGAGATTATACAATCAAATTATATATAAATCATACTCATAACAGACCATAAAGGACTCTTACAATATGTATGTAAGTCTCTATACCCCATCCCCTTCACTGGCCTTCAACACTTAAAACACACATCTCAACAAACACATCTTTCTTTCTCCTACTATTGGCGATATTCCATAAGAGTAAACCATCCAATCCATGAAAGTAGACCACTTTATCAATTCAATGATACATACTCATTTGATGAAACCATACATAAAAACAAATGCTAAGTGGTTAGACATATTCTAATAATTATGCAAACACACATATATGCTAAAATTATCCATATTCAGATTAAAGCATTCGTATCCATACAAAAAATCATATTAATAAGAGTTAGTAGGCTTTGTGGCTACTAAGGGAAGATGAGCATTACACAATCTCTTTCATTTTTCTAGATTTGTTGATATTTCGTTTATAGGTTCATGCTGTCCTTAAGAACTATTTTTATTTCCTAAGTTTAGAAACTCTTAGGTGCAAAGGACAACATTTTACATTCTTTAATATGCTTCCATATAAACTCTAAAGTGTAAGGGATAAACTCCATATCACCATTTATTGCAACAAGATGATTTTCTACCATTTAAACGAAATGTAGATGATTTACCGGGATTTTACATAACCTCTATCACTTTCTCCATTTTGTAGATCTACTTCAAATATTTTTTTGTATCTTTGATTCCTTCTCAATTTTAACTTGCACATTATTCCATCTAAATTTGGACATCTACATTTTAATTATTCATTTTGTGCATGCTTCTTGGTTTCTTCAAAAGTTTGCTTTGAATGACCCATCTTAGTTTCTTCTAAAGTTTACTTTGAAAAATCCATGATGTCTTTTTCCATCTGATAAGACAAAAACATTTCTTTGTTACTTTCTAGGAGTAGAGAAACCAATATGGGTCATGCAAAGTAAACTTTTCTTCTAAAGCTTACTTTGAATGATCCATGATGACATTTTCCATTTGATGAGAAAATATTTCTTTTTTATTTCTAGGTGTTAAAAAACCTTAATTCGTGGGTTTTGTATTGCGAAGAATGAGGGTTTCAACAGAGGGTAAACTATAATTTTTTTATGGCTATCAATCATCAGAGCACCTCTTGGGTAGTGTGGAGGTTGAGTGCTTTGAGCACAAGCAGTGGAGAACAATGAAAAAGGCCCTTTGGGGCCAAATATTCAGGGGGTCTATGGGCCTCCTGGAGGGTTTTCAAGAATCCAACATGATCATGCAAATATTATGTTCAATAGGGATAATATTCAAGGCATTGAATCAAGTGAGCAACAAGCAAGGCAAACAGGGGAAAGTAATATCCAATATTCCTTCATGCATGTGGACCAACAAATCCAACAGAATGAACAAGTATTGAACAAAATTGATCACCCTTTTCAATTCATAGCGCAAAATAAGGAGGAAGGGCATCCTCTTCGAAAGTATAGACAAGGGCTAAAATGAAATAGAAACAAGATTCAAGAGATGGATCAAACAAAGGGAGATAACATGTTGATGGTAGATTTAGATCTCGGCAAAGCTACAACTGGATCTAGGGCACACAATAAAAAAGAACCAATCATAACAAAAAAATCTGAAGGGATGGAGCCCAAGGACCTCCCTCCAAAACTAAATTTTAAAGAAGCAATCTATGCAGGACCACCCCAAATAAGAGGGAAAAATAACCAACGACTACCAAGGAAACCACTGAGGATGCCGAAAATCAATCCAAGGAAAATAGAGATGGGTTGCATGAAAGCAACTAACGGATCCCCATTAGTGAAGTTGGCAATGGAGGATATCCAGGAGTGAATAGACACTATGGAGAGGAGAGGACTAATTTATCGATTCATGGGATTTTGATCGAATCTTGCTACCATCAAGCAATGGGCTGCCAAAAACTGGAGAACTAAAGGTGAGATCCAAATCTCTGCTTACCCTAATGGTTATTTCCTTGCTATGTTTACCACTAAAAAATATAGGGAGGATATTTTTCAAGGGGGGCCATGGTTCTTAGGTAGGGTAGGGCTTTTCATGAAGCCTTGGCATACCAAGTTCAAAGCTGAGGAAGAAATACCATCAACTGCACCTGTTTGGGTCCATTTATTTGGCCTCCTAGTAGAATACTAGAATCCAAATGTATTAGCAACAATTGGGAATTCTTTAGGAGTTTTCATGATGATAGTTGATAGCACTCAATAGTTGGATCATATGATTTATGCAAGGATTTGTGTTCTAATTGACTTTGACAAACCACTTCCAGAGAGGATCACCTTACAATATGGGGAAGAATTATGGGAGCAACAAGTAGACTATGAAAATATCCCTTTTAGATGTAGAATCTATCATGAATATGGCCATCTAGCCAAGGATTATCCTCATAAGATCCCTAATAAAGAGAAAGAGGATGGGGACTTAGCAGGGTTTCAAATCCCCAAACAAAAGAATATTAAAAAAACAACACCAAAAGATAAAATAGTAATTTCACCTAACACCTTTGAAATTCTCTCTGTAGATGAGCAATTAGATGATGAGGATGACAAAATGGAAATAATGATTAAGGAAACATAGTTTGATGAAGAGAAGGAACATGAAGGAATGGATGATGAAATCGAAATAAAAGAAACTGCCCTAATTTTGAGAAATAACCAAGGAGAGCCATCTCATCCAACAATGGACCTTCAAGAAAAGAACAACATAGAAAATTTAAATAAGTGCAAAACTAAAAGCCAGATTCAAACAACAAACAAGTCAGTTCCTCAAAAATATCATATAGATCCCAACAATAGTGCCTTGGTTCTAAGTAATCATTCTATAGCCCTTACAAGAATGAAGCAAGATACAAATAAAAATATGAGGATGGATACAAACCAAAAGGTAGGACGTAAATCCAACCAGCATCATCTGGCAGAGGAAGGTCAAAAGTTAATTGAGGAAGGTAAGGTAACAGTTCTTACCCAGTTCTTCAAATCTGGTTAATTATGAAGATTATCACTTGGAATATTAGGGGACTTAAAGGAAGTCCTTCTAAACAATAAAAAATTAGAAGAATGATTCAAACAAATCAGCCTCAACTTCTCTTTCTTCAGGAGACAAAGGTTTCATTTGAAGAAATGGAAATAATAGCAAAAAATATGTGGTCATCCAATAAAGTAGTGTCCCTCAGCACCCAAGGGGCCTCGGGAGGAGTGGCATGTCTTTGGGATCCAAAGGAAATTACAGTACAATACATGATGGGAAGCAAGGGATTGCTAGCAGTGGTTGCCCAAAATAGAGATTCAGATCAGGTTATACTTTATATAAATATCTATGTTCCATGTACCATAGAAGAAAAATGAACAATATGGAGAAATATAGCTTTTATCACCTCTCAATTCCCTGAAGCTTGGGCTTTGATAGGAGGAGATTTCAACTCTATCCTTTCTTTAGAAGAAAAAATGGGAGGAAGTAGGAAGTTGGATGGGAGTTCAGAACTCATGAGTGAATACATTGCCAACCTTCATCTAGTAGATATCAAGCCAACCAATGGTTTGATGACTTGGTCCAACAGAAGACAAGGCTCAACATGCATTCTTGAAAGGCTAGATAGGTTCTTGCTTTCAGATAAGTTTTTGATACAAGGACACATCCCAAAAGTGAAAATCTTAAACAATGTTGGATCTGATCATTGGCCAATTTTAATTGAAGTTTGGAGAACCAAGGGTAAGCCGACACCATTTCATTTTCAGCTAATGTGGCTCAGAGATGAATCTCTCAAATCAAGGATACAATAGTGGTGGCAAGAAGGCAAGCCAAGACATGGTACTAAGATGTATTGTTTTGTCAAAAGGTTGTAGTATATTAAATATAAAATAAAGACTTGGAATTGGGAGGAATTTGGAGATGTTAGGGCAAAGAAAAGGGAAGCTCTAACCTGACTTGAGGAGTTGAATGAGAAAATTCATCTTGAGGGATTCACAGAAAATAGGGTTAAGATAGAAATTAATCTTTCAGCCCAGGTGAAGGAATGGGACAGAAGAGAAGAACTAATGTGGAAACAAAAGTCAAGGATTCAATGGCTACAAGAAGGAGACCAGAACACAAGTTTCTTCCATAAGTCTCTCCTAGCCCGAAGAACTCATAACTTTATCCCCTCATTGAAGAATGAATTAGGAGATATAGTCCACACTTGGGAAGGCATGTCTTCATTAGTTGTGAATCATTTTTCAAACCTCTTTACAGCCCAATTGCTTGATCCAAAAGCTCAACAAGAAATTTTACAGGTGATACCTGTTCTTATTTTTGATGAGGAGAATGTGGCTCTAACTGCTCCTATAACTAAGAAGGAACTACAAAAGGTAGTTTTCAAAATGCAAAAGGGGAAAACCCCAGGTCCAGATGGTTTCCCTATTGAATTTTATCAAGAATTTTGGGATGTTTTGCAGGATGACATTCTAGAGGTGGTAGAAGAGGCTAGAAAGGCAAAATATATCCTCAAAGATATCAACAAGACTTTTATAGCTCTAATTCCAAAAGCTCAAGAAGTAGATAACATTACTGGATATAGACCAATTGCTTTATGTAATGTTATTCTAAAAATCATTTCAAATATTATGTCAGAAAGGCTCAAACCTTTGCTTCACAAGATCATCTCTCCAGAACAAGGGGGATTTGTTGAAGGGCGACAAATAGTGGATGAGATAGTGTTAGCCCAGGAAGCAATTCACTCTATGGAAGCTCAAAAATCCCCCTCCATGTTTATTCAATTGGATTTATCCAAAGCATATGATAGGGTGGATTGGCACTTTCTCATCCAAGTTTTGGAAAATTTTGGATTCTCTCAAGAATGGAAAAAATGGATCAAAGGTTGTATATCTTCAGTTTCTTATTCAGTTATTCTTAATGGTTGTCCTACTCATTGGTTCTCAGCTTCTAGAGGCATCAGACAAGGAGACCCTCTTTCTCCTTATCTTTTTATCATCCTAGCAGAATGTTTGGGAAGGACTTTTGCTAAGAATCGAGATTGTCAGAGGTTAGAAGGAGTCACTATAGCTAAAGGAGTCAGACCTATCACTCATTTACAATTTGTTGATGATTTCACCCTTTTGGGGAAGGCAACAATAAAGGAAGCAACCTCAATAAAGCAAATTCTTCACTATTTCACTAGAGCCTCAGGGCAACTAATTAATGAAGATAAATCAAAAGTACTTTTTTTCATTGCTCACCCAGAAAAGAGATTTTGATAATGGATAGATTAGGATTCAAAAAAACTTCTCTTCCAATTAAATACTTGGGTGTTCCAATTAATCTAGGTAGCCAAAAAAAGAGCATTGGAGCTGGTTATTAGAGAAAGTGAAGAACAAAATTGGTAGTTGGACCAACAGATGGCTTTCATCAAGAGGTCGAATAACTCTTATCAAATCAGTTCTTCAGTCTATTCCTATCTTTGTTTCAGCAGTGTTGAACATCCCCAAGTCAGTGCTCAATGAACTGGACAAAATTAGTCACAGATTTCTCTAGAAAGGTTCAAAAATGGAGAAGAAATGGGCCCTAGTAAGGTGGGAGACTCTATGTCTACCTACTCATGAAGGGGGTTTAGGTCTTAGATCGATAGTCAAGAATAATAAGGCTTTGGCAGCAAAATTATATTGGAGATGGATTAGCCACCCCAATGCCTTATGGGCCAAAAATATTAGAGCCAAGTATGCAGAAAATAAAGACCCATCTGACTTAATTCATCATCAACTACCTTCTAGAGGGTCCCCAATTTTAAAGGTCCTAAAAATTGGAGAGGAGTTGATAAAGAAAAAGCTCTTTTGGATAGTACAAAATGGTCAAAAGATAAATTTTTGGATAGACTCTTGGGATGGACACCTTCCATTGTCAATCCAACATCCAGAATTGAGGCCTATAATGGAGAAAATGCATAGGATGAATTGGATAAAAGTTGCCAAATATTATACAGATCAGACAAGAAATGTAGAGGTGGGAAGATGTTGGATCCCAGTAGAAGATTGGCCAATCCAAATTTTTGAAGCTCAAAAAATATTATTCACAGAATCCTTCAAATGAGATCACCTTCATGGTCACAAGTTGAGGATTGTATTGGCTGGAATAGTTCAGGGTATGGTGAGTACACTGTTGCTCAGGGTTACTTAGCCTTAAGCCCTATTAATCCCCATCAGGGTCAAGATATTTTCAAGTAGTTATGGGCTCAAAAGTTATGGCCAAAAGTTAGATTTTTTAGTTGGTTGTTGCTCCATAAAAGGGTTCTCATAGGGGAGCAACTTATGAAGAAAGGCTTTAATGGACCCTTTCAATGTGTAATGTGTTGGGATAACAATGAAACTCTTAACCATTTGTTCATAGAATACCCCATAGCTGCAACATTGTGGAAGAAGATGGCTTCCCTTCTAAATTTAAGATGGTCCAATGAACAATCCATAGAACAACTATGGAGAGATTGGAGCAAACAAGAAGGAAAAGACTGGTATGTGAACCAAATAGTTTGGATAGGTATGACTATTCTTCCTTGGAACATCTAGAAGGAGCGAAACAAGTGAATCTTTCAACAAGAAAGTAGGGACATCCACTATGTCTAGCTAAAGACCATAGAAAATGTGAGAGAGATTATCCAATATTTATTAACTCATCCACACAATTCAAATCAACTATGGGAACAAATGATGGCTCGATTAAAGATAAGAAATGGATTAGCCCAACATAGAAGGAAGAAAGGGACTGGTCAAATGATGGATAGAACTCAGCAATGGTAGCCTCCCCCAAAGAACTTCATAAAAATCAATACTGATGGAGCATCCAGAGGAAATCCTGGAAGAGCTAGTATAGGAGGGATAGGTAGATTGGAGGATGGTACTCCAATTTTTACTTTTGCAAAAAATTTAGGAATTCTATCCAATAACTTAGCTGAAGGGTAGGGTATTTTGAGAGGTTTGCAGGAGGCTCTGAAGGTAGGGTGGAGAAGGGTGATTGCTGAGTCAGACTCTCAAGTTATGATCAATTATCTAAAATCAACTTCAGGGTCTAAGAAGGTGGATTGGAGAATCCAAAATATTATAGATAAGATTAGGTTAATCATAAACAATTTTTAGGAGGTTGTTTTCAATCATGTGCCTAGAGAACAGAACAAAGTGGTAGATGCTATGGCAAACTGGGCTCTTGACAAAGGAGATTTTAAGTGCTATGGTTATCCTCCTAGGTGGTGGCCAGAACAAATTAGGACTGATCTTCTCCTTGTTCAGTCTCTTGATGGCAATGCAGGAAGCTATGTTTAAAATGATAAGCAGTGCAGAGCTTTTTTCATGACAGGATCCCAAACTTCCAAAAAAAAATCTTCAATACTATTCATGATAGAGGATGTTAGAGGGTTTTGTCTCAACAATCAAAGCTTCAATGGTAGGATGGATGGATGGCAACTCCCTTTTTGGTGTGACATTTCAGATCCCTATTGTGGTTATGCAATTTATTTTGATATTTTCTATTTTGGTGCATTTCTTCATTACTATCCTTGATAGAGATTGTCAGGGGGTTTTGTCTAAATAGTCAATAGCTCCAATGGCTTAGTTTGTTTTGGGTGTTTTTGTGTTTGTTAGTGTTTATTTAATTATTGTTGTTGTTTTTGTATGTTTGTGTTTTTGGTGTTTTTTATGTTTTGGTGTGTGTGTTTTTTGTTGTTATTTGTTGTTGTTATTTTTGTGTTTTTTTCTATGTTTTGTTGTTGTTTATGTTTTTTGGTTGTCTTTTGTTGTTTTGTGTGTGTGTTTGGTTGTGTTTTTTGTGTTTGTTTGAGTTTGTGTGTTCTTGTTTTTGTTGTTGTAGGCATGCTCCTTGAGTGTGTCGAAGGTGGTAGGCCAGGTGCGAGCCCTAGGCAATTTTGGTGGAAGAGATACCCCTGCCTCCTTGGGTCTTACCCAAAAGTGGCATCCCTTCTGGGATGTTTTCCACAAACAAAAAAACCTTGATCCAAGTCATGTTTACAAACATTTATTTCCCTTGACCAACTCTAGGTTTTTTTCATGACCAAAATATTTCACCTCTTTTTTTATCGTTTTATTTTAATATCTTGCCATGTGTCTGGTCTCATAACATATGTGGTACTATAATTCAATGTTTTCATAGTTATAATGAACACATTCTTTTAATTCAAATTTAGTCATCATAAATTTTGGCAAAGGTTTTGGATGAAAACACATCATGTATATGCAGTTAACTTTGGCTTCCTAAAAATTAATGCTTCCTATATGAACTCCCTTAGAGTATTTCCTATATTATTGCATCCCATTTACCATTTGCTTCACAATGCCTGGGACTTAAAATGTTAAAGCTAACATGGAGAAGCACTCATAGAGAATGAGGATGGGCTTGTACCCATACTATGATCACACTCGACCTTAGGACTATAACCATGACCTAACGTCCATGCATGATAATAAGTTTGATCCCTACCTCCATGTGTCCCAATGGATTTACAAGGTACAACCCCATGAAATCGAAACTTTGGATTATGATGTGAAAATTTCACTCCCCAACGTTCCCCAAATCTATTAATCAAATGTGTTGAAACATTATTTATATTTAATTTGAGATTAGAATTTTTTTTTATAAAAATATCGAGAATATTATAAACTAAGGATACGAGAGAAAAATAAATCTAACAAGTGGTTCAATAGGGTGATAAATCACGAAAGAAATATGTAGAACAATTAATATGACCTCTAAATGTGTAGAAAACAACTTTCTAATTGATTGTTGAAAACAAGGTCCTTTTAAGAGGAATTAGGTATGACCATTAAGGAGTGGATTTTACTTAGGATATATTTTAAAATTGGACATGAATAGGAAAAAAGGAATCATATAGGGGTGTTAAGGTAATATTTGGGGACTAAATTGTCTCAAATTTTAATGTAGAGTTCATAATATTATTTAAGGTACAAAAGGGAATATTGAAAAACATTCTTTTTATTTCTTGAAAAATTAGGGTTTGTGTTATTTGTATAGATGTTCATGATATTTAGAGTTGTGCTCATTTATCATTTGTTCAAGTAATAATGCAATGAGGTAAAATTGGATGACACATAATAGATTTGTACTTTATCTTCAATATTTATTTTATAAAATAAGAACATAGCATATTATGATCCATATAGATATTTTCCTCCAACTCCTCATTATGGATATCAATAATGTTGAAAATATCAATTAATTGTTCTTCAAAATTCTTAAGTATATCCACAAAATTGGTATTTGCGACTATTAAATTTAATAGTACTTATAGAAACAAACTGAATCAACACATTATCCAGAATGAAGTATAACTCAAATAAACATAATACAATATGAAGTGTGTTTGTAGACATCAATTTGATCTTCCTAAAGGAAATAATAAGCACTCCAACGAATAAAAAATGGTTGGTCTCAAGGGCTATAGATACCTAATTACATGTGACCTTAGGCAAGGTTAAAGAAAAAATCTTAAGGCTTATTATTAAAATATTATAATAAACCCAACTACACAAGGTGTACAAGGGCCCATAGGGATTTACAACAAATATAATATAAAATTTAGTCATGGCCTTAAGTGAAGCTTAACACCACATATTACAACATACCTTGTTAAATTGAACAAGAGATGGAGAGAGATACCCTTATCAGTCTTCCTCTCTTAAGGGACACTCATATTACCATTGGTCAATATATCTATTCTTGACTCCATTGGAAGTATGTAGACTAGATCAAACATCCCATGGGCATGAATTGATTGAACATAGTGCATCCAAACCTCTATGTGTTTACTCCATGGATGAAACACTGGATTGTAAACAAGCTTGATAGAGCTCTGATTGTCATAAGGAAGGGCGATCAGAAACTGCTACTAAATACGCTACTTCAAAACCATGAGCATCCATCAACAATGTTTGGTGGCCTCATTGACAACACAATATTCAACTTGTATAGAAGATAAATATATAATAAACTACCATCTACAACACCATGAGATTTATCCAAAACTAATATATGAAACAAACTCTATAGTAGAGCATCCCTAGACAAAATCATCTATCTAATCTGCATTAAAAATTCTATTAAAATGGGAGGTACTCCAACTGAGTAGTGAATACCCATATAATATGCACCTTTGATGTATCAAAGGATCTACTTGGTCTTTATCTAGTGACTCTCATAGGATGTATGCATATACCTAGAAGAATATCTGACAACAAATGCAATGTTTGGTTAAGTATGGATGAGATAGAGAAGTCTGCCAACAAGTGACCAATACAAAGTAGCATCCACTAAAGGACTAGTGCAATCTTCTTATAGCTTCAAACCAAAAGTAAAGGGAGTCCAAGTAGGTTTTCAGTCCTCTATTCAAAACTATTATAGAAGATCCAAGTCATACTAGGGTTGAGAGACTATTTTTTTTTAGTAAATACTTCTTATACACATCCACCATGGGGATTGAACCCGGTCACATCACCGATAATGCAACTGGCGTCCTTTTTGGTAGACCAAACTCACGGGGATAGAGTTGAGAGATTATTATCTTAGAGAGTGACTAATTGATCCAAATCCCAAAAAATAATGGAGGGTCAAAACTATCATTTTAAAAGTGTCATGAAGCCATGAATTCATCTTCTAGATTGATGTTGAGATTTCCATGATGAGGAGATCATTAACATATGATGTGACCACAAAAATTTTGCAATCCTAATACTTGAAGTAGATGCCATGCTCTAGCTTTGCATAATTAGTTTCCACAACTAAGAAATAAAGAAAGAATGAATCTTCTTATACCAAGCACAAGGATACTGATTAATCCCATACATGGAATTCTTTATCCTACGCACTAAGGGAGTGAGCCCTTAAAGCTCAAAACTAAGTGGTTATCTTATATAAATATCCTCATAAATATCACCTTAAAGAAATATACTCTTCACATCCATTTGATATACCTACCATCCATAGTAAGAAACAATAGAGAGAATAATATGTACAAATTCTATGCATGCAATTGGAACAAAGGTATGTGAATAGTTAAATTCCTCCTTCTAAAAGAATCCCTTTGTAATAAGGCATACCTTATGCTTTTTCACTTAACCATCAAAAGTGTACTTGGTCTTATAGACATATTTATAGCCAACAATGTTCTTCCCTATAGGAAAAGGAACAAACTACCATGTTTGGTTCTTCATCAATGAATTATACTTGGCGAGCATAACATCCTCCCACTTTGAGCAACCACTTTCTTGAGAATGAGGGTTATCCAAAATTATCAATTATTAAAACTAAGGCTTGAGATGGGTTGTTTTGATGGTACTTCTAAGAGAGAATGGTATAAGCATCCTAAAGAAGAGTCTAGGTTCATTTGGGCATCAAGTGATCTGTAGAAGACTATGCCACATTCTACATAGAAGTAGCATCAAAAGATAGTATTGGAGTATTAGTCCCAAGATCACCATTCACCTCAACATCCAACATTATCATATAAGATATGGTATAACCAAGCTCATCTATTTCAGGATCCAAAATTATAGTAAGTGTCGAACAAGGGTCTAGAAGAAGAGGACTCATATTAGTAAAACCTTCTAATGATCATATTAGGAGGCTAATAATCTAGAATAATTGGAATAACACTAATGAGAACCTCAAGAGAGCAATAAGAACCATTAGAGGATCCTCAAGAGGATAACCATTGAATAAAAGGATAGAAAGTAGTTTGGAAGGAACAAATGAAAACACCTAATCAAAAATCACATCTCTTCAAATAATGACATCCTATTTTAGGAGATATAAAAGAGATAAGCCTTAAATGGGTTAGAACACCATATAAGAATATAATGATAGTTCTTGAAATCCATCTTGTACATATCTTCAGAAATATGATCCCATGAAGTGAATCCAAAGATACATAACTTAGAGACATTAGGCTTATCACCTGCCAATTTCTCAAGAGGAGTCATACCTTGAATGATTCAAGCCAAAATACTATTGATGATATGAGCTACATAAGTCACTACTTTATGCCTAATAACCCTAATATTCTACTTGACCATCAAATTCTACTTTAGGGTATAGTGAATAATCCTCTAAAAACAAATGCCATGAAGATCCAAAAAAATACCAAAGGCATGAATAACATACCTTCACCATTAGTCCTTAAGCATTGATATTCCTCTCAAATTGTTTCTTTGCAAAAACCTTTAAGTCCTTAAACTTATCAAAGGCTTAATATTTGGTACAAATGGTGTACTACCAAACATATTTGGAGAGATCATTAATAAAGGTCAAAAAGTACTTATTTTTGGATTGAGATGGAGCCCCCATGGCCCCACAAATATCATTGTGAATGAGATATAAGGATTGTATAGCATGCCTAGTTGTTCCTTTAGGGAATGACTCTTGATGATGCTTCCTCAAGATACATCCCTCATAAACACTAGTAGGGGGAGAGATAGGAGGAAGACCAACAATCAACTTATGTTGACTCATGTACCTCAAGGATCCATAGCCAATGTGTCCAAGCTTGTAGTGCCATCGCTTGCTAGTGTCTACATATGTGACCATAGTTGTAAAGCATTTCTTCTTATAGGAAGAAGAAGAGAAGAAGGATGCTCCACAAGCTTGTACATTTGATTGGATTCATAAAAATATCTTGAGGTTACTTTCCTAAAGCTATCATCAATATCCTTGATCACTCATCAATCCAACCAAAACTCAACCTTCTTATTTGTGTGAGTGACTCAAAAAATAAAAATAAGATGGGTGTACACACTTGAAACATGAAGAACTTCATCAAACAAGGATAACCAATTGTTACCCCAACATATTTGGCTACCTATAAAGGGAAATCATTACCAATAACCCCACATACTCCAAAATTCTATCCAATTTAGTTAGTCAAGAGATGGCAATGCTTAGTCATGTGTCAAGTTTCCATAACTACAATTCACTCTTCTAAAGAAGTAGATGTCCAATATAATGAGTGAACAACTACATATTTTATAAGGTCTAATTATCATGGTCATCCTCATCCTAGAAAAATAAGAGAGTACCATCAACAAATCTCTTTTTGGTTGCCTCTTCAAGATTCTTAATTCTTAGGTGACAAAAATTTGTCTCGTGTCCTTCTTACAAAAAGTATAAACTGGCTTTCTAAAAGGATTTTTTGGATTTACTTTAATATCTTCTCAATGTTTTGTTTAGCCACTTCCTTTGCATGAGTTTGAATATTAAAAGAATAATTCTTATGATATTATTGTTAAGTCTAGTGATGAAGATATTTGAATAGATTATCAAGAGATGGAGTAGGAGTCTTGGGGAAATACACTTGAAGCATCTCAAACACAATGGAAATTGTCTCATATGTCTCATTGAACACCATGACAATAACTTAGAGGTTTAATTTTCCCTTGGTACCTCCCTCGACAATGCATATGTCTACTTGCAGTTTCTTGAACTGGCCAATGTACTCATCAATAGATCCAAAATTTTCCATGTCTAAAGTAGCAAGTTTTGTATCCAGTCTATTGATTTAGATAGAATCAATACAGTCACATATCTAGTGAAAATTATTTAATAGTCTATTCAGATTCGTGATGTTATTGATGTGGTTTCCATAGATCTTGTCAACATGTTGGGAAAACTCTCCACGGGCTTCCTCCTTCTTTTCCATATGCAATTGCTTTATCTTCTCAAAACAAATGTCTTTAAGGTCCTCATTCACATATTTGAGGATTCTCTTACCTTGCAATAAAGCTTCAATTCTAGTTTTCTAGGTAGCATAGCTAGGTACAATAAGCAAGGACACATGTTGATCCATGAAATTGCTACAAAAATAGAATATTCTATTTGCAATTGTGACTAGAGATAATGTTGTCAATGTAAAGAGCTTGAAAAAATGTGTGATGTGAAAACAAGGCTCAAAATGCTTCCATATCTAAAAGTTATGGCCTTTATATGTTTGGCCCAAAAAACATGAAAAATACCACCAAATACCTTTTAATTCATGGAGAAAATAAAAAATACTTTTTAGTGAAATAGATGATGCCACGTGTAGTTGATTGAATGACCAAGGGGGTTCCAACTATATGCTAACTAGACTGCCAACTAGTTAGTATCTTAGTGAACCACCTACCACCAAGTGTCATTGAATTAGGCAAGCAAGTTCCATTAGGATGTTGACTATGTAGGCCATGAGAAAGTATCGACAAATCATAAGTTGCCACATGTCACCTATTGGAAGGAAAAAGTTCCACTTGTATCCCAAGTCTATTGCTAATTTTTCAAATGACTAGGCAGAGATGAAATAAATGAATGCAATTTTTCTAATGAATGATTGGCCTATCCTACTTATATAACAAAATAATTACCTCCACCAAAGTGCCATGTCAGCCACCTATGCCATATTGACCATAATCACAAATTCATTCAAAGGAAAGTGTTTGGGCAGGGTCTTAAACAAAATACCTAGGGGATATTGAACATTCATGTGCATCCACCTAGCCAAGTAACCAATGAGCCATATGACCCACAATCCAAGCTCAAAAGAGTTATCATCAATTGATGAGCAAATATCCACACAAATTTCAAAGTACTATTAAGCATCAACATGGTTGTCCACATGAATCCAAAGGGTTTTTCTAACCTCCAAGTCACTAGCCACGCCTTCAAGGATTTTAATCCTTCACCAAAAGAAGATGCACAAGATTCAAACTTGCAATCTCCCATTTTCAAAGTTCTTACACTTCATATACTAGCCACTCTAAAAATCCTACTATCGATTCATACAGATGCATGCTTGACAAATGAAGGGGAGGATACAATCAATTAGGAGGTACTTTTACCCACATATCCCCTTGCAAAATGGTTGTTCTCTCTCATCTAGCCTCCATGACCCCTTCAAAGCATATAATTTGTTATGTTTCAAACACACAACCTCCTCCTCAAGGAGTTCTTATCAAGCATGCCTTGGACGTTCAACCAATGCTTATGGTAGGAATACCTATGGTGCCTTGAACCCACTAAAATCCTTGTACATCATAAATTTCCACCCAAAATAGGAATATACCATGTTCAAATTTAAAAATATATTAAAAAAAGGCAAAGAGTGAATTTTTATGAATGCCAAAAGTAGGTACCTAATGACAAATCACAAAAAGTGTTGAACTATAACCTCCTTGAGATTTTTTAAAGTCCATATCTAGCACAATTTACTCTACACAACCCTTTTTGGAGCACGACCAATGAAGTCAAGCATAAAAGTTGTCGGACCATTTTTACAAATTTTTCAAGCAAATCATACGTCTTTGCCATGCACAAAATTTTTCCCATGACTTCTTTGGCATCTACGACTGCTTGATAATTTTCAACCTCTTCTTCACTTATTTGGAAACCATACAAGTTGTCCTATTATCTGTACGACATAAACATCAAAAAAATTGAAGTAGAGAAGGAAATGGATTTTTTCAAAAAAATTGTAAAAGATAAATGAGGGTTTCAAACATCCTTGAAAAATTCAATCCAATAGTTAGGGCATCCATATGGTAAAAAAAATGATTTAATGATAAGAGAGAAAAAAATCTATTGGTGAATATTTCTTCGAAGCAATAGATTTAATGTAGCATAGAGAGATCCTCATGATCCATGTCCTCCTTAGGTTTTGGTAACTAACTCTCAAGCATTGTTAGCAACACACAAAGTTTCCTCAAACTGCTTTTAGAAGATCACATTGCTTTGGAACTCTATAGAAGAGAGTTGTTGAAAATTTGTGGTCAAGCAATGGAGACTCACACTTGCTTTGATATTATGTGAGATTTAAAAATACTTATAGAAACAAACATAATCAACAAATTACCTAGAATAAAGTAATAACTTACAAATAAACACAATGCAATATGAAGGGTGTTCATAGACACCAAAGTAATCTCAACATCTCACTAAAGGAAAGAATAAACACTCTAACCGATAAAAAATGGTTAGTCTTAAGGGGTATTATGTATGACCTTAGGTCAAGGTTAAGGAATTGACCTTAAGATTAAATATTAAATTATTACATTAAACCCATCTATAGAAGGTGTGTAAGGGCACATAGGGCTATATAACACATATAATACAAAATTTGATCATAACCTCAAGTGGATCTTAATGCCATATATTCCAACAACACCAATCATTGTAATAAAAAAGTGTGTTATCTACTATCAATTTTAATGGTATCCAAAATCAATAATAATAAAATTTTACGAAAAAAAATATGATGTTAATCAAACACTTGAATCAAATACTTGTAAAATCATCCCCTAATCATCCCACGTGCTATAGGTGAGTTGGAGAGGGTAGGGCACTCCTCCAAGGGAGGTCCCAGGTTCGAATCTCCACCCTTCAAAATGCACATGGGGTACCCAAAATCCAATTGATAATGTTGGTGCGATCAGGGCCGGGCGTGACTCCCAGGTGATTTTGACAATGTAGAACCTCTTGGTCGTGGTTTCTTAGACCAAGGCGGCCCCACAAGGGGTATTTCGCTAAATTAAAAAAAAATCTTGCAATGTTGTTTACGAGGATTTATAATTTTGTATTGCATAAAAATGGGAAGACTTTAATTCTCAATCAAACCCTATGTCTGAAAATAATTGAAGGATAAGACGATTTTTTTTCTTAAAGGTTGGTACAAAAGAAAGAAAATGAATCCAATTTTGCTTTTCTTAATGAGTTAAAGAAAACATCTCTTAAAATAATTCTATTTACACCAAATAGACGAGGGTTTTGTGCTCAAAAAAATAAAAGAAAGAGAAGGGATACTAAAACATAAGTGGTCACAAAATTAGAAAATTTGATAATCAAAACCACTATCAATGTTTCCAATGACCTTAGGGTTGTTATGGGTATTGTAAAAATTGTAAGAATCATTATAGAAATACTTTAATTTGATTTAGAAGCAATTAGTAATGTCATGAAAAAATAACAATACATACGTTTAACCTATGAAAACTTCAAATGTAAAATAAACCTATAATCTAACTAGAAGGTATAATTGATGATATTTGTTATAGATAAGGAAATATTAAAAAAATCAATGACATTAGCACTAAGATATTAGGCCTAAAATATTTACTCAAACTATATTATACTAAGACAAAATCTTCTACTTGAATAATAAACAAAAACATAAAGTTGGAAATTAGAACATTTTAAAAGAAATATTTTTTTAATAAGTTATATGCGGCTTCTATTGGGGGCCACTCCCATAAAAATACCAAAATATTACATTTGTTGCAACATACCTTTTTATCATAATTTTTTCATTTATTTTTTCTCCTAAATATATTCTTCAACTTCTTCGAAGTGCTATGTTTCCAAAATCAGCTCATCGACATCATTTTTATTAAGAGATAAAATCTCACTTGGCCAGTTGCCTTCTAAAATTTAAATTTCACCAGGATGAAGATCAACATCGCACTTCGCTATTTTATCTGCTACTCGATTTCCTTCTCTATAAATATGCTCACATTTTCTAAGAGATTGCCTCTAGTAAAAGATGATGAACATTAGCAATAATATTATTTTTTATCTAGTCTCCACATCCATTTTTGTTAATAGCATTGATGATAGTTTGTGAGTCCCCATCAATTGAAATATATCTCCATCCTTTTCTACTGCAATTTTAATCCCTATAAGAAGTGCCCTAGCCTCTGCATTGTTGTTGGTTGAAGTTCCATATGATTCTGAATAAGTGAGAAGAATTTTGCCTTAACTATTTCTAAAAACACCACCTCCATCAACTTTTCCTAAATTTCCTTTAGAAGCACCATCAAAATTAATTTTGATAAACCCAATTTTTGGACATTTCCATTTTACCATGGATCGAAGTAGATCCTTTGTTTTAATTTTGTTGTCACGGATGACTCTTCCATGTATGTTCAAATCCTGTACCCAAGTTATTCACATCTCTTTTTCTACATTTGAGACTTCCCATGATGAGCACCATATTTGTAGACATTTTGCAAGAGAGGCAATAATACGGTTCTAAACTTGGGCATGATTTTGAGATTTTTTTTTTTTAAATTATGTTATTCCTTTCAAGCCATAAATTTCAACAAATAATGGCAAGGCCAATCCTCCAAAGAATACATAATGCTTTAGCTTTAAAATAATTAATCCAATATTTTATCAACTCTTTCAATGTTGATGGAACTACCCAATATAATTTCATATTTAAAAAAAAATAACCCCAAATGGTGTGAGCAAATGGACAATAAAGAAGTAAATAGTCTGATGTTTTTAAATCCTTCTTGCAAAAGGCACATTTGAAGGATTCATAATATTGACTTCTTTTTAGACTCTCTCCTATAAGAATCTTACTTTGAATTGCTAACCAAAGAAATGTTGAGGCCTTAGGGAGAGCCTCTAATGACCAAACGTTCTTCCAAGGAAAATAATTGGGAGAAGGAAATTTTGATTGTTCTAAATTCTCATATCCCAACTTGACCGAGTATCCACCATCCTTTGATAAATTTAAAGCCAACTCATCCTTTCATGTAAAAAATTGTTGGAGAATATTACATTATTTGGTACATGCTAATGTACCCTCATGGTACATCTTGTAAATATTAGATTAGGGTTGTGTCCTAGATTAGAGTGTGAGTAAATATTTTATGTAATGTAATAGTTTGTGTAGAAAATGTGCAAGTGCCATGTGTGCAAGTGTTATGTGTGTAGATGTGCACAACTGTCTCATATGTAAGTGTGCACAAGTATTCTTAGATTAAAAAGTGTTATGTGAAGAGTCGTGTTCAAGTGTGCATACAAGATAGAGTCATGTGTATGCAAGCATCAAGTAGAGAAGCCAAAAGTCATGAGACTTGGCATAAGGAAAGGAAGATTCAAGTAACCAAAGAGTCATCCTATGATAGCTATATATTACTCCATAGATGACATAGCCTACATAGCTTACATAGCTTACAGAGCCTACAAAGCCTACAAAGCCTACATTGTCTACATAGTGAGGATTGTCATTGTATGAGAGTTTCATGATACATCTGTAAGAGAAAGAGGAGTAATAAAGTTTACATACATTTGAGCCATTGATATTATGTCTTATTATATTGTATGATTCAGGCTATTTATACATTCATATTGTTGCTTATTAATGAATGTTATTTGATATATTATTAGCCTTGATTTACATATTAGTTGGCTCATATTATTTTGGTTACATTATTATCTTGATCTTACTATATTATGGCTATCATATATTTGATCCTGTGGAAATTATCTTGTGAGTTTCATATTGATATTAAGGCTTCAAAAACCATCAAAATTGGCAAATAAAACTCTTGAAGCATCTTATGAAGTTCATCTGCAATTTTTTTGAGTTCCTCTTCTTCAACTAGGTTACTAAAAGGAATCCATGATTTGGAATTTTTGTTCATAATAATAGTCTTTAACATTTGGACCTTTACATGTTAGGTATGCTTGAGCCAATGGTTACCATTTTGAGTCAGAGATAAGAGGATAAGCCTTCAACCAAACATTAGACCAAAAATTTGTATAACTCCCCTCATTGACTGACGATATAATATATTTCTTTATCAATTGCAAACTCTCTGATATGAAGTTCCATGTTGATGATCCTTTTTTTTTTTTTTAAGCAAAAAACCCCTTGCGGGGCCGCCTTGGTCTAAGAGACCACGAACAGGGGGTTCTACACCGTCAAAGTCACCCGAGAGTCGCACCCGACCTTGCTCGCACCAACATTATCAATTGGATTTTGGGTACCCAATTCAACTTTTTGGTAGGGTGGAGATTTGAACCTGGGACCTCCCTTGGAGGATTGCCCTCTCCTCTCCTACTCACCTACAACACCTGGGTATGTTGATGATCCTTTGGGTGGAGTTATTTTCTAAATAATTTCATTGCATCAAGAGAACCATATATTTTTGAAGTAATATTTTTTTCCAAATTCTCTTTGATCTCTGAATAATCTCCACCCAGGATTTGTACCTAATGTCAAATTCATAAGTTTGCAATTCCACAAACCTGCTCCTCCAATATTCTTTCCTTTGCAAATCCTAGCCCACTTACAAAGAGGAAACCTAAATTTTTCCTCATAACCTTTCCATAGAAAGTCTCTTTGAATTTTATCAGTTTCTGATGCAATACCTATTAGTAGTCTTGAAAGTAACATCATATAAATAGGAATGGATTGCAATGTAGTCTTTATGAGTTGTAGCCTTCCTACCATGGTTAAGAACTTACCTTTCCAACCTACCAAGCAAACTTTCATTCGATCCAAAGCTCCTTTTTATTTCCTTTATCAAACAAAGGAATACCAAAGTAGGTTAATGGAAAATTTTCAATTTTAAACCCTAAAATATTCACAATAATTTGTTGTAAATCTAGGGCAGTATTAACGAAAAAACTCCTAGATTTTGTAATATTTACCAACTTTCCAGTAGCCTTATCATAGCAAAATAATATTGATTTAAACTCCATGGCCTCACTGACTAAGGGATGGCCCCAAAGAAAAGTATGATCTACAAATTGGAGATGAGATTCAAAGGGAACATATTTTGCAACTTGAATACCCTTGATTTTTCCTTTCATTTTTACCTTTAAAAAAGCTCTCCCGAATGCTTCCTCCAGAAGAATGAATAGATAAGGAGAAAGTGGATCACCTTGACGAAGTCCACAAGATATCTTGAAGTAACCAACAAGAGAACCATTGATCAAAATAGAAAATTTTGCAATCCTATAATAGCATTTAATCCACTCACACCAACTATAATCAAAGCCAAACTTTTTGAGAATAGCATGTAGAAAATTCCACGAAACCATATCAGATGCTTTGTTCATATCTAATTTCAAAGCATACCTGATTTTTTCATGGAATGAAGAGAATGTATGGCCTCTTTTGCAATAATTATACCATCAAGAATTTGTTTACCATGAACAAAGTCGCCTTATTCCTTTGAGATAAGAAACCCTAAAATGCCCCTCAACTTGTTTGTCATAATTTTTGAAATGGTCTTATAAATCATATTACAAAGGCTTATTGGACAAAAATTATCAAAATATTTTGTTGCCTTTCTTGGGAACCAAGGTAATAAAAGTAGCATTGATCTCACTTATTATAGCCTTCCTTTTCCAAGCCTCTTCAACCATGCTAACATATCACTCTTTAATAAATCACAATAGTTTTGAAATACAATTACAAGAAATCCATCGGGGCGAGGTGCCTTGTTAGGATGGAAAGAGAAAACTACTTGTTGGTCAGATATCTGCCTTAGGTATGGAATGGTCTATTCATGTGCCAATCTCCAAAGAGGGGTTGGTTCCCTTGCTATTCTAACTGGGAGGGGTTTAAAGGTTAAGGAATTGGAAATAAATAGGAAATGAATGAAAGGGATGGGGAATATGGCCATAGGCCAGATAGAATAGGGGTGATGAACTAACAACACGATAACTCTACTGTACATCAAATCAAATAGCACTCAATACAAACAACTAACATAAATTAAAACTAGGCATCTAACATGCGTAATCTCCAAGGCCACTCCAGGGTTCACATTTTATCATAAGCTAAATCCAGATATTAGAATTCAAGCCTACAGATAAATCAAAGACTTTAATAGAAGATAAGCAATAGAAGATATAGACACAAAGTAGAAGTCCAGAGTTAGAGCCAGACATTAGCTGTATTGATAGCAAAATTTGAGTTACATCAAGCTTCTAGCAAACGTCCATTGTTTTACAATAAAATAGCGGGCTTATATAGAGAATTCAGCCGCTTGAAATATTTAATGTGCACCTACAAAATGCGACGGTGGCAGCCAATATAATATTTACAAGGAACTACAGTTATGAAACAGTAACCAAGAATCGCTAGAACTGATGACTCCTCGAAATGTGGTTGCACCCCTTCAATGCTCTGACAGGTTCATCTTGCTGGCGTTGCCTCCTCACTTGTTGGAACCGCTTTTGTGAAAGATAGGATCTTGAAATCTTGGAACGTCCAGTTTGAAAACTTCTCAGACCCACTGTGCTTGGATGGATAAGGATGCACCTTGACTCGCTGATGGGAAGCACTTCTGAGAAATTCTGGCAAGGGAGCTGGAAATGAACAAGTGCTGAATGCAAGTGCTCCCTATATCTCGTTGTTTCCTGACCTGAAAATACCTCATGCTCCAAAACTGCAGTGAAAGCAACTTGCTGCCTTGGGACCAGCATCAGAGTTGAAAAGTTAGAAGGCAATGCATCTAGACTCGCTCCGAAACTGCGTTGCGCTCAAGATATGGAGCGAAACGACTTAATCCACACTTAGCATTTTCTTATGTTTTCGTGGACAACATCGTAAAAAATTCAAAGTGTGTTGCTCTCCTTCTGATCCCAAAATGGTTTTGGGCACGAGAAACTGGGCGAAGTGCCCTATTGTATTGGGAGGTGCGATGGCGTTGACAAGTCAACAGCCAAAGCGTTGCTATATGGGTGCGAATGTACCTTGCATCGAAAGATGGAGCAAAATGCTCGGGAGACTTGGAAGTTGAGATGGCGTCGAAAATTCAAACGCCCAAGTGCAACTAAGCAGGAGTGAGAGAGCCTTGCGTTGAAAAATAGAGTGAAACATCTGGCAAACAAATGGTCGTACCGAAATGGCATGCATGCTAGCTAGGCGACCGCAGAGGTGGAGCAAAAGGGATTTTCGCACCAGAGGTGGTGCACAGGGGATTTTCGCACCAGAAGTGGTGCGCAGGGGATTTTCGCACTAGATGTGCTTGAAAAATGGCCCGAAAATGATTTTTGGTGTTACAACTTCTTGGGGCCATAACTTTTGATTCGTTGACCCCATCGCCTATTGTAATATATAGCCGAAAAGCTTACGAAAAGATATACAATAATGAAATATCTAAAGACCATTTCATCCAATTTATCATCCTATTTTAGGGCCTGCAAAAATGGCAACACTTCTGCATGTGTTTCGCTAATCTAAAGCTCCAAATGATTTCGTTGGCGAAGTGCGCTCCACACTTAGGCAAAAACTTGTCAAAAATTTTAATGTGGCAAAAATGCCAAAATTTTTGGCAGCTAGCGGGGAATTGAGCCTACCTCAATGCAAATATCCTAGGCCTTTAATCCATTGGGCAACAGAGTCACAAAAAAACACAGACACAAGAAAAAAAGTACCATCCACTTTGAGTCAGCCAAATCTGGTGATGCCAAATCATACCACTTTGCTTTCCCCACCTTATTTATTAGTCGGACTATTTACATTATTTACACAAAAGTTTACGATATGATTGGCATATCGACACCACAAAATTGGCGTTGGGTGCCTACCCAGAGAATCTGTAGTGTTCAGGCCAGATCTGATTGTACTTCAATTGATCTTTGAAGTCCGGTTGGACTCCCAAATTTTTCCAAGATGCGAACAGGATGCAACGTGGCAGGTTATCATACATGCCAGTACTTGTATAGTTAATGAATAATGTGGTAACAAGAATTACCACATGGGAGCCTTCTTCGAGTACCGATTGCAAGATCTTGGGTACGTGCTCCTCTAACTCCTTGATGTGATAGCAGGATTTTTTCGGCGATAGCCCTACTGTCAGGATCTCCCCAGGACCAGCCTCCTGAGGAGGTATGCTTATTGAGTCTCGGTCGAGTACTTGCGTGCTATAGTCAGGGATACAAAAAGGGTGCAAAATTACGCCCTCTTTGCACTCAAAGCTTATCGTTAGACCTTCTCTTTGTCCCGGTCTTTCTCTGAAAAAATTTGCAAGCTACCATATCGTACATTACTAGGGTAATGCCTGCATACTCCTTCTGTCGATGTTGGGAGATATCTACCTCTTGCGCTCCAAACAGTTGTATTCCAAAATTCTACACAGTTTGTGATGACCATGATGGTGGATATTGTGCGAGATGGACGGGGGCAACAACCGCTGGAAGAAGTGATGGGGAAGCGGGTTCTCCCCACTGCAACTTTCCTTCTTGGAGCAGGAGCCGCTCTACTTGTACTGCTTCCTAAAAGACTTGAGGGAATCTTTATTCTCGAGATTTTAGTAGGAGGAGGCTTATATTCGGGTGGAAAGCCCGAACATAGAAGAGGTGGGCCTAGGCGGGTGTCGGTCGGATCTCCTCTGGAATTTTTTTCCAAGTCCTGCAAAACTAGACATTGAAGTCTGTGATGCTCTCTAGATGTGCTCTCGTGATGGTGGAGAGGTGCATCAAGAGTTGAAAGGAATCCTGAGAGCCATCAAATGTGTCGACTAGTGTTCCTACCAAGTCCGCCCATGAGCAGACGCTTTTACGCTCAAATATTTTGTATCACTGCAACACCCTTACTTCCAAATATAGGACCATAAGTCTGATCATGACATCTTCGTGGGTTATGCCATGGAGGGTCGCTAGAGCAGCAACATCTTCAAGGTGCTCTCGGGTGATTCCCTCAGTGCCATTGTATTTTGTTAGGATCCTTAGGGCACTTTTGGGAATCTCATGCTAACTTTGAAGGTTCAGAGGGCCAAGATCATCCCAGCTGGGATAGCATACCTTTGCCATTATAACAGTGGTCTATGGAGATCACAGTCTTTACCACTAAGTCAGAGTATTATGAAAATATCTACAATAATGAAATATCTAAAGATCATTTCATCTAACTTATCATCCTCTTTTAGGGCCCACAAAAATGCCAACACTTCTGCATGCATTTCGCTGATCTAAAACTCCATATGATTTCGTTGGTGAAGTGCGCTCCACACTTAGGCAAAAACTTGTCAAAATTTTTAATGTGGCAAAAATGCCAACATTTCTGGCGGCTCGCGAGGCATTGAGCCTACCTTAATGCAAATATCCCAGGCCTTTAATCCATTGGGCAACATAGTCCCAACAAAACGTAGACACAAGAAAAAAAATGTGCCTTCCACTTTGAGTCAGCCCAATTCTGGTGATGCCAAATCATGCCACTTTGCTTTCCCCACCTTATTTATGAACCGAACTATTTAAATTATTTACACAAAATTTTGCGACATGATTGGCATGTCGCCACCACAAAATTGGCGTTGGGTGCCTACCCAGTGAATTTGCAGTGTTCAAAGCAGATCTGATTGTACTTCAGTTGATCTTTGAAGTCTGGTTGGCCTCCCAAAGTTTTCCAGGATGTAAATAGGATGCAACGTGGCAGGTTATCATTCATGTCAGTACTTATACAGTTAATGAATAATGTAGCAAAGAGATTTACCACATGGGAGCCTTCTTCGAGTACCAATTGCACGATCTTGGATACGAGCTCCTCTAACTCCTTGATCTCCCTAGGATCAGCTTCCTGAAGAGGTATGCTTATTGAGTCTTGATCGAGTACTTGTGTGCTATACTCAGGGATACAAAAAGGGTGCAAAATTACGCCATCTTCGCACTCAGCTTATCGTTAGACCCTTCTCTTCGTCCCGATATTTCTTCGAAAAAATGTTGCAAGCTACCATATTGTACATAACTAGGGTAATACCTGCATACTCCTATCAGTGCTGGGAGATATCTACCTCTTGCGCTCCGAACAACTGTATTCCAAAATTTTGCACAATTTGTGATGACCATGATGGTGGATACTGTGCGAGATGGACGAGTGCAGCAACCGTCGAAAGAAGTGATGGGGAAGCAGGTTCTCCCCACTGCAACTTTCCTTCTTGGAGCAGGAGCCGCTCTGCTTGTACTACCTCCTGAAATACTTGAGGGAATCTCTATTCCCCAGATTTTAGTAGGAGGCTTATATCCGGGTGGAAAGCCCGAACATAGAAGAGGTGGCCCTGGGCAGGTGTCGGTCAGATATCCTCTGGAATTCTTTACCAAGTCCTGCAAAATCAGACATTGAGATATGTGATGTTCTCTAGAGGTGCTCTCGTGATGGTGGAGAGGTTCATCAAGAGTTGAAAGAGATCCTGAGAGTGATCAAATATGGCGACTAGAGCTCCTGCCAAGTTCGCCCATGAGCAGACGCTTTTATGCTCGAGTATTTTGTACCACTGTAGTACCCTTCCTTCAAAAGCTAGGACCAGAAGCCTGATCATGACATCTTCGTGGGTTATGCCATGGAGGGTCATTAGAGCAACATCTTCAAGGTGCTCTCGGGCCATTCCCTCAGTGCCATTGTATTTTGTTAGGATCTTCAGGCACTTTTGGAAATCTCATGCCAGCTTTGTAGGTTTAGAGGGCCAGGATCATCCCAACTGGGATAGCATACCTTTGCCATTATAGTAGTGGTCTGCGGAGATCACGGTCCTTGCCACTAAGTCGGAGTCGTCAGGTGAACATTCTTTTCTCCACTTGTGAGGTCAAGGCTGCTCACCAAACCTTGATTCCTTCGGGGCGTCTTCTTTCAGCATCAAAGGCGTCTACTATCAAGAAATCTGGATCTTCAACTCAATAGAGTCGCCGGGTGATTTTTCCAGATAAAGTCAAGCCAGAGATTCACCAAATTCAGGCTGTCTTAAAATATGGAGACTGTTCGTCCCACCGAGTATGCCAGAAACTGTTAGTCAGAGATCTGCCTTAGGTATGAAATGGTCAATTCATACGCCCTAGACCCGACCAACATTGAAAGGCCAAGAGGAAGAAAAGCCTCCCGTACCAATCTCCAAAGAGGGCTGGTTCCCTTGCTATTCTAATTGGGGGGTTTAAAGATTAAGGAACTAGAAAGAAATGGGAAATGACTGAAAGGGATGGGAAATATGGCCATAGGCCAGATAGAACATGGGTGATGAACTAACAACACGATAACTCTACTATACGTCAAATCAAATAGCACTCAATACAGACAACTAACAAAAATTAAAACTAGGCATCTAACATGCGTAATCTCCAGGGCTACTCCAGGGTTCACGTTTTATCAGAAGCTAAATCCAGATATTAGAATTCAAGCCTACAGATAAATCAGAGAATTTAATAGAAGATAAGCAATAGAAGACATACACACAAAGTAGAAGTCCAGAGTTAGAGCCAGACATTAGTTGTATTGATAGCAGAATTTGAGTTACATCAAGCTTCTAGCAAACATCCATCGTTTTACAATAAAATAACGGGCTTATATAGAGAATTCTACCAATTTGAAATATTTAATGCACACCTACAAAATGCGGCAATGGCACCCAAGATAAGATTTACAAGTAACTACAGTTATGAAACAGTAACCAGGCATGGCTAGAACTGATGACTCCTCGAAATGCAGTTGTGCCCCTTCAATACTCTAGCAGGTTCATCTTGCTGGTGTTGCCTCCTCACTTGCTGGAACCGCTTCCATGAAAGATAGGATGTTGAAATCGTGGAACGTCCAGTTTGGAAACTTCTCAGATTGACTATGCTTGGATGGATAAGGATGCACCTTGACTCGCTGATGGGAAGCACTTCTGAGAAATTCTGGCAAGGGGGCTGGAAAAGAATAGGCGCTAGATGCAAGCGCTGCATATATCTCACTGTTTCCTAGCCCGAACTGCCTTGCACTCCAAAATTTTAGCGAAAGCAACTTGCTGCCTTGGGACCAGCGTTAGAGTTGAAAAGTCAGAAGGCAATGCACCCAGACTCGCTACGAAATTGCGTTGCGCTCAAGATATGGAATGAAACGACTTAATCCACACTTAGCATTTTATTATATTTTCGTGGATAGCGTCGTGGAAAAGTCGAAGCGTGTTGCGCTCCTTTTGACCCCGAAATGCGCATGAGAAACTGGGCGAAGCGCCCTGCTCCATTGGGAGGTGCACTGGCGTTGACAAGTCAACAGCTAAAGCGCTGTTGTATGGGAGCGAATGTACCTTGCACCAAAAGATAGAGCGAAACGCCCGAGAGACTTGGAAGTTGAGATGGCATTGAAAAGTCAAACGCCCAAGCGCAACTAAGTAGAAGCGAGAGAGCCTTGCACTGAAAAATAGAGCGAAACATCTGGCAAACAAATGATCGTACAAGAACTACATGCATGCTAGCTAGGCGGTAGCAGAGGTGGAGCGAAGGGGATTTTCGCACCAGAGGTGGTGCACAGGGGATTTTCGCACGAGAGGTGGTGTGCAGGGGATTTTCGCACCAGAGGTGGTGTGCAGGGGAGCAGGGGATTTTCGCACCAGATTTGCTTGAAAACTAGCCCAAAAATGATTTTTGGTGTTACAGCTTCTCGGGGCCATAACTTTTGATCCGTTGACCCGATCGCCTATTGTAATATATCGTTGAAAAGCTTACAAAAAGATCTACAATAATGAAATATCTAAAGATCATTTCATCTAATTTATCATCCTCTTTTAGGGCCCACAAAAATACCAACACTTTTGCATGTGTTTCGCTGATCTAAAGCTCCAGATGATTTCGCTGGCGAAGTGCGCTTCACACTTAGGCAAAAATTTGTCAAAATTTTTAATGTGGGAAAAATGCCAACACTACTTCATAGAGCTTCTCCATAGATATCTTCTTCATCAAGCTTTCATTTTATCCCTGAGTGATAATTGATGGAATATTTTACAAAATATTTTCTTGTGCCTCCTTATCTTGCCTACAATCTGACAAAATATTTTTGAAATAATTAATTGCTTCCTTCATTATATCTTCTTCATCCTCAATATTTCTTCCATTTGGAGTTATAATATTTTTTATATGACGAACAAAAAAAATTGTTTTTATCGTAACATGATTTTATTTTGTATTTCTATCTCCTTTTTGAATGCACTATGATAATAAAAAAGTAATTGTTTTTATTTCACATAAGAATCCTGATCCATTCCATTAATTTATATTATCTCTATTATTTCTCTGTTCTTTAAAAATATTATCAAAAGATTTGACATTCCATATCTTTATTTGCTCCTTTATATATTTCAACTTTTGAACAAACCTATACATACATGATCCTTCAAATTTTGATTCATCCCACCATAACATAACCGTTTGGAAAAAATCATGGTCTTGGAGACATAGACTAGAAGCAAAATGGTTTTGGATGACCATTATTAGGTAACTCACGTGTCAAAAGAGAGGGTTAAAATATAAGTGGTTTCAATTCAATATTTTTCTTTATTTTTTATTTTAGATATAATGTATGATATAGTGTATTGTATATTTATATAGGCTTAAAAAAAGTTAGTATAATATGATATTTTATTATATAGACCTATGAGCCCGTTGTTCATCTTGTAAAGTGAACTTGGTAATTGAACAATAACATGTTTAATATTTATTGTATATGACAATTATTTGATCGTGCAAACAGTAGGGTGAATTGTTTTTCCATCTAGGATACCATAAGTTGCTCCATTTCTTGAACCTATGCTTCGAAATGCTTCAAAATAAAGTAGCAAAAGAACATTTATATAGGTTTCACATTTGTTAGGTTCTACAATTACTTGGTTGTGCAAAATTCTATAGATATTACAATAGAAAGGCGAAGAATGTTTTCATTAGGGTACCATAAGATGCTCCATTTCTCGGAATGTTTTCATTAGGGTATCATAAGATTATCCATTTTTTTGATGTATGCTGCCACATAAAGAAGCAAAAAAAATGTGATTTTATTATTTTGTTTGATTTTTTCAAAGAACCACAATGCATTAAAAATCTGTGGACACAATTATAAAGCATCACAGATGGTGATCTTCTATTTTGGTTCAATAGGAAGCAATAGTATCCTTGTAGATTTTGCCCTCTAACACAATTAGAAGATAATGCATTCAAGGCTTTCAATAATGGATCATTGTCACACAATTTTACGCAGAAATTTGGAGGGTGGTCTAGTTCAATGAATTCTATCAATATTACATTTCAAGCTTCAAAAATGAAATTTAAGTTAAGGACAAAATTTTTGAATTTCAACTTTGGAGGGTGGTCTAGTTCAATGGATTCTATCAATATTATATTTCAAGCTTCAAAAGTGAACTGCAAGCCAAGGACGAGAATTTTCATTTTTAAATTTGAATTTTGGGGTTTTTTATAGTGTCATATGTCACCCCATCCATCCTTCGCTATGCAAGTTGTGTATGCGCAAGGGACACAGCGTGTGGATAGTATGTGGAGGGTGGATGTGCAGTCTCTTCCCCTCTTGGCACCTGTGTGAGTGGGTTGGCACCTCTGTTTCCATTGGTTCTTTGGGTGTGAGGTCTTGGGCCCATTTTGCACGAATTGGTCTCCCCGTGTGTGCTAAGTCTAGTGGGTGTGAGAGGTCATAAAGATCAACTTTGCCCCCTTCCCTCTTGGGAACCCATTGTGTGGTGGCCCCCAGCAGATGCTTCAACTCAAAGAGGTCTTGTAAGTGTGGGCTCTCAGCTAGCTCAGCTAGCCCGAGGAGCCCTTGTCCCAAGGGGCATGGATTCAATTATTGCTAATCCCTACCGTAACATCTTTTCCACATAGATTCTCATGCATGTTAATGTAAGTTCCATTCACCTGTATATCCTCTCCATTCTTAGTTTAAGCTGGTATCTGGTGGTTGTTAAACATTCCACGTCCATCTCTCTTTTCTACTAATTTCTACCTGGTAACGGATGAGACATACAATCCATTAGATTGTGAAGAATGGACAACTGAAATGGACAAGACCCATTCAAATTAAAGATGATCTTTTTGTCTTCTGTATTACTTGGATTTCAAGCCATGCCAACAGTAATTTGAACTTTCAACCTTGAAAAGGCTTCTAACACGTTACATGTGCTGTTAAGGAGCAATTTTCCGTGCATTTTCGATACATCAAAGGTGTACCGCAGAAAATTGCTTCTTTCCACACAACAGTTTGATATGAAGTATTTCAATTGAAATTGGCAAGTTTGACAAGTTAGAGTACCTTTATCTGCAGTCTAAAAAGTTGGAGAGCAAATTTCTTCCAGAAATGCATAACTGGTCTGTCTTGAAATATTGTTTATGGGGGATAATGTTTTGTATGACAATATACAGGCAGCAATGGGGAATTTTCGAAAGCTTGGCCATTTATCACTTTATAGCATCAGTAATATTACAGGATCTGTTCCTGCCAAGATAGGAAACTGTAGATATCATGAATGGCTTGATTTACGATGGAACAAACTTAAGGGACCCCTGGCCACGAGTATTTGTCAGCTTTCCCTTTCAGCTTTCCCTTTCCATCATATCTTTATTTGGTAAATCCCAAGCACTCTTCAATTGGACCCTGTTGAACCACTTTGATTCTGGTAGAAATAAATTCACAGGAGTCATTCAACAGGACAGAAAACCTGACAGAGTTGACAGTATTAAATTTAGGTCCAAACAGGTAAGGAGGGAGCATACCTGAAGTGATCATATATTTGACCATGCTTTGAAAGCTTTTTTCTTGACGCTAACAATTTCACAGGCACAGTTCCACAGTCCATAGAAAAGCTCCACTCTTTGGAAAACTTGAGTTTGTTTTTGAACACATTAACTGGACCTATTCTAGTCAATATCAGTCAACTCAAGAATCTCACACAACTGCTGCTGTTTAACAACATTTCTGCCAGAATTCCTGCAATTACCAGTGGTTTGGTTTTATCAGACAACAAACTGACTGAAAAGATTCACCAATCGGCAACTGCAAGTTCATGACAGATTGATGTTGAGTTTGACTGGTAAAAATTCCGCATTCACTTGGTAACTGTATATCCTCAGAGAAGCTAAAGTTGTCCGTAAATTCATTCAACAGGGATCTTGCAGACATAAAATATTCTTCTCCACAAGTGCCTGCTCATTCTAATAACTTCTCAGGGAGTATGCCAACATCCTTGGCTGACTGTTGGCAACATGAGCTGTTAGATTTCCAAAGGAATAAATTGAAATGTGGGCTTCCTTCATACCCCATAGATGTTCAGGAACTGAGAGTTCTAAAGCTTGGCTATAATATGCTTCATGGCAGTGTTTGTTCATGTATCACAACCCTGAAACCTCGTACACTTGCAGTTGTTGGATTTATCCAATGATAAATTTGTTGGGATTTCCAAAAATCTCCAGAGTCTCCAGGAATTTGGGGTGTTGGTAAATCCACAATTCAGTGGCAACATACTGTATGAGGATATGACAATGATAATCAAATGCTTTGAGTACAGCACTGAATATGTGATGGCATCAAACAACATACTTGTTGAATAATCACCTCAGCGGGAAAATACCATCAAGCATAAAGAATCTGAGTAGTTTGCAGTTGCTAAATCTATCTTTAAACCAATTCAAAGGGAAGATACCACCATTTCAGGGGCAAATATCAACTGTGGAATGGTTGGACTCTCGAAGTTACCTGATTGAGTGGATTCCTGCAGAGATATCTAAACTGTACAAGTTGGTTTACTTGGATGTTTCATCTAACAGGCTTTGCAGGTCGATTCCCAGAGAACTGCTGTTAAACACCTTAAATGAAAGATTATTCAAAAAATATTCCATGTTCATCCAGTCGTCCCTTAACAAGTTGCCAACAAAGGTGGCCTACACTTCACCTTTGCAAAATGTGCATAATTCTATATCGATGTGAAGTCATGTGGATGCACATTTCCCAGTGATTGCTTTGGGATTGGATTTGTGAGATTTACATGTGTGATACAGGTCTCGAAGTTACCTGATTGAGTGGATTCCTGCAGAGATATCTAAACTGTACAAGTTGGTTTACTTGGATGTTTCATCTAACAGGCTTTGCAGGTCGATTCCCAGAGAACTGCTGTTAAACACCTTAAATGAAAGATTATTCAAAAAATATTCCATGTTCATCCAGTCATCCCTTACCAAGTTGCCAACAAAGGTGGCCTACACTTCACCTTTGCAAAAGGTGCATAATTCTATATCGATGTGAAGTCATGTGGATGCACATTTCCCAGTGATTGCTTTGGGATTGGATTTGTGAGATTTACATGTGTGATACAGGGCGGGGAAGAACAAGGTGCCTGCTGTTGGGCTCCATAATAAGATGCAGTATAGAAGTCTATTGTTTTCCTAAGTACCAGGAACGGTAGCCATAACAGCAAAACAACATGCAATCAAAACCCAGCTCAATGTGCTAAAAACATAATGGGAAACCATTCTTCCCAAAATCCTAAATGTTCAATTTCATGATATGAAATATAGATGGAAGACAGCAAAGGCAATATACTATTTTAGTTTATGGGCAAGAAATTGGTCATGTTCATTTGACACTCAGTTATGAATTTATTTTCATATTATGGTGAATGGACATATCCGGACTGTTCCACATTATGGGAAAATAAATTGTATCTGTCCCTCTGCATTTCTTAGTAGAGATTGTACTTTTGCAAGCCACAGTTATATTCACACATTACCAAAACAAACTCAATTTCATTAGGACAGAACTTGTGCTAATTAGCATTGTAAATTTTAGTGAATATAAACAAACAAATTTTAACTGCATCTTTGCTAAAGTTTCCTGAGGAAGGAGTCATAACAATGTATGGAATTTGTATTAGCAATGTAAAACTTCTTTTGGATTTTGTCATGGATTTATTCTAACTCTAGCGAAACCACTTTTGAATTTTGGCAGCATTCATATAACTGATGGCCTTGTTCAGCATACATCTGTTATTAAGTGAGAAAAAAATGCACCAACTACCAGATTTTAGGTTTTCTTGTTTGGTTTAAAAGTCTGTTGCAGGTCTACACTTACAGAGAAAATATGCATTGTGCACATGGAGAACAACGACAGTGTCAATTCTATTTCTCTTGTGGGAAAGCCTGTTCTATCATTTTCTCTTCCTTAAATGCTAAGGCTTTAGCATGCATATAATTAACTTCACCTATTACATTCTTGTTTTCTATGAACTAAAATGAAAAGATTATTTTCGATGGATGAAATGACTAATAACAGAGTTCAACAAATAAAGGAAATAACAGGTCATTGGATATGCAAAATATGTTTCATCTGCCTCATCTACTGTTTTAACATTTTAATGCTTCATCTGCTTCATGTACTATTTTCACAGTCGTCAGCTCTTACGATATTGTATTTTAAGGATGGTTAAATAGAAGGATATCTTGTAAGATATGAAGCAGCACGGAATATTTCCGGAGCCTCTAAGACACACAAGGAACAGCGCAGAAATAGCCCAAAAGGAGTGCAGCGGAATAAATCCGGAGCGGAAGATGAGCGGTCAAGAAGTGCGATGAAAAACTCTTTTAAAAAATCCGGCGGAATACAAATTCCGTGATTTGAAATTCCGCAAATGCCTTTCGAAGAAACTACAAGTGGAATTTATAATTGAGTAGAAGCGGAGCAGAAATTAACAAAGAAATTTATGAGCAGAAGTTAACACGGAATTTTCCCCAGCGGAATTTAACAAATGATGCGAAATCCGCCCTAAACCTAATTCTGCGATAAGAAATCAAAAGTGCTCGAGCGGAACTTTTCCGCGAGCGGATTTTAACAAAGGAAATGATTTTTCTGGAATATTACTAAGGGTTTGTTGAGTGGAATTTTAAATAGAAATTCACTGCTGGAATTTAACAAAGGGATTAAGGCCCGGAAATTAACAAAGAGATTTTACCCCCGGAATTTAACTCATTCAACCCTAAGTAATGCGGATAAGTTTACAAGGGATTTTGCACAGGCGGAATAGAGATAAAAGTAAAACCCTAACTTTGCAAAGTTAATATATTCAACATTCAAATATCCTGTGGAAACAGAAATATACTGAAGGTCTTATATTGCTCAAAATGGAAATACATCCACATACATCTGCAACTTAAAAAAAAACGCAGGATAAATCAAACCAGAAAATTTTTGAAGACTGCAGCTTCAATTTTCGACTCTCCGGTATTCACCTTCTTCGTCCGCGTTTTCTCCAACTTCTATCTCTATCAAAATGATAACACTTGCACATCTATATAGCTGCGCATTGGAGGAGAAAATTCACCAGCATTCTGACACGCATTAAAATCAAAAGTATGATGTCTATCCTATCGCTGAACAACTGCAACTACAGGAAATAAATTCAGTCACTTCAAAATCTGATGATTGCTTCAAAAGATCAGTCAGAGATCTAGCAGGTGAAATCTGATTTAATTTCTAACGTATCTTACATTAATGTGCAATATTCATAAGTGGTGTATTTTGATACTAACTTTTCTTTTTAAGTTTTCTTCCCTTCTTCCTCCTTTTTTTTTATATGGGATTGAACAGGCCACACTGTATTACATACCGACCACATAGTGGTATAACAACAGCTTGGCAATTGAGCATGTATCGTTTGGTGAATTTGAACCTGGGTCTCCTCGAAAGTCAAGGAATTTAACCAATTGAGCTCATGGCATTTGATATGTTTTTCTTCCCCTCTTACTGACAAGCTTTTATATGTTAAATATAGCTATACAGAGAGTGTTGCAGTTGGCAAATTTGGTTCCTTGTTAAATGGCATGAACTTCCTTTCTCTCATGTTTGATGCAAAGTTTCTCTGATTATTTTGTTAGATGTTTGGTGAATGCTGTGAGCATGTTTTGCAATTAAAATACAGTCTAAAATTTAAGCTGTCTTCCAAGGAAGCAGAATATCGTAATGCAGTCATCGCTATGAAACATCTTGAATGGATGTTTTTTGAAAGGCCCTAATTCTCTTATTTTGTGATAATATAATGACTATTATTTTGTTTGCAATTCGGTTGAGCATCAGTAGACCAAACACATTGAGATATCGTTGCATTATATGTGTGGTTTTGATAGATCAGCTTGTCAATATCTTCACGGTGGTCATTTCAAGAGAATATTGATGTGGACAAGCTTCTATTAAGAAGGGTGTGAGGGGTCTAGTAATGTCTTCTCTTCAAGGCCTTTGTTTATCATACAGAGGAATTTTGAAATATGTTAATCTTTCACTTACTGGCTGACTGAAACTGTATGATGTGATATATTGTGTATATGCCTATGGACCATTTTACAACTTCGGTGATTTATGTGTTTTACTGTGATTTAATGGCATATCAATTTGACACTTATTGAGATCTGTGCTATGGTAATGTGTATAGGATTTATACTCCCACCCACAAACCATTGTTCATATTGGTTGGAGATCATTTCATTTGCTGGTGAAGAACTTTGGTGTCTCAAGGCACCATATCCAGCTTTTGTGTCATTTGTTTTTTGAAGTTCCTTAACTTCCTTTATACAGTTTTTGGGTGGAGTTCTGATTATGTTCATCTTTGATGTATTGTGAATTTCTACATGCTTCCTGGACATGTGAAACCTTCTCATGTAAGAAATTGAATTTTTTTGCTTTAACTTATAATATTAGTTTAGTAATGTACCTTCATAGGTTTCGATCCTTTACTCAAGATCACAGTAAATAATGAGTCTACCAATCCATCTAAGCCCTAGATAAATTTCACTGAAACAATTAGTAAAAGAAACATAGTAAACAAAACCCTTAGTTTTATATTCCAAGTACCAAGTCCCATCTGCTTATCGTTTAAGGGGAGATATGATGCTGTGAATACTCCAAGACATAAACGCATATAAAGATGAATATTTTAATTTATCCTTAATTTTTAAAAAACATTCCTATTAGAAGATGATGGTTAAGCACCCATGAGACACAAGAATTAGTTTTTTCCCAGTGTTACATATTTAGCTTGGGTTGAGGCATTCTATTTTTGCAGATGTATGATTTGGGAGCAACACATTTGCCACTATTCATCAATTTACAGTCCATGTGTAAGGGCCACAGAATAGTTAAACTGAATCTATGCTAGATACTGTTCGCTGAGAAAAGACTGCACATTGTCCCTAATTTGGCAGGAATAAAATACCCTTGTTGAATAGCAATTCCAAAAGAGTGGTCACATACAATCTCCTCTATTTCAAGATGAGTGGATTGTGACAGTCACAGTATTCATTACTCTATGTCAGCCAAAAGTTTTGGAGATGATATTAAGTACTTCATAGCACATTAAGCTGATTAATTAAGATCAGCAAAAGACAGATTAGGTGCAAGTGAAGAGAGTAGTGCAAAATTTGCAGAGCCATTTATTTCACATTAGAGAGGGAATCATTTTGGAAAGCAGAGAAAAAAAAATCATTAAGTTATCATCAGACTCAAAATGATATTACAAATTCCAGAGAAATCACATCAAAATTTTCTAACAGGCAAAAAAACAAACTGCCTCTGTACTATCTAGAATGCGTCAAACTTGCAATTTCATGTCTTCAGAAGAGATGGTTGTCCAAGTATTGGGTGTAAATCAGATTTATATTGGTGGCTTGCCCGAACCAAGAAGTTGACCAATAATAGCAGTAACCTGCAAGCCAATTCATACAAATCAATAAAAATCATTTGGCATATAAAAGAATATGCAAATGCAACTAAACAAAAGCCAATGCCATTTAGTACTATTTTGGAATACAGAAACAACATCTCCTGTCAAATGGATAGATAACATGCAATGTTCGGTAGTGTTTTCACCTCCTGATATTGCTATTAGGGAGGGTTATTTTGTCAATGACGACTTCTTGTGCACTTTTTGGCTAGTACGTCATCTTATATGTATTTTAGTTGAAGCTACTAGTTTCTTGATGATGATAGCAATTCATTTGCATCATATTACCAGTCTAAATTACTACAAAATGGCAACCTCTTTTTGCCTTCTAGCAATAGGTACTCATGGGCCCAATTTTGCCAGAGTGGTTACTTGTGTGCAGATATCTGGTTTTTGCCAGTCTAGATTAGCTAGCCTGTCATTAGGCAAGTCTTTCAGGTTTCATTTAATGGCACCCCCAAATTTTGAATGATGTTTTTCCATATAGTTAATGCAGACTTAAAGTGTTTTTCACTAACAGTATCATTTGGGATGCTCTATTAAGAAATATTGTATTTGAGTACAGGTACTAATCCCAAACTTTTCTGCATCAGTGTAGAAGTAATTAATCTAACAATTTTGGTTAATTTTTCTACTACAAACATGATTTTATAATTTTGCTTAGGGATCCATGAAAGGTAGGTAACAAATATTTCTATTATGCTTTAATGCTTATTTTTTGTTAGTGGCAAATACAACACATTTTTTGGTTGAAGTGTTCTCTGTGTTGTTAACTTGGCACTTGGTTACATAGTAGTAAATTTCTTGGCCAACATGCTGATGTGATTGGGGGCTGCACTGAGGTCATCAAAATGTAATGTTCATCATTCTAAGTTTTACCCTTCTGTTCACTTTAATATTCCAATATGCATTTATGACTTTCATGATAGGCATTTATCAGGGAAAACATGATACTAATTGGTCTAGTAAATCGCATGTGTATTAAAAAATTTAAATTACAAAGCCAAACAAGAGAAAATGCTTCACTTTATACTTGAAAATATCATATTTTAAATCCTGTGATGACAATAAAATGGAAATACTTAGATGATTTATGATGATTATGTCATCAAATCTTACGTCTGCTTCAGGCTTTTTATCGCATTTCTAATCTCCAGATTTTCTCTAGTAGTCTGAATGTCCAATTAGTGGCTTCTCTGTGGCAGTGGTCTGCTTGAGGACTTATCAAGTAATTGATCACTCCCAACTTGAGATGTCACAACAAATCGATGATTATAATGCTTCAAAGAGATTTCTTCTTGTTTAAAGACTTCAAAAACAGGGAACTTGATTATTGAAGGAGCTCCTTGATGGATGGAAGAGCTAATCCTTTCACAAAGCCCTTCTATGCTAGCTTAACACTCTGACCTTTCAGCCTTTGTTTTAACTGTCAAATTTAAGCCTTCCAGTGCTACCATTCGACTCCTATCAGCTTCTCCTTTGTTAACTCATCAGGTATACTCTTTGTATTGTTTCAATCTTTCTGAACTACTAGGAATATTACCGATATTAATTGTGCATCATGTGTATAGGCCATAGTTACTAAACTCGGCAAGTTTTTCAGAGTCTGTGTCTGAGTCAGCTCAGCTTGGCAATTTTTTCTGGACTTGAGATTTTTTTCTAAATTCACAAATCTGAGAAAAAAACTCAGCTATGATGGCAAAAAGACAGAAAAACAGCATCAAATTTTATTTTATTTCCTAAACTGGCCTCATTTTTGCTATTCCACTAGCAAAGACAGCAGAGTGAAGGTGAAAAACCCAAATTTTTCCTAGCTTTCAAGAATCTAACAGACACCCAGCAGTTACATTTGAGGTAAAAAAACAATAACCAAAGGAAGGCTAATGCCACAAGGCACACCTGATTACAAAGGACCAAAGACAAAAGGAAAAGAAAAATTAGTCAGCAGAGTACAGGGATAAGGTCAAAGAAGATCAACAACGGAAGTTGAGACCAAAAGGGTAGACAACATTAAGAGGAATCTAAACCAATCTTGTACAAAGTTCCATGGCAATATGTCCCACCCCATGCAAAGAGTAATACCTTCAATAATCAAGAGCAAAGTTTCTTTGCACTTCCCTGTAATATACATTCTCTACGACAATCATCTAACCACTGGGCCTAGGACCAAACAAATGCTTCCGAAATTCTAACCAGCACAGGAAACATTCACCACGTTTGAGGCAACTCAAAGGCGTCAAGAGACAAAAGATTGGAACAGGACAGTGCTTGGGCTCTCTCACAATCTCAGTGAGATTTATAAGATGCACATAAAATAGCAAGAGGCCATGTGAACAAGCACAAAATGTCCTTGAGGTTTCTTTCTAAGGAAGAAAAGTTGACTAATAATTGTGATATGTAATTATACCCTTTGAAGGATAATATTAATATACCATCCATATACTCTATCAGAGAATAGCATCAACCATATTCAGTGTTGGTTTGAGCATTGCACCTATGTATGGCCACAAAACCAGAATGGGAGATAACATGACTTTAAGGATTTTCTAAAAGTAGCCACTAGCCCATATATAACCATTTGTCTATGGAAGGCATCTCCTAGCACAGCCACAATTTGAGAACCATGGAAATTAGAAGGGATATGTACCAGCATTATGTACTCTCTCTGGACTCTGACTCAATATGAAATATTAGCAAACACTACATATTCATTAGGAGGAAATAATTACAAATAAACAGCACGTTAAATGACAACAAAAGAACTTGTAGATGCTTCAAGACTGAATCTAACAACCACCCAGCAGTTACCTTGATGTGTTTTGTCACTTTCATGTGTAATTTAAGGTTGTAACGCTTACAGTATTAATTTTGGATTTGTATAATGTTAATTAATTGTGATATGTATGAAAAAAAAAACATTTTTCCAGTGAAAATTTGCATTTTCTTCAGGTTTTCTTTTTTGTCGAGTATTTGCTGAGTTTTTTCAGGTCAAAAATTGGCCTTGCCGAGTCTGCACCGAGTCCAAGTTTCTCTACAATGGTATAAGCATTGAATTGTTAAACCAATCTCAGCCATAATTAAACTCAACTAACAGATTACATCTACTAACCATTTCTATGCTATTCCCTTTAAATGCAAAATTTGCTCCAATTTTGCTCAATCAATCTGCAAGAACTGGAGGATAGCTCAATCCCACCAATAACTGATCTAGAAGAACCTTCAATGCCAAACAAAGAAATTATTTTAAATATAGAACAAAGGACTGACTTTTAGGGTGAAATTCAGGCATGAAAAAGAGTGACTAGAGTGAACAAGGAATGTCTCTACTACCCAAAAACAAAAGCCAACTCCAACAAGGGACTCTGAACTTTGGTCCTTTCAAGGTGGTGGAGGAATCCAGTCAGAAGAAGGATTCAAATGAAAGGTTTCCAATAAAATCTAATGATCAACAGCAGCCAAGAATATCAAGCTATGGCATAGCCAGATCAGTACTCAATTAAGAGGGATCAAGAGAAGTCCACCTTAAGGAAACAATTAGATAAGAAGCAGTTACAGTTTAAGTCTTCCAAACCACCACCCCACAGAAAAAGGACACCAGCATTGATCAAGCACTACTTTATTCTGGTAGTCTGTCTTCAATTAATGTCAAACTAGGGAAATCTCCTTAACTGGCATCCGCTGCCCACTGAAGAACATGTTTGCAGCATTTTGTTGGTCATACCTAATTGTTTGTTTGTTTCATGTTTCAGTTGGAATATAAATTATTTCTTTTTTTGAGAGGGAGGTTGGTAAAAAGGTATCTAATGTTGGTGAAATGCTTCAATGAAATCTTCATTGATTAGGGTTGTTTAAATACATAAGATGTTGCCCAATATGGCGTAACAACTTATAATAAGACAATAACAACTTGTCTTCTATAATTGGTGGAAATCACAACTAACTACTAACCCATGAATCCTACGTGAGTGATTGTAACCACTCAACTTATTATGATGCTAACAAACTATGATGATAATAATTTCCTAACATTCCCCCCTTATTACATCATAGTTTAGAGTTTCTTGGAGAGGAAATCTCGAAATGCCTCAAACTTAACACATGCAAGTGACTTGGTGAAGATGTCTGCACGTTGTTCCTGAGTAGGGCAAAATTGGAGCTGAATATTGTGTTGTTGAACATGTTCGCATATGAAATGGCACTGAACTTCAATGTGTTTGGTGCGCTCATGAAACACTAGATTACAAACAAGCTTCAAAACACCTTGATTGTCACAGTACATAGTTGTTGGTTTAGTTTGTGGTACTCCCATGCCTGCTAACATATGTTTCAACCATATCGCCTTGTAGATAGCTCCTCCTGTAATGCGATATTCTGCTTCTATGGAAGATCGAGCAACTGTTTGTTGTTTCTTACTTCCCCATGATATAGGTCTGGATCCTAGAAAGAATACATAACCAGAAGTGGATCTTCGATCATCAATGCATCCTGCATAATCTGCATCTATGTAGCCGGTTAAGAAGAACTGATCGCTCTTCTTATATTCCAGACCATACTCAATGGTACCACGTACATACCTTAATACCCGCTTTGCTGCCTTCCAATGACATACTTTCGGTTCTTGCATGAATCGTGAGAGGTAACTTACTGCAAAGTTGATATCTAGCCTAGTGTATGTTAGGTAAATGAGACTTCCAACCAACTATCAATAGAGAGTTGCATTCACCATTGGAGATGAGTCAAATCATGAGAGTTGTAGCCTTGGTTCCATAGGAGTCATCATGGGCTTACAATCATTCATGCGATATTTCTCAAGAAGTGTCTTGGCATATTTTATTTGTGAGACAAATATGTGGTGATGTGTCTGCCACACCTCCAATCCAAGACAATAGTGCAATAGTCCAAGATCGGTCATGTCAAATGAGTTTTTCAAGTCATCCTTTGTTGCAAGAATCATTTTCTCAAAACTACCTATGATGACCAAATCATCTACATATACAATGATGATCACAACATCCCCCCCTTGCTCTTTGTGGTACAGATTTGGATCATATGGACTTCTCTTGAAACCATGTTTTTCAAAATGTTCATCTATTTTTATATACCAGGCTCGAGGAGCCTGTTTGAGACCATAGAGAGATTTAATCAATTTACACACCTTTGTTTCTTGTCCAGGTGTAACAAATCCCTCTAGTTGAGTCATGTAGACTTCTTCCTTCAGGTCTCCATTGAGGAAGGCGCTTTTGACGTCCATCTGATGAATCCTCCATCTAAACTGTGCAACTAGAGCAAAGATCATTCTGATGGTCTTTATCTTAGCTGTAGGTGCAAATGTTTCTTCATAGTCGATGCCCTCCTTTTGTGCATAGCCCTTGGCTACAAGTCGCGCCTTGTATTTATCAATACTACCATCTGACTTATATTTGGTCTTGAAGATCCATTTGCATCCAATGGCCTTCTTCCCTGGTGGAAGATCAACAAGTTGCCAAGTCTTGTTCTTCATTAATGCTTGATATTCAATGTCCATAGCATCCTTCCAAGACTTAGATTGAAGAGCTTCTTGAATTGTGGATGGTTCAAAAGTTTGTACAACAATGCTCATCAAGGCCATATTTACCTCGTCACAAGCCATGTCCTCGGTCTATGGTAGATGTGTTTGGAACTCCATCTATCCCTAAAGCTCTTAATGTGCTAGTGTACCACTTGGGTATTTTTTGTGTGTGATGTGGTGGAGCAGATTGGTCTACATCACCATCATTATTGTCTTCATCATTGTTGCCTCCGAAAGCTTCCTCATTAGCATCTTCTTCATCTTCATCACTGTGAAGTATTGCTGGAATAGAATCAGATGAAGATTCCTATGGAGAAGATGAGAGTGGCTCATTCTTCTCATCAAAAATAACATCACGGCTAATATACAATTTCTTGGTAGCCGGATCAAATAATCTATAGGCTTTTGATTCATCACTGTAGCCTAATAGAATGCATTGATGAGACTTCTCATCCAATTTTTGTCTCCCTTTGGGATGTGCATATATGTTGTACAACCAAAAACATGAAGATGAGAGATTGATGGCTTGTATCTGGTCCATGCTTCTTCAAGAGTGATGTGATCAAGTGCTGTAGTGGGGGCATGGTTGAGCAAGTAAACCATAGTATGTACTGCTTCCCAAAAAGAAGGTGCAAGTTGAGAATCTTTCAACATGCAACGAACCATTTCCATGATGGTTCTATTTCTACGTTCAGCAACACCATTCTGGTGTGTAAGCAGTTGTCAATTGTCGACGAATGCCATGTTTCTTCAAGAAAGCAGAAAACTCATTGCTAGTAAACTCCCCCTCGATCTAAGCAAAGTACATGGATCCGATGACCTGTGAATGTCTCAACTTGAGCCTTAAACTCTTTGAAGTAGTAAAAGGCTTCATCCTTGTTATGCAAGAAAAATACCCACATTTTGCGAGTATGATCATCAACAAAGAGTTGAAAATATCAGGAGCCATTATAGCTCGGAGCCATGGGTCCGCAAAGATCGGTATGAACCAGATTGAGAGGCCCTTTGGCTCGAGATTTTGAAGAACCAAATGGAGCTCGATGTTGCTTTCTAGCTAAGCAACAAGGGAAAATTTGAGTAGACTTCTTCAAGGAAGGAAGACCTCGGACCATGTGCTTCTTTTGAAGTGCAATAAGATGGCCAAAACTCAAATGACCATATCATCAATGCCAGAGTGATGCAAAAATATCAGATTTGACAATTAATGCCTGATTGTCATGATGTACTGTATGAAGCTCAAACATTTTTCCTATTCCTTTACCATGTGCAACAATCATAGACTTTCTAGCCTTATCGCAAATGAGACATACCTTGGAGTCCTGTCATTTGTCAAACTCAACCTTCAAATTATGGTTGAGTAATTGGTTGATAGAGAGCAGATTCTTAGTGAGTCTTGGAACATACAAGACTTTTGTTATCTTGCATGTGTGTGACCCAAGTCGCAAATTGACATCACCTATGCCTTTGATGTCATAGGATGTGTCATCACCTAGGGAGACCTATCTTGTATAATTGGAACAGTCTAGAGTCTGGAACCAATCTTTTCGATCAGTCATATGTTTGGTTGCTCCAAAATCGACATACCAAACATCATTAGGATGACTTGGTTGATCATGAGCAGCATATACATACTCTTCTTCTCCTAAGTGGTCATCTTTGGCAACATTACCATGTTGTTGATGTGATGTCTTCCTTTTCCAATTTGAATTTCTCTTGTCAGTTGATGACTTCTTTTGCTATGGATGCTTTGCTTGAGGAGAGGATCCATTTGTGAAAGGATTGTGCCAACATTCCTTCAATGTGTGACCATTTTTGCCACAAAGTGCACACATCTTTTGCATGTGAGAATTGTTTCCTTGATGCTAGAAGTGTTGTCGAGGTCTTGTACCTCTTTTGATTGGTTGCTTCCCCTTTTTATTTGAAAGGAGAACATGATCCTCATCTTGTGATGTATGAGAGGATTCCATTTTTTGAAGTAGATTCACCAATTTTTCAAAAGTTGGTGTTTGCTTAGTGACATTTAGGGTTGTCACAAACACATTATACTTTGAGGGAAGAGATCTCAAAACAATGGGAACAAGTGTGTCATCAGACACCGTTTCTCCCAAGGCTTGTAGTGATGCATGTAGCTTTGCAACTCGTCTCAGGAATGACTCGAGCTTTTTGCCATGCTTCATTTTTGAACAATGAAATTGGACTTAATGGAACAAGATTTGGTTCCAATTCTTCGCCTCAAATACTGTCTAGAGCTTGTCCCATGCATCTTTGGATGTGGTTGAGTCACGAATGAATGGTTGAACTTCATTAGAGACGTTGAACATGATGATCAACCGAGCCTTCCTATCTACTTTGTCAAACTTTTGTTGTTCATCATCATCTATTTCAGGATGGGTAGTGGACCCATCTACAACTTCCCACACTTCCTCAAACTCAAGTTGAGTTTTGAGTTTAGTTTTCCAAGCAAAATAATTATTTCCCCACAATAGCTAGGAATTGGGTAACAAAAACTTTGGTGCACTACTAGCCATGTTCAATCTTCACAAAACTGGAAAATTTCAATTCCACTAGATTGGCCTCGAAAAGAACTTCCCAATGAGTATATATAAGCCTATACTTGGTAAAAAGTAAGAGCCTCAAATGACAAGAAATTGCCATCTCTTTGAGCAAATAAAAAATATGGGGAGATTGAAATCAAGTTCACGCCAATCTTGTTCAAATCAAAGAATATTCTAGTAAAAAATTCTGCTCAATCTTATCCTTCAAAAATATTTGCATATCAATGAAGCACTCCACCATCTTGCTTCACATTAACAAATCAATGTTAAAAGAACTTTTAAGAACAAATCAATGTCTTCCCACCATTCATGTGGGATTAGTGTGTTATTACCTTCAAATAGCAAACGCACCCAACCAACAAGATGACGTAAGTTGACTGATTTGACAGATGCTCTCCACCATTGAAACAAAATCTAACGGCTAAGGGTAGAAATCTATGATGTCTACGAAGCGAGGAGCAATATGTTTCTACTTTTGAATCTTTAATGCACTCTTTGCCTTATTAATGGACCAAAATGAAGTACAAAATTTGAAATGCAATCGAGACAACTACAACACCTTCCACGACAAAGACGAGTTCGAAGGCCCTAAGTTGCATGTGTAGTGGCACGAGCCTGCCCATCGTGATGTTCAAGCACGCAAACGTAAGGCCTTGCGTGTTAGCCCCTAGTAGGTTCCATGACATCGTTACAATCACGTGGGAGCCGAAGGGGTTGCCGCTCATGTTGCTTGTCCTTCTCAAAATGGAGATCTTAAAGTGGTATCATGTTGCTTATAATCACCAGGTGGATTAAGGTGTTGTCTATAATGGATGTACAACTACGCAAGTTATGCAGAGATCTTGCTCAACTAGAGTTGAGCATTTCCTTGCAACATGGACGTAGCCAGAAGTCCTACAAACTTGTCGCATGCAATCAAGTGTGGAGACATGGGCAAGTAGCAACTACCTCAACCTCTAATAAATTCGAGGCCCCTCGCTAGGGCTTCGATTGGCTCCGCCTCACCAATTGGTGGTTTAGTACCAACAATCCCATCTCTATCAAATAGAGGGAGATGTTCTAGAGGAAACCATAGAACAACCGCTTAGTGGCGCTGCCCCCCTCCCTCGTGTTGTCTCAAGGAAATGAACGTGAAACTGTAGAGGACCTGATGCCTAATGGAGGAGTGTGAGGAGGAAAGTTTGGTGTGGTTGTTGACGAAGATAGAGCAGATGTTGGCTCAATTCCAACAGCTCACGCAGGAGCTGGCTCACAACGAATATTTCATAGTTGGTGTCTATCACGCAGAAGTCCTGCAGTGGATCAGGTTGATGCTCCGCAACATCATATCATAGCCTCGGGCTCTAATAGTTCCATCTTTTATCTATTATCTCATGTATTGGAACGGAAGCAAAAATGACAAGAACAAATCTGAACTATTTATAGTTCACACATGCCACTGTTTATAAGTTCCTTAGTTTTCAGCATTGTTATAAAAAATGCTAGGCAAACAACTATCAAAATACTATTAAAGCTTTAACTTTCCTTAAGATAACAGTGGAGAGACTTATGGTGCAGTTATCTTTCATTTTGACAAAATTTGTGAGCTAAAAATACAAATTAACATTGTCTTGCATACAGTAGAATGAATGTTAACAAAAAACATCACTGCTAACATATTGTCTTTCTCAAAGGTTCAATACTCAACTTTCTTATTGGCAAACATGAGAGTGCATAATCTATATAATGGAAAAACAATACCTGCCAGTACTTCGCAACACATCGGTCAATACAACTGTTTTCTCCCATATTCAGCTCGGATTCTTTATACCTGAAAAATAAAAAGGCCTTAAGATTTCATAAATAACACTAAAAAATAATATCTTAATTATACTATAATCCTAGTATTATCCTAGACAAGTCTGCAATCTACATAAAAAGTGCCTGAGATAAACACAAGAGAGAAAAGATGTGTCTCAGCTTTCTAGAGCTAGAACTCTTAAATTATGTTGCAAAAAGAACTAATAGCATACTCAACTCATTTGGTTAGAATTTCACATTTTTAACTTGCCCAAAGAAACAGGCATATACTAAAGCCCCAAATGCTATTTTCTAATATTATGTGCACAGAACACTGCTGAAAAGAGAACTTTGAAAGCCTAAAAAGCATTCAAAAGTCTAATAACCCTGAAAACAGCTTTATTTCTAAAACATACGCTCCCTTTACAAAGATACCACCATCTTACCCAAAGTAGCAAACTACACAAGGGAGTACTAATTTTCAGTCCTGAAAAGCATATGCCTAAAGTGAAGCGGACTTGAGAATTAATTTCAATATGATTAAATTTGTTCGAATGTTATACACAAACACTCCAGTAAGTGGGCCATCGCATTCGGAAATCTGTGTTGCTAATGTTACCTCGTCACAAGCCTAAACACTCAATGCAAGTAGTATATTGCTCTAAGAAGATAGCATGTCAGCTTCCAGAGGTCCACTTATAACAACTGAGCAACACACGTTTAAGGCCAGACCTATGGGACTCTTACACCAAATATATCAGTGCCAAGTGTCAAAATAACTGACAAATCAAATAAGGCCCATCATATACTGACCAAAATCTACTACGTGTAACTTGAGTTGCCCAATCAAGTTTTGCCACATAATGCGGAAAATGAGAACTCACAACCCCCATCCATGCAGGAACAGGCCACATTAAACATGCCAAGAGTAAACTACCAAATCATTTAACTTATAACAGTCACGTTCAGCCGGTACCCCGACATTCACATTTGCAGCAAACTTAGGTACACTTTCCAACAACATTGCTGAGGGACATTGCATTTTGAGAGTGATGCAGCAGGCTCTCAAGGCCGGATCGAATAGAGTGATAGTGAAGTCAGACTCTCAGTTACTGATCAACTACCTTAAATCCCCATTGAGAATCAGGAATGCCAGTCGGAGAATTCAAAGGATTGTATAAATACAAAGCAGTTTTGCGGAGGTGACATACACAGATGTACCAAGAGAAAAGAATAAGGCAGTTGATGGTATGGCAAACTGGGCTTTGGACAATGGAGACCTCATTTGCTATGGGAACCCTCCTAAGTGGTGGGCACAGGAAATAAGGGAAGAGCTTCTGCATATTCAATATATTGATGATAAAATTCCTAGTAATGTGTAGAGATTCAGTGTTTTGTGACACCTTTTTATTGATAGGGATTTTGGTTCTTAGTACAATGGTTGAGATAGATAAAATTGATGTATCCAATGTCAAAACATGGGTGAAAAGCCTGATGGCCTGGAAAGGCCAAATATGTAATATGATTTGATGATCAATATAATATAATCACTCTTTTCCCATTCACATTCAGCCTATAACTTTCACTACATCAAAATGGCCAGTTGATGCTACCACAAAGAGCCGACAACTTGCCTCTGAATAAGCAATTTCGATGCCATTGAACTTCTATCACTTCAAAACCAAATAATTGAATTTTAAAAGATAAATTTTCCAAATGAAGTTTCATAAATGCAATTCACAAATATTCTCGGCATTTCTCTTGCTTTGTGCTAGATTAGGCAAGACCTAGATAATTACCATGGTCCGTAGTTCATAGTTGAAAGATTTTTTTTTTTAATTTACATGGTGGAATCGGTAGCCACCACGAATCCAGGCAGGCTTTTATGGCCACCACAGTATTCTGCCGCCACACAATTCTTTGCGCAGTCCGCCCCTATAACCACCATGCCACAATCATACTTTAAGAGTCATACTTGAAATATTAAGAGTTCATAGTTGAAAGATTAAGAGTCATACTTTAGGAGTCCAAATACCTCTTTTATATCTTCAACAAGTGCGTATGTTTGAAATTCTCATTCTGAGACAATTTGCGTTCCACATGGCACATCCTATAAACCAACGTGTCTTGACAATGTCTTGCATTGTACTTTGTTAGCAAATTAAAAGCAAGAAAGCTAAACAACAATAAACAGTACCCGAGATTTTATGTGGAAAACCCTGCAATGTGCAAGGAAAAACCACAGGGCAAAAGGCAGCTTTTCTCTTCTATTATTCTCAGCAAGCTTTCATACTGTTAGGATCCCATCCTAACGTTATTTTGTTATTCTCACTGGCTTATGTAATAACCCACTTCCAATTTGCGGGATTCTATTATAATGTTATTTTGTAATACTTTGTAATGTATGTGGCAAGTTAGCCAAGTGGTGACATCTCATGTAACCATTATCAAGATTGTAACCGATGTTTGGTAGAAGATTCTAGCTCGAGTGGCATTTTGCATGTAAGCCAACTCTTGAGCCTTTAGGTAAGGTTGCATGTAGCTTTCTCTTTAAAAGACATGAAGCCATGTATGAATGTATCTTTTTGCAAGTTAATGAAATATTGAAGGAGGTTGCCCCCTCGAAGAGGCTTGCGATTCTGAGTTATTTGTGAGATTGTTTCAATTTTGTAATTACTTTATGCATAGTGTTATTTTGTTATTTGATGCATTTTGGTTATATTCAAAAAGAAATAAAAACTTCGCAGCAGTACCTTAGCGCAACAGAAATCAAATAACGAAGACGAAGTAGAAGCACAAGCGATCAATGCAAAAAGGGCACTTCACGACATAAGAACAAGAGAGACTGAAGTGAAAGGGAAAACTCCGAAAACGCATTTCGCATCTTAAGTGCTCATCAGTTCGGCTGATGACCAAACATTACAATCCATCTTGTTTATATAGATTTTTTAGGCCAGTGGGTGCCCTAGCCGACATGCCACGTGGCGAGAATAAAGAAAAACGGACCGTTACCTTGGGATATGCCAAAAAATGCAGTGATTATTAAAGAGATATGCCATGTGGCAAGAATAAAGAAAAACGGACCGTTACCTTGGGATATGCCAAAAACGGACCCGGTTGTCTTAAAGAGATCTTCTGGAATATTTTTTGGAGCAGTGCAGGCCGGTGTCGAAACTCTACCTGGGCAAAGAGTGGAAATAAGAAACGGGACGGGTAGCCCCAGGCTCTCAACCTGTGAAAAAACTGATGCTTCATCTTTTTGAATCCTTCATCATCCGCCTCTCTGACCAGAAACCTATTGAGTTCGCTGACTATAAAGGCTTTTTTCTGGTGGGGTGGATGGAATGAACAGAAAGGGATATATTGATACACATTCATTGGTTTCTGGTACAGTTTAGTACCCAAACGACCTGGAACAGTCATGGAGGGTGGTTTCAGTATTTTGTGTAAGTGAGCTTTATTTTAATAGTAGATTCCTAACAAGTGGTATCAAAGCGCTTTCCAGGGTCGAGTTTTGCTGCGACTACGACAATTCTTGCTCAGCCATTTTCGCCTGTTAGGTATAATTTTCGTGCGTTTTTCATTTTATTTTCATTTATTTAAAAAACAAAAAAAAATCCGCAAAAAAACCAAAAAAGCCATAAAAAAAATAGTCTTTTTTTAGTAGTTGAGTAGGCTAGAAACCCTGTGTCGGGGGTTTTCAAATATCGAGAAGGGACTGTCATTATTGGCTAAGCTAGATAGCCCATAAAGATACTCCTCTACCTAGCGCACCCTAGTTCTGGGCTGCAAGCGTCCCTCGAACAGCGGCTCAGGCGGAGCCCACAGGTACGTCCACTTCCCCGCTCCCCCAAGTCCCAGTCGGCCCTGCCATCCTGCAAAAAAACATCTCCCTGTTCTGCTAAACCTGCGTTCACGAACCCCAAAAGTGAGCATACGGAGAAGGACTTCCCTATCACAGAAGAACAAACTTGCATGCACCAAACAGTCAGGACAGAGTCTGCAAGTGTCTATCACAGTATGAAATATTCCAGTAACAGTCGGGTAAGTGACAATAACAGTTGGGACAGTGACAATAACAGTCGGGCCAGTGGCAGTACCAGTCAAGTCGACAAGGACAATAACAGTCAGAACTGTCAGAAATCACAGGTGGTCAGGGTCAGAAACATAACCATCAGTGTCAGTAACTGCATAGTACAGAGGATCCCAGCATCAGTGACGTGCACAATGTCAGTAACTGCAATACAAGTGACAGGGGCAGAGAAACAGTGGTCAGTCGACAGAACGCACACATCAGAAATAGTTGATCCAGTACCCAACTTTTAAACCGTAGCTCCAAATCAAAAACCGACCACACCAGTAGACTCGTCAAAACAGAGGATAAAAAAAAATCAGGCCACTCGCTTGGGCCCTAGTGAGTATGATGATTTTATAGGACAACTAACAAAGTTGCGACAAACTTCAACAGTTCGATATTACCAAATACAATTTCATTTAAGTCTTTTGGTTCTTAATCCCTTCACAACTAGAGAGAAGATTTCATTGAAGTTTATACCTGACTTCTGCACATAACCTTTTACCACCAAGCGAGCTTTATATCGTTCCAAAAGCCCATCACTGTTCTTCTTTTCTTTGTACACCCACTTGTTACCAACAGCCTTTATTCCAAGTGGAAGATCCACAAGTTCCCACGTTTCATTCTTCCATAGTGATTCCATCTCCTCATCCATGGCTTTCCTCCACTTATCTGCATTCTCAGATTCTACAACTTCCTAAAACAAGCTAGGCTCACCATCATCAGTTAACAAAGCAAAAGAGGACTGAAAATCAGGAGAATACCTATCCCGATGTTTTTGTGAACGTGTAGATCTTTGTGGCTCTTGATCTTGTGACTGTTCAGGCTGCTGAACTTGCTGATCCACATGCTGATCAAAAACTTCAGCAACCTTATCTTCATTTTCAGCTTTGTTCATATCTACTTCAATAGGTACAACTTCAGGTGTTTGTTGTACCTCCTTCCTTTGCATGGATTTTTAATTAAAAATAACATCTCGGCTATTAATTACCTTGTGCGCAGTAGGATCCCATAGTCTATATCCTTTAACTATCTCTCCATAGCCGAGAAAAACACATTTCCTTGACTTTGGGTCAAGTTTGGAGCTGTTTTCTTTTGGCACATGGGCAAATGCATCACAACCAAAGGTACGCAAATGAGAGTAATTAATTGGCTTACCACACCAAACCTCCTCCGGAATTTGTCCATCCAACGCAGATGTAGGTGACCTGTTAATAAGGTAAGCAACTATATTAACAGCCTTTGCCCAAAACCTTTTCTCCAACCCAGATGTGTTGAGCATGCTTCTTACATGTTCCATGATTGTGCGATTCATCCGCTCAGCCAAACCATTTTGTTGTGGAGTATATGGAACAGTATTATGGTGCTTAAGCTCTTCCTGCGTACAAAATTGATCAAACTCCTTGGAGCAATATTCACCCCCATTATCTGACCTGAGGCATAAAATAGGCTTGCCCAAAATTTTCTCTACTTTTGCCTTGAACTCTTTGAATTTTTCCAAAGCTTCCGACTTTTTTGTTAGAAAATAAACCCACACTCTTCTAGAATAATCATCTATAAAAGTCAAGAAATATCTAGTACCTTTTAAGGACTGAGTGGGGACCGGTCCAAATATATTAGAATGTATAAGCTGCAAAAAATCAGAACTCTTACCAGGATTTGCAGTAAATCGAACCCTCTTATGTTTGCCAAAAATACAGTGCTCACACAAGTCTAAATTGCAAGACTTAATCCCAGACAGCATACCTCAGTCATGCAGAATTTTCAATCCCTTTTCACTCATAAGCCCTAGGCGTTGATGCCATAGCATTACTACATCTTGAGCATTGCCTGAAGTTGTTGTTGTTGCATGGTTTGTTACCATATCACCACACAAACGATATAGGGTCCCATAAGGTTCTCCTTTTGTTACTACTAGGCATCCTTTGGTAATTTTGCAATAATTGTTACCAAAAGTAGTACAATACCCAAGCTTGTCCATCATCTTGATTGAAAGCAAATTCTTCCGCAAAGCAAGCACATGTTATACATCACATAACATCCTTTCTCTACCATCGTCCATCCTGATCCTTATGTCCCCTCTTCCCACAATTTCTAAAGGATGATCATCACCCAAATAGACCATCCCTCCATTATAGGACTAATATTTGACAAACTAGTCTCTATGTGGGGATATGTGGAAAGATGCACCTGAGTCCAAAACCCAGGCATATAAAATAGATCTGTTGCTACTAGTACAAAAAGCCTCACATGTTACCATCTCTACTGCATCTCCAGTATTGGCCTCAGCTGATGGTTGATTTTGCTTTTCACCATTCTTCTCCTTTTTCAGATGCCAATAGTCCTTCTTCGAGTGCCCTAGCTTCCCACAATGCCAACATCTCCCTTTCAACTTGCATCCTTTTGACTTAGACCTATACTGTGATCTACCTTGTTGACTCCTTTCGTTAGATTGACCTCTCACAGCTAAGACTTCATTAGTTGAGGGTTCCAGAGACGATTTTTGCCTCAACTCTTCTACCAACAAAGCAACTACGACATCATCAACTCTTAGAGCTCCAAATGTTGCATTGTTGATGGTCATCACCAAATGATCCCAAGTGTCCTAAAGAGAACAAAGTAGGGTGATTGATTTATCTTCATCCTCCATCTTCACATCAACAGAGACCAGCTTACTAATTAGAGTATTAAACTCATTCAGATGATCTACCCCATATGAACCCTCCATCCTCAGGATATAAAGTTGTTTTTTCAAGAAGACCTTATTTGTTGCTGATTTAGTCTCATATAACTTCTCAAGCTTTTAGAAGAGGGCTCCTGTGGTCGTTTGATCAACAACATTGAACAAGACAGAGTCTGCTAGGCAGAGATGAATTGTAGACATCGCCTTCCTGTCCAGCTTTATCCACTCCGCATCTAACATGCTGTCAGGTTTACCTGCGAGCCCTTCCAAGGCTAGGGCTTGGTCGTTCTGAACCAACAAATCCTCCACCTTCATCTTCCATAAGGCGAAGTTCTTACCATTAAACTTCTCAAACTCGAACTTGGTTACACCTCCTGTCATTTTTGCAACTCCCACTCGCAAAAAACCTTGACCAACGAGTTTTCAAATAACCTCGCTCTGATACCAGATGCTAGGAAATTAAAAGCAAGCAAGCTAAACAACAATAAACAGTACACGAGATTTCACGTGGAAAACCCTGCAGTGTGCAAGGAAAAACCACGGGGAAAAAGGCAACTTTTCTCTTTCATTATTCTCAGCAAACTTTCATACATTCGCATTGTCATAATGCAAGGGGCATTCTCCTTTTTATAGAAATACAAAGCAAGATTCCCAAAAAGTCGTGGCACATTCCAGATAAAAATGTTTTATTAAAAAAAAACTCACTTTAAAAGCAAAAGCAGCTTTAAAATCTGCACCACTCTACTGAAGAACATCGGAGAACTCGATATTGACTTCACCTCCTAACATGCTTCTAGTCCAAAGGATGTATTACTATTTCAAAGGTCATAATAAACTATATCCCAAAAGAAAAAAAGCACAAAGGCACACCCTTTGTGAACATTATGATGCAAAAATGGTAAATGCAAATTCAAAACCAATACCAAAACATGGAAAAGACCATGGAAGACTGGGGAACGGGCTTATAGTTTGACACCCAAAATTGGCACTTTTACCGAGGTCATATTGTGTCACCATAGCTCATTAAAATTTATAGCTAACATGTTTGTAATGTTGTCTTATTGCATCTTTAGTTTCGATGTCCTTTGATCATGATAAATGTTATTTTAAACTGTTTTTTTTTTAAGTGTCAATATTTCATACAAAACCAGTTGGACCATTTCTTTAAGATACATGTCCCCAAAAGTTTTGCATCCATCCACCAAAATTACATATTTCATATAATATCCTATATAACTCCATGTTAGTGCCATGCTGGAATCCCAAAATTAAGGTTTAATTAGAGAGGATATTACAACATTATACATACCTTTTTGAGATCTCTTGTTATGTATAATATGCTGTATAATAAAAGTTTTCTCACAATAACATATGCCAATATGTATGATTAGTGTATCTATTTGTTTAATCTATTGATATCTTTTGTTCAAATAAACACTAAAAAGTATTCAAGAATCAGGGTATACCTAAGGTGCTACCGCAACTATTGGCCACCCATTCAAATTTAGGTCTCTCTCCCCTAATTTCCTTTCTGGAGCAATACCAATTTCAAGGGGATATTTCAAATAACCAGGCATAGCTATACCTTATACCTCAAGATGCCAAAATCCAAACAACAATTAAACCACCCAAAACAACAATAACCACCATAGCGACCCTTGAAAATGCTGTTAAAAAACAAGAACAACGATGATAATAGCAAGAGCTATTACTACAAAAGGCCCCATCCAAGAGATCAATGAATGAAATAAGACCAAAACATACCCAGTTACAATAATAAGTAAAATGTGCAAGGATAAATAAAGAGACCAAACCTTAGAACTCTTCTCAACGATTAGAAGATTTGTGTACTGAGTTTCATGTGACAAGTTACAAGAAGCTGTTTGTAAATTATATCCTAAACAAAGCACTTATAAAATATTTGTATCCCATCATCTCAAATAACTAATGAACCTTTTCATAGACTCCTTTGAGGAAAACATGATTTTCAAATCAAATCTTAAAAGCAATTACCACCAAGAAAACTCAGTTGGTAAAAACAACCTTGACTACAAAATTGGGCACTCAAAATTCTTTCTAATGCTTTTTAGGCTCACCAATGCCCCCCATAACCTCAAAAGGATTGATGAACAACATCTTTTAAGCATAACTTTGAAACGTTATCATCATAGGCACATGTTATCCATATAGCTCTTCAATACCAACTAGGAAACGTTAAACAAAATTTTCTAGAATATGGCAACATAATGATGAACACATTGTGTGCACACATTCGCACGTATACATTCCTACACTTAAACATTCATTCATTATTATGCAGACATGTCAATTTGTCGACCTACAGGCTTGACTAAGACAACACACAACGAAATCCTATAACATCTAAAAGTATAACAAAAGCTCCTAAAACATTTACTATCAACACATTTGACAAATGCCATGACACAGTTGCACTGTCCTAAAACAAGGAGTGGTGGTCTCCAAAGATTTAGGACATTAGAAAACATATGCAAATGTGTGAGCATTATAGGCAGATCCTGAATCAACAAAGTAAAAAAACAACACTCCAACCAAGAAACCTCAGAACAAGTTTAAAAAAAAAATTATATTGACATACCACCCATAAAACCAAAAAAGGCAAATATGTGCAAACTATATTTAGAAATAAAAGTTACCCCAATCAGAAAAACAAAATTCTATAACATCCAAAATAATAACAAAAGCTCCTACAAGTATACATTTGATGGACACCATGAAACAGTTGTACTATCCTAGAATAACAAAGTAGCAGCCTACAAAGATTTAAAACATTAGAAAACTTATGCAAATGTGTAACCACTAAGGGCAGATACTAAATCAATAATGTTGAAAAAATACCTTAACCGAGAAACCCAACAACAAGAAAGATGTTTGTGTTACCATCCATCAAAAGAGAAATATCAAATATGTGTTCAATAAATTTGGCAATAAAAATAACCCCAAACAGACAGGCATGCAAAAAGAGGACATACAATAATTACTTGTTGCAACATCTAGACTAAAACATTCTAGACTAAATGGACAAAGTCTATCTACAAGCATTGCCAATAAAAGGATTTTAGGACTATCTGCAAGATAATGAACACCAATTAAAGTGATACGGGAACTGAGTAGATCAGGAAGCAAAACCCAGCCTTTAAAGAAAACTCACCGTATACAAGTCTTTCTAAAGGAATACGATTATGGTGTGGATCAGGCTCTTGCTTCATCAGGAGTTTATTGACTGGATTTTCAAACTAACAGAAAGAAGTTGACATTTTCAATTCCCATTTATAACAACCTCGCATGTGACATCGTCTATGTTTATTTTTATTTTTTTCAATTGGTTATATGGGATTGAAACAGGCCCCACCTATATTACATGTGACCACAGAGTGGTATTACAACAGCATTTTTGGTATTTATGTATGTATCACCTGACAAGATTCGAACGTGGATCTCCTCCTTGAAAATCAAGGTATTTAACCAGTTGAGCTCATGCCATTTGATATATGACATGATCTATGTTACCATTATAAATATTTATGAAATAATTATTTCTCAGGAATAAAAACCAACGAGAATATTTTTTGAAATTTTACTTAATTCCCCTGCTGGTGTTTACCAACTTGTCAGCCCTATAGAAACTATAAATGCTTGACAAAAACACTTTGTTTTTCCGGTAGTCCCTTCAATTTTCTCCATCATAGTCAACAAAAGGAATTTCACAGAAGCGAACTTACCTTTTGATCTATGTTGCTGCTTCACTGAATGTAAAGGTGTGACGTCAGAAAGCTGTGTGTTGTACTGATATACTATAAAAGTGCTGAAGTCAGAATTAAGGACCGTAACATTAAGGTAAGACTCAAACACCTGTTTCACTGTTCAGCCATAATAACCACATATTTGACTATGCAAATGCTTAATTAACTGTAAACAATGCTGTTTCATTTTTATTGATTGTCGTGTTCTCTTCTTTTATGTCCACCGACTGCAATAAATGTTGTAGAATTACGTCGTACTGCTTTTTAAATTTTTGTGCTAAATATTGAATATCATAAACAATGCCTTTGGGACATTATTCCCTTCATGCCACATTCTGCAGGCCATTATCACCTTCAGACAAAAAGCACGAGTGATTGGATGCCCTTGGGCATAATTGTTCGTTTTCTAACAATTCCCCCATCAATTGCAAATGTTTTTAATTTTTCCCATTAACAGAAGTGTTTGGAAGAGGTCGGTCTGTAACATGCAAACTAAAAAAGTCAACTGTTTTTATTTTCCAACTGTGTACCAGTTGCATACAAAGTTTGGACATAAAGCTGTGTAGGCCTTCACAACATTTTTTTCTTCTTGAAAATCATCTAAAGGAAAGAGATACTGTAGATATGACTGGACATTTTGTTCTAATGGAGTTAAGATACAGGTATCACATCTACAATGTTATCCCCCTCATGTGAGGGTTAACAGCCTCCAATGCAGATTTCCATTTTTTAATTGATTTACAACAACAGTATCAGCCTTGGTGGCACTTCCTGATAATTTACAGTCATAAGACTCTACAGACCTGTATCTTTTTAATTAGAAAGAGATTTAGTTAACCAATCTTTTCTAGCCATCCTGCAAGAATTTCCAATGCTTATTTTATGTTTGTCATAACTGCCATAAAATCCCTTCACTACTGCTAACACTATCATCTTTCCTCTTCTATTAAATAATCACACAAAAATCATGAATGATGTATGGAGTAGACCGATGCTAACTGTAACCTTAGAAAAATTCAAAGAATTTTTTCAATGTAAGTTAAAAGTAATTATGTTGGGCTTGGAGGCCTTACATAGTTAGTTAAAAATAAGACATTTCAACAAGTTTCACCAACCATTCTAACTTGAACAATTGAGAGGTGCATTTTAAACCAGAAAGGGTGATGGCCATCCCCTTCATGAATGAACCCTTTACGCCTGCTTAACCTACAAGTTTTGTGCATCTCTTGCAAGATTTGAAAGCCAATTAATGATGAATTCTAGAATAACCAAATAGAACTAGTTGCTATAAAAGATTTGACATGCAGCAATAGATCAGCAATCAAGTTTACCTTATCCAAAAAAAATACGCTACTACTGCAATGTGTAAACCATTTAATTCTAAATATTTCAGTCTAGCTATTCCCAGAAATTGCTTACCTCCTTTCAATGCATTTGTCAAAGCAAGTTTGAGTAAGCCTGCATCAAAGAACCAAAAAAAGTAGTCTTATGACTCAACAACTGACCCATCCATGCCAACTACAATAATTACTAACAGATTTGTTCAGAATTCACATCAATCCACACAATGAAGAAATGTCTAACGTATTGAACATCTTTAAAAGAAATTCCAAAACAGGTGGAGGATGTAGTTTCACACAAACTCATCTGTTTCTTGGCATTGTAATTGCAGAAACAACAGACTTCAGACATGCTTGGCCCACACAATATTTTTAATAGGATATTATGCCCATATTATTAAAATCTTGTTTTATGCTTGGCCCCAAGAAATAACAAAAGCCAAGAAAATTTTATTGATGTCCATGGATGGCCAAAGTATGCCAAAGGGACCCATCAGAAATAAAACTTTACTGTAGCAAACAAGAAAGCACTAACAAGATAAACTAGAAGAAACTACACTGAAGTACACCTACTGAACCGCACCAAATCAGAGTCATCAGGTAGACCAAGAAATGTGTAAACCCTAAAAGTGATCTGAAATGGATCAAGATAAATCAAGATATACAGCGTTAAGATCACAAGGAGGTAGATGCATGGAGTATCTACAACTGTAAGAAGTGCTTCCCCATGAGAACCCGATAACATGCAAGGAATACTGTTTTGAATGCAAATATGCAGTGCTTATACAAACCACTGCTGTTTTATACAAATCCACAGTCTCTCACTGAACATTTCCAAAATCTCATTTTGTTATATATTTAATGATTTTATCAGCTAGCATGCAAATAGGGTTTCCAAAGGTTGAATCCATGCTTGCCAAGCAAGAGAACATAGAAGGGAGGACTAAGACATGGAAGATGGAAGGTTAGAATACGAAAAGTCATCATGAATACAAAAATTCATTGTTTTGCAATTCTGAAGGATTCTCTTGGCAAATTGGAGCACGTTTTTTGAGCATGGAAGGCAGTATAAGGGTTATCGCATATACCATGAGCAAAGTCTATAGTTATTTGCACCTCAGCTAAGCCCTTTCCTTTTCCCATGAACTTTTTCAATCCCATGAGTTTTTCCAAGTATGTGTGTTTAGGTTTGCTCTTCTCATTTTTTCTTCTGTTCTTTCACTTTGTACAATTGTTTGAAAACTCTCACTTGTCAAATGGTCAAAATTCTGCAGTTTCGAGCCAGGTTTTCGTTAATTTCAGCCATAGGCAATAGATTCAGTTTGTCATTCATTATAAGACTTTTTTAGAACATGTGAACCCCTTTATGAGACAGGCATCTATTGTAATTGACCTTTGGGTTGGATTTATTTGGCCCATTCAGAAGATTTTATTACTGCTTTATTATAATGGCTGGGACCTGCTTTTCTATTCCTCACCAACTCACATCACACTAGTTCCAAAGTTACCGTATGCAATCCTCTTGCTCGGATACCCATGTCTGCATATCAGATATGAATACGGATACGACACTTACCAGATACCATAGTCAAAATATCTGAAGACATGGGTACCATGTCCAAACATACCTAAATACATGCCCCTATTTGGTGTATATCTAATACGTCTGGATATGGCCTGGACACATCTAGAGCTCTATCCACGACATGAGATTAAAATGCAGAAAACAATGACAATCATCTTCTTAATTAATGAAAACATCCTGTTCAAACAGATATGTGTATTAGTTTTTATGTTGTATGTTTTTTATTTAAATTTATATAATAGATATGCTTTTTATAATGCCATATATAGTTGTATCCATATTAGAGGATCTAGAGAATTTGTTGTAGCTGTATCCAATACGGCCCATTTCCATGCAACATAGTTGGTTCATTTCAATCATCTAATTCTCACTTGTTTATTCATTCCTATTTAGAAAATTGTTCCTTATGTCGATCAGCACTTAGGGCTTGTCTACATTACCAAGGAGTAGCAGGAGCCTCCAACATAACAAGAAGACTGTGACATCTCGATTTGTCTCTTGAAGGAGTCATCTTAAGACCAATGACTCTGCCTTTGACTTGGATAAGTGCTTAAAGAGCTCACCAAGAAAAAGTTGCCAAATCTAGGTAGTTTTTTACAGGTTGTCCTGATCTGCTGCACTTGGTGATCGGTGATGACTTGAGGAGCAAGTGATTCAAAGGACAACCTATAACTCTTACCCATTATTACAGATTGCTCCCTTCACTTTCCTCAAAATCTATTCTATCTTCTACTTCCCTCTTCTTGAAGCCATCACCCTCTTCATAGTGTAAAATCCATCTTGATTACATTCCCACTTTTATGCATCATGTGCCATATGCCATGTGTCTGAAGTGTTGAAGACAAATGCATACCCTAGCATATAAATACTTAAGAGTGTTGGCAGCTCAAAGGTAGAGCACCTATAGTGCTTGCTAGGTCATTGGTTTGAGTTCTAGCTAGTTCATGTTTTGGAGTCTTGGCAAAGATCCATTAAGACAGCAAAGATCTGTTACTGGACCCAATTTTGATACAAGAACTGCACCAGTTTGAAAAGTTTAAGCGGATCAGAGGTCCTTCATCCATAGGTCAATCAAACTAAAAGGTTTAAGTATATAATGGGTCCGTCAAGTGCTTAGGGCAAATCTTGTGAACATTAATCAGCACGACTGTCAACTGAGAGGAAGTCCAATTGTATGGGCATTAAATTGGAGATAAGTTCCCAAGATGTTTCAGCCAAGTTGATCAAAGTCTGCCATCTAAACTCGGCCCAATCTCCAGAGAAGGCTGGGTCCTTTACTACACTACACTGGGCTTTCAGATTAAGGAACAGGAAAGGAATCAGGAAATTGCTGAAAGAAATAAATAACTGAAAGAAATGGGAAATGTAGATAGTTCCAAGGGGAAGAACAGGCAGCACAATTACTAACTCCTACTTGAACCAGCAGCAATCAATATTATGAATATTACAGAAACTAAAACTAAACCCACCCTGATATGTATCCTTCAACAATTCTAGACTTCGTTCTTAATCACACACTTAAATCCAGATTGCAGAATTTACTGTATGCAAATGAAGAAACAGAATTAACAGAAATAATCATAGAAGGCATCATACACAAAAAAGGAGTTAAGAATCAGAACCATGAGTCTTAATATTGAAACAGAATCCAAGTACAGTAGCTCTTTAGCAAGATGTTCCCCCCCTATTACATTACATTGAGCCACCTTTTATAGAGGAAAATTTCCTTGATTACATTAATGTCCAACCCCCTAAATTGTCGGGGCAGTTAAGATTTGACCCCTGTCAGTTGTCAGAGAATCCATGGTACTCTGCCCACTCGTGCTTACAGAAGCTCCGGACAATTTCTGCCACTCATTCGTGTTCACAGCAGGCGCAGTAGCTGGGTCCTCATGTCTCATTAATGTGGTTGGTGCAGCTTGCCCTTTGGAGCTTTTCCGGGATCTGACAGGGCGTCCTGAAGGGGCGGGCCGGAGACTTAGATTCGTGCGCCATTGATGCGCCTTAGATGTCCACCTACCACCTTTTCCTACTGTATTCTGAAGCTAGAAAAGCTTGTCGGAGGTAGCTGGAGTTGAGCCCGGGGTTTGAATTTGAAATTCTGCTAAGTTCCACATGGACTCCGAAGATCGCTCATGCTTGACCCGAAACTGAGGTTCGCTGCAAAAGGAGAGCGAGACTGAGGGTCGCATGAGAGTGGGGCGAAGTTGAGCTCGCCGCCCTTTACTGCTAAGGTTCGCTCAAAGCTGTACTTCGCTCAAGCTTCTGAGCGATGCTAAGGTTCGCTGGGGATTTGAGCGAACTCGAGAAATTCTGTTTTGAGCGAACCTGAGGGCTAGCTGACCCGAAGCCGAGGTTCGCAAGAGAAGAGGAGCGATGCTGAGGATCGCTGCCTGTAGAAGCGAAGCTGGGGAAACCTTCATGCCTTAGCCGATTTTTTGCTATCTTCGAAGCATGCTGCTAATTGCTGGAAATCGTCCCTAAGATAGGGTTCGCTAGAGAATTGGCCCGAAATTGGGCGCGCCGAAGTTGCGGTTCGCTCAGTCTGGGTGCCGAACCTGGGATTAAGCATGCCTTAGCTATTCTTCCATTGCTTGAGCTGCGGTTCGCTCGAGGATCCTGGCGAGGCTGAGGTTCGCTGTTTTCTGAGGCGAACTCAATTTTGGAGCCTGATGACCCCAAAACCTGCAATTGAAAATATCGCTGCCTAGGTTTGTCGTGCTTGCTACCCGAAACTGGGGTTCATTGGGGATTCGAGCAAAGCCGATCTTGGAGGAGAGAAAGAGAGGAGAGAGAATCTAAGCACAGAAACAGTTCAACACTTTTTCAAAATTTTACCCCTTAGACAAAATGTGGCAAAATTGACAACAGGATCAAAGCTAATCAAAGGGGAGAGAAGCTCGCTATTTAAGTGAAAGAGTCATGGAACTCGCAGCAGATCAAAGGTCTGTTATAACAAGCAGAAGTATGCAATTGTCAGTTGCCATATAGGTAGCTCATGCCCAATTAAAATATGAATGGTCTGATCAACAAAAGATCAAAGGCTCGAAAAATCAAATAGCAAATTGCAATCTTGGAGGTGATCAGAGGTCTGATCACACAAATATACCAACCACTTGAAAGTTCGTGAATGGGCTCAGGGGGCTAACCTTCCAAATAATTCAAAGCCAATCAGCATCAATTGAACCATTAGAGGATCAATTGCCCAAACAACCCCAAAGGATCAAACCTAATCAAAGGGGAGGGAAGCTTACTATTCAAGTGAAAGAGTCATAGGACCATAGCTAATCAAAGATCTGTTATAACGAGCGGAAGCATGCAATTTCTGGTCATAGTTGCCATTGCAAGTGAGAATGCAGAATGTGGCAAATATAAATACCTATTCTACTAGATTCTCAAAATTAAATGGGAATAATTAGTGTTTGGAATAAGATATCATTTCTGAATACCTGGATCTGGCTAATATTGTCCCTGAAAAATAAGGTAGACCAGTTGTTGAGGTCCATGATTTTGATAAGGGTTAAAAAAAAAGTTTCAATTGCTGCTGAAGTTATCTGTCGTAGATGAACTGATTCCAGAATACCCCCAATCTCGATCAGGCTTTAAAATTCTAAACAGATATTGGAAACAACTGTCAGTCATCCATGAGAAGACATGCTCAATAATGAAGAACCTTCTCTTTTCATCTCAGTTGCAAGAAGGTGGATGCATTTCGAAATATTTGCCACATTTAAAGGATTTACAAGATCATTAACAACCGTTCAAAAAATAGTTGAAGACAAAGACACTATTGCCTTGGTATTGCAAGGATTGCCTCCATATTATGGTTCTTTCGTAGAGTCTCCACATTTAATTATGAAAACCAAGACCCCTGATGTTGATAAGATTTATAAACCACTTTGAAAAAAGAAGGGAGACAGACTCAAATGGAAACATCAACTTTAGGTAGCATAGAAAGTGCATGCAATGCCAAATTCAAAGGTGAAGGCAATAAGAATTCCAAAGAGTCACTGATAACAAGCAAGGGAATGCATCCAACAAATAAAAAAATATTTGTTTCTATTGCAAAAAATCCTAGACACTACATAAAATATTGTAAAAAGCAAAAGAGCAACGCAGACAAGCAAGGATCAGAGAAGGCAAATGTTACCTGCAACAGAAAATCAAGACATGACAGAGGAGAAATTTGCGTTTATAACTCAGGGACAATCAACTAAATCTGTAATTGGTACTTCAACTCAAGTTCTAGACACTACATAAAAGATTGCAAAAAGCAAAAGAGCAAAGCAGGCAAGCAAAGATCAGATAAGGTAAATGTTACCTGCAACAGAAAATCAAGATATGACAGAGGAGAAATCTGCATTTATAACTCAGGGACAATCAACTAAATCTACCATTGGTACTTCAACTCAAGCTCTAGACACTACATAAAACATTGCAATAAGCAAAAGAGCAAAGCAGGTAAGCAAGGATTAGAGAAGGCAAATGTTACCTGCAACAGAAAATCAAGATATGACAGAGGAGATATTTGCATTTATAACTCAGGGACAATCAACTAAATCTGTCATTGGTACTTCAACTCAAGTTCATGCCGACATTACACATACTGCAGAGACTGGTATGTAAATTTTACTAAAGATACAAATAAGGATGAAAATGTTTTCTTAGGAGATAATAAAATATACTTTATTGAAATATGTGATGATGTTGGTGTCACATCAAATAATGACGATACCTGTCACATTAAATACCTTCAAGAGTGTAAGGTATCAGCCTGACATGAACTAAAACCTCTGGTTGATTAGTGAAATCACTAAGAATCGCACAAACTTGTAGTAAACTTCCATGGAAATGGATGCAAGGTGACAAATGTCCACAACAACAAAGTAGTTGCCCTCGGAATTAGTAAGGAGGAATTGTATAAGTTAGTTTTGAGGTGAAAAATGTTCGTATTAACAAAGTAACTGCCCTCTGCATTGGTGAGGAGGGATTGAATAGGTTAGTTGAATTGAAACCATCAAGTTCATATGCACTGGCAGCTGACAAGAACAGTATGACACTTTGGCACGAGAGTTATGGACACCTCAACTATTTATAGGACCTTAATAAGCACCCACATGGTTCAAGAAATACCACCCATTCACAAGCAACAAAATGAATGTATCCATTCAACAGGTATCTTGGATATCATACATGCTAACTTGTGCAATCCAATGAACACCCCACTCTGTTTTTGGAGCCAAGTACTTACTACCGCTAGTAGATGATTATTACATTTTGAAGTTTACATGTTGCTGACAGTTTATAGCATTCAAGAACTTTGTGGAGAAACAAATTAGTAAAAATATGAAGATCTTATGATCAAATAATGGAGGCGAATTTAACTCAAAACAATTTCAAGATTTATGCAAGCAAGAGGGTATACACAGACAATGTACAAGCCCATACACACTACAGCAAAATGTAGTGGAAAGGAGGAATCAGAGAATTGTGGAGATGGCAAGGTGCATGTTGCACAGCGAGAGTGAGGTGCATATTGCACAACTAGAATGTTCCATATTGTTACCAGGTAGAAGCAGAAAATACGGCAATATACATTCTCAATAGAATTCTGTGTAAAGTTTTGCAAAAAATATACCTAAAGAAGCCTAGTCTAGAAGAACTCCTTCAATTGGTTATTTTGGAGTCTTTGGTTGTGTCACTTTCAAACTAATCTCTAATAACAAGAGAGGTAAATTAGATGCCAAAAGCAAGAAGTACATGTTTGTTGGCTACAGTGAGCAGTCTAAAGCATATAGATTAGTTAACATCGCTCCTGACAAGTTTGTTATTAGTAGAGATGTTACAGTATATAAGAAGACATTTTTTCTTCAAAAATAATGGTAAGCTCACAAATATTTATTTGGTTCAATACTAGTTAAGGTGCTGGAAAGGTTCTAGTGGTAAAGTCGAAAAGGGCTCGAAGCTCGATATTTCACAACTATGTTGCAAGAAACTCCTAGGGTGCCCTTGTTTCCCATGTCGGAAACTCTCAGAAACTCATGACTTGTATACCATGGATCTATAAAGGTTGAGCTTTGACGTTATTCTATATGAGATTTAACAATTAAATATATTTCAATTTTCCATCCATTTGCAATCTCCTGGACTCAATTTTGTCTAGAAAGCTTAGAAATAATCTATACTTCTTTTAATTAGGTGTTTCCTTAGTCGTTTCCACCTTTCCAAAGGGTTTTTGGACTCATGTTTCCTAAGTTATTTCCATTTCAAAACTTTACCCGTTTCCAAGTTTTGTTGAATTTTGTTTCAAAATCATCAAATTACAGATAGAATTTTGATGCAGAACCAATCCCAGACAAAGGTCAAATCACAAATGGAGGTCTGCTTGAGAACACAAGCAAGTTCGTGCAAGATGGTAAGGAAGACCGCTCAGGGAGCCTAGTGAAGCAGGGGTCTCTTCAAATCACAAGCCACAAACGCCAACAAAGAGGGACAGAGGTCTGTCCAAGTCAAAAATAGCAACCACATTGATCTATTACCAATCTGCTTTGGGATGATCACAAAGAATAGAGGGGGATGAAGGTCTGCTCAAAACAAGCACACCATAAGCACAAATGATATGAAGTCTATGAAGGATGTCCAAAAATATGAGAAGGCAGTTGTTAGCCAATCTAGACAAGGAGGTAAAGATCCTATGCAATGTTCTCAGCCAGCAATTTTGGCTCTAACTTTTGCGATTTCAAAGATTTATGAACCGAGCACATATGAAAAGGACGAAGGCAAAGCTTGAAAGGGAAGAGACCATGAAATCAAAATATGATATCCTAATAAAAAAAAACACATGGAAATTATCAGATTGCCCCAAGGGAAAAAGAAAATTGTTTGTAAATGGGTTGGCAAGGCAAAATGCACATAAAATGGCTCAATTGACAAGTTCAAAGCATGCCTGGTTGCCAAAGGCTATGCATAGCAGGAAGGGATTCATTATGAAGAGGCATTTGGTCCATCTACAAAGACGGTGACCTGTGATTTAATTCTCTCCACTACAGCTACCTTTATGCCATTGAGATATTGGGAAGGTGTTTCAGACGGACATTAAGAACACCTTCCTGAACATAGATTTGAAAGAAGAGCTCTATGTGGTGCAGCCATAAGGTTTTTAGGTTGCAGGTAAAGAACACCTCGTTTGCAAGTTAAGCAAGTTGTTATATGGACTCAAGCAGGCTTCTCGAGCCTCGTAAATTAGAACTGATCAACATCTTAAAGATTTAGAAGTCAAAAGGAGTTTCTTTGATCCTAATCTCTATGTTTGGAACTGACAATGTTTATGTAAACGATCTTCCCACATTGGTAGTGAAGCTGACCTAATTCAATGGGTAAAACCTGATTTATGTTCAGCCTTTGACATGACAAATCTAGGTCTCCTGCATTATTGTCTAGAAGTAGAATTCTGGCTACTTGATCATTTTAATTTTTTAATACCAAAGCAAATATGCCAAAAATGCTTCTCGCAATTTCAAATGTTTGATTGTAATCCAGTGTTTACGTCTATGAAAGTAGGTCTAAAATTGTCAGCTCACACTGATTCACCTGCTGTCAATTAATCAGCATATATTCACTTGGTCGACAGCTTGAATTATCTTATGACCAGTCAACCAGATTTGCGTTTTGCAATAAGTTACTAGTCTCGATTAATGTCCCAGCCACATAGAGAACACTAGCAGGATGCAAATGGCTTCCTCAGATACAACAAAGGCACTCTTGACTTTGGTATATTAAATCAGTGATCTGCAGAATTTTTGTTGTCTAGATACACAGATGCAAATTGGGTCTGTTCAATTGATGGTGAGAAATCCACTACAGGATATGTGTCTGCTCTTGGTTCAGGTGTCATTTATTGGCATGGCAAGCTACAGCATACCATTACATTGTCATCAACTAAGGTCGAATATAAAGCATAAGTTAGCGCAGATTGCAGACAAATTTGGTTAAGGAAAATACTCTCCAATCTGCATATAGACCAAACAGTACCAACTCCACTTCAGTGTGACAACCAGTGTGCTCAAGATGGAGTAGAATCCAGTTTATCATGCCAAAGTGAAACAAATAGAAGTTCATCACCGCTATATCCAGGAGCTTGTTGACAATAAATATACTTGTCCTCATTATTGTACAACTTTTCAGCAGGTTGCAGATATAATGACTAAACTGCTCAGCAAAGAAGAAATTCTAAAATTTCAAGATAAACTTGGAATCATCTCTAGTTTAGTTTAGTATTATGCATATAGGATGTTAGCATACAGTCTGTTAAAGTTTGTTTGGATATAGTTTGTTCAAATTTGTGGTAGGTTGTTATGTAGTTGAAGCTGCTAGTTGTCTTTCAGTGTTTACACAGTACGTGTTTGTTAAATAGTTCAGATTCATGCTAATTGGCTGAATCTATTCTGAGCATGTAACTTTCTTATATATACTTCATGAATATAAAGTTGTTAGTTGCCCTGTGCATAATTCTGATAAAGCCCAAGTTATCATGCTCAGACAGTTTTGCCATAAAGTATAGATAGGATAAAAGCTGCATTGAATTTTCCAACACATTACCAAGTCACTAACTGATTAAAGACATAAGCCATAAGTAATTAAATCTTTCTAAAATCCTTCCCAATACCTCAATGGCATAGCAGGAGTTGCTTGTTGCCGGCATAATACAGCTTGTTGAAGTTGCTATTTGAATCCCATTTAGTTGTTTCTTCTTCCTCTTTACAAAGACTGCACTTGCTGGGTCCTTGGAATCCTCGTTCCTTCAGTTGATTCTTTATCAAAATCTTGAGATGCATCATTGGCCATAGAAAGAGTTTGTCCTTGGGCCAAGATTTAGTAAGACCAATTTTCCTCCAAGGTTCTAGCCTTCAGATAAAATCTGATTCCAATACTAGGGAATGGTATCCTTTGGAAACTGTATACTTGCTCTTTCTATCAAACCACATTGAATGGTATCATGGTCGTTAGTCCAAGAACTTTGAAACTTTCTAATATTTCCCACACCAAAGCTTTCTTAGCTTCTAAAATGGTGAGCTGATTCCGTAATTCCTTCCAATGCCTTCAAAAAGTTTTTTTTTTAATCTTTTCTTCTTCTTCTTTTTTAATTAATTGGTTTTATGGGATGGAAACAAACCCCACGGTATTATATCATCACCACATAGTGGTATTACAACAGCTTGACTATTATGCATGTATCGCTTGGCAAGATTCGAACCTTGGTCTCCTCTTTGAAAGTTGAGGAATTGAACCAGTTGAGCTAATGTCATTTCATACCTTCAAAAAGGTTTATTACTTCTTGTTTTCCCAATAGTCCTCAATTTTAGTCCTAAATCTGTGTGTGGCTATTGGTTCCAACTCTTAAATATCGAGTCCATTTTGAGAGGTTCTTGGTTCCAACACTCTAAATTTCGAGTCCATTTTGAGAGGTTGTTCTTGGAAAGAGCACCTTTCCAGAAATCAATACTTATCTCATTACATATTACAAACTCTCTGGAAGAGCTTTTTCGTTAGAATTGAGCAGGATTGGTGTATACTTTCCTAGATAGTTGAGACTCTTGGAAAAATGGTAGTGGTAAAGATGCATTCTGGATCTTACTACCTAAGTATTTGTTGCGGCTGATACAACTCCACATTTTGATATGTTCCCCGTAAATTCTACAAGTTGGTTGTGCTAGGAGGACATGGTTTATTGATAAACAATTCCGGATACCAGCTCCTTTGTATTCAATGGGTAAACATACTTCCTTCATGTTATACGTGAAAAATTCTTTTTCTCATCCATTCCTTGGCATAGAAAATCTCTCATGATCTTAAGGGTATGGATAATCTTCTTTACCTACAAAATAAAGAATGAATAAATCGGGATTGCCTGCAGGAACCTTTTCACTTTAGTTATAATACCTCATAGCATTAATCACTTTCCCTTCCATGGTGCAAATTTGCAAGTTAAGCTAGACTTTTGTCCACGAGCTGTTGCAACACTGTTTCAAGAAGGTATTCATGCTTTTTTTTGTGCATGAAGAAAAAAAAATTGCAAATTGAAAATTTTATTAACACTACATTCTATATAAATAAATAGACTAATGAAAAAAGGGGGGGAAATAGTAAGCCAAATAGTATTCCATCTCAAATTTACAGCTATTAATCAACATTAAATATAGGTAAGAATGGCATACTTATTGAAAAGTTCAACTCTATATGCCATCTCCTGCTCTGCTATACCAAAAACCTGCAAAGATGAAAGTGCAGCTATTATTTTATATGCAACAAATAGAAAATAAAATTATTCTATATGCCAGCATTCCTCATCTTCCTATCATAACAAGAAGTCTTGGCTATATCCTAAGAAATGAATTTCTGAATTTATTCAACAACCATACCATTTCAAATAATATCATTTATTTTCTATATTTCTGCTTTGATTTTTTTTAAGTTCAAATTTTTTTCAACGAGTTTACACAGGTTTTAATGAGGGGTCCCGTTCCCCTCATACTGAGTGGGGTTTGAACCTTAGATCTCTCAAAGAGAGGCCAAAGCCCTTACCACTGCAGTAAGCTTGCAGCTTTTTACTGCTTTGATTTTTTAATTTGTATATATCCGTTAATTTTAGTTGGTGAAGCTCAGGGCCCAAACACTAACCAACAATTCTAAGGATGCCTGAGCTCAAAGCTTGGCTGCAGAGAATTTTCTCCGGCAGAGTATATACATTAATCAGTTGCACGTGTGAGCATAGAAAACAAACTTTTTAATATCACTATCTGCAGCATCAACTACCGCCAAACCTTATTTTTCCTCTCCAAATAGCAACTTCAACAAGCTGTATTATGCCTAAATGGGATTCAAGTGTTTCAAAGTCATTTTGCACATAAATGCAAGATTGCTATCTTTCTCTTGTAAGGCCATAACAAAGGACTCCATCATGGAAAAACTCCAGAAGACCAATGCCAAACAACCTCCTTGAACCCTAAATTGATTTATCACAGCTGCTATGCCAAATGTTTAACAGATTACTAAATAATTTTCCGACCTTGTAGAAGCTCTTTAGTGGGGCCTTCTTCTCACATAAGAACGGCAGTACAGCTCTTCAGCGCCAGGTTTCGGCCACCTCTCACACACCCAGGAGTTGCTGATAGACATAGCTTACCAATTTCCTTTCTTCTTCTATTAGCTCATCGGCCATGGAAGGTCAAAGAGTGTTGAGGGGTCAGATTTTATGCCCTCCTAGGATTATCCAACCAGGCCCGATTAGTCCTCACCTGTCTCCTGGCACATCATTAGATTTGTGTTGGCCCTTTTGGGATGGTTGGTGATGCCTACAACTCTATTTCTAATTTTCTACTTTATATTCCACAAAAGATAAGAGTTGTGCTTGATTCACTTAAGCTCCTTTCTATTTCTCTCTCTTTTATCTTGACTGTTAGCTTTTATTCTATTCTCTTCATCATCATTTTTAGCATGTTAGGGTTTACCCATCTTTAGGCCCAACCCTCGAGGATGTGATCTGATGTGGTACAGTTGTTTTAGTATGTACTCTAGTTGCTTTACTCTGGTTTAGTTTATTATATAAGTGTTTTCTTGGTTAAACCCTCGAGGATGTAATCTGATGCGGACAGTTGTTTTAGTATGTACTCTAGTTGCTTTACTATTTAGTTTATTATATAAAAGCTTTCTTGGTTACTATAATGAATTGTAACAAGTCTTTCAGCAAGTCATAGAGTGAAATGTGCATTAATCATTCTATTTTCTCTGCTAAATAACACTGAAGCATTAGACATTTCACTATGCCATGTGCAATGGTTTTGGATTCTTTCACAAAAATCTCCCCAGAAACAGGGCTAAAAGACCTCCATAAACCCCAGAGAGTTCTAGAGAACCTGTTATAGCTAGACTTTAATGTGTTACTCTAGGCTTTTCCAATTTTCTATAATGGTGTAGCTATGATAGCTGGAGTACATTACTCATCGAATTCTAGTAATGTTTGCATGCCAAAAAGCACTGAAACATTAAATATTTAATTATGCATACATGAAATTCACTATTTTAAACCCCTGCACATGAATGCAGGATTCCTGTTTTTGTTTTGTAAAAAAGCAATAATAAGGAACTTTTCCACAAGAATCTCCATAGATTAAATGCTAAATAACCTCTATAGACCCCAGATTGATCTGCTAGATCTGCTTCAGATAAAATTATAACAGTTAAGGATTTTCCAAAATCTTTTAGAATCTCTGTGAACATAATCCTTAGGATACATTCATCAATAATTCTACTTATGATTTCATACTGACTGGCACTGAGGTATTATACATATTTTATTATGTCTTACCCGACATTCAATATTTTCAACTCTTTCTGAACAGAATTCCTATCTTCTTTAAGCAAATAAGCCATAACAAGCAACTCTCCTGAGAATATCTGAGTCCAGTGTTAAATAAGCTCCACAAATCCTAGATTGGTCCATTGTCCTTCTCCAGATGAATTTTATCATATTAACATGTTACAATAGGATTTTCCAATATTTTTTTAATTTTTTCGATGATGTTTTCAGCAAAAATAATCTTTGATGAAAATTCTTACACTAAGTACCAGATAACCCTCAACTGGTCTATCGGACCTCCTAAAACTAAACTTCAAGTTTCAACATATTACTAAACAAGTTTCCAATTTTTAGAATTCCCTGAAAATATAAAACCTAGAGTGCACTAAATTATGCACTGCTGCTCTGAAGCGACGCGATATTTTACAAGTGCTTATTGTTTTAAAGTTCTACCATTGCATTCTTTTCAAATTTCACTCTCTGTTCAAATACTCTGAGAAGTAAACATTTATTTTTTTAATCTTTTTCATTCGAAGTTTCAGTACAAAGAAACTTTTGTTTTTAAAAAATATATATTAATAAAAACATTACCAAATAACCTCCATGAACCCTAGACTGGGCTTTCGGACCTGCTACAACTGATCTAAAAAAGTTTCTAATTTCCTAGAATCTCTATAATTATAAATTTCATAGGACATTAAGTTGTCCAGTTCTGCTAATGTTTTCGTACTATTTGGCTCTGATTAAACGCAATATTTGAGAAGTGCTCGTTATTGAGACCTTTAATGTTTCAATACTTCCAATTTTCACATTGAGAAGTAAACATTTGCTTTCGTTTGTCTTTTCCCTTGGAATTTTCAGTACAAAGAATCTTTAGTTAAAGAAATCATAAGAAAGATGCCAAATAACCTCCATAAACCCTAAATCAGTCTCTCAGACCTGCTAGCTAAAATTTAACATATTACTAAAGATTTTCCAATTTTCCATAATCTATGTAATCATAAACTCTACAGTATTATCCGCTTCTGCTAACACTTGCATACAATTTATTCTGAAGAGATCCAATATTCCAGAAGTCCCCATTATTTAAAGCTTTAGTATTGCATCAAATGGCATTAGCTCAGCTGGTTACATTTCTCAACTTTCAAAGAGGAGGCCAGATTCGAATTTTACCATGTAATACATGCATAATTACCAAGTTGTTGTGATACCACATAGGTCATAACGTAAGTGGATGAGACCTGTTTTAATTCCATTGATTTTTAAAACTAAAAAACAAAACTTTAGTATTGCAATCTTTTCAATTTTCACTCTCAGAAACGAACGTTTCCTTTCTTTTATCTGTGTCCTTAGGATTTTCTGTATAAAGAATATTTTGTAAAAAATCACGTAGGAACGGTGCTAAATAACCTTCATAAACCCTAGATAGGTTCTTCGAAGATAAGTTTTAACATATTACCCAAGGATTTTTCTGATTTTCTACACTCTTTTTATATATAAACCCTATAGTATAATAAACTATCCAACTCTGCTAATGTTTTCATACTACTTTACTCTGAGGCTGGCTATGAGATATTTCAGAATTGCTCATTATTGAAAGCTTTACTAATGCAGTGTTTCCAACTTACTGAAATTCGTCACGCGTTTATGTCCCAAGGGAGTAATTGTTTTCTTTCTTTTCATTGAGATTTTCAGTTCAAATAAATGCAGCAGGAAGCTTTTAGCGTACCTGCTCTTTGTCGATTCCAGAGGGAGATTTAGAGTTGGCGGCCATTTTGACAACAATCGCAGCTGAAAATATCAGAAGTCACAAACAGGCAAAGTAAAAACAACCTGCCAGAAGCGAAATGAAATGAATGCAGAATGAGTCTCTATGCTCAAGATTTATCCAGGGTTTAAGGGTTTAAGTTGTTCCATGCGCCGGGAAAAAATTGGACTCGTCTATTCGAGTATGTATCCATATTATTTTTTTTATTTTGTTTGAATAGTAAATGTGTTTTGATTAAATGAAATGAGATTAATAGAGGAGATTTAGGTTCGTTTTTTTTTAATTAATAAATTTGATTTTTTATAAGGAGAGGTCAAATGAAATGAGATTAATAGAAGAGATTTAGGTTTTTTTTTTAATTAATAAATTTGATTTTTTTTATAAGGAGAGAGTTGAGTTTATCAATAGGGAGAACTAAGCTTATCAATAGGGAATTTAACATTTAGTTCCTTCTTTCCCATAATAAATTAGTTTTTTTTTTAAGATTTGGTTAGCGTGAGAAACTCACTCTTAGGATTGTGCATCTCCATTCCATCGTGACGTCTCATAAGGAGGAGAGTTAAGCTTATCAATAGTGAATTTTAATACAGTGGACCTTCTGAAAAAAGAAACAAAGCTCCGAACTCGGGGTTAAAAATTCTATCTTAATAAAAAGATTTAGAGGGAATGACATTAACTTAAATAATAATAAAATAAAAAGTTTTAGGTAGAGATCTAAATTAAAATCTATATATATATATATATATATATATATATATATATATATATATATATATATATATATAATTAATCATCATATAAATTTAAAGTTGAGACGGGTGTTTTTTTTTTTTGATGAGGAACTTTTTATATACAACATATCCGTAACATGTGAGGGGAGAGATTCGAACCTGGGCCTCTCGATAACTGGAGAGTTTTAACTACTCACTTGCTCTCCAACTCTTCTACATGAGCGGATAGTTGAGTTAATAAGAAAGAATAATGGTTATCAATGAGGGGGTTGGGGTTCTTTATAAAAATCTATTAAACTTGTTTGAGAAAAAATCAATTGAAAAATAATGGCTATCCAAAATTATATATACATAATTACAAATGTTTTTCTTTTTGCTACATAGAGGAATCGACAACTACCTTTCCTTTTTGAATAACTGGTCACAGGGTCAAGTCGCATTATCTCCGATCGTTGCGTCAAATCATAGTGCTACCACTATAACCTTTATCTCACCTCGGTAAACATGACCTGAAGTGAGGGAGACCCTTTGTGGCTCGGGGTTGGTACCGTCATCATCTTAGCATCAAATCATGGTGCTACCACTATAACCCTTACCTGACCTTGATAAACACGACCCGGAGTGAGGGAGATCCCTTGTGGCTCAAGGTTGGTACCGTCGTCATCAAACTGACGCACACTCAACGAACTTAGGTCAGACTACTACTTTGCCCTAGATTGGGCATGTCCGCGAGGTTTGAACCTAAGTCTCTTCCTGTCAAGTGCCCAACTTCTCACCAATCCACCACCTAGCCCTTGCAAACCATAGTTACAAATATTACTATATTATTTATTAAAACATATATATAATTAAATATAAATATATAAGAGATAAAGATGCAAACTTATTATGAGGGGACCAAGACCTCTCATATAAACATGTGTAAACTCATTGTAAAAAAAAATGCAAGCTTATTGCGGTGGTAAAGGCTTTGGCCTCTCTTTGAGAGGTTCAAGGTTCAAACCTCATTTACTTGTGTAAACTCATTAATAATATATATATATATATATATATATATATATATATATAAAAGAGATCGGTGTATAGGATTTAAAATTATTAATTGAAGTGAATTAAGGTTCAAATGCTATAAATAAACTTTAACATTTATCAAATGACATTAGTTTGATCAATTAAATTTTTTAGACTTATATATATATATATATATATAATATTGGTGTATAGGGTTTGAAATTATTAATTGAAGTGAATTAAGGTTCAAATGCTATAAATAAACTTTAACATTTATAGATGACATTAGTTTGATCAATTAAATTCTTTAGCTTTCAAGAAAAACTAAAGTTTGAATCTTATGAAACAACACATACATACCAATTAATTTTTTTGGCTTTCAAGCAAAACTAGAAGTTCGAATCTTATGAAACAACACATACATAATAGCCAAATTTATAATACCATTATGTGGTTAGATGCAATGTAAATGGTTTCATTTCAACCTCATGCAACCAATTAAAATTATATATATATAAAATGTAAGAGGAAGGCTAGAAGAAAATTGCAATGAAGGAACATTAAGGATTATGTGGTTAGATGCAATGTAAATGGTTTCATTTCAACCTCATGTAACCAATTAAAATTATATATATATATAAAATGTAAGAGGAAGGCTAGAAGAAAATTGCAATGAAGGAACATTAAGGAAAAAGTAATTCAAATCCAACAAATTTGAATATATTTTGAATAAGACCCTATGAAGTTAGCCATGTGAAACTAGAATACTGAGAACTTTTTTCAAATCACAAAAAAATAAAATTACATAATATTTTTTTTATTCAGACTATGCAAATCAATTTATGTTTAATTTGTTTTTTAAGAAAAACTATACAATTATTTATTGATAACAAAGAATAAAGGAGATTTTAAAAATTTAAAATTAAAAAACCCTAGTCTTTTTTCCAAATTTCTAGTTGTTTTAGGATTTTTTTTTTATTGATATCACGGAGATGTTAATTTTCATTAGAAAGGATGATATTGATGTTCAAAAATGGTGGATGAAATTTAGATCTCTATATTTTAATAACTATTTTTGGTAATGCCACCTTAGCAAAATTTTAAGAGAGGAAACTTATGTGTTGGTGGGCAAGTTTTGCTAAGGAAATGAATTATAATTACATTTGAGATGAAATGGAGCATGCTTGAGTCAATGGGACCCATATAAAAAGACAACTAGTTTGAAGGTCACTATCAAAGGATATGAAGAAGAAATAAAAAGGCTTTAGAGGAAATGGAAAAAAATAAATAAAGATGATATAATAGAAGGAAAAAATGCAGATGACAATGTGCAAGTTCATGGTTGTATTTAGAAGAAAAAGTTGAAGAAGCAAGCATCTAAGGAGAAGCAAGAAGCAGTTACGGCAAGGGAATGAGTTGAAGAACCAACAACTGAGTCAAAAGTTAAATTTATAGTAGTGGCAACAATAGAGTCTATGGAAGAAGTAACAACAAAGTCAAGGAAGCTATGTCAAAAGTGCACAAGGATGCGCCAAAAGAAGGGCACGGAGAGAAATTTGTGAAGAAAAGTTTAAAATAAAGAAACAAATTATTGAAGAATCAAATGAAACATAATGTTAGGTTACGGTTGTAGCATATCGCTACCCACACCACCTTGAGCAACAACAATCTTGGAGGTATGGCTTAAGGTTTCAATATTATGGATCTACATGGAGTTCGAAAGGCATAAGTATAGCATGTTGGACATTTTGAGTAGATGAGTTGTTATTGATGTTAAGAGTGAGTGGTCATTGATGGCAAGCTTTCAGCACCAGTCAGTGGCAGTTTTAGTGTGCAACATAAGTTTCAAGTTCTCCAATAAGTGCAAAAGGATAGTCTGGTTTAGTTAATCAAGACCCGGTTCCAGGAAATCAGATATGGTCCAAAGTGCAAAGAAGAAGCCAAGTGAATAATATTATAATAATTTTTTTTAATATTATAAAAGGAAGTTTAAATTAATTAATTTACTTAACTTATAAGTTATTTAAATTAATTATTAATTAATTTTAATATTAGTTATAAGTTAATTTATATTAATTTTAACTAACCCTAAGGTGGGTTATTAAATTAAATTCGAATTTCGAATTCGAATTCTTAAGCGTCGATGTGGGGAGCAAATACCCATGTGTGTATAAAAAGGGGATTACCCACCTTACCCAAAACTACCATGCCTTCGAATTTAATTAATGCGAGCTTGTGTGAATCGTGTTGCAACAAAGAGGAGTGCTTTTTTATTTTTGTGGGAAGTCAACGACGCACGGAGGTATAAGAGGAAGGAAGTCCTCCTTCCTTCATGTGGGCACCAATAGCCCACACGGTGGGCTCCAAAGTGCTAAGGCGCTTGGACTTGGGGAGATGGCAGATTGAATCATGTCGAAATATTTTTTGGTGAAAACAAAGGTATGCTTTAAGTTGAGCATCGAAAATTTCGGGGGTATTAGTTGAGCATTTAATTTTTGCATATTTGATTTGGTTTGTAAGGTTGTAAGGGGAGTTATAAGGCTTATGCAAAATTAAATATTTGGTGTTATTTGCTCTAATGTTTGGAAAGGGTAGTAAGGTTTTTTAGGAAGATTGTTTGAAGTCTTGTGATGTTGGATATTATTTTAAGTTGGAGATTATAAGGTGTATCAAAGTGATTAATTTTTATGTAAGATTTGATGGATGTTATTTCTAAAAGGGAACAATAAGGTATAATTGGGTTTTGATTATTTTTTGTGTTTAAGGAATATTTTGAGAAAGTGTTGAAGTGATATTTTGTCATCTAACAATTGAAATTGGAAAGAAGAAAATTATAATTGAGACAGGTTTTCTAAGGGCACTTTTACATCAAACAAAAGGTATGGGCACATCTTCCTAGTGAGTGATTGTTGAATGTTGTGAATGTAAAGTTGGAGTGAAAAGGATTGTTTGGTAGGCATTGTTGAGTGTGTTTTGAATTAATGCTTCAAGGTTTTATGGAATAAAGATTTGTTGATAAAACCTTGTTTGATAAGCATTGTTGTTGAAGTGATTAGTTGAGTGAACTTGAACTAGGGTTTGGAAAGATCATGAGTATCATTGTTATGTGAAGATTGTTGATAAGCATTGTTGTTGAAGTAAGTAAGTGAGTGAAGAACTTGAACTAGGGTTTGCAAAAAACATGAGTATCATTGTTATGTGAGATTGGTTGATAAGCATTGTTGGAAACATTTGAGTGAGTGTTCATATGTTTGAACTAGGGTTTGTGAGCAAGGATTATTTCATTAAGTGATTAGTTGAGTAGAGTTGGTTGAGCCTAGTCAAGTGGATGTGTTAAAGTGATAGTTCAAGTTCTATGAAAAAAATTGTTCTATATTTTGAATTGAGTTGAGAAAGTGATTGAGAGTTTGTGAGTGTGAAGCATATTGAGTCTCTAACAATTCTCTATATGTTTCTATGATAAAAGAGAGATTGAAGGTGATTGAGAATTTGTGAGTGTGAAGCATATTGAGTCTCTAACAATTCTCTATATGTTTCTATGGTAAAAAGAGTGATTGAAAGTGATTGAGCATTGTGGTGAATGTGAAGCATATTGAGTCTCTAACAATTCTCTATATGTTTATGTGGTAAAAAAAGTGATTGAAAGTGATTGAGCATTATGGTGAATGTGAAGCATATTGAGTCTCTAACAATTCTCTATATGTTTTTGTGGTAAAAAGAGTGATTGAAAGTGATTGAGCATTGTGGTAAATGTGAAGCATATTGAGTCTCTAACAATTCTCTTTATGTTTCTATGAGACTGGACAAGTTCTAGAGAGGACTTGTGGATAGATTAGTGTGAGCTTTTGTGGAAGCTTACAAGGCAGATTTGATACAAGTCTTTGAGAAGACTTGTGAGCAGAGTTGATTGATTGATTTGTTCAAACCTTGAGTTGAGGTTTGGGGTAGATCCAATAGTGTTGATTGTGATTGGATCAAACTTTGTGTTAAGGCTTGAGAACAAAGATTGAGGATAGATTTGTGCTAGACCGAAGGACTGTGTTTAGTGCAGATCTGAGGATAGATATTGAGGACATATTTGAGGATAGAGATTGAGGATAGAGATTGAGAACAGAGTTTGGTGCATATTTAAGGACATGTTTGTGCCAAATCAGAAATAGAGATTGAGCAGATTTGTGCTAGACCAAAGGACTGTGTTTAGTGCAGATTTGAGACAGATCTTTGAAGATGACAAAGTATAGAGGATGAAAGTCTCTAGTGGATAGAGATCCATTAGCCAGGTCAATAAGGGTAGGTGTCTTTAGTGGATAGAGATCCATTAGCCAGAGTAGTGGGGGCAGTAGTTCTTCTAGAAGATCACCAGTAAGAGCTAAGGAGAAAGGAGTTCTCCTGTGGATAGAGATCCACGAACTTGATTAGGGGATTGGTGTCTCCTTTGGATAGAGGTCCATAAATATTGTAATAGTGAAATATTTTCTTCGTGGAGTAGCCAACATTGGGTGAACCATGTTAAATTGGTGTCTCTATTGTGTCTGATGATTTGTGCATTGCTTTGGTTATTGTTATTGATATTACCATTGATTATATTGTATAATACTGTTTGGTAAATAAAAGTAAAAAGTGGTCTTATATTGTTCACCCCCTCTCAATATAAGCTTGTGTTCTTCATAGCAGTGTTTGGTAGAAAAAACATAGTGATTTTGGATTGAAAAGGGGTGCAACAACATTAGGGAACAACAAGACCAATCGTTCGAAATATTAGAACAAAGTAGTTGATGCATGGAGCCAAAAAAGTATATATGGATATTCAAGTGGCACAATGGCAGTTTAGTATCATCAAAGACCACCACTAATCAAGATTTCACTTGGATGGATAAATGAACAAATATTGGAAAATGTTAAGAAGAAGAATTTTGAAAATTTGTTTTTACAAAGAAAATTAAAGGACCCAAAAAATAAATATCAAGAATTCAAACTTATTATGAAAAAATATGTAGGTATCTAGCTATAGCATCTCAATTGAGATGAAAATTGAATATGTTTGTAAACTCTCAAACTCTAAAGAAGAGAGTTGTGATTTGTCAAGGGTGGGGACCCAAGTACAACCTCTTTTTCTCAAGCAAAAAAAAAAGTAAGATACAAGGATAATATAAAATGGTGTTAGCTCAACCAATTAGATTCCTAACATTCAAGGAGGAGACCCAAGTTCAAATCTTGTCACACAATACATGGATAACATCCAAGTTGTTGTAACACCACTAAGTGGTAATGATGTAATACAGGGGACTATTTCAAACCCACGTAACCGATTAAAAACAAAACAAATAAATAAAGATAATACAATCATGGGTAAGTTCATTTTAATCCCATACAATTAATTATATAATTGATTTTAATATTTTATAATGAATTAAATTCAAAATTAAGAAAAAGATGAAACATGAAGAAAGTTTACAAGGCATAAGAAGGCAATAGATATGAATCATAATATTAAATGGTATTAATTTAACTAATTAAATTCCTCAACTTTTAAGGAAATACGTAAGTTTTAATAGTGTCATGTTATTATAATACCACTTTGTGGTATTATAAAGTTTTATCTTAAAATGGTAGTTTAAATGGCTATGAAAACTATTTTTTTCAATGAGTTTACACAGGTTTTTATAGAGCCTATTTAAGACAGGAATGAAAGTTTTCTCTTAAAATGGTAGTTTGAATGGTTATGCAAATTATTTTTTCAATGAGTTTACACAGGTTTTTATGAGGGGTCCTGGTTCCCTCATAATGAGTGGGTTTTGAACCTTGGACCTCTCAAAGAGAGGTCAAAGCCCTTACCACTACAATAAGCTTGCAGTTGTTACATAAGTTTATTATGAGGGGTCCTGGTCCCCTCATACTAAGTGGGGTTTGAAACTTGGACCTTTCAAAAAGAGGCCAAAGCCCTTACTACTATAGTAAGCTTACAATTATTCAATGAGTTTACATAGGTTTTTATGAAGGGTCTCGATCTCCTCATACTAAGAGGGGTTTGAACCTTGGGCCTCTCAAAGAGAAGCCAAAGCTCTTACCATTACAGTAAGCTTGCAGCTTATGATAACTATTATATGTTGAGTAAATTATAAATTTATAATTTAATATAAAAATATAAATAAAATTTTGAAATTATAGAAAGTGGAATTTTTTTTTTATAATAAGCAAACTTGAGCATTTATGAGTGGAAAGGTAGTGCAAGTAGGAAACAAACCTAGTCTTTAGAGTTTTTCTCTAAATATTGAAGAATGTTTTTTAAAAACCCATGTTGGAAGGAAGGATGTGTTATTTGGAGGAAGTTGCATTTTATTAATCAATGATATAGGACCTATGAAGGTGGTGGATGAAAAAAAAAAATAGTTATAAGGATGAGATGGTTGAACATGATATGATGGTTCTTAAAAGTAAATGATAAAAATGTAAATTTATGACTAAGGTTTTGGGAGCTTCAAAAGTGGAAAGAAAGAAGTAAAGACTCAAATTGCATTATTTGGTGACATTTCATTTGAAACAAAATTTCATATAATTTTTGTCAATTTAAAATTCAAGGAAGATAATGGGAAACAATCCATGATTTATGGGAATGGCTACCTTGTATTTAAGACCGTGCAATCGTTTTTCTATAGAGATGAAAATTATGAAGGATGAGATGGTCAATCATAGTACAATAGTTCTTAAAGGTATGAGGTTAATATATGTAAATTCATGATCAAGTTTTTCGGAGATTCATATTCACATTATTTGATGGCTTTTCTTTTGAAATATTTTTTTCATAATTTCTACTAGTTTAAAATTAAGGGACAAAGGAAAGAGGAATAATCCATAATTTATGGGGACAACTAGCTTGCATCTAAAACCACATAAATAAATTTTCTATAGATATATAAATTAGTGAAAGGGCTTTAATGTGGATCAAGCTTTTTGGACTCCATATCAACTTATCAACATAAATATTTTGAGAAATTTTGGTAATATCCTAGGGGAGTTCATTTAGGTGGAATTGACTTTGATGGATTGAAATCAGTTGTATATGCTTGTATATGCATTGCAATGGATATTTCAAAACCCTTTTTCAAAATACATCATGATTGAATCTGGCTCAAAAAATAAATTAAATAAGTGGACTATGAAAATATTGGATTTCATCATAAGACTAGATGCATAGCAAGAAATTGTAAAATAAGAATCCCCAAGAAAGATATAAAAGGTTCTAGTCATATGATAAATTCAAAGTTGAAGAAGGGGGATCAAATTACAATATAATATAACTTGGATCAACACCTTTCCACTCTTGAAAAATGGAAAATAAAGAACCCGTGCCTTTTAAAAAAAAGAAAATATTTATTTACTTAACAAAAAGATATAAAACTTTCTAATCAGAGAGATCAAAGTGAACAGAGCATTCTAGAAAATAAAACATGAAGACAAAAAAGGACCTCATTATTGGAGTTCTCATCATCCTCGCATACCACCCTTACCCTTATGCTTCTTGATTATTTGGCGACAATAAACAGGGATTATATGTATACCTTGATTCGCTAGTGTGTCGACCTCTTTGTTGAATTCCCACCTTACATGTTGATAGGATATTTTACCAATTATCCTACCTAGTTGTGTAATCTTGTCTTGAATAATCTTTAGTTGTAAATATCTAAAATATTTATTTTTTGCAAGAGTTGTTATTATCAGTTTAGAATCCCCGTAAACTGTGACAAGAATGATTCCTTGTTTTTCCACCAATTTTAAGTTGATTTTGCATCCAATAGCCTCTACCACGTTGTTAGATGTTGTTTCCAAGTTGATCATGTAATTGAGCAGGATCTCACGGGTCCTGTAAGAATCAATACCCTTACCACTGCTTGATCAGGGTTGGACTTGGAGGCACCATCAAAGAAGAATGCTAAAAATAGATATTAGACAAGGAATTGTTTGCTCTATAGCCTCCTTATGTCATGAAAGCTTGGAGATTAAGTTGGTAGATCATTCTTCTTGTGGATGAAAAGTCTTCTTCATACTATTGTTGATAGAAACTAGATTTGACATTTACGACTAATTCTTATTTTATCCTTCGTATTAGAGTTTTATTGTCCTTACCTTTGCCATAAAAAATCCTCTAGTTTTTGTCCAACCAGATGTGTCAAAAAACAAAATATGGTATAGAGCTCCATAGATATTTCAGGAGGGTCTTACTTGCTAGTTTACCTTTATATTCTTTGTTCCACTTGGTAAAACATGTGTCTATGGTTAACCTTCTAGAGTAGGAAGTGCCAAGAATTTTGGTTATTCCTAACCAAATTAAAATTGCCTTCGGGTATTCAAACAAAATATGGAAAATTGATTCACTCTTCTACATGCACCTATAAAAAACATGAGGCCCTGCTATACTCCATTTTTGAAGATTATCATCATTTAATATTTAATTTTGAGAGACTAGCCAGTTGAATAATTACAGTTTAGATGGTGCTCTATTTTTCACACTATCGATAGTTTTTGTTGGTAGACCTAATTTGTTGATGTTGGACTCCTAGATGCATTGAGTATTCCCCATTACTGTTGATGCTACCCCAAATAAGTTTGTCTGGCATTAAGGTATGAAGAGGTCTAATGCTCACCATGTGGGACTTAAAATAATTCCAATCTCCTTGAAGCTAAGATGGAATGGGAGGGGAGATCCAGTTCAGAGTTTATGAGATCCACTAAATAAAATCACCTAATTTGAGTATTATTTGGCTTTTCAAGTGATTCTACAATTCAATTGGAGTTTCTTCTCTTAATGGTGGATTTCCTAGGATTAGGTCCTCCCATAGATTAATTGACTTACAATCTCCTAGTATCCAAGAAATTCTTGAGATCCTTGATGTTATATTTTGCAGATTCAATAATAATGATGATGTATCCTTTCTTGGCTTGGAGACACTTAACTCAAATTTCTTTTTACTGAATTTTAACAGCTCTAATATGGTGCTTTTAAAAACTTGAAATAACTACTTTTAATACTTGTATAAGAACACTTTTATAGCACCAATATTACACACCTCTTATGGAATTCTTTGTGGCTAGTCTTCTTGGTGATTTGTTATCTCGAATTTATGAATTTTGTAGCTCCAATCCCTTGTTCTTTGCTACTCCAGAATCATCAATTTTGCAGCTCTAATTTTTGTCCAAAAATCAGCTTTCTTGCTGTCCTAATGCCTTGAAAAATGCAACTCTTTTCTTATACATAAATGATGTCAAAACTTCCTTTGATTTACTATTCAAAGATTTTCCAAATATGTCCCTAAAATCCTTCAAAATGCAACTCATTTTTCTCCTTCTAACGCTACCCAAATATTCTCTCAAAATTGTCCTAAATTTTTTAAAATCATAGCTCTATACTTTCTTCAATTTGTTGTCCTGTTACCTTTCAACTTCTACCTTGAAAAACAACAACCTCCTCCTTTGCAAATCAACCTTCAAAAACTTTTGTGGTTGTCCTAAAACTTCTAAAAAATTGTGGCCTCTTCAATTCTTCTTCCTTCCTCAATCTTCTTGTCAAATTCTAACTTAAAATTTGATCTCTTTCATTGTCCTCTTCCTCAATAATTTGGATGTAGAGGTCTTCAAAACCTTCTCAAAATTTGGCAAAATTCTTGTCAAATCCTTCTTCCTTTTGGGTTTGTTTTCAAATGGCGACAATTGTATCAAATTCTTCTTTTCAGGAGCTTCTCCTGCTTGCAATATTCTATCACAAAATTTCTTCAAATCCCCTCCAATGGCCACTTCTCCAACTTTGAAATGAGGCTTTCTCTAGCCTTATTATTCTTCTCCAAATTCTCTCGAGACCTCTTATCTTGGGTCTTCTAATTCAGTAGCTACTCAATTATTTTTCTCAAAACTTGAATGAGACCTTTCCTTGGTCTCTTCAATATTCCAACTACAAAAATTATGCAATGACATATCTTTCTTGGATCTCCAAATTCTACTGCTTCTCAACTCTGTAATATGACCTTTTCGTAGTCCTTCTCTATCTTCAATATCCAATTTTCTATCTTCTAAATCTGGAAGTTCTTCAATGTGACCTCTTTCTTGGGTTTCTTCAAGTCTTCAATCTACAGTCTTCAATCTTCAATGAGGCTTCTTTTTGGACCTCCTTAATCAACAATGTCTACTCTTTTGTTGCAACTCAAAACTAATCCCTGCACGAGGAAAGCACGTAGGCTTTCAGGTAACCAAAGGTGAAATTATTCTCTATCTATTGTAGTAAGCTTCTCAATTTCTGAGAACTAATTTTTTGCAACAAAAAATTAGACAATAGTAACCATAATACATTCAAATTTCTAGAATTCTAAAATCAATAAACTTCACTAATTATTCTCAAAACTAGTGAAAATAAATCTATGTCGATTCCTAGTCTTCACGAGTTTTCCTTCAACCACGTGGAAATAATCTAGCCAAATATTAATCTGGAATATTCTTCTCTCTATCTAAATTTTCAACAGGACCTTCTTTTAGGGTCTTTTAATCTCATAAATGTCAAGGTCTATCTTCAAGACCTGTAAATTTCCTTCTATTCCAAATTTGCTATTGGAATAGGTAAATCTTCAACCTTCACTAGTTTTTCTTCAACACAGTGAAAAATACTATCTTCTCTGGTTTTCTTTTCCATAGGTAATTTATTCAAATTCACTAGTTTCTCCTTAACCAGTGGAAATTTCCTTTGCAACTTAAAAACTTGTGCAAGACAAAACCTTGTTGTGGATCTGATACCACTGTTAGCTTTAGAATCTAAATACTTAATATAAAATAACCACAAGATCTAAAATAAAGTTGCAATATGAAATATATGATAATGAAAAATACTAAACATATAAAAATCATAAATAACTTCAGAAATAACTCATAGATATGCCATTAACAAATGCTCACAAAAATTGCATCTCAATTGAATAAAGATCTCAATACTTCATACTTCTCCACACTCTCATTGTACAAATTGTATCTCTCTCACACACACCCTCATAGACACATATAATAGAATGTGACTCTTTATATGGAGCACTCTTAACCTTCATTCTTCTAGAGATTCTTCATCTTCCTATTCTATAGACTCATGTGCACATGGACTATTATGCACATTTACAATACCAAAATACTTTGCACACTTTAATAATACTTGTGCATTTATTACATTGCATAAAGTAAATACCCACACTCTAATATAGGACTCTCTTTCCTATCTAAAGATTTACCTAAGATGGTACATTAGCATGTACCCAATAATGTAATATATTTCAACATGTGTCCTTGTCCATCGTCTTTTTGAACTATGTGAATTGTTGATTCCTACCCTTGTGCAAAATATGATGTAATAAGGGGGAATATTAGGAATTTATAACACCAAGTAATAGATGTAGTTAGGTATTGGAGAGTTATTAAAAATATACAAAAAATAAAAATCAAGAATTCAGTCATTTTATGTAAAATGTAGGTTTCTAGCTATAACAACTTGTAGCACCCTAAAATTGGTGCAGTAAAATTATAAAATTTACATTCACCTTAGTAAATAATTTTAAATTCAAATTTAACCTCCCAAACCGCCCGTTAACCGTCGGGAAATCCGTTTCCCCCTTTTTCGTGCCATTTTTAGAGGTTGTTTTGACCGTTTGACGATATCGTCGCCGATCAGACGATATCGCCCCAGATTTGACGATTTCGTCTGGACTAGGACGTCCAGACGATCTTGTCGCAAAACTGAATTTGCATAGTTGGAATCTGTTCCAACGGGTCTCCAATCTGGGCAGAAGCGTGTCTGCGCCGTTGGGACCCTCCCCCGTTGGAGATCTCCCAAATTGGGATGATCTCCAACCTCCTAACTACTCCCCCTAAGCCTATTTAATCTCTAGAATTTTCCCTCCCCAACCCCTGGCTGAAATTATCTCGCAAACTGATTCCCTCTGCGTCAAAACATCCTAATTTTGCTTTTGCACTAGTCCCATAGCAATTTTGTTGCGGGTACATCACTATTTTTCAACCGGAGCCAGCACCCATCGTCGCCGACGAACCTCGTTCGGATCGGAGGCGATCCCGTCAAATGCGAGACGATTTCGTACCGATGCGAGACGATCTCGATCGCAGTCCACATCGAGGCAATCGGTGCTCGGAGTTTGCTTTTCTCAACCTTTTCTTTGTCATTTTATGCTGCAAATTAGATCATTTACTCAGTGTTTATATTATTTTGCATTTGGAGTTCACCCATTTAGCTTAGATTGCACATTAAGTTCATGATTTGTTGTTAAAGTACAGTAATTTGCTTTAATTTCTGTTCTTAAACTATTGCTCAGTATTCATTTTATTATTTGGTGTAATTTGCCTCTCGTTAGCACAGTAGAACTTCTTGTATTTTGCATCTATTTTCTGTTTTGTAGGTCTCTGACGAATTCGTCAGATCTCAGACGATTCTTGTCGCTCTCGATGATTCTGTCAGATTGCAGGCGATTCTGTCGAATTCCAGATGATCCAGACTGCTTCAAACGTCAGAATCTTCTTCAGACATCCGGATCAGGTATTCCCCATTTTCCTCCTGTAAATTCTCTATTTTTTGCTTTTTTAATCTGTTTGCTGTATTCATGAAAGTTGCATTTTCATGTAGTTTAATTTAGATTCATTCGGCCAAACCTAGGATATGAATGCTTAAGATTAAAACGAACTCATCTAAACACATTCCAAAACCTAGGCGTGGAAACCGCCGCTAAATGTTTCCTGGTGAACCCACCATCCGTCGAAAAATCACCAAAATACACCTCCCTTGAGAGGCGGGACCTTCGCAAAGTCCTCTCAGTCCGAGGTACCGCACCATCCTTTTCCCATCCTCCTTCCGGGCGCGGATCCTATAGCCTGAAGGTAGGGATGCGAAAAATTTGGAGCGATACATTTTGGTGAACCCGACGTGAATGCATTGTAAACCTTTTGAAAACAAAAAAAACAAAATATATATATATATGTATACAAGAAAAACAAAAACAAAATCATCATTTCAAGTTTATATGTTTTAGATTCAATTCTAAATAGTAGATGCTAAATATTACTTTTAGAAGTACTAAAGAAACCATGAGTTTTTACTCAAATCAATATGAGCCCATCTGTAATGTTGGAAGAATTCAGCCAAATACATTTGTTGATTATGATCAACCTTATCCCTATTCAACATCACCTCCATCACACTTTTCTCATTTTTCATCCTTACCCCAACAAGACAATCCCTTTGCCAATCCTCTTCATAACGATATTATCTATTCTCCCATATATCCATATTATGTCTATCAATCCACATATAATCCTCCACCACCTTTTCAATACTCTTCTTTCAATACAACACATCCATTTCAACAAGAAAATACTTATTCTTCCAATTCTACCATGCACTCACCTCATACTTCGCAATCTTCCTATCATCATTCTACCCATAATAAAGAAAGTAGAGGTGAGAAACCATTAGGTCCTTTTATGACGAAATTCCTAAGGCATTTATCAAAAACCTCTCAAAAACCTTCATCACGTAAATTTACTAAGCTCAATCAACCAATGGATATAATTCTCAAGTATTTACTTGACACAAATAAGATTGAACTTCCTTCCATAAGACAACCTGATACCACAACAGATTGGTTCAAACCCGAGCTACATTGTGAATATCATAGAGTAGATGGACATATGACACAAAATTGTAAAGATTTAAGATGTGCAATTCAAGATTTGATTGATAAGGGTCTTTTTAATATAAAGGAATTACAATCTACAACTGATTATAAATCTTCAAGTAAACAATCAAACTCCTACACAACAAATACCAATAATCAATCAAGACATGGGGATCTCCCAAGAACCCCTATTCAATTATCAACAACAAGAAACCAATCAAATATTGCATGTTAATGTGTCCCATCATGATGATATTATTAATATTGTAACAAAAACTACAAATGAGCAACCTCAAGTTCAATCAACTCAATCGGATATTCAAGATATGGATTCCTCATTTGACCAACCTTCAAAACTATCTTTGACTCTAGAGAATGATCCAAAATGGAATGTAAGCATAGAAAGCTCATCTTTAGAATCAAAATCTCAATCTGAAATCCACTTTGATAACCAACAACAAGTGATTAATCCTCAAGCAAAGATATCCCTTTTAGAAGTATTACAAATTTATCACAAGGAAATTTTGTTCAAAATACCTAGCCAACAATTTGTTCCTCATCATATTTTCTCTAAGAACATAATTAATGGTGTAAACCCTCTTGAGGTTAACCATATTTCATTCTATGATGAGGATATTCCTTCCTCTACTCCACAAGAAGACTCCTATCTTTACATTACCGGATCTCGTAAAGAAACACTTGTTAGAACTATCATGGTAGATAATGACTCCTCTCTTAATTTATGCACTTATCAATTATTCCAAAAACTCAAATCAAAGGAAGAAGATCTTAATGAATCAAATGTTATTATAAAATCTTTTAACAATGAAATTCAAGAAGCTCAAGGTACTATAATTCTTCCCTTTAATATTGGATCCAAGATCCTGGATATTTTATTCTATGTAGGATATTGTCCTTCACCTTACAACCTACTTCTCCGGAGTCCTTGGATTCATACGATGAGGGTTTTCCCTTCCACTCTTCACCAATGTTTGAAGTTTGAACTTGCAAATAAAATTGTTACCATACATGGTGACCCAACACCATTTGAAGAATATTTAACGATTGAAACATCAAGTTCTATACATTCTCTATTATCACAATTATCTTCTATCCATCACTTTTCTTCATCCATATATGATCATCCTTGTTTACCAAATAACATCCATGCATATCTTTCACATATACTTTCTCCATCTTATCAAGACTTGGAATATAGTGATAAGAATGAAGAACTTTCTTATCCTTCTGACATTTTATTTTGTAACATGATCAATTTTACACATATAAAAGTCAAATCTTTTGCTACATTATTCTACATTATAACAAAGCTTTTGTTATCACTACCTTTTATTCATCACCTTCTATTCTTACCTTCACCTCAACCAGATTATCCTTCAAAACCTCCTTTGATTTTGAAGCAACCTTAGACATGCTATACTCAAATAACCTTGTATAGTGTATATAGATCATCTTGTATATACCACCAATTTCAATTCATAAATTAAAATCAAAATACAAAAAAAAATCAAAATCCTCAAAATCTTCAAAAAAATACTAATGCAACTAAGGACCTTAAAGGTAAATTTGAGCCCAACTGGCTTGGACCATACATTATTACTGCTAAATTTGAATCAGGAGCATATAAATTATCTACCTTAGATGGTAAAGAACTTAAAGAACCCATGAATATTTTGCATCTTAAACGTTACTATGCATAAACTTGGTCATTTCATCCATGTATATATTTGTTCAAAATTACTATCTTATATTTCTTTCAAATTTATAAAAATCCAAAAACACCAAAAACATTCATAAATCTCCAAAAATCTTCAAAAACTATCTATTGCATTTATTTAAGGCAGTTGTTAAATTTTTTGCTCAAAAAATATAAAAACAACAATATTCTTGACTCTTTCGAAACCAAAACAATATACAGAAGAAAGAGAGAGTCAACATTCTCAAAACTTCTCAAAATTATTTATATCTATATTTTTCTTCCAATTATTGCAGTTATATGTTTCAACTTATTTTGGATAAAATTAGCATTTATTTGGCATCCCTCACTTGCACACTCACAACAATAAATATCTTGATTTTATCTGGCATGATTACTAATCTCTCTTATATCAAAGTCCACAAAATTCAATTAAATAAAGTTTGAGCATAGAGAATTGATCTTGTTATTTACTTAAACCAAGCACATCTTTTCACAATAAAATGATTATATTTGTAATTTCCATGTTTTGCTACATAGTAGAAGTGATTTCTTGAGTGAAAAGTTTCCCCTGCTATCCTATCATGCACATGGTCTAGAATCTTTGAGAATTGGCAAAAGGACAAGCTCACCCCTACCCGGAATAAAAATCCCTTGCTCTACAGCCAATCCGAGCAAGTATCCCTAGCAAAGAAAAAGAGAAGAAAAATTCAAGAAAGAAGAGAAAAGAAAAATGTTATTTCAGCAATGTTCCAAGTATTATCAAGCAAAAGAAATACAAAAAGAAAAATAAGCAAAGTTCAAAAGAAGGCAAGAAAGCAATAAAATCCCTTTCCCTACCCTTTGAAAAGAAAAGAAGGGTTGATGAGCTTGAATCCCTGGAATTCTCAATTATTCGAAAACTGTGAGGTAAGCCCCATAACAGGTGGTTTGTGCCCAACCTGCTTGGCCTTGGGTAACTCCTAGCGTGGCGATATGTCCGTCACATTAGCGACCTTCTTTTGTACGGACCTATGTCCGCTTATGGATTAGCTAGCTCTTGATAATCCGATCTACATAGTAGTCTAATATGGTTATATGCATCTACATCATGGTTAATGAACACTTATTTGGTTTCTTCAAATCACTTGTATCATAGTATCTTGCTCACAACTCGGTAAATGAACAATGCAATTGCACACACATTTGTATTTGAGAGATTTTGTCTATCATTATGATAAATCAAGATCGGAAATGAATTCACATATGCACATGGGATTCCTTATAAATCTAACTTTTGTCTTCAAAATACTTTGAAATATTATTTTTGCAATTTGTTGGAATAAATCAAGTACAATTGTTTACTACAAAGACAACTATATAAATAGAAAAATCAAAAATTTCTTTCAAACTATACAATCAAATCAAATCATATATATCTGGTTGACTTTCGCGACGATGGTATAGTTTCAAAACCAAAATTGGAATTTTATGCCTAGCGCAAGTCCTCATTTTCATCTTTTCTCGTTCATCAAAAATCAACCATGCAATAAAACTATCTTTTTGGATTTTCGCGATGATGGTATAAGTCTATACCTACATATTCTATGCCTAGCGCAAACCATTGTAACAATTTTTATTCCCCCATTTATCAAAAATCATAAAAACCATATGACTTCATTATGTTACACAAATTATGCTTTTCAAAAGCAAACCCATTTTTTCACTATTTTTATGTCATTATGTCAACCTTCAACTTTGCAATGATGGTATAATTCCTAAGGAATTATTCACAAATTTTATCACACTTAGGAATTTATGCCTAGCAAAAATCATTTTAAAATATTTCATGCATAATATTTTTCATGAAAATCTGAAAACAAACCATCATCATCATCATCATCATTTGCACTATTGCACCAAAGTCTTAAGACAGTCTCTTAAGCACTCTTTTACTTTTCGCAATATTTCTATACTGGGATTAGCTTGACGACCGAGTGAGCGGCGACTCCATGAAATGGTCTATAATAGCGACAATGTCCTTTGAAATTATTGTTAAAAGTCCCCTTTTATCTTTTATCAAATTATTGCATCACAAACAAACACTTTGTTACATCAGATTATTTCATTTACAATGTTATAGCATGACATTCAAATCATATTTCCAACGACATAATTACATCCAATTATTAAATCAATCAATCAAACATAAAAGCATCATAAGCATCACAAAATACATAACACAATATAAGTCATATGATCAAAAATATATCATCTATATATATCACAAAAAATATGTACATCATATCAGCTAGATTGGTATGCCACAATCCATATCTTGGCATACTCAATCAAATACCCTCTGTGTAGTGTCTCGAGAGCCCCTCGAGCTCTCGACCTCATCTCCTCCCCCCTGAGGTGGAGGAGGTGGCCCCATCGCAGTCCGTGTGGTGCCGTGAGTCCTGGATGCCGATCGTGATGATGTCCTAGATGACCCCATCATGACGAGCTCTGCAATGTGTGCTGGTAATGGCACCCTCTGCTCACGGCACCGCCTGGTAGTATAGAGCCTGATAGAAAGTGATCTGGGCGATAGCGCGTGCTAAATCCCGAGTGCTCGCTCCTCCGCCCCGAGCTCTGAGCCGTGTAGCCTCATCCTGTAGTGTCTGCACCTGAGCCCGCAAGCGGGCAACCTCAGCTCGGAGAGTCGCTGTCTCGTTGCTCTCCCTAGTGTCTACACCCTTGCCCTTATCGGGCGATGGTGGCCTCTCTCTCTGTGGAGATGGGGGTCTCTCCTCCCTCCTCTCCTGCTGTCGTGGCCTCTCCTGTGCCTGTGGCCTCCTCTGCTCCCTCCCGTCGTGACCCTGGGCCGCCTCTATCATCGCCTGGCGTCGCCTCCCTATCCGACGCACAACCGCGTGGATCGGACCCTATGCCCTCGTCATCCGAGGAGGGCGGATGCCTGCATACCAGGCATCGTAGCCATCGGCTACTCCTACGTCGTCCCCATCCACTGGCTGGATGGGGGCATCATCTGTGTCCTGGCTCCAGAAGCGCTGCATGTCCGGAGCCCCGCTAACTGTAGTGTTATCCCGGACAGTCCGAGAAAACTCGTAATCCCTGAGAGATGGGATCCCCTGCTGTAGACCGAACTGCCTCAAAACTCGGTCATAGCGGTGGAGCTCCACCTCTCCTCTCTCCATCCTCGGCCAGCAGACTCGCCTGATGCGAGCCAGCCCCTGTCCATCCTCTGGCCACCCTGGATGCTCTCTCCATGGTCTCCAGGTGATCTGGTCTGGGACCAAATCATCCAGTAGTCTCCGGGACATCGGTAGGTCGATCCGTCGTTGTGACCCTCTCCGGAGCCACCAGTAGAAGACTCGGGGCCTCTCCCCGTCAATCCCTGTCAGTGGAAGCCCTACCGGCCTCCGCACTGCAATGTGCTCCCAACACCAAACCTGTAGGAGCGATGTCATCACCAGACATCGGCCGCCCTTGTACACGACCCCATATAGGATCCTGTACAATCGGCATAGTACAAAACTGCCCCAGCAAAACCTGTACCCATGGTCCCGCATATCGTAGATCACATCTACGAGCATCCATGGTACCCTGCACCCGCTCTGGTGGCACAGTAGAAGTCCACCAACCACTCCAGCTAGAACTCGTGTGAGTCTGGATGCCCGGGCATCTGGCGTAGTGCCTCGATATTAACTCTGCCCTTCTCCAGGGTGAAGCTCGGGTCACCACACAGTCGTCCCATAGCGTGGCCCTGATTGGCCGTAGGAGTGATCATCCGTCCTTGTATGGGGATTCTCGGAATCCTCCATACGTCCTCTAGTGTGGGAGTCATCTCCCGCTTCGGTAACCAAAAATAGGAACCCGAATACCATCTCTCTGCTAGGGTCGTTAGAAGCCCCATATCTGTGGATACTTGTGGCATCTCCGCCACATGCTGCAAGCCGGCTTGTGCCAGCTGATCTCGCTCTGCCTGTGTCAGAGCGGCCAAGTCATCTCTCAATCCTCCATATTTCCACTCCCTGCTCTTTAGTAAACCTCTCTGCAAACATAAACAACATAAACAACAAGCAATCATTAATAACAATTCCAGTAATTAATAATGCAACTTAAAGATCAATTTCATGTAATTGATGATATCGCCCACTATTGGACGATATCGTCCCAAATTTGAGCATAATCGTCTTCGATTTCGTAGTTCGAAATCGTCTCTAATTTGACGAAATCGTCCCCCTTTCGACGATTTCGCCCTCGGGCGAAATTGCCGAAATTGAGACGATTTCGTCGAAATCGGGACGATTTCGTCCCGACGACGTCGACGGCCCAAAAACGGCCGCGATGCTCCAAATTCATCTAAAATCTACCTAAAAAGCATGTAAAATCAAATTAAATCAGTTCTAGTTAAGTCTAGACTCTTACCCGTAGACCGCGTCGGACCTCTGTCGATCTATGCGTTGTCTCCACCATTTTTGCTTCAGAGCTCTAAAAACCAGAAAATGAACAGTAAAAATGAATTAGGGTTTTACCCTATTTTTCTTAATTTTATTCAACAATAATTTTTTGCTTTTTCGCGTTTTTACCTCAAACGTTCGATTTGGGTAAAAACACGGAGGGGGCACCATAGTAAGTTGTCGTACGATTCGACCAAGAATCGTCGCCTAAAAATGGGTATAATTTTTTGCTTTCTCGTAGATCGAGAAGAACTCATCTTTAACGCATTTTCTTCGAAAAATTCGCTAAAGAGGGGGCAAAATGTAGCACCCTAAAATTGGCGCAATAAAATTATAAAATTTACATTCACCTTAGTAAATAATTTTAAATTCAAATTTAACCTCCCAAACCGCCCGTTAACCGCCGGGAAATCCGTTTCCCCCTTTTTCGTGCCATTTTTAGAGGTTGTTTTGACCGTTTGACGATATCGTCGCCGATCAGACGATATCGCCCCAGATTTGACGATTTCGTCTGGACTAGGACGTCCAGACGATCTTGTCGCAAAACTGAATTTGCATAGTTGGAATCTGTTCCAACGGGTCTCCAATCTGGGCAGAAGCGTGTCTGCGCCGTTGGGACCCTCCCCCGTTGGAGATCTCCCAAATTGGGATGATCTCCAACCTCCTAACTACTCCCCCTAAGCCTATTTAATCTCTAGAATTTTCCCTCCCCAACCCCTGGCTGAAATTATCTGCAAACTGATTCCCTCTGCGTCAAAACATCTTAATTTTGCTTTTACACTAGTTCCATAGCAATTTTGTTGCAGGTACATCACTATTTTTCAACCGGAGCCAGCACCCATCGTCGCCGACGAACCTGTTCAGATCGGAGGCGATCCCGTCAAATGCGAGACGATTTCGTACTGATGCGAGACGATCTCGACTGCAGTCCACATCGAGGCAATCAGTGCCTGGAGTTTGCTTTTCTCAACCTTTTCTTTGTCATTTTATGCTGCAAATTAGATCATTTACTCAGTGTTTATATTATTTTGCATTTGGAGTTCACCCATTTAGCTTAGATTGCACATTAAGTTCATGATTTGTTGTTAAAGTACAGTAACTTGCTTTAATTTCTGTTCTTAAATATTGTTCAGTATTCATTTTATTATTTGGTGTAATTTGCCTCTGTTAGCACAGTAGAACTTCTTGTATTTTGCATCTATTTTTTGTTTTGCAGGTCTTTGACGAATTCGTCAGATCTCAGATGATTCTCTTTCGAGATGATTCTTGTCGGATTGCGAGCGATTCTCGTCGAATTCCAGATGATCCAGACTACTTCAAACATCAGAATCTTCTTCGGACATCCGGATCAGGTATTCCCCATTTTCCTTCTGTAAATTCTCTATTTTCTGCTTTTTTAATCTGTTTGTTGTATTCATGAAAGTTGCATTTTCATGTAGTTTAATTTAGATTCATTCGGCCAAACCTAGGATATGAATGCTTAAGATTAAAACGAACTCATCTAAACACATTCCAAAACCTAGGCGTGGAAACCGCCGCTAAATGTTTCCTGGTGAACCCACCATCCGTCGAAAAATCACCAAAATACACCTCCCTTGAGAGGCGGGACCTTCGCAAAGTCCTCTCAGTCCGAGGTACCGCACCATCCTTTTCCCATCCTCCTTCCGGGCGCGGATCCTATAGCCTGAAGGTAGGGATGCGAAAAATTTGGAGCGATACACAACTCAATTGAGATGAAAATTGAATCTATTTGTAAAATCTCAAGCTCTAAAGAATAAAGTTGTGATTTTTCAAGGGTGGGGGACTCGAGTACAACCCCTTGTTCGCCAAAAAAACAATAAGAAATTTGAGAGTTACACCCAAATAGATGGGTGATAGATAGTTAGCAATAACAACCGCCATCATATTCATTGTACATACATCAATTTGTCCAGCATCCTGTTGGTCCAATAGGAAAAAAACCTTACCTTTAGTGTTCTTGTTATAAATCTTTAACAAAATTAAAAATAAAGAATTCCTATGAGGAATATCTAGGTATCAAGAAAAAAGAGTCATTTATAGAATCCCAAACTTTAAGTAAGGATGCTTAGTTAGGGACAAAAGGAAAAGTGACATTTTGGTAATCCTTATTTAAGTAGTAAATATTTCACGATAAGTGATTATTAAGGATGAGATATTTGAGCATGACATAATGGTTTTTAAAAATAAATAATTAATATGGAAGTTTAATGAATATTGGATAAATTATTTGGAGATGGAAATGTGCATTAAATAAAAGTGGGGATTGAATTCACATTATTCCATGGCTTTCATTCTAAAAAGATTTTTTTTCATCATATTCTCTAGTTTTGAATTCAGGATAAAATAATAGGTTTTGATTCATGATTTAAGGAGAGAGATGGCTTGTGTTCAATAGTATAAAGTGAGAATTCTTTTATAAAGATAAAAATTGTTTAATGGCTTTTACCATGGGTTAAAATTTTTGGATTTTTGTATTAACTTATGAATAAGGTGATTTTGAAGAATATTGGTAATATTCTAGGAGAGTTCATCTAAGAAATATCAACTTTTAAGGAGTGAAAGCATGTCGTGTAGATCCAGATATGTGATGCTATGGTTATTTCAAAATATTTGCCAAAATCCACTAAGATTATATTTACTATACAAGAATGAAATCAATAATTGGATTATGAAAATATTGCATTCTAATGACACAAATGTTATGATAAAATATTAATAGGATCAAAGCTTAGAGGACATGGTACAACATGATCAAAATATTAACAAGGAATTGTCTACTCAGTATGATCCTAATTTAGGGATGAACATTCTTGCTAAACCTAAGGAATGTACCTCATAATATGTAGAAGACTCTCTTGAAGTCCCATGCACCATTCAGGAGAGAAAAATGGGTAGAGAAAACATAGCACTAGATGTTAATACCTCTACCATTAACAAGGAAATACCATAAAATGAGTAGGATAAGTCAAAAGCTTCCTTAGAAGAGCCAGGAAAGGATAAATCTAATGAAAAGAAAAGTTGTAAAAGAATATTGAGGAATAGAATAATAAGACCTACTCCTATACTAGCAAGGAAAAAAGAAGAAAACCTTCAAATTGTCAAGTGAGAGCTAGGGAAGTAAGAGAAAACATAGAGAAAGGAACACAATCTAGTTTGGTTGATCATCTCTTATTAAATAACAAACTGATATCGGTAATTCACAAGTGGGGCCAATAATCCCTAATGAGACATGTTACCATCTCATGGAATATAAGGGGTGTTAATTCCATCTCAAATCATAGATGTATTAAGGACCTCTATTTAAGTAATTAGACCAATATTCTTTATATCTATGAAACTAAAATGACAAAGGAAGAAGTTTGCAAAACTTGAAAGTAGTATGGGCAAGATGTGAATGGGATGTTGTGGATTTAAAAGGGTGACATGGGGAATTCTAACATGTTGGAATCTAGTTAGAAGATCTTGTGAAACCATACATAAAACTAGGTATTGAATAGCCTCATTAGTCACATGCTATTTTGTAGATATTCATTTCATATTTATCAATGTCTATGGACCTATAACTCAGTCAAACAAATTAGAAGTATGGAGTGGGATTGAAGCCTTTATGATAAGTAAAGAACAAGAAACTTGATTCATGATCATAGGATATTCTAATGTATAACCAATATGGATGAAAATTTTGGAGAAATTAGGAAAATAACCCAAAGTATGAGAGATTTCTTAGCTTTGGTTCAAAATAATAATATATGGTAGGTTGAGTTTAAAGAGGACAACTATACATGGATCAACAATAGGATAGGCTAGAACTTGATAGTAGAAAAATTAGACAGATGAATTCTCTTAGATCATTGTCTAGATGAAGGCACTTGTGCTAAAATTAATACCTTGACAAGGATTGGTTCATGACATTGGCCAACAAGAGTTAAAATGGTTGTTAGAAGCTCATAATTTAAATACGAGAAGTTGTGGGAAGACCATCCTCAATTTTTTGATAGGATAGCGCATAAGTATAATTCATTAGTAAATGGGGGGTTGTATACATTTCTAAAAAAAATTAAATCAATGACATGTCGATTAAAAGAATGGAATAAGAACTCTTTCAAGAATATTTTTGAGAAGAAAGAAGAACTAATATTAAAATTTTAAAATTCCAAAAAGTTAAGCACAATAATCCAAGCTCGTAGGGAAGGGAGTTGCTTAGTATATCATAATATTTTGAGTAAGGAAGAGAAATTTTGGAGATTAAAATCAAGATAGGTTTGGTTGAAAGGAGATAAAAACATAAAACTTTTTTATAGAATGGCAAAAATACATAGATCAACATATGAAATTAGTATAGTTAAATTGGTAGGAGTTTGGATTGAAGATCAAAGCAAACTCAAAAAAGAGACAAGGTTTTTTTACCAAAATATTCAAGGATCAGAGATCGAAGTTCTTAATGTTAAACTATTGCAATAAGTACCTTTAGTTATAATAAATGAAGACAATAACAAACTGATGGATCCTATTACACTAGAAGAAGTTCATTCAAATCTTTTCTCTTTTGATAAGGATAAATATCGAGGTCTGGATGGGCTCTCTACAAAATTTTATTAGCATAACTTATAAATAGTGAAGTATTATTAATTGGTGGTTCAAATGGATACTGGTGGAAGGAGGAGTGAGCAATGGTTTTGGCGATCGAAGACCGAAATCCTGAGAAGCAGGTTTTGCAGGAGGAAGAAGCCCGCAACGCCACAACGATGACAGGGTTTCACTGTAGTGCAGCTAAAAATGGATCCTCCCACAGCGACATTGAATGGGGGAAAAAACCTCCCCATAAATTGGGCGGATCGAAAAAATCTTACGCAGAATGTTTGCAACAAAATCCTAGACTGCCCCCTAGCGGATCGATGGATTTCATTCTACAAGGTAGCGATGTGTTGTGCCCTAAACTCCTCATGGAAGATTATGCATCTCATGATTCCTTCTCATTAGTGGGAAAGTTCGTAGGAGGGCGCCCAAACATGGATGCGATTCGATGGTGGGCTACTTCGAAATGGAAAGTTATGGGAAATTTGGGTCTTTCGGCAATGACCAGAGGTTTTTTTATGATTCAACTGAATACCCGGGAGGATGCAGAGTGTATTATTGCCAAAGGTCCTTGGTTCTTCGGAAGACGAAGCCTATTCCTCAAAAAATGGGAACCAAATTTTGACCCCGACTCTCAGAACATCAATTTCGCTCCCATTTGGGTTTGCCTCCCCAACCTCCTTGCACATTTTTTCTACGAGGATGCTCTTCGAGGTCTGGCTAGGGCTTTTTGAGATTTGGTATCTATTGAACCAGTTACCCATGCTAGAACCCGCCTAACCCAGGCTTGCATTTGTGTAAATGTAAATCTGGAATCGCAACTTCCAGATCACCTCAATCTTATATACGAGGATTTTAGGTGAAGGCAACCATTGATCTTCAAAAAAAAACTTGCTTTTTGTCCATATTGTCAGCCGTAAGGGCACCTCCCTTCTCAATGCCCTAAGCATAGAAACCCTAATGAATATTCCCAGCCAAGTGGGCATCCGCAGCTAAGAACCAGTCAGAAGGAAACTAGCAGTCAATGGCAAGCTAGGAGGAATAAACAACAAAACCAACCGCTTCAAGATCAAGCTCAATCTCTCCAAAATGCAAGTTCCTCTTTCAAAACTGCTGATAATTTTTATTTACTTAAAGATTTTGGAACCAATGAGGTCTTTGAACAAGGTGAAATTCCTGTCCCTCTATCCCCAAAACATATCAATTCCCCTTCGGGACCCCCTAACCCCATGCCCATTCAGAATATTCCATGTTACCCATTCAGAAGCAGATCTCCAAGTCCAACAATGTCCCCTAGAGCCCATCACAAAAACCCCTCTGGTCGTTGTTATCCACAGCCCTGTACCAACCCCTTGAAGAGTCTGGTTTTTCGACTTTCCTATCCTCCTCTATCGATGTCAATTCTGATAGTGATCAGGCCACCCTGGAATCCCCTGACCATCGAAGTCCTAAAAAAACTCGTAGCTTCAAAAGGTCCCAAATGGATGTGGGAGCAGACATAAATAAAGGTAGGCCTTCTAACGCTGAACATCGAAATTGGGATACAACCGAGGATATAGCAAATGGTATGCAGAGAACCCTGTTCGAAGAAAATGTCAGTTCTATCAAGGATGAAAACCAAAGACCGAAACCCCCTGCACAACAAGGCAAAGAGGGCAAGAAAACCTCCAAAAGTTCCAAATGAAAGTCCTCTCCTGGAATGCGAGAGGACTGAATGGGGCAGCCAAGCAAAGATTGGCTGCAGCCATGTGGAGAGATTACAACCCCACAATTTTTCTCATTCAAGAAACTAAGTTGGACAATCAACTTTCGCCTAGGATAGCCAAAATCATCTGGAAAAATTGTGATTTTGTCTACTCCCCAGCTTCTGGCACTATAGGTAGGCTCTTGTGCCTTTGGAACCCATCCGTAGTCGAGGGTAGATTTATTTCTGGTCATGACAGGTTGTCTAATGTCCTATTTCACGACATCAGCTCCTAGACTTCTTGGATTATGTCCAACATCTATGCTCCCAATATTGCTCCAAGAAGAACGATGTTGTGGAACACCCTCACCCAGATGAGACAGGCCTTTGCCAATATTCCATAGCTTTTAGCAGGGGATTTTAACTCCCCTCTTCAATTCTATGACAAGAAGGGAGGAAATGCAGTTACTAATAGGGATATAAAGGACTTGAGATAGTTTGTTGATAGTAATGCCCTTATGGATGTTTCGATTCAAGGCCTCGGGTTCACTTGGAGTAATAGACGGATGGGAAACAATCTTATCCAAGAGCACCTTGATCGGGTGTTGCTCTCCCAAGAATCCCTCCCCCTCTTTGATGATGCCAGTCTGTAGGCTCTCCCGAATATTGGGTCTGATCACAGCCCGCTCCTCTTTAAGACTGGTAGCAAGCCTCGGTTCAAGACCCATTTTTGATTTGAATCCATGTGGACTCACCACCCGAATCTCAGAAATCGAATAGCAGAATGGTGGCAAGTAAGCTTTCCAGGGATAGCCTCTAACCAGTTTATGCAGAAACTCAGATGGGTCAAAGAGAATCTCAAAGTATGGAATAGAGAAACCTTCCAAAACATCTTTGAAACCAAGTAGAACATCAAAACCAGATTAGGGCAAATTGAGGATAGTTTTCAAAGAGGCCAGGGTGATGACAATATCAGAAGTGAAGAGAGGATACTACTCTCTGAATACCACAATACCCTGAGTAAGGAAGAAACCTTTTGGCACCAAAAGTCGAGACAGCTTTGGCTCAGGGAAGGAGACTCCAACTCCAAGTTTTTTCACATATCCACTCTAAGGCAAAGGGAATGTAATAGGATTAAAAGCCTTACTAAGCAGTATGGGACCCTTATCTCTAATATCCACCACATTAGGGATGAAGCTGTCAGCCACTTTAAAGACCTCCTTGCCTCCCCCCCACTTCCTCCTCCATCAACATGGATTCCCTACTTGAGAACATTTCCAATACCGTTCTTGATGAAACCAATGAGTTCCTCCTCAGCCCCCAATCCCATAAAGAAATCCACCAAGCCCTCTTCTCAATGCAGCCTGACAAAGCTCTCGGACCCGATGGATTTTCCCCAAGGTTCTTCCAAACTTTCTGGGATATTGTGGGACCTGACCTGTGCCTGACCATCTCTGACATGCAAAATTCTAGATCCATTCCCAAAGACATTAATTCCACTTTCCTGGTCCTCATCCCCAAGGGGTCCAATTCCCAGTCTCTGTCTGACTATTGGCCCATGAATCTCTACAATGTAATCTACAAAGTTTTGTCCAAAGCCCTGGCCAATAGATTCACTGGGATCCTTCCTACCATCATTGACCACTACCAGGGAAGTACTGTCAAAGGCATAAACATCTTGGATGGGGTTGTCACAATCCACAAGATGATCCACTCTGCCTACAAAGCTAACTTTGCTTCCTTCTTTTTGAAACTTGATATGAATAAGGCCTTTTATCGAGTGAATCGAGAATTTCTATTCAAAATCCCCCTCAAATTTGGTTTCCATGAATCTTGGGTAAATCTGATTTCTAATTGTGTCTCTTCTTCTTGGTTCTCGGTCTTGGTGAATGGGTCCATTGCCAAATATTTTCCTAGCACCAAGGGGCTAAGACAGGGGGACCCTCTTTCCCCATCCTCTTTATCATCCTGGTGGAGAGTCTTAGCATAACCATTAAGAATGCTTGTCACAAAAACTTGATTTCTGGTATCAAGGCAGCCTCAGGTTTAAATCCCATCACCCACCAACAATTTGTGGATGACACCTTGCTGACAACTAAAGATTCATTCTCTAAATCTAAAAACATCAAGGGTATTCTCAATCTGGATGAGGAAGCAGTTGGGCAAAAGATCAACTATGCCAAAAGTAAGCTTCATTTCATCAACACCCCTGCTAGACGACATACCAAGATTGCGAGCATATTGGGGTGCTCCATTACTGTTTTCCAACATCTTATCTAGGCATACCCATGTTCAAGGGGATGCCTCAACAAAAAATGTGGAACAATGTCACTGACAAGATTCATAAGAAGTTGGCAGGATGGAAGGGGGCCCTACTCTCCAGTGCAGGCAAAGCGACTTTGGTCAAGTCGGTCCTACAGAGCATCCCACCTACTTTTTGTCAGTGTTAAAAATCCCTGCTATGATAGGAGAAGCTATTGAAAAACTCCAAAAATAGTTCCTTTGGTCGGGTAATGCTAATCACAAGAAGTTTCACTTAGTTTCCTGGAACAAAGTATGCTCTCCTAAAGACATGGGAGGTCTGGGATTGCGACGTATAACCATCACAAATCAAGCCCTCCTGGATAAGCAGGCTTGGAAGGTGGTTACAGATGCTAAAACAGAGTGGGTGACCATTGTCAAAAGGAAATACCTGCAACAACACTCATTCCTTGAAACAGAGACCCCTCGCTATGGGTCTCACTTTTGGAAATCCATCAACCACACTAAGCAGCTGGTTCAACAGGGATCTTTGTGGCAACTAGGAGATGGTAAGACCATCAATTTCTGGGAAGATGCGTGGGCCAAAAAAGAACCACTCATCGGTGATCCCAAATTAGCCCCCATTAAGCACCTCATCGATAGGAAGTATGGAGCTCATGTTGTTGATTTCATCACTTCTGACCAAGGATCCCACGATTGAAAAAAGGTTCAGTTTAGAATTAAGAATGATGTGATTAACAAAGGCCTCGCCACTCTCATGGACATCTTCAAAGCTAACTTCATGCCCCAGACCCTGAACGAGGATGAACGTTGTTGGAAGGGGTCAAGTGATGGGGAATTTACAGTTAAAACTGCTGCCTAGATGTTAGAAAACACTTTTATTGGCACCAAGAAAGATGACAGCCAGAATCTAGCCAAGAGTGTGTGGCTCAAGTTGTTGATCCCAAAAGTGGCACATTTTTGCTGGCTTGCTGCTCATAACAAAATTCTGACCACTAACAACTTGATTCGTAGAGGAATTATAGTCCCTAATAGGTGCTATATTTGTACTAAAGCGAGAATCCACACAACATCTCCTCCTAGACTGCCCCTTTGCCGATAATGTGTTATCCATTTTGATCAACAAATTCCAGGTCTGCTGGACCCGACCCAAGACTATTGCTAAAATGTTCATTCAATGGCCAAGAATTTTCAAAAACTCTAGACTTCGATTCCTATGGAGTTCCATGCTTCACCATGCAATCTGGAAAATTTGGTTGGAACGTAATAACCGCATATTCAAAGAGGATACCAATAATCCGAAAGATGTTGTCAATAGAGCACTATCCCTAGCTATCGAAAATAGTAGTCTGATTCCATGCGAAGAGGTTCCCAACTATGGGTTGGAATCCCTTCTTTTTGCTTCCCTTAAGATTCCCATAGACTGTAGCAGAATCCAAAAGACTGGTAACTCCCGAACCCTAGCTAAATGGACCCCTCCCCCACAAGGATGGCTCAAAGTCAACTTTAATGGTGCTTCAAAGGGAAATCCAAGGAGAGTTGGTGTAAGAGGTGTCATCAGAGACCACACATGAAGCATAATCAAAGCATTCTCAAAAAATTTTGGGACCCAAACCAATAATTATGTAGAAGCTATAGCCCTATGAAGGAGCATCATGGAAAGTAGAACCTTTCCCAAGCCAATAATCTTTGAAGGCGACTCATCTGTGATTATTGGCCACATTACGAACAACAACTCAGGGGGGAAGAACATTCAGAATATAATTCAAGAGTGGCAATTACTCCTCAACAACAACCCCCAAAGTCAGATCAACCATGTTCTTAGGGAAGCCAACAAAGTGGCTGATATTACCGCTAACAAAGCTGTTAATAAGTCAAACTTGATCGTCTGGGAAGAATATTTCCCTCAAGAAGTTATCTCCAAAGCGAATCAGGATGTGGAAAGCTGACTCTCTGTTAATCAGGATGATGCTGTTCGACAGAAAAAGAACAAGAAATCCCAATAACCTAAGAGGATGTCGGATAGACAGGTGGACAGTTTGGTGTATGTCCTTCAGCTGTATCTTTTTGTTTTGTGTCCCTTATTTTAAGGGTTGTCTTTCGAATATAAGATATGTTGTATGTGGTGGAATTGTATTTGGTAAGATATTTTTTGGTTGTTGCCAATGGAAGCCTCAGGTGTCTCATTTTGCTACTGATGTAATAGGGACGAGACCCTTCAACCCGTAAAGCAATAAAATATTTTTTACCTACCAAAAAAAAGTATTATTTATTGGTGGTAGTGGAACAGTCTAGGGTAAAATAATACATACCTTATAAAATAAATGCAACACATCTTACCCCAATTCCAAAAAATAAGGATGCATAATTGTTTGATTCATTTAGGACCATAAGCCTATGTAATATGTCATACAAGATAATCTCCAAAGTGATGGTAACACTTTTAGAAATAAAATATTTTAGAAAATAAAAAAAAGGTTCGTGAAAGGGAAATGTATTTTGGATAGGATCATAGTAGCTCATAAATTAATGCATTCAATAACTTCTAGAAAAGAGAGCAATGATCTTAAAACTTAATATGAATAAATCCTATGATAGGGTTAAATGGGATTTTATTTTTGTAATATTAGAGAAGTTTAGATTTGGGAAGAAATGGGTTAGATGGATTAAAGCTTATGTCTCTATAATATCATATTTAGTGTTGGTCAATGGGCTAGTAACATAATCATTAAAGCTAAGAGGGGTCTTAGACAAGGAAATCCCTTATCACCATATCTATTCATTATTATGGCAAAGGTATTGGTAAGGAACTTGAAAAGGTATACAAATATGGGCTAATAAGTGAACTTAAGGGTAGTACATTACCCATCAACAATTTGTAGATGACACAAACCTTTTTGGGAGGGCAAGAAAAAATGAGGTCAAAGCTTTGAATAACTTATTAAAGGAATATGAAAGAGCATTAGGACAAAAAGTTAATAGGGAAAAAATCTGGAATTTTACATTCTAAACACTCTAGCTAGAATCAAAGTAGGGATATGTAGGTTTCTTCAAATGGGGGAGGCAAATTTGCTAGCAACATCTCTAGGGATGCATTTATTTGAGGGGAGAATAAGGATAATATTGTGGAACCCAATTATAAGTAAAGTTTAGAATAAAAAACTAGCATGGAAAGGTAGATGGTTATCATTAGCAGCAAGAGTGTAGCTAATTAAATCAATCTTATAGGCCATTCCAACATATTATATGTCCTTGTATATTCTTCCAAAATTGGTATAAAATAGTTTAATAATAATTATGTAGTCATTTTTGTGGTTAGGATTACATGATGAAATAAAATTTCCTTTAGTGAAATGAAGTAAGGTGTGTGATGATAAAACTAGGAGACGTCTCGGTTTAAGAGTTCTTACACATGTAAACTTAGCTCTAAGGGAAAAAGTAATTTCAAGATTGTACAAAGAGATTAAAAACTAATGGTCAAGAATTCTTCTAAGTAATTACGTTGAGCCCAATAATCCAAGCTTAATATTTATTGTAGTCTACCGACAAGGACGCCACTTGCATTATCAATGATGTGACTCGGGTTCAATCCCCATGGTGGATGTGTATAAGAAGTATTACTAAAAAAAAATCAATTAATCTAGTGATTAAAGGTCTAAGATGAGTGGTTGGAATTAGATTTTTTTTCTATTTGGATGGATAATTGGTATGAATCATGATAAAAAAACCCCCTCAAGCTAGATCCAATTTGAAAACCATTGATGAGATTACTTATGTTATACTTTGATGGTGTATGCCAAGGGAGAATGCAATCACAAGATGCAAAATATGCAGAAATGTAAGATTCTAAAATACACTATTAATGGAAAGTGATGAAAATGATACAATGCAATATGGAGGAAATGAACACTCCATAACTGATGCTAAAACAATATTTTACCCCTTCACCAATCTATATGGTGATCTACCCAATATTACTACTACTACCTATAGTGATCTATAATCACTCACTATGAGGTCTTTTATATATAAAGATGGATTGCTTGGGCAACACTCTACCTAGTTGTACAAGGGGACACCTTGCACATTTAAAACTTGCACATAGACACTTGTACATTTATTATATTACTTGAAGTAACTAGCTAAATACCCCCTAAAGTAATCTACTACTCTAGTTATGTACCAAGGGTGGTACATTTACATGACCCAAATGATGTAATATACTCTAACACCCTCTGTATTACATTATTTGGGTCTTGAAGACTTTTGTTGCATAACTTTATTATAATTAACATAAATCATTCACCAATATGCAAAAATATCAAATCATTCATCCACAATAACAATCCACAAATGAGAGAGAGATAGATAATACCCTTAAGGTAGGGAAACACCAATAATAATCCTTAAATAAGGAATAACTCCACAAGATCTCCCAAGGTGAGAGGCCACTTCGTGGGCATAGATGATTACATAAGATTATTCTCCAATGATGATTACAATGACAAATATCTCTTCTTTATATACCCATATTCTTATTCTACTTTGGGGAGCCTACTACTAATATAATATTATATTATAATATAATATAATATTATAATACAATCAACCTTGGGTTATGGATGGCCCATGCCAACCCTTATACAATATAATAATATATCCCCAAATATCTATTTCTAGGTACCCTACCATGCCACCCTCCTTACAAATATTTCGTCCTTGAAACATATGAAGAAACATGATAATATGATTTGCTAAGCAAAGTTAGCAATTGGTACCAATCTCGATCATCCATCCATACAAGTGAAACATGTTGATGTTGGTATGCCATTTTGTTACTTGAGTATCCAAAACTGCTTTATTGGCTCCACGCTTCTGCTATTGTATTTTGATAACTTGAATGATGGGTCCACTTGTTCCTTGATGCTAATGATCCACTCTGAAAACTAGGATTACTATGCTTTCTCTGCCAAACACTACCATAGTTGGTGCCCTTATGATTCCATGTAGAACCATAATATTGTTGCCTTGAACCATGCCCCCAAGATTGTTCCCGCTTATGGTGGTGTGTATGGTGATATGGTGCAACCTTAACTTGATGTTCTACCTTCTTTGACTTCTCAACATTTGGCTCCATTGTTTTAAATTCCTCTACACATTGTTCTTTCATGTTCTCTTTGTTTGGTGTGTCCTTGTGCTCTTATATCAAAGCTTCCTTGGACTCTATTACTATTATTTCCCCTAAATCAATTGTTGCTAATTCTTCCATGGACTCTTTTGCTGCTACTACCTTCTTGGATTTTGTTTCAGGTTCTTCAAGTTGTTTCTTTATAATCACTTCTTGATTTTCCTTGGATCCTTGATCCTTAAGCTAAGAAATATCTTGCAATGTTATCTTATTTTTCTTGTACCATAACTTCATAAAATTCTTTTGCACATTAATGTTAATAGTACCCAAATAATCTAACCAAGAGGATAACCAAGAACAATATCCTTATCATCCATCTCAATAGCATAAAAATCTGAATGTACAACATATTTATCCATGGTGATCTTCAAATATTCAAAAATTTGAACATGATCATCCTCTAGTTGTATGTCCTTAACTTTTGTTGCTTGAACTTACAACTTCTTAGCCAAAGAAATATTAATAAAATTATATTTGCTACCAGGGTCAATGGAAATAATAACTTATTCCTTTTGAATGCTTCCATGAACCTGCAAAATAAAACTTTTAGATGAATCTAAAACCTTTTGATCCTTCTCTTGCTTTTGAAAAACTAAATATGTGACTTCATTATTCTCATTATCTTCCTTAAAATTTTCCTCTTTCTCCTTCTTGAGTAATTTTATTTCTTTTTCATAGTCTTCATTTTGTTTCTTGAAAAATTTCCATTCTCCTTTTATTTCATTTCGCTCATTTTGAATTCCCTGTAGTTTCTTTTCAAGGTCTTTGATGACATCCAACATGCTATCTATATTTTTATCCCTTCCTTCAAGATCTCTCTTACAAATATCTAACTTTCTTTGTAATTGAATAGGTACCCATGTGCTCAAGAATGAATGCTCTGTTTCATCCCAAGTGTATTCATAACTCCTTTTCTGACGAAAATTATTCCACCAAGATAAAGCTTTCCCTTTAAGAGATAAATTAAGGGAGGATTTCCAGAAAGGATTATTATGATGTAGAGAGCCAAAATTTTTCCACCATTCTCTAGCATCAATATCATCTTCTCCAAAAAAACTTTGGAGTGCCATTGTTCATGCCCTAATGCAACTAGGGTTTTTTGATAATATATATCATGCCCTAATGCAAACTAGGGTTTTATGGAAATAAATATCTTCCCAATGAGTTGAAGCTAAAAATCTACATAGATAACTATATCTGCAATTTTTCTTCCAAAAAAAATAAAGTGCAACTGATTTGCTTACCCAAACTAAACAAATTTCCTTTTTTGAAAAATTTGTGACTTGAAAATTCGTCATTACCCTTGTTCCAGATGGCTGAATTAAGAAGGTTGTATCTCCATCAATACTACTAAGATTTATTCATATGACCACTCATTTTAAAGCTCTTCAAATTCTACACAAACTGATCTAAGAATCTCCTGAATCGGATAAACTTTCACAGAGATATGGATTCTGAAAGATGAGACATTTTTCCAAAAAAAATCTATGAAATTCGTCACTATCCTTGTTTTGGATGACTAACTTCAAAAGGTTGTATCTCCACCAATACTACTCAAATTCCTTCATATGACCTCTCATTTTAAATTTCTTCAAATTCTGCACAATCTAATCCAAGAATCGCCTGAATTGGATAAATTTGCGCAGAGATATGGCTCCTAAAAGATGAGACGTTTTTCCAAAAAAAAATTTGCCCTAATTTTGCAATTTCACACAAAAATCTCCACTTTGCCAAAATCATTGCTCTGATACCACTTTTTGCAAAACTATTATTATTATTAACATAAATCATTCACCAATATGCAGAAATATCAAATCATTCATCCACAATAACAATCCACAAATGAGAGAGAGATAGATAATACCCTTAAGGTAGGGAAACACCAATAATAATCCTTAAGGAAGGAATAACTCCACAATATATCTCAAGGTGAGAGGCCCCTTCATGGGCATAGACGATTACATAAGATTATTCTCCAATGATGATTACAATGATAAATATCTCTTCTTTATATACCCATATTCTTATTCTACTTTGGGGAGCCTACTACTAATATAATATAATATTATAATACAATCAACCTTGGGTTATGGGTGGCCCATGCCAACCCTTATACAATATAATAATATATCCCCAAATATTTATTCCTAGGTACCCTATCAACTTAAGTCTTCAACATGGATCTTATTCTCTATTTTCTATATATTTTTCAAGTGAGTAGTTAGTGCCTTCACACCATGTTACCCTTGCTATAATATCTTTGACTATTTGATCATCTATCGTATCTTTTAGTTCTTCAATTTCTTCAATATTTTGAGCTAGATGTCCTTGTTGATTCCATTTTCAATATTCCAATTGTGGATAATAATTATGATGCTGAGATTGTTGTTGTCGAGGGTTATCTTGATATTGCCTTGGTTGGAATGCCCTATTTTGTTGGCTTCCATAGCTCATCTAATTTCCTTGATTCTGATTTCTTGGATTGAATTTGCAGTAATTGATGTTATGCTCTTTTCTTCTGCATATCTGACAATATTTTTTATTCCATGGTCTTTGAAATTTTGATGATGAAGCAATGTTTCCTTGTGGATTATCTTTTGAAACCAATGCATTGTTAGTAATTTCATATTTTAATGTATTTTATATCTTATATTCTTGAATAATGTTTATTAGTTCATCAAAATCTGTATCTTTGCTTAGAATCTGTAAGGATGTAACTAGATGCTTGTAGCTATCTAGAAGTGCTCTCAAGGTTACTTGAACAATGAATTTATCTTCATCCTTTTCTCCTAGGGTTAGTAGTTTTCCTTTGATATCTGCTATCTTCCTTAAGAATAATTCTATGCTTTCACCACTGTTCATTTTCAAGGAATGTAATTGAGTTTGAAGATTTAATATAGTGGCTTTATTTTTCCCTTCAAATATTTTCTCTAATGTTTTCCAAGCATCCGTAGATGTCCCTACTAAGCTAATGTAAGCTTGTATTTCATTTGTGATGGCAAAGGTTATTATCATTAATGCCTTAGCATCACTTTCTTCAAACTTTTGAATATTTGTTTCTTCCTGAGTTGATTTAATTTTTGCTCCTTTGACAATATCACAAAGTTTTTCAAATATCAAAATAGCTCACTTTGTTTTTCCATGAGAAGTAATTTGGGTGTTTAAGTAGTTGAGATTCTGTAAGGATGAATCTGTTTGTGGTCATGATAATTCTTTAGGTATAAAACCTTTATTGGCTTTAGGTTTTGTATAATTTATTATATCTCCCTAGTTAAGAGATGTGAACTAATTTGATAAAACCTTTCTTAGAATTAGGTTTTGTAGGCTTCCTTATATCTCCCTAATGATTAGAATATGCTTAGTTCACTTTCTAAATTGATTTTGTAATGTTTGAGAAAAATCAACCTGTAAATTTAGCTTTATCTTTTCCAATTAAGTATGCATTAATGGTTGGATTTCTTTTTGTATCCTTAGAATGAGTAGGAGATAATTTTTACCAATTATTTCCAACTCTATATGTAGGCAATTGATTTGTTTCTATGTCCAATAGATTAATTTTCTAAATTTTAACTATATGTATATAGTTTGAAGTAGTATGTCTTATATCTCCCTACTTTGGAATATTAGAAAACAATAATATTTACAATAATAGAGTTTTAATTTTCCAAGTAGAAACCCGTATATCTCTTATGTTTTTAATTGTAAATATTAAACTATTTAGGTGTGTAGTTATCCTTTAATTTTATTTTCAAATGTGATTGATTTTGCTATGGTTTCAACCTTATATTATACCTCTTATAACTCCTTAATGAAAGAAAATTTAATTAAGGTAAATCCTTACCTTTATAATGTTGCAAATGGGCGATGTATACTCCAATGTATGACATTGTATTCTCCAATGTATGGGCGTTGTATTCTCCAATGTATAACCATTGTATTCTCCAATGTTGGATGTAGACGATGACAACAGGATTTAATGCTTCTATTGAATTAGTGGGTGCTATGAATGATGTAGATAATAGTGGCAGGCTTTGAATGCAATTCTTGAATAGTGGTCACCTCAATTCTTACCTCCTAACCACAATATTTTAATGCTTTTATATCCTCTTGCATGCTGCGCTCTTTTGCTTGCTATGAATACACTGCTCTCTTTGAGTTTTGGTGCCTTAAATAGGATGTATGTCACTTGATGTTTGACAAGTGTCCTGGGAGTTATGTTCAATACTTACTCCACCTTGATGCTCTTGAACACTTGGTAGATAGATATTAGGATCTTCTTTGAGCATTGGTTAATGAATCTTCAATGCTCTTGACTAAAAACAACGATGAATCCTTTGAAGGATACCTCTAACACTTCAAATATGGGCATTATATTCTATATGCTTCTTCTAATGCTTCAAGAATGAGTGTTTTAGGTGTTATGAGTGCTTCACCATATTTTCCAAATGTCAGGTCCTTCGTTTGCATGTAGATATTGCTTCAACATATATCAAATCTTATATTATCCTTGCCAACACTTGCTTTGATGTATTGTTCATAATGATTTTATTGAGTGTTCGAAGTTGTCTCCACATTTATGCTTGGATGGCGACTGAGTGGCACTCTCCTCAATGTTTTGTTGGTAGCATTCCTCAATGTTTGTATGGATCTTTGTTGGTAGCTGAGTAGTGCTCTCTGAGCTGGCAGTTCTCCCTTGGTAATCTACCCTTATTTTATGTCTTTCTTGCCTTCTTTTGTAGTGATTTATCCTTAATGCTATATTGGAAATACACAATAGGATCTTAGTGTAATTCTATCCTCATCATGTTGGCTTTGGCATTATAGGTGAATGCTTGATGATAGGTCGAGGATGGAGGCTTTGTTCACCTAAACACGATCTCTTTGTTGGCTCTCTTTCTTTCTTATGTGATGCTGAAAATTCTATAGGTTGTTGGAGTATTTCTATGACACTCAAGATTGTCCTTCGAATGGTGCAAGAAAATAATGGTTTATGTGGTATTTTTCAGGATACCGCTAGTGCCAGACAGGCTGTCAACCAAACCTGTACTCAGGATCACCTAATTAGCTTCACTAACTCCGTTGTTGTATTTAGTAAGATTAATCCATGGGACAATCTAAGGTACCATAAGATAGCTCATCCACATGCAAACATTGGTCTGCTCACATGCAAAGCTAATGTGATAGACATATCATCAAGTGTTTAGGATATCGCCATTGCTAGGTAGGTTGTCCACCAAACCCGTAATGATGATCACCTAGATGGTTTTTGAATGCTGAGAATTACAGGGATTCAAGTCCAGGATTTTTTTATTTGCTCAATATGTTAGGATACTTGCTCGTATACATAGTGATGAATATCACTGTTTATTAAACAACTTTATAAAATTTAGAATAGAATATTTGATTTTGCACCTATTTACAATATTCTCCTTGCAAGCTTAATTTTTGCTTGTTCTGATGATGACTTATTTGAACAATATCTTATAGGCAGAGGATGATCCGATGTCGTCTTCTTTGTTAGACAACTTTCTCCTTTTCTTGGTTAATTTATTAATGAACCCAAGCTAATAATCATGCAAATTATATGCTTTTGAAGGAGTAATTTTTGCACTACCGTTTACCTTTAATGAAGCCTTAAGTGAATCTCGAATATGAGATTTACCAAGTCTCAATTTGTAGCTTCTTTCACTGATTTTATGGTGGCTTTCTTCTCCACTCCTTGGATAAATATTTTGATCTGCTTGGTGGCTTCTATAGGCCACAATACCTTGCAAAAACTGAAATCTAAATAGTGTCTTTAGACACTTTGATATTTGCAGGTTTCTGTATCATTGATCTTAATGATCACTACATAAAATAACCCTTTGATAGTAACTAGTTTAATGAACAACTAGTATAATACAATGAATCAATAATATTTCCAACCTAATTCACTTTAATAATCTCACCTTATTTATTCTATTAATAAGCTCTCAAAGTAGTTTCAAATGCACTAATGATCACTAAAAATTTCTTAATGTAGTCCTCTTCTCAATAATTAGATAATAGGAAGAATGTATCTAACTCCTATTAATGTGTAGGTAATGAAATTTAACAGAAACTATCTTCTACACTTTCTTTGAGGATCTAAAATGCAACCTTCTATTTTGCAAATTTTAAATTTTAATAAGGTGCTTGATAATGAACCTTAATTTAAAGTTCAACTAATGAACCTAATTGCACCCAAGTTGCTTACCTTTAATGGATTATGTAAGTGTTGTAGATCTTGGTGTTTTGATTCACCAAGTTGTTGCCTAGAGTGGTGGTTGCTTGCAGTTGTGAACTCTTCTAGTTTCTTTCCTTGAAATTATAGTAGATGGCTTCAAATTCTTCTTTAGGATCTAACCTGGAACTTCGAAGTCTTGTAGCTAGTAATGATATCTTGATTGCTATCCTTTAGTAGTTAATCTATTCACTAAAATGTGTCTTCTTAGCTATGAAGGGCAATCTCTAAATATTCTTGGATTTCGTACGTTTTTTTTGTCTAAGTTTTGACTTTAAATATGGATTTCTTCTCAAGAATTTGAAGGTCTTGAGGTCTTCATGAATCTTTTCTCTGAAGTTTGACAAATTGTTTGCCAAATATTTCTCCTTTGGATTTGTTGTCGAACGACGATAATTATCCCAATTATTTCACTATCTTTTGTAGTAAATTTCTCTAATGAGTTCTCCTAGGAACTTCTTTGATGGCTTCTCCAATTTTTGCAATGAGGCTCTCCAAGCCTTCTCTTTGTTTCTCCTTAAGACCTCTCCAAGGTCTTTAGTATTACAACTTCTTTGGTCTTCTTGATGAGACATTTTGTTCAACCTTCAATCGTGGAAGTGTTGGCAATGAGATCTTCACGGATATCTGGAATAGGACTTTTGATAGTCCTTCTCTCTCTCTTCCAAGGATGGAAGTTCTTCAATGAGATCTTTGATGGGTCTTTTCAAGTTCTTCTAGAGGAAGTCTTCAATCAACAAAGGAGATCACCAATCTCCTATATTTCACAGACTCTTCTCTGGAGTATTTTTCTAGTTCAATGACTCTTCTCTAGATTCTTCTTTAGGTTCAACTCTTCTATGGCATTTTATTCTAGATCAAGGTTTTTGTGACCTTTTCTTCTGCAATGTATAGGTCTACAATGGGGCTTCCTTCAATTTCCTTTTTATACAACATGATATTAGAAAGATGATTCTAAATCTTGCCAATGTTATGTCTTCACTAGTTTATTTGTCAATCTGGTGGAACAAATGTTGAGTCCTAGTTTTCATGAGTTTTCTATAACTCTATGGAAAGACTCTAGCCAAATGCAATCTCAAAAATTTTGGAACTAAAATTTGCTTTTCCTCTCTATCTCTCTTGTAGGTCTCCCTAATCTTATTGACCTACCGTGTCTCTGATACCACTATTATCTTTTGATGGTGTATGCCAAGGGAGAATGCAATCACAGGATGCAAAATATGCAAAAATGTAAGATGCTAAAATACACTATTAATGGAAAGTGATGAAAATGATACAATGCAATATGGAGGAAATGAACACTCCAAAATTGATGCTAAAGAACTACATTGTACCCCATCACCAATATATATGGTTATCTACCCAGTATTCCTACTACTACCTACAACGATATGTAATCACTCACTATGAGGCCCTTTATATAGAAATATGAATTACTTGGCCAACACTCTACCTAGTTGTACAAGGGGATACCTTCCACGTTTACAACTTGCACATAAACACTTATGCATTTATTATATTACTTGAAGTAACTAGCTAAATACCCCTTAAAGTAATCTACTACTCTAGTTATGTACCAAGGGTGGTACATTTACATGACCCAAATGATGTAATATACTCTAAAAACATCAAGATAAATATGGTGATAGGGTTTCAAACATTATGTACAAGGATCATGAAGGAAGATACAAATGGAAAGAATATTTTTTTACAAGTATAATTGACATTGTTTCTAGGAGGAAGTTAAGCAAATTTATAACAACATTGACTATTCTAAGTTGATTTGAGGATAAGTTGATTTAGAGTTGAACAACTCAAGAGAATACACAACAAGAAGTGAATATAATGTAAACCACCATAAAAATAGGAATACTGCAAGAATATGGAGAGATATTTGGGATAGCCTGAGCATTCCAAATTTTAAAATGTTTGTATGGCTAGTAGGTCATAGAAATTTTTTATCTTGGGACAACTTGATGAAAAGAGGTTTTCATGGCCCCTCACAATGTGTTCTATGTAAAAAGGAGGAGGAGAGTATAGACCATCTCTTGGGACATTGTTCAATAGTCTAGGAACTATGGCAATGGATTCTTAATATATTTGGTAAATGCATGGTGATAAATGGAAGAATTGAATAATGGTTAAAGCAATGGCAAAGCACATGTAAAAGTGAGGTATTACAAATAATCTGAGATACAATGAAAGACAATACTTTAGATTGCATTTTTTTGGCTGGATAATAAGGGGTCATACTAGGGTCCCCCACACTTGAAAAATTACAACCCTCTTCTTTATAGCTTAAGATTTTATAGAGAATTTGATAATGAACCATAATTTGACCTCCAATGAGGGAAAAATTGAAGAGATATTTTTCGTAGGACTACCCAAACTATCGAACTTGTTTCGGCCATATTTCACTCATTTGGACTCAAATTGAGCTAAAAGTTTGAGGGTACATGCCTGATAAACCCTAGAATGTCTCCACATATTTTTAGATCATTTGGAGTAACACATATCCTAGAGCATGGCTTAAAGAGATCACAAAATAAGTTTCAAGCAATTGATAAAAAAATAGTTCAGATCTCAATCGAATATGGTGCTAAGGTGCACCCCCAAAATAAATCCACAATGGAAACCCCTTTATAGGGCAAGGATTCCCAAGACTCGACCCCAAAAATGAATTTTAGGGATGTCCTCCATGGTGGACAACCTCAGCCTAATGCTAACATTAATCTTAGGGCTTCTCATAAACCTCTAAGAATACCTAATATTGATCCGAGGAAAACTGAGTGAGGATATCTTAGAGCAGTTGATGAAACTCTTATTGTTAAGCTTGATATGGGCGACATTCAGACTAGCATTGAAGATTTGGAAAAAAGAGGACTAATTTGTCATTTATTGGGTTTTCTTCTAAGCCTATATACTTTCAAAGTCTAGGCTGCAAAAAGCTAGAAAAATAAAGGTGAATTACAAATCTTTATTTATCCAAATGGTTATTTCCTTGTTTTATTTGCTAATAATGAAGATAGAGAGAAAACATTTCAAGGGGGTCCCTGGTTCTTTGGAAGGGAAGGGATTTTTATATATAGATATAAAACACATTATTGTTATAAAATAAAGTAGATATTACCAATGGAAAACATTAAAGTAAATCTTAATCATTATTCGATTCAAGCAGTCAACATTTTCTTGTCAACTTCAGCTAAACTTACTACTTCCTCTAACCATGGGAAGGAGAATTTAACTTCATGATCCTCAATCAAAAGCCCTCTATTGGCTACCCTGTTTGCACATTTATTTCCTTCTCTTAATGCACGTGTAGACCTGGTTTCTTCAAACTATGTAGCAATATCTTGAATTTCCACAATTATCTCTTGTATGTTCCATGGAGCCTTTGCTTTCCTCAAAATTGCATTTATTACTATGAGAGGATCACCTCCCATCCATACTATATTCCATTTTATTTTTTACATATTTTAAACCCTTCTAAAGCCACCCAAGCTTTAGCTTCATTATTTGTCTTAAATACACTATCGAAAGCATAATGAGACAAAATCTCTCCTCTATTATTTCTAATTATTCCTCCTCCTCCTGCTAGCCTTGGATTTTCTTTAGATGTTCCATCAAATATCAATTTAACCAACTCCATATCTAGTGGTTCCCACTTTATACTCATTTTATTCTTTTTTCTTCTCTTGTACCCAACATCATAATTCCATTTAATGACTTGACTCCATCTATCAAGGCTCTTTGCTTCCAGATTAGGAACTAGTGAGTTGATAAGGTTGGTTTAGACTCCTCTATGGCTAAACATATCTTCCTTTTCATTACCTCTAAATTTATTTCCTTTCCTTTAAATATTCTTCTATTCCTTTCTAGCCATATAATCCAAAGTATTATATTTTGATATATCCCATATTGTTTATAAAGCCTCAATTTTATAAGTTCTTTGCCATTGCTTTAAACAATATTCAATTTTGCTATTCATCAAAGCCTCAATTTTATAAGTTCTTTGCAATTGCTTTAAACAATATTCAATTTTGCTATTCATCACCATGTATTTACCAAACATATTAAGAATCCATTGCCATAGATTCCAGACAATTGAGCAATATCCCAAGAGATGGTCTATACTCTCCTCCTTCTTTTTACAAAGAACACATTGAAAGGGGTCATGAAAATCCTTTTTCATAAGGTTATCCTAGGATAAAATTCTTCTATGACCTACTAGCCAAACAAATATTTTAACTTTACCAATGCTTGGGCTATCCCAAATATCTCTCCATATTCTAGTGATATTACTACTATGTTGGTGCTTTACATTATATCCACTTCTTTTTGTGTATTCTTCTAAGTTATTCAACTCCCAAATCAATGGCTCCCCTCGAAATAATTACAATTGTTATCTTTCTACTCAAATGCCTCCTAGCATCAATATCTTGTATACTTGTAAAAAATCTTCTTTCCATTTGTATCTTCCATCCTGATCCTTGTAAAAAATGTTTGAAACCCTATCACCATATTTGTCTTGAAGCAATCTTATGCAAGGTTTCAAAATTAGATCTAAATTGAGTGTTTTTTTTATCACACCAAATATCCATCTAAATAAAAAATTCTCCAGTTCCCACCACCCATCCTTAACCTTTAATCATTAGATCAATAGATTTTTTTAAACCATTCCAAAGAGTATATCCATTTGGTAGAGAGAATTCAGTAAATATAAAAATTGGGTCATTGGGCTCAACAAAATTACTTAGAATATTTCTTTACCATTGTATTTGCCTCTCTTTGTACAATATCTAGGTTACTTTCCCCCTAAGAGCTAAGTTTGCATCTGTAAGAACTCTAAAACCAAGACCTCCCCTAGTTTTATCATCACACACTTTGCTCCATTTTACCCAAAAAAATTCCTTTTAACATGTAAACTTGACCATAAAATGAATTTCATAATATAGATTAAATTTTTTTCAATTGATTTTGGCATAGTATACAATGACATATAATATGTTGGAATGGCTTGTAAGACTGACTTAATTAACTACACTCTTCCTACTAATGATAACCATCTACCTTTCCAAGTTGGTAGTTTATTCTAAAATTTACTAATAACTAGATTTTATAATTATATCCTCATTCTCCCCTCAAATAAAGGCATCCATACATAAGTTGCTAGCAAATTTGCCTCCTCCATTTGAAGTAATCTACGTATTCTTGCTTTGTTATTAGTTGGAGTGTTAGGTAAATTTGGATTTTATCCTATTAATTTTTTGCCCTGATGCTCTTTCGTATTCCTTTAAAAATTTATTCAGAGCTCTAGCCTCATTTATCCTTGCCCTTCCAAAAAGGGTTGTATCATCTACAACTATTGATGGGTGATGTTGTCGATGTTATTACTAACCTTAACTCCACTTATAAGCCCATATTTATAAGCCTTATTTAAGTTCCTACTCAATACCTCTTCCATAATAATGAACAAATAAAAATAGAGGATCTCTTTGTCTAAGGCCTATCTTGAATTTAAAATATTATGTTACTAACCCATTGACCAACACTAAATAAGAAACTGTAGAGACACAAGATTTAATCCATCTAACCCATTTCTTCCCGAATCTAAAATTTTCTAAAACTATAAAAGGAAAATGCCATTTAACCAAAAAGCATGAATCCATATCAGAGGTTGCGTGTTTGATTCATGTCAAGTTCACCAAATATGTAGAGGGGGAAAATTGCCCTACCGCGTACAATTCCCAAATAAAAGGGCTGGATCCACAAGGAGGGAACCCTTTCATGGGGTGAACCACATGGGTGTGTTGTACTCTACACTCAATGCTAGGGGTAAGGGTTCACTAGGAATAGTTTAAGGACTCGCTCCAAGTCCTCGGGATATTCAGATTTGTTTGATGTATTCAGTTTCAAGAAATCACCTAAATTTGGCCTTTCTAGATCTAAGATAGGAAAGATAAAGGATAATGCAGAAAATAAAATAATGCAAATGGAAACAAAATGTAAGCATACAAGAGCTATCTTGGCATGATTATTTCTTTTGAATGCTCATTAAAATAGGGTTCTATTTCACAAAATCTTTAAAGCAGAACTATGTAGGAGTAAATACACATAAATTATCCCTAGATGCAAGCTAGATTCTCTTCACTTTCAGATGCCTAGAAATCAATAATGAAACCAAATTCTCAACCAATAAGAGTGATAGAGAACTTATCTAGACCAGTGGTTGATTTACCCCTTTTCTGCCTCTTGTCCAATGCTATCAAAGATTCCTATTCTTGCATGATCACATATGAAACACTAAAAAATAAAATTAGTATTAGGGTGCCTGCATAGGCCGCTGTATGACAGATCTAGCAGCAGTAAAGCCCCCTAGGTCCTTTTAGATGACCTTGTAATACAAAAGTGAAAGTTGACCTTTGGATAATTAATCATAAATCAAAAAGACAGTAGCAAAAAATAGAAAGAAAAACATAGCAGTATGATCTAGAGATGGAATGGAATGTAACAGTGAAAGAAAAATCTAAAAATTATCCTCGGTGTGCCCTAGGGCAAAATCATGCCTCACTTGGAGCAAGCGCAATAACGTTTTAGCAAAGTCATGCCTTGCCTAGACGGGGCATGATTTTGCTTTTCTAAATAACTTTACCCTAATTAGGGCAAGCAAAGTCACACCTCGCCAATGCCAGTCATGATTTCGCTGTAGAATAAAGAAAAATAAGAAGCAAAAGCAAAATATAAAATAAATGTAAATAATAAAGAAATCAAACCCTAATGGATGTTGCAAAAGTAGGCAGAAGAGAATCAAGTATCCATACGGGCACTCTTTCTCTCCAAGCTACACCACGAATCCACCAAGTCACACAACAAATCAATCCAATCCACGCAATAGAAGATCAATCTGAAATTCGCACTTCAAGGGTTAGCTTGCAGCAGATAAAGTAAATAAAAAATAAACTCTAAATAATTCACATATAGATCGCACATAGAAAAGTTCGCATATCACACTTGCACTTAAACTTCGCATGTCTCTTGATTTGGCAAGAACATCCTTCCTTTTATAGACAATCGAAAGAAGGAAAACGAGCACAAATAAACTCACAATCGATGCCAAAACACATAAGGAGGTTTAAACCAGGGTTTAAGTAGGCTTTAAAATAATAAAATAAATTAAATTAAAAAGGCTAGGGTAAACAACGAAGTCGCGCCCCGTCCTGATGGGGCACGATATCACTGGCACAAAGTCATGCCTCATAAATACGGGGTGCGATTTTGCTAAAAGACAAATAAATTAAAAAGGGGAGGGACAAAGGCCTTCCTTTGCACTTGGTAAGGGGTGAGGGTATCTTAAGGGCACTAAGGAAGATTTACCACTCAAAGTGGGTCAACTTTCCTTGTCTACAACTAACCCATTGACCAACACTAAATAAGAAACTGTAGAGACACAAGATTTAATCCATCTAACCCATTTCTTCCTGAATCTAAACTTTTCTAAAACTATAAAAGGAAAATCCCATTTAACCCTATCATAGGCTTTATTCATATCAAGTTTTAAGATCATTACTTTCTCTTTTCTTGAAGCTGCTGAATGTATAACTTCATGAGCTACTATGATCTCATCTAGAATTTGTCTCCCTTTCACAAATCTTCCTTGCTCTTATAAAATAATTTTGTCTAACAATGGTCTTAATCGATTCTCCATCACTTTGGAGATAATATTATATGCCATATTACATAGTATTATGGGTCTAAAAGAATCAAATAATTCAGCATCCTTTTTTGCAATTAGGATAAGATATGTACCATTTATTTTATAAGGTATGTATTGTTTTACCCTAGATTGTTCCATTGCCACCAATAAAAAATCCTTCAATATATCCCAATTATGCTGGTAAAAATTTGTAGAGAGCCCATCTAGACCTAAGTATTTATCCTTATTAAAAGAGAAAAGAGCTAAATGAACTTCTTCTAGAGTAATAGACTCCATCAGTTTCCTATTGTCTTCATTCACTATAATTGAAGGTACATCTTGAAGAAGTTTTTCATTAATAAATTCAATCTCCTCTTATCCTAGAATATTTTGATAAAAATACTTTACCTCTTTTCTAATTTCACTTTGATCTTCAATCCAAACCCATTATATTGATTTAATTCTACTAATTATGGATGTTGATCTCTATACTATAGCCATCCTATGAAAAAAATTGTATTTTTATCTCCTTTTAACCAAGTCAATCTTGATTTTAATCTCTAGAATTTCTCTTCCTTACTCAAAATATTATGATATTTTTTTAATTCAGTTACCACCATTTTAACTCTTATTGGCCAATGATCTACACCAATCCTTGTTAAGGTATTAATTTTAGTACAACTTACTTCATCTAGCTAATGATTTGAGAGTATGCATATGTCTAATTTTTTTCTATTAGGTTCTAGCCTCTCATGTTGTTGGTCCATGTATTTTCTTCTTCAAACTCAACCTCCCATGGATTATTGTTTAGAATAAAAGCTAATAAATCTCTCATACTTTGGGTTAATTTCCTAATTCTCCCAAAATTTTCATCCAACTTGGTTATGTCATTAAAATATCCTATGATCATGAATTGGATTTCTTGGTCTTTACTTCTCATAAAGGCTTCAATCCCACTTCAAACTTATAATCTACTTGAATGAGTTGTAGGCCCATAGACATTGATAAGGATGAAACGAATATCTACAAAGTAGCAAGTGACTAAAGAGGTTATCCAATACCTAGTTTTATGAATGGTTACACAAGAGGTTCTATAAGGATTTCAACAAGTTAGAATTCCCCCTATCACTCCTTTAGAATCCACAACATCCCATTCACATCTTGCCCATACTGCTTTCATATTTTTTGAAATTTCTTCTTTTGTCATTTGAGTTTCCTGGATACAAAGAATGTCAGGCTTATTCCTTAAACAAGGGTCATTAATAAACCTCTACTTTGAGGGGGAATTAACACCCCTTATATTCCTTGAGATGATAATCATATCTCATTAGAGGTTATTGGCCCCACCTACATGTTATAGATATCATTTTATTGTTTGGTAAAGAGAATTTCAACCAACTTAGTTTGTGTCCCTTTCTCTATGTTTGCTCTCGCTTCCTTAGATTTTGCTTGATAATTTGAGGGTTTTCCTCTTTTTGCCTTGCCTATGTTAGGAGTAGGTCTTATTATTCTATTCCTCACTATTCTTTCACATTTTTATTTTTTGTCATATTTATCCTCTCCTAGCTGTACTACAGAAGCTTTTGACTTGTCCTATTCATTTTTTGGTATTTCCTTATTAATGGTAGAGGTATTAACTTTTAAAACTACATTTTTTTTACCCATTTTTTTGTTAACTTTTGATGCTAAATATTTAATGAAAAAAAACCACAAGATCTAGAATAAGCATGCTATATCAAATATAATATAATGATAATATTTAAAGCATATAACACTCATGAAATATTTCTGCAATAACTCAAAAAACTGCCATTAACAAAAACTCACAAAAATAGTATTTTGATATAGAATGGAGATCTCAAACTCTCCATATTTCATACATGCTTCTACACTATATCTCTACCTTATTCTCTACTTATCCTATACATTGTGTCATTTCATATGCTCACAAAAAGGCCAATATATAATGGGATGTGACTCTTGACCTTCCATATTCCTGTGAATCTTCACCTTCTTATTCTATGGACTCTTGTGCGCATAGACTATTATGCACATTTACATTATTGAATACTTTTCACACTCTAATAATACCTGTGCAATTATTACATTGCATAAAGTAAATACTCACACCCTAATCTAAGACACACTCATAATCTAAAGATATACCTAAGGTGGTACATTAGCATGTACCAAATAATGTAATATATTCCAACACCCCCTGTATTACATTATTTGGTTATTGAAGACTTTAATCTTCAATATGGATCTTTGTATTTCATGTGTTCTTCAACTTGATCAAGTTCCTATTCTTCTTTTGGTTCAGTCTTCACCTTGTTCCTAGAACTCATGTTGTCTTTTCTTGTTTTCTTCATTTTACCATTTTTCTGTGTTTCAAAGTCTTTAATATGATCTTCATCCTTGAATTTTTCCAAGTAGCCTTGATGAACAAGAGATATCATTATCTTACAAGTCATGAGTGGATCAAAATTAATCCATTTTCTTTTCTTTGGCTCTTTGGATGACCTTTCTTCTTGTTCTTCATAAAATTTAAACTTGAACTCATTGTTAGTAGATGCTTCAGAAATAAGAACTTGAAAGAGACAATCTAGTCTGAATATTAATATCTCTTCAAATATTTTATAGTACCTATATTTGTATTAGAAAAAAAAATATGAGTGAGATTTTCCTCCATAGTATTTACATGGATGAAAATTCCAGTAGTTTGCACCAGTCTTATTGCAATAAGTGCATCATGAAGATATCTCTACTTCTTTGTTACTTGTCTTTGAAATTTTGAGTTCATCCATTTCCTTGATAAAATTGTAAAACCACTTGTGTACAACTGAAGCTATTCTATCTTTACTTCTTTCATAAATATGTAAGACATCTTTTTGACCAATATTCTTTGCTACATTTTGAGAATGGTTTTTGAGTTTATTCTCCATATTTCCATTAATATGATTGTCATCAATTTCTTCTATCATATTATTAGAATGTCTTTATAGAATATATTCTTGCCAAACTATTAGTTTTTGATTTTCCAAATAACTTTCTATGCCATATTGATTCTTTGAATCTTGTATACTTAATAAGTTCTTCCATAGTTTTTCTAAAGTGTTTTTCTTGTGACTCCTTAGTTTTAAGAAATAACTTTGATATAATTTTAAATTCTCTAATCCTTTGAGATATACTACCTTATGACTCCCTAGTATTTTGAATGTAATATATCTTTGATGAAAGACTTAGCTTTCTAAGTTTTCCTTTGAGTTGAATCCCTTTTGTCTCACTAATTATGAATAGAAAGCTAAAGACAATCTTGATGCAATTTCAATTTTGATCTCTATTTTCAAGAACTTTAAGTTTGATTCCTTATGTCTTGTTAATTTTAGCAAAATACTAATACCAATATAATATTCCAACTTTCAAACAACTCTATGTTGTGTTTCGTATATTTTTAAATTTTAATTGTATGGTTTCTAAATTAGTTAATGTTGAATTCCTTATAACTCCTTAATTAGAAATCTAAAAAATAAATATACTTGCAAATTCAATGTTCCTATTTTGATGTATAAATCTTTGCTCCTCCAAGTCAAATTATTTGCAAGTATTTCTATGCTTGAATTTCAAGTAGTTTAAAAAACTTTCAAATTAGATACTCTTTACTTCAAAAATATTCTAAATCATTCAATAAGTCTTCTAAGGTTATAACTTATCAATTCATTACCTTATACCTCCATTCATTTAATTAATATCCAACATAATAGATTATTCAATATTAACCTTAGTAATAATATTACTTATGTCTCCCAAACCTTTGCAAAAGCAAATTAATTAAAATATTTCATGTACCTCCTTGAATATGGTGTGCTACTTTTGACTTGCTTCTTGTGAGTCTTCTCGATTTTGCAACCTACGCTTCTAAAATGATCTTCCTCCTCTGTAATGTATTACATACTCCTTCTTGTGTATGGAACTCAATAAATTCGGTCTTCAAGACTCAAAATATTTTATGTGTTCCCCAATACATTGGTCTCTTTAGCGAATGGTATTCTCCAAAGCTGGCTATGACTTCACCTTCCTTACTCTCCATGTACGGGCTCCTTCTGTGCTCCAAAATAGAATTCTCTTTGGTACCATTCGTCTACTAATTTAGACCATGCATTTAATAAAGACTTAGAATCATTTTAGTTCCCTCTAAACCTATTGGTAAATGGCAAGCAATTTGCCAAATGGTAAGCAACACCTTTTTGAATCCAATGTACCAAATGGCAAGCAATGTCTTTATCTCTTTAACTTACACACCACATGACTATTGGTCTCCTTTTAGCACTGTTATCTCTTCCAACGTCCTTCCTTACTGCACAATATTTGATAATGTTGAATCTGAAGCATTACTCTACTCTGTTTGGTGGTGTTATGTCATCTTGGATGTTACACTTAACATGTGGCTTCCTTCAATAGCAATTCTAACTCTCACTTGATTCCTTGGTGCTTAGCTTTCGTTCAACCTTGCCCTAACTCAGCTCCTTCAATGTTTTGCCTTCTCAATGCCTTGCTTGTATAATGATTGGTGCTCCTCCTACGATGACATGTGGTATACAAATTCTTCACATGCTACTAAGTGACACTCCTTCCTCGTGGGTGTTATGGGCTTGATTCTCTTCACCCAAAAAATGGTCTCTTGTCAATGCTCCAATGATGGCACTCCTTCCAAGGTGTTTCAATCCTTAGACAAATAATTTCCAACTAAAATTTTTGCTTGTCCTAGTGTTGCATGGCTATAGAAGTTACATCCCTTTATTTTTTATCTTCCCTTGAGTGACTCTTTAATGGACTGAAGGTAAACGACTCTTGGTGTGTTTACAATGACACTTGAGATTCTATATTTTCCAAGTGTTCCTTATGGTGGTGCTTTGGTGGTTCTTCCTTGCACATAGGCAACATTATTGTGGTTTCTTCTTGGTAGATTATTCTTTAGCTCTAATGTGATTTATTATTTCCACAACTAGGCTAAAATAGTTGTACCTTTTGCTATCTTTCAATCTCCTTTTATTCTCTTTACTTTGCTCAATTAGATGACGACTTCTTCACTACCAAATTTTTGAAATTTGGTTATGCTCCTTAGTGTCTTTTGACACTTTAAATCTTGCTCTATATTGGACCCTTATTTGATATCCTATTATTTCAATAAATATCCCTTTTGCAAGCTTGTAAAATGATATTCATTATCAATATTCTTTTCTCCTTATTTCTCCTTTTTGAGCAACTTTTAACTCTATATTGTGTTGATGTATTTTGTAGGTTTTGAAATAATCAAAATACCTTTGAAGATTTATATTTTGTTATTTTTCAAAACCACATATTGAGCACAATATTATGAGTGATCCTCTTTGTATTTGAAGCTCCCAAGCTTGCTAATGCTTGCTTTCTTAATTGCAAATAAATCTTATTTTACTGATTTCAAACTGAACCAACTCCTTTATGCTATATTAACACACTAATTTGCAAGCTTCTAAAACTCCTTCTTTAACTAGGAGATAATAGTTTTAGAGTTCTTATTTTTCTGATTTGAACTCTCTAAAATATGGTGCCAAATAAACTCAAATTAATCAAAATTTTCATAAAAAATTAAATAATCTTTTATGCACAAAATATAAGACCTCTTTGGTTGTCTTTTATAGCTTATCTCCTCTCCTTTATTGCTACTCAAACTTATTGTCCTATATCTTCAAATTTATAGATTTACCTTCTTTTATCTTGCTGCCTTAACTTCTAAAATTTGTAGCACCTTTCTTTGAACAAATGCTATCCAATGCTTCTCCCAAATCTGCCCTGAAATTCTTCAAATCGTAACTCTCCTTTCTCCTTCTAATGCTGCCCAATTTTACATCCCAAATCTCTTAAATTGCTACCTCAAAATTTTGACTTTTTCTCCTTTATCTTGCTGTCCAAAAAATATCATTCAATTCCTCCAAATTTTTGCTTTCTTTTGCTATCAAGCCTTCCTTCAATTGGTTGTTCAAGAGCACTTCGAAATCTGCCCAATTCTTCTTCAATTTACAGTACTATGTCACCTTCAACTTGCTATCCTATGAATCTTCAACTTCTGCTACAAAAATCAGCAATCTTCTACTCCGTAAATAAACCTTAAAATCCTTTATGGTTGTCTTCAAAACTTTCAAATCTGGTGGCCTCTTCTATTTTCTTTCTCCTCCAATATTCTTGTCAAATTATGACTTCAAATTTGACCTATTTGCTAGTCTTTTCCTCAAGAATCTGAATGTCTTGAGGTCTTCAAAAATGCTTTCCAAAAATTTGGCAAACTTCTTTCTCCTTCTTCATTTTGGGCTTGTTGTCAGATAATGATAATTATCCCAAATTCTTCTTTTCAGGAGCTTCTCTTTCTTGCAATATTCTACCTTCAGGTTATAGGATCCGCGCCCGAAAGGAGGATGGGAAAAGGATGGTGCGGTACCTCGGACTGAGAGGACTTTGCGAAGGTCCCGCCTCTCAAGGGAGGTGTATTTTGGTGATTTTTCGACGGATGGTGGGTTCACCAGGAAACATTTGGCGGCGGTTTCCACGCCTAGGTTTTGGAATGTGTTTAGATGAGTTCGTTTTAATCTTAAGCATTCATGTCCTAGGTTTGGCCGAATGAATCTAAATTAAACTACATGAAAATGCAACTTTCATGAATACAGCAAACAGATTTGAAAGCAGAAAACAGAGAATTTTACGGAATGACAATGAAGAATACCTGATCCGGATGTCTGAAGAAGATTCGACGTTTGAAGCGATCTGGATCGCTCGTAATCCGAGAGAATCGTACGTAATCTGACGAGAATCGTGCGAGACTGACGATTCGTCGAGATTTGACGAATTCGTCAGACGAATTCGTCAGAGACCTGCAAAACAGAAAATAGATGCAAAATACAAGAAATTCTATTGTGCTAACAGAGGCAAATTACACCAAATAATAAAATGAATACTGAGCAATAGTTTAAAACAGCAATCCTTAGCCAATTACTTGTATTTTAACAACAAATCATGAACTTAATGTGCAATCTAAGCTAAATGGGTGAACTCCAAATGCAAAATAATATAAACACTGAGTAAATGATCTAATTTGCAGCATAAAATGACAAAGAAAAGGTTGAGAAAAGCAAACTCCAAGCACTGATTGCCTCGATGTGGACTGCGGTCGAGATTGTCTTGCATCGATACGAAATCGTCTCGCATTTGACGGGATCGCCTCCGATCCGAACGGGTTCATCGACGACGATGGATGCCGGCTCCGATCGAAAAATAGTGATGTACCCGCAACAAAATTGCTATGGGACTAGTGCAAAAGCAAGATTAGGATGTTTTGACGTAGAGGGAATCACTTTGCAGAAAATTTCAGCCAGGGGTTGGGGAGGGAAAATCCTAGAGATTAAATAGGCTTAGGGGGAGTAGTTAGGAGGTTGGAGATCATCCCAATTTGGGAGATCTCCAACGGGGAGGGTCCCAACGGCGCGGACACGCTTCGCCCGATTGGAGACCCGTTGGAACAGATTCCAACTATGCAAATTTAGTTTTGCGACAAGATCGTCTGGACGTCCTAGTCCGGACGAAATCGTCAAATCTGGGACGATATCGTTTGATCGGCGACGATATCGTCAAACGGTCAAAACAACCTCTAAAAATGGCGCGGAAAAGGGGGAAACGGATTTCCCGACGGTTAACGGGCGGTTTGGGAGGTTAAATTTGAATTTAAATTTATTTACTAAGGTGAATGTAAATTTTATAATTTCACTGCGCCAATTTTAGGGTGCTACATTTTGCCCCCTCTTTAGCGAATTTTTCGAAGAAAATGCGTTAAAGATGAGTTCTTCTCGATCTACGAGAAAGCAAAAAATTATTCCCATTTTTAGGCGACGATTCTTGGTCGAATCGTACGACAGCTTACTATGGTGCCCCCTCCGTGTTTTTACCCAAATCGAACGTTTGAGGTAAAAACGCGGAAAAGCAAAAAATTATTTGTTGAATAAATATTATAAAAAAATAAATATTTATATATTTATGTTTGATATATATATGATATGTTTTTGATCATATGACTTGTGTTATGTGTATGTTTATGATGCTTTTATGTTTGATTGATTGATTTGATAATTGGATTGATGATTCATGAAATTATGTCGTTGGAAATATTATAATTTGAATGTCATGCTATAACATTATAAATGAAATAATCTGATGTAACAAAGTGGTTGTTTGTGATGCAATGTGATAAAAATAAAAAGACTTCTAACAATAATTTCAAAGGACATTGTCGCTATTATAGACCATTTCATGGAGTCGCTGCTCACTCGGTCGTCAAGCTAATCCCATTTATAGAAATATTGTTAAAAAGGAAAAGAGTGCTTAAGAGACTGTCTTAAGACTTTGGTGCAATAGTGCAAATGATGATGATGATGATGATGGTTTTGTTTTCAGATTTTCATGAAAAATATTATGCATGAAATATTGTTTAAAATGATTTTTGCTAGGCATAAATTCCTAAGTGTGATAAAATTTGTGAATAATTCCTTAGGAATTATACCATCATTGCAAAGTTAAAGGTTGACATAATGACATGAAATAATGAAATAATGTGTTTGCTTTTGAAAAGCATAATTTGTGTAAAATGAAGTCATATGGTTTTCATGATTTTGAAGAAATGGGGAATAAAAATTGTTACAATGGTTTGCGCTAGGCATAGAATATGTAGGTATAGACTTATACCATCATCGCGAAAATCCAAAAAAATAGTTTTATTGCATGGTTGATTTTTTGATGAACGGAAAAGATGAAAATGAGGACTTGCGCTAGGCATAAAATTCCAATTTTGGTTTTGAAACTATACCATCGTCGCGAAAGTCAACCAGATATATATGATTTGATTTGTGTAATTTGGAAGAAATTTTTGATTTTTCTAATTCTATAGTTGTCTTTGTGAAAAATAATTGTACTTGATTATTCCAAACAAGTTGCAAAAATAATATTTCAAAGTATTTTGAAGACAAAAGTTAGATTTATAAGGAATCCCATGTGCATATGTGCATTCATTTCCGATCTTGATTTATCATAATGATACACAAAATCTCTCAAATACAAATGTGTGTGCAATTGCATTGTTCATTTACCGAGTTTTGAGCAAGATACTATGATACAAGTGATTTGAAGAAACCAAATAAGTGTTCATTAACCATGATGTAGATGCATATAACCATATTAGACTACTATGTAGGTCGGATTATCAAGAGCTAGCTAATCCATAAGCGAGACATAGGTCTGTACAAAAGAAGGTCGCTAATGTGACGGACATATCGCCACGCTAGGAGTTACCCAAGGCCAAGCGGGTTGGGCACAAACCACTGTTATGGGGCTTACCTCACGATTTTCGAATAATTGAGAATTCCGGGGATTCAAGCTCATCAACCCTTCTTTTCTTTTCAAAGGGTAGGGAAAGGGATTTTATTGCTTTCTTGCTTTCTTTTGAACTTTGCTTATTTTTCTTTTTGTATTTCTTTTGCTTGATAATGCTTGGAACATTGCGAAAATAACATTTTTCTTTTCTCTTTCTTTCTTGAATTTTTTTCTTTTCTTTTTCTTTGCTAGGGATACTTGCTCGGATTAGTTGTAGAGCAAGGGATTTTTATTCCGGGTAGGGGTGAGCTTGTCCTTTTGCCAATTCTCAAAGATTCTAGACCATGTGCATGATAGGATAGCAGGGGAAACTTTTCACTCAAGAAATCAGTTCTACTATGTAGCAAAACATGGAAATTACAAATATAATCATTTTATTGTGGAAAGATGTGCTTGGTTTAAGTAAATAACAAGATCAATTCTCTATGCTCAAACTTTATTTAATTGAATTTTGTGAACTTTGATATAAGAGAGATTAGTAATCATGCCAAATAAAATCAAGATATTTATTGTTGTGAGTGTGCAAGTGAGGGATTCAAAATAAATGCTAATTTATCCAAAATAAGTTGAAACATATAACTGCAATAATTGTAAGAAAATATATATAAATGATTTGTGAGAAAGTTTTTGAGAATGTTGACTCTCTCTTTCTTTTGTATATTGTTTTGGTTTCGAAAGAGTCAAGCATATTGTTGTTTTTATATTTTTTGAGCAAAAAATTTAACAACTGCCTTAAACAAATGCAATAGATAGTTTTTGAAGATTTTTGGAGATTTATGAATGTTTTTGGTGTTTTTGAATAAATTGAAAGAAATACAAGATAGTAATTTTGAACAAATATATACATGGATGAAATGACCAAGTTTATGCATAGTAACGTTTAAGATGCAAAATATTCATGGGTTCTTTAAGTTCTTTACCATCTAAGGTAGATAATTTATATGCTCCTGATTCAAATTTTGCAGTAATAATGTATGGTCCAAGCCAGTTGGGCTCAAATTTACCTTTAAGTTCCTTAGTTGCATTTGTATTTTTTTGAAGATTTTGAGGATTTTGATTTTTTTTGTATTTTGATTTTAATTTATGAATTGAAATTGGTGGTATATACAAGATGATCTATATACACTATACAAGGTTTATTTGAGTATAGCATGTCTAAGGTTGCTTCAAAATCAAAGGAGGTTTTGAAGGATAATCTGGTTGAGGTGAAGGTAAGAATATAAGGTGATGAATAAAAGGTAGTGATAACAAAAGCTTTGTTATAATGTAGAATAATGTAGAAAAAGATTTGACTTTTATATGTGGAAAATTGATCATGTTACAAAATAAAATGTCAGAAGGATAAGAAAGTTCTTCATTCTTATTATTATATTCCAAGTCTTGATAAGATGGAGAAAGTATATGTGAAAGATATGCATGGGTGTTATTTGGTAAACAAGGATGATCATATATGGATGAAGAAAAGTGATGGATAAAAGATAATTGTGACAATAGAGAATGTATAGAACTTGATGTTTCAATCGTTAAATATTCTTCAAATGGTTTTGGGTCACCATGTATGGTAACAATTTTATTTGTAAGTTCAAACTTCAAACATTGGTGAAGAGTGGAAGGGACAACCCTCATCGTATGAATCCAAGGACTCTGGAGAAGTAGTTTGTAAGGTGAAGGACAATATCCTACATAGAATAAAGTATCCAGGATCTTGGATCCAATATTAAGGGGAAAAATTATAGTACCTTGAGCTTCTTGAATTTCATTGTTAAAAGATTTTATAATAACATTTGATTCATTAATATCTTCTTCCTTTAATTTGAGTTTTTGGAATAATTGATAAGTGCATAAATTAAGAGAGGAGTCATTATCTACCATGATAGTTCTAACAAGTGTTTCTTTACTAGATCCGATAATGTAAAGATAGGAGTCTTCTTGTGGAGTAGAGGAAGGAATATCCTCATCATAGAATGAAATATGGTTAACCTCAAGAGGGTTTATACCATTAATTATGTTCTTAGAGAAAATATGATGAGGAACAAATTGTTGGCTAGGTATTTTGAACAAAATTTCCTTATGAGAAATTTGTAATACTTCTAAAAGGGATATCTTTGCTTGAGGATTAATCACTTGTTGTTGGTTATCAAAGTGGATTTCAGATTGAGATTTTGATTCTAAAGATGAGCTTTCTATGCTTACATTCCATTTTGGATCATTCTCTAGAGCCAAAGATAGTTTTGAAGGTTGGTCAAATGAGGAATCCATATCTTGAATATCAGATTGAGTTGATTGAACTTGAGGTTGCTCATTTGTAGTTTTTGTTACAATATTAATAATATCATCATGATGGGACACATTAACATGCAATATTTGATTGGTTTCTTGTTGTTGATAATTGAGTAGGGGTTCTTGGGAGATCCCCATGTCTTGATTGATTATTGGTATTTGTTGTGTAGGAGTTTGATTGTTTATTGGAGATTTATAATCAGTTGTAGATTGTAATTCCTTTATATTAAAAAGACCCTTATCAATCAAATCTTGAATTGCACATCTTAAATCTTTACAATTTTGTGTCATATGTCCATCTACTCTATGATATTCACAATGTAGCTCAGGTTTAAACCAATCTGATGTGGTATCAGGTTGTCTTATGGAAGGAAGTTCAATCCTATTTGTGTCAAGTAAATACTTGAGAATTATATCCATTGGTTGATTGAGCTTAGTAAATTTACGTGATGAAGGTTTTTGAGAGGTTTTTGATAAATGCCTTAGGAATTTTGTCATAAAAGGACCTAATGGTTTCTCACCTCTACTTTCTTTATTATGGGTAGAATGATGACAGGAAGATTGCGATGTAGGAGGTGAGTGCATGGTAGAATTGGAAGAATAAGTATTTTCTTGTTGAAATGGATGTGTTGTATTGAAAGAAGAGTTTTGAAAAGGTGGCGGAGGATTATATGTGGATTGATAGACATAATATGGATATATGGGAGAATAGATAATATCATTATGAAGAGGATTGGCAAAGGGATTGTTTTGTTGGGTTATGGATGAAAAATAAGAAGAGTGTGATGGAGGTGATGTTGAATAGGGATGAGGTTGGTCATAATCAACAAATGTATTTGGCTGAATTCTTCCAACATTACTGATGGACTCATATTGATTTGAGTAAAAACTCATGGTTTCTTTAGTACTTCTAAAAGTAATATTTAGCATCTACTATTTAGGATTGAATATAAAACATACAAACTTGAAATGATGATTTTGTTTTTGTTTTTCTTGTATATATATATTTTTTTGTTTTTTTGTTTTTGTTTTCAAAAGGTTATGATGCATTCACGTCGGGTTCACCAAAATGTATCGCTCCAAATTTTTCGCATCCCTACCTTCAGGCTATAGGATCCGCGCCCGGAAGGAGGATGGGAAAAGGATGGTGCGGTACCTCGGACTGAGAGGACTTTGCGAAGGTCCCGCCTCTCAAGGGAGGTGTATTTTGGTGATTTTTCGACGGATGGTGGGTTCACCAGGAAACATTTGGCGGCAGTTTCCACGCCTAGGTTTTGGAATGTGTTTAGATGAGTTCGTTTTAATCTTAAGCATTCATGTCCTAGGTTTGGCCGAATGAATCTAAATTAAACTACATGAAAATGCAACTTTCATGAATACAACAAACAGATTTGAAAGCAGAAAATAGAGAATTTTACTAGAATGACAATGAAGAATACCGATCCGGATGTCCGAAGAAGATTCGACGTTTGAAGCGATCTGGATCACTGTAATCCGACGAGAATCGTACGTAATCCGACGAGAATCGTCTGAGACTGACAGAATCGTCCGAGATCTGACGAATTCGTCAGACGAATTCATCAGAGACCTGCAAGACAGAAAATAGATGCAAAATACAAGAAATTCTATTATGCTAACAGAGGCAAATTACACCAAATAATAAAATGAATATTGAGCAATAGTTTAAAACAACAATCCTAGCCAATTTCTGTATTTTAACAACAAATCATGAACTTAATGTGCAATCTAAGCTAAATGGGTGAACTCCAAATGCAAAATAATATAAACACTGAGTAAATGATCTAATTTGCAGCATAAAATGACAAAGAAAAGGTTGAGAAAAGCAAACTCCGGGCCGCGATTGCCTCGATGTGGACTGCAGTCGAGATCGTCTCGCATCAGTACGAAATCGTCTCGCATTTGACGGGATCGCCTCCGATCTGAACAGGTTCGTCGGCGACGATGGATGCTGGCTCCGGCTGAAAAATAGTGATGTACCTACAACAAAATTGCTATGGGACTAGTGCAAAAGCAAGATTAGGATGTTTTGACGTAGAGGGAATCACTTTGCAGAAAATTTCAGCCAGGGGTTGGGGAGGGAAAATCCTAGAGATTAAATAGGCTTAGGGGGAGTAGTTAGGAGGTTGGAGATCATCCCAATTTGGGAGATCTCCAACGGGGGAGGGTCCCAACGGCGCAGACACGCTTCTACCCAGATTGGAGACCCGTTGGAACAGATTCCAACTATGCAAATTCAGTTTTGCGACAAGATCGTCTGGACGTCCTAGTCCAGACGAAATCGTCAAATCTGGGACGATATCGTCTGATCGGCGACGATATCGTCAAACGGTCAAAACAACCTCTAAAAATGGCGCGAAAAAGGGGGAAACGGATTTCCCGACGGTTAACGGGCGGTTTGGGAGGTTAAATTTGAATTTAAATTTATTTACTAAGGTGAATGTAAATTTTATAATTTTACTGCGCCAATTTTAGGGTGCTACAGATAATTATCCCAAATTCTTCTTTTCAAGAGCTTCTCTTTCTTGCAATCTTCTACCTTGAGCTTTCTTCAAATTTTCTCCAATGGCCACTTTTTTCAACTTTTTCAATAGGGCTTCTCTAGCCTTATTCTTTCTTCTTCCAAGTTTGCTTGAGACCTCTTCTCTTGGGTCTTCAAATTCTACAACTCTCAATTTGACTTTTTCTTAGACCTCTATCTTCTTTCTCAAATCTCTAAAGGGGACCTCTTCACTTGGATCTCCTTCTCAATCTTCAATAGAGTTGCTTTCTTCTTTTTTCAATTTGCAATTTGTAGTCTTCAATATTCTATGGGGACCTCCTTCTTGGGTCTCCGTAATCTTCTATATTCAATCTCCAATGGGGCCTGTTTCTTGGACCTCCTTCTTCTCAACTTCTAATAACTAAATTTCTACAACAAAACTTAGACAACATCAAGCAAATGCATCTAAATCTCTATATCTCTAAAAATAAATAAACTTCACTAGTTATCTCTTAATCTAATAGAAAGAGATCTATGCTAAGTCCTAGTCTTCATGAGTTTTCCTGCAACCCTATGGAAAGACTAGCCAAAAAATAACTTTAAAATTTCTAAAAATGAAATCTCCCTATCTCCTCTCAATCTTGCTTATGACTCTCCCCATATCCTATCAATCTCCCTTGTGGTTCCAATACCATTATTAGCTTTTGATGCTAAATATTTAATGAAAAACAACCACAAGATCTAGAATAAGCATGCTATATCAAATATAAGATAATGAAAATATTTAAAGCATATAAAACTCATGAAATATTTCTGTAATAACTTAGAAAACTACCCTTAACAAAAGCTCATAAAAATAGCATTTTGATATAGAATGGAGATCTCAAACTTTCCATATTTCATACATGTTTCTACATTGTATCTCTACCTTATTCTCTACTTGTACTCTACATTATATCACTTTATATGCTCACACAAAGGCCAATATATAATGGAATGTGACTCTTGACATTCCATCTTCCTATGACTCTTTATATTCCTATTCTATGAACTTGTGTGCACATGGACTATTATGAACATTTATATTATTGAATAATTTTCACACTCTAATAATATTTGTGCATTTATTACATTGCATAAAGTAAATACTCACACCCTAATATAAGACACACTCATAATCTAAATATGTAACCAAGGTAGTACATTAGCATGTACCAAATAATGTAATATATTCCAACATTGTTTATCTTGAATGGTGCATGGTAGTTCAATATATTCTTCAAAATATGATGAGACACATTCTTTAGGTTCATCGAGAATGTTCTTCCTTAAATTAGGATCATATTGAATAGACGGTTCCTTGTTAATATGTTGAACCTATTGTACTATGTCATCTAAGTTTTGATCTACTTTTTCTTCATAGGCTAAAGCCTCAAAATATTTGGTATTTATTCCAATATCCTTCCTTATTGGTATCCACTGTTTATTTTATTTTATTTTTCTAGACCTATATTTTGGAAGTTGAAAACCATCTTCATCCATAACCATTTGTAAGTTTCTCTTGTGATTTTCTACATATGATTATGTTGGGCTCTTCTTAGGGCATGATATATCAATATGCCCCACCTCATGACATATTATACATATAAAATATATGTTTTCATAATCTATGGTTTGGTTCCACATCTTATCCTTATACTTAAGAATGATTGATTATGGTAAAGCTTTACTTATATAAATCATGCCCAATATCTGAGCATAAATAGCCAAGAATCCATATTTCATTGTATCTAAAATCTCAAAGAATTATCTTAGAGTGTTTTCTAATGCCTTGAAGGTATCTATTTCTAAAAATTTAAATGTGCAACCCAAACATCCTAATCCAGATTGGTACTTGGGATAGATTCACATTTTCAGGTGAAAAGCCTTCATACTAGTGGGTAAGAAAGAGTCTCATTCTTCCCATAAACCAAGGACCCCCTTTTAGGATTTTTTCTCTTTCTTCCTTAGAAAAAAATGGCTAGGAAGAAACCATTGGGAAGAAAGGATAGAATCACTCCTATAGACTTCCAAATCCTATCAATCCATTTTATCAAGATTGAAGCCCCTAGCCAATACCCATTAAATCTACCAAAAGCTACCCTATCTTGGAGCAACGAGGATCTCTCTGAGGTGCACTCACTAAACTCTACCACTGGAGATGATTATAAGGATTTAACTATACATCGGTCCATGGAAAGGAAACTAAAACTCAAAATATATTGAAATTTATCAGAATGTCCTATAAATAATATAATATTTGATTAAAAAATGATAATAATTTGCATGCAAAAATTCTAAGATAAAGAAGGAAAAAATACTTAGCTAAAAAATTCTATGTCCAAATAGAATTTCTTGCCTCACTGAAGTCCTAGCCCTTCATTGCTCTTTCCATCATCTAAACCCTAGCTGACAAATATTTGTAATTTTGTTTTTTATGACTTGAAAAATCATCATTGCCCTTGTTTCATATGGTTGACTTCATAGGGTTATATCTCCCTTGATATTGCTTGGATTCATTTATATGACCACTCATTGTAAAGCTATTAAGTTTTTTCACAAGTTGGTCCAAGAATTAGTTGAATCAGATAACCCTTGGCAAAGATATATCTCTTAAAAATGATATATTTAAAAAATGCCCTAATACTTTAGATTATGTTGCTATAAAGGAACACAAGAATATTTAAAGAAAAGGAAAACAATTTAGAGGTAATGAAAAGGAAGATTTATTTATCCATAAACCAACCTTATCAAAACACCTAATACATAATCTTGAAGTAAAGAGCCTTGATAGTTGAAGTCAAGTGATCAAGTGGAATTATGATGTTGGGTATAGGAGAAATAAAATTAAGGTAAATAATATAAAGTGGAAACCATTGGAAGTGGAGTTGGTCAAATTAAATTTTGATAAGAATCTATGGAAAATCTAGGACCAACAAGAAGAGGAGGAAAAATTAAAAATAATAAGGGTGATATTTTGTCACATTACAATTTCAATAATGAATTTAAGATAAACAATGAAGCTGAAGCTTGGGCAACTTTGGGAGGCTTGAAAATATGCAGACAAATAAAATGGAAAAATAGTATGGATGGAAGACAATTTATTAATAGTAATTAATACATTTTTGAGGAAAGAAAAGGCTCCATAGAACATACAAGAGATCATTGTGGAAATACAAGACCTTGATATAGAGTTTGAAGAAATTAGGTTTACACATACGTGAAAATAAGGGAACAATTATGTAGATAGGTTAGCCAATAGAGGGGTTTTATAGAGGATTGTGAATATTTTCCATGGTTAGAGGATGAAGTAAGTTTAGTTGAAGCTAACAAGAAAATGTTGACTATTTGAATCAAATAAAGATTAAGATTTTTGGTAATGTTTTTTGTTGGTAATATTTGCTATATTTTATAAAATTAATGCATTTTCATATAAACTATTTACTATAGGTCTTATGGTTGTACTTATGCTTTAGGAAGAAAATTGACAGTCCAGATTTGGTAAAGCGGGCTATGATAGCATGAACTTCTAGAAATATTACTCTACTACGATGAAGTGCATATATAGTAGAGGTGGAGTTTTAGAATTATGAAGGCTGCTACAGAAAAATGTCAAGAAGGATGCTAAATTTTGGAATATTTGTATTTACAACAAAAATTGAAGAATATCTAGAAAATGAAAATCAAGAATTTAGACTTATTATGAATATATATATAGGTATCTAGTTATAGCAACTCAATTGAGAAGAATTGAATCCATTTGTAAACTCTCAAGATCTAAAGGAGAGAGTTGTGATTTTTTAAGGGTGGAAACTAGAGTACAACCCTTTTTTCTCCAACAAAAAAAATGTTATAAGGAACACATGGCAAGATATTGTAAAGTGGAAATTATCAAAAAAGACATGGACAATTTTAGTCATGAGAAAACTTCAAGATAAAACAAGGATATGATATTGTAGTAGAAACAAGCTTGGATCAAGGATTTTTCAATCCTAAAAAAGTGGTAAAAAACCCCTTGTACCTTATTGGATGGTAAAGATATTTATGATTTTCAGAAGAAACACTAGAAGAAACTAAAAAGGATGCAAGTGATGAGGAATTACAATATATAAATTCAAATTTAGAAAGAATTAAAGGTGTAAATGAATATATCAAGGCAAATGTTAAAATGAAGAAGATGAAAGAGGTCAAGTTTAGTCTAGGTAAAAAATCTCCATTTTCCTCAAGTAGTAGAAAATCATCTTCTTACTAATAAAATGGATGTAGTGTAGTCTTTATCCCTTACATTTTAGGGTTTCAAGGGTACTATAATAAAAAAAGTAGTATGGATTTTGGAGGATATCTATTGAAATTTAGGATAGCATAAAAAAATAAGTACCATGAGGATGACCTTTGAATTTTGGGGGCTTAGAGGGCAATAGGAAGAAGAGAGTGTTTTTTAGGTTATCTCTTGCACTTCAAGTTATTTTTTTTTGATTGGTTGAAAGGGTGTTGAAAGGTCCCTGAACCTTGTACAAGAGGATTTACATGAATTCCAGATCAACCGAGGTGGTCCAAGATATAAAGATCAAAGAGCGAGCAAACCTCCACACGAGGAAAGGTGTCGCGAAATTGCGACCAGTTTGGTGATGTCACGAAATCGTGACAAGTTGCACCGTTGCAACCAAGAAGAGAAGGGATGTCACGAAATCATTACAAGAAGTGCCATCAGAGCCAAATGAGGGAAGGTGTCACGAAATCATGACATGTTGCAAGGTTGTTGCCGGAAGAAAGGAAGTGTCGCGATATCGCGACATGTTGCTAGGTTGGAGCCAAAAGAGAAGAAGAGTCACGAAATCGTGACATGAAGCAAAACCACGATCGAACAAAAAATGTGTCGCGATATCGCGACAAGAAAAGACATCGCGTTCAAAGAGAAAAGGTGTCACGAAATCATGACAAGTAAGACCGCTGTCGAAGAGAAGAGGTGTCGTGAAATCGCGACAAGATGGAAGACCACAACTGAAGAGAAAAAGTGTTGCGATATCATGACATTTATGGAAGATCACTGCCAAAGAGAAAGGGTGTCACGAAATCATGACAAGATGGAAGACCGCTGCCAAAGAAAAAAAGTGTCGCGATATCGCGACATTATGGAAGACCACTACCAAAGAGAAAGGGTGTCGCGAAATCGTGACAAGATGGAAGACCGCTGCAGAAGAAAAAAAGTGTCACGATATCGCGACATTATGGAAGACCGCTGCCAAAGAGAAAGGGTGTCGTGATATCGTGACAAGATGAAAGACCCCTGCCAAAGAGAAAAAGTGTCGCGATATCGTGACAAGATGGAAGACCGCTGCCAAAGAGAAAAAGTGTCGCGATATCGTGACAAGATGGAAGCCTGCAGCTGAAGAAAAAAAGTGTCATGATATTGTGACATGTTGTAAGAAAGGGAAAAAGTGTCATGATATCGTGACAAGTAGCAACCTCGCGGCCAGAGGGAAAAGGGATGTTGCGATATCATGACATGCTAAAATTTCATGGCCAACGGTAAAAAGTGTCGCAATATCACGACAAGTTGTCAAAACGCGGCCGAAGGGGGAGAAGAAGGAAGAAAGGACGCAAAAACTCGACCAAATCCATGAGCAAACAAACCCGATCCCCTACCAACCACTCACATTGTGCAGACATTGGTACTTGTAGAAGCGTCCCTTAGGCCAATGGGAAAGGAGTCTCTCCAAACATGAATGTCTGTTTCGCCAACTCCCTTGTTAGCAAGCCAGTCCGCAACTTTGTTTCCTTCCCGATATCGATGTTTAATGACTAATTCGGGTAAATGCCAATTAGTGCCTTGCATTCTTGGAATATCGAAACAAGGGTCCAGGGAGGCACAGAAGTCCTGTTGAGCCAGTTGATGCAGTGTAGTGAGTCTCCTTCAATGATAAGTTTATTGATGGTCAAGCCTTCCAAGAGAATCAAGCTTTGGAGCAGAGCCTGAGCCTCTGCCATATTGTTAGATTGAATTCCCAGCTTTTGGGCAAAGGCCAAAATTATTTCTCCTCTATGATTTTTGAGAATTCCTCCTCCGCCAGCCACTCCTGGGTTGCCTTTGGCTGCACCATCGAAATTAAGCTTGTGCCACCCAGTAGGAGGTAAGACCCACTTGATGACAGACCTGTCAACATAAGTACAAGGTGTGGCAGAGAAATTGGAAAGATTGAAAAGTTTTGTTAGGTCCGATTCAAGGCCAGGAGGGGGTGGTTTGGAAGACGAGACAAGAGAGGCATTCTTTGTAGCAAGGGCCAAGATTTTGGCAACAACAATCTTCTTATCAGTGGCTTGGTTATTAAAAATTTTGGCATTTCTCTCAAGCCAAATTTGCCACAGGAAAATGTGAAGGCAAGCTTGCCACATGAATTTAAGTTGATTGCTCTTGAAAGGCCGAGGCCATTGTTGAAAAAGGAGGGGAATGGAATGGATCAAGATGGTTCATGAATGTATCTCTACTGCTTGGTTCTCTGTTCTTATCAATGGTTCACCCACAGGTTTCTTCCAAAGTTTCAAAGGCATACGCCAAGGGGACCCTCTGTCACCCTTCCTCTTCATCATTTTGGTCGAAACCCTTGGAAGAACCCTTACTACTGCTTGCAACAGTGGACTCGTCTTCGGGATCAAACCAGCCTCAACAACCAATGCCATATCCCATCAACAGTTTGTGGATGATACTATTCTATCCTCTCATGCTTTTGTTCTCGAAGCAAAAATCATTAAGAACATTCTTGATTCTTATGAAGAGGCGGCTGGCCAGAAAGTCAATTATCGCAAAAGCAAACTATACTTTCTCAATACTCCCATCCACAGGCAAAACAGGATTGTTGAGATCCTTGGGTGTATCATTGGGAGCCTTCCAACTACTTATCTTGGATTACCACTTTTCCATAGCAAATCGGTCTCGACTATGTGGAACCCTGTTTTAGATTGCCTCAACAAGAAACTTGCAGGTTGGAAAAGCTCAATGCTCAGTCAGGAAGCCAAAGCCACTCTGGTCCAGGCTTGCCCGCAAAGTATTCCAATTTTTTTCTTATTTATCTTCAAAGCTCCGGCTTCCATCTGCCAAAGAATTGAGCAAATTCAATGCAAATTCCTTTGGGCGGGAAATGAAAACAAGAACAAATTTTCCCTTGTTGCCTGGGATAGGGTCTGTTCCAAGAAAAAGGATGGAGGACTCAAATTCAGAGACATCAAGCGGATGAACATGGCCCTCATTGCCAAGCAGTCCTGGAGACTTACCACCAATGAAAAAGTCACTTGGATTGACATCATCAAAGCTAAGTACCTCCATCATGTTCCCTTTCTTGGAGAGCACAACCTTCCTAGCGGATCTCATTTCTGGAATGGCGTCACCAAAACAAGGAAGATCATCATGGAAGGCTTAAGGTGGTGTATTGGAACTGGAATGACCATTCATTTTTGGGATGACCCGTGGATCCGTGACAAACCTCTCAGCCAAGATCCTCATCTTGTAGTGCTCAAGACGGTTATCGAAGCCACCTTTGGAGATAAGGTGTGTCATTTCATTAACCCAGGTATTACAAGACCTGAATGGAAACACCTAGCTCTTAATGGGCCTAGGCATATCACAGAGGTGCTCAGGTGGTTACAAAACTTGTTGAGGACTTGCATCATCCCCGGCTCTCACAAAGATGATTCCATGGTCCGGAACCTTGAAGATTCAGGGAATTTCACTGTTAAATTAGCTTACTATAGTCAAGAAACTCCCAATGATGGTCGGGACTTATCTAATCAAGTCTGGGTTCCCAAGATCATTCCCAAGGTCAAATTCTTCTGCTGGTTGGCCATCCAAAATAGAATCCTCACCACTGACAACTTGATAATCAGAGGGTTACTCATTCCCAATTGGTGCATCCTGTGTAAAAATGCCTGTGAGTAAACTTTGCATGTTTTTCTGGAATGTCCCTTCTCTCTTGTAGTGCTCAACCAGGTTCTTAACACCTTCGACATCTCCACAGCCCTCACTTCAAGTTATTTAAGAGTAGCATGAACATATAGATAATAAGTCACACAATAAAAGTCTAGGAAAATAGGAGAATATGATAAGGATGAAAGAATTGATGGGAATGGAAAAATAGGAGGAATACCCTCAAAGCATGAATAAAAAGAAAATAAAACTCAAAGGGATATGTTAGGGTACCTAGAAAAATATATTTGATGATATATTATTATATTGTATAAGGGTTGGCATGGGCCACACATAACCCAAGGTTGATTGTATTATAATATTATATTATATTATATTAGTAGTAGGCTCCCTAAAGTAGAATAAGAAGATAGATATATAAAGAAGGGATATTTGTCATTGTAATCATCATGGAGATCAATATTATGTAATCATATTTTCCCATGAAGTGGCTTATGGGACTTTGCCCTCCTTAAGTGGCTCTCTCATCTTGGGAGATCTTGTGGAGTTATTTCTTTCTTAAGTATTATTATTGGTGCTTCCCTACCTTAAGGGTATTATCTATATCTCTCTACCAAACACTACCATAGTTGGTGCCCTTCTGATTCCATGTAGAACCATAATATTGCTATCTTGAGCCATACCTCCAAGATTGTTGCCACTCATGGTGGAGTGGATGTCAATATGGTGCAACCTTAACTTGATGTTCTACCTTCTTTGACTCCTCAACATTGGGCTCTATTGTTTTAAATTATTCTACACATTGTTCTTTCATGTTTCCTTTGTTTGGTGTGTCCTTGTGCTCTTCTAACAATGTTTCCTTGGACTCTACTACTGCTATTTCCATGGACTTTATTTTTGTCGCTTTCTTATTGGATTCTATTTGAGGTTCTTCTCTTTGCTCTTCAATTTGTTTCTTTGTAGCCACTTCTTATTTTTCCTTGGATCCTTGCTCCTTAAGCTGAGAAATATCCTGCAATGCTATCTTCTTTTTCCTACACCATAACTTCATAAACTTCTTTTGCACATTAATGTTCACAGTACCCAAATAATCTAACCAAGGATAACCCAAAACAATATCCTCATCATCTATCTCAATAGCATAGAAATATGAATGTAAAACATATTTATCCATCGTGATCTTAAAATCTTCAAAAATATGAACATGCTCACCCTCTAGCTGTATGTCCTTAATTTTTATTTCTTGAACTTAAAACTTCTTAGCCAAAGCAATATTAATAAAATTATTTTTGCTACTAGGGTCAATGGAAATAATAACCTGTTCCTTTTGAATGCTTCCATGAACCTGCAAAATAGAACTTTTAGCTGAATTTAAACCTTTTTTATTATGCTCTTGCTTTTGTAGACCCAAAGATGTGCCTTTTGCATTCCTCTCATTATCTTCCTTGACCTTTTCCTCTTTTTCATCCTTGAGTAATTTTATTTTATTTTCATAGTCTTCATTATGTTTCTTGAGAAATTCCTACTCACTTTTAATTTTTGTTTGTTTGTTTTGAAGCATGTTTATTTTTTCTTCATATCCTTTGATGGTGACCTTCAAACTAGCTATATTTTTATAAGGGTCCCATATACTCAAGAATACATCCCGAGTTACTTCATATTTATGGGAGCAAGAAAATTTACAATACCAAAAAAGAGCTTCTCCTCTAAGACAATAAGAAAGCATACATTTCCAAAGAGGATTACGATGATACAAGGATTTAAAAATTTTCCACCAATCCCTAACATCAATATCATCTTCTCTAGAAAAGTTTTGGAGTTCCATAGTTGATGCCCTAATGTAAACTAGGGTTTCTTGACAATATATATATTTTTTATGAAAAAAAAAAATCTTCCTACTAATTTGAAGCTAAAATTCCATAGAGACAACTAGATTTGCAATTTTTCTTCCAAAAAAAATAAATTGCAACTGATTTTCTTACTCGAACTAAACAAATTTCATCTTTAAAAAAAATTATGAATTGAAAATTCGTCACTACCCTTGTTCCATATGGATGACTTCAGAAGGTCGTATCTATCTCAATACTCAGATTCCTTTATAAGACCACTCACTTTAAAGATCTTCCAATTCTACACAAACTGTCCAAAAATCATCTAAATTGAATAAATTTTTATAGAGATATGGCTCCTAAAAGATAAGATGTTTTTCCAAAAAAAATTGTAAAATTCATCACTATCCTTATTCCAGTTGATTGATTTCAAAAGGTCGCATCTCCCTCAATAGTGTCTGGATTTCCTTCATATTACCACTCATTTTAAAGCTCTTTAAATTTTGCACAAACTGATCTAAGAATCATCTGAATCGGATAAACTTTTGTAGAGATATGGCTCCTAAAAGTTGAGGCGTTTTTCCAAAAAACAAATCTGCCCTAATTCTGCAATTCCATAAAAAATCTCCACTTTGTCAAAATTGTTGCTCTGATACCACTTGTTGCAAAAATTTATTATCATTAACAGAAATCATTCACCAATATGTAGAAATATCAAATCATTCATCCATAAATAATTATCCATAATAACAATCCACAAATGAGAGAGAGATATATAATACCCTTAAGGTAGGGAAACACCAATAATAATACTTAAGGAAGGAATAACTCCACAAGATCTCCCAAGATGAGAGAGTTATTTAAGGAGGGCAAAGTCTCATAAGCCACTTTGTGGGCAATGACGATTACATAATATTGATCTCCATGATGATTACAATGAAAAATATATCTTCTTTATATATCCATCTTCTTATTCTACTTTGGGGAGCATACTACTAATATAATATTATATTATAATATAATATAATATTATAATACAATCAACCTTGGGTTATGTGTGGCCCATGCCAACCCTTATACAATATTATAATATATCCTCAAATATCTATTCCTAGGTACCTTAACATGCCACCCTCACAAATGTTTGATCCTCGAAACATGTGAAGAAACAAGATAATATGATTTGCTAAGCAATGTTAGCAACTGGTATCAATCTCGATCATCCATCTATCCAAGTGAAAAATATTGATTCCAGTATGCCATTTTGTTACTTGAGTATCCAAATCTACTTTGTTGGCTCCACGCTTATGCTGTTGTATTTTGATAACTTGAATGATGGGTCCACTTGTTCCTTGATGCTTATGAACCGCTCTGAAAACTAAGATCACTATGTTTTCTCTGCCAAAGGTATGGTTTCCTCTGCCTGCATACTGACATATTTTTTATCTTCTACCACTTCTTTGAAATTTGCTAGCTATCTTTTTATTTCCTTTTGTTCTTTTGCACATTAATGTTAACAGTGCCGAAAGAATCTAACCAAGGATAACCAAGAGCAATATCCACAATCACAATCCACAAAAGAGAGAGATAGATAATAACCTTAAGGTAGGTAAACACCAATAATAATCCTTAAGGAAGGAATAACTCCACAAGATCTCCCACGATGAGAGAGCCACTTAAGGAGGGCAAAGTACCATAAGCCACTTCGTGGGCAAAGATGATTACATATGATTGATCTTTATGATGATTACAATGACAAATATCTCTTCTTTATATATCAAGCTTCTTATTCTACTTTGGGGAGCCTACTACTAATATAATATAATATTATAATACAATCAACCTTGGGTTATGTGTGGCCCATGCCAACCCTTATACAATATAGTAATATATCCCCAAATATCTATTCCTAGGTACCCTTACAGGATATTTATTTGGGAGACAAATAAATATCACAAGTTTTAACAAGGCTAAGCCTACAAAGAAGAATAAAAAGTTGTAACCCTCAATCTATTTATTGATGTGTGGATATCTAATGCATAATATTATTTTATACTATTAGGATATGTTTTTAAGTTGCTCTTTATGCTTTGAATTATTATATATGGAGAATATAGTATAGTTGATAAAATTTGTGGTTGCAGGACTAGGTAATCTCACCGATGGATTGGTATGGGACAACCACTTGAGTTGGGAGAAAAATAGATGATGGATAAAATTAATCATCAACAACTCAAGGGTAAAATAATGCCCTTCATATATATGTATTATATATGTTATTGTTGTGATTGAATACACCATTGGGAAAGGAGGTTGCTATTTGTAAGAGAACCATCCTTAATAGGCAGGTGATAATGTCTCATTTATCTTTAAAAAAAACCTCCTACTTAAAGAATAACATTGGTTGTGCTTGATGATGTTTTCGTTGGATGCATTATGCATGTGTTTGAAGCATGGAAATTTATGGTTATTATTTTCTTTCGAGTTGGTATTAATAGTTAACGTTGGTGTTATTAATACCTAAGATATATATATTTTTGTTGGATAATAAGGGGTTGTACTCGGGTCCCCCACCCTTGAAAAAATACAACTCTCTTCTTTAGATCTTGAGAGTTTATAAATAGATACACTTCTCATCTCAATTGAGATGCTATAGCTAGAAATCTACATCAAATTACATAAAATATCTAAATTCTAGATTTTAATTTTTTGTATGAACACAAATATTCCAGAATTTAACATCCTTCTTGACATTTTCCTATAGCAGTATTCACAATACCAAAACTTCATCTCTACTATCTATGCATTGCATATTAGTAGAGTAGTACTTCCAAAACATCACATTATCATAGTCTGCTTTACCAAATATGGATTGCTAGTTTCCTTCCTAAAACACAAGTGCAACCACAAAAATTATAATAAATAGTCTATATAAAAAAAAATTACTATTACAAAATAAGGCAAGCATTACCAATGGAAAACATTAAAGTAAAACTTAATCATTTATTGATTTAGGCAATCAACATTTTCTTGTTAGCTTCAACTAAACTTATTACTTCCTCTAACCATGGAAAGGAGAATTTAACTTCATGATCCTCAATCAAAATCCCTCTATTGGCTAGCCTATCTGCACATTTATTACCTTTCTTTAATGTATGTGTAAACCTTATTTCTTCAAACTCTTTAGCAAGATCTTGAATTTCCATAATAATATCTTCTATGTTCCATGGAACCTTTGCTTTCATTAAAATTACATTTATTACTATGAGAGAATCACCTTCCATCCATACTCTGTTCCATTTAACTTATTTGCATATTTTTAACCCTTCTAAAGCTGCTCAAGCTTCAATTTCATTATTTGTCTTAAATCCACTATTAAAAGTGTAATGAGACAAAATATCTCCTCTATTATTTCTAATTATTCCTCCTTCTCCTATTGGTCTTGGATTTCCTTTAGAAGCTCTATAAAAATTTAATTTAATCCACTCCAAATATGGTGGTTTCCACTTTATATTCTTTATATTCCTTTTGCTTCTCTTGTACCCAGCATCATAATTCTATTTAATGACTTGAATCCATCTATCAAGGCTCTTTGCTTCCATATTAGGGGTTAGTTGAATTGATAGAGTTGGTTTAGACTCCTCTATGGCTAAACATATCTTCCTTTTCATTACCTCTAAATTGCTTTCATTTCCTTTAAATATTATTATATTCCTTTCTAGCCATACAATCCAAAGTATTGTATATTTTGATATATCCCATATTGTTTGTAAAACCTCACTTTTATAAGTGCTCTACCATTGCTTTAACCAATATTCAATTATGCTATTCATCACCATGCATTTACCAAATATATTAAGAATCCATTTCCATAGATTCCATACTATTGAGTAATGTCCCAAGATATGATCTATACTCTCCTCCTCCTTTTTACAAAAAATACATTGAGAGGGGCCATGAAAACTCCTTTTCATAAGGTTATCCTAGGCTAATATTCTTCTATGACCTACTAGCCAAATAATTTTTTTGACTTTAGGAATGCTTGGGCTATCCCAAATATCTCTCTATTTCTAGTGATTTTATTATTTTGTTAGTGTTGTACATTATATCCACTTCTTCTTGTGTATTCTCTTGAGCTATTCAAATCCCAAATCTATTTATCCTTGGCTCCCCTCAGAATAATCACAGTTGTTATATTTCTACTCAAACGCCTCCTAGCATCAATGTCTTGTATAATTGTAAAAAAATCTTCTTTCCATTCGTATCTTCCTTCCCGATCCTTGTACAAAATGTTTGAAACCCTATCACCATATTTGTCTTGAAGTGATCTCATCCAAGGTTTCAAAATTGGATCTAAATTGGGTGGTTTTTTTATCACACCAAGTATCCATCCAAATAGAATTTTTTCTCCAGTTCCCACCACCCATCTTAAATCTTTAATCATACGATCAAATAGATTTTTTTAAACCATTCCAAAGAGCAGAACCATTTGGTAGAGAGAAACCAATAAATATTAAACTTGGGTCATTGAGATCAACATAATTACTTAGAAGAATTCTTGCCCACTATCTTTGACTCTCTTTGTACAATATCCAAATAAATTTTCCCCTAAGAGCTAAGTTTTCATCCGTAAGAACTCTTAAACCAAGACCTCCCCTAGTTTTATCATCACACACCTTGCTCTATTTCACCAAAGGAAATTTCCTTTTGTCATGTAAATCTAACCATAAAAAGGATCGCATAATATAGATTACACTTTATTCAACTGATTTAGACATAGAATACAATGACATATAATATGTTAGGATGGCCTAAAATACTGACTTAATTAACTGCACTCTTCCTGCTAACGATAACCATCTACCTTTCCAATTTGGAAGTTGTTGTAGTCCAGTTTTTCATCTAGCCAACACTAGAACTGTGATCATTATCTCTTAGAATTTGAAGGTGAGCACCCACTAATCACAACCCAAAATAAACATTGGAAGAATCAAATTACTTTGATTCAACCTCTAGAGAAGGTTGGTATACCTTGTCAACTTAATGAATGTTGACTCTATTTAGCTCAAATGTTGAAAGTTTAGGGATAGAAATGATAGGGTTAGAAATGTATGGATATAAGATGGATGGGTGAAGCTAACAACATAGACATCCACACAATATCTCTAACAAATTGATTTTAGAAGCAACTTAAGGGATTAACAACATTTAGAAATTATGTGGTTACACTATTAAATGGCTTTTGCATGTTCACATAATTATTCCAAGCATCTAGAAACATTGATTATCCAATTTAATAAAATAAGATCAACGAATTGATTTAACAGAAAGAGAATTTTTGAAACAATTATCTTGATCTACTCTAAGTCAACTTTTCAAATTAACAAAATAGACTAACCATAGCAGCAAGATGAGATAACTTCTAAGAATTAAGTCCACCATTCAACATAGACATAAATATGAGTTAAACATCCCTTGTAATGCTTCATTCATAAATTTGCATAAAATTACACAGTAGTGCAAGAAAACACTCCAAAGCTGACCATTTGGAAGGAGGTTTTTACCCCTATTTATAGGTTTTACAATTATATTTTTACTCTTAAGCATTGTATGGAATTTGATCTTCTCTTGATCTTCTTAATCACTTTGCCGTTCATGATGCTCGTTAGCTTACACCTTTTTGATCTTGTTGCAATGGTCTTCTGGTCGAGTTCATATTTGTTGTAGGTGGTTCTTGAAATCCATCCTTATTCGTTGATCTTGCAACTGAATCTAGTTCATCAGGAGGTTTTGGAAGGTTCTGGATTGTAACCACTTTGATTCGGCTTCTATGATGTTGGTTTTAGTTTTCCCCTATTTTCAAAATTGCACACACAAAATTTTACCAAATATATTTAGGGGAAGTGAAGGTTCAATTTGTGTCATAGATCTGACCATCAGATGGCTACAATATTGGGATCTTTTTCCTTTGTCACCCTATTCTATCTCTTCTTATTTAGTCTAGCGCTATTCAATTTTGCATGCCCTCTACAAAGGAGTTTGAGAAATGTGGCTTTGCCTTATTATTAGCCTCTTGTACTGTGGGCCCTTCTCGCATCTCTTCAGATTTACGCTATGGATACATAGTGGACAAGAAAGCACGGTTTTTCAATCTTCTTACATCCATCCCTTTTCTGGCGCTTCTCCCTTTTGACTATTTTTCAATGCTTTCTCATTTGCATGACTAATGCAAAGATGGCAAAGAAACGTTGCTTGTGTAACTTCTTTGTTTTACTTTTTTTTCAACGCTTCTTAGTTTCAAACTATTTTCAGCACTTTTATGCACTCAATACAAAGGAAGTAGGGAAACACGGTCTCACCAAACTTCTCACTTTTGGGCTGATTTTAGTGCTTCTTAGTTTTAAATTTTTTTTAGTGCTTTTATTCTGTGCGATCAATACAAAGGAAGTAGAAAAATGTGGCCTCACCAAAATTCTCACTTTTGGGTTGATTTTAGCGGTTCTCATTTTTTGATTCTTTTTAGCATTTTTATTTTGCACGCTTAGTACAAAGGAAGTTAAGAAGTGTGGTTTACTTTTCTTCTTCAATTTGGCCTCCTTTTAGCGCTATCTTGTTTTCACCCTTCTTGTGGTGCTTTTCTATTCTTAGTCGTCCTCCACTTTTATGTGGTACATACAAAGAGCACTGAGAAGCACTATTTTCTAGACTTCTTACTTTTGGGCTGATTTCAACGCTTCTCTATCTTAGGCGATTTTTAGCGCTTTTGCATTTCTTCTTCATACGTAGTCAAATTTTAAATTTTTTTTGCTAAGTATGGATGTAGCCATTTTTGGACTACATTATTGGTGCCTCCCAGGGAATCTTGCTCGCAAGGTTTTAGAACTCAAAATCTTATTAATTGGATTTTACGAAGTCTAAGGGGATGAATGCTTTATGGAATGAGGAAAAATAAAAAAAGGGGGTGAGATGGAGAATATGAATTTGGAAATGATTGGGGGAATATGACAAATGAATGGAGGGATGGATAACGGAGTGATGAAATGAAGGGAAATGGATGGTGAACTAGGCTCTGGCTTCTTTGTAGCATCATGGTTCAAAAATTGCTCCTTCATGACTACCAAATTCATGATTAGAGAAAAAATATCCTGCAGCTGATAGTCATGAAGAAACTATTGGTGAAACAAAAAGTGTGATTCCCAGTTTTAGGGAGGATTTCTCTTATAGATGGCTCTCAAAAAAGTTTTAATGCCATGTTCGTGAGGCTCTATATAGGTTCACATTTTATTCATTTCTCTAACCTCTGTCAGACTGCAAAATCTTCATCAAAATTATGTTTTTGATGGGTCCTTTCCTTGGACCAGTTATTCACATTGTTTCTCATCTTCTCCTTCTTCTTCTTCGATATGAACTACTTCGACCTTAGGTTTTTTAGGAATGATTTCCTAGACTTCATCTTCTTATTCATATTCTTTAACCTCAACATCGATCCACTCTTCCTCCTGGTATTCTTCACTAGACCTGTCTTCATTAGACCCATCTTCCTCGATTTCCTCCATACTAACCTCTGCATCATCATTATCTTCTTCACTAAGAAATTTGGGGACATTACTTAGTGTGCTTGAGGCTTGTCCCAAAATATTCTTTGTAATTCTTGGTAATAATAATATGTTTTTATGGAGTCTTTTTCAGCTGGACAACCTCTTGTGGGATGGCTCAGAACCGCCATTACCTAGCTCAAAAATAACATCTTTTATTTCTATCAAGATTTTAATCATTTGAATCACCTGTTCTTGCTAGATTGGTTCAGGACACCTCCCTATCTTAGAGTTGTCTAGTATGATAGAGTTTAGGAAATCTAACAATATTGTTGCTCCAATGAATTGATGATCTTCCCCAAAATAGTCAGGGAAACCGAGCAACCTAATGTGAGAAATCTTGTTCATAATTTTGTTCATTTTCTCTTCCAGTTTGTCTATCAAAAGTAGGCCCTTCAACAGTAACTTGTTTTTGGCCAGGATATCTTTGGCTATACCCTTGATTGCACCATTGTCTTTTTGAAATGAGTCTAGCCATGACCCTAGACCTGGTTTTTTCTAGTCTATATATTTTCTCCGCCAGGGCTACCTTATGCTGAAGTTTGTCCTTCACTTTTCTAAAGGTATTTATTGCGCTTAGTAGCTCATTTGTAGCTTCATCTAGGAAGGCAAAAATTGGTCTAACCTCTACACTTTTGATCTTGATTTTGACCATAACTCCTTTCGATTTTACCTTATACTATCTTTCAAGAATCTAGTAGGTCTAGCCTTTTTTGACAATAGTTGATGGTGCAACTGTTCATACTGATTTATGTGAGCTGCTATATGAGTTTGAAGATTTTTTGTTTGTTATTTATAATTGGTCATTTCTTGATTTGTATCCTACCATTCCTTTATCTCATCTCAAAGAGAGTTTGTCGATCTTTCTTGGTCTTTGAGAGAAGATTATAGATGTTGTATACTTTGTTTTAACTCTTCATTCTCATTTTCTCACATCTACTTACAAGAATGAGAGGGAAGTGTTTATTGGGAACTTAGAGGTGGAAGGTTTGAAAGAGAAGGGATAGAAAATGTACCTAAGTCCCTTAGTGGGGACTGATGCGTGTCTTAGTCCACGTTGGATTACTCTATCAACATAGTTTGAGCATGTTCTTTCTATTGCTCTTTTTCTTCTCTTTCTTGTTCCTCTTCTTCTGTCACATGAGTCATTTCAAAAGTAGCAACTACTGATTGTGACATAGAGGAATCAAGTATTGATTTCTATTTTTAGATAGGTTCTTGGCTTTGTGTTTGTGAAGACTTAGGTTGATCTCATTGTTGAGCAAGAGTAGGGTGTGTGAAAATTACAATATAAGTCCCAGTCATGAATTGATATGGATCTCTTCTATGTTTGGGTTCCACATAACCCTCAACAGACACCCCTAGGGCTAATATTTTTGGCCTTTGGGCAACTAGGACAGCTCCCACATTACCTGACTCATTAGGACTCAAACCTCCTCCTTGGTGCCCTTGCCTCTGCATTAGGTGAGCACTTGACTCATATGTTTGTGATTCCCCTATTGGGTATTTTTTTTTTTTGAAAAAAATGAAAAACTTGTATTAATACAAAGAGCAATTACAAGCGGGAGAGAACACATCCCAACCAAGAACAACAAACAACACTACAAGAGAAGAGCACAAAGTCAACCCGACACAACACAAAGCAAAGAAGTCAACTGGGCGCGAACAAGCGACATGTCGCGAAATCGCGACATGTCGCGAGATCGCGACAGTCAACCCCGGCTCCTCCACTGCGGTGCCAACAGTCGCGAAAACGCGACATGTTGCGAAATCGCGACATGTCGCGAAATCGCGACATGTCGCAAAATCGCGACGACAGCACCCTCCAGCAACCCTTCGTCAAAATTGTCGCGATATCGCGACATGAAGACCAGCTTGCACCAAGACGCCAAAAAGGTCGCGAAATCGCGACAGAGAGCCTCCGAATCATCCAACCATCAAAAGTGTCACGAAATCGTGATGAATTCTCCTTATGGCATCCAGATCGCAAAAGCGTCGCGATATCGCGACAGTTTTCTCCATTCCGTTGGTAAGCCAAAATTGTCGCGAAATCGCGACGAGATTTTCATACAGCAGCCATCGCCAAAAAATGTCGCGATATCGCGACAAAATATCCACTTTGCACCACATCAGCAAAATGGTCACGATTTCGTGACGGGTTTTCCTTATGACACCAGATCGCCAGAAGTGTCGCGATATCGCGACGGTTTTTCCTTTCGGTGCCCAGTTCTCAAAACTGTCGCGATATCGCGACGAATTTTCCTTTCGGTGCCCAGTTCTCAAAACTGTCGCGATATCGCGACGAATTTTCCACTTTGCTCTCCATCTGCAAAAGTGTCGCGATATCGCGACAATTTTTCCAGTTAGCCCCAAATTGCCAAAACTGTCGCGATATCGCGACAACTTAACCATGCGCCTTCCCCGAGGGCCGCGATGGCGCGCATGTGCGATATCGCGACATGTCGCGATATCGTGACAAAAACCCGCCAAAGGCCGAGAGGGCGCAACCTGTCGTGATATCGTGACATGTCGCGATATCGCGACAAAAACCCGCCAAAGGCGAGAGGCGCGACTATGTCGCGATATCGCGACAGAAACCTTCCTTAGCATAAAAACACTGCACATCATTTCAAAAAATGTTCAAGGCCTTGTCGGATCTCTGCATCCTCCACAGGCATGTCACTGTGCAGCTGCATCCCAACCTCCCTTTCAGCACCCATCTTAGCAAGGAAATCGGCCGCCTTATTGAGATCTCGATTCACATAGACAGGTATCACATCATCTAATTCCCTCCAAAGCTCTTTGATTTGGGAGACTAAGATCCGCAACCTCCAAGCTTTCGAGACAAAGTTTCTCATACAATCAAGAGCACCCACCAAGATTTGGGAGTCAGACTCAATAATAATCTTCCTGTGTCCCTGTTTGGCAGCCCAGAAGGAGGCAGATTTAATGGCAAAGGCCTCGGCTTCATTGTTTGTGGCACATCCCAGACCCTGCAGTTCCCAATAGAGCAAAGACCCAGCATGATCGCGGCACACTACTCCAATTCCAGCACTTCCCGGATTGCCTTTAGCAGCTCCATCAGTATTGATTTTGATCCATCCTTCAGGAGGAGGTTTCCAACTACCACTCACCTGCCTTTGTTGAATAACAGCTCCCTCTTCCAAAGGCTCAAAAGCAGACTGAATTTCCCCCTCGGCATGAATGGCAACCGTTTCCGCCACTTTGCTCCAAATGACTTGCCATATTCCTTCTAGAGGGGAGAAGGTTTCACGAAAAATACGGGCATTTCTCTCCAACCAAACCTGCCACCAGATAAAAAATAAACCAAGCTCCCGACCAATTCGAAGAGCTTTGGATTTAAATCTACCTTTCTTCCAGCTTTCCCAAATGTTGTTTCGAGACAAGACCCCATTAGCCTGAAGTTTAAAGTGGGAGAACCAGCGCTTCCAGATATGTCGTGTGAAAGAACATTCAAACATTAGATGATCCGCCGTTTCCTCCTGCTTGTGGCATAACACACATTGGGAAGGGCCAATGATGCCTCTGAGTCTGAGATTGTCATAGGTGAGAATTCCATTATGCAAAAACTGCCAGGCGAAGAAGTTCACTTTCGGCCAGCCACAGGGATGCCATATCTTTCTCCAATCATGAACCAAAAAAAAGTGTGGAGGGGGCTCCGGGAGGATCTCACCATATCCCTCTTTCACAGTATAAACCCCAAGGCTCCCATAGCCCCAGGCCAGTTCATCCTCCTCATCTCTCCCAGTAAGAAACCGTTATGCCAAGATTTTTCCCAAAGTAGGTACCAACTCCGGAGGGATTGGTATTGGCCACTCATCCAGCCGCTTAAACTTTATGATCTTGTAGTCCCCCAATTGACTAGTGTTAAAGTAGCTCTCAATTTGGATCCATCCCTTATCTTCTATAGCAGATTTTATCGGTTGCAATTCAGGAAACACAACAATAATGGGAGGATTCTGGTCCCAGGAATCAGTCCAGAACCGTGCCTTATCCCCTCTCCCCACTTTCCAAAATAGTTGATCTTTGATGAGTTGAGCTCCAAGCTTGAGCGCCTGCCACACTTGGTGATCCAAAACCTTCCAGGAGGAAAGCGGCCCACATCATTAGGATGGACGGAACCCAAGTATTTGCTAGAGAGAATTCTGTCGAAGAGGGATGTTGGGTGAGAAATCCACCTCCGATCCGGTTTGCCAGCCAAAGCCTTGTTGTTAAACTTGGAGCTTCTTAGTCCCAACCCTCCTTTTTCCTTGGGTTGGGTAACCTTGTCCCAACCAACCAAGGCCCATTTCCTCTCTCCCTTGGCACCTTCCCATAGAAATATTCTAGCCATTTTATCCGAGCTCTTTCCAAATAGGCGGGGAGCGACCGGGACGGAGAATTTATAAATTGGCATGGCTTGAATAACTGACTGCAGAAAAGTTAGACGACCCCCATAACTTAACCATCTATGAGACCAATGGTTCATTCTATCTTTGATGCCATCCAATAGGTCCTTCCAAACATCTATTTTTAGTTTTTTGAAATGGAGAGGGACCCCCAGGTAAACTACTGGGAGAGAGGTCCGAGTGAAACCTAAAATCTCAATAACTCTGTCCTGTAACCGTTGATCAATATTGAAGAAGATCACTTTGGATTTATTGTCATTGATGACTTGATTAGAGGCCCGGAGGTAGACATTTAGAGTATCTCTGATTCTTCTTGCTTCCCTAAGGCTGGCCACTCCCACCAATCCAGTATCATCTACAAACTGTAAATGAGTCAAAACTTCAGCCCCGACCTTAATACATGTTATCTGACCTTGAAGTCTTCTTCTCAGAAAGAGTCTACCCAATCCTTCAACGAAGATGAGGAAGAGATAAGGAGAGCAAGGGTCTCCTTGCCGCAGGCCACGAGAGGCACCAAAAGGAGGCGAGGGAAGTCCCTTGATAAGAGCAGTATGAAGGCGTAGAAATACGGCTCATGACCCGGTCTGTCCGATCCTGAGAGAAACCAAAGGCGAGTCAACATCTTTGCCAAGAAGCCCCACTCCAACCCTGTCATAAGCCTTGGACATATCCAGTTTAATGAACATTCCTTTGTTCCCAGATTGGTGCATTGTATGGATAGCCTCCTGTGCAAGAATCACTCCATCCAAGATTTGCCTCCCTTCAACAAAACCCCCTTGCTCTAGGGAAATTATATTATGCAGGATAGGTTTTAACCTTTCAGCCATAATCTTAGTAATTATTTTATAGATCACATTGCATAAGGCAATAGGTCTAAAATCGGATAAATGAACCCCCCCTGCTCCTTTTGGAATTAAAGTAATGAAGGTATGATTTAGAGCCTTGAGCATTCTTTTATTGGTTACGGACTCCTCGGTGACGACCGAACATCTTCCTCCAGGGGTATCCCAAAAGGCCTGGAAGAACTCAATAGGGAAGCCATCAGGACCGGGCGATTTACCAGTACTCATCCCAAAGACCACCTTCTTAAGTTCATCTCTATCTATAGGTCTAAGTAGGGCCTGGTTCTCTTCAGGAGAGATTATAGAAGGAATGACAACAATAACTTCATCTTGGGCTGCCCCATCTTGCTCCATACTTTCCTTAAAGAGTTTTGAGAAATACTCCATTGAGTGGGAGTGCATACCGGGAAGAGTGTCAAAAGAGTATCCATTCTCATCTTGAAGGAAATCCATATTATTCACTTGTCTCCTAGCACAGGCAAAGCGCTGAAAAAATTTTGTATTTCTGTCTCCTTCTAATAACCAAGTATTTCTTGCTCTCTGTTTCCAGTAAATCTCTTCTTGATTATCAATATCCTCAACCGCTTTGCGCAAAGCATCATCCTCGGATTTAAGGTGCTCGAAAATGTTTCCTTCCCTGAAATGTTTTTGCACCTCATCCCATCCGGCCAACAAGGGGGCTCGTTGGTGTTGGAAGTCTGATTTGTTAGTTAGCCTCCACTGTTTCAGTTTACACTTGACAAATTGAAGCTGTTTGTGAAATTTGAACATTGCGGTCCCAAAAGGTGGGCGGCCATCTTCCCACCACTGAGGAATTTTTCTTCGGAGATCTTCTTTTTGCAACCAAAAATTTTCAAATTTAAATGGTTTATGGTACTGCCCTGTCATAGCCCCTCCCTCCAGTAAAATGGGAAAGTGGTCTGAAACTGGGCCTTCCAAAATCTGAAATTTAATATTCCATTTCACAAATGCTTCCTCCGAGACCAGAAACCGGTCTAGTTTTACCTTCCTACTGTGTGGCTCTCTTCTCTTATTAGTCCACGTAAAATAAGTACCAGGACCTTTGATATCAACAAGGTGAAAGGCCTGGACTTGAGCAATCGGAAGCCTATCCCCTGGATCCAAAACTGGGAAACCACCTTCTTGATCACTGGCAGATAATTTGGCATTAAAATCCCCGACAATAATCCAATCGCAATCTTCCGGGGAGGATCTCATTGAATGAACAGCATTCCATTGAAGCCGCTGGCCATCAATGCTTTGAGCCCCATAGAAGTTTGTAATTAAAACACTGTTCATTTGTAACAATGTTCTTAAAGAGAGATGTGAGAACACCCCTCCAAAGTTGTATGTTCTATTGCTATCCACACCGAGAGGGTTCCAAAGAGTAACAATCCCCCCAGAAGCTCCTTGGGCCGCCACATCCATATATCCGGCGCCCCTCCATATTCTACTAGCAATTTTACACATAAGATCTAAAGACATTTTTGTTTCTTGAAGGAGCAAAAAGTCTGTTTTGTGTCTTCCTAAAAGTCTTTGAACAGCAGATTGATGGGTTCTCTTTGTTTAAACCCCTTACATTCCGAGGATTGTATAATCATTGGAAACCTTGGGAGCAATAAGAGTCAATTGTTCTCACCGATCCTCCATTGATCGGCTTGTCCCCTTGCGCTACTAGTAGATCCTTATTGGATTTTCTACCGGCTCCTTGGGAATTACTATTCTTAGACCTCTTTTCCACTAGGTAATCCCCAACAGCTGGTCTTTCTCTGTTCTTTCTGCACTTCCCATGTTGACATCCTTAATAGCTGGTTGTGCGGGGGAATGAATTACCATAGCCCCTAGGTTCTCTGGCTGCAAAGTCTCGGGGGTTTCAATCACTGTTCTAAGACTAGGAGTAGATGATAGAGGAGCATGAGAGTGGGTGTTAGTATCCTCAGCATTCCCATCCACTCCTTCCATGACTTGGTCTTCTTGGTCTACAAGGGATTTGAAGATTTCATATCGATTGGTTGGCTTGGTTTGGGCCTGCTCTTTGCCATTTCTCTTTTTGTTTTTCCTCCGCTTCTGTTGTTCAAAGCCATCTTTATGGGCATCAAAACCTTGGGGGATATTGAGGGGTTCTTTGACCGGAGTGAACTTACCCTCTCTGGGGCGATTTGGCGCTCCCGACGGAGCTTCCGCTTTTGTGGTCAGGCTATTTGGGCAGAACCTAGCCAAATGGCCATGCTTATGGCAGACTCTGCATCTAAAAGGTAAGGCTTCATAGTCTAGCTGCTGTATCCAGGTTAGTCCTACCAACTCCAATTCCACCTCGGTTGGAAGTGGCTGGCTAATGTCCATTTCTACGCATATTCTAGCAAAGACAGCAGTATTTCCTTCCATGGTATCTCTTGAAACTCCCAAATATCTACCTAGAGAATTACCAATCAACTCAAGGATCTGCTCACCCCAAAACTCCATTGGGAGAGCGTACAGCCGTATCCAGACCGGGACAGCCGTGGGCTCAATGCGAGGATCAAAACCCACTCTCCACGGTTGGACAAATAATCCTGTCGGGCCGTGGCTCCTCTTCTCTGATTCAAATGCTCTGTTTCTATCTGCTAAAGAAGAGAAACTAATAATAAAATACCCATTGCTTATAGGCCATAGAGAGTACTCACCAATGGGCTCCCAGTTCTGTCTCACCCAGGTGTGTAGAAAGTTCAGAGTGGGCCGGATACCCATGAATTTGCAGATCAGATCATGGGTAGCACGGTATATAATCGTATCCTCAACCAGTTTTGGTTCTATGACAATCTTAGGCATGGACGCAGATTGTGGAAGGCAGCCGTTAACTCTGTTTGCAGGTAAACCCTTTCCGACATTCTTAAATAGCATTTGATAAGCACTTCGTTGAGCTTCATCGGAGGAAGATGCAGGGTTTTCTTTTAATATATCAGCATATGAGCTTTTATGCCCATCGATAGATCCTGGAGGAGACCCCATTGGGCCCTCCCAAGGCAACGAACGATCCTTCAAAGTAGTGTAGATTCAATCCACAGGAGGACCTGGAAGAATCTTCCAACCAGAGACCCTGGAGCTTCGCCCGGTGCCTGCACAGAAGGTTTCCCGCAAAATCGCCAGAGCTCGAACCCGACCACCCCGTTTAGAAATCGATTCCCCTATTGGGTATTGGAAAGTAGTTTGTTTGCCCTTCCCTAAAGGGATATTCTTTATATAATTATTTATTTTTTGAGAAGAGGATGGAGGTGTTCAAATGATAAATGGCTTTAATTTTGACTTGATGGCCTGATCGTCATTCGTTACCCCTCTTTATCCTATAGGCCTCTTGAAGATTAGTGCCAGAAATTTTCTAGTGCCTTGCTAGGTGTTAGCATGTAAATCATAATACTCTTCAAAAATTTTGTTGGTCTTAACCGAGAATCGAGAGTTTATGGTATCTGTCTCTACTCACATTCTCCAAAATTCAAACAATTTTACGGGATTCCAACTTGTTATTTTACCAAAGTCTTAACATCATTATCTATGTAAACATGCATTGGATTACTCTTTGGATCATAATCCACAACATGGTCATAGAAGTCTCTCTAAGGAGGCAATGCTTCCATATGTTGGATGTCCCATTCTAATTCTAATTTTTCATCGTTATTTCTAAAATTCTCTATGTGGGGTTAGAGAGGTCTCTTGAACCTTTGAGTTTTACTTTTTAGATCATTAATCTTCTTTGAACACTTATTTTTTGGTCATATATCCACCTGTGGAGGAGTTCGACCAGTCCCAATTCTCGCATGTATTTAGTGATGCTTTTGTGTTGTCCTTTGCTAAAAATGATATCACTCACCTTAAGGGAGTAAGTGTAGGTGACCTTCCTACCCTTGCTCATTCCAAATATGATGTTTGTATAATCCTTTTGGTGATAATATTCTAAAGTGAACATTCACTCAGTGATATAGTTAGGTAAAATGAATGGCTTATCAGTAAAACTGTATATATGAATAACTATTCCTTCAATTAGAATGTACCAGTCACATTTTTCTTCACCTTTATTTTTCAAAAAATCTTTTTCTAATTGGGGAATTTTGGGTACTTACCCTTTAATCAACTTTAGGGCTGACCCTAGGAACTCTCTGTTGAAATTATAAAAAGACTCCCTTTTTCTCAAAGCATTCATCCATGTATAGATAGGGTGAAAAATTCTATTAGGGTTTGTTATTTTCGTAGGGATAAATGAAAATTCTTCGTGATTGAAGTAGAAGAAGATCCAGGCCAAATGGGAATAGTACCTGAAGGATGCCCCTTCCTTGTTGTCTTTCATTCGGCTTAGGTGCTCTTGAGACATGACTACTAAATATTACAACCAATCAAAGAATATTGGGTTATTACTGTACCCAGAAGACTCATAATTCTTAGGGTTGGAAATGTAGTGAGTCATAGCTAATTACCAATTGTATTATTATCTATCGAAGGGTAACCCAACAATTACGACTAGCATGGAGTAAAGTTCTACCTCTTTAGATTACTCCAACTTGATGGGGGTCAAAGGTAGGGTATTGTCACTCAGTATTTTATCTAACTGGCCTATCACCCAATTTAGAAAATTATTCCCCCATTCGATATGCTTACTTAGGGTGTAGTATTGAGCTTGGGCCTTTGTGGAAAATGTTTTGGCTCTTGAGCCTGGTTTTATCCCTAGGGAAAAGGCATTATTGAAGGACTCGACCTTGAAATGCATTAGGTTTTTACCTTCGATGCTCTGCAGTGTCTTATGCTTAGGGTTATAATACTCAATGATTACTTGAATGAGCTTAGGGTATGTGTGTACATAATCACACATATAAAAATATAGCAAGGAACTTACTACTATCACCCTTTGACTCAAAGGTGATATGCCCTTAGCAACTCTTTGCTCTGCTTCCATCCTCATCTAGATTTTTCTTTGTAAGTGGTAACAGTGTTAGCAATCTTGCTTGCATTATTGTGGAAGGGGCTACTTGTTTGAGCTTCTTCAGTAGTGTCCTCCTTGGTAGTGGTATGTGATGAAGACACAGCTCTGAACGGAATTGGATTACTCTTTTTTGAAAGAGAAAATCCATACTCTTGGTAATTCTATAGAATATTAATCTCTCTATTTATTCACACAATTCTCAAGAATCAAATTACGTAGCAAGAGAGGGCTCTACTAAGTAGCATGTGACATATAGTTACTTCAGAACATGTGTTAAATGAGGTGGTTGCAATGTTCATCTGCATGCGAAACTACATTGATGCCATTTCTTTCTATGATTGGATCACCCTTGAGGTTGATGGTATTACTTTGACATGTATGCACTTTTCATACTCGAGATTATAAAATACCGTGATGGCTCTGTTTTGGATCACGATCCTCACATTTATTCTAAATATTTTCTTGATTGAGTGCAATCTTCCTCGGGTATCCATTTTCTCGTTTACGTAGCAAAGCATCCCTTTCTTATAATGAGGTGGCACCATTGTGAGCCACGTAGCATGATTGAATTATGATCCAGTTGGAAATTGTAGCTTGTGAGAAAACTTGCCATTCTGGAGCATATTTTTTTTTAGTGACCTTTATGCAAAAATGAATATATTCAGAATTTATGATACATATGATACATAGGAGATAGTTCACTATTGGATGTACAGCTTGAGATGATATCCATTCATTGACATGGGTAGCACCTCTCAATTTTTTAGTTGGAAAGCATTTTTTGTTTAACTAATTCTATCTGGAAAGGGTCTTCCCAAAATGAGTAAAAATTCTCATGTTTCCCAGGCTTGGCCTTGTCTACATTCTATTTTAAAACCAAGTCGTCAACCTTAAACTTCCTAAACGTAGTCTTTTTGTCAAACCAACCCTTCATCTATGACAAGTACCTTTGGAATATCTTGTAGGATTTGTCCATTTGTCCTTCCTAATATAATAGTTGAAGCAGTATTTCATTGACAGGATCTCCTTTATCAAAATCATTATCACTGATGTACTTTAAAGTTGGTAACTTTAAATGGATTGGTAGCACAACTTCTTTACCATAGACTAGAGCATAAGGAGATGTACCTATGGATTTTTTCATGGTAATTCGATCTATCCATAGTACCTGGTTCATCAACAATTGCCAAGCTTTTTATTGTATTCTAGTGATCTTTTAAGAATTCTAAGAAGATTTTTATTGCTTGATTTTGCTAAGCCATTCCCCTTTGGGTAATAATTGAAAGAATTCTTCAAGAAAATGTCACTTACTAGAGCTTCAGGAATACCAAACTTGGTGATCAAAGTTTCAAGAAATTCGAGAACTACATCCTAATCACACGTCTTGGTTGGTATTGCCTCCATCCATCTAGTAAAATAATATTAGGTAGTCAAGATATATTTGTGATCCGATGAAGAATAATGACTAAACTCCCCCACAAAGTCTAGGTCCCACTGCTAAAATGGTTATTCAACCTGTATTGGCTGTAGAGGCATTGCAACCTTTTTATTTCTACCTGTGTAACTCTAGCATTTATCATAGGCTCTAGCAATTTTAAAAGCATCAGCAAAAACATTAGGCCAGAAATAGCATGCTCTTAAAATTTTTAGTGTAGTAGATCTTCCTAAATAATGACCTCCAAATGGTCCATCATGAAATTCCTTTAGGAATCTATGCTTTTGATCCTCTCTTACGCATCTTTTTTTTTATCAGTAATATTGAAAGTGGGTTTTTATCAAGGGATCCAAAACCTGATTACATCAAGTCACAAGACAAAAATATCAAGGCCATAGGAAAGGACAAAAAAAAACCAAATAAAAACAAAAGGATGGCCAATCAGGACATCCTTACAGGGAAGGCTAGAGGATAGCCTTACAGGATAGAATTAATTTTTTTTTGAAATTTTTTATTTTTTATTTTTTACAAAATAAAATTGGGACAGGGCCACCCCGCTTAGGTCAACCCAACATCACGTGTAGAAGGATTAAAACCACCCAGAACTAATTGACATTTAAAACATGATAAAGTAAGAAAAATAAACATGAAAATCCCGTCTAAAGGATTGAACAAATGAAACAGGGTCATCCCACCATGTGGTCATGAGAATAAAGCAAGAAATGCAAAAGAATGGAATTTTAAAAAATCATTCCCACCAAGGATATCTTGGGATGCATTTGAAGGATGCAGACTAGGAAGCAACAACAACAGCAGCACGGTCCAAAAACCAGCAAGAACCTAGGGAAACCACAACACAAGGCCTGATAAAAGGAGCAGCAATCTTGAGGATCTCCTTAGGCTAGGAGATTTGCTTGCACACAAAATAACACAGGCTTGGAGAAGAAGTAGTAAAGTAGAAGATTTCCACATGCCACAAAATACTCCTGCACACGAGGTAGATCTGATAGATCTACGAGGAAGCTAAAAGAACTAGAGGAAACAATAGAGGAAGAGTGGCACACCGCATCCATAGAACACTGAAACCTGACTTCAAAAGAAACCTATAAAAGATCTAGGTCATATCTACCACCAAATGGAAAAAGGTATCCTAGAAGCACCATAAAATACTTGAGGAGAGACCCAAGGGCATCCAAGAACATAGGCACAACAGGAAACCCTTGAAACAATGAGGAACATGCCAGACAAGTGGAGAAGTGACCTCTCACCACAAGGAGATCGTATGCAACCAAAGATAGCCAAGAGATAAGGATCCAAGAAGCACCAATGAACTAGGACAGAGATAAGCCGCACCATGAAGAAAATCTACAAAAATATGGGATAACCAAATTACCAGAAGGGAAAAATTTTTGAATTACAAAAAGTAAATAGTGGGACAAACCCAGGGGCATCCCAAAGGGCATAAGAGAAAATGATTCCCTAAAACATAAAAAAGCAGTTGGGAGAGACCCAGGGATACCTCTAAAAATCCCAAGGACATCCCAATTTGTAGGCACCAAAAGGAAACCCCACTAGAAGGCATGGAAATAGGTAAACAAGAGAATAAGTGACCTTCCAACCGAAAGAGATCATCTGTAGTGCCTACCAGCCAAGGAGGGAGGGCAAAGAAAGTGCCAAGGAAATAGGATAGGACCAAGGATCTGGGATAGGGCCAAGGATGGGTTGTAGGGAAGTGGAGAAGGAATTACCCCCTCTCTTATGCATCTTAAGAGGACACCATTGAGGTTTTTTTTTGTAAAATTCTCTAGGACTTCCCCCTCTCTTATGCATCTTAAGAGAACACCATCAAGGTTTTTTTTGTAAAATTATCCAAACAACATTGTATAGTGCAAGGTTTGAAGTCAATACCTCCTTATCTATGAAGCATTGAGATTTTGAGGATAGATTCGAATCTGAAAGTAACTTGTGAGTTGATCTATCCAATTTGCTTTTGGTGGAATAATATCACTTTGTTGATCTAGCTCTTTGATCTGGCACACTACTTTCTCTCATGGATTTGTTGTAGCTTCCAATCCTTGATAGAGAGATCTACCTCTTACTACTTTGATTGGGTGAATTTCAATGTCAAACTCTTGAATTTTTGTAATCCAACCTACTCTTTTCTCACCAAGTTCTCCTTGTAATATGAAAGCTCTTACATCAGGATGAACTACATAGACCAGTGTTTTTCTCTGGGCTAGATACTATCTAAATTTTTTAATGAATTTATGACTACAAATATTTGTCTCTCTATGAAGTTATATTTTACCTGGTACTCGTGCAATATTTGGCTCCAAAAGAAAATAGGATGTTCATTTCCCTGGTCATGTTTTTGTATTAGTACAACGATGTAACTCTCTTCAATGCCATAGACATAAAGAATGAAGTCTCTATCAAAGTTTGGATTGGCAAAAATTGGAGCTATGGCAATGGTCTATTTGATCATTTCAAATGCTTACTTCCTTTTTTAGTCCATTTATAATCTACATTATTTTTGAGTAACTCTGAGATTAGTTTAACAATCTGAGCAAAATCTGGAATGAATTTCCTTACAAAATTAATCTACCCAAAGAAATATTTTAGAGCCTTTTTATTCATTGGAAGGGGTAGATCTAGTAGCACTTTTATTCTATTAGGGTCAATAGACATTCCCTATTTTGATACTACATGTCCTAGCAGCACTTTTATTCTATTAGGGTCAATAGACATTCCCTATTTTGATACTACATGTCCTAGAAACTTTCCTTCATGGACTGCAAAGATGGATTTCTTAGGGTTTAATGATATGCCAAATTCCCTGTATTTCTGTAAAAATTGTTCTAAATGACAAAGATGATCCTATTTTTCTTGTGAGAATACAATAATATCACCTAGATATATCAAAATTATTTTGTTAATCAGTTTACCAAATGCATAATCCATCACTCTTTGAAAGGTAGCACCAACATTTGATAGACCAAATGGTATTCTTTGATAGGTGAAAGTACCCCACTTTGTTGTGAATGTGGTCTTGTGTTGGTCTTCATTTTTACCCATATCTAGTTGTACCCAGAGAAACCATCTAGTAAGGAGAACCTCTTTGCCCCTGTTACCATTTATAAGATTTGGTCCATTTGTGGTAAGGGGTAGTGGTATTTCAGAGAATCCTGATTCAGATTTCTGAAATCCACATAGAGGTAAATATCACCATTCTTCTTCCTCACTAGGACTAGATTGGTCATCCAAGTTGAGTGTTTGACTGGGTAAATTATCTTAGCTCTTAATAGCTTAAGTAATTCTTATCACATAATTACTTCAATCTTGGGATTTACTACCCTTTGCTTTTGTCTGAATGGCTTAGCATTTGGTACTAACTCAATAGTATGTTTCGGCAATCAAGCAATCAACAATCTGTTCATCATCTTCAAAGAATTGCTAGTAAATCTGTTTGTCAAGGACTAATGGCCTGAAAACTAGCTTAACTCTCCTATGTTTCGACAATCCATAATCTACAAAGAGAAATTAAATCCATTAATAGCTAATGCATCTGCCAAATAATTTTGTTGTCTAGGGATGGCATGTAAATTCAAAGCATCAAAGGATTCCATCAAGTCCCATACTCTGTTTCTGTAAACTTTCAAATAATGATGCTTACTAATGTACTTTTTGGTGACTTGATTAACAATCAGTTCTGACTCACCATAAATATCCAACATCTTGATGCCCATTTGTTTTTCTTGCATTAATCATAGATAAAGAGCTTCATATTATGCGGTATTATTTGTGGAAGACCAAGCGAGTCTAAAAGGGAAACTTTTTATTCCCTCAGATGGATATTTCAAAACCACACCTGCTTCGACTCCATTTCTGCATTTTTCTCCATCAAAATACATTGTCCAAATTTTGGAGTCTCTTAATGATTGGTTGGAAATCACAAGAATTTTCTTATCCACTTTCAATGTTATACTTTATGTCCCTGATCTTTTTTTTAGCAGATCTTGATAATTTTGGAAAGGTAGTTGATCATCAACTTCCAAATATTCCAAGAGTTCCACTAGCTCTGGTTCTTCCACTAATGAGTGGTTGTACATATCTTCTTCTATCTTCTCAATATGGTAAGTGATTGGATTTTCACAAATAAATCTTATCCTTCTTCCTTTATGAGGTATGATCATACCAGAGTAGTCCAAGTACATGTAACATCCCATTTTAGCAGTAAATTCTCTAGAAATACACAAGCAAAATTAGGGTTCAAGATCTACCACCATGATTTCTTGCACAATAGTGACCTCACGAGCTCTATGCAACCTCATTAATACATATTTTACTACTCCCATAGTTTTAACTAGGGTACCATCTAGCTGCAAAAAACCTTGACAAGAGTGGGTGTATTCCATACCCATTTCATCACAAACAACCTTAGGCATTACTGTAGTATATGCTCCGGAGTCAATCATATAGTTATGGACTATCCATCCCTCCATCCTTAAGGAAATATAGAATGGGGAAGGTTTATTTTTTAGAGCAATAGGGAACACATTTCTCTATTCTGGAGGCTGGTTGAGCACGGTAGCCATTTATTTTCCTTGAGATTTATTTTTAAGAGATGCTTTTAACAAATGAATCTGACTAGGGAGGAAAATAGTATCATAGAGACTTGCTCTTGATGGGGTCTCTTTAAAGTTCTTCTATGATGTTAAATTTGGGCTTATCCAAAGGATTTATCTCTTCCCTTTTGTCCATATATCTGAATCTTCTTCTATATTATTGTGTAACTTCGATCCTCTGTCTTTTAGCGATAGAAGGGAACTACAATTTCTACCTAGCTTCTTCTTTAGAACCTGATTGTTCTTTATCCTTGTATAGTAGATTTAGTGCAACTTTTCCCTTTTCATATCTTTGAGGTTTTAACTCTATAGCAACTTGAGGAATAAGTAATTTATCCTTGTTTGACAAGGGATGATCCTTTTTATTTTGAGAAGGGACCTAAAATGATCTCATTTTATGTATATCAACTTGTATTGGTTTCTTTTCAGACCTAGTCAATACTATGAAATGTTTTGGTTTAGAAGAGCTGGGCTCATCCCCTTTTTGTTCATGCCACCTCAACATATTAATTCTTCCTTTCTAGTTTCTTTCTGCTTTCTCCATAGCTTGTTGGATATGATGTTGATACATATAACAAGAATTAGGGTCATGAGGATAATTGAAAACCAAGTTGTAGACATTAAATAGAGCTGTCTCAGGGCTTAAATCATATTCTTCTTGATTAGTGTTGACCCTTGGTCCTGATTTGTTGCTCAAACTAGGCTTTTTATCTTTATTAATGTAGGGAAATCTCCTTTGCTGAGATCTCTCAACTTCTCTTTTTTCTATAGCATTGACGTTGTTGCTAATAGTTTTCAAAGAATTTTGAATATCAAGAAGCACTAAGAAATCTTGGGATGGCTATGATAAAAGATGAGGAAAAGGTACAACGATGGGTAACTTTGGAGTTGGGTTCACCATAGAAAGATGAGTTGCAATAGGGATAGGATTCATAGTGGGAAGGGATGAAACTGAGGGTTGTTGTGTGATTTTAAGAGTGTATGGGGTAACATGCTTGGAAGGTAATATTCCTACTAAAATCAAGATGTCTTCAACATGAACCACTATTTTATAAAAATTAGGAAATATGGTGATTTTAGATTGCTGAGTCTGCAAGCCGATGTTTGGTACTAAAGCTATGATGTAATATCTGTAAGCTAAGGGAGAAGTTGATTTGAACTCATTAGGGATTCTTTTCCAAGTTCTACTAAATTTGAGATTAAAATATGAAACTAATTCTTGAGGATGCATTTGAATGACTATAAACTGAATTAAGAGCAAGAATGGTTGCAAACTCATTGAATTCTTCTACAAAAGGGCCTGCCAAATTGGTCCAATTTCTGATAGAACTATTTTCTAAGGTACTGAACCAATGTAGTATTTTACCTCTAAAGGAAAGGACCAACAACTTTACGATGACATCTTCAGGATAAGTTACCATTGATAACACATCTTGTCAATGTTCATATGTCATTCTTCCAATGCCATCATAAGTTAGGATGGCTTTGATAGCAGAATAGGAAATATCACGTGAATATTGAAATGACAATGGAGTTGGGGTATCTCAATTTGTATAATTATGCAAAAAATCATCCCGTTCTTCTGCCATATCAAATTGAGTACTAGAATAATATGAAGAAGAGGATGTTGTTGGGGTTTATTCTATGGATATAATATGAACGGGTGAAGCTAACAACATAGACATTCACATAGTATCTCTAACAAATTGATTTCAGAATCAACTTAAGGGATTAAAAACATTTAAAAATTATGCGGTTACACTATTAAATGGATTTTGCATGTTCACAAAATTATTTCAAGCATATAGAAATATTGATTATCCAATTTAACAAAATAAAATCAATGCCTTGATTTAACAGAAATAGACTTCTCAAAAAACATGTATGCAAAAACAATTATCTCGATCTACTCTAAGTTAGCTTTGCAAATTAACAAAATAGACTAACCATAGTAGAAAGATGAGATAACTTCTAAGAATTAAGTCCACCATTCAAAATAGGCATAAATTCGAGACAAACATCCCTTGTAATGCTTCATTCATTAATTTGTAAAAATTTACACCAGTAGTGCAAGCAAACACTCCAGAGTCGATAATTTGGAAGGAGGTTGCTGCCCTTATTTATAGGTTTTACAATCATATTTTTACTCTTAAGCATTACAGGTAATTTGATCTTCTCTTGATCTTCTTAACCAATTTACCGTTCATGGTGCCTGCCAACTTACACCTTTTTTATCTTGTTGCAATGGTCTTCTGGTCGAGTTTATCTTTCTCATAGGTTGTTTTTAAAATCCATCCTTATCCACTGATATTAAAATCGAATCTAGTTCATCAGGAGGTTCTAAACTGTAACCACTTTGATTTAGCTTCTATGGTGTTGGTTTCAATTTTCCCCTATTCTTTGAATCATGCACACAAAATTTTACCAAAAATATTCAGGGGAAGCAGAGGTTCAATATGTGCCATAAATATGACCATCAGATGGCTACAATGCTGCTTCTTGTTTGCATGGTGGTAATGAGGGAGGAAGAGAATCATAACCCTTTTTCCTTTGTCACTCTTTTTTGTTTCTTCTTATTTAGTCCAACACTTTTATGTTTTGCGCACCCTCTACAAAGGAGTTTGAGAAATGTGGATTTGCACTATTATCAACCTCTTGGACTGTGGGCCCTTCTTGCATCTCTTTAGATTTATGCTATGGTTACATAGTGGGCAAGAAAACATGGTTTTTCACTCTTTTTACATCCACCCATTTTCTAGCGCTTCTCCCTTTTGGTTGCTTTCTAGTGCTTTCTTGTTAGCGCAACTAATGCAAAGATGACAGAGAAACGTTGCTTTCACAACTTCTTCATTTTCCTCTGTTTTTAGCACTTCTTAGTTTTGGATTCTTTTCAACACTTTTCTTCCATGTGCTCAATACAAAGGAAGTAGAAAAATACGACCTCGCCAGACTTCTCACTTTTGAGCTGATTTTAGTGCTTCTTAGTTTTGGACTCTTTTAAGTGCTTTTCTTCCACGTGCTCAATACAAAGGAAGTAGGGAAATGTGGCCTCACCAGACTTCTCACTTTTGGGCTGATTTTAGTGCTTCTCAAATTTGAACTCTTTTCAGCGCTTTTCTTCTGCGTGCTTAGTACAAAGAAAGTTAAGAAGCACAGTCTACTTTCCTTCTTCAATTTGGCCTCCTTTTAGCGCTTTATTATTTTCACCCTTCTCGTGATGCTTTTCTATTTTTGGATGTCCTCTACTTTTACGCGGTAGATACAAAGAGCGTTGCAAATCGCTATTCACCAGACTTCTTACTTTTGGACTGATTTCAACGCTTCTCTATCTTAGGCGATTTTGAGCGCTTTCGCGTTTCTTCTTCATACTTAGTCAAATTTTGCATAATTCTCTCCTCATTCTCACCTCAAATAAAGGCATCCCTAGATAAGTTGCAGGCAAATTTGCCTCCTAATACCTAAGATATTAATATCAATGTTAATAGTTAATATTAAAATTTGCTATTAATTTAATTTATAGGAATGATAAGTAATTATTGCTATTCTAAATTATTGGTGAAGTTCTTTAATATTTCATTTTATGAACTTTGGAAAAGTTACATAATTAGCTTCTTTTCATTACAATCGTAATTAGAGGAAGGGTGGAGCTTCTATAACATAAAGAGTTTGGATGTTACCTTCTTTGGAAGCCAACTAGTAATGCCTGAGGAAATTCAGTGGCCAACAGGCTTGGGGAGAAAAGAAGTGTTTCTAACCCCAAGCTTTTATTAGTCCTTCAGGTGGAAGGGAAAAGGATAGCAAGAGGAAGGAAAACATAGGAGTAAATGAAGGTCGAAGTAGATAGAGTTGGAAGTGAAGTTGTGGAATTTTTTTTTTCTATAGAGAAGGTAAAATCGAAATGATTGTTGTTATGTATCTTCTCATAAAGATCATTTTTTGTGTTCGTTATAAATTTTCCAATTATTTCTTCAGAGTTGTTTTGCTCTTTGAGATTTAATTTTCTCTGTGTTTGTAAGCCTTCTATTATCTATATTTTTGCAATTCATATGGAACCTTTGTAGCATTGGTCTCTATCCTTGAGCTAGAATCCCTTTTGAAGAGTAGTAATAGAGTTTTTATTAAAGTAAGAACTCCTATCTTGGATTTGTGTGGTACTTTTTCCTTTGGCTCCATTTTGGAATCAGTTGTTTTGCTTAGATCTATAGTTGTTGGTCTTGGAGTGCCTTGTCTCGAGTTATTCCTTAACTAGATTCATGCTATCCCTTGCTCTACCTAGTTGTCAGGAGTCATAGTTGGTATGAGGATGTACATTATGCTTTTTGACATCCTTTCTAAATGGTGAGTTTTATAAAGGTGAACTTAAAAAATACGAGATGTTGGCCACTCCTATCCACTTGAGTGTCATCTACAATGACCTTAAACTCAAAATGCGGTTATGCATTAAATACTAGAAGAGAAATATTGGGACATCTTGTGAACCTTGTGAAAAAAAAATCTCTCCCTTGGGTTGGGTTGGTGGTTTTTAACAAAAGTGATGATGAACATGGTATATTAGAATATTAGGGGTATGAATGAGGCCTCTAAAAAGAGTTATCAAGAATTTAATTAGTTGTTATAGTCTTGAATTCATTTTAGTACAAGAAATAAAAATAAGTAGCAAGGAATATAAGAATGCATTTTGAAAGATTTGGAAGATCGAGGATTGCCTAGAAATTTCTTCTATGGGAGCATTAAAAATATGAGACAATTGAAAATGGACTAGACAATTGCTAGGGGCAAGAAGTAATTGTGTTATCGATATGTTTTATAAAAAAGAGGAAAATATCAAAGTTGAAGTCGTAAATGTAAATTGATCCAACTACAATTCCTCTTTGCTATATATATTAGATGGAACTCAATTTACTTATGTTAAATTCAATAATGATTCATAATTATAATCTATAAATTCTTGTGGGGCACCTTAATATAGTTATATCTCATTTAGAAAACAAGGGAGATACTTCTAGATGCTCTAGATAAATGGAGGATTATGCTTTATTTTTCAAATCAAATTACCCTTGGGATGTTATTCCTTTAAGTTTTCAATATTCATGGGATAGTAAATGTATTAGTCAAAATCACATAGCACAAATATTGGATCAGTTTCTATCATTTAATACATAGTAGCAAATAGTGTATACAATCTCGTCAAAAAATTTATATCAAGTAGGATAAAATCATAAATTATTTCTATTATGATGTGATCTATGTAATAATGGTCATTCAAATCCACTTTGATTTTAATCTATGTGTTTTCAAAAACATAATTTCTTCCAAATGATTGTGTTATGGTTGGATTAATAAATGTTTGAAGGATCACGTATGCATAAGTTTATTTAAAAGATGAAATATAAAGGGGCAATTGATGTTTTTATAGTACCTAGAGATAGGTATATTGGGATATGATATGACTCATTCCTCAGTCATTATCTATTTCTCCCTAGTTAAAGAAAGACTAAGCGATAACGATATGGACTAAAAAATTTAATCAATATGGCCTAGGGACAATCACTCTCAAACCACCATCATGTGCTAATATGATACTACTTGGCTACTCTTGAAAGGAGACATTCACTATCCCATTTATTCCACCAATGTTATCCCCATATATTCACATAGGAACAATCACATAACCTTATTCTCCCCTAGGATGGGGCTTTCTTTACAATTGTATAAATTGGACTAAATAGATATCAAACTACAGCTAGTTGGCATGTGCTACACAAAACCCAAGATTTAATCATATTATATTGTAATAATGAGTTCCATAAGGGTTTAGGAATCAACTAGGGTTAGGATTATATCTTACCAAAAGTAGCATTAGATGATGGGTATATAAATAAGGGATAGCATATTTGTAAGCAATTATTGATCATATCAAGTATTTTCTTCTAATCATCTTTACCCACAATGATGAAATTGTAATCTAATTCATGGCTAAGGCCAATATTATATGTTGTAATATTGGATAGGCCTAAGAAAATTCATTGCACAATGTATTGAATTTATTATAAAATATATTATGTGAGCCCTACGGGTTTTGGTTAACCTTGTTATGGTTAAACCCACATTATAACTTGTAATTAATCTTAAGCTCTCTTGTTATGTCAACTTAGGTTAAAATTATATTATGTAATAGAGGTTTTGGTATTAGTATAAATACACCTCACCACTCCTTAGTTGATTATCAGAGTGTTGTGAATCTAGTCTACGGATTGTATAGTGATAATTTATGGTACCTACAGACACCTCCAAATCTCTGTGTCTTTCCTTTGCTTTTTTTTTTTTGTATAATATTTGAGTGGATGGATTGCTTCTATTAATTTTTTTAAAATATTGTGAATACCAACGTGGTACCAGAGTGTGTATGGAGTGGCATTACTTGGTCATGTTTTTAATATTTTTTAGAGCCTTTAATCCTTTTTCTGAATTTTAGGGCAAATTTCTTCTCTTCAAATTTTTCTAATTTTTTTTTAATTCTTCTTACCAGATATTCTTCTCATTTCATTATTATTGAAGCACTTGTGGCTCTCCATTCAAATATTTAGATCAGGTTTCACATTACTATTTTTTTTCTTACTTTCATAATCATAGCAAACTAGAGGGAGTAGGAAGGCACCAATTCAAATTTGAATTGAATATCTTTGGTGTTTGTTGTAATTCGTGCATGCTCATGAGTTCACAAATTCACAATTGATGCTCTCATTTTTATTGATTGATGATGGGATCTTCATGGAGGGTTATGCATTTTTTGACAACATAAAAGAAGCAACGATTTAATTTTATGGAGGCCTATTTGGTCATTGGAGAGTCAAGATTTTGATTCCTCACATGACACACTTTTGTTCATGTTAAGGAGTGAAGAAGGTTTCAAATATATTTTTAGATATATTTATCACTAGTTAAAGGCATGGTGTAGTGGCCTATAGGATGATTGAAAATAAATAAAAAGGGCAAGGCTCCAGGTTTGAGCCATTGCTATAGCCTTTTTACTCAAATATGACAGTGCATTAGGTGTTACCTACGAGATCATTGATGGACTTCTCATCACAAACGGTCATTATCTATTAAAAATGCCCCCCTCTATAGCATGTTCAAAGACCTTTGGTCACAAGTCAGAGTATTTGTGCAAGTGCCTTTTTGTTGAAGTAAATAGGGAGCCAAATTGGTTTCCTAGTCCCCATTCTTCAAAAGAAGCCTTGTTTGAACTTTTTGGAAGTCAATTTTGACTTATTTAGAACAAATTGGATTTAAGGCCAACATGGCAACCGATGTCACCTTCTTTTGTGCCATGTCAAACTAATTTTTGTATATTTATACCACCTCATCCAATTGGAGGGATACAAGCCTCGATAATGCACTAGTTGAAAGTAGTTGAAATAACAAAAGAATAAGTGGAGCATATCAGTTAATCAAATAATAATAAGTGGTAGCCTAGGATTTTATTTTTCATTCCTATGGTTTGAGCATTTAATTTAATATTTTTGGGGGTCCATTTGGAAAAAAAATCCAAAGGCCATAACCTTAGCTAAAAAAAGTATTTTAAGCCCCCTTTTATAAATTACATGATTTTCAAGCTCTATGCACTAGTGGCATCAATTTATGGACTTGATATAGTATTAGAGGTCAAATTTGTGTAAGATGGATTAAAAATCCATAGTTACTTGTGTTAATGGGTAAAATTACAATATTCGTTCAACCCAAATAATTGACCTTTTATGTAGTAAGAGCCTATGGTGCATCTTTCAAGAAGATAAAGTGGTTGTTCTTGATGAAGAAACCCAAGACCAAAGAGAAGAAGAAGCTTTTCGCCTATTTTCCTTGCTGATTGAACCATAGTTACTTTTCCACATTAGAGAGGAGAGTGACCCTATCAAGGCACTATAAAAATTACATGAGTTACTTGGGAAAATTAATACTGTTGAAGAAAGTCACTTAGAATTATAGCTCTCCTCTCTCAAATTGGTTGAGTTTGATTATGTTGAGGACTATATTACAAGATTCAAGGCATTGAAGGTAGATATTGCATCTTATGGAGGTAAAAAGAAAGATGATGCAAAATGCATGAAGATTATATTTGCTAATATCTAATATTCTTTTCAGATATTGAACCTAATGATTCATTTGATTCCTATATTCATGGAATCTCAAAAGACTCTTACTCTTGATCAATGTTTTTCTCTCCTAGTTCATATTTAGGTGGTAATTCATAATTGTGATGAGACTCCACAAATATAGGTTTATGAAAAGGAATTAAAATATAAGGAGGCTAAGACCAAAAGGCCCAAGGTCCAAGATAAGTCTTCAAAGAAGTTGAAGACCACTTGTAGATACTATAAGAGGGAGGGACATCCAACAAATATTTGCTTGTTGAAATCACAAAGGATTGAAGTTGAGTTTTTAAAGATCAATGGATGACTTCCAGATGATGAGAGAGATTCTGAAATATCTACCTTAATTGAAGAGTCCCATTATATCATCCATTATGAGGGGGAATTTTTTTTTATCACTAATATCTTCTCTCCTTGGACCCTCAATTTAGATTATGGTGGTGTTGAAATTATAATTTGATTCATGGCCAAGGACAACATTATATGATGTAATGTTAGATAGGACTAAGGGAATTTATTGTATAATGTATTGAATTTTTGTAATATTTTATTATATAATCCCTATGGGTCATGGTTAACCTTGTTATGGTTAAACCCACTTTATAACTTGTAATTAATGTTAAGCCCTCTCGTTATGTTAGTAGGTTAAATTATATTACGTAATTGAGATTTTGACATTAGTATAAATACCCCAAACACTCCTTATTTTGTTATGAGAGTGTTGTAAATATAATTTATGGATTGTATAGTGATGATTTATGGTGCCTATGGGTGCTCCTAAATCTCTATGCTTTTTCATTTATTGAAGGAGGGGGTTTTAAAAGGGTCCCCAAACCTTTTACAATAAGTTAAAGCAAAGAAGAGAAACAACAAGAAAGAAAGAGACACTCTTCGCTAGGCAAAGGATACAATATCGCTACAAGGATGCAAGAGAGATTATTTCTAAAGGAGAGGTTGAAGGAAACAACAATAAAGAGGGTCTCTAGATACGGGGAGCCCTTAACCAAATAATAAAGAGGAGCTCCAGATCTCATGGAGCTCACCAAAATAGTAGAGAAGGAAGAATATTTGTAAAAATCCATAAGAGAGGAGTAGTATGGATCTTCATTCTCCATCACTAGGAGTAGGGGAGGTCACATGGTCCACCTATAGACATGGAAAATTGATCCTTCAAAATAGGAAGTCACCCAAGCTTGCTAAGTGCAAAATTGGGGCCTGTTTCCCCTCTTCCTTTGTCCTTTTTTCCTAGCTTTACCAAATTTGTGCTTGGTCCATATGGGGCATGAATTTGGCTTACCAAATTCATGCCCTATAATTACTGGGCATGAATTTGGTATTCTAGGGGTTTTTCTCTCAAAAACCCCACCCCTCATTGGTCCGTTTTGGTGTCGACCCTTGCCCATGGTGAAATTTCATTTTCTTACCCTTTTAGCCCTCCAAACCTCTTATAAATAGAGGATTGGACTCCCTCTTTTACCCTAATCAATTTTTTTTGGAGAATCCTAGATCTTAACTCACTCATTGTTCACTAACAAGTGCTCTTCTGCTGTGATTTGTTGTTTTTGTTGTTTTGCTACTTTGGTGTTGGCTGCCCTTGGGGATCAAGTGGAGGAGTCTTGATGGTTGGAGAAGTCCACCATTATAGAGTGCTTCCTTCATCTTCTCATTGCTCCTTGCTTCCTCCATCAGCTAACCAGGTTCTTTACTTGCATTATTAGTCATTAGCTCTATTTTTCATTGTTTTGCATCATATTTTTTGGTGTTTTGGGACCCAAAAAGTGCATCTAAACCAAATTCATGTCCCGCCCATACAGGGTGTGAATTTGGAAAGCCATATTCATGCCCCCTCATTATAGGGTATGAATTTGGTCAATTAGGGCTTGGGAGTAAAGTTTTGCTTCCCAAAACCCTAATTTGTTGCTTGCATTTTAGCTTTCTATCACCTGCATTCTGTTTCATTTCATTTCACTATTGCATGTCCATTCCATATTGTTTTTTCTTGTTCCAAAGGTTCAAATATTATTTTACTTTTGAATGGTCAGCTAAAAGGACCAAGGGGGCTTGACTGTTGTACCTCTAAGCTCAGTCATACAATGGCCTAAGTAGGCCCCCAAACATTGATCAAATTTTCTAGGGTTTTGTAAGCTATTTTGTAGGTTTGAAGTTGTTTGGATATTCTGGACACAAGTTAAAGCTAGGATCAACCATCAAATTAGGTAAGTGCCCTAGTAGATCTTTAGGCTATTTGGTGTGTGTCTTTGTTCCTTTCTATTTTAGATTTTGATCATAAAAGAAAAATAAAATATTTGACTTTTATTTCTAGGCATTTGAAAGAATAAAAGCATATAGTTTGCATCCTAGGGTTAAATCTGTTTGTGCATTCTCTTAAACCCTTGCTCAAAAAGAAAAGATCTTATTTTATTGCAAGTTAGGGTTTAGTCATCATTGAAAATCAAGAATCATTCTAGGGTTAGTTTCTTGTCTTCTTGCATTGTTCTTTCATTTCCTTAGCTTAGATTTTAGAAAGGCCAAACATAGGTGTTTGTTCAATATACACATCAAACATCTCCACCCAAGACTTGGAGTGAGTCCTTAAACTATTCCTAGTGAACCCTTCGATCCCCAAGCCCCCAAGTGTAGAGAATATAACACACCCCCTGCGATCACCTTGACTCCCAATGGATCCAACCGAGAATCATATATGATAGGGCAATTTTCCCCCTCTACATATTTGGTGAACCTGACATGAAGACACATCTTAGTGGCCAAGATAGGAAGCCTCTTCCTTTTGTTTTTATTTTGAAAACTTTAAGCAAGACCACTAAATTTGTTTGCTTGGAATTAGAAAATATTAAGAACATCTTAAAATCTTCTTGTGTGTCTTTTGTTATTTTTCTCCTCTATCCTTTCTCCCCCCCCTAATGCCCCCCCACACTGGGGAAAAAAATAATTTTTTTATTAATTATATTATTAAGATGATCAAATTGATAGGGAGAATCATAATCTAGATGTAGAAGAGGAAGAACATGAAGAAATTGGTACTAACTTTGATCCTTTTGAGGGGCCCAATGGAGGCTTCACTTTCACATCATTTGATCATATATGGGGTTTTATGAAACATCATAAGGAGGCTTTGGATAAGGCTATGGAAGAGGAAGCCCGACTTGAAAGAGGTGGGATGTCTCATCCTCCAACCATTTCTCCTAGGCATGTTCATAACAACCCCTTGTTTGAATCTTCACATCATGTTAATCCTTTTCATAAACCAACATATGCTACTACCATGACCACCAACATTGGGGGAATTCCACAAGCTCCTCCAACTGGTAGTGCATCCCAAAATTATGCTCAATTTCCTCCTCATTCTACTCATCTCAACATTCATGCTTCTGTTCCACCAAATGTTAGTTATCCTTCACAACAAGATACCACATATCATAACCCATACCATAACAATGTCAATGCCTCCAACATTGGCCAAGTTCCCTTTCAACAACCTACCTATACCCCTCCCCTAGGGAACCTAGGGGTATTGCACAACAACAATCTTGATATGCAAAGTTTGACAAGTGTGGTGAAACAATTGGTTTCAAGAGTGGATATGATTCAACCTCCAAGTTTCACCTACAACTACAAGGAAATGTGCAATCAACCCTTAGACCCTATTGTCACTTCTAGGCCCTACCCTAAGCATTTTCCAATGCTAGTTTTACCTATTTATAAGGGAACAGAGGACCCAATTGAACATTTAAGGATGTTTAGGACAGCATGCCATGATATTATATATGATGACATGTTGTTGCTAAAAATATTCCCTAAGAGCCTTGGTGGTATGGCATTGGAATGGTATTATCAATTGCCTCATCATTATTTGAGGAATTTTGAAGAGATAACATAATTTTTTGTTCAACAATTTAGAGCTTATGTTGAGAAGAATGTGACTATGAAAGATGTTTATATGTTGAAACAAGGTAAAGAGGAAAGTTTTTCAGATTTATTATCTCATTGGAGGAGTTTAGTTGGATGGTTGAGATATACTTTACCTCCTCGAGACATGTTAGAGATCTTCATTGGAAATTTACAAGAGCAAATATCTTATGAATTGGAAACAACTATCACCTCTTTTGACCAAGCAATAGATCTGGCAAGAAGGGTAGAGCAAGCCCTTATTCGAAGAGGTCAAATTAAGCCAAAGAAAGAAGAATATAGGACCATAAAAAATTAGTATAAGAACAAGCATGTAGTTGGTGATGGGGTAACAGATAGTAGGCCTATTAACAATGTTGTTAACACCCTACAAAATATGGTGCTTAGCCAACCTCAAAAACCCCCACCAAGGAATTTTACAAGACTCAACACACCTATGAACGTGGTCCTAAAGTAACTTTTGGAAGCTAATATGATTGAGTTACCTCCTATAAGGCAACTTGATACCATAACTAATTGGTATAAGCCTGGTCAACATTGTGAGTATCATAGAGTGGAGGGGCACATGACAAATTCATGTAAGAGGTTGAAACATGTGGTTCAAGACTTAATTGATGAAGGTCACCTTGTTATAGAGGGTCCTCAACCTAATCCTCCAACAAATAATCAACCTCCTACTCAACAAGCACCCACAACTAATCAAGACATGGGGATCTTCCAAGACCCCCTACCTAAGCATGGGCAACAGGCAACTAATCAAGTGTCATATCATAATGTGCCACCTCCCTACAACAATATGGTTGGTATGATAGCAATAACTACAAGGCAACAAGCTCAAGCTCAACCGACTCAATGATCTCAATAGGAGACAAGTTCTACATCCAATCAACCTTCAAAACCACCCTTAGTTTTGAAGAATACCCAAAAAAGGAGCACAAGAGTAGAAACCCATCTTTAGTGTTGAAACCACAACCTAAAGTCTCCTTTGACATTCAATAATAGTTAGCTAGTACCCCAACTAAGATCTCCCTCTTAAAACTTTTACAAACTTCTCCCATTCATAGGGAAGCCTTGTTGAAGCTTCTAAGACAACAATCTATTCCTCAAGATATTTTCCCTAGTGCTATAATTGATGTTGTAAGTTCTCTTGGGATACATCATATCACATTTTTAGATGATGATATTCCTTCCTCAAAATTATGAGGGGATTCTTCCCTCTATATTACTACATTTATTGGGGAAACATTTATCAAGAGATATTGATAGATAATGGTTCTTCCCTCAATCTATGCACTTATCAATTTTTCCAAAATTTTGGATTAAAAGAGGAAGATTTAACTAAATTTGATATCATCATCAAATCTTTCAACAATGAGTCCCAAGAGGCCTACAATATTATATCTCTCCCCTTAGGGTTGGACCTAAGATCTTAGATACCTTGTTCTATGTGGTATCTTGCCCTGCATATTTTAATCTCCTTCTTGGATGCCCTTGGATTCATGTGATGAGGGTTATCCCTTCTACTTTTCATCAATGTTTGAAGTTCAAATTCAAAGATCAACTTGTCACCATTCTAGGTGACCCTCATCCATTTCAATATTGTTCAATGGTTGAGCAAGCTCAATATGATCTCAATTTATGTCCATCAATTTCTTCATATCACATCACCAAGCAATTTGAAAATCTAAAGGTGAGTGAGGAACCTCTAATCAAAGTTTCATCATAGGATCAAGTCAATCCATTTCTTCAAGAACCTCTTCTAGATCTTGCCAAGCTACCACCTTCACCGAGGACTATGGGTTTACCCTATAATAAAGGTGAAGTTGTACACATTGGCACATGTACCTTTATCTTCATAGGAGTCTCCCTCAAAGAAAATATTCATGGTAGAAACCCTCTTCCTATAGAGCATTATTTTTCCCATTGTTACCTATCCAATGATTACCCACTTCCCAAGAAAATCCTATCTAGCATAGGATATATAGGTAAAGGTTTGGGGCCACAACAGAAAGGTATTCAAGAGCCTTTGGAAGTTGAGATTTGGCCTGGGAGATGTGGCGTAGGCTACATCCCTAATAAAAACCAACATTTACCCTTTGATAATGATGATCACCTTATTACTTATGCTAAATATTTAGATCATCAAGGCTTGGAGTGGAGTGATGAGGATGAGGGACCACCTTATCCCACTGACATTTTATTTTGTAATGTGGTAACTTTGGTGCATCCTAAGTTAGTTGTGATCCCAAGGGAGTATGCTAAAGGGGATACTCTTTGTGACATGGATCATGAGGATATCCTTTAGAACAACTTCTTCTTTGATGGGTCAGTCCCTTGTGTCATGCATGTCGAGTCTTCTAGTTCTCAAGAGGAATTTGGTTCTATGTCTCCCGAGGACCTTGAGCAACTAGGAGTGATCCCTACCCTACCTCCTTATGAGGATGAGTCTCAGATTCTCATTGAGGAGACCATAGATGTTAACATAGGTTCTAAGGAGATCCCTAGAATCCTTAAGTTAGGTAAAGCCTTATCCATGGATGAGTAGGAGCAATTGACCAATTTGTTGAAAGAATTTCATGATATTTTTGCTTGGTCATATGTCAACATGCCAGGGCTTGATCCTTCCCTTGTTATGCATCATTTGGTAGTGAAGCCTAGTGCTAAGCCTATTAAGTAGAAACTTAGGAAGATGCATCCTAAGGTCACCCTTTTGATCAAGGAGGAGCTCCAATAACTCCTTGACATCAATTTCATAAAATCTATCGACTATTCTGATTAGATCTCCAACATCATTCCTATGGCTAAGAAGGTAGGAACAATCAAAATATGTATCAACTTTAGGGACATTAACTTAGCATATCCCAAGGATGATTTTCCTCTCCCCAACATAGATATGATCATAGATTTCATCACCAAATATGGCATGCTTTCACTCATGGATGGTTTTTCAGGATACAACCAGATCATGGTTACCCCTGAGGATCAGGCCAAGATAACTTTCATCACACCATGGGGTACCTTCTATTATAAAGTCATGCCTTTTGGCTTGAAGAACATTGGTGCCACATATCAGAGGGCTATGAATTATATTTTTCATGACATGATGCATGATATTCTAGAGGACTATGTGGATGATCTTTTGGGTCATTCCATACATCGACAAGATCATGTTCATGATCTAAGATGGATTTTTGAAAGGCTTTGATAGTTTAGGGTTCATCTTAAGCCCTCCAAGTGTGTGTTTGGAGTCACATCTAGCAAGTTTCTAGGGTTCATCATTTCTAGGTGAGGTATTGAAGTGGACCCTTCTAAGATAATGGCTATCATTAACATACCTCCTCCTCACACCCTAACCAAGTTGCGTAGCTTGCAAGGTAGGCTTCAAGCTATTCATCGATTCATAGCTTAGTTAGTTGATAAGTGTCAACCCTTTCTTAAGCTTCTTAAGAAAGATGTAGTGTTCTAATGGGATTCTGAGTGTTAACAATATTTTGATGAACTCAAAAGGTATCTCACTTCCCCGCTTGTCTTAGTTCCTCCTAGACCAGATAAGCATTTGATGCTTTACATAGCAACCACAACTCATGCTTTGGGAGCCTTGTTGGCTCAACATGATGATCAAAACAAAGAGTGAGCTATCTACTATATCAGTAGAACCTTGGTTAGCTATGAAACTTAGTATACTCCCTTAGAGAAGCTTTGCCTTGTTATGGTGTTTGCTTCCTAGAAGCTAAGACACTACATGCTCAGCCATAAGATATTGGTGATTGTAAAGTTTGATCCTTTGTACTACTTAATGTCTAAGCCCCACCTTTTAGGTTGAGCTACTAAGTGGGTTTTAGCCCTTAGTGAGTTTGACCTAACCTTCATAGGTCAGAAGGCTATCAAGGGTTAGGTGATTTCTGATCAGTTAGCCTTGACTCCCCTAGAAGTTGCCCATCCTTTGGTCATCAAGTTTCTTGATGAGTGCCTTAGTGTAGAAGCTAAAGAGCTAGAGTCTTGGACTTTATTTTTTTATGGAGCTCGATGCATGAAGGGTGTTGGTGCTAGAATTATTCTAGTTACCCCACAAAAATAGCTCATCCCCTTGTCCTTCAAGCTTTATTTCTCTTGCATGAACAACATTATAGAGTATGAAGCTTTGATCCTTGGTCTTAGAGTAGCCTTAGCCTTGAAGGTTAGTGTTCTTTTAGTATTTGGTGACTCTCAACTTGTGGTGAATCAGATTAATGATGTTTATCAGACTCAAGATGATAAGCTAAAACCTTACAAAGAGATTATCACCAAGCTTTTATCCATGTTCGATCGAGTGACCATAGAGTCTATCCCTAGATCCTCCAACCACCATGTGGATGCCATGGTCACTATTGCATCCTTGTTTCCCTTGGAGTTGGAATATTATCAAGCATCGATTATCATTAGACAACTCTGGGAGCCTGCATCACTTAGTTCTAGTCTTATTCTATTATATATTTTGACCATCGAAGCTTCCCCATATGAGCCATGGTATACCGATATATTTAATTTCCTTAAATATGGTTTGATTCCTGATGGTTTAGATCATAATTAACATAATATTTTGTGCAAAAGAGTATGTCAATTCATCATAATTAGCAATACTTTATATCAATATTCTTTTGAAGGTATCCTCTTGTGATACCTTAACTTCGATGAAGCCCAACTAGCTCTTAGTGAGGCTCATGAAGGTTCATGTGGAGGCTATTTTAATAGTAATTCCATTACCAAGAAGCTCCTTCAAATGGGGTATTATTGGCCTTCCATGGAGAAAGATGCATGTGATCATGTTCGATGTTATGACAAGTGTCAATGCCATGACAACCTTGTTCATGCTCCTTCTCAAAACCTTTAGGTTATTTCTTCTCCTTGGCCATTTTCCATGTGGGGATTGGACATCATAGGGAAGATTAACCCAACATCATCTGATGGTCATAAGTTTATCATAACAATGATAGAGTACTTCACTAAATGGGTCAAATCCATACCCCTAGCCATGATGACTAGAGCTCAAGTCTCCAAGTTCATCTTCAACTAGATCCTCTATAGGTTTGGGATTCCTTTGATGATTATTTTTTACAATGACACTCCTTTCAAGAACAAGGATGTCCATAAACTTTATGCTAAGTACAATATTTAGCACAGGTGGTCAACTCCGTATTACCCTTAAGGTAATGGATAAGCTGAAGCATCCAACAAGTCTTTGATCAAGATCCTCAAGAAGTTGGTTAGTAAGATCGATCAAGATTAGCATATCCAACTTTATCCAACCTTGTGGGCCTATCATACTAGTGTGTAAACTCCTACAAGTGCTTCTTCGTACATCTTGGTCTATGGGAATGAGGTAGTTTTTTCATTCGAGTTAGAGGTCCCTTAATTATGCATCTTGTTGCAAGATGTCTTGATTGATGATGAGTATCACTTTGATAATTTGCACCAATTGGAGTTATTGGATGAAAAGTACATTCATGCCTTAGAGCATTTGTGAGCCTATCAGAATAGGCTCAAGCAATCTTATTCCAAGAGAATTTACAATCATTCTTTTGAGGTTGGGGACCTTATCCTCAAGGAAAATCAGAAGAACACCAATGCTCATTCAGATCTTAAAGGTAATTTTTAGCCCAATTGGTTAGGTCCCTTTTTCATAACAACCAATTTTGGCTTAGGGGCCTATCATTTAGCTTCTTTAAATGGTAAAGAACTTAAAGAACCAATGAACATAATGCATCTAAAGAGATACTATGCATAACTTGGCACTCTATATTTTCATATTGCATTTAGATTAGTTTTCATATTGTATTTGGTTTGCTTGTTCATATTGCATGATTGCCTATCATATTTTGCATGGTTTTCCTGACATTATATTCCACTTTGCATTTTGCTTGTCATATAATTACATTGTTGCTTGACCATATTTGCATGATTGCTTGATCATATAGATTTTTGGGGATTTCATGAGGATGGCAAGTGATGAAACCTAGTTAGGTCTTAGATCACATGCATTGCACTCATACTAGGGCTCTAATGCCTAGAGAATCCCCAACCTAGGGCCCATCTCCATGCATTTTCATATTTGCATTTCATCCATCTCTTCTTCTTTCTTCTTCTCTTATATTCCTTGACCTTGAAAGTATAAAATGATCATCAAATTTCTCTCCAAGTCAAGGGATATAGTTCTTCTTCTCTTGTATGTCCTTTGTCCTTGAAAGTTTTAATCATTTCTTATCCTCCCCAAGACAAAGGATATACGTTCCTTCTTTTATTTTCACACCTATTGGTATTTTGAGTGTTAAGTGGTCCTCGTGAGATAGGGTAGATACCACATGGATATCATTTATGGTATTCATACGACCATTGACTATCTTATGCACACCTCTTAACCCTCAATATCTCCACTAGGGATGCACACACACACTATCTTTTGCTTCTTACTTCTTACTTTCTTTTATCTTCTTCTAACACATGCACACACTCACACTACTTTTGTCATGCTTTGCTCTACTCATACATCTTTTGCACACACCACACCCCTATTAGGTAGTACTCATTTTGGAAATATCAATCACATATTATCACCCCATACAAGATAAGCTTCATGGTCATCCTAGCGGGTATCTCTTCATCTCTAGCCATCAGTAAGCACTACACCCATAGTGGGTATCGCTCCACACCTATCCATATTTACAAGCATAACACCCTTGTAGGATAGCTTCATGGCCACACATGAGGGGTAGCCTCCATCTCGATCATTTGCGAGCACACATCCTTACAAGGTTCCCCCTTTTTCTTTTCCCTCCCTTTTGGAGCTTTGCTTTCTTCTTCTTCTACCTTTATTTCTTCTATCACCATTTTTTTCCTTCTTCCCTTCTCTTTTATTTCTTTCTTTCTTCTTTCCGCTCACTCATGCATTTCATTTTACATTCATTTTAGATTGCATTTTATTTAGTTAGATTCATTCATGCATTTCATTTAGTTAGGATCATCATGCATCAATAAAAATACAAAAATAAAGTAAACCATAATAAAACATCATACATATTTTAACACATAATAAAATTAAAGTAGATTGTATTACTCGAAAGCACTAAGTGTGTGCTAGTTAATCGATGTGCCATAGTAGAGAGCTTGACACACTTCACCATCCCTAGGGATGCATACCACAATAAAAATTGGTATGTCATACTGATCCTATCCCTAGTCATGTAAGTCTATCCCCTCTACTCTACCTACTAGAGGTGATAGAGGAGCCATGTTCATAGATCATGAACCAGATCATACCCACAACTACGATAGACTCTATGATCATATAGATGATGGTAGAGGAACCCTTTGATATATTAGAATGACATGGAAGTATACCATCTAGTAGTAGGATTCCCTCTACACTACCATCTCATATGACTCCCTCATCCTCTATATATCTTCTAGTAGTAGGTGGCCTCCCTCACTCTATTGGCTTCCTATAATGATAGCCATCCCCTCTACCCGATCCTATTGTTGCTATCTCACTCCAACTAGCCCATCTCCCCTCTAAGGTGCTCTACCTTAGCCCTCACCTTATCCCCCTCTACTCGAGTTTGGTCCAACACTCTGCAGATGGTATCCATTTACAATATCTGCCATCATGGTCTATAGTGCATTTATCTCCCTCAGACCTCATTAGGTCCTACCTATGTACCTATGGGGGCAACTCCTGTAGATCCCCTCCCCTTGAGCCAGATATGACAATCATCCCCTTGTGACTATAACTATCTCCACTTAAACCTATGACCAAGCTAGTCTCGATGGGATTGTACCCCTCTATTATCACTCTATGGTATGTCGAATGGCCTCTCAAAGCAATAGCTACACTCATTAGCTCATAACCTAGCATCTCTACATGAGCACTAGTGGGGAGATCCTAGAGGGTGCAATGCTCCCATACCATATCCTATACCCGAAGGCCACCCCAACATCATCCACCTCTTGATCCATATAGAGTGGGTTATCCAAGTCCTCCTCTACCCATCTACCCACATCAAGAGTGCCTTTGAATCTTGGTGGGTCCCTCCTCACCCTCCTAAACCAATAGTCTTCAAGGTCTAAAATCTCTTATAAAATATCTAACTAGCATTGTACTCAATCAAATTGATATAGCTCACCCTTCTCATTTAAGATCCATCGAATCCTCCTCATCCAAGCTAGGTCCTCCATATCCTTCATCCAACCAAGGTGTAGATGCCATGATCTCCATATGATCTAGTGCTCTTGTAGCTCATCTATCACCTACCTCCCTAGTGGTGAGACACCAACATATACCTTCTATATATGGTCGTAGTATCATGTCCACCTATATACTGCTAGTTACTTCATGTTAGGAAATGGTCCTAGTAGTGCATTCAACCTTTAGATCATTATGTGCTCCTAGCACCATACCTAGAGTAACATCATCTAGATCAACCTTGTTTACCACTTATACATGATTCCATGTAGCATCCTGCATAAGCGAGCTAGCACATATGGTCCCCATAATAATCTAAGCCTATGAACTCATGTTTCTACCACTACTTCCACCAGTGCCCATGGTAGGTGTCACCTACTTGTGGCACACCAACATCCCCTCCACCACCCCACATAGTACAGATATCAGTGTCCCAACTCCATATCAACATGGCATCTCATCGACATGGAATCCACTCTGATGGATCACATGTGTTGGGTCCCCTAACATCATCTTTGATGCCACCATCAACTCCTCATACCATGTAAACCATCCTCCCCTTTATGGGGATCCTCAAGATGCACCACACATCCTCCAGTATGATGGTCATCTCCCCCATTGATAAATAGAATGTGGATCATTCTAGATACCACCTCTCTGCTAGAGCCATCAGTAGTGCCTTGTTAGCCTCAATGTGGGGCATCTGTGCTAGATGTAACAGCCCCATGATCTCTAGTGTCTCTCTCTCACCACTATGAGATCTCTCATAGCATCCTTGAGTGTCTTCAATCACCACTCTCTACTCTCGAGTACATCTAGCTACACAATCAACATAACAACATTCACACATTTCATCAAATTCATATTCATTCAAAAAAAGTGCATTTTTTTGTAAAATTTACCAAATTCATACCCTTAAATGACCGAGCATAAATTTGGCAAGGGCACTTGACCAAATTCACATTTCATGACCAAATTCATGCTCCATAGTGAATTTTACAAAAAATTGCTTAAAAAGTCAAAAAAAAATCAAAAAATTTGCTAAAGTTTTTGTGTGCAGGTGAAACATCTAATTCTAGCAAGTGGGTTTCAATCCATACCTTCACCTAGTTAGCAACAGTGCTAGCATCACCTCTCACCATGGCAACACGGTGAGTTGTAAGCGTCATTCTTAATTTTTCTTCTTCAAAGCAGCATGTTTCTCCTCGTGTGATGAAAATGAGCTCATTTTTCCTCTTTTCTTCCTTCCTTCTTTTCCCTCCTTTTATTCTCTCTCTTATTTTTCCTTTTTCCCTCCCTTTCCTCTCTTCTCGCCTTATTATTCCTTTTTATTTCTTTCTTTCTCTTCTTTGCTTTTCTTGTTTTTGCTTCCTTTTTTTTGCTTTTTTGAGTTTTTTTAGGAATCTTGCATTCCTTCAAAAACTCAAAGGGGCACCCCAACCTTAGAGGCATTAATGGTAGTAATACCTCAATTTGTATGCAAATTTATGGTGTTCAGGATGACACCCCTTTTTGCATTGCCCCTCCATCCAAACCCGACCACCCCTTTTTGTGTGTGTTCATTGTCTTTACCCATAGGAGTCTACATATTTCTTTGACGCATTTATTTGGCCATAAATGCATCAAAGAGGGGGCAAAATGTAGATATGGAAAATTGACCCATCAAAATGAGTCAATCTTTCCTTAGATCCCTAGGAAGCCACCCAAGCTTACTAAGTAAAAAATTGGGGCATGTTTCCCCTCTTCCTTTGTCCTTTTTCCCTGGATTTACCAAATTCATGCTCAATCCATATGGGACATGAATTTGGTGTGCCATATTAATGCCTTGTAATTATTGGGCATGAATTTGGTTTTATAGGGGTTTTTCTCTCAAAAACTCCACCCCTCATTGACCCATCTTGGTGTTGGCCCTTGCCCGTAGTGAACTTTAATTTTTCCACCCTTTTAGCCCTCCAAAAATATTATAAATAAAGTATTGAACTTCCTTTTTTCCCCTAGTAAATCATTTTTAAAATCCTATATCTTAAATCGCTCATTATTCACTAACAAGTGCTCTTCTGTTGCGATTTGTTGCTTTTGTAATTTTACTGCTTTGGTGTTGGCTACCCTTGGGGATCAAGTGGAGGAGTCTTTATGGTTGGAGAAGTCCACCATTCTATAGTGCTTCCTTCATCTTCTCATTTCTCCTTACTTCCTCCATCAGCTAACCAAGTTCTTTACTTGCATTATTAGTTATTAGCTCTATTTTTTTCTATTTTGTATCATATTTTTTTGGTGTTTTGAGACCTGAAAAGTGCATATAAACCAAATTTGTGTCTTGGTTGTGTAGGGTGCAAATTGGACAAGTCATATTCGTGTTCCCTCATTATAGGGAATGGATTTGGTCAATTAGGGCTTGGAAAAATGTTTTACTTCCCAAAACCCTAATTTGTTGCTTGCATTTTAGCTTTCTATCACCTGCATTTTGTTTCATTTCATTTCATTATTGCATGTCCATTCCATATTGTTTTTGCTTATTCCAAAGGTCAAAATATTATTTTACTTTTGAATGGTCAGCTAAAAGGACCAAGGGGGCTTGACTGTTGTGCCTCTAAGCTTAGTCATATAGCGACCTAAGTAGGCCCCCAAATACTGATCAAATTTTCTAGGGTTTTGTAAGCTATTTCATAGGTTGAAGTTATTTGGATATTCTAGATGTAAGTTAAATCTAGGATCAACCATCGAATTAGGTAAGTGCCCTAGTAGATATTTAGGTTATTTTTTGTGTGTCTTTGTTCCTTTCTATTTCAGATTTTGATCATAAAAGAAAAATAAAATATTTGATATTTTATTTCTAGGCATTTGAAAGAGTAAAAGCATATAGTTTGCATCCTAGGGTTAATTTTGTTTGTGCATTCTCTTAAACCCTTTCTCAAAAAAGAAAGGTTTATTTTATTGCAAGTTAGGGTTTAGTCATCATTGAAAATCAAGAATCATTCTAGGGTTAGTTTCTTGTCTTCTTGCATCTTTTTTTGTCTTGCATTGTTCTTTCATTTCCTTAGCTTAGATTTTAGAAAGGCCAAACATAGGTGTTTTCTCAATATACACATCAAACATCTCCATCCTTAAACTTGGAGCGAGTCCTTAAACCATTCTTGGTGAACCCTTTGATCCCCAAGCCCCCAAGTGTAGAGAATATAACACACCCTCGCAGTCACCTCAACTCCCAATGAATCCAACCAAGAATCATATGCGATAGGGCAGTTCTCAGTCTGAGACTTGGTACGAAAGGATCACCGATGAGCCTTAGACTTAACAATAGAAGTATCTTCTTTGGATTTGAGTTTGAATTTAATCATCTAGGTAGTATTCGAAGAGGAGGACCTCTAGACAAACTCATTGTTAACATTAGGTTGGGGATTCCCATGATGGTTGGACGAAAAAAATTGAGGAGAAGGGATCCCCACATACAAAAGGATGGCTCTCTATAGCTCTATCTAAAGCATGTGTCTATAGAGGATGATATGTAGGCCTTTATGCACTAGGAAGGATGAATGTCCTTTATTAATGTTAAGGATAGGCCTCTCAATCGACCTGAATATGTATTTCATGATGCTAATGATATTTTTACTATGGAGGTGGTTAAAGAAAGTGAGATAGAAGCTTCGAAGAATGGTATTGGGACCATCCAAAATGAAATATTGTAGAAAATGGACCATCACCTTATCCCAAGGCTTGGGTAGGGACTCCTAGATAATGGTTTCTTTATCCCTATTAGGATTTTCCCCTTTATCTTTGAAATGGTTTAGTTTGATAACCAGGGAATGCTTTTCTCTCTAGACAATTTCATCATCGTTAGGGAGACTAGTCACTTCAAAAAGTAGACCAATGTTGATGGTGAACCTAAGGCCTCTAACTGAGAATTTGCCTTCATCCCGTGAGTGAGACAACTCTTGAGAAAGTTCCATGTCATTGTCGCTAAAATTTTGTAGGAAATAAAGAAGCCTGAAGTCATTGAAGATCTCCTCGAGCAACTTGTCCAACTTGAGGACCTTAGGCTCAAACTTGTAATTATGATTAGCCATGCATAATGTTGGGGTGGGCCAAGGGATGAGAGGAGTGAGGTGGGAGGGAATGGATGGGGCAGGATGAGGGATGACCAATTTCTAGAACAAGAGCACAGACAAGCCTTAACCAATGAAAATAATGGTGGCCATAGACAAACAAGACTGTATAGTGATTCATTAGACAAATGAAAATAGTGTTGTGAAAATCCAAATTTAAAGGGGAGGTTTACCCTTTAGGAATGATCAAGATATTGTAGGTTCGCAGGTTCCCAAATCTATATGTTTCTTTCCTTTTCTTTCTTAATTTTTTTGCTATTTGTATAAGATTTGAGTGGATGTATTGTTTTCGTTAGTTTTTAGAAAATAGTCTGAATTCCAACACACAAAGTGGCCTCTCATCTTGGGGCATCCTGTGGAGTTGTTCTTTCCTTAAAGAATATGATTGTTTTGTTGCACTATCCTAAGGATATTATCTATCTCTGTCTCATTGTGGATTATTGTTTTTTGGATAAATTATTTTGATATTTCAGTAGTTATGGATAATTTTTGTTAAAGAGAATAATTTTTTGTAACAAGAAGTATAACAATGACTCTAGTAGAGTAAGAATTGTTTTTAGAGGGCAAAAATTAAGTATTTTTTCTAGAAAGTATCTATTTTTAAGGAGTAATATATTTGCATACAAGTGATTTAGGTGATTTAATTTTCATGACATCTTTTTCAAAATTTAAAAATATTTGAAACAAGTGGTCATATGGAAGAACTTGAGCAGTATTAAGAGTTATACAACCCTTTGAAGTCAATCATTTGGAATCATGGTAGTGACATTTTTGAAATCTTATTTTTTTAGAAAATAAAATTTGAGACATATTTTAGTCTAGGTAAGAAAATTAATTGATATTTGTTGTATTTTAAAGAAATATTTTGTGTCAACTTGTATGTGACATTTGGGATTATATTTGATGAGGTGGAATTCTAATAGATGTGTTTTATGAAACACTGGTTTCCTAGTTTTCATTATCATTCTTTTGGGGTGTGAGTTCATGGAGTTACCAAAAAATTCTAGAGAAGATGATATTGATGCTAGAGAGTGGTAGATAAAAATTACATGTTGGAGATATTTCCTTCTAATCACCTTTGAAGGGAAAGGAAAGTTATGGTTTTATAGTTTTTTCTAATAGTGATGCATATTTAACTTGGAAATAGTTTGAATAAGAATTATTGAGAAAACGTGACTTATAAATAATGATAGCTAATTTGAAGGATACCATAAAGGGATGTAAAAAGAGAATAAAATGGTTTTAAAAGGATTTTATTACAAAAATTTATCCTCATTAACAAGAATTATCCATAATTACTAAAATAGAAAAATAATTCATCCATAAAATAATAATCCATAATGAGATAGAGATAGATAATACCCTTAGGGTAAGGTAATGTCAATAATACTCCTTAAGAAAGGAATAAATCTAAAAGGTCTCCCAAGATGAGAGGCCACTCCATAGGCAAATATAATTACAAGGAAATAATTGATATGATCGATGATTCCTTACAATGATAATATCTCTTCTTTATATACCCATCATATAATGCTAATTTTGGCATGATATAACCCTAACCCTAGCCTAGCATATAAAGGAAATCCAAGACTAGGAGGAGGAGGAGGAATAATTAGAAAAAATAGAGGAGATTTTTTGTCTCATTACGCTTTCAATAGTGGATTTAAGACAAATAATGAAGTTGAAGCTTGGGCGACGTTAGAAGGGTTAAAAATATGTAAAAAAATGAAACATAATAGAAAATGGATGGAAGGTGATTCTCTCATAGTAATAAATACAATTTTGAGGAAAGCTAAGACTCCATGGAACATACAAGAGATAATTGTGGAAATTCAATATCTTGCTAAAGAGTTTGAAGAAATCAGGTTTACACATACATTAAGGGAAGGAAACAATTGTGCAGATAGGCTCACCAATAGAGGGATTTTGAGTGAGGATCGTGAAGTTAAATTCTCCTTTCCATGGTTGGAGGAAGTAGTATGTTGAGTTGAAACTGACAAGAAAATATTGATTACCAGAATCAATTAATCATTAAGATTTAATTTAATATTTTCCATTGGTAATATCTGCTTTATTTTGTAATAATAACGTGTTATAATATAAACTATTTATTATAATTTATGTGGTTGCACTTGTGTTTTAGAAAGGAAACTAGCAATCCAAATTTGGTAAAGTGGACTATGATAGTGTGATGTTTTGAAAATATTACTCTACTAAGATGCAATGTATAGATAGTAGAGGTGAAGTTTTGTATTGTGAAGGTTACTATAGGAAAATGTCAAGAAGGATGTTGAATTCTAGAATATTTGTATTCATACAAAAAAATTGAAAAGATCCAGAAAATGAAAATCAAGAATTTAGACAATTTATGTAAAATGATGTAGGTTTTTAGCTATAGCATCTCAATTGATATGAGAAGTGTATCTATTTGTAAAATATCAAGCTCTAAATGAGAGATTTGTAAATTGTCAAAGGTGGGGTACCTGAGTACAAACCCTTATTATCTAGCTAAAAAAATCCTAACCCTAGCCAAATCCTAAACTATTATCCAACTCATTATTATAATAAAATATTACAATAAAAATTGGGTTATGTATGGTCCATACCAACTATCAATAACATCTATATCATATCCCAATATACCTATCCCTAGGTACCATCAAATTCTACACTTTTACAAATATTTCATCCTCAAAATATGAGAATAAACTAAATGATATGATATTCTAAGCATTGTAGAAAACTAGTATCGATCTTGATCATCCATCCATCCAAGTTTATGAAGGTTTTCTATGATGCCATAATGTCCTTATGCCACTATTATATCCATACTATTCCTATGTCACTATGATATCCATTAGTGCTTCTTTGGTTCCATGCTATTGCTACACTATTTTGACATCCATAAATTTTTTCTATGCATTACTTTATTTGATGCCTTTTATATTTTATGTAGGTCTAAAATAATATTGATTCCATGTGCCATGCCTTTATGATTGTTGTTTCTCATGGTGTTGTGGGTGGGATGCTATCGCTTTAAGTTTTCAATATACATGGGATAATAAACATATTAGGAAAACTCATACAACAAAAATATCAAATAGATTTTTGTAATCTAGTAACAAATAGAGTATACAATCTCTTAATTTTTTTATGTCAAATAGGATATAATCACAAACCCATTCTCTTGAGATGTGTACTCAATAGTGATATTCAAAAGCCACTTTGATTTTAGTCTACATGACTCCAAAACCATGGTTTATTTAAAATGGTTATATTATGGTGGGATGAAGCAAGATTTGAAGGATCATGTATGTACAATATTGTTTAAAAGATGAAATATCTAAAGGGACAACTGAACCTTTGGAATATCAAATTTTTAGTAAGGTATTTAGAACAAAGGAGGAAATTAAATTCGAGCTCAAAAAATTACAAGAGATATTTAAATCAATGAAATGGACCAAGATAGTTAAAAATAATCACTTTCTAATTATCATAACATATAATTACAAAAGTAAGAGTCATATTGGACCCATAAATATAGAGAGAAATGAATTAAGAAATGAGATAGAAATATTGCCAAAACATATTTATATTTTTATTAAATAAAAATATTTCAACTCTAGATGGAAGTACTAAGGAATAATAAGATGTTAGGAAGGATGTAATTAATTCTTTCAAAGATATTCTATTAGATATTGGCAAGATAAGGACAATCAAGGTAATCTTGTGTAAAATATTCCATTAGTTATCACACAAAGACAATGAAAGCTTGATGAGTAAGATATTTATGTAGGAACACCATGAGTCTCTTTCAACCCTAAGAAAGTACTTGGTCCTAATGGGTTTCATGCAATTTTATTTGAATTAAAAAATAAAATTGTTAAAGAGCAACATGTTAGCTATAATTTAAGAGGATAAGAAAACAGGATATAGTACATGAGATCAATTGCATATTAATTACAATAGTTCCTAAAAATGATGAGACAATTTATTTTTATAATTTTCATCCAATAGGTCTTTGTAAAATGATTTATAAGACAATTTCAAAATTATGGAATATTATATTGAAAGGAATTCTAGATTTTTCGATCACAAAGGAATAATATGGTTTTCTTTTTGGTTAAAAAATCCTTGATAATCATCACACAAGAGGCCATGCATTCTCTTCCATGAAAAACTAGGTATGCTTGTAAAATTAGATATGAACAAAGCATATGATAGGGTTTTCTAGATTTTTTTACATGATATTCTAAAAAAAATAGTTTTGACCAAGGTTGATGTGAATTGATTAGATGTTGCTCTTTTTTTTTTGCATATACTATAATAATCGATAACTCATTAAAATATTTCATCGCCTCTTCATGGGTTCGAATCCTGATCCTTGCTGTCACTATAACCTCTAATTGCGCTAGGTAAAATTTTTAACATAGTTGGCAGTGCTAGCACAACACGCACTTTGGTACTACAAGGACTTGAGATTTGAAAAAGGGTTACACACACCAAACAAGGTACTTAACCGGCCAAACCCTTAGACCTTTGATTATAAGTTGTTATAGTAATCCAAAATATTCTATTTTGATCAATGGATCTTCAGATAGATACTTTGAATCATCTCAAAATTTGTTATAATGTCTTCTTAACTCTTCATCATCCTTGTTGATATAATAGGAGAGATTTATTGAAAAATGGAAGGTAAAATCAAAGATATTCAACTTACAACAAAAGAACTTTTCAAATCTTATATCCAATTTGTTAATAATATTTTTCTTTTGGGCCATCCCTGAATCAACAAGACCATGGATTTTAAATTATTACTATCATGTTCTAACACTACCCTAGATTTACAGTGGATTATTATGGAGATTTTGAGATTTAAATTTGAAAATTTTCTATCATTATATTTAGGTATTCCATTGTTCAATAAATAAAAGGACTTTTGGGACTCAATTTTGAATAGAAAAAAATCTTCTTTCATAGGGTGGAAAGGTAAGTTCTTAACCATAGCTAGAAGGTTACTATTATTAGATTATATTGCAATCTACCTCTATATATGATGTTGTCTTCATAATTTCCAATAGATATAACATCTTGAAAAAATTCAAAAAGATTTTTCTTTGGAAAGGATGTGAGAAAAATTAGATTTTATTTATTTAAATGGGATAAAGTTTAAATCAGAAAGAATTAATTCCCAAGTTTAAAATTGTATTATTATCTCTCTTACAAAATATTTACGAGCATAGTGATCATCATGTAGATTCTTACATATGGAAAATAGGTGGTAGCCTCGTGGTTACAATATTTTAATATACATACAAGGGTCATCTTAAACAATTGAGTTATCTTGGTTGAAGATAACACTTGTTGATTGACACACTAACAACAAATTGATTTCAAATAGAAAATTCATATAAACACAATGTCCATAAAACATTTTAACATCAATTTCAAGTGGTAAATAGGTTTAGTTCTATATGAAACAATCATAAGATATATAAAGTGTCTTATCCTTTTATATTCACTTAGCACCCATGTTCTAGGTTAGCCTTCAAGTCTTTTTAAATCTTCCTTTCATAGGAGTTATCCTACAAGTCCATATCCATCATCATACAAAGACGAAACATTCTTCATTTCATTAGATCAGGTCTTATCCTTTTATAATAAGTTCTTACCTCAAGGTCAAGATTGTATTCTCATAAACTAAGAAATCTGTGTTTCATCAAGCTTCCTTGGGAGGGGACTTCTATGGGATCAATCAAAGAAGGGCATTCAACCATCAAATACATTCAATCATCCAGGGAAAAAGGACATCACAAATACAATCATATTCATCAAATAATATCCTCCTTAAAGGTTAGTATAGTCTCTCTCTCTCTCACACACACATTATATTTTGCTTAAATATTTATTCCCACTAGTTATATTGTGTGTCTCTTTTACCTCTATACCTACTTCATATTTAAATCATCTCCCTAGGGTACCCATATATTTGACTCTAAATTGATCTTCCCCATCATTATACATAGTCTTTAGGTTTTTTAGTTGATTTGGATTAATACTAGTGTCGCCTTTGCGTATTGGTGTAGTGTCCTCCTAGACTCATCCATAGTACTTACTTTCTCATGCTAATATAAAAATCTAATTTAAAATGCATGTTTTCTATATTGTTTTTTCTATTATACTTTTTTAAAAACCCTAAAGTGCAAGGAAAAACCTCTAGAATACTTTCAATTTAAGTGCAAGGATATGATAATTATTTGAGTATATTGGAGATGATTTAATTAGATCAAAATTAATCTCTTTTTCCTTTTCAAAAATTAACTTTGCATCTTCCTTGGCAACTTTAATTCCTTTGTTATTTGAACTTGCACATTGCACTTCCTCATTGTGTACATCCTTTTTAATTTATTCAAACATTTTCCCTGAATGGACTATGATGGCATTTAATATCTAATGAGGTAGAGGGGATTTTTTTCCACTTTTTAAGTACTAAAAAAAACCTTTATGTAATTCATCTATTAATACGATATGATTTGCTTACTTCATCTTTGAGTTTTTTTTTTATGACCAAAACATTTCATAATATTTGTGACATTGAAAATAATATTTTCATAATCGATTTGTTCATACCATTATTTTTATTCATATTTTATCATAATGGAGTTTGGAAAAGGTTTTGAAATTTTCATGGAAACATATTGAAAGCTTGAAAACTATGTACCAATAAAGCAATAATGATGTAAAAGCAATAATGAACACATGCACGTAATCGAAACACGATGATAAAAACAATAAGAATGAGCTAGGTCCTTTTTATTAATGATAACTTATCTTTATCAAAACATATTACAATCACATCCCCTTGAGGGAGTTCATAAGTACGATACAATCAATATAAAATAGGAGGGTTTTATTCCCCTTTGAATCATCCTAGTACACTCTGGAAGGGTTCTCTTGCATTCACAGTTCATCTTGGGGTGGGTTTTTAGTGACCATCATGGTGAGTATGATGTGAATATTATGCTCCTTTGTCCTCATGGTCCTATAGTATGCACATAAAGAAACTAGAAACGTATCAAAATTATATGAAGAGCCCATTGAAATCAGACCCGTATTGATCAATATGAAAGCAATAAATGTAATGAACGATAACCAAATGCATAAATAAACTGAAATCTACCTGATATAAATAAACAAGAAAAAGTGCTATTCTAAGCTAATATGAAGGAAAATGCATGAAATAAGGTCTCTATCAAAGACCATATTAGGTCGAGATGGTCTTGTCTTCGAACTATCTCAAGTCGATACGACCACAATCATGGGACTATTTTATTTTGTAACTAGTTCGAGCGACGTTCAAAAGATCCCAAAGGTGTTATCGGCAGATTAGTGTACTTTGGGAGTGACTTAATGGATTAAATAAGTCACATAAGTGGGTATGTTCAATTACACGAAAGATGTAAGCACGACTTACAATCCTTTGCAGTAATTTGATAACATGATCTCAATGGTGGATGGCTTGGAGGATTGAAAATGGGTTGCACTTCGTTGCATGAAAGCTTGAGCTAAGGGTATGATTTTGGTAGCACTTTATTGCTCAAAAACTTCTATTCCCCTTGATTTCAATTGAGAGGTGAGTGCCAATTTATAGACTTCTCATATGGAAGCTAAAAATGGTAAGGGCACCCTATATGAAAAAGTAGATAGGTGGTTCACATTAAGAAAATCAAATGCTTATCTTTGGCTCATGTGATTGATAATGGCATGTGTTTTTCTAATTTTGGCCCATGCGGGGTGCTTAATACTTTTTATGAGATCATGCATGGGGTTAATTGGTAGTTTCAGTTTCTAGTTATGCACCTCTTTATTTTTAAACATGTTTTTTTGGTGGCCATCTTGGGTTAAAATGGCCACGGTTTGGAGGCCATCTTGGGTCGAGATGACCATAGTTTTATGGGGAATTATACCCGTTTAAGTGGTGAAAACCATTGTTTTAGCCCTGAGGCTACCCAAGGTGGGTTATGTGGTCTAAAAGGAGTCCATTTAGGTAGTCTCCTCAAAATAACATGTTTTAGGTGTCTATAGATACCCATTTTTGGGATGCTTTATGCGAAAGCACAATGCAGAGCAAAAATAAATAACCTAAAATGATCGATTTGATGGTTAATGATATTCATTAAATAAATCAATGTAAAATACCCCAATCATGGAAAGAGCATGCATTGTTAAATCATTGCTTCCAACTCATTGATGAATTTGGTTTTAAGTAAACCTTTCAACCGAGGACAAATATTATTAGTCTAGGCTTTAGGTATACTTGATCTTGGTAAACTTTTAGTCAAGGACAAACATTATTAGTCTAGTATTTAGGTATACCAAACAAGTATTTTTGGTGGCCTATTATTTGTTTGGTTTAAATTTTTACTTGTTATTTACCCCAACAGGGAGGGTGTATGATTGTCTTTGGCAATGATTCTTGAATGAACGCAATTTACATTTTTGAGTGTTTGATTATTGATTTGATTTTGAATTTTATAATTTATATGACTACCCCCTCAAGTGACGAGTCGATAGAGGAGATGGAAAATAATGAAAGCGATGAGTCACTTGACCAGAATGAGATGATAAGCTTAGATGCTCTAGGCAACATTGATATTTTCGAGGTCTAATCAGCTCAAGGCAAATTTTTGTGGATTGTTTTTGTTTTGTATTTTTCAATATTTTTTTAATGAGTGGCCTTATGGAAATTTACTCATCCTACTGGATTGCATGGATAACCAATCGATGCAACTTCCAGGTGACTAGAGTAAATCACTAGAAATGAGGTTCACTCGAATGTTTTGAATTGATTTGACCAAAGGGGTTAGGTGTCTTTGAATCCTTTTGAATTAATTTGACCAAAGGGGTTAGGTACCTTTGGAACCTTTTGAATTGATTTGACCAAAGGGGTTAGGTGCCTTTGGAGCCTTTTGAATTGATTTGACCAAAGGGTTAGGGGAATTTGGAGCCTTTTTAATTGATTGGACCAAAGGGGTTAGGTGCCTTTGGAGCCTTTTGAATCGATTTAACCAAAGGGGTTAGGGGCCTGTTGGATCCACAAAATCCAACTTAAGGATGACCCCTAATTTTAAATTTTGAAAGGTCATATAGAATCCTAGGTCTAGATTATTCTTTGAAATTTGCCAAATAAAACTAGTCTCTAAAGTTTGGTTCAAATAAGGTTAGTCCAAATTCTAAATTTTCTTGTTTGTAGTTCAATCTTAAGGACTCTGGTATTCATTTTCAAGAAGTCATTCTTAAAAATTCTTTGATAAAATATATCTAAGGTTTTAAAGGACTAATAGTTTCTCAATTTTTTTTTTCCATATCCTAAATCTGCTCATTGAATCATAATACCTTAGGCCATTTGCACTTCTATCCATTATTTGACTTGAAAAGCTACTCCTTAGGCTATTCCAGAAAATTTTGATCCCCCATCCCTAAGGTTTACTTATCCAACATTTACCTAGGTCTAATGCTTCCATTATTTTAAGGTTCATCTCCCAAATCATACCACATGTAAAAAAATTGAAACTTGCTTAGGTGTGAATTTTTCTAAGTATATACTACCCAAATACCCATATTATTATTTTCCTTGGTAAAAACCTTTGAAAACATTATGCAATATTTCAATTCCCAAAGATTTTGATTGAAAGTAAGATGGATGACCCGAAACTAATCGACCAAAATGAATAACTGGCTGAACACAACTTGGTCGATCTAAGATGTGTGGCTAAAATTAATCGATCAAAAACCAATAGACAACTCAAAATACCCAATCGAAACTAAGATCAATGTTTCATATTTATCCAAGAGCATTCGATCGATGGAATATGGACAACCAAAATTGTTTGTCTGATTTAGAATGAGTGGCCAAAAGGATTTTGGGTGGTTATGAATGAGCAACTCAAAATTATCAATCGAATTTAAATTTGTGGTCGAGAATATTTCAACATAAATAAATGGATGGACCAGAATTATTTGGCCAAAATCAAATAGTTGGTGTAGAGAAAATAAACCAACGATGAACAAAAAACATATATTGATTCGTATAAGTTTTATAAATGTAAATGCAGGAACATCTTTTATATTATTCATTATGAATATTTATACAATGCAATGTGAAGGGACATACCCTTACACATATTAATTATCACACCCTTAAATAAATTAAATATCATGCCCTAGTGTATTATTCTAACATTCCCCCCATAATACATTAGGTGGAATAATGCATTAGGCTCTTGGCACTAGATTCTTGCTTAGTTAAATACCTCTAGGTCCACCTTTGGGTCTGTCGCCTCTAGGTCTATCTCTGGGGCATTTTGCCTCTGGGTCTACCTCTAGGAAATTTTGCCTCTGGGTTTGCCTCTCAGTAATTTACCTCTAGATCTGCCTCTCGGTCATTTTCCATTGGGTCATCCTTTAGGTCTAAGTAACATAAGATATGTTCCCCCCTAAAGGGAAAACACTATGGATAGTTGCTCTTGATGAACAAGAGAAAAATCCTCAGTTTCCTCCTCATCGTTAGTATTAACAATATTTCCTTGTTGTTGGTATTGTGGTCAGTGTTGGTTTTATTTTTTATGGTTTTTAGGAGGTGGTCCTCTTTGTGTAGGATTCTTTTTACTCGATTCTCCATGAGTAAAATTATTATACCAACATTCATGCAAGTCATGCCCCTTTTTAACTCAAATCAAACAACTTTTCTTCAGTTTTTTTGGATTTTGATTGCCTTTTCCTTTTTTGTGGAATTATGTCATGCCCATATGATTCATTATCATGGCTTGAAGTGATTTGGGCAATCAAAAAAGCATTCCATCCATGTTGATTGAAATAAATACAAGGTAAAGTAGTTGGGTAGTTGAACAACTACCCAACCTAACTTGGAGAGCGCCAATGCACTATTTTACCAAGTTAATCAATAATGTAATAAATACTACCAAATAATTGCCTATAGTTGCTAACATCCCCCCTTATTACATTATTGGCAAATACATAGAGCATTGCGAAATAATTCAAATTTGACACGTGCAAGTGCCTTGGTGAAAATATCTGCAACTTGCTCATCAGTGGGAATGTATTGGAGCTGTATGTGGTGCTTTGGAACTTCATCTCGAATGAAATGACATCGAGTATCAATGTGTTTGGTACGATCATGAAATATTGGATTCTTGACAAGATTCAAAACACCTTGATTATCGCAAAACAAATGTAGAGGAAGATTCTTTGGAAGACCCATGTTTGTAAGAATGCGACTTAACCATATTATCTCATAGATTGCTCCACTAGCTGCGTGATATTCTGCCTCTGTAGAAGATATAGCAACCACCTGCTGCTTCTTACTATGCCAAGAGACAGGACCAGATCCAAGATGAAAAATGTATCCAAAAGTTGACTTTCGATCATCAATAGATCCGACATAGTCTGAGTTCGTGTATCCCTGTAGATAGAACTTGTTATTCTTCTTGTACTCCAAGCCAAAATCTGTAGTACCACGGACATAATGAAGAACTCTCTTTGCTGCTTTCCAATGACTCACCTTAGGTTCCTGCATGAACCTTGAAAGATAACCCACAACAAAACTGAGATCTGGCCTGGTATTTGTTAGATATATGAGACTCCCAATCAGTTGGTGATAGAGAGTACCATCTACCTATGGTGATTTATCATATCATGATAGCTTAAGTCCAGGCTCCATTGGAGTTGCCTTAGACTTACAGTTAGTCATGCGATATTTATCAATCAATGTCTTGGCATACTTCTTTTGTGTTACTTGGATATGATGCTTTTTTTGAGTCACTTCCAAACCAAGACAATAGTGAAGAAGTCCTAGATCTGTCATTTCAAAAGATTATTTCAAATCATCTTTCACTGCATCAATCATTTTCTCTGAACTCCTTATTATGATCAGATCATCTACATATAACACCAAAATCACTATATCAGAACCATTGTTCTTAATATAGAGATTTGCATCTGAAGGACTTCTTTTGAATCCATGCTGCACTAGGTGACTGTCTATCTTGATGTACCAAGCTCGAGGAGCTTGTTTGAGCCCATACAAGGATTTGATTAACTTGCAAACTTTTTGTTCTTGCCCTTCAACCACGAATCCTTCTGGTTGGGTCATGTACACTTCTTCTTGTAGGTCACCATTCAAGAAGGCACTTTTAACATCCATCTGATGTAACTTCCACCCAAACTGAGCTGCCATGGCACAAAGTACTCGAATGGTAGTCATATTTGCAGTAGGGGCAAAAGTCTCTTCATAGTCTATGCCTTCTTTCTGAGCATAGCCCTTTGCAACAAGATGGGCTTTATGCTTATCAATAGTACCATCTGCCTTATACTTCACTTTGAACACCCATTTGCAGCCAATGGGCTTCTTTCCTGTAGGCAGATTAACTAGCTTCCATGTATGATTCTTCATGAGAGATGTATGTTCTGCTTCCATAGCAGCCTTCCACTGAGGCTCACTAAGTGCATCTTGAACTGTTGCAGGTTCATTTGCATCCAATGCTGTCATATAAACCCGTTCATCATCATCCACATCTGTTTCTCTGTCTTCCTCTGCATCTACAGATAGTTCATCAAACTATTGGTAAAGTTCATCAACCTCTGAAGATGATGCCTCTGCTCTTCTTTGTTGTGTCATACTTCGAGTGCAAGGTCGATCTTGAGTTAGATCTGGAAGTGAATTCAACTTAGAATCTCTCAATGTACTAGTATACCACTTTGGAACCTTCTTCTTTGGGGGAGTACTTTCTTTCTTAGGTTCTTCTTCTTCTTCAAGGTATACATCTGTAGATGTGATATCGGATGTGGAAGCTTCATCAAATACCACGTCTCTACTAGTGTGTGTTTTCTTGGTTATTGGATCTATCAATCGATATCCTTTTGAATGCTCATCGTAACCAAGAAAAATGCATTGCAGGGTTTTCTCATCTAACTTCTTCCGCTTTTGTTTTGGTATGTGCATGAAAGCTTTACATCCAAAAACCCTTAGATGAGAAATGGAGGGTTTCCTACCACTCCATGCTTCTTGTGGGGTCTTGCCCTGTAGAGCCTTTGTGGGAGCTCTATTCAGGAGGTACACTATTGTGTTCACTACTTCTGCCCAAAACTGTTGCTCAAGATGTGCTCCTAAAATCATACAATGACTCATTTCCATGATGGAACGGTTCCTCCTCTCAGAAACTCCATTTTTTTGGGGAGTATAGGTTGTAGTCAGCTGTCGCTTAATCCCATGTTCTTTCAGAAATGATGAAAATTCATTGGAGGTATATTCCCCCTCGATCTGAGCGGAGGGTCTTGATGAAACACCCTGACTCCTTCTCAACAAGCTTCTTGAACTGCTGAAAGTACAGAAATACCTCAGACTTCAATTGAAGAAAGAAAACCCACATCTTCCATGAGTGATCATCAACAAACAACTGAAAATACCTCTTTCCACCATAGCTGTTTGGCATAGGACCGCACAGATCGGTGTGTACCAACTCCAATGGTTTCTTAGCTCTTGAAGAGCTAGCTTCAAAAGGTACTCGGTGTTGCTTCCCTGCTAAGCAATCCGAGCATACTGGCAATGTGTATGAAAGGTTGGGAAGTCCTTTCACCATCTCATATTTGCTCAACTCGAGCAAATATCCTGAACTTAGATGCCCATATCTCTTGTGCCATAGAGAAGTAGCCTCCTTTGTAGTTGCTGCCAGGGCAACATGAGGTGTTGAAACGACATCTAAAATGAACAAGCCATGCTTGTATGATCCGGTTGCTACATGTTTTCCTTTTTTGGTTATAAAACATCTCTTTTTTCCTTTTGCAACATGGAACACAACATCCATATCTCGATCCAACATTTGAGGGACTGACAACAAATTATTAGCCAATCCAAGAACATAGAGTACCTTTTCAATCTGACATTTGCCATCTGGAAGAGTGATAGAAACATCACCTTCACCCTTCACTTGGTAGACTTGATTGTCAGCAATTGTTACTGGCTTACCTTCTTTCTCCTCAAATATCTCAAACCATGATTTATCGCCAGTCATGTGCTTACTAGCACCTGAATCAATATACCATACAACATCTATCTGTGGAGATGAAGTATGAGTCATGAGCACCTTGTGTGCTCTCTCAGATTAGAGTCCGAGTCGGATTCTGCAGAATCTGAGTCTGAATTTGATTCGGCATAAGCAACATGCCCCTTGGGTTGCTTATTCTTTTTCTGTGGTTTGTATTTCCCTTTTTTCTTCTTCTTATGATCTTGGTCATTCTGTTGCTTGTTCTTAAACCAACACCTGTTGGTGTCATGGTTATTCATATCACAAATCTTGCAATATTGTTTGTCATTCTGCTGATGTTGTTTCCCTTTTCCCTTTGATGAAGATCCTCCTTTTTGAAACTGACCTTGTTTCTTACCCCCTTGTTTGGTGTAGAGGGCATTATCTGGCACTTCATCCTTCTGAAACTGATTTGCCTCCTCAGTTTGAAGCAAATTCACCAATTCCACAAAAGATACTTGTCTTCCAGATACATTAAGAGAGGTTATCAACACCTTATAGGACTCGAGCAATGCTCTCAAGATGACAGAGGTCAAGAGAGTATCATCCACTGGTTGTCCCATAGTATTCAATTTGGCTTTCAATTCCACCACTCTGCATAGGAATAGATCAACTGTCTCACCAGAGTTCATACTGAGTGTATGAAGTTGAGTTTGAAGGTGTAGAATAGTGGACCGATTCTTACCTTCATAAATAGTAATCAAAGCATCCCAAGCTTCCTTACTAGTTTTGGCATCACAGATATGAGGTTGGATCTCATCTGTAGTAGCAAGCAAGATAAACATGAGACATCTTTTGTCCTTCTTATCAAACTCTTCTTGATCTGCTCCTGTTGTTGTAGGGCGTTTTGTAGTGCCAGTCACTACATCCCACAAATCTTCCACTTGAAGAATAGCACACATCTTATTCTTCCATGGTGTGAAGTTAGAACCTTTCAGCAACTGTGAATCTGATAGATATTTGTGAACAGAGGCCATTGTGAAGGTTCCTTATAACACCAAATGGTCCCCCTTTCTTTATACCTGCTAGGCCTTTATACCGAACTTCTCTATATATACCCGCCCTTACGTGAGGGAGACTATAAGTATATAAGAGCAGAACGATACGTGGAACTTAGGCGATACTGAAAGGGAATCATTTTTTTTATGACACCTACCATAGAAGGTCTTTCCTCATGCGTGGGGCGTAACTTCCCCTAAACACTTCAGAAATCACTTCGTCAGGATTTACGTCTAACAACAATAACGATTAGGGTATAAATGGAGTGAATATTAGAACTGGTTTGCCTTATTTCTCCCCGATGATTGATAGAGAACAAGCTCAGACATCGTTGTTGCAGCTATATTAGGCGTTAGATACAATAGTCCAAGCACGACAACATTACCTGTAAGTGTGGACCAGAGGTATCGTAGATACCGAACGCTATTGTGCAATAAATTGCACAAATAGGTGTATAAATTTGGGGTCTTTTCTTTTGCTTTATTTTATGATTGTTAATGCAAGAAAACAGGAAATTTAAATGCAAAAAACAACCACAAATGCCCACAAATTTAACTACTCTAGGTGTCGGTTTCCACCGAAAATGCACCTATTACAATGCCAGTTTTTCAAAATATTCACTTTTCCACAAAGCAACAATTTTTATTCCCCCCTTTGTCTTAGAATTTTGCAAAAAGAAATGCGTATAAGATCCCCCCTTTTTGTTGCAAAATAAACAAGGAGAAAAAAAAATGGACCTTTCCAATTCCAGAAGAAACAACTTATCCCTCCAATAAAAAAACTGCATGGAAAGGGGAAAAATTTGAATCACTGAAGAATACCTCAAAAATTAGCCCCTCCTTGTGCTTTGGCAGCAAAAAATTGGTCCAGGTGGCCCTTCGGTGCTCGAAAAAATGCTTTCTAGCGAGCAAAAAAATGTTGTCAAGCAACTTTTAGCAATTTTTGAGCAACTTTTGGAAACTTTTAGCAATTTTTGTCCTCGGGCAGCAAATTCTGGCACGGGAAACAAATTTTGGGTGTGAGAAGCAAGCAATGTTGTCAACACACAAAAAAAGGCTTCGCGATGGGATTCAAAACATGGACCTCATCCAAACGAAGAAGCACACTAGATCAAGTGCACTACAAGGCACGTTGGAAAGGGAAATGACCAGTTTTACTTTGTATTAAATCATGCACGAAAGATTTAAAAAAAAACTTGTATGAATTATCCCACATGCATCAGTCGATGCACTCACCAATAATGTAAAAGGAGCAAATCACTCCTTAGAAGGTGATTGCCTATGGGTAGTCACCTCTCCCCTTCTGTATTTTTTCTACCTTGAATTGTGTGCAACATCACACCTTGTCTGCCATGTCACACCCTCTATCAATAGTCTAGTTAGGTCTGATCTGCTACAAGTCCTCTACCATGTCACTACCATGAGTCCTATTACCACATCACAACCACATGTCCTCTGCCACATCACTGCCATGTGTCCTATGAAACTATCAGATCTATATCAGGAGAGAGGATCTAGTCTTGGTCTAATCAGCCTTGGGAAGTGTACCCTCGGCTACACTATTCTCCACTCACCTTGTCTGCCTTGCATCCACCTATCTTGTTAGAATCAACTGGTTATTGTCTTCGATCATAGTGTGTGTGTCTGCATTGGTCTACTTCGGCCACAACATCCACAATGTGCATGTCCCATAGTGTCTACAACGTGCATCAATCATTCGTTGCCTCCTTGGTTGGTTTGTTGCAACTTCAAGTGTTCGAGTGTCTTTGAAAGGTTGGAGTAGAAATAATCTACCTTTTCCAACCGAAAAAATTGCTCCCTAACCATTTAGTCTCCTCCACTGGTTCCTAACTATCTAGTTTGCTTCACTGGATTTGATACCATAAAGTGATTTGGATAATCGACAAAGCATTCCATTCATGTTGATTGAGATAAACACAAGGTAAAGTAGTTGGGTAGTTGAACAACTATCCAACCTAACTTGGAGAGCGCCAATGCACTATTTTACCAAGTTAATAAATAATGTAATAAATACTACCAAATAATTGCCATAATTGCCTATAGTTGCTAACATGGCTTTATCTTCTTCATTTGAGTTCTCATGGAATGCTTCCTCTTGTTGCAATAGGTTGACCAATTCTTCAAAATATGGATTTTACTTTAGGATGTTCATGGATGTCACAAAGGCATGATATGACTTCGGGAGTGCTCTCGGGACAATGGGTACAAGGAACTTATCTTCCATAGTCTCTCCTAGTGCTTGTAGGGAGGCACAAAGCTTTGCTACTCAGTGAATAAATGACTCCAACTTCCTGCCACCTTTCAACCTTAGAGTGTGCAACTGTCCTTGAAGATAAATAATTTGATTTTGGTTCTTTGACTCATACACTTGTTGCAACTTTTTCCATACTTTAGTAGAAGTCTTAGCATGCTGAACATGGGGTTGGACATTATATGAGATACTAAGTAATAGGATCATACGAGCCTTGCAATTTTGTTGATCAAACTTCTCCTGATATTTTTCAGTTGTCTGTAGATGTTGCTCAATCGCGGTGACAATATCCCATAAGTCTTTGAATTCAAGAATGAATTGATTATTCTTTTTTTAGGCTGCATAATTGTCACATTTACCACCTTTGAGGACTTGAGAATCAGACAACAATATTTTAGGAGTAGTTGATTATGCCATTTCATTAGGGCAAAAATATTCTCCTTCACCTTTATATTATAACTTTATAAAATTTTGTTATAAAGTGATTTTATAGCTTTATAACTTTATGTTTATAACTTTGTAACTTTATATATATTTATAAGTTACTTTATAAATTTTTAGTTTTAATATAAAGGTATAAATTTTACCTTTATAAAGTAAATTAATATGAGTTTTTTTCAATGCACTGTCTACGGTGGTAGTAACTATTTAAAAAAAAAAGACTGTATAATATATTGTAACTTTATATAGCTCCTTGCAGTAACTTTTTAAAATCTTCACTCAAATCTCAAGGACTCTTGCATTTGGAAACCTTCACTTTGTGGTTTCTACCTAGGTGTAATTCAATGCTTTCCTCTCATGGTCGAATCACCTACAAGACGTCTATGCATTATCTATGATGAAGATGCTTTTTACTCTAATTAAGACAGTTGGTGGTAAGCTCAAATAAATGAATATTTTTTCCAAGGATCCCTCTATATTTTTTGAGACGTCTACAAAATCCTTCAGATTCCAAATAGCGTTATGTCCACGTCGTCGTCCTCAAATGATTCAGGCAGTCGTGGCGGGCCAAAGTGAACCCAGAATTGTCTTATATCTTTTGATGCTCAATTTATAATATAAATTTATATTATAAATTTCTTTATATATTTAATATAAACTTCATATATTTCAATATAAAGTTAATATTTATCAATGTCCTTTTCTTGTGGAACGACACTTAAAAGGAAACACGTAAAGGTTAAATTCATCCCACTCCACTTTTAAAACAAATATTTGCTTTAATTTTTAATTTAGATTTTTGTGAAATGGTATGCTTCTTTATCCTCCACGTGCACATTTTTTTTTTAATTTGAATGCAGACTTCTTTCTGCCTTTCTTTCACAGCAGACCACTATTTAACATCATTTTTTCTATAAAATTAGTGCCTTATAGCATCTCTCCTCCATTGTATTTAATGGACCAGTGAATCGAATAAATTTGGTGTCTCACGTCAAGTGGCTTGACTTAAATCTGGCTGAGCATTGGATGCTCCACGCCTCATAGGTTTGATGGCAAACCCTGGTGTTCTGATACCATATAAGTTTTATAAATGTAAATGCAGACACATATTTCATATTATTCATTATGAATATTTATACAATGCAATGTGAAGGAACATACCCTTAAACATATTAATTATCACATCCTTACATAAATTAAATATCATGACTTAATATATTATTCTAATCGAAACAAAGTCAAACATTCTAGTCAAAGGGGAGAGCATGCTGGTAAAATTTATCATCAAGATAATTGAAATAATTTTTCCTAATGATTTAAGGGTTCAATTCATGTTAAAATTTATTCCTCTTTTATTTTTGCTAATACCACATTTTTTATAGTGCCTCAGCCTAAACTTGAAAGCAAAAGTTATTAATTTTTCAAAGTTACCCCCATGAGCCTAAAAATATGTTCGGTCGAAATAAATTCAAATCTGGGTCAAAGGATTCTATGAGACCACTTTCATGCCTAACCCTTTGGTCATACTCAATGCTTCTAAAGGTTGTAAGCCAAAACTACTTTCACCTAGGTCATATATTCACGATGAAAACCCTTACTCTAAGGTTGATCAAAGAAATCAATAATAGTATAATCCAATTTACCCCACCTTTATATATTCATCCTAGGTCCCCTTGGTGTTTTTCCTAACTCTGAAACATAATAATCAATACCTACCCCTAAGTCTTTAGTTATTGATTATTATTAAAATTTCCCTTAGGTTTGTGCTCTCCCTTTGTTTTATGTCTAATGCGCCCCTCTCATAAAAATCAAGCAAATTTTGTCAAATGGGTGGCACACATGGATGGAAAATAAATCAAATAATATGTACAGGTCAAAAATCCTCGAGATTTTTTTGGTAAGTAGATTAATTTATATACAAAACGGGTTTTTTAAGAGGATCCCAAAACCTTATAACAAGAGAGGTCGTAGCCTTTACCATTAGAGAGAGCCCCTTGGGCTAATACATTAGGTACCATATGAAAACTTCCCAAAAAAAAACATAGTGATGCCCATGAGGGCTACATCAAACCCTCCCAACGGAGGTCAAAAAACAACTGAAAAAACCATAAAAAACACATAAGCATCCATTATATAGATCGCTGCCACCAGACGACAAAAAGGAAACCATCCCAGGAAACTTCCTTACACGTCCGGATCCTCCTGATCCTCCTGGGTCTCACGCCCCTTGAAGCGCTTGAGGATCCTCACCATTGCATTTGTAGAGGAGAGGATGTTGGTCGTCATGTCTAACAGGAACTGGGGAGACAACCCCTCTGCTTCACTCTCAGTGTCAGAGTTGATTTGCTACGGTGGAGTCCCTTTCTCCTTCTTCACCTTCTTAAGCCACAGAGATGATCGGGATGGGGTCGGGGCATCAGTCTGCCCTCTCTTGGCTGGCTTGCTACGGGAAACTCTTTGGAGGGACGCAGGATTGGCCACCTCAGGGGGGCTGCTTCGGATAGGGCTGGAAGTCCCATCCTCTTGAACAAAACCAGGACTACCCGGGGCTTGGGTAGCAATAGGAAGGACCGCCTAGGGCAGAGGACGATTCGCAGCGACATGGCGAAAGATGACACTCATTAACCCCTGGTGGATGGGAGGGTATGACGATTTCTTGCTCTTTTCGATAGTGAGGCCAAGGGAGTAGACAAGATAGTCGGGAATACAGACCTGCTTGGCATCCCTCAGATGGTTTACAAAACTGATGTGGAAACTACGCAGAGGCTTGTCGGGATCATCGCAAGTAACATACTGAAGGATAGGGATGATGGCAAGATTCCAAGGTTCAGGGAGGGTAGAGCGAAGGAGGGCCGACTTATCCCACCCAAGGTTTCATCCTTTGTTAGGGAATTGCTCCAATTCCTCTTCCCAATTGTGACGATCGCGTCGAATGTTACGACCTACCACCGACAACCCAGTGACCTCACTCATAAGCTCAATGGAGATTTTAAAATTTAGCCCCCTCACCACAACCTCGCCCCGGTTCCAGGAGTCCACAAAGGCACGGGTGACATCGTCTTCGGGCCCTTGGAATTTTTGGAGGAAAGGGAGCATACCCTTGGCCTTCATAAACATCATGGCTTCGTCACACAGGGAAAGTTCAACCGGCTCGACGTAAGGAGAAGCCATGGATTCAGGAAAAAACACATGCCAGGAGGGAAGCCAGACGACTCTGCACCACACTCCAGGGGACACCTTACACCAAAAGACAAGGCTCGCCCAAAACACCACTAAATTAAATAGATTTTCTTTGGAGATGAGCCTCGCATGCATGCAGGGAGAGCCATCATTACCAAAGATAGCGTTAGATCCAGGATGGTGGCAAAGATTGATGTTGAGGTGGACACGCAATCTTCGAAGGTGCCACGCGTTGCCGAAGGTAGTGGCACCTTTGGTAGTTATGTCTAGAGAGGTGGGCCGGAGCGTCCTCTCAAGGTGGCCCGAGAGAGGGCCAATGGTGATCTTCGCTTGGGCGTGTCGGGCCCATCCAAATCTCTGCAGGGGAGATGAAAAAACACCCACCTATCTTTGAAATTTTCCAGGCACGAGGGACAGGATCGGAGATCTGTTGGACCACCTTTCGAGGGCCTTTGGGAAAGGATCATTCTCGTTATGCCTACCATGAACCATCATGATGGGTGTGCCAATTGGGACCGATGGCATAGGTGTCGTGGCTCTCCCCGAGCCCGTCCACCTAGGCCCGGTCCTTTCATCACGCTTATGTGGAGACATTAATAATATCCTGGTTGGCGATCTTCTCAATGTCCGCTGGGAAACCCTGATGCCACACCACAAGACATGTGGACTTTAAACCTTTGTTTGCTAAGTGGTCAGCTAGACCATTGCCCTCCCTGTAGGTATGCTTGATCTGAACCTGGTTCCTCCGACGTAGGATGCTTCTGGCCTGAGTGATGATATTGTAAACCTTCCACGCCGGATCCTTGGAAGTTGTCATGTAGTTGATGATGTTCAAAGAGTCCCCTTCAACAAACAAGGGATGGGGATCCTCCGTCATGAGCTCGAGTCCTCTCAGTAGTCCTCTAGCCTCTATGACATGATTGGTTTGATGCCCTAAGTTTTCACAGAAAGCCATTACAAGCTTTCCATTGTGATCTCGAACTGACCCACCCGTAGTGGCCGCCCCTGGGTTGCCGTGAGATGCCCCATAAAAATTTAGCTTCAACCACCCATGAGGAGGCCTGACCCACCTGACGTTCTTCCTGGAAACCCGTGGATCCTCCCGCTCCTTACTCTCCCTGGATAGCTTTAAGGATTTGAACAAACCTTCTTCGAACACATGTTTGGGCCAAGGGCTGGGGATAAGCTTGGCATTCTCAATGGCAAAGGTGATGGCCCTATGAGCGACTGAGGGAGGATCCCTGGGGGGTGACCGAAGATCCGACCATTGCATTCCAACCATACCTACCACAAAAAGTGGTGGAGGCAAGCATTCCATAGGAAATAGATCTTAGGGTTTTTAAAAGGATTGCCCCATTGGAAGAAAGCCTCCTTGATGGTCTTGGGGGAAACCCATTGGATCTGGAAGGTGGAGAGGATGGCGCCAAGGACCGACCTAGTGTAGCCATAGTGCAGGAAGAGATGGTCAGAGGACTCATAGGCAGACTCGCACAAGTAGCATCTATTGGCTAAAGCAAACCCCCTCTTGTGAAGATTGTCAATAGTGAGGGCTTTGTTCTGAAAAGCAATCCAACAAAAGAAATTTACCTTTGGGATAACTCCTTTCCTCCAGATCAAGTTGTAAGGAAAGTCCAAAATTAGCCCTTTGCACTGAAGCCCATAGGCAGTTTTGATAGAGAAACCCCCATCATCGGTCCCCCTCCATATCAATCTGTCTGGTCCTCTACTAGTGGGTATGATGATGTCCTTGAGGATGGAGGATAGGAAGCCGACCTCCGACTCTAGCCCTTCTGCGTTGATGACTTTCCACTGTAGGGAGCCATTTCTCCATTCAATGAAATCGGCCACCTTCTACCCAACATTGTTATCCAGGAAACTTTTAAGTTGAGCCAACCCGGTCTGTTCTGACAGAGGATCCTCTAGGGCCCACCTGTCCTTCCAAAAGTCTATACTTTGACCATCCCCAAGGATCCACCTGATGCCATTTTGGATCAACTATCTGGATTGGCCAATGGCTTTCCAAAAAGCCGACCCCCGATGGGAATTCCACCCTCAAGAAGGGGAGTGTTGTTGAGGTATTTCCTCCTGACAATCCTAACCCATTCAACCGGTTCTTCGACTAGGATCCTCCAGGTGTGCTTGGCAATGAGCGCTAGGTTCATCATGGCCATTCTTCTGAGCCCTAATCCACCTTGCTTTTTGCTTCTGCACACTTTGTCCCAGGCTACCAGAGGGATCCTGGACTTATCTTCATTGCCTGACCAAAGGAAATTTCGTTGAGCCTGCTCGATCTTGAGAAGAACTGAGGCAGGCAATCTGAAAATAGACATGAAGAAAGTCAGAATCCCTTGGAGGTAAGCCATGGTAAGGGTTGCCTTGGTAGCTTGGGACAGGAGCTTGCCTTTCCATGATGCCAATTTTTTGTGGATCCTCTCAATCACCATATTCCACATCCCTTCCTTTGCATGCCCATAGAAAAGAGGGAGGCCAAGATAGGTGGTGGGAAGGTAGTCAATAGAGCAGCCCAGGATCCTTGCAATCTGAACTTGACGCCTGGCCGGGGTGTTGATGAAAAAGATCTTGCTTTTGATGTAATTTACTTTTTGGTCGACAGCCTTCTCATAGAGTCCAAGGATTCATTTGATGGATTTAGCTTGAGCTACTGATGCAATGGTGGACAGAAGCGTGTCATCCACAAACTGTTGATGGGTGATCGCATCACCCTCGGAGGCAGGGAGGATACCTGTCACCTTCTTTCGACGTTGGCCATCCTTGAGAGCTCTTCCCAATGCTTCTGCAAGGATAATGAAAAGGATGGGGGATAGAGGATCCCCTTGGCGTAAACCTCTTGAGCTTTGAAAGAACCCGATGGGAGAGCCATTGACTAGGATCGAGAACCAGGGAGAGGAAATGCAGCCCTGGATGAGATCGACCCACAAAGGGTGGAAGCCAAACTTGAGAAGGATCTTCTGAAGAAAGCATCTGTCAACCCTATCGAAGGCTTTGTTCATATCCAACTTAAGAAACATGGCAGCCTTCTTAGACATTGAGGCCGAATGCAGGGTTTCATGGATCGAGATGACCCCATCCAGGATGTTCCTCCCTTTAACCGAGCTGCCTTGGGATTGGTCAATGATGAGGGGAAGTATGGCCTTCAGCCTGTTGGCCATAACCTTGGTCAAAACTTTGTAGATGACATTGCATAGGCTGATGGGCCTATAATCAGAGATGGATTTGCAAGCAGAGACTTTCGGGATGAGGGCCAAGAAGGTGGAATTGAAACTACGAGGGACGACTTTGGTTTCCTGAATTTCTCTAATAGCCTTACAAACATCATTCCCCACCACATCCCACATAGTTTGGAAGAACCTTGGAGAGAACCCATCCGGTCCAGGGGCTTTATCGGGTTGCATTGAAAACAAGGCCTCTTTAACTTCATCGCGGGTGAAGGGATCCACCAGTCTGGAGTTCAAGTCCTGAGGAACGATGTTGGGGATATTAGCAAGGAGAGTATCTTGAGCTTGATTGTCATCCTCCGAGGCACTTCCCAAGAGGTTCTGGAAGAAAGACACTGCTTCGGTCCTGATCTCCACAATGTCAGTGGACAATGATCCATTGCTGCACATGATCTCCCTGATCTTGTTGGATGCCCTGTGCCGCATGGTGGAGGCATGAAAGAACCTTGTATTGGCATCGCCTTCCTTGACCCATAGGTCTCTTGACTTCTGCCTCCAGAAGGTTTCCTCTCTGGCCAAGATATTATGGAATTCTGCTAGGAGGTTCCTTTCCTCCTCCCTAGTGGGGCTGTTGTGGTCCCCTGCTTCGATTCTCCTTTCTATCTCCTGAAGTTTCTCAGTAATAGCTTTCTTATTGGCAAAAAGGTTGCCAAAGACCTCCCTATTCCATATTTTTAGGTTTTCTTTGACCATCTTCAACTTTTGAGCCAAATGAGAAGTGGCAGACCCTCTGACACTTTGATGCCACCAAGAGGACACTTGATTTTTGAAATCCTTGTGTTGGGTCCACATGGCTTCGAAACGAAAAGGAGTTTTAAAGGAGGGAGGCCTACCAGATTCAAGGAGGATGGGATTGTGGTCTGATCCGATCCGAGGTAAGGCCAGCAGAGTGGCATCGCCAAACCATGGGATAGCTTCTTGAGAAATTAGGAACCTATCCAACTTGACCTGGATGAGTCCGCTATCAATCCTCCTGTTGCTCCAAGTAAAAGAGGATCCTTTGAGCTGAACATCCATGAGCTCATTGGTATTGACAAACCCTCTGAAATCCTCCATGCTTCTGTTGTAAGAGTCGTTGCCTCCTCTCTTTTTAGATGGATGCAAAGGACTGTTGAAGTCCCCTGCTAAGATCCAAGGAAAGGTGTTAAAGGTGGTCCTCATTTGAGTTACTATTTCCCACATCGCGGCCCGCTCACTGGGTGAGTTTGGGGCGTAAATATTTGATAGAATCCAAGACTGCTTGCTGGTCTTGGAATGAAACAATATGTTTAGGATCCTATTCGATGATGACAAAAGCCTTCCTTCGACCAGGGTAGGATCCCAAAGACACATAAGCCCCCCGACGTGCCTTGAGCAGGACTGATAAGGCAATCTCCACTGGCCCAAATGGCCTTGGCAGCCTTTCGAGAATAGAATTCATCGATTTTGGTTTCTTGCATGATGAATATGGAAGGATTAATCCTTTTCCTTAGGTCAGCCACCAACCTCTGCTTGGCTGCCTCGTTTAGGCCCCTCACGTTCCATGAGAGAACCTTCATCTCAAGGGTTTAGGGTTTTTCCTGCCTCCCTTCACCAGCTGGAAGGGGGGTTTGGTTCCTTGCTTATCGTTGTCGGACTCGTCAGAAAAAAGCGTCGATTGGGTCCCATTTGCGATATCCTCCATTGTTTCCTTGTTTCTTTTCTCATTGTCAGAGGGTCTCCCTCTTTTCCTTTCACTGCCATAGTCTATTGCCTGTTTCCTGCTCCTGGTGTTCCTGGGGCTGATCCTTCTCGAGAGAGAAGGGTCTTATTTTTCATATGAAGGAGAAGGGGGTGCCTCTCCCCTATTCAAGCAATTTGGGGATTTTCTATTGCTCACCACCAGGTACTCATCCATATGAGAATTTGGACATACAATTTTGGGAGGGGTCTGTACCTGGGCCACTGGATCCTCTATGATGGGACTGGTGAGAAACAAAGATTTTGGGAGTGCCTCCTGCTCCTTTTGGCCTGGCAGGGATCCTTCTCCTTGCTCACTGGTTTGCTTGCCTTGTTCTACAGTGGCACTCTGGCCAGCCTCCTGAGGTGCTCGATGAGCAGGATTACGCATGATGTGTTTCGGGCCTACCAGTGGTTCCTTGTTGAGAGGGGGGATACCCTGGTTCCTCTGCATGCCCTTGGTTGGACCTGCCACCTTTTGGTTCTGGGTCCTCAAACCAGGGCACTGATTCGGTAGATGACCTTGGGTGCAACAGTGAGTACAAAAGGTAGGCTTGTTTTCATACTCGATGGGCTGCCTCCTGACCATATGGGATCCTCTGTACAAATTGATGAAGGAAGGTAGCTCTGTCTCCAAGTTAGCGGAGACACAGAAGCGGGCATGGACCATCCTGGATCGGACTTTGGTGGAGGGATCGATGGCAATGAGCTCGCCTATGGAGCGGGCTATCCCTCGAATGACATCCTCATGCTAGAACTGGAAAGGGAGGTTTGGCAACCGAACCCACAGAGGAGCTACGTTTATGTTTTGAGTTTCGGGGTTAAAATCATCCCCCCACTTTCGGAGAAAGAGGCTCCTGCGTCCGAGGAACCAGGGTCCCCCAACTAAGATGTTGCAGCAGTCCTCTTGAGTATTGAGTCTGATGGCGAAGAAACCTCGAGAGAGAGCAACGATTTCCATGTTTCCACTGGTTTTCCACTTGGAAAATGCCCATTTACGAATGGTCTCCATGTCTGGTCTCCCTCCTACAAACTTGCCAATCAGAGTGAAACGCTCAAGCTCCATGTAGCTATCCATTAGGTCTTCCGGGATAACCAGGTCTGTTCCACAAGGAAGCAGTTCTTGGGAGGGTTGCTTTGTTGATGATCCTGGCCTCAGGACCTGAGCGTAGGACCCTTTTTGGTTTAGGTTTAGCCTGCCCTTTTGTCCCTCCTTGTCAGGAGGGTCTTTTCCATGCCTGTCCGACCCGTCCACTTGGGTCCCTGATGCATCAGCCACTGCCCCATCAACCGTGCCAAGACTGGTCCCTCCTGGACACTCGCCTGACCGTCCTGCCTCCTTTCTGTCGTATCCTCCTGGTCGCTCTCCATCCGCCGCTCGATCGCTACCTTTCCCGCTCTCCATCCGCTATTTAATCAAAATCCTCGAGCTTTAAAGTGAAATTTGACTTTTAAATAATTGTGTATGCCTTTTAAAAATAATTTATGGACCTAGGCCATTAAAATGAGCAATAGAAAAATTAATTCAACACCAAATCTTTATAAAAGAAGTCCTGAAGGGTTAAGTTAAAGTTTATTTTTCATTGTGGTTGTGTATAATTTTCAACATTCACTAGGTCATAAATCAGGGCCACTGAAAAATGTAATGAATCAAACATAGCACTAAGGTCTTGAAATAATATCTTTAATAAAAGGGTCAATCTTTTATAAAATTATACAATTGTTTTTAATTATATTTTTGGTTCCTCCTTTTCCCCTTCTTTCACTAAAATATGTGTGGTCTTTAATATTTGGTACTATCGACAAATGAAGTAAAAAACGTGAGTTTTCAAACAAGTTCTGAAAGAGCTGCCATAGTTGATAGAGTAAGTTGAGATTTCATGATACACATGCCCAAGATTACACAGACAACTCAAAACCCTTCTCCAAAGTACCAACGACCATAGTTTAAATGAAAACACTCTCTACTAGCCAATTACATAATGTGATCAATATACCATGATCGTTAAGGTGGTTACTACGCAAATGTGGCAGAATTCAAATGGAAAATAAAAAGAGTGCGGTTGAAAGCCTATACAAGAGAAATCAAGTGTTAACAACTAAAATAAGTAAGTTTCAGGAAAAAAATGAAAGGCTAAGGTAGAGCTCAACAAATTTCAGGTTTAGACACCACAAGCACAAACAAATTGTAATTTAATAGCAATTGCTTCGTTAAGAAGTACAAGGAAAAATTTGTTTCAGAACTAAAATATTGGATAAAAGCATTGGATAAAATACTTAAAGATCTTGCTGATGTGACAAATACAACTCAGAACTTGAAATCAATATTGCAAGATATTGACCAAAGGAAGAATACAGTTTGATAAAAAACAAACAAGTGACTATCTTAGTGTTGGAAATATTGAGCATGTTGTGTTGTCATTGATGTCAAAGGTTTGATGTCAAAAGGTTGATGTCAAAGAGAGTTTGGTATGGTAGAAATATTCTTCTATGATTGAATAATTATGCAAGGCAAGGCTTATCTCAAGCAAGGAAATTGTTGTAAAGAAAGGTTTATTGTAAAGAAAGGGTTTATAATATTTATGTTTAAATATTATAAATAAGAAGGATATATAGGTTTAAGAAGTTTACTTTGGACAAAGGTCTCAAAAAGAAATTAATTTGACAAAGGACTACAAGCAAAAATATTATAATATTTAACACCAAGGTTAAATATTATAATAAAGAATAAATTTGAATTGTCAAAGGCACCAAGAATTTAAATTTAAAAAGGTGGCAATACAAAGGTAGAGCCGACGTCATGATAAAAATCATAATGCATATTTAAAGAGGCAAATAAAATCATTTTGAAAAGGTTTTTTAGAGAATGTACGTTTTCGTATCGTTCGTCGAAGGCATAAAGTGAGACCAACACCATTTCGTTTGAGAGAAGAGTGTGAAGAAAATATGAGCACCATTTTGTTTGAGGGCAGAGTGAGAAGAGAAGACCAGCACCATTCCATTCATGAGGGTAGAGTGAGAAGAGAAAACCAGTGCCATTCCATTCGTGAGGGTAGAGTGTGAAGAGAAGACCAGCGCCATTCCATTCGTGAGGGTAGAAGAAAAGATGAGTGCCATTCGTGAGGGTAGAAGATAAGACGAATGATATTTGATTGAGAGCAAAGGAAAAAGACAAACGTAGTTCACTGAGAGCAAAGGTTGAAGGAAAGACAACATCATTCGTTGAAAGTAGAAGAAAAAGACAAGCATTGTTTGTTGAGGCAGAAGAAAGGACAAAGCACAAGGTTCAAGGTAGGGCAACGATTCAAATAGAAGTTTGTGCACTCAAGACTTGTGTGGGCAGCTAGCCCATGTGGTGGACTAGCTTGTGCTAGGATGCAGGCCAACGAAAGGTGGAGGTTTGAGTCACGATGGCAGCACTTGAGGCAAGGCAAAATTTTTTATTAAAGTGAGGTATGCATTATGTTTGACCTAGGGAGGCATAAGGTTTATTTTTGCTTTGTTAGTTGTGCATATTGCTTGATGTAGGGAGACATAAGGTTAAAGTCTTGCATGATATAATTGAAATTAGAAATTATTGTATGCACATTTCAGATTTTGTGTATGGTTCATAAGAGTGAAATAGTTTCAGAAATTTAGGAGGAATAAGGTGCTTGAAAGTAAAATTAAAATATGGTATGCACTTAGGGTTATTGGATGGTGATATTGAAAATTACAAGTGGCTCTTATAAGTAGGAGTTATAAGGTGTTTGAGGTTTAATAATTGTGTGTAATTCTGCATTGTGAAAGAAAGTTTGAAAGGTTTTGATCTTTGTTTAGAAAGGCTTGTTTTGGGAAATTAAAAGGGAGTTGTAAGGATTTATTTTTGTGCACAAATTTTGAGAGGAGTTTTTCATGTGGGTAATTGAAAAGTGTTATGCTAACTAATCCTTGAAGTGGCATAAGAAAGATAGAATTTTGAGATAGGTTTTGAGGGCTCATCTTCATCAAAGCAAGCTAAGAGGTATGGTGACATTACTCCTTATCTAAGGTGTTTGATTGAGAAAATATTTTTGAATAATAAGGTGGAGAAATAAGGATTGTATATGTGCATTGTTGGAAATATTTGAGCTAGGGTTTGTGAAACAAATTGTGCATCATTGATTGGTGAAATTGGAAACACTTGTGCTAGGGTTTTTAAGAACAAATTGTGCATTCTTGTTGAAAGAATTTGTGAAGCATTTGGGCATTGATGTGAGTGACATTGAATGTGAATGGGCAAGTGTTAGAGACCAATTTTGTGAAGCAATTTGTGCATTATTGTGTTTGATCATTGAGAGTAAATTTGCAAGGAATATAAACCAGTTTTGTGAAGTAAAGTTATACACTAGTTTGATTTGATTTGAAAGGGATTTGCAAGAGGTAGAGATATGATTGGATGAATGCAAGATATGTGAATGTGAAGAACATATTGGGTATTTGATAGTACATATCATTCTCTATATGTTCAAGAGGTTAAATGAATTCTAGGTAGAATATGTCTGAACTACCTAGTTGAAGAAAGCATTTTTGAAAGAGATATAAGCATTATTTATATACAAGATTTGAGAATATTTGAGTAGGTTCTATGAGCAGCATTGAGTAAATTTGAAGAAAGTTTGAGGTAGATTTGAGCAAGTCTTGTGAGAAGACTTGAAGAGGTTTGAGGTAGATTTGAGCAAGTCTTGAGAAAACTTGGGATAAATTTTGAGAAGACTTGAAGCAGGTTTTGGATAGATTTATGAGAAGACTTGAAGTAGATTTGAACAGATTATGATAGATTTGAGATATATTTGTGCATGTAATGTGTGCAGATTTGGGATAGAGTTGAGCAAGTATTTGAGAAGATCTTGGTACAGATTTGATAAAGCCTTGTGTGAAGGTTTGGAGCAGTTTTTGAGCAAAGTGTTGAGTTGGATTTGAAGCAAACCTGAGCAGAGGAGATAGAGTTATCATGTGGAGAGAGATCCATAAACCAGAGTAAAGGGGATAGAGTTCTCCTATGGAGAGAGATCCACAAACAAGAGTAAAGGGGATAGAGTTCTCCTATGGAGAGATATCCATGAACCAGAGCAGAGGGGATAGAGTTCTCCTATGGAGAGAGATCCATAAACTAGAGCAAAGGGATAGAGTTCTCCTATGGAGAGAGTTCCATAAACTAGAGTAGAGGGGATAGATTTCTCCTATGGATAGAGTTCCATAAACCAGAGCAAAGGGGATAGAGTTCTCCTATGGATAGAGATCCATAAACTAGAGCAAAGGGGATAGAGTTCTCCTATGGAGAGAGATCCACAAACTAGAGAGGGGATAGAGGTCTCTTATGGATAGAGATCCATGAACTTGAGCATAGGGGATTGGGATCTCCTTTGGATAGAGGTCCATAAACATTGTAATAGGGAATTGGTTCCCAAGAGATTTGTTGAGAAAATTTAGAAGAAATATTTTCTTCGTGGATGTAACCCACATTGGGTGAACCATGTTAAATCTGTGTCTCTCATGTGTGTGATGGTTTGTGCATTGCTTTGTTGTTGCTATTGATGATATTGGTTAACACTACTTTGGAAAGATATTGCAATTGATAACATTGGATAATATTATTTGGGAAAGAAAAGTAAAAGTTTATCTTATACTGTTCACCCCCTCTCAGTATAAGCTTATGTTCTTCAATTGGTATCAGAGCGGGTTCCTTCAAAAAAGTCTAACAACTTGAAGGAAGATATTATAGGAACACAGATGGCATCTCAGAATGGATCTTCAAAAAATAAGGCTCCATTATTTTATGGGAATAATTATGCTTTTTAGAGTATGAGGATGAAGACTTATTTGATGGCACAAGGATATGAAACATGGCAATCTGTTGAGGATGGGTTCACACCTACAACTACTCCTCCCATAGATAAGGATGGTAAGAAATTACATGTGAATAATGCCAAGGCTATGAATGGAATCTTAAGTGGATTACGTGAATCAAAATTTGTGAAAGTTATGCAATGCAAATCAGCAAAAGAAATATGGGATAAATTGAAGCAAACATATGAAGGAGATAGCAAGGTTAAGTTGGCAAAACTTCAAACTCACAAGAGAAGGTTTGAAGAGTTGAAGATGGAAGATGAGGAAGATATTGCTAAATACTTACTTCATGTTGATGAAGTTGTTAATACCATGCGTGGACTTGGATTCAAAATTGAGGACTCTAGTGTTGCTCAGAAAGTATTAAGATCACTCCCTATAAGGTATGATGCAAAGGTTTCAGCTATAGAAGAGATGAAGGATCTCGATAAGTTGACTATGGATGAGTTACATGGAATTCTCATAGCTTATGAGATGAGAACATAAAAATATCACAATTCCAAGAAAGAGGTAGCTTTCAAAGCTTCAAAGAAGACAAAATATAAGAAACCAGAATCAAGTGATGAGTCAAGCAGTAATGAAGAAGCTAACTATGTGAGAAGAAATAAGGACTCAAGAAAACACAAAGATATAAATACTGTGAAATGTTTTAATTGTGGTGACTTTGGTCACTATGCATCTAATTATCCATAAGCTGGAAGCAGTAGCAGTGAAGAGAAATAGGATTATAAGAAAAAGGAAGAAAGAAAATTCAGGCATGAAAAGAAAAATAGGTATGGTCAAGGTAAGCATGAAAATAAGTTCTTTCAAAGGCACAAGAAGAGTTTCTATGTTAAAAAAGCAAGCAATGCTTCAAGTGACAGTGATGAAAGACTCTCAGATAGTGAAGAAGAAGAGATTCTATTTTTGGCAATAGAAGAGGAAGAAAACACTCCTATTGAAGACCAAGTAGAAGATGCTCCTATAATTGAAGACCTAGAGAAAGGTTTAGAAAAATAAGAAGAAGGCATAATTGATCTAGAAGAAGAACTTATTGTTGCTCTCAGAGAGTTGAAAAGAGTTAGAAAGCAAAATTCAAGACTGAAGGCTCAAGTTCAAGAAGATGAGGAAATAAAAGAAAAGCTTCTACAAGATCTCAAAAACTCAAAAGCTAAGGCAAGGAGATTTAAAGAAGTCATGGTTGAAAAGTTAGAGGTAAAAGAGTTAGAATGTGAAATATTAGAACATGAAGTGGTTTCTCTAAGGATGGAAGTGAAATATTCTAAGGATAAGTTGCATAGGTTTGGGAAAAGTTCAAAATATTTGGATAACATTATCAATGCACAAAGATCTTCATTTATCAAAATAGGACTTGGTTTTGAAGAAGGACAAGAGAAACAAGAAGAAGGGTCAAGCTCAAGCTCAAAAGAAAAGGAAGTTTCAGAGGAAGATATTGAAGAAGAACCTAAGACCTATGTTGATAAGTTGAAGAATGGAAGCTTCACTAAGAAAGAAAACAATGCACAAACAAGAAACAGGGATCATCACAGAGAAGGCAAAGAAAGGACTAAGAGACCAGATGTTTCAAGACAAGATGAATATTTCTTCAAAGGGCATTGTTTTTCATGTAATCATTTTGGTCACAAAGTTATGCATTGCAGGGTTCATGGAAAGGAGTATGGCTTCACTAAGAGGAACTTCAACTCATTCGAAGATGGATATTTCTTTCAAGGTTATTGCTACTCATGTAATCACTTTGGTCATAAAGCGATCCACTACAGGGTTCATGATAGAAATGATTATGGCTTCACCAAGAGGAACTTCAAGTCATTTGCACCTTCCAAGAACTACAACATCAGGTGTTACAATTGCAATAATCTTGGGTATAAGGCCAAGTGGTGTAGAACAGAGTTTTTGGAACTTCTAGAGTCAAGCAAGAATAGGGACACTCAAAAGGATCAAAAGGGTATGATTACAAAGGTGTTGAAAAAGAAGGTTGAAAAGGAAAAAGAGCATTGTATGTTGGGAGTAGATTTACTCCCACCCCAAAATTAATCACCTCAAGGAGAGGAGGTGGTGAGGGGGCTGAGCTAAGAGTCTTATTTTTTAGCCCCAAAGGAGTCCCTTTGCCATTGATGTCAAAGGGGGAGAGTTTCAGTAAGGGGGAGAGAAATCAGTAAGGGGAGCAACTTCTCAGGGGGAGCAGATTTGGAATTCGATGGTTGCAAAAGAAATATTTTAGAAAGGGTTGCCATCAATGACAAAGGGGGAGATTGTTGGAAATATTGAGCATGTTGTGTTGTCATTGATGTCAAAGGTTTGATGTCAAAGAGAGTTTGGTATGGCAGAAATATTCTTCTATGATTGAATAATTATGCAAGGCAAGGTTTATCTCAAGCAAAGAAATTGTTGTAAAGAAAGGATTTTTATAATATTTATGTTTAAATATTATAAATAAGAAGGACAGATAAGTTTAAGAAATTTACTTTAGACAAAGGTCTCAAAAAGAAATTAATTTGACAAAGGACTACAAGCAAAAATATTATAATATTTAACACCAAGGTTAAATATTATAATAAAGAATAAATTTGAATTGTCAAAGGTGCCAAGAATTTAAATTTAAAAAGGTGGCAATACAAAGGTAGAGCCGACATCATGATAAAAATCATAATGCATATTTAAAGAGGAAAATAAAATTATTTTGAAAAGGTTTTTGAGAATGTACGTTTTCGTATCATTCATCGAAGGCATAAAGTGAGACCAGTGCCATTTCGTTTGAGAGTAGAGTGTGAAGAAAATATGAGCACCATTTCGTTTGAGGGTAGAGTGAGAAGAGAAGACCAACGTCATTCCATTCATGAGGGCAGAGTGTGAAGAGAAGACCAACACCATTCCATTCATGAGGGTAGAAGAAAATATGAGTACCATTCATGAGGGTAGAAGATAAGATGAACGACATTTGATTGAGAGCAAAGGAAAAAGACAAACGTAGTTCACTAAGAGCAAAGGTTGAAGGAAAGACAACGTCATTCGTTGAAAGTAGAAGAAAAATACAAGCATTGTTTGTTGAGGTAGAAGAAAGGACAAAGCACAAGGTTCAAGGTAGGGAAGCAATTCAAATAGAAGTTTGCGCACTCAAGACTTGTGTGGGTAGCTAGCCCACATGGTGGACTAGCTTGCGCTAGGACGCAGGCCAGTGAAAGGTGGAGGTTCGAGTCACGGTGACAACACTTGAGGTAAGGTAAATTTTTTATTAAAGTGAGGTATGCATTACGTTTGACCTAGGGAGGCATAAGGTTTATTTTTGCTTTGTTAGTTGTGCATATTGCTTGACGTAGGGAGACATAAGGTTAAAGTCTTGCATGATATAATTGAAATTAAAAATTACTGTATGCACATTTCAGATTTTATGTATGGTTCATAAGAGTGAAATAATTTTAGAAATTTAGGAGGAATAAGGTGCTTGAAAGTAAAATTAAAATATGGTATGCACTTAGGGTTATTGGATGGTGATATTGAAAATTACAAGTGGCTCTTATAAGTAGGAGTTATAAGGTGTTTGAGGTTTAATAATTGTGTGTAATTCTGCATTGTGAAAGAAAGTTTGAAAGGTTTTGATCTTTGTTTAGAAAGGCTTGTTTTGGGAAATTAAAAAGGTTGTAAGGCTTTATTTTTGTGCACAACTTTTGAGAGGAGTTTTTCATGTGGGTAATTGAAAAGTGTTATGCTAACTAATCCTTGAAGTGGCATAAGAAAGATAGAATTTTGAGACAGGTTTTGAGAGCTCATCTTCATCAAAGCAAGCTAAGAGGTATGGTGACATTACTCCTTATCTAAGGTGTTTGATTGAGAAAATATTTTTGAATAATAAGGTGGAGAAATAAGGATTGTATATGTGCATTGTTGGAAATATTTGAGCTAGGGTTTGTGAAATAAATTGTGCATCATTGATTAATGAAATTGGAAACACTTGTGCTAGGGTTTTTAAGAACAAATTGTGCATTCTTGTTGAAAGAATTTGTGAAGCATTTGGGCATTGATGTGAGTGACATTGAATGTGAATGGGCAAGTGTTAGAGACCATTTTTGAAGCAATTTGTGCATTATTGTGTTTGATCATTGAGAATTTTGGAATATAAACCAGTTTTGTGAAGCAAAGTTATACACTAGTTTGATTTGATTTGAAAGGGATTTGCAAGAGGTAGAGATATGATTGGATGAATGCAAGATATGTGAATGTGAAGAACATATTGGGTATTTGATAGTACATATCATTCTCTATATGTTCAAGAGGTTAAACGAATTCTAGGTAGAATATGTCTGAACTACCTAGTTGAAGAAAGCATTTCTGAAAGAGATATAAGCATTATTTGTATACAATATTTGGGAATATTTGAGCAAGTTCTGTGAGCAGCATTGATGCAGATTTGAAGCAGGTTTGAGGTAGATTTGAGCAAGTCTTGTGAGAAGACTTGAAGTAGTTTTGAGGTAGATTTGAGCAAGTCTTGTGAGAAGACTTGGGATAGAGTTGAGAGTAAATTTGTGAGAAGACTTGGAGAAGGTTTTGGACAGATTTGTGAGAAGACTTGAAGAAATTTGGATAAACTATATGAGTAAGTTTGAGATAGATTTGTGCATGTAATGTGTGCAGATTTGGGATAGTGTTGAGCAAGTGATTTGAGCAAATATTGGTACATATTTGAGCAAGCCTTGTGTGAAGGTTTGGAGAAGATTTGAGTAGAGTGTTGAGTTGGCTTTGGAGTGAACCAGAGCAAAGGGGATAGAGTTCTCCTATGGAGAGAGATCCACAAACCTAGAGCAGAGGGGATAGAGTTCTCCTATGGAGAGAGATCCACAAACAAGAGCAAAGGGGATAGAGTTCTCCTATGGAGAGAGATCCAAAAACCAAAGCAGAAGGGATAGATTTATCCTATGGAGAGAGTTCCACAAACTAGAGCAGAGGGGATAGAGTTCTCCTATGGAGAGAGTTCCATGAACCAGAGGAGAGGGGATAGAGTTCTCCTATGGATAGAGATCCACAAACCAGAGTAGAGGGGATAGAGTTCTCCTATGGAGAGAGATCCATAAACCAGAGAGGGGATAGAGTTCTCCTATGGATAGAGATCCACAAACTTGAGCATAGGGGATTGAGGTCTCCTTTGGATAGAGGTCCATAAACATTGTAATAGGGAATTGTTTCCCAAGAGATTTGTTGAGAAAATTTAGAAGAAATATTTTCTCCATGGATGTAACCCACATTGGGTGAACCATGTTAAATATGTGTCTCTCATGTGTGTGATGGTTTGTGCATTGCTTTGTTGCTGCTATTGATGATATTGGTTAACACTACTTTGGAAAGATATTGCAATTGATAACATTGGATAATATTGTTTGGGAAAGAAAAGTAAAAGTTTATCTTATATTGTTCACCCCCCCTCTCAGTATAAGCTTGTGTTCTTCACTCACATGACATAAATTATGATTGCCAATCAAAATTTCTAAAACTGAGCATTTATCTCCATGTGTAGACATGGAAAATTGACCCACTTTGAGTGGGCAATCTTCCTTAGTGCCCCTAAGAGGCCCTCAACCCTTGCCAAGAGCAAAGGAAGACCTCTTTACCTCCCTTTTTTAATTTTTTTACCTTTTAGCGAAATCGTGCCCCGTCTTTACGAGGCGCGACTTCGCGCCAGCGATATCGCGCCCCGTCAGGACGGGGCACGACTTCGCTATTTAACCTAGTTTTTTAAATTTATTTTATTTTATTATTTTTGAGCCCGCTTAGACCCAGGTTTAAACCCTCTCGCATGTTTTGGCATCGGCTGTGAGTTTATTTGTGCCCACTTTCTTCCTCCAATTTTATCTATAAAAGGAAGAATGTTTTTGCTTAATCATAACAAGAATAAGTGCAAGTGTGATATGCAAAATTTTGTGCGATCTCTATGCAAATTGATTAAGCTCAAAATTTATAGTTCATTCTTATTTATTTTCTCTACTGCAAGCTAACCCTCGAAGTGCGAATTTTGGATTGATCTTCTATTGCATGGATTGGATTGATTTGGTTGTGTGACTTGGTGGATCCATGGTGTAGCTCGGAGAGACAGAGTGCCCATCTGGATACTTGGCTCTCTTCTACCTACTTCTATGATGTCCATTAGGGTTTGATTACTTTGTTGTCTACATTTATTTTATCTTCTACATTCGCTTCTTATTTTTCTTTAGTCTATAGTGAAATCATGCCTGGCATTAGCGAGGCATGACTTTGCCTACCCTAATTAGGGCAAATTTATTCATAGAAGCGAAATCGCACCCCGTCCAGATAGGGTGCGACTTTGCTGCTGCGTTATCACGCCCACTCCAGGCGAGGCATGATTTTTCCCTAGGGCACACCGGGGGCAATTTCTAGATTCTGCTTTCACTATTGCATTCCATTCTGTTTCTAGATCATACTACTGTACTTTTATTTTTATTTTCTGCTGCTATCTTTCTGATTTATGATTAATTCTCCAAAGGTCAATTTTTACTTTTGTATTAAAAGGTCATCTAAAAGGACCTAGGGGGCTTGACTGTTGCTAGATCTATCACACAATGGCCTATGCAGGCCCCCTAATACTAATTCTATTTTTTAGTGTTTCATGAGTGATCTTGTAGAAACAGGAATTCTTGATATCATTGGACAAGAGGTAGAAAAGGCTAAGTCAACCATCAATCTAGATAAGTGCTCTATCAATTCCATTGGTTGAAAATATGGTTTTATTGTTGATTCTTAGGCATCTGAAAGAGAAAGGCATTTAGCTTGCATCTAGGGATAATTTCTGTGCATTTATCTTGTGTATCTCTGTTTTAAAGGTTTTCTGAAATAAACCCTAGGTTAGTGAGCATTCAAAAGAAAGAATCATTCCAGGATAGCTCTTGTATGCTTGCATTCTATTTTTAGCTATCTTATTCTATTTTTTGCATTGTCCTTTATCTTTTCTAGCTTAGATCTAGAAAGGCCAAACTTAGGTGTTTTCTTGAAACTGAATACATCAAACAATCCTGAATATCCTGAGGACTTGGAGCGAGTCCTTAAACCGTTCCTGGTGAACCCTTCCCCCTAGCACCAAGTGTAGAGCACAACATACCCCCATGGTTCACCCCACAAAATGTTCCCTCCTTGTGGATCCAACCTTTTGTTTGGGAATTGTACGTGGTAGGGCAGTTTTCCCCTCTACATCTTTGGTGAACCCGACGTGAACACCTCCTTTTTCTTTTTAAACAATAAGCAAGATCATTAAAATTGTGTGCCAAATATTTAAAAAGATAATTCCTTTGTGTTTAAGTGCATAGGTTTCTTTTGGTCTTAGTTCTTCTTCTTGTCTTTCTCCTTTTTCCTCAATGGCTTTTGACCTTGAGGGAGGACAAAGACTCCTTAGGTTTGATGAGATTTTTCATGAGAATGATCAAATTGATAGAGAAAATCATAACCTAGAAGAAGAGATTGATAATTATCTTGATCCTATCCAAGATCCTAATGGGAATATCATCTTTAATTATTTTGATCATATATGGACTTTTTATAAGTATCACAAACATGCTTTGGATATGGCCTTAGAAGAAGAAGCATTACTTGAAAAAGACATCCCACCTCAGAACCCTTTGAGTGAATATTTGAATCATAGCTATCAAACTTATCAACCTACTTATGCCACTACCATGACCACCAACATTGGAATGAATTCAACAATTCATCCAACTAGTAGTAGCACTCAAATTGGTTCTCAATTTCCTCTTCCATCCTCTAATATCAACACTCTTTCCTCTATTCCACCACAAGTAAATCTTCCATTCTCACAAGGCACCACCTATAACAACAACCTTCACATGTCCAACCTAAGTCAAGGGAATATGGGGAACATATGTAATAATTCAGAAATACAAAATTTGGCAAATGTTGTGAATCAATTGGTTTCAAGAATGGATATGATTCAACCATCAGGGTTTACATACAACTATAAGGAAATGTGTAGTCAGCCATTGGATCCTATTGTTGCTGCTAGACCTTATCCTAAGCATTTTTCCATGCCAGTATTGCCAATATATAAAGGGACTGAAGATCCAATAGAGCATTTGAGAGGATTCATAATAGCTTGTCATGATCTTGTTTATGATGATATGCTTTTATTGAAAATATTTCCAAAGAGTCTTGTTGGAGTGGCATTAGAATGGTATTATCGGTTGCCCAACTATTCTTTGAAAATATTTGAGAAAATTGCAGAGATGTTTGTTCATCAGTTTAGTGCTTATATTGAAAAGGAAGTAACAATGAGAGATTTATATGATTTAAAGCAAAGTAAAGAGGAAATTTTTTCAAAAATTTTAGCTCGTTGGAGGAGTTTAGTTGGCCGATTAAGACAACTTGTGTCTCATAAATATATGCTTGATATATTTACAGGAAATTTACAAGAACAATTATCTTATGCTTTAGAAACTACTATTATCACATCTTTAGATCAAGCAATTGAGTTAGCAAGAAAAGTGGAACAAGCTCTCATCAGGAGAGGTCAACTCAAGATTAAATAAGATAGGCCAACTAAGTCTCAACCTAAGAACAAACATATAGGAGGTAATAGTGATAGTAGGCCTATTAATAATGTCAATAATAGCCTATAGAAGATTGTGCTTCAGAAACCTCCTCAAAGGAATTTCACAAGACTCAATATCCCTATGGAAGTAGTTTTAAAACAACTGCTAGATGCTAAGGCAATAGAATTACCTCCAGTAAGATAGCCAGATACTACAACTCATTGGTATAAAGTAGATCAACATTGTGCATATCATAGAGTAGAAGGACATTGGACTAATTCCTATAAAATATTGAAACATGTGGTTCAAGACTTAATTGATGTTGGTCGCATTGACACAAGTAGTTTTTAGTCTTCTAATAGCCAGTCAAATCAGAATAGAACAAGACAAGCCAATCAAGTGTCTTATAACAATGTACCACATCAATATAATAACAATATGGTTGGAATGATAACAACTACTTCAAGAAAAATAGTGCAAAAGATGGATGAGTCGGTAAAAATTCCACTCTTAGAACTTTTATAGAATTCTCAAGCCCATAAAGAAGCTATGATAAATGTTTTGGAACAATAGCCAGTACCCCTGGATATCTCTCCGGGTGACATGAAAAAAGTTATAGGCTCTCTCTAGAAGCCTTGTTTAATATTTTTAGATGATGATATGACTTCTTTAGAAGTACAAGAAGATTCTTCACTATATATCACTGCTTACATTGGTGACACTCTCATTAAGAGGGTTATGATTGATAATGGTTCTTCACTTAATGTTTGTACACATCATTTCTTTCAAAAGTTTGGATTGAAGAAAGAAGATTTAATTACATCCAGTGACATCATTAAGACTTTTAGCAATGATTCTCAGGAAGCTTGTGGCACTATATTACTCCCCCTTAGGGTTGGACCAAAAATTTTAAACACAATGTTTTATGTGGTGTCTTGTCCTACATCTTTTAATCTCCTTCTTGGATGACCTTGGATTCATGCAATGGAGGCCATCCCTTCTACTTTTCATCAATGCATAAAATTTGAATTTGAAAATCAAATCATTTCTATTATGGGTGATCCTCATCCATTCGAATTTTTCTCACCAAAATATCTCGCTCAAATTAATTCATCACAGTCTCCCTCCAAAAATATTTCTACGAATGTTTCATCACAAGATCAAGATGACTCTTCTTGTTTAGATCTTCTCTTTAAGGAATCTCATAAAATTTTAGAATGGAGTGTTAAGGATGAGGGTCCACCCTCTCCTAAAGTCTTAACCCCAGAGTCATATGTTATAGATGAGGCTTTATCTCAGAATGACATCGACTTTGATGGGTATGTCCCTTGCGCAGTGTAGGTTGAGTCTTCTAGTTCTCAAGTGGACTTTGGTTCTATGTCTCCTGAGGACCTTGAGAAATTAGGAGTGATTCCTGCCCTACCTCCTCTTGAGGATGATTTGTCCATCCTTATTGAGGAGACCATAGATGTGAACATAGGTTCTGAGAAAGCCCCTAGAATCCTTAAGTTAGGAAAAGCCTTGACCATGGATGAGTAGGAGCAGTTGACCAATTTATTGAAAGAATATTAGGATATTTTTGCTTGGTCATATGCCGACATGCTAGGGCTTGATCCCTCCCTTGTCATGCATCATTTGGTAGCTAAGCCTAGTGCTAAGCTTGTTAAGAAAAAACTTCGGAAGATGCATCCAAAGGTCACCCTTTCAATCAAGGAGGAGCTCCAAAAACTCCTGTTGGCAATTTTGGGTACATTGGGTACATTGCCTTTACTCTAAGTGTAGATGTTGTCATTGATGTCAAGAAGGTCTTGAAGCAATTTGGTTTGATGTCAAAGAATGTGTCTTGATGAAGGTTTCAGCTTGGACAGTGAGTTTCCAAGAAGATCAGGGTAGCCCAGTTGCAAAAGATCAAGAAAAAGACAAGTAAGAAAAAGTATGCAGGCGGCTGGAAAAACTGTCGCGATTTCGCGACATGTTTGAGGAGAGAGAAAGTGCTGGCAAAACTGTCATGATTTCGTGACATGTTTGAGGAGAGAGAAAGTTTGGGCAAAAGTGTCACGATTTCGTGACATGTTGGAAGACAGAGACAAAGCAGGAAAAACTGTCGCGATTTCGTGACATGTTGGTAGGGAAGAAGAGCAGATGGAAAGTGTCACGATTTCATGACATGTCGTATTTTTGTGACTCGAAAAGTGCAAGAAGGCAGAGAAGGAAAAGTGTCGTGATTTCATGACATTCTGCAAAGTAAGTTGTTCAGACGAAAAAGTGTCGTGATTTCGCGACATGATGCTGAAGAGAGAGTTCGCAAAAATAACTGTCACGATTTCACGACAAGATCGAAGAGAGTGAAAGTTTTTTAGGAACTGTCGTGATTTCATGACATGCTGTAGAGGTCGAAGTGAGGACTATCGTTTTCGTTTTAAAAAATCTTGAAAGGAGCGCACGATTTCGTGACATGCAACAAAGGAAAGAGTCTGAAAGGAGAAGCGTCATGATTTCGCGACAAGGAAAAGAAACGTACGAAAGCCAAAAGTGTCACGATTTCGCGATAGGTAGTGGAGAAAGCTTTCGAAAGCTGAAAGCATCACGATTTCGTGACAGGCTACAAAGAAGTTGTACGGATGCAGAAAGTGTCACGATTTCGTGACAGGTTGAGTTGGCAGCTTGCAGTTGGAGAAAGTGTCATGATTTCATGACAAAAATAGTTAGCAAGTCTTAAACAGAAGAAGCGTCACGATTTCATGATGAATTGAAGAAGGAAGAGCTCGAAGGCGAAAGCGTCATGATTTCATGACATGTTCAGTTGGCATATGGCAGAAAAGCAGTTTATGCAGATGTGTCACGATTTCACGACAAAAGCTGAGAGGAAGGCCATGAAGACTAAAGTGTCGCGATTTCATGATAGAGTGAAGATGACGTCAGTAAAAATCATAAGTGTCATGATTTCGTGACAAAAGCTGAGAGGAAGGCCATGAAGACTAAAGTGTCATGATTTCATGACAGAAGTGAGATGACATCAGCAAGAGGCAAAGGTGTCACGATTTCATGACAGAAGCACAAAGGAAGTCGACAAAGGCCAAGGTGTCACGATTTCGTGACAACAGGCTATAGAAGGTGTACGGCTATAAAAATGTCATGATATCATGACATGTTGTAGTTTCATAGGGACAACTACAGAACCAGAGGCGGTTGAAGGACAGAGTTAACTTTGAGCCGACAAAGTTAAAATTTGGGCCGACGCAGCGTAGGGTTTTGCAGCCGATGCAGTTGAAGAGTAACAGCCGACTAAGATTGAATGTAATGATCTTGAATCTTACTCTATAAAAGGAGGGTTGTTTGAATAGTTTGAGTATCGATCAAGTGTGCGTTCGAAGTGCGACTTTCGTAGAAGCAGAGTGCAAGGAGAAGTTCGATCGTCGAAGAGCAGAGTGTGCGAAGACATTGCTGCTGTGTTTGCACAGAGGTGCATAAGTGGATATTTGATCAAGTGTTGTAATTGCGTAGAGGTGCAAGTTCGAGGACAATAGTGCCAGATCGAAGGACTATGTTTTGGTGCAGATAAGAGGACCGACTGTGCGGTGATAGAGTTGAGGACAGAGGTCTCCAGCCAGAGCAGGGAAGACAGGTGTCTTCTGTGGATAGAGTTCCACTTGCTAAGGGCTGCAGAGGCAGAGGTTCTCTAGAGGATCACCAGATTAAGCAGAGCTAGGGGAAGGTATCTCCTTTGGGTTGGTGCCCATAAACTTTGTAATCGGGACATGTTTCCCAGAATTTGAGGTGATAAAATTTAGTAAAATTTTTATCCGTGGAGTAGCCCGCGTTGGGTGAACCACGTAAATTGTTGTGTCTCTATTGTGGATGATATTCTGTGCATTGCTTTGATTTCTATTTTGATACTGTTATATATTCACTGCATAATTTTGAACTGCAAGTTGAATCGAAAGAAAAAGTAGAAAGCGGTCTTATACTGTTCACCCCCCCTCTCAGTATAAGCTTGTGTTCTTCAATTGGTATCAGAGTAGGTTCCTTCGAAAAGGTTTAACAACCGAAAGGAAGAACTGGTTAAGAACACAATGGATTTTTTAGGTGGCAATGCAGCACCTATTCTTGATGGATCAGATTTCGGTCTGTGGAGTGCAAGAATGAGAGTTTATCTAATGGCACTTGGTAATGAGGTATGGGAAGTGATTGAAGACGAATACACTATTCCTGAACATGGTCCTTATACCAAAGAAGACAAGCTCATGCTTCACAGCAATTCAAAAGCCATGAATGCAATCCTAAGAGGCTTACAGAAAGCAGATCTCACCAAAGTTATTCACTCGCAAGACAACTAGTGAAATGTGGAAACAATTGCAGGTGGTTCATACGAGTGATGCAAATGTCCGAAAGGCCAAATTGAGACATTTTAAAGGTATGTTTGAACAACTCAAAATGAATGATGATGAAAATATTAGTGACTACATGCTTCGTATGGATGAGGTTGTTAACTCCATGAAAGATCTAGGTCTTGAGGTTGCTGAAAATGATGTGTGTGATAAGATTTTAAGATCTCTTCCTAATAGATTTAGTGAAAATATTTCTGCTATTGAGGAAGCTAAAGATTTAGATAAATTGAAAAAGGATGAGCTCCATAGTATTCTTGCAAGCATTTGAGCTGAGAACTCAAGTGAAAGTTGATGTCAAGAAAGAGGCAGCTTTCAAAGCTACCAAGAAATCAAAGGGCAAACAGATTCAAGAGAGTGATGAGTCTTCTAGTGATGAAGAGGCATATTACAAGCAAGAAAGGCAAGTTCTCTAGAAAACACAAAAGCAAGAAAAACATAAGATGTTTCAACTGTGGAAAGTTTGGTCATTATGCTACTGACTGTATCTGTTTCCAAGAATGAAAGTGATGAAGATATACAGGATGTTAAGAGCAAGGATTCTAAAAAGCACAGGTATTACAGAAAGAACAAAGATGAGCACAACAATCAAGGAAAGAGGCATTCACACAAGAATAAGAAGAGCTTCTACCTAGACAAAGCAAGTAAGTGTTCTAGCAATGATAGTGAAAGTTCTTCTAGTGATGATGAAAATGAGATGTTGTTCATTTCAGAAAAAGAGGAAGAACCGAAACATAAATTCATTGTCATGAAATGTTTTAGATGTGGAAATTTTGGGCACCTTGAGGATGATTGCACAAATAATGAATTGGTTGCTAGTATGTATGAGGATGCTTCAGAAAATGATAAGGAAGATGCTTGTATGGTTTTTGAAAAGGGTAGCACCTCTAGTGATAAGAAATCTGAAAAAGGCCTTGATATTTCAAAATGCAATCAAATAGAGGATCTTGAATGTGAACTTACTAATGCTCTTAGTGTTTTGAAAAAGGAAAGGAAGAAGAATGCTAGACTCAAGGATAAGTTAGATGAATGTTGTATGGAGAGAGATGAACTCATAGAAAGTCTTGACATCTCTATGGCTAAGACACAAGAACTCAAGAATGAGTTAGAATCTAAGATGCTTGAGTATAGTGAATTAGAACAGAAAATGGCTGCCATGAAAGAGGAAAATAAAGAATACAAGGATAAGTTGTACAGGTTTCAAGATAGCTCCAAAAGGGTTAAGTCTCTCATCCAAAGTCAAAGAAATCCATCAGATAAAACAGGTCTTGGTTTTGTTAAACCACACAAAAAATAGGTTGGGGAATCAAGTAAGAGATTTCAGAAAGAAGAGAGTTCTGATGAAGAGAGTATTTCAGAGAAAGAGTCCATGAGTGATAAATGCGCAGAAACAGAAAATAGAATTCTGAATACGAAAAAGAAGTTTTCGGGACCCAAGAGGTCAAACAGAAGAATATTTCACGATAGATGTTTTGCGTGTCACGGGTTTGGCCACATGGCTTCGCAGTGCATGACTCAAGTAAGGAAGATAAATGACAATTTTAGGGGCCGTAATTTATTTCAAGGGTATTGCTACTCTTGTAATCAGTTCGGGCACAAGGCAATTTTTTGCAAGGCAAATAACAGGAACTGGGTTAGTCAGAACAGGCGGATTCAAAGAACAGCTATGCCCGAAAGAAATAATATTGTTACTTGCTATAAGTGCAACAATGCAGGTCACACAACCAGACAGTGCAGAGCTGATCTTCCAAGGTACAAGAATAGGAACAGTGGTATAAACAGGTCCAAGGATCAAGGTATGGACAAGAAAAGAGATGAGAACAAGAACAAGAAAAGTGACAAGAATAGAAACACTGACAAAGAGTTCAAGAGAAGGCCCGACAAAGAAATTGTAGACACTGATGATGATGAGTGCCTAATGGGAGTTTCACTCCCACCCTTGTTTTAAATCACCTCATCAGGAGGTGGGGGAGGGACTAAGCTAAGAGGCTCATTCTTAGTCCCGAGCCCCAAAGGTGACCCTTTGCCATTGATGACAAAGGGGGAGAGATATGAGTAAGGGGGAGAGCTTCATAGTGAAGAAGAGAGCTTCAAGTCAGGGGGAGCAAAAACTTCAAAGGCAGATTCTCAGTTGTTGGATCAGTTGGTTTCAGTTTTGGCTCTTGACTTGTGTTTTCAGTTAAGGTTTGCCATCAATGACAAAGGGGGAGATTGTTGGCAATTTTGGGTACCTTGGGTACATTGCCTTTACTCTAAGTGTAGATGTTGTCATTGATGTCAAGAAGGTCTTGAAGCAATTTGGTTTGATGTCAAAGAATGTGTCTTGATGAAGGTTTCAGCATGGACAATGAGTTTCCAAGAAGATCAGGGTAGCCCAGTTGCAAAAGATCAAGAAAAAGACAAGTAAGAAAAAGTATGCAGGCGGCTGGAAAAACTGTCATGATTTCGTGACATGTTTGAGGAGAGAGAAAGTGTTGGCAAAACTGTCATGATTTCGTGACATGTTTGAGGAGAGAGAAAGTTCGGGCAAAAGTGTCACGATTTCGTGACATGTGGAAGATAGAGACAAGTGACATGTCACATTTTGACTCAAAAGTGGAGGAAGGAGAGAAGGAAAAGTGTCGCGATTTCATGACATTCCAAAGAAGGAGAAAACAGACACAGAAAAGAGAGAAAGAGTCACGATTTCGCGACAAGAAGAGAGAAAAAAAAAAAGAAAGAAAAGGAAAGAAAGGAGAAGTGTCAGATTTCGGAAAAAGAAAGTAGAAGAAGTGCAATTTGAAAGACAGGAAAGAAAGGTCACGATTTCATGACAGGTACAAAGAAGTTGTACGGATGAGAAAGTGTCATGATTTCGTGACAAGTTGAGTTGGCGACTTGCGCGTTGGAGAAAGTGTCACGATTTCATGACAGAATCAATTAGCAAGTCTTAATCAGAAGAAGTTTCATGATTTCACGATGAATTGAAGAAGGAAGAGCTCAAAGGCGAAAGCATCATGATTTCATGAAGAAGAAGATGTGTCATGATTTCACGACAAAAGTTGAGAGGAAGGCCATGAAGACTAAAGCGTCACGATTTCACGACAGAGTTGTAGATGACGTCAACAAAAGCATAAGTGTCATGATTTCATGACAAAAGCTGAGAGGAAGGCCATGAAGACTAAAGTGTCATGATTTCACGACAAAAGTGAGATGACGTCAGCAAGAGGCAAAGGTGTCACGATTTCGTGACAGAAGCACAAAGGAAGTCGACAAAGGCCAAGGTGTCGTGATTTCACGACAGTAGGCTATAGAAGGTGTACGGCTGTAAAAATGTCACGATATCATGACATGTTGTAGTTTCGTAGGGACAGCTACAGAACCAGAGGCGGTTGAAGGACAGAGTTAACTTTGAGCCGACAAAGTTAAAATCTGGGCCGACGCAACGTAGGGTTTTGCAGCCGACGCAGTTGAAGAGTAACAACCGACTAAGATTGAATGTAATGATCTTGAATCTTACTCTATAAAAGGAGGGCTGTTTGAATAGTTTGAGTATCGATCAAGTGTGCGTTCGAAGTGCGACTTTCGTAGAAGCAGAGTGCAGGGAGAAGTTCGATCGTCGAAGAGCAGAGTGTGCGAAGACATTGTTGTTGTGTTTGCACAGAGGTGCATAAGTGGATATTTGATCAAGTGCTGTAATTGCATAGAGGTGCAAGTTCGAGGACAATAGTGCCAGATCGAAGGACTATGTTTTGGTGTAGATAAGAGGACCGACTGTGCGGTGATAGAGTTGAGGACAGAGGTCTCCAGCCAGAGTAGGGAAGACAGGTGTCTTCTATGGATAGAGTTCCACTTGCTAAGGGCTGTAGAGGTAGAGGTTCTCTAGAGGATCACCAGATTAAGCAGAGCTAGGGGAAGGTATCTCCTTTGGGTTGGTGCCCATAAACTTTGTAATCGGGACATGTTTCCTAGAATTTGAGGTGATAAAATTTAGTAAAAATTTTATCCGTGGAGTAGCCCGCGTTGGGTGAACCACGTAAATTGTTGTGTCTCTATTGTGGATGATATTTTGTGCATTGCTTTGATTTCTATTTTTGATATTGTTATATATTCACTGCATAATATTGAACTGCAAGTTGAATCGAAAGAAAAAGTAGAAAGCGGTCTTATACTGTTCACCCCCCCTCTCAGTATAAGCTTGTGTTCTTCAACTCCTTGATGCCAGTTTTTTAAAAGCCATCAACTATTTTAATTGGATCTCCAATATCGTTCCTATGGCTAAGAAGGAAGGAACAATTAGAGTATGTACCAAATTTTGGGACATTAACTTAGCATGTCCCAAGGATGATTTTCCTTTGCCCAACATAGATCAGATTGTAGATTTCACTGCCAAATATGGAATGCTTTCTCTCATGGATGGTTTCTCGGGTTATAATCAAATCATGATTGCTCTTGAGGACTAGGCCAAGACAACATTCACCACCCCTTGGGGTACCTTCTGCTGGAAGGTCATGCCTTTTGGTCTTAAGAATGCAGGAGCTACCTATCAGCGGGCCATGAATTATATTTTCCATGACATGATGCATGATATTCTCTAGGACTATGTGGATGACCTTTTGGCTCATTCCTTAGAATGAAAGGATCATGTCCATGATCTAAGATGAATATTTGAAAGGCTTTGGCAATATAAAGTTTACCTTAAACCTTCTAAGTGTGTGTTTGGGGTCACATCTAGCAAGTTGTTAGGTTTCATAGTGTCTAGGCAAGGCATTGAAGTGGACCCTACCAAAGTGGTAGCTATCATTGATATGCCTCCTCCTCACACCTTGAATGAGCTCCATAGTATGCAAGGTAAGTTGTAGTCTATTCGTTGGTTCATTGCCCAGTTAGTCGATAAGTGTCAACCTTTCCTTCGACTTCTTAAGAAGGATATGGTTTTTCGATGGGATTTTGAGTGTCAAAAATCTTTTTATGATCTCAAGAGGTATCTTACCTCCCCACCTATTTTAGTTTCCCATGTACCTGGTAGGCATCTATTGCTTTACATAGTGGCTACCACTCATGCTTTGGGAGCCATGCTGGCTCAACATGATGATGAAAATAAAGAGAGAGCTATCTACTATATCAATAGAACCTTGGTTAGCTATGAAACCAGGTACACTCCCTTAGAGAAGATTTGCCTTACCGTAGTGTTTGCTTCTTAGAAGTTAAGACACTACATGCTCAACCACAAGACACTAGTAATCGCAAAGTTTGATCCCTTGCGTTACTTGATGTCTAAGCCCCACCTGTCAGGTCGAGATGCTAAATGGGTGTTGGACCTTAGTGAGTTTGATTTGACCTTCATAGGTCAGAAGGCTATCAAGGGTTAGGTGATTGCTGATCAGTTAGCCTTTGCTCCCCTAGAAGCTACCCATCCTATAATTGTTGAGTTTCCTGATGAGTGCTTCAATGTTGAAATTGAAGAGTCTGAGTCTTGGACTTTGTTTTTTGATGGAGCCCGATGCATGAAGGGCATTGGAGCTGGAGTCATTCTAGTTACACCACAAAAATAGCTCATCCCTTTGTCCTTCAAGCTTTGTTTCTCTTGCACAAATAATACTATGGAATACGAAGCTTTGATCCTTGGTCTTAGAGCAACCTTAGCTTTGCAAGTTAAGGTTCTTTTGGTCTTTGGTGACTCTCAACTTGTGGTTAATCAGATTAACGATGTTTATCAAACTCGAGATGATAATATTAAACCCTATAAGGATATTATTACCAAGTTGTTGTCTTCTTTTGAGTAGGTGACCATAGAGTCTATCCCTAGATCCTCAAACCACCATGCGGATGCCATGGTAGCTGCTACATCTTTGTTCCCTTTAGAGTTAGAAGATGATCAAGCTTCGATTATCATTCGACAAATTCGAGAACCCATGTCTTTGAGTTCTTTTTTGGATCCCCTAGAGTGTTTTGCCATCGGAGATTCCCCATATGAACCATGGTATAATGACATATTTAATTTTATTAAAGATGACTCGATGCTTGATGGTTTAGATCACAATCAACATAAGCTATTGTGCAAGAGAGCATGCTGATTTGTTATAATCAACAATAATTTATATCAACATTCTTTTGAAGGTGTCCTTTTACGATGCCTTAACTCGATGAAGCTCGAATTGCTCTTAGTGATGCTCATGAAGGTTCATGTGGAGGCCATTTTAGCGGTAATGCTATTGCCAAAAAGCTCCTTCGAATGGGGTATTATTGGCCTTCCATGGAGAAAGATGCATGCAATTTTGTTCGGTGCTGTGACAAGTGTCAATGCCATGATCATCTTATCCATGCCCCTTCTCAAGACCTTCGGGTGATATCTTCCCCTTGGCATTTTTCCATGTGGGGATTGGACATTATCAAAAAAGTTAACCCAATGTCATCTGATGGTCACAAGTTTATCATCACTACGACTGAGTACTTCACTAAATGGGTTGAAGCCATGCCTCTAGTTACGGTGACTGGAACTCAAGTTTCTAAGTTCATCTTCAACCAGATTCTTTGTAGGTTTGGGATTCCTTCGATGATTATTTTTGACAATGACACTCCTTTCAAGAACAAGGATGTCCATAATATTTGTGCTAAGTACAAGATTTAGCACAGATGGTCAACTCCTTATTACCCCCAGGGTAATGGACAAGCCGAGGCATCCAACAAGTCCTTGATCAAGATTTTGAAGAAGTTGGTTAATAAGATCGGTCGTGACTGGTATACTCAGCTTTATCCTGCCTTGTGGGCCTACCGTACTAGCGTGCGTACTCCCATAGGGGCCTCCCCATATGTCTTGGTTTATGGGTCTGAGGCAGTGTTCCCTTTTGAGCTAGAGGTCCCTTCTTTGTGCATCTTGTTACAAGATGTCAAGGTTGGTGACGAGTTTCGTGCAGAGCATTTGCACCAATTGGAGTTACTAGATGAAAAGTGCATCCATGCCTTAGAGAATTTGTGAGCCTATCAGGATAGGCTCCGATGATCTTATTCTAAAAAGGTTCACAATCATTCTTTTGAGATTGGGGACCTTGTCCTCAAAGAAAACCAACAAAACACTAATGCTCGTGTTGATCTTTGAGGTAAATTTCAGCCCAACTGGCTAGGGCCTTTTGTTGTAATAGCTAAATTTGGTTCTGGTGCTTATAAGTTAGCTTCCATGGATGGTAAAGAACTTAAAGAACCTATGAATATAATGCATTTAAAAAGATATTATGCTTGATCTATTGTTTCATTTTGCATATGCATTTAGTTAGGTCATATTGCATGTTTTCCTGACATATTATGCATGATTGCCTATCATATTTTGCATGGTTGCCTAACATTTTGTTCTTCTTGCATATTGCTTGTCATATTTGCATTGTTGCTTGTTCATGACTGCCTGATCATATAGTTTTTTGGGGATTCACGACAATAGCAGGTGATGATACCTAGTTAGGTCATAGCTCACATGCATTGCACTATTCACTAGGGTTCTGATGCTTAGCGAAGCCCCAACCTAGGGCCCATGCATTTTCATCCCTTCTTCTCTTTCTTGCTTCTTTTGCTCTTTCTTCTCTTCTCTCTTCTTCTTGTATTTCTTGACTTTGAAAGTTTTACAATGATCATATTTTCTCTCCAAAGTCAAGGAATGCAATCCTCTTTTGGTATGTCCTTGTCTTTTTTGCATGATTCTTATTTCTCCTCTATTTTCTTTGTTCAAGATAAGGATATACATTATTCTCTCTTTTGTTTTCATATTTCCTCCCTCTTGATTTTTCACTAGATGAAACTTCAATCTAGGGGCACACACGCACAATTATTTACTTCTCATTTTTCTTCCTCTTATTTCTTCTAGCACATGCACACACTCTCATCATGTTATGCTCATATTGATTGGTCCATACATACATGCGCATACACCCTCTCGGGTAGTACTGGCATACACATACATCATTTTTACATCAACATACATTATAACACCCTTATCGAGTTATGTCTCTCTTTGACTCAGTGGGCCCAACACCCCATTACAAGATCAGCTCCTTGGCCATTGACAGTAGGCCTCGACATACATCCTAGCGGGTAATCGCCCCACAATAGTCACTAGTGAGCAATCACCCATAGCGGGTTACACTATACACTTCACTTATTGGTCCATATTTAGTGAGTACTACACCCATAGCGGGTTCTCCACTCCATACATGGACCATATTTTGAGCATAATACCCTCTAGTCAGGGTTCTGGTTTAGCTTCCTTCTCAATTTTAGATGGTTGACCTTTGGAGTTTTATCATTGTCTTTTTCTTCTTCTTCCACTTCACAGTTTTCTGTCTCCTCTCTTCTTTCTCTCTTTTTCCTTATTCTTTCTTTCCTCTTCTTCTATTCATCCATGCATTTCATGCTAGCTGCATTAGGATCATGTTGTACCCAATGCTCTTTGCTCTATTATTTGTTTGCTTGCTTTGTTTCTATGTTTTATCTTTTCTTTCTTTACCTTTTTTGAGTTTCTTAAGGAAATTTCATCCCTTTTGAAACTCGAGGGGGCACCTTAGCCATAGAGGCATTAATGGTACTAATGCCTCACCCTTTTACCCAAACCTGGCCACCCCCTTCCTTGCACTTTTTGTGTGCTTGTTGTATGCTTTCCCGTAGGAGTCTACATCCTTTCTTTGATGCATTTAATAGGCCATAAATGCATCAAAGAGGGGGCAAAATGTAGACACGGAAAATTGACCCACTTTGAGTGGGCAATCTTCCTTAGTGCCCCTAAGAGGCCCTCAACCCTTGCCAAGAGCAAAGGAAGACCTCTTTGCCTCCTTTTTTAATTTGTTTACCTTTTAGCAAAATCGTGCCCCGTATTTACGAGGCGCGACTTTGCGCCAACAATATCGCGCCCCGTCAGGATGGGGCGTGACTTCATTGTTTAACCTAGTTTTTTAAATTTATTTTATTTTATTATTTTTGAGCCCACTTAGACCTAGGTTTAAACCCTCTTGCATGTTTTGGCATCGGTTGTGAGTTTATTTGTGCCCACTTTCTTCCTCCAATTTTGTCTATAAAAGGAAATATGTTTTTGCTTAATCATAACAAGAATAAGTGCAAGTGTGATATGCAAAATTTTGTGCGATCTCTATGCAAATTGATTAAGCTCAAAATTTATAGTTCATTCTTATTTATTTTCTCTACTGCAAGCTAACCCCCAAAGTGCAAATTTTGGATTGATCTTCTATTGCATGGATTGGATTGATTTGGTTGTGTAACTTGGTGGATCCGTGGTGTAGCTCGAAGAGACAGAGTGCCTATCTAGATACTTGGCTCTCTTCTGCCTACTTCTATGACATCCATTAGGGTTTGATTACTTTATTGTCTGCATTTATTTCATCTTCTGCATTCGCTTCTTATTTTTCTTTAGTCTACAATGAAATCATGCTTGGCATTAGCGAGGCACAACTTCGCCTGCCCTAATTAGGGTAAATTTATTCACAAAAGTGAAATCGTGCCCCATCCAGATAGGGTGTGACTTCGCTGCTGCGTTATCGCGCCCACTCCAAGTGAGGCACGATTTTGCCCTAGGGCACACTGGGGGTAATTTCTAGATTCTGCTTTCACTGTTGCATTCCATTATGTTTCTAGATCATACTGTTGTACTTTTCTTTCTATTTTCTGTTGCTATCTTTTTGATTTATGATTAATTCTCCAAAGGTCAATTTCCACTTTTGTATTGAAAGGTCATCTAAAAGGACCTAGGGGGCTTGAATGCTGCTAGATCTATCACACAACGGCCTATGCAAGCCCCCTAATACTAATTCTATTTTTCAGTGTTTCATGAGTGATCTTGCAGAAACAGGAATTCTTGATATCATTGGATAAGAGGCAGAAAAGGCTAAGTCAACCACCGGTCTAGATAAGTGCTCTATCAATTCCATTGGTTGAAAATCTGGTTTTATTGTTGATTCTTAGGCATCTAAAAGAGAAAGGCATTTAGCTTGCATCTAGGGATAATTTTTGTGTAATTGTCTAGTGCATCTCTATTTTAAAGGTTTTCTAAAATAAACCCTAGGTTAGTGAGCATTCAAAAGAAAGAATCATTCCAGGATAGCTCTTGTATGCCTGCATTCTATTTTTAGCTATATTATTCTATTTTTTGCATTGTCCTTTATCTTTTCTAGCTTAGATCTAGAAAGGCCAAACTTAGGTGATTGCCTAAAATTGAATACATCAAACAATCCTGAATATCCCGAGGACTTGGAGCGAGTCCTTAAACCGTTCCTGGTGAACCCTTCCCCCTAGCACCGAGTGTAGAGCACAACATACCCTCATGGTTCACCCCACAAAAGGTTCCCTCCTTGTGGATCTAGCCTTTTGTTTGGGAATTGTATGCGGTAGGGCATTTTTCCCCCTCTACACTATGAAAAGCCATTATGGGAGAAATCATTTTAAGATATGGATGATTGGGCCAATGAAGTAGATGACAAAAATAAACAAGTAGGCATTTGAATTGAAGAGCTCTTGACAATAGAGAAAGTTGAAGATCAAATAGCTAAAAGGATACAAGAGTTTAAATGTGATGAAAAATATGAGCAAAAGTTAGCCTACCAACTTATTGACCTGTCAAAAATAGTTCAACCCATAGTCAAATTCTCCAAAGAAAATGAATTCACAACCAAAGACTATGTCAATAGGTCATTAAACATGAAATATTCAATCACATCTGCAACCTCTTTCTATGATGAAGTATGGAAAAAAAAATGTAAATCTACTAGGGATGAGTCAACCAGGACAAGAGAAAACTGAAGCAGCACTCGATACAGAAAGAGACAAAAAACACAGTGATAAGTTAACCTTGAAATCCAAGTGATATACAATTGTACCTCATTTTGAAGATTTAATATCTGAAGGCAACCAATTACTAATTTTCTTATAAAATAAATTAAGACAATTATTTTTGAGTTGTAACACACTCAACCAATCAAAGGTAGAGGATGATGATAAATGGAGGCTCAGATTTGATCAATTATAAATAGATTCAAGAACCAAAGGCTATAAAAGGAACTGCCATAACTAGAATTTACATCAAGCTTTTACATAGCAAATTTTTGTTGAGAGGTATAGCAAATTTTTGTTGAGAGGTATACTTGAGTTCCCGGTTCTTTGTTGTTGTATTTTTTCTTAGTGTCTTTCTTTCTTATCCATCCCTTATTATTCCCATTACTGTGCAAGTTTTAATAGAGAAGTGTTCAAGAAATTGAGATTATTTCCAGATATTGAGCCAGAAGTCCAGAAACTCAATTATTACCAAATTGGAATGGGAGAGTGAAGGAACCTTGTTACATAATTTGAACAAGTGTTTTTATTGTATTAATAATTATAAGAGCCAATGAAAATTCAAGACAACTATTCATGTAATCACAAATGATATTAATACAATTTTGGATTTCTTCTCTATTACATTCTTGTGTTCAATCTTGTGTGTGTCTCCTTTGCATATTACATAATTTGAATGCCTATTATTTCTGCACCTATTGTGCTAGTGACTCTAACGGGCTGTGTGCAGATTATATTGGTAAAAATAAGGAGAACTGCTCAAGAGAAACTCCAAGAACTTAAATCCATAGGTATTTTATTAGAACTCACCCTTCTAGTTTATCACCAGATCATTCTATTTCTATAGAAAATGCATATGTGGAAAATATAGATGTTATTACTATAGAAAATAATCTTGAAACTCCCCTTTCTACTATTGGTAAATTTAATTTTACACCGCATGTTGGTATTTCTACAAAACCAATTAAAAATCCTCTAGTAGTCAATATGGCCAATCTTCCTCCTAATGCAAACAATTAGAATAACCTAAATATCCAATTATGGAGAACCAATAGATACATACCTTTTCAATTACCTGTTGTTTTGCATGACCTCCCTAGTAAAGCACATAAGTATCTATCCAAATTTCAAAGGAACAATTTAGTAACAGGGGAAAACCATATCAAGAGTTTTTTTATGCTATGGATAGCCTGTAAGTCAAATATGAGGATGTATTTTTAAGATTATTTCTTCAAACCTTAGAAAAATATGCTAGAGAGTGGTTCAATAGTCTTCTTGACAAAGACATTGAAAATTTTTCTACAATGGAAACCATTTTTCTAAGAAAGTTTGGAGAAAGGAAAATTAACAGTCCTTGTTGATAGAGTTAGTCACAATAAAAAATAAATAAAATGAATTAGTTAATGATTTTAACATGAGGTTTATTAATATTAGGAATAAAATTCCTACTAGGTTAAGACCTAATGATCATCAATCCATTTGCTTCTATAAGAATGCTTTCACCGCATAATTCAATTATGAACTAAGGAAAGAGAAAATGAACACTATTGATGAATGCATGAATAAGGTTGTTCACATAGAGAGAAATATGATTGACAGTGGAAATATTAAACCATATTCTCTGGAGTCTAATATTTTTGAGAAAACAGAAACAAATTCAGTTGACAGGGCAACTAGCCAATTAAATGCAATGATAGAAATGTTCAATACAATAAATAATAGATTGGCTAGAATAGAAAAAGAAAAATTTCCTGTGTCTTCCCAAATTCAAGAAGAGAACAAACCTACATTTAGAAAGAATTTTAATAGAAATTGGAACAATAATGGGACTCAAAATAAAAATGTTGCTAATGGTTGGAAAGGAAAGGTATTTTAGAAATATTTAGATGATGTCCCCAACCCCATTCCATCTATCAATGTAGCTACAATATTTTTCTTCTATTTATCTATATGTGATGCACCTCATAATCCTTCTAATTATGGCATCTACTCATCTTTGCATCCCAACATTAACCTTAATGAACAGTATGATGAAGAAATATAAATAAATTTATGTTGGATTCAAAAAGATAAGGATAAAAAAGCTGAGTCTGAAGAAAATATTGATGTCTGTCTTATTAGTCATGAAGAGAGAACTTTATTTTTTGAAGAAGAAAATTATCATAAAACTTTTGATATCAAATTTGATAAAATCAAACAAGACCAATTTATAGAAGCAAATTTTTTTGAAAGTATTCATGCCATCAACTTTAAGAATACAACAGATGAGACTGACAATTTTGATATAGATGAGATGCAAGAACAACATTCAGAAGTAGAGGCACTATCCAACAAAATAGTAGATAATGAAGAAGAAAAATTTGATGAAGGGTCAATAACTGATAATGATGAGTCAAAATATAAGGTTATTTTTGAGAAGTTTGATGTAGAGGAAGGCCATAAACAACTAATAGAATTGACTGATCATGAGCCCAAAAATATAATTAATTTTGAAGAAAATGTTGACTAGGAGATTATAGTACAAGAAGAAATAATAACTCCTAAATGTATAGGTGATGTCTTTAAAACCTTTAAGCTTATTGACCAGTTAGAAATTTGCCAACCAGATCTCTAAGTCTAAAAGTTGTGAATATACAACTCCATCTACAATAATACCCTTCTATGTTTCTCTGAGATATATATCAGATTTAGGGGATGAATATATCATTCACAATTGCATGCTTGACAGTGGAGCCTCACATAACATTATGACTAAGCAAGTAGTTGATTTTTTGGGTCTCACTTGTACAAATAATTATCCTCCCATTTTTGTGATGGATAATAGACAAGTTTCATGTGTTGGCATCATAGAAGAACTACCTGTCTTTGTAGACCAATGTCCCAAGAAATAAATAGTTATGGATGTTGCAATAGTAGATGTGGATTCTATATTTTCCATTATGTTATCTAGGTAGTGGGCTAAGAAATTAGGAGGTACAATTCAACCAGATTGGTCATTTGCTACTATTCCTGTGCACGACATAGAAAAGGCCATTTTAAAAGGAGAACCCTTCAATAAAAATTTAGTTGAATTAAAGCAGCCATATGATAGCATGGATAGGGTTGTAAAATCTACAAAATAGAGAATATTAGAAGCATATTCTATTTGGAAGACACCTTATTTTGAAATATTTGATACCAAGAATATAGATGAGGCAGATAAATGGGCTATAATTTCTTATTCAGCAAAATCACAGGCAAAAACAAGAGTCAAAATGAATTGGACTAACTTAGCAGATAATCATCTTAAGATACTATATGAATATGATTCTTCTTGTGCTACTAAATATGAGGCTCTATTTTTAGGACTCAAGAGAACAAGAAGTTTAGGTTTCAAAAACTTAGCAATCAATGAACATGAAAAACATGTATTGCAGCAGGTCAAGCATCCTAGATCAAAAGAATATAAGCAGGCTATACTAGATAAAATTGACAAATTCATAGTAGCTATTGATCTAGAAAATGATACTTGGTTTTTAAATGACTTCCCAATCATATCTTCTAACAAGGCCTTAGTCCCAAATAATGTCATATTTTTATTTATTTTCAAAATGAAGTCTCCAATGTTTAATATGATGAAAAATGAAGGTATCATTGGGAAATTTATAGAGATGGGAAGTCAGACCAAAGGGATATTAGAATAGAAAAAGAAGCAGGGATAGAGAAGATGCATAAGGCTTTATCAGAAGAATAAAAATGATAAAATGTTTTTGCCTAGAGTCATCCGAAATCAAGAACATATCCCAAGGCTTTCAGACAAAAATAAAGGAAGTTCAAACTTACTTTGCATCTAGAGGATGAAAATTTGTTTGATAGAAAAAAAAGACGAAATATTATAACAATAAAAAAAAAAGAATAAATGAAAATATAAAAAATGAATAAAAAGACATAACAACAAAAATGTAAGACTCTGGTATTGACAACTGAGTAAACATAGTCAAAATATATGAGTCTTTGAGTCATGAACAAAACATGAATTGATACTTATAAAAGGCTCAATACAAAGTTCATTGTAAAAAAAAAACATTAACTCCAATCTTACTCCCACATGGACTATTATCGTCTAGAGTAATTCATAGAAAAAGATTCCAGGAAGTAATAACCATATGGAAGTAATAAAAATGCCATCACCCCTGAAACATCCCAGCTAAGATGTTTTTTTCTTTGTGATGAACAGTTATATTCTTTTTCTCGTCATTGTAAGATATTTTTCTTACATTGTAATTTTTTTTGTTAATGTTTTTTATCTCTTTTGTTTTGTTTTGTTCTTAATCATTTGAAAAAGAAGAATTTATATTAAGGATAGATGATGTTGAGTAATAATAGGTCATAATATTTAGCAATTATCCCATAGTTTTGGAGTTAAAACATGTGAGGTTTTAAATACTACAACATTATGCCAAAGCTTCACATCTATCACAATTTTTAAAGTTATTTTAGGGTCATTGGAATAGAGTCACCCTTGGTAATATGTATGGGCCAAAAACATTTACACTCTTCTCTTTAGCCTTTCATATTCCTAACCTAGAAGCACAATCAAAACTTTGCAATTCATCAAAATTCTCCTTAATCAATAAGAAAAATATTAATAATGTAAAATGTATAAGTGCTTGGGCTATCTGGATAACCTCTATCGAGGCTATAGAATCCTAACTAGCAGTAGAGCAAGTCCAAAAGGAATTAAGGTCATCTCCATAGAAGCTATAAATTCTTGATTGGCAGTGGAACAATGCAAAGGCAAATATCATTTAGAGTGTAATATTTAATAAGACAAACTTCTGCTGAGGTGATAAAGTTTTGACTGATCAAGGAATAAAAATGAATACACAAACACATACTTTAAGCCAAGGCATGATGAAACAATAACCTCTAATGAAATCTAACTTCATCTTAAGATATTTCTAGACAATCTATATTTCATAAGACAAAGTTAATTTGTTTTTAAACTAGGTTCTTTGATTTTATTGATTAGGAACAATGTTAGTCTTTTTAATGCTTTTTCAATTTTAATGTGCTCTTTTTGCAAATATGGTTTCTAATGTTTACCTCCCATTTTATTTGGAGAATGGTTCTTAATATAAGTCCTTGCAAAAATATTTTTTTGGTAACTGGAGATGTTAGGGTTCTCAAGTGCTTCAATTTTTCATCACTTGTCCTAGATAGAGTCTATGTTGGATCCACAAAATCCAACTTAAGGATGACCCCTAATTTTAAATTTTGAAAGGTCATACATAATCATAGTTCTAGGTTATTCTTTAACATTTGTCAAATAAAATTGGTCTCTAAATTTTGGTTCAAATAAGGTTAGTCCAACTATTAATTTTTTTTGTTTGTGGTTTAATATTAAATACTTTGGTATTCATTTTCAATAATTTATTCTTAAAAATTCTTTGATCAAATATCTCTAAGGTTTTAAAAGACTAATGGTTTCTCAATAAAATATTTTTTCATATCCTAAGTCTACTCATTGAATCATAATACCTTAGGCCCTCTGCACTTCTATCCATTATTTGCCTTGAAAAGCTACTCCTTAGGCTTTTCCAAAACAATTTGATCCCCCATCCCTAAGGTTTACGTATGCAACATTTCCCTAGCCCTAATGATTCCATTTTTAAGGTTCACGTCCCAAATCATATCACATATAAAAAAAGTTGAAACTTGCTCAGGCATAAATTTTTCTAAGTCTATACTCCTTACATACCCATCTTATTATTTTCCTTGGTGAAAACCTTTGAAAATATTATGCAATATTTCACCTCCCAAATATTTTGACCGAAAGTAAGATGAATGGCCCGAAACTAATTGGTAAAAATGAATAACTAGCTAAAAACCATTCGACCGATCTAAGATGTGTGACTGAAATTAATCAATCGAAAACAAATCGATGGCCCAAAAATATTCGATCGAAAGTAAGATCAATGATCTAGGAGCATTCGACCTACGAAATTTGGATGACTAAAATTTTTTGGTCGATTTGGGATGAGTGACCAAAAGGATTTCAGGTTTGTATGAATGAGCATCTTGAAATTATCGACCAAATTCAAATTTGTGGTCGAGAAAATTTCAACAAAAATAAATGGATGGCCCAAAATTATTTGGTTGAAATCGAATGGATGGTGTGAAGCAAATCGACCAACGATGACCGAACAATAGATATTGATTCAATCGAAATAGAGTCAAATATCCTAGTCAAAGGGGAGAACACGTAGGTTAAAGTCATCAAGGTAATTGAAATACTTTTTCCTAATCGTTCTATTCACGTTAAAATTTATTATCCTTTTATTATTACTAAAACCATGTTTTTATAAGTGCCTCGGCCTAAACTTGAAAGCGAAAGTTATTAAACTTTCAAAGTTAACCCCATGAGCCTAAAAATATATTTGGTCAAAATAAAGTCAAATCTGGGTCAAAGGATTCTATGAGGCCACTTTCATGCCTAACCCTTCGATCATACTCAGTTCTTCTAAAGGTTGTAGGCCTAAACTATTTTCACCTAGGTCATATATTCATGATGAAAACCCTTACTCTAAGGTTGAAATTCCCCCATCAAAGAAATCAATAAAAGTCTAATCACATTTATCCCCACCTTTATAAATTTGTCCTAGGTCCCCTTGGTGTTTTTCCTAAGTCCAAAACATATTAATCAATACCTACCCCTAAGTCTTTAAATATTTATTATTATTAAAATTTATTTAAGGTTTGCGATCCCCCTTCATTTTATGTCTAATGCACCTCTCTCGTAAAAATAAAAAACTTTTGTCAAATGGACGACACACATGGATGGAAAATAAATCTAATAATAAGCATAGATAAAAAATCATTGAGCTTTAAAGGGAAAGTTGACTTTAAATGATTGTGTATGCCTTTTAAAAATAATTCACGAACCTAGGCCATTAAAAGGAGCAATATAAAAATTAACTCAACACTAAAGCTGTATAAAATAAGTCATGAAGGGTTAAGTTAAAGTTTGGTTTTTCACTGTGGTCATGTATAATTTTAAACATTCACTAGGTCATAAATCGGGGCCACTGAAAAATGTACTAATGTCTCTAATAAAAGGGTCTATCTTTCCTAAAATTATGAAGCTTTTTTAATAATATTTTTGGTTTCCCCTTTTCTCCTTTCACTAAAAGACGTGTATGTTCCAAAGATCTTATAACATGCATGCATCATGACCTTATCCAACAGTGCGCATGAATTGTGAGCTAACCAAATGTTTTGATTTTTCCACAAGGTTTTGTATTATTTGTCTTATTTAACAGGAGATCCTAAGATATGCACCTATCGACAAATGAAGACAAAAACGTGAGTTTTCAAACAAGTTTTGAAAGAGCCACCACGGTTGATAGAATAAGCTGAGATTTCATGACACACATGCCCAAGATTACACAGATAGCTCATAACTCTTCTCTAAAGTACCAACAACCATAGTTTAAGTGAAAGCACTATCTACTGGCCAATTATAAAATATGATCAATATACCATGATCGTTAAGGTGGTTACTAAGCAACGGTGGCAAAATTTAAATGGAAAATAAAAAGAGTGCAGTAGAAAGCCTATACAAGAGAAATCATGAGTTAACAGCCAAAATAAATAAATTGCAAGCAAAAAATGAAATGCTAAAGGCAGTGCTCAATATATTTTAGGGGCAGACACCACAAGCACAAACAAGGGAGTTATTTAATAGCAATTGTTTCGTTAATAAGTACAAGGAAAAACTGGTTTTAGAACTAAAAGCTTGGACAAAAGCATTCGATAAAATACTTAAATATATTTTTTATGTCACAAATACAACTCAGAACTTGAAATAATTATTGCAAGATATTGACCAAAGGGTAATTGCTTTGAAACCCATCTACAAAAAGTACAAGGAATAATACAATTTGATAAAAAAATAAACAAGTGGCTGTCTCAAATGACAGAAATTATGATTGCCAATCATAATTTCTTAAACTGAAAATTTATCTCCATGAAAATCCATTCTAGGAGAACTCACTTTAAGATATGGAGGATTGGGCCAATGAAGTAGATGAGAAAAGGAAACAAGTAGGCATTCGAATTGAAGAGCTCTTGAAAACATAGAAAGTTGAAGATCAAATAGCCAAAAAGATACAAGATTTTAAATGTGATGAAAAATATGAGTAGAAGTTAGCCTGCCAACTTATCGACCTATCAAAAATAGTTCAACCCATAGTCAAATTCTCCAAAGAAAATGAATTCACAACCAAAGACTATGTCAATAGGTTATTAAACATGAAATATTCAATCACATTTGCAGCCTCCTTCTACGATGAAGCATGGGAACAAATTGCAAATCTACTAGGGATGAGTCAACCAAGATAAGATAAAACTAAAGAGAGAACCAATACAGAAAGAGATAAAAAACACAGGGATAAGTCAACTATGAAAGTGATATACAATTGTACCTCATTTTGAAGATTTAAGATCTGAAGGCAGTCAATTACTAATTTTCTTATAAAATAGATAAAGACAACTATTTTTGAGTTGTAATACACTCAACCAATTAAAGGTAGAGGATGATGATAAATGGAGGGCTCAAATTTAATCAATTATAATAAATTCAAGAACCAGAGGCTATAAAAGAAACTGCTATGACCAGAATATGCATCAAGCTTTTACATAGCAAATTTTTGTTGAGAGGTATACTTGAATGCCCGATTTTTTGTTGTTGTATTTTCCCTTAGTGTATTTATTTCTTATCCATCCCTTATTCTTCCTATTACTGTACAAGTTTTAGTAGATAAGTATCCAAGAAACTGAGATTATTTCCAAATATTGAGCCAAGAGTCTGGCAAATCAACTATAACTAGATTGGAATAGGAGAGTGAAAGAACCTTTTTACATCATTTGAATAAGTTTCTTTATTGTATTAATAATTATAAGAACCCAATGGTAATTCAATCCAGATCTTCATGTAATCACAATTGATATTAATACAATTCTAGATTTTGTTCTCTGTTACTGAATCAATTTTTCCTTTCCATTTCCTTCTTTTACATTGAATTGTTATAAAATATAGCTACAATAGCCCAAAGGATTAAGGCAACAATCACACATATAAGGCATAATAGAATTGTTATAGGTAAATCTTGGTCAATGAAATTATAGACACCAAAATCTAGCCACTTGTCGTCCATCCAGGTCTTCCCACCATTTTTACCCATTATTTACATATATTTATGTATATTTGTTTAATATATATTTAAATATTAATATTTTATATTATATTTTATATATATTTAATAAATGTATATATATATATATATGTGTAAATTAATCTCAGCCATCCATATTGGTCTAATCCTAGCCATTCATCCACCTTAATCCATGCCACCTACCCAGATTTAATCTCCACCCTCCATCACGTTTTAATCTTGACCGCACAAATTGTGTCGTTGAAACCCTAACGTGCCCTAGGGAAGATTATAAATAGGAGTCATTTTGATGGCTCAACCCCTAAGTTTTCCTAACACTTTTAAGCCCTAATATTCCAAACAATCTTTAAGTTCTCCCTCGTATCCTCACCTTCACTTTCGTTCACTGTTGCTTTCACATCCGTTGTCGCCCACCTCACATGAACCAAATTTGGTTTTGTTGCATTATTTGCAACCTCCCCAAGCACCCATGGGCATTTCTTGTTCTAACGAGTGCCCACGGGTGTTTCTCTGAGTACCCATGAGCATTTCCCATTCTATCGAGTGCCCATGGGCATTTCCAGTCCTAGATTTGCTATCCCACTAACCCTCAGGTGTCGCTAGGGCATCTACAACATTGATGAAGAACAAAGAATAGTAAATTGAGTCAATAAGGTAAATCTTTCATTTTGGTTATTATTTTAGTATTTCTATACTTACTTACAGTTCCTTTTATGCAACTAGGGTTTGTAGTTAATTTGATTTTATTTTTGAGGGTCTCACATAGTGGAGCCCTCATAGTTACTACTAACTCTTATCTGTTGGTTGTATGTAGGTGTGGGAAGAATCTACATTCATTGGTCAATTGCTTAAGCTAGAGTGGTCCGGTCTAGGATATCCAAGCCCACTCACCTCTGTTGGGATCGATCGAGCATGAAGACACTACCCTAATTTGTTGGCTAGGGTTTCGGAGAACCCTAGCATATTGAGATTATTGTATTGAACAATAAAGCTTTGTAAAAACCCCAATCTGGGGCATATTTGGTTGTAATATCAGAAATCCACCTAACAATAAAAATCAAATTTATTTCTATGCAATCACATGTGTTTATTTTTCTTTAATTGTTCATTTATTTAAATTTAGTTATTTAGTGTTGTTCGATTTTGCATCTACAAATGGTGATCATGGTGGGACACCCTAAGGGTTTCTCATTTTGATTTACTTTGTTGACTAATTTGCTATTTTTTGTCTTATCTTGTGAGGTTTTTAAAAATGTAGATCGAGCAATTTTCATTGGATTAGGGTTTTTGAAGATTCATAGAAAGTTGCAAAAGGTGTGCGAACACCCTACGATGCTCGAGGGACATCCAAAAATTCCTAGGGGTATTTTAGAAGCACCCAAAGGCATTTTACAGAGAGTTAAAGCAAAAACATAGGCTTCTTTGTAAGTTTACTATCAAACCCTAACTTTCTATTTTTACGTATTCTAGCATTTTACATTTTTTTTATATTTTTGGATTAAAAATAACATCACTAATAAATCTGGTAAAAAATAATCATTCTAGTTTGCATTCTAGGCATTAGATTAGTCATTGCATTCATTCACACATTTCCATTTTCCATTTAAAGTTTTTAGTTTTTTAGTGTATTGCAATTGAAAAATCCTACATTTTGGTTGCATGTGAATTATTAAATTGCATAAATTAGACTGCATTGTAGGGTTAGAAACTCCTCTTTTTGTTGATCTAAGTAGGAACATCATTAGTGTGTCAAAAGTATCCCCACATTGGGTGATTCCAAGCGGAGGAGTGGACGAACCCCCCACTATTTAGAGAGGGATTTAAGCAGTGTACTTCACATCCTTTGGAGAAATTGATACTCTTAATGTTGGCTTCTGATTTAGACTAGTGAAATCAGTTATTTCTAATATTGTATGTGCACCATAAAAAATAGAACCTTTAAAAGGAATTTTACACACACTTCACATTTCATATTAAATAGTAGTGGTTGGATTTCATCACCAACCATTGCTTGAGATCTGGTGATGGTGGCTTTCATCTCCATCCACCAATCTCTACCCCTAGACACCTTAGATTACCCCCAAGAAAACTTGTTGGATTTCATCACCAACAAGAATCTCGTTGCCCTATCCAAGCCATAGTATTCACCCATTTCTAATTCAGATTAGCACATTGAAACACATGAAATCAAAATCTAAAAAAAATGAATTCACACTAAAATGAGATAATCAATGAATGAGGTAAGACACATATGTTGAACAAACTTAGCATTGATTTGTCTTTATTTGATTTTTGTGAAGTTTCAATTCTGCATTTCATTTTACTGCACAATTTGTATTTGGTTTAGTTGCTTATGGTCTTAACAAGAAATCAACAAAAAGCATTAAATCAAAACAATTCCATGGAATATTCATCCACCTTCCCCACCACTTCTATGGTAGATTCCCCAAGTGTGACACAAACAAATTTATCTATGGGCCCATCACACACTGTACATACTATTGATGTCTTGTACAAGTATACCAATATTCCCTTCCTCAAATCGAATCATCTTCACCATCCATTGACCACAATATCACCCACATAGACATGGCCAAAGTAGAGGCTTTCTAAAAATTGGCTAATTATGTCTTAGAGCCCATCCATAATTCCCCTAGTCAAGATCCTACTTTACAGTAGGAACTTGCTCATTCCAAACCATCCAACTTCACCCAGGTGTACACCAACCCTCTCTTGGAGGCATCAATTGCACCTTCCCACCATTTCTCCATTCCCCAACCATCATGTGCTCCTAGCACTTCATACACATCCACCTATACCAACCCCTGGTATGAAGCACAAGTCAATGTTGCTTCACAAGTGCCCATTTCATCCAATCAAGTTGCAATTCCCATTGCCACTTATCCCCCAACCACATCAGTTATTCCATCTTCATCCATGCCTTCCAATGATGATATGGAAATTCATGAAGCATGGGAGCATTTGAACAAATTGCTTAAGAAGTGGCAAAACACTCAACAACAAGTTCAAGTGAACCCTAAGCCTCAACCAATTTCCACTCAGCCCACCTTCATCACCCAAATTCCATCATGGGTACCACAATATTCTATGGTTTCCATTCCCATACCTCCATCAACCTATTCCATTCCCATGAGTCAACCCATCCATAGTCCTCACACATCATCTCCTTTTCTTCATTCACAATCATTTCTTCACCAACCTCATCATCATCAAATTCACTCCATGCCCCCAATTCATCACACCTCCAACAACACACTCAATCTCATCCATTCATCAATCCATTCACCACATCTCAATACACTCAACAAGCAAACCAAGGCTTACAATCAGATTATCAACACACTAAAATTTTACAATAAATTTTAACTCGACTCACTAACATTGAGTTAAAGTTGAGTCATCATCAATTTCATCATCATCCATGTCAACAACCACAACAATTGCAACATCCAATTCCACAATCCACATCTCAGGTTACGATACCTGTACCACAATTTCAACATCCAACACAATTGGACAAATGCACCAAGCATCCTACAAAGCCCCATCGAGACTACACGATGCTTTCAGAATCTTATTCAACCATTTTTCGAAGGCTTTATGAAGCACAAGAGATTGTACTTCCAAAAATCAAATCAAGTGATCTTAACAAGCCACATGGAAAGAATTATAAGAAGCACTTGTATTATCCTTATCATCAACAAGTGGGCCATGACATCAACAACTATCATGTATTTAAAGATGTTGTCCAAGATCTTATTGATCTGAAAGTCTTTCCCACAAATGGTCCATCCAACCCATCTGATCAGGACATTGGTACCAACTCAATCATCAAGCATACTAGGGATTCTCAAGATATCACATCCTCCCAGTCACTCACATCATCAATCATCAAGCAAATTGAGGATGCTTAAGGTATCACACCTTCCTCACAAAAAAAAATCTCCAAAGGTACTTAATCCCTTTGGTCACATCTCAATTTCAAAAATATCCAAAGGTACTTAATCCCTTTGGTCACATCTCAATTTCAAAAATCTCCAAAGGTACCAAATCCCTTTGGTCACATATCAATTTCAAAAAGCTCCAAAGGTACTTAATCCCTTTGGTCACATCTCAATTTCAAAAAGCTCCAAAGGTACTTAATCCCTTTGGTCACATCTCATTTCCAAAAAGCTCCAAAGGTACTTAATCCCTTTGGTCACATCTCAATTTTCAAAAAGCTCCAAAGGTACTTAATCCCTTTGGTCACATCTCAATTTCAAAAAGCTCCAAAGGTACCAAATCCCTTTGGTCACATCTCAATTTCAAAAGGCTCCAAAGGCACTTAACACCTTTGGTCACACATCAACTCAAAGTCATTTGCATCTATACATGTTGCTTGTTGCTATCTGAGTTCACAAGATTCAAGGAGCACATAAGCTTACCAGGCTAGGGGGAGTAAAAGAACCGAGCCACTGAACATCATACACTTGAAAGCATTCCATGCTTACTGTGATTTATATATATGTATATATACATGGCTAATACACAAAAAATACATTTCATTTCACATATTTCATTTGCACACATTTCATTTAAAAAATATTGCATTTCATTTTCACACATTTCATTTAACAATAATTGCATTACATACATTCCATTTCACAAATTGCATTTCATACATTGCATTCCATCCACATTTCACATTTCATATTAGGGATCATTTATTAAGTTCAAGATATTAATTGGTCCAATAAAGTCATGTTGCCTTAATCAGGAGCACCTTCACAACATCATCCATTGCACCATTCCACCAAGTCCAATTATCATTTGCCAAATCATGTCCATAATTCCTAGGTGTTTTTGGTCACTCAACCACTCCTAGTGTTTTAAGCAAACCACCAATACATGTCAAGTTCTTTTTAGGACCATTACACATCTTCACTAAGAAAATCTTGAGTTTTGGGAATTGACTCCAAAACATTCTTGAACCAAACACAATTTCACATCTTAAAAACATCTTGTGTCAAAGAGGGATAACACCATACTTGGGTTGAACCTCAAAGTGAAAAGGGTAATCCTTGCTTGTCCCATCATGCAACATAGTCCACAAAAATAGTGGTTTTCACCACTATCACAATTCCAAAAATAAAAGAAAGAGTAGGGAAAAATCCCTAAAAAACTCTAAATATTTTACACATCACACACCACTGATCATTGGGTTGTAAGGATCATACTACATTTCCAGTCAGACGGTTAAGTAGTCATCCCCAAAACTTAAGAGATCAAATCCTTGGACTATGGAGTTAGCCTCCATCGGAGCTATAGACGCTTGAATGGCAGTGGAGTACGCTCATGCATGGTGACACATCTCTTTTAAAGAGACCTCTGACCACACATAAGGACAAGCTAGCTTCTTGGTCTCATCCATAATAGGTCACACCAAATTTACTCAAGATGAGTTAATGAACTCACTTGCACACACATTGGTTCTTGATTACCTCGAGTCATTACCATGCTCATGATTCGGTAAATGAATTCATTGCACACACATTTGGTCCTAGAGGAATTAGGCAGTATTTAGTGAGTTTGTTTGATGCCACTAGTATGTCTGAGTCTCTGCAAAACAATCAATTCTTCCATATCAACATCCATATCTTCTTCCATGTCAACATCCATGTCATTTCATGAGTCTTTCACCCCACATACCACCAAGTTTGGTGCCCCTGATTAAACAACAATGCTAAAACATGGCCAAGAAAATTCTAAACTATGAATGATCATTAGAACATTAATTCATTTGCATCCATAACACATTACCACTTGCATTAATCATCCATATACATATGCATTCACAAAAAAGCATTCACACAAAAGTAAAAGCCATGATATATATATATATATATATATATTATATGCAAAGATTGCTAGAAATTTCAAACAACATCACAACTTGGGGGTGTTCAAGGTATCACACCTTCCCCAATCAAGCAAACAAGCATACAACTTGGGGGTGCTCAAGGTATCACACCTTCCCCACCAATTCAACAAACAATTCAATCACACATCATCAACACATCAATTTCTAGGTTCAAAAGATTGTATCCTTTTGTCAAAGGTTGCACCTTTGCCTTGCATTCACATCATCCACATCAATTACTAGGTTCAAAAGATTTTATTTTTTTGTCAAAGGTTGCACCCTTTACCTTCATTCTACATTTCAAAAACCCCTTCTTATATAGGGCAAAAATAAAACACATTCACTTTTCCATTTCAAAACCCCTTCATATTTAGGGCAAAAATAGACACATTCATCACATTTCCATTTCAAAAACCCTTCATCTGTTAGGGCAAAAATAGACACAATCATATCATTTTCCCATTTAAAACCCTTCATCTATTGGGGGAAAGAACAGACACAAGTACAAGTGAACCTTGTATTTAGTGATTTATCCTATACCAATAAAAGTTATCCATGCAATCGATAGGATGGATAGATCACCATAAGGACACTTACATTATCAAAAACCTTCATCTATTAGGGAAAAACAGACACATTCATCACATTTTCCACATTTCAAAAACCCCTTCATCTATTAGGGCAAAGAACAGACACATTCATCATATTTCTCATTTCAAAAACCCTTCATCTATTAGGGCAAAGAACAGACACATTCATCACATTTTCCCATTTCAAAAACCCTTCATCTATTAGGGAAAAAATAGACATAGTCATCACATTTTCCCATTTCAAAAACCCTTCATCTATTGGGGCAAAGAACATACACAAGTACAAGTGAACCTCGTATTTAGTGGTTTATCCTAGTCACTTGGTGGTTGCAGTGACTGGTTATCCATGCAATCTGGTAGGATGGGTAGATCACCATAAGGACACTTGCATTGTCAAAAACCCTTCATCTATTGGGGCAAAGAACATACACAATCATTGCATTGCATTTTTCCATGTCAAAATCCCTTCATCTGTTGGGGCAAAGAACAAACACAATCATTATATTTTTCATAGTTATTGCATCATACACATGTCAAAAACCCCTTTCATCTATTGGGGCAAAAATAGACTCAATCACTTGAATCCATATATTAAAAAATGTAGCTTACCTCCACAAAATCACTCCACATTGCATCCATCAATACATTTCTCATCATCACATCTTCATGTCACCATCAAATCCATCAACAATTGCATTTACATTCAACATTTGCCAAGTTCACCTACAAATTCAAGTGAACCTCGTATCTAGTGGTCTATTCTATCTCCTTGGTGATTGCAATGATTGGTTATCCATGCAATTTGGTAAGATGAATAAATCACCATAAGGACACTTGGCCATCTTCATCATCCAATATCTCATTGTTCAAAAACAAAATCACTTTTGGTACTTCACCTTTTGAGTGAGACTATGCCAAGACCAATTTGCTCAAAAGTTGTCATTGATGGCCTTGTTCGTGGGGCTTGAAACACAGACAAAATCATAACTTTTCATCATCTCCTTTGCAATTACACCAGTCTTCAAGGATGCAGGCTGGGTAAAGTGATTGAGCAACCATTTAGGGATTCCATGTAGGAATTGCTGCAATCATGAGTGGCCCCGAGGATAGACTATTTTTCTTTTCTTTTTGCATTTGCATACTTGCATTTCAATGATGCCAAAAGGCACATTCTTCAACAACATCGAATCACCCCAAATTTGGGGCAACCACATTTGGTTTTGACTTTCCCACAATGGGATACATCTTACATGATCATGGCATCTACACTTGGCAAAAACCCCTTCATCTATTGGGGAAAAAATAGAATCATCATTTGCATATTCCACTAACCCCCTTTCCATCGTTGGGGTAAAAATAGTATCACATTTACATCATTCATATCATCCACAATCATGCCATACATTTCATACAATCATTTGCACTCATTTTTCAATTGGCTCATGAGATTCATCCGTAAACTCATTCGCCAATTGAGGGGGTAAGCTATGCAATCAAAATTCTTTTATCTCCAAGCTCATGTCCACATCTCAACAAAGTTGCTTCTACATCAAGCCAAAACAGGTGTCTTATATTTTTGCACTGCATTGTGTTTCACGCAACGCGGTACAAAAAGGGGCATTTGTAGACACCAAAATCTAGCCACTTGTCATCCATCCAGGTCTTCCCACTATTTTTACCCATTATTTACATATATTTATGTATATTTGTTTAATATATATTTAAATATTAATATTTTATATTATATTTATATAAATGTATATATATATATGTGTGTAAATTAATCTCAGCCATCCATCTTGGTCTAATCCTAGCCATTCATCCACCTTAATCCATGCCACCTACCTAGATTTAATCTCCACCCTCCATCACGTTTTAATCTTGACCGCACAAATTGTGTCATTGAAACCCTAACGTGCCCTAGGAGAGATTATAAATAGGAGCCATTTTGATGGCTCAACCCCTAAGTTTTCCCAACACTTTTTGAGCCCTAAGATTCCTAACAACCTTTGGGTTCTCCCTCACATACTCACCTTCACTTTCGATCATTGTTGCTTCTGAATCCATCATTGCCCACCTCGTGCGAATAATATTTGGATTAGTTGCATTCCCTGCAACCTCCCCAAGTTCCCACGGGTATTTTCCATTTTGCAGAGTATTCACAGGCATTTCCCTAAGTTCCCATAGGCATTTCCCATTCTTCTGAGTGCCCACACATGTTTCCAGTACTAGATATACTATCCTACTAATCCTCGGGTGTCGTTAGGGCATCTGTGCACCAAATACTGCAACAACGATGAAAAATAGAGAATAGTGAATTGAATCAACAAGGTAAATCTTTCATTTTGGTTATTATTTCAGTATTTCTAAATAACAACACTAAACTAAATTAATGATAAAAGAAACATGGTGAAGTAGTACTCTAAAAATGTAAACTAGTTTCTGATTCACCAGATCACAGATGTGCAAGTGAAGAGCATACTCCTAGTGATGCAAGCTTTCTGATTCACCAGATCACATTACGTGCAAGTGAAGAGCATAATACCAACAACAAAAATGTGTTAGAAATTAAAAGGAAAAAACTGAGGGATTATAAACTTAAAGAAAGAGACGAGTTAAAAAAGGAACAAAAAACATTTGATCGAATTTTTACTCCATCAAAAAGAAGTGATACATCTAAAAAACTCCGAACGTATTTCAACTTATTGAAATAATAACCAAAATGAAATGTTTACCTTGTTGACTCCATTCGATGATCTTTGTTCTTCATCATTATTGCAAGATTTGGTGGGCAGATGCGCTAGCGACACCCGAGAGTTAGTGGGATAGTAGGTCTAGGATTGGAAACACCGATGGGCACTCAACAGAATGAGAAATGCCTATGGTCACTTAGGAAAATTCTTGTGGGCACTCGGTATAATGGTAAACGCCTATGGGCTCTCAGGAAGGTTGCAGGAAATGCAGCAGAACTAGATCTGATTCACGAGAGGTGTGCGATGACGGATGCGGAAGTTATGGTGAACGAAAGTGAAGGCGAGGATGCGAGGGAGAACCCAAAGATTGTTAGGAATCTTAGGGCTCAAAAAGTGTTAGAAAAACTTAGAGGTTGAGCCATCAAAATGGCTCCTATTTATAATATCTCCTAGGGCATGTTAGGGTTTCAATGATAGAATTTATGCGATCAAGATTAAAATGTGATGGAGGGTGGAGATTAAATTTGGGTAGGTGGCATGGATTAAGGTGGATGAATGGCTAAGATTAGATCAAGATGGATGGTTGAGATTAATTTACACACACACATATATATATATATACACATTTATTAAATATATATAAAATATAATATAAAATATTAATATTTAAATATATATTAAACAAATATACATAAATATATGTAAATAATAGGTAAAAATAGCAAGAAGACATGGATGGATGACAAGTGGATAGATTTTGGTATCTACAGATACCCTTTTTGTATTGCATTGCATGAAACACAATGTAGTGCAAAAACACAAGACACCTATTTTGGCTTGATGTAGAAGGAGCTTTGTTGAGATGTGGACATGAGCTTAGAGACAAGAATTTTTATTGTATAGTTTACCCCCTCAATTGGAAAATGAGTTTGTGGATGAATATCACAAGCCAATTAAAAAATGAGTGCAAATTATTGTATGAAATGTGTAGCGTGATTGTGGACGATATGATTTTTGAAGATAAAAATGAAACACCAAATATATAACAGAAAATTAATAAGCAATGATACAAGAGATTGCACAAAGAATGGATTTTATATTATTATCACTGGGTGGATCTTAGTACAATCAAATGTACCCCAATTGGGATTTACACTATTTATTCAATTGATACAAATAAATAAAATATGTTAGGGTTCTCCTAAATCCTAGCCAACAATGCTTTGTGGTGTCTTCAACACTCGTTCTTGCTCCCAACATAGGTGAGTGGGATTTAGATATTCATTGGTCAGACCACTCTAGCTTATACAACTACTTAATGCCTGTGTATCTCCAGATCTACACACAAAAGATAATAACAGAGGGTTAGTAATAACTGTGAGGGCTCCACTATGTGAGACCCTTAGAAATTAATAAAACCCTAGCTATCAAAGAATGAAACTACATGCAAATATGAAGATACTAAAATTAATAAAATAACAAAATATTTATCTTATTAACTTGTCATTTTTTGATTTGTCGTTGGTCGTCGTTGCAGGAAACAAGTGTACAAAAACCCTAGCGACACCCGAGGGTTCATTGGTCAGCAAAAATGGGATCTGAGACACCCGTGGGTGATCGATAGCAGCAGGAAGCACCCAAGGGTGCTCGATGATGAAGGAAAGGTACCCACAGGTGCTCGACGATGGAGGGAAGTTACCAGAGGTGCTCGATGGTGAAAATGAATGCCTGAAGGTGTTCGAGGACTGAGATAAAAGTCTATAAAAGTAAATCTGGCTAGGCAAAGTGGATGGTGATGAATGCAAAGGTTATGGTGAGCAAGGGTGGATGGCAAGAATGCTTGGATACTCCAAGAGGATTCAGGAAATCAGGAACTCAAAGAAATTACTCAGGGTTGAAAACTTCTTAGAAAACTTCCAGGGAAAACTTAGGGGTTGAGCCAGAAAAATATCTCCTATTTATAATCTCTCCTAGGGCACATTAGGGTTTCAACGACACAATATGTGTGGTTGAGATTAAAACCTAATGGAGGGTGGAGATTAAGTTTGGGCAAGTGGTGTGGATCAAGGTGGATGAACGATTGGTATTAGGCTAAGATGGATGGCTAGGATTAATTTACACATATATATATACATTTATTATATATATAAAATATTAATATTTTAATATATTAAACAAATATACCTAAATATATGTAAATAAATGGGTAAAAATGGTGGGAAGACCTGGATGGACAACAAGTGGCTAGATTTTGGTGTCTACACATGTCGCTTTTTGTACTACATTGCATGAAACACAATGCGGTACAAAAATACAAGACACTTATTTTGGCCTGATGCGGAAGTAGTTTTATTGAGATGTGGAAATGAGCTTGAAGATAAAAGAATTTTGATTGTGTAGCTTACCCCTTAAATTTATGAATGAGTTTGCGGTTGAATATCACGAGCCAATTGAAAAATAAGTGCAAATGATTATATGACATAAATGGATTATATGAATGATGTAAGATGATTTCATTTTTGCCCCAATGGTTGAAGGGGATTTTTTGCCAAGTGTAGATGCCATGATCATGTAAGATGTATCCCGTTGTGGAAAAATCAAAACCAAATGTGGTTTCCCCAAATTTGTGGTGATTCGATGCTATTGAAGAATGTGCCTTCTAGAATCATTGATATGCAAGTATGCAAATGCAAAAAAAAAGAAAAATAGTCTATCCTCGGGGCCACTCATGATTGTAGTAATTCCTACATGAAATCCCTAAACGACAATAATTTTTGTTGAGAGGTATACTTGAATGCTCAGTTTTTTGCTATTGTATTTTCCCTTAGTGTATTTATTTCTTATCCATCCCTTATTCTTCCCATTACTGTACAATTTTTAGTAGATAAGTATCCAAGAAACTAAGATTATTTCTAGATATTGAGCTAGGAGTCCAGAAACTCAACTATTACTAGATTGGAACAGGAGAGTGAAAGAACCTTTTTACATCATTTGAACAAGTATCTTTATTGTATTAATTATTATAAGAGCCTAGTGGTAATTCAAGCTAGCTCTTCATGTAATCACAATTGATATTAATACAATTCTATATTTCTTCTCTGTTACATTCTTGTGTTTAGTCTTGTGTGTGTCTCATTTGCATATTACATAATTTTAATGTGTGAATGGACATTTTCTCTCATTGATAACCAATTATATTTATTACGATATTTTAATGAATGTAACTGAATCAATTTTGCCTTTCCATTTCCTTATTTTACATTAAATTAGTATAAAATCTTGCTACAATAGCCCGAAGGAATAAGGCACCAATCACATATATAAGGCATAATAGAATTGTTATAGGTAAATCTTGGTCAATGAAACATAATTTTTACATCTTTTTATTAATATAGAAGAGAATGAACATAAACTATTAAATATTTAAGTTCACCTCAAGGGTTTTTTTACCATACCTAGTTTGTCTAGAAATATATAATTATATTCCTTGGTTAAAGAGGCAGGTCTACTTGAGCCTGTAATTGCTACTTGGTAATTGATTTTTCTTGTAGCGTGACAAATGTTAGAAAAATATCCAACAAGGTCTTTGGGGCTTTTGAATTGATTGGACCAAAGGGATTAGGTTCCTTTGGAGCATTTTAATTTGATTTGACCAAAGGGGTTAAGGGCCTTTGGGGTCTTTGAACTAATGTAGTAACAAGTGTCATTATGGTAATCTACTCATCCTATCGGATTGCATAGATAACTAGTCATTACAATCACCAAGTGACTAGAGTAAATCACTAGATACGAGGTTCACTCGAGGATCTATGCTAGTGAATTGAATTGATGAATGCCATAAAATAAATGGAATGTATATCAAATCTAGGAATGTGAAGCAAAGGGTGTAACCTTTGACAAAATAACACAACCTTTTGAACCTGGCAATTGATTTGTTGATTGATTGAATGCGAGGTAAAAGGTGCAACCTTTGATAAAAGGATGCAACCTTTTGAACCTGGTAGTTGATTTGTTGATTGATGATTATGTGATTGATTGATGATTGAATTGAATTATATTTTTGGTGGGGAAGGTGTGCTATCTTGTTATCCCAAGTTATTGTCTGATTTGATGTGATTTATGGGGAAGGTGTGATACCTTGAACACCCCCAAGTTTTCTATGCATTCACTTGATTGATGGATCTATTGATGTGATTTGATTGAATTAATTGGTGGGGAAGGTGCGATACCTTGAACAAACCTAAGATTATTGAAAATTTATTGATGGGGTGGGTGTGATAACTTGAGTGTCCCACCCTCAAATTGATTGATTATTTTATTGTGGAAGGTGTGATACCTTGAATATCCCCAAGTTGATTGTTTGTTGGATTGATTGTTGATTTTTTTGCATGTTAGATTGATTGATTTATTTGAATTTATTTATTGGTGGGGAAGGTGTGATACCTTGAGTACCCCCCAAGTTGTTTTATGGTTATTTGAGGTGATCGACAGGGAAGGTGTGAGAGCTTGAACCCTCCACCAGTTGGTTGATTGCTTGATGTGTCTTGTATATGCTTATGATGTTAGGGAATAATGTGTGAAATGATTGAATGTGATTTATGTTTGATTATCATTCAAAAAAATGCTTATACATGTATCATTATTCATGAATTTAATCAATTAATAAAGGGTGTCAACCCATAGGTATTGACATAAATGTGAAATGCATGTGGTGGCATAGTTTTGCAATGAATGTGTTGTTGTGGATACTAAGATGACATGACTTGTACTATTGCTTATCCTAGGGAAGAAGAATCTGAAAGTACTTTCATGATGCTCAAACACCCTAGTGACATCAATAAAACTCATCTATTGATCAAGTAGGCACTTGAAGATACTAAGACCAACCAAGTTATTCAAGTTTCACAAAGATCAACTGTGTGTGCAGTGAATATTAATTTTTGATTTTGAGCAAGGTTGGACTCATCATGTTTGACTCAAGCCATTATAAGCTAGCTCATATGTAAGTTGAAATTGGTATGTACAAAATAAGGTCACTAATGTGACATACCTGTCACCCTGCATAAGGCTACTCCACTGCCAGGCCAACATATATAGCCCATTACTGGTGATGGAGATCACCCCATGGTTGTCAAAAATTGAGAATTCCAGGGATTCAAGCTCTTTTTCTTATTTTTCTTTTGGGATTTTTGCTTTGTAGACTTTTGGGGATACTTGCTAGTTTTGTGGAAGAGCAAGGCATTTTTTTTGGGATACTTGCTCGTTTTGTGGAGGAGCAAGGGATTTTATTGCTTGTTAGGATGCTTTGTGGGATACTTGCTCATTTTGTGGAGGAGCAAGGGATTTTTTTGGGGGGGAAGTTAGGGATGAACTTGTCCTTTTTTCAATTCTTAGCTTTATAGACATGCACATGATGGGATGAGCAGGGAAATCATTCGCTTTATGGTGATAGCAACTCATGATTTTGTCTTTCCTAAAAACCAAAATTTTACTTAATGTGTGATACATGTGTGTGGTCTTAGATAAAACTTAAGATCACCAGGAAGACCTGTAGCACTCAAGGACTATTGATGTTCAATGTAGGTTGAATGAGACATTAAGTATGTTTAAACAACTGAAAGTACCTAAATATTTGTCAAACCATAGACTTTTAAAAAGAAAAAATGTTATCTGTGTATTATGAATGGGCTCTAGGATTATGGATGGTGAATGTTGTAGAATTTGTTAGCTTTTGATGTAGTAGTATGGAAGATAGCAAAATACAAGATGTAGAATAATATGAAATAAAGTAAATATTTGAGATGACTAAAAATATACTATAAATAGAAATGATGGATATGTTTACAAAAGTAGTTGAGGAGAAAATAAACACTCCATGAATATAGCTACAAATCAAGAATGGGCATTGATCATATTACACCCGATCACTACATCACACTGCTACATCATGCCACTCTGGTCTATACCACACAATGATTATGGATGATGAATATAGCTTGTCATATTCCTATCTAAAATCTACCTAAATGTGCAAGGGACAACTTGCACATGTATAAGTTGCATATTGACACTTGTGCATTTATTAAATTGCATGTAGTAACAAGATAACTTCCCCCTAAAGTAATTTAATGTCCTAATTATGTCACAAGAAATGTACATTTACACATATCCAAATGATGTAATATCCTATTTATAAAACCCCCCTGTATTATAGTATTTGGATATTGAAGACTTTAGTCTTCAATATGGATCTTCTTCCATCAGATAATGGAATTTGTATTCTCCTTAATTGCTTACTGTGATCAGGTTCATAAGATAATGTGTCTCCATATGATGCAAAGTAAGATGTAGCTAAAGGTTCTTCTAGATGTTTTATATGTTCAGCTGGTCCAGTCTTCATGATGCCAGGTTTCTTTCTAGCATGTTTTTCTTCCTTTTACTTCTTATTCTCTTGAGATTCTACATTGGTGTTGGATGACAAGATAGTTTATCATCACAATAATATTGTTATTTATCTTTCTCTTGTGTCGAGTAAGTACAAACACAATTAGTGATAGATACACCATCAAACATTCTTCTGGCAAAAATATAACCAATATTTGTGAATTCCACCATGTTGTGAAGAGAATATCATGAAGATAACCAATCAATGTTGTAAAGTTACCTTCTTTATCTTCTTTAAGAAACAAGAAAAATTTCTCTTTGTCACTAATGTATAGATACTTATATCCTTCTAGAGTATCTATTAAGTTTTGGGAGTAGTACTCTACTTCATGCAGTAATTCTTCATTATTGAAGGTATTTCTCAAGATACCATCCATGATAGATCCTCCTAGATTTTGCAAGAATATTTGAAGTTTATCTTGTGACTCCCTGTATGATACCTGACAAAGAAATATAAGCTTGATTTGATAAAACCTATAATAATAATCCTTGTTTTGTAGACTACCTTATGTCTCCCAAATAAAGTGAGTATATGCTCCTAAGGATTTTTAGGTTATGAGGAAAGCTTATATTTTGCAACTTGATAATATATGATGCATGCTTGATATTACCAATTTTGTAGAATGCCTTATGAATCCCTAGTATGCTATGGATAAGATATAGTGCTTTTTGTAGAATTATAGTTCAATATTTATTGATTTTGTAAGGTTTTATAGAATACAAAAATTAATTCCTATTATCCCTTATTACTTCTATTGAACTAAGAATTGTTCCCAAATTTTAAAGAGGTTATAATGTTGGATCTTTTATCTCCTTTTGAAAGGAATGATACAATAATATTATGAATATCCAAATTATGAGAAAACTCTCTTTATAAATAACCCTTTGGTAATTAGGTTATGTGCATCTAATTTTCCAATTAAATGATTTGATGTAGTAGCTCTTATGACTCCCTAATATTTGGATAAATTAGATCACAATTAATATTTGCAAATATATAATATTTATCCAAGAGAAAACCTTATTAATCCTAGGTTTTATATTGTAAATATTTGACTTGATTTGTAAAATACTTCCCTTTATATATGGATTCCAATGTAAATAAATTCCTTTGATTTAACCCTTATAACTCCAAGGAAATAAAGCTCATATTAATGGGAATTATTTTACCTTTCTTCATGCACTGTTCAATGCTAATTTTTGAGAAGTTTGGACTATTGAAATACATAGATGTTGTGGATGCTTTGGACGTATCCTCCAATGGAATTTCTGTTGTGTTTAATGTGCTCCACAAACTAGCATCTTCAAGTCTCTTCCCTTGACTTTGGTTGCCTTGGCATTAAAGGATCAAACACCTTCTTGACTACTGCAACAAACCCTTTGTCGATTAGATAGTGTGAAAGTAGTCTCGATGTCGAAGAATGTTGCTTGAATTTAGTCGTTGACATCCTTTAATGGGCATGATCCTTATCTTATGCACCAAGTGGCACAACAATTACCTTTGAGCGCTTTATGGGAGTTTTATGCCAACAAACGCTTCATTTCCTTATTGTAATGTAAGAGTGTTAAGTTCTTTAGTGAAATAATCGACTTCTTGACAAGTGTATCGAATGCACCAAATGCTCCAGGATGTATACATAAATCTCCTTTGAATATGAGCACTCTCTTGAATCGAACGTTAGGGTTTCCCTTGGGTGACAAGTGTCACTTTCTTCTCTGCATGGTCGTAGACCCTATTTCTAGTTTGAATGGATCCTTTGAACCCTTTCTAGTCTTGCAATCCTCCTCCTTTGCCTTCGTTCATCTGCATAGTCTTTAGCCGGGATATGGAGCAGGAGTATGGAGGCCTTTGAGCACCACTTTCAATGAATGTATGTGGAGTAAGTAGTACTCCAAATGGTGCTTCAATATTCTTGCTTTGTACTTGATTTTTTCCCTCCTTATGTAGACTCTCTTGCTCTTCTAATAAGGTTGTGCTTCCATGTATTTTTTACATGTATTTTGCAGGTTCGGTGCTCTTGAATGTGATGAGTATGAGCCCTCCAAATGGCTCTCGAACTAAGCATGAATGGTTGCTTATGTATGACTGATTTTGGCTGGTTTTTCCAGAAAGAGTAGTTCCTTTTAGGCACCTTTGAATCTACCTATTTTTCCTATATAACCATATTATATCAAGTGCAATATCATGTACTATAGTTTTAATACAAGATGACCTTGTTGCACTTTCTTTTGCACTCCTCTTTGTTGTTCATAATTTTTGGTTTTTTTAGGCAGAATATTGAGTGCAATACAGGGTTTTGAGGTTTTCTTTGGATTAGACACCTTCCCCTATTAGCTTGGATATTTTATAAGAGAAACCAAGCTTGTAACCATATGATAGAAGCTTATTTTTTTGCACTTTTTCTTGTGCTTTGAACTTGAGACTCACCAAGTCTCGTTCGAGGCTTCTTTTGATGCTCTTATGATGGTTACATTCTTCTCCAATGCTTGGAGGATTGAGCAGATTTTATGGCTTCCTTTGGCCACCTCAAAGTTGCAGATCACAGTGCATTAATAGTGTCTATAGACACTTTGACAAAAACTTATTTTTGTGCCCTTCTAATGAAACACAAATAATAATATTTGAGAGCAATATAATAGTGCAAAATGAATCTAATAATACTGCACTAACCATTTCACCTTATCACTCCAATCAACTCTAAAAAAGTAATGCACTTAAAGAATTTACTGTAACTAATCAAGAATAATCTGAAATGAATCTTCAAGACTTATTCTGAAATTTCTTTATAAGCAAGGTAATAGGAGTTAGTCTTTATTTTATTTTCAAAGTACATGATAGATAGTTTAAGATTTTGAAATCTAATCAACTCCTAAAGTACAAATGAACCTTAAAGAATCCTTTCATTTTGCACATTTGAAGACTCTTAATTTAGCTCTCCTTTTTGCAAATTTTCTCCAATAAGGGCACTTAAACAAATCTAAAAAGTAATTTACTTAATGAATTTTCTTGCACCAATAGTTGCTTACCTTTTTTTCTGAAAGCCCTTTTCACCACTTCTGTAGAGGATGTAGATATTGATTTTTAAGATCATCAAGTTGTTATCTTGAGTAAGATTTTGTAGCTCTCTATAGGGTAACCTTGAACAACTTCATCTTCACCAAAAGATGGTCTCCAACTCTCTTTCACGAGCCTAGTTTTTGGTGGCTTTTTCTCCTCTTGTAGTCTCCTCCTTTTTGCTGTATATTAGATGAGATATTCGATTCTGAAGTGGTGCCTTCTTGCTATGAGAGGCAGTCTCCAAATCTCCTAGTTTTGGTAGGCTTCTCCTATTTGAATCTTCCTTCAATATTCTTGTCCAATTTTGACTTCAAACATGTTATTCTTCTCAATATTCTGAATGTATTGAGTTCTTCTGAGATTTGGCACTCCTTGCCAAATTCTTCTTCTTGGGCTTGTTGTCGGATGGCAATAATTGTCCCAAATATTTCACTATCTCCAACAGTGAATTTCTCCAATGAGTTCTCCTTGGAACTCCTTTGATGATTTCTTCAACAAGGCTCTCCAAGCCTTTTATTGGATGCTCGTAGAGGCCTCTCCAAGGCCTTGCAGCTCCTTCTAGTATTCTTTGAGATCTTGTATTCAACCTTCTACTCCTAGAAGTATTGGTGGTGAGATCTTCTCCTAGATCTCTGATTTTGTTGCCTCTGTATTCGAGCAGGACTCTCCTAGTACTTCTTCATTAGTGTGATATTCTCTTGATCTCTTTTGCTTTAGGTGTTGGATTGATTATGAAGAAGTTACTCTTCCTAAAATTCTTGTAGGAAGCTTTCCCAACTCACTAAATATACCTATTCCTACAACAAAATATTAGTAATAAAGTATGCTTCTAAATCAGATACTCCCTCCTAGAGTTTTCTTCAGGATCAAGGCTTCTGTGGCCTTTTCTTCAAGGCTTTTGTGGTCTTCTCTTCAGTTCCAAGGCTTTTGTGGCATTTTATTCAAGGCTTCTATGGCCTTCTCTTTAGGGATTTTATGGCCTTTTCCTCTAGATCAAGTCTTTTGTGGTCTTTTCTTATGGAGCAAGGCTTCTGTGGATTTTTCTTTTGGATCAAGGCTTCTATGGCCTTTCCTTCTTGTGAAGTTTCCAATATATCAATGGAGATATCCTATCTCCAAAATTCACTGTAATTCTACTCCAAAAGTCTCTTCTATAGTGATCTTCTCTTGCAACAACTAATATCTACACTATGAAGGCACTCTAACCTTTAGGTAACAAAGTTGAAATCTCCTAGATTTCTATTGTAGGAGGTGTCCCAATCATCTGAGTATTAATTCCCTAAAATAAAATAACCTTTAGGTTAGTTTATCTAGATCTCCTCAATGGGCTTCACTGGTTGATTCATCAACCTAGTGGATCAAGTGTTGAGTCCTAGTCTTCACAAGTTTTCCCTTGAAAATCTATGGAAAGACTCTAACCATATGCAATCTTAGTATTCCAGAATATGATATTTTATTTAGTCCTTACTTGTGGCTCTTCTTAATTCTACCACCAAGACTCTACTGAGTATTTTTGATAGTGACTAGTCCAATGGCACATCAGGTTCTCAAAAAACTTAGAGTCAATAATAATGGTGGTTTTTCTATTGACCTACCATGGCTCTGATACCACTATTAGCTTTTGATGTAGCAGTAATTGGAGATATAAAAACACAGGATGCATAATAATATGAAATAAAGTAAATATACAAAGATGATTGAAAATATACTATAAATAGAAATTATGGAGATGTTTACAAAAGTAGTTGTGGAGGAAATGAAAACTTCATGAATATAGCTACAACTCAAGAATGGGCATTGAGCATATTACACCCCATCACTACATCACACTAGTACATCATGCCACTCTGGTATGTACCACACAATGACTATGGATAATGACTATAACTTGTGATCTTCATATCTAACATTTATACCTGTAGATGCAAAATCAAAACACCAAAATATAACAAGATAAATTGAAACCAAGAGACAATATTGCACAAAAGAGAATTTTATTGATATGGGGGGAGTCTCAAATCTCCAATGTTAAAATAAGGAATTTGATTTCTTTTTTATACAAAGTATTACAATACTAGGGTTCTTCGAAACCCTAGTGAATAGTGTTTGTGGTGTCTTCAAACTCACTTTTGATCCCAATAGAGATGAGTGGGCTTTGTGCTATCCAATACTGGGCCACTCTAGCTTAAGTAGCTACACAATGTAGGTGTAGTATCTCCAGATCTTCACACAAAAGACAATAGATAAGTTAGTAGTAACTGTGAGGGCTCCATAGTGTTATATCCTTAGAAATTAATACAAACCCTAGCTATGCAATATAAAGAAAGTGAACAAAATAAAAAAAACATGAAATGAAATAAATTAATGCTGGATTTACCTTGTCTACTTGCTATTATTTTATCTATGGTAGTTGTTATAGGAAAGTGGTGTGACGATGCCCTAGCGACATCTGAGGGTTAGTATGACTATAGAAATCTGGTCTAGAACACCTGTGGGTGCTCACCGGCAGTAGAAAATATCCATGGGTTCTTAGGGATGATGGGAGGCACCCGAAGGTACTCGGTGGTGGAAGGAAGCACACGAAGGTGCTCGACGGTGACAAGCAACACTTGGAGGTATTTAGGAGTGAGATAAATATCTGTAGAAGTAGATCTAGCTGAGCGAAATGAGTGGCAACGAATGTGGAGGCTATGGTGAGCGAGGGTGGATGACGATAATGCTAGGATACTCTAGGGAAAATACTCAAGAAATTATCAGGTTGCTTAGGACTTCAATTTAGAGCACTCAAGATTTAGGGTCAAATTGCTTAGGGGTTGAGTCATCAAAACAACTCCTATTTATAATCTCTCCTAAGGCACATTAGGGTTTAAATGACACAATATGTGTGGTTGAAATTAAAACATGATGGAGGGTGTAGATTAATTTTGGGTATGTGATGTGGATCAAGGCGGATGAATAGTTGGGGTTAAGTCAAATCGGATGGATAGGATTTATTTACATATATATATATATATATATATATATATATATATAGATTTGGATGGACGACAAGTGGCTACATTTTGGTTTCTACAATACCTATGGTCCTTTATATAGAAAATCAGTTCCTTGGCAAACACTTTACCTAAATGTGCAAGGGATAGCATACACATGTACAACTTGCACTTTGACACTTGTGCATTCATTACATTGCATGTAGTAACAAGTAAATTCCCTTAAATTAATCTAATGTCCTAAGTATGTACCAAGAAAGGTACATTTACATATATCCAAATAATGTAATAGCATATTTCTAACAAAATTAATGCATATGAAAGGATAATCCAATACAAATACCATAAGTAAGATGCCCTTGATTAATGTGACAAAATCAATGCTAGAAAATGGATAAAAGCATGTACCAAATAATAACCAAAGTGTTATTGGTGATGACACACTATGAAATTTTATTGCTTTAAAATTTTTAGTGGTGTGTGTATGTCCTTTATGAACTTTTGAACATTAAGAGGTGTGCGTAAAATAGTTAGTGGTTGTATGAACATCATTTTTTATGGTCATATGGTATCTATCCTATCTTATGATGACCTCTTAATGGTCGAAATACCATAAAGATAGGTGTAAGTGACGATAAGAAGTACAATGGAGTGATGCTAATGCATTGAATGATATACCTAATGCAATTAATCTACTAAATAAAGTGATGTGTAATGCATGATGAAGTGAGCAATGCTATGTTTTTGTATTTTTGTTATTTTTGATGATTTTGGAAGATAATAAATTCTCTTATTCAAACAATAATTAATTTAATTCAATGCGGATGCAATATGCAGACAACTCAACCATTCAACTTATCAACTATGCAGCAAAAAAAACCACAATAATTATAATGAAGGATGAAACAATGAACTCCAAAATCTAATGCCACTTGGGGTGGGCTTGTCCCTGCCTTGAAGGCCTTGCGAATAATGCAGATGAATGATAAAAATTAGAGATGATTAAAATCAATACATTTGGAACTATTAATAATCAAATATTTGTGTTATAATATAGTCATCGACTATATTAATAATGGAGTGTAACATGACTCCCCTCCTCGGAAAGCTTTGTCCTCAAAGTTGGAAATGATTGGAAGATACTTTCAGATTCCCAGGTTGCATCTTCTTCAGGTAAATCCTGCCACTTGATGAGAAATTCTTGGATGTGACAAAATCTGAGTCTGCGTGTTCTAGTTTGTAGCACTTCTTCTGGTTGTAGATAGATACACCCTTCTTCATCTAGCACTGGTAATTCTGATTGAGAGTGTACTTTCTGGCCAATCACCTTTTTGAGATAGGAGACATGAAATACTGGATGTATGCGAGAATATTGGGGTAACTCCAGTTGATATGCTACCTCTCCAATGCGATGCACAATTCTATAAGGACCATAGAATCATGGTGCCAACTTCTGACTGGATTTGAGCTTCAATGATAGCTACTTGTAGGGCTGAAGACGTAAGAATACCATATCACCAATATTGAATGTTCTTTTTGAACGTTGCTTGTCTTGTTGTTGCTTCATATAATTTTGTGCTTGGACCAAATTATCTTTCAAGATAGTGAGCATTGCTTGTCGCTTCTGTAACCAATCGTCGACTTGGGCCACTTTGGAAGATCCTGGTACATAATCGGCTATTGTTGGTGGCTTCGTTCCATATAATGCTTCAAAGGGAGACATCTTAGTGGAAGAATGATAAGAAGTATTGTACCACCATTCTACCAATGACAACCATTGACTCCATTGATATTGTTTATCCTAAACAAAACATCTTAGGTAGGTACCCAAACATTTGTTAACTACCTCTGTTTGACCATCTGTTTGTGGATGGTATGAAGAAGACATATTTAATTTGGTACCACTAAGTCGAAACAATTCTCTCCAAAAATTGCTAGTAAATATGGGATCACGATCACTTACAATATTTTTGGGCATTCCATGTAATTTAAAAATTGAATCCATAAATACCTTGGCCACTTTGCTTGCTGAAAATGGATGTTGTAAAGCCTAAAAATGAGCATATTTGGAAAGGCGATCAACTACCACGAAAATTATTGTTTTACCTTCCGACTTAGGAAGACCTTCAATAAAATCCATGGAAATATGTTCCCACTAGCGATCCGGAATAGGTAACGGTTGAAGCAATCCTGGTGATTTGACTGTTTCTCCCTTATTGCATTGGCACACTTCACATTCAACTACCCATTGCTTAACCTCTGCTTTTAATCCTTTCCAACAAAAGGATTGTTTAACCCGCATGTAAGTTTTCAAAAACCCTGAATGTCCTGCTGAAGGAGAAGCATGTGACTCCTCTAGAATTTGTACTTTGATTGGTGAATTGTGAGGGATGTAAATGTGATTCTTCTTACGTAATATTTGGTCATCATATGTGAAAAGAGGGTATTTAGAGGAACCCATAGATAATTCTTGAATTATTTGAGTTGTTTCACTATTGGACAACCATTCTTCCTACAACTGAGACACCCACTGCGAACATGGTCCTGAAATGGCATTAATAACTACTTCATCTTCGTATTTTCTAGATAATGCATCCGCTGCCACATTTTCTTTCCCTTTCTTATATTCAATCACAAAATCATATCCCAATAATTTAGTCAACCACTTATTTTGTTCGGGATAAGAAAACCTTTGTTCTAGAAAATGCTTGAGACTATTGTGATCGATTTTAATAATAAAATGACTATTGATTAAGTAATGCCTCCATTTTTCCACTACATGTAAAATAGCCAACATTTCTTTTTCATAGGTGGATTTACCCAAAATTTTTCCTTGAAAGTTGTTTACTTTCAAATGCCAAGGGATGACCATCCTGCATTAGTACGACACCAATACCTGTTCCTGAGGCATCGCATTCAATGACAAATGGTTTTTGAAAGTCTGGAGTGGCCAAAACTGGAGTCGTACACATTGCCTCCTTGAGAGCCTCGAAGGCTTTGGTAGCTACTTTTGACCATTGAAAAGCATCCTTTTTGGTGAGAGCCATGAGGGGACCCACAATTTTACCATAGTTACGCACAAATTTGCGGTAATAGCCCGTGAGACCCAAAAAACCATGAAGTTTCTTGATGGTTTTAGGCAAAGGCCAATCCTGTATTACCTTAATCTTATTGGGATCCACCTTAACCCCTTCCTGAGATACTATATGACCGAGGTACTCAACTTCTTGAACACCAAAGGAGCATTTAGATCATTTGACAAACAACTTTTCCTTGTGTAGGATATGGAGAACTCTATCCACATGTGCTAAGTGATCTTTCCATGATTTACTATAGATGAGTATGTCATCAAAGAAGACTAGAACAAATTTACGTAAGAATGGATGAAACACCTGGTTCATGAGACTTTGGAATGTAGATGGTGCATTAGTGAGACCAAAGGGCATGACCAAGAATTCATAATGACCTTCATGAGTTCGAAAGGTTGTTTTGGGAATATCCTCATCCCTAACTCGGATTTGGTGGAACCCTGAGCGTAAGTCCAATTTGGTGAAGAATTTGGCACCATGTAGCTCATCTAGTAAATCATCAATGACAGGAATAGGAAACTTATCTTTGATTGTGATGTTATTGAGAGGACAAAAATCTGGACACATACGCCAAGAATTGTCTTTTCGACGAGCTAAGATGACAGGTGAGGAATAAGGACTAGTACTATGACGGATGACACCATGGTCTAATAGGTCTTGGACAATCTTCTCAATTTTTGTTTTTTGGGGTTGGGGATATCGATAAGGACGACCATTGGGTGGAAGACTTCCTGGCACAAGATGGATAGCATGGTCATGAGATATTTTTGGGGGTAGGCCTTTGGGTTCTTGAAAAACTTCCTCATAATGAGCCACAATGTGTTGAAGATCTTCCTCTTTGATTTCTGACATATCTAGTTCTAATTTCTCTATGCAATTGATTCGGGCTATGAATCCCCCACCATATTTTCTTAATATCTTTTCCATGCTATGTGAACTTACAACTTTTGATGGAGGTGTGGGTAGTCCTTGAAGATGAATAGTCCTCCCATTGGCTTGCCATTCGACAAAGCGATGTTTATGGTTAAAACCCACTGTGGTTTCCAATTGTTCCATCCATGCAACGCCTAAAATAACTTCCGAATTTCCTAATTCCATAACAAAAAGAGGACCTTGCCAAGTATACGTACCCATTTGTAATGAAACTGAAGATGTCTTACCTAGACATTGAGAAATTTCCCTGCTTGCGGTTCTGACTTGAAACCGATCTTGACTAGAAGAGAAGATGTGCAACCCCAATGTCCTTGCAAGTTTTGCATCAATGAAGTTGTGAGTACTTTCAAAATCAATTAATACTGTCACCCTCTATTTTTGAATGAAACCTACCACCTTGATTGTATGGTGAGAAGATAACCCCATGAGAGCATGTACTGAAATAGTCATGGTATCCTCCTCAGCGACAACTTCGTTGTGTTCATTTTGGTCCTCAACTGGGAGATCCTCAGGTGCGTCATACTCCTCTATTTCTTCTTCTTCCTTGTCGGCATATTCAATCTAAAAATTTTGTCATGGTGTACATGCTTGGTCTTTTGGATGCTGAGTGTGACATTTGTAGCAAAATTACCGTGATGGTTGATCATTTCTATGAAAAGAGTTGTTGCGGAATGGAGGTCGCCCATATGAATCACATCGTGTGGATGGGCCTACGTGCGCCTTTGTCTCCGCCAAATCAGCAATCCTTATACACTCATCCAACTTGGATGGATTGTGTAGGTCTACTTCAACTTTAATATGTGCTTTTAATCCATTTTGAAAAGCCGCTACTACCACGTCTTGTTGTAGGTCTTGTGCATAGTGAAGCATACTGGTGAATTCTGAAATATAGTCCCCTACTGATCCTATTTGCTTAAGTGACAACAATCGTATTGTGTATGAACCTGTGGGACCTTTGTCGAATCTGTGAAGAAAGGCTTTTTTGAAAGTATCCCAATATAATGCATACTAGGGATCCTCACGTTTATACCATGTAAACCACTGATAAGCTTCAGTGTCGAATTTGGTTGCTGCAAAAGAGACTTTGTCCCCTTCCTAGAATTTGTAGAATTCTAAGATGCCTTCCATTTTTGCAATCCACCCGCGTGGATCCTGGCCTTCAAAGGTAGGCATGTCAATGCATGGATAATTGACTCCAGTTGGACCTCTTGGTTGGGAGTGAACATTATTTCTATCTTGTTCCTCATTACTTCTCTATCTCTGGTTGTTATTTTGATAAGGTCTATTAAAACCTCTTTGTTGCTCCATATTTTCTTCATTACCCCCATCCTCAATATTTTGGTGACCATTGTGATTCAGGGATTGACTATTTTGACCTCTATGGTGTGTATAGTCGTCATAGTAGACGTTCGTACTCCAGTGATTGGAACTAGAAGGATTTGGTTGGGGCGGTTTCCTAGATGCATTGAAGCTTGCAATCATCATCTGAAGATTTAATACTAACTCTCTTAACACATCATCAGTGATCAATGGACGATTACTTTCTACTTGGGTGACATTTTCTTGTGCGAAATCTAGAGAGGTATTGGATGCCATTGGGCTGACAACTGGATGACTCGGATTAAAACTACCAATTCCTGAAGGAGAAGGAGAATTTTTTGTACCTTGGCTTCGACGAGCTCTTCTTGCATTGTTGTTGGGAGTTTTTGAGCTTGATAATCATCCGTCAGATCCTTTGGTCCAACTTCTTCTCATGCACCTTCCAAAATATCCTGCTTAGGAGCCTTTGAGCTTCAATTTTCTACAAAAATTTGTTAAATTGCCCAAAAATTTGGTTTATATTCCGCCTAATTGTCACTCCAACTGTGACGCAAATTTGTATTTTGGCTCTCCTTACAACTATTGAGTAACAATTTTTTGACAACTTTTCACCAACAACTTTTTTTTTTGACAATAATTGTTAACTACTAATATGTTGACCTAAAATAACGACATACGAAGACTGACACAGAAGACCAGACACAACCGACGCAAACCAGCAACACTAATGTGGAAGACTAGACATGACATGACCAATGAACACAAAAGACTAGATACGACATGACACGACCAGTGAGACCGACGTGGACCAACGACATCGATGCGAAATACTAGACACGACACAACCAATGAATGTGGAATACTAGACACGATACAACCAGCGACACCAACATAGAAGACTAGACATGACCAGTAAACATGGAAGATTAGACACGACATGACTAGTGAGACCGACACGGACCAACAACATCGATGTGAAATACAAAACAACAAGGATACTATGCAAAAGATGACACAGACTAGATGACAAGAGCACTGATCGAGGTAGTTCGAGATATGTAAGTGGCACCGAACCAAGAAAAATAATAGCTAAGGTGACAACACATAGCTATGAAAGAGGGCCCAAGAATGACACGTGAGAGGACCGAGAAGAACCTAGGGTTAAAGCAAGGACAGACTTGGGCCACTAAGAAATGGACACACGGACACGTGAAGAAGACTATGCACACAAGAGGATGCTCTAGCCATGTGATCTAAGTCACACTTAGTTACTAGTCTATTCGGTCTTATAAACCATAATCCACCCATCACACCCCAAATGTGGGATAATAGACCACACGAGAAAAAATATATATTTTTGGTACCTTAGACAATGGCATAATTTTTTTTTTTTGCGCATGTTGATTGGTGGATCATGAAACGACTGTCACGTTGTGTTCTCCTTTGGTTTCTACCACAATTAGCTGGTGTTTCTATGAATTACACCCTAGATTCTCTAGTCGGGTACCTATGAAGTTTACCAAATACGGATGGCATGTTTTATGGACAACCTGCAACACTTCTTCATCCTCAAATCTGTTTTGTTAAGTCCCAAAAAAATTATAAGGATTACTGCATCTTTGGAAGTGGATGGAGTGTGACTATGATCGACAACGAATGGAGTGCAACGTCAACCATGAATGCCTTCAGTGAGCGGATACATCTTTCCTTGTTAGCATGCACCGTCTACTGTAATTTATCTTCGCTCTTGTCCCCCAGAACTGATACCATTTGGAAGAGAATAACTTCTCTTCTTCAAATAATAATTAATTTAATTCAATGTGGATGCAATACGTAGACAACTCAACCATTCAACTTATCAAATATGCAGCAGAAAAGACCATAATAATTATAACGAAGGATGAAACAATGAACTCTGAAATCTAACGCCACTTTGGGTGGGCTCGTCTCCACCTTGAAGGCCTTGCGAATAGCATAGATGAATGATAAAAAATAGAGATGATTAAAATCAATATATTTGGAACTATTAATAATCAAATCTTTGTGTTATAATATAGCCATCGACTATATTAATAATGGAGTGTAACAGATTTTGATTTTTTTTGGTGGTTTTGTATTTTTGTCTTTTTATGGGAAGGTGTGATACCTTAAGCATCCCCAAATTATTTTATGACTGGTAAATTTAGGGAGGGTATGATACCTTCAGAATCCCCAACTTGTTTTATTATTTGTGATGTGGCTGATAGGGAAGGTGTGATACCTTGAGCATCCCCACTCTGAGTTGCACTTGATGTGATGTGATTGATTGGATCAAGAGAAGTGATGGATGTCGATGCCCGTATTAAGGCAAGGAGGTATGGTCTATGCTGAGGTTTTGATTATGTAGTGCAAGTAAAACATTTGTGGGAATGACCCCCTTCTCAAAATATCTTGAACCATATTTTTAAATTTGAAGCAACTATTTATATCGCAACCCTTCAATCTATGGTAAACACAATAGTGGTCTTTGTTGTAAGATCTATGTTTAGGCCTATATGGGTCCTTGGATTTCATTTCTGGTAAGAAGATTGCTTGTACCTCATAGAGCCTTTGAAATATGGCTAAATAAGATCAAAGTGGCATATAATTACAAGATTGATGTCTGTTGCACTTATCTAGTTGTGGTTGATTTTGAGTTTGCAAGGGAGGTGGTTTGGCCTAGGATGTGGTTTGTTGAGGTGGATTTTGAAAATATTGGGGTTGTTGATGTAGAAGTTTATGAGGTTGATGATGACTCAAATTTAGCTCAATATTCATGATTCAATTTAGGATATGTTGTAGGTCATTGTTTTGGTGACTCAATTGTAACTCAATGTTGGCTAACCAATCCAATATAGGTTGTAGACCAGGGGCTACTAGTATTATTGAAGGAGTTTTTGGTATTGCGAAGTGAGGGGAGGTTGGCCATAGGCCTAAATATTTGGGGGTGGTTGGATGGATATTGATCGATTTTGGTAGTGAGTGGTAGGTGACTGAGGTGTATCTGGTGGGGGTTAGAGAGGCATTTGTGATATTGGAGGAACGTTAGATGGGACTTCAGGGTGTTGTAGACCCAAAAGGCTACATACTTAGCAAAATTTTGTAAAATTGGCTAAGTGTTCAGAGAAAATGCAAAAGCAATGTTAAACTCTGCTAAGGTGTAGAATCCATGGTCAGCACAGTCAAACAGTGCCAAGCGGAATTCAAAGTTGTGGAATTTAGAAGAGCGACACCAGCACAAGGTCAATTTCCATGGTAGAATATCACAAGCATGTCAATTTTGGAAAAAGGGTGACTAAGTGTCAAAAAGGTTAAAATCCATCAGAATGTGAAATTTATAGTTAGCACAATCAAACAAGGCCTAGCAAAAATTGAAGTTGCAGATTCTGGATGTCAGGAGGCAAAGCAATGTCAAAATCCACCCAAGGCCGATGTAAAATTAGAAATCCATAGTCAAATTGGTCAAACCTGACCTAGTGAAAAATCAAGTAGCAGATTTCGAAGAAGAGCACAGTTCACTGCCAAATGATCATTCCATGATCAATATGGTCAAACTTGACCCGATAGAAAATAAAGTAGCAGATTTTGCAAAAACTCATCAAGCACCACAAGAACCCCATTTCCATAATCAAACTAGTCAAACCTAACCCAATAGAATTCAGAGTAGCAGATTCCAAAGAGGAAGAGAATGCAACAAAACCTAAGGAGTGAAGTGGAAAGAACCAGAGAAGATCAAACATCATCGAAATCAAGACTCACCTACATTTTTAGTTGTAGATCGATGGTGGAAAGTCTTCTCAAGAACGAAGGATGATCCAGATTGACCTGTAACCATTCCAGCTACTGAATTTAGTTGAGAGCCGAACAACTTGTAGAGCTCAAAATTGCAGCATTCATGGAGTACAACTCCATATTTTTTCTTGAAAATCAATGAGAGGCTGCCACCTCAGCATTCTGCTGATCTGGTAAGAAATTCCTTGTAATGTTTCTAGTTTTTATTATCATTGTAAAATCTATATAAAGAGGTTGAACCCTCATGTTTAAGGGTCGGCTCTAGAGTGTTTGCTTGATATATTACTGTAATTTCTGAGAAATCAATAGAAGGAGCATTACTTGGATGTTTACCTCTAGATTTTTGTCTTCATCAATTGTGAGTTTATTCTATGAATGCATTTATGCTACTGTTGTTATGATTAGTCAATTCTACTGATATTGGATTGCTAATTTGGAGCAACTTGGAATGGTTCATGCCTAAACAAATGTTGCAGAAGACTTCTATTTCTGTTAGTCTAAGTGTTGATCTAATTTTGCTATTTGGATTATTAGCATTTTAGATGTTTGAAATAGTTTTCTGAGTATTTCATTATTTTAATGGTGAAGATAATAAGTTTTGAATGTTGTTAGTCTTAAGTGTGGCATACTAGAAATGTGATTGATCAGTAGATTCTTAATATTTTTCAATGTTGTTAGCTCTATCCGACCATTATTCTCTCAACTATTTTCTAACCCTTATCTCATTTCTATCCCTAAACTTACACATTAATTTGAGCTTAATTGAGTCAACACCTAAATTAGTTGACAAGGTATACCAACCTACTCTAGAGGTTGGATTGAAGTAATATTTGATCCATCCAATGTTAGGGTTTGAGCTATGATTAGCGGGTATGCACCTCCCAGAAGTCATAGATTCATAGTCATAGTTCAAGTTTTCCTTGATGTCAATTCAGACCCCAATAGTTCTAGCACACTCGATGGGACCCTATTTACAAGAACATTAGTTAACCCACAAAGTTTCATTTCTTTTATCTCTCCTAGAGGAATCAAGATTCAATGAATTGTCTTGACCTCATTAAGTGGTGAACTAGTAAATTCACTTGGTGACTCCCCTGAATGCAAGAAACTAGAAAAGCCATTCCAATAGCTCATATTTTTTCATGAATACTAGGTCATCTATGAAAAATAATCTAGAGCCTTTTATCTATTATGAGCTCCCTTTAAGAGGATCCACTATCATAAGAAATTTATCCTCATATTTTCATACAAACTCCAATCCCCCCCCCCCCTAAACCCCCACCTCCAGCAAGAACAGTACCTAGAAATATGGTGAATGTAGCTCCAAACCAACCTCTGCAAAAATATCCCAATTGGAATACAAGTGGTCCCCTGAGACTTGCTCACATGCATGATATCCCTCAAGCTATATCCAAAGCTATACCAACTTATGATGGATCAGGAAAAACTATGTACGAGCATTGCCAAGATATCCTAAATCTAGTAGCAATTCATAACATCAAAAATGAGGATGTGATTGTCAGAATCCTAGCCCTATATTTTAGAGGAAAATCCTTCATTGGTTTAGGACCTTAGAAGACAACAACATTACTTCATGGGCTGAATTAGTTGAGCCTTTTGTAGAAGAATTCAATGAGTCTACTGATCCCTTTTCTCTCCTAAACCAGTTCACATCCATGCAAAAGCATCAACAAGAGTCAGTTTCAGATTTTAATCTAAGATTTAGTAGAACCTGGAAAAGAATTCCACCTAAAGCTAGGCCCACTGCCCCTCTTGCTTTTATGTACTATATCAGAGCTTTGGGGTCAGAACTCAGGTTACAAACTCAACAATCCAGAGTCTACACCTTCCCCCAGGTTTACAATGCAATTGTATAAGCTGAGAATATCCTCATCAATGTAGGAAGGTTACCTCCAAAAACTGTCATGCCTTATTGTTCTGAGATTCCTAATACCCAAAGTCAGCCAACTACATCTTCCTACATGGACCCTCCTCCTTTGTCATCACCACTCCCTCAAATGGCTCCAATTCTACCTCCTAAAATACCATCTCCTTCAATCCCTTTTCTACCACTTCCATCTCAAGCACCTCAAGAATCCACCATTCTACTTGATATTCAGAGTACTCTAAAAACACTCAATAATAAGATGAATGTGATGGAGAAAAGAGAGATAGAAAGGTCTCAACCAAGGAGATTCCCCTATATTAACAGAGATCAAAAGCTTGGTCCTAGAAATAGTGTAAGAATCAGAGTTAATGTGAATCAAGAAGATCAAGAATATGCTCCTGAGACTAGTCTTGTTAACGTGTGGTGTCTGGTGTGCAATGATCCTCATGATTCAGAATATTGTGCTATGTACCAATGCCATGTGCAACAAGCTATGGAAAGAGCGAAAATAAACTAGAAAGGGAGAGTTAACATGTTGCGATAGTATGATCAAGTCATGACTAGACAAGATTTTCCTGAAGAAGAATAAGTCTCGATCATGACCAAGTCCGAAAAGAAACCCTTACAAGTAGACCCATAGAAGATGGGTAGTTTCCAAGTGCCTTCTCAGAAGAAGAGAGAATCACCACTATAGGGGAATGATCAATTTCCTATTCTGCAAGCAATGGATAAAAGTAATGTAGTACCTAGGAGACAAGAGAGGGAGATAAGTATTCCAAGAGGAGGTGAAAAGGAAAGGAACAAAGAGCAAGAAAGTGCAAGAAGGGAGGCCCAAGAAAAGCTAAGTTTCCCTTCCATTACAAAAATCCAAAGAATTGAGGCTACACAACAATACAGAAAGAACTATGGAGAACCAAAAAAAGGTATGAAATACCTTCACTAGTTCAGGTGGAATATAACATTGTGGATGAGTTAAAAAGAGTTCCATCTAGAGCAAGCCTGTATGATACACTTTTTCTCCCTAGCCAAATAGATTTTTTGAAAGCATCTCTACATAAAATGTCCCAAGGAAAAGAAACCACCATTATTTTCAATGTGGCACAAGATAAAGAAAATATGTCTCCTACCACATTGAAGAACAAGCCTCCTCCATTCTACATTTCTCTCAGAATGGAAGGATGGGTGGTCCATAATTGTATGATAGACTCAAGTGCCTCAACAACTATTATGCCAAAAGTAGTCTATGATGAGATGGGTATGGAGTATACAAGATCTTGTCAGGGGGTTTTACAACTTGATGGTACCCCTATAAATACCATGGGAGTCATAAAGGATGTATTGATGAGGTTGCACAGAGCCCCAAAAATTACCATTGTTCAAGAAATTGTGGTAGTAGACCTGGAGCCTTATTTTGGTATTTGCCTTTCAAGAGAATTCATAACCAATATGGGAGGATATATGTATCTAGACTACTCTACTATGATAGTCCCCTACAAAGGCAAAAGGATAAGAATAACCTTGGAAAAGCCTATGTCCTTCCACATTGGAAAAATTGAAGAAGACTTGTACAATCATTCAGTGATGGAAGAACCAGAGTTAGTAGAAATATTGGAAGATCTAGAAATAGAAGATGATTTACCCTTCAAATATGATTATAGCCTATCAAAAACTAGGCTAGGTACATACAATATCTCTATAGAAGTCGAGAAGAATATCCCTACCATATCTAACTAGTCACTCAAGTAGACAAAAGTTTAGACAATGCATTTTGATGGAGCAAGATGTAAAAATGGAGTCTAGTGCTGGTGTAGTGTTGAAGTCTCCTTTAGAAGGAGTGAAGAGTTTTTCTTTTAGATTCACTTGGGCTTGTACAAACAATGCTATAGAATATGAAGCTCTATGCTTGGGATTGATGCAAGAAAAAAAATGGGAATCAAGATATTAGATATTTATGGTGATTCAGAGCTAGTGGTCAACCAAGTGATAGAAAAGTGTAGCAGTAAACATCACTATCTGAAGACGTATAGGAATAGAGTATGGGACTTAATGGAATAATTTGATGCACTAAATCTTTGCTCTATCCCTAGAGAATAGAATACATTAGCAGATGCTTTGGCAGTTAAAGGTTCTAATTTTAATCCTTCCTCAGACCTTGGGTCAGCTGCAAGTAAAAGAGTCAAATTAGTCTTTAGACTAACAGTCCTAGATAGACAAATATTCTAGAAAGTTTTTGACAATGATGAGCAGATAATTGACTTTCTAGTCAGAGAGGCTTGTCTAGCCAATGTGCAGGAAGAGATTTCCCAAGAAATAGATCAACAAGATGTTATTCAATTGAAGAACAATCACATTCCTAAAGGCCTGATCACATTGGAAAGCTTGTTTGATAATGAGGATGGAAAGAAGTCAAGGACTATGAAAGTTGATGATAAAATCTATAATGAAATTGAAATAGAAGCAAATAAGAAGATTAATGTTGGAATAAGATGCTCTCTAAAAGAATTTGAAGGAGTCAAGGCACTATGTTTTAAATACCCAGACATTATTGCCTGGTCTTATGAAGACCTCAAATTTTATGATAAGAAGGTCATTCAACATACCATTGAGCTAGAGCCTGATGCAAAACCTTTCAGATAGAGGCAAAGGCCTATGAATCCTAAAATTGAGTCCATAATGAGGCAAGAATTGATTAAGCTTCTAAAAGGGAAGATTATCTATCCTATCAAGCATTCCACATGGGTTGCCAACTTGGTCCCAATAAGAAAGAAGAATGGAGACATCCGGTTATGTGTGGATTTTTGGAACTTGAATAGAGCTTCATTAAAGGATCATTATCCACTTCCCCAAATGGATCAAATTCTATAGATGGTGTCAGGAGTGGAAAGATATTCCTTGCTAGATGGCTTCTTTGGATACAACCATATTTGGGTTAAGGATGAAGATCAGTTCAAAATAGCTTTCACCACCAAGTGGGGCACATTTTCTTATCAGAGAATGCCATTTGGTCTATCCAATGTAGGAGCCACCTTCCAAAGGGCCATGGACTATGCTTTTGGTGAGCTGATCAATAAAATCATTCTGATTTATCTGGATGATATGATAGTGTTTTCTCATAAGAAGGAATCACATCTTGAACATTTAGAGAAGGTTTTCTAGAAGTGCAGAGAGTTTGGCATATCTCTCAATCCAAAGAAATCATTCTTCATGGTCCATGAAGGTAAATTATTGGGACATGTAGTCTCCAAAAATGGGATGGCAATAGATCTAGATAGAATAAAATCAATTCTAGCCCTTCCCCTACCTACAAACAAGAAAGGGTTGCAGTCCTTCTTTGGGTAGATTAACTTTGTGAGGAAGTTCATCTCAGACTTTTCTCAAGTGGTCAGGCCCATCTCAGAATTACTCAAGAAGAATATGGAATTCAAGTGGACTGAGAAAAGAAAGCAAGCCTTTGAGGCTATAAAGCAAGCAATTGCAACTGCACCAGTATTGATAAATCTAGATTTCAGCAAAGACTTCATTTTATATGCCTATGGAGCTGAGGAAAGCTATGCATCAATACTCACTCAAAAGGATGAGAATGGAGAGGAACACCCCATCTTCTTCTGGAGTCAAACTTTGCATGAGTATCAGACAAAGTATAATTTTATTGAAAGATAAGTATTTGTTGTGATGAAATATTTGAAGAAGTTTAGGTAGTACTTAGTTCAAAGTAAAACTCTGGTCTATGTAGTGCACCCAGATGTAAGGAAATTTATCCTTCAAGGAGAATTGGGTGATAAAAGGGTTGGTTGGATTACTAAAATACAGGAGTATGATGTAGAAATCCATCCTACCAAGTTGGTCAGAGGAAGAGCATTATATCAAGAACTCGCAGCTAAGGTAGATTCAAAATAAACAGTAGCCTATCAAGGAGCAGAGGATGATCAAAATGATAGTTTTCTAGGAAATTCTGATTGGATAGATCAATTGATAGCCTATTTCCAAATAGGGGTATGTCTGCAAGGTCTCAATCCTTCACAATGGAGGAGATTCAGATTGTAAGCTATGAAGTATGTATTACTTCCAGAAGGTTTGAATAAGAGGAACCTAGATGGAGTACTCCTAAGATGTCTGAAAGATAATGAAAAATAGAAGGTCATCAAGGAATTTCATGGAGGCCTATCCAGAGGTCACTTTTTAGGAAGGATAACCACTATGAAAATAATAAGAGTAGGATACTACTAGCCCACTATCTTTATAGATGTTTTCAAGGTAGCTAAGTCATGTGATAAGTGTCAGAGATATGTGGGAAGAACCAAGAATGCAATATTTTTGCTCAAACCAATTCAGGTAGAGGAGCCCTTCCAGCAATGGGGACTCGACTTTGTTGGAGTCATTAATCCCAATTCATCAATAGGTCATAAGTTCATCCTTACTACCATTGACTATTTCACTAGATGGGTGGAGGCTATTCCAACCAAGAAATCAGACCAGGAAGTAGTAATTGATTTTCTAGAAAATTTGATCACAAGGTTTGGAATTTTGGAGGCACTAGTGAGTGATAATGGCCCAGCTTTCATAGGTGCAAAATATATTGAGTTCGCAAGAAAGTATGGTATAAATATAAATAATTATTCTAACTATTACCCTCAAGGAAATGGATTAGTGGAATCCACCAATAAAAACTTGCTCAAAATTTTGAAAAGGGCACTAGAAGAGAACAAAAGGAGTTGGCATATGTTACTTGACCAAGTTCTATGGGTAGATAGAATCACTATCAAGAGGTCTATCAAGACATCTCCTTATGCATTAGTTTATGGCAAGGAAGTTATTCTGCCTACTCATCTAGAGATACCAACTTTAAAATGGGCCAGCCAAGATCTAGAACTTGATCAAAATCCACTAGAGGCCAGATTGATGCATCTGCTACACTTGGAAGAACAGAGAACTCAGGCATATGAGAACTTTCAAAAATACTCCATGAATACCAAAGAATGGTTTGAAAAAAAGTAAGGTTCAAAAAGTTCAAAGAAGGAGATTCAGTGCTAAGGTGGAATGTTGAAAAGGCTAAGCCAGGCAATCACCAAAAATTTGATTCTTTCTAGGAAGGACCATTCAAGATTGTCGAAGTGAAGGAGAGCAATGCCTTCCAGCTCCAAGATCAAAGAGGAAACATACAACCCATTCCTATAAATGGGTATCATCTCAAACTATATTTTAGTTAGAGGAGCTCTCCTATTGTAATATATGTACATATGTTGTATTATATTTTCTTTATGTACGCATGTTGTATTATATTTTATTTATTAAGTCCAAAAAGCAAATGGAGAAAATGAGGTCATTTTTTGCTTGCAAAAATGACTATGATATACTCCGCAAGGAGGTAATGCAATGTAGAATCCATAGTCAAAGTGGTCAAACAACGCTTACCATAATCAAGAACAATGGAATTCAAAGTTTAGCGAAGTTTTCAAGAGGCCAAAATCCTTCAATAGTTTCCAAAACTGGCAAAGTTCTAAAATTCGTAGTCAACTTGGTCAAAGTTACCATTGTGGAAATACAACTGGAATTTTAAGGAAAGCACCAAAAGGAACATGCATTTTTAGACAAGAAAAATCGAGAAAAGGAAGTATAGCATTAAAATCCATTGAGTTCATCATTCCACCATGAATATGGGTAAATAAATGCACCTTGAGAAGTGTACCAATGGATAGTTTACCACCATCTACCATGAATTTCATCCAATCAAAGATGCATACTTCACTGACAAGCCATGCTTCACAACATATGATTCACTCATTTGAAATCATGGGAGGTAACCACCCACTCATTCTCATTAATGGTGAAGGAGTGCTCAAAAACCTATTTAAGCAAGCAAATTCAAATTTTTAGTCATTTGCGAGCAATCGAGCTGAGGAACCAGAGCGCTATTGAGAATAGTTTGTTGCATACTTCCTAGAGCAATTTGTGAAGAGAGAGAGTTACTCAGAAGCTGAAATGGCATCATCTTCAGCAAAGTAGACTAGGAAATCTAGCAAGGGGGAAAGACCATATTACATAGACAAGAAGGTAGGGGTCGTAGACACAAGGATGACGTACTCAACCAGAGACAACCTGAGATGGGGATATGAAGACAAATTCTTCAAGGGGGAGCCTCTTCCAGACCAAGGTATTGGGGCTATGTATTCTTTTCTTGCTTATTATATTTGTGATGTAGTCCATCCTTACCCTGAATTAGTCTCCGCCATAGCAAAATTCTATGACCCTGCATCTAGGTCTGTAAGAACGTCCCACAACAAGGTTTTGTTTCATATTACAGAGCAAACTTACCGAGATCTATTTGCAATGGGACAAAAACCCTCTGTACCCCCTAGAGAGTTCAGCTTAGAGCAACAAGCCAAATATTACACTCTGAGAAACCATGCACAAGATGGAAAACATTTTAGAACCTGGGTGTATGGCCAGTTTAAGACCATTAAGTCTAGTCAAGCCCTACCCACAACTCCTATTCCTACTAGTGAATTTGTAGAACTAGAGTTGTACTCCATGTTGGCCATAATAGCTAGCCTAGAGTCAGACCTGGATGTAAGAGACTGGCAATTGGCCACTGCATATTGCATCTCCAACACCAGGATGTACACAGCACAGACAGGGGATAACAACAATGCCCCAATTTACTTCAACTGGCCCATGTTTCTCACCAATAGAATGCATGAGCAGCTGGTGGATATGAAGAAAGATGAAGAGAACCTAGTATTCAGACATTGTTCTAATTTGGTTTGGATGTTCTTTAGTGCCACTAAGGACGAATATCCTTGGATATCAATAACTGATAAAGATGTAGAGGGGCAACAATTACCAATGTATTATTGGACTAGGGTTCTGAGCAGAACTTAGTCATATTATACTTTCAATTTTAAATTCCTTGGACCAACTCTAGGAGTTATGTATGGGGACTACCCCAAGCTAGCCCTAGAGATTGAAAAGAAAATCAGAGTGAAAGGAGTGAAAGAAGGATACTGGTACCTCCTAACAGAGGGTACAATCATAAGGCTATATGGTTTCACAGAGAAGTCATTCTTGTTGCCTCATTATGTCACCCACCACTTATTCGCACTAGAATATTGTAGGTAGGTGGACTACATAAACTACAGGTTTGGTTCTGGGAACAAGAGGAGAGCAACCATGGAGTATGATTTCAATGAAGGTGATATCACTGTATGGAAGAAATGGCAATGTGAGCAAATCATAGCAACCTTGGACAAACTAGGTCTTAGCCAGCTTTCGTAGAGGTGGGGATACGATCTAGATGATTTGTTCATAGAAATAATTAAGGAGTTGCATGGAGAGAAAGTAGCTAAATTAGTGAAATCCAAGCGCACACACATGGAGAAAAATAGAAATAATAGAGAGTAGTCTCCCATCCAATGGAATGTAAGCACCATGGAACCACTTCCACCTTGGAGATATTTCTATGTGCATGCAAATGATTATGACCCAACCAAGAGTTCTCATCAACTTGGTGATGCCAAAAGGAAAGAAATGGAAGAGACTTGTAAATGGTATTGTTGAGTGGAAATTTTGCCCAATTGAAAAATCATCGTCACAGCCAGGATTTTAAAATGGAAACCCTCTCTTGCAAAGAAATAGAAATTTCTCCAAGATTTATTTTACTTAGTACGTGTTTGTATGTTATGAAAATGTATCAAATAAGTACTTAGAATACCTTAGTGATTTGCAAATAACTGTTAACAAGAGGCCTGTATTGGTAATATTTTATTATGATATGCTATTGATTATTCATGAAACTTAATGAAATGATGAGTGAATTGATTTTTTATGTTGCCTTAAGAATGAAATAAAATAATCCAAATGATTAAATTTAAAATGTAATAACCTTTGAAATACCTTATAAATTAGCCCCCTTTAATGAAATCATAATTTTCATAAAGGGAAGTTAATCTATAACTTTGAATACAATGACATTTTAAATGCCATATAAATTACCCCCTTTAATGAAATTATAATTTTCATAAAGGAAAGTTAATTTATTGCTTGAAAATGAAATGCAAAGCTTGAAATGTGAAATTATAAAATTCCTTGAAAATGTGAACTTTATAAATAATTTTATAATTTCAAACTTGCTTCAAACTAAAATCGAAATTGCTTTAAATAACAACTTAAAGCTTATTCTTTGAACCTATGCATTTCTCTTTTGGATTTTTATTTTTTTTACATTTTTTATTTTATTTGGAAAACTTTAAAAAATGAAAAAAGATAGGGTTTAGAAAAAATAAAAGAAAATGAAATGAAATAAAACCAACCACTGAAACTTAGAAAATTCACATAAATCCTGCAAATATTGGCATCATGCATAAAACTTGCGCTAATGTGATTTGTATTCACGTAATTCACATTTAACGAGGTAATATTCTAAGGGCAAAAAGTACATTATATTAAATATTATAAATGAGTCAACCATAAATCATGCATAAAACTCATTCGATATCAAATTTATTAATATTAAAATATTTTTAAAGTAAAAAAATATATATGCAAAAAATACAAACTTTGATGGCATTAATGGTGAAGCAATGCAATTTCAGCAATAACACGGAAGGAGAGTCTTCAAAAAAATCCAGTACCAGCTTGCTATTTCCACTTGCAATCTTGTCTAAATTCTTCGACCCCTCTTTATGTGCTCTAATGGTGTATTTAATATTAAAAAAAAATCCTTTGTTCATTTTCATTTTCGTTTATTAAGTTTCAAAACAGTTGATAAACAGGTTTAAAAATTATTTTATAACAACAATTTCTCTTATCACTAAATGTAATATCCATAATACAATCTGTAATATTGGCATCATGCATAAAAATTGCGCTAATGTGATATGTATTCACGTAATTCACATTTAACGAGGTAATATTCTAAGGACAAAAAGTACATTATATTAAATATTATAAATGAGTCAACCATAAATCATGCATAAAACTCATTCGATATCAAATTTATTAATATTAAAATATTTTCAAAGTAAACAAATATATATGCAAAAAATACAAACTTTGAGGGCATTAATGGTGAAGCAATGCAATTTCAGCAATAACATGAAAGGAGAGTCTTCAAAAAAATCCAGTACCAGCTTGCTATTTCCCCTTGCAATCTTGTCTAAATTCTTCGACCCCTCTTTATGTGCTCTAATGGTGTATTTAATATTAAAAAAAAATCCTTTATTCATTTTCATTTCCATTTATTAAGTTTCAAAACAGTTGATAAACAGGCTTAAAAATTATTTTATAACAACAATTTCTCTTATCACTGAATGTAATATCCATAATACAATCTTGCTTCTTGTTGGAAATTTTGGGTATGTTGCCTAGATTCATGTTTGTGAGTTGTCATTGATGTCAAAAGGAGTTTGTGTTGATGTCAAAAAGAGTTTGGTGCCAAAAAGATCTTGAAAGTTCCATGATGTTTGTTTAAGGGTTTTTAATTAAAACCATGGTGACAAGGTTAAATGTTTTTCTTAAAACCATCTGGACTCATTAAGGTTTTTATTAAAATCATCTTGGCTTAATGAAAAGGTTTTTGCTCCTTGAAAAAACCTTAAAAGTCCATTTTGATTATTAATAAATAAATTAACTCAAACCTTTGAAAATGTTTTAAAAAAGTTTATTATTAATAAAATAATAATTATTAATTTAATAATTATTATTGAAAGAGTTTCTAAACCCTTAGCGATGCCAATGTAGAAGACTTACCTCGCCGACGTCATTTTTTTGGAAGGAGCGTCGATGTCAACTTGCATGGGATGGAAAAGACTATTAAAGGGCATTAATTCCTAAGGTTCAATACACCTCCGATTTACGCGATTACCTTTGAATTCGTATTGCTCTGTGACCTTCAATTTTGGATTGCACTGTAATTTTTGAGTCTCATTTTGCTCTGGGTTAATTTTCAATTTTGTGCGCCAGTGAGGAAGACAAATCTGGTATGTGTTAAATTTTGATTTTGTGCACAGTGAAGAAGACAAATCTAGTCTGTGTTAAACTTGGATTTCGTGTGCCTATGAGGAAGAAAATTCTTGTTGTCTTTTGTGAGCAAAGGGAAGGTGAAACATCGAGTAGCGCTTGAGAGTTTCGTTGGGCACTTGTGCTCCAACGGTGGAGGTAGTGGAGCGAAGGTGCTCGCTAAGCAGAGGTGTCGAGTTTGATTCACGATAGACGTGTTTCAATTTTTTCTTGGTCACGGTTATTGTGCACATGGTACGGCGGTTACTTTGGGCCATGAGTTTGGAGGAGGAAGCACTTTGGCACTTATGTTGGTGTCTCCACACTTCTCCTAAGGTTGGAGAATTGATATTTGGCCAAGGTAGATCTTTTGTTGATAATGTGGAATATTTGATTTGACTTGGCAATTATTGTTGGTAATTGGATGGAGGTCTAAGGTTAAATAGAAATATTGCTTTGACATTGTTATTATTGATGCTTAATTTTTATGTGGTAAATCCATTTAGAAGTAAATGTATTTTAGGAGTTATAAGGGTTTAAGGAATAATTGTGCTTAATGTCATATTGGGGTTAGAAAGCCTTTGGAGTTATTGAGTGGATATTCTCTTATAATTATTTTTGAGGTTGAAGTTATTTTGTGATATATTAAGTAGGAGTTATAAGGTGTAAAGGAATATTGTTGATATGTATATTTGTGAGTTTTGATTATTGATGATTTGGAGTGATAAGGTGTTATTAGGACTCTTATCATTGTGCATTATTCCATTGTTGCTAACTCTAATTTGTGGCAAATTGAGAGTTAGTGTTGTGACATATTTTGAGTTCTCCTTCTTCATAAAAGTAAAGGTATGGGCACATTCTTCCATGGTTATTATTAATTTATGGTTTTCTAAAAATAAGTTTGGAGTGAAAAGGATTAAATTAAGTTTCCTTATTTGGAGTGGGTCTTATTTTATAAAAGTGGAACTATTGATTATGCATTATGAGATAATGATGATTTTATGAGTTATTGCATAATTTTGGTTTATGAGAGTGGAAGCATTTGAAGTTTTCTTTAGGGTTTTTGAGTGAGAAGCTTATTCCATTGCTATAAGTTTTTGAAACCCTAATTGAGTTGTTTGGTTATTGAGATTTTGGTTTTGAGATTGCTTCCATTGAGATTGAGTTGATCAAGTTATGTTTTACTTGATACATGAGTTGGGCTTGCTCCTTTGAGATTTGATTTTATCAAGTTGTACTTTGCTTGATAAACTTGGTTGTGTGGTTAAGTTGAGCATTCCCATTTGAGAGAAGTTGGAAATATCTTGAACCCCTTTTTGATGCTTAGAGAGATATTGCTTTGAGTTCTTGAAAACTAACTTGGCTAGGGTTTGATAGCAAGTTATGGTTCTATGTTGGAGGAGTTGATTCCTTGATATTGCATTATTGAAAATTGTTGGGTTGTGGTTCAAGATCTTGTGAAAGTATACTACTTCTATATTTATTATGATTTGAGAAAGAGTTTGTTTTTTAGTTGAAGGATAGAACATATTGAGTCTCTAACAATTCTCTTTATGCTCCTATGACATTGATTTGAGTTGAGATTTAAAGTTGAAGGATAGAATATATTGAGTCTCTAACAATTCTCTTTATGCTTCTATGAGATTGATTTGAGTTGATATTGAAATTTGAAGGATAGAACATATTGAGTGTCTAATAATTCTATTTATGCTTCTATGAGATTGATTTGAGTTGAGATTGAAAGTTGAAGGTAGAACATATTGAGTCTCTAAAAATTCTATTTATGCTTCTATGCGATTGATTTGATATTATTGGATGAAACACATTGGATCTCTAACAATTCTCTTTGTGTTCACATTGGGTAAGCTTCTTGGTAAACTTGCTTGAGCTTATTTGGGCAAGTTCTTGGTGAGCTTGCTAGGACAGATTTGGATAGGTTCTTGTGGAGAACTTGTGGACTGATTTGGACAGGTTCTTGTGGAGAACTTGTGGACTGATTTGGACAGGTTCTTGTTGAATAACTTATGGATATATTTGATGAATTCTTGATGAAGACTTGTGATCAATTGTGATTGATTTGTTTAAGGTTTTGGCTTAAGCTTGGGACATATATGACAGAGATTTGAGAGCAGATTTGTGGTAGACTAGAGGACTATGTTTGGTGCTGATTTATGGTAGATTTTGAGAGGACTTCTGCTGGATCGACTAACTATGTTTAGTACAGGTTTTGATGAGTAGCTATGGAGGTGATCAATGAGGACAGAAGTCTCTAGAGCCAGAGCAATGAGGATAGGACGTCTCCTATGGAAAGGAGTTCCACCTACTAGCGATAGAAGAGGCAGTGATATTTTGAAGTATTATTTCCAAAGCTTTTGGGGATAGAACATCTCCTTTGGGTAGGAGGCTCATAAATACTTCTTTGGGGGATAGGACATCTCCTTTGGGTAGGAGGCTCATAAATATTTTATTAGGGGAAGGATTCTCTTTTGGACAGGAACTCCATAAACATTGTAATTGGGAAGTATTCCCAAAGGATTTTATTGATAAAATTTAGTGAAAGGTTTTCTTTGTGGAGTAGCCCACCTTGGGTGAACCACGTTATATTGGTGTCTCAATTATGTGATGACTTGTACATTGGTTTGAACACTGCTTTGATTTTTCTATTGGTTAATTGCATTACTTTCTGAAGTAAAAGAAAAAAGTTAAAAAGTGGTCTTATACTGTTCACCCCCCCTCTCAGTATAAGATTGTGTTCTTCAATTGGTATCAGAGTAGGTTCCTTCGAAAGAGTTTCACAGCTTGAAGAAAAATCTTGAAAATAACACAATGGATTTTACAAGTGGTAATTCAGCACCTATTCTTGATGGGACAAATTTTGGTCTATGGAGCATAAAGATGAAGGTTCATCTAATAGCTCTTGGAAATGAAGTTTGTAAAGCAGTTGAGTTTGGGTACACTATTCCAAAGCTCCCTCGTACTACTAAAGATGAGAAACTTCTACATCACAACAATTCAAGGGCAATGAATGCAATTTTGAAAGGTCTACAAAAGGCAGATCTTACAAAGGTGATTCATTGTAATACATCAAAGGAAATGTGGGATCAATTGCAAGTGGTTCATACAGGTGATGCAAATTTTAGAAAAGCAAAATTGAGATATTACAAAGGTATGTTTGAACAACTCAAGATGAATGATGAAGAAAATATTAGTGATTATATGCTTCGTATGGATGATATTGTTAATTCCATGAAGGAATTAGGTCTTGAGCTTGCTGAAAATGATGTTTATGATAAAATTTTGATGTCTCTTCCAAATATATTTAGTGAAATGATTTCATCTATTGAGGAAGCCAAGGATTTGGATAAATTTAAAAAGTATGAGCTTCATAGTATACTTGCAACTTTTGAGTTAAGAACTAAAGTGGTACCTGATCCTAAGAAGGAGGCAGCTTTCAAATCTACCAAGAAGTCCAAGGGTAAACAACAAGAAGACAGTGATGAGTCTTCTAATGATGAAGAAGAAAACTACAGTAGGAAATGCAAGTTCTCAATAAAGCACAAAGGTATAAATTTTGTTAAATATTTCAATTGTGGAAAGTTTGGTCACTATGCTACTAAATGTCCGAAACCCAAGGATGATTGTGATGAAGAAAAATAGGATTATAAGCACAAGGAATCTGAGAAGCACAAGTATTAAAGGAAGAACAAAAATGAGCAAAATAGTCAAGGGAAGAGGTACTTCCAAAAACACAAGAAAATTTTCTACACGGACAAAGCAAGTAAGTGTTCTAGTAGTGATGATGGAAGTTCTTCAAGTGATGATAGAAATGAGATGTTGTTTCTAATAGAAAAGGAAGGAAAAGAAAAGAGGAATAGATTTGTTGTGCTTAAGTGCTTTAGATGTGGAAATTTTGGTCACCTTGAGGATGATTGTACAAATGATGGTTTGAATTCTGGTAATACTATGTATGAGGATGCTTCAGAAAATTATGAGGAAGATCTTCTTATGGCTTTAGATGAAGGTAGCACCTCTAGTGGTAAGAAATCAAAAAAGGATATTGATGTTTCAAAAGGCAAATAAATAGAGGATGTTTCAAAAAATGGAGAAGTATATCTTAAGGTTGAACTTGTTAATGCTCTTGATGTGTTAAAGAAAGAAAGAAATAAACATGCTAGACTCATTGATAGGTTTGATGAATACCGTTATGAAAGAGATGAGTTCATAGGGAATCTTGATATCTCTATAGCAAAGACACAGGAACTCAAAGAAGAGTTGAAAACTAGGTCTCTTGAGTGTAAAGAGTTAAAACATGAAGTAGCTTCCTTGAAAAATAAAACTAAAGAGTACAAGGAGAAGCTTTATAGGTTTGAAGAAAGTTCCAATAAGGTAAAATCAATCATCAAAGATCAAAGAAGGACAACAAATAAAATAGGTCTTGGTTTTGGAAAGAAACAAAAGGAATGGATTGAGGAATCTAGTATGAGATCCCAAGAAGAAGATGGTTCAGATGAAGAGAGTACTTCATAGAGTAAGTTTTCAGATGGTAATTCAGATAGCATAGAATCATAAAACAGGAATCAACATAAGGGGAGAAATACTAAAGGACCTATGAGGTCAAGGCAAGGAAAGTTTAATGGAAGATGTTTTGCATGTCACGGGTTTGGACACATGGCTTCACAGTGCAAGGCTCAAGCAAGACAGGTTAATGGAAATTTCAGAAATGGTAATTTCTTTCAAGGGTATTGCTACTCTTGTAATCAATTTGGGAACAAGGCTGTTAATTGTAGGTTTAAAAATAGGAATAGGTTTGGTCCAACAGAGAGGATTCAAAAAATAGGTACATCCCAAAGGAATAACATTGTCAAATATTATAAGTGCAATAATGAAGGACATATAGCCAAATGGTGTAAAGCAAAAGTTCCAAGGTACAAGTTCAGGGTTATGAATAGGAACATGAATAATGGCAGGAACAGGAATAATGATAGGAATAGGAATAATGGCTTGGACAGAAATAGGGATGAGAACATGAACAAGAACAGGTTTTTGAACAGGAACAAGAACAAGGATATGAACAAGAACAAAAATAGGAACATGGACAAGGATATCATGAAAAATCATGGAATTGCAGCTATGGACACTGATGATGATCAGTGCCTAATGAGAGTTTTACTCCCACCCCAGAATTAATCACCTCAACAGGAGGTGGGGGAGGGGCTAAGCTAAGAGGCTCATTCTTAGCCCTGAGCCCCAAAGGTGACCCTTTGCCATTGATGACAAAGGGGAGATATTTGAGTAAGGGGGGGAGCCTTGAGTTAGGGGGAGAAAAGCTTCAGAGGATGGTTTTAAGTTGGTTTCAGTTTTGACAGTTGGCAGTGGTTTCAGTAGTGGTTTACCATCAATGACAAAGGGGGAGATTGTTGGTAATTTTGGGTATGTTGCCTAGCTTCATGTTTGTGAGTTGTCATTGATGTCAAAAGGAGTTTGTGTTGATGTCAAAAGGAATTTGTGTTGATGTCAAAAAGATTTTGGTGCCAAAAATATCTTGAAAGTTCCATGATGTTTGTTTAAGGGTTTTTAATTAAAACCATGGTGACAAGGTTAAAGGTTTTTCTTAAAACCATTTGGACTCATTAAGGGTTTTTATTAAAACCATATTGGCTTAATGAAAAGGTTTTTGCTCCTTGAAAAAACCTTAAAAGTCCATTTTTATTATTAATAAATAAATTAACTCAAACCTTTGAAAAGGTTTTAAGTTAAGTTTATTATTAATAAAATAATAATTATTAATTTAATAATTATTATTGAAAGACTTTCTAAACCCCTAGCGACGCCAATGTAGAAGACTTACCTCTTTGAAGTCATTTATTTGGAAGGAGCACCGACATCAACTTGCATGGGATGCAAAATACTATTAAAGGGCATTAATTCCTAAGGTTCAATACACCTTCGATTTGCGTGATTACCTTCGAATTTGTATTGCTCTGTGACCTTCAATTTTGGATTGCACTGTGATTTTCGAGTCTCATTTTACTCTGTGTTAATTTTTGATTTCGTGCACCAGTGAGGAAGATAAATTTGGTCTGTGTTAAATTCGATTTTGTGCGCAGTGAGGAAGACAAATCTGGTCTATGTTAAATTCAGATTTCCTGCGTCTGTGAGGAAGGAAATTCTGATTGTCTTTTACGAGCAAATGGAAGGTAAAATTATGAGTAGTGCTTGAGATTTTTGTTGGGCACTTGTGCTCCAACGATGGAGGCAGTGGAGCGAAGGCACTCGCTAAGCAGAGGTGTCGAGTTCGATTCGTGATAGGCATGTTTTAGTTTTTTCTTGGTCACGGTTATTGTGCACGTGGTACGACGGTTGCTTTGGGCCACAAGTTTGGAGGAGGAAGCACTTTGGCGCTTATGTTGGTGTCTCCACACTTATCCTAAGGTTGGAGAATTGATTTTTGGCCAAGGTAGATCTTTTGTTGATAATGTGGAATATTTGATTTGACTTGGCAATTATTGTTGGTAATTGGATGGAGGTATAAGGTTAAATAGAAATATTGCTTTGACATTGTTATTATTGATGCTTAATGTTTATGTGGTAAATGCATTTAGAAGTAAATGTATTTTAGGATTTATAAGGGTTTAAGGAATAATTGTGCTTAATGTCATATTGGGGTTAGAAAGCCTTTGGAGTTATTGAGTGGATATTCTCTTATAATTATTTTTGAGGTTGAAGTTATTTTGTGATATATTAAGTAGGAGTTATAAGGTGTAAAGGAATATTGTTGATATGTATATTTGTGAGTTTTGATTATTGATGAGTTGGAGTGATAAGGTGTTATTAGGACTCTTATCATTGTGCATTATTCCATTGTTGCTAACTCTAATTTGTGGCAAATTGAGAGTTAGTGTTGTGACATATTTTGAGTTCTCCTTCTTCATAAAAGTAAAGGTATGGGCACATTCTTCCATGGTTATTATTGATTGATGGTTTTCTGAAAATAAGTTTGGATTGAAAATGATTAAATTAAGTTTCCTTATTTGGAGTGGATCTTATTTTATGAAAGTGGAAGTATTGATTATGCATTATGAGATCATGATGAGTTTATGAGTTATTGCATAATTTTGGTTTGTAAGAGTGGAAGCATTTGAAGTTTTCTTTAGGATTTTTGAGTGAGAAGCTTATGCCATTGCTCTAAGTTTTTGAAACCCTAGTTGAGTTGTTTGGTTGTTGAGAGTTTGGTTTTGAGATTGCTTCCATTGATACTGATTTGATCAAGTTATGCTTTACTTGATACATGAGTTGGGCTTGCTCATTTGAGATTTAATTTTATCAAGTTGTACTTTGCTTGATAAACTTGGTTGTGTGGTTAAGTTAAGCATTCCCATTTGAGAGAAGTTGGAAATATCTTGAATCCATTTTTTATGCTTAGAGAGATATTGCTTTGAGTTCTTGAAAACTAACTTGGCTAGGGTTTGATAGTAAGTTATGGTTCTATGTTGGAGGAGTTGATTCCTTGATATTGCATTATTGACAATTGTTGGGTTGTGGTTCAAGATCTTGTGAAAGTATACTACTATATTTATTCTGATTTGAGAAAGAGTTTGTTTTTGAGTTGAAGGATAGAACATATTGAGTCTCTAAAAATTCTCTTTATGCTCCTATGAGATTGATTTGAGTTGATATTGAAAGTTGAAGGATATAACATATTGAGTCTCTAACAATTCTCTTTATGCTTCTATGAGATTGATTTGAGTTGAGATTGAAAGTTGAAGGATAGAACATATTGAGTCTCTAACAATTCTCTTTATGCTTCTATGAGATTGATTTGAGTTGAGATTGAAATTTGAAGGATAGAACATATTGAGTCTCTAAAAATTCTCTTTATGCTTCTATGAGATTGATTTGATATTATTGGATGAAACACATTGGATCTCTAACAATTCTCTTTGTGTGTTCACATTGGGTAAGTTTCTTGGTTAACTTGCTTGAGCTTATTTGGGCAAGTTCTTGGTGAGCTTGCTAGGACAGATTTGGACAGGTTCTTGTGGAGAACTTGTGGACTGATTTGGACAGGTTCTTGTGGAGAACTTGTGGATTGATTTGGACAGGTTCTTGTGGAGAACTTGTGGACTGATTTGGATAGGTTATTGTGGAGAACTTGTGGACTGATTTGGACAGGTTCTTATTGAAGAACTTATGGACTGACTTTATGAAGTCTTGGTGAAGACTTATGAGCAGTTGTGATTGATTTGTTCAAGCTTTTGGCTTAATCTTAGGATAGATTTGACAGAGCTTTGAGAGCAAATTTGTGTTGGACCAGAAGATTGAGTTTGGTGCAGATTTGTGATAGATTTTGAGAGGATTTATGTTGGACCTACTGACTGTGTTTAGTATAGGTTTTGATGAGTAGCTATGGATATGATCAGTGAGGATAAAAGTCTCTAGAGCCAGAGCAATGAGGATAGGACGTCTTCTATGGAAAGAAGTTCCACCTGCTAGCGATAGAGGAGGCAATGATCTTCTGAAGTATCATTTCCAGATATTTGGGGGATAGGACATCTCCTTTGGGTAGGAGGCTCATAAATACTTCTTTGGGGGATAAGACATCTCCTTTGGGCAGGAGGCTCATAAATATTTGATTAGGGGAAGGATTCTCCTTTGGACAAGAAGTCCATAAACATTGTAATTGGGAAGGATTCCCAAAGTATTTGATTGAGAAAATTTAGTGAATTATTTTATCTATGGAGTAGCCCACCTTGGGTGAACCACGTTATATTGGTGTCTCAATTGTGTGATGACTTGTACACTAGTTTGATTACTGGTTTGATTTTGCTATTGGTTCATTGCATTGCTTTCTGAAGTAAAAGGAAAAAGTTAAAAAGTGGTCTTATACTGTTCACCCCCTCTCAATATAAGCTTGTGTTCTTTACTTTTGTGGTATTTACTTAATAATTTTGAATATTATTGATTATATATTTTAAATTAAGCTCATAACAACTTTTCTACGGCTCATTAAGCATAGTTAACATTTGCCATGCGTCCATGATTTTCTTCATTTGTCCACCATGCTTACTATACGTCTTCAGCGTAGTGAGGATAATAAAAAAACAATAGATTAATAAATCATCATCACTGTTGGGTCCAAGTTTATTTAAGACCCATTCTAATTATTTTCCAATGATGTCTTGGTTGTTCATGACGTCCCTACACCTTGGAGATTCAACCAAAACCTACCGTGCACACTATAAACACAATGGATGAAACATTGTTTTTCATATCCAAGTAGCATATTCTCCTCACATGTCAAATTTGTTCTTAATTTCCTAAATTCGTATAGCTTCAATCCCCTTACATGTCAAAGGAATTTGACATAGTGTCAAGGAAAAAATTATGGTGCAGAATGGAAGAGCTAGAGGTTCCAATTCAATACAGGGCAGCAGTTCACAGACTATATGAGCATGTAAAGGCTAGAATCAGAACACAAGAAGAGTTATCCGAATGTTTTGGTAGTGACATAGGTGTCAAACAAGGTTACCCTCTATCTCCGACCTTATTTGGGTTGTACATTGACAAGTTAGAAGAATGGATAAACAAATTTGGGGGAGAGGGTGTGCACTTAGCCAAATATGTGGTAAAACTCCTCATGTATGCAGATGATGTAATTCTTGTGGCCAAAACAACCAAAGATCTAGAATATCACCTTCGAGCTCTAGAACTCTTTTGTAAGGAATTTGGGATGCAGGTGAACACAAGAAAAACAAAAATTATGATTTTTTTAGCAAAAAAGAAGCAGCAACAGCTCGAATTTTAGTTTGCAGGAGAACCGCTTGAGGTAGTAGTAGAATACAAATAGCTGAGCATAGACTTTCATGACAAACTTAATTGGAATATATGTAAGATGAAAAGAACTCAAAGTGGTTGGATAACACTATATGCACTTCAAAACATGTGTAGGAATACCAAGTTGTGGGACTGGAAAACCACCAAGGTCTTATTTGGCCTACTTGTTACACCAGTTTTGTTGTATGGTTGCAAGGTGTGGGCTAGTGGCACAACAATGGAGGAAAATAGAAAGGATTCAAAAATATCTAATCACAAGTTTTCTCAAAATTAAGGCCACAACCCCTTATGAAATTATTCTAGATGAAACTGGAATGTTTCCTTTAGAAGCAATTGCTATGACCAAGTTTTTATGTTACTTGAAAAAACAAAAAACATGAAAAACGACATATGGCTTAGGGCAGCTAGGGAAGAAGAGTAACATAGGCGGAAGAATACATGGATGAAACAAAATCATAAATGGATGAAACGTTGGGAAATCAACATAAATGAATGCCCAAATGTCAACAAAGACAAAAAATTATGTGAATGAAAAGTTTAGAAGTGGAATGTGGAAAAATGCAAGCAAGAAAAGACAATATTATATTGCAAAGTTTAACCCAACGTATGACCACAAAGAAAAAAATGTATATTGGAAGGAAAAAATCCTCATTGCTCAGATAAGGACTAGCTCTCAGATGTGAAACAGGGAGATAGACAACGCCCAAAGAACAATGGAAAGAAATTATCTGTACTCTATGCAGCACAGGGGCAATAGAGACAGAAAAACACTTCATCTATAAATGCTCGAATTTTTCAGATATTTAGTTCAAATACAAAAAAACCACTTGGGAACGGGTCTATGGCAGAGTTATTTAAAGATAGTAAAATAAAAGAAATTGGGGAATTGCTGACCCAAATCAGGAGGAGAAGGAACAACCTTCTCAAAAATATTAAAGATCATATGATATGATTTAAGTAATTGTACTTCCATATTTGAGATCCCATAGACCATATTTGGGTATGGTCTCGTGAATGTAATTAAAATCATTCATTCACCATGCATTCACTGTGAGACCCTTTTAAAATTCTTCCCCGTACCGGCGATGGGATAATGTGCATAGCAATCTCAATGTTTTAAATGTGTATATATCTTCATCTACGTGCGTAATGAGCTTTGATATCTCCATTTATTAACCTCATCACGCGCCAATGTCGTATTCCACTTGGACAAAGTGCTATTGTGGTTATCTATTTTAAGCTCAACTATCTATTTACACTATCCGAATGAGATCGCCGTCCGCTTCACTCATACAACACTGTCTGCCGTAAGCCAACCTCTGCGTTTACTCATGGTCCTCTTCACTGCCATGTGAAGTATGAGCATTTACTGTCTATATAGTTCCATCATCATTAAAATTGTTCAGACCTGAGTTATTTCCATTTCTAGAGTTTGTTCACACTGTAGAAATATGCTTCACTCTTTAATTGTGTATATACCTCCTTTCTTGCATTCAAAACAACCAATAAAATCGAGCTATCCCCTTTTATGATTTGTTCAATTATAACTATATCACTATTTTCCAAAACTCTCACTACTTTTGTCATCCGGTGATTTCACATTTGTTGGAACATGATCCATATTTTATGCCTCACCCTCCATATCACTACGAATGTCCGTTCAGGTCTGCTTATTGTATTGATCACATTCTCCATATGCTCCAAAAAATTGTTGTAATTTGAATCACTGACAGATCTCATCCACGTCAACTTGGAGCTTATTGCTCTTTAAAAATGCCAAAGTGCTATTCGATTCTTTGACCTTGTGCTTCATATACAAACATAACTCCACTACATTCACATGAGCACGCCTTTTCTCATGCTGTGGCAACTGAAAACATCTCCAAGTCTACCATTATGTTTCTACCGGTAACCCACTCGTTTGCAAAACCTCCGCCGCTCAGCTGCTGTCTATTGACTGCCGTTCATCCTTGCTGCGATTCGTGAATACGCCGAACACTTACTGTCATTAATAACTTTTATACTTTTATTTAATGTCTGGTGACACTCTTGCAATGATCTTCATCGATGATTCAAAACCTTTCTTGTTAATATTCACTCTATCCCACATGTACTAAATACGATGACGTTAATGCTTTATAAACAAGAACGCGCAGAAGCTATTTAGACTCAGGGAAAGACACGGGACGGCTATTCGATTAGATAATCTTTTGACCTCGAAAACTGCACCAAACTTTCTTTTCCTTCAAATTAAAAAATATTTCTCAAAATTACATGCTTTATATTGATTCTAAAGCATCAAACTTTCATTTTAACTGTTTAAATAAAATTATCTTTTCTTTCAAATTAAAAATATTTCTCAAAATTACATGAATATTTTCTTTCAAATTAAAAAATATTTCTCAAAATTACATGCTTTGCATTGATTCTAAAATGCTTTAAAATTATATGTTTTTTTATAAATCTTTTAACCAAAACCAATTTTAAAATGAATTTAAATTCAAATTTAATCATCAAATATTACAATTCTAACCTAAAAAAAAAAATTAAACATTTTAACATTGAACAAAAACACCTAAATAAACTATGGAACAAAATTAAACCACGACATTTTATGGTAAACCAAAAGTCAACAAAATATTCAAACATGATAAACAAAAAATTCAAAAATTTTAGGTGGATCCCCAATTTTGGGGTCGTTGTAAAATGGTCACAGCAGGTCTCAAGGCAAAATTTTTGAATGGTGGAATATGAGGGTCAAGAGAAACACAATGAAGGGTAAGTACCCCAATCCTAAAATCGATGATGAGTTTCAAAAGAGGTACGATGAGCACATTGCAACTTGGAAGGTCAAGAAAAGTAAAAGCCTAGCATTAGTGTTGGGAAAAGCAGAAACAAGTGAGGCTGGAAAGAGAAAAATAAAAGGCAAGAAGGCCAGCGCAACCAAAAAGTGACAAGAGCCCACTTCACCATCCACTACTCCTTTGTAGCAAAAGAAGGATAAAATGAAAGAAGCAGGTGTAATGGAAGATACTCCAAGAAGGAGAAGATCTGAATACAAAATTACTGAGGAAAAGACCTTTGTAAAAGAAGATTAGAACAAAAAGGGGAAGGCATTAGACCTTATTGCTTCAGCCTCATCTAAAAAGAAAGGTAAATCGGTCTCAGTTGCAAAATCCATAGAATCACTTCCTCAACAAGAGCTATAGCCTAAAATTAAATTTAATAAAAATAAGGAAAGTGCAATATTGGAGATTGATGTCAAAGTTCTTAAGAAACAAAGGTTAAAAAAAAAAGAGGAGGTGACACAATCTCCCACTACATCAGATGAGGAGAGACCTCAGGAAGAATAGTAGAAGAGTGCCAAAGATATTATCACAGTCTACTACAATAGACTCAGGTATGATTTCTAATCTCTTTCCTTCTTCTTCTCATGCTTATTTCTTAAAGCAGTCTCCATCCCCTTCTCAAGTTCAAAATACATTGAAAATATCATCAAAAATAAATTCCCCTCAACCATCTCTGCCTCATCCACATTCACCCCCTCATTTAGTCTGCTCTCCACTTCATATGATAGAGAATCCTAAAGCATCATTTGCCCCTCCTTCATCACAGGTTCCAATATCATCTCCACCTCCAACTTCCATTAATCCTACTCCCCCATCATCATTACCTCTATTGATAATGGCAATGTCACTGCCATTAACTCCTCCATCAACTGTGTCAACTAGTTCCATTTCAGTTGTTATTTTTACTATGGACACAAACTCCACTCTTATTACAGCCACTCCCATCTTATATATGGTGTCCCCTTACTTGTAAATGTCACTCCATCTACTCCCATGGATCACCCCATAGTAACATCTTTGCAAAAAATCAAGAGCACCTTGCTAAAAGCATAAAAATTTTGGAGCATGAAACTGGCTCAGTCTTCCAAAGGAGTTGCCAAGGTGAGAAGAATGAAAATGGTTCATCTTGTGTCCTAGTAGATGACATAGTACAAAATGATCCCCTTGGTTGATAAACCAGAGGAGAATATGATGGTGGAAGACTATCAGATAGTGGAAAAGACCTAAGATATAGCACAACTAGTCATTGAGGACGTGATGGTCACCGCCAAGACCGGATTAGAAACCATATTCATCAAAAACGACATCTACAAGGAGCAGTCTGCTAAATTGGAGGAAAATTTTTCTATGCTTCAAGCTATCATAAAGGACCAAAAGAAAGAAATGCAAGCTTTGGCAAATGATGCTAATAAATGATAGAATAAGTTTAAAAATCTGGTCAATTTTAAGGAACAGGTTCAGTAGTTGCAGGAGCAAAATAAAGAATATGCAGAGCAAATACATGTTTTATAGTAGCAGCTCCAGGTTGAGATAACAAAGGCAGTTGAATTCTCCAAGATCAAGGTGAAGCAAGTAAAAAAAGAAATCTTGTTAGAAATATTGGAGAGGTGCTCCGAAATCTAGCACATCTTTGACTTCATGGATGAATCCAGTGAGGTGTTGCAAACAACAAAAGAGGATATAGAGGCCATCACCAAAAAAATACAATCAATAGCTCCTGAGGCCAATGAAATTTCCAATTCGTTTGAATCTAAGTGTAACCAGCTGGGTAAGCCTATTCCCAATAAGGATTGGAACACCTCAAGAATTGTAGCTAGAATCATCTTGAAAAGGAATAGTTTACTTCAGAAGGGGTGGCCATTAATTGAAAAATTGGATGACGAGCTTCAAAAGATCATTGATATCAATGAAGAGATGGTGCAGTATGGTTTCAATAGATTTTTTGAGGATAATAACCTGATGATATCAAAGGAGGAGCTCCAAAAAAGCATACAAGTATTGATTGAAGATGAATCAGAAGTGGACGCATGGCAAGAGCCAATAGATCAGGATAAAGTAACCCAACTAATAAAAAAATCAACTAGATTGAAATATCTGATGGTAAACTTGGTAGAGAGCAGGACTTATTTCTCCTATGATATTACGATCGAATTGCGTTACGTCCACCGACAACTTATGGAGATTCAAAATACTTCTCTAGCATCTTGGAAAAAGGCCATGAATACCTTGAACCAACCTAATCAGATCCTGAAAGGAGATCCAAAACAAAGGCAAGGAAATGCAGAAGCATACAGAGGAAGTGGAGGAGGAACAAAAAGCTAAGGAAGATGAAGAATAGGAATAAGACCAATATAGAGAAGGAAATGAAGCCAAGGAACAAGAGGATCAGCAAGAGGATACATGTGAAAAAGAACAAGAAGAAGAGGTTAAAAGAAAATATGAAACCATATATATCTTGAATGATGAGATGACATAAGATATTGCTGAAGAACATAACCAGTAATAAAGGTAGAAAAGTGTCAAAAAAAAATTTGTAACATAGTTCAAAACTTTTGAATAGTTTTTTATTAGTAGAATAAGCCATAAAGACAGTTTTGTATAAAACTTTTTGAGTCTAACAATATCAAAAGGCAACAGAAGCATGAGCCTGTCTAGGCATGTAAAAATTATGAAGATCAATTTTACGAAATAGTTGTTTGGCCATGTATATAAAGGAGTCTGCTTTCGTACATTTTGATTATAGTAACAACTAATTCTAAGCAAGGTCTCCATATGAACCTTTACTCTCTAAGTATTCCTACAGTGGCTTAAAAGAGTGAGGTTTATAAGGAGGTTATTCTTGGAAGCATAGTCTACAACTAGCTGGAGCGAGTTTCTCTTGCCCGTATAGAGGTTAGTCAGCAAAAGCGGAGATAGTGGATTGTGGAAGTTCATGACCATGGTGCTAACCTCACATGTTATTTTCTTACTCTAATTTCAAATGGATAAGGATATGAGTTCGTAAGCCTAGCTAGCAATGCTCCCCAAGAGGTGCCAAAATGTAGACCCAAAAGGCTACATACTTAGAATTTTTTTGTAAAATTGGCTAAGTATTTAGAGAAAGTGCAAAAGCAATGTTAAAATCCGCTAAGGTGCAAAATCTGTGATCAGAACAGTCAAACAGTGCCAAGTGGAATTTGAAGTTGCAAAATTTAGACAAGTGACACCAGCAAAAGGTCAATTTCTACGATGAAAGATCACAAGAATTTTAGTTTTGGTAAAAAGGCAACTAAGTATCGAAAAGGTCAAAATCCTCCAAAATGTGAAATCCATAGTTAGTGCAATCAAACAAGGCCTAGCAAAAATTAAAGTTGCATATTCTGGATGTCAAGAGGTAAAGCAGTATAAAAAGATGCCCGTGGCCAATGCAAAGTTAGAAATCCATAGTCAAATTGGTCAAACCTAACCTTGCAAAAATTGAAGTAGTAGATTCCAAATAAGAGCATAGTTGGTTTCCAAATGATCATTCCACAATCTACATGGTCAAACTTGACCCAGCAAAAAATAAAGTAGCAGATTTTGCAGATTATCGTCAAGCATCGTAAGAACCCCATTTTCATGATCAACATGGTCAAACTCGACCCAAAGGAATTCAAAGTAGTGGATTCCAAAGAGGAAGAGAATGCAACAAAACCTGAGGAGTGAAGTGGAAAGAACCAGGGAAGATCAAATATCATTGAAATCAAGACTCGCATGCATTTTTAGTTGCAAATCAATGATGAAAAGTCTTCTCAAGAAAAAAATATGATCTAGATTGACCTGTAACCATTCCAGATGTTGAATTTAGTTGAGATCCAAACAAATTGCAGAGCTCAAAATCACAATGTTCATGGAGTACAACTCCATATTTTTTCTTGAAAACCAATGAGAGGCCACCACCTCATCATTCTACTAATCTAATGAGAAATTCCTTGTAATGTTTCCAATTTTTGTAAAATCTATATAAAGAGATTGAACCCTCATGTTTAAGGGTTAGCTCTGGAGTTTTTTTCTGATATATTACTGTAATTGTTGAGAAATCAATAGGAGCATTACTTGGATGTTTACCTCTATCTTTTTTCTTCATCAATTGTAAGTTTATTCTATGAATGCATTTCTACTACTAATGTTATGGTTAGTCAATTATAATGATATTGGATTGCTAATTTAGAGCAACATAGAATGTTTCATGCCTAAAAAAATACTACATAAGATTTCTATTTATGTTAGTCTAAATGTTGATCTAATTCTACTATTTGGATTATTAGCATTTTAGATGTTTGAAATAGTTTTATGAGTATTTCATTATTTTAATGGTGAAGATAATAAGTTTTGATTGTTGTTAGTCTCAAGTGTGGCATACTAGAAATGTGATTGATCAGTAGATTATTGATATTTGTCAATTTTGTTAGTTGTATTCGACCATTATTTTCTCAACCATTTTCTAACCCTTATCTTATTTTTATCCTTAAACTTACACAATATTATGAGCTTAATTGAGTCAACACCTAAATAATTGACAAGGTATACCAGTCTACTTTGGAGGTTGGATTGAAGTAATCTCTAATCCATTCAATGTCAAGGTTTGAGCTGTGATTAGTGGGTATGTGCCTCCCAGAAGTCAAAGATTCATAGTCATAGTTCAAGTTTACCTTGATGTCAATTCAAACCCCAATAGGTGTGTAGTCAATTTGGGTATTCCTAGTCCTTTATCACCATACTAATAATTCTAACAAAACCTTATTTTTATGGAGTGGTGTGCACTTGATTAACCTACTTGTGTGTTTGTTTCTCGTAAAGGCAAAGGATATTGAAATAATCCTATGTTTGATTATTTGGGGTAAGAGGATTGTCAATTTGAATCTCTTGCTTCTTGATCATATCATGTACTATATTTTTAAAGGATTAACATATATGGATGTCATGACCCCTTTGTTGATGGTAAGAATAGTATAGATCCTCCTTATAAGACTTTAATTTAGGCCAATTAGGGTCTATTAGATAAATCTCATGGAGATTTATTGCATGTGCCTCACATAATCGATTGAAAAACAATGCTAATTATTTCGACAAAGGAGTGTATTGCCATGGTGACCATCATTATTGACCTTGATTTTGGTTCTATTGTGGATGATATTGGGCCGGTGGAGGTTGAACCTGGTAATAAAGCTAAGCTGGTGGTTGCGATGGTGCAGTTTGGTTTAAGGATCTAGGGATACTCAAAATAACTTGATTTACTAGGGCCACCTTCTATTACGTGTTGCCTCCTTTAGCATTCATTTTCATCCATTCCTTTTTATGAAGCTTAATATCACCTTCCTAGACCTTAATGTCCTCAATGACCTTAGCCTATGCTAGGGCCTCCTCGAAGGTTTGATACTATTGGAGTTGTAGAAGAAGCGAGATTTACTTCGAACAACTCCTAGTGAATAGTCTGGTAAGCTTTGTTAGAGGCACAGTGAAATACAACTTTGTTATTATTGCTCTCCACATATTGTCATAGTCCATGACTAGATCATCTTCAAATTGTCTAAGGTTATACAAGTTAGTCAATGTTACCTTTTTCTTGACACTAAAAAAAGGTAGTCTAAGAATACATTTGCAAGTTGTTCAAAGGAATAGATGTTATGTCATGGTAGACAATTATACCATTCTAAAGTAGGTCCAACAAGAGTTATTAGAAATGTTCTTAGCATGAAGGCATAATAATATTGAAGATGAAAGCATACATTTATGAAATGAGTGACATGCTCTTGAGAATCTTCCTCTCATTTGAATTTATCTAAGTTTAGCATTTCAAAGTGTTCGGGGTATGGAGGTGACAAAACAGATGGGTGAAATGGATGGTTGTGAAGCTGGTACAAAGTAGGTTTTTGGTAACCTAATATTGATGCTTGTTTCTCTAAGGTTTAAATGTGATTTGTCAGCAACTTATATGCTTTTGGTAAAATGATTTCATGTGTTCGTCTTTGTCCTCGAGGAGGTAGAAGTGATGGGTTTTGATGTGTATGTGGTGGTGGTTGAATGTTGTCAATACACATATCACCATTAGGATATATCTCAATCTATTCCTGGTACTCTGACTATGGTTCCTCATAGGGGTCATACTCCTCTAGATAAGTGTATGGTCTATTTTTTTCAGGTAATTGGTGCCTTTGAGGATGTATGGATGGTTGATTTGGTCATGCACAAGGTGAAAAATTTTGGTTTGGCTATGGTGGAAGGTTTTGATATTGCATAGGGTGCCTTATGCATTGTTGCAGCCTATGGGTACTAGGTGTAGGTACCATTTCATGTAATACCTTTTGTAACTACTCTTGTTGTACCCTTTGTTGATGCAACCTTTGTAGGTGTGATCATTGTTGGTCCACCCATTGTTGATTTAATTGTTGGTGGTGTAGTTGATCCAACTGTCGTTGTTGATTAATGTTTGGCCTAGGTGCCTAATGAGTGTGATTTATTTGCTTAGATGTATGGGGTCTGTTTACCCTTGTATTTGTAATATGGATGGGCTTGTCTTGTCTCTCGCCCCTAGTAGGATCTACAACCTATTTTCCATGATCCCTAAATGTCATTGACCTAGTGTTCTAGTTTGAAAATGAGCTCTATGTAATCAAGCAATGTAATGACACAACGTTCTTGAATGAATGGTCTCTCTTGAAACATATTATGGTAATTTGGGAAACCCTCATCTATAAAGAATGCAAGATTTGACATGGTTTATTTGCAAGAATAATGGTTATAATGTGCATCCTCTTGATAATACTCTTAATTTATAGATATATTCTAAGTTGGAGAATCCTAGTAGCAGTCATCTTGGTACGGGATATACTCTTGCACTGCTTCTAATGGATCTCTAGGATGAGTCGATATGTGAATGCATGACACTACCCTACTAGCCCCCTTAGTGGGTAGATGATTCTTTTTATAGAAATCAAGCAAAGTTTCTAGATCAGGAAAGTCTTATTTTTTATCATACTTAGGACTTGTGGGTGCTTCCCAAATAGGGATTTCTTGAAGTTCAGATTCCCTATATGAAAGATTCAAGTTATGATGTGTTCTAGGGTGCTAATCAGAAATGGCAAGGTCCTCTAGACTAAATGGGAGATATTCTATTTCTCCTTATGGGTATTCAACAACACTGGCTCTTGATTGAGCTTGATTGTGTGTTGTTACCATAATCTAAACTATACAAACAGTAAAAAACAAACAAACAAGAAAATAATTTTTTCCTGTTTATTTTTTTTTATGATCTGTTTTTATGTGTTTTGGTTTAAGATCTTATTCCTATGATAATTAATAGGTAAATAAAATGAAAACTATGAAAGGTAGTTTGTGCACACCCCCTTATCGAGGAATGTAACACAAAACAAAAAGTGACTTTCTAGGATGTTGGTTATGGCTGTTAGGTATCCTAAGGAAATAATTTACCTCTTGAAAGAGGTTGTGTTGTCTAAGTCCTAGTACCGATCGAAATGTGACTTTCCCTTCACACCGAGGCATGCTTGGACAATAACGACAACTATATTCCACTTATTATTGAGCCCTATGGTTGAGGGGCATATAATCCTAACCTACCCTAGGATGCACCCAAGAGTAGGGTACTTTTCAATGATGAAGTTTGAAAAGCTACTCATAGGGGCTACTATGGTTTGTAAAGGGACCAATCTGCAGTGGGAGATGAATGCCCACATTGCATGATTATTTTCAGTCATTGGTGATGAAATCCAACTAACTAACATTATATTGCCTCATGAGTGTATGGGTTCATTTAAAACTTTTTATAAAAATAAAACATAGAGCATACAAATGATCTTTCACTAAATGCAAAAATATATATTTAATATTCAAAAAAACCTATAAGGTATTCAGCATTTGAGTAGACAATAAGGTAGGTAAACCAAAAAAATGTAGATAGAGATCATCTTGTACTGATATGGCTATAAACAGAGACTATATCAACTTGATATGGTCATAGATAGAGACTATCTCGATCTGATATGGTCATAGATAGAGAACATATTGACCTAAGACGACTATTGTTTGACTATTTAAAACCAAAAAATATTTGCAAACACTTTAAATCTATCTTTTTCTACTTGCCTTTCTATAAACAAAAAAGAGAAAGATAGTAGAACATACTATGAAAGCCTACGTGTGTAGAATATTTTTATTTTGTTACTATTTTTGCTCCTTCTTCGGGGTCATCTCACCCTGAGATGATTCCAATACAAGGGCTATCTCGACCTGATATAGTTATGAATGTGTACCTATAAAAGCAAAATTTATCAGTAATCAATCAAAAAGCTGAAAAGGAGACTGTGTTCCACCATAATCGCCATATGAAAGCTTAAAAATCATGTACCAATAAAGTAATAATGATGTAAAAGCAATAATGAACACATGCACATAATCAAAATATGATGATAAAAACAATAAGAATGATCCAAGTCCTTTTTATTAATGATAACTTATATTTATAAAAACATATTACAATCACATCCCCTCGAGGGAGTTCATAAGTGCAATACAATCAATACGTAATAGGAGGGTTTTGTTCCCCTCTAAATCATCCTGGTACATTCTCAAAGGGTTCTCTTGCATTCATAGTTTATTTAGGGGCATGTTTTTAGTGACTGTTGTAGTGAGTATGATGTGAATCTTGCGCTCCTTTTCCCTCATGGTACTGTAGTCTGCACACAAAAAAACTAGAAATGCATCAAAAGTATATGAACAACCCACAAAAATTGGGCCTGTATTGATCAATATGAACACGATAAATGTAATGAAATGATAAGCAGATGCATAAATAAGCTAAAATCTACCTGATGTAAAGAAACAAGAAAAAGTGTTATTCTAAGTTAATCTGAAGGAAAAAGCATGAAATCAGGTTTCTGTCAAAGATCATCTTGGATCGAGATGACCTTGTCTACAGACCATCTTGGATCGAGATGAACATAGTCATGGGATTGTGTTCTTTTCTAACTAGTTCGAGCGACATCTAAAAGATCTCAGGAGATGTTATCGATAGATTAGTGTGTTGTGGGAGTGACTTAATGGATTAAATCAGTCATAGAAGTGGGCGTGTTTGATTACATGAAAGATGGAAGTATGGCTTACAATCCTTTGTAGCAATCCAGCATCATGATATTAATGGTAGGATGGCTTGGAGGATTAAAAAGGGGTAGCACTTCGTTGCACAAAATTTTAAGCTTGAGGTACAATTTTGGTAGAATTTTGTTGCTCAAAAAATTCCATTCCCCTTGATTTCAACTAAGGGATGAGTGCAAATTTATAGACTTCTCGGATGGAAGTTAAAAATAGCAAGGGCACCTTGCATGAAAAATTAGAGAGGCAATTCGCATTAAGAAAAGTGAATGCTTATCTCTAAAATATCATGTGATTGACAATGGCATGTTTTTTTCTAATTTTGACCTATGTGGGGTGCTTAATATATTTTACGAGATCATGCGTAGGCTTAATTGGTAATTTCAGTTGCCAGTTATGTGCCTCTTTGTTTTTAAACTTGTTTTTTTAGCGATTGTCTTGGGTTGAGATGACCACAGTTTGGAGGTCATCTTGGGTCAAGACGACCATAGTTTTATGTGGAATTTTGCCCTTTTAAGTGGTGAAAACCACTATTTTAGCACTGAGGCTGCCCAAGATGCGTTATGTGGTCTAAAAGGAGTCTATATAGGTAGTCTAAATAATATCCCCAAAGGTAAAATTTCATTCAAGGACTATGTCCCACCTGACATGATAGTCTGGGCTTTAGTCTATATTTGGATGTTCAAAATATTATTTTGCTCTTTGGTAGCTAACTCATCCTAGATGAACTCCCTTAGAGTTTTATCAATATTATTCAAAATCTCCTTGTTGATTAGTCGATATAATAGTCCAAAAATCTTAATCCCTCCAATTTTTAAAATATTTCTATATCTACAAAAAAATAAACTTAATGGTCTTAAATATAAGCCTACTCTCCCTCTAAGCCATGGTTTGCCACCCATTGTTTTATCTCAATTTTTTGAACTAGACAATACGATGAGGAAAATAAATCCTTTCAAAAGGGAAGTCATTGAATAATTTGAACTCAATCTCCATTTCCATTTTATCCACTTTTATGTCTTTAAAAAACCTGTCTAATATCCATTAAACTTGTGTATGAACCCTTTGTTTTCAAGAATCATTATATCATGCTTGATCACTTCATCCTTGATAATCACTTCAAATGTATAATCTATTATCTAGATATAGATTAATACATGTTCATTCTTCCATTTGTTCTTGATTGGCAAGTTATTATTTACTCCAACTAGGGTATCCTTATAGCTAGGATTTCTTTAAATTAAATGGTTTTCTGGGCCTTCATCATTCCTCATGAGAATAATTCATTCATTGAATTTATATAAATATCTAGAGTTATAAATTTGAAGGTAAGGATTGCTCTATTCTCACAAACATTAAGGTTCTCTAATCTATGATGTGAGACTCCTTGTTCCCCACAAATTAATCCATATCCCATGGGGATAAAATATTAAGATTCATCCATTGGATTTGAACCTTGGTTTATGATGTATAATTACTCACTCCTAACTAATTTACCTAAATCCCTTGAGAAAAAATTATTAAATTTTAACTATATAATTGGAATGTTGGCTTGTGTGTGAAATCCTTCAATTCTATTGCTTGATCTAAACCCCATGGAAAAAATTTAAGATTCTTTTATAGTATTTAAACATTGATTTACAATGTGAAATTCCTTGTTCCCCAATGCTTGCATTAAACCCCATGGGTAGAAGACCCACCCATAGTATTAGAATGTCAATCAAACCAAAATTGCCATCATAAGGATATTCCTATCACCCTTAAGAGTTTAGGGGTTGGTTGATGGCTCGCTATAGAGTATTCAAACATCTTCCCCCTTCCATTAAACAATGGAGAGAACATCCACTCAACCAATTATACCTTACCTCCATAGAGACAAGGGGGATCAATCAACTGATGATCCTTTCCCATATGAAAAACCCTCATGTAATCAAGCTTTCAATCAAGGACACACCGATCTTGTCTTAAGGGTGTTGTTATCTTAAGAGCTCTCTTAAGATATAAATAATGAAAAGCCTTGGGATCACTTATAATAGACCTATTTAAAACTTTAAGTGGTCGAGTGATTATCCTTTTTCTTACCTAAAATGGATGTCTTTCCCATTTTCTCTTTGGTTCTTTTTAGCTCTAAATTCTCCCTTTCATTCCCCAACTTTAAATGAGAAAGAAGAGCTTCAGTTTTCTTTTAATAAATGGAAATTAGGAGTGGAAATTTAAGCCTTTGGTTCTTCAACCCTAATGTGAAACTATTTGCTCATCACTAATTGGCCCAAACTCCATGGAATTTTAAAATGTTAATATTCGCCATTGGTACTAAGATCTTGATGCACAATTTAAAGCTTCTCAAATTCTATTGTTTACCTTAGATGCATGGGCTAATATGTGACCCTTAACATTTCAGTTATTGGTTGAACTCGAATTGGTGAGAATGTTTGGCTCATAAAGAACCTATCATTGGTATTGTGATAATATGATTTATTATAATATCAATGTAGACGTGCAAATTTGAGTGCATTTTTAATCTCCAAGCTTGGTAATATCTTCATCAATCAGCCAATCTATTAACCAAATTGAATTAATAATCCCAAACCCAAAATAGGAGTAATTATTTCTCCAAAATCAAAAGTTTTGAGGCATGAGTGAAAGCGTTAGTAGCGCTTTCATCTCCTTGGTAGAAATTTTACAAAATTTAACTTTTTGAACTCTTCCCATTTAATTTGACTAGAAATGGTTATTTCAACAAAAGCATCAGAGCATTAGTACCACCAATATCATTGCCCTCTAATAATTTTGATTTTCATGCACCAAAAATAAAAAAAAATTATAGCTATTTCTTTCTAAGCCACCTACCATTAATGGATCTGATCACCAAGATCTAATTTGTATCGCTAGTAGAAATTCCAAGGCTAAGAATTGCCATTTAAAATTTCCTCCATTAATAGCATCTTGATCATATTTAAAATTCTTACCCTCTTCATTCCTATCACCTTCAATGCAATCCTTTTCCCAAGTAGCCATGGATTCTTATAAAACCAACACTTGGGGTGCCCAATACATTAATGGTTTTGAAAGCAATAAAATTCTACCAAATCTCATCTAGATTCATAGGAATTCATCTCCAAGCATGCAAGGTTATGCTAAAATATTGCTATAATCTTGTGAAGGAATATTTCAAGCATTCAAACTCTTATTATTTCAAGCATCCAATATATCACTTCTTCAAGCATTCAATCATTCAAGCTCAAGCTCTTAAGTGTCTTCAAGCAACAAGCAAGCTTCAATCAAGCTTCCACAACAAGGGGAAAACAACATAGCCCCTTGGAGCAACAAGTGTGCTTGGATTGTGTTCTTTCCCCTTAATTTTGGCACGCACCTTGATTTTATAACTCTAATATTTAATCTTGTTGTACACTAATTTGATTTGGTCATCATGCTTGTATTTATCTTGGCATGTGATCTTTTGTCATTGTTTTTTTGCATTTTGAACAAGTAATCTTCTTGTTTTATTGCATTTAGCAAGGTCCTTGTACCTCCTAGTCAATGGAATTTCTTACATCTTCCATTAACAATCTTAAATATTGCATTTTAATTTTATTTTATTGTATTTAGAAGTAGAAATGTTGTTGGATTGTAAGTCAAATGGTGTTACCATTCTCTATTTTTGACATAGTCACAAAGAGTTAAAGTGCTATATGTCAGATAAAAGCACCGACAACGCTATTGCTTTCCTAGTGGTGCTTCTTCCATTGATAATTTAATCCATGATTTCATTATTTTATTAGTTTTTAGCTCCTATTTGAATAGGTATTTGATGCTAGCCAAGGGAGCCTGATACCCTCCTCTAGCATAAGCTAACCCCTTTACCATTAATCTCTTATTTTTTGTTTATTTTGAAGTAAAGCGAAAGCGAAATCGAGGCATTAACACCAAAAATGCTTCTACAAGACTGAAAAGGCTTTGCTTTTATGGAAGAATCAAGTTATTTTTAACTTCCATCTCTTTCATTTTCACATTTAGGTTTTAGATTTATTTTTTGTTTGCAAAGTTTAGTTCTTGTTTTTTTTTTCTATTATTTAATAAAATAAGGAAAAAGAGAACGAAACTAGTTATTACTTTAATCATTTAGTGTAGCAACTATTGTATTTTTGCATATACTAGAGGAATTGGTAACTTGTTACATTTTTCAAAACCTCTTTGTGGGTTTGAATCTTGCTCCTTGCTACCACTATAACCTCCAATTGCATCAAGTAAACTTTTTAATGTAGTCAATGATGTTGGTATGGCATGCCCTCTGGTTCTATGAGACCTAAGGGATTTGAACCATGGTCTCAACGCTCCCAAGTAAGAAATTTTGACCAACAAGCTAGGCCCTCAAACCCAGACCAAATATATCTTTAATCTTGTCATCATCAAAAATTAAAATTGAATATAACTACATTTAGGTTGTTTGTTGCATCTCTCTTTGACCCTTGCCTTTAAAGAGAAAAGAATCTTTAATTTTATTACCAAATAAAAATAATTTAGTTTTAGTATTTTTTTATTGTATTTGTATGGTGCATTAGGGAAATATTAAGGTTAAGCTTTGTCAAGAAAATATTAGGAAAAACATAGGTGTTCTTAAACTAATCCATCAAAGTTTTAAACTCTAATCTCAAAAACTACCCCTATCCTTTAGGTGATGAAGGAGAGGGAATCACCATGAAGAAGCCCTTCACGATACGTTTCCTATTCCTCTCTTCACATTTTGGAAAATCAAATGTGAAAACCATAGCGGGTTTTAATATTTCTTTAACCAAGCTAAATCTAATCAAACTAAAATTGACCAAAATTTAATCAAGACCATTAATATTGTTTATTTAGATTAGATCATATTAAATCTAGATAACAAGAACATAATCAATTGCTAGTTCTACTAAGGGTCTTCATTATCCTTTGAGTAACTATCATACAAGCTACTACGTTATACTAGGTATATGGTGAGCCCAGGCTTCTAGCCCACCATATAGGGTCTCACATGCACTTATGTCTAGTAAGGAGTATATCATAATGGGCTAGTAGGATTCATAAGGATGTATACTATTACTCCTCATGTACCATCTTGGACATGTATCTAGAATGTAATTTCCATATATCATTTGAAACCCATGTATGAACTTTATCTTACATATCGATAGGTATATAAAGAGGAGTTAGGTATATTAGGACCTTCAATATATAGAAAGTCCAATGAGTAATATAAGTAAAATTTAGTATATCTAAAAAAGGGGATATAAGGTTGCTAACACATATTCTCTTTCTTATTTAATCAATTTTATAAACTTCAATAATTAATCAATTTTATAAACTTCAATACTTAATTAATCATCCCTTGTCTTCCAAAACTGTGGTCAAGAAATGCTACCTAACCCATAGTGTTGCTTGTTAGTTGGCCATTAACCCTAACCTTTTTATGAAAGGTAATGATGAAAAAATCACTTTTAATAATCCAACCTTCAAGCAAGAAGAGTAGGTTTCTAATTGTTCAAGTTCTCTAAGTCCAACATATGATGAAGATGAGAGAGTAGTCTTACAATCCATAGCTCATATGGCCTTATTCTTGTAGAAGCATAAGGAAATTATGGAGAAATTTCTTATGGAAGGTCATGACACCCTAGGCATATTTATAGGGGAAGGTTCATTCATGGATCATCCCCAATAACCTAGCACAAATTTGTTTTCTTTAAATTGATTAGATCCATCCTTTGGGTATATAAGTTACAAACTTTAATGCACCAACTTCTTACTTCATTAAATCAAATACTCCTATCATAATTACTTCCATGGAAAATAGGAGACAAACCCTCATGCCTTCTTTGGAACACAACTTATATTTGACTACCCTTGAGGAATTATTACATGGTAATGTAAGTTGTCTTGTATCTCAATGAGTAAGCACAAGCTATGGTTCTAATCAGAGTGTTCCATTAAGTGTTCCAATATCTAATATTCATGTTAACAACCTTCATTCTAACATCACAAGTATGATAATGGGACATAAAACCCTAATACCGCAATCTCTCATCCTTCATATTTTAATCCTTTCATCTCAAGTACCTTAGGAAAAAACCCTACAATACCAACTTCAACATCATATGCTAGGTATACCACACTCCTTATTTTAAGCATCAATCAATCCCTCCTATGTCTCAAATATACCTTTTGTACCATCAAATCATATTTCTTCCAAACTTCAAGCTTTAAGTTCTCAATTAGAGCTATTGAAACAACAAATGGCCATCATCCAAGGATCTTCATCTAGTCACAAGTATTCATACGATGACTTGTGCAAACAAGCCCCAGATCATTTTGTATCTAGTTACTCTTTTCATCCTAAATTTGAAACTCCTATGTTTCAAATGCATAAAGATAAGGAAGATCTTGTCAACCACATTAGGTTGTTTAGATCTACTTTAGCGATATTTCTTAAGATGAAACATTGCTACTTAAAATATTTTCTAACAGCCTTAGTGGTCCTGGCTTAGAATGGTATTACCAAATACTAAGATATTTCTTTAAAATATTTAGAGACCTTGTTGAAATGTTTGTCAAGTAATTCTTTGTCTACATTGAGAAAACGTTACCATTAATGACCTATACCAACTCAAGTAGTCCAAGGAAAATAATTTTACCAAATTCTTAGCAAGATGGTGAGCCCTAGTAGGGAGACTCCAATATGTCCCTCCACCTAGATATTTGTTAGACATATTCATAGGAAACCTTAGTGAGTAATTAGCTTTCTCCTTATAAATGGCCAATGTGTCTTCTTTCAAAGTCATAATTTAAATGACTAAAATAGTAGAGATCACCCTTAGAAAAATAAAGTTGTTGAAAAACAAGTACCATAAAGAGGAAGATAAGCCTTCTTCTAAATTTAAGGGGTAGTACAAAAATAAACACATTGTAGAGAATGGATTCATGGACTCGTGCTAGGCTAATAATGTTAATGTTGCTACAAATCTTCAAAAAGCTTATCTTAAAGAAGCCATAAGAACAAAAACCTAAAAGGAGGTACTTCCAAGTAGATGAAACTCTTTCTACCATCCTGGATCAAATCTTAAAATCCAAAAATGATAGAGCTCCCACTCAAGCCTCTTGAACACAAAAGGGAAAAGGCTCTTAGGTTTTATCCTAATAAGCAATATGTCGTCTACTACATCAATGATTATGCAACTGGTAGATGAATGAGTCTTAGGAATGTGATCCAAGATCTAATTGACAATGGTTAAATTATTTTCAATAGCTCTTATTCTTAATCTTCTTCTAATCAAGATCTTGGAATTTTCCAAAGTCAACTGCCTAATCATAATAAGAGCCAAAACACAACGAATAAAATTTACTACAAGAATTTCCCACCTCTAAAGTAAGGGTCAGTTGGGGTCGTCTATTATTTCAATTATATATCTCATATTTGTGTTGTAACTAGACTATCATCTAATCAACCTTTTAGACCTCCTTTAATCTATGCAAAAATAACTCCCCCCAAAAGACCTCCTTTAATCATTCAATCAGGAGCTAAGGCTAAGGGTACCTTTGATTTCTTTTAGCGAATTGAGACTACCCTAGCCAAATTATCTCTTCTTGAACTTATCATGTCCTCTTTTACCCATAGAGATGTCTTACTTAAAATTTTAAGTGAACAAGTTATTCCTCAAGACCTTAGTCTAAATGATATCACTTCCATTATAGGATCCATTAGGGTTAACCATGCAACCATATCATTCTATGAGGATGATATCCCTAAATCCTCCGTGATTAGAGATATCCCATTAGACATAATATATCATATCAACAATAATTTCATCAATAAAATCCTAGTCAATAATGGTTGTGGTCTCAATATCTATAGTTTGATATTTATCAACCATTTTGGGATAACTAAACAAGACTTGAAGAAGTTTGATATTATCACTAGGGATTTTGACAATGGGAAACGTGAGTCTAGTGGCACTATAGTCTTACCCCTTATATTTAGATCTCTTAATATAAACACTCTCTTCTATATCATTCCATATTACAACCTATAATATTCTTCTTGGGAGGCTATGGATCAATGATATGTGGGTCATCCCTTAAACTCTTCATCGATGCCTTAATTATGAATACAAGAACAATACTTATCACATTTTAATTGACCTCAAACCCTTTGCCTCCTATCAAGTGATCGAGGTTGAGAATCCCAAAGCTCATATTTTCCCTTCTCTCAATTCATCTTTTAAATATTTTCTTCTTCTTCTTTTTAGCTTCCTATCAATGATGCATTAAGGTCTATCATACTTAATTATTCTTCTAACAATAAACTTGAGGGTCAAATTACTAATCCAATAAATATTAGTAATACAAAATTGGGTAATAATAAACTTTTCCTAGACCTATCCATGCATCCTTTGTATCCTCAAACCTTAGGCTTACTTTCTAGAAATAAGGGTAAAATAGTGCAAATAGGAAGTTACTCCATTTGTGTTGGTACTACCAATAATGAGAAAATTTATGGTAATAATCCTTTTCTAGTTGAATGATAATATTATTCAAGATTATTGTTGAAATCATTTTTTATCCCTAAGTAGATGATTTATGGGATATCAACATAAACAACTAGGTCTGCATGAGCAAGGCATCAAAAATCCTATACAGATTGAATCCTAGGTGAGATGTTATCAGATAGGTTATATCCCCAGTTTTAGTTAGCCATTGCTCTCTTTTTCTTTTGATAGTGAAGATAAATTTAGCCATCTTGATAGGGTATCCCATTATGATACCATTTATTTAAATAGATTTGATTAAGATGATACAAATGATGATGGGTCATCACTCCTCATAGATCTTAACTTCTCTTCATTTGCCTGATCTGAAATGATAAATCTCCTAACCTTGGCCAATATTGAACTAATTATTGATGAATATAACTATGAGGTGGAGTGCATCTTGAATTAATTTCCTTAAGATGTTCCCTTTAACTATCTAATGCAAAATCAACTATATTTTGATGGATTTTTCCCCTAAATTATGAATGTTACCATTTCATACCCAATCGACAACAGTAACCCAATCTTATATCCTATAGATCTAGAGAGATTGGGAGTGTTGTTATCTCCCCCTTAATTAGACGATGAATCTTTAATTTTATTAAGGAAACTATGGACATTGATATTGAGATTCCTAGAAATCTCAAAATCCTTAAGCTAGCCAAAGTCTTGATCCCAACTCAGCATGAGGAATACACCAAGATATTGATAGATTTTAGAGACATGTTTGCTTTTTTCTATGCCAATATTCTTAGTATTGATCCTTATCTAATCATCCATCACATAGTTGTCATTTTTGGTGCAAAACCCATAAAGAAAAAATTTTAAAAAATACATTTGAAAATCGTCTTGCATTTCATAAACAAAAATTATCAGAGGAACTTCAAAATCTCCTCTATGTTGAATTCATCAAAGAAATTGACTATTTTAACTAGATCTATAATGTTATTCCTATTTCTAATCAAATATGTAGTGTTGGAGTATACACATCAAATTTTGAGACATCAATAAAACATGTACCAAGGATGAATTCTCTCTACCTAACATTGACATGATTATCGATTTCGCTACAAGATGCGAAATGTTATCTATGATGTATGAATTCTCAAGCTATAACTAGATTAAAATTACTCCTAAGAGCAAGTTAAAATAACTTTCACCAACTCATTGGGAACCTTCTGCTATCAATTCATGCCCTTTGGGAAGAAGAATATGAGAGCTACCTACTAGAGGGCCATGAAATGCATCTTTTACAACATGATGACTAGAATAATGGAGGAATATATTGATTATATTTTTGGATAGTCTTAAAATTTAGAAAAAATATGGTATTGACCTAAGCTATATATTTGAGTGGCTATGGGAGTATAAGGTATGCAAAAATCCTTAGAAATGCATCTTTGGAGTTATTGTGAAAACTATTAGGATTCATCATATCCCAACACAATATCTAAGTTGATCCTAACAAGATATCAACTATTATCGATATGCTACCCTTCAAAATCTAACCCAACTTAGAAGTCTCCAAGGAAAAATCCTATCCATTCAAATATTCATCTCTTAGCTATCCAACAAGTGTCAACCCTTCATCAATATTTTGAGGAAGGATTTGATCTTCAAATGGAATGCCACATGTCAATCGATCTTCAATTATCTCAAAATATACATTTTGTCTCATTTTATCCTTATTCTACCTAATCTCTCTAGCCTCTTTTTGCTATACATAGTGGTCATTGACCATGCCTTAGGATATATGTTGGCATTGTATGATGACAAACATAGAGAGTTGTTTTCTATATCAACAGGACTTTCGTCATTTATGAAGACCACTATACCCCTTTAGAGAAACCTTGCCTATCCATAATGTATGCTTCCTAGGATCTTAGACACTATATGCTTAGCCATAAAACCTTTGTCATTACAAGGGTTGATCCCTTGCACTATCTCATATGTAAGCCTCACCTATAGAGACACAACATTATGTGGGTCATTTCCCTTAGTGAATTTGATCTTGATTTTGTCAGCCAAAATTTTGTGAAAGATCAATTCATTACTAAAAAATTTGCATCTACACCTTAAATCTACCTATCCCTTAGTAGTATAATTTCTCAATAAGTTAGTCTTTATCCTAGATGCATATCAACCCAACTCTTGCACTCCAAACTTTAATGGTGTTATATGTGTCAAAGGATTAGGAGCATGAGTCATCTTGGTCACTCCTCAACTGTAGTTGATCCCTTTGTCTTTTTATGCTCAAATTTTCTTGTATTAATAATTTGTTGAGTATGAATCCCTTATCCTAAAGTTACATGTAATACTAGCTCTCCAACTTAGAATCCTTTCTATATTTGTGATTCCCAACTTGTATCCATCCAATTCAATGGTGTTTATCAACTAAATATGATAAGATAAATCCATACAAAGAAATTATTGATAAACTATAAAATTACCATTTAAGCTATCCTTAGGTATAGTAATTGCCATGTCGATGTTATGGCCTTGACTACATCTCTAATCCCCTTAGAGCTAGATGATGAACAAGCTACAATCATCATATAATAAATTAGGTAATATTCAACCCTGGGGTGTAGTTAGCTTCCCCTAGAAGTCTTCTCCATAGAAGCAGATTCATACCTTAATCTTTGGTATAAGGACATATTTGCTTACCTTAAGGATGATACTTTCCCTAATGGTTTGAACCAAAATGAGTACAAGAACCTCAAGCAATGTGCTTGTAGGTATGCCATCATTGGTGATATCTTCTACTACATCCTTAATGGTATTTTTCCTAGATGTTTAACTTTAGTTGAAGCCCAAGCAGTTGCTAAAGATTCCTATAATGGATCATGTAGTGGGCACTTCAATGGTGTCGCCATTGCCAAAAATATCCCATGGATGAATATTGACCCTCCATGGAAAAGGAATTTTATGACTATTTCAAGATTTGTGATTAGTGTTAGTAGCATGAAAATATTATCCATGCTCCATCCCAAACTCTTCAATCCTTGTCTTCTCCTTGATATTTCTTATTTTGGGGCTTAGATATTATTGGGAAGATAAACCCATTATCATCTAATGGGCATAAGTTCATTATCAAGGCTACTAAGTACTTCATGAAATGGATTGAAGCCATTCCTTTTGCCTCAATAACTAGATTTCAATCCTTCAAGTTTATCCTCAACCAAATCCTTACCTATTATGGCTTTTCTTAAATGCTAATATATGATAATAAAACACCCTTCAAGAATAAGGATGTTAAAAAAATCTTTGCTAACTACAAGATTTAGTACACATGGTCTATTCCTTACTATCCTTAAGAAAAATACCAAGTTGAAGCTTCTAACGAGACTCTTGTCAAAATCCTTAAGAAGCTTATCAACAAAATTGGTTAATATTGGCATATCCAATTGTATCTAGCCCTATGGGCATACCACACTAGTGTCTAAACTCCCATAAGAATTATTCCCTATGCATTGGTCTATGGAACTAAAGAATTATTTTCTTTTGATCTAGAGGTGCCTTATTTGCATGTTTTATTACAATACTTGTATATTAGATATGAATATCATCTCATCCATATCAACTAGTTGGAACTACTTAACTAAAAGCAAATCCATACCCTAGAAAACCTACAGGTCTACTTTGCAAAGGATTAAACATACCTATAGCAAGGAGGTGTGATTTTGTTCTTTCTAAGTTGGTGATCTTATCTTCAAAGAGAATAAAATAACACTAACACCAAAATTGATTCAAAATAAAATTTGAGCCTAATTGGCTAGGTTCTGTTGGAACCGATTCTTGCATCCATAGGATTTCGACTGTCACGCTACAAGAATCCGTTTGAAACCAATGAGCTATTACAGGCTCTGGTCAACCTGCCTCATTGTTCTGCTAAACACAAATATTGCTAAAGAAAACTACATAATGGGTAAGGAAACCCCAACGGTAATTCTATGGCTAAAACTCTAATTACACGCTCTAGATTTATATTATATTATATGTATTAAAATGACCAAGCATGAAAACAACCATTTGTTATGCCTTATGTAGACCGGTGCCTAGATTCATTGGGTTGTTATAGCAATTTAACAACAATTTTAATATGAAACAGAAAGAAGGGGAGAAGGAAAATTGGTATTCTTAATCTCATTCAAATATCACAATAAAATCAAGAGTTAACCAATGAAAGAAATGTATATAATGTGTTCAAATAATGTAACCCATTACACAGTGACACACAATACTGAGACAAAGATATGACAAGAATAAAATTCAGAATTGTATTGATTTCATAAAATATTACATGTAGAGTGGGCGAAATGCCTTTTAACTCTATTTTTCTCAAAGAAATACATCAATACAATGAAGAGGACTATGTTCAAATAATGTAACAGGTCTCTCCAACTCTCCTTGTTCCAATATGGTAATAGTAGAGTCTCTGAATCCTAGGCTCAAAAATGTAGGAAATGATCTCAGCTTCTTGAGCACTTTCCTATCACAATCCTGCAAAGCAAAGGGAAGAATAAGAAATGAGAAAGGAAAATAGACACATAAGGGGATACAACAACACAACTAATAGGGCACTCAAGTATACCTCTTAGCAAAAATGCTATTCTCTAATTGCTTGATGCAGAATCTGTCCACAGTTGCTTCTTCTTATAGCCTCTGGTTCTTGATTCTGTTATTTCTGGTTTATTTCTGACCTTACACTTGTCAGCATTTGATTGAACCTATTCTATATGTTGTCCAGCTGGTGTGGCTCTGAACTGACTATTAAGGTTCTTCTCTGGACTGAAGGGAGCTCTTTGCTATTTAATTTGGCCTTTTTGCTCTCTCTGGTTGGCCCTAGAAACTAAGGATTCAACACTATATTTTTCCTTTTTGTTCTGCTTGTCCTGGCCACTATGATCTGTTGTTAAGGATTGACCAGGCTGCCATCATGAATTCTAGACGAGGAACGGAGGGGGACCCGACGTGATGGTGAAGACAAGGGGTGGCATGCCAGTGGCAAACAGATGGAGTTGCACTGATCACGAGATAGAGTGAAGGGAGAAAAGAGGAAAGGGGGTGGCTCAACACAATGGAAGGTGGTGAGATGGCACAATGTGGGGATAAATGTCAGGATGGTTAAGGAAGAAAGCCTAGAAGGAGGGAGGCAGTGGTAAGTAGGAAGAAGGTGGGAATGGAAAACAAGATCTGGAAGCATTTATAAGCTGCTTCCATAACTATACTCCGTCGGAGTGTTTCCCTCGTAACTATATTCCGTCGAAGCACGGATTGAATGGCTTTCTGTAAGTCGAAACCATACCTTTTTCTTCATGCGCTTTCATCATCTTAAGTATTTGTAGAACAGAAACTGAATATATTTATATTCTTTGTACTCCATAGTTTCACTTTGTCGATGCCTTTTAGCTCTCCCTTACTATCTCTTATTTATAAGTTGTGACTATGCTTTGTAGTTTTATTTTTGTGGTACACTATTATTCCCATGAGATATACATGATCTGGTTGTAGGCTTGAGCATCAGGATTTATCTTTCATTTGGTCTGCTTTGTCCTTACCAAGGTACTATCCATGGGATTTACTCTGATTTGCTCGAATCTTTCCTTCCCTGGGTATCCTTCTAGATTCACAGCGTTTATGCGTATTGTTTTGACTTCATCTTTGGTTATTGATCTTCATTGCGTCTTTCGATGTACCTTACTGTGAACAAGTCACCTCTTTGATTTCTACCTCGATATATGTTGAGGGTATTTTTGTGAAGCGATCGTCCTTCTCTAGAAGCTTAGTCTATCGAATCTTTCTTATGGATGATTTCACCGATTTTGCTGGTTCATGATCTTCACAGGTTCCATCATGGCTGCTTCTGATATTCTTTAAACCTCAAGAGTGTTAGTTTACTTTTTATTTATATCTTTATATCATATTAGGCCAGAGGTTTGACCAAGTACAACTTGTTCGATCAACCTTTGTCTAATCATTTTTGGATCTTTTATAACCTATAGGTTAAATAATCAAAAAACATACTTAAAATTTTATATTTGATTAACCAAATGAAGATGACACTTAATAATATGCTAATGCACTTGTTAATAATGTTCAAGATTTTAATTATTCGAATGTTGATTTAAGCCCACATTTTGATTTACCTTTGGTTCACGTGCTACCATTGGATCTGAGCGAGGGTGAGCGCATTCATTAGATAAGTCAAATATGCTCATTCATTTAGCTCGTTTGTATTTTTTTATCTTGACTCTGACTCATTCACGATCATTAGATCTTCTTGCTCCCGATGAAGTGCTACCATTGATGTCCTAGAACCTGCATGATAATTAGTATACCTGTTCGCATATAAACCTTTGAAATAACATGGCTTATTAATCCTTATTTAATCATGATTATCCAATGTTTATCCCCATGATTTTTGACCTTAACAACTCGATTTAAACCTAGGTATCATATAACACATTTACCTTTCTTTGCGATCACCGTTAGATCTTACCATGGTGAAGGCGCGACCATTGGATCTTTCGACCATGTGCTAGGTTTAACATAAGATAGAAGGGGCAAATTAAAAGTAGTTCTTTAATTAATCAAAAGAAACCTTTTAGATTAAACCTTGATCACTTTCATCGATGCGCACATTAGATTAGGTGGAGATAGTGCACTATCTTAGATCTCTTTGATATTTCATTTTTATTTTATCATATTGAGTCCTCATCCATTGATCTTGTTTTAATGGGCACTCTAGATCTCTAAACGTACATATTTAATAAAAAGGGTGCATCATTATATTTGATTAACCTTGATTAAGTCGAAAGGGGAGATTATCCAATGTATTAGACCCTTACTAAAACATAATTAATCTTTACCTTTCTTTTCATATTACCTATTTGATTTCTGCACATTAGATCTTCGATAGCTATTAGCATGGTCGTAGATCTTAATCAACCTGCAAGTTAGTTTACAAGGGGTACATAATATTAACCTTGATTAATCCGAAAGGGGGGAGGTTTAGCGATGTGCTCAGACCCTTGTTAATCCCATTTAAAATTTGAATTAATCTCTTAGGGGTTTTATCTTTTTAATGCTTCTTTGTAAGGGGCATACCATCGGATTAGATCTAGATCAAATGTTGTCATTCGATTCCATCCAATTAGCTCGATGATTATTCCAAAGGGGAATACCCTTAATTCTATTTTACCATAGTATTTTACATATGATTTAATTAAATAATGCAACCATCGATCTTGAGTTCACTTGAGCGCTATCATCCGATCTGTTAGATTTGCTCACTATTTAATCGACAGATTTGACCTATGATGACTTCATTTAAAGTTTTGACTCTTTGGAGATTGCATAGCCATCGGATCTGGCTTAGATCAAGTGCATCCATCCAAATCATCAGAGTTGCATGGATTTAAATCATTATAACCTTAGGTTATAATATTGTTTTGACTTTTGACTTAACCTTTAATGATTTTATCAAAGTGCAACCGTCCGATTAAACTTGGATCGAGCACGGCCCTTGGATTAGATCTTAGGTGCTCATATTTTAATTAAATGGGATGCATGCCCTCATGATTTTAATTAAATTTTTTGACTTATTTAATATTTTTGGGTCTTAGACCATGGTGTTGAATTATTCTCCTAATTTTAGCACACCTTAGAACTTAAAGATTTATCATTTTATTTTAAGCCTAAGGGAAATTTTTTTATAAGGTTCAGAGTTAAGCTTTTAAACATTTGATTAATAATATCCTGCCATATCCTTTATTGAAGACCATGGAGCTTTATTAAAGGGACACACATTATTAACAACCAAGGTTAGACTTCATCAAACCAACCAATAAAAAATTAAGATACTCACACCAATTTGAAGAAGTGACCAGCATTATTATCATTTTGATTGAAACCAAAAATTTAAATTTGGGGGTTTCAAAGTTGAGTCAAATTTGGCTCCAACATAGGCTCTGACTGGGACAAGGTGTTGAAAACATGAGGCACTTGAGAACCATAGAATCTCCTAGTTTTATTTGCAAAATAAATTGAACAAAAATTAAAAAATTTTGACTGCTAAGTAAAGCTTGAAATACATAAAAGAAACTTTTTCTTCCTCTTTTCTTTCTTTTTTTTTTTTTTATATATACTGAAAAATTGTATGAACAACATGATATCAAAGTAAATAGAGTATGGAAAACTGTAGATCCCTTTTCATTCAATTTGGAAACAAGGGTTAGAATTTTAGAAACAGATGAGTTTTTTGATATATTGTAATGCTTGTTTTAGCTAAGTCATAAGATATGATTACACAAATTTTGTCACAACCGTTTGCTTCATCATATTTTTGCCCATGTGTGTGTTTGTGCATTATTTTTTTGGATTTCTAAATATTTTAGAACTTTACCATATCTGAGCAAAATAGTCAAGCCTAATATGTGATTTCACTCTTTTAAAAATTTTCACCATTCTGTAGGGCTCCATTGCCAGTCAGGCGTCTATAGCCTCGGTGGAGTTGCTTCTAATCCCATCTTAGTTTTACCCTACTGCCAGTCAAGCGTCTATAGCTCTAGTAGAGGTTTTCCAAGATATCTCAGGTAGTGACTCAATTTTACTTTATTTTTTATTTTTCTTTCTCGTGAGAGAAGTATTTGGATATATAAGCAAATTGTGCAATAAGTATGCCTGAGTTGAGGATTAGTTTTTGGCTATAAAATATGAGTGTAATGATTTTTGGCTCAACTACCCTCTCAAAGATAACTCAGTTCTTCGGACCTTTGAAGTCACCTTAAGTATCATTTGTAATGTGAGGCTTGACATGATGTTTCAATCAGCTTTGTTTTCTTTCTGTTTTATCTCATATCAAACAACTATTGCATAAACACTCATATTTGAAAAAATTGTAAACCTCATCAGAATCTAAAATAAATCCCCTTTTTTCTTATTGTTTTTGGTGGAATAAACAGTTAGATATACTCATCAAACTAAGATATCATGTGTACAGTAAACTCAGAATTATTCAAGAACAAAAGAGAAGCTTAACTAATACACAAAATAACAAAATACACCACTCTGTTTTTGGATTTTTGTTTTTCTATATTTTTTTTGTTTTTTTTTTATAGTACACCTTCAACAGGGATTGTACATTTTGAGGTGTTGGCCATTAATAGGGATAGCCATTATTTCTCCCTACAAATTCTATAGCTTGTATGTATTCTGACTGATAACATGGGCAATTTGATATGGGCCAATCCATTTAGGTTCAAATTTACCTTTTTCACCATGCTTATCATTTTTAGGATCCCAATAGATGACTATATCTCCTTGAGAAAAAGGAGTACCCTTAGCTTTCTTATTAAACAATTCCATGGTTTTCTTGGTTTGTTCCATCATTCTATTAAGGGTCTCTCTTCTTTGCTCTTCTAACAGGACAATTTGATCAAGCCTTCTCTGTATGGGATTGGGGTCTTCATGGTCTTGCAACAGGAGGGAAAGTGCCAATTTTTCTATTCTTGGGGGTAACAGGGCCTTCTCTCCATATACCATCTCATAAGGGGTTCTCCCTATGTTTCTTTTGATAGACAACCTATCAGCCCATAAAGCAAATTTCAGTTCATTATCCCATCCTCTTTTATTCTTCCCTAATGACCTTTTCATTCTTGTTATTATGTTTTTATTTGATGACTCAGCTAGGCCATTTCCTTGGGGGTAATAATTAGCAGAATGAGATAATTCAATTCCATATTCAGCACAAAATTCTACCATTTCATATGAAACAAAATATTGTGCATTATCAGTAACTAGTTTTTGAGGAACCCCAAACCTGGTCAAGATGTTTTCTTCTAAGAACTTGATGATAGTGGTAGTAGTAGATGTCCTCAGGGGTGCAGCTTCTACCCACTTTGTGAAGTAATCTGTTGTAGTTATGATCCACTTGTGTTGTCCGGATGAATTAGGTTTGATCTCTCCAATCAAATCAATACCCCATTGGGTGAATGGTGCTTCAATGATTACTGGCTTGAGAGGCATGGCTGCCAGATGCTTCTTTCCTACAAAAACTTGGCAGTTATGACAATTCCTAACATATTTATATACATATTTAAAAATGGAAGGCCAATAATATCCTGCTCTCATAATTTTATTAGCGGTAGCTCTTGGAGAAAAATATCCCCCACAAAAACCATCATGGAATTCATTGATTATTTTTGGGACTTCATTTTCATATAAACAGACTAATAATACTCCATCAGGGTGTTTCCAATATAGCACACCATTCTGTATATAATATTTTTGAGCTTGAAGCTTGACTGACCTTATTCTGTTTATTGACATGTCTTTAGGGAATGACAGGGTTTGTAAGTATGACAAAATTTCTTCATACCATTTGCACTCAGTATTATTGATTCTTCTAAGATCATATGCCTCATCTATGGTGAGAACATTTTCAAACCCTTCTCTTTCTTTGTTTGCCAACAATTTAGCTAAACCTTGTCCTTTGATAGTTTTTACTATTTTGAATTCAGCATCATACTGCAGAAGTTTTACCATCCATCTTGTTGGTCTTCCTAATGGTTCTGATTGAGAAAAAATATCTTTTATTGCTATAAAAGGGATGCAACAGTAAACCTTATTTGAACCAAATATACCTTTGAAGTGTTCTAAAGATTGTATGACTGCATAAGCATGTTTTTCTAGCAAAGTATATTTGAGATGTGCTCCTTTTAATCCTGAACTCATGAAGGCTATTGGCCTTTCATTATTTTCATTATCTTTCTATGAAAGAACTGCAACAATAGAGTGTTCAGACGCATATGAATAGATATTAAAATATTTTGCATAATCAGGGCAACTTAAAGTTGGAGTGGTTGATATGGCTTCTTTGATCTTGTTAAATGCTTCCATATTTTCTATTGTCCATTTTATTTCTCCAGTTTTCTTAACCATGTCATTTATGGGTTTGGTCATTTCAGCAAAATTTGGGACAAATCTTCTGATGAAATTTATCTTGCCAAAAAATGACCTGACTCCTTTTAAATTTCTAGGCGGGGGAATTTTGGAAATGGCTTCAATTTTGTCTGGATCAATACTTATTCCTTTTTCTGAAACTATATGTCCTAGAAACTTTCCTTGTGTAGTCCCAAATATGCATTTCTTGGGATTTAAAGAAATTCCAAATTCCTTACATCGAGCAAAAACTGTAGTTAAATGTTCTAGATGATCTTTTGGATTTTTAGAAAATACTGTGATATCATCTAAGTATACAACTACAATTTTGAACATTAATCCTTTAAAGGTGAAGTCCATTGCTCTTTGAAAAGTAGCACCGACATTCATTAGTCCAAAAGGTATCCTTAAATATTCAAATGTGCCCCAGGGTGTAGTGAATGTTGCCTTATGTCTATCTTCTGGATTTATCTGAATTTGATTGTACCCTAAAAATCCATCTAACAGAGACAATCTTGTTGAACCAACTACTGCTTGCAATAATTGTTCCATGTTGGGTAAGGGGTAATTGTCTTTTAATGAACTCTTGTTTAAATTTCTAAAATCTACACAGAGTCTAATATCCCCATTCTTTTTCTTGACTGGTACTAAATTGGATATCCATGAAGAAAATCTTACCTTTCTGATTATTTTGGAATCCAATAACTTTTGTACCTCCTTTTGCATTATTGGGTGCAGAGTTGGATTGTATTTCCTTTGTTTCTATCTGAATGGCTTGGAATCTTCCTTCAAAGGTATTATGTGAGTCATTACATCTGTCTTGAAGGTTTTGAGGTCTTCATAAGTCCAAGCAAAATGTTCTTTGTTCTTTTTCAAGAAACTGATATATCCAACCTTTTCTTTAGCGAGGTAAAGCCATGTCTACTTTCACTATTCTGGGTTCTTTCATTGAACCAATATTAATATCCTCAGATATCACTTCTCTTCGTAAAGGTTTATAGGCTTTGTCAAAATCATCAAATAGACTCTCTAGAGAAACTAATCCTTTGGGTATCTTATTAGTTTTCAACTGGATTACTTCTACTGGCTCTCCTATTTGATCTTTTAGCTTTTCTTCATATTTTTCATCACAGATTACATCTGCATACTGATTTTGTAGAGTCATAAAATCTTTAATATCTATATCATCCTGAAATACCTGTAAATAGACTATGTTATCTGGTACAGAAGGTTTATAGACTGAGATAGTTGGAAATCTATCCATATATTCTGTAGTTATCTCTGGGTGATCTAGACCTGAGGCATTCATAGCTAAAATATCTGCAACATGATTTTGTTCTCTAGGAATATATGATATATTGAAAGCTAAAAATTTATCAATTTCTTCCAATACTGCATTTCTATATTGTTTAAGCCTAGGATGCTTAGTCTGATATTTACCTTTGATTTATAGTATAATAAGCTCTGCATCCCCTATTACAGTCAAGTAGTTAATACCTAGCTCTTTTGCTTTCCTTAGCCCTAATAGTAAGGCTTCATACTCAACTACATTGTTTGTGCAAGGAAATTGTAATCTGTAAGGAATACTAAGGTAGTTTCCTTTAATATCAGTCAAATTTACACCTGCACCTACTCCAGATTGGGATTTAGCTCCATCAAAAGACATGGTCCACATTTCTTGAGTCAAAACTCTATCTGATTCAGCATCTACTATTTTTATATCTTTTGGATCCATGTTCTTTGCATCTGGTACTTCCACCAGGAATGGGTTGTGCCATATTGAATAAACTCCCATCCCTTTTTCTTCCATAGAGTTAACTAAGTTAATCATGGTTTCATCTATTTGAATTAACTCTACAGAATGTTTGTTGAATGGTTCCCTTCTCAAAATTATATTCTCCTTATCTGATATTGGGATTGTAGCATAGGACCAGTCCAATTGAATTGAACCTCCTAGTTGTTCTGCCCAATGTCTACTGAGTAATAATGAGAAAAATGGGTCAACGTCAACTACTGCAACATCCATGACAATGCCCTTTTTGGGGTGTTGATCTAGGAAAACTAACAATCCAGTTATCACCCCTACACAAGGAATTTGCCTACTATCCATTACAAAAATAGGGGCAGAATCTCTAGTACAGATTAATCCCATTTGGTCAGCTATTAGCTTAGGCATGATATTATGTGAAGCTCCACTATCTAGCATGCAATTATGAATCACATATCTTTCCCCTTCATCTGAATTATATCTTAATGACACATAGAAGGGTCTGACAGAGGATGGTGATCTTGTATCATGTTGATTTTGTCTAGCAGCATGGCAAGTTGGGTCTTCTTTTTGTTCTACTAATCCAAATGCTTTACAGACTTGTTCTCTATACTGTTGAACTTTCATAAGTTCTCCAAATGTGATATTAACCTTTTGCTTACTGAGTTCTGACCCAACATCAAATTCTATCTTCTTTATATCCAATGGTTTATTACTTTCTTCTTTGGGAATCTCTTCCTCTGATTCTATTACTTCAGGAGTAATATTTTTAGGGTTCTTATCAGTTTTCTCTTTACTGATATTTTTATTGGTGAAAGTTTATTTTCTTGTTTCACTTGTAGAGGCTTTCTCTATCCTTTCGGGGATTGTTCTATTCCTTAAATTTAGAACATGGGTTGCCTCTAATTCCTCAACCTCTTGAGCAGTGGGGATTAATTTCCCTTGCTTCATCTTATCATATCTTGACTCATGTGATTTCTGCAAGATTTTAGTTCCTTCAATTACTAAAATTTGAGGATGATGATTTGAAGCATATTTATCCATGTCTTCTTCAAACAACCTTTCTCTAGATTCATCTTCAATGGACCAACATGCATTGATTCTTATATCCTCTTCTGATTCTGCATGCATATCTACATTACGCTGATCACTTAGGTGAATTCCACATGCATCAGGGTTATGAGGTGCATCACAAGTAGAGCAAAAATAAGGAAAACCTTCTGCTACATTGGCAGATGGCATCGGGTTAGGGACATTGTTCTGATCCCTATCAGAATCTCTATTTTTCTAGCTATTATTCCCATTACCTCTATTCCTATTTCCTTCTTCAAAACCATTGTTGTTTCCCCAATTCTTATTGTAATTTTTCTTAAAGGAGGACGGTTGTCAATCATGTGGTCGCTCTATTTGTGAAGATTCACCATTATTTCCATTTCTTTCAATTCTTGCTAACCTGTTACTCATGTTGTTGAACATTTCTATCATCTGACTAGTCAACTTCTCCATAGGATCAATTTCAGTTCTTCTTTGTATATCAAAAGCCACTCTCTTAGGTTTTCTCTCAAGCATGTTAACTTCTAAAGAATAAGGCTTCATCTTACCACTGTCAAGCATATTTCTTTCTATATCCATTACTTTTTCCATACAACCATCAATGGTAGTGGCTTGTTCTTGCCTTAATTCATAGTTAAACTCTCCTTGAAAAGCATTCTTATAAAAACAAATAGACTGAATATCACTAGGCCTGAGGTTGGCAGGGATTTTGTTCCTAGTCTTTGAAAATCTTGTGTTAAAATCACTAACAACTTCATTTTATTTCTTCTTCATAGTGGCTAGCTCAGTTAACAATGATTGTTCATTTTTCCTTTCACCATACTTCTTTAGGAACACCTCTTCCATTTTGGTGAAGTCTGGGATATCATTGTTAGGAAGGGAATTAAACCATTCTCTAGCATATTTTTCTAAAGTCTGTAGAAATAGTCTTAATACTACATCTTCATGTTCAACTTCCAGACTATCCATTGCATATAAGAAACTTTTGATATGATCCTCTCTAGTTACTGCATTGTTTCCTAAAAACTTAGGGAGGTATTTGTGAGCTTTACTGGGTAAGGCATTTAAATTTATTGGTAATGCAAAAGGCCTATATCTGTTAGTTCTCCATAAATGAACATTAACCTGGGCCATTGCTACTATAGAATTCAATTTCATAGTTGTAGTACCTACAGTGGTATGGGTCTGGGCAGCTTGAATGTAAACTGATGGATTATCTACCTTTGAATTATTATTACGTGTATCTTCTACAACAGAATTCAAATTTCTATCTACAACAGAATTTAAATCATCTTCTACAGTGATATCAGTAGTAATAGTATTCTGAATTTTCTTTACGTACCTTTTACCGCTAGAATTTAATCTACTACTATAAATAGTATTCTTAAAAAGTGGAGTTTTTTGGGTATGTATAAATACCTCTGGATTCTCGAGTTCTAGAAATAGCTCCTTACCACTTCTCCTGGTGTTAGCCAACACGTTCTGTTCTCTCCTTTTTATTTTTTTCTTCTAGGTTCATCCAGTAGAGTCGCCAGCACTAGGGTGCAGAAAGAACAACGTACGCTTTTATCAAGAATGCTTGATATTATCACTCATCCTCATAGGAGTCAGTTCTTGGGATAAATCAAGAAAATCAAGAAACCAAAATTTCAAGAAGATCAAGAAAAAGATCAAGAAACGTAAAGAAAATAAGATTGAAAAACACGGGTAATAAATAACGTAGAAAATGTAAAAATTAAGACAAACGTTCTCTATTCCAACTAGCCACCCATTGATTTAAAGATAATGTCGTTCAGAGAAAAACTTTTAAGAATGTCATTAAATCTTTCTATCAAGTCCTCCCTGACAACGGTACCAAAAAATTATTGGAACCGATTCTTGCATCCATAGGATTTTGATTGTCATGCTACAAGAATCTATTTGAAACCAATGAGCTATTACAGGCTCTGGTCAACCTACCTCATTATTCTGCTAAACACAAATATTGCTAAAGAAAACTACAGAATGGGTAAGGAAACCCCAACGGTAATTCTATGGCTAAAACTCTAATTACACGCTCCAGATTTATATTATATTATATGTATTAAAATGACCAAGCATGAAAACAACCATTTGTTATGCCTTATGTAGACCGGTGCCTAGATTCATTGGGATGTTATAGCAATTTAACAACAATTTTAATATGAAACAGAAAGAAGGGGAGAAGGAAAATTGGTGTTCTTAATCTCATTCGAATATCGCAATAAAATCAAGAGTTAACCAATGAAAGAAACGTATATAATGTGTTCAAATAATGTAACCCATTACACAGTGACACACAGTATTGAGACAAAGATATGATAGGAATAAAATTCAGAATTGTATTGATTTCATAAAATATTACATGTAGAGTGGGCGAAATGCCTTTTAACTCTATTTTTCTCAAAGAAATATATCAATACAATGAAGAGGACTCTATTCAAATAATGTAACAAGTCTCTCCAACTCTCCTTGTTCCAATCTGGTAACAGTAGAGTCTCTGAATCCTAGGCTCAAAAAGGTAGGAAATGATCTCAGCTTCTTGAGCACTTTCCTATCACAATCCTGCAAAGCAAAGGGAAGAATAAGAAATGAGAAAGGAAAATAGACACAGAAGGGGATACAACAACACAACTAATAGGGCACTCAAGTATACCTCTTAGAAAAAATGCTATTCTCTAATTGCTTGATGCAGAATCTGTCCACAATTGCTTCTTCTTATAGCCTCTGGTTCTTGATTCTGTTATTTCTGGTTTATTTTTGACCTTACACTTGTCAACATTTGATTGAACCTATTCTATATGTTGTCCAGTTGGTGCGGCTCTGAACTGACTATTAAGGTTCTTCTCTAGACTGAAGGGAGCTCTTTGCTATTTAATTTGGCCTTTTTGCTCTCTCTAGTTGGCCCTAGAAACTAAGGATTCAACACTATATTTTTCCTTTTTGTTCTGCTTGTCCTGGCCACTATGATCTGTTGTTAAGGATTGACCAGGCTGCCATCATGAATTCTAGATGAGGAACGGAGGGGGACCCGACGTGATGGTGAAGACAAGGGGTGGCATGCCAGTGGCAAATAGATGGAGTTGCACTGATCACGAGATAGAGTGAAGGGAGAAAAGAGGAAAGGGGGTGGCTCAACACAATGGAAGGTGGTGAGATGGCACAATGTGGGGACAAATGTCGAGATGGTTAAGGAAGAAATCCTAGAAGGAGGGAGGCAGTGGTAAGTAGGAAGAAGGTGGGAATGGAAAACAAGATCTGGAAGCATTTATAAGCTGCTTCCATAACTATACTCCGTCGGAGTGTTTCCCTCGTAACTATATTCCATCGAAGCATGGATTGAATGGCTTTCTGTAAGTCGAAACCATACCTTTTTCTTCATGCACTTTCGTCATCTTAAGTATTTGCAGAACAGAAACTGAATATATTTATATTCTTTGTACTCCATAGTTTCACTTTGTCGATGCCTTTTAGCTCTCCCTTACTATCTCTTATTTATAAGTTGTGACTATGCTTTGTAGTTTTATTTTTGTGGTACACTATTATTCCCATGAGATATACATGATCTGGTTGCAGGCTTGAGCATCAGGATTTATCTTTCATTTGGTCTACTTTGTCCTTACCAAGGTACTATCCATGGGATTTACTCTGATTTGCTCGAATCTTTCCTTCCCTGGGTATCCTTCTAGATTCACAACGTTTATGCGTATTGTTTTGACTTCGTCTTTGGTTATTGATCTTCATTGCGTCTTTTGATGTACCTTGTTGTGAACAAGTCACCTCTTTGATTTCTACCTCGATATATGTTGAGGGCATTTTTGTGAAGCGATCATCCTTCTCTAGAAGCTTAGTCTATCGAATCTTTCTTACGGATGATTTCACCGATTTTGTTGGTTCGTGATCTTCACAGGTTCCATCATGGCTACTTCTGATATTCTTAATCCTACAAGAGTGTTAGTTTCCAAAACTTTAAAGACGTTGGTCAATGGTGATTTTATATTTATTGATATCTTCATATCTATTGGGCAAGAGGTTTGACCATTTAGCCATTTGATCAACCTTTGTCGTATCATTTTCTTAAATATTTTATAACCTGTAGGTTAGATAGTTGAAAGATGCATGCTTTGAACTTTCTTCGTTTGATTAAAAATGAAGATGACACTTAATAATATGCTAATGTGCTTGTTAAGAATGTTTAAGATTTTAATTAATCAAGATAAAAAAATAAAAACCTTTAGATTAAACCTGTATCCTTTACCTATCATTGGATTGGGGAGATGCCATCGTTAGATCTCTTTGATATTTCATTTTGGTTGTTTTATCATGGTTGAGCGCATCCATATGATCTCATTTTAAATAGGGCGCAACCGTCGGATCTCCTGTACCTACATACTTTAATAACCAAGGGGGTGCATATTTTATATTTGATTAATCTTGATTAAGTCGAAAGGGGGAGATTAGCCAACGTGTTAGACCCTTACTAAAACATAATTAATTGTCTTTACCTTCGCATTTCTCGATATACTACCATTTACCTTTTCATATTTAGATTTTGGCGCGACCGTTGGATCTTCGATAGCTATTGGCGTGGCCGTAGATCTTAATCAACCTACAGGTTAGTTTACAAGGGGTACATAATATTAACCTTGATTAATCCAAAAGGGGGGAGGTTTAGCAATGTGCTCAGACCCTTGTTAATCCTGTTTAAAATTTGAATTAATCACATGGGGGTTTTTACTTTTTAGAAGCATCTTTGTAAGGGCGTTGTCATCAGATTAGGTCTAGATCAAGCGTTGTCGTTCGATCCATCCAACTTGCTCGATGATTATTTCAAAGGGGACGTGTATTCTTAATTCATTATTAGACCATGGTATTTTAATACGTGGTTTAGTCAAAATGTCCATCTTGAGTTCACTTCAAGCGCTATTGTCCGATCTGTCAGAGTTGCTCACTTTTTAACTGGCAACTTTGACCTATGATGACTTCATTTTAAAGCTTTGACTCTTTGGAGATTGCACAGCCATTGGATTTGGCTTGGATCAAGCGCATCCATCTAGATCATCGGAGTTGCATGGATTTAAATCATTACTAACCTTAGGTTATAACTATTGACCTTTTCAACTTTTGACTTAACCTTTAATTGATTTATCAAAGCGCAACCGTCCGATTAAACTTGGATCGAGCGCAGCCCTCAGATTAGATCTTAGGTGCTCATATTTTAATTAAAGAGGTGCATGCTCGTGAGATTTAATAAAAAAAATTGACCTTAATTACGCTTTTTGGGTTTAGACCAAGGTTTTGACTTATTCCTCTAACTTTAGCACACCTTAGGACTGAAAGAGTTATCGTTTGATTTTTAAGTCTAAGGGAAATTTTTCTATGAGGTTCGGAGTTAGGATTTTAAACATTTGATTAATAATATCCTGCCATATCCTTTATTGAAGACCATGGAGATTTATTAAAGGGACACACATTATTAACAACCAAGGTTAGACTTCATCAAACCAACCAACAAAAAATTAAGAGACTCACACCAATTTGAAGAAGCGACCAACATTATTATCATTTTGATTGAAACCAAAAATTTAAATTTGGGGGTTTCAAAGTTGAGTCAAATTTGGCTCCAACAGGTTCATACATCATAATTTCCAAGTATGCTTTAGGTGTTTACTTCCTTGCCACACTTGATGGAAAATAAATTTTAGAATCAATGAAAATAGTGCATCTTAAATGGTAATACATCTAAGTTTTCATTGGTTGCTTGTTTTCTTCCAACGGCTTGGTGTTACTTACTTACATATGCCTGAATTTATATCTACCTATATTCATGTGCCTATATTTTTTGGACTATCTGTTAACTATCAATTCAAGGATCTACAATGACATGAAAATGATAATCCTAGCCAGGATAACTCACTCTCATTCACTATGCAACTAATGTGAGTGGATCCTCACAATCCTATATTGTAGATCAATCAGGGTTCACACAACATCAATCCATATCTCTAATCCATTTTACCTCAAAATTTATTTATTTTTTATTTCATCAATCTCTTGTCACATGATGAAAACTATGAGGTTTGCAGGTGCTAATGACAAGGTTATCCCAATATCATCATTCTCTTCTTACATAATGAATACTATAAACTTTATAAGTGTTGATGGTAAGGTTAATCACATCAAGCTCTTTTATCTTGTCAATTAGTTACATGATGAATACTATGATATTAATAGGTTTTGATAACAAGATCAACCATATAATATCTTGACCCCCATGTACTGCTATGCATGGGGGAAACATGTCAATAATGATTCTTCCTCCTAGTTGGAGGTATAATTTGTTGTCACATCAATATTCAATTAAAATTCCTCTATAATATTTTTGTACAAGGTAAATCAATCAGAGTAGAAGTCCTTTAAGTATTTTTTTAAAGGTAAATCTATTAGGCTAAATTAGAAGTTCTCCAAGAAAATCTAAATCAAAATTTCTTTATGCATTTGTATAAAGGTAAATTTCTAAGATAAATTAAAAGTCCTCTAGGCCAAGAAGAAATCCTTTATACATTTTTTTAAAGGTAAATCCTTTATCTTTATATATATACATAGCTTGTATGATAGCAAGCTAACCAAAAGGTCTTCATGTAAATCTTATTAAAGTCTCCTTGGGAAAATCTCAAAGCTAACTAGAAGTCCTCCATGCAAAGCTAACTAAACTCCCCTAGGAAGATCTATAAGTAAATTTTTGTATATATTTGTAATATCTATATATACATTTTATTTTCTCTAAGTTAAAATCCCCTTGGGAACATCTAAATTTATACATAACTATATATAGTTGTATTATAGTGATGTCTCTTGGCATCATAAAAATGCCCTCTTGGGTGCATCTTTTGCTAATCATGCATTTATCATCTATTTATCATAAAAATATTGAGAGGTAATCATCATGTCTAATATAAACATCTAATCATCTCATAATTGTTACATTTCATCATAATAATTAAGCCATCATAACATTAAACATCCCATAATAAACCATTAAGCATAAATTATTCATAGGTGCATCATACATTTTTCATCTCATAATATACTACAACAATATACAATTAGTCTAACTCTAGGATAGCAACTCCAAAATCAGGCTAGCTCTAGGAGCTTGTATCTAGTGCTCTTATGACTCCTCCCCATGTAACCAATAGTATCCTAATCAATCATTGTGATTGGCATATCATAAATTAAGAGTGGGTCCATGATCATGTTTCAATTGATAATGAAAATCACTTGTCTATTAGGATAATTACATGATAAGTAGCTCTATAGTAAGTCTTATTCTCAATATTTGCATTTAAATCCCTCTATACCTATGAAATTTGGTCCAACAATGTATAAATCACCTGGATACTCCTTGCTCCTCCTACTACTACTATGACCCTCATCATCATTATGTCTCACTTATAGTTAAATATTGAATGGTCTGCTACACCCCAATGAACTATATTTCCAGTCAATCTCATTCCATGGGCGGTGTTGCTATCTCTGACTGAGCCAATATTAACATAACCTTTAGACTCACCACTTTTTAAGTTAGGATATCTCACTCTACATCCATGGTATATTTATTAGACTTGCTCAATCCTACCTCATTGGTCATGCTTATTGATAGGCTAGTAGTGGCCTTTCTATTGTTGATGTTATCATTATCATTGCTTATACCTCTTTTTATCTTTCGTACTCTTGGTATCACCTAACCAAACCTAGCATTACCTATTGCACCATGCTAGGTCTTTATTTTCCCTAGTTATAGCCCAAAAATGATCATCCTTTATAGTTTTATGGTGTAATAGGATCATCACTACTCAAGTCTATAATGGTAGATCATCAATATCAATCTCAACATAAGAATCATGATCTAGCTATGACCCAAACCCTATCTTCTTGGTAAAGTATCAATACTAGATTAGTCCTCCTAGTATCCTCTACTTGGCACTGAATTGGTGGATCATGCAATAAAAATGGTAGAGATCTTACTCTCCCCATGGTGTTACCAACCACATTATGCAAGTTAGTTGGTAGGCATTATCCTATAACCAATATGTTGGTTATACAATCACCACATGGTCTACTCTAGCCTTAGGTCATCAACCACTCTTCTAGCCACTGCAAAAATACTCTTATTAGGTCTACTCCACCCTACCTCAAAGTGTTGACCCCATCTATAAGTCTTTTATACCTCTTGATTCATTGCTTTTTCTAACAACCTTTGTGGCCTCATAATTGCTATGTGATCCCATGCCCACACATAGATATATGTACAATAAGGCTACTACTACCTCTATAGACCATCTTGTGAAGTGATTGGTATAATTACATTAGAACTACTAATCTCATGCAAATATAATTTTTTGGTCCTCTTATGTCAACAAAAACCTATCTATAACCTCAATGGACCACCCTCCTACTTGTGTCACCAATGAGCATACCAAAAATCAAGGCACATAGAAGTGTGGTTTGTTTGTCAAGACGGCCCCTAGCATAAGCTACATTGATATTAAAATCCAACCTCATGGTTTTGAAATCTGCATCCCCCATAAACCTCTCTAAGAACCACCTTTGGTCCTAGTTAATATGGACTTGTGTACCCTTGATAGTAACTTTGAGTATCCTCCAAACATTCTCCAATGTCACTATCATCTCTCCTATAAGTAGTTGGAAGGTATTCATCTACAAATATCAATACTCCATCGATGCTATTAGGAGGGTGCAATCAAAATCTACCTTTGGCATAAGGGCTAAATGATATAGCTCTAACCTTATGGGTAGAGCATGATTTACAAACCCTAGGAGAGTCTGATGGTATTGAGTGTATGAGTTACTTTCAGTACTCAAGTATTTATAAACATTCATGCATCCAAACTAGTAACCCTATTAGCCTCAACTTGCAAACTCAAGACAATAAAAATTTAAGATTTAAAGCAAGCAAAAGCACCACTTTGATACAAAAGTGTCATTAGGTGGCAAAAGTGTTGCTAGGAAGTGAAAGTGTTGCTTGGGTGATGGTAGCACTATTGTATAGAAAAAGCATTTTTTGAGTCACAAAAGCCCCACTAACACATGAAAGCTTTGGCATGCTAGTGTTGTAGCATGAAATCATTATTTGTTCCTTTGGGCATGTTTTTCAAGGAAAATTTTGACTAGAAAAGTTATTTTCTTGAGGTATACCCATGCTCGTACTCCCCCCCCAACTATGGGTTCCCTCACCCAATTGGATCAATGCAATGGGTGTGTGCTCTAGATCATCAAAAATATCAACTACTCTCTATGCTCCAAAGCCCTTTACCTCTCCTTTCCATGGTAAAAATAAATTGATTCTTACCCCCCACCTTCTTACCCCTTGATCTTCCTAAGTGATTTTTGTTGTTTTTCCTCATTCTTCATCACTACACCAATGTGGGTCAAATCAAATTGTGTTTTATTGATCCAAGTTGATTTTTCCCTCCAAAACTTGAGGGGGCATGATAGGGCATAACAACATTTATTGCTATCAAAAATGAGAAATTTAACATCTCCTCTAATCAAACAATCAAAGCATCAATCGTCTTGCATCACTAGTCCTATGCAACAACAAATATTCATGTCTCAAAATTAGGATATCTATGTTAGTTTTTAACATATTTACTATGCATTAATGCATAAAAAATGGCTAAATATAGAAACTCAAGTTTGAGCACATCATAAATCTCTAAGCTTGTCAATATCTTCATTAATAAACCAATCTATCGACCAAATTGAATCTATCATCCCCAAACCCAAATTAGGAGCATTTATTCCTTTAGAAGCAAAATCACTAGTGGTATTTTCACCTCCCTACCAATGATCATTTAAAAAAAAAACACTAGAGCATTGGCACTGCTAATGCTATCGTCCTCTAGTAGTTTTGATTATTTTACACCAAAAACAAAATAAGTGATAACTAGCGTAGAGGGGGAAGACTGACCTACCACATACAATTTCCAAATAAAAGGTTGGATCCGCAAGGAGGGAACCCTTTGTGGGGTGAATTATGGGGGCTATGTTGTACTCTACACTCGGTGTTAGGGGGAAGGGTTCACCAAGAACCATTTATGGACTCACTCCAAGTCCTTAGGATATTCAGGATAGTTTGATGTATTCAATTTCAAGACAAACACCTAAGTTTGGCCTTTCTAGATCTAAGCTAGAAAATATAAAGGACAATGCAGGAAACAAAATAATGCAGTTGAAAATAGAATGTAGGCATACAAGAGCAATCCTAGAATGATTCTTTATTTTGGATGCTCACTAACCTAGGGTTTAATTCCTAAAAATATTTAAAGCATAGAACACACAAAATAGATGCATAGAAATTATCCCTAGATGCAAACTAAATGCCTTTCACTTTTTAGATGCCTAGAAATCAATAATTAAATCAGCTTTTCAACCAATAGAATGAGTGGAGCACTTATCTAGATCGATGGTTGACTTAGCTTTTTCTGCCTCTTGTCAATAATATCAAGAATACATATTTCTGCAAAATCACTCATGAAACGTTGAAAAATAGAATTAGCATTATGGGGGCTACTTAGGCCGTTGTGTAACAGATCTTGGAGGTGTAGCAGTCAAGCCCCCTAGGTCCTTTTATATGACCTTTGGCTAATTAATCATAAATCATAAATATAGTAATAGAAAACAAAAAATAAAGTACAACAGTATGATATAGAGACAGAATGAAATGCAACAGTGAAAGCAGAATCTGGAACTTTTCCTTGATGCACCTTAGGTAATAACCGTGCCTCGCCTAGAGCAGGTACGATAACGCTGCAAAAAAATTGTGCCCTACCTGGATGGGGTATGATTTTGCTTCTCCAGATTAATTTACCCTAGTTAGGACAAGCAAAGTTGCGCCTCTCTAATGCTCGACGCGATATTGCTACTTATTAATAAAAAATAAAAAGCGAGTTTAGAAGATGAAATAAATGCTGAAACAAAGTAATCAAACCCTAATGGATTTCATAGAAGCAGAAAAATAAGATCAAAGTATCCGAACGGGTACTCTATCTCTCTGAATTATGCCACAGATCCACCAAGTCACACAACAAATCAATCCAATCCATGCAATAGAAGATCAATCTAAAATTTGTACTTTGGGGTTAGCTTGCAGCAAAGAAAACAAAGGAAGAAGAACAAAATATCATAAAAAATTGGAGGTTAATCAATTCGCATAAAGATCGCACAGTGAACTTTGCACAACACATATATTTTTTGTATATATGATTTGGCAAAAACACTCTTCCTTTTATAGATAAAATTGAAGGAAGAAAGCATACACAAATAAACTCACAGTCGATGCCAAAACACATTGGAGGGTTTAGACCTGGGTTTAAGCGGGATCAAAAATAATAAAATAAAATAAATTTAAAAAATTAGGTTAAACAACAAAGTCATACACCATACTAACGGGGCACGATATTGCTGGCGCGAAGTCGCACCTCGTAAATATGGGGCATGATTTCACTAAAAGACAAACAAATTAAAAATGGGAGGCAAATAGGTCTTTCCTTGCTCTTGGAAGGGATTGAGGGCCTCTTAGGGGCACTAAGGAATATTACCCACTAAAAGTGGGTCAATTTTCTATGTCTACAACTAGTACCTTCTAAGTTGCCCATCATTAATGGATCTGATCACTAAGATCTAATTTGTAGAACCAACAAAAATCCCAAACCCAAGAATTATCATTTATAATCTTCCTCTCTTAATGAACTCTTGGTCCCATTTCAAATTCTTACCCTCTCCAATCCTATCACCTTCAGTGTAATCTTTATCCCAATGAACCATGGCTTCATATAAATCTAGCACTTGAGGTGCCCAATCCATCAATGGTTTTGAAAGCAATAAAATTATTCTAAATTTCATCTAGATTCATATGAATTCATCTCCAAGCATGACAAGGTTATGACAAAATCTTACTACAATATTGTGAAGGCATCCCTCAAGCATTCAAGCTCTCATTCTTTCAAGCATCCAAGCTCTCACTTATTCAAGCATTCAAGCACAAGCTCTCAAGTGTCTTCAAGCAATAATCAAACTTCCACAACAAAGAAAAATAATCATAGCTCCTTGGAGCAACAAGTGTGCTTGGGGTTTTGTTCTTTACCCTTACTTGCTTTTAGCACTTTCTTTGCTTTTGTAGCTCTAATATTTAATCTTATTGCACACTAATTTGATTTGGTCATCATACTTGTATTTAGCTAGGCATTTTATCCTTTGTTATTATTAGTTTGCATTTTAAACAAGCAATGTTCTTGTTTTACTACATTTAGTAGGGTCTTTGTACCTTCTGGTCAAGGACATTCTTTGCATCTTACATTAAAAATCTTAAATCCTACATTTAATTTCATTATGTTGCACTTCTAAGCAAAAGCATTATCGAATTGTATGTTTGGTGGTGCTATTAATCTTTATTTTTGACATAGTCATAAAGAGCGAAAGTGTTTTCTATCAGGAAAAAGCACCAATAATGCTATTATCATCCCAGTGGTGCTTTTGCCATTCATAATTTAGTCTATGTTTTCATTATTTATTAGTTATCAACTCCTATGTAAACAAGGGTTTGATGCTAGCCAAGGGAGCCTAATACCCTCCTCAAACTCAGGCATACCCCTTTACCATTGATCTCTTCTTTTTTGTTTGTTTTGTAGGAAAGGGAAAGTGCATTAAGACATAGTAGCACCATCAATGCTTTTGTGAGACCAACAACACTTTTGCCTCTATGGAAGAATTGATTTCTTTCCAACTCTCATCTCTTATTATTTATTAAAATAAGAAGAAAGGGAAAGAAACTAGTTAGTACTTTATTCATTTAGGGACTAGCTAAAATCTCTAATATTATTATTAGATGCATTTAGGTTGTTTGTTACATCTCTCTTGGACCCTTGCCTTTAAAGAGAAAATCATTTTTGCTTTTATTATCTAATCAAGACCATTTTATTTTTGGGATTTGTTTGTTGTATTTGTATGGTGCATTAGGGGTAGATTAAGGTTAAGCTTTGTCAAGGAAATATTAGAAAAAATATAGGTTTCTTCAACTAATTCATTAAAACTTTAGACTCTAACTCATCAACTGCCCTTATCCTTGAGGTGATGAAGGAGACAGAAGCATCATGAAAAAACCCTTCACGATACCTTTCCCATTTCCCTCTTCACAATCACAATAATGTGGTTCCTTGGAATAATATTTTCATTGTATTGAAACTAAAGGTCAATGCGATGCAAATTATATGAGTGCATTTTGAGTTAAAATCCCTACATTGTAATGAACCCTTCAATTATAGATAATTAAATCACAGTTCGTTATAGTATCACAATAATGTTTTTTGTTGAAATCCTACTAGTTCAAGATATTTGGGACCAAATGCTACTGGGATGTAATTATATGAACATAACTTGAATTCAAATGTATACATTGTAATGGACACTCCCATAATAAGATGGTCAATGATAATGTATTTTATTGTAATATCAATTTACTGAAATACCATTATAATATGATTATAACATATACAAGTTTGTTTAAATAAATATAACTAATTAAATAAATATTTATTTTAAACATATAAAATTATATAAAATAAAAGCAAAAAGTAGAATATTTTTAAATGTTCACGAGGTCATAGACCATATGGGATGATTCTCATGGAGGATGATGTTTATCCCATATGTGTTTATCCACCTAAACTTTGATTACAAAGCATGGGATACAACCCTTGTGTTCTACTCAAACCTTGGATATCTTATTTGGAGGTCCAAATTCTTCACCATAAGTATTTTATTTTTCTTAATTAGATAAATAAAATTGATATATCCTCATCCATACTACATAAAGACCACATAGCTTCACAATTATGTATGTATTACTTAGAAAGACTCTAACTTGAATTTCCTCCTTAAAATTTAAGGAATTTAACAAGTAGCATGTATTACTTAGAAAGATTCTAACTTGGAATTTCTCCTTAAAAGTTAAGAAATTTAACAAATTAAGTTAATGTTAAGATTCATATGCAAGCTATTGAATTTAAACTTTGTAAAACTTTAACATAATTTTATAACTAAACTCATTGTATTATAAAATTAAATATTTTGATTCTTTATGTATAATCTAAAATATTGAGGAGCAAACCCAGTCCAACACAACATAGTATAAGATTAACTTAAGTTCAAATCTATACTCCTATACTAAACATCATTAAAATATAACTATAATACAATAATGACACAAATTATTATAATACAAATATAATATAATTAATTATAATTTTAATTTATTAAAATATTTTCTTATATTAAATTTAAACATATATAAACATTTTATAACCAAACCCCAATTTACGAGAAAAATTAGCTAACCCAACGAAACATATGTTCAAACAGTGTAGAAATATTTTATAAGTGTACCAATAAGATACTGTCTCACACAACCTTTACTTTTTTTTTGAATGAAAAAGCCAAAATTGTATTAATAAAGCTTAATCATACAAAACAGTGTGGGTAGGATTAACACACCCCAATCAACCAAGAGAAACTATTACAATTAGGAAGAAAAGTCACACTAACTGCAACAAACATATCACCTAACATATCTCTGTACATAATATCAGGAATCAGCTATCAGAAAACATAAGAGCAACAATCATGTAGAAAGAACTGAGACCAGTGACGAGGAGTTGCAGATCCATGATCTCGATGTGTTCTGCCAGTGGTTCATAAGTTGCCGAAGGTACTGAAACTCCATGTTGACTTTCTTAATTTGGGCAAAAATCTGCAACCAGCAATCATAGAAAACCTCATATTTATTAGACAGTGAAAAATACGAAGAGGATTCTTGCTGGGAAAAAATAACTTTGTTGCGGGTTTTCCATATGTGGAAGAGAATAGCAATTCTGAATATATGCCAAACCACTGAAAGATTTGTGGAGAACTGAAGAGGGTTTTCAACAATGTTTTTTTTTTTTAAATAATTTATTCTGTAAAACTCAGACCTGCGTATGACTAAGAAAATCTCAAAAATTTCCATTGTTATACACCTTACCCAATTTTTTTCTTTCTAAATCTTTTGAAAATATCAATCTTCCACAAACTTGGTAGATGCATGAACATTTCCATATGTACTATGACCAATATCAATCTTCCACAAACTTGGCAGATGCATGAACATTTCCATATGTACTATGTTGAGGTCAGCAGTATGACTATTCCAAATGTACTATGTTGCAGTCTAAATCAGTTCTTTTATTTTATATTTTATTGGTTATACATGACTAAAAAATCAGTTCTTTTATTTATTTATTATTGGTTATATAAGATTAAAGCAGTTTTACTTGTATTATATTATAATATTATAACAAATTTTAAAAATTATAAAATTTTCGAAATCTAAATTTTCTTGTTTGATAAAATTTATACATACACATGACATAATGGTTAATGGTTAATCCATTTATCCTAAGTAGCTTGTGGAAGAATAACTAGATCCAAAGCACTAAAATGGCACTGTAGTCAATACATAACTCAGGGTATTAGAAAATAAAAACATCAAGTGTTAGGAGGTGCAAGAATGATGAAGAGATTCAAGAGTTCAAAAATTGATGGTACACAACACATCGATCACAATGATCTCACATTATCAGAAAGAGTAATACATCACAAGAGTATTTAGGATTCCAACACTATAATTGCCAAAAAAATCTCTCCAAGTCGTAGATAACCAAAACTCATAGCTTATAAACAACAAAATTCCAAGAACCAATCCATTTATTATGGACTGCAAAATTCCAAGAAATCACCCTCCAAAATAGGAGTGACCCAACTTTAGCCTAATGAACATAGGGTGAGCCATGAACCTCAAAATTAAAATTAAAATTGGGGCTGATCTGGTTCATCACCCCTACAACATCAATCCCATCCCCTTATTGATCCACACCCAAAAAATAGAATAAGAATTAAAGAAAAATCCCCATCATACCATCATAATAGCTAACAAAACATACTTAGCTATTATGGATTTTCTTAAATGCTAATATTTGATAATCGAACACCCTTCAAGAATAAGGATGTTAAAAAAATATATGCTAACTACAAGATTTAGTACACGTGGTCTATGCCTTACTATCCTCAGTAAAATGACCAAGTTGAAGCTTGTAATGAAACTCTTGTCAAAATCCTTAAGAAGCTTGTCAAAAAAATTGGTTAATATTGGCATCTCTAATTGTATCTAACCCTATGGGCATACCACACTTGTGTTTAAACTCCCACTAGCATGATGCCCTATGCATTGGTCTAGGGAATTGAAGAATTCTTTTCTTTTGATCTAGAGGTGCCTTCTTTTTTGTGTTTTGTTACAAGACTTCTCTATTAGATATGAATATCATCTAATCCATCTCAGCTAGTTGTAACTACATGACAAAAATAAAATCCATACCTCAGAAAACCTACGGGTCTACTTGCAAAGGATTAAACATGCCTATAGCAAGAATATATGATTTTGTTCTTTCTAAGTTGGTGATCTTATCTTTAAAGAGAATAAAAGAACACCAACACCAAAATCGAGCTCAAAAGCATATTTGGGCCTAATTAGCTAGGTTCATACATCATAATTTCCGAGTATGGTTTAGGTGCTTACTTCCTCACCACAATTTATGGCAAATAAATTTTAGAATCAATGAACATAGTGCATCTTAAATGGTAATACATCTAATTTTTAATTGGTTGCTCATTTGCTTCTAACTACTTGGTGTTACTTGCTTACATCTGCTTGACTTTACATCTACCTATATGCATGTGCTTATCTTTTTTTGGATTGTCTGTTACCTATTAATTGAAGGATCTACAATGACATGCAAATGATAATCCTAGCCAATATAACTCACTTCCATTCACTAGGCAACTGATGTGAGTGGATCCTCCTAGTTCTATATTGTAGATCAATCAAGGTTCACACAACATCAATATGTCTCTCTAATCCATTTAACCTCAAAAATTGTTTATTTTTCTGTCATAAATCTCTTATCACATGATAAATACTATGAGGTTTGCAGGTGTTTATGACAAGGTCAGTCCAATCTCATCATTCTCTTGCATGATGAATACTACAAAGTTTCTAAGTGTTGATGGTAAGGTTAATCAAATCAAGCTCTTCTATCTCATCCATCAGTTACATGATGAATACTGTGAGATTAATAGGTGTTGATAACAAGATCAACCATATCATCTCTTGGGCCTCATGTACTACTATGCATGGGGGCAACATGTCAATAATGAATCCTTCCTCCCAGTTGCATAATTTGTTGTCACATCAATCTCCAATCAAAAGTCCTCTATAATATTTCTCTACAAGGCAAATCAATCAGAGTAGAAGTTCTTTAAGTATTTTTTTAAAGTTAAATCTATAAGGCTAAATTAGAAGTTCTCTGAGAAAATATAAATCAAATTTCCTTTATGCATTTATATAAAGGTAAATTTCTAAGATAAATTTAAAGTCCTATAGGCCAAAAATAAGTCCTGTATACATTTGTTTAAAGGTAAATCCTTTATCTTTATATATGTAAATAGTTTACATCATAGCAAGCTAACCAGAAGTATTTCAAGTAAAGCTAATTAAAGTCTCCCTGGGCAAATCTCAAAGCTAACTAGAATTCCTCCATGCAAAGTTAACTAAAGTCCCCTAGGAAGATCTCTAAGTAGCTTTTTGTATATAGTTGTACATATCTATATATACATATTTTATTTTATCTCAGCTAAAGTTCCCTTGGGAACATCTAAATTTGTACATAACTATATATAGTTGTTATTTTAGTGATGTCCCTTGGAATCATACAAATGCCCTCTTGTGTGCATTACTTGTTAATCATGCATTTATCATCTATTTATCATACAAATATTGAGAGCTAATCATCATGTCTAATCTAAGCATCTAATCATCTCATAATTGTTATATTTAATCACAATAACTAAGCCATCATAATATTAAACATCTCATTCTAAATTATTAAACATAAACTATTAATAGGTGCATCATGCATTTTTCATCTCATAATATACTACAAAAATATACAATTAGTCCCAACTCTAGGATAGCAACTCCAAAATCAGGCTAGCTCTGGGAGCTTGTATCTATTGCTCTTATGACTCCCCCTTCCCATGTAACCAATAGTATCCTAACCGATCACTATGATTGGCATGTCATCGATTGAGAGTGGGTCCATGATCATGTTTCAATTGATAATGAAAAGTACTTGTCTATTGGTATAATTGCATGATAAGTAGCTCTATAGTAATTCTTCTGCTCAATATTTACCTTTAAATACCTCTATACCTATACCATTTGGTCCAACAATGTATGAACTACCTAGCTACTACTTGTTCCTATTGCCACTCCTATGACCCTCATCATTATTGTGTCTAACTCTATAGTTAAATCTTGAATGGTCTGCTACACCCCAATGAACTATCTTTCTAGTTGGTCTTATTCCATGGGTCATGTTGCTATCTTTGCTTGACCACCTACTAACATAGCCTTTAGACTCACCACTTACCAAATTAGGATATCTCACTCTACATCAATGGTATATTAAAGTAGTTTGCTTGGTCCTAACTCATTATCATTATTGATCCATCCCCTTGTTATTATTGATGTTATCATTATCATTGCTTGTGCCTCTTTTTATTTTTCATACTCTTGGTATCACCTAACCAAACCTAGCATTGCCTACTGCACCCTACTAGATCTCTATTTTTTCCTAGCTATAGCCCAACAATGATCATCATTTATAGTTTAATGGTGATATTAGGATCATCACTACTCAATTCTAGAATAGTAGATCATCAATGTCAACCTCAACATAAGAATTATGATATAGCTATGATCCAAACCCTCTCTCCTTGGTGAAGCATCAATATTAGACTAACCCTTCTAGGATCCCCTACTTGGCATCGAACTGGTGGATCATGCAATCAAAATGGTAGAGCTCCTACTCTCCCCATGGTGTTACTAGCCATCTTATGCAAGCTAGTTGGTAGGCATTATTTTACAACCAATATGTTGGTTATGCAATCACCACATGATCTAATCTAGCCTTAGATCATCAACCGCTCTTATAGCCACTACCAACATACCCTTATTAGGTCTACTCTACCCTGCCTCAAAGTGTCGATCCCATCTATAAGTCTCTGATATCTCTTTATTCATTGCTTTATCTAATAACCTTGGTGACCTCATCATTACTATGTGATCCCATACCCACACCTAGAGAGACATACAATAAGTAAGGCTCCTCTTGCCCCTATAGACCACCCTATGAAGTGACTAGTATAATTGCACTAAAACTATTGATCCCATGCAAAGATAGTTTTTTGATCCCCTCATGTCAAAAATAACCTCTCTATAACCTCAATGGAACACCCTCCTACTTGTGTCACCAATGAGCAGGCCAAAAATCAAGGCACATAGAAGTGTAGTTTGTCTGTCAAGATGACCCCTAGCATAAGCTACGTTGATGTTAACATCCAACCTCATGATTGGGAAGTTTGCATCCCCTCTAAACCTCCCTAAGCACCACCTTTGGTCCTGGTTAATATGGACTCGTGTACCCTTAATAGGAACTTTTAGGATCCTCCAAATATCCTTCAATATCACTATCATATCTCCTATATCTAGTTGGAAGGTATTCATTTATAAATACCAATGCTCCATCGATGTTATTAGGAGGGTGCAGTCAAACTCTACCTTTGGAATAAGGACTAAATGATATAGCCCTAACATTATGAGCAAAACATAATTTGCAAATCCTAGAAGAGATTTATTGGTATTGAGTGTATGAGGAGTTATTTTTAGTACCCGAGTGTCTATAAACATTCATACATGCAGACCAGTAATCTGTTGGCAATTTTGGGTTTGAGATCCTAGCTTCTTTTCTATGAGTTGTCATTGATGTCAAAAGGAAATGGCATTAATGTTAAGAGGATGTGTTGGCTTCAAAGGTGGAAGATTCCAAGAGAATATTTTTAAGAGAATCCGGAGAGATTCCATTGGCAAGGGTTTTTCATTAAAACCAAGTTGGATAGGGTTTTTATTAAAACCAAGTTAAATGGTTTTTATTAAAACCAATGGAGGTTCTCTTTATTATTTATTTAATTATTATTTAAAACCCTTCAAGGTTTTAATTAATTAATTATTTAATTAATTAAGAGAGAAATTATTTTTAATTTATTAAAAATACTTAAAGGTTTTTAAACCTTTTTTATTCTTAATTTATTAAAATTATTTAAGGGTTTTTAAACCCTTTTTGAAAATACTTTTGATTAATTTCGAAATGGTCTTTATTTATGCCAACGTCAAGTTGTCTTTGAAGAGAATATTTAATCTCCAACTCCTAAGGTTGGAAGGCGAATCAATTCAAAATTCCCCGAATGTAATTTGTGGTGTTTGTGCTCTGTATTCGCTACGATCGAAGGAAGACTTAGAAGCACGTGCGGTTGAAAAGTCTTCGGGAGTTTTTTCAAGGGTGAAGTGGAGGGAAGTTCACTTGTGAACTTCATAGCCCGCATGGGCTAGTGGCAGCGAAGGCTACTGTTGGGCGCTGCATTGGCGGAGGTCACCGTTTCAAGTCTCGCGGGGGTGCTTTGCTAGAGTAACACACATTTTTATTAAAACGTCTTTATGCCATGAAATTTGGAGTTTCTTGGACAGCGATTTATAAGTTTGAGAGTTGTGTGTGGTGACAGCTTGAAGGTTCAATTATCTTCTACTCCAATAAGGTATGGGCACATTCTTCTTATGAGTATGATTGGTGTATGTTTTTTGAAATAAGGTTGGAGTGAAAAGGTATTCTACTAGGTATCCTTTGGCTAGGTGTAAATCCTATTTTCTGGTTTGTTGAAGACTACTTATGCATTGTTATCCTTAAGGAGAGTTTTTGGTGAATGCATAATTTTTGGTTTGAGATAGTGGAAGCTTTGTGCACTAGGGTTTATATTTGTGAGTCTAGCTACTTGCATTGAGTTGGTGGAACCCTTGGTTGGTTGTTTTGAGTTTGATGGTTGAGTTACTTCCATAGAGGTTGTTTGATCAAGTTATTGCTTTACTTGATTCAAGATATTGGGCTTACTCCATTGAGTTGATTTGAGCAAGTTATTCTTTGCATTTGGTGATATTGTGTTGGTGGTTGTTTTGTTCAAATATCTTTGGAGGGAAAAGGATTTCTACTTGTTTCCTTTTCTTGTGATGATTGGTTGAATGCTTCAAGGTTGATGTTGAGTTGAATGGTGTTGGTTGACTAAACCTTGTTTGATGAGAATTGTTGTTGAAACCCTAATTGATGGTGAAAATAACATGAGTATCATTGTTATGTGATTCTTTGCATAGTTGGCAATTGTTGGGGTTTCATGTTCTTGAAAGAAAACATTCTATCCTATCCATTTCAGATATTGAGTTGAGTTTTCATATTTGAGATTGAGATTGAGCTGAGTTGATTTGAGTTGAGTTTTCATATTGGGATTTGAGTATAGAACATATTGAGTCTCTAACAATTCTCTTTATGCTTCTATGAGTTTGAAAAATCACATTGGGTCTCTAACAATTCACTTTGTGATTTCCTACTAAGAAAGTTTTTCTTGGTGAGCTTGCTAAGTTTTTGGACAGGTTCCAGTGGGGACTTGTGAGCAGTTCTTGGACAGGTTCCAGTGGGGACTTGTGAGTAGTTTTTGGACAGGTTCCGGTGGGGACTTGTGAGCATTTTTGGACAAGTTTCGATGGGGACTTGTGAGCAGTTTTGGACAGGTTACGGTGGGGACTTGTGAGCAGTTTTGGACAGGTTTCGGTGGGGACTTGTGAGCAGATTTGGACAGGTCCTAGCAGAGGACTTGTGAGCTGAGTTTGATAGTTATATCAAAGAACTTGGGGATAGAGGTGCATTGGTTCTATGAGAAGAACCTGAGGACAGATTTTGCAAGTCTTTGAGAAGGCTTGTATGCAAAGGATTGATTTGTTCAAGAGTTGGACAGATCTGACAAATAGAGGAAGACTTGTACTAGACCGACTGACTGTGTTTGGTACAGGTTGTTGAGCTGTTGTGGACGTGACCATAGAAGGCAAAGGTCTCTTAGGCTAAGCATTGAGGACAGGAGGTCTTCGGTGGAAAGGAGTTCCACGTCGTCGGCAAGAGGTAGAGGCAATTGATCTTCGAGGGATCATTTCCAGAGCAGAGGGGAAGGTATCTCCTTTGAGCAGAGGCTCATAAATTATGATTGGGGGAAGGTATCTCCTTTGAGCATAGGCTCATAAATTTTTATTGGGGGAAGGTATCTCCTTTGGGTCGAGGCTCATAAACATTGTAATTGGGAAGGATTCCCAAAGAATTTTGAGAAACTTTTAGAGAAAAGTTTTGTGGACGTAGCTTGACCATTCTGGGTGAACCACATTAAAATTGGTGTCACTTTGTGGATGATATTGTGCATTGCTTTGATATTGCTTTGGGTATATTGCTTTACTGTTTTGAAGTATAAAGGAAAAAATAAAAAGAGGTCTTATACTGTTCACCCCCCCTCTCAGTATAAGCTTGTGTTCTTCATAATCCTATTAGCCTCAACTTGCAAACTCAATATAAAAATAAATTAAAATTTAAAGCAAGCAAAAGCACCACCTTGACACAAAAGTGCCACTAGGAAGTGAAAGTGTTTCTTGGGTGATGGTAGCACTATTGTATAGTAAAAGTATTATTGAATCACAAAATCCCCACTAACACATAAAAGCTTTGGCATGTTAGTGTTGTAGTATGAAAGCATTATTTTTTCCTTTGAGCATGTTTTTCAAGGCAAATTTTAACTAGAAAAGTTAGTTTCTTGAGGTATACCCATGCTCGTACTTCCCCTCCAATTATGGGTTCCCTCACTCAATTGGCTCAATGCAATGGGTGTGTGCTTTAGGTCATCAAAAATATCAACTACTCTCTATGCTTCAAATCCCTTTAACTCTCCTATGCATGGTAAAAATGAATTGATTTTTACCCCCCCACCTTATTACCCCTTGATCTTCCTAATTGATTTATGTTGTTTGTCCTCATTCTTCATCACTACACCAATGTGGGTCAATTCAAATCATGTTTTATCGATCCAACTTGATTTTCTCCTCCAAAACTTGAGGGGGTATGATAGGGCATACCAACATTTAATGCTGGAAAATACAAAATTTAACATCACCTCTAATCAAACAATCAAAGCATCAGTCATCTTGCATCACTAGTCCCATGCAACAAAAAATATTCCTATCTCAAAATTAGGACATCTATATTAGTTTTTAACATATTTACTATGCAATAATGCATAAAAAAAGGGGTAAATATGGAAACCCAATTTTGAGCACATCATCAATCTCTAAGCTTGCTAATATCTTCATTAATCAACCAATCTATCATCCCCAAACCTAAATTGGGAGCACTTATTACTTCATAAGCAAAAGCATCAAGGCAATGAGCAAAAGCACTAGTGGTACTTTCACCTCCCTAGCAATGCTTTTTCAAATTTTATTATTTTAGTCTTTTCTTGCCCAATTTGACTGCTAGTGGTCATTTTGATAAAAGCACTAGAGCATTGGCACTACCAATGTTATCGCCCTCTAGCGGTTTTGATTTTTGTGCACCAAAAACAAAAGAAGTGACAACTAGTACCTTCTAAGTGACCCACCATTAATGGATCCGATCACTAAGACCTTATTCGTAGAACCAACAAAAATTCCAAAACTAAGAATTATCATTTATAATCTTCCTCTCTTAATGGAATCTTGATCCCATTTCAAATTCTTACCCTCTCTAATCCTATCACCTTTAGTGTAATCCTTCTCCCAATGAGCCATGGCTTCATATAAAACTAGTACTTGAGGTACCCAATCCATCAATGGTTTTGAAAGCAACAAAATTCTTCCAAATATCATCTAGATTCATATGAATTCATCTCCAAGCATGGCAATATTATGCCAAAATCTTACTACAATATTGTGAAGGTGCCCCTCAAGCATTCAAACTCTCATTCCTTCAAGCATTCAAGCTCTCACTTCTTCAAGTATTAAAGCACAAGCTCTCAAGTGTCTTTAATCAATAATCAAACTTTCATAATAAGGAAAAACAATCATAGCCCCTTGGAGCAACAAGTGTGCTTGGGATTGTGTTCTTTACCCTTACTTGCTTTTAGCACTTTCTTTGCTTTTGTAGCTCTAATATTCAATCTTATTGCACACTAATTTGATTTGGTCATCATACTTGTATTTAGCTTGGCATTTCATCTTTTGTTATTATTAGTTTACATTTTGAACAAGCAATCTTCTTGTTTTACTACATTTAGCAAGGTCCTTATACCTCTTGGTCAAGGACCACCTTTGCATCTTACATTAAAAATCTTAAATCCTACATTTAATTTCATTATGTTGCACTTCTAAGCAAAATAATTATCGAATTGTAGGTTTGGTGGTGCTATTGCTCTTTGTTTTTGACATATTCATGGAGAACGAAAGTATTGTCTATCAAGCAACACCAATAACACTATTGTTATCCTAGTGGTGCTAAAGCCATTGATCACTTAGTCTATGTTTTTATTATTTATTAGTTTTCAACCCCTATGTAAACAAGGGTTTGATGCTAGCCAAGGGAGCTTACTAACCTCCTCAAACTTAGGCAGACCCCTTAACCATTTATCTCTTATTTTTTGTTTGTATTGTAGGAAAGGGAAAGTGCATAAAGACATAGTAGCACCAACAATGCTTTTGCGATACCGACAACGCTTTTGCCTCTATTGAAGAATCAAGTTATTTCTAAATCTCATCTCTTTTATTTTTGCATTTAGGTTTTAGATTTGTTTGTTATTTCTAAAAATTAGTTTATATTTTCTATTTTTTTATTATTTATTAAAATAAGAAGAAAGGGAAAGAAACTAGTTAGTACTTTAATAATTTAGGGGACTAGCTAAAATATCTAATCTTGTCATTAGATGCATCTAGGTTGTTTTTTACATCTCTCTTGGACCCTTGCCTTTTAAAGAGAAAATCATCTTTGTTTTTATTATCAAATCAAGAATATTTTAGTTTTGGACTTTATTTGTTGTATTTGTATGGTGCATTACGGTTAGATTAAGGTTAAGCTTTATCAAGAAAATCATAGAAAAAACATAGGTTTTTTTCAACTAATTCATTAAAAATTTAGACTCTAAGCTCATAAACTACCCTTATCCTCGAGGTGGCGAAGGAGAGGGAAGCATCATGAAAAATCCCTTCATGATACCTTTTCCATTTTCCTCTCTCTACAATCACAATAATGTGATTCCTTGGAATAATATTTATCCATGGTATTGGGAACTAAAGGTCAATGCAATGCAAATTGTGTGAGTGCAATTTGAGTTAAAATCCCTACATTGTAATGAACCCTTCAATGATAAGACTATTAAATCACAATTTGTTGTAGTAGCACAATAATGTTTTTTTGTTGAAATCCTACTATTTCAAGATATTTGGGACCAAATGCTATTGGGATGTAATTATATGAACATAACCTGAATTCTAATTTATGCATTGTGATGGGCACTCCCATAATAAGATGGTCAATGATAAGGTATTTTATTGTAATATCAATTTACTAAAATACCAGTATAATATGATTATAATATATACAAGTTTATTTAAATAAATATAACTAATAATATAAGTATTTATTTTAAACATATTAAATTATATAAAGTAAAAGAAAAAAGTTAAATATTTTTAAATGTCCACGAGGCCATATAGACTTTTTGGGATGATTTTCATGGAGGATGTTATTTATTCAATATGTGTTTATCCACCTAGACTTTGATTACAAAGCATGGGGTACAACCCTACTGTGTTGTACTCAAACCTTGGATCTCCTATTTGGAGGTCCAAAGTCTTCACCATAAGTATTTGATTTTTCTTAAATGGTTAAATGGATTTGAAATGTACCCATCCATATTGCATAAAGACCACATAGCTTCACAATTATGCATGTATTACTTAGAAAGATTCTAACTTGGAATTCCTCCTTAAAAGTTAAGGAATTTAACAAGTAGCATGTATTACTTAGAAAGATTCTAACTTGGAATTTCTCCTTAAAAGTTAAGAAATTTAACAAGTTAATATTAAGATTTATATGCAAGCTATTGAATTTAAACTTTGGAAAATTTTAACATAATTTTATAACTAACTCATTGTACTATAAAATTAAATATTTTGATTCTTTGTATATAATCTAAGATATTGAGGAGCAAAGCTAGTCCAACACAACATAGTATAAGAATAACTTAATTTCAAATCTAGACTCCTATTATAAGCATCATTAAAATATAACTATAATACAATGATGACACAAATTATTATAATACAAATATAACATAATTTATTATAATATTAATTTATTATAATATTTTCATATATTAAATTTAAACATATATAAATATTTTATAAACAAACCCCAATTTACGACAACAAAAAAAAAATAGCTAACCCAACGAAATATATGATTAAATAGTGTAGAAATATTTTAAAACTGTACCTATAAGATACAGTCTCACACAACCTTTACTTTTTCAACAATGTTTTTTAAATAATTTATTCAGTAAATGTGCTTGGGGTTGTGTTCTTTACCCTTACTTGCTTTTAGCACTTTCTTTGCTTTTGTAGCTCTAATATTTAATCTTATTGCACATTAATTTGATTTGGTCATCATACTTGTATTTAGCTTGGTATTTCATCCTTTGTTATTATTAGTTTACATTTTAAACAAGCAATATTCCTATTTTACTACATTTAGTAGGGTCCTTGTACCTTCTGGTCAAGGACCTTCTTTGTATCTTATGTTAAAAATATTAAATCCTACATTTAATTTTACTATGTTGCAATTCTTAAGCAAAAGCATTATCGAATTGTATGTTTGGTGATGCTATCACTCTTTATTTTTGACATAGTCATAGAGAGTGAAAGTGTTGTCTATCAGGCAAAAGCACCAATAACACTATTGTTATCCCAGTGGTGCTTCTACCATTGATAATTTAGTCAATTTTATCATTATTTATTAGTTTTCAACTCCTATGTAAACAAGGGTTTGATGCTAGCCAAGGGATTCTAATACCCTCCTCAAAATCAGGCATACCCCTTTACCATTAATCTCTTCTTTTTTTGTTTGTTTTGTAGGAAAGGGAAAGTGCATTAAGACATAGTAGCACCATCACTGTTTTTATGAGACCGACAACGCTTTTGCCTTTATGGAAGAATCAAGTTTTTTCTAACTCCCTTATCTTTTATTAATGCATTTAGGTTTTAGATCTATTTGTTATTTCTAGAAATCAGTTTATATTTTCTATTTTTATTTTATTTATTAAAATAAGAAGAAAGGGAAAGAAACTAGTTAGTAATTTAATCATTTAAGGGACTAGCTAAAATCTCTTTGGACCCTTGCCTTTAAAGAGAAAATCATCTTTGCTTTTATTAACAAATCAAGATCATTTTAGTTTTGGGCTTTGTTTGTTGTATTTGTGTAGTGCATTAGGGCTATATTAAGGTTAAGCTTTGTCAAGAAAATCTTAGAAAAAACATAGGTTTTCGTCAACTAATTCATTAAAACTTTAGACTCTAAGCTCATAAACTACCCTTATCCTTGAGGTGACGAAGGAGAGGGAAGCATCATGAAAAATCCTTTCACGATACCTTTCCCATTTTCCTCTTCACAATCACAATAATGTGGTTCCTTGGAGTAATATTTTTTCATGGTATTGAAACTAAAGGTCAATGCCACGCAAATTATATGAGTGTAATTTGAGTTAAAATCCCTACATTGTAATGAATCCTTCGATGATAAGACAATTAAATCACAATTCGTTGTAGTATCACAATAATGTTTTTGTTGAAATCCTACTAGTTCAAGATATTTGGGACCAAATGCTATTTGGATGTAATTATATGAACATAACCTAAATTCAAATATATAAATTGTAATGGACACTCCCATAATAAGATGGTCAATGTAATGTATTTTATTGTAATATCAATTTACTGAAATATCATTATAATATTATTATAACATATACAAGTTTGTTTAAATATATATAACTAATTAGCCATATCTTCGCAAAGAGTTATCCGATTTAGTTGATCCTTGGACCAACTTGTGCAGAATTTGAATAGCTTTAAAATGAGTGGTCATATACAAAAATCCAAGAAATATTGAGGGAGATATGATCCTGTGAATTCAACCATTTGGAACAAGGGTAGTGATAATTTTTCAAATCACGAAAAATAAAATTGCAAAGTGCAAAGGATTAGGGATTTTTCCTGAAAAATATCTCATATTTTAGGAGCCATATCTTCATAAAGAGTTATCCGATCCAGCTTATTCTTGGACCAACTTATGCCAAATTTGAATAGCTTTAAAATGAGTGGTAATATGTAGAAATCCGAGCAATATTGAGGGATATACAACCCTATGAAGTCAACCATTCGAAACAAGGACAGTGACAATTTTTTGAATCGCGAAAAATGAAATTGCAAATATTTTCCAACTAGGGTTTGAATGATGGGAAGAGCAATGAAGGGCTAGGACTTCAACGAAGCAAGAAAATCTATATGGACATGGAATTTTCAGCTAAGTTCTTTTTTCCCTTTCTTTATCTTAGAAATTGTGCATGAAAATTTTATAAAGTTTTTATCAAACATTATATTTTTTATATAGAACTTTCAGATTAATTTCATTAGATTTTGAATTTTAGTTTCCTTTCAATGGATCAATTTATAGTTAAATCCTTAGAATCATCTCTGTTGGTAGAGGTTAGTGAGCGCACCTCAGAGAGATCCTCATTGCTCCAAGATAGGGTAGTTTTTGGTAAATTTAATGGGTATTGGCCAGGGGCTTCAGCCTTGAGAAAATGGATTGATAGGAGTTGGAAGTCTCCATGAATGATTCTATAATTTCTTTCCAAAGGTTTATTTCTAGCTATATTTTTTCTAGGGAAGAAAGAGAAAGAATCCTAAAAGAGGGTCCTTGGTTTATGGGAATAACACGGCTCTTCCTTACCCGCTGGTATTTTCACCTGAAATGTAAATCTATCCCTAGTACAATTTTGGGTTAAGATGTTTGGATTGCCCATTGAATTTTAGGAAATAAATACCTTCAAGGAAATAGGCAACACTCTAGGAGAATTCCTTGAGATTTCAAATATAAAAAAAAAAAAAAAATGAATTTTTAGCTATTTATGCACGAATATTGGTCATGATTGATATAAGTAAAGCTTTACCAGAATCAATCATTATTATGTATGGGGATAAGATGTGGATCCAAACTATAGATTATGAAGACATATCTTTTAGATGTAGAATATGTCATGAGGTAGGGTATATTGAGAGATCATGCCCTAAGAAGAGTCCAACATAATCATTTGTAGAAAATCGTAAGAGAGATTTATAAATGGTTATGGATAAACATGGTTTTCAAGTTCCAAAAAATAAAAAAAATGAACAATGGATACCAATAAGAACTGGAAGAAATTCCAATTATTTTGAGGCTTTAACCTATGAATAAAAAGTAGATCAAAACTTAGAGGACACAGGACAACAATTTCAACATATTAGCAAGGAACCGTCTATTCAATATGATCCTAATTTAAGGAAGAACATTCTTGATGAACCCAAGGAATGTGTTTCATCAGATTTTGAAGACTCTCTTGAAGTACCATGCACCATTCAGGAGAAAATAATTGGTAAATAAAATGTAGTTTTAGAAGGTAATACCTCTTCCATTAATAATGAAATACCAGAAAATGAGGAAGATAAATCAAAAGATTCTATAATAGAGCCAGGAAAGGATAAATATATTGAAAAAAAATGGTGAAAGAATATTGAGGAATAGAATAATAAGACCTACTCTTCATATATGCAAGGAAAAAATAGTAAAACCCTCAAACTATCAAGCAAGATCCAGGGAAGCAAGAGCTAACTTAGAGAAAGGAACGTAAACTAAGTTAGTTGAACTTCTCTTTACCAAACAACAAAATGATATTGGTAATATGCAAGAGGGGCCAAAAGCCCCTAATGAGACATGATTATCATATCATGGAATATAAGGGGTGCTAATGCCCCCTCAAATCATAGGTGTATTAGGGACCTATGTTTAAGTATTAAACCTGATAATCTTTGCTACATACCAAACCTAGCCTGTCGGCTAGGTTTTCCATGTGAAAATATTTCATATTTATTAGATTAGATCTTTTAGTTAAAATCATCTATCATTATATTTATTTCTACTTTTCATCTGCGCTCTTCGCACATTTACCTTTACGGTGAGGGAGTGCTCACCTCAAGTGGCTAAACAATTTACTAGAGATTCCATTCGATTTATCTGTGTCATTGCATGATTGTTTATGGTTATATTTCATTGAATAATATCAATTGGTTGATTAAATATAAATAGAATTAGTGGTTTAGATGGAACTCGTATGAGATTCTCTCCAAGTGGTATCAAAATTTTGTAATCTTGACATCGACAGGTGTCCCAAATGTTCCGCAGCACACTCTACTACACAGAGACTGTCAGATAGTAACAGGCAGTATTTCATATGCTCAAACAAATCATCGGTGGGTTGTCCTATGTAGAAACTAGGGTATATATATCATGGTTCACTTTGGCTATCTCTCGATAGCACATAGCCTTTGTAACTAACATAACAACGCGCATAATTACAGCTAGAAATGAGACCATAGGTGGTGGTAACTCGAGCGACATTAGGACTCATTTAGTGGACTCAGCATTGAATGAAAGTACCTCAATAATGATGCCTAAGTGATAATCACCAAATAAAACCATGCAAAAAATAGTCATAGCCGCATCTTCACAGCTGCGAGAATGCCAGCCAATCAAACCGTCGAAAAAATTCAAAAATTTAACGTCTGACTAAGGTACTAAATTGCAATATATTTTTTTTGTTGGATCCTTTATCCCACATCCACTATAGGTTTTACATAAACATTTTTATATTGAGTAAGGTGCACCTCATTTATTGTGAATTTAGTCACACGAAGATCTTTCTTGCCTCACGTGTGACCCTCTCCTATCGCCAGTCGTGTTGTTCACAGTCTTGTCCCTTTTGTTGGGTGTAGTGTCATTTGTTGTCTTATCCCTTTTGTTGGGTTTCGTGTCCAATCATGTCTCGTGTTGGTTGTCATGTCGTTCATCCCTTCCATTGGGTGTCATGTCGTTTGTAGTCATGTCCCTTCCATTGGGTGTAGTGTCATTTGTTTTCTTATCCCTTTTGTTGGATTTCATGTCCAATCGCGTCTCGTGTTGGGTTTCGTGTCCAGTTGTGTGGTCATTAACTATTGTGTCTCGGTGTTGTGTTGGTCGTCATCCTTTTCATATCGGATGATATTATGTCTCGTAGTTCATGTATCGGTTTATCATGTCTGACCTATCATCATGTAACTACGTCGTGTATCTGTCTCCACGTCGTCAAGATGTCCAAAGTTACTATCAAGAAATTGTAATCAAAAGTTGTCCAAAGTTGCAAAAGTTTATTGTCAAGAAATTGTAACCAAAAGTCGTCCAAAGTTGCAAAATTTGTCCAAAGTTGCCAAAGTCGTCCAAAATTGTTGTAAAGGAGGTGAGCCAAACAAAACATTCAAATTCGCGTCGTAGTTGGAGTGACAATTGAAGCAGAAAATAAATAATTTTTTGGCACAATTTAATAATTTTTTGCAAAAATTTGAAGCTTAAAGGCTCCTAAGCATGAGATTTTGAAAGTTGCATGAGTAGAAGTTGGACCAAATGATCTGATAGACGATTAACAAGATCAAATACTCCCAACAACAATGTAATAAGAGCTCATCAAAGCCAATGTACAAGAAATTCTCCTTATCCATTCAGAATTGGTAGTTTTAATCTGGGTCATCCTCTGGTTAGCCTAATGGCACCCAATTCTTCCCCAAATTTTGCATAAGAAAACATCACCCAAGTAGAAAGTAATCGTACAGTGCTCAGTGATGAGTTGTTAAAATATTTAATATTAAATCTTCAGATGATGACTGCAAGTTTCAACACATCTAAGAGACTGTCCCAACTAAATCCTTCTAGTTCTAATCACTGGAGTACGGATGTCTACTATGATGACTATACACACTATAGAGGTCAAAATAGTCAGTCCCTGACTCACAATAGTCACCAAAATACTGAGGATAGGGGTAATGAAGAATATATGGAGCAACAAAGAGAGTTTAACAAACCCTATCAAAATAACAACCAGAGATAGAGAAGTAACGAGGAACAAGAGAGAAACAATGTTCATTCCCAACCAAGAGTTCCAAATGGAGTCAATTATCCATGCGTTGACATACCTACCTTTGAATGCCAGGATCCACGTGGGTGGATTGCAAAAATGGAAGGCATCTTAGAATTTTATAAATTTTTGGAAGGGGACAAAGTCCCTTTTGCAGCCACCAAATTCGGCACTAAAGCTTATCAATGGTTTATATGGTATAAACGTGAGGAACCCCAATATGCATTATATTGGGATACTTTCAAAAAATCCTTTCTTCACAGATTCAACAAAGGTCACATAGGTTCATACACAGTACAATTGTTGTCACTTAAGCAAACAGGATCAGTAGGGGACTATATTTCAGAATTCACCAGTATGTTTTCCTATGCACAAGATCTACAACAAGATGTGGTAGTAGCGGCTTTTTGAAATGGATTAAAAGCACACATTAAATTTGAAGTAGACCTACATAATCCATCCAAGTTGGATGAGTGTATAAGGATTGCTGACTTGGCAAAGACAAAGGAGCACATAGGCCCATCCACACGACGTGATTCATATGGGCGACCTCCATTCTGCAACAACTCCTTCCGTAAAAATGATCAACCATCACAGTACTTTTGCTACAAATTTCGCACTTAGCATCAAAAATATCAAGCATGTACACCACGACAAAAATTTTAGATTGAATATACCGACAAGGAAGAAGAAGAAATGGAGTACGACGCACCTGAGGATCTCCCAATGGAGGACCAAAATGAACACAACAAAGTTATCACTGAGGAGGAACACAAACTAAGTTAGTTGAACTTCTCTTTATCAAACAACAAAATGATATTTGTAATACGCAAGAGGGGCCAAAAGCCCTTAATGAGACATTATTATCATATCATGGAATATAAGGGGTGCTAATGCCCCCTCAAAGCATAGGTGTATTAGGTACCTATGTTTAAGTGTTAAACCTAATAATCTTTGTATCCAAGAAACTAAAATGACAAAAGAAGAAGTTTCAAAAACTATGAAAGCAGTTTGGACAAGATGTGAATGGGATGCTATGGATTCTGAAGGAGAAACAAGGGGAATTCTAACTTATTGTAATCCTTGTAGAACCTCTTATGTAACCATTCATAAAACTAGGCATTATATAGCCTCTTTAGTCACTTGCTACTTTGTTAATATTCGCTTCATCCTTATCAATGTGTATGGTCCTACAACTCGATCAGGTAGATTAGAAGTTTGGAGTGGGATTGAGGCCTTTATGAGAAGTAAAAACCAAGAAACTCGTTTCATGATCATTGGAGATTTTAATGCCATTATCAAGTTGAATGAAAAATTTGGGGGAATTAGGAAATTGACCCAAAGTATGAAATATTTCTTAGCTTTTATTCAAAATAATAATCTATGGGAAGTTGAGTTTGAAGAAGATAACTATACTTGGACCAACAATAGGAGAGGCCAGAACCTAATAGAAGAAAAATTAGATAGATGCATTCTCTCAAATCATTGGCTAGATGAAGGAAATTGTGCTAAAATTAATACCTTAACAAGGATTGGTTCAGATCATTGGCCAATAAGAGTTAAAATGGTGGTTAGTGAATTCAAAAAATATATCATATTTTAAATATGAGCAGATGTGGGAAGACCATCCTCAATTTTTTGATATGATAGCTCAAACATGGAATTCTTTAGGTAATGGTGGGTTGTATGTTCTTCCAAACCAAATTAAAGCTATGACATTTAGATTAAAAGAATGGAACAAGAACACCTTTGGAAATATTTTTGAGAAGAAATAAGAACTAAAAGATAAACTTTTAAAAAATCCAAAAAGGTGATGAAAATAATACAAGCTCAGAGGAAAGGGAGTTGCTTAGTGAATATTATAATATTTTGAGTAAGAAAGAGAAATTCTGGAGATTAAAATCAAGACAAACTTGGTTAAAAGAAGGAGATAAAAATATAAATTTTTTTCATAGGATGGCTATAGTACAAAGATCTTCTAGAATTGGTAGAATTAAATCAATAGAAGGGGTTTGGATTGAATACCAAAATGAAATTAGAAAATAGGCTAAGTCATTTTATCAGAATATTCTAGGTTCAAAGGAGTTCGAAGTTCTTAATGATAAACTTCTTCAAGATGTTCCTTCAGTTATAACAAATGAAGACAATAGGAAAGATGGAGTCTATTACTCTAGAATAAGTTCATTTAGATCTTCTTTTAATAAGGATAAATCCCTTGCTCCAGATGTGCTATCTACAACTTTTTACCAACATAATTGGGATATAGTGAAGGATTCTTTATTGATGGCAATGGAACAGTCTAGGATAAAATAATACATTCCTTATAAAATAAATGCAACTTATCTTACCCTAATTCCAAAAAAGAAGGATGTTGAATTATTTGACTCTTTTTTACCCATAAGCCTATGTAATATGGCTTATAATATTATTTCCAAAGTTATGACGAATAGATTAAGGCTATTGTTAGACAAAATCATTTCAGAAGAGCAAGGAGGTTTTGTTAAAGGGAGACAAATTTTGGATGGGATCATAGTAGCTCATGAAGTTATACATTCAGAGCTTCAAGAAAAGAGAAAGCTATGATCTTAAAACTTGATATGAGTAAAGTCTATGCTAGAGTTAAATGGAATTTTCTTTTTGCAGTTTTAGATAAGTTTTGTTTTAGAAAGAAATGGGTTAGATGGATTAAATCTTGTGTCTCTATAGTTTCTTATTCAGTGTTGGTCGATGGGTTAGTGATAAAATCTTTTAAAGTCAAGAGAGGCCTTAGACAAGGAGATCCTCTATCTCCTTATTTGTTCATTATTATAGCAGAATTTTTGAGTAGGAACTTAAAGAAGGCTTACAAATATGGGTTTATAAGTGGACTTAAGGTTAGTAATAACATCGATAACATCACCCATCAACAGTTTGTAGATGATAAAACCCTTTTTGGAAGGGCAAGGATAATTGAGGCCAGAGCTTTGAATAACTTTTTAAAAGAGTATGAAAGAGCTTTAGGGTAAAAAATTAATAGGACTAAATCTAAAATTTACTTTCTTAACACTCCTACTAATATCAAAGCAATAATTTGTAGGTTGCTTCAAATGGAGGAGGCAAATTTACCAACAACTTATATAGAGATGTCTTTATTTGAGGGTATAATGAGGATAGATTTATGGAATCTAGTTATTAGTAAGGTTCAAAATAAATTCTAGCTTGGAAAGGTAGATGGTTATCTTTAGCAAGAAGAGTGCAGTTAATTAAGTCAGTCTTACAAGCCATTCCAACATATTATGTCTTTGTATTCTATGCCAAAATCAGTTGAAAAAAAATAATCTTTATTATGCGATCCTTTTTATGGTCGGGTTTACATGATAAAAAGAAAATTTCTTTGGTAAAATGGAGCAAGTTGTGTGATGATAAAACTAGGGGAGGTCTTGGCTTAAGAGCTATTACAGATGCAAACTTAGCTCTTAGGGGAAAAGTAATCTAGAGATTGTACAAATAGATTCAAAGACAATGGGCAAGAATTCTTCAAAGTATGTTGATCCCAATGACCCAAGTTTAATATTTGCTACATTCTCTCTTCCACAATGGTTCTGCTCTTTGGAATGTTCTAAAAAAATCTATTGATCTTATAATTGAAGGTTTAATATGGATGGTGGGAACTGGAGAAAAAAAATCTATTTGGATGGATACTTGGTGTGATAAAAAACCACTCAATTTAGATCTAGTTTTGAAACCTTGGATGAGATTACTTCAAGATAAATATGGTGATAGGGTTTCAAACATTTTGTACAAGGATCGAGAAGGAAGATACAAATGGAAAGAAGATTTTTTTACAAGTATACAAGACATTGATGCTAGGAAGCAATTGAGTAGAAAGATAACAACTGTAATTATTTCGAGGGTGCTAAGGATAAATTAATTTGGGAGTTGAATAGCTCAAGATAATACACAACAAGAAGTGGATATAATGTTCAAAACCAACATAATAATAATATCACTAGAATTTGGAGAGATATTTGGGATAGCCCAAGAATTTCTAAATCCAAAAAAAAATTGGCTAGTACATCATAGAAGAATTTTATCCTGGGATAACCTTATGTAAAGGGGTTTGTTATACTCATAGTGACACTGAGAGGGGGGGTGAATCAGTGTGTTCTTTTAAAACTTTAAATTTGCAACTCTTAATGCTGAAATAAAGCAAACTCAAAACAGATACAACAAGTTAACAAGAGAGCATCACACAACACAAGATTTAACGAGGTTCACCAATGTGGCTACTCCTCAAAAATGACTGCTTGGACTACCATCCAAATCCAGCCTTTGCAAAGCAACAACTTTACAATCTATTTACCAGCACCAACTGGAAGGAGCACCAACCCCTCAATTTTTTTGTACCAACAGAAAGGAGCAACAACCCCTAATTCACCAGCACCTACTGGAAGGAGCACCAACCCCTGATGCCAAGCTGCAACTTGGACTTCAAGTGAATCTATGAAATTTACAAAAAAATACCTTCACCCTTTTCGCACATAGTCTGCTGTTTCTATGCACTCTGCTTCTTCTATGCAATCGCTTCGCACAATCTATTTCAGAATAGTCTACTTCTATGCAAATGCCTCGCACACTTTGCTTTGATACAATCGAACGATCGCTTCTGCCCCTTTGCGCTTTTCTGCTCTCTATGCGCTCTTGCTTCGCACTTAGCTCGATTCGACATGACTCGCTCTCTATGCACTACGAGCTTAATTCACGCAAATTCGATACATCTCAAATCTCCAAACAACCCTCCTTTTATAACAAAATTTTCATGATAAAATTCTAACTTTAGTCGACTGATTATGCAAGTGCAAAGCCTAAACATCGTTAGCTGTAAACCCTAGCTTTCATCGGTTGTAAACCCTAATTCTTGTCAGCTGTCATCGATCTTCGTCGGCTTCAACTTATCTGACTCTATAGCTTCTTTTGTTCCTATTTTTGTGAAACCACAACATGTCACGATATCATGACACTTTTGCCTCCGTACACTTTCTTTTGGCTTTTGTCATGATATCGTGACACTTCTACCTTTGTCGACTTCAACTAAGCTCTTGTCGCGATATCGCGACACTTCTGCCTTCGTCAGCATCAATTTTGCTTTTGTCACGATATCGTGACACTTCTCCCTTCATCGACCTCCTTTCTGCTTTTGTCATGAAATCGTGACACTTTTGCTTTCGTACTTCACATCTTAGCTTTTGTCGTAAAATCGTGACACTTCTCCTATTGAAGACCTGCTTTCTATTTCTATCACGAAATCGTGACACTTTCTCCAACCGTACGCTGCCATCTCAATCTATCATGAAATCGTGACACTTTTTGCATCTGTATGCTTTCTTTTCTACCTATCATAAAATCATGACACTTTCTGTATCCGTACGCTTTCTCATCAACCTATCGCAAAATCATGACACTTTCTGCATCCGTACGCTTTCTCTTCAACCTATCACAAAATCATGACACTTTCTATATCCGTATGCTTTCTCTTCAACCTGTCACAAAATCATGACACTTTCTGCATCCGTACGCTTTCTCTTCAACCTGTCGCGAAATCGTGACACTTTCTACATCCATACGCTTTCTCTTCAACCTGTCATGAAATCATGACATTTCATACTCTGAACACTTTCATCTGTAGCATGTCACGAAATCATGATAGTTCTCACTTCGAATTCTTTCCTTTGCAGCATGTCACGAAATCGTGATAGTTTCTCACTTCAAACTCTTTCCTCTACTGCATGTCATGAAATCATGACAGTTCTCACTTTGAACTCTTTCCTCTGCTGCATGTCATGAAATCGTGACAGTTCTCACTTCGAACTCTTTCCTCTACTGCATGTCACGAAATCATGACAGTTCTTACTTCGAACTCTTTCTTCTATTGCATGTCGCAAAATCGTGATAGTTCTTACTTGGAACATTTTCATCTGCAACATGTCGTCAAATCATGACTTCTTACTTCCTCTTTCTTCATGTCAATCTTCTCTCTCTTTCTTCTAGCATGTCATGAAATTACAACAGTTCTCACTTGGAACATTTTCATCTGTAGCATGTCGCGAAATCGTGATGGTTCTCACTTTGAATTCTTTCTTTTGTAGCACGTCGTGAAATCGTGACACTTTTATCCTACTTTCATTTTATCTTATGACTTGTCACGAAATCATGACAGTTATTCCTGCTTGAGCTTCTGCTTCGAACATGTCATGAAATCATGACAGTTTTTCAACTTGCCTTCTTCTCTTCCAACATGTCATGAAATCGTGAAGTTTTTCCTGCTTGCGCCTCTGCTTCGAACATGTCACGAAATCATGACAATTTTTCAACTTGCCTTCTTCTCTTCCAACATGTCATGAAATCATGACATTTTTCTTTGCACTTTCTCTCTCCTCCAATATGTCATGAAATCGTGATAGTTTTCCTATTTTCTGAATATGTCGCGATATCGCGACACTTTCCTTGCTTGTCTTTTTCTTTGAATTTTTGCATGTGGGCCACTTAGGTCTTTTTGGAAAAACATTGTACATATTCTGAGAGATCTCTGAACTTCCTGTTTGCTGCATCTGAATAGCTTCTGAGCATCTGAACTTCCTGTGCACTGAATCAAATGATCTAGCTGATTGTGTTGACAACAATGACAATCCTGTTGCTGCACTTTGCTCAACAATCTCCCCCTTTGGAATTGTTGGCAACACATGTGCAGCTTCTTGTAGCTCTTCTCCCCCTTTGACAATAATACCAAAGGGCTACTGCAGACTCCCCCTGAGTCCAAGCACAACATTCTCAAGCAAAATTTATTACACTTAGTAATAAACAAGAACATGAGCAAGAAGATAAACAAATACTTCAATGCTCCCCTGAGAATGTGATCCCTGTAGCTAGTCACTTCTTGGGAAGGGTCACCACTCCCAATTTATTGCGAAGGTATTCAAAAACATCCTTGGGCAATGGTTTTGTGAAGATATCTGCTACTTGCTCTATAGTTGGAACAAAATCCAGCTTAACCTCACCTTCAGCAACTTTCTCTTTCAAAAAATGATATCTGATAGCAATGTGTTTTGTCCGTGAATGCATTACCGGATTCTTGGAGATGTTAATTGCACTGGTGTTATCACACTTAACTGATATTGGCTCACTAAAATTAATACCAAGATCTTTCAGAGTTTGTTTCATCCACAAAACTTGTGTACAACATGTTGTTGCTGCAATATATTCTGCCTCGACTGTTGATAAAGAAACTGACTCTTGTTTCTTGTTGTGCCAAGCAACCAACCTGTCACCAAGATAGAATGCACCTCCACTGGTACTCTTCCTGTCATCAACACATCCTGCCCAATCTGCATCTCGAATATGAAATAAGGGTGAAGTCTTTACCTTTCGGATACCATAACCCATACTCCATAGTACCCTTGAGATACCTAAGAATCCTTTTTACTATTGTCACATGAGTCTCTTTGGGACTGGCCTGAAATCTTGCTACCATGCAGACTGCCTACAGAATATCTGGTCTGGTAGCTGTTAAATATAGTAAGCTTCCAATCATTGATCTGTACATGGTTTGATCAACAGGTGGAGATTTGTCATCTTTGCTCAACTTGTAGCCTGTCATCATGGGAGTGCTAACTGGCTTACAGTCCTCCATTGTGAACCTTTTTAGCATCTCTTTCACATATTTGACTTGGGAAATAAATATGCCTTTCTCATTTTGATTAACTTGTAACCCAAGAAAGTAAGATAGTTCACCAATCATAGACATTTCAAATTCTTTCTGCATCTTATTTGCTAAGTCTTTACATGATTCATCTTTGCTGCTGCCAAATATGATATCATCTACATATACAACAAGAACAATGAGATGCCCACCTTCTATTTTGACATATAGATTATTGTCCACCATACCTTTCTTAAACCCCTGTTGAGAGAGATAGTTGTCTAGCCTTGCATACCATGCTCGGGGTGCCTGTTTTAAGCCATATAAAGCTTTCTTTAATTTGCAGACAAGGTTGGGATCTTCACCAATTTGGAAACCATCTGGTTGTTCAATATAAACCTCTTCTTCAAGTTTCCCATTTAAAAAAGCTGATTTTACATCCATTTGATAAACTCTAAAATTCTTATAGACTGCTAAGGCCAGAAACATTCTGATTGCTTCTAGTCTAGCCACTGGTGCAAAAGTCTCCTCAAAATCAATGCCTTCAACTTGTGCATAACCTTTACAAACCAGTCTTGCTTTATTCCTAACGACCTGTCCGTCTTCATTCAATTTGTTTCGAAATATCCATTTGGTGCCGATTACATTCTTATTTGCAGGTCTAGGTACTAATTCCCAAGTTTTGTTCTTTTCAATCTGATCTAATTCTTCATTTATTGCCTTCATCCAGCTATCATCTTTGCTTGCCTCAGCTATATTTTTGGGCTCAATGCTGGATAAAAGAGAGTAATTACTTACTACTTTCCTTCTACACCAACTGTGGGATCTCCAATTATTTGATCTCTAGGATGATTTTTCTGCCAGCTTCTTGTTTTGAATTTCTTATTTTCTTCCACCTCTGAGTCATCAATTAAGTCATCTGAGTCAAGTGTTGGTTTTTTTTCTGTTTCATTTTTCTCATCTCCTTCAATGACTTCTTCATAAATTGGGTAGTTTTCTTCAAAGTTAACTATTCGTTCCCTACCTTCATCAAATTTAACATCGACACTTGTCCACAATTTTCTTGAGTCTCTTGTTGTAGCATTTGTAAGCTTTGCTTTTTGACGAATAGCCAACGAAGACACCTTCATCTGCTCTATTTTCAAACTTCCCAAGATTATCTTCAGTTTTTTTGATGTAACACTTACAACCAAAAACTTTGAGGTGTTTTGTTGTTGCCTTTCTACCGAACCACAACTCATAAGGAGTTTTGCTTTCATGTGTTCTCAGCATGTACCTATTTTGGATGTACACTGTAGTGTGGACTGCTTCTTTCCAAAATCTATCTGCTATTTTGTTCTCAGCCAGCATAGTGCGTGCCATTTCCTGTACTGTTCTGTTCTTTCTTTCTACCACACCATTCTTTTGGGGTGTTCTAGCTGCTGAATATTGTCTCCTGATACCATGTTTTTCACAGTATTCTGTAAACTCATCTGAAATGAATTCTCCTCCTCTATCTGATCTTAAACATTTGATCCTTTTTCCTGTTTCATTCTCAACTAGATGTTTGAAAGATCTGAACATTTCAAAAGCTTCTATTTTATTCTTTAAGAAAAATATCCATGTCATTCTGGAATAATCATCAATACACAACATAAAGTATTTGTCACCATTTATGCTTTGTGTTCTCATGGGTCCACATAAATCTGTATGTATAAGTTCCAAAGGTTTGCTAGTGTGGTACTCTTTTGTTTTGAATGAGACTCTGGTTTGCTTTCCCTTTTGACATGAAGCACAAATGCTATTTGAAGGTTTTCTAATGGTTGGAATATCTCTCACTGCCTGTTTCGAGCTGATTTTCACCAGATTATCAAAACTGATGTGTCCAAGCCTCTTGTGCCATAGCCAATTTTCTTCTTCCTGTCCAATGAAACAAGTACCTTCTAAAGTTTTTGAGAGTGTGTACAGGTTGCCAGACGTCCTTGATCCAGTTGCTATCAATTTTCCACTGTTTGTTTTTCTGACTTCACAACCCTGCTTCTTGAATACTACTTCATGTCCTTTATCACAGATCTGATTGACACTTAACAGGTTGTGTTTCAAACCATCCACAAACAAAACTTCTTCTGACTTGATTTTCCCATCACTAATTTTAACTGATCCTTTTTCGATTATCTTAGCTCCATCATTATTCCCAAACTTTACAGAACCACCCTCATATTTCTGTAATTTTTCAAATTTTTGTTTATCACCTGTCATATGACTTGAGCATCCACTGTCAAGTATCCATGGTACACATTTATTCTGTGCCTTGAAAGCTGTTTGTACTATTAGGGATTCCTTTTCTTCCTTAAGCTGCTCTTTCTGTTTCCACTCTGTTTTGACTACCGTATTGGGCTCTAGTTTGAACTTTCCCTTTTCAGTATCTTGTGCATATCTTTCAGGAAGTTTTCTATTTTGTCTTGTCCTATTTGGTTGAAATTTTCTTTTTGAGGTTGATTTGAAACAGAAGTACTACGACAGTTTCTTGCAATATGCCCAAAGTTATGACAGTTAAAACATTCTACTGCATAATTTATTAGCGGTGAAAAAGCATTTCTACTAGTGAAATTTCTTGGTCCTACATTATACTTGTAGTCTGCAATTTTATGCCCATAACCATTACATTTGAAATAGAAACCAGAAAAGAAATGATTGAACCTGAAAGATGGTCTTTGCCAGGTTGTTGTAGGAGCCATAGGTCTTCTTCTCCTTTGATGTGTGACCTTGGTAAATCCATCATTGTCAGTTCTCCTTTCGGGCCTGGCATTATTGCTTTCTTTTGCATGAGTTGTTTTTCTTTCATCATCCTGTTTCTTATCTTCATTCCTTATAGTTTCTACATTTTTGGCTTTTGGTCCATTTGACGATTCTCCTTCAATGAAGCCCAGACCAAATTTGATGCCTGCAGGTCTTTGATCACTTAAAATTTTATCCAGCTTCATCGAACTTTCTTCACGTTTGTGATGGCAGCTAATTTTTCGATCCAGCTCTTGTATCTGCATTCGTAGACCAACATTCTCTTCTTCTAGTTTATAGCAAGTAATCTATCTTCATGGTTATCTGAACTTCGAGATCTTCAGACATTTTCTTGTATTCTTTTGTCTGTATTTTTAAGTTGGTTATGATGTCGTTCGCATCCTCAAGCTTTCTTGAAAGTTTATTATTCTTTCTTTTCTCAGATTTCCATTCTACAAGTGCAGAGACCAGCTCACCTTCTAGATCTACTTCAGCCTCAGGTTTTTCAACAGATACTTTAGAGTTCATTCCTTCCCTCTTTTCTGATTTTTCTACCTCTTCTGATTTTTCTACTTCAAATGCCATGAATAGAGCTTCACCTGTTTCTTCTTCAGAATCCTCACTAGAGCTGTCCTCTGAAGAATTTGCATTCCTGGAGATGAAACTTTTTTTTTGAAGTTGCCTTTTCTGAAGTTTGTTTTCTTCTTCCAGTCACTTCTTTCTTGGTGCGATGCTTCCTCACCCTTGTTCTTCTCATTGAGTGGACATTTGGTTGCAAAGTGCCCAATGCCTCCATAGTTGAAACATTTAAATGGTAGCTTTCCTCTGTATTTTCCTTTTCCCTTTCTCAGTTTTTTGACAAAATTTGCTTCCATTTCATCTGATGTCTCTTCTTCTTCAGACTCTTGTTTTGTGTCTTTACCTTTTAGGGCTTTAAACGTTGCTTCTCTATCCCGTGGGATTAGACCTTCCTATTCTCATTTCATAAGCAGTCAAAGAACCATGCATCTCATCCATACTAAAGTGATTTAGATCTTTAGCTTCTTCTATGGCTGAGACTTTAGAATCAAACCTTTGAGGAAGCGATCTTAATACCTTTTTCATGATAGTAGCATCATCCATATCTTCGTCGAGACCTCTGATCGAATTAGTGATTCCATTAACTCTCAACATAAAAGCCTCTATGTTCTCATCGTTGGTCATCTTTAATGATTCGAATTGAGCTCGATGTGTTTGAAGCTTGGCTTCCTTGATCTTGTCGTCTCCCTCATGAATATTCTCTAGTTTGTCCCATACATCTTTTGTTGATTCACAACTTATGATCTTGACCAACTCACTGTCCACTAATCCACACATGATGGCATTTTTTGCTTTTGAGTCATTTTCAAATGCCTTTTTATCGGTGTTGTCGGTTGGAGCAGTGGTGGGAGCTGTGTAACCATTAACTACCGCATTCCGGATATCAAATCCCAAAGCACGGAGATATGTCTGCATCCTGATTTTCTAGAATGCATAATTAGTTTCATCAAACAATGGTGCTTTGTTTGAGGAGAAACCTTCACCACCTGCCATTGCGTCACTTCCAAGATCACCCTAGCTGATTGAGCCTATTCAGGAACCTTGCTTTGATACCAATTGTTATACTCACAGTGACACTGAGAGGGGGGTGAATCGAGTGTGTTCTTTTAAAACTTTAAATTTGCAACTCTTAATGCTGAAATAAAGCAAACTCAAAATAGATACAACAAGTTAACAAGAGAGCATCACACAACACAAGATTTAACGAGGTTCACCAATGTGGCTACTCCAAAAATGACTGCTTGGACTACCATCCAAATCCAGCCTTTGCAAAGCAACAACTTTACAATCTATTTACCAACACCAACTGGAAGGAGCACCAACCCCTCAATTTTTTTGTACCAACAGAAAGGAGCAACAACCCCTAATTCACCAGCACCTACTGGAAGGAGCACCAACCCCTGATGCCAAGCTGCAACTTGGACTTCAAATGAATCTATGAAATTTACAAAAAAATACCTTCACCCTTTTCGCACACAGTCTGCTGATTCTATGCACTCTGCTTCTTCTGTGCAATCGCTTCGCATAATCTATTTTAGAATAGTCTGCTTCTATGCAAATGCCTCGCACACTTTGCTTCGATACAATCGAACGATCGCTTCTACCCCTTTGCACTTTTCTGCTCTCTGTGCGCTCTTGCTTCGCACTTAGCTCGATTCGACATGACTCGCTCTCTGCGCACTACGGGCTTAATTCACGCAAATTCGATACATCTCAAATCTCCAAACAACCCTCCTTTTATAACAAAATTTTCATGATAAAATTCTAACTTTAGTCGGCTGATTATGCAAGTGCAAAGCCTAAACATCGTCGGTTGTAAACCCTAGCTTTCGTCGATTGTAAACCCTAATTCTCATCGGCTGTCATCGGTCTTCGTCGGCTTCAACTTACCTGACTTTGTAGCTTCTTTTGTTCCTATTTCCATGAAACCACAACATGTCATGATATCGTGACACTTTTGCCTCCGTACACTTTCTTTTGGCTTTTGTCACGATATCGTGACACTTCTGCCTTTGTCGACTTCAACTAAGCTCTTGTCGCGATATCGTGACACTTCTACCTTCGTCAACATCAATTTTGCTTTTGTCGTGATATCGTGACACTTCTCCCTTCATCGACCTCCTTTCTACTTTTGTCATGAAATCATGACACTTCTGCTTTCATACTTCACATCTTAGCTTTTGTCATGAAATCATGACACTTCTCCTATTGAAGACCTACTTTCTATTTCTGTCATAAAATCATGACACTTTCTCCAACCGTACGCTGCCATCTCAATCTGTCATGAAATCGTGACACTTTTTGCATCCGTATGCTTTCTTTTCTGCCTATCATAAAATCATGACACTTTTTGTATCCATACGCTTTCTCATCAACCTATAAAATCATGACACTTTCTGCATCCTATGCTTTCTCTTCAACCTATCAAATCTGACACTTTCTTTCTCATCAACGAAATCATGACACTTTCTACATCCGTACGCTTTCTCTTCAACCTATCACGAAATCGTGACACTTTCTACATCCGTACGCTTTCTCTTCAACCTATCACAAAATCATGACATTTCATACTCTGAACACTTTCATCTATAGCATGTCACGAAATCATGATAGTTCTCACTTCAAATTCTTTCCTTTAGCATGTCATGAAATCGTGATATTCTCCTTCAAACTCTTTCCTCTGCTGCATGTCACGAAATCATGACAGTTCTCACTTTGAACTCTTTCTTTTGCATGTCGTGAAATCATGATAGTTCTCACTTTGAACTCTTTCCTCTACTACATGTCACAAAATCATGACAGTTCTTACTTCGAACTCTTTCTTCTGCTGCATGTCGTGAAATCATGACAGTTCTTACTGAACTTTTCATCCAAATGTCACAAATCTGACGTTCTTACTTTGAACTCTTTCTTGCATGTCTCTCTATGTCACAAAATCATGACAGTTCTCACTTGGAACATTTTCATCTGCAACATGTCATGAAATCGTGATGGTTCTCACTTTGAATTCTTTCTTCTACAGCACGTCGCGAAATCATGACACTTTTATCCTGCTTTCATTTTATCTTCTGACTTGTCACGAAATCGTGACAGTTATTCCTGCTTGAGCTTCTGCTTCGAACATGTCACAAAATCATGATAGTTTTTCAACTTGCCTTCTTCTCTTCCAACATGTCATGAAATCATGATAGTTTTCCCTGCTTGCACCTCTGCTTCGAACATGTCACGAAATCATGATAGTTTTTCAACTTGCCTTCTTCTCTTCCAACATGTCACAAAATCATGACAGTTTTCTTTGCTCTTTCTCTCTCCTCCAATATGTCACGAAATCGTGACAGTTTTCCTGTTTTTTGAATATGTCGCGATATCGTGACACTTTCCTTGCTTGTCTTTTTCTTTGAATTTTTGCATGTGGGCCACTTAGGTCTTTTTGGAAAAACACTGTACATATTCTGAGAGATCTCTGAACTTCCTGTTTGCTGCATCTGAATAGCTTCTGAGCATCTGAACTTCCTGTGCACCGAATCAAATGATCTAGCTGATTGTGTTGACAACAATGACAATCCTGTTGCTGCACTTTGCTCAACAGGGTTTTCATGGACCCTCTAAATTTATTTTCTGTAATAAGGAGGAGGAGAGTATTGACCATTTCTTGGGACATTTCTCAATAGTCTAGAATGTATGGCAATGGATTCTTAATATGTTTAATAAATGCATGGTGATGAATAGCAGAAATGAAGATTGGTTAAAGCAATGGCAGAGTACTTATAAAAGTGAGGCTTTACAGACAATATGAGATATATCAAAAGATAAGATACTTTAGACTATATGGCTAGAAAGTAATAGAAGAATATTTAAAGGAAAGGAAAAAAGTTTAAAGGTGATGAAAAAGAAGATATGTTTAGCCATAGAGGAGTCTAAACCAACCCTGTCAACTCACCTAATACCTAATTTGGAAGCAGAGAGTCTTGATAGATGGAGTCAAGTCATTAAATGGAATTATGATGTTGGGTATAAGAGAAACAAAAATAAGGTAAATAAATAAAGTGGAAACCACCAGATGTGGAGTGGGTTAAGTTGAATTTTGATGGAGCATCTAAAGGAAACCCAAGACCAAGAGAAGGAGAAAGAATAATTAGAAATAATATAGGAGAGATTGTGTCTCATTATGCTTTCAATTGTGGATTTAAGACAAATAATGAAGCTAAAGCTTGGGCAGCTTTAGAAGGATTAAAAATATGTAAACAAATGAAATGGAATAGATTTTGGATGGAAGGTGATTCTCTTATAGTAATAAATGCAATTTTAAGGAAAGCAAAGGCTCCATGGAACATACAAGAGATAATTGTGTAAATTCAAGATCTTGCTAAAGAGTTTGAAGATATCAGGTATACACATATATTAAGGGAAGGAAAAATGTGCAGATAAGCTAGCCAATAGAGGGGTTTTGGTTGAGGATCGTGAAGTTAACATCTCCTTTCCATGGTTAGAGGAAGTATAAAGTTTAGTTGAAGCTGACAAAAATTGTTGATTGCCTAAATCAATTAATGATTAAGATTTACTTTAATGTTTTCCATTGGTAATATCTATTTTATTTTGTAACAATAATGTGTGTTCATTTAGACTATTTATTATAATTTTTGTGGTTGCACTTGTGTTTCACAAAGGAAACTAGCAATCCAGGTTTTGTAAAGCGGACTATGTTAGTGCGATGTTTTGGATATATTACTCTACTAAAATGCAAGGCATATATAGTAGAAGTGAAATTTTGGCATTGTGAAGGTTTCTATAGGAAAATGTCAAGAAAGATGCTAAATTTTGGGGTAATTGTATTCATACAAAGATTTGAAAAGATCCAAAAAATGAAAATCAAGAATTTAGACAATTTATGTAAAATGATATAGGTTTCTATCTATAGCATCTCAATTGAGATGAGAAGTGTATCTATTTGTAAACTCTCAAGCTCTAAAGAAGAGAGATGTAATTTGTTAAGGGTGGGGGACCCAAGTACAACCCTTTTTTATCAAGCAAAAAAAATAAATATAACTAATTAAATAAATATTTATTATAAAACACATAAAATTATATAAAATAAAAGCAAAAAATAGATTATTTTTAAATGTCCACGAGTCCACAGACCACGTGGGATGATTCTCATAGAGGATGTTCTTTATCCGATATGTGTTTATCCACCTAGACTTGATACAAAGCATGGGGTACAACCCTATTATGTTGTACTCAAACCTTGGATCTCCTATTTAGAGGTCCAAAGTCTTCCCCATAAGTATTTTATTTTGTTTAATTGGTTAAATAGAATTGAAATGTGCTCATTCATAGTACATAAAGACCACATAGCTTCACAATTATGCATGTATTACTTAGAAAGATTCTAACTTGGAATACCTCCTTAAAAGTTAAGAAATTTAACAAGTAACATGTATTACTTAGAAAGATTCTAACTTGGAATTTCTCTTTAAAAGTTAAGAAATTTAAAAAATTAAGTTAATGTTAAGATTCATATGCAAGCTATTAAATTTAAACTTTGTAAAACTTTAACATAATTTTATAACTAAACTCATTGTATTATAAAATTAAATATTTTGATTCTTTATGCATAATCTAAAATATTGAGGAGCAAAGCTAGTCCAACACAACATAATATAAGATTAACTTAAGTTCAAATCTATACTCCTATACTAAACATCATTAAAATATAACTATAATACAATAATGACACAAATTATTATAATACAAATATAATATAATTTCTTATAATAATAATTTATTAAAATAATTTCTTATATTAAATTTAAACTTTTATAAACATTTTATAACCAAACCCCAATTTACGAGAAAAATTAGCTAACCCAACGAGACATTTTATAACCAAACCCCAATTTAGACATATTTTAAAAGTGTACCTAAGATACTGTCTCACACAACCTTTACTTTTTCAACAATGTTTTTTCGGTAAAACTCATACCTCCTTATGACTAATAAAATCTCAAAAATTTCTATGCACACCTTACCCAATTTTTTTCATTCTAAACCTTTTGAAAATATCAATCTTCCACAAACTTGGCAGATGCATGAACATTTCCATATGTACTATGTTGAGGTCAATAGATGCATGAACATTTCCATATGGAACTATGTTGAGGTCAGCAGGATGAGTATTTCCATATGTACTATGTTGAGCTCAGCAGTATAAATCAGTTCTTTTATTTTATATTTTATTGGTTATATAGGATCAAAAACTTGTATTACATTATTAATACATAAATAATATTATTATAATAAATTTTAAAAATTATTCATATTATTTAATAAAATTTAGAATTTGAATTTTTCCATTGTTTGGTAAGATTAATGCATCTACATGACATAATGATTAATGTATTGATCTAAGTAATTTGTATTGTGAAAAGGAAGAATAATTAGATCCAAAGCACTAAAATGGCATTGCAGCTAATACATAACTCAGGGTATCAGAAAATAAAAACATCTAGTGTTAGAAATGCAAGAATAATAAAAAGATTCAAGAGTTTAAAATTGATGGTACACAACAAATCGATTTCAATGATCTCACATTATCAAAAAGAGTAATACATCACAAGAGTATTTGGGATTCAACACTATAGTTTTGCTGATGAGGGTGGAACACTTTCCAATTGCTTTGGGTTTTTATTTCCACAAACAACAAAATCTCTCCAGGTTGTAGATAACCAAAACTCGTAGCTTATAAACAGCAAAAATCCAAGAACCAATCCATTAATTATGGACTGCAAAATTCCAAGAAATCACTCCCCAAAACAGGAGTGACCCAAATTTAGCCTAATGAACATAGGGTGAGCCATGAACCTCCAAATTAAAATCAAAACTGGGGCTGATCTGGCTCATCACCCCTACAACATCAATCCCATCCCCTTATTGATCCACACCCAAAAAAATAGAAGAGGAACTAAAGAAAAATCCACCATCATACTTGCATTGTGCATGGCTTTGTTACCAGAGACATCTCAGCATGTGTATGACAAAATGGAAGAGATAGTTCTCATTATCCAGCAGATCATGAGCAACAAAACGCTCCAGATTGAGGTTGTGGGGCAGCAGATTGCTCTCATGCAGCAGAGTAGTCATGAAGGCAGTGGGTCTCCTTATAAAAGAACACAGCAGTTTGCAGAGTGACCTCAGCAGCAATGGAAACAAAGACTGCACAATAACACACATTTCACTTATCCTATAATCCATTATACAGTCCAGACTAGTCAAATTAGCTCAAAAACAAAGACAGAAAGAGAGAAATCTATGAATTATACCGACCATGATGAGAAAAAATCAAAGGCAAGGTTGAAGTATCAGGTTCCATACTCTGAAATCTCAAACTCTGGAATTTCAGGCCTTGTGTTCAGAATCCCAAGGTCTACATGGAGGACAGAAATGCACTCATGGGCACGGCTGTACATTTTGGCAAATAGGTAAAGTTAAATTTGATTGTTTTGCAGAGTATATGAGGGAAGAAGAATGAAGGTGTTTCTGAGGTGTGATTGGATTGTGAAAATGAGCTTCCCTTCAACACACACCTGCCAATCCTATGAAGCTACCGTTCAAACCTAACTCTTTTGTTCTTCTCCTTCGTGGGTTTCGCTTTCTCTGCTTAATTTTTGATGTTGGTCTGTAAAACCTTTGGCAACACCTAGGCCAACGGGTGTTGTTAGGCAGAATTAAAAAAGAGGAAGAAAATGACAGGGACTTGTATTATTTTAGTAGTGCCTTGTACTTATGCCTAAATAATGTTTGACCTTCCTTGAAAGTACAGTATGGATGAACAAGGTCCTGAAGATGTTAACTACCGTGCACAGAACTGATAATAGAAAGAGATATTATTCAAGGATTTGAATTTTTTTTTTTAAGGTTTAGTATTTGTGAGTGTATTTGGGTTTTCATTTTATTTTTACTCAATAAATTTATGTAATTAAAATAAATAATTTTTTTATTGAGGGGTTCTCCTCATAGGATTTGAACCTTAGATTTTTTAAAGACAAATTAAAATCGTTATCACTCTAATTAATATTACTGTGTATAAGTATGGCAATAATATAATATCAATCCTAAATATAAAAAAAAATACTATATAATTTAACGTCTAAATAAATATCACTTTATAAAACATGGTGCATCCATTCTTAAATATTAAACCTCTTAGGTTGTTATGTTTTCATACTATGTTTTAAATTGCAATTTATTTTATTTTTTTGGTTTTGTTGTCTATGTTGGTTTTATTGTCTATGTTAAGCGGATTTTGTATTTATAATAATATAGTATAAACACTTCATTTAATATGAGTTGAAGTTGTTAAAAAATTATATGTTTAAGATAAATATATTTAGATTTAAATTTTGTTTTATATGTAAGTGTTATTATATTAATAGTATTATATTTTGTTGATTTTTTTGTTAGTAGGATTTTTTTTTTTTTTTTTGAAAAATTTGAAAAAAGCTTGCATTAAAACAAATTACAGTTACAAGAGGGAGAAAGGGCATCCCAACCAAGAGCAAAGAGACCAGAAGAACAAAGGGCGCGAAAACGCGACATGTCGCGAAAACGCGACATGTCGCGAAATCGCGACACCTAACCTAACAACCGCCGCGCCACAACAACCAGTCGCGATAACGCGACATGTCGCGAAATCGCGACATCGCGACAAAAAGCGCCGAAGCCACACCACTCAAAAAATGTCGCGAAATCGCGACAGCACAGCACCAAATCACCCAAACGCCAAAAACGTCGCGAAATCGCGACGAGAAAGCCTGAAGGCACCTGCTCCCCAAAATTGTCGCGAAATCGCGACGAGTTCTCCTTTAATCAGCAACTTTGAGAAAGTGTCGCGATATCGCGACGGCTTTTCCTTGAAGCCCCATTGGCGGAAGTGTAGCGAAATCGCGACAAGAATTCCAATGGGCGCCCCATCCGCAAAAGTGTCGCGAAATCGCGACATGTTCTCCCCCATGGTGCTCTTTTCTTAAACTAGTCGCGAAATCGCGACGTTTTTCCTTCATGCAGTTTATTCTCCAGAACTGTCGCGAAATCGCTACAGGTTTGCCCCTTTGCTTCCTTTCCTTAAAAATGTCGCGAAATCGCGACAGGTTATCCTTTGGGAAGCTTTTCACAAAAAAGGTCGCGATATCGCGACGGTTTTTCCACTTAGCGTAATTTTGCTCAAAACGTCGCGAAATCGCTACAGGTATGCCCCTTTGCGTCCTTTCCTCAAAAAAGGCACGAAATCGCGACAAATTTTCCTTAGAGTAGCTTTTCACAAAAATTGTCGCGATATCGCGACGGTTTTTCCCCTTCACGCAATTTTTCTCAAAGCGTCGCGATATCGCGACACTTTTCCTCCAGCAGCAAAACCAACCAAAAGGTCGCGACATCGCGACACCTTCTCATCAAAGACCGCGACGACGCAACAAGTCGCGAAATCGCTACAATTTTCCTCCCAAGGCCGCGGCAACAAAAAGGGTAGCGAAATCGCTACAGTTATCCAGGATAGGTCGCGACAGAGCAACATGTCGCGAAATCGCGACAGATTTCCAAACAAGGTCGCGACGGCGCAATATGTCGCGATATCGCGACAGAAACTAACCTTAGTCATTTTTAAGCTCATGGATGCAGGGATCGTTCCAGACCACTCCGAATCTCTTCATCTATCATAGGCATATCACTGTGCAGCTGAACACCTACCTCTTTCTCAGCACCCATCTTCGCAAGGAAGTCAGCTACCGTGTTCAGATTTCTACTCACATACACAGGGATAACATCATCTAACTCCCTCCATAACTCCTTGATTTGGGATATCAACATCCGTAGTCTCCAGGCTTTTAATGAGAAATTCCGCAAGCAATCTAGAGCGCCGATCAGGACTTGAGAATCCGATTCAAGAATTATCCTCCGGTAACCCCGCTAATGACCCGGATAGACGCTGACTTAATGGCAAAGGCTTCGGCTTCATTGTTCGTGGCTCTGCCCAATCCCTGCAATTCCCAGTAAAGAACCGCACTCGAGTGATCCCGACAAACAACACCAATTCCTGCGTTGCCGGGTTGCCTTTTGCAGCCCCATCAGTATTGATCTTGATCCAGCCTACAGGGGGAGGTTTCCAGCATGCTCTGCCTTGCCTCTCATGTCCCTCAACCCCCTCTTCAGGATGCCCAAGAGTAGCCTGATTCTCTTCATTAACAAAAATAGCAACAGTTTCTGTGACTTTGCTCCAGATGACCTGCCAAACGCCGTCAATCGAGGAGAAAGTGTTTCTAAAGATCCGGGCGTTTCTCTCCAACCAAACTTGCCACCAAATGAAGAGAAAGCCTAAGTCCCAGCCAATTCGGAGAGCTAAGGAATTGAACCTGCCCCTTTTCCATTTTTCCCAAATATTGGTACGGTTGAAAACACCATTAGCCAGGAGTTTAAATTGAGAGAACCAGGCGTTCCCAAATATGATGAGTAAAAGGGCACTCAAAAAACAAATGATCTGCAGTTTCCTCATGTTGGAGGCATAAAGCACATTGAGAGGGGCCATTGAAACCCCTACGTCTGAGATTGTCAAAGGTGAGAAGACCATTATGCATAAGTTGCCAAGCGAAGAAATTCACTTTCGGCCAACCCTTTGAATGCCAAATCCTTCTCCAATGCTGAACCGGAAAAGAGTGTGGGGGAGGCTCGGGGAGGATCTCTTCATATCCAGCCTTAACTGAGTAGACCCCAAGGCTTCCATAGCCCCGGGCTAATTCATCTTCCTCATCCTTCCCCGTGAGGAACCTTTACGACAAGATTTTTTTTGCGGGATGGGCGCCAACTCCGGAGAGACGGTAATTGGCCACTCCTCCCACCGCTTAAACTTTTTAAATTTATACCCCCCAATTGACTGGTAAGAAGATAATTATCAATATGGATCCAGCCACGGGCTTCTAAGGCGGTCATGATTGGTTGTAGCTCAGGGAACATGACAATAATGGGCGGATGTTGGTCCCAAGAGTCAGTCCAGAAACGAGCCTTGTCTCCTCTCCCCACTTTCCAGAATAATTGATCTTTGATAATCTGGGACCCAAGCTTGAGAGTCTGCCACACTAAGGATCCAGTACCTTCCAAGGGAAAGCGACCCACCTCATTGGGATGAACATGTCCCAAATATTTATTGGAAAGAATTCTGCTGAAGAGGGAGGATGGCTGAGAAATCCACCTCCAATACAGTTTTCCAACCAAAGCTACTGTTATTAAGCATAGAACTTCTCAAGCCCGACCCTCCTTTGTCCTTAGGTCGGGTAACTTTGTCCCACCCAACCAAGGCCCATTTTTTCTTCCCTTTTGCGCCTTCCCATAAAAATCTTCTAGCCATTTTGTCCGGCTCTTTCCGGATGGTATGAGGGGCGACAGTATTGAGAATTTATAGATCGGCAAAGCCTGTATAACCGACTTCAGGAAGGTTAATCTACCCCCGTAGCTTAGCCATTTATGGGCCCAATGATTCATTCTGTCTTTGATGCCTGCTAACAGATTCTTCCAGATGTCAATTTTTAACTTTTTGAAATGAAGGGGAACGCCCAGGTAAACAATTGGAAGAGAAGTCCTTGTGAAGCCCAGGATCTCAACAACACGCTCCTGTAGCCGTTGGTCAAGATTGAAAAAGACCACTTTGGACTTCCTGACATTTAGAACCTGATTTGAAGCCCTTAGGTAGAAATTCAAAGTATCTCTGATTCCTCTAGCTTCCCGAAGAGTGGCCGCACCAACCAGAGCCAATATCGTCCACAAATTGCAAGTGAGTCAGAGTTTCCTCCCCAACCTTGATACCGAGAAGCGGACCTTGTTGCCTTCTCCTCGAAAGCTAGTCTGCCCAAACCTTCGACCAAGAGAAGGAAGAGATAGGGAGAACAAGGGTCTCCCTGGCGGAGACCACGTGTGGCGCCGAAAGGATGCGAGGGAAGGCCCTTGATGAGAACAGAAAAAGAGGGAGAAGAAACACAACTCATAACCCAATCAATCCATTCCTGAGAAAAGCCAAAGGCAGCCATCATTTTCGACAAGAAGCACCACTCCACCCGGTCATAAGCCTTGGACATATCCAGTTTAATGAACATTCCTTTGTTGCCCGAAGTTTGCATTGAATGGATGGCCTCCTGGGCCAAAACCACCCCATCCAAGATTTGTCTTCCCTCAACAAAGCCCCCTGTTCGGGAGAAATGATGCTTGTGAAGAAGGGGTTTAAGCCTCTCAGCCATTATCTTAGTGATGATTTTGTAGATCACATTGCATAAAGCAATAGGCCTGAAATCAGAGATATGAGTCCCAGCTTCCCCTTTTGGAATTAAAGCAATGAAGGTGTGATTGATCGCCCTGAGCATTCTTCGATTGGATCTGGATTCCTCAGTAACCAGAACATCCTCCTCCAAGGTGTCCCAGAAAGCCTAAAAAAATTCAATAGGAAAGCCATCTGGACCAGGAGATTTTCCAGTACTCATACCAAAGACCACATTTCTCAGTTCATCCCTTTCAATGGGTCTAAGCAGGGCCTGATTGTCCTCTTCGGAGATAATAGGAGGAATAACATTAAGAACTTCGTTACGAGCCTCAACATCTTCTTTGCATACTTTCCTTAAAAAGTTTAGAAAAGTAATCGATAGCATGGGAATGCATGCCAGGAAGAGTATCGAAGACATTTCCATGTTCATCTTTGAGAACTTCCATATTGTTCATCTGTCTCCTAGCACAAGCTGACCGATGAAAAAATTTGGTATTTCTGTCCCCCTCTAATAACCAAGTATTTCTAGCCCTCTGTTTCCAGTATATCTCCTCTTGGTTGTCAATGTCCTCAACCGCTTTACGCAGTTCATCATCTTCAAATTTGAGTTGCTCAGTAATTGATCCTTCCCTAAAAAGTTTCTGAACCTCCTCCCATCTAGCCACCAAGGGGGCCCTTTGGGACTGGAAATCCGACTTGTTTCCTTTCCTCCATTGTTTCAATTGAATTTTGACAAATTGAAGCTGTTTATGAAATTTGAACATTGCTGTCCCAAAAGGTGGACGGCCTTCTGTCCACCATTGAGTAATTTTATGTCGAAGGTCCTCCTTTTGTAACCAAAAATTCTCAAATTTAAAAGGCCTATGGTGCTGCCCTCTCGAAGTCCCTCCCTCAAGCAAAATGGGAAAATGATCCGAAATAGGGCCCTCCAAAATCTGGAACTTAAAAGTCCATTTAACAAAAGCCTCCTCCGAGACCAAAAAGCGATCTAACTTGACCTTCCTGCTATGTGGCTCCTTTCTCTTGTTTGTCCAAGTGAAAAAAACACTAGGGCCTTGAACGTCCACTAAATTAAAGGCCTGAACTTGGGCAATCAGAAGCCGGTCCCCTGGATCCAAAACAGGGGTGCCACCTTCCTGGTCCCGAACAGATAATTTTGCATTAAAATCCCCTGCAATAATCCAGTCATAACACTCCTTGTATGCTCTCATGTTGTGAACAGCGTCCCATTGGAGCCTCTGGCCATCAAGATCTTGGGCCCCATAAAAGTTGGTGATTAGGACCTGCTCGGAATTGAAGTTATTTACGAAGAGAGAAGTAAGTACACCCCTGCAAGCTATATGTTCTAAAGCGAGTCCAGGACCGAGAGGGTTCCAAAGGGTAACAATTCCACTTGAAGCTCCTTGGGCAGCCACGTCCATATACCCGGCTCCTGCCGATTTTAGTAGCAATTTTACTCATAATATCTAAAGACATTTTGGTCTCTGAAGAAGCAAAAAGTACGTTTTACGATTTTCTAAGAGTCTTTGAACAGCAGATTGATGGGTTCTCTTGTTTAAACCCCTAACGTTCTAAGATTGAATAATCATTGAAAACCTTGAGAGCGGTAAGAATCAATGGTCCTCACCAATCCTCCATTGATTAGCTTATCTCCTTGCGTTGTTAGTAGTTCCTTATTGGATTTTCTTCCCGCTCCTTGAGAGTTATTGTTTCTAGATCTCTTTTCCACCTGGGTAATCCCTAAAGCAGGCCTTTCTCTATTTTTATCTGCATTTCCCATGGTGACATCTTTGATAGCCGGCTGTGCTGGGGAGTGTATAACCAATGCCCCTGGATTCTCTAGCTGCAGGTTCTCGAGTGGCACAGTCACCTGTTCTACTACAGGAGTGAAGGAAGGAGAAACAAGAGGTGGAGTGTTGACATTCTCACCATTCCCAACCACTCCCTCCATAGATTGGTCCTCCTGATCCACTAATGACTTAAAAATTTCATACCGATTGTTTGGCTTGAGCTGTACTTGCTCCTTGCCATTTTTATTTTTGTTTCTCTTTCGTTTCACCTGTTCAAAGCCATCCTGCTGAGCATCAGGACCTGGAGAATTGCTAGAGGGTTCATTGACCGGACTGGACTTACCCTCTCTAGGGCGGTTTGACATTCCGCTCGGAGCCTCCATTTTTGTGCTCACTACGTTTGGGCAGAACCTTGCCAAATGTCCATGCTTATGGCATACTCGGCACCTGAAAGGTAGGGCCTCATAGTCTAGTCTCTTGGATCCAGGGTACTCCTGCAAGCTCAAGTTCCACCTCGGTGGTAGAGGTGACTAATGTCCATCTCTACACATATTCTAGCAAAGACAACAGTATTACCCTCTATGGTATCTTTGGAGACTCCCAAAAATCTGCCTAGGGAATTACCTATTAGTTCCAACACCTGCTCACCCCAAAACTCCATCGGGAGAGCGTACAACCGGATCCAGACCGGGACAGCCGTGGGTTCGATGCGGGGGTCGAAACCCACTCTCCAGGGTTGGACAAATAACCCTGTTGGTCCGTGGTTTCTCTTTTCTGATTCAAATGCTCTGTTTCTATCTGCTAAAGAAGAGAAACTTATGATGAAATACCCATTGCTTATAGGCCATAAAGAGTACTCACCGTGTGGCTCCCAGTTCTGGCGAACCCAGGTATGCAGAAAATTCAGTGTGGGCCGGATGCCCATGAATTTGCAGATCAAGTCGTGATTAGCTCGGTAGACGATTGTATCTTCGACCGGCATTGGTTCTATTACAATCTTAGGCCTGGAAGTGGATTGCGGGAGGCATCCATTAACGCGGTGAGCATTTGGGCCATTGGCAACATTCTTGAGTATCGTTTGAAAAGCATTCCGCTGAGCTCCATCAGTGGAAGGCGAGGGATTATCCTTCAACTTCTCAGCATATGAAGTCTTTCTCCCAGCGGGGAGAAACTGGAGGAGACCCCATCGGGCCCTCCCGGGACCACTAATGAACCTTCAGACGAAATCAAAATCAACCCCCCAATGCCCCAGGCAAGATCTTCGGGCCAGAATCCCTCGAGCAACACCAGACGCCGTCACAAAAATTTTCCCGCCAAATCGCCAGAGCCCGTTTTTCCCGTTCTTCTTTGTTGAAAGGGGTGATTTTGCTAGATGGCTCTTGAAGGTTCTATCTCTTGTTAGTAGGATTTTGAAAGGGTTGTTTTTACATTAATTTTATTATATTGAATTATATAGTTTTTTTTTTTTTTTTCGCCTATATAGGAGAGTTTGTCGCAACCATACTATTTTTAGTAACTAACAACAACAAGATTCAAACCACAAGGGTAGTGCGCCCACTAAACTTATTCCGCCTCGTTATTGTTGATCCAGTGTGAAGGGGACGTGAAGGGGACCACTGGTCGCTTGGGATTCATACCATCATCGTAACTATAACTATGGTGTGGACTACATCATTTGTAAGTTTCAATCATTGAACCAAATGTCACCCTAACATTAAATATGGTGTAATAGGATAAAAGTTATTTTGGTTTCAAATAATTAATTTTTTTTGAAAAAAAATTTGAATTTTTTATACTAAAACAAAGATCATTTACAAGTTGGGAGGAGACTCCTAACCTTAGACAATAAGAAAACCTATTTACAATAGTAAAAAAAGATCTACACATTCGCGTGTTGTGGTCTACTGGCAAGGACGTCACTTGCATTATCGGTGATGTGATCCGGGTTCAATCCCATGGCAGATGTGTATAATAAGTATTTACTCAAAATAAATAAATATTGTCCACCTGTTTACAACAATAAAAGATTTGCATTGCTGCTCATGGTTTGAAATAATTAATTAGAAAAAATAGTATATAACAATTATTTTTATGTTAATCAATTATTCAGCTAATATATATATATATATATATATATATATATATATATATATATATATATATATATATTTATTTATTTATTTGGTTAGTGTGAGAAACCCTTATGACCAATGCATAGGGTTGAGCAATCTCCTCCCAACCATGATCCCTCGTAAAGCCGAGAGCTATGCTTATCAATAGGGAATTTAACACACAGTCACCACACACCTACCCCCTCACACACTCGTCACGGTTTGAACTTTGGACCTCTCAAAGAAGAGTCAAGTAATAAAAATAAATTAAAATAAGTAATTAAATTGTCCAAGTATTTATATTGACATGAATATAAAATTTTAGATCAAATATACCTTCAATATTCCAATGGATAGGTGATGGACACCATAACAGGTATGAAACATGCTAATATATATATATATATATATATATAATTTTTTTTATTTGGTTAGTGTGAGAAACCCTTATGACCAATGCATAGGGCTGAGCAATCTCCTCCCAACCATGATCCCTCGTAAAGCCGAGAGCTATGCTTATCAATAGGGAATTTAACACACAGTCACCACACACCTACCCCCTCACACACTCGTCGCGATTTGAACTTTGGACCTCTTGAAGAAGAATCAAGTAATAAAAATAAATTAAAATAAGTAATTAAATTATCCAAGTATTTATATCGACATAAATATAAAATTTTAGATCAAATTTACCTTCAATATTCCAATGGATAGGTGATGGACACCATACCAAGTATGAAACATGCAACAAATATTTTTTTTCAAAATATTTTTACTGTAATTGCTATCCCTAATTTTGTAGTGCAATAAGAGATACTTAACTGTATCCCCCAGATTATTTCAATCGAGCAAAACCAAGCCCTTTTCAAACCAGTGGATAAAGATGAGGTGAGGAGCATAGTTTTTAGCATGAAATCAGGTAAATCTCCCGATAGTTTTCCAATTGAGTTCTTTAAGGCTTTATGGGATGTCTTAGAAGAGGATTTAACCCAGGTTGTTGAAGAATCAATTTCAAACAGAACTATGCTTCGAGCTCTAAATCATAATTTCCTCACTTTGATTCCTAAAGTGGGACAAGTCGCCAACCTTGGAGATTTTTGCCTGATTGCTCTCTACAATGTGACCTACAAGATTATCACTAAGTTGATAGTTGAAAGTCTTAAAAATATTATGGACAACATAATATCCCAGGAACAAGGAGGATTTGTGGAGGGGCATCAAATTTTGGATGGATTTATTCTAGCCCAGGAGGCTATCCATTCTATGCAACATTCTAGTCGAAGAGGTATGTTTATTAAATTAGATATGTCTAAGGCTTATGATAGAGTCCCGTGGCAGTTTTTGGATCAAATGCTTGAGAAATTTGGCTTCTCTTAGGAGTGGAGATAGTGGATCATGAGTTGTGTCTCGATAGTTTCCTTCTCTATTCTCATCAATGACTCCCCCTCGACCCCTTTTCATGCCTCCAGGGGTATTTTTCAAAGAGATCCTATTTCCTCATTTCTTTTTATTATTCTAGCAGAAGGATTGGGCAGATTCCTTTAAAGAAATAAGCAACAAGATCTTTTGGGAGGTGTGCAATTAGATGAGGAGATGTTAACTCACATTCAATTTGTGGATGATAAAGGTCTCTTTGGGAAGGCCAGCATTCGAGAGGCTAGAATGTTGAAGGCTATTTTAAAAACCTGCATGGATGCTACTAGTCAACAGGTGAATGAGGTCAAATCCAAGGTTGTTTTCTTCAATACAGACAGAAGAATCCAATATCATATTCTATCCATTTTGAGCTTTACCTAGGGTACCCTTTCACTTGATTACCTAGGGATTCCCCTTCATTTTAAGAGCCTAAGGGTTGCTGATTGGAAAGCTTTAATGGATAGAATTGTTGCTAAAGTTAATCATTGGACTCACCGTTGGCTTACCTTTGGAGGAAGAATGGCTCTCATCCAATTGGTGATCCAAGCCATGCATCCTAGCTGCCCCTATGAGAGTCCTCAAAGATAATTTTCTTATGAGAAATTTTATGTGGGATGGCCCAAGGATGGGTTAGAAGTGGGCTCTAGTTAGTTGGGATAAAATATGTCAGCCTAAAGCTCGAGGGGGTCTTGGTTTTCGTAAAGCGGCTTTAAACAATCAAGATCTTGCTAGGAAGTTTTATTGGAGATGGATATCCAACAAGGAGGATTTCTTCAATAGAGTCATCACTAGTAAGTATTTGGGTTCTATCCCTCATCAATAAGTTGGTTGTATTCCTTTAAGGGACCCTGGCTCTATTATTTGGAAGGTCCTGAAAGCTAGTGAACAATTGGTAAAATCTAGACTTTTCTAGAAAGTAGGTAAAGGAGACAAAGCTAACTTATGGAGTGATTCTTGGGACCAGTATCCCCCTTAATGAGTTTCCAGAGTTGTAGCCCTTGCAACAAAGCCTCGAGGGTAGAGGATGGATAAAGATGGCTTCATACATTACTTCCTAACAAATTGGAGATTTCTCTTTCTTTCAGTGGAAGAGGTTAGAAGAATGGCCTTATCATGTCCTTCTTCATCAAAGGCTTCTGATTGATAAGATCCTCAAGCAAAGATGCCTTATAAGGAAAGAGGAATAGGATATGATTGTCTAGGGCCTTGGTAATCTAGGTGTTTTCACTATTCGTGATGGTTGTAATGCTTTGATCTCCTTCATTGATCCTACAAGATGCCCCATGGGATAGAGTTTGGGTGGTTAAGGGCTGGCCTAAAATTAATTTCTTTGCTTGGGAAGTGATGCATAGGAGCTATATCATCTATGATAATCTTATGAAGAGAGGTTTTTATGGCTCTTCCAACTGCATCATGTGTAACTCCCAGGAGGAGACACTTGATCATCTTCTTTTCTAGTGTGCATTTGCAAGATTTGTGGAAAAGGTGGTTAGACCTCTTTAAGATTCATCTAAAATTTTAGGTGACTCTTTCTAATATCTAAGAGATTTGGAAATGCAAAAAAATCAAGAATACCTCCATTCAGCTAGGTTGGTCCCTAGGCCCAAGCTTCATCTGGTGGCACATTTGGTTGGAAAGAAATTCCAAAATTTTTAGAGAGGAGTTCAGTCCAATGGAGTTGGTTTGGCATAAAATTGTTACCAAGATTTTTGAAACTGTCAAAGCTCACTTTAGGGATAAGAAGACTCAGGTGAATGAGGGGACTCCCAAGCCACAAAATTTGGGACCATGGCAGCCCCCTCCCCCAAGTTGGAAAAATATTAATTTTGATGGTGCAACTAAGGATAACCCGGGGGCTGCAGATATTGGTTTTCTCATAAGATATTTCAAGGGGAAGATCCTCCATTGGTAGTTAGAGGGTCTTGGAAGGACTACTAACAATGAATATGGAGGTCTGGCTATCAGACAAGGTTCTCTCAATGCTTGGTAGAATGGGGTTAGAAAGATCATAGATGAGTTCCATTCACAAATTATGGTGGGGCTTTTGGATGTTAATAGAAATTTCAGACCAAAGGCTTGGAGGATAAGAAATATTGTGAGTCAAATTAAGTCCATTTGGTATTAGTTTGAGGATGTCATCCCGATCTATGTTGGCAAATAAAATAATGCAGTGGCTAACTTTTTGGCTAAACATGGCAGTGAAAGTCCGATTGGATACATGCTGAATTCTAACCAAGATAGGGACACTTCTGAATGGTAGGAGGTGAACCAAATGGTTCTTAAATTGGCCAACAAAGACTTAGCTAAGGATGAGGATAGGTCTAGAGTCTGCTAAGTCTTGTGGATAAATGGAGGATGAGCAGTTATTTGTTGGGTTTTTTTATACCTCTTGCAACACTCTTTGACCCTTTTTGGATAGCATGACTTGTGTTCATAGGACTGTCAAGCCTACTAGGTTTCTTCGGTTAATATAAAGAAAAAATAGAAACAAGTTTAAAGTTTTTGTTATGTAGATAGTACTCGATTTTTTGTTATTTTTAGGGCTAGTCAAAAGTGGCAAACATATGACTATAATTTAATTCTTATTCTATCAATATAATTTTTTACCTTCTCAAAAAAAACATTTATAAAAGGTAATTAGTTTTTATTATTTACTAGGTCATAAAGGACAATTATCATAGAAGATGTTTTACCCAATATATAATTATTTAACCATACTTCAATTAAAATATATGATATACAATATTAACCCATACAAAATTAGAAGCTTAGACCTCTAAGTTTTTTATTCTAACCATTAAGCTAGTTAGGTTGTAACATGTGAAACACACTTCTCTATTAAATAAAATTATTAATTTATACTTATAAACATTAAAAGTAAAACGTTTGAAAAACAACTTTGCTTTTGAAATGAATTGAGTTTTATTTTAATATTGATAATTTGATGTTATTAATGAATATGTTATTTTAAAAATCTTTATGTGAGATTAAAATGGGTTTGACACTTTCAACAACTTAACTTCTGAAAGGAATTGAGTTTTATTTAATATTGATAATTTGATGTTATTTTTAAAATCTGTATGTGATATTAAAATGGATTTCACTTTTTTTTACATCTTAATCAGTACTACAATAATTTATTAATTATGTATTATTATTTTTTTGGTACATATAGGAATCGGTAATTACTTTTTTTTTGGTAATTATTTTAATATATTAACAGTGGGTTTTTATAGAGGATCCCAAAACCTTATGTACAAAATTAGCCATATTTCTAATGATGCATCATACCTCTTGGTTGTAACAATAAGCCTAATTGCAAGTAAAGCCATCCTAATGCTAAAGACTTGGAAACTGTAAAAAGGGCTTTTAGGCCTGGAAACCCAACGAAAAAGAAACAGGACAAAACCGAAGGAACACCAAGTAGAGCCCGAAGAAATGAAACGAGGAAAGCAAAACAGACAAGACACCATGGACAGCTAAGTAGACAAAATTGCCACGCCACACCAAAACTCGTCGGAGGGGGCTTTCCAAAAACTGTGCAAGGAAAGCTTCATGAATGGATGTCTGCTCTGGCCAACCTTTCCACCTCGGATGGGAAGCGAGACCGCCACACGACCGGACACGTGGTCATGAGCCCTTTGTTGGCCATGTGGTCAGCCACGCGATTACCTTCTCTCAAAGTATGATTTGCTTTCCACCTACCACGATAGGAGAGAAGCGTTCTTGCCTCGAGGATGATGTTGTAGACTTTCCAAGATGGATTTTTGGTGCCAAGAAGGTAATTCACGATGTTGAGTGAGTCACCCTCAATAATAAGAGGTCGAGGATCCTCAGAGAGTATCCGAATACCTTTCAGAGTGCCTCGGGCTTCGGCATAGTGATTTGTTTGGGAGCCCAAATCTTCACAATAGGCCATCACAAGATTCCCATCATGATCTCTGACAACACCCCCAGCACCAGCGGGCCCAGGATTCCCCTTAGCCGCTCCATCAAAGTTTAATTTAATCCACCCCATGGGGGGTTTGGTCCAAACAATATTCCTTCGATAGGGCCCTTTAACAACCTCCAAAAATGGCCAGAGATTCATCATTTTGAGAATCGCTTCTTCGCTCGGAAGGTAGGGACGGGGACTGGGAACAACAATAGAATTCTCGATGGCGTAGGACAATGCCCTTTGAGCAACAGAAGGGGGCCCTCTAGGAGCTCTGCCAAAGATTCTGGCATTCCTCTCTAACCAAATTTGCCAAATTGAATGATGGAAGGAGGCCTCGAGGAGGAAGCGGAGTTTGGGATTCTTGAAAGGATTAGGCCATTGGTGGAAAGCATCTCTGAGGGAACGGGGAGAGCACCATAGGATTTGGAAGGAGGATAGGACAATACTAAGAACAGAGTGGGAAAATGGGCAATGCAAGAATAAATGATCCCTCGTCTCGCAATCTGCAAGACACAAGTAACACCTGTTGGGGAAGGCAAAACCTCTCTTGTGAAGGTTGTCAATTGTTAAGGCTTTGTTGTGGAAAGCAATCCATGCAAAGAAGTTGATTTTAGGGATGACTCCTTTCCTCCACATAGTATTCCACCTGTAGTCCAGAGCAGTCTTGGTGGTAAGAAACTCATAAGCTGATTTAACAAAAAAAAGCCCATCCTCCGTACCACTCCAGATGATTCTGTCATTCCTCCTGGCAGAAGGAATTAAAATCGATTGGAGGATATTTGCAAGAAAGGTAACCTCATTATTAAACCCCTCCACAACTGGAATCTTCCATCGAGGAAAATGGGTGCTCCGGTCTATGAACTCTGCCACCCTGAGTTGGGAGTTAGGGTCAGTCAAACCTCTCAGCCCAGCGAGATCCGCCCTCGACCCAAGGGCTTCTTCAGTCGCCCACCTATCCTTCCAAAAGAAAATGAGGTTGCCATCACCCAAAATCCAGTGGGCTCCCAGGCTGATCAAATGTCGGGTTTGGAGCACAGATTTCCAAAAGGTCGATGCCACGGAGGAGGTCTCAGCATCCAAGAAGGAAATGGGGCCAAGATACTTCTTTTTAACCAGCTTAACCCACTCCACCGGGTCGCTAGATAGAATCCTCCAAGCGTGCTTCGCTATCAGAGCCAAATTCATAAGTCTTGATCTTCTCAACCCCAGACCGCCTTGGTCTATCCTCGAACACACCTTGTCCCAGGCAACAAGGGGGAGTCTAGATTTCTCTTCGCTGCCAGACCATAGAAAGGTCCTCTGAATCTTCTCAATTTTGGAGTGAACTGCAATCGGAAGCATGAACACCGACATGAAGTAGGTCGGGATCCCCTGAAGACAAGCTTTGGTAAGGGTGGCTTTTTCGGCTTGCGACAGGAGTTTGCCCTTCCAAGTTTCGAGTTTCTTGTGAAGGCGCTCAAGAATCATGTTCCACATATCCCCACTCGCCCGCCCGCTATAAGATAGAGGCAACCCCAGATAGGACGTAGGCAGGGAATCAATAGTGCATTCAAGAATTCTAGCAATCCGAAGTTGCCTGCGCAGGGGAGTGTTAATAAAATAGATTTTGCTCTTGATGTAATTGACCTTTTGCCCTGCAGCTTGCTCATAACGGGACAGGATCCGCTTGAGCGATTTGGCTTGGGCAACGGATGCCCCAGTGGAGATGAGGGTGTCATCCACAAATTGTTGATGAGTGACAGGATCAACTCTAGAAGTCGACAAAATGCCAAAAATCTTGTTCTGACGAAGAGCCTCTTTCATGGACCAACTCAGAACCTCCACCAGAAGAATGAAAAGGATGGGGGATAAAGGATCACCCTGTCTGAGGCCTCTGGCGCTTTGGAAATACCCAGCTGGGGACCCATTGACCAGGACAAAAAAAAAGGGAGTGGATATACAACTGTAGACAAGGTCAATCCAGTGGGGATGAAAGCCGAACTTGAGGAGGACTGCACACAAAAAATTTTGATCAACCCGGTCAAAGGCTTTGTTCATGTCGAGCTTAAGAAAAAGAGCAGCATTCTTGGAGCGGTAAGCGGAATGAAGGGTCTCATGGACAGTGATGACACCATCAAGAATGTTTCTGCCTTTAACAGTGCTTCCCTGACAAGGATCAATCAGGATGGGGAGGACTGTTTTGAGTCTATTGGCTATAGACTTGGTAAGAATCTTGTAAAAAACATTGCACAGGCTGATGGGCCGATAGTCAGAGAAACTTTTGCAGGCAGGAGACTTAGGAATGAGGGCAAGAAAGGTGGAATTGAGTTTCGGGTGGATGGATCTGGAAGCTTGAATAACCCGAATAGCATCGCACACATCCGGACCCACGACCTCCCACATGACTTGGAAGAATCGGGGGGAAGCCATCGGGGCCAGGGGCCTTATCTGGTTGCATGGAGAACAATGCTTCCTTAATCTCGGATGAGGAAAAAGGTTCCAGAAGCTTAATGCTTACCTCATGGGGGACTTTAGTCAAAAAATTGGCGAGCAGAGATTTCTGGACCTGAAGGTTGCTGTCCGGAGGAGTGCCAAGCAAATCCTGAAAAAAGTCAACCGCTTCGCTCCTGATTTCCTCTATCTCCCTGGTAATGCGCCCATCCTTACAAGCCACTTCTCTGATCTTGTTGGCCCCTCTGTGCCTCATAGTAGACGCATGGAAAAACCTCGTGTTGGTGTCTCCATTCTTCAACCAAAGGTCACGAGATTTCTGGCGCCAGAACGTTTCCTCCCTAGCGAGAATAGAATGAAAGTCCACCAAAAGACTCCGCTCTTCCTCCCTGAGACCCTCAGTGTAACCTTCGAGTTCCATCCTTTCCTCCAAAACCTTCAGGTTCTCAGAGATGGATTTTTTGGACTCAAAAATGTTGTCGAAAACCTCTTTATTCCAAACTTTCAGCTTTTCTTTGACCATTTTGAGCTTTAGAGCCACCCTCTTAGGAGCATTTCCTTCCACCTTCAATTGCCACCACGCTGAAACCAAACCTTTGAAGTCCTTGTGAGAGATCCACATGGATTCAAATCTGAAGGGGGTTTTAAAAATAGGCCCATCATCCGCCTCCAAGAAAATAGGGTTATGGTCAGACCCAATCCTTGGAAGAGCCGAAAGGATAGCCCCGCCAAGGATAGGAATGGCTTCTTGGGACATAAAAAATCTGTCGAGCTTGACTTGAATCAAACCGCTCCCAATCCTTCTGTTACTCCAAGTGAAGGAAGCCCCTTTGAGTTCGATGTCGAGCAAGCCATTAGTAGAGACAAAATCCTTGAAGTCCTCCAAGCTGCGGCTGAAGTGGTCGGATCCTCCTTTTTTTTCGAAGGATGAAGGGGACAATTGAAGTCACCCCCTAAAACCCAAGGAAAATTACTAAAATTCTCCCTCATCTGAGAGATAGCTTTCCACATTTCTGCTCTCTGTGGCAGAATTTGAAGCATAAACGTTGGACAGAATCCAAGAAAAATTGGTGGTTTTGGACTGGAACAGTACATTGATGATTCTGTTGGAAGTTGATAGCAGGCTGCCCTCAAACCTCGAAGGGTCCCACAGAACCATGAGTCCTCCCGTTGTTCCCACTGTAGGGCTGGACAGACAATTTGCCTTGGCCCAAATGGCCTTCGCAACTTTATCAGAGGAGATAGCATCGACCTTGGTCTCTTGCAAAATAAGGATGGAAGGATTAGTCCTCCTACGGAGATCGGCCACTAACCTTCGTTTGGCTGCACCGTTCAGTCCTCTCACATTCCATGAGAGGACTTTCATCTGGACAGTTTGAGGTTTTTCTTGCCTCCCCTTCCTTGTTGAGGGGGAGGTTTTGATGCATGCGCTTCGTCCGTCTGAGCGCCACAGTCATCCAGAACCAGCAAACGTTGGGTTCCATTTGCAACGTCATTTGTTGTCTCTTTGTCCCGCCTGTCTTTGTTAGGAGGACGGCCCTGCTTCCTCTCACTACCAAAATCCACACTTTGCTTTTGGCTCCTCGTGTTTCGGGGGCTAATGTGACCGGATTGTTCACCCCTCCTTCCTAAGAGGTAATCTTCTAGCATCGTCTACGACTGGCTGAAATCGGGATGACCCATATCTTGGGGCAGAGAAACAGTCTGAGTCACAATTTGGGATGGGGTCCGTTCCTTCTCTTCCTGCGATTCACTTTCCAAGTGGGAGTCTGCTCCTTGCTGATTGTCAGCCTCAAGTTGCTCGGGGTCCGATTGGAGAGTGGGATTCTCTTCAGGCTGAGAGAGTCCGACGTAGACTCTAGAGGGGCCTGGAGATTCATGACCCTTCGCATCTGGAAGATTTGACTGCTTCGCCTGACCTTCCCCATGCTCCAGGGGGTTGTCATTTTCATGCTTCTGCTTACCCAATTTTTGAAGAGGACACTGGGATTGGAGGTGCCCTTGGGACCGACACTGGGGGCAGAAAGCTGGTCTATTTTCATAGACAATAGCTTGTTTATGAAGAAAGGTACCTCCAGACCGAAGAGTGATGAAAGTTGGGAGTTTCGCCTCCAAATCTGCCAGAACGCAAAAACGGGCTTGGACAAACCTTGTTCGAGCTCGGGTGGGTGGGTCAATGGTGACCAACTCCCCAATGGAGCGCGCAATACCCCTTATGACATTTTCATGCCAGCCAAAGAGGGGAAGATTCGGGAGCCTAACCCATATTGGGGCAATGTTGATGTTCTGGGTATCAGGACTGAAATCCATGTCCCACTTCCTAAGGAATAAACTTCTGCGGCCCAGAAACCATGGCCCGCCAGCCAAAATTTTACAGTAATCCTCCTTATTGTTCAGTCTAATGGCAAAAAAACCCCGGGATAGGGCCGCTAGCTCCATATGACCAGAAGTCCTCCATTTGCTTGCTGCCCACTTTCGGATAGTTTCCATGTCGGGACGGCCGCCAATGAATTTGCCTATGAGGGTAAATTTCTCAAACTCCATGAAGCTTGAAAGAACTTCCATCGGGATGTCCAGCTCATCCCCAACCGAAAACAACTCTTTGGTAAAAAACCCGTTTAGGGTTTTTGAGGCCACTGCCTGGGCATAAGACTTTTGAGCCCCACCACCCCCTTTGTCTGGTGGGTCCTTACCCCGACTGACACCGTCAACAACCCGGTCTTCTTCAATGGGTCCGGACGCTTTCGCACCTCCGGATCCCTGGTGCCCTTCGATTGCTCCGCTGTGCCCAAGACACGAACCGTAGCCGCTCCCGGGCTCCCCTGCAGATGACTTCCCGCCCATCGACATCTCCTCCCTCCCCGCACTTGGAGACTGTTGCTCCACTCTCCGACTGTTGGCGGCTGCTGGTTTCACCCTTCTGCTACTCTGCTGGTCGAAACCCTAGCTCTGCGGCTGCCCTGTGCTCGTTGTTCCTCCATATTCATAACCAGTATTTTTTTGATACATATAGGAATCGGTAATTACTTTTCCTTTTTGAACAACTGGTTACAACATCAAGTCATATTGCCTTTGATTGTAGTGTCAAATCATGGTGCTATCACTATAACCTTTATCTCGCCTCGGTAAACATGACCCAAAGTAAGGGAGACCCCTGATGGCTCGAGGTTGATATTGCCTGGTATCGTTGCCATCAAGTTGACGCACACTCAAGGGACTCAACTTAGACTACTACCTTTGCCTAGATTGGGCATACCCCAAGGTTTGAACCTAGGTCTCCTCTTGGTAAATGCCCAAGGTCTTACCAATCCACCTAGCCCTTGGGGACTTCAATTATGTATTATTGTTTGCCAAGGTTTGAACATTTTTTTCAGTTACAAAGGAGAGTTGGTCACAACCACACTATTTTTAATAATTGACAAGCACAGGGTTCAAACCACATGGGTTGCTTCGACCAAACCTGGATAACAAAGCTTGGATATTATCCATGTATGGCTTGACAAGATTTGAACATTGGCCTCCTCTTTAAATATTGAGGAATCTAACCAGGTGAACTAATACTACTTGATATTTAATTGATTGTTTTTTTTTCATAGGAGAGTTGTTACAACCATACTATTTTAGTAACTGTCAAGTGTAGGGTTCAAACCATAGGGGATGCTCCACCAGGCATGAGGGGGACCGTTGGTTGTTTGAGATTCATACCATGTCATCAGTCTAGCGCATACTCAAAGGATTCAAATCAGACTACTACCTTTGAAAACAAGCTACCTCTAAGATTTGAACCTGGGTGTCTTATTGGTAAGTGTCTGATCAAACAAACAACTACTAATCCACCTAGCCCTTGGAGGTTTAAAATTGAACCGAAGATGAATGGACCTGCAATACGGATGACAGACCTCAACTAGTTGTCTCACACCAACACAGTTAGGGTAAAGCGCATGTTTTTATTATGATTGATATTTAATTGATTTTATGAATGATGTTAATTATAACTTATTATATTCAACTTATAATTAAATATTATAGTGATAATAAGGTAGATGAACAACCTACACTATGCATAAGGGCAAAGTGTAATATTTTTTTATTTTGCTACCACAAATATGTCCCTAGTGAGATTTAAATTTCACCAAGGTGAAGATCAACATCTTTATTGATTCAATTATCTATTGTCATATTTTTTTTCTCTATTGATATGCTCACTTTTCTAAGAGATTGCAATGATAATCTATGAAGCTCCTCAATTGAATATATTTTCATTATTTTTCAATTGTAATTTTAATGCTTATAAGAAGTGCCCTAAGGTTTATATAGTTGTTAGTTGAAGTTTCATATGATTTTAAGTGATGAGAATTGTCTTTATTATTTCAAAAACATCATCTTTACTAAGTTTTTCTATTTTTTTTTTAAATCCAAATTTTTTTTCTTCTAAAAACGTGAATCATCCAACTAGACATAAGACAACGGTGGTAGCTTTATTTGTGTCACTAGTTAGTTGTTTTTAGTTATCAACAATTTCAGATACTTTCGCTTTTTAGTTGGTTGTTATCAATTGGATGCACTTGCATCATTAAATGAGAAGTTGGCAACTTAGTGTCCTCACACTTTTAAATAAGAGGATAACCTTAGACATAAAGTGAAGAAGAGGAGAATTCTTAAAAGAGAGGGAGAGAAAGAAGAGAAGAGAACACAAACTTCTTTGTGTGAATGTTCTCTTGTTTTATAAACATGTTTTTTTAACAAAGCAGTCATGCGTGCTAATGAGGAGTAAAATTATTTATTTTTTTAAGATTGTGATCTGAAATTTTTGTTTGTGTTAAGGATTTTGTATTGCAGGTTGTAAATGAGTTTTGCAGGTAAACACAATCAAGGAACTTAGATAAGTGTGCATGGTCAATGCAGTCTGAAGTAAGGTGCATTTAAAATTGTTGTTGTTTGAGATTGTCATTGCGGGTTTGTCATCACCTGTCTTTCGCTGCATCATTTTTGGTATCAAACCCAGAAGATCTTTGAGATATGACACATGTCAAAGAAGAGATGGTGCAATGAGAAAGAAGAAAACGATGAGAACCCGTAACTACAGATATATCTAAGATGTTGAGGAAAATTACCGTCCAATTTGAAGCAATTGAAACCACTTAAAGAGGAAGCATTCATTTGGAAGAGATTAGCAACAGTGAAGAAGAGGAAGAAGCTTGAGATGAAGAGCGAAGAAACAAAGACTGCACAATAGCACACATTTCACTTATCCTATAATCCATTATACAGTCCAGACAAATCAAATTAGATAAAAACGAGGACAGAAAGAGAGAAATCTATGAATTATACCGACCATGATGATAAAAAATCAAAGGCAAAGTTGAAGTATCAGGTTCCATACTCTGAAATCTCAAGCTCTGGAATTTCAGGCCTTGTGTTCAGAATCCCAAGGTCTACATGGAGGACAGAAATGCACTCATGGGCACGGCTGTACATTTTAGCAAATAGGTAAAGTTAAATTTGATTGTTTTGCAGAGTATATGGTATAATATGAGGGAGTATAGAGGTGTTTCTGAGGTGTGATTGGATTGTTAAAGTGAGCTTCCATTCAACACACCTGCCAATCCTATAAAGCTACCGTTCAAACCTAACTCTTTGGTTCTTCTCCTTCGTGCGTTTCGCTTTCTCTGCTTAATTTTTTGATGTTGGTCTGTAAAACCTTTGGGAACTCCTAGGCCAACGGGTGTTGTTAGGCAGAATTAAAAAAAGGAAGAAAATGACAGGGACTTGTATTATATAAATAATGTTTGACCTTCCTTGAAAGTACAGTATGGATGAACGAGGTCTTGAATATGTTAAACACAGTGCACAGGACTGATATTAGAAAGAGATATTATTCAATATTAAGATGATTCGATTTGAATATATTGGGGTAGTAGTTGTGGGTGGGTTTGTCATGTTTTATGAGTTAGAGTTCAGGTACTGAATTTATTTTACCTAATAAATATAAAAAAAAATAACAAATTTAATGAGTTTATACAGGTTTTTACGGAGGGTCTTGATCTTTTTTGAATGGGTTTGAATCTTGATTTTTTTAAAGAAATGCTAAAAACTTTACCACTACAATAAGCTTTAACCAAAAAAATAAATAAATAATATTATTTATTTTTTATTAAATATTAAAATAATATTTATATGATTAAAAATAATATTTAAATCTTAATCACAAATTTAAGTTTAAATTTTATTAAATAATACTTACATTTATAAATTCGGTTGCTTTGGTTTTGGATACTGAAATTGTTGTCAATTTGGCAGTCGCTTTCTTTTTTTTATGGCTTCACCATTCGCAGATGTAATGATTGTTACAGATAGTGGAACTCATGGTACCGAAACGAGCTCGAAAGTTTGTTTTGAAAGTGGTGGACGAGGTAATGATTCTTCTCTAGATGTTGTGCTCTCTCTTGATGTTGTTTCTCAAGTTGTAAAATGGTATGAGAATCATTGTCTTATAGCTTATTTTGTTGGTCGAATCCCATTACAAGAATATTTTTAAAATTGGTTGAAACTTCACTGGGAATCTTATGGCGTTGTGGTTGCGGGCATCTGTAATCTTACTAAGGTTTTTTTTTTTGCTTTCCTTTAAAGAACCCTCGCAAGTGCAAACTGTGGTTGCTAAGTCCAATTGGTTTCTTTGCAATACTTTGATGGTCCTCTCTCCTTGGACTCCTTTCCGAGTTTCAGAGCAAGTTGTTTTGAAAGTGTCAATTTGGCTTGAACTCCCTGGTCTTTCGCTGCCCTTATGAGAGTTTATTGACGATATTGTTAAACCCATTGTTCGGGTGATTTGTTGGGAACTAGAGCGGTTCTTCTCAACACGGCCTAATAAAAGAGTCTGTATTGAGGTTGACCTCGCACAAGATTTTAGAGAATTTGTGGACATTCAGGTTGGTACATAGTGTTTTATGCAAAAAATTGTTTACTTTAATTTACCTAATACTTGTTTTTGGTGCCAATCCACCACGCATCGTATCAAGAATTGTCGTTTGGGTGCTCGAAAACCTTTGATGGTTGTCCATGCTCCTCATATTGTGCTTGCACCTCCAAAACCCTCTATTAAGGGTGATTAAATTACAATTTCTAATAAGAAGGGGGCAACCAACCCTAAGTCGATGCTTTCTAATGAAGATAAGGTTGTGAAACTGCCATCTCAGCGTCCTGTTGTTCATGTTCATCCTATTTTGGCTCCTCAAGCTCCACCTGCTGAGAAACATCTTGAACATAAATCAACCTTAGAAGAAGGAAATTCACTGCCAATACCTCCACCTTCGAGGCGTTCACATAGTCCATCTCGGGATGGTTCACCATCATCGAGGGGAAGCTAGGAGGCTAAGCGTCGTATTCCGAATATTGGTGATATATTTCAACCTTCTCAGACCTCTTTATTTATTAGGTTTTTGGTGTTGGCCGACAGTGTGGGTAGTCCCTCAATTGTTGGTGATTTTTTTCAACCTTCTCAAACTTTTACAGTTAATAATTCTTCGGTGTTGGCTGACAATGGGGGCATCCCTGTAGGAGACGACTCCATGGATATTTCTCCTCCATGAATTTTCTTTCGTGGAATGTTCGGGGACTTATAGAGTCCTAAAAAAAAATTATGTTTGATCTACACTACAAAGTATTGGCCATGTTGATGTTATTTGTTTACAAGAAGTTAAGATCTCTGGTTTTTTGTTAGATGCTGCTCTCAGTTGTATTGCAAGTTCTTTTATACACTTCACCACTCACCATGAAGATGGTTGGGGTGGTGCTTCTATTTCTATCTCCTCCAAACTTGAGGATTGTCTGCTTGGGTCTAGCGAGGATCCTTCTTTTCATGTGGTCTATATTTTGTTGAATATTAGTGGGAACACCACGGGCATTACCAATATTTATGCACCTAATGATGGACCTAGTTGCTCTGCCCTTTGGTCGTACATGGTTGATCACTTATCGATGGCATATTGGATTTTTTGTGGTGATTTTAATATGGTTGAGCATGCTAAAGATAAAGTTGGTCGTCTCCCGATGTGTTAGTGTGTTGGAGAGCATGAGGTCTGGTTTTTTCTTAAACATAGATAGGGTCTTTTTGATCCCCTTTTTTGCCAGCGCAATTGCACGCCTCCACCCTAGTTCACATGATCCATTTTTCGTGCAGGTAATGACAGAGTTTGCAAGTACCTTGATCGAGTTATGATGTCAGAGCAACAATTTTTTTTATTCTCCTCCATCAATAATAAGATTGTGATGGTTTGGGATCAATTCCTATTATCATATCATTTCCTAATTTCCTTTCAGATTGAGTGGAGTGGTCACCAATTTAATTTTTCGTGCAATCAATTTATTTAAATACTTCTTTATTGCAACACCCTGGCACCATTGTTGCGATTGAGCGAATCTGGAATTTATTACCTCGGCCTCCTCACTTTGTCAGTTGGATTTCTTGGTGGAATGAAGCAATTATTTGTACTACCTCTTTCATGTAGCATTTTGGCAAACAGGTGGCACATGTTAGAAAGTGTGCTCATTTGGCTATTACGAAGGAGTATCAACAAAATTTATTGTTGCTAAAAAATGATCCATATGACCGATAGTTGCAAACCAGGGTTGTTGGTCTTTGCCACCAGCTTATAGTCCATGAACAATATAGAGCCAGGGGGGTTCAGATTCAAGCTCGTCTGCACTGGCTAAGGGTTGGTGATCGCCCATCCAAAAACTTTTTCAAATATCTTCATTCCAGGCAGGTTAGGATCTAGATCAAGGCTATTCAAGTCTCTCATGATAAGCTTTCTCTTCTTGATATTGCTTCAGCCTTTATGGATAATTATAAGCTTGTCTTTCAAGCGCAACAAGATTCTTTAAAATGTTAGATGAGCTTCATAAAATCTTGATGTTGTTCCTGCTAAGTTGTCTGCTTATGACAAACTTCTTTGTGAGGCTCTTCTTTCACTTGATGAGTTTCATAATGCTCTTATGACTATGTCAAATGATAAGTTCCCTGGTCTTGATGGATTTCCCTGTGAATTTTATAAAGCCACTTGGAAGTTTATCGGGTCTGATCTGCTTAATATCTACAATGAAGCGTTAGCCAATAATTCTATGGTAATATTATCAATCGTGGAAACATTAAATTGATTCCTAAAGAAGGTAATATTGAGCTTATCACCAGTTGGATACCTATTACTCTACTTAATGTCTCTTACAAGATTTTGGCTAAAGCTTTAGCTCTTTGTATTCATAACATTATCCTTGTGATTATTAGATCAGAGTAAACAGGTTTTATTAAAGGGTGTTACTTCTTGGATAATCTTCTTATTGTCTGGGAAGGTTTAGAATGGGCTCGTATCTCTAGCCAAAAGTCCCTTTTCATTAAACTGGACTTTGAGAAAGCTTATGATTGTATTGAGTGGCCTTTCATTCTTACCATGCTCCAAGATCTCGGCTTTGGCCCCTTTTTAATCAAGGTTGTCAGTATGTTGTTTGTTGATGCTTCATCTTGTCTTACTATTAATAGACATAGGTCATAGGATTTTGATTTGTTTCATTCTATTTGCCAAGGCTATCCTTTGGCCCCCTCACTTTACATCCTTGCTGCTAAAGCTTTTGGTTATCTTCTTTTCAATAAAGTATTTAAGGAGTTGATCAACGGTATTTTTTTCCCTGATATGTCCACCTAGCTTATAAGTGGGCACTTTGTAGATGATTCTTTTATCACTATCAATGAGGATGAGGTTTCAATTTCAACTACTTTGGTTTGTTTGGATACTTTTTGTACGGTCTCAAGATCTAACATCCAATGGTCTAAGTGAAGAACACAAGCTTATACTGAGAGGGGGGGGTGAACAGTATAAGACCTCTTTTTACTTTTTCCTTTATACTTCAAAATAGTAAAGCAATATACCCAAAGAAATATCAAAGCAATGCACAATATCATCTCAAAGTGACACCAATTTTAACGTGGTTCACCCAGAATGGCTGGGCTACGTCCACAAAAATTTTCTCTAAAAGTTATCTCAAAGTTCTTTGGGAATCCTTCCCAATTACAAAGTTTATGAGCCTCGACCCAAAGGAGATACCTTCCCCCAATCATAATTTATGAGCCTCTGCTCAAAGGAGATACCTTCCACTTTGCTCTGGAAATGATCCCTCAGAAGATCAATCGCCTCTACCTCTTGCCGACACGTGGAACTCCTTTCCATCGAAGACCTCTTGTCCTCAATGCTTAGCCTAAGAGACCTCCGCCTTCTATGATCACATCCACGACAGCTCAAGAACTCTGTACCAAACACGATCAGTCGGTCTAGTACAAGTCTTCCTCTGTTTGTCATATTTGTCCAACTCTTGAACAAATCAATCCTCTGCATACAAGCCTTCTCAAAGACTTGCCAATTGTCCTCAGGTTCTTCTCATAGAACCAATGCACCTCTGTCCTCAAGTTCTCTGATAGAACTATCAAACTCAGCTCCCAAGTCCTCTGCTAGGACCTGTCCAAATCTGCTCACAAGTCCCCACCAGAACCTGTCCTAAAACTCAGCAAGCTCACCAAGAAAAACTTTCGTAGTAGGAAATCACAAAGTGAATTGTTAGAGACCCAATGTGATTTGTCAAACTCATAGAAGCATAAAGAGAATTGTTAGAGACTCAATATGTTCTATACTCAAATCCCAATCTCAAAACTCAACTCAAATCAACTCAGCTCAATCTCAATCTCAAATCTGAAAACTCAACTCAATATCTGAAATGGATAGAATGTTTTCTTTCAAGAACATGAAACCCCAACAATTGCCAACTATGCAAAGAATCACATAACAATGATACTCATGCTCTTTTCACCATCAATTAGGGTTTCAACAACAATTCTCATCAAACAAGGTTTAGTCAACCAACACCATTCAACTCAACATCAACATTGAAGCATTCAACCAATCATCACAAGAAAATGAAACAAGTAGAAATCCTTTTCCCTCCAAAGATATTTGAACAAAACAGCCACCAACACAATATCACCAAATGCAAAGAATAACTTGCTCAAATCAACTCAATGGAGTAAGCCCAATATCATGAATCATGTAAAGCAATAACTTGATCAAACAACCTCTATGGAAGCAACTCAACCATCAAACTCAAAACAGCCAACCAAGGGTTCCACCAACTCAATGCAAGTAGCTAGACTCACAAATATAAACCCTAGTGCACAAATCTTCCACTATCTCAAACCAAAAATTATGCATTCACCAAAAACTCTCCTTAAGGATAACAATGCATAAGTAGTCTTCAACAAACCAGAAAATAGGATTTACACCCAACCAAAGGAAACCTAGTTGAAAACCTTTTCACTCCAACCTTATTTCAAAAAAACATACACCAATCATACTCATAAGGAAAATGTGCCCATACCTTTTTGGAGTAGAAGAAAATTGATCCTTAAAGCTGTCACCACACACAACCCTCAAACTTCCAACCAAGTCAAGGTTAGAACCAAGATAAATGAGCATATATAAAAACTTTCCTTAATACACCTTTTAGCTCCTCTTCTTTAAAAACAATCACCAAAGAAGCCAAAAACACAACCACCAAAACTTACACCTTATATCTCCATTTTTAAATTTAGCATAGCAAAAGACTAATCTCAAAAATACAACCAAAGAAATATCCCCTTATTTCTCCTGTCTTTTAAACAATGCTAAACAATGCCAAAAATCATATCAAGAAAATAATCACACCTTATAATGGCTACCCTTGAAGAATCCGAAATTTGCGGCACAAAACATGTTTTAATAAAAACATGACTAATCCATGCACAGCTCCCTCCGCGGGGATCGAAATGCAGACCTCCGCCTACGTAAGGCCCAAACGCAGCCTTCACTGCCACTAGCCCACAAGGGGCTTACGAAGTCCAAGACGGACTTCCTTCCACATAAACGGTCAAGCTTTCCGAAAGTTTTTCAAACCACGAGCTCTCCTCTTTCGCAGCGTAAACAGAACATTCGATCGTAGCCAAACCAATTCATTGCCTTAGATTTTCCAAGTGGGTTTAACCTTAGGAACCTTCTCATATTTATAGTCCATACGTGGACTTTAGAACACGTCGGCTGCAAAGAAAAGTAATTTAGAATTTAATCGAAATTTGTTTTCTAAAGGGTTTAAAAACCCTTAAATAATTTTAATAAATTAAAAATAAAAAAGGTTAAAAACCTTTAAATATTTTTAATAAATTAAAAATAATTTCTCCCTTAATTAATTAAATAATTTATTGATTAAAACCTTGAAGGGTTTTAAATAATAATTAAATAAGTAATAAAGAGAACCTCCATTGGTTTTAATAAAAACCATTTAACTTGGTTTTAATAAAAACCCTTGCCAATGGAATCTTGCCTTTTGGAATCTTCAACCAACACATCCTCTTATCATTAATGCCATTTCCTTTTGACATCAATGACAACTCATAGACAAGAAGCTAGGATATCAAACCCAAAATTGCCAACACTAAGTCTCTTTGTTTTTTTCCTTGGTTCTTCATTCTATGCCTGTTTGGTTTAGATATTTTTCATGACATTGGCTTTAAATCGGTGATCATTTTAAGTTCTTAGGAATCTCCTTTGCTTTTGACAACTCACCCTCTGAACTCTAGTAGTATGTCATTGATAGAATTGAAAAGAAGATTTATTGTTGGGCCTCGCATCCCCTCTCTCTTGTCGGTAAGTTTCAGGTTTGCACAAAGATTCTTGTTGTCACCCATGTTTATCACTCCTCATATTGGGCCCCTTCTAAGAATTCTTATAATAAGTTGACCAGACTCCTTAGGGATTTTCTTTGGGCCAAGGGAAATAATTCACATGGTTTTCATCAAGATGTTTGGGATATTTGTTGCATGCCTATTGATAAGGGTGGGATGAGCATCATTGACATTTACAGGTAAAGCATTTCTCTATGTACTAAGTGGGTGGTTAAAGCTATTGAAGACCCTGAATCCTAAAATATTTTGATTTGTCATTGTATTTCTTTAGGGTTGCCTTATGGGTGTAAATCTTGGACTAATATTGGCCTCCATACTCTCATCATTACTTTTGATTCAGTTAAGATTCATGGTTCCTTTGTTGTTAAAAGTATTTGGTAAGATTTTGAGGTGGTCAAACCTCATCTTCGTTGGATTGGTGATGGTTTTTGTAATGGTCTTTCATTCAATTCTCAGAATATCTGGTGGTCTCTTATCCTATCTAAGTCTTTAGTTCTTCTTGCTGATATGACAAGGACTAAAGCTTTGAGGCTATTTCATAAGGGCGTCTACTATATTAATTATTTAGTGCACTCTCAAGACTGGATTCATTGGCCTGATCTCAAACATAAATTTAATCTTTAGAATTCAGATCTTCCTTATATTCTTAATATTCAAGAGCTTATACCTGATGTCATGCTTCATAAGCTTGGCCTTCAACCCCCGAGTTCCTGGTGGAGGGATTAGCATTGGAATGTGGATACTCCTTTCAAGAACTACTCTTCTTCCTTGCTTTATTGACTTCCTAGTCATGTTCTCCCTGGTGTTGGTAAACTTAATGAGAGATGGCAGACTCACTCTACCTCCTATACTTGGATTTCTCATTTGAACCATATCTAGCAGTCTAACCTTGAACCCAAGATTACCTTTTTTATTTGGTCTCTTATTTATCAAGGGCTTCCTATGGGAGAGATACTTAGTAGGGTTGGTCTTCCTAATCCTAAGTGTCCAACTTGTGGTTATTTTGAGACTTTTAAACATCTGTTTTGTTTTTTCCCTTGTGCTCAGTCTGATTGGTTTTGTATTTACTCATTGTTCAAGCCCTTTCATCCTAAATTCTTCATATGGCAAATGATCTTTTTTGGAGATAATAGTTGTTGGCCTACCTAGATTGCTGCTCTGTGGAATTTCTTTCATGCTATTATTTTATTTCAACTTTAGAAAGCTAGGAATGTTGTCTATTCTGGAGATTCAATTTTTAGTCAGTTTTCCTTGAATGAAAAGATTACAGTGTTTTTTGCTATTATTGTTCAGCTCCATTTGTAGGCTTCCAAGTTGACTCATGAGTTGACGCATTTGATAAATATTATCAGGCACTGGCGCGAGGCTCCATGCACTATCAACATGGTTTTCTAACCTCCCTCCACCTTAAGGTCCCTCTATTTCTTTGAGGCCTGGACGTAGTAGGTTAAGGGGGTAACATTATTCAACATCAAACCATTCTATCAGTACCCACAACAGAGCTCAGTATCCTCTAGAAGTGGCTCCCTTTGTCTAGTTATCTTGTTTATTCACCGTTTTAAAGGTTGGTTTTGTTTTTGACCTCGAACCACATCTTTACGATGTTGATCATTTAGGTGGCCTTACGCCCTGAGTTGTGATTTTTCCAACTTCCTTTTTATTGTAACCTCTCTTATTTTTTATTGAGTATATATTTTTTTTTAAGCGAAAAAACCCCTTGCGGAGCCGCCTTGGTCTGAGAGACCACGAACAGGGGGTTCTACACCGTCAAAGTCACCCGAGGGTCGCACCCGACCTTGCCCGCACCAACATTATCAATTGGATTTTAGATACCCAATTCAGCTTTTTGGTAGGGTGGAGATTTGAACCTGGGACCTCCCTTGGAGGATTGCCCTCTCCTCTCCAACTCACCTACAACACCTGGGTAAAAACTAATTTATAGTGGAAAACACCCCTTTCGAGGTGCCACTTTCAACAAGTTGGGCATAGGAGGAATGGAGCCTTGTCGGCCTCTACCAAAGCACATAGGAAATTCCTAACTATACCATATATCTGCAGGATGGAGACAAGGGGAATGGAACCTGGGTCGGCCTCTACCAACACCTAGGGCATTTACCACTACACCACAACAAGCAGATTTATTGAATATAATTATTGATTCCAATAAAAATAATACTTAAAAATAAAATACAATATCTCAATATGTTATTTTAAAATATAAGAAAATGTAAGATATAATATTATATTATTACGTGTTGAAATAAAATCCACAATATAAAACATGGTGCATGGATCGTTAAAAATAAAACCTTAAAACTTGTTAGGTGGTAGTTATGTTATAATAATTAAATCTTAAAAATATATAAATAAAAAAATTATGCAATAAATTCGTGTGATAAATATAGAATTTTGAGTTGTTATGATTAGGATATAGGAAAATTAAGTATATATTAGTTTAATTATATTAAATTCTTTAATATTTAAGGGGAGGACGAAGGTATAAATTTTGCTAAGAGATACATATCTAAACTTTATTGTAATACTATTATATAATAATAATATAATATGACTCTATAATTAATTAACCTGCTCAGCAATTTTCTTGGTGTAGAATATCTATGGGTATGGTTGCCCTTGATAGTTGATAATGGCAGTTTTTAGCCCCTATGGAAAGTATTCAACAAGTGGAAGAATTTTGGAAATATGTTGAATATTTTCTATGTTATTCTGGTAGTGTTTTAAGTTTTTTTTAGACCCATATGGGCTTTTAGTGTTACTATATTTGAACCCTTGCTTTTCGCCCATGATATTGTAAAATTTGTTTATGTGCCTTTGATATATATATATTGCACTTGCATTAGGGTTTGAAGTGAGATAGAAGGAGAATATTATTGTATTGGAGATGGTCAAGTTAATGCAATAATAAGATAATACTATGCTATTTTTCCCGGTTGAGGATTTCCAGGATAAATATTGTGTAATGTGTGAATCTGTTATCTTCTTCCTTTGATTATGCAAATACTGATTTTCTAGTTTTAGTTTATTGGGGCTATTTATTTCTTTGCACCCCTCTGTCCAAACCTAGCGACCCCTTCTCTATGTTTGTTGTCTTCTTGCCTTTTAGGAGTCTACATCTTTCTTTGACGCATTTACTTGGCCTTAAATGCATCAAAGAGGGGAAAAAATGTAGACACGAAAAATTGACCCACTTTTAGTGGGTAATATTCCTTAGAGCCCCTAAGAGGTCTCTAACTCTTTCTCTAGGCAAGGGTAGGCCTCTTTTCCCTCTACCTTGCCTTTCTTTAGCTTTTTAGCAAAATCGCACCTGGTTGTGATGGGATACGATTTTGTGGAAGCGATATCGCACCCCATTGACACGGGGTACAATTTTGCAATTTTTAGGGTTTTAATTATTAAAACCTTAATTTAACCTTTTCTAGCATTTTTTGCATCGGCGTGTGTTATTTTACTACTCTTTTTACCCTGACTTTCATCTATAAAAGGAGGGGTTAATATCACTCTTTGATAACGATGATTTTGATCACATAATTAAGCTCGAAATTCTTATGATTGATTTATGCTCGCATTTTACTTTCGCTCTACTTCTTGTTTCTTCTACAAGCTAACCTCGAAGTATGAATTTTGGATTCGATATTCTGTTGCATTGATTGGATTACTGCATGATTTGATGGATTCGTGTTGTGGTTCAAAAGGAAAGAGAGTGCCCATTTGGTTACCTTGATCTCTTTTGTCTGCTTCTGCATCATCCATCAGGTTGTGTGCACTTTGTTTTTGCATTTATTTACGTTTTGTATCTATCTTCTATTTTTTATGTGTCTAAAGTGAAATCACGTCCAGTTTTGATAAAGCGTGACTTCGCTAACCCTAATTTAGGGTTTTCTCTCACAAAAGCAAAATCGTACCCCATTCTAATGGAGCATGATTTTGCCTATAGCATTATCACACCCGCTATCTATGAGGTGTGATTCTGCCTAGGATTGAACTAGGGCATCTACTAATTTCTAATTACATGAGTATTTTCTAAGTTACATCTAGGGTAGCATAGCATAACCTGTTTTCTGTTTCTCTGTTGTTGCATTGCAATTTTATGATTAATTATCCAAAGGTCAATTTTTGCTTTTGTTTTCAAAGGTCATCTAAAGGACCTAGGGGGCTTGATTTTTGTGCCTCCAAGCATTGCTATACAACAACCTAAGAAGGTACCCTAATGCTAATATCATTTTATTAGTGTTTCTTAAGTTATCTTGCAAAAATAGGTATTTTTGATATCATTGGACAAGAGGCAAAAAAATGCTAGATTAACCATCGATCAAGATAAGTGTTCTATTTGTTCCATTGATTATAAATCTGATTAGGATATCCATTATAGGCATCTAAAAAGTGAATAACATATAGTGTGCATATAGGGTTAATATTGTACATTTATCTTGTGCCCTTGCTTTAAAGGTTTTCTAGATAAAACCCTAGGTTAGCAACCATTCAGGAAGAATCATATTAGGTTAGCTCTTGTATTCTTTCATTCTATTTTTTGCATTGTCCTTTATCTTTCATAGCATAGATGTAAAAAGGTCAAACCTAGGTGATTTCTTTAATTGAATACATCAAATATTCCTGAATATACTAAAGACTTGGAGCAAGTCCTTAAACCGTTCCTGGTGAACTCATCCCCCTAGCACCGAGTGTAGAGAACAACATACCCCCAAAGTCACCTTGGCTCTCTCTTGCGGATCCAGCTAAGAATTGTGCACAGTAGGGAAATTTTCCCCCTCTACAGGTATGACACATACTTCCTTAAAATTAAATATGAGATGTAATATAGACACATAATAAGCTAGATGGGAAAGCTAAACAATAAGATACTAACTTAATCCCTTAACGATATCAAAAGGCCTAAAAAATAATTTTGAATTTGAATCTTTTTTAAATGGGTATGGGTCTTGTTAGGTATAACTTCAATAATACCATACCCTTTTCATAATTATGGTCCACTATATCCCAATCTTCTATGAATGTTAAGTATTATGTTGCCAACAAGTTTGTCACACACATCTTATTTATATTCATGATTCTACAACAATTGGATCTTCCTCAATAGTTCCTAATATATCTTTATTATGATAATAAAAGTTCCATCAAGTTTATTTGTAATCTAATATTTCATCAATAGACTAAGTACATCAATATTTGGATGAATTATGCTTTATTATTGATATGGTTTGTGTACCATTAGTAATGCAAACAATAGATATCCTAACCAAGGACATGGCAATAGTGTCTTTTATGAAATTGTGGTATTGTCTTACAGTAGGAGAGTGTCCCTTAAGGGGTATGAATAATAAATGTCTCTCTATGTCCCTTATTCAACTTAATAGAGGATGCTAAAATATACTTATGGTGTTTAATATTCATTTGAGGTCATGATTGACCATGTTGTATTGTAATCATTTGTATAGCCCTATAGGTCCTTGTGGATTCATTTGGTGATCAATGTTAATCTAATTCTTACCTTTAAGTAATATTTTGGCATCTATGAACACCCTTTATATCATACATTATCTGTGATATATATGCTCTTTTTGGATAATTTGTTTATTTTCTTTCAATTTGGAAATATTGTAAAATTTGGCATTGTATAACATATTATAAGCCCATTGCCTTATACAATATACAAAATTTCTTCTAAAATATTGGTTAAAAGTCTCAAGAAATTTCTATCGCATCTCTCAGTAGAAATTGGGAATTATCCATGATAACCAAATTAAACATGGTATCATTATTCTACAAGAGGTTATTCATCCTATGGTGGAAAATGAAAATAAGTCCATACATTTCAAGCTAGGCTTATCCAAGGCATTTGATTGTGTTGATTAGATTTTTTATCTAACCTCCTAACATCGTTTGGTTTCCATGATGATTGGATCATATTAGGAGTAGCTTACTACTTTTCATCCTACTTAGATATCGTCAATGGATCCCCTCTAAGATGCTTAAAGAAAACAAATCCTTAGGGAGGGAGATCTATTATAATCCAACTTATTCATTCTCCTTGCTAAAGGGTTGGGTAGATACTTAGAGAGCTTAAAAATAAAAGGTTTATCATAAGGTTTTTAGGTCTCACATGGATTGAAACCCCTCATTCATTTTCAATTTGTAGATAGTGTTGCTTTTATAATAGGAGCCTTTACATAAAAAGATTATGTAATTTGTGAATATCTAAATACTTTTTTTCAGCTTTTAGATAGTTGCTTCGTAGCACAAAGTTCCAAATTTTCTTTTTCATACAGATCATAGAACTCAACTACATATTGCTTGCATACTTGAGTTACTAATTGGATTACCTCCTGTTGGTCACAAATTTGCCTAAGTACATAATATATGTGTGCCCTAGACCCAACCAACATTGAAAGGCCAAAGGAAAGAGATGTCCCTTAGGCCAATCTCTAGAGAGGGTTGGTTCTCGTACTAATCTAACAATTGGTATAATCTCAGGGTAATAGAAAGGGATGGAAAATGATAGAAAATAATGGGAAATATGGCTATGAGCCAAAAATGTAAGGTAGGGATAAACTAGCAGCTAAAATCCAAATCAAGTTTTAATTAGCATATAACAGAAAGAAAAGCATCGAAACCATTCACAGCTTGCATATATAACCTCCAATAAATATTTTAGAATTCAGTTCTTTATCAGGAATTAAATTCAAAATGTAGAATTTAAACTCATCTAACAAATATCATGAACATAACAAAAAATATAAGTAGAAAGTAATTGCATACAACACTGATCCAGGAACCAAAGCCAAATATTTTTCAATTGATGCAGAGAACTCAAAAAGTTTTATGGCAAAGTGTATATCCTTTTTCTTTACATCAAAATGCTTAGTATTTATAGAGGGTTGCACCTTTGTGATTAAATGCACATTAAAACAAAATGTCTACTATTTAAAGATCAAATAGCAGTAATTTTCTCCTCGACAATAACAATATACAAATCAGAGCATTCTTTAGGAAGCACTGATCCTATTTTTGTGGAAATCGTTTGGGAAATCAACAAAAATATACAATGGAAAATTGTTTCAGGCATCGATGCATTGAAACACAACAATGTCTCATGAAAATTAGGATCTCGAACATTAAATATTGGTTGCCACTTCGTCGTCTTGTGCCTTAAAATTTTAATTTTGCCAATAAGACCCAACGAAAATTGACTTTGCTTGGAGAAGGAACGAAATCAATGGATGGCACCTCTATAATGAACAAGATCGCACAAAACTTAGCAACCCTTCGGTAGAAATGCTAAAAATATTAATTTCTTCTCCATAAGAATTAAATTCGTGAGCCTTTGGTCTATCCTGGAAATGATCTGCACTAAAAATGTTCTTGGAAAAGAACTCAACAAGAGGAAAATGCAAGTATAAATTGTGCTAAGGAGTGTCTCTGAGAACATTATTTTATCCAAAAATCTGATCGAACATTGCTTTCACTGAGTCGTCGGGTGCAAATGAAGTTCGTGATTAAGGTGGGGTAAAGATAGAATTTTACTAGCAATCCCACCCAAGCACATAATTTTGCCATTAATTTGATTAACTTCACCCGAAAGGAGTCCTTGCTTGCTTATGCTTTTTCATTTGGGGGAATTTCATTGGAAAGTGGGGTGCAAATGACTTTTGCCAAGAACTAGGGCAAAAATACTTACTTTCACTACCAAATGAGGGCAAAAACAAATTTTATCCCCATTTGGGGTGAAATTGACCGACTTGCAGAAGCTTCATTCAACTGATGCCTGCTAACTATTTTTGCTTTGAAATCCATCAAAAATAGCAAGTCACCCAAAATGGAAGCGAAAATGACTTTGACTTATAGAGAAAGATGCATTTTCCATTTTTTTTGCTCCAAATTGGCCACTTTCATTACTTTCGCTCTGAAATGGGGGAAATCATCTAGTTTTCTAGAAAAGAGGGTGAATTTTTGCTTGCTTTTGTTTGAATGACACCCACTCAATACTTTCACCTCGAAATTAACTAAAAATAGTAATTCACACCAAAAAGAGTAAAATCATCTTTGATTGTCTGGAATGCATTATTTTGGACGTAATCTTCTCTCTTTTACTTGTAACTTTTCTCTTTGCTACAATTTGGGCGTTTTTCCTTGTTTTCGCCCCAACTTGGATGAAACCATCTATAACCCATTTTCTCTGGCGAAATTATTTGGAGCTTTAACTTCTATTTTTTCCAACGAAATTACTAGTGCTTAGTTGTGCCTAGGAAAGTGGGTGAAAGCACTTGTTTTATTTTTTGAGAATGAAATTAAAAAAATTTAAATTAACAACACAAAAGATTTCACAGGCCAACAAAATTGCATTGTTTAATTTGTATACTTAGAATTTTACAAGAAAATATTTAGTGTGGTAAAATTACCAACACTTTTGGTAGCTCTCTAGGTATTTAGCTTGTTTGGATGCAAATGACCCTAGGCCTTCATCCATTGGGCTCAACTATCACTTTTATTGGTTGCATCAAATGATTCCCTTGCTTCAGTAGCCTCCTTTTGTGCTTTCTCCATGTGTGTCTATTCTTCTTGCTTTGCAAGATTCGTATTGGTAGTCTCATATACTGCAACCACCTTAGCCCAGTAATTTGAGTTGAACATAGAGGGATTATTTAGTGAATCAGTGATGAAGCGTAATGTCTGGACGTGGTCCAAGCTAATGTGATTGGCTCTCAAACTCAGCTCCAACAGGGATGACTCGATGCGGATGAGCCTCTTCATGAAAGGTAATACATGTTCCTCTGTAATTGGCTCCGACCAACTTTTTATCTCTGAGGTATCTTCTGCAAAACCTCTCCGGGATGTCTCCAACTCTCATTTTGGCAAAATCTCCCCATGATCATCTATGAAGCTCAAAAATCCAAAATTATCTACAACCTCAAAATAAATGAGCAAAATCCAACGCTCCTATTCAAACATAGTAACCAGCTTTCGATCCTCTCTAGCTAGCTCCAATCTAAAAAAATAGCTACATAATGTAATCCTAGCATTGGACCAAGCTCGATCCATCCCACTCATTGGTGTAATTCGAAAGTTAGACTGAGATAATACCTAAATCTTCAATGTCATCTCTAATTTTGGTTCCAGTTGTTCCTTGGCATACTCCTAAGTTTTATCGCCAAGGAGAATTACTATCCAGGCATCATGAATATATAGCATAACCATGAGCGCTTTTGCTACCCATTTTACGCAATCTTCAATCAAACAACGACGAGCTTCCTTGATCTTATCCATGAAGAACCCCATTGATTGTATGGCTTTTTCAACCAACTGATTCTGTAAAGATTCTAGTTGGGTAGTTCATGTTTGCACCTACTATTCAGCTTCTTCCCATATTTTTTGATCCTCCTCGACTACTTTCTCTAAGTCTTCTACTTTTTGCTACCAACACTCTACCTCTGATTTCACTATCTCTAGTTGTGCCCTATTTTTTACCAGAGATTCTTCTAGCTCAATGATCTTCATCTCAGCCTCAAAAAATCTCTTCTTGTAATGCTCTACGTGCAAGTAAAGCGAGCTCATATCCACCTGAATATTCTCCATCTTCTTTGTAGTATCAATCTTCATCATGTCCTCTATAATGATTTCATAAGCATAATCGCTTGGACCCATCTCTCCTTGGGGCTTTTGGACCTGGAGAATCATATTTACAATGTAGGACTCCATAGATTTTTGGTCAAAGGATACCTTATTCAATGTCTTTGTTGGAGCTTGAGCCTCTTTTCGCTTATGGATTTTTAGCCACTGCGATTCTTTAAGTGAGTATTTAGAATTCTCTATACAGGAAAAGAAAGAATCATATAATGTGCAATAATTTGATGACAATGAGAGAGTTCAATAAATTTGTAGTCTTGAAGCTACAAATATTTAAGAACATGAAGATAATGATGGACACAAAACAAAAATCAAGTAGAAGATCACATGCATTGCAAGGTCACTTGAAGAATGAAGATCAAGATGATTGAAGACTAAAGTCTTCAATAATCAAATAATGTAATATAGGGGGTGTTGGAGTATATTACATTATTTAGTACATGCTAATGTACCCCCATGGTACCTTCATGGTATATATGTAAATATTATATTAGGGTTGAGTCATAGTTTAGAGTGTGAGTTATATTTCCTTTTTATGTAAGTGTGAATGTGTAGGATATGCACAAGTGTCATGTAAGTGTGAATGTGCAAGATATGCACAAGTGTCATGTGAGTAAGTGTGCAAGTGTAAGTTGAGTATATGTGCACAAGTGTCTTGTATGTAAGAGATCAAATATGTAATGTAAATATGTGTACAAGTGTCTTAGGTTAGAGTGTGCAAAGTGAAGATCGAGTCTAGTCTAGGTGTGCATATAATAGTAAGCCATGTGTATGCAAGTGTTAAGTAGAGTATCCAAGAGTCATGAGAATTGGAATATGGAAAGGAATAGTCAAGTATCCAAAGAGTCATTTTGCTATGGCTATATAGTACTCCATAGAGAAGGATTCAAGTATTCAAGCATCCAAGTATCCAAGTATTCAAGTATCAATATCATAGATGTAAGAGAAAGAGGAGTAATAAAGATTGCATACATTTTGAGCAATTAATATTGTAAGTTGTGCTACATGCTTTGTACATGTATGATTCAGACTATTTACATTCATATTATTGTTTACTAGTGAATTTTACTTTATAAATTATAAGCCTTGATATACAAATTAATTTTCTCATATTATTCTGCTCATATTATTATCTTGATCTTATTGTATTGTGGTTATATTATATCTGATCCTATGATATTTAACCTATGAGATTTGTGGTAGTATTAAGGCTTAAAAAGCCATCAATACAATATGTTTTGAAATCTAAAATGGTAGATGAAGGCTATGAATGCATATAACAATACTTTTATATATAGTAAATATTTGAGTGGTATCGATCAAAATAATCTCTAGTAAAAATGGAAAACATACTATAAGGAATGTTGCTAACATTTATGATGATTCTAGCCTCAAAGATGTTAATATGGAAATATTTATTGCAACAGGGACAATAATTATGGGTTATATTATTATGATGACTTGCTCAAAAGTATGACAATTATAGGTAACAACTACTATCAGTATTGGGACATAAATATGTACCTCTTGAATAAATACAAAGATAAAGATCCAAAAAAACATTACCATGAAGAAGGACAAGAAGTGATCAAGAAGACCAAATAAAATGAATACAATGGATCTTATACCAAATAATGTAATATGGGGGGTGTTGGAAGTATTACATTATTTGGTACCTTGCAAGTACCTTGTAAATAGTTTTTAAATATTTGACAATTAGTAATAATTATAAGTTTATTATTATTGGGAGTCAATAAAATATATTTCTCTTATAAGAAATATGAAGAGTCATATCTCCCATGAGTTTGAGGATATGGAGAGTTAGTGAAAGTAGAAAGGTCAAGAGTCTTGTGAATGTGAAGAGTCTCATATTCAAAGTGTATATATTGAAGATAAAGCATTGTAACTAGTGATCAAATAAGCTCTATAATACATTATATTTACATTTCATAAGTATATATATTTATTAATAATATTTTCAACGAGTTATTGGTATTGTTATTATTGAATGTATGTGAGAATTTAACCCTAGGATCCTATGAGAAAATTTTTATATGCTAACAAAGGTAGGTGCTCAATTTACAAATGATGATATTTTTAAGACAAAGTATGGTTGGTGAACAAAAATAAATTTAGCATTATTAAATGAGCCACCAGTGAAATATGAAAGGAACAACCTACATGTTGTACAATATAACATTGTTGCCAAAAAACCTTTCTCTAATACCAATGATAAAATTTAACATGGACTTGAAATACAAAATTTTGTAGCATTTTGATAATAACATCATATTTGTATATCTATTTATACAATGGTATATATCTTACTTTTCTTAAGAGACTCTTGGTGCTTCATATTTTTCTCTAATTGTTTAGCTTTGCTCAACCTCACATGAGATGTAGTTTAGTTTCTTGCAACCTCTCATGAGGTGTAACAATAATAATGTAATTTCTTGAGAGACAAACCCTAGGGGTTTTCCCCCTAGGGGTTTGCCCCCTAAGGGGCTTGGAAAATGGTTTGGTGCTTTAACAATCAATAAATTTGAAGGTTGAAGGAGCATGGAAGGTTGGAGGTTGAAGGAGTGTGGAAGGCTAGAGGCTGAAGGAGTGTGGAAGGTTGGAGGCTAAAGGAGCATGGAAGGCTAGAGGCTAAAGGAGCGTGGAAGGCTGGAGGCTGAAGGAGCATGGAAGGCTAGAGGCTAAAGGAGCGTGGAAGGCTAAATGATGAGTTGATCTTTGGAGTGTCAAGGCTAAAGGAGCATGGAAGGTTGGGTTGGCTGAAGGAGTGTGGAATATTGGGATGGATGAAGGAGCTATAGTGAAAGGTTGGGATGTTGGGTGGAAGGTTGGGATGGTTGAAGGAACGTGGAAGGCTAATAAGGTTGAAGGAGCATGGAAGACTGAAGGAGCTACAATGGAAGGTTAGGATGTTGAGTGGAAGGTTAGGAAGGTTGAAGGAGCATGGATTTACAATGAGAAAAATGAAATTACAAAGTGCGAAGGATTAGGGTTTTTTTCCTAAAAAACATCTCATATTTTAGGAGCCATATCTTCATGAAGAGTTATCCGATTCAACTGATTCTTGGACCAACTTGTGCAAAATTTGAATAGCTTTAAAATGAGTGGTCATATGCAAAAATCTAAGCAATATTGAGGGAGATACAACCCTGTGAAGTCAACCATTTGGAACAAGGGCAATGACAATTTTTCAAATCATGAAAAACAAAATTGCAAAGTGCGAAGGATTAGGGTTTTTTCTTGAAAAAACATCTCATATTTTAGGAGCCATATCTTCGCGAAGAGTTATCCGATTCAATTGATTCTTGGACCAACTTGTGCAAAATTTGAATAGCTTTAAAATGAGTGGTCATATGCAAAAATCTGAGCAATATTGAGGGAGATATGACCCTATGAAGTCAACCATTCGGAACAAGGGCAATGATAATTTTTCAAATCATGAAAAACAAAATTGCAAAGTGCGAAGGATTAGGGTTTTTTCCTTGAAAAATATCTCATATTTTAGGAGCCATATCTTTGCGAAGAGTTATCCGATTCAACTGATTCTTGGACCAACTTGTGCAGAATTTGAATAGCTTTAAAATGAGTGGTCATATGCAAAAATCTGAGCAATATTGAGGGAGATACAACCCTATGAAGTCAACCATTTAGAACAAGGGCAATGACAATTTTTCAAATCGTGAAAAACAAAATTGCAAAGTGCGAAGGATTAGGGTTTTTTCTTGAAAAATATCTCATATTTTAGGAGCCATATCTTCGCAAAGAGTTATCCAATTCAATTGATTCTTGGACCAACTTGTGCATAATTTGAATAGCTTTAAAATGAGTGGTCATATGCAAAAATTTGAGCAATATTGAGGGAGATATGACCCTATGAATTCAACCATTTGAAACAAGGGTAATGATAATTTTTCAAATCGTGAAAAATGAAATTGCAAATATTTTCCAACTAGGGTTTGAATGATGGGAAGAGCAATGAAGGGCTATGACTTCAACGAGGAAGGAAACTAGAAATTTAGATTTGGTAAAGAAGACTATGATAGTGCGATGTTTTGAAGATATTACTCTACTAAGATGTAAGGCATCGATAGTAGATGTGAATTTTTTGCATTGTGAAGGCTTCTATAGGAAAATTTCAAGAAAGACGCTAAATTCTGGAGTAAATTTTATTCATACAAAAATTTGAAAAGATCCAGAAAATGATAATCAATAATTCATACATTTTATGTAAAATTTAAGTTTCTAGCTTTAACATCTCAATTGAGATGAGAAGTGTATCTATTTGTAAAATCTCAAGATCTAAAGAAGAGATGTAATTTTTCAAGGGTGGGGGACCTGATTACAACCCCTTATTATCCAACAAAAAAATGATAATGTAATAATTACTTAATATCATCAAATAATGTAATAAGTATCTAACATCCTCATCATTGCTTAATATCTCCATAGGTGTCATATTGGATTGCACACTCCATAATAGACTCACAATTATGGCCTCTCCAAGGCCTCTCTGGCACTATGTTGTAGGTCCCCCTATGGCTTCCTTCATTTTTGATGACAACCTTGAGATGGTGGCAGTTCACTCGCCTTATCTACTACTTACTCCAATTAGTGTCAATGTCATGGATTGGGTAGTAGGAGCCTCCTATTTGGATGAGGGTCCCTAAATTGACTTAGGACACACTTTACCCTATGAGGGTCTACAAAATCCAACTAGTGATCCCACACCATGATCGCTTACCCCACCCTTGGTACCTAAAGTATTTCTTAGAGTTTGCTCTAGTGTATGTGGTGATAGGGGGTACAAATAATATATCCTTGAGGAATCCAAGTCAAGGGTAACACTTATTATCACATAGTCCCTACAATGTATCTCCATCGTCTTACTTGGATCTCCCCTGGTGTGATATCATGGGGTAAGCCTAGGGGTCTATATATAACAAAATGCTTTTAGATCCATGGTTGTAGTAATAATACTTGGTTGATAGTGCATTCTCGATGGTTCTAAATGTGGTATAGGTTGTGCTACAAGAGCTCTAGTAAATCCCTTCCCTATGTGAACCCCATATCTATTCCTATATGACCTTTTTCCATGGCTAGATATAGTGCATAAATTAGTGATATCAAGATTCTAATTGTGCCTTTGTGATAGAACACGTAGGTGAAGAGGAGGATTCCCATGCAGCATGCAAAATGTATTGCTATAGTTGACTGTATATGCTCCAACATGACAGTCCTCTATCAATCCAGTTATCTCTCCTTGGTAGCCCACTCTGCTAGCATCAAGTGTATCTCCTCTATAATGGCTATACAAGGAGTTTATCTGATGACTAGTAGGCCTATAATGTCCTCTAATATCATCATCATCTTGGATCATCATCATCTTGGTGACCTTATCCAACATGGGCCTCCATAAATTGGTGTTGGTGGTTGTGCTTCAAAATAACATGAACTCATAGCACAAAGTCTAGTGTGATAAGATGTATGACATATTTGCTACTTTGTCTGGACCAACCTTGCATATATTTTCCTATACTTGGGGATTCATCCCCTATCTAAACCACTCTTGTATCTAAGAGGGATCCCTATGTTGTTGTAAATAGTCATCTCCTATTTGCTCTATCTTGGCTACCCTGCTAGTATTGGCCTTGGCATCATCTTGGTCCCAGCCCTATCCTTCACCCCTACCTTATCTGACCTCACCTTGTCAGATCATGTGTGAGAGAATATCAATCTTCAAAAGAATATTTAATAATAATCATTGGTTTTGACTACAATCATCAATGTGGGTCAAGATCACCCCTAGTTTAGTAATATTGTGATCACCCGTTTTATGGGCAACCTAGATCATCGTCATTTGTCGTGATTATAAATTTTGACCATTATCATCACTTTTTTTGTGATGACCACAATTGCCCCATTTTTCCATAATTACCCTTTTGGGCCTTGATCATTGGTTTTATACAATTTTTAAAAATTTCCCACGATTGCCTAAATTACACATTCATTAGCATCTAATAACATAACCAAGTAACCATAAAATCAACTGATGAATTTGCATAATATAAAAAATAAAATCTTAGATCCATATGATTAAGGTCCCTCTATGTTCTACTAATCAATAATAAATGTGTGCACTCATAAATGTGCCCATCACATTAATCATTCATATTAATACTACTGTATTGTATAAAACTATCAATTATCTACAAATATAAAACCACTTGGCAATATATTTGAAATGGATAACCATGATATACTAAATAAAATATATCAAATATACTATGATATGCATATCTTGCTAAATTAAATACTAGCAATAAAGTATGTTCATATACATAAGATCAAAATAAGAAAGTATGCTAAAAAATATAGCACTAAAGGAGTAATTTGAAATGAGGCATAATATGAGGAACTCCCTCTTGAAACTTAGTTAAGAATGTATGATTATCTATTTTGGTCAGTGATTATATATCTCCAAGTTTCATAGTCCTCTTTGTAATAGTCCCATAAGACACTAACATGATCTACTATTTACATTTTGAGTTGTTAAATATGCATATGGGATTGACTTGCATAGACTTATATTAATTTCTATAAATGTATTAAGGGTATGACACATACTTCCTTAAAATTAAATATGATATGTAATATAGACACATAATAAGCTAGATGGGAAAGCTAAACAATAAGATACTAACTTAATCCCTTAATGACATAAAAAGGCCTACAAAATGATTTTGACTTTAAATATATTTTTTAATGGTATGGATATTGTTAGGTATCACTTAAATAATACCATACCCTTTTCATAATTATGGTCCACTATATCCCAGTCTTCTATGGATGTTAAGTATTGTGTTGCCTACAATTTTTTCACACACATCTTATTTATATTCATGATTCTACAACAATTGGGTCTTCCTCAATAGTTACTAGTATCTCTTTATAATGATAATAAATTTTCCATCAAGTTTGTTTGCAATCTAATATTTCATCAATAAAATAAGTACATCAATATTTGGATGCATTATGCTTGATGCGCGATATGGTTTGTGTACCATTAGCAAAGCAAACAATAGATATCCTAACCAAGAACATGGCAATAGTGTCTTTTATGCAATTGTGGTATTGTCTTAGAGTAAGAGAGTGTCCCTTAAGGGGGAGGACTAATAAATATCTCTCTATATCTCTTATTCAACTTAATAGGGGATGCTAAAATATACTTATGGTGTTTAATCTTCACTTGAGGTCACGATTGACCATGTCGTATTGTAATAATTTGTATAGCCCTATCGGTCCTTGTGGATTCATTTGGTGATCAATGTGAATCTAATTCTTACCTTTAAGTAACATTTTGGTATCTACGAGCACCCTTTATATCATACATTATATGTGATGTATATGCTCTTTTTGGATAATGTGTTGATTTTCTTTCAATTTGGAAATATTGTAAAATTTGGCATTGTATAGCATATTATAAGCCCATTGCCTTACACAATATACAAAATTGCTTCTAAATTCTTGGTTAAAAGTCTTAAGAAATTTCTATCGCATCTCTCAGTAGAAAGGGGGATTTATCCATGATAACCAAATTAAATATGGTATCATTATTCTACAAGAGGTTATTCATCCTATGGTGGAAAATGAAAATAAGTCCATATAGTTCAAGCTAGGCTTATCCAAGGTATTTTATTGTGTTGATTAGCTTTTTTATCTAACCTCCTAACATACTTTGGTTTCCATGATGATTAGATCGTGTTAGGATTAGCTTACTACATTTCATCCTACTTAGATATCATCAATGGATCCCCCTATAAGATGCTTGAAGAAAACAAATCCTTAGGGAGGGAGATCTATTATAATCCAACTTCTTCATTCTTCTTGCTAAAGGGTTGGTTAGATACTTAGAGAGCTTGTAAATAAAAGGTTTATCATAAGGTTTTCAGGTCTCACATGGATTGAAACACCTCATTCATTTTCAATTTGTAGATAGTGTTGCTTTTATAAGAGTAGCCTTTAGAGCAAAAGATTATGTAATTTGTGAATATCTAAACACTTATTTTCAGATTTTAGATAGTTGTTTGGTAGCACAATGTTCCAAATTTCCTTTTTCATACGGAACATAGAACTCAACTACATATTGCTTGTATACTTGAGTTACTAATTAGATTACCTTCCGTTGGTCACGAATCTGCCTAAGTACATAATATATGTGCACCCTAGACCCAGTTAACATTGAAAGGCTGAAGGAAAGAGATGACCCTCGGGTCAATCTCTAGAGAGGGCTAGTTCCCGTACTAATATAACAATTGGTATAAGCTTAGGGTAACAGAAAGAGATGGAAAATGACAGAAAAGACTAGGAAATATGCCTATGAGCCAAAAACGTAAGGTAGGGATAAACTAGCAGCTAAAACCCAAATCAGGTTTTAATTAGCATATAACAGAAAGAAAAGCATCAGAACCATTCACAACTTGCAGAGATAACTTCCACTAAACATTTCAGAATTCAGTTATTTATCAAGAATTAAATTCAAAATACAAAATTTAAAATCATCTAACAAATATCATGAACATAAAAGAAAATATAAGAAAAAAGTAATTGCATACAACACTGATCCAAGAACGACAGTCAAATATATTTTAATTGATGCATAGAACTCAAAAAAAAATTGGTAAAGTGACTATCCTCTTTCTTTACATCAAAGTGCTTAGTATTTATAGAGGGTTGCCCCTCTAGAATTAAATGCACATTAAAACAAAATATCAACTAGTCAAAGATCAAACAATAGCAATTTTCTCCTCAGCAATAGCAATACACAAATCAAAGAATTCTTCAGAAAGCAGTGATCCTATTTTGGTGGAAAGCGTCTAGGAAATCAACAAAAATAGATGATGGAAAATTGTTTCAGGCATTGGTGCATTGAAACACAGTAATTTCACACATAAATCAAGAGCTCGAACATTAAAGCTTGGTTGCCACTTCGTCGTCTTGTGCCTCAAAATTTTATTTTTTCTAGGAAGACCCAACGAAAATCAACTTTGCTTGGAGAAGGAATGAAATCAATGGACGACGCCTCAAGAATGAATAGGATCGCACAAAACTCAGCAACACTCTAGTAGAAATGCTGGAAATATTAATTTCTTCACCACAAGAATTAAATTCGTGAGCCTTTGGTCTTTCTCGTAAATGATCTGCACTGAAAATGTTCTTGGAAAAGAAATCAGCAAGAGGAAAAGGCAAGGATGAATTGCGCCAAGGAGTGTCGCTGAGAATATAATTTCACTTAGGAATCTGATCGAACATTGCTTTCATTGAGACATTAGGCGCAAATAAAGTTTGTGATTAAGGTGGGGCAAAAATGGAATTTTACTGGTAATCCCACCCAAGCATGTACTTCCACCATTAATTTGATTAACTTCACCCAAAAGGAGTCCTTGCTTGCTTATGCTTTTTCATTCGAGGGAATTTCATTGGAAAGTGGGGCCCAAATGACTTTTATCAAGAACTGGGGTGAAAATACTTACTTTCGCTACCAAATGAGGATGAAAACAGATTTTATCCCCATTTGGGGTGAAATTGACTTTAACTTGCATATGCTTCGTTCAAATGACGCCCGCCAACTATTTTTGCTTTGAAATCCATTGAAAATAGCAAGTTACCTAAAAGGGAAGTGAAAATAACTTTGACTTACATAGGAAGATGCATTTTTCATTTCTTTCACTCCAAACTGGGTGCCTTCATTACTTTCACTCTAAATTGGGCAAAATCATCTAGTTTGCTATAAAATAGGGTGAATTTCTATATGCTTTCATTTGAATGATGCCCACTCAGTACTTTCACCTCGAAATTAACTAAAAATAGCAATTCACCCCAAAAAGGGCAAAATCATCTTTGATTGTCTAGAATACATGATTTTGGATGAAATATTCTCTCTTTTACTTGTAAATTTTTCCCTTTGCTACAATTTGGGCGCTTTTCTTTGTTTTCACCCGAACTCTGACGAAACCATCTAGAACCTATTTTCGCTGGTGAAATTATTTGGAGCTTTAACTTTTTTTTTGCCAATGAAATTATTGGTGCTTAGTTGTGCTTGGGAAAGTGGGTGAAAGCACCTGTTTTGTTTTTTGAGAATGAAATTAAAAAATATCAAATTAACAACACAAAATATTTCACAGGCCAACAAAATTGCATTGTTTAATTTGTATACTTAGAATTTTACAAGGAAATATTCAGTGTGGTAAAATTACCAACACTTTTGGCGGCTCTCGGGGTATTCAACTCGTTTGGATGCAATCAAACCTAGGCCTTCATCCATTGGGTTCAACTATCACTTTTACTAGCTGCATCAGATGATTCTCTTAATTCAGCAACCTCCTTTCATGCTTTCTTCGTGCGTGTCTATTCTTCTTACTTTACGAGACTCGCACTGGTAGTCTCATATAATGCAACCACCTTATCCCAAGAATATGAGTTTAACATAGAGGGATTGTTCATGAATCAATGACAAAGCACAACGTATGGACGTGGTCCAATCTAATGTGATTGGCTCTCTAACTCAACTCCAACAAGGATGACTCGATGTGGGTGAGCCTCTTCATGAAAGGCAGTACTTGTTCCTCTATAATTGGCTTTGTCTAGCTTTTGATCTATGAGGTATCTTTTGTGAAACCTCTCCAGGTTGTCTCCAACTTTTTTTGGTAAAATCTCCCCATGATCAGTTGTGAAACTCAAAAATCCAGCATCATCTATAGCCTCAAAATAAATGAGCAAAATGCAATGCCCCTATTCAAACATAGTAACCAGCTTTTGGCCTTCTCTAGCTAGCTCTAATCTGGAAAAATAGTTGTGCAATGTAATCCTAGCATTGGACCAAGCTCGATCCATCCCGCTCATTGGTTTAATTCAGAATTCAGACTGAGCTAATGCCTGAATATTTAGTGCCATCTCTAATTTTGGTTCCAGTTGCTCCTCGACATACTCCAAAGTTTTATCACCAAGGAGAATTACTATCTGGACCTCGTGAATATACAATTGAACCATGAGCACTTCTGCTACCCATTTCACACAGTCTTCAATAAAACGACAATAATCTTCCTTGATCTTCTTCTTGGAGAACCCCACTGATTGTGTGGCTTTTTCAACCAGCTGATTCTGTAAAGATTCTAGTTGGATAGTTAATGTCTACACCTATTGTTAAGCTTCTTCTCATATTTTTTGATGCTCCTCGATTGCTTTCTCCAAGTCTTCTACTTTCTGCTGCCAACACTTTGCCTTTGATTTTTTATCTTTAGTTGTACCCTATTTTTTGCCAGAGCTTATTCTAGCTCAACGATCTTCACCTCAGCCTAAAAAAACTCTTCTTGTAATGCTCACTGTGCAGGTAAAGTGAGCTCATATCCACATGAATATTCCTCATCTTCTCTGTAATATCAATCTTTGTCAGGTCCTCTGTAATGACTTCATAGGCATAATCGCTTGGAGCCATCTCTCCTTGGGGATTCTAGACCTAGGGAATCATATTTACAATGTGTGACTCCATAGCTTCAGGGTCAAAGGATATCTTCTTCAATGGATTTTTTGGAGCTTGAGCCTCTTTTCGCTTATGGATTTTCAACCACTATGATGAACTCTGGTGGGTTCGACTTATTTTTGCTACAACAGGATGCTCTGGCACAACCTCCATATTTGACTTTGGTAGCACTTGCAACTCATGGAATGGAGAAAAAGGAAAGTGAGCTTACTGAGGATTTGGCTCAAAAAGGGAAGTAGAAATGGGAATAGTTGATGGAATGGAGACGATTGAGGGAATGAAAGCAAGGGGTTCGACTATAGTTATACTTACTCAAGGAGGAGCTTGTGTACTTATAGTCGTGGTAGAAGTTACCATAATGGAGGATGAAGGGAGTGAAAATAGATTGGGTGTGGATGCAAAAGAACTGAAAGAAATGAAAATCGAATAAGAGGGAATAGAAGTGATGACTGGTGATTGAGAAACGAGAAGTGAAATTAAAGTGGAAGGTATACCAAATGGGGGTGAAATGGAAGTGATAAATATAGAATGGGGTATTACAATCACCAGATGCTCATGCATAAGGGAATAAGTCAGGGAAAATGTACCTTCAAGCTTTACCACCATTTGATTCGATGATGAGGGTGGTTGCAATACTAGCTCCTCCTTTGCCTGATATTCCTTCAACTCCTCAATATCATCTTCAAGATTTATGATCTCCATATTTTGAACAAGTTGTTATTTCTAGACCAAAGGAACAGTCTCTGAAACATCAACCTGTGTTTCCACAACTGCACGAGGAGGGTTTGTACCAAATGAAGAGACTACACTAGTCCTCGGCTTTTTGGAGATTTTTAAAAAAGGAAGTACCTCACACTTACTCCTCTTCTTTTGTTGAGGTTGTTCTTTCGGTAATGGTTGTTTCTCTTCCTCTACAAGTGGCACTTCCTCAACCACATGTTGCTCTCCTCCACCCATGATCTCTTTGCTATCAGATATTTGAAAGCTTTGAGGTATAATTTTAGTGAAATATATCGACTGGTAATTATCATAATATTCATCATATATGTTTGAAAACATATCATTCATCACCAGGCCATAGGCTAACCCATTTTTTTCTCAATGGACCCTCATAACCCACCAATTGGTGATTTTATCCTCAAACCAAGCGGGCAACTGATCCTTCATTTTGCAAAACAAGCTCGAAGGAGGAATCCAGTGCTTGTGGACTTCAAGATTATATTCGGACTCCATCTCATATAAATCGTTCCATGGTGGGAACGTCATCATATTCTCAATGTGCCATTTGATATCATGCCCTTCTATATTTTTCCTCTATTGCTCAATATCTACCCAGGGACAGCAATAAAAAATCTTTGCCTTGATCAATACCATGAAATGACCCAAAGGGTCATATTTCCACTGCTATGGAAACTCAACCAAGCTAAGGTCATTGAGGGTTTTTGTAATCAACTAATTTTATCCAACCTGGTTTACTTTAATGTCATCTAAATAGAAGGGCATTGTACATGTGGTTCGTTTCCCTCGAGCTGCCCCATAAACATGATTAATAAAATTGTTCTAGCAGGCAACCTCCAACACGAAACGGTGTTCTATAGCAAAATACGAAAGGAGAAATAGCTTGCTAGTAAAGACCAAAAATTTGTATGATGATACCTTGCATCAACAATAAAATGTCACCTTTCTCCTTCATGATGACCTCCTCTCTCATCGCCCTTGGCACTCTCTCTCATGTGCTGAAAATAAGCTCGAGGGCAAGGCCCAAGAACATTTAGTTAAAATTATAATGACTCCTTTTTGGATAAACTTAGAGTCCATAAATAAACTGGAAACTTCCTATATGCCACATCAGTCTGCTTGATAGCTATAAATGAAAAGCACTGGTGCATGTGGAAAAAGAAATACCATGCTAAAAATAAAGAATGTTTGAACACTACCTCTTCTCCACTATGCACTCTCTCCAATTGGGTATGCATTCTTCAAGCCATGTAATCCATCCAATCAAAGAAAATTAGGTTTGTTTTTGTTGTCATTGTTGTCGAAGCATAGAATTATATCTGCGAAATACAATGTACAAGCATTGCTTACCATTTATGCACTATAGAATCGGTAGGAAGACCAATAACCAAAGACAACATAGAAAACATGTCCAGACTCTTAAAATCTATCAGAGGCTTTGGAAAAGCTGACAACTCTCCAAATTATGGCATTTTTATCAACTAATTTTCTATGAACTGACACAACGTCACAATCGAATGGTACATTTCATCTTGCTCTTTGAGATTTAACTTTCTAAACATAATTTCTAGAGGAGACCTCACTCCACAATAAAATTCTTCTTTGACTGTGTTAGATGAAATTCTAAATAATTTATCTCCCTTTGCATTTTGAACAACTCTTGTGGTGGGGTTATAAAACTTTGCAATAGCCAACACTAGTTCTAGGAAAGCATGAATAGGTGTACAGAGGTACCAAAAAGGTTATGCATGATACGCAATAGTCAACGGGATTTCTGGCATCAAGCCTTGTCTAATAGTAACTTCTATACTAGCACAATTTTTCCACACCCTTGTTCAAAATTATGCAATCACCAATCTGGGCCAGTGCATCATAATACGGATCAAGCTCTATATCTTCATTTCACTTGGATTTTTTAGCTTTCTTGCCTCCTACTTTTTTCTATGTTTTCTTTGTCTTGGAAGATTTCTTTACCATCTTTGTCCTTCAGTAATTTTACTTCAGCACTGTGACAGTTCTACAAGGAAGCAGCAATTTGATAAAGTTGAGTGACAATCCTGCAATGCTCCAGAGAAAACGCTCTTAATATTTCTTTATCTGTAAGCTTCTAGTTCACCTTAATTATAGTTTTTACTTCTGACTACCTAATTTAATTCATGTGGTGCACCTAATAAATCCAAGCAAACGTGTTCCTTGGTTCTCTCACCTAGCACATTTTTTTACGATTCTAAAGAACACAAGCTTATACTGAGATGGGGTGAACAATACAAGATAAATTTTTACTTTTCTTTCCAAAGCAATATCATCCAGTATTATCAATTGTAATAATGAAACAATGCATAAATCACTACACACATAAGAGACACAGATTTAATGTGGTTCACCCAATGTGGGCTACATCCATAGAGAAATTTTTCTTATAAATTTCTTCAAAAAATTTCATGGGAATCAATTCCCTATTACAATTTTTGTGGATCCCAATCCAAAAGAGACACTAATCCCCTATGATCTAGTTTGTGGACCTCTATCCATAGGAGACACCAATCCCCTCTACTTTAGTTTATAGAGGAGATGCCAATCCCCTCTGCTTTGGTTTGTGGACCTCTATCCACATGAGACACCAATCTCCTATGTTTTGGTCTGCTCCAAATCCTGCTCACAACTTTTCTCAAATATACTCCAAGCCTGCTCACAACTCTACTTAAATATTCTCACAAGCCTACTCAAATATTCTCACAAACCTACTCAAATATACTTCAAAACCTGCTCAAATATGCTCATAAAAACTTGCTCAACTCTACTCACAAAATCTACTCAAATACGCTCACAAAAAACTGTTCAACTCTACTCACAAAATCTGCTGAAATCTACTCACAAACCTGCTCAAAAGACCTACTCAAATCTGCTCCAAAACCTGCTCAAATCTGCTTACAAAAACCTGCTCAACTCTACTCACAAAATCTGCTCAAATCTGCTCACAAGCCTGCTAAGAAGGCCTACTCAAATATGCTCCAAAATCATGCTCATCCACTCATACAAACAATGCTCATCAATTCTCAAATATTGCATACAAACAATGCTTATAACTTTCTCAATGTGCTTTCCTCTACTCTAGCAACTCATACATATTCTACCGTATATTATTTTATCTTCATGAACATATAGAGAATGATATGCAATAAAAATTACCCAATATGTTCTTCTTCTCAATTGAATCTTTTCAAACTATCCTTGCACTATGTGACACTTTGAATTGCTTTTAAATAATCCTTATATATGTGTAAGACTATTTGCTTATTTCCTTATGCACTTCAAAACCAATCACAATTCTCAAATTTACCCTCTAGATCTACTCTCAAAATTAATCATGAACAATGCACAACTTTTGCTTTCAAATCTATTCTATAACCCTTGCATATTTACTCCCAATATCAATCAAAACCAATGCACAAGTTTACTCACAAATCTGACCTATAACCTTTGCACATTTACTCCCAATTTCAATCAAGACCAATGCACAAGTTTACTCACAAATTTGACTTATAATCTTTGCACATTTATTCCCAATTTCAATCAACACTAATGCACATCAAATCAATCCTTATACCTCCAACCATATGACATCAAAAATATTTTCCTCAAGCAAAACCACCCTTGAGAAAGGAATTAAATCACCATACCTCTAAATCTACCTCAATGATGAGTCTTCTTTTGCAAGTGCCTATCTTGACAAAAACATTTTTCATTTCTTTTGCCACTTCAAAATTGGTTAGCAAATATCTTTTTCTTGAATAGATATCAAATCATTCACATTAAAAACCCCTATCAAAAAATATGCATAATAAAGCTTAAAAAGAATAATACCTTATATCTCCCTTTTTATAACATACCAAATACAATATAACATTAATCACAATTACACATTATTTCTCCTTTTTCTAACATGCAAAAATACAAATAAACTTGACCACCATACACCTTATAACTCCCTTTTCTAATTTGCAAAAATCACAATTTCTTATGCTAACACCTTGACCTTTATTTTTCCTTCAAAATTAAATTTAATAAAAAAATTAATACCTTTGCATAGTTGAGAATCGAACCCTTGATATTACAAAATGCAACGCTTTCCCAAGCACTTTATGACCAGCTATGCTACCACGATAGCTAAGACCAAAAGGGAGGTACCCGATATATATATGTGTCCTTGTGCTTTTATCAAAAGCAAAACCTCATCAAGACGATATCAACCTAATTCGACCCCATGACCTCCTACCCAGTAGCACTCCACGCAAAGCCAACAACCAACTGGGCTACCTTAGCAGTCGAAACCAAAGGCACTCGTAGTGATATTTATCCAAGTCTTCCTTGTTCAATAAAACTCAACAAAAAATGATGTTGACCAGATTCGACCCCATGACCTCCTACCTAGTAGCGCTCCATGCAAAGCCACACTGCCAGTTGGGCTATCCCAGTGAACGAAACCTCAAGCACACACAGTGATATTTATTTTTGTCTATCTCTACCTTGATTTTCACTATCTTCTCCTCTGCATTTTCTTCCTGTCGTTCGCATGCATGATGATGGATTTTCAATTACGATTTTTCATTCCGCTCTAAGGTTTAATAATGCCATGTATATATATGCTTTCCATTTCCTTCGATTTCATTTTGAAATATTGTCTTAATTTATTTTCAATTTTTGGCACCTTTTTATTTTTCAAACTCTTTTGTTTATAATATTTAATTTTAGAATTTAAATATTATAAATATTTATCTTTTTAAAACTTTGTCCCTCTCTTGTGATATTTAAACCTTTTTGTCCCAAGTAACTTTTTAAACCTTTATCCTTCTTTTTGTCCAAGCAACTTTTAAACCTTTGTCCCTCTTATAATATTTAAACCTTTTTGCCCCAAGCAACTTTTTAAACCTTTATCCTTCATTTTTCCCAAGCAACTTTTAAACCTTTGTCCCTCTTATAATATTCTCTTTATAATATTTAAATATGATATTTAAATATTATAATCCTTTGCTTGAAAAATATTTGCCTTATACCTAGTCTTGAATCATTATCCATTGTATGCTATTCACAATAGTCCATTCTTGACACAATTGATATATTTTCCAACCTTGTAAACTTCACATCCTTGAAGAATATTTCTACCTTGAATACCATGCACCCTTTGACATCAATGACAACTCAAAATTTCCAACAATCTCCTCCTTTGTCACTTATGGTAACCCTACAAAAAAAAATTCTATTGCAATTGGATTCCAAATTTGCTCCCCCTGACAAGCTACTCCTCCTCGCTAAATTCTCCCCCTTTGAAATTTAAGGCAAAGGGCTCCTTGGGACTAAAAATAAGACACTTAGCACAGCCCCCTCACCACCTCCTTTTCTTGAGGTGATCAATTTTGATATGGGAGTAAAATTACTCCCAACTTACAATGCTCTTTTTATTTTTCAATTTTCTTTTTCCACACCTTTGTAGTCATACCCTTTTAAACATTTTGAGCATCCTTTTTCTTGTTTGTCTTTGGAAGTTCCAAAAACTCTATTCTACACCATTTAGCTTTATGCCCCATGATATTGTATTCTTTGAAAGGTGCAAATGAATTGAAGTTTATCTTGGTGAAGTCATAATCATTTTTACCATGAACCCTGCAATGTATAACTTTGTGACCAAAATGATTACATGAGAAGCAATAACCTTAGAAGAAGAATTCATCTTGCCTTGGAGGATATGGTTGCATGATTATTTCTTTACTTTTTTAGTGTTGGTACTTGTTCCTTGATGGTGCATTGTTTTCTTCCTCATTGATATTTCCACTTTTCAACTCATCAGTACAGGTCTTAGATTCTTCTTCAAATACCTTCTTTGATGCTTCTATTTATTTTGAGCTTGACTCCTCTTTTTGTACTTCTTGACCTTCCTCAAAGCCAAGTCCGATCTTCATAAATGGAGATATCTATGTTTTGATAATATCATCCAAATATTTTGAGCTTTTCCTAAACTGATATATCTTAATATTAAATTTTTTAAGTCTCTTCCTTAGAATATCAGCTTCATGTTCTAGTCTTTCACATTCTAGCTCTTTTACCTTTAATTGTTCAGCCATACCTTCTTCAACTTTCCTTACCTCTTTAACCTTAAATTTTAAGCCAGTGATATCTTGTAGAAGCTTTGCCTTTGTTTTCTCATCCTCTTGTACTTGAGCCTTAAATCTTAAGTTCTCCATTTTTAACTCTTCAAGATCAATAACAAGTTCCTCTTCCATATCAATTGTGGATTCCTCTTCATATTTAGAAACTTTCTCTTCTTCTTGGTCTTCAATAACAAGGGCATCTTCTTTTTCTTTTTCTTGATATTTGACAATAGGTGCATATTCTTTCTCTTCTACTTGGTCTTTGACAATAGGAGCATATTCTTTCTCTTCTATGGACAAAAATAGAATTTTTCTTTTCTACTATCGGAGAGAATTTCATCACTGTCATTGGAAGCACTGCTTGCTTCTTCAAGATAAAAACTTTGCTTATGCCTTTGAAATATCTTCTTCTCATGCTTGCCTTGACCGTGCCTATTTTTCTTTTCATGATAAAATTTTCTTTCTTTCTTTTTCTTGTATTCCTTTTCCTCTTCACTGCTACTATTTTTAGCTTGTGGACAATTAGCTGCATAGTGACCAATGTTACCACAACTAAAGCATTTCACAGTCTGCATATTTTTGTGTTTTCTTGGACCCTTCTTATTTCTTCTCAAAAGGTTAGTCTCATCTTCGCTACTTGATTCATCACTTGATTTTGGTACTTTATCCCTTGCCTTCTTTGAAGATTTAAATGTTGCCTCTCATTTGGATATTTGATCTTTTTCTGTCCTCATCGCATAGGCTGTGAGAATCCCATGTAGCTCATCCATGCTTAAGGTGTTGAGATCCTTCATCTCTTCTATTGTTGAAACATTTGCATCAAATCTCATAGGAAGTGACCTTAATATTTTTTGAGCAATCTTAGAGTCTTCAATATTTTCTCCAAGTCCACAAATGGTGTTGACAACCTCATCAACACGAAGTAGATACCTGACAATATCTTCCTCATATTTCATCTTCAAGTCTCGAAACTTCCTTTTACAAAATTAGCTCATGTCAATGAAAAATGCTTTTTTGGGTGCACTTGTTTTTTTGGAAATGTCAACTGGGGCGAAAATAATCATGCAACTAATTATTTCATTCAATGAACACTTCAAAAATATTCTTCCCTGCTTTGCTTGGCAAAATTACATGCTTGGAAATCTTTAAAATAATTCATCTTCTTTGTTTGCTCGAAAAAACAAGCTTTATTTGGAAAAAGCAAGATGTAAATTAATTTCACCCCCTTTCGTGCCAAAAATAAACTTTGCCAACTAAAGTCCCCGAAAAAGCATGTGAATTTCTCTTTTAACTCAAGCTTTCACTTCGAAAATGTCCTTTGGGGAAGTTAACTAGAATTTTGCCTTGAAAATGGAAAATACAAGGCAAATTCTCTTTTTTGGGCGAAAATAACAATTTTTTTTATTATTCTTACTTTCTCACTTTTTGCTTTAATTTTATATTTTTCTTGGCAATTAAAGATAGGGATGCTTTTTAATGAAAAATCAAACCATTAATATCCATATGTGTTCATGCTACCAAAAATTACGCTTTTAAAAAAATTTCCGAAGAAATTAACCTGCTTTCTTATAATGCTTTCACTCAAAAATGAACAAAAGATCCTTTAAAAATATTTTTCGGGGCGAAAACAATTTCTGCTAGTGAAGAAGTGCTTTCGGAGCGAAATCACCTGCTCAGGGCAAAGTTAAATTCTCCTGATGAAACTACTATTTTTTTCATTAAAATAAAACATACTTAGCCATTTAAAAATAAAATGACATTAAAAGAAAACTATACACATATTTACATACTTGGTCTGAAATTTTTCACTAATGATAGGTCTTCAAATGAAGATCATTGACTGGAATTGGCAACACATGGTCGTCCATATCCTGCAAGTAATAGGAATTGACTTGATTCACACCCGAAATATAGAATGGGCCCTCCCATATCACCTCGAACTTGTGATGCTTGCTTGGATTTACCTTGTTCTCATTCCATTTCAACACCAGATCGCCCACCTTGAACGCCTTCTCAGAAGTCTTCTTACCAAACCACTTCTTTGTCATTTGGGCATGTTCCATGAAGGCATTGTATAATTTCTCCCTCTCTTCCTCCAGCTGTAAAAGCTGAGCCAACCTTGTGCTCATGGGGTCGAATTCATCATCTTCACCATCAAGTAAGTGCAAGGATTGAAGGGTCAAAAATTCAATATGAATGGGCAAGACTACCTCTTTTTCGTACACCAAGGAATAGGGGGACGTCTTGATAGATTTTTTCACTGAGATACGATCAGCCCATAAGGCTTGGTTCAAGAGCAAGTGCCAACTTTGCTTGTTATCTCCAAGAGTCCTCTTTAGAATCCTGAGTAGATTCTTGTTCATGGATTCGGCTAGGCCATTTCCCTATGGATAGTAATTTGATGAGATTTTTAAATAAATACCATACTTACCCGTGAACTCACTGATTTTAGCATCGATGAATGGGGTTCCATTATCTATTATAATTGCATCTGGGATGCCAAAACGAGTGATCAATCCTTCAAGGAATGAGATGACCACCTCCTGGTTGGCTTTCTTGGTTGGGATTGCTTTGGTCCATCGAGTGAAATAGTCAGTTGTAGTTAGAATGTACTTATGCCCAATGGATGAATTAGGATCAATGACCCCAATGAAATCTAAGCCCCACTACTGAAATGGTGCTTCAACTTGAATCATATGAAGGGGTAATGATGCATTCCTGCTTCTACCAATATATCTCTGGTATTTGTCATAGCTTTGACTAATTTTGAAAGCATCTACAAAGAGAGTGGGCCATAAATAACCTGCTTTGATGATCTTCAATGCCATGGGTCTCCCTGCATAGTGGCCTCTTGACAATCCAGAATGGAATTCTTCTAGGATTTTTTGCTTCTCTAATTCTTTGACGCACCTGAGAAGTACTCCATCAATATTTTTGTGGAACAATCCATTTGGCAACATCACATACCTGAGGGCCTGTAGTCTGAATCTCCTTCTCTATGAAGCATTGAGATGTGAAGGACATCTTCCTGAATTAAAATATTTGACAAGGTCCTCTATCCAATCACGATCAATTGTAGAGTGATTAGCAAAATTACTTTCACTTACTAAATCTTCAAGTTGGTAGACCATGGATTTGGAGGCAGCGCTTCTTGCAAGCTCCTGACATAGTGCTCGGCCTCAAACCAGCTTGGTTGGTCGGATTTCAACATCATACTCCTAGATTTTGGAAACCCAACCATCTCTCTTGTCTCCAAGCTCTCCTTGAATGATGAAACTTTGAACATCTAGATGAACAACATAAACTATTATTTTTCTCTGGGAAACAAAATGTCAAAACTTCTTCAAGGACTTCATTACCGCATACACTTGCTTCTCAATGAAATTGTATTTCTCTTCATGCGGTTGGATGACTTGGCTTAAGAAAGTGATTGGATGCTCATCTCCATCATCTCCTTTTTGTGTGAGCACCATTGCGTAACTCTCTTGTTCACCAATGACATATAGGATAAAATCCTTTGAATAATCAAGGTTTACCAAAATCGAGGCTTGAGCAATTCTTTCTTTAATTTCTCTAAATGCTCACTTCCTCTGCTCAGTCCATTTGAACTCAACATTTTTCTTTAAAATCTTAGTCATTGGTTTTACCACTTGGGTGAAATCTGCAACAAACTTTCAAACAAAGTTAATCTAGCCAAATAATGACTACAAATCCTTCTTATTGGCTAGAAATGGAAGCTTCAGAAGAGCCTCAACTCTAGCTGGATCAATAGCTAAACCTTTCTTCGAAATGATGTGGCCTAGGAGCTTTCCTTCTTTTACTATGAAGATGGACTTCTTTGGATTGATGGATATTTTGAACTCTCGGTATTTCTCGAACACTTGCCTTAAATGTAAACTATGCTCCTCCCTGTTGTGAGAGAAGACAGTCATGTCATCCAAATAAATTACAATGATGCAATTTAACAACTCACCAAAAGCTACGTCCATCACTCTTTGAAAAGTTGCTCCAGCATTTGAGAGACCAAATGGTATTCATTGATAAGCAAACGTTCCCCATTTTGTGGTGAACATCATTTTATATTGGTCTTCATCCTTGACCCAAATCTGATTATAGCCGAGAATCCATCCAATAGAGAAAATATCTAAGCTCCTGCAACTACGTGAAGAATCTAATCAATCTAGGGTAAAGGATAATGATCCTTTAGAGATGCCTGATTCAAATTCTAGAAGTCAACACATAGGTAAATATCTTTGTTCTTCTTCCTCACAGGGACCAGATTCACTACCTAGGTAGAATGCTTAATCGGGTAAATGATCTTGGCTTCCAGCATCTTCAGTAGTTCAGCTTTCATCAAGGCTTCAATCTTGGGATTGACTGGCCTCTGCTTTTGCCTGAAGGGTTTCACTCCTTCCTATAGCTCAATGGTATGTTGGATCACATCCTTGTTGTAGCCTTTCAAATCTTGGTAGCTCCAAGCGATAATGTCTAGGAACTCATGGCATAGCTCCTTGATCTGCTCCAGCTCTTTTGGAGTGCAATCGGTGCCAACTTTGATTGACTTCTCGGGTCCCAACTACAGCTTAGTGTACTCCTTCTCATCCACTTTGATCTTATGCTTTTCTGCTCTATCATTCTGATCAAAGAGACTCTCAAGCATAATCAATCCTTTTGGGATATGATTATTCCTCAACTGGATCAATCCCTCAGCTTCTTCCTCATCAAGTGTTCTTCCTTCCACAGTACTAGCTTCTCTTATCAAGAAATTTACAATCTGCTCATCACTTTCGAACACTTTCTAGTAGATATTTTTGTTAGGAACTGAAGGTCTGTAAACTAACCTCACAGTCTTGGGTTTTCTCACCATGTGCTCAACTGGAGAAAAGTTAGCACCAAGGGATGCTAGGAGATCAACATGCTTGTTCTGCTCTCGTGAGATCGCTTGGATGTTCAATGTTGTGTAAGCCTCAAACAGGTCCTAGAATTTATTGTGGTACACCTTTAGGTAGTGCTGCTTGGAGACACACTTATTCATTACTTGATTCACAATCAGTTATGAATCTCTAAAAATCTATAGTTGTTTAATCCTAAGCTTCTCTGCTTTCCTCAAACCTAGGCACAGTGCTTCATACTCGATAGCATTATTGGTACAACTCCAGGTCAACCGGTATGAATAAGTCTTCTGTATGCCAAAAGGAGAAATGAGAACGATCCCTACTCCTACACCATTCTTGCATCTTGCACCATTGAAGTACAACTTCCATAATTGATCTGGAATAGGATCTTGATCATCAGACACCTTCACTTCAACTTTTTTAGGCTTGGTAATGGTGTAACAACCAATTTTAGTCTCCATCATGGCATTAAAATTGAGCATTGAAAACTCATCTTCTATTCGAAGCTCATCCAAAACTTCTTCCATCAAATCCAATTCTTCCAATTCTTTAGTCATCATGTTGATAGAATTCATGGATTTTTCTTCTTCTTCAATCTTCTCTATATGAAAAGTAGAAGGCTTCTCATTATAGATTTGGATTCTCTTCCCTTTGATAGGAATATCCATATGGGAATAGTCTAGAGAAAGATAGCCTCCCAACTTGGCAGTGAACTCCCTTGAGAGGCACATGCTGAAATACGACTCCAGATCAACCACAACCACCTCTTGGATCATGGTGATCCGAGGTATTTTATGCAACACAATGGGGATATCTTTGATAACACCCACTGTTCTCATAAGGGTTCCATATAATTGCAAAATTCCAAGGCTACTTCTGGTATATTCTATACCCATAACATCACAGACTGCCTTTGGCATGATAGTCATCGCAATGCCAGAGTCGATCATGCAATTATGCACAATCCAACCTTCCATCCTGAGAGACAAGTAGAAAGGGGGTGGTCTATTCTTTCCAGTAGCTGAAGTAGTTAGCATTTGAGCAAAAACAGTCTGAGTAGGATTCTTCCCCTTATCTTTAACAAACTTCAGTGATTCTTGCAACAAGTCGACTTGTCCAGGCAATTGCAATGCATCATAGAGACTAACCTTGGCAGGAATCCTCTTGAGCTCCTCAATAATATTGTACGTAGATGTGTTGAACTCCTTACCTTCGTTGGTAGCCTCATACTTGATATGATACTACTGTGTAGCCTCTACCCTCTAGATGGGCATTTGAGCTTTTCTTTGGCCTATTCCTCCGTTTCAGCTTTTGCCTACGAAGTTGAAGCCTTTTCTTGCAATATTTCTTTCACTCGTGAAGGCAAGAGGTCTTTTAATAGGATAGGTGCATCTAGCTTGGGTGTTGGAACATACGCTTTCTCTTGTGCTTGTTTTTTCTCATTTTGCACCTTCGGGTCCATGAAATTATGATCGACTTTTGTAATCATGTTGATCTGACCACCAGGAGAGTTATCTACCAATTTTTGTACATAGTTTAGATGAACCATGCAAGTTTCTTCACCATGTGGATCATTGCAAGTAGAGCACCAATACACTTTGTCTGATGGGCCAGCTTCTTCATTTATCAATACGGTCGGATTTCTCTCAGGCACCTTGCTGGTTGAAGTTGCTTGCTCCTTGGTGATTGGTGGAGGTTGAAATATCCTAGGCTAGAAATCTCTCTCAACTTACTTCTTCTTAATCACCGTGATCTCATTTCTCATCACTCTTATGGATGAGTTCATTGACTGCATCTCTTTCAACAACTTTTCTTGGGGATCAAGATTTAAGGGTGCTAGAGGAGCTGGTAATGGAAGTGGTGCAGATGAAGATGGCAGTGTTGGGAATGGAAAGGTAGCTATGGAATGGATGGAGCAGGCAGTTGTGGGATAGAAATTATCATCACGATTTGAGATGAACTCAGATTCCATGAAGGGATCGGATACATGGGGGACATTGGTAGGGACTGAGAAGATGTGTTGGAATACAAATACTATGGGAGATCAGGAAAAATAGGCATCATCATCTTTGGTGGAAGCTTACCGATAGTAATCAGATCAGCCTTAGTCTTTTATGCAATAGAATACAAGGCCAAAAATGTATCAATGTTGGACTGATGGATGGTCATGCTAATGTTATAATTGAAGGCTCGGAGGTAATAGAATATGGATTGTTTGGGAGTCGATCGGAGACCATCGGGGACTCTCTACCAAGTTTGGGTGAACCTGACATTGAAGTCAACAATTTCCTCCTGTGGATGCCTCTAAATGGTAGTAAATTGATGTAATAGAGAGAAAGGATCCGCTTGTTCATTGAAACCTTTTATCAATAATTCAGCCAACTAGTCCTAGGTGGTAATAGTGGTAGGCTATAAATATCGGTACCAGTAAAGCAACTTCCCTCTAAGAGAGAGCACGAGCAATATTACCATGACATCTTCATCTATGATGCTATGAATGGTCACTAGAGAAGCCACATCTTGGATATGCTCATAAGTCATTTTACCTATACCATAGTAAGTAGGCAAAGCCTTCAACGTTGCTTGTAGAATCGGGTTCTGAGCTTGCATATTCAAAGCTTCAGAGTGGTTCTAGGCTAGGAACTATCTTGGTGGTGGTGGTATATTTTGGGCCATTTGGATTGGAGTGTTTGCTTGAGGAGGAGGAAAGCTAGTGGTTGTGCTAGCGGGACTTGAAGGAACAAAAAACACACCAGCTACCTGTGAAGATGTTACAATTGATGGGACAGTTGGAGTGACTAACCTAGGATGCTCTCCTAAAACTTGGGTGTCAAGCTCAAAGAACTCAATGAGGTTTTCAAAATTTTTGGCCTTCGATCTTGTGATCATGAAGTAAAGCTTTCACCAACTTCACGTTCGGAGGCTTTTGGGTAAAACTGAGTCGCCAGATGTTCTAGTTAGATAGTAAAAATATGAACATCAAACCTTAATACTGCTCAAAGTGGAACTTTTAATGTCCCATCGAGCGTGCCAAAAATTGTTGGTCATGAATCTACCTAAGTACAAAATATATGTGCACCCTAGACCCGACCAACATTGAAAGGCCAAAGGAAAGAGATATCCTTTGGGCCAATCTCTAGAGAGGGTTGGTTCCTGTACTAATCTAACAATTGGTATAAGCTTAGGGTAACAAAAAGAGATGGGAAATGACAAAAAGGAATGGGAAATATGGCTATGAGCCAAAAATGTAAGGTGGGGATAAACTAGCAACTAAAATCCAAATCAAGTTTTAATTAGCATATAACAAAAAGAAAAGCATAGGAACCATTCACAACTTGCAGAGATAACTTCCAATAAACATTTCAGCATTCAATTCTTTATCAAGAATTAAATTCAAAATGCAAAATTTAAACTTATCTAACAAATATCATGAACATAACAGAAATGATAAGCAGAAAGTAATTGCATACAACATTGATCCAGGAACTAGAGCCAAATATCTTTCAATTGATGCAGAGAACTCAAAGTTTTTTTGGCAGAGTGTCTATCCTCTTTCTTTACATCAAAATGCTTAGTATTTATAGAGGGTTGCACCTCTATAATTAAATGCACATTAAAACAAAATATCGGCTAGTCAAAGATCAAACAGCAGTAATTTTCTCCTCGACAATAGCAATACACAAATCATAGCATTCTTCAGGAAGCAGTGATCCTGTTTTGGTGGATAGTATTTGGGAAATCAACAAAAACAGATGATGGAAAATTATTTTAGGCATCGATGCATTAAAACACAACAATGTCATGCGAAATCAAGAGCTCAAAAATAAATCTTGGTTGCCACCTCGTCGTCTTGTGCCTCAAAATTTTATTTTTGCCAAGAAGACCCAACAAAAATCAGTTTACAAAACCTGCTCAACTCTGCCAAAAATGATGCTTTTAATAATTTTTCTAGAGAAAATAACCTGCTTTCTTTTAATGCTTTCACTCGAAAATGAACAAAATATCCTTTTAAAACATTGAGTAAAAACAATTTCTTCTAGTGAAGAAGTGCTTTCAGAGCGAAATCACCTGATCAAGGTGAAGTTAAATTCCCCTGGTGAAACTACTTCCCTTTTTTTCATTAAACTATACACATGTTTACATACTTGGTCTGAAATCTTTCACTGATGATAGGTATTCAAATGAAGACCATTTACTGGAATTGGCAACACACGATCGTTCATGTCCTACAAGTAATAGGAATTGACTTGATTCACACCCAAAATCTAGAATGGGCCCTCCCATATCACTTTAAACTTGTGATGCTTGCCTGGCTTTACCTTGTTCTCGTTCCATTTCAACACCAGATTACCCACTTTGAACGTCTTCTTAGAAGTCTTCTTACTGAACCACTTATTCATCATTTGAGCATGTTCCATGAAGGCATTGTATGATTTCTCCCTCTTCCTCCAGCTGTAAAAGCTAAGCCAACCTTGCGCTCATGGGGTTGAATTCATCATCTTCACCATAAAGTAAGTGCAAGGATTGAAGGACCGACAATTCAATATGAATGGGCAAGACTACCTATTTTTCGTACACCAAGGAATATGGAGACGTCTTGATAGATTTTTACTGAGATACGATCGACCCATAAGGCACGGTTCAAGAGCAAGTACCAACTTTGCTTACTATCTCCTAGTGTCCTCTTTAGAATCCTAAGCAGATTCTTGTTCATGGATTCGACCAGGCTATTTCCCTATGAATAGTAATTTGATAATATTTTTAAATAAATACCGTACTTACCCATGAACTCGCTAATTTTAGTGTCGAGGAATGGGGCTCCATTATCTATTTTATTTTTTATAATGAAATTAAAAATATCAAATTAACAACACAAGATTTCACAGGCCAGCAAAATTGCACTGTTTAGAATTTTACAAGGAAATATTTAGTGTAGAAAAATTACCAACACCTCCATTTTAAAACTTAGGAATTCCTATTTCACCAAAGTATTTGAGGGCAAAGGAATAAAAAACTAACAAAATAAAGAGTAATATTTTGAATTAGATAATCAAGTATTTATGCCTAGTTGGCAAAATCATCCTCATTAAAGGTGTCCTCAAAGTACTCCATGTCTAACACCTTATAATTATTGTTGCACCAAAATCAATTCTAAAGGCTTGACAAAATAATATGTGTGTGTGTGTGGTCAGAAACTATGGAATGAAATAAGTAGCACCTAATTACTTAGGATATAATTTTTCCAACTTAAATATAAGGGTTTCTTAGGCTTATGGAACTCGTGTCTCAATAATATCTCAACAAAATCTATTAGAGATGGGTAGAATTTTAACAAATAAGTATCTAAGTTATTGTGCATCCATGATCTTCCTCACCTTCCTCTTCATGGAAAAGGATATGCTATTTGAATATTTATCCAATTGGAATGTAAGCTCGTTGATGTAAGTCTCCTATATTCCTTAAGAAGAACACTAAGTTGATTCTTGGGAGGATGCTCAGTCATATGTCTATTGATCATTCTATAATTTTTATAGCTAAATCCCTTAGGTTAATGGATTTCGCTTGGAAAAACGTAGAATATAATTATGCTAATATGAGCACATCAAGTATACTTATTTGTTAAGTATGATCTCTTAGGTTAGGATGAGTTAAACATTGAGCATTAGGGTTAGGTTTTCTTACTTTGGTAGTATATATATTGGAAGAGATATGTTGTAATTGTATCATTGACATATTGATCTTTAGTTTATCATCAAAGTGTGTATATGAGACTTTACCCTCTTTAAGTAGCTAAGAGATTTTGATCTCTATGAGTGGCTAGGATTTGCTTCTATGATTTGGTTCTAGATCTGTTCAAATCTTATTAGATTTGTTATTTTAGTTACATAGTTTTTTTCTTGTTGTGAAGTGTTGCATGAGCATTGTGAAAATTATTATTTTTAGTTATTTTATTATAAGTGGTACAAAGCAATATTTTTGTCTTCCTATGATGGGTGAAAATTAAACTTAGAACTTCTAAGTTCTAGTATTGGACCTTTATTATCCAAGACAACATCAATAATCAAGTAATTTTTATTTATTTATTTTGTTTGGCATAAATATTTTACATTATATTATGATTTTAGCAAAACCATTTGCAGACCTAGAAACTAGAAATAAATAAATAAATATCAAGTATTTAGGGCCCATTTGTAATATGTATTCCATATTGATAACCTAATGGAGATGATGAAATCAAGATATATTAATGGATTGAGGGCATTAATCTAGTAACTCATATTGATAATTTAAACTAGTAACCCATGTTGAATCCCTCTACTTTCAAGGGTTAGGAATGGATTGAGGTCATCTAAAAAAATTAGATAATGTTAATGAAAAATGTTATGGGCTATAAGAATCACTATTAGAGGAATTCGATAAGGCATCATAACATATCGAAAGATATTAATAGTTCCAATTCTCACAATCTTCATCCTCAAACGATGATTACTTCCTCCACTAATCCTCTAAGTAAAAGCATATCTCTTTATGAGAATGCTTGTAAGCACATTAGACAATTAAGGTAGAAAATTCTCCATATGATTCATGATGTGCATGGAATAATTACGACTTTGGATGGTAGTGTAGACAGTATTCAACACAATGTCAATGAGATGTAGTGACAACTAAAGGATACCATTTCTATGACAAAAGGATAGAAGAGGGAATACAAGGTTCCCAAGACTAAGCACACTACAAAGCTAAGTTTAGCAAGTGATTCCAAGGTAAGATTTGAAAGATAATAACTTTGACAAGGTACATATGAAATCTTCTATATGGTATTATTCTAGGAATGTAGATAACTAGTAGGATGTATATCTTTACTTGTATATAATATTTAGAGGCACATCTTGCCTCTTGGAATGTCCTTCTAATATTCATGTGTCAAATTTTAATATTATTTTAGAAAGTACTTTAGATGGTATTCTTTAAAATGAAATGCCTTCTATATTTACATAGGGTGCCTAAAACTAGTAAGGTCACTCTTATCACTTCCTAACTTAATATCCATTTCTTCCATTGGATCTTGTAGGAATTGAGGCATAAAGGATGTAATGTCCTTTATCCAAAACTAAAGAAGATTTTCTTGAGAATGTTTGATAAAGGACCTTCCTATTTCTATGTTGCCAAATTACTTTAGACTAACTAGACAAGGACAATTGATGAATACTGCACTAAATTTATGAGCATTCTCACCTAAACCTATAATTTGGATGCATTTGTGGTATTTTCAACATCTAGAAATTATATTAAGGAATACTTTTAGTAAGAATTTGGTGTGCATGATCCCCATTCCCTCAATGATGTAAAATAATTGGCTAAGATTAAAGAAAATAAGCTCAAGGTATATAAGTTTTATCCTATGTGAAAATTCAATACTCTTAGGCCTTATTTTGACACATGAAATGTTGATTTTCCTCATGGATTTTTCTATTTTAAAAGGAAATATCAGCATCCACATGATCAAACATGTAAAGAAAGGAAGAATCTTCACATGAAAGTAAAGGAAATTGATCCCAATAAGGAGGATATACTCAAATCTCCACACTAGGAGGATCCAACTAAACAAGATAAAGTTGAGAAAGAGAAATTGGTCTCTCACTTCTTTTACTAATAGGTGTAAAACCATCACACCACCAAGGTATAAGGTTTTATCAAAATCAAAGGGGTTAATGTTTTGATTGATTTCAACAATACTCAAATTTATTCGGTCAAGATGCAATTAAATACCTAGGGTTGTATGTTAACATTTTGGATAGATTCATCGTGCTAATGTCTAAAGGTGGTAGTTCTTATTGTATGGGATAGGTTTCTAATGTAAGACTTATAATGGGCAGTTATACATGGATACTAAATCTATATGTGATGAATTTGGGTAATACAAATATTATCATAGGGGATCAATAGTTGTCCTAATTGGGTGATGTTACTTTGAATCTATAAAATTTATATTTTCAATGGATGGATAATGGGAGGCTCATTAAACCCCAAGGTTTGCAACCCCCACCATCCAAGGTTATTAGTTCTCAGCATATGGAGAATAATTTATAAAAAGTGGCAAGGGAATATTCACATACATTTATTACATGCAGGTCATGGCAACCAAACATCATTATCCTATTCTTCCCTCTAAAACCCCTCATCAATAAATATGTTAAATTATTTGAATAACCCAAAGCTCATCCTTCCAATAGAATGCATGATCATGCTACCCATCTATTCCAGGTAACCATTCACTAAATATTTGATTTTACCAATATCCTTAACCTACAAGACATGTTGCAATAAGGAATTATTTGATCTAACACCAACCCTTCCTCTTCCCTTCTTGTTATAGTGAAGTGCAAGGATGAATTTTGGCAAATGTGTTTCTATTTGTAATCCTTAATAAGTTTATCATCAAAGATAAGTTTCATATTTGTAAAACTGATAATTTATTAGATGAAGTGCATGGTGTCTAGTATTTTTACTAAATATAGATTTTATCAAATTTGCATTAGATAAGAAGATATTTTTAAAAATACTTTTCAAACTCATAAGGGGTCACTATGAGTTTCTTGTGATGTAATTTGGTCACAATGAGTTTCTTGTGATGATATTTCTAAAAATACTAATTTGGTCTTATATAAATATGTTTTGGTCTTTTTATGATATTTTGGTCTACAAAAATATTTGGGAAGACCATTTACAACATATGGAGCAAGTGTTCAAATTATTGAAGCATAGATAATTATTTTTCAAAATGTCTAAATTTTCTTTTGTTGTTTGCACAGTAGAATATTTGGGTCACATTATGTCTTGGGAGGGTGTCAAGGCGAACCCTAATAATATTTAGGCAATGCAATATTGGTTAGTCCCTAAATCTCTTAAAAATATTCATAGGTTCTTAGGTCTCATTGGTTATTAAAAGAAGATTATCGAAAATTATAGGAAAATTGTAGCCCCTTTGATATCTCTCACCAAGAAGGATTTTGTCTGGACAAAAGTGCCTAAATGATCCTTTAATACCTTGAAGTAAGCTATATGTTCCACTTCAATTTTGGCTACTCCTTATTTAATGACTCCTTTATAATAAAATATGATGCCTCTAGAATAGTTATAGGTGATGTATTGATGAAAGAGGATCACCCCTTGTCTTATGAAAGCAAATAAATCTATGGTAAGAATTTGGGTAAATCTACTTATGAGAAAGAAATGTTTTCCATCCTACTTGCAATCGAAAAATAGATCCTTATTTATTAATTCAAAATTTCATTATTAAAATTGATCATTGTAGTCTCAAACACTTTTTGGATCAATATTTATTTTTCTTGAGTGGAATAAATAGTTGACCAAACTCTTGGGATATGATTTTAAGATTGAATATAAAAAAGGGAAGGACATAATAGTAGCAAGCAATCTTCCTCACTAACACAAAGATTCAACTATTGTTTATGCTATGTCTAGCCCCTTTCCTCTTTAGATCACACAACTTCATGAAGAATAACTTTTTGATTCTAATACTTCTCACTTGATTCATAGGCTTGAGGAAAGTACTGGTGACCCACTGCTTTCTTGGTCTAATGAGATTCTATAGAAGAAGGTTTGATTTTTATAATTACATCCCCCTAGAATAAGAACAAATCCTTTAGGAGTTGTGTGCCTTTGCTTTAACAAGTAATTCTAGTTTCTCAAAACTTATCAATAGGTAAAGCAATCATTTTCTTGGAAGGTAATAAAAATCAATATCAAATATTTCGTTTTAGAATACAAATCACACTACTGAAGTGAGGGTGAAACAATCAAGACTCCAAGATTTTTCTAACACTCTCTATTCTTTACCACTAGTGTGAGAATATCTCTATGGATTACATTAAAGGCCTTCCTAACTTAGAGAGTGAAACAATGATTTTTATGATGGTGGGTCCCCTCTCCAAGCATGTACACTTCTATATTTTGCAACACCCATTCATAGCTAGCAAAGTGGCCAAGGTATTCTCAATTTTATTTTCAAAGTACATGGTATGCCCCAAGTCTATTGTGTGTGATCGTGATCCTATATTTAAAAATAAATTTTTAAAGAAGTTAAAACTCAATTATACCCACTTTAACATGGTCTCTTCCTACCATTCTCAGATATATGGAAAAATTATAAATTATGAACAATTGCTTGGATACATATTTAATATGTTTTTCCCAAGACAAGCAATATAAGCAACTTAATTGGAATTTTTCATAGATTGGTGGTACAACACTCATCATCTTTCCACTAAGATGTCTACCTTTGGGGCATGTATGGTCAAAAGGCCCCGTATTTGATTGATTACCTTCTTTTGTCTTCTCATATTGCTCAAGTTGATACTTTCTTCTAATAGATGCAATTTTTCTCAATATCCTTAAGGACAATTTGTGTTAGGCTTAGAATGTATATGAAGCAACAAAAAGATTTTATCCCTTAAAGTGACACTTTGACATTAGTGATATGGTTTTGTTAAGGATTCAGCCAATAAGCAACTTAATCTTAAAAGTAAGAATAGCCAAAAGCTAACACCTAGATTCAATGGCCTTTATAAGGTAATTCATTGAATTAGGAATGTGGTAGACAATTAGAGCTTCCACCTATATCCAAATCCACCTTTATTTTTATGTTTTTTGTCTTAAGCAAGTACAATATTTCAAATTTAGTACTAAATGAAACTTCATAAATTGGATGAAGAAGGTCATATTGAATTGAAGCCTGAAGCAATGTGTAGTATAAAGTGTGTAATCTAAAGACATGGTAGGTGTAGGAGCTACTCATTAAGTAGTACTTTCAAAAGAAGAGGTGACTTGAGAACTAGTGGATTCCAACTTAAAAGACAAAGCTTTTTGAATAGAGAGTTCAAGTAACAGTCTCAATATAGCCATGTTAGTTATCCTTATTTGTTTGGTTTGGACCCAACTTAAAGAACAAAGCTTTCTAAAGAGGAAGTCCAAGTAATAGTCTCGATATAGCTATTATAGTTATATTTTTTTTTGTTTTGTTTAGGCCCTTAGGTCCCTTTAGCATTAGGATTATGGTTTGTTACATTGGTAGTCTGTATATAGGAAGATATATGTTGTAATTGGATCATCAATACATAATCTTTCTTCTATTGCCTTGGTGTGGATATGAGACTTTTCCCTTTCTAAGTGGCTAAGAGTCTTCACTATCTATAAGTGGCTAGGATTTGCTTCTATCATTTGGATTTGGATTTTATTGATATCTTTTTTAACTTGTTATTTTGAATATATGTTTTGTTTCTTGTTGTGTATTCTTGTTGAATATTGTGAAAATTATTGTTTTCTTGACATTGTTTCACTACATAGAAGACTTTCATATCTCTAGAATGCAAGCAATAGTTTTTATTGGAGTTAGAAAAATATTTTTTAATAGCATAAACAAGGTCTGGAAGAGGAAAAACAATTTCTCTAAAGAACCATACAAAATAGATTAGTTTCTCAAGGTTTGGAAGAGGAAAAACAATTTTTTTGGAGAACCATAAGAAATAGATGATTTTTCAAGATCAACAAGAAGATTTAATAGCTTGGAAAATAAAGGCTTGAGGAGTTTATTTATTTAGTGCATGCTACAAAGTGATTTTATAATAGCAGTTACCACAAGATTAAAAGAGCAACATTTGGAAAAAGAACTAGAATCTAAGAGGTTAGCCAAAAACTAGCACTTACATGAGGCTATCTAAATATAACAAACTTTTAACATGGGAGAACATGGGTGCTTTCAGTGGCGTAAAAGTTTTAAAATGATTTTGGCATGGTGGTTATAGGGGTGAACTGCACGAAGATCTATGTGGCGGCTTTCAGGACGAACAACGCAAAATACTGTAGTGACCATAAAATCCGGACAACCTACCTAAATTCATGGCGACTACCGATTGCACCATGTAAATTTAGAAAAAAAAAACATGGGAGAACATGAAGAAGAGATGACTTTCTAGTCCATCAAAGTGTCAACTTCATAAAATAGATTCAAAATACAAGGACCATCTTCTATTTCAATGTCCCTTCATCAAAACATATGGCATCATTTAAAATGGGAGAACATGAAAAAGAGATGACTTTCTAGTCTATCAAAGTGTCTACTTTGTAAAGTAGATTTGAAATACAAGGATTATCTCCTATTTCAATGCCCCTTCATCAGAGCATTATGGACTTCTTGAGAGGTTGTTGTGTGTAAGAGACAAGTAGGGAACAATATGAAAGATTTCTTCTAGCTCCAGAAGATACCATGAGCAAAGCATAAAAAGCTTCATCTTATTAATGAAATTGGGCCTACTCTTATTTGGTGGTAAACTTGATTGGAATGAAACTTTGAAGCACTTTAGATCTCAATCAAAATTGGAACACAATGTGCTTAGAAATTTTGAAATTCCTTCTTGGTTAATTCCACCTAGTTATAGAGAAGTTCTAGAGGTAGATCCAATAAAATGGTTGAAAGTGCTTTAAGGATGGATGAAGGTGTTGATGACGCATTCAATCCAAACCCTAGATCAACTAGTATGGGAAGTGTATATAGGGATGATCAAAGGAATCCTCTTTTTTCTTCTTCAAAATACCTCTTGGATATCACACCAACAATTATATTGATGTTATGGCCATTAGATTTAGCCTATAAAAAGGCAAAAACCTGAATATAGATGATTAGCGTGTTCTCTCATTAGAGGCAATGACTTGATAGTTAAGGAACTACGCTCCCTAAAGAAAATTTTCTAAGCACCTTTTTTTCAATTTGTTATATGGGATTGAAACGGGCCCCACCCGTATTACATCATCACCACATATTGGTATTACAACAAAGCTTGGCTATTATCCATGTATCGATTGGTAAGATTTGGACTTTGGTCTCCTGAGGAATCTAACCGGTTGATCTAATGCCACTTGATTCTAAGAACCCATTTTTTCCACACAAGAATAGAAGAAAATAAGATAACAAACTAGCTAGCAAAAGAGGTTTCACACTAAGATGAATGGAAAGAACCTTTAATTGTATTCTTTCAATTTTCATTTTTATGTTATGGTAATTAATGTAAATTTTATTTTTTGAATCATCATTTTTATATTAAAGTAGTCATTAAGAAATCTAGTCTAAAAGTTTAGAAATTTTCCTTTTCTCCATGAGAATCTTTGGTCACCATTTTTTTAAAATGAATACAATAGCTTAATATTTTTTTTGAATTTCTAATTATTTTTTCAATTGATTAGATGGGATTGAAACAGGCTCTGCCCTTATTACATCAACACCACATAGTAAAATGAATACAATAGCTTAATATTTTTTTTGAATTTCTAATTATTTTTCAATTGATTATATGGGATTGAAACAGGTTCCACCCTTATTACATCAACACCACATAGTGGTATTACAACAAAGCTTGGATATTATCCATGTATCGTTGGGCAAGATTTGAACCTTGGTCTCCTCTTTAAATGTTATTACATCAACATCACATAGTGGTATTACAACAAAGCTTGGCTATTATCCATGTATCGCTTGGCAAGATTTGAACCATGGTCTCCTCTTTAAATGTTGAGGAATCTAACCGGTTGAGCTAACGCCACTTGATTTTCACTGAGTTTATATAGGTTTTTATGAGGGGTCTCGATCCCCTCATACCGAGTAAGGTTTGAACCTTGGACCTCTCAAAGAGAGGCCAAAGCCCTTACCACTACAGTAAACTTACAACTTTTGAATTTCTAGTTATTAATATTATAATAAGTTTTGTATTTATTTGAAAAAAATCCCAAAGAGTAAGGTGAAAAATATTGTCTCCCTCCAATCCAAACAAGACCGTCAAAAATACCTATTTGCCACTCAAACCAATTCATAAAATTATGACCATTTTTATTGCTATGGTTAAACCACTTAACTACCTTTATTTCAAAATCTTTAAAAGGCAACAAGCAGATAAGCCAACTAAAACTATTATGCTAATTTTGTCCTATCTAAATTTTTTTTCTACAAGCTTTCTAGTCAATAAGTTGGTAGGCTCAAAAATAAGGGTTCACACACACATATATATATATATATATATATATATATATATATATATATATATATATATATATATATATATATATAGCCATCTATAATTTCTCTTAAAATTATTATTTAAGAGGACAAAACAAGGGCTATAACAATGCTTATTAGAGGATGGAATAGGCTAAATATGGGAAATAGATAAATTCAACCATATTTGCATGTTTACTTGGTCATCAAACACTACTATGATGACTCAGCAATGCTTACTTAATAAGTCATTATTACCTCCTTTAGTAATTAATTTGAAACATTTTGATATAAATTAGTAATTCTCATTCAAATGACAAAGGACAATGGTAGTTAAAAAGAGCAAGGGCCACACTAACTATGAAATACCTTGTGCATGCAAGGCTTTATTTTGATAAAGTTCAAGCAAATGCATCTAGGTGGGATTATCGTAAGTTAACCATATCCACCAATATCTCTAAAAAAAAATTGGGATGGCAAAGCAATATTTATTTTTTGCTATAGCTTTATTTGCATGATTTGAAGCTTTATCATTGTAAAGCTATAGCCTCAATTGGATTTGCAAATGGAAGCAAGTACCTTGAGTTCTTTTGTTTGAGTAAACTACTTGATTTAGGCAAAAATAGATGGCTAGGAAAAGTTGTCATGTGCCCTTCAAAACCCAACCAATACATTGGTCTACCATCTCAATGGCCAAGGAAAATGAATTAGTTGAAAACCTTCAACTATTATAGGATGCTAAGAGAATAATTGAATTGGTTGGAGACTCAAATGTCACATTGAATTGGTTGGAAAATTGGGTTGGTTCAATGTTATCAAATGTCAAAGATACCACAACTTATATGGAGTTTAATCTTTTTGGCACCATAAATAGCTTCATATACATCACATTTCTTTCATATTTATTAAGGGCAATTTAGGATTGCTTCTTAAGTGGAATCTAACCTCCATGTTTCTTGTGGAGTGCAATTTATCATCTTTGTTGTTTTTCCCACCGTGTTTGTGGTTTTTCTTCAAATACCAAGATGTTTCACCCTATTTCAAAAACATAGAAGATATTAACCATCAATATATTTGTTATGTACCTACTTTTTTATTACAAAAATACCATTCACATTTACTAAAATAACAACATTTATTTGCAAATCTTAAGCACAATAACAATTTTAACATTTATTAAGGGCGATTTATGATTGCTTCTTAAGTGGAATCTAACCTCTATGTATCTTGTGGAGTGCAATTTATCATCTTTGTTGTTTTTCCCAACGTGTTTGTGGTTTTTTTGCAAATACCAAAATGTTTCACCCTATTTCAAAAACATAGAAGATATTAACCATCAATATATTTGTTATGTACCTACTTTCTTATTACAAAAATACCATTCACATTTATTAAAATAACAACATTTATCTGCAAATCTTAAGCACAATAACAATTTTATAATGAAATGAAAATATAACTCCAATTTATTCAAAAACATAATCAAACCCTTGAGATAGGGCAACACCCTACAATGCTCCTTATTGAAAGGAAGCCACTCCTTAATATATCTCAACTTGAGATAAAATACAATATTTTTCCTCTTCATGATCTCCTTTCTATGAGTCTTTGCCCATATTTATAATGCCCAACTACCTACCACTCCCACTTATCCATACATATGGGATAATTGCATCTAATATAATATTATAATATTTATACAATATTATAATATTAAATACTTATCTTGTACCTAACAATATTATGGGATTGGTTCCCTCCAATTAGAAGTGAAGTCTAACCACTAATGAGTAATTAATAATCAATTGTTTGAAATGTGTTATGCTTCTTATATGTTGAACATAATTAATCTAACCACTAAAATATAATTTATGATGTCTATTATTTTTGCCAGCTCTAAGAAGCTTAAGAGCAATTAATAATCAAATGTTTGGACTTGGAGTTATGTTGAGACCCTCATCCACCTTTTAGTACTTCTAGTTTGTTGAAGAATCCCAAGCATTAGTTTGGACCCTAAATTTAAGTAAACATTTAATGAAATTAATATAAATGTCTATCCAATTGTGGCACAAAAAGCCTCTAGCTGTCACAACTAGAGCTTCTCATAGCATTTTTCATACACCACATATTATGCTTTTGCCTTTAGACATTCATTCACCTCACCATTTAATAGGAACAGCCTCAAGTCAAAGTAAACCATAATTGAGGTCTTTAGATTTTTTTCCCTTACCATAACGAGTTCACATTTGATGTTCAAAGTGGTCCCTTGACATCAAATTAGTCCATAAAATAGATTTTTTTTCCTTAAAATAACTAGTTCACATTTGATGTTCATAGTGGTCCCTTTGACATCAAATTAGTCCATAGTAGGATTCATGACAAATTGCTGGTAACTTCCAAATATTGATTGACCTTTTATGTGCAGAGTGATCCCTCAAATCAAAGAAGCCCATACTGAAGTTTATTAGACCTTTGAGAGTGGCACTCTTAGATAAAGCAATCCATAATGGAGTTTATCAAATATTGACGTTTAAATCAAGAGTCCATAATGGATTTCATTTGATATTAAATTGTCTTTGAGGCAATTAAGGATGATGGTTTTCCTCTTTTTCAATTCAGAGCATTGATAACAATGATTTCCAAATTGATATATTCCTTTGTTCTTTATATGGACATGGATGATCTCCATCCTATGTTACGTCCAAATTGCATTTTTCATCTATTCCTTCCTTCATAGGTACTTGGATAGCAAGTTTTAAATAAATCCACATTGAGCAAACTCTTCTAGTTTTGGTTTTGAATTTTGGGTTTGATTTTATGGTTGGTTGGTTAGCAACAAACCTCTATCTCCTAACACTGTACAATCCTTATATTGATTGGTTTTGGGCTTATACCAAGGATGTTCTGCTTTATGTAAATCTCTGTAATCCTCTTTGATATTTATCAAATATTTACTTTTACTAGAGCTTCAAAAACAAAATATAGTACCGCCACTATGATGATATTTACAATTTTTTCCCCAAGATTATTATTTTGGCAGGAACAGTTGTACATTCCATATTACCTCCAGAACATCTATGCGTAACAATTATTGAAAATAAACCCACAATTTGATGCTTTTTATACCAAAAAAAAATACATCACTTGTGCCAAGGGTATCTTGCAGAGCAAAAATTGCACCATAGACCAGGCTATTGTTGCAAGTGCTAAAGTGGGTTTTTACACTGTTATTGGGCTGCAAGTATGAAAAATAAAAAGCATCAATGTGTAGTGCTGCTGCCTATGCAGAAATGGGCAACAAATGAAAACAGCAGCTCTCCTGGCATACTCATTTGTATCAGGATCCTGTAACAGCGACTATCACGGAGCTTACTTGTTCCTGACAAGGGGTTAAAGACTAACAATAAGTAGAGAAACTCTGTTTAGTAACTATACCACCAGTGAGAGGTTCTTACCAGGAATTACCTTTGGGCAAAGCATTCCAATCCTTATAGCTCCTGCATCGGGTGTAATTAAATCCTTTACAATCAATGAGAGTAATCCATGCAATTGATTTCAGACTTTAAAGTTGCTTGGACTTCATGTTTTGAAAAAAACATAAATCTTTTGAAAACTTTGTTCCCAATTTCCTTGGGGAAGGAATGTTTTCTGACTATGGCACCTGAGAAGAGGAACGAGAGAATAAGCATTTCTACAAGTAAAATAATTTAGCATCAATTTTTTCTCACTATGGACAGTGAAAAAATGAATAAAAGAATAAGCACTTCCCCAAGTAACAATATTTTAATCTCCTTTAACAGCCAGATTCTGCACATGATTAACACTCAAAATTAAGACAACAGAAGACCTTAGACTAAACCTTGGCCAGAAGACGAGCAGATTTCCTCCTTGATTTACTACTACCACTAGCTCGGCCAATAAAAGGACCTCGAGCCAAATTTTTCAAGATTCTCAAATTCTTCGCAACTGGAGCCTTCTTGAATTCATCCTTGTATGTATGTGGATTGTCTTGTAGGTTCTCTTCCGTTGAGTAATTGGAATTCAGTTCTTCCAAAGTGTTTGCCACCTGTGAATTTCTGAAGCAAACAAACACAGAACGTTCAGATTTTGGAGTTCCAAGAAATCATATTTAACTAAGCAAAAATTTTGATGGCTCTCTAACCTTGGGATTTCTCCGTCATTGTTTTGTAAAGACTGCAAGAGAAAACAATATGTTAGCTCATTTTTAGAATGCAAGGAAAATACCTCAGCTCTTTTGGAAGTGAACTTTACACTACAGATATCCAAAAATAATTGCAAGTTCATTACACTGTACTTGACAAACTCAATGAAAAATGGTAGAAAGGAAACATCCTGATATCTATCAAAGCATAGATGCCTGCATTAAAAGCTATCAAACAAGACGAGAAACAAATAGGAAACAAAAGCAAAGCAAGAAGTGATAAACAAAAATAAAAATAATAAGGGATAATTTTTATGCCTGCATAAAAAGCTACCCCACAAAACACAAAACAAATAGAAAGCAGAGCAAGGCAAAAAAGAACGTCCAACACCTGTAATATGGAACTGGAAGGGACATTTGTGGCCTGTAGCAAGCGATAATTTTGGCAAACAATATATTAATGTGAACAAGATGTTAGTATTTTTTTTCAAATTGTCAGTAATGGACATTTCATTAAAATATATGAGATCTATGACAATATTTGATATTTTGGTACGTGTTTAATGGAAAATTTTGGCAACCCAAAATCAAAAAAGCATTAAAGTAAAATTTTAAAATTTAAATTTTCTCATCATAAAGGACGGATGACCCTCTGTTGAGATAAGGAGATAAAAAACAAGGATACCCTTGGCAACTAATCTGTTTCCCTAAACACAAGAAAGATGAATCAAAACAATAGTTAATATACCCAACTGTCTTGACAATACCCTTGGCCACTAAAATGTTCCCCTAAACACAACAAAGATGAATCCAAACAATGATTAATGTACCCAGCTGAGACAGAAAAAAAATTGTGGAGGCTGAAATCAAACAAATCAGATGACCATATATTCTTTGGCAGAGTGGTGAGTGGGGGGCACTCGCTTTGAAGAGGTCAAGGGTTCTTGTCCCCTTGGCATGCGACAGTACCCCTAATGGCCTCAGGTCCCCGTGTGCATTTGTAACATCCCCAATAAATACCAAATCAAATGCAAATTGTTTACAATCCTTCTAACATGGTTGAAAGAAAAACTACAGGAACCATTTCCTAAAACAATTATCGATACTTCTAAAGTTCTCTGAGGAATTAATCTGCGTTTTCACTCTTAAAGATAACCATTAATGTCCAAGCTTATAATATTTTGACCAAAGCACTCTACTTCAGTGGCACTCCACCTGTGGGCTAAACTTATCCTATATTCCTTTTGTTCACCACAAAATGCCAAGTTGTAATACCTAACTAAGAAAAATATTGAAACATGAAGTGTTTCAATTGCATAAATGACCCATCTGGAACTTTCTAAAATCAAGTTCAATACATAGTAACTGCTCAAAAATGTTTGAATAATTTGTAGTCATGACTATCAGGAACCACAAAGAAAAGGAATACATTTGATATTCCAGAATTGCTTCCATATCTTCTCACACATGCCTACTCTTGCCATACTTGCATTTCTACGCACTTGGGTAGCCTCCCTACTAATACAGCCTAAGTGGGCTTGACGATGAAGGCTTAGGTGCTCCAGATATGAGGTCAAAGGTTCAAACCCAAAAGAGGATATGGTATATATGCCCTGTAGGCATATACCACAACACGAGTGCCTCCTCCATGCATAGTGGGCCTAGAGGATTGCATCGTCCATGCATAGTGGACCTAGAGCAGTGGTGGACCTAGAGGAGTGCGGAGTGGTCTGATACGGTCAATGCTTACAGAACTTTAAAAAATACTTAACTGGAACTCTATAGCATTCAAGCTCATTAAGACTTCGCAAGTGAAGCTACAATCTAAATGCCTAATTTTGCCATACATGCATTGCTACCTACTCACATAGCCTCCCAGTAAAACTGATAGTCTATCCCCCATAACCTTTAAGCTCTTATAGAGATTGTGAGTGAAGCTACAATCTAAAACAAGTGTGTCAGAACATCCAAGAAATTACATTTCAAACATTTGCTGCAAAGTAATTATTTAGACAATAAATGTTGTCACTGATCTTATTGCATGTCTTCACTAATTCTGCTCTGCAGTTGGCATGGTTATTCTATTTGAGAACTCAAGAACAACCCTAAAGGGTAAGGGTACCTTGGGTATGGAAACAGCCTACAGCCAGAAGTATGAGGGAAAATCAACACAATTTTGAATACCACTGAATGATGCTCTTTTTAATCTGAGTATGTATTTGTTTTATGACGACTGTGACAGTGCCAATAAAGTCTAGAAGCTTTGCTTTATTTGGGTCTAATTCACTGTCCTGCTGTGGATATTTCAGAGCTTCTATCTCACTCACCTGGACAAACTGCTTGAATGTTTATTGAGAAACCAAATAAAATAGCCTTTGTGCAAACTAATCATCCACAAGAACTTCAAGAAACAAGTTATCATAGTTTACAATACTGAAAGTCATGACACAACATAAAACCAAAATATTTCACTATAACAAAATATCTTAAGAAGAAACCATACTTAAAGTCTCAAATTTATTGATACTCCTCCTCAAGACTAGGGAGCTATGACAGTAATTGAAAAAAGGTCTAGATCAGGAAAATGGACAAAACTAAGATTGCCAGATTTAAAAGCAAACCCAAACAATTATGCAAGGCTGACTTCAAACAGTCTCAAACACAAGGAAATCATCCTTGCAATGCCCCATTCACTCCAACTAGTGCTGCACAAGGTCTAAACCCAAACAAGTATGTAAGGCTGATTCAAACAATCTAAAAAGGCAAAGATGTTGTCCTTGCAATTTCCTGTTCATTTTTTTAAGCTGAACATAAATAATAATCAATCACGCTATTGAACCCAGAGTTAAATGGCCAAGACCTCCACTTATCACTTTGAAAGATGAAAATTCTGTTAGCAAATACACACTGCCTCTTTCCAAATATGCATGTCCCCATAACCATTGCTGATATGGATATATGATAGTCCTCAAAAAAGTCTGGATATGGCCTAAATTCATTTCCATATTTGCATACAGCCTGAGTTTAAGTTGATAAACAATCTGGGTTGTTTCCCACAATTTCCTACTCACTCAACTTCGATAGGAAGGAGGAATGTAGTACAAAATTTAGAGCATAATTACTCACAGAATACCAGGATTTATAAAGAAAAGTTTGGTAATCAATCGCATGAGTGCATTTGTCATACTACTATCTTACAGGATCTGAATTTCTAGTCTAATGGCACTTTACTAGTCACATGCTCCGGTAACTGAAGTCTGGTTGGATAAAAACATATTGAATAAACAACAATTCCATGAGGATTGTCCAATACGACCTATGGTCTCATGGACTTTAAAAACTACTTTTCTCTTTTTTCTTTTTATGCCTACGATGGCAACTTCAACCTAAATGACTGCATAGTCTTTCTTGCAACCTTAGTTAAGTTTGAATAACTATTGCACCAAACTGTTCATCCAAAGAAAGTGTACCATGTAGTTATTATTTCTACCACTTATCACAGTACTTCATAGTAGCTTACATGCATATGTAAATACCCTTAAGACTACTAATCCAGATAGAGTTCAGACGAAATAAAAGATCCATCACCAGAAAGTCCAACCAATTAAAAACTCGGCTACAGATTCCCATTTTAGGCCTGGGCGCCTCTCCCAAGGAAAATGAAACTTGCAATGTCACTAAAAAGTCAAAGAGAAAACAGAATAATCAAAACTAGAATCTTGATTCCATTCCTGGCTTAATATTTACAGTTTCCCAGCAGCTGAGGTACACTTGATATTGAGTGTGTTGATCCTTAACAACAAAGTATTGTCTTTGCCAATGAAGCATTGGTTCAATGGTTGAGACATATGGGTGAGGCAGCCCACACCAAGGTTCAAATCCCGACGACATCAAAAGGGCTGTATAACTCGATGTGACCTATTATACTAAGGGAAAGGGCAACCCTTTTAAAACCCTACCTTACCATTAATAAAGGGAAAAAAACAAAGTATTGTCTTTTAGTTTGATGTTCTTTGGATATTAGGCCACAAGTGTGTATGGTTCACTTCTTTGTCGATAACTATAATGATGTTTTTGGTACATTTTGTGCACCGCAACAAAATGATAGTAATTATGCTTGCCATCTGTCTCTTGCTATTTCCAAAAAATAGACGAAGAGAAGTCTATCATGATTTTTGTCGGTAAGAAAGTGCTTCTATAGATTGGAAAAGGTGAAAAGACTGAACTTTCTAAGCAAAGAATTCTGAAACTTTTAAGCTCTTACTCAAAGAAAGGTGAAATACAGATTCTGAAAGTTATAAAAAAAAGTGAAATACAGATTCTGAAAGTTATAAAAAAAAAGATGAAAGACAGATTCTGAAAGTTATAAAAAATGGGTGACATACAACTACTGTACTCAAACTTATAACAGTATCATACTAAAACTAAGAAAATAACCTACTAGACATTCTATGAGATGTTAGCATATAATGGATTGATGACCTAAAAAGAAAAGTCTCTAGATTGAGTTTAGTCAGCCTTAAGTGTTAAACAGACCTAAACGCAAAGAGAATGGGTATTGTAGACGCAGGTCAGGTACCCTCCAATATATCTACGCACTTATGACAATCAGTAACCATGGTGCTAAAAATCCTCTCTCAATCCCTCAATTTTGTTAGCTGCAGGAAATGACCCATGTAAATAAAATTTTGAGATCACATGCAAGTTTTTGTGAATCTTCATTTAAGGGAAATAAAAGGAAAGAAACTGAACACTGTAGACACAAGTCAGATACCCTACAATATGTCTACACACTTATGGCAATCCATAACCATAGAGCTGAAAATTGTTCCTCAAATTTTGCTATATGCAGGAAATGACCCATAGAAATGGAATTTTCCGATCACATTTAAGTATTTATGAATCTTCATTTAGGGAAACTTATTACAAAATTTAGAGTACATATAGGCCGCCACTTCGACAAGAAAAATCGATAAGCACGTCTTGCAAGCTTTATGCGTTTCCTCTCCAGCAGCCCAGTCACTCCAAATTTTCGAGAAAGACTCCACATTTCAGTTTTCAAATTAACCAGTTTTTATAGGACCATGTAGGGCATAAAAATAGGATCGGTAGCCTTGTACACAAGACTGTGCCCTATGATTATACACACCGTATAATACGTCAATGGGGCAAGTTGAAGTCTGCCCACCCAAATGGCATGTGAATGAAAAGGATGAAGCCCGGTGCAAGACACTGGTTTTAGTAGAATAGGGATCTCTTCCCATAAATATGGCATAAAAAACTCATAAATTTTGCAATTGTGAATATGGGTCCCTAAATCAAAATGCCAAACAGGGATCTATCTTTCAGAAAAACACCCACTTTGCGCATGTTGGTCATTAACCAAAAGGGGAAAAGAGACATGTATTCAGCAGGGTACCATATTTCTTTTCACTTTACTTAGACATATGACCACGAACACGCAATAGACTTGTCATAGTGCAAAGATAATGAGTATTTGCAAGTATGAAACTCAAATACCCATGGACAGTTCCTTAACCAAAATACTATAACTTGTGCAGAAGGTATTTACTTTGCTTGCTTATTCACACAAGTAAAGATATTTGCATGTTGTAGGCAGCAGCCCTAACCAGAATGATTTGAAATTAGTATATTAAAGGGGAAAAAACCAAGTAAAAAGCTCGTAGCTTAAAATTGGAAATGCGCATAGAACCCTACCTCCTGTGCCTGGACATATTGCAGATCCCTTGGCTCCTGACACTGCCCAGAGACATTCAAGCTACCAACTTGATCTGTCATTCTCACATCTCCAGGCTGCCCACGTTCTACAGCAGAAACGGCACATGTCAAGTCATACTGATCCCCTGCCCTGCCCTCGAAAAATCTCACTCCTTGCACATCACCATTCTCAGAAGCCTCAGGTACCACCAACCACCCCTCTTCCATTCCTCTTGGTGGTTGCGGTACCACTTGCAAGTTTGGAACTCCTCCTCCAATGCACTCACCTGATGATGGTCCATTAATTCCACCCCTTTGGAGAGAATGAACCTCACCGGACCCAGAAGACCCATTACAAGAGCCACCTTGCAAACCCCTCCCTGCACCCAAAAACCCCCCACCCACAATAGTCCTTGGCCTTGCTGACCCCACCACAGCTGCTGCCAGAGAAGACCTCAATGTAGACTTCTTGGGCACCTTGTGCAGGTGCTGGGGAACTCTTATTCCATCGCTACAGGCTCTCATCCAATCCAATGGGTCTGAATTCAGATCAACAGTCAGATTGAGTCCATCCTCGGACTTCACAAAGAACTGAAAACTACAAGACCCAGAAGATGCAGAGGACCCAACTTCGGCACTAGCAGAGTGGGTCTCCATGGCATTAGGCTGCACTAAATCCCCTGCGTTACCCAATGCAAGATTTTTTGAATGATTGTAATCCCTGTCTGGCGCCATGAAAACTTTTAGGGCTGGAGAAAATTCAAAGAGAACTTATATAGGCAATGGAAGAGATATATATCTATGAGAGTGTAGAAAGAGGGAAAAAAAAGCTTAGCTTATCCCACCGATGGGGAGCACAAAATTCAAATTGAACTGTCACTTTCCCCGCGTGGGTTTCACTGGGTTTCTCCTACTCCTCTCCCACTTTAGAAGGATTTTTGGGTGTACAAATGATACTAAACATAGCAGAACCCTCTTAAGATATGAACTAAATTTGCACTTTCTTCACATATTGGTGTATATAAATAGTGGGTGCATGAGATATGATTTCCATGAGACGGTGCAGGTAAGAAAAGCACCCTTAGATGACAAAGTCAAGGATAGAGGAATCAGGACCGAGGTGATGTTCCTCTCCTTGCCCAACTTTGGAAAGATGTACAATTTGTTACATCACAATTCACTAGATTCTGAATATCATGCATGCTAAAGCTATGCAATAGTACCCTCCATGCGTCAAGAGAATCACTACAGTGCTTATCCCTTAAAGGAAATGTATTACGTAGTAGATGGACCCAATTGTGCAGAGGGTAGTAGCTATAAATAATTTTAAAAAATTTATAATATGAAATAAAATTTATAAATATTGGGTGGGTAAATCACTTAAAAGTGAAAATATTTATAAGAAATATTATTTAAAAAAATTAAAAATTAATTTATAGAAAATATATTAATTTATAAAATTAAATTGCGTGAGCTGAAATCGAAAAAAGACCTGGTTTTCAGGAAAAAAAATGTATAATTGCAAAAAAATGGTGGATGAAAAATTAGATAAATTATACCATTAGGATAAGGATGCCATGTGTCTTGATCGATTTAACTAAAAATGAGATAGAGGTCAATAACAAATTTAATTAATTAAATAAATATAATATTGTTTTTTTTATTTTTATAGTGGAATCGGTAACCAGCTACGAATTTTAGGTAAGCATAACAAAATATTGTTATTTAATAAATAAAATAATATATTTAAATTAATTTTGATTTAATAATAATATTTATAGGTTTAGATTGACAGAGAAGAAGTTAAAGACGCCAAAGATGCCACTTGCATTATAGGTTTAAACTAACAGAAAAGAAGTTAAAGACGCCAAAGATACCACTTGCATTATCGGTGATGTGACGCAGTTCAATCCCCATGGTGAATGTGTATAAGAAGTATTACTTAATTAATTAATTAAGTATATATATAGGTTTAGATTAACAGAGGAGAAGTTAAATGTTTAAAAGGCTTATTAAGATTTTGGAATTCGAAATAGAAGGTTCGAATTTAATGGGTAGAGTTGTACATTATATATTTTGGTAACAGAAGTTTGGTTGAATAAATATATATTTAATAAATAGTATCATGATGTTGGGCATTTACTAAGAGGAGACCTAGGTTCAAACCTCAAGAAGGCAAAGGTAGTAGCATGACCTAAAGGTAGTAGCATGACCTAAGTTATTGTTATTTAATAAATAAAATAATTTATGTAAATTAATTTTGATATAATAATAATATTTATAGGTTTAGACTAACATAGAAGAAGTTAAAGACGCCAGTTGCATTATCGGTGATGTGACCATGGTTCAATCCCCATGGTGGATGTGTATAAGAAGTATTACTTTAAAAAAAAAAAAAAATTGTTACATAGGAGAGCTGGCTACAGCCACTATTTTTAGTAACTGCAACGCAGGGTTCAAACCAAACCTATATGTCTCGTTAATTGTTGACCCGTTATCGGTGATGTGACCATGGTTCAATCCCCATGGTCGATGTGTATAAGAAGTATTACTTTAAAAAAAAAATTGTTACATAGGAGAGCTGGCTACAGCCACTATTTTTAGTAACTGCAACGCAAACGCAGGGTTCAAACCAAACCTATATGTCTCGTTAATTGTTGACCCGACGTGAGATGGAGATCGTCAGTCGCCCAAGGTTCGTACCGTCATGGTCAGTTTGGCGTGCACTCAGAGGATTCATAACAGACTACTACCTTTGCAAACTGGCACCACCAAGGTTTGAACCCAGGTCTCTTCTCAACAAGTGCCCATCCAGACTAGCACTTGCCAATCCACCTAGCCCTTGGGGCTTCCAAAAAAAATTATAGGTTTAAACTAATAGAAAAGAAGTTAAAGATTTAAAAGGCTTAATTAAATAAATATATATGTATATATATAAATATAATTAAATAATATTAGTTTAAGGTAAGATTTTGAAATTCGAAATAGAAGGTTTCAATTTAATTGGGTAGAGTTGTACATTATATTTTGGTAACAGAAGTTTGGTTGAATAAACATATATTTAATAAATTGTACCACTTACCAAGACGTTGGGCACTTACTAAGAGAAGACCTAGGTTCAAACCTCGAGGATATGCCCAATCTGGGCAAAGGTAGTAGCATGACCTGAGTTCGCTAAGTATGCGTCACTTTAATGATGGCGATACCAACCCCGATGAAAGGTAGTAGCATGACCTGAGTTTGCTACGTGTGCGTCACTTTAATGATGGCAATACCAACCCCAATTCATCGAGGGTCTTTCTCATTCTGGGTCATGTTTACCGAGACAAGATAAGGGTTATAATGGTAACACCATGATTTGACACTACGATAAGCAGCAATATGACTTGATCTTGTGATCAGTTGTTAAAAAGGAAAGGTAGTTATTAATTCCTCTATGTATAATAAAAAAAATAACACTACTTGATCCACATTTCTCGTATTTCAATATGAGTCATTATAAAAGAAAAAAATAAAAAATGTATAACTAATATAATTTTTTAAAATATCTCACTTATATTATATCATTAAACTAATATTATTTAATAAATATAATTTATTAAAATATATTTTAATGGGATATTTATTCTAAAATCCATCATAACTAATTTTAATATAATTACTTGAATAATTCACTTTTAAATATGTAAGTTACTTAACAAAGTTTAAACTTATGGACCAAAATTTATGGATGAAATTGAATATATATAAAAAAATAACTACATTTTAAAATTAAATTATAAATAATAATTATACTTAAAATTTAAAAAATTATTTAAAAATATATATTAAAACAAAGATTATTTACAAGTTGGGATAAGAGTTCTTAAGTTTTTGTTAACAAAAGTATTTATTTCCTCCTTTTTAATTTTCCAACAAACTTTATAACTCTAAAATATAAGAACTAATCACTTTTGGTTACAACATTAAAAGATCTCCATTGGAGTCAAATCTCCTAAACCATATATCTGCAATGGTTGTCCAAATTAGGAAACATTGGATTTTCTCACCAACCTGCCTAATCCTCTTATGCTCTATAACCATGTTATTATGGTATTGAACCCCTACCTCTTTCTCGGTACCCATTTTACCTAAAAATTTTACCACTTTATTCAAAGCTCTACCCACATAAATCGAAATCACATCATCCAATTCCCTCCATAACTCCTTAATTTGGGTGACAAGAATCCTCAACCTCCACATCTCTAAAGCAAAGTTTCTCATGCAATCCAAAGCTCCTACCAAGATTTGAGAATCTAATTATATGATTATCCTCCTATAACCTTGTCTTACTACCTAGATAGAAGCAGATTTGATATCCAAGGCTTCTGCTTCATTGTTCGTGGCCTTACCCAGGCCTCATAGTTTCCAATAGAGCATTGTTCCAACACAGTTATTGCATACCACTCCAATTCCATCTCTACTCAAATTTCCTTTTACAACTCCATCAATATTAATTTTAATCCAACCTTTTGGGGTGTTTTCCAACTAGCTCTTTCCTGCTCCTTCTGCACTTTATCTTCCTTCTCTATTGTTCCTATATTAACCTGAGTTTCCTCTTTAGCATACACTGCCACAGTTTCCTTAACTTTGCTACAAATGACCTTCCAAATGTCATCCAAGGATAAAAAGGTTTCTTTAAAAATTTTGTCATTCCTCTCCAACCACGCTTGCCACCAAATAAAGTTTAATTCAAGCTTCCACCTAATATGAAGAACTTCAGATTTAAATTTACCTCTCTTCCATCTATCCCAAATATTAATCTAGTTCAAATCACCATTGGCACAAATTTTATAAGCTAAAAACCATCGCTTCCAAATCTAGCGCATGAATGGGCACTCAAGCATCAAGTGTTTAGATGCTTCCTCACTTTTGTAGCATAAAATACTTTAGGATGGGCGAATAATTCTCCTACGTCTCATATTATCAAAAGTACAAATTCATTATGCGTGAACTATCAAACAAAGAAGTTTACTTTCAGCCAACCCTTGGACTACCAAATCTTTCTCCAATCCTCAACATAATATGCTTGAGGAGGAGGTTTTTGAAGGATCTTTTCATACCCATACTTTACTACGCAGACTTCAAGGTTCCCATAGCTTAAATCTAATTCATCCTCATCTCCACCTGTGAGAAATATTTCTAAAAATATTTTAGTCATGATGGGTGTCAATTTTGGAGGGATTGGAATTGGCCAGTCGTCCAACTGATTAAACTACTTAAACCTATAATCTCCTGGCTAACTAGTGCTGAAATAATTTTCAATCTTGATCCAAGACTTGCTTTCCATGGTTGTTTTTACTGATTACAGTTTTGGGAATTCAGTTATGATAGGTGAATATTGATCCCATGAATCTGTCCAAAATCGTGCCTTCTCCCCTCTCCTCACTTTTCAAAATAATCTATCTTTCACGACCCGAGACCCTAACTTTAGATCTTGTCATACTAGGGACTTATTACCATCCAAAGGGAAACAACTCACCTCATTTGGGTTCACTTGTACCAAATATTTATTAGTTAAAACTCTATTGAATAAAGAAGTTTGTTGGGAGATCCACCTCTAATAAAGCTTTCTAGCCAAAGCTTTATTATTTAGCTCTGATCTCCTCAATCTTAAACCTTTTTTTGCCTTGGGTTGGCTTACTTTCTCCCAACCTACTAACACCCATCTCCTCTCACCTTTTACTAATCCCCATAATTTATAACCATATTGTCTAGACTCTTTCCATATGGTATATAGGGCAGCAAGGATAATTTTTTTATAAATTGGCATGACTTGAATGACTAACTATAAAAAAAGTTAATCTACCTCCAAAGGTTAACCATTTATGAGATCAATGGTTAATTATTTATTTTATATGGTCCAAAAGATTCCTTTAGATAGTTATCTTCATTTTTTTAAATGCAAAGGGACCCCAAATAGACCAATGGGAGAGAAGTCCTTGTAAATCCTACGATCTCTAAAATTTTGTCTTGAAGCCTTTGATCAAGATTGAAGAAGACCACTTTAGATTTCTTATCATTTATGACTTGGTTTGTGGCCCTAAGGTAAACATTAAAAGTATCTTTGGTCGTTCTTACTTCCATGATGTTGGCCACTCCCACCAATCTTGTGTCATTCACAAACTATAAGTGAGTCAAAACCTCCTCACCCACCTTGATACCTGCTAGAAAACCCTGTTGTCCTCTCCTCAAGATGAGTCTATCCAAGCCTTCATCTAATGTAAAAAAAAACATTATAAATATTATATGTATAGGTAAAGTGACATTAGATCAATCATTTAGATTCCTTAGTTTTTAAAGAAATTAAGGTTTAAATTTTGTCAAGTGATACAATGCACAATTACCAAGTTATTGTAATACCATTATATGGTCAATGATGTAATACAAGTGAATATATATATATATATATATATATAAACATTATCAAATGGTATTAGTTTAACTGGTTAAATTCTTCAACTTTTGAGGAGACTCACATTCTGCTAGTTTCAATCCCATATAACCCATTAAGAAATAAATTATAAAAATAAAATAAATAAATAAATAAAATATATATATATATATATATATATATATATATATATATATATATATATATATATATATATATATATATATATATATATATTTTGATTAACAATTAATTTTATGTAATAACAATAATAAGAGCTAGGAGCAGTGCAAGTTGGGAGCAAGTGCAAGCCAAGAGTGAACAGGAGTATGAGTAAGAAGCAAGAAGCATGAGTAGGAAGTAAGAAGGAAAATGTGAGCAAGGAAAGAGGCCCATTTTTCTTGTTCCATATCTTAGGAGAAACTCAAAAACTAAAGGATTCATGTGAAGAAAATATAGGTAACATGGTAGGAAAGTCATTTTTTAAAGTCCTTACTAGAAGTAAGGATACCCTAGTTAGTGATAAGAGGAAGAATAAATTTATGGCAAACCCTATCTAGGTAGTAGATACTATGCGATAATGGTATTATCAAGCATAATAAAATTGTTCTTAAAATTAGGGGGTTTATACGTAAGTTCCATGGATATTGGCCAGGTTTTTATGAGATTCAAAGTTGGATCAAGTGGAAGTGAGGTTTGAATTCAAATTACTCTATAACATTTCTTTCAAAAGAATTTTTCTTCATTAGCTTTTTATCTTTTCCAATTCTAAAATAAGGGATAAAATAATGGATGGTGGCCCTTAGTTTACAGGTAAAGATGCATTATATTTAAGACCATGGAGTGAGGATCTTTTTATGGGGATAAAGATTATTGAAAGGCTTCAAATCTGGATTAGGATTTTTGGACTTCTTTATAAACTCATCAATAAGGATGTTTTAAATAATATTGGCATTACTTTAATAAAGTCTATCTTGGAGAGACCTACTACTAAGGAGAGAATGCATGTTGTATACACTTGAATATATTTTTTCATGGATATTTCTAAACCTTTACCATAGTCTATTAAGATTAAACTTTACTCAAGATAATGGGATCAAAAAGTGGATTAGGAAAATATTACATTGTGATGTTACAAATGTCATGAGAGTAGACACATGTCAAGAGATTGCAAAGTGAAAATAATGGATAAATTTTGTAGACATGTGATAAAATTCAATATGAAACAAGGAAATCATATCATAGTTGAAGTTGGGTCAAATCAAGGATTTTCCACTCCTAAGAAAGTGGCAAGAAAACTCCTCTACATCATCAAATGGCAAAGGTCATAATATTTTACTCGCATCAACCATTAGAAGAAAAAGACACTAAGGGATGAGGAAATATAAGTTTAAATAAAAAAGTTAAAGGTGCAAAGGAAGATGGGGAGACAAATTTTGTAATGTGGAGATGAAGGAAGTCAAGGTTAATCCAGGTAAATCATTTTCATTTTTCTCAAGTAGCATAAATTATTCTCCTCGTAATAAAAATAATGTTAGAGTATATTACATCATTTGGGTTATGTAAATGTACCACCTTTGGTACATAGCTAGAGTAGGAGTTTACTTTAGAGTGAAGTTACTTAGTTGCTTCAAGTATTGTAATAAATGCACAAGTGTCAATGTGCAAGTTGTAAATGTGCATGTAGTCCACATGTACATAAGTCCTAGGTAGAGTAAGGGCCAAGGAATATATCTTCCTATATAAAGGCCTCATAGTGAGTGTTTTAAGAGAGGAAGTGAATATAGAGAGTGTGTGTTATAGTTTGGTAGTATGGTACAATGTAGTCCTTTCATATATGTACATGGAGTGTTCATGTCCTCCATTATATAGCATTGTACTATTTTCATCACTTTCATTAATGGTATATTTTTGAGTTATTTGTAGATGTTCATCTTATTACTTTCCTGCATATTATTGTGCCATTAGTTTACATTCATCTCAGATTAGTTATTTTACATCTTGTGGTCATACTACCTCCCATCAAAAGCTAATAGTGGTATCAGAGCACATGGTAGATCAGACAGAGAATAGGGAGAGCCACAAGTGAGACTGAGAGAAATCCAAAAATTTTATTTACATAATTTTTGAGATTACATTTGGCTAGAGTCTTTCCATAGGGTTATAGGAAAACTCGTGAAGACTAGGACTCAACGTGGATTCCACTAGATTGAAAAATCAACTAGTGAAGATTAGTCATCTCTAGATTTAAGAGTGTCATACATTTTAGCTTCTAACAACTTGTTGTAAGAAAAGGAGATTCAAGAGAGTCGGGAAGCTTCCTACATAGAGCTAGGAAGAACATCTTCGTTAGAATCATTCCAGCACTTGCAGCAACAAGTAGAAGACTGAAGATTTCAGAGACCTGAGAAAAGGTCCCATTACTAGAGATTGTAGACCTACAGATTGTAGAAGAAGAAAAGGCCATAGTAGCCTTACAACTGATTCAAGAGACTCTAGAGAAGAGTCCGAAAGAATATTGGAGGTTGGTGATCTCCATTAAAGACTACAGATAGTAGATTAAAGAAATCAGCTTGAAGAAGTTGAAGAGACCCTTAGAAGGTCCAATTATGAAACTTACAATTCTAGAAGATCGAAGGTTGGTGATCTCCATTAAAGCCTGCAGATTGTAGAAGTAAAGAAGGACCAGCAAGGTCCTATTCTAGAATTCCAGTAGTAGCAGATTTTAGAGATCCGAGAGGAAGATCTCATTACCAACACTTCCATAGTAGAAGGTTGAAGGAAAGGTCTCATTTGGAAGACCAGAGAAGCTACGAGATTGAAGACCTTGGTGAGGTCTCAAGGAGAAACAAGGAGAAGGCTTGGAGAGCCTTAGTTTAGAATTCAGAGAAGGCCATTAAAGGAGTTCCTAGGAGAACTCATTGGAGAAATCTACCAGCAAGGAGAAGCTACTGACAGAGCAGAATTTGGGACAATTGTCATCATCTGACAACAAGCCCAAAAGGAGAAGAATTTGGCAAGGAGTGCCAAATTTTGAAGGAGATTGTTGAAGACCTCAAGACATTCATATTCTTGAGAAGAGGGCCAAGATTGAAGTTAGAATTCAACAAGGAGGTTGAAGGAGATAGGAGCCTAACTTTACTACCAAACCTGAGAGGTTTGAAGATTGCCATTGAAGGCTTGGAGGCTCATTTAGAGATAGGGGTTTGTTGAATCTTTAGCAAAATACTAAAGGGTTCTTGAAGGAAAAACTCAACTATGATTTGGGGAAGTCCCTACCAAATTTTTGAGTTTCAAGATCAACACTTCAATGCAAAAATTGACTACGAGAGAGCAACAATCAGGACAACATTACTAGTTGTAGAACTTTAGATCTACAAAAAGCATTCGAAAGGAGAATCAAAACCACCATACTACAGTTTCAAGCAGCAAGATAGAGGAGTTACTAAGCTATAAATTGGTGAGTTAAGGAGTTGTTATGGACAACCAAGAAGAGCTACAAGATCATCAAGTCAAGGGCAGCAATTTGGTGAATCAAATCACCAAGACATCCACCATCCTCAAGAGTTATTAAAGGTAAGCAACTTGGGTGCAAAAGGTTCATTAGTTGAACTTTAAACTATGGTTTATTTAGAGATTCATTAAGCACCATATTAAGTGAAAGTTGCAAGGAGTGGATTCATTTTAAAGTCTTCAAAAAGAAGTGCAGAAGGAAGTTCTTTTAAGGTTTATACCTGCACATTAAAATAGGAGTTAGATCATCTTCCTATTATTCAGTTACAACAAAGAAGACTATATTTAGTTACAGATATTCAAGGTGCACTAAGTATTTTAAGTTATAGTGAAAATTAGTGCATACTTTGAGTTACCTTGAGAGTTCATTATTACTGCACTATACTTTAGTTAAAGTAAACAATAGTGCAAAGTTAAACCTCTTGAATAAGCACATTAGTTGCATACTTGGATTCATTCTTACTAAGTTATCCAAGTACAAAAATTAGAGGTTAGTGTTGTCTAGTAAGGAAGGCAACATTTGCTCTCAAGAAGATTATCTTACCAGAGAAGTTAGAGAGTCTTGAAAAGGAGACTTTCAGTCCAAAACTTGGTGCAAGTTAAGGTACATTATCTTAACTATTACAACTAATATTTACAATGAGAAAGGAGCACCATTCTTGTCCTTTAAACAACAATAGAAGGACAAAGTTATTGCCATTAAAAGGCATTACAATCGACCAACATTATATTAGTCATCAAGTGGTCGCAACATCGATGTCAAGGGGGGTAGATATCTAGGTAGAGAAATCAAGCCATCAAAGGCTCATAAGTTGATGTTCAAAGGTGTATAGAAGCACTAGATCAACGCCTATGTAATAAGAGCCTGCAACACATAAAAGGAGGTATAGAACTCATTGTAAGGTAGATAGCTCTAAGGATAACCAAGCACATAATACAAGAGGTGGATAAGGGATACATTACCCAACTGATCACGTGGACAAACTAACATTAAAAGCTATCAAAAGCTATCATCGATTGGAGATGAATCACCAGCTAGGAAAGAAGTGATCGAAGAAACCATCGATTGAAGCCATATCATCTTCCAAATGAGCAGTGTTGGAGCATCCTAGAAATGCCATAGCTGGAGCCAACCCTGAGGAGAATACAATCATCATTCGTTGGAAAATGCACAAGCTTGCACTCACTAGCAAGAAGGATAAAAGCGTTGAAGCCAAGACTGCATAACTTGCACCCATTGGAGAAGAAATAATGAAGGAAAGGATATATTGAAGATGTCCTCACATGCAAGTGCCACTTGGTGGAACAAAAGAGGGTGTTACATAATGCCTACGTAGGGAGAGAGAGCATCTAGAAACATAATGCTCATCTTGGAAGCGTTAAAGGCATCTTTCAAAGGAGTGAAAGGTGTAATAATCATTTTAGCCAGCCAAGAGCATTGAAAACTCATTAAACCAATGCTCGAAGAGACTTTAACGTCTATCTGCCATCCAAGCAATGAATACACCAAGTGTCGAGAGCATCAACGTATTACAAGGAGGATTAAGCGTTGAAGAAACCTAATGTAACTCCTGAGCGACACTTGTCCAATATCAAGAGACATTTGCACTATTTAAAGCACCTAAACTCAAGGAGAACAATGTATCCATAGCGAGCAAAAGGGAGTTGTCCATACGCAGTGAAAGAACAAACAACATTAAAGACCGAGGTCAAGGTCAAAGCAACATTAAAGTATAGTTACCAATGTCATACATCTACCATTGAAGGAGAGCAACACACAACAAGACAACATCCAATGTTCACTATTTAAGAGTTGGAGCATTATAAAGGTAAGGGTTTTACCTTAATCAAATTGCTTTCATTAAGGAGGTATAAGGAGTATAATATAAGGTTGAATCTATTCTATTATTTACCTTGGAAATAATAGCAAAATCAACCATACATTTGAAAAGCAAATTAAAGGAGACTTATATACTTAATAGTTTAATATTTGCAATTAAAAACCATAGGAGTTATAAGGGTTTCTACTTGGAAAATTAAATTCTATTATTGCAAATATTATTATTTTCTAATATTCCAAATTAGGGAGTTATAAGGTATACTACACCAAAAATATATTATTGGAATTTAGAAACATTAAACTATTAATATCAAGGGTTATAAAAGAAGTTCATCATTTACTTAAAGGAGTTGGAATTATATACTTAAACTTATCTCATACTCATACTAAAGAGACAAAAGAAATCCAACTATAGAGAACTTCAAAATTAAGTGCATAGTTCATTAGGAGAGATAAGGTGAAATAAAAATTTGATTATTGTTATTTACAAAACATTACAAAATCAACTCAAAAGGTGAACTATTATTTACTAAGCACTTTATTAAGCTTATAGCTTATTCTAATCACTAGGGAGACATAAGGATTCTACAAAACCTAAGCCTTGGATAGGTTTATCAAATTGGTTCATATACTCAATTTATTTGAGAAAGATATAGTATTCTACAAATATTAAGGAAGCAAAAGAATACTACATATCAAAATTCATAGCTAGTAGTTTGATCATAAACTTAATCTACTAGGGAGTCATAAGTTAGACTACTACAAAAGGATCTATCAAAACCTTAAAGAGTTAGAAGAACTCAATTGATTATGGAAGAGATAGTAAGAAATGCTTTTAATGGTGATGAGCTATTTCATGAAGTACAATTCTACTCTCAAAACCTAATAAACAACTTTGAAGGATACAAAATTTTATCCACTGATGAAAAGGAGAAATTTTCATTATTCCTCAAAGAAGCAAAGGAAGGCAAGTTCACAACATTAATTAGTTATCTCCATGGAGTTCTTTTTAGAACCTGGTGGAATGCACAGAAATCAGTTATAATCACTCCAAAAGAATGCTTGATGATGTATCTATCATTAATTATTTTTGAGCTTGTTCAAAACATGAATCTCAATCAATATTATTGTGATGATAGACTAACTCATGAAGTAGATATTCCTCTAGTATCAACATAAAAATGAAGAAGAAGAAGGAGAAAGAGGAAACATAATAGAAGAAAGGACATAGACAACATGAAGACCAAAACTAAGGAACATGAAGTTAAAGCTATGTCAACCAAGATGACATCTTATGACACTAACCACTTGCTTGAGCAAGACACAGACATCAGAGAAGAAGAGTACAATTTTTGAAAGAAGAAGATCCATATTGAAAGACTAAAGTCTTCAATACCCAAATAATGTAATACAAGGGGTGTTAGAGTATATTACATCATTTGGGTTATGTAAATGTACCACCTTTGGTACATAGCTAGAGTAGGAGTTTACTTTAGAGTGAAGTTACTTAGTTGCTCCAAGTATTGTAATAAATGCACAAGTGTCAATGTGCAAGTTGTAAATGTGCATGTAGTCCACATGTACATAAGTCCTAGGTAGAGTAAGGGCCAAGGAATCTATCTTCCTATATAAAGGCCTCATAGTGAGTGTTTTATGAGAGGAAGTGAATATAGAGAGTGTGTGTTACAGTTTGGTAGTATGGTACAATGTAGTCCTTTCATATCTGTACATGGAGTGTTCATGTCCTCCATTATATAGCATTGTACTATTTTTGTCACTTTCATTAATGGCATATTTTTGAGTTATTTGCAGATGTTCATCTTATTACTTTCCTGCATATTATTGTGCCATTAGTTTACATTCATCTCAGATTAGTTATTTTACATCTTGTGGTCATACTACCTCCCATCAAAAGCTAACAAATAAAATTAGTGCAGAGCATATATGTTACACTTGAGGGTTTTAAGAGCAACATAATGAAGAAATGCATATGGAGGATACCCATGGAAATTTAGGATTTCCAAGGCTGCATAAAAAAGTAATTACTATAGAATATTGTCCTTGCAATTTTGGGTTTTTGAGGTAACATAAATAAGAAAGTTTTTATGAGGCTATTCCTTGTATTTTAGATTTTTTAGGGCAACATAAACCTTTAGAACATAAATCTTAATACAAACAATATGGAAAAATAGAAGATATTGATGAAAATAAAAGTGTTGGTGAAAATGAAAAGTAAAGGAAGGTTGTCAAAGCAAGAGCAAATAGAAAATAAAGTTCAAAGGAAAATCAATTTGGAAAGCCAAATAAAAATATCATGTTTTAACAAGAAGCGGGGCGTCAAGTGGCATTAGCTCAACCACTTAGATTCTTCAATATTTATAAAGAGGAGACCAAGGTTCAAATCTTGCCAAGCGATATATGGATAATATACAAGCTTTGTTGTAATACCACTCTATGGTGATGATGTAATACGGGTGGGACCCGTTTCAATCCCATATAACCAATTGAAAAAATAAGAAGCAGGACTAAGCCCACTAATAAAAAAAAGTGATGATGAAAATGATATCATGGAATATTAGGGGTATGAATAAAACCCCTAAAAAATAGTTATTAAGGAATTAAAAGGTTGTTATAATCTATAGAAATAATTGGTGCATGATTTTGACTGCAAAAATGTTTCGATAAGCACTGGATGGCTCAAGAACTCATTCGCCATGATTGATAAGTTAATTTCGAGGCTAGGTTTTGATGTGGCATTGCGAACACAAACCACTATGGCACGGCTTCATGCAACATTACGAACACAAATCATTGTGGCATGATTTTTCCAACAATCAAACAACCTTCATTTGATGGTGAACAACTAGGTAGTAAAAGAACCCTAGGCTTAAATTGTCTCTCTACACAGTGCTCTATGTTCTTGGTGAATCTTGGAATCATCTCTCTGCACATAGGTGAATTTCTTATTTGACAATGCAACTGTTAAAAGGACAGAGCATCACTTGTAGTAAGAAAACATTCATCTGAGCCTGCACATTAGTTGGAAATATTTCATAGGTATTTTGCTAGATTAACAGGGAGTGCAAATAATTAGGGTTTTTTCCTTGAAAAATGTCTCATATTTTAGGAGCCATATCTTCCCGAAGAGTTATCCGATTTAGTTGATTCTTAGACCAAATTATGCGAAACTTGAATAGCTTTAAAATGAATGGTCATACACAAAAATCCAAGCAATATTGAGGGAGATACGATCCTGTGAAGTCAACCATTTGTAATAAGAGCCATGACGTTTTCTCAAGTCGTAAAAAATGAAATTGCAAATATTTGTTAGCTAGGGTTTGAACGATGGGAAGAGTAATGAAGGGCTAGGACTCTAGTGAAGCAATAAATTCTATTTGGACAAGCAATTTTTTAGCTAAGTTTTTTTCCTTTCTTTATCTTAGAAATTAAGCATGAAAATTTATAAAGTTTTTTTCAAATTTTATATTTGTTATAGGAAATTCAGATAAATTTCAATAGATTTTGAGTTTTAGTTTCCTTTCCATGGACTGATTTATAGTTAAATCCTTAGAATCATCTCTAGTGGTAGAGGTTAGTGAGCGCACCTTAGAGAGATCCTCGTTGCTCCAAGATAGGGCAATTTTGGTAAATTTAATGGGTATTGGCTAGGGGCTTCAACCTTGAGAAAATGGATTGATAGGAGTTGGAAGTCTCCAGGAGTGATTCTATAATTTCTTCCAAAAAAATTTCTTCCTAGCCATTTTTTTCTCTAGAGAAGAAAGAGAAAAAATCCTAAAAGGGGGTCCTTGGTTTATGGGAAGAGTAGGACTCTTCCTTACCTACTAGTATGAAGACTTTTCACCTGAAAATGTAAATCTATCCCTAGTACCAGTCTGGGTTAGGATGTTTGGGTTACCCATTGAATTTTTGGAAATAGATACCTTCAAGGCAATAGGCAACACTCTAGGATAATTCCTTGAGATTTCAGATACGATGAAAGATGGATTCTTTTCTATTTAGGATCGAATATTGGTCATGATTGATATAAGTAAAGCTTTACCATAATCAATCATTCTTAAGTATGGGGATAATATGTGGACCCAAAATATAGATTATGAAAATATATATTTTAGATGTAGAATATGTCATGAGGTGGAGCATATTGAGAGATCATGCCCTAAGAAGAGCCCAACAGAATCATATGTAGAAAATCGCAAGAGAAACTTACAAATGGTTATGGATGAAGATGGTTTTCAACTTCCAAAAAATAGATCTAGAAAAATAAAAGAAAATAAAAAGTGGAGACCAATAAGGAATGATATTGGAAGAAATACCAACTCTTTTGAGGCTTTATCCTATGAAGAAAAAGTAGATCAAAACTTAGAGGACATAGTACAACAATTTCAACATATTAATAAGGAATCGTCTATTCAGTATGATCCTGATTTAAGGAAGAACATTCTTGATGAACCTAAGGAATGTGTCTCATCAAATTTTGAAGACTCTCTTGAAGTACCATGCACCATTCAGGAGAAAAAAATTGGTAAATAAAATGTAGTTTTAGAAGTTAATACCTCTACCATTAATAAGGAAATACTAGAAAATGAGCAGAACAAGTCAAAAGCTTCTATAATAGAGCCAAGAGAGGATAAATATGATGAAAAAAAAATTATGAAAGAATATTGAGGAATAGAATAATAAGACCTACTCCTGATATAGGCAAGGCAAAAAGAGGAAAACCCTCAAATTATCAAGCAATATCCAGGGAAGCAAGAGCAAACATAGAGAAAGGAACACAAACTAAGTTGGTTGAACTTCTCTTTACCAAACAACAAAATAATATTGGTAATATGTAGGCGGGGCCAAAAGCCCCTAATGAGACATGATTATCATCTCATGGAATATAAGGGGTGCTAATGCCCCCTCAAAGCAGAGGTGTATTAGGGACCTATGTTTAAGTAATAAACCTGATATTCTTTGTATCCAAGAAACTAAAATGACAAAAGAAGAAGTTTCAAAAACTATGAAAGCAATATGGGCAAGATGTGAATGGGATGCTATGGATTCTAAAGGAGTGGTAGGGGGAATTCTAACTTGTTGGAATCCTTCTAGAACCTCTTGTGTAACCATTCATAAAACTAGGCATTGGATAACCTCTTTAGTCACTTGCTACTTTGCAAATATTTGTTTCATCCTTATCAATGTCTATGGACCTACAAATTAATCAGGTAGATTAGAAATTTGGAGTGGGATTGAAGCCTTTATGAGAAGTAAAGACCAAGAAACTCGATTCATGATCATTGGAGATTTTAATGCCATAACCAAGCTGGATGAAAATTTTGGGGGAATTAGGAAATTGACCCAAAGTATGAAATATTTCTTAGCTTTTATTCAAAATAATAATCTATGGGAAGTTGAGTTTGAAGAAGACAACTATACTTGGACCAACAATAGGAGAGGCCAGAACCTAATAGTAGAAAAATTAGATAGATGCATTCTCTCAGATCATTGGCTAGATGAAGGAACTTGTGCTAAAATTAATACCTTAACAAGGATTGGTTTAGATCACTAGCCAATAAGAGTTAAAATGGTGGTAAGTGAATTAAAAAAAGATCATATTTTAAATATGAGCAGATGTGGGAAGACCATCCTCAATTTGTTGATATGATAGCTCAAACGTGGAATTATTTAGGTAATGGTGGGTTGTATGCTCTTCCAAATCAAATTAAATCTATGACATCTAGATTAAAAGAATGGAACAAGAACACCTTTGGAAATATTTTTGAGAAGAAAGAAGAACTAAAAGATAAACTTCCAAAATTCCAAAAAGGTGATCATAATAATCCAAGCTCAGAGGAAAGGGAGTTGCTTAGTGAATATCATAATATTTTGAGTAAGGAAGAGAAATTATGGAGATTAAAATCAAGATAGACTTGGTTAAAAGGAGATAAAAATACAATTTTTTTCATAGGATGGCTATAGTTAAGAGATCAACTTCTAGAATTAGTAGAATTAAATCAATAGAAGGGGTTTGGATTGAAGATCAGAGTGAAATTAGAAAAGAGGTAAAGTATTTTTATCAGAATATTCTAGGTTCAGAGGAGATCGAAGTTCTTAATGATAAACTTCTTCAAGATGTTCCTTTAGTTATAACGAATGAAGACAATAGGAAACTGATGGAGCCTATTACTCTAGAAGAAGTTCATTTAGCTCTTTTCTCTTTTAATAAGGATAAATCCCCAGGTCTAGATGGGCTCTCTACAACTTTTTACCAACATAATTGGGATATAGTGAAGGATTCTTTATTGGTGGCAGTGGAATAGTCTAGGGTAAAACAATACATACCTTATAAAATAAATGCAACATATCTTACCCTAATTCCAAAAAAGAAGGATGTTGAATTGTTTGATTCTTTTAGACCCATAAGCCTATGTAATATGGCATATAATATTATTTCCAAAGTGATGGCGAATAGATTAAGGTCATTGTTAGACAAAATTATTTTAGAAGAGCAAGGAGGATTTATGAAAGGGAGACAAATTCTGGATGGGATCATAGTAGCTCATGAAGTTATACATTCAATAGCTTCAAGAAAAGAGAAAGCAATGATCTTAAAACTTGATATGAGTAAAGCCTATGATAGGGTTAAATGGGATTTTCTTTTTGTAGTTTTAGAAAAGTTTAGTTTTGGGAAGAAATGGGTTATATGGATTAAAGCTTGTGTCTCTTCAATTTCTTATTCAATGTTGGTCAATGGGTTAGTGATAAAATATTTTAAAGCCAAGAGAGGCCTTAGACAAGGAGATCCTCTATCTCCTTATTTGTTCATTATTATGGCAGATATTTTGAGTAGGAACTTAAATAAGGCTTACAAATATGGGCTTATAAGTGGACTTAAGGTTAGTAATAACATCGATAACATCACCCATCAACAATTTGTAGATGATACAACCCTTTTTGGAAGGGCAAGGATAAATGAGGCTAGAGCTTTGAATAACTTTTTAAAAGAGTACGAAAGAGCTTCAGGGAAAAAATTTAATAGGACTAAATCCAAAATTTACTTCCTTAACACTCCTGCTAATATCAAAGCAAGAATTTGCAGGTTGCTTCAAATGGAGGAGGCAAATTTACCAACAACTTATCTAGGGATGCCTTTATTTGAGGGGAGAATGAGGATAGATTTATGGAATCCAATTATTAGTAAAGTTTAGAATAAACTTCCAGCTTGGAAAGGTAGATGGTTATCATTAGCAAGAAGAGTGCAGTTAATTAAGTCAGTCTTACAAGCCATTCCAACATATTATATGTCATTGTATTCTATGCCAAAATCAGTTGAAAATTTTTTAATCTATATTATGCGATCCTTTTTATGGTCAAGTTTACATGATAAAAGGAAATTTTCTTTGGTGAAATGGAGCAAGTTGTGTGATGATAAAACTAGGGGAGGTCTTGGTTTAAGAGTTCTTACAGATGCAAACTTAGCTCTTAGGGGAAAAGTAATCTGGATATTGTACAAAGAGAGTCAAAGACAATGGGCAAGAATTCTTCTAAGTATGTTGATCCCAATGACCCAAGTTTAATATTTACTGCATTCTCTCTACCAAATGGTTCTGCTCTTTGGAATGGTTTAAAAAAATCTATTGATCTTATGATTAAAGGTTTAAGATGGGTGGTGGGAACTGGAGAAAAATTTTCTATTTGGATGGATACTTGGTGTGATAAAAAACCACTCAATTTAGATCCAATTTTGAAACCTTGGATGAGATTTCTTCAAGACAAATATGGTGATAGGGTTTCAAACATTTTGTACAAGGATCAAGAAGGAAGATACAAATGGAAAGAAGATTTTTTTACAAGTATACAAGACATTGATGCTAGGAGGCAATTGAGTAGAAAGATAACAACTGTGATTATTTCTAGGGGAGCCAAGGATAAATTGATTTGGGAGTTGAATAGCTCAGGAGAATACACAACAAGAAGTGGATATAATGTACAACACCAACAAAATAATAATATCACTAGAATATGGAGAGATATTTGGGATAGCCCAAGCATTCCTAAAGTTAAAATGTTTGTTTGGCTAGTAGGTCATAGAAGAATTTTATCCTGGGATAACCTTATGAAAAGGGGTTTTCATGGCCCCTCTCAATGTGTTTTTTGTAAAAAGGAGGAGGAGAGTATAGACCATCTCTTGGGACATTGCTCAATAGTCTGGAATCTATGGCAATGGATTCTTAATATGTTTGGTAAATGCATGGTGATGAATAGCATAATTGAATATTGGTTAAAGCAATGGCAGAGCACTTATAAAAGTGAGGCTTTACAGACAATATGGGATATATCAAAAGATACAATACTTTGGACTATATGGCTAGAAAGGAATAGAAGAATATTTAAAGGAAAGGAAAGCAATTTAGAGGTAATGAAAAAGAAGATATGTTTAGCCATAGAGGAGTCTAAACCAACCCTATCAACTCACCTAGTCCCTAATTTGGAAGCAGAGAGCCTTGATAGATGGAGTCAAGTCATTAAATGGAATTATGATGTTGGGTACAAGAGAAGCAAAAAGAAGGCAAAGAATATAAAGTGGAAACCACCAGATGTGGAGTGGGTTAAATTGAATTTTTATGGAGCATCTAAAGGAAATCCAGGACCAACAAGAGGAGGAGGAATAATTAGAAATAATAGAGGAGATATTTTGTCTCATTATGCTTTCAATAGTGGATTTAAGATAAATAATGAAGTTGAAGCTTGGGCAGCTTTAGAAGGGTTAAAAATATGTAAACAAATGAAATGGAATAGAGTATGGATGGAAGGTGATTCTCTCATAGTAATAAATGCAATTTTGAGGAAAGCAAAGGCTCCATGGAACATACAAGAGATAATTGTGGAAATTCAAGATCTTGCTAAAGAGTTTGAAGAAATCAGGTTTACACATATATTAAGGGAAGGAAACAAATGTGCAGATAAGCTAGCCAATAGAGGGGTTTTGATTGAGGATCATGAAGTTAAATTCTCCTTTCCATGGTTAGAGGAAGTAGAAAGTTTAGTTGAAGCTGACAAGAAAATGTTGATTGCTTGAATCAATTAATGATTAAGATTTACTTTAATGTTTTCCATTGGTAATATTTGCTTTATTTTGTAACAATAATGTGTTTTCATTTAGACTATTTATTATAATTTTTGTGGTTGCACTTGTGTTTTAGGAAGGAAACTAGCAATCCAGATTTGGTAAAGTGGACTATGATAGTGCAATGTTTTGGAAATATTACTCTACTAAGATGCAAGGCATAGATAGTAGAGGTGAAGTTTTGGCATTGTGAAGGCTGCTATAGGAAAATGTCAAGAAAGATGCTAAATTCTGGATTAATTGTATTCATACAAAAAATTGAAAAGATCCAGAAAATGAAAATCAAGAATTCAGACATTTTATGTAAAATGATGTAGGTTTCTAGCTATAGCATCTCAATTGAGATGAGAAGTGTATCTATTTGTAAAATCTCAAGCTCTAAAGAAGAGAGATGTAATTTTTCAAGGGTGGGGGACCCGAGTACAACCCCTTATTATCCAACAAAAAAAATGTTGTTACAAAATTGAATTTATTTTAATATAAGAAACAAATTAAGTAGCAAGGAATGTAAGGATGCTTTTAAAAATATTTGGAAGATAGGTGATTGTCTAGAAATTTATTCAATATGAGCTTTAGATGGTATTACAACAATATGGGATAAGCTAAATGGGATGTACAATTGTTATAAGCAAAAGCAAAATGGGTTGCTAGACTATTTTACAAGAAAGAGAAAAACATCAAAATTGGTGTTATAAATGTGTATGTTGTAGCTAAAGTTACTCCTCATGAAAGATATTGAAAGAACCTAAGCATATTTTTATCAAACATTATGATGATTCATAATTATGGTCTATGGATTCATGGTGGCGACTTCAACACAATTCTATCTCCTTTGGAAATAGAGGTTGGTACTCCAAAATGCTCTAAATCAATTCAATATTTTGTATTATTTTTAAATTCAAACAACCTTTGGTATGTCAGTCCTTCATAGACACATTGGACAAAATCATGTAGCAAAAATATTGTATAAATTGTTGTTATACAAGACATGGTTGCAAAAAAAGTAGACAATATGTTTAGATACTCTATCGTGAGTAGGATTAGATCAAAAATCCATTCTTTTGACTTGTGATTTATCCAATAATGGTCATCCAAAGCCATTTTGCTTCTAGTCTATACCACTCCAAAATCCTGATTTCTTAGAAATGGTTATGTTATGATGGGATAAAGAAAATTTTAAAGAATCATATATGTACAGTTTTTTTCAAAAGATGAAACATTTAAAGGAGCAAATAAATATTTGGAATGCCAAATAATTTCGTAACATTTTGAAAGAAAACAAGGAAATTAAGTCCAAGCTCAAAATTTCACAAGAGATAGTAGAAATCAATGGAATGGACCAGGATTACGTAAAAGAAAAATAATTACTTTCTAATCACCATCATGCATTGAAATAGGAGGATTGGTTCCAAAAATCTAGAGAGAAATGGCTCAAGTAAGGAGATAGAAATACTAAACATTTTCATGCTATAGCAAAAACATTTTGTTTTTGTCATACCAAAAATATTTTAACTCTAGATGGAAGAAATACTGAGGAAGAAGAAGGTATAAGGAAGGAAGGAATTAATTATTTTAAAAATATTTTGTTAGATACTGGGCAAGATAAAGAGGCACAAGATAAGCTTTTTCAAAATATTCCATCAATTATCACATAGGGATAAAATGAAAGATTGATGAAGAATATATCTATGGAGGAGCTACATGAAACAATTTTCTCTTTCTATCCTAACAAGGCACCTGGCCATGATGGATTTCTTGCAATTTTCTTTCAATATTTTTGGGATTTATTGAAGAGTGATATGTTGGTCATGGTTAAAGAGGCTTGAAAAAAAATGCCACAATAAGTGATATCAATGCCACTTTTATTACATTGGTTCTCAAGAAAAATGAGATAAAATATTTTTATAAATTTCATCTAATAAGCTTTTGTAATATGATTTATAAGATCATTTAAAAAATTATGGCAAACATGTTAAAAGGTATTATAGATTGTGTTATCTCAAAGGAAAAGGTGGTTCTTTTTATGGTAAATAAATGCTTGATGATATAATCATTCTACTAGGGGCCATACATTCTCTTTGTACCATGAAAAAACTAGGCTTGCTTATGAAATTACTTGTGAACAAAGAATATGACAGGGTTTCCTAGAGTTTTCTACATGATATTCGCAAAAAATTGATTTTGATTATAGTTGATGTGTGTGGGCACCCCATTTTGGGAACATCATAAAGTCTCCAAAACTTACCAACATATTTATTAGCTTGCCAATTAAGAATCCAAATCAAGTCAATTGTCTTAAAGCTTAATCTACAAGCATTTATTGCTCTAAAAGTAAAATTACTAGGACTAAAGCAATAGCGTCGGTGGTGCTATTGTTCACCCAGTAGTGCTTTTGTAAACCTTTAAAATTTTATTTTTTCTTTCCTAATTAGTCATACAATGGTTATTTCACACTAGCATTGGGATATTTAACATCGTTAACTCTTATGATCCTAGTGCTATTAATTATCAATAATGAAAAAAATAAAAGCACAACAAGCAACCACCCTCTTCCCATGAAACCTCAATTGGATTATGACTTCTACATCTACCACCTCAACATGTTTTGATCTTGCAACTCACTAAGCCATGCAGATGATGACATCTCCTAGCTCGTTGATCTTGGTAGATTTCCTAGAGGATCCCTCAAAGGTGTCATGGATTTCTATAAATCCAACTCTCAAGGGGAGTGAAACATGATACAATTTTTAATAGCAAAGACCTATTAAAATTATTTTTGAGGTATGTAACTCTCTAACAACAAAGCTCTACTAAAATTGTTCTGAGATATACAATTTCTTGATTGTGAAGCTCTTCCAAAGTCATATTTCATTTGCACTTTTTGGACAATAAAGTTTTATTAAAGTTAGCTTGCATATACAATGTTATGATGGTAAAACAATGCCAAATCATTATCCATACACCATCTTGCGATGTTTTTATTTCAAGAAATAACAAGTTCTTATCCTCTCATCACAACAAGGAGCATTTTCTAAGCTTCTTGGGTTTAAAAGCTTACTCATAGCCATCTAGTTATGCCCTTCCATCCCTCAACTTAACATTATATTTGTTTTGCTGCTTTTAATGAATTCAAACTTGCACACTAATCTTGTCTTTGTCTAATAACCAACTTGTTTGTTATCATTTTACTATCATCATAATTGTAGATTTTTTTATCCATCAACTTTATATTATTGTCTTCATCCAAATGTTATTATACTTGTCTTGTTATTTTTATAAAAATATTATCATGGTATAATAATCCTATCATTGTATAGTAAGCAACTCATCTATTATCATTTTACTATAATCACAATTGTAGATTTTGCTATCAATTAGCTTTATATTGTCAATTTGAACTTGTGAGACTTCTTACTAAATCACTTCAAATAAAAGAGTCTTTTATCAAAAGACTCATTCTACTATACCTATAGGCTAAAGTGCCATATGATTATAGTATGAGTGGTGCTACTGCACCTTGTTCCTACTACAATAGAGACTGAGACTCCATAGTCTTAGTTTTTCACTAAAAGCAAAAATGCCATTGTTGAGGATTGATGACCTTAGAATACTATAGTTGTAAACTTAGCATAAGATTTCTTTTATTGTTTTATTAGTTTATTCAATTTTTTTATCCTATGTAAAATGTGACAATTAGCTAAAGGTTAAAATCTAAAGTTAGTTTATTATATTGTTAGCTAATAGTTAAGTTATTTTGGGTTATAAGTTGATATTTTCTAATTTGCATTTTACATTGAGATATGGTCTTCCAATTTACACTTCAAGTGAGATTTAGAATATATACATATTTTGTAACTTTGGAATCTATCATGCCTATATAAAATTATAATTTTTCCTTTTAACCAATAATATTTGCAGTTAAGGGAGGTATCTTGTTTAAAAATTTAACAAACAAAAACGAGAGAATTTTCAAAATTTCTACGAAGACTATTGATGGAGGGAGAGGGGGTGCCCCCTAGGGCCACCCAATTTTAAAATTTAAGGGGGTGATTGTGGGTTCTTCAAGGTTTTGCCCTAATAGAGTTTGTAAAGTGTACGATTATCTAAAGAAGACTTGGTTTGGTACGACAGGTTCAACGTCAATGGATGGTGATAGAAAGGTGAACGATTATCTTTATTGCAAGAAGGATCAACCATGGATTAAGGTACAAACTGAAGTGGTGGTGAATAAGGTAATTTTATTACAATACAAGGCCCTCATTTGTAGATTCATTGAAATTAGGGTGGACCTGAGAAGGATTGAGGGATGGACAATGCGATACTAGAAAACTAAAGGTAAGTATGACATTGTTATTTCTACAAATGGGTAATTTTTAGCTATTTTTGATAAGGAGGATCAAAATAAAATTTTAAGGACAACCCTTATATCATGGGGCAAGTGGGGTTATACATGAAAATGTGGCACACAGGGTTCAATCTGACAGAGGAACTACCTTCGGTTATCTCAATGTGGACCAAAATTTATTGTTTGTCTTTGAAGCTTTGGAAGGAGGATATTTTTAGAGATATTAGAAAGGCCATAGGGACATCTATTTTAGTCTCTAATATTATTAAAAAAAAGAAGTTTACTACTTATGCTAGGAATTGTGTGGAACTAGATATATCCAGTCTTCTCTTAGATTCTATTGATATCTAGATTGTGGAGGTGGTACGGGTTTAGGCTCTTAACTATGAGGCAATCCCCTTTAGGTTAAAACATTATCATCTTTATGGTGACTTGGCAAGGGATTACCCCAAGAATACTGAGATGAAGCAGAAGGTTGAGGAGCCCCATCAAGGGAAAGGTATGGAAATGAGGAGGAGGATGATTTTCATGCAATTATAAATAAGAAAAGATCAAAGGTTTGTGGCCGAAAGGGTAAGGAATGTTTGGAAGTTTCTTTCAATTTTTTTTTTTATGTCTTGGGATCTGAGTCCAATGAGGTGTATGTGGATGTTGTGGGGGATTTCCCCTCTCATGAGTAGGTTGTTCAATATGATTTGGTGTCATTCCCTTGTAGTGGGGGTGAGGCCCCAAAAAATATGTGCACTTAGGAAGACTTTAGAACTTAGAAGGAGGAGGTTGGGCCCTTGGAGGAGTCGATTATAGTGAGGGTGAGGGATGTAGTTGAGGATGATATAGAGAGGGAGGAAAGAGTCGTCAAGATTTAGGGGGATGAGAGGAGAGGAATCAAAAGTAATCCCTTAGGGATTACATCAAACACCCTAAGGAAGCATCAAGGAGGAAAACATGTGGTTGGAAGAAAATTGAAAAAGAGTAAGTAAGATAAGGAAGGGGAGCATTTGGTGGAAGCAGTGATTATGCGAACTATTGATTCATATTTTAATTCTTTATCCAAATGAAGATTATTTTTTAGAATTTGAGGGGCTTGGGGGTGAAACCCAAGCATAATATTGTGAAGCATTTGATTAGACAATATTATCCTTATTTGATGTTGATTTAGGACTCCAAATTGAGTTTAGAAGGAAGATCAACAACTTGTAAGATTTGGAAGGAAGCTTTGAGTTTAGTAGTTGTTGCTAAGGGTAATATGTAGGATTGCTTTGTATGTGGAATCCTAGGAATATAGAGGTTGTGGATGAAGTGGCAACTATAAGAATTTTGGAGATAAGAGGGTATATTATTTCAAACGCGGTTCCCATTTAGGTAGTTAACTTTTATGCTTTGGCTAATATAAAAGAAAAGGTGGAGCAGTGGAGGGCAATGGAGGTAATTTTAGGAAAAAGAGGAGATATTTCAAATAGTTGGAGGGGATTTTAATGCTATTGCTTTATTGGAGGATAAGAAATGAGGATCTAGAATCCTATACATAAGGAGTCATTTGTTCATTTACCAAATGGATAGGTTAGGTCTTAGAGATGTGGTTCCAAAAGGCTGCTTGTTCACTTGGAGTAATATGAGACTAAAATTGGACTATATCCAGGAAAGATTGAATTATTTTTTAGTTGATGACTATTGGGTATCTAGAGGAATAGTTTTGTGCTAAGATATTTTCTCTTTTATGGGATTTGATCATTGGCCAATCTCTCTTGACGTCTTGAGTTGGATTAAACTAGGGAACAACCTTTTTTGGTTTCAACTTGCTTAGCTCAACCATGAGGGTTTCAAGGATTTGATCCTTAGATGGTGGATGGAGGGATGCCCAAGATTTGGAACTATGATGTTTATATTTTTTAAAAGACTGCAATATGTGAAAGAGAGGATAAAAGAATGGAACCATCTAGTTTTTAAAAAATTTTATCAGGAGTCCCAAGAGGTAATACAGGCTCTTAAGCAGGTGATTGAGAGGATTTATTTGGAAGGACTTTCTTGGGAGCTCTTGTTCCAGGAGATAGAGGTGGTGATGAATATGGAGGAATGGGAGCAAAAGAAGGATTTATGGAAATAAAAGTCTAGAATCACTTGGCTGAGGGATGGGAATAAAAATACAAAAAAAATCCATTGGTCAACCATGGCTAGAAGGGAGTTTAATTTTATTAAGTATCAAACCTATGGTGTGAGATATAGGGGGAAGCAAGGAGGTACTTCTATAATATGTTTTGAAAATTCCTCTAGATGATGAGGTACAATAGGATATATTGGAGTACATATATGAGTAGAAAGTAAATATTGTTCATATTGTAGATGGAAGGAGGAGGAGGAGCGAAATATGGAAGGAGGACTGGTTCAGCCAGAAACAATGGCAGCAGGATAGGTCACAAGGAAGACATCAAAAGTAAGGAAGGTAGGAACTCAGGTACCAAAGACTCCAGCAAGGACAAGGATGAAAGCTCCGAGGATAAGGAAGATTCAGATAAGGTCATCTTCTTGGGAGATGAACCTCCTGACATTGGGGCCCCTCCTTTAACAACCAAGGGTCCCACTGTTGACAAAACCAAGGCAACTTCCTATGCCAACATTCTATCCAACAATGGACGAGGTCCTTACAAACATCCTACCACTTCAATAGTTCTTGATGGTCAAAATATAAACATCCCTGATGATATTGTTGATAGCTACCTTGCCATGGAACGTTATACATTGGTGGGGAAGTTCGTTGGAGGAAGGCCCGATATCGAGACCATCCACAGGTGGGCTGTCACCAAATGGAAAACTCTAGGTGACATGGAACTGGTTGTCTTGTCCAGAGGTTTCTTTGCCATCATATTGAGCAACGATGAGGACATGAAACGCATCCTCACCGGAGGCCCCTGGTTCTTAGGGTGCAAAAGTTTATTTCTAAGGAAATGGGACCTAGATTTTGATCCTGATACCCAGGATATAAACTTTGCACCTATTTGGGTTCGCATCCCAAACCTTCCCTTCCATTGTTGGCATGATGATATCCTCTTATCCATTGCAAATGCTATAGGAGAACTCCTTGCCATTGACCCTGTGACCAGAGGCCGTAAGCGTATGAACGTGGCTAGAATTTGTGTGAATGCCAATCTGGCCTCGGAGCTACCAACATATGTCAATCTAACTCATAAGTCTTTCTACAAAAAATAGCCCTTGGAATATGAAAACAAACTGGCCTTCTATGTAGAATGCCATACCCAGGGACATCTTAGGTCCCAGTGCCCTGTCCTCAAAACCCAGACTCACTCGAACAAAGATCTTGGGTAGAAGATAGAAGTACCCCAACCCAGTGGGGCCAACATTGATCATTTCAGAGGTAGCAAAAACTCACACAACAGTGGGTATTCCAAAACCCAGAAGAAATGGCAGCAACAAAGTCAGGCAGGAAAAAGTTACCAACAACAAAAAAAGCCCCCTAAATCTCAAGAAGGGCCTCACTCTCTCAAAGGCAAGGAAATGGCAAACTCGAAGCTCCATCAAGTAAGTTCCCCTTTCACATCTCCTAACAGGTTCAATATCTTAAACGAATCTGATAAGTTTCTCCAAGGAAATGCCCCGATTCCCCCTATTCCAAATCATTCCTCAGAGGATTCTCAAAATGTTGTTGCTACCATTGCTCAAATCCCTTTGTCTTCTATGCCCAACCAGCAAGAGGAAAACCTTCCTCCCATGAAATTCCAAGCCGATCTCAATTTTCAGCCAGATCCTCAAATTCCCCCTGAGCTGAACATTGACCTCAGTTTTGTCAACACCCCTTCCAAATCAGGACCATCTCGTAGCCCTCGGGATGAAAGTGTAGCCATATCCAATAAGAATCCTATGGAGGAAATAATTTCACCTAGCCTAAGCCAGACTATCAGGCCTCAGAGCCCTATTTTGGAACAAATCATTCCCTATAAGTTCAGCCCCAAGCAGACTAGAAGTACTACCAAATCTCCCATAGACTTTGGTAGTGAAAAGAAAAGAGGCAGGCCTTCTAGAGAGGAAATCTGGAGTTCCCAAACAATAGACGACATTGCAAATGGAATTCAGAAAACCCTTTTTCCTAACATTACATCTCAGTCTAAGGAAGAGAGTAAAAGCTCCAAACCCCCTCACCATAATGGCAGAGGAGGCAGGAAAGCCCCAAAATCTTCTAAATGAAGATTCTATCATGGAATGTGAGAGGCCTCAATGGGCCAGTCAAACAAATACTTGTAAAGTCTATGAGAAAGGATATCAAACCTTCAATCATTATCATGCAAGAAACAAAAATCAATGCCAATAACTCTGCCTCAGTAGCTAAAGAAATATGGAAGAATGTAGGTGTAGTGGTCAGTGATGCTAGAGGCACGTCAGGAGGTCTTATGTGCTTATGGGACAAGAATTTAGTTGAAGGACGTCTACTCCATTCCAATGATAGGCTTCTTAGCGTCCTCTTTCATGATGTCAACAACAACTCATCCTGGATTCTCACCAATGTCTATGCTCCTAACACTATTGTTGGGAGAGCTCAGTTGTGGGATAACCTGACTAGTATGAAAGACTCCTTTCAAAACATCCCCTGGATTGTTGCAGGTGATTTCAACACCCCCATTTATTCCTCAGATAAAAAAGGAGGTTCCGAAACACCAGCTAAAAGCATGGAGGATTTTAATGAGTTTGTCAATGCAAATTGTTTAATGGATTTAAATCTCAGAAAGGCTAAATATACTTGGAGTAACAGAAGAGTTGGATCACATCACATTCAAGTCAAATTAGATAGGGTGTTCCTCTCACAAGAAGTTGTTCAATATTTTGGAGATGCTGCTTTATATCCTCTTCCTAAAATTGGATCAGACCACAATCCTCTTATCCTGGACATTGATAAATCTAACCCCTATAAAAGGTCATTCAGATTTGAGGCTATGTGGCTCCATCATCCTGATCTTCATCAGAGAGTATCTCACAGTTGGCAACAGGACATTCAAGGACTTCCTTCTTTCAAGCTAGCCCAAAAACTCAAAAGCCTCAAAGAAGATCTAAAAATATGGAATAAGGAAGTTTTTGGCAATCTATTTTCCAACAAACAATCTCTCAAAGAAATATTAGATCACATCAAGAACAAAATTCAAAATGGAGAAGCAGATGTCCATATCAGGAATGAGGAGAAATAGATCCTAGTTGAGTATCATAATGTTCTTGCCTACAAAGAGACTTATTGGTGCCAAAAATCTAGAGCTCTCTGGCTCAAAGAAGGAGACTCAAATACTAAATTCTTTCATGTGTCCACCCTTAGAAATAGAAGCAACAATCGCATCAAGGAACTGACTAAAGGTGATGGCAACCTCACAACTGATATAGATGAAATCAAGAATGAAGCTAGCACTTATTTCAAAAATATGCTTGAGGATGATAATCTTTGCTCAGTTGTAGCCCAAGAAGCTTTACTTCACCACATTCCTTCTAACTCTATTCCTGAAATGGTCAACTCCTCTCTTATTGCTCCTTTCCAGGATGATGAAATTAAAGCTTCCCTTTTCTCAATGAATCCTAACAAAGCCCCAGGACCAGATGGTTTTCCCCCTCACTTTTTTCAAACCTTCTGGGATATTGTTGGTCCTGATGTTTGCAAAGCTATCAAAGAGTTTTAGTCCTCCAAAATAATTCCTCGAGGTTTCAACTCCACATTCATTGCCCTCATTCCTAAAATTCTAGCCACCAAGTCCCTTCCTGACTATAGACCCATTAGCCTTTGTAATGTCGCATACAAAATCCTCACAAAAATCTTGGCTACCAGAATGCAGACCATCCTACCCACCATTATTGATCCTTGCCAGGGAAGCTCTATTCAAGGTAGATCCATTCTCGATGGAGTCATCTCCATACATGAAGCCCTACATTCTGCTTCCAAAACTAAAAAGCCCACTTGCGTCCTCAAGCTTGACATGAATAAAGCTTATGATAGAGTCAACTGGAACTTCCTTTTAGCTATTCTCCATAAGTTTGGTTTCCATCCCGAATGGGTCGACCTCATCAGAAGTTGCATATCTTCCCCTCGATTCTCTATCCTCATCAATGGTTCTCCAACAGGTTACTTTAAAAGTAGTAGAGGTCTCAGGCAGGGAGATCCTATATCTCCATTCTTATTCATCATCATAGTTGAAGCATTAGGTAGAACTATTCAAGTTGCGTGCAGAACTGGTTTGCTATCAGGGATCAAGGCCTCCTCCTAGACTAATCTAGTTTCCCACCAATAATTTGTGGATGACACCATTCTGTCGACAAGTGCATCCATTTTTGAAGCTAAAGTTATCAAATATATCCTTCAAGTCTATGAAGCAGCTTGTTGGTCAGAAAGTCAACTTCAACAAGAGCAAATTGTACTTCCTCAATACTCCAATGCCAAGATATATTAAGATTGCAAGGATTCTAGACTGCTCTATAGCTAACCTCCCAGCCACTTACCTAGGCCTACCTCTCTTTTGTGGGCAACCTGCAGCCTCTATGTGGAACAATGTTACAGAGCGCATCCAAAAAAGACTTGCAGGATGGAAAGGAAACCTATTGTCCCAAGCTGCTAAAAGTACTCTAACCATTGCTATTCTACAAAGCATCCTAGTATATTTCCTATCCGTCTTCAAAGCTCCTACGATAGTTGCCTCAAAGATAGAGCAAATTCAAAAAAAAATTCTATGGAGTGGAGCTGAAAACAAACAAAGAATCCATATGGTAGCTTGGGACAAGGTCTGCAAACCCAAAAACAAAGGAGGAATAGGGCTAAGAAGAATCCATTCTCTCAACACCACTTTGATTGCCAAGCAAGCTTGGATATTGGTTTTAGGAGACAACAACGAGTGGATTTCTATAGCCAAAAGGAAGTACCTCCAGAATGGTGACTTCCTCAGTGAGAACATTCCTAGCAGGGGGTCAACTTTTTGGAACTCCATAATTGGTACTAAGCACCTCATTAAGAGAGGAATAAGGTGGAAAATGGGAGATGGGAGAAACATTGATTTCTGGAATGACAAATGGATTACCCAAGAACCCCTCCTAAACGATCCAATTCTATCCAAACTCAAACCCTTTACTGATGTCAGGGTAGGACACAAGGTTTCTGATTTCCTTATTGCTCAGAGTAGGAGCCCAAGGTGGATCTCCATTTCCAATCCAACCTTTCCCATTGAGTCCAATCTGTTGAACTCCCTCCTTTCTTCCACTATCATTCCCTCATCTAATTGTGTGGACCAGCTCATTTGGGAACTTACTGAGAGTGGAGAATTCTCTATTAAATTGGCTTATCTTCTCCTCCTTGACAATGAGGATCTGTTGCTTCCTTTTGACTATGTTTGGATCAAGCATCTCATTCCTAAGATTTCATTTTTTTTGTGGCTTGCCATCCAAGAGAAAATCCTTACCATTGACCTTCTCATGAAAAAAGGATTACCCATCCCTAATAGATGCTACCTCTACCACTCTGCTTTGGAATCCACTTCCCACCTCTTCCTCCATTGCCCTATTTCCTCCTCCATCCTTGATTCCATTTTCCATTCCTTCCACATTCAGTGGGTTAGACCCTGCTCCATTAGAGATATTTTCATCCATTGGCCTTCCCCCTTCCATGACCCCCACCTCAAGTTCTTCTGGAATATTTCCCTTCACCATTTCCTTTGGCAAGTTTGGCTCGAAAGAAATAGTAGAGTTTTCTCCAGCAAGCCCAAGGTCCCTAAGCTCATTTCCTCTAAAATCTTAGCCTTTGCTTTGGAAAATGCCTCTCTTATTCCCCTAGCTTCCAAGCCTCCCTCCAAGGCTGAGTTCAACCTTGGCATAGAGTTGGGTTTACCCTTAGATGAGTTCCACCTTCCTGCCAACATTCATCTTGAGTCTATCTGGAAACCTCCTCCGATAGGATGGCACAAACTCAATTTTGATGGAGCTGCAAAAGGTAATCCAGGAAAGGTTGGGGCTGGAGGTGTCCTAAGAAACCACAAAGGAGAAATCATCCTAGCTTTTGTGGAAGGGCTAGGTGATCAGACTAACCATGATGCTGAAGCCAAAAGCATGTGGAGAGGTTTATGCTTCTCTAAGAACTATTGCACCAAACTAATAGTTGAAGGTGATTCCCTTAACATCATCAATTACCTCAAGAACAAAAATTGTAGACCTTCATGGAGAGTCAAATATTACATTGAGGAAGCTAGGACCTTAGTCCTCGAACTGCAAGAAGCTATCTTTCAGCATACTTTCAGAGAATCTAATAGGGTCACTGATAAGTTAGCTAACATTGGGGTCAACATGGCCAATTCTCAGATCTGGTATGATAACATCCCAGAGGAAGTTCAAGCCATTGCAGATCAAGAGAGACAACAAATCAACCTTCCTCAGTAGGAGGTCCTTCCTCAGGATGACCAACCTTATCCTCATGCTTAATTTCAATAGGTTAGCAGGAAGTGTCATGCTCCACGTGATTATTCCTATTCATCATGATTGTTGGGATTCTACCCCCGTCATTCGTAAGGTTGACCGCCACCTCAACATCCACATGCCCTACCACTTTCCTCGTATCCACCTGCCTATCCCCTCCACCCCCATTCACCACCATTTAAATTCCCACTAGCTAGTCCATGTCATCCTCCACTACCCCCACCACTTTCACCTCTTCTTCACTTACTGCCACCTTGCCATCCCCCATTGGGCCTCTTTATTTGGAATGCATGCTAACCTTTTTGTCATCTTTTGGCACTATCTTTTCAACCTCTACAGGTCTCGATTTGTGGTTTCCAATACAGATAGCGTGAAGATGTCCAAAGATGCACTTTTTTCCAATACTTCGCACAAGATCCAAAGCCAGAACCACACCTCCTACGGTGCGAACATCTCCAATTACCGATCCACTATAGATATCCATGATGAGGGCATTTCCCACACTCATAGTGGCATGATGTGGTAGAACAATATGAACTCCACCTTGGCCAATGGTCATGATAGGCTGGATTCACACTCCTTAATGTTCTTAACCTCTAGTAGATTGGGATGTGTGCCATTCCTTACTAGTCCCCCTACACCTTTCTCGATGGTTTCTCCTGATAGTGGTAGGTTTCCTAAGCCCACATTTTGCCTTGATGTGAGTCCCTGCGTGAGGTGGTTGCCTTGTCATACGTGTAAGCCCCCTACCTCCCATGAGCCACCTCTCATCTGCCTCCATGCCTGGTCTTCCCCTTCCAAGATTTATTCGACAAAGTTTTTCATCACCCACCGCCTCGCTGGGCCCCCTCCCCATCTCCCTATCCTTTTAAATCCTGTCACTTCACCCTTCACCCGCTCATGCCCCCCCATCTCTATTCATCCTTCCTGTCCCCATCTGCATCTCTCTAGCCACCCTCCCACCCCCACCATGTCGAGCGAATTCATCGAGCCCAACTCCCTTGTCTGTGATGCCATAGCAGAAAAGGTCCTCCAGGATAGAAACTTTTTCCCTTTCCTCCATATGTTTTCTGGCAATGACCTTGACATCACCATTGCCTTCCTTGAGACTTGGGACAATGGGGTCGTCTCTATGCATGGTAGAAACTTCATTGTGGATGTCCACCTTTTAGCATCCATTACTAGCCAAAACCCCGAGGGTCGTTCCATCCACCGCCACAAACATAACTGGGAGGTTGAATTAGCAGAGTTTCAAGGGAATGATAAAATCCTTAAAAAAGCCAAGAGCCCCGGCATCTTCAGGAGCGACTTCAATTCTCCATGGGACTCTGTGATGAAACCGATCATGGAGTTCATTACAGTTGACAACCCTGACAAAGCCTTCAAAACTTATCACTTGGCCTTTGTTAATCATTTCAGAGACATTCACCCCATCAACATTCCCCTGTTCTTCCTCAACTCCATGAATCATGCCATTTCATCCTGTAGTGACAAGAAAAACCATGACCTCCCTTGACATCAGGGTATGTACAAAGTTATCTATACTTATATCCTAGCCAACAACCCTAAGCCTAACCCTATCATGGCTAGCTCTGCTAAATCCCCCATGGTCAAACCTCCCCTTGCTGAGAGGAAGAAAAAGGCTATGCAAAATGTTGCCAAATTGAGGGTAAGGAAAAGCATCAGCTTTGACAGTGTTGAAGAACCGGTGAGGAAGTCTGCTAGGCTTCAAAACCTGGCCACCAGGTGCAACATCATAGATATTTCGAATGATGAAGAAGAAATGCAGGATGAAAACAAACAGTTGAAGGACTTCATCATTTCCTCCACCACGACAATGATGAACTCGATGGTAAATTACATGATGGACATCAGAGAAGGACTACAGAAACTCTTCTACAGTGGCCAGCCTAGTCAGGAAGTGGATGGAGGCTCTGAAGCGGATAAGGTCACGGTGAAGACTGAACCCAAGGAAGATGAGCCTGAGGACACCGAGAAGAATGATACCAAGGAAGAGGAGAAAACCTCAACTGAGGACTAATTTCCTCATTCCTTATTTTGTTGTTCCTATGACTACCTGGTTTGGTTCGGCTATTATAAGTCTTTTTGTTTTCTCGTCTTTCCTGCGTGGTAGTATGCACATAATTAGTCATAGATTTTTGTTTAAATATTGTATCTATTCTGGTAGAATCCTCAAGTTTGAGGCAGCGTCCTCATTTTCTAGTTACTGCTATAATTTTTGGAATTTCAAGTCTGAGGCTGCGTCCTCATATCTTGCTCATGTCAGTATATACCCTGCTAAAGTCTTTCAGCTTATCTTTTATTATGACATTGCCATCATGGCTGTTTTTGTAAATAGGTTAAGGGATCCTTAAAAACCCTACCAGTAATATAAAGTATCTTATTTACCAAAAAAAATAGGAGATCTTGGAGTTGACTCTTCCCTGTATCTTGGCCAAACAAAATTTGTTCCTAGCTAGAGGTGTCTTTGGTGGAAGTGTAAAGGGTAGTCTTTGAGATGAAAAAAGGAAAAACTTAGAGACTAGATGATTTTACAATTAAATTATTTCAATTTATGTGGGAGGAGTTGGCGTGGAAATCCTACAAGTAGTTGAAGAGGCCATAAGGTCTAAATTTGTTTTAAGAGCTATGAATTATACTTTTATTGCTCTTATTTTGAAAAAGGATGGGGTATCCTTAGATGAGTTTCAGCCTATTTACCTTTGTAATTGTATATATAATATTATTTCTAAGGTGTTGGTAGAGCGTTTGAAGGTGGTTTTACTAGCCATTATATCTAAGGAATAGGGTGGATTTATGCAAGGGAGACAAATCATGGACCATATTATATTGGTATAGGAAGTTACTCACTCCATGAGACTCAATAAGGAAGGTAATATGTTTATTAAACTAGATATTTCCAAATCCTATGATTGAGTTGATTGGAGTTTTTTTATTAAGGTTCTACAAAAGTTTGGGTTTAAGGATAGGTGGATTGATTGGGTGGCAACTTGCTTTTCCAATCCTGCTTACTCGGTCTTGATAAATTATATCTTGTCAGAGTAGTTTGGGGTAAGTAGAGACCTGATATAGGGAGAACCTATGTCTCCTTGTTCATTATTTTGGCAAAATCCCTAGGTAGGACTATCCAAAAAGCTAGGGAATCCTAAGAAATAAAATATTTTGCAGTGTCCAAGGGGGTCATGCCTCTGATGCATCTATAGTTTGTGGATGATTTCTTTCTTGTATTGGGATAACAAATATCAAGGAGACCAAGGGGTTCAAAATATGTTTGGATCTATACGAGAGAGATTTAGGTCAAGTTATCAATGAATATAAGTCTAAGGTTATGTTTTTTAATGTTGATAATAGGGTGCAAACCCATATCCTTAATATTTTAAATTTCAAGAAAGTCTTGGTTCCCTTTAAATACCTCGAGATTCCAATGGTAGGAAGACATCTTGTAAAGGAATCCTGGAGGACTCTTATAGATAAAATTTGATGTAAGTTAAATTATTAGACCCATTGTTGGCTCTCATTGGGGGGAAGATTGACTCTAATAAAATCAGTGTTGTAGGCTATTCCAGTATTTCAATTTACGACTATGATTGGTCCCAAACACTATGTTAAGGAGATTGAAAAATTTTTGAGGGACTTTCTTTGGGGAGAATCAAATTTGAAAAATAAATAGAGTTTGGTAAAGTGGGATTCAGTCTACCTCCTACTAAATAAAGGGGGATTGGATATACACAAATTGGTTGATCAGAACTTGGCTTTATCAGCTAAATTATTGTGGAATTAGATTTTGGACCAGTCTAATCTTAAGTCAAAGGTTTTATCTATGAAGTATGGGTATGATGTGGAACCAATTTATAGCATCCCATTTAATGGGGGGTCCATAATTTGGATTGCAATTAAAAAGGCTAGTAATGTTATTATTGCAGGGCTATTTTAGAAAGTCAAAAATGGGAGAAAGGTAAAATTTTGGGATGATGCATGGGATCAATACCAACCAATTACTTCCTAGTTTTTGAACTTGGGTAATGATACAAAGATTTTTAAGAATGTGATTAGGTCTATGTTAAGGACTTCTAGGAGGAATATTAAGGGGGAGAGGGTTTGAGGAGGTGGAAATACCTCTCATTTTGGAGATAGATAGTTGAAGAAGACAAGGATAGTCTGAGGGATATTTTGGATCAAAAGTAGTGCTCATGGTCAAAAGAAGACTCTTTGGGATGAGAAGACAAAGGAAATGAATGGTATTCTATTAAGAAGGGATGACTGGCTCACAGAGGGATTGGGTAGGGAGAGGGAAATTTGGAAGAAGGTGTGGAATTCAAGTATCTGGTTGAAAGTCAACATTTTTATTTGGTTAGCCATTCAAAATAGGATTTTGACTCAAGATAATCTTTGTAAGAGGGGCTTGGTGGGCCTAAAATGGTGTGTGCTCTATTATGGGATGGGAGAATCTGTTGACCATCTTCTAGTTTGATGTCTCTTTGATGGTTAGATATAGGAGCAAGGTGAAAGGATGTTTAATTTTCCTAGACTTGGCGATGTCTCGTTGGAGAAATTATTTTATCTATGGTATTTTAGGGGGGCGAGTGGATAGTCTGCCCTTCTAGTCCATTGTTTTAAGGTCTTCACTTTGTGGAAGGTGTGGCTGGAGCACAACAGGTACATTTTCCATGATGAGTGCTCATCAAAAAGGAGTCAATTATCTTGATAATTTTACTTAATATTAGAGAGGTTGTAAGAGGAATCAAATGTTCTTAGCTTATACCTAGAGACAAGGAGTTATTGTATCTTCTTGAAATTATGATATCTAGGTGGGTTTAATCCTAATATTTATGGAATTGGATCTCAAGAATAAGGAAGGTTTCTCCTAAAAAACTAGAAAAGGGAGGGAATTGGAAGCCACTAATGATGGATTGGGTTAAGGTTAACATCGATGGTACTACTCATAGCAATATGAGGAAGGTAGGTATTGGAGGGGTGGGTCGTACGCACGAAGGGATGATGGTTTTAAGCTTCCATCAGGTTATTGGGAGGAACAAAAACATGGTGGTAGAGGCCATGGTTATCTATGAATGCTTAGCCATGGCTCTTAAGCAAAGATACTCGAGAATTAAGGTGAAGTATAACTCTGATGTCTTAATAAATAGGTTGAACAAGCAGGAGGAGGGGGAATAGAATCGAGGGTCCAGTGGATCTTGGAAAATATTATGTGTTTAAAAAATAGAGCACAAATAAAATTTCTCCATGTGGTGAGGGAAAAGAACAAAGTTACAAATAGATTGGCTAATTGGGGAATAGAGAGAGGTCATCATTGGTGGGATTATGATAGGGGAAAAATATAGGGGAATATTATATGGACTTACAGGTTTTGCTTTGATAGAATTACCCCAATGATGGAGAAGGAATAAGTACCAGTGTGGCAACTCCTAGGAGGAGGGAGGATTTGCACACAAGGATATTGAAGGCCTCGATGTTTTAGGATTAGGAATTGTTCAAATCATTGTGTACATGGGAAGGTGGAGATAAGATAGATAAATAATAATGGAGATTAACAGGATGAGTTGGTGGAGCTACAAGAATTTTCAATTGCCATTAGAAATGCAGATTTGAGAGGATATGCGATATACAAGGAAAATAAACCAATGGTTTTGTCTTATTGCAGTTTTGAGGAGTCCTCCTCTAATATGTCATTCAATGATTAGGTGTATCTATTTTATAATTAGGAATTTAGCCTTCATGGTATTATAAACACACACACACACACACATATATATATATATATATATATATATATATATGGAGGTAACCCATGTATGGAAGGCCTTGCGACTATGTAATCTAGTTTTTGTTTAATAAAATTTAGTCTCTTTTCATTGGAAAAAAATAAAAAATAATGTTTACAATTAAAACTTTGTCCCATATCAACCACCATATAGCATAAACACCAATAATGCTATCACTCTCTACTACCACTTTTGCCACTAAACTTATTAATAGGGATTAAAATATATTAATTATACACATGACCACCTTTTGATTAATTGTAATTGTAATATATAAAATATTGTGGTCATCTTTTTAATTAACCATGTAAAGGTTCAACGTGGCTACTTTATAATGTATATTCACATGGTCACCTTTGGAAATTTTGTTTGGTAACCAAGCCTCTATATGTAATATTGTGTTAGGCCTGATTCTTATCTAGGTAGTGTAATACTAGCTATTTATAGCCACATTTGAAATGAAAATTCTCAAGTTGAGTTTTGTGAATCTTTTAGTTAGTTTGTTGTGAATCTATATCAGGTTGGTTTCAAAGCAGTGGAGTTGGTTGAAAGGGAGTATCCTCTTCCCCTAGGTCAGACTAATTTAGAAGGGGAATGATAAACCTTTCTTCGATGGATCTCAATATTGATGCATGAGTTTCATTATCTATCTGGTATGTCTGGTTTGCCTTATCCATGACTAAGTCACCTTAGTTTTGTTGTATTAAGTTTTGACCCCATACGTCATTGTATTTCATGTTGGCTGATATGCTTAGTATTTTAATAACTGGACAAATTATTCAATTAATATGGGTAATTATTGCCTTGTATGCTAATGCTATCATGAAACATTTATCTCTGACTATGACCTATCTTTTATTTTTTGTTCTAGTTTGATTGATCATGACCAGACTCTTTTTGTCATCACTCAACAAGCTTTGCATCCCAATGGACATTTTAAATTTCTTATTTGAGGTATATGATGAGCCATTCTTATTGGATACTAGATTTTTATTGATTTTAATCCCGCCTTCACCTTAGAAATATTTCTCTTAAAATAAAGTCATTTCCATGTTATTTAGATGTACATTCATTCATAGTTATTCAATTGAAGGAAATGCTTGTGTCTGATGCACCAATTTCCTATGATGATTAATCCAATGGATATCTTCTACTTGGTCATCACCATGTTGATGTCTCTTACACTGTGGATTTCCATTTTTAGCAGCATGATCCCAAAAATTAGCTTATCTACACCAAAAGTGTTGCTCGTTATGACGTTCAACCTTGGATCACCTCTTCTAAATTTTAATGTTGTCATTGATATATTCTAGTAACACTTATTTCCTATCTAGGCCTCACTTGCACAACTATTTTTGATGCTATCCAACTACTTCTTACCATCACTTTCATCCATCTCAATCAACACAGCCTTATAGTTTGCTATCCTATGTTATTTTGACTAGGATAATTCATCAATCTAGACAAAAGATAATCACATAGAGTTGAATGTTTCTTTGTGATTTGTACAATTGGAAATTAATCAAGCTTTTGTGCATACCTATAAAATGCTATCTCATTCATTTCTTGAGACCAAAATACTTTTTGCAATTTGATTTTTATATGAAGAGGATACGTGGTATTGTGAAATATAGTCATAAGGACGACACATGGATGAATTCTATGTAGCAATTTCCATTTATAATTATTGGTTCCAATTTCTACCTATTATCACATGTTTAACCTCTTGAATGCATTAGTCATAGTTGAGCATTCATCATTGTATGTGGTTTATAATTTTTCAAGCCCACATAGTCATTATCTATTACAGCTTCTCGAAGCCTATGCCATCCAGGGGATGAATGATGTCGGTCAGGAGATATATTATAGTTATAGATGGAGCACCCCATAAATGTTTGCATGGTTGATTGGTGATCCCACACGTGCTATAAGTAGGATATGTAATATATTTTTATATTTTTCTTTCCACAAGTAAAATGCAAATAGAACACTCAACGCCTAACATACATTTTTTAAAACAAAATATAATTAGGAATATTCTATAAAAAATACTTCTAAGGTGTAAGGAAATCCTTTAGCTTTTGCTCTACCCAAGATATTATTTATTTTTCACAAAAATTAAGGTGCCATATATTCATTAACATAGACTTATTTATAAGCATTGGAAAGCTCTTTTTGAGCCAGATCCAGTAGAAGCATTGATTTTCTATTTGGTAAAGGTTTGATTTGATCTATGGTGCTCAAAGTTTTTGTTACCTAAAATTACATGTTGTATCTCAAAGTGCATTTTTTATTATACATAACACTCTTGTTTTGTCTCTTCTATTTTTCTAAAAAAATCCACTTTGTGTCTTATTCTAAGGAAAACTTTATGGTAGTGGTACACTTGTCCTTTGTTTGTTGAATAGAATTTTGGATTTTGATTTACCTGGTACTCCATTAATTTCTACCACATTCATATGAGACTCTTCTAGCATGTGAAAAATTATCAATAGTTGGCAAAGTTTGTTTAGCCCTCTAGAGGCATCCGATGCTCCTATCGAAGTTTATTTTGTGGATTTTAGTATTTTATCTTTTTAGGTTGGTTTGTGTCTTCACAAAAAAAATTGATCAGATTTTAGAGAAATGTTAGCTTTTGATACAATATCCAAAGGGAGATAACAATAACGAGTTGTACAATAATATGAAAGAAAGTAAATCTGCTAGATGACTAAGATAAGCAATAAATATAAATGATGTATAAATGAATACAATGTAGCTATGGATGAAATGAGCACTTCATCAATAAAGCTACTAAACTACATTGCACTCATCACCACTGGATGGTGATCCACATAGAAATATACTACCTAAGCTAATGTTTCATCGAAACTCCCCTTGCTTATCTATACTAACAATGAGGCCTTCCTTATATAGGTAAAATAGGATACTTGGCCAACACTCTATCTAGTTGTACAAGTGACACCTTGCACATTTACAACTAGCACATTGACACTTGTGCATTTATTACATTGCATGAAGTAACTAGATAACTTTCTCCTAAAGTAATCTAATGTCCTAAGTATGTACCTTATAAGATACATTTACATAACCCAAATGAGGGAATATGAACTATTTCTAAGACCTCCCTGTATTACATTATTTGGGTATTGAAGACTTTTAGTCTTCAATATGGATATGCATCTTCTTCTTGAGCTTTGTACTCTCCTTTTGAGTATTTTGTATTCAGTTTCAACAGATAATTTGTGTCTTCATATGATGTAGAATAATTTGTAGTTGAAGCTGAATATTCTTCTTTAATCGGATGTTCTTTGGCTTGTTCTGATTCATCTTCCTTATCTTCTATCCAACCACCTTTATAGTTTTCTTTGCAAGTGTCTTCATATGGTTCTAATTGTTGATGTATGAGTAGAGCATGATGAAGTTGTACTCTCATATTCTTTTTTTGATCTTATTTAGCTTTACCTTTTTGGTGTATTGGTTTTTCATTTTCTTCAACCCGTTCTTCTGTAAATATGTTAGCAACATTTTGAGTCATCACAACATCTCGTGAGATTCCCATTGAGTCTAGGATGTTTTTATTTTCATGGATTGAACCTATTGCTTTTATTCCATCTTGATTCATAATAAGACATGTATTTATCCCATCCATATATCCAAATTTGATCATATAGGTGTTTTCTACTAGATTACTTATTGAGATGAGATTGAATATTAATCCAAGAACATGCAATACATTTTGTAGTAGAAGATTTGGAAATGATTTATTGGGAGTTACACATCCATATACATGAATAGGATAAGTTTTACTGTCTATAATTCTTAGTCTGTGACCTTTAGAGACTTCAAGACAGTCAAAATAATGTATATTTCCTATCATATGATGACTGTATCTTGAGTCAATATACCACATGTGCTCATGCTTTGTGAGTTGGTTCCTGTTGGAGCAAGTTTTATATTTATTATATGAATTTTATTTACCCATTTGAAGAGGTTGAATTTGAAGAGATAATATGTAAATCCTGATTTGAAGTATATAAGCTTTATTTTATGATACCTTTAGATTTGTAGGCTTTCTTATGTCTCCCTAGTAATAAGAGTATGAACACCTAATTTTTAGGTTTTTAAGAAAGCTTATATCCTCCCAAATTGACAACCTTTGATAAAGTTTTTGTAGGATACCTTATGACTCCCTAATGATTTGAAGTATAATACAGTGCTTTTGTAAAAAATAAAGTTCAATTTTATGATTGATTTTGTACAGTCAAAAATCAATTTATCTAACACCTTTTTTCTCCTAATTGAACTAAGCAGTTTTTCAATTTTTGAAGAGGTTTTAATATTGAAATCCTTTTGTCATTTTTTGAGAAGGTTAGGGACAAGTAAAATATTATTTTCATATTTAACAAGTATTTAATAACCTCTTTTTATAACCCTTAGGTTTTTAATTTCTAATTTCCAAAGACCTAGTTTGATGTTGTAACCCTTATCACTCCCAAATTTGGAAAATTAGAAAATTAATAATATTTGAAAGATATCAAAGAAATTAATCCAAGTTGAATTATTTATTTCTCCTAGGTTGAGATGCAAATATTATTTTAATTTGGTAAGTTATCTTTTTTAGCTTTGCTTTCACTAAACTAAATTTTATACCTTAGTTTATAACCCTTATATCTTCAAAGTTGAAAGTAGTAATAAAGTGGGATTTAACCCTTACATTTTTGATGCTAGAATCCCCACTCTTCGGCACTCCCTTTGGCTAAATATAACAGTGATGATAAGGTTCCCTTGGGCATTGGAATCAATGGAGATGCTCGTATTTAATTTTGGAACCTATACGCTACTGAACATGGGAGATTTGACCTTTAATGACCTGGAGACTTAAATACTCCTCCTTCATTCCACACTATTCTTGACTGGATTTGATTGTGTTTTACTCTATTTATTCCTACTATAACATTCGAACTTCAGATGATTTTATTTCAGAAGCAAACTCAAGCTTGGTGACATGTGTCACGTTTGTTACGTATGGGCAATTCTTCTATGTAACTCTTTCTTACTGTTGGCCACTTTGTAATGCTTGCTCACTCATGTGGGACTTGAGGAGAATGAAAAGTTTCACCACATATTCTAGTGTAATGAGAGTCAAAGCTTTTAGTAATACTTGAGAGTTGAAGCTTCTAGTAATGTGTTGAGAGTTGAAGCTAAGTTTGAGTGTTTGAGAGGTACTGTTATTGTAACACTTGCTCTTTAGAAGATTGATACCAAGTGGCATTCATGCTATTTGCATGTATACCTTCAACGTAAAACCTTCTAAGGAGATTATTATAACTCCTTAGGTATTTTAGTCTACCATTCCTTTGCTTTGCTATGTTTCTTAAGCAACAAACAACCTCATTTTCTACAGGTGGATTGATGAGGCGTTATGGAGCTTGAGTAGCAAATCCGACACTTCATTTAGTGGATGATCTTCACCAAGAAAGTAGCTCCATTTTATTTACCTCCAACGTATTAAAACCTATGTCTTTGTAGTGTAGATATTGTTTTTTTTACGTTTCTAGGAGTAGATGCCTTCTTTTGTAGTGTAGATATCGTTCATCCCACATTGCTATCAGTATCACATTGTTATCTATCTCACATTACTATCCATATCACGTTGCTATCCTTTGATAAATGTGCACTCTTTTCTCTACGTAGATGTAGATTTGAAGATGGCCTCTTGTGGACTTTGTTTTGCAGGTTCATCCATCCAAGATGAGCCCTTCGAGTGGTTGCTATTGCTTGGGAAGAAGAGTGCTTACATTCAACCCTTCTTGGCTGCTTTTCTTGTTGATATTGTGCCTTTTGGAGACACATCCAAATCTGCTCTTGGTTTGTAAAAAACTAGATTAAAATGGTGCAATAAAATGTACTATAGATTGTACATTAATCTCTTTTTGCACTCTTATTTCAGATATGAAATTATGGTTTCATGGAAAATTTTTCTTCCTACAATACAAGGGTTTTGAGGTTGTCTTTTATGAGTAGACAAATTTTTTTTCTTTTTTTTTTGAATTTACATGGTGGAATTGATAGCCGCCACAAATACGAGCAGGCTGTCTAGCTTTTATGATTGCCACAGTATTCTACGTTGTCCACCCTAAAATTTGCCACACAGTTCTTCGCGTAGTCCGCCCCTATAACCACCATGCCATAATAATTTTAAACCTTTTATGCCATTGAAAGCACTAGGAAAGGGACAAGCATTAAGTCCGACGAGGCCTGAGATTTAAACCTTGGATCTCCATCCCCCTTACGAGGTTTGGTCAAACCAATTGGTCTACATCTCAGACCTGAAACCTTTCCCTTTTTGCTTGGACACTTTTATATTAAATCCAAGCTTAGATAACAATAAATAGAAGCTTTTAGTTTATGCAATTTTCTGCATTTTCTTTTCTTACATTCAATCTTGTAATGCTTTGGATATGAGACTCACCAAGTCTCAATATTGAAGCTTCTATTTATATTTTTGGTTAATTAGGTTCTTCTCCAAGTTTTGGAGGATTCTAACCTTTTTGGGTGGCTTCTTTTGACAACTACAAGTTGCAGATTTTAGTGCTTCAATAGTGTATTTAGACACTTGATACAAATAAGATTTTGTGCCCTTCAAGAACACAAAAGATAATTTATTTTGAGAGTAGTATAATAGTGCATAATAAATCTAATAGACCCTTTTTTTAATGCACTAAGTATTTCACCTTATCACTCCAATTAACTCTCAAGATAATGTACTTTAATAAATCCATTGCAACTAATCAAGAATAACCTAAAATGAATCTTTTAAAGTTATTCTACAAATTTACTATAACTAATATTGTAGGACTTAGTCTTCTTTTCTATTTCCAAAGTAGATGATAGATATAATTCTCAAATCTGATCAACTCCTAATTAATGTGCAAATGAACCTTAAAATGAACCTTTTTCTATTTGTACTTTTGAAGACTATAATCTACTTTTCTTTCATGCAACTTTAATCTAGATAACATGCTCTAATGAATCTGATAAGAAGTCTAATTAATGACTTAGTTAGCACCAATATTTGCATATCTTTTTGTAATATGTTGTAGCTCCTTCTTCCACTTCTATAGAGGATGTGGATCTTGGTGTCTAAGATCACCAAGTTGTTGCTTTGAGTAGGATTTTGTAGCTCTTTGTAGACTATTTTTGAATAACTTTTTCTTCACCAAATGATGGTCTCAAAATTTATTTTACGAGCCTAGGATTTGGTGGATTTTACTCCTCTTGTAATCTTCTCCTTCTACTATAGATTCGAAGAAGTCTCTTTCTCTGAAGTGGTGCCTTCTCGCTGTGAGAGGTAATCTTCAAATCTCCTAGATTTGATGAGCTTCTTCTATCTTCAAGTCTTCTTATCGAATTCTAAATTCAAGCAGGATCTCTCAAGATTATGAATATCTTGAGGTCTTTCACTGGATTCTTCTTCTATAATTTGGCACTCCTTGACAAATTCTTCTTCTCTTGGGCTTATTTTTAGATGGCGATAATTATCTCAAGTCCTTCACTACCATGGTCTTCTCCTTGGTAGTGGATTTCTCCAGTGAGATCTCCTTTGATTATTTCTTCAGTAAGGTTTTTCTAGCCTTTTTTTGGATGCTCGATGAGACCTTTCCAAGGTCTTTGATCTTGCAGCTTCTACTGGTATTCACTTGAGACCTCTTCAACCTTCTACTATTGGAAGTGTTGGTGATGTGATCTACTCCTAGATATTTGGGATTTGAGAAAGAATATCCTAGTCCTTCTTCGAAGTTTGGAATTCCTTCAATGAGATATTCTCCTGATATCTTTTGCTTCAAGTGCTGAATTGATTCTAAAGAAGATACCCTTCCTATAGTAACTCTCCCAACTCACTGAATCTTCTTTCCCTGCAATAAATATTTTAATACCAAAATATTAATCTACTTCTGAATTAGATATTCCTGTCAAATTCTTCTTTAGGATCAAGGATTTTGTGGCCTATTTTAGTATCAAGGATTATGTGGCCTTTTCAGTGTCAAGGCTTCTATGGCCTTTCAGTATCAAGGCTTTTGTGGAATTTTCAATATCAAGAATTCTATGGCTTTTACTTCAAGGCTACTATGACCTTTTTGTATTAGGCTTCTATGGCCTGTTCTTCAAGGCTACTATGGCATTTTATATCAGGCTTCTATGGCCTGTTCTTCATGGTAACTATGGCCTTTTTGTATCAGGCTTCTATGGTCTATTATTCAATCTATAATGAATATATTTAGTCTCCTAGCTTCACCACACCTTTTATTTAGAAGTCTTATTTCATAGTGTTCTCCTACACAAGGAACTAATCTCTCCACTATGAGGGCACACCGACCTTCGGGTAACGAAGTTGGATTCTCCTAGTTTTCTATCATAGGAGGAGTACCAATCCTCTAATAATTAATTATTTGTAACAAAAGAAACTTTGGGAAATGGTTAAAAAATTCTAGATATCCTGGATCTTCACTAGATGCTCTATCAATATAGTGGATTGAATGCTGAATCCTGGTCTTCACAAGTTTTCCTATAAATTTGTGGAAAGACTCTAGTCAAATGCAATATCAATATTTTTTGGGATTGAGATATCTTTCAATCCTAACTTGTGACTCTCATTGATTATATCACCTAGATTCTTTCGAGATATTTTGACAGTAACTGGTCCAATGTGGCATTAGGTTGATAAAATACTCAAGCTCAATAATGATGGTGATTTTCATATAGACCTACATAGACTAGATCTACTGTAACTATGATACCATTGTTAGCTTTTGATACAATATCCAAAGAGATAACAATCACGAGATGCAAAATAATATGAAAGAAAGTAAATTTGCTAGATGATTAAGATATGTAATAAAAATAAATGATATGTAAATTAATACAATGTATCTATGGAGGAAATGAGCACTCCATAAATAAAGCTATTGGACTACATTACACCCATAACCACTAGATGGTGATCCACATAGAACTGTACTACCTAAGATACTGTGTCACTGACACTCCCCTTGCTTGTCTATACTAACAATGAGGCCTTATTTATATAGGTAAAATAGGATACTTGGACAACACTCTATCTAGCTGTACAAGTGACATATTGCACATTTAAAACTAGCACATTGACACTTGTGCATTTATTACATTGCATGAAGTAGCTAGATAGATTCCCCCTAAAGTAATCTAATGTCCTAAGTATGTACTTTAGAAGATACATTTACATAACCCAAATGATGGAATATAAAATATTTCTAACAAGAAAACATCTTATCTATTCCTTCTATATTAGCTTTTATATTTGGTTCACTGGATCCTCAACTATCATGGCTCTTATATCTGTCTAACTCTTGGTGCTACTGTTGCTCCAAATGTTCCCGTTCTTGCTTCTATTCGGTTGTTCCCGTTCTAGTTCCACATTTCTAGTTTATTCTCACTTCCAGATGGATCATGATTCTTCTTTCCTATTTGTATGCATTGGAGTCTAATACTCCTATAGTGGGAAGGAATTATAGGGATTAAAATATCTTAATTATACACATGGCCACCTTTTTATTAATTTTAATTATAATATTAAAAATATCATGACCATATTTTTAGCCATGTAAAGGTTCAACATGACTACTTCTAATATATAATCATGTGGTCACATTTGGAAATTATGTTTTGTAATTAGGCCTCTATATGTATTCTTATGTCAGGCCTAATTCTTATCTAGGTGGTGCAATACTGGCTATTTATAGCCACCTTTAAAATGATTTTTTTTTTTTTTTTTGAATTTACATGGTGGAATCGATAGCCGCCATGAATCCGAGGCAGGATATCCAGCTTTTATGGCCGCCACAGTATTCTACGCTGTCCACCCCAGAAGCCGCCACACAGATCTTCGCGTAGTCCGCCCCTATAACCACCATGCCACAATCATTTTAAACCTTTTACGCCACTAAAAGAACTAGGAAAGGGACAAGCGTTCAGTCCGACGAGGACCGATATTTGAACCTTGGACCTCCGCCCCCTTATGGGGTTTGGATGAACCAATTGGATTAAAATGAAATTTATCAAGCTAAGTTTTGTGAAGCTTTCAATCCGTCTATTGTGATTTTATAACTTATTATCATTATCATAATCATTCTTGTAAATATTACATCTCTCTATCTCTATTTTTTGGATAGGTGTTCGGTGATGATCGAGAAAGATATATTCTCCACTAACCTAGGCTTACCCCTTTACTACGAACTTAGTCTTTTATATATGTTTTTCAAGTTTCTAGAAAGAAGTGGTCATAAATGAAAGCGTCATTAGGAATAAATAGCACCAAAAATGCTTTTATCTCCCACTAACACTTCAACCACTATGGAAAAAATAGGTAAAAAGTTCTAATTTTGTTCTTGTTATTCTAGATTAGGGAAATTATCTTTTATTTGATTTATGTTTGTGTTTATTTTTCTATAGTTTCTATTTTACTCATTAAAGAATAAAAGGGAAAAGGAAACAAAAAATTATTTGTTACAACATTAAGGGACCAAATACCATCTTTCATATCATTAAAATTGAATCACATTTAGTTATTAGGACTTGTCTGACTACATTACATTCTTGAATCCTTGCCTTCTAAATAAATTATCCTTTATATTCATCATTGAAAAACTAGAAAAGCATACAGTTTATAGGTATTGTCTATTGTAGTTGTAGTTGATATAGGATTAGATTAAGGCTAGACAATCAAAGAAAAATATTAGAAAGAAATATAGGTGTTATTTAATTGAATCCATCAAACATAGACTTAGGCTCATGATTGCCCGTATCCTTGAGGTGAGACATTGTGGATATGATATCCTATGGGAAAAAGGGAGGTGTCATGCTTAGTATTACAGGCCAATTTGGATGTCCTCCATTATTTTTCCATCTTACATTTTAGTGAACCTAACATAAAAACCATTGTGGATCCCAAGATTCTTCATTGACTAAGCCATAATTTAAATCAAAGACTAAAATTTGTCAAACCTTAAGTGAGATAATTAAATCTATTTGTATAGTTAAAGCATATTAAATATAGATAACAAGACCCTAACCAAAGGATAGTTCTACTAGGGATATTTTTGGTCATCTAAGTAATTTTCATACGAGATACTAGGCTATATTAGGTATATAGCAAGCTTGAGCTTCAAACCATCCACATAGGGTCTTGTAGGTGAAAATTGACTTCAGTAGAAAAAATAAGACGAAGGACTCTAAATTTTTTTAAATGTTGCATAAGGATGATTTTGGGTGTGACATCGCAACATGCCTCAATGCTACAGTGATGATAGCCTAAAAACTTCCAAGTCTGAAACAAGACACAATATCACAATGTGCCTCTGTATCACAATTGTTGAGGTTCAAAAGACTTGAAGTCAAGAAGACATCATGCAATTATGATATATTACTTTGTCATAGTCATAATTTTTGAAAAGACTTGAAGGCAAGAACACATCACAAGATCACAACCATTGCTCCATCATAGTCTCAAAGGCTTTAAGAGGCTTAATGTGAAAAGGTAATGCGACACTACGACTTGTCTTCTCACCACAATCACAAATACTCAAGGAGCTCTATAAAAAGAAAAGGATATGATGTCATGACATATTTCTCTGTTGTGGTTGCAGATATTTGAAAGGTTTGAAGGCAAAAAAATATCGTGATATGTTCTCAGGTCGCAGTCATGATAGTTGCAGTCTTCAGAATGGTTTATGCCTACCATGTCTGTTACAGATCAACAATGGGAGATTACCTCAAGGATGAGAAATTAACTAGGATTAAATTCATCCCCACTACTTTCTCGTATGTATTAAATGATTGATCCACGATATAAAATCAATCATGTTGTCCCATGTTAGATCAACGATGTTGCATGGTATCTTTATCAACCCAGTCATTTGATATTTTAGTTGTAACAATTTTTCAAACAAGAAATATTTTTATAATTTCATAATTTTGAACCATAGGATAGATTATAAATAAGAGTAGTGGATTATTATGAAAGGATAACCTCTTAGGAATTTACAAGTTGCATTTATTAAGAGTTTTAGAAGAAAGTAATATAGTTCAAATCCTTATTTGGCCTCTGGTTCAACACCTTGTAGAATATGTATGTATGAGTGGATGAATATTTTTGTTATAGCTAGATGAATGTGCATGACATTAATTTTGCTTCATGTATTTTTATGTATGTTAGTTCTCTAGTTTTGGAACTTATAATATATTGGACTAAAATTTGATTGGAGAATGTTATTCTATATGCAATAAAAATTGGTTGGTCTATTAGGGGGTTTGAATGGTTGTTTTGTTTCATGATATTTGTGCATTTATTGATGTTGCCTAATCTATACCATCTTAAGTTCTATATCCAGTTATATTTATTTCTTTTTGCACCCTTTTCCCATCAAAATTTTGGCTATTTAGAACCTTACAAGAGCTAGCCTTCTCTAGAGATTGACTTGGATAAGCCTTGTAACTTTATCGGTCATTCAATGTTGTCCAAGTTTAAGGTGCATATTTTACCATAGGTAGATTTTGGACCAACAATTTTTGGCATACCTATGGGACCAAATTCCATCACACACATAGGTCAAAGATTTGGTGTTTGTATTTATCCTTTTAATATCAAAATCACTTGGTAACTCCATTCAAAAGAGAAAACCCATAACAACTTTATATCCATTTTCTATTTAGCCTTTAAATTCATTATCATAAGACAAGAAACCAAGAACTCAAAAGAACCCATAGAGTTTTTGGAACTATATTTGGGTAGTTTTAGAACTCATCTTGTTTTGTCCTTTGGATCAATGTCACCTTCAGTATTTATTGGAGCCTCAACTAATATAGCCAATCTAGTTCCTACTATCACAACCCATATTACTCCTTCAATCCCTATCAACATAGTAGCTACAATGGTTATAAATCATAATCAAAATACTTTGAATTATCCTACCTGAAATCATTTAGGTCCCCTAAATTTGGCTATCCAAAATGCTATTCCCTAGGTAGCCTTAAAGGTACTCCCAACATATGATAGCACTGGAAACACCACTTATGAATATTATCAAGATGTTTCATCATTGGAAGCTATTCATAACATTCAACAAGATGTGATGGTTATTTTGATAGTCATATCACTTAGAGGAAAAAATGCTATACTGGTATAGAAGTCTACCAAATCAAACCATAACCACATGGGTTGCACTTGCTGATAAAATTGTAGAAGAATTTAATGAGCAAGTAGATCCTTTCTCCCTACTCACACAATTTACTATCATACAAAAGCATCCTCAAGAAGAGATAGTAAATTTAAATATCAAATTCAATCACATATGGACAAGAGTGCCTGATGGTCTAAGACCAATGAATGAGCAAGCAATATATTATTATATGAGGACTTTTAACTTAGATCTAGGCATGACGATAAGGTAGTATCAGATGCATACCTTTACACAGATTTTACAAGAATCCTTTAAGGTAAAAAGAGACCTCATTACTATAGGAAGGTTACCTTCAAAAAATAATGCCCATTTTTCTATAATTTTCTAAAGTACTTAGTGCAGGTACATCTTACCCTACCACCATTCCTATAGTGAATCCCCCTAGATGACCTAAACCACAAATTATTCTAGCATTTCCAACTCCACCTACATTCCCTACTTTATCTCCAGTCCCTATAGTACCTGCCTTACCAACTCCCGATCCTTAGTTTGTGGTCCTCCAAGAAATGCAGACTACCATGAAGAACTTAACCAATGAAATCACTTCAATTAAGAGAAGGGAGACCGAAAGAAAATTTTAACTAGGAAGGTTCTCACAGGTAATAAGAGATCAAGATACCTCAACCAACAAGTATCCAAAAAGATCAAATGTAGTATATAAAAATCAAGAGAATGAACCTTACACATATTCATCTAAATCAAATTATTGGTGTTCTACATGCAATGATCCACATGGTGAAATTTTATGTATGATTCATCAACACTACATCCATAAGGTAGCTATTGAGAAAGCATAAAGAACCTAGAAGGGGTAAATAAACATGATCAAATAAACATGACATAACTTCATGATGCCATCAATGGAGCAGGTTGCAGGCTTGGCAAGGTTAGGGAAGAAGCCTCTCCAAGTATATCCTAAAGAGTTGGATCCTTAAAAATGCATTTGAGAACAAAGGATTAGAATAAAAGTGAGGCTCCCTAAAGTGCTACATTGCAAAACCCAATTAAAAAATAGAGGATGGACATATGCAAAAATTATGTCACATAGAAGGAGGTTGAGACTCAAGAACAAGCAAGGGATAGGTTGAGATACCCCTCTTTAACTAAGCAAAAAATAGTGGAAGAAACCTAGGGATATAGGAACATGTATGATCAACATTCAAGAGAAAAAATAAATAGTCTGATGCACCTGCTTTGTATATTGTTGAAGAATTGAATAAGATACCATCAAAAGCAAGCATGTATGATGTGTTGATACTTCTAGGATATATTGATTTATTGCAAGCATCCCTCAAATAAATAAAAAACAAGGTCAGAATCCACCCTTAGTTGAAATTGGTATAGGATATCCCAACACAAGAAATAGAAATGAATAGGCCCCCTCATTTCCATCTATCAATACAAATGAAAGGATGGATGGTACACAATTGCATAATAGATTCAGGTGTAGATACTACAATAATGCCCAAGATTGTATGTGATATCATGGGGATGGAATACACCAGAAGTAGCTCAAGAATACTATAATTAGATGGCAGCCCAATTAAGATTCTTGGGGTGATCAAATATATCCCCATAGTATTGCATAGAATACCTCAAATTATAGTCATATAAACAATGGTTGTGGTGGACTTGGAGCCTTATTTTAGAATGTGTCTTTCAAGGGATTTCGCAACCAAGATAGGAGGGTATTTGTATATTGATTACTCACATATGGAGATCCCATAAAAAGGCATAAAGATAAAAATATTTAATGAATAACCTTCTTCCTTCCATATTGAGAAAAGTGAAGAAGACAAGCTAACAATGTTAGCGTGCTTATTGAAAAATTTGAAGAACTAGATCTGATGGAAGTTCTACAGGAGCTCTAATTTGAAGATCAATTCTCTTTGAATGATTTTAATATTATGATTGAAAAAGGTATTGGAACCTATTTGTTCATGAAACCTAAAAATGTTAAACCCCTAGTCTTCTAGAATAGGATTCCTCCATAAGCTAGATCTGGAAACTCTTCTTTGATGGTGCTAGATGTAGAAATGGGGCTAAAGTAGGTATAATTTTAATATCACCAACAGGAGCTAAATTTTTTCATACAAATTAACATGGAGCTACACAAATAATGCAATAGAATATGAGACACTTTGCTTATGTCTAAAGAAGGCTAAGAAGTTAGGGTTCAAATAACTATAAATTTTTGATGATTCAAAGTTGATAGTAAATCAGGTCATAGAGAAATATATTAGTAAGCAACATTACCTCAAAGCTTACCAAAACAAAGTGTGGGATCTATTTGAATATTTTGAAGCTTTGAATATCAAGGTAATTCCTAGAGGACATAATACCCGTGTTGACTTGTTAACATCTGTGGGATCCAATTATTTTCCAATAGTCAATGTCATACAAAAATCAAAGACAATATGGCTAATATATAGATCCTCTATTCTTTATAAAGACACTTTCTAGTAGGTATTTGAGAATGATGACCAAAAGGTAGATTTATTTATATATGAGATGAATTGTTCAAGTTAATGCACTTTGGAATATGAAGAAGATGAGGGACTCATTCAACTCAAGAACAATCATATACCAAAAGGGCTAATAATCCTTTAAAGTTTATTTGTCAACAATGGTCAGCCATTGGGCCACTAAAAAAAAGCTGATAAGCAAGAATGCAAGGAAATACAAATAGATCCTGGAAATGTACTTAAGGTTGGTGTTCAGTGTTTAGAAGAAGAGGCTAACCAAGTCTAGGAATTATGTAAAGAATTTAATGATATTATAGCATGGACATATGAAGACCTCAAGGTGTACAATAAGAAAACAATACAACATACTATTGAGCTTGAACTAGGTTCAAAACCTTTTTGATAGAAGTAGAGGCCTGTCAACCCAAATATAGAAGCCCTGATGAAGCAAGATCTATTAAAGCTCCTTAATACTAAGATAATTTATTCTATCAGACATTCAACATAGGTGGATAACCTTGTGCTAGTTAAAAAGAAAAATAGGGACATTGAATTGTGTGTATATTTTAGAAATTTGAATAGAGCCTCATTTAAGATCACTAGCCCCTTTCCCAAATACACCAAATATTGCATATTTTAGTAGGGGCAAAGATATTTTCACTTCTAGATGGATTTTTTTAGCAACAATCAAATGTGGGTCAAGGATAATATCAACATAAAACTGCATTCACTACCAAATGGGGAACCTTTTCCTATCAAAGCATGCCTTTTGGCCTATCCAATGCAGGGACTACTTTCCAAAGAGCAATGGACTTAGCTTTTGGAGAACTAATGAACAAAATAATAGTCATCTACCAAGATGACATGGAAATATTCTCTCACAACAAAGAAAAACATGTAGAACATATTAGAATAGTTTTTGAAAAATGTAGAGAATTCAAAATCTCATTGAATCCAAAGAATTCTATCTTTGCTATCCAAGAAGGAAGACTCTTGGGTCATGTTATTTTAGAGGTAGTGCTAGCCATTGACCCATACAGAGTGAAAGCTCTCTTAGATATCACTTTGCCATTAAATAAGAAAGGGTTGCAATTCTTTTTTGGGTAGATCAACTTTGTGCACAAATTTAATGCAAATTTTGCACAAATAGTGAAATATATGACATAATTGCTGAAGAAGGATATGGAATTCAAATGGAAAAACTTGCAAAAACATGTATTTAAGATCAAATAGGTAATTTTACAAACACCTCTATTCATAAATATAAATTATTTAAGGGACTTCATTTCGTATGTAGTTGGAGAATAAGAGAGCTATGCTGTAGTACTTACACAAAAGGAGAAGACAATGAGGAAAAGCCTATTACCTTCCTAAGTTAGAAAATGCAAGAACATGAAGAGAAGTATAACTTAATTGAAAAAAAAATGTATGTAGTCATGAAGTCATTGAATAAATTCAGGCATTTCCTATTTATGGGTAAAATTTTGAATGATTTTACCCACTAGTTCTTTTTTATGAAGTCGATGGTTCTTTTAATAAATAATTTTTTTGTGAGCCATGTCCTTCAGTATCAAAGGTAGACCTTCATGGATGCAATGGCTGGTGATGAGTAGGTTGTAGTAAGGGTGAAGGATTTTTGGGGTAATATCAAGAAAGGTGGAGAATTGGGCCATCACAAATTCTAGGTGGTCCCCAAAACCCCACCCATCCCAGGGGTGAAGAATCAGGATGGCGATAGATTGGGGCCAGCTCCTAAAAAATAACCCTAATAATGGGGTATAAAATTATCCAAATACTAGAGTTGGGCAGAGAAATGGGTTTTCATATGATCCTAAAGGCTTCCAAAGTTCCTCCCTAGAGATAGGAAGAAGGATAATCAAATTTTAAGGTATAGTGAAGGTTTCAACATTCATCATTTCTCGGTGATCCCAAAAATTGCACCCAGAAATAGATGTTAGAGAAAAAGTCTAAGGGCCTGCTCTATTGAAAGCAAAAAATAGTGGATAGAGTTTTGGGCCAGTGCAAGCAATGGGAAGACCCCAAAATATTGCCCATCATTCAAACTCTTGCTAGTATCGAGGACCCCTCCAAAAGGTGCATGCCTTCATTTAAGAAGGTGCATGATGGTTGATAGGAATTAAATAAGGTTTATGTTTCGCTTAGTGTGGTAACTGATCAAATTACACATCAACTAAGTAGTAAACCCAGACCTATATCCTCATACAATTAATGCCATTAGAAGCAAATAGATAGAATTTATTGTTTGATAGAGCTTCTCAAAGGAATAAGTTGATCAAGGGTCTAGATTCATGCAATTTACCTGGCATACTCATGGTAGCTACCTTTCATTGTAGATTGTAAAAAATCAAGAAGGATTCACAACAAAGCCATCCCTGCTGGCATCGATCAGTAGTCTCATCTGCCACCTACTATATTTAACATAGCATCCATTGTAAAATCTATATATGCTAGAATGCTAGCCATTCCAAAGGGTGATTCTTTAGCCATTACAATTTATATGTAAAGCTTATGATATTTTGTGAATATAAGTGTTTACTATTTGGTATCCAATTGAATCTTGCATATATGTGAATGTTATGAGTTTATTTTTGCTAAATATAATTGAATGTGCATGTAATAATTCTACTATCTAGATTTCTTGCATTTCATTCGTTGGTTCTAGAATTCACTTGCAGTAGAGTATGGTAAACGGTAGGCAAGAGTAAGGTTGGATGATCTGTTAGGTAATCTACTTCTGTTCTCTATGGTAGCATCTACTTATCCTACATGTGTCTTGATGTAGCTATACTCATCCTTGTGAGTTCTAGATATGGCCTCTTTTCCATTTCTTTTTGCCCCATTTTCCCCTCAATTTTAGGTAGTTAGCTAGGAATTTCCAAAAGGAATAGACCTTCTTTGAAGATTGATTGCCCAACCTCATCCAAGAATGATGATTGTTCAATGTTGGTGTAGATCCATGAGCGCATCAGGCTTCTCCAACCCTAACTCCTTGCTAGGCCATATTTGCAACCAACACTATCTCAAAGCAAAATATTGGTGTATGTTGTACACTTGAATGTTATGAACTTCATAATTCAAGGAGAGCTAGGCAAGAAAAGGGTAGTATAGACACCTAAAATGCATAATCACAAGGAGACTCTCCAAAATACCTCCTTCTAACCCATTTAACTTGCCTAGGGTAGCCTCAAGGCTAATTTGGTGTTTTCTACAACAAAAAACACTTTTACCCATGTGAAGCATGATCGTCTTGACCCAATATGGTCTCTAAATTGAGACCATATCGACCTGATATGGTCATGTGCACATGAAAATAAAAATAATAATCACAATAACTAATTTCCCACCACAACAGATGACCTGTAGTCACCCCTACCACCTACAAACTATCAATCAAACTGCCCTTGATTACCACTTGCCTCTTTAGTTGTGTGCCAAGGAGGCTATAGAATGTGCCAAGGAGGCTATAGAATGAAGGCTTCTTCTCCTCCATTAAAAAGATTTAATTTTAAACTCTCTCACAATGAAGTGCTATCAAAATGAATTGCTAAAGCTTTCTCATTATTTCCATGCTATCATTTTGCCATGCAGGCCTCGATACCACCTTATATTGCCTTGTTTGATCAACACTACTACTCTAGATCATTTGAATTAGCATGTTTGCATCCCCATTCATGAGATAATCCATTGACAAAACATCCTTGGATTACCCCCAACACTATCGAATCTGGTTTCAAATATTTGTGAGTCTACGACAGTGACTGCCTCGCCCCGAGATGGTCCATAGATAGAGACTATATCGACCCGAGATGGTCTCATTTAGGTGATCAATTTTTATAATTTTTTGCATGTTAATTTAGATTCGCATGTTGCATGGTCATTCTAGCATTAGATATTTCTATTTTATGCATGTTGTCTTGTTGCATTAGTATAGATCTTCATTTTTATCACATGCATACATGCTATTTTTCAATTCATATTATGTTCCCTAATTAAACACGAGTCCAATCTCAGTGGATCCTGTAAATGCTATTGATTCATCTTTGGTTTCATTTTGTGAAAGTTATTGGATTGCATATTGTGAAAGGTCTTGGATTCCACTCTCATGTGGTGGTCGATAAGAAACCCACCTTTGAATCACTGTGCTAGCATGAATATCATAAAATATTACACCTAGAGATGTTATATTAACATATTATTTGTTGTATCATTGGATAATATCCCTCGAGGGGATGTTCTTGTAACACCTTAGAAAGAATAAATTAATAAAAATGATTTATTTTATTGTTATTTCATCATTTTTCAAATTATATCTTTTTTATGGTGCAATTTTTCATGCTTTAAAATGGTAACCCCCTATGGGTCTCCCTTTGTCATCATTTTGTTATTTGATGAGTCAAAATGACTATTTTTTTCTTGCCTTGGTGATTTGTAGGTACACAATATTAACCATCTTGGGTCAAGATGACCCCTCTGCTACAACTGTATCAACACAAGATGGTTGTAACACATAGCTAGGCTCCATTCACCTAACAGATGGTTGTAACACATAGCTAGGCTCATTCACGAGCTTACGCTACTGATCCATCACATAGAGCCATGGATTTTTTTAAATTGATACATAGGACCTCATCATATTTGAGTGTCAATGTGATCATCCTAGATCAAATGCCATCCATCAATCCATTGAACCTAACACATTGAGCAACCACATTCATAATTCACTCATAGGTCCTGATTATGAGCAAGATATGGATTATTTGGATCAAGATACCTTATGCACTTTTTATAGGGACAATTACATCCAAGTTGAAACATCTAGGAGGTCTCTACTACACATTCATATCTTGAATCGACCTATGACTCCCCCATTAACCCAAAAATAGGATAGGAACGTTTAATATACTCCATTTGATCATCCATGAATGATCCGTAAATACAAGAAATTTAACATGTACAATATTCAAGGTAATAACAATGCTGCCATGTCAGCTCAAGGATTTATCATGTCAGCTTGTGGGTCTAGGGATGGTGATTTTCATCCTCTCACTATACCTTATGATCTGTAGTACAACCAAGGATGATGTACCTCAATGCCTTCTAATTACTCAAAACCTATCATTTGATAACATTATCAGGTCAATATAGCCTCTTATGATCCAAAAAACAAATTATCGATATCTCTAGGATTGAAGTGCAGAACATGCCTATGTGTGCCACACACATGTGTGTATAGGCCCCACACAACTAACCTGGTAAAATAAAACTAAGTACCTAGGAGAACCATGGAACATCAATTACAATGGTTGCATCAGAGGTTACCCATACCTACACAACAAAGGAAATAGACCCAATAGCACCCAAGGTGCCAAGCACAAAAACACAATCTTCCATCATTTCCAAATTATAATCTTCCACCTTGCTCATTCTTGAATCAAATTCACCATAAATATCCTAGATTGCCACCCATCCATCATCATCAACTTCATTCACTAGAATGCTATCATGCGTACCCCTATCAATAGGATCATGAAGCCTATAAGGAACAACCCTAGTATTAAGAACCAATTGATACACACCCTAAGGCAACATATGATGATATTCCTATTAACAACACTCACCAACCACCTCATCCATAATAAAATATTCAAACTAATCAAGGCCAAAGGTGAGTGGATGCCATCATATCACCAAAGGCCTATAAATTGTTGATAGAGTACCTCAACTCTTTAGAGAAGCAAGCCTTAGGTTCAAGTTACCAGAAACCTACCCCATGGTAGCTCACCAATCAACCTTTGTACACATCCATTCAATCACCACCCTATCTTGATTACTTTGAGATACCAAAATTAGATAAGTTCAAGGTGATGAAGACACATAAGAGCATGTGACAAGCTTCATGAATACTTGCTTTCATATTCAAGATACTGATCCCCTCATGCTATGAATGTTTCTTATAACACTTAATGAGGGTGCTTTAGAGTGGTATAACCATTTGCCACACCATAGTATTTTAACCTTTGAACAATTGGTGGATGTGTTGGAATGCTTTGCCTTTAGCATCAAGAAAAAGGTCATATTGACGATATATATATATATATATATATATATATATATATATATATATATATATAAAATATTTTACAATTTAAGGAGGAACCAGTCATGGACTATGGAAACAGGTGGATGGCCATCATAACCAAATTACCCTTCAACCTACCCATCATAGAACTCACTCAAATGTTTACTAGGATTTGCACCAAACAGATCTCATTATTATTACAACTTTAATAGTATAGAACTTTTGAGGAGGCCTTGGCCCAAACAAAGGTAATAGATGAACCAAGGTCCAGGAAGGATATATTAAACTCCAAAAAAATTAATGTCCCAATAAAAAGGCAAAGGATGGTCAAAACCAACCAAAGGCAGATTTGGTGAATTAGGTTGTATTGAGTGCTCTTGGGACCTCAAACTGAGCTCCAACACCACCACCTAAATATCAGGCCCAACCTCCACTGACACAATATCACCCACCAAAAACCAATCCACCACCACAACAACAACTCCAAATTCAACCTCATCAACCACCTCATAAATATATGCCATTACCAGAATCTTTGGCATCGATCTTCAATTGACTATGCAAGGCATAAGCAATTATGCTCCTTGAGATTTGACCATTGGATATGAATCATCCTAAAAATAAATCTTATAAGGAGGATCAATACTGCACTTATCATCAACAAAAGGGGTATGAAATTCAATCATGTTATGTATTTAATAATACAGTGTAGGATATGATCAAAAGGCAAGAGATTTAAATCGATAATCCTCATACCTCCAAAAATCAAAATATAGGTATATTTCAAGACCATTTACCTTAGCATGGAGCAAACACAACACCTTCTATTAAAATAGAATAACCTAAGTAGGTTAATCAAGTGCATATCACCCCACCTAAGCAAGGTTTTGTGGGAATGATCAACATCGTGACAAGAAATAAATGGTATCCAATGCAATCGACACAAGTTGTGGATATTTCCAATATTCCACCAATGTCACAAGCATCATTGATATCAAATTTTTTCATGCCTAATCCACCTCACCCAGTGATCACACTAAGGAATAAACTTACTCAAAGTCTAAGAATGTCATCTATGAGGCTCTCCATATATAAGCTGATTCAATAACCAATTCCACATCGAGAGGCTCTGATGGAGATCTTAAGATTTATTAAACTGCAGCCACAAGGCCCTAATTATTTCATCAATTTTTATGGGTATGTTAAAACATGTCAAGATCTTGAAATTACATTTTAGGATCATGAAATTAAGATGATACCCACTAAGGTACTTGATCCACCATTGCATATCATCGCTAGCATGTATAGGATCCCCTTCAAATGTGTCTTTATTGACACGAGATCATCAATTAACATCATCACCTCTACTGCCCTCTAGCATCTCAACCTTCTACCGTCATGCATCACGTCATCCACTTTCACCCTTTGAGATTTCAATGATGCCCCATGTTCCACTATTGGCACATTAGTCCTTCCTATTTATGTTGGACAAAAGACTATTCATGTACTATGTCACATCTTGGAAGGTGCCATGCAATACAACATATTGCTTGGCCAACCCTAGATTTGAGACATGAAATGTGTGCCTTCTATATTGCATCAGTATATAAAATATATACATGAAGGTTAAGTTCATTGCATCCCTACAGACTTAAAGCCCTTTAAATTTTACAATATGGTTTTGCATCCTTAGGAGTCCACCTTACCTTCCATGCATATGGACATTTAGCCCAATAGCCCCATACAAACCACAAATTTCATACCATGTTCATCCATCACTCCACAACCACCACATTCATATCAACCCTTGCCATCAATTTCATTATAAATTCCTTTATCATCAGATCCTCCTCCTCAAAAATTGGAGAAGGCACCTATGCCATCATATTCATCTCCACCTCCACCAACACACACATTTACACCTCAACCATCCATCACAACTATCACACCTTCAATTTCAACTATCTCTACAACTTCTACCCATGATTCCCTCATAGAGGAATAACTATCCATAACCACATAGATCTCATCATAGCCCACATCTTCATCATCATTTTTTCTAGCACAGTCACACAAGTCATAATTTGTATGATAAATCTGGGTATTGGTGAATATCTAGTTCAAGATGTTACATTCACCCTGCTCATAGAGTCAATCAGAGACTTTGGTCACCCACGTAGCACATCATTTCCCATAGGTACCATAGTAACCCTTGGGTCCTACCTAATCCAAATAAATTTTGTCTATGGTGGTATTTATGCCTCCATAGACATGCCTCCTATACCAAAGGAGGAAGAGCCATTTTAAGAAAATATTATCTCTCAAATCCATCCTTTGTTATGCAATATTTCTATCACCATCATTGGCATAAAAATGACTTAGGGATATACAAGCAAGACCCTCTAATCCGTCTAGAACCTCATTATAAACTTCCAATAAATAAATAAAGCTAAGGGTACCATACACACATGCCTGATGAGCTTCTTGTTGATTCCCTTCAATGCCTTAACTTAGGCTTAGAGGGGGACACCAATGGCAATGAGTACATTTATCCTTGTAATACTCATTTTATTATTGACCATTTGTATATCACTACATTATATGTTGCTAAATCTAATAGGTCAGATGATGAGTCAGAAGATGATCAGGATCCAAAACATGATTGGGGGTTAGAATATGATTGGGAGACCTTATCCATTCCCTCATTTAGATTAGAATAAGAATGCTCTCCCATTAAACCTCTCACAAATCTATATGAATTATATTTTTATCTTTTTCCAAGATTACTGTTGCCATTCTAGCACCAAATTTTCCCACCTAAGGATCCAATCATCCTAGTCCCACCTAGGGGATACCCAATCATCCCTATTCCACCTCAACCCCCTTGTACATTTGCATCCACCCATATTTGATCATATTTTCTCACTCATGAATGGAGGTCATTCGCAAACCATCAATATGATATCTATTGATCTCACCACTTCGCTTCATTATTTTGGTAACCCTCGTTAATCATTACCTCTCAATATTGAGGCTATTTATTTTGATCATGCTACCCTTACATCATCACCATATGAGTTTCTCCCTTTTGAGGACATGCTACAACCATTCCATTTCTTATCACGTCCTCATTTATATGTCTCACAACTTGACTCATTCAATCCAGTTGATGACATTCACTTGATCCCTACTCCTCATCAATTGGAAGAGGGATCCCATATATTAATAGAAGATACGATTGATATCGATGTCAATCACTATCCTAAACACCCCCATATTCTCAAGTTGGGAAAGGGTCTTTTAGCCATAGAGTGCAAGGTATTCTTCAATCTTCTAAAGAAGTATAGAAAGATTTTTTCTTGGTCGTATAAAGATATGCCTGGCCTGGATACGAATCCAATTATCCATAACTTAACACTAAATCCAACCATTAAACCAGTCAAGCAAAAACTTTGAAAGTTACATCTAAAAATTGCCATCTTGATAATAGATGAATTACAAAAATTATTTGATGCAGGATTCATCCAACCTATTGATTATCTCGACTGGGTTTCCAACATGGTACCTATTAGAAAATTAAATGGAGGGGTGCGCATATGCATTGATTATTGCAATCTTAATAAAGTGAGCCCCAAGGATGAATTTTTGCTTTTGAACATTGATACATTGGTAGATGCAATCGCAGGTCACAAAAAGCTCTCCCTCATGGATGGCTTCTTAGGATACAATCAAATATGAGTCAATCCTAAATATTAGGTCAATATGGCCTTTACGATGCCATGGGAGACTTTTTGCTATAAGGTCATGCCCTTTGGCACACAAGATTATCGAAGACTACATTTATGATATTTTGGCTAAATCTTTATTACATCAAAACCATATCAATGTTCTCGAAAAGGTCTTCGATCACCTCCTAGAGCATAATGTATTCTTGAACCTTAAAAAGTGTGTTTTCAAAGTGACATCTAAAAGTATTTTAGGTGTCATGTGTATAAATAGGGCATCAAGGTTGATCCAAAGAAGGTTGAATCAATCATAAGCATGCCTCCCTCCATCAACCTTAAGCAACTTTGCAGCTTGCATGTGAAGATACATGCCATTCAATGTTTTATCAACAAATATAAGAAAAGTATCGGTCATTCAATCATATTTTATAGAAGGGAATAATTTTTTATTGGAATGAATATTACAAAGCAACCTTTGAAGATATCAAGCAATACTTGGCTTCTATGCCAGTATTGTCTCCTCTAAGACTTAGTGATCCTTTTCTACTATACATATCTACCACTAACTTTACCTTAGGGACCATGTTGGTCCAAAAGAACAAGGTAAATAAGGAGTAAGCAATCTATTACATCAGTTGCACCATGGTGTCATATGAAATCAAGTACGCTTATGTAAAGAAACTCTATCTAGTGGTGGTTTTCACCATCAAGAAACTTCATCACTACATGATTAATTAGTTAACATAGTCATATCTAAAGAGAACCCTTTGCAATACATAATAAGTCAAAATTATCATAATAGTCATACCACAAAGTGGATCATGATTTTGATAGAGTTTAACCTATAATTCATTGGACAAAAGTATATCAAGGATCAGGTCATCATAGATCAGCTAGTAGAAATACCTCTTCATGATGATAATTTGATTATAATTGATCTACCTGCTGATGTAATATCTATATTATCTATCTCAAAAGAACCAGAAGAACTAGAACATAGAGAGGATCTCATGATATTCTTCTATGGTTCTAAGTGAGAGTAAAGAGGTGGTGCAAGAATATTGTTTTTCACATCACAAGGGGATCCTATTCCCCTTTCATTCAAACTTAATTTTCCAGGCACTACTAATAACACTAAATAATAATCCCTTCTTTTGGATCTTCAAACAACTCTTTCCATGAATGTCATGAGATTTAAAATCTTTGGTGACTCCTTGCTCATAGTCAACCAAGTAAAATAAATCTACCAATGCAAATGCTTAGTCTTGAAATATTACAAAACCATCATGGAAAAGTTGCTTACAAAGTTTGAGTGGTATGACATAGAGGCAATCCCTCATTCCTACAATCATTTTATGGATACCATGGCTTATTTGGGATTCCTAATTCTACAAAATCCATAAGATGATGTCACCACTATCCATGTCAAAATGCTCTCATAATCCGTGATTTCATGATATTCTTCTATAATAGATAAAAGCATCCACATGGTACAAATTAAACCACATCAATATTGGTTCTTACAAATTCAAGACTTCTTGAAACATGCTTTCTAGGGATCCTTAATCTCGCAAGTTCCTTATGATAATGTCACAACCATTTATATTAAGGTCTTCTCTCAATCAATATTCTTACGAGATACTTTTGTAGAGGAGCAAGCTATTCATTTAGTTCAAGCTAAGCAATATCAAGACTGGTTCTCCCAGATCAAATATTTCTTGAAGCTTGGAAACCCTCTTGCAGGCTTTTTGCATGCTGCCAAACAAATATTCAAGCAAAAATCAACTAAATATGTCTTTCTAGGAGACATATTGTACCATCAAAGTTATGATGGTGTTCTCCTTCGATGTCTAGAGTGCCAAGAATCTACTTGGGCTATTTATTAAGCTCACAATGGTACATGTGGTGGCCATTTTAATGACATGGCCATCACAAAGTGCATTCTCTACATGGGCTATTATTGGCCTATGATGGAGCATGATTGTTTCACTTACATCAAAAGGTACATCAAATGTTAGCATAATGCTAATTTATCCCATGTACCTTTGTAAATGCTACAATCGATACACTAATTATGGCATTTTTTGTAATGGGGCTTTTATCTAATTGGTAAAATCTTACCCCCATCCTTAGGTCAACACACATTTATTCTAATGATCATTGAGTATTTCAAAAAGTGGGTTGAAGCTATCCCACTTACCACTATGATAGGTGCACGCATCATGGAGTTCTTACTCCATAATATCATATGTCATTTTGGTATCCCATCCAAAATCATCTCAAATAATGGGCCACCATTAATAATAAGGATGTTCAAGCTTTGTGCAACAAGTATCATATCCAACACAAATTTTTGACTCCTTACTATCCACAGACTAATGAGCAAGTGGAGGCATCGAATAAAATTATTATCTCCATCCTAAAGAAAATAGTCAATAATCATCATAAGGATTGACATATTTAATTGCCTCTAGCACTATGGGCTTATTGAACGAGTATTAGGATGCCAACAAGGGCAAATCCATTCTCGTTGGTATATGGCACTGAGGCCATTATACCCCTAGATCTTAAAATTGCCTCATTGTGCATCTTATTAGAAGAATTCATCGATGACGATGTTGCATGATAGTCTCACCTTAATCAACTTACACTTCTTGATAAAAGATGAATTAATTCTCTTGAGCATATTTGTGTTTATCAAGATCATATTAAACGAGCTTATGATACAAAGGTTCATCCTAGGGAATTCCAAGTTGGTGATCTTGTGCTCAAGGAGAATTAGTAGAACTCTAACTTGCCTAGCCATTTGCATGATAAATTCACCACAAAATGGTTAGGCCCATTCCTAATAAAGCAGAAGATGGGACCGGGAAATTATTGGTTAGCTTCACTTGAGGGTGTTGAGGAGCCTAAACCCCTTAATATTATCCACCTATGGTCATATTATACATAAAAAAATAACAAAAACAAGAAATAATACCACAACGCACAAAAACACAACATCATCATTGCACATTACCATTGCATTGCATATCATTATTTATTCCACCATGTATTTTGATGTCTTTATTTTTACAGTATTTGTTGTCTAGTTGCATTAGCATATATCACTATTCTAGTTCTTGCACAATAAGCATAGCAAAACGTTTGTATGATTGTCATTCATCTTGATCAAGCTTTTTCTCTTGCCAGCACTTGCAATTTTTCTTGTGGTATTTTAACTATTAAGTGGTCTATGTAAGATATGGTAGATACTGTATGACCATTAGCAATGGTGTTCATATGACCATTGACTATTTTACACACACCACTTAATTTTTGAAAGTTCATAAGAAAAACACCCATCTCATTATTCATTTCCTACCACATTCACCTTTCTTGATGTTTGTTTCACTCTTTTCTACTTTCCCTTTAAGTAGTTGTCATAGGGTGTCCAATAAGGTCTTTCGATCATTCAACCATCTCTAGTTTCCTTTCAAATTTTATGGTAATCCATCTATATTTTTGGTGGTAGGGCCTTTATTTGATTGTACCTTGCTTATATTAAAATCACAACACATCTTCACACTCTTAAAAATTATTTCTAAACAAGGAAAGATGAAACTATAAAGTAGTTCTTGCCTCTTAAGAAAACGATTTCCCTTGCTCTCCTATCATGCACATGGTCTAGAAATATGAAAATTGATAAAAGGACAAGCTTATCCTCCCCTCCCCTCCAAAAACAATTCCCTTGCTCCTCTCCAAAATGAGTAAGACCCAAAAAGCAAATTAAATCCTTTGCTCATCTCCAAAATGAGCAAGCCCCAAAAAGCAAATAAAATTCCTTGCTCCTCTCCAAAATGAGCAAGTCCCAAAAAGCAAATAAAATCCCTTGCTCTCCTTAAAAATGAGCAAGTATCCCCTCCCAAAAAAGTGGACAAAGATCTTGAATCCCTATAATTCTTAGTTTTTGACAACCATGGGGCAATCTCCATCGTTAGTAATGGGCTATAGATGTCGGCATGGAAGTGGAGTAGCCTTACACATGGCAACATGTTTGTCATATTAGTGACCTTCTTCTGTACAATCCAATGTTAGCTTGCATATGAGCTAGATTTTGAGGGCTTGCATTACCAAGTAGTTGAGTCAAACCAAGTACAAAGTTGAAATAATGAACTTCATTATGCACACACATGGATATTGAATATCTTGGTATTTCTAATAGATTCTTATCTTTATGGTCCTTGCATGTAGTAAACAAATTTTGACTGGTCAACTAGGGCGTTTGAGTCTCTTGAAAGTCTTATCATTTCCTTGTGACTTCTCGCTGATCACCATTCAATAGATTCACATATTATCAGTTCATATTTTATTTCACTTGGTATATGTTTCAGTGTATGCCTTAGATGAAATTATTTCAATATTGATTCATGATTCCCATACATTTTGTGGTTCTTACACTTAGTTGGTTATTGTATCTTAGATTAATTCATTATTTTCTATTATTTAAAAATACATTCATATTTCATACCATTTAATATAATCAAATATCATTAGTACATCGCATACATATCTAAGTCTATGCACAAATAAATCATATCTCAAAGCATCCATTTAATATATAGCATACTTATAACTACAAGTCTAAGCATACATTCATAATACATTATTTAATTCATCATTACATAAAAGCATGAACTATAAACACAAGATAGACATCAATAAACATAATATTATATATATATATCAAAATCATAAGTACATCATGGTACACAAATACTCACAAACTACAATAATAAGTGGATCCTTAGACCTCACATCCAAAAATACAAGCTAATGAGAAGGATCTATCCTCAGGCTAGCCCTATGCCACTAATCTCATTGCTACCCTTGAACTCATATCTATAAGGCTACCTAGATTCAGTGGCCTCTAATGTCTCCAACGCTATGAATAGTGGTACTAGACGTCTCACAGATGGCTCTCCTAAGGACTTGATCTGGTAGATCCACTATGAATATGACTAAGATGACCCTAATCATCATGAGAGTAGCTAACCACCAAGTCTATCCACCTCATTCTCTAACCTATGGATGTAAGCTTGCTCGACCTGATACCAAGCATGCTCTATGCTCAATCTCACCCATAGCTGAGCCACCTCTATCCCCTATCTAGTTGGCCCCCACTACCTTGAGTCTGCAGAGCATCTCGCTCTACCATCACTCTACTTAGCTCATCCTATAAACTCACCACCTATGTTTATAGGGTATCCATCTCCTTTAACCAGCCCCACCATCGTTGTGTATCTATCTCCTAATGGATCTACTCCATGGCATGGCCTATATTCCTGTCTGCTAACTATCCTTGGAGGATCCAAAATTGCTCTCTCAAAGCAACAATCTGCTCCTAAGGGTCATATTATCTACCCCCTCACACTCATATCCCTCATTACCCCTCATAGGAGCCTCCCTAGTAGCTCCTTGAGATCCACCCTCATCCACTCAGTGATGCACTCATCATTGAGATGGGTCCGTTGCTACCTTAGTGTCCCTATCAACTGCTCCCTCATGTATTACCTCAAGTTTTTCCTCTAGCCATTGCATCTCTTTGAAGTTGTTGAGCTACAAAACAAGTATCATACTTAGTTTTAGTGCTAGGGTCCTCTATCTTTGGATCTATTAGGGTCTCATTGACCTCCTCCCCCAAAGGCTCTAATCATGACCATGCTAGTTGAGTCTCGATTGTCTATAAACTATAGACCACTAGCTCCTTAGGTACATCCTACCTTAATCCAAGCTAGCGAATCACTCATGATTACTAAAAGTACTCATGCTCTATCTCGTGTTGCCCTATCAACCACCTACCCCATAACATCCATATTAAGTGCTCACTTGCCTTAGTCCAAGCTAGTGCTCCCCTCCATGGTCTCCATGTAACTTGGCTTGGTTGTATTTTAGACCAAGAGTTTGTGTAGTGCTTTAGGTCACCTTACTAGGGGTAGCTCCTGCTCCAATTCCACTCACGTAGCCATCACATGGCATAGAGAATATATCTATATACCATGTCCTTCCATGTAATCCATGGTATCCCATGTGGTCGATCAACGTTGAAGTGCTCCCATCGCTAGACCTAAAGAATAAAGTTGCATCCTAGGTCTTGTCAGCCTCTCTCTCGGATCTCATACAACTCTTTGTAGAATTGTGCTAGCAAATTAGGGCCCCATACTATGATCTATGGCCACTCTACCAAGTATTGGACAAGGCGTAGCAGGTTCCAAGGGAACTTGCTACCATAATAGTCAAGAAAAATAAAATCAGATATGAGTGTCATCAACACTATATGTCTAGATATTACTAGCCTAGTGTGGTACCCAACCTTAATGCAGATGCTACTACTATCAACATCGTAATCCACACATCTCCAATGATCTATGTAGACTCATCATAGTACTATCTCATTCTCAGTAGTCATAGTAATGTAGATAGGGGTTCCCTCAATTAGACACTGTAAGATCCGATAGACATCCTCCAGAGTAATGGTGATCTCACTAATTGGCATAGAAAAGGTGTTAGTATAACATTTCCATTTTTATATAAACAATGTCAAATAGGTCTGATCGACATGCACAAACTCTAGTTGAGTGTGTGTAGAAGGTTTAGGTCCTTCAACCATATCTAGTCATCCTCGCTCTCCAACATAGTAGCACGAGCCTCCTTATAATGGTTTGAGAAGTAGTTTCAGGCTCTAATAAGTTAATAAAAAACAAAAAAAAAAAAACTCAAAAAATAAAAAAAAGAGCACAAAAGCACACAAAAGCACTAAAAGAAAAATGTATTAAAAAGAATAACTACCCATTATCCACGTAATTTTTCATTCACCTAACTACCCATTCACCTACCCCACCCCATTTGTTTTCATTTAATTTAGTTTGGTTCATTTTACTTTTAAAAGAAAAGTATGGACCTCCTTACCTCTCTCGCACCAACTTCTTCACTCATCGAAGCGCTAGATGGATCCATCATAGTAGTCGATAGGTTTTTTGGCAGTGCTTCACTTCACAAAATTAGCTCTCCTCCTCTCTGTATTGCTCTCCTCTTGTCTCATGTGGTGAAAATGACCCATTTTTTAGATTTTTTGCTATTTATAGTTTTCAACAACCGAGACCATCCAAGACGACCGCGTGGTGTCACATGATCATCCAAGAAGATCATGTGGTGCCACGCGACCTTCCAAGATGATCACATTTTTTGCAAAAAAAAACAACTAACCAAATGAAACAGTCTCAGGCTGAGACAATCTCAAAATGGCACTTTTTCAGAGACAACCATGCTAATAGTTTCATTCTTGTTGAGCGCCTCATCACTATCATCAATTTTTCATCTCCTCCATCAACTCGTTGCTTGAGAGGGTAGTCAATAACTACAAAATTTACATTTCAAAATCAAGTCAACAATCAAACACTCAAAAATGGAAATATATTTCGTTCAAGAATAATTGCCAAAGACTATCATAAGCCCTTTTTTCTAGGGTAAACAACAAGTAAAATTTAAATCAAACAAACACTTGGTATACCTAAAACCTGAAGAGTAGACTCAAGCTTGTCTACCCACAACTAAAGGGTTACCAAGATCAAATCAAATTTATCAATGTGTTGGAAGCAATGATTCAAAGATGTATGATATTTTCATGATTGGGGTATCTCACATTGATTTTTTTCAAATTAACATCATCCATCATCAACTCAACCATTTTAGGTCATTTATTTTTGCTCTACATTATGCTTAGGTACAAAGCATTCCAAAAAGGGGTATTTTTAGACACCTAAAATGCATAATCACAAGGAGACTCTCCAAAAGACCTCCTTCTAACCTATTTAACTCACCTAGGGTAGCCTCCGGACCAATTTGATATTTTTCTACAGTAAAAAGCACTTTTTACCATGGGAAGCATGATCATCTTGATCCAAGACAGTCTCCAAGTTGGGACCATATTGACCTGAGATGGTCACATGCGCATGAAAATAAAAAGAATAATCAGCCAATGAGATTACCTGTCAATGCAACGACTGATTTTCCATTGTGCTAGATGACCTGCAGTCACCCCTGCCACCTGCAAATTGGTAATTAGGTTTCCCTTAATTACCACTTAACTCTTTGGCTATGTACCAAGGAGGCTATAAAATGGAGGCTTCCCCCTTCATTAAAAGGATTTGATTTCAAAATCTCTCATAATGAAGTTCCATTGAAATGAATTGCTAAAGATTTCTCACTGTTGCCAAACTATTATATTGCTATGCAAGCCTTGATGCTACCTTCCATTACCTCATTTGATCAACACTGCTGCTCTAGATCATCTAAATCAACAAGCTCGCATACCCATTCATGAGATAATCCATCAAAAAAACATCCATGGATTACATCCAACATCATCGAACCTAGTTTCAAAGAGTTGTAGGTCTATGACAATGATTGTATTGCCCTAAGATAGTCCACAGACATAGACCATCTCGACCCAAGATGGTCCCATTTAGGTGATAAATTTTCATAATTTTCTACATGTTAATTTAGATTCCCATATTGCATGGTCATTATAGCATTAGATATTTCTATTTTATGCATTTTGTCTTGTTGCATTAGCATATATATTCATTTTTATTGCATGCATGTATCCTATTTTTTAGTTAATTTTATATTCCCTGATTAAACATGGGTCCAACATCGATGGACCCCATAAATGCTGTTGATACCTCTTTGGTTTTATTTTGTGCAGGTTATAGGATCAGGTATTGCAAAAGGTCTTGGATTCCACTCTCATACGATGATTACTGAGAAACCTACCTCCAAAGCACTATGCTAGCATGAATATCATAAAATATTGGACTTGGAGATTGTTGTGGTCACTCCACAACGTACCCAAAAATTGGGGACCCACATTTTTGCATATTTTCCAAGAAGACCGAAGTGGCCCATATGCTAAAGATCAAAGAAAAAGCAAAACACCGCAAGGAGAAAAAGTATCGCGATATCGTGACATGTTGCATTTTCGCGGTCCAAAGCAAAGAGAAAAAGCAAGGAGGAAAAAGTGTCGCGATATCGTGACATGTTGCATTTTTGCGGCCAAAAGAGAAGAGAAAGAACAAGAAAGAAAAAGTGTCGCGATATCGCAACATGTTGCATTTTTGCAGCAAAAATAGAAGAGAAAGAAGAAGAAATAAAAAGAGTCGCGATATCGCAACATGCTGCATTTTTGTGGCCAAGAGCAATAGAAGGGGGGAAAAGTGTCGTGATATCACGACATGTTGCATTTTTGCGGTCCAAAGCAAAGAAAAAGTGTCGCGATATCGCGACATGTTGCATTTTCGTGACTCAAAAAGGGAAGGCAGGCAAAGAAACAAAAGTGTTGCGATATGGCGACATGTTGCATTTTCGTGACTCAAAAAGGGCAGGAAGGATGAGAAACAAAAGTGTCGCGATATTGCGACATGTTGCATTTTCGTGACTTAAAAAGGGCAGGAAGATAGAGAAACAAAAGTGTCGCGATATCGCGACACTTTTCATTTTCGCAACTCAAAAAGGGCAGGCCGACAAAGAGACAAGAGTGTCACGATTTCGCGACATGTCTAATTTTCGCCAAGGGAACAAAGTAGTGGACAGTGCGTTTGATATTAGTGATGAACACTAGGATAGTGAAACTGAAGACTGCATAATGACGTGGACCTATAAGGAATGAATCGAAGATTGAATAAGGTAATTTGTCACATAAGGACAAAATCTAATGAATAAGAAAAAATGTTACATAAGGAATCTTTAATGATTTGAAATCATTTAAGATGGTCGTTACACATGGAAGGAAGCGGACGCATGCCCATGTGGAGAAAAGGAAGCATTTTTTTGAAATCAAACGAAAAGTGAAGAAAACCAAACAGAGGAAGCCAAACCATGAGAATGAAACGAAGGGCCACAAAATAGAAATGAAAAACTTTTTTGGAAACCAAAACACATGCATGCACAAGGGAAGGTGAAACGAACAACCATTGAAAAATGAAACGAAAAGCTTCCTGAAAATTTTAAATACGCCAGGCAAGGATGTTTTGAGGGGTTGGAAATTTTTCAGAGAAGATTGCAAGAATGAAGGCAAGGCCTTGGCACTGGGTTTTTTTAGATATTTTCCTTCCACAATGGACTGGTTTGGGAAAACCAAAAATTCTACTATTGTAAAATGACACATTTTTAATGCAGGAGTTTTCAAAAATTTGCGTCTTGTGGGTAAGAAAGAAGGAGATTCTCTTTGCATGCTATGGATTTAATGTCTATTTCTTTCTCTCTTTCAGATTTTGAGTTTGTAGATGGAGTTAATGCAAGTTTGCTTGGTTGCTTCATGTGAATGCTTGAACCTGAAATTTATTTTAAACCCTAGGAACCAACACTTAGCTTATCCGGATTGTGCTTGTTTTGCAAGTCCAATAGGTTAGGTTGCATGCATGGAAACCTCACATCTTCGGTTTTGTCGAAATAGGATAGCATCATACTGAATGCATTTTATTTTCAGTTTTCTGCATTTCATTTTAAAAAATTTAAACTTTTTTTTTTTTAATTTTCAGGCATTAAAATAAACATTTAAAAAATGTCAAAATCCAAAAATAATTTCACCATTGTGTAGGTTATACTACAGAATTCCAATACGCATTTTAAAATTTCATTTTCGGAGTTGTTTAGTATTTTTAAAAATTCATCGAAGTTGTTGTTTTATTACAGATTTAAAAAAATCCGAAAATAGAAAGTTTCCATTTTGGGCCGGAATTTCATTTTTTCAGTTTTGTTTTGCACTCATGAGCCTATGATGACATTCCCTTCATGAAAATTCCAATTTCATTGAAGGTTTTATGTTTTATGACATTTTACAAATTTCCATTTTTGGAGCCTAAAATTGCCCTCTCTTCATAAAAATTCTAATTTTACGAAAGAGGGGTAATTTGAGTATTACATTGAAGGTCTTTTCTTCAAATCATTTAATTGTTCATATTTATGAAAATTTGATTTCATTTAAGAGGGATAAGTTAAAGTGACATTTAAAGCCCTTTATCCAAGGCCATAAATTATTGCTTCTTTGTGAAAATTCATTTCACCAAAGAGGGATAGTTTATCGATCATATTGAAAGCTATATTTATCTTCATGATAAGAAGCCATATTTGGACTTAATAAAGAAGATAAAATCTACCTTAAAACTCTCAAGATAAAAGGAATTAAGGCACTACATCGTGGTCATATGAGGGCCAACTCACATTTGTTTTATTTTGGTTCAATGAACAATCACTAAAGTTTCATGGTAAAATAAACCAACATTGCCCCTTGTTTACAGTTATTTGCAATCACTAAGGTGTTCCAAGCATTTAAAATGAATATATTTATTTGAGATTACTAATACACATATGCAAAATGCTAAATATAGCGGAGACCTTGGAGAAGTTGTTTGTTTAACTTCTTTGCAAGAGGGGATTTGGAACCCAAATCCTAAGGAAGAGTGTATTTTCACAATTGGGTGAAAATACCACTCAACAGATTGGCGCTAGAAGGAGGGCCTGAATTGGTTTATTTCAGTGTGATTTAAATGCTATAGGGATTTAAATTTTGAATATTTCATGCCCTATTGATTATTATCTTTAGCCCTCTTTTAACAATACAACCTTGTAGTGTTAAAAGGAGGACATGAATTGCTATGCATTGTTCTAACGATTTTGATTGTTCATACAGGAATAATGTGTTTTGATTTGATTTTAAAATTTTTTGGTCTTGACTAACGAGGTTGTCTCCATGCAATTACTTTCATTTGATTTTAATGGATACATCTCTGGGTTGATGCTAACATATGTTACATGTTTGATATTTTCTAGTCATTTCATGCTTATTTGTAAGGAATTATTTTGTCTAAAAATGTATTTGTTGTCGGTATTATGCTCTTCACTTGGATGTAATGCGATCTTGTGAATCAGAAAGCCTACAACACTAGGAGTATGCTCTTCACTTGCGCATATGCGATCTGGTGAATCAAAAACTAATTTACATTTTTAGAATATTGCTTTGTCATGGTTCCTTCTTTTATTCATGACTAACAAATTGGTTTTGAAGTTATATTTTGAGTTTTACTAATGACGACATACGATATAAGAGTTGAAGTAGCATATCTAGGAGAAAGAATGGTATCTACGATGGAGGATCATTATAAGGGTTTGTCTATACATGGGATAACCTATCAAATTCCTAAAATGTTATTGGAGTTTCTACGATGTTTTAATCAAGAGGTGCCACTAGGATACTTGCAAAAATTGTATGTCTACAAGAATACATTATGTCAATTCCAAATTTTCTATGAGGAGGTGGCTTGTAAGTTATTTGCATACATTTTGGATGATAGACCATTCTTTTGGTATAGCCAACTACCCATGGAGGTTAGGACTTCTTGGATACAACTAGAAGCAACCTATCTTTACCATTTTGGTAATCAGGTTGACTTAGAGATGTTGAAAAATCAGTTTACCTCCATACGTAATGAGCCTAATGAATCCTTGAGTCAATTCAACGGAAGATTTCATGAGTTGCACTCCCAAATATGGGAAAATTTTAACACATCAAAAGATGAAGCTATTCAAGTATACATGGGAGCCATACACCCCAAAATTTTTACATATTTAAAGAAAAACTTGGATGACCTGTCTCTAGAGACAATCTATGAGATCTTGGAAAAGGTAGAACAAGTTTTTGAAGAAGAAAAGACACAACATGTTCACATGAGAGATTGTTCTGTTGGAGTTAGTGATGCCAACCTACACCAACCATCAAATGTAGCACCCTCCACTCCAATTATACCTAAGGTAAATGATCAAGGGGATGAATTTGAAGGTCCAAATGTTACAACCACCTTAGATTAGTCCAAAAGGAGGTGCAAATTGCTAAGTTGACATCCACCAGTGAGGATTATGCAGAGATGATCTCATTCATAGAGATACATGATTATTTAGATGAAGGGGTTCTAAATTCAATAATGTTTGAAATATGTGATAGGACGGAACCTACCATAAAATTGAATGAAGTGGTTGAAAGTGAAATTGGAAGAAAATCAATAAATGAATTTGAAGATATGGTAGAATTTCACCACTTGTTCTTGCAAGACACTCTCGATGAGAAGCTTGGAACTAATAATAAAAAAATTCTTCACCCTCCAAATTGTGATAAAATCGAATCATGGGTTACTAATTTGGATGATGATAGCCTTATAAATTTGAATTCAAGAAATAACCCACTTTTGAAAGTTATTGAACCATCTAAAGAAGGTGAAGGTGATTTTGATGAGAAACACATTGATGAATTGGAATATGTTGAAGAAGTAGTTGAACGTCACCACTTGACTTTGGAATATGATTATTATGATGCTTGGAAGAAGTGGGAAGACTACACTCACTCCAAAACTGCTAATAAAACTTGTGTGCCAATTGATATACAGGACAATATAATCGCCTACTCAAAGGAAGATATTACAACTCCTGTACAATTTGAGGATGTTTTGGAAGAGGGTTTCAAATCTCATCAAATTTTGGAAGATTATAATGATCCTATGACCAAGGACAAAGAAGAAAAAGAATTGAAAAATGAATCAAAAAATCATGTCACAAATACCATGGAGTTTCATCCCACAAATTTGGAAGATAATTTTTACAATGGTTGGGGAAGATATGAAGATGTGTTATTTCCTCACACCCTTATTGATGAAGCCTCTATTCCAATTTATATGCAAGATGTTGAAACTTCTACTTCATACGAAGATCTCACATTCACAAGATTTGAGAAGGTTACAAAATTTGATCATGTTGAATATAAATTCATTGAAGATTCAGATACAAGTTTGCATGATTATTTTGAGGATTCAAATGAAGAGATACCATGGATACTGAACAAAGAATGGGAATTAAATGACAAAGTGATTGATCTATTAGAAGTAACACAAGTGATTGATCATGAAGATGAGTTACTTGACATACACATTGACCAAGAATATTTGAGGTTTGAAAAGGATGGGCATGTTTTCAATTGGGTGCCCAATTTTGGTATGTTTGATGAACAAGTAATCAATGAAGAATATGAAGACCATGAGGTGAAAGAGGGAATTGCAAATCCTCATCAAATTTTGGTAAATGAAAATGTGAAAAAGGTAAAATCTAAACCTCTGTGTCCAAACATCCAAGATTTAGGTGAAGATTTGTATAATTCAAATGATATTTATGATGAAATGCCATTGAAGGTGAATGAAGAACAAGGATTAATTTCTAACCACACCTTTGATAACATTACTTTAACGAATGAAAAAGATCTTGATGCACTTAAATTTCTAAATCAAATTCATCAACAATTAATTCTTGAACCTAGGATAAAAGCTTCTAATGATCCCCATTTAGTAAATATCCTAGATGCTTGTAAATTGTTGCACAATCTTGATTGGACTAAGAACATGGAAAATGAATTAGCTTTGAAGTTTTTAGAAATAGGCTCTTGCTTACAAAATTTCATTTTGAATAAAGAAAGCCTAGTTCTAAATCATGAATGGAATTATGAAATTTACACCTTAAAGAATAGACAAGAAAGGATTGAAAATCAACCATGAAGAACAGTGGGAAATCCATTGATTTTTAAATTTTCTACCTGGATACTAACTTAATTTTGTGTGCAGGCTTATCCACTTTGGTCTACAGTGACTAGAAATCAGCCATTCTAAGCCACAACAGCTAATAGAGCCTTAGCCGCTCCTGCTAACAGCGGCCAAAAACCAGTCGCTCTGGTCGACAACGACTAGCACTGGAGAGCAGCAAATGATAGAACCTTGGTTCTCTGAGTTGGATTAGAGGTTGGTAAAACTTCTCTGATATTTTATAGCTTTCTGTATGCTTCTGTGCATCTAAAATAGTGAACTTAAAGCACATTTCTATTTGGAAATTGAAAGAATAAAAGAAGAAAGAATTAGGTGTTTTGCATATTTTAGATCTTCTTTTAGATTTCCACTAGGCATTGCTAGGAACAATGGCTTATGCTTGAAAAGTTTGCCCTAGGATCCAATGTGCTAGACATTGTATGTTGTTTGCTTACTTTGAGACCTTGCAAGAGGCCATATTTGCACGAAATAAAGTGCACCCATACAAATCATAGTAGTTCATGCACCTTTCTAAAGATTGTAATGTATTTTGCACTTAGGCATATAGGAAAGAGTCATTTCTACTATATTATGCACTTTAATTCATGCAAGATTAAAATGAACACCACACATGCACGTATCATTTAAAAATTGGTGAGTTGGATTTCATCACCAACCCTTAATTCAGTCTGATGACGTTGGAATTAATTTTCTTCCATCAGTTTTTCCCCTAGATTCTCCTAGAAATGAATTGAAGAACTTCTTCATAGTGGTACTAAGTTACTTGTGTTCAAACTATCTCCCATTGTTGGAACATTCATTGGTTCAGAGTGGAAGAGCTAGGTGAACCCCCCATTGGTATTTCAATGGTGTACCCTAGTATCTTTTGGGAAATCATGTTTGGAATGAGTACTCTTGATTATCACTATGGACGAGTCTCCTAATTCCAAATCCAAAGCAAGAAAAAAGAAACAACAAAACATCAAAATACAAAAAATAGTTTAGGGCACACTTAACATTGTAAGAAATATAAAAATTTGTTTGATATTGTTTGTACAACACAAAATCTAAAGCTTCCAAAAAACAATGGTTAAAACAAGAAGTAAACACCCTTGGTATATCATCTTAGGGAAATCTGAGGTAACTCATACCCTTAGGCAAAGCCACAGTAACATTGAAAGACCTACTCGAAAGACCATGAGACGTAGTTCCACAAGTCTAAGAGGTGATAATTCAACCCTTTGGGGATCTCCTCGAGAAATCCCAAACAAGGAACCACAACATGAAAATACATATCATAAATACAAAGAGGCCTCATGGCCATCATCATCAAGGAGACATGAGAAAACCTCAAAGGCTTCCTCTAAACACACAAAAACTTCTCAAAGACATGAGGAAGCTTCAAGAGCTTCCTCCTCACATAGACATAAAGAGGGTTCTAGACCTTGTTCTTCACACAGAGATGATGAGGTTTCCTCATATACATCCTCATGGAGGGTAGAAAGGGCTACAAAACCATCATCACCACAAAGACACACAAGAGTTGAAACATATCAAAATTCACATGCAACACTTAGAACAAATCAACCCACTGAGGGGTAGGAAACTAGAAACACATCCAGTCATAGACATCAAATAGAAGATATCCTTCAAACAAGAGGAAGGATTCCATTAGACTATGACCTCATTAGAGTGAATGACACCCCATGGTATCAGCCATGGAAAATAAGATAGTTGGATGAGTTATATTGGTTGCACCTGAGGCCACCACCCAAAATTGTAGCCATAGAGAACTCTGCATTTGTAAGTTCATGAACTGTGACTTCTAAGCCACTTCTCAAATTGGTGGTGCCTTAGGGTGACCCTCCAGTAAAAATATAGAGTTCGACCATAGAGGCACCCAAAAATATACTAAAAAAGTAACACTAGCTAGCCAAAGAAAAGAGACAACATAAACCTATTTGAAGAATCTACAAATTAGAACTACGAGAACGGAGTCAGATAAGCACGAGTCTTATATGACCGTGCAAGTCAACCGTCTGTGATTGTTAGAAAATGCCTTATGTAAGGAGCAAGAGCTTGTATAAGATCTTGAACATGATAAATAAAGAGAATGGTTGTTATGCAAACATGAGCAACATTTAAGAGAGCAAGCTGAGCAGCTAGCTTGTAGCAACCAACAAGCTAATAGAGATGATCATCAAAGGGATAAACGCACTGAATCACAAAATAACAGGCACACTAGACAAGAAAGTAACCCACAATGAAACCACCAACCAAATCATGAACAAAATCAAATTGGTGGGGAAATGGTAGACTTAATAAATCAGGATTAGGCGTATCCTGAATCCCATCGTAGGAGGGAAGAAAATAGAGCAAATAAAATGGATAGAGTGCTACCTCCACCATCACCACGGGGGGGTTTGCAAGAGGAAGAAATCCTTGATTCAAAGGTATTTCGAGAGCTTACTGAAAAGATGAAAACCATTGAGAAACAAGAGGCTGCTGGGAGCCAACCAACATTAAGAAAAATACATAACCAATCATTGTGTCCATCAGTTTCTAGCCCTCGCTATCCTAAGAACTTTGAGATGCCTAGGCTAGAGAAGTTTAAAGGTGAAGAAGATGCACAAGAGCATATCACAAATTTCATCATGCATGTTTTCATCTCAAATACAATGATGCTCTTATGCTAAGGATATTCATCATGAAATTTTTGGGCATAGCCACCCAATGGTTTAACCAATTGCCCAAGCATAGCATATCCAACTTTGAACAACTAGTGAATGCTTTTCTGAAGCATTTCTACTTTGGTTCTAAGAGAAAAGTAAATCTCTCATACCTAGCCAATTTAAGACATTATGATGATGAGCCAGTAATGGATTACAGGAATAGATGGAGAAAAGTCATGGTAAAATTATCATTCTCTATTCCCATAGAAGAAATTGTTCGGATGTTCACCGAGAGTTGTTCCAAACAAATTTTCCTCTTGCTAAAACTACAAAAATATCCCTCATTTGAGGAAGCTTTGGCATAAGCAAAACTCATTGAGGACATCAAAGTAGATGAGGGAACCATAAAAATTTGAACCAAGAAGGAGTGGAGCAAAAATAACAAGAAAGGCAAATATAAGTATAAGCAGGCAAACCCTACCCCAGTTAATCAAGCGGTATTGGCTATGCCTAAGGAAGGGGCTATGCAATAGCCCTATAATTATCAAGCATAGCCCCCACCAGCCAACTATGATCAAAAGAAAAATCAGGTTTGAAAAAAAGAACGCAAACCCCCTCGTTATTTTACACCATTGACAAAATCAATGCAATCAATCTTTAATCAATTGAGCGAGGTAGGAAATATCAATTTCCCTGATATACCTCTTATATATCCCAACCATCCTAAGCCAAAATGATATAGGGAAGATCAATTATACCGTATCACAGGATATCGGGGTATAATATCGAAGTTTGTATTGGTTTCAAACATTAGGTGAAAAACATGATTGAGGCGGGAGAACTAAAAGTGGACAACCCACTGACCCCTAACAATAGAGATATGGGCATCTACAAAAACCTGCTACCAAACCATGAGGCCCCTATAGAGCAAGATGCACAAGTCAATCAGGTCCAAATTGATACGCCTACCCACAAGTGTGTTGGGATGGTTGAAATTATCAATATAGAAACCAGGAGTAGACGGTATGGTCAACCGCAACCTCCTACAACTCCCATAAACATCCCCATTGCACCTAGGCAGAGGTAGGGGCAAAACAACCTTCCAGGTCCACCAACTCGATATGTGGTAACTATCCAAAGTAGACTTGAGCAAAAATTATAAACAACTCCAGCTAAGCTATCCATTTATGAGGTCATTCAACAGTCCCCAAAGCACAGGGAGACCTTGATGGAGATTTTTAGGTCAATTGAGATCCAACCGCAAGATCCAAATGCATTCATCCATTTTGTGGGACAAGTACAAGAATTCCAGGAACCTGTAATTTGATTCTACGATTATGAGATTAAGACAATACCTACTACCTTACAAAACCTTTCGCTGCACATTATGGCATCAATCAACAATTTACCTTTTAAGCGGGTCTTGATCAATACAGGTTCATCAATCAACATCATCACAACAACGTCAATAGAACACCTTAAGATCCCAAAGTCCAATATTGTTTTGGAAGCCTATACATTAAGAGCTTTCAATGATGATTTATGTAATACTATGGGAACGATAGTCCTACCTATCAAGTTGGGGCATAAGACCATCCCCGTGATGTGTCATGTATTGGAAGGGGCCATGCAATACAACATCCTCCTAGGGAGACCTTGGATAAGGGACATGAAATGTGTTCCTTCGATTTTACACCAATGTGTTAAGTATATACATGATAACAAAGTCTACATGGTGTTGGATGATGAGGAGCCATTCAAGTATGTTCATCAAGTGGATTTTCTTGGAGAATTTATGATTCCTTTTTACCAGGGAGACCTTGATGGAGATTTTAAGGTCAATTGATATCCAACCCCAAGATCCAAATGCATTCACCCATTTTGTGGGACAAGTACAAGAATGCCAAGAACCTGTAATTTGATTCTATGATTATGAGATTAAGATAGTACCTACTACCTTACCAGACCCTCCACTACACATTGTGGCATCAATCAATGATTTACCTTTAATCAGGTCTTGATCGATACAAGTTCGTCAATCAACATCGTCACAACAATGGCCATAGAACACCTTAAGATCCCCAAGTCCAATATCATTTTGGGAGCCTATACATTAAGATCTTTCAATGATGCTTTATGCAATACTGTGGGAACAATAGTCCTACCTATCAATGTGGGGTATAAGACCATCCCCATGATGTGTCATGTCTTGGAAGGGGCCATGCAATACAACATTCTCCTAGGGAGACCTTGGATAAGGGACATGAAATGTGTTCCTTCGATTTTACACCAATGTGTCAAGTATGTGCATGATAACAAAGTATACATGGTGTTGGCTGATGAGGAGCCATTCAAGTATGTTCATCAAGTGGATTATCCAGGAGAATTTGTGATTCATTTTGACCACTTATATGTAAAAACTTCATCTCCATCCACAAAACTGAGTAATAAATACAAAAGGGTATGAAAAGACCCATCTGCATCAACACCTCATCCTGTGCACAAAGTGGCCAATGATTATAATCGACCATCGATGCCTAAACTGAAAAATTATTAGAAGCTAAAGGCACCTATGGTTGAGGAAAACAAACTCAAGGAAATGCTAACCATAGCTATTGAAGAGGGTCCAAATCCCATGGAAGAATATCACCAAGACCAAGTCGAAGATGATGACTACCACCCCGCTTCGCCAGTGTCATCCGTGGGGTTATCCACCTCACATACTACTATACACTTGGCAAGCACAGGGATAGGAGGTGTTGGTCCGGCTTTCATGCACACCCTGGGAAAGGATGAAGCAAGGAAGCTCCGGAGACACCCACGGGACGGATCCCACTCATCTTTAGGATCTAGCTGGTTATCCAAGGTGCGAGTTACAGAGTTGGGTCGAATGGCAATTCACTCTTTTCCACTTCTGGAATAGATTTCAATATGGACTGCTCTGTTACCTTATAGGGGGTTCTTGAACTTGTTCAGTAGTTGCAAAAGTTGTTTATCAGATTTAACTTGAATTCTTGATCTAGCTCTCATGGGTCAGCAGATTTAAATAAAAGACAAACAAAGAAAATAAAAATGGATCATTCACGGTAAGCAAAGAGAGGGTAGGGTAGGGCAGAAAAGAGAAGTTTATCAAACATCAACTGTAAAACCCAAACTATCAATCTTATCTATGCTACTAGCTTCACAACAGAACAAATCAAAGAAGAAAGTGTCCAGTCAGTCTAAGATCACTTTCAACTAAGAGCACAAGGCAGAGTGAAACAGATCTAGCAAAAAATTATAAATCCAAGGGCAGCTGGTTAAAACTGGTATCTTTCACCGGCAACCTAGCTCGCACAGTGAAGACAGAGCAATTAGAACAAACTTAACCTCAAATCTGTAATTTCCCCTAGCAGACAAAAGAACAACTGAAGCCTAACAACATATTTAAACTTGATAACTCAGATTTACAACATATATCTAATAAACTTTAAATGGAACGGATAACAAAAGAAGATACACTTATCACACTCTGCAAAATATTAGGCTCCTGGCCATGCTATCACAGAAAAGCTAAAGCACATCAACTCCAAGTCCAGAAACAAAGGATTTCACAAAATTTGCAAGAAATTGCTTATAAGCCTTTTATTTCTAAGTCTCCGCCTCCCGCGATTACATTTAGAATCTGTATTTATAGACTCAGGACAGACCCTGATCTTTTCAAAATATCTTCTTCAAACCCTAAATCTTATCGCACTTAAACCCTAGGACCCGGGTTTTACAATAAAAATCCATTTAAAATCAAAGTCCAGATAGAACTTAACCCTTCGGCAAATCGGTGCAATTAATCGCCATAAATGGAGAAGATAAAATCAAATGCAACTTGCATTCATCCGTAGCTGCAAATAAATGCCTCCATTAATTCTGCTGGTGAGCCGGATGAGTCACCACTTCTCCATCAATTTGATCTCCGCAAAGCCATCCCTGTGTTGAAATGGTCTTCATGCTATCAAGTCCGCAATAAATTTGCTATTGAATGCTTTTACCGGCTTCTTCTCTTCTAGCATGGCGGTCCTTGACTAAATCTGCACTTTAACTTTGCCTTTATGGTCTTTCCCGGTTGTCCCGTAAGTGCCAGGTGGAATCCTGCATGAAAGACAAAAAGATGCATTAGATTAGCACTTTAATAAACATTAAATCCAAGCTTAAAACATTAAAACAGATTAAAAACCGCAAAATAAGCTTGCATGTCGGCCTCTGCATGTCTGCCTCACGCTTTGACACGTGTCGCTACCCCAGGATGCCTTCTGTTTTCGCTGAAATGCACCTTCAGGTCAACTTATGACTTTCTCTCTCCTACCGCGATTCTGCGACATGTCGCGATTTCGCGACATGTCGCGAAATCGCGACCCTGCCAGCGCATCGGCAACTTCTTCCCTCGTCGGCCGCGAAAACGCGACATGTCGCGATTTCGCGACATGTCGCGAAATCGCGACCTTCCTGGCCTCCGTACAACTTCTTGATTTTCAGCCGCGATTCTAGAACACGTCGCGATATCGCGACAGTTCCGTACCTGCATGCGTTGACCGCGATTTTGGAACATGTTTGCGACTTAGCCGATTTTTCATTCTGCAGCCCACTTTCTCTCTCCTACCGCGAAAATGCGACATGTCGCGATTTCGCGACATGTCGCAAAATCGCGCCCTTCCGTACAGCTTGCTTCTCTCTCCAAAAACTGTCGCGATTTCGTGACATGTCGCGAAATCGTGACCTTTCTGGCACTTAGCCGATTTTCATGCATTTTCTCTCTCTTCATGCATTTTCTCTCTCCTACCGCGAAAATGCGACATGTCGCGATTTCGTGACATGTCGCCAAATCGCGCTCCTCCGTACGACTTCTTTCTCTCTCCTCCGATGGCAGCGATTTTGCGATAGTTTCCAAAAATGGAAACGTCGCGATATCGCGACACTTCCAAAAATGGAAAGTGTCGCGATTTCGCTACACTTTCAGGACTTAGCTGCATTTTGACTTACCTGTCGCGATATCGCGACATTTCTGAAAATGGAAGTGTCGCGATATCGCGACACTACCAAAAATGGAAAGTTTGATTTTTCATGAATTTATGCAACTGTTTTCTGGATTTTCTCGGTACCGGTGCAAGATTTTCTTTGTGCATGAATGATTCTAGCATGTAAAAAGTGAATTCTTGGATAACACAGCTAGAATGCAAGAAAAAGCACAACTTTAAAAAGGAGGCAAGCAAAATCTGGATTTAAAACCTGAAAATGACCAAGAGGGTCCCTGCTGCAAAATGGAATTTCAGAGTTTTCAAGAGGATTGGAATCTCATTTTTCAGTGGGGGTGTGTTGCTTCTCAACAAATGGCGATATCTACGGGTAAAATAGTAGCACTATTTTAGAACCCAAGACTCCGGTTTCAAAACAAAAAGACCATGCATCATGCCTTGTCACAGACATTCTTCACAATAAATTGATCGTTAACTGCTAGCTGTTAAAATTTCCCAAGGACATACTAGGCTGGATTACTTCAAGGAAGATTTCGGATGTGCAATTTCAAAAGGTATAAAACTTTCTTCAAGGATGACTGAATTGAATGATAAACTTGGATTAATCAACTTTTCTAGATTGTAAAAGGGGAAACCGAGTAGAGCTCTGTTTACTAGTTTAGCCTCTTACAGCCTAGACAGAGTTACCCTTTAGATTTACACGACCCAAATTTACAACTGTAGGGCAGAATCTAATATTGGCTGCCTCTTTTAATTATTCAACTCTTTCTTTTTTTTTTTTTTTTATCTCTCTCCTCTCGAAATATATCAATATCTGAGATGCTTTTAGGGAAATCACAATTTTCTTTTAACATTTGATCAATCTGGAACTGTTTCAGTCTAGGCATTGATAGCCTCTGGTGACACCCAAATAATTGCATGACATAGTCCCCTCTCATAACCAGCTTTTCTTGGATTCCCCGGGAGTTCCTCCAACTAAACAACATAGCAGCTTCTCTATCATTAAAACAACTGTGGCAAGTAAGACACAAGATCCAATCATCTCTCTACCTTTGTCCTGAATAACAAAATAGTTCTACGATTCAATGCAAGCAGACTATCTCAATTAGAATGGTGAACAACATGGGCATTGGATGGAAACTGGATTGTGGATTTATCAGCTCAGAATAAACAATTTTCAGCAGGCTGACTTTTCATTGATTGCTCAAGCAAAGGCAAAGGACAAAAAATTTTAGAAGCCAAAGGACTTTGTACAGGCTTCCAAGGACAGGCACAGGCTTTAAAGCAAAACAGAATCAAACCAAACCAAAAAAATAAACTAAAGCACAAAACGCACAAGTACGAGACAAAGGGAATAAAATAAACGCAAGGCATTACAAAGGAAAAAAGGAAAAAAAAACTGAAACAAAAGACTGTATAGACAGCAAAGAAAAGGAAAAGCAGGGAAGAAAATAAAAACTGTACAGGCAATAAAAGAAATAAACTAAAAGAACTGAAGCAAATAAAAACTGCTGAACTGCAGCAAAGCTAAATTGCAATAGCACTGAAATAAACTAAAGCAACTGAAATAAATTAAACTGCAACTGTACAAACAACAAAGAAAAAGAACTGCAAGGAAGAAAAGACTGTACAGACTAAAATAAAAGCAAGCTAAAATAAAAAGACAAAGAAAGGAAATAAAAAGCACTGACAAAAGAAATAAACTGCACAAGCTAAAACTGAAAAACAATTAAAGAAAACTAAAAACTGCAAGACAACAAAGAAAAATAAGAGAAAAAAAAAAAAAAAAAAAACAAAAAATGTATAGACATTTAAAAATAAAACTGCACTGACAAAGAAATAAAACTGAAAAACATCAAAGCTTATTTACAATGCATACATATGTTACAACTTCCCTTCATACTCAAAAAATGCAGCAGTTGGGAAAGCAGAGAAATGGTGCCTTAAAAAAAAATTGGACCATGTGCAAGTAATTTAGAAAAATTACCTTTCAGGTCCTGTTGACGAAATGCACTCCAGACTGTGCTTCAAAAATTTGCTATCTGGGAAAGACTTGTGTTTACTGTCTTCCCTGTCCCATTTGAAAAACAAATCTGCAACTCCTTCAAATTAAACAAATCATATAATAACAAATCATATGATAACATGTTTATGCTTCTAATTGAAGGGTTTGCAGAGTTCTTTCAAAAGGACTGAATGTAAAAAACCCCCGGGATCAAATACTTTAAAATCTTGACGGACCCAGACCACCACATCTTCAAAATTATGTGACAACTGAAAGAAATCATGTTTTATCTGTATGCCCTGGTTCTTAACAACTTGAACATTTTGTGGTTGCTGCACTGCTTCAATATCCAGGACTTCAATTTTTATCCCTCTAGAAGAATGCTTACAATTTTCCTTTTCACCTGAGCCTTGCTTAGATTTAACCTCATCAATGTGCAATATCCAAACATCATTGTTGTGATGGATTAGAGCTATAATTGTTCTCACCTTCTCAGTTGCCAAATTATAAACTCCAATATCTGCATCAACACAGTTTATAGCCTTCTCTTTGACATTATGTTCAGAAGTTGCAGGCTTATGTTGAGACAGTTCATCAATTCCAAGTTGGCTGACCACATTCATTTTTACTATCTTTTCCTCCTTTTCTTGAAATCCAACAGGTGGTCCAGAGTAAGCCTCAATCAAGTTAACCTTCTGTTCAACAATCTGAGGCAGTTCATAGAGGGTGATGTCAACTTTAAGTTCTCTCATATCCTCAATGATGTTATCCTCCTCGATTACTTCGCATAGTGATATTGAATCTCACTTTCATCATCCTCTCATGAGGAAGGATCATTATTAAGTTCGGACTCGACATCTCAAGTCATAAGCTGTCCATTTTGAACTCGTTAAAAATCTTGCATTTCATCCGTAGGAGTCTCTACAAGACTTTCTCGACTCTTCGGGAAAAGTGACAGAATCTAAAACCCTGGTTGTACTATTTTTGGATGAACTAGAAATATCAATATTTCTTTGATCTCTAGGAAAATTTAACTCACCAAGAAAAACTTCAGATTTGGGTGGTGCCAGATCACAACTGTTCGGTTCAAGCACTTGCACTTTGAATTTGTCAGAACTTTTCTCCGTATTTTGCACATGCTGAGTGGATGTCACAGTTAACGGAGTCTCCTTGGGTAGAGCATGACATGTTGGCACTAACTCATGATGTGGAATGGGGTCTGGAATAGGCATGTTCTGTGTAACATAGGATATCAAAGGACTGCTCAGAATTTGAGGCCCTAGTTGTCTTTCAAGAATTAAGGCTTCTTTATAAGCCCCTGCCAGGGTTGTGATATTGATGTCTCTCTTGAGGAAAATAGAGGTCACCGAATCCAATGCATTCTTGTAGATTTCTAAGGCCAGATTTGCATTTGGGATGTAATGGCCAGTCATTCTACCGTAAGCTCTTTGGAACCTCATATTGAAAGACCTGACAGTTTCTCCCGACTCTTTCTTGATGCTGGAAAATTGTTGATATAAAATGCTGGGGTCTATCACTTCACCGAACTGTGATATAAAAGCTTTCTCTAGATCATCCCAGCTAGTAATGGAATTGTTGGTGAGGTTTAAAAACCAGTCATAAGCTCCCTCCTGGAGAGTGAACGGGAACAATCTGCAGGCAACATCTTCATGCTGTATATTCAACAATCTTAAAGCATTTTTGAAAGCTAGCAGATGTTCTTCTGCAGTTCTTGTCCCATCATGTTTATATCTGGGGAGATATCTTTCTGGATTTCTGGGCAAGTCATGGGCTATACCCGGAATGTTCAAAGCAGTGGGGCCCAACCAATTTGCCATTATTACTTGGCTGACAGTGATGTTCTGATTTGTAATTGGATAACTGCAAGTGGTGATAAAACTGTTCTTAACAAACCACTGAACTTGAGGCCTTCTCTGGCAATTTTAAAAACTGCACTGACAATTTAAAAAACTGCACTGACAATTTACAAAACTGTACTGACAATTTACAAAATTGTCCGGAGTTCACTGTGGGTCCTTCAAATGTTGTTGTTATGCCCTTACAATACTTGAACTGAGTTCAACAGCCCTCCTTCTAGCGCCAATTAGGTTGTTGGCTGAGGAGGAGGGGAAAATTGGCTACCAGACTTTGGATAAAATACAGCTTTACAGTTCCACATACAAGTCGGATTTCTCAACTCAAGTGCACTAAGAACAGATGTTCTCGGCCCTCCTTCTAGCGCCAATTAGGTGTTGTTGGCTGAGGAGGAGGGGAAAATTGGCTACCAAACTTTGGATAAAATACAGCTTTATAGTTCCACATACAAGTCGGATTTCTCAACTCAAGTGCACTAAGAACAGATGTTCTCGACCCTCCTTCTAGCGCCAATTAGGTTGTTGGTCCGGCTTTCATGCACACCCCGGGAAAGGATGAAGCAAGGAAGCTCCGGAGACACCCACGGGACGGATCCCACTCATCTTTAGGATCTAGTTGGTTATCCAAGGTGCGAGTTACAGAGTTGGGTCGAATGGCAATTCACTCTTTTCCACTTCTGGAATAGATTTCAATATGGACTGCTCTGTTACCTTACAGGGGGTTCTTGAACTTGTTCAGTAGTTGCAAAAGTTGTTGACAATCAGATTTAACTTGAATTCTTGATCTAGCTCTCATGGGTCAGCAGATTTAAATAAAAGACAAACAAAGAAAATAAAAATGGATCATTCACGGTAAGCAAAGAGAGGGTAGGGTAGGGCAAAAAGAGAAGTTTATCAAACATCAACTGTAAAACCCAAACTGTCAATCTTATCTATGCTACTAGCTTCACAACAGAACAAATCAAAGAAGAAAGTGTCCAGTCAGTCTAAGATCACTTTCAACTAAGAGCACAAGGCAGAGTGAAACAGATCTAGCAGAAAATTATAAATCCAAGGGCAGCTGGTTAAAACCGGTATCTTTCACCGGCGACCTAGCTCGCACGAGTGAAGACAGAGCAATTAGAACAAACTTAACCTCAAATCTGTAATTTCCCCTAGCAGACAATAGAACAACTGAAGCCTAACAACATATTTAAACTTGATAACTCAGATTTACAACATATATCTAATAAACTTTAAATGGAACGGATAACAAAAGAAGATACACTTATCACACTCTGCAAAAGATTAGGCTCCTGGCCATGCTATCACATAAAAGCTAAAGCACATCAACTCCAAGTCCAAAAACAAAGGATTTCACAAAATTTGCAAGAAATTGCTTATAAGCCTTTTATTTCTAAGTCTCCGCCTCCCGCGATTACATTTAGAATCTGTATTTATAGACTCAGGACAGACCCTGATCTTTTCAAAATATCTTCTTCAAACCCTAAATCTTATCGCACTTAAACCCTAGGACCCGGGTTTTACAATAAAAATCCATTTAAAATCAAAGTCCGGATAGAACTTAACCCTTCGGCAAATCAGGTGCAGTTAATTGCCATAAATGGAGAAGATAAAATCAAATGCAACTTGCATTCATCCGTAGCTGCAAATAAATGCCTCCATTAATTCTGCTGGTGAGCCGGATGAGTCACCACTTCTCCATCAATTTGATCTCCGCAAAGCCATCCCTGAGTTGAAATGGTCTTCATGCTATCAAGTCTGCAATAAATTTGCTATTGAATGCTTTACCGGCTTCTTCTCTTCTAGCATGGCGGTCCTTGACTAAATTCGCACTTTAACTTTGCCTTTATGGTCTTTCCCGGTTGTCCCGCAAGTGCCAGATGGAATCCTGCATGAAAGACAAAAAGATGCAATTAGCACTTTAATAAACATTAAATCCAAGCTTAAAACATTAAAACAGATTAAAAACCACAAAATAAGCTTGCATGTCGGCCTCTGCATGTCTGCCTCACGCTTTGACACGTGTCGCTACCCCAGGATGCCTTCTGTTTCCCGTCGAAATGCACTTTCAGGTCAACTTATGACTTTCTCTCTCCTACCGTGATTCTGCGACATGTCGCGAAATCGCGACCCTGCCAGCGCATCGGCAACTTCTTCCCTCGTCGGCCGCAAAAACGTGACATGTCGCGAAATCGTGACCCTTCCTGGCCTCCGTACAACTTCTTGATTTTCAGCCGCGATTCTAGAACACGTCGCGATATCGCGACAGTTCCGTACCTGCATGCGTTGACCGCGTTGACCGTGATTTTGGAACATGTTTGCGACTTAGCCGATTTTTCATTCTGCAGCCCACTTTCTCTCTCCTGTCGTGAAAATGCGACATGTCGCGATTTCGCGACATGTCGCAAAATCGCGCCCTTCCGTACAGCTTGCTTCTCTCTCCAAAAACTGTCGCGATTTCGCGACATGTCACGAAATCGCGACCTTTCTGGCACTTAGCCGATTTTCATGCATTTTCTCTCTCTTCATGCATTTTCTCTCTCCTACCGCGATAATGCGACATGTCCAAATCGCGCTCCTCCGTACGCTTTCTTTCTCTCTCCTCCGACCGGCAGCGATTTTGCGACAGTTTCCAAAAATCCAAAAATGGAAACGTCGCGATATCGCGACACTTCCAAAAATGGAAAGTGTCGCGATTTCGCTACACTTTTCCGACTTAGCTGCATTTTGACTTACCTGTCGCGATATCGCGACATTTCCGAAAATGGAAGTGTCGCGATATCGCGACACTACCAAAAATGGAAAGTTTGATTTTTCATGAATTTATGCAACTGTTTTCTGGATTTTCTCGATATCGGTGCAAGATTTTCTTTGTGCATGAATGATTCTAGCATGTAAAAAGTGAATTCTTGGATAACACAGCTGGAATGCAAGAAAAAGCACAACTTTAAAAAGGAGGCAAGCAAAATCTGGATTTAAAACTGAAAATGACCAAGAGGGTCCCTGCTACAAAATGGTATTTCAGGGCTTTCAAGAGGATTGGAATCTCATTTTTCAGTGGGGGTGTGTTGCTTCTCAACAGGAGGGTATCTTGTTTAGAACATAACCTTTTCACCTATCATAGAGTCCACACAAGACATGAGATGACCAAAAGACTTAATACCACCAATGGAAATAGTGGTTCCACTTGGAATCCCTCCCAACCAGTAAAACTTTGTCTACGCTGGACTAGACTGCGCCCATAAGTCTACTGAAGAAGAAGAGGATAATGATGAATTATTCACTATTAATGTTCGTTACCTCTCTAATCTTGAGTTCACTTTAAGCTACTTTGAACGCTGCCATTGGCATGGTTATGGTCTTGGTATATATGAGTAGGGGTGAAGGCGGCCACTAGAGCCACAATACTAGCTTCCCACTAATATATTTAGGGTAGGCTATCACATCAGAGGTCGAGATGACTCTCTAGTAGCAACCTTAGATAGATTGAGCTTGGGGTTAGGAGAAGATATCGATTTTATTCCTTATCATCCACTAAGTTTGAGACTTATGAGCAATAGGTAAGTGGCCATGGTAAGCATACCACCACACGAGACTTATCATCCAAGACTCATAATTGAGGTCATCCTAGTAGGGTACAACTCATGGGATGAAGAGTAAGAAGAAAATGGATATGTGGCAAGTGATGATGAAGCACAAGAGGGCTTGGCCTATCATGGGCCTCACTACTTATGAAGAATTACTTGGTCCATCCACAATGAGAGTGGATACATATCGGATGAAAGTGACTATGAGTTAGAGGACTCAATAGAGAGAGCCTACTTAGGGGTAAGGCAATGGCCCCATGACTTGGGGCAACATACTAATGCAAATGGATTCTTCATAAGTGACGAAGAATATGAGGATGAAACAGAGATGGCTTACTTAGAGCCAAGACATGAGCCCCTTGTCTTAGGGTCACACACTAATGCTAATGGCTTCTGGATAAGTGATGATAATTTTGAGGATGAGACTGAGATGGCCTATCTTGGGCCTCGCCATTTATGACAAGTCAATATGTTGGTGGAAAGAGAAGCGACACTTCACGCCATAGACCCTAGCTTGTGATTTTTAGGGAGACCTATTGACTTGAATGTCATTCATCGCATGGTCAATCCCCCTCCATCGACATTTAGGGAAATCTTAGAACCCAATGATCCTATTTTTATCCCAACTCATGGGCCAGATCCAGAGATTTCCATTCCTCTAGAGCCTCATCGTGAGTATGGAAGGGAAACCTCTGAGATAAGATTTCACCCATGTGGTCCTGGAGATTTCATCCCATCCATCAATACAATCTCCATTGATTTGACCACTCCAATTCATAACCCAACCAACCCAAATAAATCTTTGTGTCTTGACACATAGATGATTGATTGGGATCACGCTGATTCACCAATAGAGTCTGAAGATCTTTTCTCAAATGAAAATATGTTACAACCATTTCAGTTCACACCAGGATGTACCCATGATGTATTCCATGCTAGTTTGGATCTTGAGTCAATAGGACCTATAAATCCCATCGATGAAATTCATTTGATACCCATGCCTCACCAATTAGAGGATGGGTCACATATGGCTATAGAAGTGACTTTCAAGGTGGAAATTAGTGATGATCCCACTCAACCAAAGAAAGTCAAGTTCGGAGGAAGTCTATATCAAAAAGAACAAGCCATAATAATTCCTTTCCTGAAAGAGAGGCCAAATCTATTTGCTTGGACTTACAAGGATATGCCTGGGATAGATCCAAAGTTAGTCATTCACAACATTTCATTGGACCCCATGAAGAAACTAGTCAAACAAAAGTTGAGAAAAATGCATCCAACCATCGCTTTGATGGTAAAGAATGAATTGCAAAAACTATTGGATGTAGTTTTCATAGTTCCTATTGACTACCCTGAGTGGGTATCGAACATGGTGCCCATGGGGAAACCCGATGAGAGAGTCCATATCTGCATAGACTTTAGAGACTTAAATAGGGCAACTCCAAAGGATTCATTCCCATTGCCAAACATAGATGCTCTTGTGGATGCAACCGCAGGTCATGAAATGCTCTCCCTAATGGATGTTTTTTTTGGATACAACCAGATTTAGATTAAACCCGAGGATCAGCATAAAACCACTTTCATTACTCCATGGGGAACATTTTGTTACAAAGTGATGCCATTCGATCTCAAGAATGCTGGTGCCACATATCAGCGGACCATGACATACATATTCCATGACTACATGCATAAGATCTTAGAATATTACATGGATGACTTACTTGCCAAGTCCCTATTGTGGCAAGAGCATGCTGAAGTCCTTAGAAAAGTCTTTAATCGCCTCATTGAGCACAATGTCAGATTGAATCCTAAGAAGTGCATTTTTGACGTAACTTCTGGAAAGCTTTTGGGATTCATCATTTCTAAGAGAGGCATTGAAGTTGATCCTACAAAGGTAAAAGCTATACTAGAAATGGCTGCCCCTACCAACATTAGGGAGTTAAGAAGCCTACAAGGCAAAATAACATCAATCAAAAGGTTCATTGCATAATTATCAGATAAGTTTCGGCCCATGAACCAGTTTCTATGCAAGGTTGTCCCATTTCATTGGGATGGAGAGTGCCAACAAGCCTTTGCAGAGATCAAAAATTATCTGGTGATGCTGCCAGTGTTGGCTCCACCAAGGCCAAATATACCATTCTTATTATATATATCGGCTACTGATTTCGCTTTGGGCACCATGTTGGACCAAAAGAATGCACAAAGTTAAGAGCAAGCCATATATTACATTAGTTGCACATTGGTGAGTTATGAGCTAGGGTATGCATATGTCAAAAATTTGTGTTTAGCAGTGGTCTTTGCAACTCGAAAGTTGTGACACTACATGTTGAGCCATATGACCTATGTTATATCAAAACAAAATCCTTTGTAGTACATGATGAGCAAGACATATCACAATATGTATATCATAAAGTGGATCATGCTATTGATAGAATTTGATCTAGAGTTCATAAGCCAAAAGTCCATCAAGGGACAAGTCATAGCAGATCAATTAGTAGAGGCACCTCTTCAGGATAACAAGCCTCTCACCATAGAGTTGCCTGATGATGTGGTCTTTGCACTATCAGATCCGCCAGAACTAGAAGAACCTAAGAAGGAAATAGATATGTCATTTTTCTTTGATGGTTCAAAGCGTGAACAAGGGGGTAAAGCAGGGATTGTCTTTATCACACCGTAGGGTGCTCCATTTCCCTTATCATTCAAACTAGACTTCCCTTGCACAAAAAAAAACATGGAATACGAGGCATTGATCTTGGGACTCCAAGAAGCCATAACAATGGGCATTAAAATATTGAATATCTTTGGTGACTCCTTGCTCATAGTAAACCAAGTCAAAGGACTATTCCAATGCAGGTGCCCACTCCTGAAGACTTACAAGGAACTTGTTGATACCTACCTAGCCCGGTTGGAATGGTATGACATCAAGGCAATCCCTCGTATATCAAATAGATTTGTGGACACCATGGCATCTTTGGGATTCTTAATCCCTCAGAATACATCTACTGATTTTACAACCATTCATGTAAAAGTGCTTGTGCACTCAGCAATACAATGTGAGGCTTTAGACAATCAAGAATCAGTCAACATGATCAACATCGAACTAAATTAGGATTGGTCCTTCATGGCTAGAGACTTCTTACAAATGACACCTTGGGAATATTTGATCTCCCAAGGACCTACGGAGTGTGGTACAACCATACACCATAGAGTCATTCCTCAATCTGTATTCACCAGCTTGGGAATTCAGGAGGAGCGAGTTGTATTTTCCATAGAGGTCGTGGCTTATCAGGATTGGCTTTCCTAGCTGTGAGACTTCTTGAAGCTCGGAATAGTACCTCAAGGTCTGTCGCATATCGAAAGATGAACATTCAAATAGAAAGCAATAAGATACATCTTACTAGGAGAAATCCTCTACAGATGAGGATATGATGGAGTACTACTCTATTGTCTTGAGCCCCAGAAAGCATCTTGGGCAATATCACAAGCTCATGACAATACATGCAGAGGACATTTTAGTGGCATGGACATCATTAAGCACATCTTGATAATGGGTTACTATTGGCCCACCATGGAAAAGGACTACTATGAATATGTCAAGAAATGCATTAAGTGCCAACATCATGCAAATCTCACACACTTGCCATCACAAGCCTTGCAACCCATCTAGGCAACATGGCCATTCTCGCAGTGGGGACTAGACTTGATTGGGAAGATCTCACCCCCATCCTCAGGCCAACACACATTCATCATAATGGCCACTAAGTACTTCACTAAATGGGTTGAAGTGATCCCCCTAACATCAACAACTAGACCAAGGATTGTGGAGTTTATACTCCATAATATCATAAGTCATTTTGGGGTCCCTTAAAAGATAATATCGGATAATGGGCCATATTTCAAGAACAAAAATGTGCATGCTTTAATGAAAAAATACCATATTAAGCATAATTTTTCAATGCCTTATTATCCGCAAGCAAATGGGCAAGCAAAAGCCTCAAACAAAAAAATAGTCTCCATCTTGAGGAAGACGGTGCAAGAAAATCACAAGGATTGGCACATACAGTTGCCTCTAGAACTATGGGCATACAAGACTAGTGTACGTATGCCCACTGGGGCAACATTGTTTTCACTTGTATATGGCATTGAGGCCATCATGCCACTAGAGTTGGAAATTCCAACTCTACGCATAGCATTTAAGGACATCATAGATGATGATACCATGCTGTAAGGCCACCTTGATCAGTTGATGCTTCTTGATGAATGACTAGTCAATGCTTTAGAGCATCTTCACATTTACCAAGATCGCCTTGTGCGAGCTTACAATAGTAAATTCCACTTAAGATATTTCAAAATTGGGGATCTTGTGCTCAAAGAAAACCAACAAAATTCTAATTTACCGTTGCACCTACGAGACAAATTTGCGATAAATTGGATAGGCCCTTACATGGTTTCAGAAAGAGTTGGGCCTAGATCATATCGCCTTATATCATTAGATGGTGTTGAAGAGCTTGAACCTCTCAATATCATTCACTTGAAGGTGTTCTACACATAAATAAAAAAACAAACACAAAAAAATTCAAATATGTCAAAAACACAAAAACATTGTAAAGAATAAAAAATACAAACAAATCAAAAAAACAAACAAAAAAAACAAAAACTCAATCCAATCAAAATGCTCCAAGGGTATCCAAGCCGCTTGGTCAAATTCCAATCAAAATGCTCCAAGGGTATCCAAGCCGCTTGGTCAAATTCCAATCAAAATGCTCCAAGGGTATCCAAGCCACTTGGTCAAATTCCAATAAAAAAATCCAAAGGGATCCAAGCCGCTTGGTCAAATTTCAATCCAAATGCTCCAAGGGTATCCAAGTTGCTTGGTAAAATTCCAATCAAAAATGCCCCAAGGGTATTTCATACTACTTGGTCAAAAATCAAAATCCCCAAAGGCACAATAAGCCCTTTGGTCACATTAATCAAAAATACAAAAAAAAAAACAACATAAAATCAAAAATGCAAAAACAATTGCATCTCACATCTTGCATCCACATAGTTGCATTACATTATCATTTCCATTACATTCGCATATGGTATGATCACATAATTACAAGTAATGCCATAGTTTGTATCATAAATCATTCACAAAATCCACCATCATTCATTCATTCATGTGTGTAATTGTGTTTCTCAACACAACCATATCAAGTTGCTATAAAGAACAAGCTAAGATTTTCTGGTTATTCAACCATATCTAGTGGTCTTATCAATTTTTGTGAAAAGCCATATTGATTAGTAGAGAATAAGGAATAGTCATGAAAGCCTTAGATATTCATAATCCCATCACTAATTATAAAACTTAAATCCTAGCTGGACAAGAGAAGATGAAAGCTGCATATAGGGTTCTAAGTTACCTTAAGCGAAAAGGGTCATCCTTGCTTATCCCCTTATGCAACTGGTTCAAAGGTGCTGAGAATTGGCAAAAGGACAAGTTCTACCCTACCTAGAAATGAGTGATTATCATCACTGCATACATCCCTTGCTTTCATAAAAATAAGCAAAACCCCGAAACAAAGCCAAATTCAAATATCAAAATCCAAATTTTAAAATATTCAAAAGTCAAACATCAACGCCCAAAGTCATAGTTCAAAATATCAAAAGAAAAAAAGTGAAATAAACAGTGATTATCATCACTACAAGAATCCCTTTCTCAAAATAAAACAAAAAAATCAGTTAAAATAAACAATGATTTTCATCACTAGACATGAGCAAGTATCCCGAGTCAAAATGAAGAAAAGAAGGGAATGGAACTTGAATCCTTGGAATTCTCAGCACAACCAAACCAAAAGCATGATGATATGTCTAATACAAAGGCATTATGCATTTGTGTAGACCAATTTTTGAATGTGGATGAGCTAGCTTTAGGTAACCCAAGGTCACCTAGTGGTATAGTCCAACTGAGTCCAACATAGGATAAGATGAACAATTGAGGATCCTTGATCTTAGCAATGGGCTGAAAGAATCCCGCCTGACATTGGAGGAAAATATTGAGTTCTATCTAAATATATTCATTTGTACACATAAGGATAATGAATCCATAGGTCTATGATCAAAGCCTTGCTTCTTCAAAAGTCTAGTATGGTCAGTACACAACTATTGATAGGGTAACTAGAATGTTTGAATCTCAAGCAAAGCCCCAAAAGTTCTTATATAGCAACAAATCATATCATCAATCATACCAACATTTTATTTATAAAGATTCTATAAATTAGGGGGTATCAACATAGTAGGATATATATCACATATATATTAGAAATAATATATAGACGACCACTGACTACTTTATATCTTTTAATTTACAAAAACTTATCAAGAAAATACATACATTTCACACCATTACATCTCACATATGAATACTTAATCAATTATTATGATAAGAGTGATTATTTAAATTCATGATTATTTTTTTACTTTCTATGGTATCACCCATTAAGATTGTTAATATCATATGCATTCCTTATGTTTTAAGTGATTAAAGCATACAAGTTCATTCATACCATACCATCACATAAGCTAGATGCATACAATTAAAACAAAATTAAACATGCATTTAACAATAACATTGCATCCATAAATACATAAGTCATCAATCATCCATCATTACATCATAAAGAACATCATAAAACATATAAGCAATATCCATTTGCATATAACCATAAATCCATCATTAGATAAACTCATAATACATCACATCATATCATATGAACATCTACATATATACACACATTAGCATCTATTTCAAATCCACATCATCATAAATATCATCTATCACCTAACACATACATATATCAATTCATCATAATACCATCATCCATCGCATCATAAAACAAAATAAAACAAAAATATAAACAATAAACGATACTCATAATAAGTCATAAAGCAAATATATCATATAAATGTGTGTATCAGGTCCATAAAGGTACAAAAATGCCCGTGGACTATAGTCAAGTAGGTCAAGACGACCTCAAAAATAAATCAAAAGAACACCATAATCAAATATGGGGGTTGAGCCCCCAAAATCACCTCCCCTAGTGCCACCTCCCCTTGTGGCAGTGTCACGGTTCAAATGGGGTGAAACTGCTGGTCTCTCTGTCCGAGTCCGTGTCCTCTGGCTAGGATGGGCAGAAGACTACCTTGAGGTAGAGCGCCCACCGACCTATGAACCACCTGTATTGGGTACCTCCTTAGGAACAAGCCCATGCCTCCTGAGCTACATCTGGAGAGTGGTAATGTGACCAACATACTCCTGAATCTGCCCCTCATAATCATCCAATAGTAACTACAGGTGTAGAACCTCTACCCCTGAATCTGTCTCTGGATCCCCTTATGGTGTAGAAGGAGGAACACAAAATTGCATCCTAGTAGTACCACCCTAGATAGTAGCTTGTAGATCCTGTATCTACATCGTGAGCTACTCTATGGTGGCATATTGCTATGCTATGGTAGCATCTCGCTGCTGCACCTGGATCTAGATTGACTAGAGCTCAGCCTTGATCTTGTGCAACTATGCTCTTAGAGGAGAATATCTCTCCTCGGGCTCTATCTCATCCTAATCCTCCTTAGGAACATCGGGCTCCTCCGCTACCACATGCTCTAATAGTTGGCCCCATACCTCAGTCCTGGCTCAGACTCTATGTCCTATCAGATCTGCACCATCCCCCCTACCACCATCCTCGTGACCTAGGCTACCGGTACCACACCACATCTGATCACCCCACTAATGAGTGTATGCCTCTGTAACACCCCCAAAAACTGTTGGGTCAACTATTGGGGCATCCTACTTATCTAAGAGCTCTATAATCTACCATGGGAGTAAGTCCTTCTCTGCTATGAGGCATATGTACAAAAATGGAACAAGAGACATGTCTTGCTGTAGCCCATACTGACGGAGAACCCAAGAGTAGAAGAAATACTCTCAGATGCCAACCTTGCGGCCAAGGAGCCATCGCTCATGCCACATCTTAGTAGTATAATTGATCGAATCATCCCACGTTGGGCACTCATGATTTGGGTGCCACATAACATCCTCGACCTGTAGCCCAATGAAAGTAGCAGTATAATGGGAAAGCTCCCTCGCATGAGGATGAATCTTGCGTAGCTTGCACTCTCGAGCCCATCTAGCGGTATAACACTACATCCACTCCTCTATATCTATGATCATAAGAGGAAACCCTCTGGAATGATCTACCTTGATGTTCTCCCATCCCCAAACCCGTAGAAGCAAACTGCAAGCAATACTAATGTGACCTCATCGATGGATGTGGTACAACTCATCATAGCACTGAGCCAAAAAATACCTACCCCATGCATAGATGATAGGCTCCTCACTATACAACAAGTCCTAAACCATTGCCAAAATATTCCATGGGAACCTCAAACCTGAGCAATCTGGAATCAAGATATTGTTGATGACCATCAACAACACTGCATGCCTCGTAGAGAAGACACCCTCCTCATACCACTACAAAATGGACACTCCCCTAGATTTTGTGTCCTTGAGAGCCTCTATAGAGTTCCCTCTAAACACCCAAGTGAAAATAACAACCTGATCATTAGTGGTCGAAGAGACAATGGCCACTCCATAAAAGGGGATCCGAAAGATCCTATACACATCTTTCGATGTGATGGTCATCTCGTCGGTAGGAAAGTGGAAGGTATTGGTTCGAGGGTCCCATCGATGGACCATAGCTGTAATGTAGGTATGATCTACCATAATGGTGGGTAGTCTGGTGACATACTATAGCTCACAATATTTGAGCCAAGCGCAATCATCACCATCCTAGAGGGGCATAAGTGTATTCATGAGCTTCGGGTCCCAAGACTGAGCAGTGAGAATCTAAGCAAAAGAAAAGAAAATAAATCATAACTACAATGCATCTAAGGCATAACTCACAATAAACATGAAAATGGTGCAAATAATGATGGGCTATCCTAAGTCTAGGCAAAGGAACAGAGTTGCACCTAATAAAACAAGTAAAAAAAAAAATCAATAAATCAACCCAAAAAATTCCAAAAAAATTAAAAATTTCACTAAGTGTTCTTGGTCGCTGTCGCCTACAACGACTAGAAATCGGTCGTTGAAGCTGACAGTGACCAAGCCCTAATGATCAATTTTTTGATCGTTGGGATTCAAATCGACCATTGCTAGTGACAGCGGCCAAGTTGCAGGCCTTCCTGGCCGCTCTGATCGATAGCGGCCAACGGGTGACGAGGTCGATGCGTTGACCCTAGGCCAAAAAATACCAAAAAAATATAACAAAAACAACAAGACAAAATGGGGACAAGCCCACCACATAAAAACCTAAACTAAGCCTAGCTACAAGTTTTTATTCATTGCCAATAATCTTAATGAGGTTCAATTATCGATTACTTAATGTGGTTCAGTTTTACCCAAAACAAAAATAAACAAGTAGGGTTAAGGTTTGAGGGAGTACGTGAGAAGCTCCGACTCATCCACCCGAAGATGCTTCATCCCATGTAGTCATGATCTTCCAGGTCGTAAAAATGCTCCAAATCACAAAAGTCACTTTCACCTCAAAGCCCAAGAAAGCAAATTGACAACTGGCAAAGAGAAGAGACAAAACCCTAGGTTGAATTTTATATTGCCTCGACCACTACTGATGTTAGTGGCCCACATCGCTTGGCCGCTCAGGACTAGAGCAGCCAAGGCTAGGCCTTTGGTGTTCACTGGACCTGATAGCGGTCGAGAGCCTAGACAAAAAAAACCACAGACCCTCCATGAGAAGGAACATAAATATTGAAATAAGCATAATTTGAAGACTTCTAGTCATCATAATGACCAAAATAACATCAAAATCACATAAAAAAAAATTCTTGGGTAAGCCTCGTATCCAGTCACTTACTCTATCAACTTAGCGATTTCATCGACTTGTACTCCATATAATTTGGTATAATGAGTAAGTCACCATAAGGCTACTTGGGGAAAAACCATTCATTTTGGAATCATGATGTATCACTTCAAACCTGAAAAATACCAAGATGGTCGGACTGCTCCACGGTGTGATAAGATCATCCTCATTCCCTTGTGACATCAAAAACACTAAGAGAAAGTGATGCAATATGAGCATAAATAGAATCACTTATCCTAACTCCCTAAGAAGGCTATTGATGGCTGGACTGCTCCTCAGGATAGTTATGGATGGTTATCATAAAAAATTGGAATCACACTTGGATGTGGGTTTTCCCATTGAAGGAAAAAATGCTAGAAAGGAACCAGATTAGTAATATTGGTCAAGCGACTTGTAGCTTCATTCATTGTCATTTCTTCACCAATTCGTTGAGTGAAGAGGTAGTTCAAATCTTCAAAATAATCATAATCAAAATCAATAAAAGATCACTCGATCATAACAAAATCATGTTCATCCTAGAAATAATTGCATACAACAATCACATAATTTCCCTTGTTTTTTGGGAATGTAAGCAGACATGGCATCTTCAATTGTAGCTCTCCTACCAATCAGAACTATTGTAGAAGCTAAAGCTACTCAATTGAGTTTGAGGAATGAGTGCAATTTAACATGTCTAAGCCACTGAGCTAAGTCCTTCAAACATTGAGGTAATGATTTGAAGGGTACGCACCATATTGCATGATTGGGCCATCTGATGTTGATTAGACCACTGATCACCATACACCCTAAAAATAGATCAGTCTACGTTTTTGCTCAGTGTTGTGTTTTCCACACAGTGCATCACAAAAAGGGGCATCTGTAGACACCTAAAACATGTCATGTTTAGGGAAGCTACTCACATAGGCACATTCATAATATCATATGACATAATATTAGACTTTTCAAGCATTAAAAGTGGTTCTCACCACTCATCTGAGGCACTTTAAGCCCATCCAACCCTAGTCACTCAAGACTAGAGTAGCCAAACCTTAGCCGCTCAAGTTTAGAGCGACTAGACCTTAGCCGCTACAGATGATAGCAGCCAGATCTTAGCCACTGCTGAATGACAGCGGCTAAGCCATAAAAAGCATTTTTCTGATAGATATGCCCAATCACGGGTGGAAGTGGCAGTCTGCATGCAATAAATGTGAGCGGGAGTAACTTTGCATTCTCTTTCACAACCAGTTCACACAGGAGACTTGAGTTTACATTTAGACTTCAGTTAACTAGTATTTAAACATAGAAAAGACAAAAAGCTTCTCATGCTAACCTTCACTACGCATGAGGGATTTAGTCCTAGGGCTTGGGCATAGACCTAGGGTTTCACACTATAGACACCAAAAAAACACCAATCCGATTATGTGACTACAAGCACTGATCGAATTGGCATACATACCCCCTAGGACAGCCTCCAAAGGTTAAACAGTGGTCCTAACCACTCCCAAATCAGTTTTGGAAGGTCAAAGGTCAATTTGGCACCTTTTAAGCACTTTTATCCCTATTCGTCCCACCCTAGGATGATTAGAATCCTATTCGTCCCACCCTGGGACGATTAGCAGCAATCGTTCCAAGGTGGGACGATTAGCAGGTTTGATTGGAAAAAAGTCAAGCCTTGACAAATGGTAGCCCAGATCCATCACCCAACTTCACCTTCAAGGCATGCAATTGGGAGGAACGGTTTCAATTCATAGAGAGGAACTTCAGTCAAGCATGCCCTGATCATGGAGGTCCTAAATCAGGGAGGAATCTTCTCTCCCTCCAAAAGGCATGGTGAGCCAAGTGGCACCCTCGCATGCGCATGCAAAGGAGACCCTAAGGTCTATAAAAAGGTGAGCCTCCTCACCCCAAAGGGAGAACAGAGCTAGAGCATTTAGAGCAACGGAGTGCTACCAAATTGTACCCCCATTCCCTTTTGTGCTTCCTACATCCCTAATCTCTCTTTTGGAAGAGAGGTTATCGAGTGAACACTAGGAATGCAATCCAGACCCAAAACCCGAGCAATCGGCCACAATCCCACACCAAAATTGTTGAAACAACCCCCTAGGAGGTTTTGGACCCATCCCACTTGGATTGGTGCCAAAACTAAGCCCCAAACGGTGGGCGTCCTGCCCCCGGGTGCCCCTCGCACTGCTGCAGTCCTAATCGCCCCACCCCGGAGTGATTAGAAATCTATGCTTGATTTCTCTACTGTTCTTTTTGCATTATGTCATATTTCATGTACTTATGCTGTTGTTCAAGTTTCATGGTATTATGACTTGATTTGACCTTGTTTTTATCATTTTATGCGTTTACTAAAGGGAGTGCCTTCAGATATAGGATAATCTGGGAAGAATCTGAAAAATATAACCTTCTGGGTCATCTCAATATGCCCCTTTTAGTCTAACCCCAAGTTTTTAGGAGTTTTAGAGGCCTCTGGGTAGGACATTTGCAAGGTCGCTTTTACAAGTTTTGTGACAATCCCCAGCGTCCCACCTCGGAGCGATTAGAAATATGTGCATGGTTTCCTGACTGTTATTTTTGAAATGTGTCCCTAATGATGTCTCCATGCCTCTATCAAAGTTTGAATTCATTATGACATGTTTTGACCATCGTTTCATTCTTTTATACATTAACTAGCCGAAGGCTTTGGGGATTGCATGTTTTCCTATATCCGCATATGCTATTAACTATTTGCTGTTTCTCTATGTGCAAGATCTCACCACCAAAAACACCAAATGGGCAGCAAGGAACGATGAACACATGGACGCAATCAACGACAACTTTTGGCCTGCCCATTTCGAATGTGGGCATGCGGAAGACACTAGAAGCGTACCGTCCGTTGATGTAATGAATTGTATCAAATGTTCTGAGCCCTAGAGAGGGGGGATGTATTGTAACTGGATTAAAAGAAACATTTGTAGTCCCCACTTTTTTTTGCTTACATCTCTTTTTTGTGTCATTTCCTTCATGCATTTGTTCATCGCATTCGTAGGACTTAGCATCTATACCATATCAATTTCGTTTGCATCATAATATGGTATGCCATCATTCTGCATTCAGATTTGAGTGGTGATCATGGTGGGACCCTGTCCCCTACTATTAAGATCAATTTTCTAATCCAAATTTTGTGGTTTTATTTGCAGGTGTTACTCCTTCGGGCGCTGGACTGCTACTCGTGCCACCCTGTGACGAATATAGACCTGCTATTCGTCCCACCCCGGGACAAATATGTATTCGCCCCACCCTATGATGAATGCAGACCTGCTATTCTTCCCACCCCGGGATGATTAGAGCTCTATGAATTTTTTGAGTAGAAACTCAGAGGCATCTAGTTTGTACAGAGAAGAGGTAGGCCTTCTGAACATCCTCTGTGTTTTTCTATTTTCTGTTTCTACAATTTTCTGTTTTCTTTGCTTGCATAGAAAAGTTAAGTAGTTTTTTTTCCTTCTTGCAATAAGAAAAGGAAAAAAAAAAAAACATAGAGTAAATTAGATGGAAGGAATTTGATTAGGAATGCATTTTTCTTTGGTTTGCTTGCATGATACTTGCACAAATGGCAAGTCCTCATTCTAGGCTTTAGTTCTAGTTAGGTTGTGTGATTTCCTTTTTGCTACTAATGGTCTCTGAAAGATAAAACGTACTTTAAAGCATTGCATTAGTGAAAATCATATTTTTCTGTATGTTTTCTTTCTTTATACAATTAAAAGGAGCCACACACACACCACCTAATAAGATTAACATCAAGGAGTTGGTCTTAATACCCCAACACTTGATCAAGACCAACGGTGGATTTCATCACCACCTTGGCTTAGATTTTGCATACATATACCCTGATCGTGACTGTTGCTAGACGTAAATCCTGATGAAATCTGAGCAAGTGTAATGGGGGTGATTCCTCATGCATGAGGATAAGTCTTCTATGGTAGGTGTCAAAAATAGAGCGATCCCCCTTCCGTATCTCCTATGTTCCACGTACTGTTCTGCTCTCACATACCAATAGTTTCCCTCATGTAAGGGCGGGTATATTGAGAGGTTCGGTATAACGGCCTGAAAATGGTATATTGAAGGGGCGGCCATTTTGGAGATACAAGAGCCCTCATTTTGCATGAATAACAAAGTTTCCTTTACAATATTCACATATAAAAAATCAAACACATTAGACCAGATCTAGGGCACACATTTAATCTGTAAATGAGATAATCATTTCTTTGCATGTGTGGTCCCCGTTTGTTTGGTATAGCATAAAATTTTTGTAAAGGAGATAAAAATATACATATCTTTCTAGAAATACCACCACCATGGTGTATACCCATAGCCAAGCCCAATCATGGGCAGAAGCTACAAAAAGTATCCAAGGAGGTACAAGTCGCCTCCGTTATAGCCCCAAGGACTTGGTTATACCACCTTGGCAGCCTGACCCACAACATAGTCCACACTATGCCACTACAGAAAAGGACTATAGAGGCACCCTTTTGAGGGGCATTCCCATTCAACACAGACCCTCTTAGGAGGAGTACACACATGGGAAGGCTCCCTTAGACACTCATTATGAGTGGCCACTGTGCGATGAAATGCTAGAGCAGCATAGGGTTCATAAGGGGGGACCACGTGAGTATATCATTTCTCCTCCACCCCTCATTACTGTTAGAACTAATAGGCCAATTCTAGAGCACAAGGCTCTTCAGATAGGGCGAGCCAACTCCGCCCGTACCTTTCACATGTACAAGAGGGAGCACGAGGAAAACCAGTATATTCCTCAAGAGCAATACACCATGTGGGAGCAATGCACCTCCACACCTGCTAATTATCAAGATCACCTATTGAGGCCAAAGCCTCGGGTGAATGCTGCTAACCTCGACAGAGGGAAGCGACCCATAGAGATCTCGAATCACTAAGACCGAGATAGATATGTAGGGGAGGCATCTAGGCCTCCTAGACCTAGGATGGCAGAACAAATTGACTTGGCACTTGCCAAAAAATCTGCCCGCCAAGCGCAAATCATGTAGCTTAGGAAAGATTAGCAATAGTTAGAACAACTGTATCATCTTAACAAAGAGCGCATTCAGTGCCAGACAGATGAGTTACCCTAGAACACTATGCATGAGAGGATTCCAACACTTCGCACACATAGGACATAAATTTGTGAGAGGCACAACCCCTTAGTACGAGACAGGTCTCCTCGATCTTATCAAGCATTGCCTCAAAGACCTCCTAGACCTGATCAGGAAGCCACTCCTAGAACCAATGATGGACGCCTTCCTCGGGCACCCATCCATGTTTATAGGTCATGCCAAAAACCTCCTTAAGAAGCCTATGAGTAATTTGAGCAAGAAGAAGAGCGGGCTAAAACACCCTACCAAGGCAGGGGGGCACTACCTGACTACCTCTCCATAGGCCTCAAGTTCCTCGCAATTCACAACGGGAACAAACCAAAGAAGAGGAAATAAAATCCTCTGATGCATACAAAACACTGTTAGAACACTTAGAGTCTATGGAGACCAAGACTTTAGGGCCCCAAAATCCTACCTTACGCCAGCTCCACAGTCACCCTGTGCATCCTTTAGTTCTGGCACCCCCATACCCCGACCACTTCAAAATGCCTCAATTGGAAATTTTTAGAGGGGATGAGGATGCCCAAGAACACATAACAAGGTTCCTGAGTCAATGCTTTGGCATTTAGGACAATGATGCATTGCTTCTGAGAACATTTATAACCACATTTGTAGGCCCTGCCTTGGATTGGTTTACCCAGTTGTCGAAGCATAGCATCAATAATCTAGACCAGCTAGTGGACGCGTTCCTTGAACGTTTTGCCTTCAACACCAATAAGAAGGCATCCTTAAGTGACCTAGCTGGCTTTAAGCAGTATGATGATGAGACCATAGCCGCTTATGGGAATCGGTGGAGGACATTGCTTTCAAAGCTACCTTACCTCCCTCCCATGGCTGACATGACTCAAATGTTTTCAAAGAGTTGCATAAGGTCAATCTCCGTGCTATTGCAACTGCAGCAATATGCCACCCTAGAAGAAGCCCTGGCGCAAGCCAAGATAATTGAGGAGATCAAAATTTAAGACGATGAGATTGCCAAGTCGTGCAAGAAAGAGTGGACCAAAAATACCAAAATTGGGCCCACACAACCGAAACCTATCGCGGTCAACCAGGTTGCCATAACTATACCCAAGCCTGCACAAATGACACAACCCCCAAAGGCCAATTATCAAGTAGTTCCTCTTGATAACTATGAAAAGGAAAATCACAAACAAGAGCAAAATCAGTAGTGTCACCCTAAGCGATAATTCACATAATTCACGGAGTCTAGAGACTCCTTGTTTGACTGCTTGTTCGCAGCAAACCTGATAAACTTGCCAAAAAATCGACCCATAGACCCCAACATGCCAAAACCCAAGGGCTATAGGGAAGAATTATATTGTAGATTTCATCGGGAGAAAGGACATGACATCTTCACTTGTTGGAAATTCAAAAACTTAGTGCAGGACTTGATAGACAACAAAACGCTCATGGTAGATAATATTGTAGTGCTGAGCAACCAACAGATGGATGTATTCAAAGACCCCCTACCTACCCATGATGCATAGGCAAAATCTTTGTAAGTAAACGAGGTAACACAAAACTGCCCCATGCAAGGATACATGGGGATGATAAGCATCGTGACATGGAACAAAAGATACCCAAACACGACTGCACCCGTTGTAGCTATAGGAGATGTTCCATCAACATCACAACCTCCACAACACCCTACGCAACCTCCCCCACCTAGACCAGTGGCCACGATTCGGACTAAGCTTACTCAAATTTTAAGGACCACATCGGCTAGGCTCTCCATTTATGAGCTCATCCAACAATCACCACCATCGGGAGGCTCTGATGGAGATACTCAAAGCCATTGAGCTACAACCCCAAAAATCCAATTCTTTCAACAATTTTGTGGGACATGTGAGATGATGCACAAAACTAGTTATAACCTTTAGGGAAGACGAATTGAAACTGGTGACTAGTGATATGGTGGATCCACCCCTACACGTCATCGCATGGGTCAATGAGATTCCATTCAAGAGGGTGTTGGTGGACACTAGCTCATCCAACAACATAATCATGACAGTGGCATTAAAACACCTTAAGCTGCCAACATCCCACATTGTGGCATCCACTTACACTCTTCGAGCATTCAACGATGCGTTATGCTCGATGGTTGGCACAATTGTCCTGCCCATCCAAGTAGGACAAAAGACCATTCCTATGTTGTGTCACATCCTTGAGGGTGAGATGGCCTACAATATCTTGCTAGGCTGGCCTTGGATCAGGGACATGAAGTGTGTCCCTTCGATAGCCCATCAATGCCTCAAATACACCTACAAAGGGCAAGTACATGTAGTCCCAGCAGACTTAGAGCCCTTTAAGTTTTGCAATGCAAAGTAGCTATTGCCACAATCGACCCTCCCATCGACACATTTTGAATTTCAATTGAATCCGTCCACATAGGGTCTGATTTTGCCTACATCCCCATTGTTAAGTCCCTCAACTCACCAACCTACCCATCTTCGTCGTCTGTCCCTTCACCAACAATGCCACATATGGTGGCCACATCGAAGGACAACGAGAAGAAGCCCCTAGAGGAGGCACCACCATTAGTCTCAACCATCTCTACCGAAGAGGTGCCTAGCCAAGTGGAAGTCGAGACACCTGGTTCACCCAACATGGAGTGGACTCAGGGAGAACTCCCATTCCCTCCCCCTCAACCACCAATGATTACCATTGAAATGGCCAATATGGGCCTGGGGGAGTACCTAGTGCAGAACATTGTGGCAACACCCATGCTCGAATCCATGCAAGACATGGGGAGACATCGCCTCCCTATTGGCACTATCGTTCCTTTAGGCTACCTGCCAAATTAGACCAACTTTGTATATGGGGGCCTCTAGAATGGCATTGAACCCTACCTATAAGAGGAAGAGGACGAAGAGCCATTTGCTAAGAATATTGTCCAACCTAGAATTCGCCTTGAAGTACCTAGACCAATGTAATTGGCATGGATATGGATTGGGCGGATACGAACAAGGAATGCTCATTCTTTGTCAACCAAGATACCAGATGCCATATGATAAATCAGGAGTAGGGTTCAACCACCCTTTTCCCCTCGACATCTTGGTAGAAACCATGCAAGGCTTAGGTCTAGGCAACAAGGATGGGTTGGCACAAGATCCATATGCCAATCCCAACACTACATACACATTGGGGAATTATTTCCCATTGTTAACAACAATCCTTGTTGACCTCAACAACCCCTTCCCTTTGATCGAGGAAGGGAAAAGTTCAAGAAGTAACCTCCAAGAAGGATATGAACAAAATCAAGGGGGGTCTTTTGAAGATGAGTCGGATTATGAGGTAGCACCTTGGGACCCGTTTGAGTTCGATAGCAATCACTCACAGGTGACACCCATGGATGACTATCAGGAGGACTTCGTCGCAATGCTCCCCTTTAATGTTCTAATTGAGCAATTGCTACCTCCAGAGAATTTGGACCTCTCGTAGAGAGAGAAACAACCCATAAGGGACCAAATCAACATGCTAAAACAAAATGAGCCTCCCAGGCCGGCCATAAGGCCAAGTGATCAAGAAAATCCTAATGGGAGGCTATACCAGCCAGAGGGGCACCTATTTGTAGGAGCCAATGAAGGCCTATGGATCTCCGATAGCGACTATGAGGATGAGACTGAGATGGCATATCTCAACCATATGAGGCAATAGGAATACCCCATAGACATCGATGGTATGTTTGAAAATTTGAATATAGGACCAAGGCATAGGTGGCATTTAAACCAAGTACAACTAAACCAAGTGCTTCATCCACCACTTCGGGCATATAGGGAGCACCTCCCACCTAGAGACCCTATAGGGCCACCAGTGCCAAGGGTAGACCCTATCCTTCTATTCACACATAGGGCTGATCATTTTGTGCCAGTACCCATAGAGCCAGATCCAGGGTACAAGGATCACCAAGGATGTCTGAACCAACACCCACACGATAATGGAGACCAAATTTAGTCCATCAACATGATCTCCATTGATTTGACCGCCCCCATCCATAATCCAACCGATCCAACATGACCATTGTATCTAGACCTAGATGCCATAGACTGGGATTGCGCTGACTCACCACCATCCCCATTAGAGTACTGGCCTTGTGATGAGATGTTTCATTTCACCCCAAGATAGACTCAGGATATATTCCATGTTGAAGAGGAACCCGACGTTCCCAATGTAGATCTAAATTCAGTGAATGATATCCACCTAATCCCAACTCCACACCAGTTGGAGGATGGATCCCACATGTCAGCCGAAGAAATGATTGACATGGACATTGGTTCTAATCCAATGAATCCGCAAATCATTAAGCTGGGGGTAATTCTATCCCTCGAAGAGCAAGCCAATTACATTGCCCTTCTCAAAGAGAAGAAGGAGGTTTTTGCATGGTCCTACAAAGACATGCCGAGGCTAGACCTGCAGCTAGTCATGCATAATCTAACACTTGATCCGATAGTCAAGCCAGTCAAGCAAAAGCTACGTAAGATGCACCCAATAGTGGCCTTAATGGTCAAATATGAGCTACAAAAGTTGTTGGATGCACAGTTTGTCATCTGCGTGGATTACCCACCATGGCTGTCCAAAATGGTACCCGTCAAAAAGCCTTATGGGAGGATTCACATATGCATCAATTTTCAAGATTTAAACAAAGCGAGTCCCAAGGACGATTTCCCCTTGCCTAGCATCAACGCATTGGTAGACACTATAACAGGCCATGAAATGCTTTTCCTCATGGATGGTTTCTCGGGATACAACCAGATTTGTATCAATCCCGATGATCAACTAAAAATGGCGTTCATGATGCCTTGGGGGACATTTTGTTATAAGGTCATGCCCTTTGGCCTTAAAAATGCTGGTGCCACCTACCAATGCATTATGACATACATCGATCACCTGCATAAAACTTTGGAAGATTATATGGATGATTTATTGGCCAAATCTCTTTTGTGCCAAAATCATCTCGATGACTTACGCAAGATCCTTGATCGCCTCATCGAACACAAGGTTAGGCTAAACCCCAAGAAGTGCGTATTTGGCGTCACATCTGGAAAACTCTTGGGTTTCATAGTCTCAAAATGAGGCATCGAGGTAGATCTAAATAAAGTCAAGGCAATCCTTGAAATGCTTCCCCAAACCACCATCAGGCAGCTTAGAAGCTTGCAGGGTAAGGTCACGTCAATCAAGCACTTCATAGCATAGTTATCTGACAAGTGTCGACCCATGAATAAATTATTATACAAGGGGGTAGCATTTCATTGGGATGACGAGTGCCAGTCAGCCTTCAACGACATCAAACAATACTTGGCTTCATCGCCAGTATTGGCACCACCTAGACCAAGAGTGCCATTCTACTTATACATCTCAGCTACTGAGGTGGCACTGGGCACCATGCTAGCCCAAAAAAATAAATTACATAAAGAACAGGCTAATTATTATCTTATCCGCACCCTGGTTAGTTATGATCTTAACTATACATACGTCGAGAAGCTATGCTTGGCAATGGTATTTGCCACCAAAAAGCTATGCCATTATATGCTAAGCAATACAATGTATGTTGTGTCTAAGGAGAATCCATTGTGATACATGATGAGTCATACTTATCGTAGTAGTCGCACGATGAAATTGATCATGTTGTTGATGGAGTTTGACATCGAATTCATTGGAAAAAAGTCCATCAAAGGTCAAGTCATCGTCGATCAACTAGCAAAGGCAACTCTCGAAGATGATCAGCCTATAACCGTAGAGCTACCTGATGATGGGGTCTTCCATGTCTCAGAATCACCAGATTTTGATGAGCCTGAGTCACAGGTCGACATAACCTTATTTTTTGATGGTTCTAAATGTGAGCAAGGGGGTGGCACGAGAATCATGTTTTTCACACCGCAAGGGGCTCCAATGCCTTTATCATTTAAACTTGATTTCCCATGCACCAATAAAAATGCTGAATACGAAGCCTTGCTCATAGGTCTTCAGACAACCATCACCATGAACATCAAACACTTGAATATATTTGGTGATTCACTATTAATTGTCAACCAAGTGAAAGGGGTATTCCAATGCAAATACCTAGTTCTATAGGCCTACAAAGCCCTTGTGGATAAATTCCTGGCAAAGCTTGAATGGTATGACATCAAGGCACTCCCTCGATCATCGAATCATTTTGTGGACACTATGGCCTCCTTGGGGTCACTAATCCCGCAAGACCCTTTCGGTGATATGACAACCATTCAAATCAAAATGTTATCGCAATATGTGATGGAGCGTGCAAGCTCTGACATAATGCCAGGAATCCACCTGATCCAAATTGAACCATCTCAGGATAGGTTCTCTCGAATCCATGATAGTATGAATCATGCCAACTGGGGGTCTTTGTTCTCTCCAACCCCTCTTAATAGCAACACAATGCTATTTCTACAAGTTCTTTCCCGCTCAGCTTTTGCTAGGGACGAAATTCAAGAGGGATCGACCGTTCATACCATCGAGGTTTTTGATCAATAGGATTGGTACACACCCATAAGAGACTATCTCAAGTTAGGTAGCCTCCCACTTGGATTGTCGCACGCTACAAAAATATCATTTAAATAGAAAGTTGTAAAACATGTCTTGCTAGGAGACATTTTGTACCGTCAGAGTTATGAAGGGATCCTCCTCCATTGCTTGGACCAATAGGAGTTCACTTGGACGATCATCCAAGCACACGATGGTATGTGTGATGGCCACTTCAGCGGTATGGCCATCGCAAAGCGCATTCTATGCATGGGCTATTATTAGCCATATTTAGAGCAAGATTGTTGTGCATATGTGCGAAAGTGCGTGAAGTGTCAACACCATGCTAACTTGACACACGTACCTTCTCAAGCCTTACAGCAGATCCAATCGGCTTGGCCATTTTTGTAGTGGGGCTTAGATATCATCGAAAAGATCTCCCTTGCGTCGTCAGGTTGTCACACATTTATCATAACGGCCACAGAGTACTTCACTAAGTGGGTGGAAGCAATTTCGCTTACCTCTACCACTGGGCCCCGCATTGCGGATTTTATTTTACATAACATCATATGTCATTTTGGTATTCCATCCAAGATCATCTTGGATAATGGGATGTCATTTAAAAACAAATATGTGCATGCTTTGACAACAAAGTACAAAATTCAGCATAGTTTTTCGACACCCTGTTATCCGCAGATAAATGGGCAAGCAGAGGCGTCAAACAAAACTCTAGTTGCCATCCTTAAAAATATTATCACAGATAGTCATAAGGATTGGCACATCCAAATACCACTAGCATTCGAACACCCATGGGGGCAACTCCATTTTATCTAGTGTATGGCTCTGAGGCAGTCATGCCTCTCGAGTTGGAAATACCCTCCCTGCGCATATCAATGCAAGAGTTCATCGATGATGACACTACATGATAGGCCCGGTTAGACCAACTTACGTTACTTGTAGAATGATGCGTTAATACTCTTGAGCATTTATGTATCTATCAAGAGTGACTTAAGAAAGCATACAACACGAAAGTTCACCTGAGGGACTTTCAGGTTGATGACTTGTCTTAAAAGAGAACCAGAAAATTCTAACTGATGAATGGCCTCAAATGACTTTTCTTGAACTAGAACCCTTGAACATCAGTCATTTGAGGCCATTCAAAATTTAGAGAGCCATAGCCCACCCCAAAAGCTCCAAGGATTCCAACAATCGCTTGGTCAACCTAAAATTCCCCAAAGGTATCCATAATACCTTTGGTCAAACAAAAAGTCCCAAGGGTTCCCGAAATCGCTTGGTCAAACCAAAATGCCCCAAGGATTCCCACAATCGCTTGGTCAAACCAAAAGCCCCAAGGATTCTTGCCATCGCTTGGTCAACCAAAATGCCCCAAAGGTATCTATAATCCCTTTGGTCAAACCAAAAGCTCCAAGGGTTCTTGTAATCGCTTGGTCAACCTAAAATGCCCCAAAGGTATCTATAATCCCTTTGGTCAAACCAAAAGCCCCAAGGATTCCCGTAATCTCTTGGTCAACCTAAAACGCCCCAAAGGTATCCATAATCTCTTTGGTCAAACCAAAAGCTCCAAGGGTTCCCACAATCGCTTGGTCACCCAAAAAATGCCCCAAAGGTATCTATAACCCCTTTGGTCAAAACCTCCAAGGATCTATAAGAATCACTTGGTCCACACCCATTCGGGTTAAACCACCATAACAAATATTAAAAAAAAACAACAGATAATAAAAAATAACCAAAAAATTGCATCTCACTTTCATGCATATTTTTAAAAATCAAAACACAAAAAAAGGAAAAGAAAAATTCGCATTAGGCATCACATACATACATTGCATATTTGCTGGTCATACATGTCAAACACACCATAGACTGTAATTACTAGGCAAATCCATCATTTTCCACATTCAGTCCATTTTGTAAAAAGATCCATCAAGAATAATGCCCTTCGCATTTTCGCCATATCATAGTCAGTTGTCTTCTAATGTCTTTAGGGTTTTTGTCATTCAGCTGTCTCTAGATTTCTAGTCAAATGATGTACAAAGTCAGATCGATTTTTACAAAGTAGAGTTTTACTTGGATCACACCTTGTTACATAGCATCCCACACAAGCTTAAAAACACATAAAAATTCCCAAGTTGTGTGAACGAAAGATGAAACCTGCAAAGTGGTCCAGGGTACTGTTGGCCCGGCTTTCATGCACACCCCGAGAAAAAGGATGAAAGGCAAGGAAAGCTCCGGAGACACCCACGGGACTGATCCCACTCATCTTTAGGATCTAGCTGGTTATCCAAGGTGCGAGTTACAGAGTTGGGTCGAATGGCAATTCACTCTTTTCCACTTCGGAATAGATTTCAATATGGATCTGCTCTGTTACCTTACAGGGGGTTCCTGAACTCGTTCGATAGTTGCAAAAGTTGTTGACAATCAGATTTGACTTGAATTCTTTGATCTAGCTCTCATGGGTCAGCAGATTTAAATAAAAGGCAAACAAAGAAAATAAAAATGGATCATTCACGGTAAGCAAAGAGAGGGTAGGGTAGGGCAGAAAAGAGAAGTTTATCAAACATTAAACTGTAAAACTTAAAACTACCAATCTTATCTATGCTATCAGCTTCACAACAGAACAAATCAAAGAAGAAAGTGTCCAGTCAGTCTAAGATCACTTTCAACTAAGAGCACAAGGCAGAGTGAAACAGATCTAGCGAAAAATTATAAATCCAAGGGCAGTTGATTAAAACCGGTATCTTTCACCGAGACCCTAGCTCGCACAGTGAAGACAGAGCAATTAGAACAAACTTAACCTCAAATCTGTAATTTCCCCTAGCAGACAATAGAACAACTGAGGCCTAACAGCATATTTAATCTTGACAATGGCAGATTTACAGCATATATCTAACAAACTTTAAATGGAACGGATAACAAAAGAAAATACACTTATCACACTCGCAAAAGATTAGGCTCCCGGCCATGCTATCACAGAAAAGCTAAAGCACATCAACTCCAAGTCCAGAAACAAAGGATTTCACAAAATTTGCAAGAAATTGCTTATAAGCCTTTTATTTCTAAGTCTCCGCCTCCTGCGATTACATTTAGAATTTGTATTTATAGACTCAGGACAGACCCTGATCTTTTCCAAAATATCTTGCTCAAACCCTAAATCTTATCGCACTTAAACCCTAGGACCCGGGTTTTACAATAAAAATCCATTTAAAAATCAAAGTCCGAATAGAACTTAACCCTTCGGCAAATCGGTGCAGTCAGCTGCCATAAATGGAGAAGATAAAATAAAATGCAACTTGCATTCATTCGCATCTGCAAATAAATGCCTTCATTAATTCTGCTCGGTGAGCCGGATGAGTCACCACTTCTCCATCGATTCGATCTCCGCAAATCCATCCCGAGTTGAAATGGTCTTCATGCTATCAAGTCTGCAATAAATTTGCCGTTGAATGCTCTCACCGGCAGCTTCTCTCCTAGCATGGCGGTCCTTGACTAAATCCGCACTTTATCTTTGCCTTTATGGTCTTTCCCGGTTGTCCCGTAAGTGCCAGGTGGAATCCTGCATGAAAGACAAAAAGATGCATTAGATTAGCATTTTAATTAAATCAGAAGCTTAAAACATTAAAAACAGATTAAATCCGCAAAATAAGCTTGCATGTCGGCCTCTGTTTGTCTCATTCACGCTTTGACACGTGTCGCTACCCCAGGAAGCCTTCTGTTTCCCGCCGGAATGCACTTTCAGGTCAACTATGACTTTCTCTCTCCTGTCGCGATTCTACGACATGTCGCGATTTCACGACATGTCGCGAAATCGCGACCCCGCCAGCGCATCGGCAACTTCCTCCCTCGTCGGCCGCGAAACCGCGACATGTCGCGATTTCGCGACATGTCGCGAAATCGCGACCCTTCCTGGCCTCCGTACGTTTCTTGATTTTCAGCCGCGATTCTAGAACACGTCGCGATATCGCGACAGTTCCTCTACCTGCATGCGTTGACCGCGATTTTGGAACATGTTTCTGACTTAACCGATTTTTCATCCTGCAGCCCATTTTCTCTCTCCCGCCGCGAAAATGCGACATGTCGCGATTTCGCGACATGTCGCAAAATCGCGCCCTCCGTACAGGTTGCTTCTATCTCCCAAAAAGCGTCGCGATTTCGCGACATGTCGCGAAATTGCGACCTTTTCGCCACTTACTTGCATTTTTACTTACCTGTCGCGATATCGCGACATTTCCCAAAATGGAAGTGTCGCGATATCGCGACACTACCAAAAATAGAAAGTTTGATTTTTCAGTGAATTTATGCAACTGTTTTCTGGATTTTTCTCGGTAATGGTGCAAGATTTTCTTGTGCATGAATGATTCTAGCATGTAAAAAGTGAATTCTTGGATAACACAGCTAGAATGCAAGAAAAAGCACAACTTTAAAAAGGAGGCAAGCAAAATATGGATTTAAAACTGAAAATGACCAAGAGGGTCCTTGCTGCAAAAATGGAAGTTCATAATTTTCTAAGGATGGAATCTCATTTTTCGGTGGGGGTGTGTTGCTTATCAACAAATGGCGATATCTCGCGGGTAAAATAGTAGCACTATTTTAGAACCCAAGACTCCGGTTTCAAAACAAAAAGACCATGCATCATGCCTTGCCACGGACATTCTTCACAATAAATTGATCGCTAAGCGCCAATTGTTAAAATTTCCCAAGGACATACTGGGCTGGATTACTTCAAGGAAGATTTTCGATGTGCAATTACAAAGGTATAGAACTTTCTTCAAGGATGACTGAATTGAATGATAAACTTGGATTAATCAACTTTTCTAGATTGTAAATGGGGAAACCGAGTAGAGCTCTGTTTACTAGTTTAGCTTTTACAGCCTAGACAGAGTTACCCTTTAGATTTACACGACCCAATTTACAACTGTAGGGCAGAATCTAATATTGGCTGCCTCTTTTAATCATATAACTCTTTTTTTCTTTTTTTTCTTTTCTTTTTTTTTTATCTTTTTTTTTTTTGAAATATATCACTATCTGGAAGACCTTAGAGAAATTACAATTTTCTTTTAATATTTGATCAATCTGGAACTATTTCAGTCTAGGCATTGATAGCCTCTATGGATACCCAAATAATTGCATGAACCATAGTCCCCTCTTATAACCAGCTTTTCTTGGATTCCTCGGGAGTTCCTCCAACAAAACAGCATAGCAGTTTTTCTATCATTAAAACAACTGTGGCAAGTAAGACACAAGATCCAATCATCTCTCTACCTTTGTCCTGAATAACAAAATAATTCCACAGTTCAGAGCAAGCAGACTATCTCAATTAAAATGGTGAACAGCATGGGCATTGGATTGTGGATTTATCAGCTTAGAATAAACAATTTTTAGCAGGCTGACTTTTCATTGATTGCTCAAGCAAAGGCAAAGGACAGAAAATTTTAGAAGCCAAAGGACTTTATACAGGCTTCCAAGGACAGGCACAGGCTTAAAGCAAAAACAAAATAAAACTGTACAGACTAAAGCACAGAACTGTACAGGCAAGGGAAAAACAAATAAACTGAACAGACAGCAAAGAAAAGGAAAAGCAGGGAAGAAAATAAAAACTGTACAGGCAATAAAAGAAATAAACTAAAAGAACTGAAGCAAAAAATAAAAAATAAAAACTACAACTGAAATAAATTAAATCATGCAACTGCAACTGCAACTGTACAGACAGCAAAGAAAAAGAAATGCAATAAAGAAAAGACTGTACAGACTAAAATAAAAGCAAGCTAAAATAAAAAGACAAAGAAAGGAAATAAAAAACAACGACAAAAGAAATAAACGCACAAGCTAAAACGAAAAACAACTAAAGAAAAGCGAAAACTGCAATCGTACAGACATTTAAAAATAAAACTGCACTGACAAAGAAATAAACTGAAAAACAAATAAATTAAAACTGCAGAGCATTAAAATTAAACTGAAACAGATTAAAACTGCACAGACATTGAAATAAAAACTGCACTGACAAAGAAAAAAACTGAAAAAATTCAAAGCTTATTTACAATGCATACATATGTTACAACTTCCCTTCATACTCAAAAAATGCAGCAGTTGGGAAAGCAGAGAAATGGTGCTTTAAAAAATTTTTGACCATGCAAGTAATTTAAAAAAAATTACCTTTCGAGTCCTGTTGACGAAATGCACTCCGGATCGTGCTTCAAAAATTTGCTATCTGGGAAAGACTTGGGTTTACTGTCTTCCCTGTCCTATTTGAAAAACAAATCTGCAACTCCTTCAAATTAAACAAATCATATAATAACAAATCATATGATAACATGTTTATGCTTCTAATTAAAGGGTTTGCAGAGTTCTTTCAAAAGGACTGAATGTAAAAAACCCCCAGGATCAAATACTTTAAAACCTTGACAGACCAGGACCACCACATTTTCAAATTGATGTGACAACTCGAAAGAAATCATGTTTTATTCGTATGCCCTGGTTCTTAACAACTTGAACATTTTGTGGTTGCTGAACTGCTTCAATATCCAGGACTTCAATTTTTATCCCTCTAGAAGAATGCTTACAATTTTCCTTTTCACCTGAGCCTTGCTTAGACTTAACCTCATCAATGTGCAATGTCCAAACATCATTGTTGTGATTGATTAGAGCTGTAACTGTTCTCACCTTTTCAGTTGCCAAATCATAAACTCCAATATCTGCATCAACACAGTTTATAGCCTCCTCTTTGATATTATGTTCAGAAGTTGCAGGCTTATGTTGAGACAGTTCATCAATTCCAAGTTGGCTGACCACATTCATATTTACCATCTTTTCCTCCTTTTCTTGAAATTCAACAGGTGGTCCAGAGTAAGCCTCAATCAAGTTAATGTTTTGTCCAACAATCTGAGGCAGTTCATAGAGGGTGATGTCAGCTTTAAGTTCCCTCATATCCTCAATGATGCTATCCTCCTCAGTTACTTCTGCATAGTGAGATTGAATCTCACTTTCATCATCCTCTGATGAGGAAGGATCATTATTAAGTTCTGGACTCTCACATTTCAAATCATAACTGCCCATTTTGAACTGTTGAAAATCTTGCATTTCATCCACAGAAGTCTGTACAAGACTTTCTGTCTCTTCAAAAAAAGTGACAGAATCTGAAACCCTGGTTGTACTATTTTTGGGTGAACTAGAAATATCAATATTTCTTTGATTTCCAGGAAAATTTAACTCACCAGGAAAAACTTCAGATTTGGGTGGTGCCAGATCACAACTGTTCAGTTCAAGCACCTGCACTTTGAACTTGTCAAAACTTTTCTCTGTATTTTGCACATGCTGAGTGGATGTCACAGTTAACGGAGTCTCCTTGGGTAGAGCATGACATGTTGGCACTAACTCATGATGTGGAATGGGGTCTGGAACAGGCATGTTCTGTGTAACATAGGATATCAAAGGGCTGCTCAAAATTTGAGGTCCTAGCTGTCTTTCAAGAATTAAGGCTTCTTTATAAGCCCCTGCCAGGGTTGTAATATTAATGTCTCTCTTGAGGAAAATAGAGGTCACCGAATCCAATGCATTCTTGTAGATTTCTAAGGCCAGATTTGCATTTGGGATGTAATGGCCAGTCATTCTACCGTAAGCTCTTTGGAACCTCATATTGAAAGACCTGACAGTTTCTCCCGATTCTCTCTTGATGCTGGAAAATTGCTGATATAAAATGCTGGGATCTATCACTTCACCGAACTGTGATATAAAAGCTTTCTCTAGATCATCCCAACTAGTAATGGAATTGTTGGTGAGGTTTAAAAACCAGTCATAAGCTCCCTCCTGGAGAGTGAACGGGAACAATCTGCAGGCAACATCTTCATGCTGTATATTCAATAATCTTAAAGCATTTTTAAAAGCTAGCAGATGTTCTTCTGCAGTTCTTGTCCCATCATGTTTGTACCTAGGGAGATACCTTTCTGGACTTCTGGGCAGGTCATGGGCTATACCCGAAATGTTCAAAGCTGTGGAGCCCAACCAATTTGCCATTATTACTTGGCTGACAGTGATGTTCTGATTTGTAATTGGATAACCGCAAGTGATGATAGAACTGTTCTTAACAAACCACTGAACTTAAGGCCTTCTCTGGCAATTTCAAAAACTGCACTGACAACTTTAAAAACTGTACTGACAATTTGAAAACTGCACTGACAATTTAGAAAACTGTACTGACAACTTAAAAAACTGTCCGGAGTTCACTGTGGGTCCTTCAAATGTTGCTGTTATGCCCTTACAATACTTGAACTGAGTTCATGCCCTCCTTCTAGCGCCAATTAGGTGTTGGCCCGGCTTTCATGCACACCCCGGGAAAAAGGATGAAAGGCAAGGAAAGCTCCGGAGACACCCACGGGACTGATCCCACTCATCTTTAGGATCTAGCTGGTTATCCAAGGTGCGAGTTACAGAGTTGGGTCGAATGGCAATTCACTCTTTTCCACTTCTGGAATAGATTTCAATATGGACTGCTCTGTTACCTTACAGGGGGTTCCTGAACTTGTTCAGTAGTTGCAAAAGTTGTTGACAATCAGATTTGACTTGAATTCTTTGATCTAGCTCTCATGGGTCAGCAGATTTAAATAAAAGGCAAATAAAGAAAATAAAAATGGATCATTCACGGTAAGCAAAGAGAGGGTAGGGTAGGGCAGAAAGAGAATTTTATCAAACATTAAACTGTAAAACTTAAACCCACCAATTTTATCTATGCTATCGACTTCACAACAGAACAAATCAAAGAAGAAAGTGTCCGATCGGTCTAAGATCACTTTCAACTAAGAGCACAAGGCGAGTGAAACAGATCTAGCGAGAAAATTATAAATCCAAGGGCAGCTGATTAAAGCGGTATCTTTCACCGGCGACCTAGCTCGCACAGGTGAAGACAGAGCAATTAGAACAAACTTAACCTCAAATCTGTAATTTCCCCTAGCGAGACAATAGAACAACCGGGGCCTAACAAGATATTTAATCTTGACAATGGCGATTTCCGACATATATCTAACAAACTTTAAATGGAACGGATAACAAAAGAAAATACACTTATCACACTCTGCAAAAGATTAGGCTCCCGGCCATGCTATCACGGAAAAGCTAAAGCACATCAACTCCAAGTCCGAAACAAAGGATTTCACAAAATTTGCAAGAAATTGCTTATAAGCCTTTTATTTCTAAGTCTCCGCCTCCTGCGATTACATTTAGAATTTGTATTTATAGACTCGGGACAGACCCTGATCTTTTCCAAAATATCTTGCTCAAACCCTAAATCTTATCGCACTTAAACCCTAGGACCCGGGTTTTACAATAAAAATCCATTTAAAAATCAAAGTCCGAATAGAACTTAACCCTTCGGAAAATCTGTGCAGTCAGCTGCCATAAATGGAGAAGATAAAATAAAATGCAACTTGCATTCATTCGCATCTGCAAATAAATGCCTTCATTAATTCTGCTGGTGAGCCGGATGAGTCACCACTTCTCCATCGATTCGATCTCCGCAAATCCATCCCGAAGTTGAAATGGTCTTCATGCTATCAAGTCTGCAATAAATTTGTCGTTGAATGCTCTCACCGGCAGCTTCTCTCCTAGCATGGCGGTCCTTGACTAAATCCGCACTTTATCTTTGCCTTTATGGTCTTTCCCGGTTGTCCCGTAAGTGCCAGATGGAATCCTGCATGAAAGACAAAAAGATTATATTAGTACTTTAAAAATCATTAAATCCAAGCTTAAAACATTAAAAACAGATTAAATCCGCAAAATAAGCTTGCATGTCGGCCTCTGTTTGTCTCATTCACGCTTTGACACGTGTCGCTACCCCAGGAAGCCTTCTGTTTCCCGCCGAAATGGACTTTCAGGTCAACTATGACTTTCTCTCTCCTACCGCGATTCTACGACATGTCACGATTTCGCGACATGTCACGAAATTGCGACCACTGCAGCGCATCGACAACTTCCTCCCTCGTCGGCCGCGAAAACGCGACATGTCGCGATTTCGCGACATGTCGCGAAATCGCGACCCTTCCTGGCCTCCGTACGTTTCTTGATTTTCAGCCGCGATTCTAGAACACGTCGCGATATCGCGACAGTTCCTCTACCTGCATGCGTTGACCGCGTTGACCGCGATTTTGGAACATGTTTCTGACTTAACCGATTTTTCATCCTGCAGCCCATTTTCTCTCTCCTGCCGCGAAAATGCGACATGTCGCGATTTCGCGACATGTCGCAAAATCGCGCCCTCCGTACAGCTTGCTTCTATCTCCCAAAAACTGTCGCGATTTCGCGACATGTCGTGAAATCGCGACCTTTCTGGCACTTACTTGCATTTTTACTTACCTGTCGCGATATCGCGACATTTCCCAAAATGGAAGTGTCGCGATATCGCGACACTACCAAAAATGGAAAGTTTGATTTTTCAGTGAATTTATGCAACTGTTTTCTGGATTTTTCTCGGTAATGGTGCAAGATTTTCTTGTGCATGAATGATTCTAGCATGTAAAAAGTGAATTCTTGGATAACACGGCTAGAATGCAAGAAAAAGCACAACTTTAAAAAGGAGGCAAGCAAAATATGGATTTAAAACCGAAAATGACCAAGAGGGTCCCTGCTGCAAAAATGGAAGTTCATAATTTTCTAAGGATGGAATCTCATTTTTCAGTGGGGGTGTGTTGCTTATCAACAGGTACCTTAAGCAAAAATTTTATCCTGATCATCCCCTTGTGTGAATGGTTCAAGAATGCTGAGAATTGACAAAAGGACAAGCTCTTCCCCATCCAATTCCCCATAATAAATAGTGGTTTTCACCACTATCAAAAATTCCAAACACCTTTGATCCCCAAAGTCATAAGGATTCGTACTACATGCCCTTGAGAAGGATGGGTAGTCATCCCCAAGGCCTAAAAGGATCAATGCCATTCACGAAGCAAAATCCCAAAAGTTCACTATCAAAAATCCCAAACACCTTTGATCCCCAAATTTGTAAGGATTCCTACTACACGCCCCTGAGAAGGATGGGTAGTCATCCCCAAGGCCTAAAATATCAATGCCATTCCAAATCAAAATTCCCAACCACCTTTGATCCCCAAAGTCGTAAGGATTCATACTACACGCCCCTGAGAAGGATGGGTAGTCATCCCCAAGGCCTAAAGGATCAACGCCATTCACAAGCCCAAATTCCACAAGCTCAACTTTGAAATCAAAAGTCAAAATCTAAAAGGCAACAATAAAACAAAATAACAGTGGTTATCACCACTACTCAAACCCCTTGCTCAAGAGAAAAAAAAAAGAGAAAAATAAACAGTGATTTTCATCACTATATGTGAGAGCAAGTATCTCAACAAATTGAACAACCGAAAGACGCCTGAGCTTGAATCCCTGGAATTCTCAGCATTTGAAAAACCATTTAGGTGATCCTCATTATGGGTTTGGTGGATAGCCTACTTGGCAATGGCGGTATCCTAAACGCATGACGATATGTCTATCACATTAGCTTTGCGTGTGTGTAGACTAATGTTTGTATGTGGATGAGCTAGCTTATGGTATCCTAGATTGCCCCGTAGGTTAATCTTACTAAATGCAACAAAGGAGTTAGTGGAGTTCATTAGGTGATCCTCAGTACAAGTTTGGTGGATAGCCTACCTGGCACTGGCGATATCCTTATGAATACCACATAAATGAACTCAATCGTACACACAGGGATGTGAAATAACTTGGTCAAACCCAAGTCTGATTCGTACCTTGTTCGAAAGTCTTGTAAGATAATGTACAGTCTTTATTAGTTATTTAAAGCATATGAGTCTCAAAAAAACCTTAACTACATTCTAAAACAATTATTGTACATTTCATTACTTACATCACCATCAAAAAATACAAAACAAAAATTACAAATGCAACGTTATTCCATAAAGTAATCACATAGTATAGAAAGCCAGTAAATCCTATACAGTCTATGGTGCCATCGCCTGTTTACCAATAAATGATTCTATCCATTCCATATGCATACATCTAAATCATATAGCTAACATCATCTACAATCATAATAGCATATGCATACATCAACATAAATAAATGTGCATAAAAGAAACAATAAACCATGACGAGCATATCATCAAACAAAAAATGAGTCATGTATGTATATAAAGTCAAAATGCCCTCAGGCTACAATAAGAAGGTCCTTTGACCTCACAAAAAACCAAAAAATCAAAATCCCCAAAGCCTAGGGAGTCGGCCACCATGATCATGTAGGATCGGTGTGACTAGGAACTACCCCTAGTAGTATGGGTCCTATGGGACCTCTCAGGGCGACTGCTGCCAGCCCTCGCACCCTGCCCACCAACACTACCCTCACCTAGCCGCCTACAATGAGATGATTCATACTACTCTGTATCACTGCCTATCGTACGATGCGACAAGCCACCTCCATTGAGCTCAGGAAACTATCCACCGAGGCAAAAAACCTCTGTCTCTAAATCTACCCGGTACTTCCCCCACTCCACATATCGTCGATGATACACAACCAATGTGCTGTCCTACTGTGCTAACTGAGCCCACAGGATATCCCTCTCCTGCAAAATGTATCTATGCTCCTCCTCCCATCTTCGTAAGAGACCCTCCAATCGCACTATCTTAGCATGAAACCCAGCCTCCACATCCCCTGAGACAGCCTGAGGCATGGGCACCTTTAGGACGGCCTGCTGCTCCGGCACCCACTGCTCCGGGACATCCTGTACATCCAGCTGCTCTGAAACCCCCAAATCATCTCCATCGCCAGTGAAGTCATCGACCTCCACCATGTCCACATCATCAAGTGGAGTCCCCCAACCCTCCATTGGTGCCTCTACACCCCCACATCCTGATTCTGTCATATCCACACCTCCTAGAGGACCCTCACCCCACCATCGCCGCATAGTCCACCACTAGTCATACTTTGCAGTTACCCCAACATCATCCATGTTGGGAATATCAATAACTACATCAGACCCCTCACACAATGGCTCAATGATAGGCCAGACTAGGTTCCTCTCATCACCACATCGCTGATAGATCAAGGGATCACCAAGAAATCCCTGGTGCACCCCAAACTGCCATGTCACCCGAACATATGGGAAGTACTCCTACTCTATCCCATGTCGCCCAATCAACCACCTACCCCTATGCACACACTGGAGCCACTCTCCAGCCTCAGTCCAGGTTGGATAGTCTCGGTATGGCCGCTAGAATGCCTGCCCTGACATTAGACAAGAGAAGGCATCAGTATAGTGACCCATGTCACCTGTCTGCCGTCGACTCTATCCATGCTCCTCTGACTATCGCCATAAATTGGCATATCCAATCTCTCGATCCACCATCTCACCTAGGGTGGTCCAAGGTAAGCCCTGCGACTGCTCCATAGCTATGTGCTGCCATCCCTAGCACTGCAAGAGATAGCTGCACCCGATCCCCTTTCGCTTCTGGTAGTGGACCTCGTATAACTCATTGTACAACTATGCCAATAAAGTCTACCCCCATCTCATAATAAGTGGAGCTGATGTAGGACACTCCACCAATGTGAAAACCAACTCAAGTAGGTTCCAAGGGAACCTCACACCTGAGGAGTCAGGAAGCAGCATATTAGAAATGAGGGCCATGAGCTAAGCTTACCTCACCCCTAATACGCCCTTCTCCAGCCACCATCGCACCAGAATACCGCCTATTTGGCAATCAGCCTCTACTCCCTCCATAGCCCTCTCCACCCCCATATCCCTCGCCTGACCAAAACATCATGTCAATACCACTGTCTGCTTGTCCCGGTGGGTCATTCGAATTGGAAGTCCATCTATCGAAATCCACAGAATTCGATACACATCCTATAGAGTCACAGTCATATCCCCTATTGGAATATGAAAAGTGTTGGTGCGGGGATCCCATAGATTGATCAAGGCAGTCAAATATGCCCGATCCCCCACCACAGGCTCCAGACGCATCATGTGCTTGAGCCCAAGGGCATCAAGCCACTCCCAATCCCCAACTATCAAGGCCTCCCGAGCATCAGAGAAAATAGTCGGCTGGTAGTACCGACTCTTCACAACCTAAAAAATAATAAAAAGCAAAAGATATTAAGTACATACTTAATATAAACAAAAACAATACAATAAAATTGTACAAAAGAACAACAAAGTACATGAAAAAAATTGTACAAAAAAAGTACAAAAAAACAAAGTACAACAAAAGTACAGAAAAACAAAGTACAACAAAAGTACAAAAAAAAAGTACAACAAAAGTACAAAAACATTAAAAACAAACTGTACAACAACGACAACAGACATAAAAATAACTGTACAAAAACAAAAACAAAACAAAACAAAAAAATCATACTAGGGTTTCAACCTTAGTGTGAACAAAAAACACAATAAAACAAAAAAAATCGTCCTAGGGTTTCAACCTTAGTGTGAACAAAAAAAACACAATAAAACAAAAAAAAATCGTCCAAGGGTTTCAACCTTAGTATGAACAAAAAAAAACACAATAAAACAAAAAAAAAATCGTCCTAGGGTTTCAACCTTAGTATGAACAAAAAAACAAAATAAAACAAAAAAATTGTCCTAGGGTTTTAGCCTTAATGTGAACAAAATAAAACAAAAACAATATAAAAATATAAAAATTAATATTAGGGTTTCAACCTTAATATTCAAAACAAAACAAAATAATAATATAAACAAAAAATCATATATTAAGTTTTCAACTTGATATACGGATAAAAACAAAATACCGCAAACACACATTTATATATAAGTTTTTAACTTCATATAAAGCAAAAACGAATAACAGGCAGGGAGAAGGAACATCATATCGGTCTCACCTTGGCTCATCCACTCGAAGATCCGGTTCTCGCACTCATGATGTCCGCAAAATTTTGGCAGCGCTCCGCTACGCACACTCGCACTCCTCCTCATTGCTCCAAATCGCCAAGAAAAAAATGTTGCAAATGAGCCCAAAACCTATTTTTGGTCCTTTTATAGGCTGTTAGGCCTGTAATCGTTCCACACTAGGATGAGCGCTCTAGTTAGCACTCATACCACCCTGGGACGATTACAAAATTGGTATTCGTCCCACCCTGGGACGATTACAGAGCAAGAAATAAAGCAACAAAAATTGCATCCAAAAAATGCACCAAAAATAGCAATAAATTTTCCAAATAAAGGTGCCTTTGCACCTGACATTCATGGCACACAAAACCACCGTTGAGGTCACAAATATTCACTATCCTACTCCCTAAGAAGGCTAGCATAGCCGGACCGCTCCACGGGAAGGAGGATTTTTGATAATTTCTACCCCAATCGGCATCACAAAAAGGGTCAAAACCCACCAAAAATAGGTTCGATTGTTGGAAAACTGCATACGCGTTCAACGAAAACAACTGAAGGCACCCTTACAAATGTCATCTTGGGTCAAGTGACTCGTTGATTTTCTCATTTTTGTCATTCCCTCATCAATTCGTCGCTTGAGGGGGTAGTCACACTTAGTCACCAAATTGTCACACTTAGTCACCAAATCAACAAATACACACCCATTCAAGGAAATGACATGCATTCAAAGAATCATTGACAAAGACAAATAACGCTCCTGCTTGGGGCAGCAAACAAGCAATAATCACAAGATGAAAAAACACTTGGCATTCTGGAAGCATGAAGACAAGGTTCCTCGGACAAAAGGTTGTGCCCTTTGCCTATTCATGACTGAACAATGTCCAAGATCAAGTACACCTCACTGAAAAAGGTTACACTTGAGTTAAGCTCCTTAGCTCATCATAAGCAAGGATTCAAGAATGTGTGCCCTTTCCATACTTGGGGCATCAAAAGTTGGTTAGGTTACTGAGAAACCCTAATCATTAAGTGCTTTGGTCATCTATTTTTTGCTCAACACTGCACCACACACATCGCATCCCAAAAAGGGGCATCTGTAGACACCAAAATAGCACCAATATAATTATGTGACTACAAGCACTGACCGAATTGGCATACATACCCCCTAGGGCAGCCTCCAAAGGTTAAACAGTGGTCCTAACCACTCCCAAATCAGTTTTGGAAGGTCAGAGGTCAATTTGGCACCTTTTAAGCACTTTTCTCCCTATTCGTCCCACCCTAGGATGATTAGAATCCTATTCGTCCCACCCCGGGATGATTAGCAGCAATTGTTCTAGGGTGGGATGATTAGCAGGTTTGATTGGCAAAAAGTCAAGCCTTGACAAATGGCAGCCCAGATCCACCACCCAACTTCACCTTCAAGGCATGTAATTGCGAGGAACGGTTTCAAATCAGAGAGAGGGACTTCAGTCAAGCATGCCCTGATCATGGAGGTCCTAAATCAGGGAGGAATCTTCTCTCCCCCAAAAGGGCATGGTGAGCCAAGTGGCACCCTCGCATGTGCATGCAAAGGAGACCTTGAGGTCTATAAAAAGGTGAGCCTCCTCACCCCAAAGGGAGAACAGAGCTGGAGCATTTGGAGCAATGGAGTGCTGCCAAATTGTACCCCCATTCCCTTTTGTGCTTCCGACATCCCTAATCTCTCTTTTAGAAGAGAGGTTATCGGGTGAACCATAGGAACACAATCCAGACCCAAAACCCAAGCAATCAGCCACAATCCCACACCAAACTTGTTGACACAACCCCCTAGGAGGTTTTGGACCCATCCCACTTGGATTGGTGCCAAAACTAAGCCCCAAACGGCGGGCGTCCTGCCCCCTAAGCGCCCCCTGCACTGCTGTAGTCCTAATCGCCCCACCCTAGAGTGATTAGAAATATATGCTTGATTTCTCTACTATTCTTTTTGCATTCTGTCATATTTCATGTACTTATGCTGATGTTCAAGTTTCATGGTATTCTGACTTGATTTGACCTTGTTTTTATCATTTTATGTGTTTACTAACCTATAGGGAGCGCCTTCGGATACAGGAAAATCTGGGTAGAATCTGCCAAATATGACCTTTTGGGTCATCTCAAAATGCCCCTTTTAGTCTAACCCCAAGTTTTCAGGAGTTTTGTTGACCTCTGGAGAGGACATTTGCAAGGTCGCTTTTAGACGTTTTGTGATAGTCCCCAGCGTCCCACCCGGAGCGATTAGAAATATATGCATAATTTATTGACTGTTCTTTTTACAATGTGTCCCTGATGATGTCTCCATGCCTCTATCAAATTTTGAATTCATTATGACATGTTTTGACCATCGTTTCATTCTTTTATACATTAACTAGCCAGAGGCTTTGGGGATTGCATGTTTTCCTATATCCACATATGCTATTAACTATTTGTTGTTTCTCTGTGCATAGGATCTCACCACCAAAAACACCAGAGGGGCAGCAAGGAATGACAAACACATGGACACAAGCGGTGGCAACTTTTGGCCCGCCCATTTTGAATGTGGGCATGTGAAAGACACTAGAAGCGTACCATCCGTTGATGTAACGAACTGTATCAAACGTTCTAAGCCCTAGAGAGGGGGGACGCATTGTAACTAGATTAAAAGAAACATTAATAAAAGAGGCCCCGCTTTGTATTGCTTACATATCATTTTTGCATCATTTCCTTCATGCATTTTTTCATCGCATTCGTAGGACTTAGCATCTATACCATATCAATTTTGTTTGCATCATAATCTGGTACACCGTCATTATGCATTCAAATTTCACACACACTTTAAAATGTGCAAGCCTAAGAGCACCAAAGAGGAGATACACTTGATCAAGGATGAAAATTTGATCAATAACGAGAGACAATTATTATAGAGCACCGAGGAGAGCTTTTCAAGACTTGAAGAGTTCCCCTTGGGGATCAACTCTATGATAAAGCCTTGTCAAATTGGAGAGTCCACTTGAGGGTTTTCCACATACAGGATATTCAACGTATCGAGCAAAGCAACCATTATTTCAACATCGGATACAAGCTTTGATCCATAGCCTTGAGGCAAAGAGGAAAATATTTGCTTTAGCGACCACTGTCATTGGATAGTGGCCCACAAGCCTAGCTTAGGGTTTTAGACATTAGTTTCATTATTATGTTTAGCATATCATTAGCATAGCATCATTTTATTCATTTGTATTCATAGCATCAGTTTAATTTGCACTTTATTTCATTTGATATATTCATTACTAACAACCTCATACGGGGAGGCATTCTCGGATATCTAAGTGTGTGTTGTTGTTTCGTTGATTACAGGGCCACAAGTTCATCAAATAGAGTTTGCAACATACAAGAGCAAAAGAGATCCCTCTAGGAAATAGACCTAGAGAAGGAGGCATCTATAAGCCCTCATACATTTTCATGTGCGGAACCGGGAAGCTTGTGATAGAGCACCACCTCTTTGCGAGAAGACATTTTACCCACTTGTAACCTTATTGTATCAAAATGGGTATCCCTAAGAGGGACCGACATGTAACCGAGTTTTAATACAAATAAAGAGATATACCTTTGTTACTTCCGTGTTATATGCTTTTTCATGGTCTTTCATTTCATTTTGGGTTTAACACATTGTAAGTAGAGTAAGAGCGGTGCGTGCACCCGAGGTTGCTACACATGTTTTGTTACCTGAAGGCTTATGCAGGGAGAATATGGATAGAGTTCTTTTGAAATGCATCAAGGATAATCAAAAATAAAATATTTTGAAGGAATTTCATGAAGGTTTATTTGGATGATATTATTTAGGTAGAACAACTGCATTGCTAAGAACAGGTTGTTACTAGCTAACCATTTTTTTTGATGTTTTGAAGATGACAAGAGCGTGTGAAGAATGCTAAAGACATGTAGGAAGGAATATTAGTGCCTCTCTATCTCTCAAGTATATACATGTGGAAGACTCTTTTCACCAATGGATACTAGATTTCATAGGGATAATAGAACAAAATTCATCAACAAGGCACAGGTATATTTTAATAGGTATAGACTATTTCACCAAATGGGTAGAAGCCATACCCACCAAAAATGTTGATTAGGAGGTGGTGATTGAATTTATCAAATCCTTGATTACAAGATTTAGCATACCTGATGGATTGGTTACTGATAATGACCCATACTTCATTGGAAAAAAATGACTAATTTTGCCAATAAATATAGAATCTATTTGAAGACTTCATCAAACTATTATCCATAGGGAAATGGTTTGGCAAAATTCACTAATAAGAATTGTCTTAGGATTCTAAAGATAATTTTGAAATATAACAAGAGGAGTTGGCATATGCTATTAAATCAAGCACCGTGCGATGATAGAATCACCATTAAAAAATCTATTAACACATCTCCCTATGCTATGGTATATGGAAACGAGGCTATTCTCCCAATACATATGGAAATACCTGCTCTAAAATTTCTTTATTAGATTCATACTGTAGTGGGTGACCTGGTGGAAGATAGGTTGATGTAACTTTTGCAGCTAGAAGAACATAAATAAAAGGCTTATGTGCAATTTTAGAAACATCTAGGGGAAACCAAGGGATGGTTTGAAAAGAAAAGTACTTTCAAAAAATTCAAGGTTGGGGACTTGGTATTGAGATGGAGTGAATATAAAGCAAAGCCTAGGAATCACCAAAAGTTTGATTCCTTTTGGGAAGGCCCATTCAAAATAATTATTAAGAAACAACACAATGCTTTCCAATTGTAGGATGAATAGGGAATAATTCAACCAATCCTTGTTAATGGTTTTCATTTGAATCTTGAATTCCACTAATATTTTCACTCTTTGTATTTTATATATTATATGTATTATACTTTGTGTTTTCTGAAGGCATCACGATGTCACAACATATGTCAAGATCATGATCATTATAGCTAAGTATGAACAAAGAGTTGCATGATAATGCAACCTATCGTCATGCTGTGGTAGAAAAAAATAAAAATTTTGGAAATAGAAAGTTGACACGACATCATGATGCATCACCATGTTACGATAAACCAAATTCAAAGGATCACCAAATCTAAAAAGAGTGCAACCATGCAGCAAGAGGAAAATTTTCTTTTCAAAATTTGAAATGGGCAATGGAAAGTGTGGCAACCATAAATGCAAAGTTGGTTGTGATTTATTGAGCAAGGTGGTGCATGAATTGAAGCAAAACCACCACATCAATTGATACGACAAGCAAATTACCAACCACTATAATAATTGTACTTTATCCTAATTCTCACAGAGATCTATATACAATAAGAAAACCATAACAATTATTTTACTTTGCTAATTTATTTTGCAATATTGCTCCTCGTCGCCAAGGTTTTTTATCGTACTAGCATTTCAAAGGATATTCAGTGAAGAAATTCTCAAGAAAATAATCGTAGCACAATACCAAATTCATATTTAGCTATTGGAACTTCAACATAGGTCGAAGATGAAAGGGAAGTTAAATTTTAGGACAAGGATGTAAAGATTATAGATACAGTGGTCATATGGAAGGGTGCTGAACGACTCAAAACTAATGTTGAAGATAGGATTTCTAAAGGTATTACCCCATCATACCCTAGCACTTTTGCATTTCATTCCTTATTGTCTTTTTACATCTACACCCAAGTCCACCCATGCCTTGCATTGGTGTGTGTCAGCAAAATATTACGACCTCAAAAATAGGATTGTCCAAAACGTATAGGAAAGAACCATGCTTACCATTTATCTTGAGGTTCTCTCTAATGTCTTTGCCGGGGGCCTGGTTTCTACCAAAAAACCTAAGTCTTTTTATCCCAATGATCAAACTAAGTTTTATACTCTAGGAAGCGATTTGAAATATTTTGTATATTTACAACTTAAAACAAAGTCGATAGGGGGAGATTTTCCTAAAACCCCCATTCAGATCATTGAATTTAAAAACCCTAAAATATTTTTAATGTTAGCAATGTTGGCCAAATTAGATTCATATGGGGAGGTCCATGGTTGGTAGATTGCTACAGCCCAATGCATATCAAACCCTAAATTTTATGATACTTATGTCAGGGACCAAAGCACTAGGTTTGTTTTCTTTGATTGGTCCCTCTTTTTGTACTGAAAAATTCATGAGCAATTGTGCAATTTGAAGAAAGGGTCATATTATTATACTTTATGGCACAAGATATACCTTGGATAGTTGTAGCAAATAAGGATGAAAAAAGGAGACCCTTGCCAACATCTTCATGGACCACCATGTTGACCACCTTTGAGATATACTATGATTTTAATAAAGTTATTAGGACTTACTCTGAGAATTTTATATGGAAAAATGGATAGGTTGTCCCCAAAGGCTAAGAGTGTCTTACAGAACCCACATGCAAAAGAAGAATATTGTTTTTTCTTACAAAAGATACAATCATCAAATTATACAGATTCACTAGGAAATTGATTTTTCTCCCTCATATTGTTACAAACCAGTTGTTTACAATGGAGTATTGTAGATAAACCAAGTATATTAATTGCAAATTTGGCACTGGTACTATAAAAATTAGAACTTGTACCTATCCAATCAACTTTGAGGGAATCATAATAACGAGGAAGAATAAAAATCAGGAGATCACCCAGGATATGAAATATTTGGGCCTGGTAGAACTGCCCCAGAGATGGAGATATGATCCTATTGATAGGTTTGTGGAAAAGTTAGATATCATTAATAACTCTAGAGCTCTAAAGTTTTACAAAAAAACTAGGGATCACATAGAGCAACACAAGAACAATAAGGAAGATGAAGAGCTAGAGTGACATGTGGATAAAATACAACCATTGCCCCCATGGCATAATTTCTGAGTAGGTCATGGATTATGATCCTAGGAATGAACCAATACATGTCCTAGAAGAATAAAATATTAAGCACATACAAAATAAGTACAAATGTACTGAAGCCAATATACATGGATGATAAATTATGAGAGTTGAAACTGATGCAATCCCTTTAATATGTGACTTTAAGAGCGATGATGAGTTCTCTCTTACGTACGACCGATATTGTGATTCCTGGGCAAATAGTATTGGAAAAAATATTACCTTAATTTTTTATTTAAATCATAAAGAATAACATGCCATGAGGAGCACAATGAAGGAGGTAGACATAGACAAAGGGAAAGCAATCTCTTAAACTCAATAACATACCCCCATAATTATAGCCCCAATCGATTTTACCACTGGAAAGGTTCCTGTGTATACTCCTACATAGTAATAGCTAGAAAAATATTCAAAAGCACCAAAAATAATGTATAAGATGGGTTATACTAGGGAAGGCCTTGGGAAGCATAACCAAGAAATCACAGAGCCTATACAGCTGTAGAAAAGGTCAGGTTACTTAGCCCTAGGGGCAGGAACTTTGAAAGGTAAAAGTTTTGAGTCAACTTTTCCCTCTATTAAATTTATATCACCAACTTATACTAGGAAAAAACCTCCTTTAATTGAAGTGATGCCCTCATGAACTTGGAAATAAGTATCAAAGATAGATGTTGATTCTTCTAATAGAAGATCCAAGATAAAGTTAGGTATACACCCAAGAAGGAAACACCCAAATAGAGTAGAAAGGAGAAAATATTAGAAAGAATAGATGCATTGGAGTAGGGGAAGGATATCGAATAGGATTTTTAGTAATAAAATGTGAATTATTCTAAGTAAGAGAATATCATTGAACAATTAATTTCCAAAAAAAGTACACAAGGAGAACCAAACTTCAACAATTGAGCTTAGGTATGATGAATATTTCTTCTCCTCCTCCTAATTCCACAAATAATTTCCCTTCCCATTATGGTCAAAGAGTATCTTAGTATTCATATCCACAACATCCATATTCACCATAAGGATCTCTGCCCCCTTCCCCATCGATTCCAATTGTCACATTCACCCTTCATCATATCCAACTCCAGCACCACCATTATTCCCACCTATAACCTTTGTAGCAACATCCACTACAATTGCAATTTTTATAGTAGCAAATACTATAGTTACAACCCCTATGGTAGCATCAGTTATAGTCCCCACCAGTATGTATTCTACTCTTGTAATACTTCTATTTTCCCCTATTTACAATTTCCCATTATTACAGTCTCTACCCAGTTCCTCTGTTGAGACTCATACCACTGCCTTCAAACTTCATAAATTCAAAAGGACCACAAAAATGCTCATGATTGGTGGAATACAAAAGTTGCTCAGTCTACCAAGAAGTATGCTTGTCCTAGAGAGATGATAGCAATAGAACCAACTACCATTTAGTGAACCAAGATGATAATCAAGCCCTTGGTTGACAAGCTAGAGGAAGACATGACTATAAAGGACTACTAGGTCAAAGCAATAACAAATGATATAAAAAAACTACCAATGCAATATGAATTAGTGGTGGTCAAATCTCATCTGGACATTATCTACCTTCATGGAGATTACTACAAGGATAAATTTGTATAGGTAGAACAAAATATTGAAGAACATGTGATTGCATTGAGTGAGCAAAGAAATTTTGAAAAGGCCCCTAGAAGTGGCAAGATAAGTTTCATGAAATGGCCAAGTTCAAGGAAGAAGCTAAAAATACCAAAAAAATAAAATCAAGTTATTTTTAATCAAATCAAGAACCTTCAACAATAAATTCAGATGGAAAAGGTAAAGGCTATAGGACTCTCCAAATAAAAGGCTAAACAAGTAAGAAAAGAAGTGTCCAAGGAGATTTTGGAACTAAGCCTCAAGGTCGAGCTTGTGTTATTGTATATGGAGGAAATGTATCGAGTTTTAGGGATAGCAGAGTAGGAATATTTTATTAAGGTAATATTATCTGTAGCAACAAATATTCAAGCACCGGTTGAGAGCAAATTTGAATGGGTTAAAAATAGAGCTCCCAACCAAGAGTGGTCCTATGCTAAAATATTATCTAGAAGTTTCTTCAGAAGACATAAACTAATGACTCAAGGGTGGAAGCTCATCTAGAAGCTCAAAATAGAATCTCAAGATATAATGAAACACATTCACAGAGCTACAAAGTGTGTATTCTTAGGATTCTAGGATGAAAATAGTGATATCCTAGGAGAGGAAGAGCTTCAAACTATACTAACTATAGTCATGGATGATGAATCCAAAATAGAAGGATGGATTGAGCCCATTCAATCAAAACATATTTTCAAATTGATTTAGAACCCTACATAGGTTAAGTATTACCTGTATGAGATGACTATAAAGGCCTAGGGTCTTTCCTATGACCAAATTTTAGAGCTAGATTTCATATATCAATAGTTCACTCAGTCATCATACCCCTTTGAGGAAAGTTAGGAATAGGCTTGTAAAGTCTACAACTATATTACTAAAATGCAACAGAATAAAGGAAAAGGGAACAAAGACCAAAAAGAGGGAGGATATAAAGGAGAAACTAAGGAAGATACTGGAGGAAATACTGAGAAAGAGACAAAGGAAGAAGATCAACAAGAAGCAGAAGGAGAAACAAAAGAGGGAGAATAGTCTCCTAATGATCAAGGGGTAGAGTAAAAAGAAAAAAGAAAGTTCATCCCTATTATCCAAAGCCTCCGTTCATTTTTGCCATTCATTCATCCCCTTCCTTTCTCATTTTTTTATTTCATTTATCTCTTCCCTATTTTTCCTCTTCTATCTTTATAAACTCTATTTTTCCAATGGATAAGGCCTTAAGATCTAAAATTTTTACAAGCAAAATACCCTGGGAGGTGCCAATAATATAGGTCAAAATTAACTATATAAAAAACAATAAGGTAAAGGACTCTGAAAAAAATTGAAAGTTGCATAAGGATGATTTTGGGTGCAACATCGTGACATACCTCAATGCCACGGTGATGATGGTCTAAAAAATTTTAAGTTTGAAACAAGGCACAATATCATGACATACCTCCATTTCGCGGTTGCTGAGGTTCAAAATACTTGAACTCAAGGAGACATCATGAAATTGTGATATATTGCATTATCACAATAAAAAATGTTGAAAAGGCTTGAAGGTAGGAAAACATCACAAGATCGTGACCTATCACTCCATCGTACTATTGGAGGCTTCAGGAGACTTAAGGCAAAAAAGTAATGCGCCATTACGATCATAAAGACTCAAGGAGATCTAGAACAAGGAAAGGGTGTGACATATTTCTTTGTTGCAATCACAAAGGTGTGAAATATTTGAAGGCAACAAAACGTCATGACTTCGCAACATGTTCTTTGGTCATGGTCATGATAGTTGTAGTCTTCAAAATGGTTTCTTCCTATAAAATTTATTATAGATCAATAGTGGAAGATTTCCTCAAGGATGAGGAATGGACCAAGGGTAAATTCATCCCCACTACTTTCTCGCATGTAGGAAAAAACTGATCCATGATCAAGAATCAAGCATGTTGTCCCCAGTTTAGATGAGTGGTGTTGCATGGTGTCTTTATTAACCTAGTCATCTAATATTTTGGTTGTAATGGTTTTTCAAACAAGAAATAATTTTGTAATTTAATAATTTTGAACCATAGGAAATATTATAAATAAGAGTAGTGGCCTCTTGTGAAAGGGTTGACTCTAAGGCATTCACAAGATGCATGTGTAAGGAGTTATTGAAGAAAGCAATATAATTCAAATCTCTATTTGGCCTCTAGTTCAACACCTTGTAGAATATATATGTATGAGTGGATGCATATTTCTATTATAGCTAGATGAATATGCATGACATTAATTTTGCTTCCTAGATTTCTGTGTATGTTAGTTCTCTAGTTATGGAACTTATAGTCTGCTAGACTAAAATTTTATTGGACAATGTTATTATATATGCAATAAAAATTGGTTGGTATCTTAGGGGGGTTGAAAATTTGTTTTGTTTCATGATATTTGTGCATTTCTTGATGTTGCCTAATTTGTACCATCTTAAATTCTAGCTTTAACTACATTTATTTCTTTATGCACCCTTTTCCCATCACAGTTTTGGCTAGTTAGAACCTTACAGGAGCCAACATTCTCTGTATATTGACCTGGATAAACCTTATCACTTGATTGACCATTCAATGTTGTCCAAGTCTAAGGCACACATTTTACCATAGGCATATTTTGGACCAACAGGTCTATCACGTATTTACACTTAGTAAGGAGTAAATCATAGTGGGATAGTAGAAGTCATAAGGAGGTATACTATTTACCCTCATGTACTATCTTGTCCATATATCCATGAGATTACTTCCATGTATTGATATTTTATCACATACCAATGGGTATATAGAGAGGAATTAGGTATATTAGGACCTTTGGTATATAGGGAGGCCCCTAAGGTTTAAAGGCCAGATTGGGTATATCAAAGGAAGGAGATATAAGGTTCTAAAACATATTCTCTTTCTTCTTTAATCAATGCTCTAAATCAAAATATTAGACAACCCTATTTTCTCTCCTACTCTACACCTATAACTAAGAAATGCTACCTAACTTGTAGTATTTATCATTATTTAGCCACTATCTATGATCCCATTATAGGGGATTGTTGGTTCCTATTTTATACACACATGGTAAAGAGTGAACATAAAACATGAGTAACACCTTAAGGAAAATAAATTCCTCTCACTTTAGGATTTGACTGGATATCCAAGGTGTGAGTTACAGGTTTGGATCAAATGCTTTCACTCTTTTTTGCTTCTGGAATAGTTTTCAAGTGATTGCCTATTTTACCTGCAATGGGTTCAAGTTTTGTTTGCTGGTGTTTTTGCTGATTTATCAAATTTTCATTAACTGTTTGATCTGACTCCCAATTGAGCAAGTTAAAAGAATAATTTTTTTTAAGAAATATAAAATTGGTTCAATTCAAAAATAAAAACATAGAGGGAGAGTAAGGCATAAAAGAGAGGTGAAACTTTGCAATTTAACCATCAACTACCTTCCAATTTCAACATGTTGTAGGCAACAAATCCACCTCCTAGAAGAAGAAAAAGTGATCAAGGGATTTGCTCAATTTTGACAGTTTTGACACAAGTGATAGTTTACCCAAGTTTTGTAAATCGTACAGTAAGGGGTAAAACCATACAACTGGAATGGAAAATTGTACAAGGGTGAACCGAAATTCACCCAAATGCAAGGGAAATGTAATTTTAGAGTGAAATGACGCATAGATTTTCTAACTAAGGTGTTAAAATTAGTAAAAATCCAAATTAATGTATTCAATTGTATATTGGAAGTTGTAAATAATGAATTACCTCAAGAACTCCTTTGGAATGGCTTGGGCAATGTTATATAAGGCCTCATTTTCAAATTTGTAGGTCTGGTTGCTAGAGTGAATATTTAGAACTTGTTAGTTGTATTCTATGAGTTATTGCAATTACATTGATAGATTGTCTATACTGTAATCGAATCCATATACATAAATGAGCATAATGACTATTGTGGATGACTGTGTATAATTCTAATAATTATGGATGGTGATTTATGGATGAATGTTGATGTGTGTATGTTTCTATGGAATGTTATAGGTTAGTTTTGTGCATTGTTGCAACCCTGTGGTAGGATATGATGCTGGTGAAACTTGGAGAATGATATAGGAGCATGGAAATATCAAGGAACACGTATTGAAAGATGTTGTATGATTTTTGGCCGTACTCATGCACATGGAATCTCTCAACAGTCCTGTTAGGATGTTTTACCTATTGTGGAGATCGTATTGATTAGTCTATCAAACCCTTACAACACATCTAGGAGAGAGATGAGAGAAATGGGACATCTAAACTAGAATATGACCGTGTCTTTGGTTCGTACAAATCGTACATCATCAACCTTACAAATTGTGCAAAGTATTTTTACCCGATTTGGTAAAGTAGATGATTGAGAGAAACTTACCCGATTTGGCATTTTTGGGGAATCGACTTAAGCGATTACAAAAATGTGTACGACAGCCTCAAAAACTGAATATGTCAATTTTTTTGAGTGTAATATCATACCATCTACGATATTGTATGATTTAAGATCATATAGTGTAGGCATTTGATGTCCATATAGGGTGATTATAATTCGTACAAGGGTAGTTTGAACGGTCTTAGGACTGTATGATTTGGTAATTGAGTTGGGTTTAACATATTGATTATTATTAGTATTGGAAAATACCTCCCTATCAGGAATAATCCACCCCTGTTCTAAATTTGGTGCCATTTCCTTATCGAATCTGGCATTTTTTTGTTAAAATGAGTCAAAATTGATGAAGTTGAATACTAAAACTGGAGGTGAATGACGAACACCAGTACACAGAGCTATGGGATATGGGAACTAAGAGATAATATTCTAGTAAGAAGGAGCACAAGGATTTATTAAAGAGAAAATACAAATAACTCAAACCGTAGTACTCAAGAACCAGAGATAGAGTAAGTTTGGACATCCAAAGAAGGAGACTTTGGGGCATTGTTGAGAGAGACAGAAGACGAGGAAATAGAACCGCCAAGAATAGAGGTAAGGGTTGATAAATAAAAAGTGCAAGAAGATAGAGAGTGGATGGTAACACCTAAGAAAGTGGTAGAAGGGTTGCAAGAGAGTGTATAGGACGGGAGTCACGCACCAGAGCAATAGGACGCAAGGTCTCAGAAGGACGGACCAAGACCATCTCCCTCACATCAGTGAAGGAGGTCTCAAAGTGAAGACGCATGAGAATTTGGTCACTGAGTGGTGGGACAAAACAAGATACCTCAAATTGACACTTTTGATGACAACAAGAGTAAGACACCCCCAAGGAGGAATCAGACAAAGATTCCATGGGATACCTTAAGTGATAGTGACGACTCTCCTAAGATGGCTAATAAGGTAGCCAAACAAAGATGTCCACCATTTTAATGTTAGGGTAAGGAAGACCCCACATGGTATATAGAGACTTGCATAACCATTTGGAGAGAAAATGGTGTAGATAGACCTGAGGATTGGGTAATCCTATTTCCTGCTACCTTGAGAGGATTGGCAATTGATTGGTATTTGAAGAGAGAAAATACCATAGATTTTTAGACTTGGAATCAGATAAAGGAGAAGTTCATTGAAGAATTTTGACCTTTAAAGGATGATGGAGACATTGTTATGAAACTTTACATGATGAAGCAAAATACCGATGAGGATGTAAAATCCTACAATCGTAGACTAAAGCAATTAGTCGATAAGATGCAGATGCCATTGGCAGATGTTCTAGTAAAACGGTGGTTTGTAGATGGATTACTTCCAAAATATAAGAAAAATATGAAGGTAGTACCATCAAAAACATACGAAGAAGCACTTAAGCATGCAAAGAATTTTGAGAGTGAATCAAAATAAACGTATATGGGAATCCTGTCTCATCCCAAGTCAAAGGATTTAGATAGTGAAGAAGATGATACTATACAAAGGATGGTAGCATCATTTTGTAAGGATTTTGATAAGTTGGTAAAAGAACAAAAGATCAAACCTGATAGAAATGACATGTGGTGCATGAAATGCAAAATGGAGGGACATACAAATATGAAATATCCAAGGAATGACTATTGCCATATTTGTAATGTGATGGGGCATGAGGTAACACTATGTCCATATAATGCAAGAATACATCCACAAGTATTGTCAATCCAGGAGCAGGAAGAGAAACAAAGGCCCAAGGAAGTGGGCAACAAGCGACAAGTGGTGGTTACATAAATAGTAGAAGAGGTGGAATATCAAACCAAGGTAATCGACAAGGAGGATAAAGTTGTTTACAATATGACTCGAAAGGTAGACCGATCATACAATGTCGCAATTTCCAGGAATGGGGGCATTTTGTGAAAAATTATCCTGCACCTCTAAGGCAAGAGACACCGCAAACAAGCACTACACATATGTGTAGATGGTGTGGTCCGGGGAACCACAAAGAAGAGAATTATCCAAAATAGGCGAGTTCGAGTAACCCACAGAACATTAGTTATTTGGACATCGAAGTTCCTCAAGTTAAGGAGGAAACTTAGGAAGTTTTAGTCATGACAAGAAATCAGGCTAAGAAGGATAAGTATCCAGAGCCAACAAAAGAAAAGCAATGCTGACAAGTAGCAAAGAAAATATTGCAAGAGGAAGCTGAGAAGACTAAACAAGTAGAGTCGAGAGCTGGTAAGGAATTAAGAAAACCATCAGATCAGGAGATAGTTGTGCAAAATATGGTAGCACAGGTTTTGGATACCACAATGGAAATTAAAGTATCCAACTTGTTAGAAGCTATTCCAACATTACAGAAGGCAATGGTGGAAGAATTACAACCACAGAAGGTGATGGAAGTGTAGAGCCAACCAATTCAGGAGGAGGAATGAAAATATCAATTCATGGATCCAATTGTATTAATGATTGATGTGGGAAAGAAACCTACATTAGTGCATATGGAGATCTTAGGGCACAAATTGACATAAGTTATCATGGATGGAGGATCCAACGTCAATGTGCTACCTGAGAGAACTTGGCTAGAACTAGGCACTCCATATCTATGGGCACCGAGCTTTCGGTTATATGGTGTTGACCAAAATGGCATTAAGACAAAGGGAGTCTTAATGGCACAATAAGTAATGATAGGTAAACAAGAATTTGTCTTGGATTTCATTATGATTACAATGCAGAAACTTGCATACGATGCTCTCTTGGGGAGAGGCTGGCTACGAGTAGCCAAAGTTAATCATAATTGGGGAAAGAACCAGATCACTTTTAAGAAGGGACAACACAAATACATGATTAATCTAGCCAATCAAAGAGTTAGTGAAGATGTAGCTACAACAAATGAATCAAAAAATTCCTTAGAGGATGAAGGGCATGAACCTGATGGGGAAGGAATGTTGTACCTAGATGAATGTAGCAAAGATGAAGCTAGATATGATAGCGGACTTCTTCATTGGAAAATGGAGGAGTAGGAAATATTTTAGCCCAACCACCTCTGTATTGAGTCAAAGGAGATCAAGGAAAAATAAGACAAACAAAAAGTTAGCAAAGAACCTAAGAAGGAAGCAAAAGAGAAATGGACATTTCTAAAAAAAATTGCAAAATATACAGTAGGAGATCTAGAGATTGATACAAGACCGACACACCCTGAGAATGTAGAGAAAGCTATGAGTGAACCAAAAAATATCAAATATGAAGGACCTCAGATAGTGGACATCAATCTAGGAATAGAGGAGGAACCTAGGATGATCCATTGCGGCGATGATTGGAATCCAGTATTGAAGGCAACAAATTTTAAGATATTCTTGGAATACAAGGATGTCTTCACATGGACATATAAGGACCTGAAAGGAATCCCACCAAAACTATGTGTCCATAAGATTACACTAATTCTTGGTGCTCAACTAGTAAGGAGGAGATCATATAGAATGAACCCAAAGTATTTTGCATTAGTGAATACAAAGATGGAAAAGATGCTAGAAGCATGAATCATATTCAGGGTGACAAATGAAGAACACAAGCTTATACTGAGAGGGGGGGTGAACAGTATAGCACCCACTTTTTACTTTCTTTCCAAACCAATATCAATTAGTGTCCTTAATTGCAATAACCAAATATAGCAGTGTGCATTAATGACATAGATAGCAATAGTAAGCAAGAGCACAAATCACCACACACAATTGAGACACAAGATTTAACATGGTTCCCCCAATGTGGGGTAGTCCACAAGATAATCTCCTTATAATATTTCACAAAGAAATAGGGATCCTTATCCCAATACAAATGATTACTTTGATCTGCTCAAAGCTAGGCTATCCACTAATCTGCTCAGGTGGGCAATCCACTGATCTACTCAGCAAGGCAATCCATTGATCTGCTCAACTAGGCAATCCACTAATCTGCTCAGCTAGGCAATCCTGATCTACTTAGGTAGGCAATCCACTGATCTACTCAACAAGGCAATCCTAATCTACTCAGGTAGGCAATCCACTGATCTACTCAGCAAGGCAATCCACTAATCTACTACAAAATCTACTTACAAGCTCACCAAGAACTTGCTCAAATATGCTCCAGACAAGCTCACCAAGAACTTGCTCAAATCTTCTCCAACAAGCTCACCAAGAACTTGCTCAAATATCTCCAACAAGCTCACCAAGAACTTGCTCAAATATATTCCAAATCTATCCCAAAAGCCTTCTCAAAGGCTCAATCAATCATGCACAAAAGCTACCTCAAATCTGTCTAGAAATCTATCCCAAAAGCCTTCTCAAAGGCTCAATAAATCATGCACAAAAGCTACCTCAAATCTATCCAGAAATCTATCCCAAAAGCCTTCTCAAAGGCTCAATCAATCATGCTCAAGTAGCACTCAAATATCATCCACAAATCTATGAAGGCAAGGCTCAATGATGAACTCAACAATGAATGGCAATGCACTCTTCAATGGATGACAACAATGATCCACAATGATCTCAACTCAAATCAATCTCAACTCAACTCAAATCAAATCAATCTCAACTCAGCTCAATATTATAGAAGCATAAAGAGAATTGTTAGAGACTCAATATGTTCTATTCACAAACTCAATTTCTTTCTCAACTCAAACTCAACTCAAATCAGAATATAGATAGTTTGTTTCATGGAACTTGAACAACCACTTCACACAATCACTTGACTAGGCTCAATCAACTCAACTCAACCAATCACCTTAAGGAACAACTTTTTCTCACAAACCCTAGTTCAAGCATGAATCAATCAACTCAAAATATTTCCAATAATACTCAACAATAACTCTCACATAACAATGATACTCATGTTCTCCTCTAACTCAAGTTCAAGTTCTTTGTACAAGCAATGGGCTTCAACAACAATGCTTATAAAACAAGGTTTAATCACAACTCTCAAACCAGAAAACCTTGAAGCATTCAACCAACCACTTTCAAAAAGGAAACCACAATCAATCCTTTTCTCTCCAATGATATTTCAGAAATCAACCACCATAAACAAAGTCAATGGAGAATATTGCTCATACCTTTTTGATGCCTTATTAGTTGTCCACTAAATCTGCCACACTCAACAAACTTTATTTTTCAACTTTCAATAAGGGTTAGAGATCTTGATTAATAACACAACAATAATATCCAAATAACACCTTATTACTCCTACTCAATAAAATACACCATGTCCCCTCATGAAAGAATTAATCCCCTTTGAAAAAGAACAAAGCAACCTTCACTTTTGAACCCCTTTACAAAATCAGAAATATCTCTTTACACACACCTTATTTCTCCCTCTAAGAAAGTTAATCAAATAGCCCTCGAAATAAGCTTTCCAACGATATATAATATGATATACTTCCAAAAAGAAAATCACCAGAAATCTCTCTTTTTCCTAAAGTGCATCACAACCCTTATTTCTCCTAGGGCAACTTTAGAAAAATAAAATATTAAAAAATATTAACTTGCCTTTGTCCTTGATGGGATTCGATCCCTCGATGCCTCCTTGCTCAACGCCTTAACCATGGCCAAGCTACCACACGAGCTACAGGCTCATTTGGGAGGGAAAGGCACCACGTGCTTCAAAACACTCCTCCCTCTCACGCAAACCAAAAATGCTTCACACGCTCTTTCTTCCAATGCCTTCTAACGCAGCCAAGGGGATTCAAAACCTTGACGTTCATTCTGCCACTTGCCTTAGCCAAAAGCCAATTGCCAATGCGCCACACTACCCAAGGTGACTAGGGTTTCACACGCCGTCCGATTTATTCTTCGCTTCCATCACTTAACCCTCTTTTGCACGAGCTCTTTTCGCTTTCCAACAATCGCATTAATTCACGAGTGCAAGCTTAAGGATTAATAAACCTTAGGCATCCTTTTATATAGTTTTCTCCCTCATATTCGATGACGTCGATGGATTACTTTTATTTTTAATTTTAAAATTTAAATTTTAATTTTAAATAATTTAAAATTTAAACTAAATATTTAAAATTAAATATCTCCATCATCGAGGCACATTTTTTGATGAAACGAAAATCCAACTTGGGTTTTAAGAAAAACCCATTTCAAATCTGCCATCCATGGTTTTAAATAAAACCTTTTATTTTGCCTACCTTGGTTTTCACAAAAACCCTGTATATATCCATGCTCTCCAAAATATCATAAATGATTATTTATGAAGTGCTTTTGCCACCAAAACTCAATGTGATCCATGTGACATCAATGACAACATAAAATAACTCAAATTGCCAACAATATCCCCCTTTGTCATTGATGGCAACACCTCTAATGCAAATCACCACAATCACTACAAAAACCATCTTTGAGAATCAAAGTTGCTCCCCCTGACTCAATACTCTCTATGGAGGCTGCTCCCCCTAACTCAATGCTCTCTTTGGAGGCTGCTCCCCCTAACTCAATGCTCTCCCCCTTACTCAAATCTCTCCCCCTTTGACATCAATGGCAAAAGGGACACCTATGGGGCTAAAAGATATGACTCTTAAGCTTAGCCCCCTCACCACCTTCTCTCTTGAGGTGATTAATTTTGGGGTGGGAGTACTTTTACTCCCATATTACATTGTTTCTTTCCTCTATCAACTTCCTTCCATATTTTTTTGATATCCTTTTCTTGATGAGTTACTTGATCTTCTTGTCTTGAACCTGTTTGACCTTCTTGCCTTGACCTCCTTGAACTTGTTTGGAATTGAGTCCTACACCATTTTGCAATATGTCCAAAGTTATTGCAATTAAAACACTTGATATTGTAGCCTTTGGATGGTGCCCATATCCTGAATTCTTTCTTGAAATAATTTCCATATCCATTCCTTTCCTGAACCCTGTATTGTGAAGTTCTGTTTTCATAATCATTATGACCATGAATTCTGAATTGTGTAGCTCTAAAACCAAAACCATGTTGCTCATTTTCTTTGCACTGAGAAGCTCTATGACCAATCATGTTGCATAAGAAGCAATGTCCCTGAAAACCATACCTTCTTCCTTTGAAGTTCCTTCTAGAAAAATCAAACTTCTTTGATCCATAGACCCTGCAGTGTATAGCCCTGTGTCCAAATCCATTACAAGAAAAACAATGTCCTTGAAAAGCCCTTTGTTCATGCCTTGGTTCCTCATACCTTTCTTGACCATTATCCTTGTGATCATCTTTGACTTGTGCATTGTATCCTTGAACCTTCTTTGTAGTATCTAAATCCTCTTCCTTAATTTCTTCCTTGCTTTCCTTTTCAAGAATTTCTTTTCCTCTTGAACTTGATTCACCTATCTCAAAACAAGATCCAAACTGGATGTTTGGAGCCATAGGAACTTTGGAACTTTCTCCATGAATCTTAGGTGCTTCCTTGTTTTCATCTTTTAGAACTTCCTTTCCTTTTGAGTGTGATTTTTCTTGGACATAAGATACAACCTTAAAATATGTTTCCACTCCTTTTTGAACATTTTCATCTAATGTGTCATGTCTTGCCATTATTACCCTTAGTTCTTCATTCATCCTCTCTTCTATCCTTTTTGCATCTTGAAGCTCATCTCTTAGATCACTAATTGTCTGAAGTAGTTCTTCTCTAATTTTGACATCTGTTCGAATCTTGTTTTCAAGATTCCTGTATTCTTCTTTTAGCCTTTTGACTTCTAATTTTTGTTTTCTTGGCTCATCCTCTTATTTTTCTATTACCAAAAGTGAGACTTCTTCATCTTCACTATCACTGAGATTATTATAATCTTCTATAGCAAACAAACTCTCATGATTTCTTTGACCATGCATATTTCCTTGATGTGTCATCTCATCTTCACTATCACTGAAGCCATTGCAATATCCTGATCTGTGATCTCTTTGACCACACACAAAGCACTATTCTCTTTCACCTTCTATTCCTAGGAATAGATGTTCTTCCTTTTCATCATCTGACTTGTCTCTATCATTGTGATCTGAGCTATCACTTGCTTCTTCAATGTAGAAAGTTTTCTTTGTCTTACAAAACTTTTCTTCTTCTCATACCTGCTTTGCTTGTATCTGTCATCTTTGTCATGCTTATGCTTTCCATATTCTTTTCTTCTGTGACCCTATTTTTCATCATCACTATTTTCTTCATGTGGACACTTGTTTGCATAGTGACCAAAATCACCACACTTGTAGCATTTGACTTTCTTCATATCCCTATAATTTCTTAAGTCCTTTTTCCTTTTGATGAAGTTAGCTTCCTCATCATTATCTGAATCTCTATCTATCTCTAGAACTTTCCCTTTATTTGAAGCCTTGAATGCAATTTCTTTTATTGGAACCTGATGCTTACTTATCCTCATCTCATAAGCTGTGAGAGTTCCTTGTAGTTCTTCCATTGTTAGCTTGTTGATATCCATTGTTTCTTCTATTGCTTGAAACCTTTGCATCATACTTCATGGGAAGTGATCTCAAAACCTTTTGAGTAACATCTGATTCTTTCATCTCAAATCCTAGACCTCTCATGGTGTTAGTAATCTCATCAACTCGAAGTAAAAACTTTGCAATATCTTCAGAGTCTTCCATTTTCAATTCCTCAAATATTTTTCTATGAGTTTGTAGTTTTGCCAACTTTACCTTGGAATCTCCTTCATAGGTATTCCGCAACTTGGTCCACATTTCATTAGCTGAATTACATACCATGACCTTTGCAAAATATGTCTCATGTAGCCCACTCAAAATATAATTCATTGCCCTTGCATTGATCTCAACCAATTTCCTGATAGTCTTATCTGCCTCGGGATCACCTTCAACCTTATACTCTTTTGCAACCATCTGCCATACCTCATATCCTTGTGATATCAAGTAGTTCTTCATTCTCATGCTCTAGAAAGCATAATTGTTACCATCAAATAGTGGAGCCTTACTTGTAGATGATCCATTCTATGAAGCCATCTGTGTTCTTGTAGAATCTGCCCTCAAGTTGTTAGCCTTTCCGAAGGAACCCGCTCTGATACCAATTGAAGAACACAAGCTTATACTGAGAGGGGGGTGAACAGTATAGCACCCACTTTTTACTTTCTTTCCAAACCAATATCAATTAGTGTCCTTAATTGCAATAACCAAATATAGCAGTGTGCATTAATGACATAGATAGCAATAGTAAGCAAGAGCACAAATCACCACACACAATTGAGACACAAGATTTAACGTGGTTCCCCCAATGTGGGGTAGTCCACAAGATAATATCCTTATAATATTTCATAAAGAAATAGGGATCCTTATCCCAATACAAATGATTACTTTGATCTACTCAAAGCTAGGCTATCCATTGATCTACTCAGGTGGGCAATCCATTGATCTCAGCAAGGCAATCCACTATCTCTTAGCTAGGCAATCCATTGATCTACTCAGCTAGGCAATCCTTGATCTCTAGCAATCACAGCAACCAGAAATCTTACATACTCAATCTTCTTAGCAAGCTCACCAAGAACCTACTCAAATATGCTCCAACAAGCTCACCAAGAACTTGCTCAAATATGCTCTAGCAAGCTCACCAAGAACTTGCTCAAATATGCTCCAACAAGCTCACCAAGAACTTGCTCAAATATACTCACAAGCTCACCAAGAACTTGCTCAAATTTCTCCAAATCTATCCCACCTTAGACTCAATATACTCTCAAATCTTCCAAAATCTATCCCAAAAGCCTTCTCAAAGGCTCAATCAATCATGCACAAAAGCTACCTCAAATCTATCCAGAAATCTATCCCAAAAGCCTTCTCAAAGGCTCAATCAATCATGCACAAAAGCTACCTCAAATATATCCAAAAATATATCCCAAAAGCCTTCTCAAAGGCTCAATAAATCATGCTCAAGTAGCACTCAAATCTCATCCACAAATCTATGAAGGCAAGGCTCAATGATGAACTCAACAATGAATGGCAATGCACTCTTCAATGGATGACAACAATGATCCACAATGATCTCAACTCAAATCAATCTCAACTCAACTCAAATCAAATCAATCTCAACTTAGCTCAATCTTATAGAAGCATAAAGAGAATTGTTAGAGACTCAATATGTTCTATTCACAAACTCAATTTCTTTCTCAACTCAAACTCAACTCAAATCAGAATATAGAAGTTTGTTTCATGGAACTTGAACAACCACTTCACACAATCACTTGACTAGGCTCAATCAACTCAACTCAACCAATCACCTCAAGGAACAACTTTTTCTCACAAACCCTAGTTCAAGCATGAATCAATCAACTCAAAATATTTCCAATAATACTCAACAATAACTCTCACATAACAATGATACTCATGTTCTCCTCTAACTCAAGTTCAAGTTCTTTGTACAAGCAATGGGCTTCAACAACAATGCTTATAAAACAAGGTTTAATCACAACTCTCAAACCAGAAAACCTTGAAGCATTCAACCAACCACTTTCGAAAAGGAAACCACAATCAATCCTTTTCTCTCCAATGATATTTCAGAAATCAACCACCATAAACAAAGTCAATGGAGAATATTGCTCATACCTTTTTGATGCCTTATTAGTTGTCCACTAAATCTGCCACACTCAACAAACTTTCTTTTTCAACTTTCAATAAGGGTTAGAGATCTTGATTAATAACACAACAATAATATCCAAATAACACCTTATTACTCCTACTCAATAAAATACACCATGTCCCCTCATGAAAGAATTAATCCCCTTTGAAAAAGAACAAAGCAACCTTCACTTTTGAACCCCTTTACAAAATCAGAAATATCTCTTTACACACACCTTATTTCTCCCTCTAAGCAAGTTAATAAAATAGCCCTCGAAATAAGCTTTCCAACGATATATAATATGATATACTTCCAAAAAGAAAATCACCAAAAATCTCTCTTTTTCCTAAAGTGCATCACAACCCTTATTTCTCCTAGGGCAACTTTAGAAAAATAAAATATTAAAAAATATTAACTTGCCTTTGTCCTTGATGGGATTCGATCCCTCGATGCCTCCTTGCTCAGTGCCTTAACCATGGCCAAGCTGCCGCACGAGCTACGGGCTCATTTGGGAGGGAAAGGCACCACGTGCTTCAAAACACTCCTCCCTCTCACGCAAACCAAAAATGCTTCGTGCGCTCTTTCTTCCAACGCCTTCTAACGCAGCCAAGGGGATTCAAAACCTTGACGTTCATTCTGCCACTTGCCTTAGCCAAAATCCAATTGCCAATGTGCCACACTACCCAAGGTGACTAGGGTTTCACACGTCGTCCGATTTATTCTTCGCTTCCATCACTTAACCCTCTTTTGCACGAGCTCTTTTCGCTTTCCAACAATCACATTAATTCACGAGTGCAAGCTTAAGGATTAATAAACCTTAGGCATCCTTTTATATAGTTTTCTCCCTCATATTCGACGACGTCGATGGATTACTTTTATTTTTAATTTTAAAATTTAAATTTAAATTTTAAATAATTTAAAATTTAAACTAAATATTTAAAATTAAATATCTCCATCACCGGGGCACCTTTTTCGATGAAACGAAAAGCCAACTTGGGTTTTAAGAAAAACCCATTTCAAATCTGCCATCCATGGTTTTAAATAAAACCTTTTATTTTGCCTGCCTTGGTTTTCACAAAAACCATGTATATATCCATGCTCTCCAAAATATCATAAATGATTATTTATGAAGTGCTTTTGCCACCAAAACTCAATGTGATCCATGTGACATCAATGACAACATAAAATAACTCAAATTTCCAACAACAAATAATGTATGGGTTTCACCTATAGTGATCACCTTGAAGAAGGAAGTTGACAAGATCAGAATATGCATGGACTTTAGGAGTCTAAACATTGTAACCATTAAGGATCCCTTCCCCATTCCCTTCACAGATTCTATCTTGGAAGAAGTTGCAGGACATGAGATCTATTCATTTTTGGATGGGTTCTCGGGATACAATCAAATCAGCATCACTAAGGAGGATAAGCTGAAGACCACATTTATTATGGAGAATGGCATCTATGCATATAACCGAATGCCATTTGGGCTCTGTAATGCCCCAACTACATTTCAGCGTATCATACTGTATATATTTGATCAACTAGCAATGGGGAACTTCAAAGCATTTTTGGATGATTGGTCCATCTATGGGAAGATCAAGGAGCATCTTCCTACCCTTAGTGAATGTATGAGTAGGTGCAGAAATGCACAAATATCATTAAACCCAGGGAAATATTTTCTGATGGTACCATATGGGAAATTTTTAGGACACATTGTGTGCAGTGAAGGATTGAAGATAGATCCTGATAAGATCCGTGTGATATTACACATGGAAGAACCATTTGATGTGAGTTCACTCAAAACTTTTCTTGGTTCGACAGGATACTACCAAAGGTTTATCAAGAATTATGCACATGTATCCTACCCATTAGATTCTTTGATGAAAAATAATATTCCTTTCAGATGGACAGAGGAGCACCAAGGAGCCTTCGAGGAGTTAAAAGCTAAGTTGGTGAGTAGTCCAATTTTGGTGTTTCCTAGTTGGGATAAGGAATTCCATGTCCATGTTGATGCTTCAAATTTTGCAATTGGATGTGCTCTAGCACAAGAAGGACAATTTAGGCTAGATCAACCTATTTTATTTGCTAGTCACCTTTTGTCAAGGCCAGAGAGAAACTATAGTACAATAGAAAGGGAAGCTTTGGGAATGGTATATGCGGTTCAAAATTTTAGGCATTACCTACTAGTGAATCCCTTTGCTTTCTATGTTGATCACCAAGCCCTGTTGTACTTGATAAACAAACTGGTGATCCAAGGATGAGTCAGCAGGTGGCTCATCACCCTCCAGGAGTTCGTATTTCGAGTAGTGGTGAGACCTGGTAAGAAGCATGTGATTGCAGACCAGTTGTCTTAGATACGATCAGGGGAGCCTGCAGGAACATGAGTTCCTGATGAATTTTTGGATGCACAATTATTCGCCATCAACATTGTTCCATCATGGTACAAGTTGGTTGGCCAATATCTATCCACAGGTGAGTTGCCACAAGAGATGACGACAACCAAAAAGAAGAAAGTAATCATGAAGTCAACACCTTTCCAGATAATAGCAAGATTACTATATAAAATGGGAAGTGATGGTATCTTACGGAGATGTGTAATGGATGGAGAAGTCAAGGTAGCATTGAAGGAAGCCCACGTAGGCTTAGCAGGAGGACATATGGGACCAGATGCGACCGCTAGAAAAGTATTTCTAGTAGGGCTATGGTGGCCCACACTGTATAATGATGCAAAGGAGCATGTGAAAGCATGCGACACTTGCCAAAGAGTAGGGAAGCCGGTCAAGAGGGACTTTATGCCCTTACATCCATCACAACCACAAGAGTTGTTTGAACGATGGGGATTGGACTTCGTAGGACCATTGAAGACATCTCGAAGATGGAAGTGTAGATACATCGTAGTAGCAACAGAATACCTGACAAAGTGGGTTGAAGCGAGAGCATTACCTGATAATTCAGCCAAAAGTACAACGAGATTTTTGTATGAGCAGGTAATCATAAGATTTGGTATTCCACTACAAATAACAAGTGATCATGGAGGACACTTTGTTAATGAGATTATCAAGATGCTGACAATAGAGTTCAATATTTTACACTCATTGTCTAGTTCGTACTACCCCAGAGCGAATGGGTAGGTGAAAGCGACAAATAAAGTCTTAGTATCTACTCTGTATAAAACCTATGGAATAGAGGGAGCAGACTGGGAGGAAAGGCTACCATCCATTTTGTGGGTATACAGAACAACTTTTAAACCAACAATGGAACATACACCTTTCCAACTAATGTATGGACAGGAAGCAGTGGTGCCAATCGAATTCTTGATACCAAGTTTGAGAGTCGCGGTAGAGCATCGCTTGGGGGATCAAGAAAGTTTGGAAGAATGACTGATGACACTGACCAAGTTAGATGAAAGAAGAGTCATGGCACAATGGGCGATTGAGATAGCTCAAAAAATATGGAAGGCATGGCATGACAAGCATTTGAGGAAGTTGGAACTTAGTCCCGGTGACTTAGTTCTAAAGTTTAATGAGAAATAGGAAATCAAGCCAGGTAAGCTGAAGATGCTATGGCTTGGCCCTTATAAAGTACTTGAAGTAATGAGTAATGGAGCAGTCAAGCTATAGAACTTGAATGGGATAGAGGTACCCAATACTATAAATGGCTCAAAGTTGAAGCCTTATAAGGTACAATGTTTATTCATTGCTTCAGAAGAAATTGAATGATGAAGATGAGTGGAAGCTCAAGATGAGGCTCACCATGAGCTAGGTCCATCATAGGAAGAACCTGATATGGGACTCGCACGCTTATTTGTAGAAGGGGAGGAGACACAACTAATAGTTGAACAACAAGAGTTGGCACCTCGACCCGATGAAAGAAGAAGGATGCGAGTACACGTCAGAAGGGCTGATGGGACCATACGAGAAGGAGAGGAGTGGGTTTCTCTAGAACCAAGAGGCTATCAAGAGATAGCACTGTTACCTAGAACTTTGAACACAAGGTACCCACGAGTAGAACATAGGGAACTACCTCGACAGATGGAAGGACGAAGAAGGATAAGGTTAATAGTGCGCAATGAAGATAGAGTGGACACATTCAAAATGGAAATCCCAGAGGACAATAGGGATGAAACTATAGATGAGGAATTAGTTGGAATTTCTCCATTGGCTCAGATAGGGCTATTACAGTAGAGGATGAGAATGCAAACTCAAAAATTACAAGAAGAGTATCAAACATTGCGGAGTCACAATGCGAGGTTGAGGGAACAACTCATCCAAGAGTTGGATGGTACCATACGAAGACTGGATGAACAGAGGGTAGTTAGACTACAAGAAGTTGAAAGTGAACCTGAGGAGGTTGAAGGATTAACTCCAAGAAATGGTGGAGGAAATGAAGGTGCAAGCACAAGTTCGCCACCCCCACCAAGTGAGCAACCAATGATAAATGAAGATGCAGAAGTACTTTGGCGAGACATAGAGGAGGCCACCACATCACCTGAATTACAAGGCAACATATTATTGGATATGATGGATTCTAGTGATGAAGGAATGTCATGGTTGGTAGGAGAGCCTAGTGCAGATAGTAGTGATGATGATGAGCCAGAGAATCCTCATAATCCTTAGAGAGATCATGACCCTCCAACTAGTGCATCGAGACAAAGACAATCAGGGAGAGCTCAAAGGGGTAGACCCAATATTGATACGTAAGCTTACACAATAGCTCATCAAAAACTGAGAAGACAAAGAAGGGAAGTACGAATATTGGAGAGAGTGATGAATTTTCCAACCGATTGGGTGGAATAGAGGGAAGAGGGTTGGACCGACTCTAGCTCTGAGACAGACTTCTCTGATGCATATAGAGAAGTATTGGCATCTTCATCCCCCAGAGATCCTTTGAGGAAAGAATATGGAGACATCACTTGGTACGTGCTGATAGGAGAATCAGAACCTTGTGATAGTTGTCACCTAACCGGAGTCCACTAGCCAATATTGAGTTGGTAGAAATTACTCCTGATAACCGAGGAACAAGAGGAAGAATTGGACAAAGACCTCTAAGACTCCAACAAGGAAGGGGAGGAGGTAGGCGACCAGGGAATAACCGAGATCATGATGATGTTACAAATAGAGGAGGTAGAGGATGAGGAAGGTTCTGACCCCCTACTCCTAGATGGTCGGGAGATAATCCTTTAGCATGCATGAACTGGACAAGGAACCGATGAGGTATACCAAGAATGAGAGGCATGTTACCAAACTCTGTAAGATGATGCACATGGGGGCAACCACCCATAACCAGACAAGGACCTCAATGAGTGATGGGTAATAGGCGATTACTCCAAGAGAGGGAGGAATCACCAATAGTACAGAGAAGTCTGATGCCAAGAGGAAATGGACGGGGTAGATACCCACATGGTAGAAACCTTGCTGGAAGAGGAAGGATACACTTTGCAGAGGAAAGAAACTTAGGCCAACAACGAGTTCGATCGCCAAGTTTGGAGCAAGAATTGATCCATGGAGATAGGCGAAGAAGTCGCTCAAATGATAGCAGAGTGGTAAGGACACCACTACCATGGGATCAATCACCTGCATGGCAAGAAGAAGGACCACCAGGTGAGGAGACTCCAACTTGCCATTGTACAATTCCAAATTGTACACATTGTAGGGGAAGAGTTGAACATGCAGTAACATCACAGGTAGAGACAAGCCAACCAAGGGAACAAGGGGTACAAGAGGACACCATTACTCAAAATGTTATGGTCGAACCTCCAGGTCAAGATTCATATGGGATCGTACAAGTGAATGTCACTGTACGATTACCAAGATGGTAAGTGTAAATAGACTAGGATTGAAAAAAAAAAAAAGAAAAAGAAAAATGAAAAAAAAATGGGTGCCTTAGTTGTGAAAATCCCTCGGGACGCAATTAAGAAGGAAGTGGTTGAAAATCGGAAATGGTGACCTCTTCAGAAAGGGAGAAATTGAAAAATTTCTCTAAGTATAAAGATCGTACACAACAAAATTAAAGATGAAATCGTACAAATGATAGATCGTACAAAGTAAAAGTGACATAGAGTAAGGGAAATCATACAAAATGACATGTTGTATGATTTAGATCGTACAATGTATGATTTCAAGTAGGATGTACGATTTCCAACTACCCAATTAATGCGGCATGCACGGGAGAAAGCAACGGTTGGAGGAAAAAGTGGGGAAAAAGATGAAATTTCAAAAACCTATTGAGTTGTCAATCATCCATGCAAGATGGAGGGAAAATGTGCAAAGTGGCGCAATTTAAGTTGATCGAATTAGGGTTAGTTAGGGTTTTTTGAGCACTTTAAATAGGAAGGTAGAATTGCAATTTTTATCAAATCGTACAAGTGAGAATTCAAATTTTTAGGAGGACGAAGGTGGAAAGCATGCAATTGGAAGAAGAAGACCATATGGGCAGCCAATTTCATTAATACTTTGAATTTTAAGGACCCATTTTTAATTAGCACTAGGGAGTTCTTTTCATTTTCTAAAGATTCAACCCGAGAAAGGAGGAAGAAGAAAACTAGGGTTTACTCCATGAAAAAGGGAAATTCAAATTCCAACCAAGAATAGTGACAAAATATAGTAGAATACATCAAAGTACGGATGCAGAAGTGAAGAATTGCTGTTGGGAGTCCGGAGAAGTGGAGAAATTGAAGAAGTATGGTGGAAATTGCAAGTTGTTAAAGATTTAAACCCTAAAAATTGGTATAATCTGGAAAAAAGTGAGCTGAGGAACGTCGGAGGAGATAAGAGAAGTCCGTACAACCATAAAACTACCACCAAAATTTCATTATTTTGAAATAAATCATGCCAGAGGTGAAGGAGTGGAAGATTGTTTTGAAAAACACAAAGACGATAAATCGGGGCAATCTGACAAATGGGTAGATGAAGGATTCAGAAAAAGAGATCAAGATTTGGAATTTTTCACAACCTAGGGTTTGAGAAGTCATGTTGTATGATTTTGGGGACAACATGTACGATTTCCAAGGAAATTAGCAAGAGTTTGGGTGATTTTCAGGCCATTTCAGGTAGCTTTAAACAAATCATACGGAATCATACGAAAGCGTATGGATTCCAAAAGGGGAAAGTAGTAAAAAGCAACATCATACATAGTACTATCGTACTGTATAGTCTCAAGTTGCAGATGTACGATTTGATGAAGATAGGATGGTTTGAAGACTGATGGCTAGAAATCGAACTATGGGAAAAAATTGGTAGTGTACGATCCAGAAGTGGCTGGCAAGGGTAAAACTGTACAAGAGAACAAAGAACCGTACATTGTACGATTTTACAGTAAGTCGTACGATTTTTGGTACGCTTTCGATTGTGGAAAGAGGTGATGTGGATGTTAAGCTAATCGATGAGATGTTGAAGGAATGATCTCAATAGAAGAGTTTGGATGTCGGTTAAGGTGGATTGCAGCCAATAGGGTGGAGAGATCACCAGGTCCACTGCACGAGAGAGAGGCATACCCATGACAGCACCAAGGGTGATAGTCTTAGTCCCATGATTGGCATGGTAATCATCCTTGGAGGAGAAGAGGATATAGGCCATGGAGGGGACAAAGACATTGGTAGGTGAACCTAAGAAGAACACCACCAAGGCACCAAGAGGAAAGAATGGCACAAGAAAGAACCTCACGGAGGGAATTGAGAAGTGAAATTCATCTTCTAGAGCAGGAGGAGCATCTGAGCAGTGGATAGGAAGAATGTCAGGTGGAGGTGACAAAGATTGCATTTGTGCAACATGGAGCGGATGCATGCAGGAAGTGGTGGGATGACGAGAAGAATAGGAATCATCCTTGGAGGAAGACGTTCGAGGATGCTCATGTGGTGGTCATTGCACAAGTTCTACCATTCCACAAAATATTCTTCCAGAACTATCTATTACAGATAGTCCAGGCGTATAACCCTACGACCCGAACTGCCTATGTCAATGTGGGCAAGAGGTCAGTGAAGGTGGATATTTTAGTAGAGATATTTCGAAAAATATTTGGCTTACTGAAATATGGTATGGAGGTAGTAAAAATATTGGTAGATCCAATAGAGGCATACCGCCTCGTCACTACCATGACCACTATCAAATCACTGACTGAGGTGAAGATCTCAAGTGCAGGAACATGTAGAATAAAATAGAGCTAGTTGAAAGGAGAACATTGGCCATGTGCAATGAATACAATCATGGCTCGACTGTTAGGAGATATAAGGGCCATATAAATGCCAATGTGGATGGCACAATACGCAGAAGGTATCACCAAGGGGATTCAATATGATTGGGGTACCTTTCTAGAAAGGAGAATGCATGAGGCACTGACGAAGAGGCCGAAGAATTTTGGAATGACCTTCCATGCTATTGGATTGTTATTGAATGTGGTCATAGAAGCAAGAATGTAATTTCTAGGATTGATGCCACCTCGAGAGATCAGACCAGGACAACCGACGATATTGAAGTGGGTGAAGTCAGTGCCATTATCAAAAGTAACTCTGGAGAAACCTCGAACAAGGAGTGAGTGACATATCAGTGAAGCTCAAGAAGACACTACTCCAGAGAAGGATCCTGATATGCATAATAGGTAAAAAGGACTAGATGGCTAGAACAAGATCTAGAATAGCAAGCACCAACACAACGGCAACAGGAGCATCCACTCATCCAAGAAAGGGAGAAGAGGTAGGGAATACCGATAAAAATAATTATGAGAAGGCAACGGGAAAGAATGACAAGTAAACCAGTTCTATAATTAAAGGAAAAAGAATAGTCAGACTCAAAAGCGATGGAACTAGATGAGTTATATTGGACAGAGACAAAGATAATAGTATAATTCCTGCAAATCTTCCAACATTTTGAGAAGATGAATGCTTCTAAATTTTTTAAAGGATTCGAGGTAGGGCAAGATGGAGTAGCCACTACTCAGGAAGAAGTAGAAGTAGGAAGAAATACCATGGAGGAAGAGCCCAAGAAGAAGCCTCGTTACAAATTTGTAACAGGAAGCTCAAGTAAGAAAGATGCACCAATGAATACGAAGCATCACAAGAGAAAGAAGAACTTGTTGCTGAACAGGTCATAGCAATGGACACACAACAAGTTCAAGAAGAATGATAAAAAAAAAAGAAGTAGCCAGAGAATCTAAGAGCAAAGGTGGGCTCATCAATCAAAAAAGGCCCAAGAATAGGTTGAGCAACAATCTCAGGAAGGATTGTGAATATCGAAGATAGTGAGGAGGAGAAAATTGTAAAACAATCTCCACCTCGAGAGAAGATAGATACAGTGAGAGCACTTCAGGAGCTTGGGGGAAGCTCTAGCCACCATATGGATGAAGAAGATATACGAACTCCTACAGAGGAAGAACTACGAGGAATGCAATCCAATTATCTTCTAGAAATACCATGGTTCCATAGAATTGCAACTGAAGAGGAGGCACATGGAGTAGAAGATAAGGTGGAACACTTATTTTCTTAGTTAGGCCATGTGATTAATAGTGCTAGACTAGAATTTTGCATTGGCCATGTGGGAGAATTGAAGTTGTGGGAAGAACAAGTGTCTCTCGAATTGGAGAGGATAATAGAATGGGTGAGCAGTGCAGAGCATACAAGGAGGATAGCAGACATTCATGCACAACATCCATGGAGGTTGCCCAGGGAAGAGGTAACAACAATGTTGGGAAGGAAAGACTTGCTAGAAGGGGTGGTCACAAATTACAAGAAAGATCCAAGGAGGTACTTGGATACAGTCAACCATCCGATCTACCCCGCAAATACGACATAAATGGAGTACAAGAGAGTTGCTACTAGAGTGGCCATCACCCTGAGGAAGTTGAACTTCCTAACACACTGGATAGAGTGGTTGAGCATTGGATTGGAGCAAATCCATCAGCTCAAGGAGGCGCAAAAGGAGGAAACTACAACCACTCAAAAGGAATTAGCCGCAATGGAAGAAGAACTACAAAAAAGCAGAACTGCAGTAGAAGAGAAAGTAAAGAAGCTGGAGGAAGATCTGTCAGGCCTCAGAACTAAGTCTGAAGCCAGAATTAGCACGCTTGAAGAGGAAAAGAGACAGATCTCATAGATGGTAGAGGATAAAATTAAGGAGTTGGAGGCACAACTCAAAGCAAAGGATGAGCTGATGACAGCTCAATTGGCCGAAAAGAGTGAGCAAATGGCAACACAAGCCAAGCAGATAGAAGAGCTGATGAAGGACAATAAAAATTTGAATGAAATGGTCCTAGAAAAGCAAGCTCAATTGAAGATTAAAGAAGACCAGACTCGAGCTATGGAGGCTGATATCAACCACCACCTATAGACCATTACTGAAAAGAATGAAGAACTTCAGGTGGTAGCTCGAGTAGAAGCTCACTGGAAGGAGAAGCTAAAAAAGAGTGCCTCAGAATGGGAACAGTAGATGATGGAGTTCCTAAAAACTACCGAGGAAAAGGCTAACTTCCATGGGGAAAAAGTAGTACAGATGGGAAGCTACGCGGCCAAGCTAAAGAATGAGTGAGAAATGTATAAGTCACAAGTCAAGGACTTACAAGCTGTAGTGGCATATTATGAAGCACAGTGGAAGAAGCAGAATGAGTCGGTGAGGACACCGACCAAAGTAAAGGGGAGGGCAGATGTAGGCAGCAAATCCACCTCCCAGAAGAAGAAGTGATCAAAGGGATTTGCTCAATTTTGATAGTTTTGACACAAGTGATAGTTTACCCAAGTTTTGTAAATCATATAGTAAGGGGAAAAACCATACAACTGGAATGGCAAATCATATAGGGTAGTGGAAAATCATACAAGGTGCACCGAAATTCACCCAAATGCAAGGGAAATGTAATTTTAGAGTGAAATGGCGCATAGATTTGCTAACTAAGGTGTTAAACTTAGTAAAAAGCCAAATTAATGTATTCAGTTGTATATTGGCAGTTGTAAATAATGAATTGCCTTAGGAACCACTTTGGAATGGCCTGGGCAATGTTATATAAGGCCTCATTTTCAAATTTGTAGGTCTGGTTGCTAGAGTGAATAGCTAGTACTTGTTAGTTGTTGATTCTCTGAGTTATTGCAATTACATTGATAGATTTTCCATACTATAATCGAATCCATATACATAAATGAGTATAATTATAGTTGTGGATGACTGTGTATGATTTTGGTAATGATGGATGGTGATTTATGGATGAATTTTGATGTGTGTGTGTTTCTATGGAATGTTATAGGTTAGTTTTGTGCATTGTTGCAACCCTGTGGTAGAATATGGTGTTGGTGAAACCTGGAGAATGATCTAGGAGCATGGAAATATCAAGGAACACGTATTGAAAGGTGTTGTACGATTTTTGGCCATACTCATGCACATGGAATCTCTCAACAGTCCTGTTAGGATGTTTTACCTATTGTGGAGATCGTATTGATTAGTCTATCAAACCCTTACAAAACATCCAGGAGAGAGATTGGAGCAATGGAACATCTAAACTAGCATCTGACTATGTCGTTGGTTCGTACAAATCGTACATCATCACCCTTACAAATCGTACAAAGCACTTTTACCCGATTTGGTAAAACAGGCGATTGAGAGAAACTTACCCGATTTGGTAGTTTTGGGGAATCGACTTGAGCGATTACAAAACTATGTACGATAGCCTCCAAAACTGAATCTATCAGTTTTTTTGAGTGTAATATCATACCATCTATGACACTGTATGATTTGAGATCATACAGTGTAGGCATTTGATGTCCGTACAAGGTGATTATAGTTCGTACAAGGGTAGTTTGAACGGTCTTAAGACTGTACGATTTGGTAATTGAGTTGGGCTTAGCATATTGATCATTCTAAGCCTTGGAAAATACCTCCCTACTAGGAATACTCCACCCCTATGCTACACATGTTTCTATGTTCACAAATTAGGATAAATAGAATAATAAACAACCCAGATCTCTAAGACAGGTTCATTATCTAGCAAGGAGTAAAATATGAGACCAAAACAGGGTATTTTATTTAAATAACAGTTCTACCAAAACTAAGAGGATGAATATACAGGTAGCAAAATCTCATGTACGTAGACCAGAACAATTAAATTTAGATCCTTAAACCAAATATTTAAATATTTCTTTAAAATAATTTAACATTTATGGAATTTTAGACTTATTGGGATAATTCTGCCTGTAGCTCTGCTCACATAGAAAAATCAGGGCCAATAGAAAAAGAAATAAATTTTAGAAATACTAAACTGCAATTTTATCTCTTATATAACATCAACAAAATATGGAAATCAAACAAGTTCATAGAGATTGAAAGCACAAGAATTTCAGTGAAAACAAAAACAAGGAAGAGGGCACCGTAAAACTTGGAGAGAAGATTAAGCACTTGGATACGCTGCTTAAAAATCACACCACCAAAATCCCATGTCAATAATAAAAAAGTTCAAAAAATTACTTCTTATAAAAAAATCCTATTACAAATTCCTCTATCCTTGTAAATGAACCATAAAATTTCTTTTATAGACAAAGCACTCCTCTGTTCATCTACTTTTACAAGTGGTTTAAAATATCTATGAGCTATTTTTTTACAATAAATCCCCCCCTCTGTAGATTTGAATATTTCCACATATTTATTCCTGTTGACTTTCAGTTTTACAAATATTTAATAAAATCAGTCAACTCATAAACAAGGGAGATTTAAATAATTCAAAATATAAATTACAGGATATTAGCCACAAACAGTCCAAAACAGACCCTACGTGTAGAAGATGCATTCGATTTTTAGCCAACCATAGGTATTTTCCTTTACTTCTCATCTAGAGCATAGTAGATATTTCACTTTCCAACTAGATCTAATGTATTTACTTAACTTTTCCAGCCAATTGGTTTTAATACAAAAAATATCAGAAAGCCCGCACCTTTTGACTTTTTGAATTTTCAGCATAAAGTGCTTTATATTTGAACAAATTCATGCGTATTCAGATATTTTTTAAAAATCCTATGTGAATGCACTATACTCAGATATTTTTTGTAAATCTGGACTGTCATGGGAGGTAGGCGCCAGATTTGAATGGGAGTTAGGTGCTCGATTTGCATGAGAGTTAGGCACCAATTTTGAATGGGAGGTAGGTGCCAAATTTGAATGGGAGGTAGGCACCAAATGTGAATGGGAGGTAGGAATCAGATTTGCATGGGAGGTAGGCACTGGATTTGAATGGGAGTTAGGCACCATATTTGCATGGAAGTTAGGTACCAATTTTGAATAGGAGGTAGGCATAGGATTTAAAATGGAGTTAGGAGCTAGATTTGCATGGGAGTTAGGCACCATATTTGAATGGGAATTAGGAACCAAATTTACATGGGAGTTAGGTGCCAAATTTGACTTGCAAAATGCACAAATACTTAAAGTATTTGTTAGGAAACCTGCCAAAGCATACCAAATTTAGAAGTTCACGACCAAAATAAAACACATTAAATAACGGTAAAATAAAACTTAATAATGCATAAAGGAAAGAGGTTTAATTTTAATTATTTCATAGTGGATAAGGAAAACTGTACACCATGATTTAAATATTCAAAATAAAACAAACCAACGCAAACACAACAAAATATTAACTGATTTTAGAATTCAAAAGGGTCCCCTTATAAAATAAAATTTAATATTTTAAAAATCAAAATTTTATTATTAAGTGGGGTGTGTTGCTTCTCAACAAATGGTGATATCTACGGGGAAATAGTAGCACTATTTAGAATCCAAAAATTTAGTTTCAAAACAACATAAATCACACAAAAAACCATGCCACAAATATTTTCAAAATGCTCAAACTTATTATCTGCTAGTCTGCAAAATTTCCCAGGGACATACTAGGTCAAACCACTTGAAGAAAATTTTGGTGTGGGATTGTGAGTGCATAAATTCTTCCTCCAAATATGACCATGGCTTTGGACACTTACTAAGGATTAACCAAACTTCTTGGGTTGTACAGGGTTACTTGAGTGAAACTCTACTTCTAGTTTAGCATTTTATAGCCCCGATAGAGTTACCCTTAGCTTTCATACAAGACCTTGGTTCACAGCCATGGGGCATCTATAGCCCTGGTGAACATGTCTAAAGTTCCTTTTTTTCAGAAATCTTGGATACCCACTCTTATCATGGAATTTTATTTTCTTTTTTTCTCTCTTTTTTATTTTTTCTATATTTTTTAATCACACTGGTTTTTTTTTTATAAAAGTGACAACCAAGAATCCTTACCAAGGTTCAAAAGTTGTATTTGTCCTGATGTTTTATTAACCAAATAGTAGATCAATTGTCCATTATAGCACCGGTACCAATAGTCTCTTTGGAGTGTTTAAAATGTATTTGTGAATCAAAGTTTTCCCTCCATGGCCAGCTTTTCTTGGATTCCCTAAGAGTTCTTCAGCTGAACAATATAACAGTTCTTATTATAATTAAAGTAATTATGACAAGCAAGGTACACAATTTAGATTACCTTTTTGTTATTATTTTGAATAAAAAACATCACTACTATCATCCCAGCTAACATATCTTTTATCAAAATCACCATATTTTTATTTCTAAAACTGAGACACAACCCACCAAAGAAAACTAGAAATCACAAAAAAGGAACTAACTTAAAGCTGAAAAATAAGACTAAACAGAAAAGCAGAGCTGAAAAATAAAGGCAGAGCTAAAAATAAAGACAAATTTGAAACTACTCTACCTCATTTTTTTAATTTTAATTTTATTTATTTATTTATTTATTTTTTAAAATATGTACATATGTGCATAAACACTTTCGTGATCACTCAAATGGTGCAACACATGAAAAAGTAGATAAATAATGCTTTAAAATTTGACCATTGATAGGTAAGTTCATGAAATTACCTTTCAGGTCCTATAGACGAAATTAATTATTACCCAAAATTTCTGCAATTTGGTATGGTCCTATCCATAGAGGCTACAACTCGGTGTTTTTACCTTTCTTTTCATTGGCTTTATCCCATAGAAGCACCAGGTTTGCAAGTCTGAAGGACTTCACCCTTGCTCTCTTGTCAAACCAAGGCTTGAATGTATCCTAATATTGGCTGAAATGCTCGAAGATCTGGAGTCTTTCAGCATGTAAATTAATCAAATCCAACACACGAAATTTTGCATTTGCGCTATCATTAAAATAATCCAAAGCAAATTAATAGGTGGGCAGTTTCAAAGAAACAAGAACAATAGGTTGAGTACCATACAATAAAGCAAATGAGGAAGTTTTAAGAGCTTCTTTGTGCTTTATTCTGTCAGTCCAAAGTGCATACTTCAATAGTGTATGCTATTTCTTGGGTTTGTCTACAACAAATTTTTTAATGGCATTTATTAAATTTTTATTCATGGACTCAAGCAATCCATTTCCTTGGGGATAATAGTTGGATGAAAATTTAAGAATTATCCCTTTTTGGTATGTCCACTTGAAAAATTCTAATGACTAAAAAGCTGGTCCATTATCATAAACCAAATTCAAGGGAACCCCAAACCTAGTTAAGATGTTTGAATTCAAAAAATCAATCACTTCACAAGCTATACTCCTCATGGTGGTGGCTACTTCAGTTCATCACATATAATAATCGATGGTTGTTAATACATATTTGTGCCCTACTAATGAATTTGGGTTATCACACCCACATAATCAAGTCCCCACATGAATGGTTTTTCTATTACAATAGGTTACAATGGCAGAGCTTGATTAGTCTGCTTGGCTGCAAAAATATGACACTCATGGTAAGTTCTTACATGATGATGTGCATCTTAAAACAATGTGGGCCAATAGTAGCCTACTCTCAGTATTTTGTGTGCAGTAGCAGAACCTAAAGGATGCCCTACTCCTAATTTTTCATGAAAACTAGATATTACTTTATTCACTTCATCTTGATAAATGACCTTAAAAATATATCAACATAGTTTTCTCTGTATAGGTTAACCCCTTTGAGCAAAAAATAGGCAAATTTTAATTTCAATGCTCTTCTCTGAGTTTTTTCAAATGGGGTGGGCAATTATCGAATCTCAATAGATGGATGATATCCCCATACCACTCATCCAATATGGAGTCTAGCTGGCTAATTTCTTCCCTTGTAGGTACTACAATGATATGATGGGATAGACCAAGACCTTTGATTAATTTAGCAAGCCAAATTTCTAAGTCAAATTCTTGCAGTTTTATGACCCAATTGCCTCTGAGTTCACCCAATTTTTTTTGACTTAGTAAATATTTGACCACTGCATCAGGAATGATGGTTTGGACCTTACTCCTTAGTATATAATACCTGAATTGTTTTACTACTTTCACCACGGCATATGCTTGTTTATCCAAATATGAGTACTTCAGTTTGACACCCTTCAGATTAGTACTTTTAAAAGTGATGGGGTGTTCCCTTGTTTCTCTTCGCTGAGTTAATACAACTGCAAGTGCATGTTTAGAAGCGAACAAGTACAGGAAAAAATCTGCACTAAAATCTAGACTTACCATAATTGGAGCCTGTTGGATGGTAGATTTACTTTCATGAAATGCCACCTTGGTTTTTGCAAACCAAAAAATTTGAGCAATTTTCTTTAGCATGTCATTTAGCGGTTTAACAATTTCAGCAAAGCTGGAGATCAATTTTTGAAAAAAATTAATTTTACCAAAAAATAATTTCTCTTTCTTAGAGTTGGGAAAAGGTATTTTCGATATGGCTTCTACCATTTAAATATCCATAGAAATACCGTCCTTTGTTATTAAGTGACCAAGAAGTTTACCTTTGATCACACCAAAGATACATTTCTTTGGATTCAAAGAAATACCGAATTCTCTAAATTTGTCAAATACGGACTCCAAGTGCTTGACATGGTCAAACTGAGACTTAGAAAAAACTGTCAGGTTATCCATGTATACAATTTTACATTTATCCATGAGACCCTTGAAAGCATGGTCATTGCATGCTGGAAAGTGGCTCCTACATTTATCAACCCAAATGACATTCTTTTATAAGAAAAGGCCCCCCACTTGGTTGTGAAGGCAGTTTTCATCATGTTCTCTTTTTCCACCAATATCTAGTTTTACCAGAAGAAGTGTTGGTCACGAATCTGCCTAAGTACAAAGTATTATCACTTGTGCACCCTAGACCCGGCCAACATTGAAAGGCCGAGGGAAAGAGAAAATTCCTTCGAGCCGATCTCCAGAGAGGGTTGGCTCCCTTACTAATCTAATTTAGTTTAAAGCTTAGGGTAACAGGAAAGAAATGAGAAATGACAGAAAGAGATGGAAATATGGTTGTAAGCCAAAAAAGTGCGATGGGGATAAACTAACAGCAAGAAACCACATTCAAGTTCGAATTAGCATGAAATAGAAAAGTAAGCACAGGAACCACTCACAGTTTGTAGAGATAACATCCAAGACACATTTCAGTGTTCATTCCCTTACCAGCAGTAATTAAATTTAGATGCAAAATTTAAAAGCAACTAATAAGGAACATAAATGTAAGCAAAAATGACAAGCAGGAAGTGATCAACCACAAGACTACTCAAGGAACCAGAAGCCGAATATCTTTCTATTGATGCAGAAAACTTAAAGTATTTTTCTGCAGAATGTCTATCCTCCTTCATTACATTGAAATGCTTAGTATTTATAGAGGATTTCGCCTCTTTCATTTAATGCACAATACAACAAAGTGTCGGTTGATCAAAAATCAACAGCAACAATTCTCTCCTCGGCAACAACAATGAACCAATTAGCAAATGCATTGGAAAATATCTACTGATTTCATCACATGGCGTATCGGGGCTTTGGCAAAAATCATTGGTCTGATTTCAATATTTATGATGGTGCCTTGGAAATGCATACCCACCAAAGTGGACGGTGCTTCGAAAATGAATAAGATTACACCGGAGTCAAAGGAGCAATACTTAAATCCAACAGTTTTTCAGTAGTGATCCCGGATATATCTATTGTATCACCACAAGAATTAATTTTACTAGCCTTAATTCTTTCCCAAAGAAGATTTGCACTAAAAATGTAGGGGCGATGGTGTTTGCTTCTAAAATGAGTTTTTGCTCAAAGTTTCACCCGAAATGGGCCTTTATCTTCATTTCGCCCAAGTCACGCCCGAAATGAGCTTTCGCCTAGACTTGCGCTTGGAATGTGCACTTACCAATGTTTTTGTCCTGGGTGAAATGGAATTTTACCCCAATATTTGTCTTTTTACTATGACTTCACCTAGGAAAAGCTTGCACTGCCATAAGTAGGGCCCATCTTGGAAACTAGATTTCGTTGAGAATTAATGGGAGCGAAACTGCCAGCAGGGTGGTTTCACCAACGAAATGCCCAGGGAGTGTTTTCGCTAGAGAAATGCCCAAAAAAGGATTTTCATTGCACTTGGGGGTGAAAAGGTATTTTGTGGTGCATGAGAGTGAAAAGGCATTTTGCTTGAATCTTACCCGAAACTACACCCATCAGATACTTAGAAAAATTTTCAAAAAAAATTAATGTGTGGAAAACACTCAAAATGAATTTGTGAGTTTCACTGGCAAAATGCTTACATATTTCAAGCAAAATTTTACAAAATTTCAATGTGGTAAAAATGCCAATATTTTTGGTGGCTCATGGGGTATTCAGCTCACCTGAATGCAATCGATCCCAGGCCTTTATTCATTGGGCTCAGAGTCCCCACTATCAGCTGCATCTGATGGCCTGCTACTTGTACCAGCTTCATCCTGCTTCTTAAGATGTGACACTGTGGATTCATACACCGCCACTGCTTCAGCCCATGCATCCATACTAATTGCCTCACGAGCACTGAGTGTACCCATAATATATCAAAAAGTCTCAACCTTCTCTAGATCAATATATTTGGCCCTTTGGCTGAGCTCCAGTAATCCAGACTCAATGCGAATGAATCTCCTCATTAATGGTAGCACGTGCTCTTCAGTGATGGGCTCCTCCAAGTTATCAATCTCTGAAGTATCATCTATGAAAACAGCCCATAACGCGTCTAGGTCCTTCTTTGCCAGAATATTCCCTTGATCATCAACGAAACTGGGGAAACCATTAGCTGCAATCGTATCAAAGTAAACCAACGAAATGTGCCTCTCATGCTCAAATATCTCTTGCAACTTGCGGGCTTCTTTAACCAGGTCCATCTTGGAGAAATAACTGCGCAGCGTGATCTTGGCATTTGCCCAAGCATGGGCTATTTCGCTCATTGGATGAAACCAGAGATCCATTTGAGTCATTGCTTGGATCTTCATTGCCATTTCCAATTTTGGCTCTAAATCTTGCTCTATGAACTCCACTACATGTCTGCCATACGAAACGACTGCTTGTACTTCCTGAAGGAACATGAGAACTAACGTAGCCTTTGTTGCCATATTTCTACAATCAATCAACAACTGACTACAAGCTTCTTTAATTTTCTCCTTGGTGAGGGTCACCGACTGCATTGCTTTTGCTGCCAACTGATTCTGCAGATTCTAGAGCTGGTCCTACAAGGCCTGGATCTATGTTGTGCTTCCTGCTTCACTGCTTGGTACTATGTAGCTACCTATTTAATTTCCTTGATTTCACCCTCCAAACGCATTGCCTTCTATTGCCACTATTGAGATCCAGACTACGCAACATCCAGTTGGGCCTTTTGTGCTGCCAAAGCTTCCTCTAACTCCCTTATATTTGCCTCAGCCTGGAAGAAATAGTCCTTATAATGCTCACCATGTAGGTAGATCGAACTCATCTCCACTTGTATGTTGCCCATTTTCTCAGCTGCATCTATTTTCGTGAGGTCCTCGATGACAACTTGGTATGAATAATCATTGGGCGCCATCTCTCCTTGAGGTTTCTAGACCTGAGGAACCATCTTCATTGTGTGCGCCTCCATTGCCGCTGGATCAAAAGTCACTTTCTTCATCGATTTTGCCAGGGCTAGTGCATCCTTTCACTTACGATTATTCAACCATCATGATGAACTTTGCCATGCTCTATTGATATTTTCTACTATAGGGCGCTCTGGTAGCAACTCCATCTCAGAAGCCAACAGATCATGTACTACAAAAATTGGAGAAGATAGAAAAAGGGCATGTTGAGGGTTTGACTCAACCATAGGGATGGAAGTGGAGGGTGTTGCAGTTACGCTCACTCTGAGAGGGGCTTGCGTACTTTCAGTGGTAATAGGGTTGGAAGGCATGGAAGATGAAGTGGAGGATAATGGAAGGGCAAATGGGTTCGGGATGGATGCAAATGAACTGAAGGAAAGAGAAAAGGAGGGAATGGGTGAAACTAGGGGAGCACTGGTGACCTGCAACTATGAAACAGATATGGGAATGGAAGAGATGGGTGTGGCAACTGGAGGTGAAGTAGATATGGGAATTGTAGATGGGAAGATGGTGGTCACCAAGTGCTTGTCAGAAAGAGAAGAGGAAATAAAATGTGTACCTATGGGCTCTGACACCATTTGAGCTGGTGGTGAAGGTTGTTGTACTACAGTGTCTTTCTCTTCCTTCACTCTTTCCTTCTCTGCTTCTAGATCTACTATTGTCACCATTGGGCCTGATTGTCCCAGCTGAGTCGAAGAGGGTATATCCTAAAAAATAGTCTGCTCAATCATCTATGAAGGAAGCGATTTTATGCTAAGCGCAAAAATGGCTCCACTTTTGGGCTTCTTCACCATGCTGGGAAAGGTACTCTTATAACCGCGCTCCTCTTCCTAAGTGAAAGTTGCTCCTTCGATGGCAATTTCTCCTCTTCTTCTTCATCTTCAATAGTTATCCTCTCTTCTACCGATGCCTCCTCTTGTCTCACCATATCTTCTTCTTTATCAAGACTGCGAATACTTCGAGGCACCAAATCAGCAAGGGAGAGGGGTTGGTACTTTTCACATTGATCATCATAAATCAATGAAAATGCATCATCCATAACCAATGGATAACTTACCCTGGGCTTACTTCGGTGGACCCTCATGACCCACCAATTGGTAATATTTTCATCGGACCAATCAGGCAATTTTGCTTTCATTTGATCAAACAAACCTGGAGGAGGAACTTGCTCTGGATGATTTGCAGGATCATACTCGACCTCCATCTCATAAAAATCATGCCAAGGAGGGAGTGACATCATCATCTCCACATGCCATTCAAGGTCGCGCCCCTTGGGATTATTCCTCTACTGTAAGATGTCTTCTCGGGGGCAGCAATGAAAATTCTTAGCCTTAATGTGACTTGCAAAAACACCCAAAGGATCGTACCACCATCATTGAGGAAGCTCAACCAACCCATGGTCATACAACATCTCAGCAATCAATTCATTCTGTTCGCACTACGTAACCCTTATATCACCAAACTGGAAAGGCATAGCACATGTAGCTTTCTTTCCCCTGCCTGTCCCATATGTATCATTTGTGAAATCGCTCTGTCGGGCTACTTCCAGGGTGAAAAGGTGTTCGGTGGTAAAATATGGCAACAAAAAAGGTTTGCCAATGAAACCAAAAATTCTAACCACCACTCCTTGTGTCAGCAAAAAGACATCACCTCTTTTCTGGTCAACCACCTCTGCTTTCATTGCTCGAGGCACTCTGTTGCATACCCCATAAATCAACTCCAAGGCAAGTCCCAAAAACATTCTGTTAAAATTATAATAGGACTCTTTTCTTGATAGGCTCTGAGTCCATGAATACACTGGCAATGCCCTCCCTATTTCATCTATCTTTCTTACTGCTATAAAAGCAAAATGAGAGTGCATGTGATAGAAAAAGTACCATACCAGAAGGGAGCAATATTTGAAAGTAACATCCTCTCCGCTTTGTACCTTCCACAACTGTGAGTGTATCCTTCGTTCCAAGAAATCTACCCAATCGAAGAAAATTGGATTTGTAGTTGTTGTCATGGTAGTCGAAGCATAAAACTCCACTTGTGAAATGCACTGCACCAATGATGCTTGCCACTTGTGCACTATGGAATCTGAAGACAATCCCATCAACCATGCCAGCATTGAGTATAAATCTGGGCTCTTGAAATTCTTTAGCGGTGTTGGTAATTCTGGCAGCTCCCCAAAACATGGTGTCTTCAACAACTAGCTCTCCATAAACTGTCGCATGTGAACAATGGACTGATACCTTTCCTCCTACTCCACAAAATTGAGATTTTTAAATGTGACATAGGATGGAGGTCACGCACCACAAGCGAATGCATCCCTTATGGAGCTAGCTAAAATATTGAACAGTTGATCTCCTTGGGCATTTTGAACAGTTCTTGAACCAGAGTTATAGCATTGCGCGATCGCCTAGACCAGCTTGGGACATGGGTGTACAGGCATACACAGGTACCAGAAGAGATGAGAGTAGAATGTCATGGTATAGGAACTTTCAACAGACACCTTTTGCACAGTGAACTCGACATCCTGACATAATTTTTCCACACCCTTATTGGTGATGATGCAATCACTGATCTACACCAAGCGGTCATAATAAGGTGTTAGTTCTACTTCTTCCTCCTCCTCTCTAGCTTTTCATTGCCTCTTTTCTGGTTCAACCCTCTTTTGAACTTTGTCCTTCTTGGATTTTGTGGTTTTCTTCCCCATATTTAGCTTTCCTCGAACATGCGGCAAAAAACTGCAAACATTGGAGCAAAAAGAAATTCACAACACCTCTACACAGGAACCCTGCAAGTCTTTTTATTTTTAAACAGAAGCGTTGGCCCCTTTTATAATTTTTCACCCATACCTACTAGAATTAATGTTTGAGGCATGCTTGCTAATTTTGGGGGCATGGCATGCATCCCAATGATTTTTTAGTTTTGCCCACCTCTTCTTCGAGTGCTTCGATTGGTTGCTTTAATTTTTTAATTGCTTTTTCCTTCATGCGAGGTGGGAATGGTTGTTAACGATTATTTTTGGAAACATGCATGGTTGCTTTTTTGCCTTGGAAAGCATGATGAGTGCCTTGAGTGGATGACATGGGATGGAAAATGGAGATATGCTGATTTTATGGGCAAGGCAGCATGCAAAGTGGAGGTTCGTGGGAAAAGCTGAGAGGAAGGGTTTTGTATGCATGTGTGTTTTTTTATTTTTTAATTTTTTTTGGGGTGGCTTTTCGAAAGGAGAAGGGCATGAGGAGGGAAAATAGAAATGAAAAAGAAAATTTGGGATGGGAAAAGGCTTTTGGAGGAATGAAATAGCAATTTTGGGGTGCAACAAGGTTTTTTAGGGGAATGAAATAGTAGTTTTGGGGCGCAACAAGGCTTTTCGGGGTGCAACAAGGATTTTCGGGGAACGAAAAAGAAAGGTCGGAATGCGAGAAGGTTTTTTGGGTGATGAAAAACTAATTTTGGAGTGCAAGGAGACTTTTTGGGGGAAGAAAAGCATTGTCTATGGTGAAAAGAATTTGGGGGCCCAAAAGCTTTTCAGGGAAAACAACATGAGGGAGAGAAAGGCATGGAGGGAAAGAAAAATTTTGTGAAAAAAAAAAAAAAAAAAAAGGGGGTTTCCAAGGTAAGGGCAAAAAAATTCAAGGCCTTTTTTTTTATACACCTCTAGAACCTTGAACCCAAAAAACACACTACCCAAGCTGATTTTTTTGTTTTCCAATTCTTCAAGAACTCCCTAGTTAAGCATATTTTCCATGGAGTAGTACTCAGATGGGTGACCTCTTGGGAAGTCCCGGGTTCTGACCACTTTTTCACCTCAATTTTTTTTTGAACCAGAAAGAAACATAAACTAAAAATATGTACATATTTACATTCATAGTCTCGATTTTCACTGGTAGTAGGCCTTCAAATGAAGACCATTGACCAAAATTGGCAGTGCATGACCATCCATATCCTGCAAATAAAATGAGTTAATTTGATTGACACCTAAAATCTGGAATGGACCCTCCCATATTACCTCAAACTTGTGGTGTTTACCCGACTTTGCCTTCTTTTCATTCCACTTCAGTACAAGATCACCAACCTTAAAGGTCCTTTCAGAAAATTTCTTACCGAACCACTTCTTTGTCATTTGAGCATGCTCTATGAAGGCCTTGTATGATTTCTCCCTTTCTTCCTCCAACTGTAAAAGTTGAGCCAACCTCGTGCTCATGGGGTCAGACTCATCGTCCTCATCATCAAGCAAATGCCAGGTTTGGAGGGCCGACAATTCAATATGGATAGGCAAGACTACTTCTTTACCATATACCAAGGAATAAGGGGATGTCTTGATGGATTTTTTCACTGAGATGCGATCGGCCCACAATGCTTGGTTCAAGAGCAGGTGCCAGCTCCACTTATTGTCACCAAGGGTTCTCTTCAGAATTCTGAGCAGGTTCTTGTTTGTAGACTCGACCAGACCATTCCCCTATGGATAGTAGTTAGATGAAGTTTTTAAATAAATTCCATACTTACCCATGAATTCACTAATTTTGGTGCCTATGAAGGGAGTTCCATTATCTATTATGATTGCATCCGGGACACCAAAATGGGTGATCAACCCCTCGAGGAAATTGATGACCGTGGCTTGGTCTACTTTCTTGGTTGGGATTGCTTCAGTCCATCTGGTGAAGTAGTCAGTCACAGTCAGGATGTACTTGTGTTCGGTAGATGAATTAGGATCAATGACCCCAATAAAGTCTAAGCCCCATTGCTGAAATGATGCTTCTACTTGAATCGGGTGGAGGGGCAATGATGCATTCTTGCTTCTACCGACATATCTTTGGCACTTATCACAGTTTTGACTGACTTTGAAAGCATCTACAAAGAGAGTGGGCCAAAAATAGCCTACTCGAATGATCTTCAACGCCATGGGTCTACCTGCATAATGACCTCCCGAAAATCTAGAATGGAATTCTTGTAGAATTTTCTCCTTCTTCGATTCTTTGACACACCTAAGAAGAACTCCATCAATATTCTTATGAAACAATCCATTTGGTAGCAAGACATACTTGAGGGCTTGTAATCTAAATCTCCTTCTCTGTGAGGCATTAAGATGTGAAGGACACCTTCCTGAATTAAAATATTTGATCAGTTCCTCTGTCCAATCTTGGTCAACTGTAGAATGATTGGTAAAATTATGGTTACCCACTACATCTTCATATTCATAAACTATGGATTCAGAGGTAGCACTCCTTGCAAGTTCTTGGCACAATGCTCGACCTCGAACAAGTTTGGTTGGTCGGATCTCAATATCATACTCCTGGATTTTGGAAACCCAACCAGCTCTCCTATCTCCAAGTTCTCCCTGGATGATGAAACTTTGGACATCTGGATGAACAACATAAACTATTGTCTTGCTCTATGAAACAAAGTGCCAAAACTTCTTCAGAGACTTCATTACCGCATACACCTGCTTCTCAATGAAGTTATACTTCTCTTCGTGTGGTTGGATGACTTGGCTTAGGAAAGCAATCGGGCGTTCATTTCCATCATCTCCCCTCTGTGTGAGCACCACTGTGTAACTTTCTTGCTCACCAACAACATACAAGATAAAATCCTTGGAATAGTCAGGGTTTACCAAGATCGAGGCTTGAGCAATTCTTTCTTTGATCTCCTTGAATGATTGCTTCCTCTGCTCAGTCCACTTAAACTCAGCATTTTTCTTTAAAAGCTCAGTCATCGGCTTTACCACTTGGGAAAAATCTGCAACAAACTTTCGAACAAAATTAATCTACCCAAAGAATGATTGCAAATCCTTCTTATTGGCTGGCAATGGAAGCTTCAGAAGAGCTTCAGCTCTAGCTGGATCAATAGCTAAACCATTTTCTAAAATGACATGTCCTAGGAGCTTTCCCTCCTTTACAAAAAAATGGACTTCTTCGGATTGATGGATATTCCAAACTCCCGGTACTTTTCGAACACTTGCCTTAAATGAGAGTCATGCTCCTCCCTATTGTGAGAGAAAATAGTCATGTCATCCAAATAAATCACAATAACACGATTTAACAACTCACCAAAAGCTACGTCCATCACCCTTTGAAAGGTCGCTCCGATGTTTGAGAGTCCAAATGACATTCGCTGAAAAGCAAAGGTTCCCCATTTTATGGTGAATGTTGTTTTATGTTGGTCCTCATCCTTGACCCAAATTTGGTTATATCTAGAGAATCCATCCAACAAAGAGAATCTCTGAGCTCCTACGACTACGTGAAGAATCTGGTCGATCTGAGGTAAAGGATAATGATCCTTTAGTGATGCCTGGTTCAAATTTTGAAAATCCATGCACAAGCGAATATCTCCATTCTTCTTTCATACCAGGACCAGATTCGCCACCCAAGTTGAATGCTTGATTGGGTAAATGATCTTAGCATCCAATATTTTTAGTAACTTCACCTTCATCAACACTTCAATCTTAGGATTGATCGGTCTCTATTTTTGTCTAAAGGGTTTCACCCCATCCTGTAGCTCAATGGTATGTTGTATCACATCTTTGTTATATCCCTTCAGATCATGGTAGCTCCAAGTGATAATGTCAAGAAATTTGTGGCACAAGTCCTTGATCTGTTCTAACTCTTCGGGAGTGCAATCTATTCCAATCTTGATTGATTTCTGGGGGCCCAACTACAGTTCAATGTACTCCTTCTCATCCACTTTGATCCTATGCTTTTTTGCTCTATCATTTTGATCAAAGAGGCTCTCGAGCATAATCAATCCTTTTGGGATATGATTATTCCTCAGTTGAATCAACCCTTTGGCTTCCTCCTCATCAAGCATTCTCTCTTCCATAGTACTCACTTCTCTTATCAAAAAATTTATAATCTGCTCATCGCTTTCGAACACTTGCCAGTAGATGTTCTTGTCCAGGATCGAGGGTCTATAAACCAGCCTCACGGTCTTAGGTTTCCTCACTACGTGTTCAATCGGAGAGAAGTTTGCACCAAGGGATGCTAAGAGATCAACATGTTTGTTCTGCTCCCATGAGATTGCTTGGATATTCAACGTTGTGTAAGCCTCAAACAGGTCCCAGACTTTGTTGTGGTATACCTTGAGATAATGTTGCTTGGAGATGCACTTGTTCGTTACTTGGTTTACAATTAATTTAGAATCTCCAAAAATCTATAGCTGTTTAATTCCTAGCTTCTCCACTTTCTTCAAACCTAGGCACAATGCTTCATACTCAACAGCGTTGTTGGTACAACTCTAGGTCAGCCGGTATGAATAAGTTTTCTGTATGCCAGAGGGAGAAATGAGAACAATCCCTACTCCCGCACCATTCTTACATCTTGCACCATCAAAATACAGCTTCCATAATTGATCGAGAACAGGATCCTGATCATGAGACACCTTCACTTCAACCTTTTTGGGCTTGGTAATGGTGTAACAACCAATTTTGGTCTCCATCATGGCATTAAAATTGAGCATTGAAAACTCATCTTCTAAGCGAAGCTCATCCAGAACTTCATCCATCAAATCAGGTTCTTCCAATTCCTCAGTTACCATGTTGACAGAGTTTGTGGACTTTTCTTCCTCTTCAATCTTCTCTATATGAAAAGTAGAAGGCTTCTCATTGTAAATTCGGATTCTTCTCCCTTTGAAAGGAATATCTAGGTGAGAATAATCCAGAGAAAGGTAGCCTCCTAGCTTGGCAGTGAATTCTCTTGACAAACACATACTGAAATATGGCTCCAAATCAACCACAACTACCTCCTGAATTACCGTGATCTGAGGCATACTATGTAGGAAAATGGGGATATCCTTGATGACACCCACTATTTTTATGGGAGTTTCATCCAACTGCAAGACACCAGGGCTACTCCTTGTATACTCCATACCCATGACTTCGCAAACTGCCTTTGGCATGATAGTTGTCGCAACACCAGAATCAATCATGCAATTGTGCACGATCCAACCCTCCATCTTGAGAGACAAATAGAAAGGGGGTGGTCTATTCTTTCCAGTGGTTGAAGTAGTTAATGTTTGAGCAAAAACTATCTGAGTAGGATTCTTCTCGTTATCTTTCACAAACTTCAATGATTCTTGTAATAGGTCGACTTGCCCAGGTAACTGCAATGCATCATAAAGACTAACCTTGGTTGGAATCTTCTTCAATTCCTCGACAATGTTGTATGTGGATGTACCAGACTCCTTTTCATTGGTGACCTCGTATTTGCTTCGATATTGTTGTGTGGCTTCTACCCTCTGACGTTTAGTCAAATATGGGTACTTGAGTTTTTCTCTGGCTTGTTCCTCCATTTCAGCTCTTGCCTGCGAAGTCGAGGCTTTTTCTTGCAATATTTCTTTTGCTCGTGGAGGCAAAATATATTTTAACAGGATAGGTGCATCTGGCTTTGGCGTTGGAGTGGGTGCTTTCACTTGTACTTGTTTCTTCTCATTTTGCACCTTTGGGTTAGTAGGTACCTTTAGTGGTTCCATTTCAGCTGGATCTACCGTGATTGGCTTTCTCCCAGCTCTTGTGAGAACTGAGACTTGTTCTTCAGAGGGAACCATGAAGTTGTGATCCACCTCGGTAATCATGTTAACCTGACCTCCAGAAGAGCTTTCGGCTAGCGTTTGCACGTAGTTCAGATGAACCATGCAAGTCTCCTCACCGTGTGGATCGTTATAGGTAGAGCACCAGTATGTTTTATCTGCTAGGCCTAGCTTCTTCATTTGCCAATACAGTCGGGTTCCTCTCAAGTGCCTTGTTGGTCGAAGCTGCTTGCTCCTTGGTGATCGGTGGAGGTTGAAATCTCCTGGGTTGGAAATATCTCTCAGCCTGTTTTCTTTCAATAACTGTAATCTTATTGCCCATTGCTCTTATGGCCGAATTCATGGACTGCAATTCTTTTAGCACCTTCTCTTGTGAATCAGGATTTGAGGGTGTTGGGGGAGCTGGTAATGGAAGTGGTATAGGTGGAGATGGTAGTGCTGGGAGTGGAACTAGAGAAGGAAATTATGGGATAGCTGGAGTAGGTAAATGTGGGACAATTGGGGTAGGGAGTTAGGGAACTGGAATGGGCATGATTTGAGGTGCACTTGAGCTCCATGATGGAATGGGATACATGGAAGGCATAGGCTATGAAAATGAACTAGAATACAAATGTTGTGGAAGGTTAGGTAGGATGGGCATTGTTACCTTCGAGGGAAGCTTACCTATGGTGATCAAGTCTACCTCAGCCTTCTGCGCCTACGTGTATAGATCTGGGAACGTATTTACATTGGCCTACCGGATAGCCATGCCAATGTCAGAGTTAAAGGCTCTGAGATAATAAAATGCAGCTTGCTCATGAGTGGGTCGAAGGCCATCAGGAACTCTCTTCCAGCTTTGGGTGAACCTGACGTTGAAGTCCACTATCTCCTCCTGTGGATGCCTTTGAATCATTGTAAATTGATGCAACAAGGAAAATGGATCAGCTTGTTCATGAAAGTTCTTGATTAGTAATTCTACCAACTGATCCCATGTGGCGATAGTGGTGGGTGACAAAGACCGGTACCAGTATAACAACTTCCCTCTAAGTGATAACACCAGCAACCTTACCATAATATCTTCATCTACAATGTCATGGATTATCGCCAAAGAAGCCACATCTTGGATATGCTCATTGTAGCACCCTAAAATTGGTGCAGTTAAACCCTTAGTAAAAAGATAAAAATTTGAATTTTAACCTCGAAACCGCCCGTTAACCGCTCACCCCATTTTTTGTGCCATTTTTAGGAGTTGTTTTGACCGTTGGACGATATCGTCGTCGATCAGACGAAATCGTCCCAGATCGGACGAATTCATCTGGAACAGAACGTCCAGACGATTTCGTCCCAAAACCAAATTTTCATAATTAGCTTCTGTTTCAATAGCCTCTCCAACTTGGGCAGAAGCGTGTCTACGCAGTTGGAGATTCCTCCGTTGGAGATCTCCCAGATTGGGATGATCCCCAACCTCCTAACCTCCCCCTAATCCTATATAAACTGGGATTTTCTCTATCCTCTCCTGGCTCTCCTCCTGACTCTCTCCCTGGTTGATTTTCCCTACCATTTAGCTTTGTTGTGTTAAGACGTCCTATCTACCATTGTTTGCACTCGTAGTTTTAAGTTTTCATTGCAGGTTTTCACTGTGCTTCAGCTGGAGGAAGCTCGGATCATCGTAGGTGATTCCACATGATTTCGGATGATCCTGTCGTAGATCGGTGATGATCTCGTACGATTGGAGGTGATCTCGACTACAGTTCATATTGGGGGCAATTAGAGCCCTGAGTTTGCATTTCTCATCTTCCTTCCTTATTTTACTATGCATTAGCTTGATTTATTTTCATTCTGCATCCTGGAGTTCACCTCATTTAGCATAAATGCATGATAAAGTTAAAATAAGTTATTAAAACAATGCATTTCCTTTAATCTGCTATCTAGATTTATCAGTTAAGCATTTATACTCTCATTTCTATCATTTTGCATTATTCTTGCAGTTGCATTTTTGGTTTTTGGTGTCTGTTTCTATGATTGTAGGTTTCTGACGAATTCGTTTGACGAATTTATCAGATCGACGATGATCTTGTCTGATTTCAGATGATCGCCTATGATCTGGGATGATTCTGTACAATTGCAGATGATCCTGTCATATTCGAGATGATCTGGACTCCTACAAGCTTTAGAATCTTCATCAGACATCCGGAATCAGGTGCATTCTTTCTCATTTAACATATTCCTTGTATTTAGGATTCATTCATGCTTTTTGTATTCATATAAATCGGCATTTTCATATAGAATAGCTTAGATTCATTTTGGCCAACCTAGGAATATGAATGATTGAGTATAAAATGAACACATCAAACCCATTCTCAACCTAGGCATGGAAACTGCCACTCAAAGTTTCCTGGTGAACCCCACCATCCATCAAAAATTCACCCTTATACCCCCTCCCCGAGAGGCGCGACCTTCAAAGGGCCTCTCAGTCCGAGGTATTGTCCCATCCTTCTCGCATCCCCCTTTCGGGCACGGATCCTATAGCCTGAAGGTAAGGGCACGAAAAATTTGGGCCAGTACATTTTGGTGAACCCGACGTGAATAACATAGGCATCTTTCTGATTCAAAAATATAAAAAAACAATATATATATATATATATATATATATATATATATATACAAGAAAAAAAACAACAAAATCATCATTTCAAGTTTGTATGTTTTAGATTCAATTCTAAATAGTAGATACTAAATATTACTTTTAGAAGTACTAAAGAAACCATGAGTTTTTACTCAAATCAATATGAGCCCATCAGTAATGTTGGAAGAATTCAGCCAAATACATTTGTTGATTATGACCAACCTCATCCCTATTCAACATCACCTCCATCACACTTTTCTCATTTTTCATCCTTAACCCAACAGGACAATCCCTTTTCCAATCCTCTTCATAACGATATTATCTATTCTCCCATATATCCATATTATGTCTATCAATCCACATACAATCCTCCTCCACCCTTTCAATATTCTTCTTTCAATACAACACATCCATTTCAACAAGAAAATACTTATTCTTCCAATCCTACCATGCACTCACATCATACTTCACAATCTTCCTATCATCATTCTACCCATAATAAAGAAAAAAGAGGTAAGAAACCATTAGGTCCTTTTATGACTGAATTCCTAAGGCAATTATCAAAAACCTCTCGAAAACCTTCATCACGTAAATTTACAAAGCTCAATCAACCAATGGATATAATTCTCAAGCATTTACTTGATACAAATAAGATTGAACTCCCTTCCATAAGACAACTTGATACCACAGCAGATTGGTTTAAACCTGAGCTACATTGTGAATATCATAGAGTAGATGGACATATGACACAAAAATGTAAAGATTTAAGATGTGCAATTCAAGATTTGATTGATGAGGGTCTTTTTAATATAAAGGAATTACAATCTACAACTGATTATAAATCTCCATTAAACAATCAAACTCCTACACAACAAATACCAATAATCAATCAAGACATGGGGATCTCCCAAGAACCCCTATTCAATTATCAACAACAGGAAACCAATCAAATATTGCATGTTAATGTGTCCCATCATGATGATATTACTAATATTGTAACATAAACTACAAATGAGCAACCTCAAGTTCAATCAACTCAATCTGATATTCAAGATATGGATTCCTCATTTGACCAACCTTCAAAACTATCTTTGGCTCTAGAGAATGATCCAAAATGGAATGTAAGCATAGAAAGCTCATCTTTAGAATCAAAATCTCAATCTGAAATCCACTTTGATAGCCAACAACAAGTGATTAATCCTCAAGCAAAGATATCCCTTTTAGAAGTATTACAAAGTTCTCATAAGGAAACTTTGTTCAAGATACCTAGCCAACAATTTGTTCCTCATGATATTTTCCCTAAGAACATAATTAATGGTGTAAGCCCTCTTGAGGTTAACCATATTTCATTCTATGATGAGGAGATTCCTTCCTCTACTCCACAAGAAGACTCCTATCTTTACATTACAGGATCTAGTAAAGAAACACCTGTTAAAACTATCATGGTAGATAATGGCTCCTCTCTTAATTTATGCACTTATCAATTATTCCAAAAACTCAAATTAAAGGAAGAAGATCTTAATGAATCAAATGTTATTATAAAATATTTTAACAATGAAATTCAAGAAGCTCAAGGTACTATAATTCTTCCCCTTAATATTGGATCCAAGATCCTGGATACTTTGTTTTATGTAGCATATTGCCCTTCACCTTACAACCTACTTCTCAGAAGTCCTTGGATTCATACGATGAGGGTTGTCCCTTCCACTCTTCACCAATGTTTGAAGTTTGAACTTGCAAATAAAATTGTTACCATACATGGTGACCCAACACCATTTGAAGAATATTTAACGGTTGAAACATCAAGTTCTATACATTCTCCATTGTCACAATTACCTTCTATCCATCACTTTTCTTCATCCATATATGATCATCCTTGTTTACCAAATAACACCCATGCATATCTTTCACATATGCTCCCTCCATCTTATCAAGACTTGGAAGATAGTGATAAGAATGAAGAACCTTCTTATCCTTCTGACATTTTATTTTGTAACATGATCAATTTTACACATATAAAAGTCAAATCTTTTGCTACATTATTCTACATTATAATAAAGCTTTTGTTATCGCTACCTTTTATTCATCACCTTTTGTTCTTACCTTCACCACAACCAAATTATCCTTCAAAACCTCCTTTGATTTTGAAGCAACCTTAGACATGCTATACTCAAATAACCTTGTATAGTGTATATAGATCATCTTGTATATACCACCAATTCCATAATCAAAAAGAAAAAAAACAAAAAACAGTACTATTATTGTATTCTCTCAATTCATAAATTAAAATCAAAATATAAAAAAAAAAATCATCAAAATCTTCAAAAACATTTTCTATTTTTGCACCTGTCAATTCTTGAAGTATTGCAGTCATATTTTCAATTATTTTGGATAAATTAGCATTTATTTGGAATCCCGCACTTTCACACTCACATGAATAAATATCTTGATTTTATTTGGTATGATTATTAATCTCTCTTATATCAAAGTCCACAGCTTGAATTAAATAAAGTTTTGAGCATAGAGAATTGATCTTGTTATTTACTTGAACCAAGTATATCTCTTCACATTAAAATGATTTCATTGCAAATTCAATATGATGCTACATAGTAGAAGTGGTTTCTTGAGCGAAAAGTTTCCCCTGCTATCCTATCATGCACATGGTCTAGAATCTTTGAGAATTGACAAAAGGACAAGCTCACCCCTGCCAGAATAAAAATCCCTTGCTCTACAACCAATCCGAGCAAGTATCCCTAGTATAGGAAGAAAAAGAAAAGTCAAAGAAAATGAGAAAAAGAAAAATATCATTTTGTACCATCGCAACAATATTTCAGCATTATCTCAGTTCCAAGCAAAAATACAAAAAAAAAAAAAAAGAGAGAGAAAAGAAAAAGCAAAATGCAATAAAATCCCTTTCCCTACCCCTTGAAAAGAAAAGAAGGGTGAATGAGCTTGAATCCCTGGAATTCTCAATTATTCGAAAACCGTGAGGTAAGCCCCATAACAAGTGGTTTGTGCCCAACCCGCTTGGCCTTGGGTAACTCCTAGCATGGTGATATGTCTTGTCACATTAGCGACCTTCTTTTGTATAGACCTATGTCCGCTTATGGATCAGCTAGCTCTTGATGACCCGACTTACATAGTAGTCTAGTACGGTTACATGCATATAAATCATGGTCAACGAACACTTATTTGGTTAATTCAAATTACTTGTATCAAATTATCTTGCTCAAAATTGGTAAATGAACAATACAATTGCACACACATTTGTATTTGAGAGATTTTGTATCATTATGATAAATCAAGATCGGCAATGAACTCACATATGCACATGAGGGTTCCTTATAAATCTACATTTTGTCTTTGAGATAATTTAAAATATTTATGCAAATATTTTGGAATAATTTCATCTTCTTATTTGAGAACATCTGTTTAGTATAAAAACAATTACATACATTTTTTTCAAAAATCCAAAATTTCTTTCAAATCTAGCAATAAAGTCACGTTTATATATACTTTCGACTTCCGCAATGATGGTATAGTTCCTAAAACCTAAACTGGAATTTTATGCCTAGCGCAAGTCCTCATCTTATATATTTTCTGTTTATCTCAAAATCAAAAATCAATTATGCAATAAAATTATTTTTGGATTTCGCGATGATGGTATAAGTCTATACCTATAATTCTATGCCTAGCGCAAACCATTGTTCTAATTTTATTTCCCATTTATTTTAATTCATAAAAACATATGGCTTACATCATTATGTTACACAATTGTGCTTTAAAAAGAACGAACACCTTTTTCTATTTCATTTCATTATGTCAACATTCAATTTTGCAACGATGGTATAATTCCTAAGGAATTGTTCAAAATTTTATCACACTTAGGAATTTTATGCCTAACAAAAATCATATTTTTAATATTTCATGCATAATATTTTCATGAAAATCTGAAAACAAATCATCACCATCATCATTTTTCATCATCACAACACAAAGTCTTAAGACAGTCTCTTAAGCACTCTTTTACTTTTAGCAATATTTCTATACTGGGATTAGCTTGACGACCTAGCGAGCGGCGACTCCATGAAATGGTCATATAACAACGACAATGTCCTTTGAAATTATTGTTAGAAGTCCCTTTATTTTTCATCAAATCATACCACAACAACCAATTTGTTTACATCAGATTATTTCATTTAAATTTTACAGCATGACATAAAATTATACTATTTCCAACGACATAATTACATGAATAATCAATCAACAATTCAAAATTTAAAGCATCATAAAACATATGGACAAGTCATATCACAAAAATATCATATATATATATATATATCAAGAAATATATGTACATCATATCAATGATAAATAATTAGGTTTCCTATTTTTTTTAATTTTATTTAAAAACAACATTTTTTTAATTTTGCTTTTCCGCGCTTTTACCTCAAACGTTCGATTTGGGTAAAAACACGGAGGGGGCACCATAGTAAGCAGTCGTACGATTCGACCTAGAATCATCATCTAAAAAATGGAATAAATTTTTGCTTTCTCGTAAAGCGTGAAGAACTCATCTTTAACGCATTTTCTTCAAAAAATTCGCTAAAGAGGGGGCAAAATGTAGCACCCTAAAATTGGCATAGTTAAACCCTTAGTAAAAAGATAAAAATTTGAATTTTAACCCCGAAACCGCCCGTTAACCGCTCACCCCATTTTTTATGCCATTTTTAGGAGTTGTTTTGACCGTTGGACGATATCGTCGTCGATCAGACGAAATCGTCCCAGATCGGATGAATTCATCTGGAACAGAACGTCCAGACGATTTCATCCCAAAACCAAATTTTCATAATTAGCTTCTATTTCAACAGCCTCTCCAACTTGGGTAGAAGCGTGTCTGCATAGTTGGAGATTCCTCCATTGGAGATCTCCTAGATTGGGATGATCCCCAACCTCCTAACCTCCCCCTAATCCTATATAAACTAGGATTTTCTTAGTTTATCCCCCTGGATCTTCTCCTGACTCTCTCCCTGGTTGATTTTCCCTACCATTTAGCTTTGTTGTGTTAAGACGTCCTATCCACCATTGTTTGCACTCGTAGTTTTAAGTTTTCATTGCAGGATTTCACTATGCTTCAGCTGGAGGAAGCTCGGATCATCGCAAGCGATTCCACATGATTTTGGATGATCCTATCACAGATCGGCGATGATCTCGTACGATTGGAGGTGATCTCGACTACAGTTCAGATTGGGGGCAATCAGAGCCCTGAGTTTGCATTTCTCATCTTCCTTCCTTATTTTATTATGCATTAGCTTGATTTATTTTCATTCTACATCTTGGAGTTCACCTCATTTAGCATAAATGCATGATAAAGTTAAAATAAGTTATTAAAACAATGCATTTCCTTTAATCTGCTATCTAGATTTATCAGTTAAGCATTTATACTCTCATTTCTATCATTTTGCATTATTCTTGCAGTTGCATTTTTGGTTTTTGGTGTCTGTTTCTGTGATTGCAGGTTTTTGACGAATTCATCAGATCGACGATGATCTTGTCTGATTTCAGATGATCGACTGTGATCTGGGATGATTCTATACAATTGTAGATGATCCTATCATATTCGGGATGATCTGGACTCCTACAAGCTTCAGAATCTTCATCAGACATCCGAAATCAGGTGCATTCTTTCTCATTTAACATATTCCTTGTATTTAGGATTCATTCATGCTTTTTGTATTCATATAAATCGGCATTTTCATATAGAATAGCTTAGATTCATTTTGGCCAACCTAGGAATATGAATGATTGAGTATAAAATGAACACATCAAACCCATTCTCAACCTAGGCATGGAAACTGCCACTCAAAGTTTCCTGGTGAACCCCACCATCCATCAAAAATTCACCCTTATACCCCTCCCCCGAGAGGCGCGACCTTCAAAGGGCCTCTCAGTCCGAGGTATTGTCCCATCCTTCTCGCATCCCCCTTTCGGGCATGGATCCTTTAGCCTGAAGGTAAGGGCGCAAAAAATTTGGGTCAGTACACTCATATGTAGTCTTACCAGTACCATCATAGGTAGGCAAGGTATTCAAGGCTGCTTGGGGAACTGGATTATGTGCTTGTAAATTCAAGGCTCCCAAACTATTCCATGTTGGGAATTACCTTGGTGGTTATGGCTACTATGATGGAGGATTCTGGGCCATATGGACTGGCATGTGTAGTTGAGGAGGTGCAACGCTAGTAACAGTACTAGCTAGACTCAAAGAAACAAAAAATACACCAGCTATTTATGAGGATGTTGTGGATGACGTATGTGGCAGGGTGACTAACCTAGGGTGTTCACCTAATTTTTGGGTGTCGAGTTCAAAAAAATCAATGGGGTTTTTAAAAATTTTGGTCTTTGATCTTATGATCATGAAGTACAACTTTCACTATCTCCACGTTTAGAGACTTATAGGTAGTGTTGAGTCACCAGACGTTCTAACTGTATAACATGAAAGCAAATATCAAACCCCAATACTACTGAAAGTGGAACTTTTAGTGTCCCACCAGGTGTGCCAAAAATTGTTGGTCACGAATCTGCTTAAGTACAAAGTATTATCACTTGTGTGCCCTAGACTCGACCAATATTGAAAGGTCAAGGGAGAGAAATGTCCTCCGATCCAATCTCCAGAGAGGGTTGGATCCCTTACTAATTTAATTTTGTTTAAATATTAGGGTAATAGGAAAGAAATGGGAAATGATAAAAAGATATAGAAATATGGTTGTAAGCTAGAAAAGTACAGTGGGGATAAACTAACAACAAGAAACCACATTCAATTTCAAATTAGCATGAAATATAAAATTAAACATAGGAACCACTCATAGTTTGTAGAGAGAACATCCATTCAAGACACATTTAAGTGTTCATTCTCTTACTAGCAATAATTAAATTTAGGTGCAAAATTTAGAAGCAGCTAATAAGGGACATAAATGTAAGCAAAAATGACAAGAAGAAAGTGATCAACCACAAGACTACTCAAGGAACCAGAAGCCGAATATATCTCTATTGATGCAAAAAAATTAAAGTATTTTTCTATAGAATGTCTATCCTCCTTGATTACATTGAAATAATTAGTATTTATAGAGGATTATACCTCTTTTATTTAATGCATAATACGACAAAGTGTCGGTTGATCAAAAATCAACAACATCAATTCTCTCCTCGGCAACAACAACAAACCAATTAGCAAATGCATTGGAAAATATCTATTGATTTCATCACATGGCGTATCGGGGATTCAACAAAAATCATGAATATGATTTTAATATTTATGATGATGCCTTGGAAATGCATACCCACCAAAGTGGATGGTGCTTCAAAAATGAACAAGATTACACCGAAGTCAAAGGATCAATACTTAAATCCAACAATTTTTCAGTAGTGATCCCAAATATATCTATTGTATCACCACAGGAATTAATTTTACCAGCCTTAATTCTTTCCCAAAGAATATTTGCACTGAAAACATAGGGCATTGATGTTTTTTTCTAGAATGAATTTTCACTCAAGGTTTCACCTGAAATGGACCTTTATCTTCATTTTGCCCAAGTCACACCCGAAATGAGCTTTCGTCTAGAATTGCACTTGGAATGTGCACATTTTAGTCCTGGGTGAAATAGAATTTTACCCCAATATTATATTTTTACTATGACTTCACCTGGGAAATGCTTGCATTTCCATAAATAGGGTCCATCTTGGAAACTAGATTTTGTTGAGAATTAATGAGAGCGAAACTGTCGATAGGGTGGTTTCACCAACGAAATGCCTAGAGAGTGTTTTCTCTAGTGAAATACCCAAAAAAGGATTTTTTTTGTACTTGGGGGTGAAAAGGCATTTCGTGGTGCATGAGAGCAAAAAGGCATTTCACTTGAATCTTACCTAAAACTACACCCATTAGATACTTAGAAAAATTTTCAAAAAAAGATTAATGTAGAAAAAAACACTCAAAATGAATTTGTGAGTTTCATTGGAAAAATGCTTACATATTTCAATCATAACTTTACAAAATTTCAATGTGGAAAAAATACCAACAAGAAACCATCTAAGAAACATATCATATCTGAATCATTTACTATCTGCAATACATCATCCATGGAGGGCAGAGGATAATTTTCTTTCTCAGAAGCCTTATTCAAGTTTCTAAAATCCACACAAAGACAAATTTCTCTATTTTTCTTTCTAATTGGCACTAAATTAGCTACTCAGGTAGAATGTTTGATATGAAAAATAATGGTGGCACTCAAAATTTTCTCCACCTCCTTTAGAATCATGGGCTCTAGTAGGGTATTAATATACCTCTATTTCTGCCTGAAAGGTTTACATAATTCTTTCAGGGGTATAGTGTGTGTACACATTCGGATAAAAATCTTCAGGTCTATATAAGACCAGACCATAACATCCTTAGACTTGTGTAGAAACTTAGTGATATTATTTTGATTATGGGGTCAAAGGTTTTATCCAGGTAAACGTACTTGAGGTTCTCCTCAATTCCCATGTTTAACTTCTCAGTTTCACTTTCTACTACATTAACTAAATTCCCAGGACTGTTTCTTTGTTTAATCTGATCACTATAAAAAATCCTCTCAAGTTCTGCTATCCCCTTAGGAGTTCTATTATTTTTTAATGTAATTATTCCTTCTTCCTCATCGATATATTCAAGTAGAGTATCTCTTTGACCGTCATCAATTATAGCTTTTTCAAATGTGTTTGTGTTTTGTAAAAAGTCAATAATTTATCGATCATCTGAAAATACCTGAAACACATCCACGTTATACAGAACAAATGGATAAGAAATTAAATCTATTGAATTTTATTTTCCATTTGAAATCCTCCAAGGGTTTCAGATTTGTAGTTGAAGATGGTAAAATATCTGCAAGTGAATTTTCCTCCCTGGGAACATGTATTAGGTTGAAAGCATTATAATCCTATATGATATCCCAAGCTAGGTGTTTGTATCTCTTTAGTTAAGAGACATTGCACTAAAAATTATCCTTAAACTGATTGGATACTTACTCCAATCCTGTAAAAACTTGGATATTTTTACATTTTTATCCAAAGCAAATTTTAACCCTAGTACTAGTGCCTCATACTCAGTCAAATTATTTGTGCAAGGAAACTACAGGCGGTAAGACATGAAATGTGTTTGATTGTGAGGCCCTTTGAGAAAAAATCCTATACCAGAGCCCTATTTGGATTTAACTCCATCAACATATAATTTCCAAACATTATTGCTATGACCAGTAAGGGCTTTAAGTGATTTCACTTTTTGTGTAGTTGTTAAATTGTAAACCCCCATATCTACATCAGTAAAATTAATAGCCTCATTCTTGACATTGTATTCAGTTATCATGAGCTTATTTCGATGATCCCTATCAATTCTAAACTAATTTTATACACCCTTCCAAGGCAACCACATGTGCAAAAAATTTGTGGCCAAATACCCATTCAAGGATTTTGACCAATCTCTACTCAGAAGCATTCCGTATCCCATAGGACTGTCTACTACTTGAATGTCAATTTTGTGTTGTGCTCTTGGCTCAGATGCCAACTAGATGTGTATAATTGGAGTTCACCTATCACTTTGACCTTAGTTTTATACAACTAAATGAACCTACTATTAGATTTTACTGGTGTTAAATCCAATTGCTGGTAGATGGCCAAAGGCATGATATTAGCTGAAGCATTGAAGTCCACCAAATAGTCATGTAGATTTTTTCCAAATATACGCATTATTAGCAGGAAAGGTGGAACTTCTATTTTTATTTATAGATTGTAATATTTACATTTGCCATTTTCTTTCCCTTTTCCTGAGGTTTGGTAGGTGGCTAAGAATAAGTCTTAATTAGGTTATCCCTCTATTCAGTAATCTGAGCTAGCTCATGGAGAGTGATGTTAGCTTTGATTTTCTTCATATCCTCCACTATGTTGTATCCTCTATTAAGTGGAGTAGCAGATCCATATTGTATTTTTGGATCTCCTCCTTTGGTTGGAGGTGGATTATTACTTGGGGAAGGATCAGGTGGATTACTTTGAGCATTTTTGGGAGGGGTAGATGTAGTGTTGGGTTTTGAATTTCTATTTTTGAGATTGTAATTGTCTCTCCTGTACTGCTGAAAATATTACACTTCATACATGGGCATTTCTACAATATTTTTTGACTCATATGAGAAGGTGAATGAATCCAAAACCATAGCAGCACTGTATTTGGATGAACCAAATCTGTTAGTATTTATCTGATTTTTAGGTAAACCAAACTCACCTGACAAAGCTTCAAAGGTATTACAAAATTCTAAATAGTACGATTCCCTGTGCTAGGATGTTCCATGAATCATGCACTAGTTGGGTAGACCCAAGTTACAAATATTCACTTTAGGTCCTTTTCCTTTATTATAATCCTTATTGGCTTCATATGGAGGTCTGGAGAACCTGTTCGGCTGGTAAGGAAAATGATTTGAACTTTCTCCCATAGACACTTGCCTCCTAAAACTTAGAAAATTATTTATCAATTTTTGGACCATCTTTGAGACTTCCTCAACTGTAGTTTAATCTAATTCTTTCTCCACAAACTACATATATCCAGTGTTTTCCAAAGTCAACAAATTTTCTATAGGTGGAGCTTGACATGTTGGTAAGAACACCTGATGTAGAATGAGATTTAAAATAGATGCGTTCTAAGTAACAAAGGATATTAAAGGAGTTTTTAGAGGTTGAGACCCCAATTGTCTCTTGAGAACTAAAGCTTCCTTGTAAGCTTATGTCAGATTTGTGACATTGGTGTCTCTTGAGGAAAATAGAGGTCACTAGATCCAAGGTGTTCCTGTAAATTTCCAAGGCTAAATCCACACTTGGCACATAATGACCAATAATTCTACCATAAGGTTTTTGGAACCTCACATTGAAAGACTTGACATTTCACTGGATTCTCATTGTTGGAAAAATACTGATACAACATGCTGGGATCAATCACTTGACCAAATTGGTACACAAAAACCTTTTCCAAATCATCCCAACTGGTGATTGAGTCATTTGTAAGATTTAAAAACTAGTCATATGCTCCCTCCTGGAAAGTGAATGGTAATAGCCTGCAAGCCACATATTTGTGCTGCATATTTAACAATTTTAGAGCATTTTTAAATGTCACCAACTGTTCTTCTACTGTTCTAATTCCATCATTTCTATATGTGGGAAGATATATCTCTAGATTTTTGGGTAAATCATGAGCTACACTAGGGATTTTCAAAGTAGTGGAGCCCAACCAATTGACCATAAATACCTGATTGATGGCAGGATTCTGAATCACAACTTGAGGAACCACTAGAGGAGATAGGACTATGCTGGAAAGGGTTATGGCTCTCTTGAAAATGCTTCTTCTTGGGGTTTCCAAATCAGGCACAAGGATATCTCTAGCCCTTGGGTGGGACCTAGTTACTCTAAAGGTAGAATCTAGCTTTACACAACCTTTAATTTAATGCTAATAAGAGTTTTGATGTTTGAATATAGAACATGACCCCAAAAATGTATCTTAAAAATTAATCAAGCACATGAACACTAGACAAACTGCACAGGCCCTCCTTCTAGTGCCAATTTAAAATGTTGATTTGTATTTCATACACACATGGTAAAGAGTGAACATAAAACATGAGTAACACCTTAAGGGGAATATACCCTTCTCACTTTAGGATTTGACTGGATATCCAAGGTGTGAGTTACAGGGTTGGATCAAATGCTTTCACTCTTTTTTGCTTCTAAAATAGTTTTCAAGTGACTACCTGTTTTACCTGCAACGAGTTCAAGTTTTGTTTGCTGGTTTTTTTGCTAATTTATCAAATTTTCATTAACTGTTTGATCTGAATCCCAATTGAGCAAGTTAAAAGAATAAACAATTTTAAGAAATATAAAAATGGTTCACTTCAAAAATAAAAATAGAGAGGGAGAGTAAGGTAGAAAAGAGGGGTGAAATTCTGCAATTTAACCATCAACTACCTTTCAATTTCAACATGTTGCTATGCTCACAAATTAGGACAAATAGAATAATAAACAACCCAGATTTCTAAGACTGGTTCATTATCTAGCAAGGAGTAAAACAAGGGACCAAAATATGACAATTTATTTAAATCATAATTTTCCCAAAATTAACAAGATGAATCTGCAGGTAGCAAAAGCTCTCGCGCACAAACTAGAATAATTAAATTCAGATTCTTAAACCAAATATTTAAATAATTCTTTAAAATAATTTAACATATCTGGAATTTCAGACTTACTCGGATAATTCTGCTAATAGCTCTACTCACATAGCAAAATAAGGGCCAGTAGAAAAAGAAATAAATTTCAGAAATAATAAACTAGAATTTCAGCTCTTATATAATATCAAAAACATATTGAAATCAAACACGTTCATAGAGATTGAAAGCACAGGAATTTCAATGAAAACAAAAACAAAGAAGAGGGCATCGTAAAACTTGGAGAGTAGATTTAGCACTTGGCTACACTGCTTCATAATCACACCACCAAAATCCCATGTCAATAATAGAAAATTTAAAAAAATTACTTATAAAAAAATTCTATTACAAATTCCTCTATCCTTGTAAATGACCCGAAAAATTATTTTTATAGACAAAACACTCCTTCGTTCATCAACTTTTACAAGCGGTTTAAAATATCTATGAGATATTTTTTATAATAAAATTTCCCCTCTGGAAATTTGAAGATTTCCACTTATTTATTCTTGCTAACTTTTAGTTTTGTAAATATTTAATAAAATCGGTCAGCTCATAAACATGGAAAATTTAAATAATTTAAAATATAAACTGCAGGACACTTGCAGCTATAAACAGTCCAAAATAGACCCTGCGTGCTAAAGATACATTCAATTTTTAGCCAACTTTAGATATTTTCCTTTACTTCTCAGCTAGAGCATGGAAGATATCTTTAATTTTTAGTCAACTTCAAATATTTCACATTCCAACTGGAGCTAATGTATTTACTTTTTAACTTTTCCAGCGAATTGGTTTTAATACAAAAAATATCAGAAAGCTCGCATCTTTTGACTTTTTTACATTTCAGCATAAAGTGTTTTACCTTTGAAAAAATTCATGTGTATTTAGATAATTTTTTAAAAATTATGTATGAACGCACTATACTCAAATATTTTTTGTAAATCTGGACCGTCACGAGAGGCAGGCACCAGATTTGAATGGGAGTTAGGCGCTAGATTTGCATGGGAGTTAGGTGCCAATTTTGAACGGGAGGTAGGCACCAGATTTGAATGGGAGGTAGGCACTAGATTTGAATGGGAGGTAGGCACCAAATTTGCATGGGAGGTAGGCACTATATTTGAACGGGAGTTAAGCATCCGATTTGCATGGGAATTAGGCACCAGTTTTGAATTGGAGGTAGGCACCGAATTTGAACGGGAATTAGGCACCAAATTTGAATGGGAGTTAGACACCAAATTTGAATGGGAGTTAGGTGCCAGATTTGCATGGGAGTTAGGTTCCATATTTGACCTGCGAAATGCACAAATACTTAAAGTATTTGTTAGAAAACCTGTAAAAGCATGCAAAATTCCAAAGTTCACAACCAAAACAAAACACATTAAATAACGACAAAATAAAACTTAATAATGCATAAAGGAAAGATGTTTGTTTTTATTTATTTCAAAGTGGACAAGGAAAATTGTACACCATAATTTAAATATTAAAAATAAAACAAACCAACACAAGCACAAGAAAATATTAACTGATTTCAAAATTCAAAAGGGTCCCCTTAGAAAATAAAATTTAATATTTTAAAAATCAGAATTTTATTATTCATGGGGTGTGTTGCTTCTCAACAGGGATCATGATGAACACCTAAAATTTTATAACCCTATTTTTGATCAAGAAGATAAGGTATCATCACCTCAAGGTTTTTTGTACCCTTATCATAAAGAAGATGGGTGGCTAGTCTTCAAATATGTGGACCATATAGCTCATTTCTTGCATAAGCATAGGGAAGTAGTAGAATACTTCCTTAAAGAACATAAAACCCTAGGTATCTTTGAAAATGACTAATAATAATTGGAATTCCCCAAATAGCCTAACTCAAACCTCTTTTTAATAAGTTAATTGAACCCATCCTTTAGGTCCATAAAAATAAGCCTTTGTACATCAACATATCACCTCATTTACTCAACTCCACCTACTATCACCACATAAATGAATACTAATAAATAATTCCTCCTACCTCAATTGGTTCATAATTCATATCTACCTACCTTTGAGGAATTATTATAGAAAAAATGTCAGTTTCCCTGCATCTCAATAGATAAAAACTAGTTACACTCTCAATTAGAGTTTACCACCAAGTGCCCCAATCTCCAATCCTCATAACAACTTGCCCTATGGTATTCATTCTAATCCCATAATCATAGGGCTAGGAATTGGACAAAAATCTAACTCCATAAACTCTCATCATTCATATTCTAACTCTTGCATCTCAGATAATCATAGGGCTATGAATTGGTCACATTTGAAAATTATGTTTGGTAATTAGGCCTCTAGATATCTTCTTATGTCAGACCTAATTCTTATCTAGGTGGAGTAATACTAGCTATTTAAAGACACCTTTAAAATGAAAATTCTCAGGGTAAGTTTTGTGAAGCTTTTAGTTCATCTATTGTGATTTTGTATCACTTATTATCTTTATCATAATCATACTTATAAATTTTACATCTCTCTATCTCTATTTTTTGGATAGGTGTTTGATGATGAATGAGAAAGCTATATTCTCCACTAACCTAGGCATATCCCTTTACTACTAACTTAGTATTTTATAGTTATTTTGCATGTTTATAGAAAGTAGTGGTCATCAATGAGAGTTTCATTAGGAATCAATAGCACCAAAAATGCTTTTATCTCCCACCAACGCTTCAACCACTGTGGCAAAAAATAGGTAAAAAGTTTCAATTCTGTTCTTGTTATCCTAGATTAAGGAAATTATCTTTTGATTGATTTATGTTTGTGTTTATTGTTGTATAATTTCTATTTTACTCACTAAAGAATAAAAGGTAAAAGGAAACAAATCATTATTTATTATAACATTAAGGGACCAACTATCATCTTTCATATCGTTAAAGTTGAGTCACATTTAGTCATTAGGACTTGTCTGACTACATTACATTCTTGATCCCTTGCCTTCCAAATAAATCACCCTTTATCTTAATTGAAAAACTAGAAAAGCATATAGTTTATAGGTCTTGTCTACTGCAATTGTAGTTGAGATAGGATTAGATTAAAGGCTACACAATCAAGAAAAAATATTAGAAAGAAATATAGGTGTTCTTTAATTGAATCCATCAAACATAGACTTAGGCTCATGATTGCCCATATCCTTGAGGTGAGATGTTGTGGATATGATACCCTATGGGAACAAGAGAGGTATAATGCTCAATATTGTAGGCCAATTTGGAGGTCTTCCATAATTTTCTCATCTTACATTTTAGTGAACTTGACATGAACACCACAGTGGACCCCAAGATTCTTCATTGACTAAGCCATACTTTCAATCAAAGACTAAAATTTGGTAAACCTTAAGTGAGATCATTAAATCTATTTGTATAGTTAAAAAAAATTAAATATAGATAACAATAACCTAATTGTAGAAACCAAAATCTAGCCACTTGTCATCCATTTGTATCCTCCAATCATAGTCGTCCATTATATATATGTATTTATTTAATATATACATAAATATTAATATTATATATTTAATAAATATATATGTATTTATATAAATAAATCTTAGTCATTCACCATGTTTTAATATCATTCATCCATCCATATCAATCCATGTCACTTACCCAAGCATAATCTCCACCCTTCCTCATGTTTTAATATCGATCACTCATTTTGTGTCATCGAAACCCTAACATGTTCAATGATAGATTACAAAAAGTGATTCATTTGGATGCATCAAGGTCCACAAAAATTCTCAAGATCCCAAAGTTGATAATTTGCCCTAGCTACTTCATCATCATCTTCTTCCCTCATTTCCAGCATCGCCAATCTCTTTTTCATTGCCGCTACACCCTCATGAACTAGATCTGGTTTTGCATCACCCCTATCCACCATCGAACATTGTCTAGAGTTTGTAGAATGCTACTGAGAATTTTTGGAATATTTTTGGGAGTTCATAGCCATCACAAAATACCTTCGGGTTTTTCTTACAGTAGATTTATAGTCCATAAGTCCTTGGATGCTTTCAGGCATTCGCGCAAACATCAACAATATAAACATGAATAGATATTAGCATTGACAAGGTAAAAATATGTGTTGCATCATTTATTTATGTTCTTGCATTCTTGTTTACAATTTTATTTTACAACATTTAGGGTTTACTTATTTTATCTTTTTGAGGGCCTCATGTAGTGGAGCCCTCGTAAGTGATTTTAACCCCTTTTATGTTGTTTAATGTTTGTAGGTGCAGGAATCATATTTCTGAGATCCGTTGAAGCTAGGGTGGTCCCATAGGGATACAAAAGCCCATCCACACTCTTGATTGGATCAAGGAAAGACCAAAAGATACCAATTTTTCATTGAATAGGGTTTTGAAACCCTATTATTTGTAATCATTGTATCAAAAGCATTGTAACCCCATATTGGAGCACATATATTGTACAAATTGGAGATCCAAGCTCATTGTGCCTATATCAATAAAGATTATTCATTTTGTACATTATGTGGTGTTATTGTGCTTTTTGTGCTTTTACTTTGTATTGGTGTTGTTCATTTTTTGTTTATAAAATGGTGATCTAAAGCAATTTGATGATGAGCCACTTTATGATTTTGGCAACTTTTGGAGGGTTGTTAATACAAAAATACCATTCTCCCTACCAATGGAAGAGCTAATTCGACTATTTACCAAGAGTTATTTAAAACCCATGTCCTTATTATTACATTTACAACAATACAACTCATTTGAAGAAGCTCTTTCCCAAGATAACATAATTTAGGAGATAAAAATCCAAAAAGGTGTGCTAAATCCTGTAGACACCCAAAAGTTGCACATTATCCCTTTCCTCATATTCGCGGTCAATCAATTTGCAAAACCCTCAAAAATTGCATAAATTGGCTAAAAATACTATTCATTTATCAAAATCACTATTCACCATCCTTAGCCCCATTGGGCTAGCTAAGGCCCTTCCTATGCTTAACTCAGGTCCTCATGCGACCACATTCCCAACTCAACTAAGGTTGAATTCTCCACCATGGTCAAAAAACACTTTATGATCAAAAGTCAACATTTTGGTCAAAATATGCTTTATGGCTAATCACATGCTTAATTAGATCTAATCTTGATTTGATTTAAGCCTTCCACCTCACCTAGTCTACTTTGACTAGCCTATCCTTCCACCTCATCTAGTCTAACCTATCCTAGCCTTGCCACCTCTCGTCCAGATATTTCTCCACCCCCACACTCCCTTGGATCATAAATGAAATATGGAAAATTTTACACACAAAGGTAATTTTTAATTAAGAGATATTTTCAAAAATGTTTTCATAAATACCAAATGGATATTTTTAGCCAGGTCATCATGACTTATGGATGGGTGAGGTATTCTCTCACCCAAACTCATTTATGAGCCTGGAAACCTCAGGAGACACCTCTTAGGTGGACACCTCACCATAGACACCTCACAGGGGACACCTCATCCCCTCCCCATTACCTTGGCCAAGTCTATAAGTAGAAGGCCATTTCCACCATTTTAGAGAGACCACTTTTAACTTACAAAAACTCTACAAAAATTATTCCAGACACACATCCAATACACAACCATCATACATCCATCATACTCACACAACCATAATAGTTTAATTTGCTTTCATAATATTCTTGGTTATTGAGATAGGTTATCAACACCGAAAAAGGATAATTTTTGAAGGTGATTCATTGAAAAAGTGAAGAAGCAATATCACCAGGACAACCCAAAAATCAATCTTGTGGATTTGATCATAAAAAGATAGGTTTGCACACCCTCGTACGAACCTCTCGATTCACACCAGGTTTGCACCCCTCGTACTAATATCTGCTACAACAAACCGTGATCATCCATAAGGTAGTTTAGGGTTTTTATACCATTTTTATTAGTTTTCATCATGTTTTAAGCTTATTTAGAGAGTCTTTTGTCTGTATAAACACGAGATTTGACTGAGGCAATATTCCAAATTCTCTAACCATATTTTGCAGGTCAATAGATACATAGAACATATCAATCTAGCGGTGGCATACGAGCAAGAAGCCCATCAGCACTAAGGAATATCAAGAAGACATATCCTATTGCCTTTGTACCAATCTCAAAAGGCTTCCTTAGGAAATACCCCATTGTAGCCTTCAGGGAAAAAATTGTAAAAGGATATCAATTTGTAACCTCCTTTATTATTTGAATAACAAAAGTAGTGGATTCTATAATTTTGAATGAGAATTGTAGTGTCTTTTTGTTGGTTTCATTCTGGCATGCCCGGTGGGACATCCACCAAGCACTAGCTTAATCACCATATAACATATCTTATGGATTGTTTATGTATGGAAGGTAATTGCCATATTTGAAGGAACCTTAAAATCAAAATGCCCTAAAACCCATCTCAGGCCAAATCATAAAAAGTTTGTTGGTGCACCAACGAGCTTCTAAGAGGTTAGGAAGTACACACTTGGGTGTGTGAACTTCCCAATCCACCTTAAAATTGATATCTAAAGCACACGTATTGGTTTCGAACACCCAAAAAAATAGCAAGGTAAGTCAGGGGAGGTTAAGAGCCTCATGTTCCTGGGGATTGCGTGCCCCCATACCTAGACCCCAAACCACCTCTCGCCATGGTGTATGCAAGGTGAAATCATTTATTGTATTTTTGTACGGAAATAGTTAGTTTTCTTTTCAATAATTTGTTTCCTTTAGGTATATGCATTACATATTAATGTTTTATGCTCTCTTGCCATGTTCATATTTAAATTTTGGACCTTTTATGTGCAGGTAACTATCTCAGGACCATCCAGGAGCTTCAAAATCATAATCAAGACCACACAACCAGTCAACCCAGTCTTTGGAAACAGGTTCGCACAGGCCTGTGCGAACTTCCTGATAGAAGACAAGTTCACACCTCAGGATGTGAATTTCTGAAATAGATACAACTTTGGAACCCAAAAAATCTAGAGGACTTTGCATGCGCCTAGACGTAGGTATTGTGCTAATCCAATGGCTATCTTTCAATTCTGAGGTGAATCTCATCATTTGGGTTTGAAATCAATTTATCGCATATGCTTGTTCATTTTTTTTAGTTTTGCCATCGCTTTCTAATCTAGATTTAAATTTTACAAGCATTTAATTAGATTTCCCCTTCCAAAATCATCTAATTAGATTTCCATTTCAAATTTGATTTCATGAGGAAGTAATTAATTAGATTTCCCCTTCCAAAAGCATCTAATTAGATTTCCATTTCAAAAACAATAGATTAAATTTATTTTCATGAGGATGCATCTAATTAGATTTATTTTTAAATGGCATCTTAGCGTAGATTTATTTTGAAAAGGAACTTAGTATAGTTTACTTCTAAAATAGTTTCGCACAACAAACACCACACACTCACAATCCAACATAAACAGTGTAAGGATTGGATTTCATCTCCAGTCCAAATTGGATTTCATCACCAATTCAACATTCAAGTTTGGTGAGGTCAGAGTTCTACCCTCCACCGGCTCACCCCCCATTTAGTCACCATAGTATCCCCCCAAGTGTGATCATTCCAGCCTTAATACCCAGATGATACTTCCACCATCGATTGTTGGTTATCCAAATTTAATCACTGGAAGGTACCTTTGAAGTGGGTTAGTATTAGAAAGCTCCTTTACCATAGGGCTTTTAAAAATAATTAGTGGGAATAATTGATCGTTACTGTGTATGCCTTAAACATGAGGGTTAAGCGAAAGACTTGATTAGGGATGGTAGCAACATATTGACAGTGCGACCTCTCTTCATGAGAGTATATTGACTCATTTAAGCATCTTGAGTCCCTCATTTTGGATACCATTTTATTGTACTGAATACCATCTAGGTAGCCATTCGCTCATTGGAAACATAGTTCTATTCTACACATCCTTGGGTGTTGTATGAGATTCTGTGCTACGACATACCTATTTCAAGTAGCATTCACCCATTTCCATGGTTTTTTTTTAGGGTGGTTATAGTACTCTCATTAAAACACACAAAAATAAAAAAGAAACACATTTGCTTATTGTCGAGTCTTAAAAAAGTGGTTACAACAACATACTAAAATTGCTATAACTCATTAATTAATTGTTCCACAATTACATTTATAAGCAAAACATTGCATAGTCTATTTTTCAGGTGGTTTGCACTCCCCCGTGTGAATTTCTTGCACTCAGATAAATTTGTACCCCCTCATGTGAACCTAGATTCCAGGATAAAAATTGCACAAAACAGTCCTACACATCACACAGAGGATCTCCATAGTAAAAATCCATCCTTTGTCCCTATTTCTTGAGGTTCGCATGAAACCATGCAAACTCCTAGTTATATAAGACATTTGCACCCCCCATGTGAACCTGCTTTTCAGGTCACAAATTTTCCACACAACACACAGACACCTTACAAAGCACTTATCTATCATCTGTTTCTATTTTTTGAGGTTCGCACGACCTCATGAGAATATTTGATTTCAAGAGAGGTTCGAACCCCCCATGTGAACCTATATTTTTAGAAACAAAAAGTGTCCAATTCAGCCACAAGCATTCCTAGAGTCTAGATTTCACATATTTTGGATGTTACCGCACTACTATACACATCACCATGCTGGTTACACATAGTAAAACATGTGAAGCCCTTCATAGTTCCATCGAGGCTACTTAGTGGATTTTTATGACCACAGGAATCTCTTCTTCTCAAACCACTAATCCACATTCCAAGAATGATAAGGTTGCTTCCATTGTTCCACCTGATCTATTGACTGGGACCTTGGACCCTAGCACTAGTCCTATATCTCATGTCACATATTTTGCTCAACCTCATCTTTTGGATAAGACCTTCGAGGAGACCCCTCATTTGGATGATCTCTCCTCTCCTAATACTCCATCCACTTATTACCAACATATCATCTACACCCCTCATGGTCATCCTATACCTGTTATTATTGCTGATGAGCTCACTCCACCTCCTTCACCATCTACCACCCATCCCTTTCCACAACATTCATCCCATCCATTGTTTGGGGATGACTATGATGTCATCATATTCCAAATCATGCCTATTATCATTACTACTATTTAGATAGTAGGTGTGATATCTACGCTTCCTTCTTCTATTCCACCCTTTTTCACATCCCCCTCTCACATCCTGACTTAACAATAGGCCTCATCGAGCTTCCATCACCCATCCCATCCGTAATCATCATTTCCACCCCCACATTCCCAATATACACCTTAGTACTTTCAAATATTGGTACAACCTTCCTCTCATCCTTCACAACAATTTCAATAGCAACACGTCACCCCCTCTCCACAACCACCTCCATTTACGCCCTAGTTTTCTACCCATACTCCTACCAGCTATCCACTATTATCCTCATATGGAATCCCATTAGCACCATATTTATCATTTTACTTACCTCTGCCACCTCCCTTTTGGTCCCCATAGTTGAACCTAGCCTATCTAACTAATCCACCCAGCTATTCGGTCTAGCATGAATCCTTGCTCACCATTCCCTCTTAGCCACCCCAGTTCTCATCTGTAGCGGCTCCATCTTCAAACCAGGTCTCTTTAACCACACTCTCATCTCTCCCACCCCCATCTTCTACACCACTCGCCTTCTTTACCTCACCACCCACATGGTCATCTACCACTGCTTCTTAGGCGCAACCAACTTTCCAATATGCATAGCAGCAGTAGGTGCCCATGTCTAACCAACAAATTCTTGGGTATTACGATCAAAAACAACCATATCAGGTTCCTTTACCATAATATCAATATATGTCAGTGCCTGATCCATAACAGGCTACTTACTATAATCAATGGGAGGAATAACAGTTGCAATACCCACCATATTTATATTATTCACAGGCATCTTCATAGCTATTGCCTTCATCTTCACCTTCACATCCATTTTTGGCTCCACAAAATACCACCATAGTACTCTTTAGTGAATTTCAAGCTATACAGGAACATATCCATACCTTGGATTTGTGCACGACTGGTTATGGGCCTCAAAAACCCACATATGATGAATTTTGCAATGAACCAATTCACCCGTCTATTCCCATACATCCTTATCCTTACCGGTTTGAGATCCCTAAATTCAAAAAATTCAAAAGTAAGGAAGATCCCAGAGAGCACCTTAATAATTATCATTTTTCTTGTTACCAACTTCATGGTAGTGATCCCCTTATGCTCCATACATTCACACTTTCTCTTGGGGTACAAGCATTAGATTAGTACAACCATATACCTCATCATAGCTTCTTTGCATTTGAACAATTGGCCAATATCTTTCTTGAGTATTTTTTGATAAATATCAAAACCAAGACTACTTTATCATATTCTATACTTTACACTTGTTTAATGACGAGCCCATTGCTGATTTTATCTCTTTCTAGAGAGTGGTCATTCATGATATTGATTTTACTCTCCCACTTTTTGAGCTCATAAAACTATTTTCCAAGATTTTTCAAAAGCAAATCTCTCAAACATTGCATATCCATTAGAGTCAAACATTTGAGGAAGACATCACCCAAGTTAAGATTATCAAGTACATCAAGGTCCACACGGGTAAAATCAAGCTCCGTCCGAAGTAGTCCTACCCATCCATTATCGCTACAATCACAATCCATATGTACCACCCACTTCCAAACCACCTTAGACCAATTAGGTGCTCCTAGCTTCTCCATACCCACCACCTCAAGCTGCATCATATCAACCTCCACAATCAACACCACATCAACCTTCCCAAAATGCATTCCAAGTTAACCCTTCACCACCTTCCAATCCATACTAGGGTCGTAATCCTCACCCTCCTCATCCACCACGTAATTTGACATCTTTGTCTGAGACCATGCCTACCCTATTCTATTGATTATATGATGGAATACTTATCACTTTACCTAATATATAGCATTATGATTCAAAATTTTCACTCCCATGGGATCACAATTCGTAGGTATTTTGTGATTTCCATCACCAACATGGCCACTCTCTTGATGCATGCCATATTTTTTGCCATATCGTACAAGATCTTATCGACCGCATCACCATTTAGATTTCTAATCCCCTCATACCAAAAAATCAAAACTTGAGGATCTATCAAAATCCATTATCTGAGCATGGGGTAATCCACCTCAATTTGATCCACACTAGGTCAATCATGTCAATCGAGGTTCTTCTCAGCAGGTATTTGTGGGTATGATCAACATTGTAGCCCGTAGCCAATGCTATCCACCTCCTGCTAAAGCCTAGCATCCTTCAACCTCTCTTCCATTTCCTACTTCATATCCATCAACCTCTCCACCCATTCCTCATCCTATACCATAGAATATCATCACTATCTATGGTAGTATTTCCTATTAGCTCTGCACGGCCCCTGCAAGGTTATCCATCTATGACCTTACGCAACAATCCCAACCTCATCATGAGGCTCTCGATTCCATTCTTCACTCTCTTGATTTTGAAACTCATGATACATATGCTTTTACCAACTTTGTTGGTAATGTTTAGAGATGCCTATAACCTTCTATCAGCTTCCATGACCATGAAATTACTAAAGTTATAGGTGAAGGAGTGGATCCTCCATTGCATATTCAAGCCTCCATCAATGTCGTCACCTATAAACATATTTTCATCAACACTGATTCATCCATTAGCATCATTTCTACCACTTCCCTTGGCCATATTTGCCTTCCTCCTTCTCATATTGCTACTTCCTCTATGGATCTTTGAGCTTTTGATGGTTCTATGTGCCCTACCATTGGTACCATCATCCTCCCCATAAAGGCTGGTACCAAAACCATTTCCACTCTCTTCCATGTTATTGAATGTGAGATGCAGTATTACATCCTTTTGGGATACCCTTGGATCTGGTACATGCAATGTGTTCCATCCATGCTACATCATTGTATCAAATTTATCCATAATGTCTTGGTCTACTACATCCCTACCGACGGTGACCCATTCAAATTTTTTAACATTATCACCCTTCCACCAAGTCCACCCTTATCATTTATGCAACTCACTCTAACCCCATGTCATTATTTAGATACCACCTATCCATCACCCTCACCTTCACATTCCACACCTAATCTAAGTAATATTGCATCATCATCAACAAATATGTCCTAGCCTCCTAGTGCTCCCTCTATTCCTACATTCTCATATCGTCCATCTTCATCCTCTACACCACTTCCCCTATTCACCTTTTTTGCTACACCTTCTCTAGCATCAACATACAACAACCCTCCTATTATTCCTACTCCACCTCCATATTATCGCTACTTTGTGCCCCATTTTGCATGAGCATGGGTAGTCCCCAACCCACCAGTCACATATTCTATCCCAACCTCTCAATTCACCCATGCAAATACTCCCATAATTGGAATACCTACCAAATTCTATGAGTGGACACAACGTGTTGCTCAACATGATGATCAATTAGCTCAATAATATTCTCATAATTCATCCAATTCACCCCAACTCCATCTACACGCATTCCACCACTATATCTGCCACCCAGGGGGTCCTCCCCTCAACTTGAGCGTACGACCCCTCTTCATGTCTCTATACTCATGACCACACTTGGTCTTGGTGAGTATAACATACGTAATGCTCAAATTATTTCCCCCATAATCCAGTCCACCCGTGACTTTGGTTGATCTCATGATGTGCCCTTGACTATTGGGGTAGTTATTTCTCTTGGTTCACCCGATAATTATACAAAATTCATAATTTGGGGACTTGACTCATCCGTAGAACCTCCAACACCTCCACCACCGCAAACAAGATTTTGTGGCAATCTTGACCATATGTCCAATACTAATTTTATTTGGAATTATATTTGCATGTACAACTGGCATGGTTATGGTCTAGGGAGATATGAATAGGGATGTTGCACCCTCATCAATCCTACCTTATGCAAACCTACTAACCAATATGGAATTTGTTACCATCTTGCAACAATTAATACTCTTGAGAATGATTTGCACAATCTTGATCTTGATCACCTCGAGGTACTTTCTGATAAATTTGAGCTTATATTCTGATAGATAGTTCATCCCCTCATTCCACAATCGATATTCCATCTGCTTTCTTTCATCCATATCCACCCCATGAACCCCTCTCTTCTTATGAGGTTGAAGCCCTTGCTCATCAATTCACTGACCTATCACTCGATCCACCCTTATCAGTCGATCCACCTTATTTACCTTTGCTAGTTGTTCCATTTATTCCCCTTCATGAGAGAGCATTGATTCAAGGTCCTCATTATCATTCCCCCTCTCTACCTATTGTGTTACATCTTGGCCATCACCAACCATTTCTAGATTTATTGCTATCCTGATATTATTCATCACCACCTTCATCTCCTACCTCACCCATATATAGCATCTCTACTTACATGATATTTATTGAATTATATGCTCCACTATGATATCCAAACCATCCTAATTACATTACACCTCATGTCATCGAATTCGTTGATTTCAATGACATATCCTCCACACCTTCACCCATTGAGTTTCTTCCAACACTGTAATTGTTGAGATCCACTAATTCATCTTTGCCCTTCATTCCACCTCATATTCCATGGATTAATCATATAGATATTTATCTAGATGATGAGTTCCAACTCCTCGAGGCAATTGATGACCTTCATATCATTCCCAAACCTGCTAATGGTTCTCACATGCTTGTCAAGAACACTATCGAAGTTGACATTGGCAATGACCCTAATCACACTCATATTGTATATGTCATCGCTAGCCTTTCCAATTATGAGCACATCCTTTTTACCAATTTACTTAGGCACTACATAAGGGTGTTTGCATGGTCCTACATGGATATGCCAGGCCTTAACCCATCGGTAGTTGTTCACAACCTAGTTCTAGTTGATAATGCAAAACCTGTCAAACAAAAGTTGCATTGCAATCACCCTACCATTGCTCTTATGGTTAAAGAGGAGTTACAAAAACTCCTCAATGTGGATTTCATATAGCCTATTGATTACCTTGAGTGGGCTTCAAACATGGTTCCCATTGAAAAACCCAAGGGGGTATCTGTATTTGCACTGATTTTAAAGATCTTAAAAAAGATTATCCCAAGGATAATTTTCCACTCCCTAATATCGACACATTGGTCTATGCCATAGTTGGACACGTAATGCTATCCCTCATGAATGGTTTTTTGGGCTACAATCAAATTTTTTTCAATATAGATGACCAACATAAGACCTCTTTCATGACCCCTGGGGGAAATTTTGTTACAAGATCATGCCCTTTGGCCTTAGGAATGTTGGGGCAACTTACAAATGTGCAATGACATACCTTTTTCATGATATTATGTACAAAACTATCAAGGACTATGTTGATGATATTATAGCCAAATCCAAAACCCATGGTTAGCATCTTGAGGACCTTCACCAAATCTTTGATCACCTTCTGGAACATAATATCTGATTAAACAAAAAAAATGTGTCTTTGGTGTTACCACAAGAAAAATCTTGGGTTTTATCATTTCACAAAGAGGTATCAAAGTAGATCCCCAAAAGGTCCAAGCTATCATTGACATGGCCCCTCCTATGACTCTTAAGTAGCTACACAACTTGCAAGAAAGAATTTAATCCATTTGGTGATTTATCACCCAACTTTCTAATAAGTGTCAACTGTTCAATCATCTTCTTCAAAAGGGGGTCCATTTCAAATGGGATGATAAATATCAAACCATGTTTGATGCCATTAAATCATACCTAACATTACTGCTACTCCGCATTCTAAAAATAATTTTGTAGATACTATGGCTTCTCTAGGCTCACTCATTCCATAAAATCCATTTTCTAACACAACTCATGTGTCCATTCACACCCTCTTCCATTAGGCCATTTCTACCAACCGGCTTTCTCATGATGATGGCATCAATATCGTCGAAGTTGAACCGCACAACCCATGGTTTTCCAAAGTAAAAGGTTACATTAAGGTTGACATTCTTCCACCTGATCTAAATCATACTCACAAATGAGATTTCAAACTATGTGCAATTCACTATACATTTCTAGGAGATATCATTTACAAGAGAAGTTACAATGATGTCTTATTGCGCTCTCTTGAACCATTCGAAGCCCAACGCATCACCCAAGAGGCTCATGATGGTACTTGTGGTGGCCATTTCAATGTTATGGCCATTACTAAATGCATTTTATGCATGGGCTATTACTGGCCCACAATGGAACATGAGTACTACAATTATATCAAAAAGTGTGTCAAATGCCAACATCATGTCAATCTTACATATTTGCCTTCTTAGGCCCTTCAACCTATTCAATAAATGTGGCCCTTTTCACAATAGGGTTTGGATATTATCTATAAAATCCCTCCCGCATCATCTGGCAATCACAAGTTCATAATTAAAACAATCAAATACTTTACGAAATGGGTTAATACCATCCCTTTAATCCAAATGACTACTCCTAAAATTGTTGATTTTATCATCCAATACATCATTTTTCATTTTAGCATCCCATATAAGATCATCTCTGACAATGGTACCCCATTCAAGAACAAGAATGTTCATGCATTATGTGAGAAATTCAACATCCAACATAGCTTTTCTACTCCATACTAACCATAGGGTAATGGCCAAGCAAAAGCTACAAACAAAACTATTTGCACCATTCTTTGCAAGACTATTGTAGAGTCACATCATGATTAGCACAATCAAATACCCCTTGCATTATGGATATATCACACAAGTATCCGTACTCCAACTGGGGCAACACAATTTTCTCTTGTATATGGTGCTAAAGCCATCATGCCCTTGGAGCTTGAAATACCATCCTTATGGGTCTCTATGCAAGAATTCATTGATGACGATACCACTCATCAAGCCATGTTAGATCAATTGACCCTATTGGATGAGCACCACATTCATGCTATTGAACATATGTGTGTTTATCAAGATCATATTTGATGTGCCTATAATTCTAAGGTAAACTAATGATAATTTCAAGTTGGATATTTAGTCCTTAAATAGAACCAGCAAATTACTAGCCAACCGCATCATCTCTACGATAAATTTGCACCCAGTTGACTAGGCCTTTACATGGTTACTCAAAATTTTGGATCAAGGGTATATCACCTTGCTACATTGGAAGGCATTTCCGAACTTGAGCCCATTAATATTATTCATATTAGAGCATTTTATGCCTAAGTGTAGGTATTACAACTCATCATTCCTTGCACATATCATCATAAAAAAACAAAAACATAAAAACAACCACAATACCTCTTTTTGGCATTTTGTAGTATTACATCCAATTGCATTTATATGCAAATATGTCTCACCAAAAATTTCTTCCCTTTTCCTTCTCCCCCCTTCTTCTATAATGAATGTTGTATGGTCACGCTTCGAGTGGCTACATACCTTTCATTCCCCTTCTCTTCATTTCCTTCTCTTTCTTCTCTCCTTTTCTTCTTGGTACTTATCACTGTTGTATGGTCACGCTTCGAGTAGATACATACCTTTGATTTGTTTTCTTTCTTCTATTTTTCTTATTTTACTTTATTTTCTTCTCACCCTCTTCTATCATTCTTTCTCTTCTTTTATTTCCCCATAATTTTCCCATTCACTCCATCGCCACATTTCATTGTACATAATACTGGGGCAACCTTGTACAAAAATTTCCACTTTTCATTCATTTATAAAATACCATCACATGCTTTGCAATTTCCACTCCTTCCATGCACCTTAGCATACTCATAAATCACATTCATTCATGTAAATATACATAATCATTGTGAATACCATGCTTGGAGAATTAAACACGCACATGCTAGCATAACAGTTTTGGTGCCCACTCCCATTTTTATGAGACAGGATTATTGAAATATTTTGAGTGCTTCACCCATATACAATTATGTAATCAACCACCATCCAAATTTGGCACACTTCAAAAGTATTTATAGACTTCCCTTGGTTAACTTACTCTCATTCATGGATTAAATTGCATGTCTTAAACACTAAGAAAATTTTGAAAATAGGACTGGCTACACTGTATGCATGTTGATCGCCTAGCGAAAATCACCTTTCTTAGCATATCATTTACATGATTTATCTCAAACTTGAGCATTGAAAAAAGGACTATATATAAAGCAAAAGGAAAAGGGTAGAAAAAAAAGCCAATGCCCACAAAAAAATAAATAAAAGAGCAAAGGAAAGACAATACAAGGGTAGAAAACAAAAGTAAAAGCCTTGAAAGTATTATCCCAAAGCTTAAATCCCTGTGATCCTTAGGTCCCTATTGATGAGCTAGATTACAGGCTAAGTTACCATGCAACTACAAACCACCCTTTTTCAAAATGGTCAAATGAACATCACTTTACACACACTAATCCATGATTGAGGTCTTGTTTACCAAGATAGCCTAGATCTGCCAAAGAAATTTTGCTCAGTTATTCAATGGGTTTTATTACTCAAAACTATAATGCTTGAATCTCTTTAATAAAATCTTCACATCCAACTTCCTAAAAAAAAATAGAATGGATCACACCATATGATTCTTGCAAATATGTAAATACTTTCTCCAAGCAGTACTCCTTTGCCCTTGCATTTTCATCACATGCATATTCACTTTATGCTATTTTATATGTAACTGTAGACACCTAGTGTAGACACCTAAAACATGTCATGTTTAGGGAGACTACTCACATGGGCACATTCATAGATCATGTGACTAAACCTTGGGACCTTCCAAGTATCAAAAGTGGTTTTCACCACTCATTTGGGGTAGTCTTAGCCCATCCAAGCCTGGCCGCTATGAACCAGAGTGGCTGGATCCTAGCCGCTTCAGCTCAGAGTGGCCAAACCTTAGCCACTGTAGCTCAGAGTGGCCAAACCTTAGCCACTGTAGATGACAGTGGCTAAACCCTAAAAAGCAACTTGCCATCAAATCGGCCCAATCACGGGTGGAAGTGGTAGTTTGCATGCAATAAAGCCGAGCGGGGATAACTTTGCATGATTCCTCATGGCCAGTCTACATGAAAGACTCATGTCTTGATTTAGACACCAGTTAACTAGCCCTCAAGGGTAGACAAAGGCAAAAATTCTCATGCTAACATCCAGTGTGCATGTAGAAAATCAATCCTAGGGTTTTGACATTGACCTAGGGCTTCAAACACATTATAAGGTGCAAACCTAAGGGCACCAAGGCATGATGAATTATTGATAGACTTAGAGAGAGATTTCAGAGACTTGGAGAGATTTTTCTCGTAGCGAAGCCCTATCAGATTGGAGAGCAAATTGGAGCACCTTTGAGGAGCAACGAAGTGCTAACCGATTTAGGGTTTTTCATCTATAGGATATTCAACACATCGGACAAGAAACGACAATCATTTCAACATCGATAACAAGCTTAGATTCATAGCCTTGGAGCAATAGAGATAGGTTTTCATCTTAGTAGCCACTATCTTGGATAGTGGCCCATAGACCTAATCTAGGGTTCTTAGCATTAGTTTCTTTCATTTAGCTTGTTACATGCTTTTACGCCATTAGCATAGATTTGGTTTATCACATTTACTAGCATTCATAGCATTAATTTCTATTATCATGGAGCATATTTCTATTTATCATTAGGGTTATTGCTAACAACCTCATCCGAGGAGGCAATCTCGGACAACTGAGCATTTGCTATTATTTTCATGCTTGCAGGACTACAGGTACATTTGATAGGTTATCAACATACGAAAGCAAAAGGATCCCTCTAGGAACTAGACCTAGAGAAGGAGGCATCTGTAAGCCCTCATACAGTTTCGTGTGCATCATCGGGAAGCCTATGAGAGTGCATCACCCCTTGCGAGGGGATATCATACATCCACTACCCTACTTTGTAAAATCTGTATCAAAAGAAGGGAATCCCTTAGAGGGATCTATATGTAACCGAACTTGAGAAAAAGTAATAAAAAGCATTATCTATTCATTTTATTTGTAATTTCGGTTGTATCTTTCATTTAATGCATGATTAAATATGAATAAGATAAATAATATTCACAAATAGGAGTAGTGGATGGTGCATCGCTTCCCTAGGGTCGCTATAGATGGTGATCATGATGGGACCCCCACCAAGTTTTTATTTTCTACCACTTTATTGATCCATGTTTTTGTGTGCAGGTTTAGCCACTCTATTCTACAGTGGCCAGAAATTCGCTCTAGTCTACAACATCCAAAATCAGTCGCTCCTACTAACAATGGCCAGAAATCAGCCACTCTAGTCGATAGTGGCCAGAACTGGAGTGCAGTAGAGGATAAAATATTTGTTCTTTGAGCTGGATTAGAGGTTGGTACAACTTTTTTGATGATTTATGGTTCTTTATCTACTTCTATTTTCCTAAAATAGTGAACATTAAGACACATTTTAATTTGGAAAACTAAGGAATGGAAAGGAAAGAACTTGCATCTTATGCATCTTAGGGTTTTTTTTTAGATTTCCACTAGGCATTGCTAGGAACAATGACTTATGCTTGTAAATTCCACCCTAGAATCCAACGTGCTAGAAATCATGTGTTGGTTTGCTTGCTTTGAGGCCCTGCTAGAGGCCATATTTGCATGAAATAGAGTGCATCCATGAAACTCATATTAGTTTATGCATATTTCTAAAAACTGAAACGTCATTTGTATTAGGCATATAGGAAAGATACATTTTTGTTGTATGATGCATTTTAATTTATGTAAACTTAAAATGAACCCCACACACACACGCATGTTTTAAACATTGGGGAGTTGGATTTCATCACCAACCCTCAATTCAGTTCGGTGACATTGGCATTCATCTCCTTCCACCGGCTTGCCCCCTAGATCTTTCCTAGAATGGAATTAGGAACTTCTTTATAGTGGTACTAAGTTACTCATGTTCAAACTATCTCCCACTATTGGAACAATCATTGGTTCAGAGTGGAAGAGCTAGGTGAACCCCCCACTAGGACTTCAACGGTGTACCCTAGTCTCTTTTTGAGAAAATCATGTTTGGCATGGGTGTTCTTGATTCCCACTATGGATGAGTCTCCTCATTCTAAATCCAAAACAAGAGCAAGAAAACAAGAACAACAATGCATCAAAAACACAACAAATAGTTTAGGGCACACATAAATTGGTAATCAAGATAAACACTTGCTTGATATTGTTTGGCTATCTCTAAATTGCAATACAAAAGACTAATTCACAAGCACAATGGTCAAAACCAGAAGTAAACATCCTCGGTCCAATACCGAGGGAGAATCTAAAGCAACACATACCCATAGGCGAAGTCATAGTAACATTGAACCACATACTCATAAGACCATGAGACGTAGTTCCATGAGTCTAAGGGGTGATAACTCAACCCTTGGGGGTTCTCCTCGAGAAACCCCAAATAGAGAGTCAAATCATGGAACTAAATCACAAAAACACAAAGAGGCTTCATGACCATCATCATCAAGGAGACATGAGGAAGCCTCAAGGCCTTCCTCTAAACACATAGAAACTTCTCAAAGACATGAGGAGGCTTCAAGAGCTTCCTCCCCACATGGACATAAGAAGGGTTCTAGACCCCATTCTTCACATAGGGATGATGAGGTTTCCCCATATCCATCCTCATGGAGGGTAGGTGGGGCCACAAAGCCTTCATCACCAAAAAGACACACAAGAGTCACAACATCTCAAACTTCACATGAGACACTTAGAACAGATCTGCCCACTAAGGGGCATGAAACTAGAGTTACATCCAGTCATAGACACCAAATAGAAGATACCCTTCACACAAGAGGAAGGATTCCAATAGATTATGACCTCATTGGAGTAAATGGCACCCCAAGGGATCAGCCATGGAAAACAAGATAGTTAGATGAGTTGGATCGGTTTCATCCGAGGCCACCTCCCAGAACCATAGCCATAAAAAATTCTGCATCTAGAAGTTCATGAACTATTACTTCTAAATGCACCTCTCAACCTAGGGATGCTTCAGAGTGACTCCACAAGTCTCATACAGAGTCTGACCATAGAGACACTTATCAACACATAACAAATTACATTAGCTAGCAAGAGCAAAGAAATAATAGAAACCTCTTCGAGGAATCTATGAATCAAAACCACAAGAACAGAATCAGACAAACATGAGTCTTATTTAACAATGCAATCTGACCGCATGCGATGGTTAGAAAATATATTGCACAAAGAGCGAGAGCTAGTGGAAGCTCTCGAGCATGACAAACAAAGAGAAAGGCTTTTGCACCAACATGAGCAACATCTAAGAGAACAAGTTGAGCAACTAGCTCATATCAATTTACAAGCCAATGGTAATGATCATCAAAGAGATAAACATATTGAATCACCAAGAGAAGGGTGCACTAGACAAGAAGAAAGCCCACAATGAAACCACCACTCAAATCATGAACAAAATCAAACTAGTGGAGAAAGGGTAAACATGATAAATCAGGATCAAACACATCCTGAATCCCCTCATAGGAGGGAAGAGAATAGAACAAGTCAAGTGCACATAGGGTTACCTCCATTACCACCATGAGGGGGCCTACAAGAAGAGGAACTCCTCACCTCAAAGGCATTCTAGGCACTCACTAAAAATATGAAGTCCTTTGAGAAACAAGAGACGATGGGGAACCAACCAACATTGAGTAAAATACACAACCAACCATTATGCCCATCAGTCCCTAGCCTTGCATATCCTAAGCATTTTGAGATGCCTAGGTTAGAAAATTTCAAGGGTGAAGAGGATGCACAAGAGCATGTTACCAATTTCATCAATGCATATTTTCATATTGAAGACAATGATGCTCTTATGCTAAGGACTTTCATTATGACATTTTTAGGTGCTACCACTCAATGGTTCAACCAACTGCCCAAGCACAACATATCCAATTTTGAACAACTAGTAAACGCATTCCTAAAGCATTTCTCCTTTGGTGCTAAAAGGAAGGTGAACCTTTTAGACTTAGCCAACTTAAAACATTATGATGATGAGCCAGTAATGGAATATGGGGATAGATGGAGAAAAGTCATGGTAAAGTTATCATTCTCTATCCCCACAGAAGAAATCATCTGCATGTTCACCAAGAGTTGTTCTAAACACATCTCCCTCTTGCTACAACTTCAACAATATCCATCATTTGAGGAAGCCTTGGCACAGGCCAAACTCATTGAGGACATAAAAGTAGATGAGGGAACCATCAAGCTCCGAACCAAGAAGGAGTGGAACAAAAATGGCAAGAATGACAAATACAAGTAGAAGCAGGCAAACCCTGCTCTAGTTAATCAAGTAGTATTGGTTGCACCTAAGGATGGGGCTATGCAACAACCCTAGAATTATCAAGCACAACCCCCACCAGCCAATTACGATCAAAAGAACAATCAGGGGTGAAATAGAGAATGCAAGCCACCTCGCTATTTTACACCTCTATCAGAGTCAATGCAATCAATTTTCAACCAATTGAGCGAGGCTAGGAAGATCAGATTTCTTGATGTACCTCTTGTAGATCCCAACCATCCTAAGCCAAAAGGATATAGGGAAGATCAATTTTACCCTTATCATAGGATACCAGGGCATAACATTGAAGTTTGCATTGGTTTCAAGCACCAGGTGCAAAACATGATTGAGGTGGGAGAACTTAAAGTTGACAACCCATTGGCCCTTGATAATAGAGATATGGGCATATACAAAAACCTACTGCCAAACCATGAGGTCCCTAGAGGGCAAGGTGCCCAAGTCAATCAGGTCCAAATTGATACGCCTACCCATGGGTGCATTGGGATGGTTGAAATTGTCAATGTAGCAACCAGGAGTAGATGATATGGTCAACCATAGCCTCCTATAGCTCCCATTAATGTCCCAACTACACCTAGGTAGAGGTAGGGGTAGAACAACCTTCCAAGTCCACCAACCCGACCTATGGTAACTGTTCAGAGTAGACTAGAGCAAAACTTACAAATGACTCCGACCAAGCTATCTATCTATGAGCTCATACAATAGTCCCCAAAGCATAGGGAGACTTTGATGGAGATTTTGAGATCAATTGAGCTCCAACCACAAGATCCAAATGCATTCACTTATTTTGTGGGACAAGTACAAGAATGCCAAGAACCTGTAATTCGATTCTATGATCATGAGATTAAGACAGTGCCTACTACCTTACCAGACCCTCCACTGCACATTGTTGCATCAGTCAATGATTTACCTTTTAAGTGGGTCTTGATCGATACAAGTTCATCAATCAACATCATCACAACAACAACAATAGAACACCTTAAGATCCCCAAGTCAAATATCATTCTAGGAGCCTACACATTAAGAGCTTTCAATGATGCTTTATGCAATACTATGGGAACGATAGTCCTACCTATCAAGGTGGGGCATAAGACCATCCCTATGATGTGTCATGTCTTGGAAGGGGCCATGCAATACAACATCCTCCTAGGGCACCCTTGGATAAGAGATATGAAGTGTGTTCCTTCGATTTTACACCAATGTGTCAAGTATGTGCATGATGACAAAGTCTATGTGGTGTTGGCTGATGAAGAGCCATTCAAATATGTCCATCAGGTGGATTTTCTAGGAGAATTTGTGATTCCTTCTACCCACCTGTATGTAGGACCTTCATCTCCAACTACGCAACTAGATGACAGAGACAAAGGGGTACGAAAAGACCCATCCACATCAACACCTCATCTTGCACCCAAAATGACTGATGCTTCTAAGAGACCATCAACATCTAAGCCAAAAGATAATCAGAAGCTAAAGGCACCCTTAGTTGAGGAAGGAAATCCCAAGGAAGTGCTAACCATAGCCATTGAGAAAATTCCAAGTCCCATGGAAGAAGAAGATCTCCAAGATCAAGCCGAGGAGATACTAGAACCCACTTCGCCAGTGTCATCTGTAGGATCATCCACATCACATGTGACAATACACTTGGCAAGCACAGGGATAGGAGAGTATCTTGTGTAGAACATAACATTCATGCCCATCATAGAGTCTGCATAGGACATGGGATGGCCAAAAGACCTAAGACCACCAGTGGGAACAGTGGTTCCACTTGGAATCCCTCCCAACTAGACCAACTTTGTCTATGTTGGCCTGGACTGCACCCATAAGTCTACAGACATAGAAGAGGACAATGATGAACTATTCACTATTAATGTTCATTACCTCTCTAATCCTGAGTTTTCTCTAAGCTACTTTGAACGTTGCCATTGGCATGGCTACGGTCTTGGTATATATGAGCAGGGGCGTAGGCGGCCATTCGAGCCATAATACCAGCTTCCCAATGACAGGTTTGGGTTAGGCTATCACATCAGAGGTCAAGATGACTCTCTAGAAGTAGCCTTGGATAGATTAAGCTTGGGATTAGGAGAAGACATCAATTTTATTCCTTATCACCCACCAAGTACAAGACATCTGATCAACAGACAAGTGGTCATGGTAAACATACCACCACCCGAGACTTATCATCCAAGCTTCACAATTGATGCCACCCCAATAGGTTGCAACTTGTGGGATGAAGAGCGAGAAGAAAATGGATATGAGGCAAGTGATGATGAAGCACAGGCAAGCTTAGCCTATCATGGGCCTCACTATTTACAAAGCCTTGCCTGGTCTAACCACAATGAGAGTGGGTACATATCGGATGAAAGTGGTTATGAGTCAGAGGACTCAATAGAAAGAGCCTACCTAGGGTCAAGGCAGTGGCCCCATAGCTTGGGGCAAGACACTAATGCAAATGGCATCTTCATAAGTGATGAAGAATATGAGGATGAAATAGAGATGGCCTACTTGGGGCCAAGACATGTACCCCTTGTCTTGGGACCACATACCAATGCTAATGGTTTTTGGATAAGTGATGATGACTTTGAAGATGAGACTGAGATGGCTTATCTTGGGCCTCACCACTTGTGACAAGTCAACATACTGGTAGAAAGAGAAGTGGCACTTCATGCCATAGACCCTAGCTTACAATTTTTGGGAAGACCTATCGACTTAGTTGCCATTCACCATGTGGTCAATCCCCCTCCACCTACATTTATGGAGCTCTTAGAACCCAATGATCCTATTATCCGGCCTACTCATGGGCCAGATCCAGAGATTCCTTTTCCTCTAGAGCCTCATCATGAGTATGGAGGGAAAACCTCTGAGACAATATTTCACCCATGTGGTCCTAGAGATTTCATTCCATCCATCAATACAATCTCCATTGATTTGACCACTCCACTTCATAACCCAGTAGATCCTACTAAACCATTGTGTCTTGATATAGAGGCTATTGATTGGGATCATATTGATTCACCCATAGAGCCTGAGGACATTTTCCCTAATGAAGAGGTGTTACAACCATTTCATTTTGCATCAGGTTGTGCATATGATGTATTCCATGCCGGTTTGGATCCTGAGTCAGTAGGACCTATAAATCCCATCGATGACATTCATTTGATACCCATGCCTCACCAGTTGGAGGATGGGTCACATATGGCTATAGAAGTGACTTTCGAGGTGGACATCAGTGATGATCCTACTCAACCAAAGAAAGTCAAGTTCAGAGAAAGTCTATCTCCAGAGGAACAAGCCATCATAATCCCTCTCCTTAAAGAGAGGCCAAATATTTTTGCTTGGACTTACAAAGACATGCCAGGGATTGATCCAAAGTTAGTTGTTCACAACCTTTCATTGGATCCCATGAAGAAGCCAATCAAGCAAAAGTTGAGGAAAATGCATCCAACCATCACTTTGATGGTGAAGAATGAGTTACAAAAACTATTGGATGTGATTTTCATAGTTCCCATCGACTATCCTGAATGGGTCTCGAACATGGTGCCCATGGGAAAACCTGATGGAAGAGTCCATATTTGCATAGATTTCAGAGACTTGAATAGGGCAACTCCAAAGGATTCATTCCCATTGCCAAACATAGATGCTCTTGTTGATGCCACCGTAGGTCATGAGATGCTCTCCCTAATGGATGGTTTTTCTGGATACAATCAAATCTAGATCAAACCTGAAGACCAACATAAGACTACTTTCATTACTCCATGGGGGACATTCTATTACAAGGTGATGCCATTTGGCCTAAAGAATGTTGGTGCCACATATCAATGGGCCATGACATACATCTTTCATGACTATATGCATAAGATCTTGGAGGATTACATTGATGATTTACTGGCCAAGTCTTTATTGTGGCAAGAGCACGCTAAAATCCTTACAAAGGTCTTCGATCACCTCATTGAGCACAATGTTAGATTGAATCCTAAGAAGTGCGTGTTTGGCATAACTTCTGGTAAGCTCTTAGGGTTCATCATTTCTAAGAGAGGCATTGAAGTCGATCCTACAAAGGTAAAGGCTATAATGGAAATGGCCACCCCTACCAACATTAGGGAGTTAAGAAGCCTACAAGGCAAGGTAGCATCCATAAAATGGTTCATTGCTCAATTATCAGACAAGTGTCGACCCATGAACCGGTTGCTATGCAAGGATGTCCCATTTCATTGGGATGAAGAGTGCCAACAAGCCTTTGCAGAGATCAAAACTTACCTAGAAACACCACCAATGTTGGCTCCACCAAGGCCAGACGTACCATTTTTACTATACATATCGGCTACTAATTTCGCGTTGGGCACCATGTTGGCCCAAAAGAATGCACAAGACAAAGAGCAAGTCGTATATTACATCAGTCACACCTTGGTGAGTTATGAGCTAGGATATGCGTATGTAGAAAAGTTGTGTTTAGAAGTGGTCTTTGTAACCAAAAAGTTGTGACACTACATGTTGAGCCATACGACCTACGTTATATCAAAACAAAATCCTTTGTAGTACATGATGAATAAGACCTATCACAATACACGTACTGCAAAGTGGATCATGCTATTGATAGAATTTGATCTAGAGTTCATAAGCCAAAATTCCATCAAGGGACAAGTCATAGTAGATCAATTAGTAGAGGCACCTCTTCAAGATAGCAAGCCTCTCACCATAGAATTTCCTGATGATGCGGTCTTCGCATTATCAGATCCACCCAAACTCAAAGAACCTAAGAAAGAAAGAGACATGGCATTATTCTTCGATGGTTCGAAGTGCGAGCAAGGGGGTAGAGTAGGGATAGTATTTATCACACCATAGGGTGCTCCATTGCCCTTATCATTCAAGCTAGACTTCCCTTGCACAAACAATAACACAGAGTATGAGGCCCTGATCTTGGGACTCCAAACAACCATTGCAATGGGCATTAAAATATTGAATATCTTTGGTGACTCCTTGCTCATAGTTAATCAAGTCAAAGGATTGTTCCAATGTAGGTGCCCACTCCTGAAAGCTTACAAGGAGCTTGTTGACACTTACCTAGCCTGACTGGAATGGTATGACATCGAGGCAATCCCTCATACATCAAAAAGATTTGTAGACACCATGGCATCTTTGGGATCCTTAATCCCTCAGAATCCATCTATTGATTTCACAACCATTCATGTTAAAGTGCTCATGCACTCAACAATACAATGTGAGGCTATTGACAATCAAGAGTCAGTCAACATGATCCAGACCGAACCAAATCAGGATTGGTCCTTCAGAGCTAGAGCTTTCTTGCAAACAACACCTTGGGAATCTTTGATCTCTCAAGGTCCTATGGAGTGTGGTACAACCATTCACCATAGGGTTATTTCTCAATATATGTTCACAGATTCTGGATCATAGGAGGAGCATGTCATTTTATCCATAGAAGTTATGGCTTATCAGGATTGGCTTTCCCAATTATGAGATTTCCTAAAACTTGGAATGGTACCACAAGGCCTATCGCATGCTAAAATATGAGCATTTAAATAGAAGGTGATGAGGTACATCTTTCTAGGAGAGATCCTTTATAGACGAGGCTATGATGGAATGCTCCTTCATTGTCTTGAGCCCCAGGAAGCATCCTGGGCAATTTTGCAAGCTCATGATGGTACATGTGGTGGTCACTTTAGTGGCATGGCCATCGTTAAGTGCATCTTGAGAATGGGTTACTATTGGCCCACTATGGAAAAATACTATTGTGAGTATGTCAAGAAATGCGTTAAGTGCCAACATCATGCAAACCTCACTCACTTGCCATCACAAGCCTTGCAACCCATCCAGGCAGCATGGCCCTTCTCGTAGTGGGGACTAGACTTAGTGGGGAAGATCTCACCCCCATCCTCAGGCCGACACACGTTCATCATAATGGCCACTGAGTACTTTACCAAATGGGTCGAAGCGATCCCCTTGACATCGACAACTGGACCAAGGATTGTGGAGTTTATACTCCATAATATCATAAGTCATTTTGGGGTCCCTTCAAAAATAATATCGGATAATGGGCCATATTTCAAGAACAAAAATGTGCATGCTTTAATGAACAAATACCATATTCAACATAGTTTTTCAACACCCTATTATCCACAAGCAAATGGGCAAGCAGAAGCCTCAAACAAAACAATAGTCTCCATCTTGAGGAAGACGGTGAAAGATAATCATAAGGACTGGCATTTGCAATTGCCTCTGGCATTATGGGCATACAGGACTAGTGTGCGGACGCCCACTAGGGCAACACCATTTTCACTTGTATATGGCACTGAAGCCATCATGCCCCTAGAGTTGGAAATTCCAACCCTACGCATAGCATTGAAGGACTTCATAGATGATGACACCGCACGACAAGGCCGCCTTGATCAATTAACGCTTCTTGATGAACGTCGAGTCAATGCCTTGGAGCATCTCCATGTTTATCAGGATCGCCTTGCATGAGCTTACAATAGTAAAGTCCACTTGAGAGAATTCAAAGTTGGGGATCTTGTGCTCAAAGAAAACCAACAAAACTCAAATCTATCATCGCACCTACGAGACAAATTTATGGTAAATTGGATAGGCCCCTACATGATTTCAGAAAGGGTTGGGCCTGGAGCATATCGCCTCACATCATTGGATGGTGTTGAAGAGCCTGAGCCTCTCAATATCATTCATTTGAAGGCATTTTATACATAAAATACAAAAACATTCAAATATGTCAAAAAATACAAACAAATTCAAAAAACATAAAAATTCAAAATTCAATCAAAAATGCTCCAAGGGTATCTTCACACCACTTGGTCACCTAAATCAAAAATGCTCCAAGGGTATACAAGCCGCTTGGTCAAATTCAATCAAAAATGCTCCAAGGGTATACAAGCCACTTGGTCAAATTCAATCAAAAATGCTCCAAGGGTATACAAGCCGCTTGGTCAAATTCAATCAAAAATGCTCCAAGGGTATCTTCACACCACTTGGTCAAACCCTAAAAGCCCCAAAGGCACAATAAGCCCTTTGGTCAAAATATAATAAAAAATACAAAAACAATGCAAAAATCAAAAATACAAAAATAGTTGCATCTTACATCTGCATCCATATAGTTGCATTACATCAAACATGCATATCCATTGCATTTGCATATGTTATGATCACACTCTTGCAAACGATGCCACAATTTGTATCACAACCACAAATACACAAGTCCACCTTCATCCATTCATCCATGTGTGTAACTATGTTTTTCAACACAACCATATCATGTTGCTATAAGGAATAGGCTAAGATTTTCTAGTCATTCAACCATATCTAGTGGTCTTATCAATTTTTATGGGAAGCCATATTGATTAGTAGAGAGTAAGGTCTAGTCATGATAATGCCTTAGATATTCAGGATCCCATCACTAATTAAAAACACTAAAATCCTAGTTGGTACAAGGGAAAGATGAAAGTTGCAAAAGTGGTCTAGGTTACCTTAAGCGAAAAGGGTCTTCCTTGCTTATCCCCATGTGCGACCGGTTCAAAGGTGCTGAGAATTGGAAAAAGGACAAGCTCCACCCTACCCAATTAAATCCCTTGCTTAAATTAAAATGAGCAAAAATACCGAAACAAAGCAAAAATTCAAGATTCCAAAAATCATAGTTCAAAGTACCAAAAAGCACAAAAACAAAGCAAATAGTGATTATCATCACTACATAAATCCCTTGCTCAAAAAGAAAAATCAATCAAAAATAAACAATGATTTTCATCACTAAACATGAGCAAGTATCCCAAATGAAATGAAGAAAAGAAGGGAATGGAGCTTGAATCCTTGGAATTCTCAGCATTGTACAAAACTGGAAGGTGATCCCCATTACAGGTTTGGTGTACAACCATGCTTGGCAATGGTGATACCCTTACGCATGATGATATGTCTATCACAATAGCATCTTGCATTTGTGTAGACCAATGTTTGCATGTGGATGAGCTAGCTTTGGGTAACCCAATACTGCCTAGTGGTATAGTCCAACTAAGTCCAACATAAGGATCAGATGAACAATTGAGGATCCCCGATCTTAGAAATGGGCTGAAAGAATCCCACCTGACATCGGAGGAAATGCTTGAGTTCTATCTAAATATATTCATTTGCACACACAGGGATAATGAATATCTAGGTCCATGATGAAAGCCTTGCTTTTCAAAAGTCTTGTATGGTCAGTACATAGTTGTTGATAGGGTAACTAGAGTGTTTGAGTCTCAGGAAAAGCCTCAAAAATTCCTACATAGCAACAAATCATATCATAAATCACATCATCAATTTTATTTATGAAGTTTTGTGAATTAAGGGGTATTAACAAAGTAGGCTAGATACCGGATAGATGTCAGAAATGATATTTACATGACCACTGACTATTTTGAATCTTTTAAATTACATAAGCTTTATCAAGAAATTACATACATTCCATGCCATTACATTTCACATATGAATGCCTAAATAATTAGTTCTTATGATAAGAATGATTATTTACATTCATGATTGTTATACTTTCTATGGTATCACCCATTTAGATTGTTAAAATCATATCATATGCATTCCTTATGTTTTAAGTGATTAAAGCATATAGGTTCATTCACATTAGATTAAACATCATATAGACAATGCATTACACATTGCATTTACCATATCATAACATAAGTTAGATGCATACAATTAAATAAAAATTAAACATGCATTTAACAAAAACATTGCATCCATAAACACATAATTTCATAGATCATCCATCTACATCTAAGATCACATCATAATCCACCTATGCATACAATCATAAATCCATCATCAAATCAACTCATGATACATCACATCATGTCACAATAATCAGATCATATAAGCATCTACATAAGCATCCATATAAATATCCACATCATCATAAATATCATCTATCATCTAACACATACATCAACTCATCATAATGCCATCATCACATCACATAAATAAAACAAAAACATAAGCAATAAAGGATACACATAATGAATCATAATGCAAAGATATCATATAAATATGTGTGTCAAATACATGGATGTACAAAAATACCCAAAGGCTACAGTCATATAGGTCAGCTGACCTCAAAAATAAAAGCCTAGTACATCATCAATCAAACACTAGGTCTGCACCCCTACAACACCACCCCCTATGGCTGGATCTCGAGTGGAGTGATGTGAGCCTACTAGCCTCTCTATGAGAGTCTAGGTCCTCTAACTAGGCCAGATGGAAGACTACCCTGAGGTGGAGCACCCACTAGCCTGTGATCCACCTACACCTATCCTCTCCTTAGGAGTGGCTCCTAGCCTCCTGATCTACATCTAGAGAGAAGCAATATGGCCTACATGATCAACAATATCCACCTCATACTCATATAGCAAAATTCTACATCTGCCTTATCTCTACCCCTAGATCTACCCCTATAGGACCCTAAGGTGTAGGAGGATCAACAACAACCTACATCCTAGTAGCACCACCCCTGATAGCATCCTACAAGGCCTATATCTGAGTCATGAGCTGCTCTATAGTAGCATCTCATTGTGCTATAGTAGCATCTCACTATTATACCTAGATCTTGGTCGACTAGAGCTTGACCTCTACCTCATGCAGCTATGCTCTCAGAGGAGAATCTCTCTCCTCAAGATCCAAGTCCTCCTCATCCTCCTCAGGAGCCTCCTACTCCTCCACTACCACCTACTCTATTGCTGGCCCCATCCCTCAGTCCTAGCTCAGACTCTACACCCTGCTAGATCTACACCTCCATCCCCACCATCATCCTCATAACCTAGACTACCATCACCATGCCACAATAGATCCCCCCACCACTACACAAATGCATCCATAACTCCCCCAATGACTCCTACATCAACTATTGGGGCATCCTCCTCATCAATAAGCTCTATAATCCATGGAGGAGGAAGATCTCCCTCTACTACAAGGTGCCTATATAAAAATGGGACAAATGGCACATCCTACTACAATCCATACTAACGAAGAACTCGAGAGTAGAAGAAATACTCTCTGATGCCAACCTTGTAGCCAATGAGCCACCACTCACACTGCATCCTAGCTATAAACTATCTGGATCATCCCAAGCTGGGCACTCATGGTATGGATGCCATATGATATCTCTGGCCTATAGGGAGGTGAAAGTAGCAATGTAATGGGGGAGCTCCCGCATGAGGATGGCTCTTGCGCTCCTCATGCTCTCGAGCCCATCTAGCAGCATAGCACTACATCCTAGCATCAATAGCTATAATCTCAATAGGGAGCCCTCTGGGATGATCTACACGGATATGCTCCCATCCCCATATCTAAAGGAGCAAGCTGCAAGTAATGCTGACATGACCCCATCGATGGATGTGATACAACTCATCATAGCACTATGCTAGCAAAGACCTCCCCCATGCATAGATGATAGGCTCCTCACTATCCACCAAATCTTGAACCATCACAAGGAGGTTCCATGGGAACCTCAAGCCTGAGCAATCTAGGATAAGGATGTTGCTGATAACCATCAACAACACCGCATGCCTCTCAGAGAAGACATGCTCCCTGTACCATCGTAGAATAGATACACCCCATATTTGGTGTCCTTGAAGGCATCTACAACATGCCTCCCGAACACCCAAACAAAGACTACATCACGATCATTAGTGGCCGAAGAAACAATGGCCACTCCATCAAAGGGAATCCAAAAAATCTTGTATACATCCTCCGGTGTGATAGTCATCTCACCGGTAGGAAGGTGGAAGGTGTTAGTCCAGGAATCCCATCGGTGAGCCAGGGCCATGAGGTAGGCCTGATCTGACATAATCGGGGGTAGCCTGGTCACATACTGCAATCCATGGGCCTTAAACCATACCCAGTCCATGTCATCCATGAGTGGTAGGAGGTCCTTCAAGAGCTTTGGGTCTCGAGCCCGAGCAAAAAGAATCTAAGGACAAAAATCAAAGTATAACTACAATGCATCTAAGGCATAAATCATAATAAAACATGAAAAATAGTGCAAACAAGGGTAGACTATCCTAAGTATAAATGAAAGAGGAATAAATGCACCTAATCATGTAACAAAGAAAAACAACTCAAAAATTCAAAAAAATCAATTAATCATCTCAAAAATAAAAAAATCAAGAAAAATAAAAAATGTGCCTAAGGTTCTTTGCCGCTTTCACCTACATGACAAAATTGAGTTGAGGCTGACAGTGGCCAAAACCCAATGGTCAAATTTTTGACCATTAGATTTTGAACTAGCCACTACCATCGACAATGGCCAAGTCGTAGGCCAAAATGGTCACTCTGTGCAAAAGTGGCCAATGGGCGATGTGAAAGCAACATTTTCCCTAGGCCAAAAACACCAAAAAAATTGAAAAATACAAAATGGGGGCAAGCCCACCAAAACAAATCCTAAACTAAGCCTAACTATAGGTTTGGTTCATTGCCAACAAGTTTAATGAGGTTCATTTACCGATTACTTAAGTGCGGTTCATTTTTACCAAAAAGTGAAACAAACAGGGTTAAGGTTTCGAAGAGTACCCGAGAAGCTCCGGCTCCTCCACTCAAAGATGCCTTGCCCTACGTAGCCATAATCCCCAATGCAACAACACTCCAAATCACAAATGTCACTTTCTCTCTAGAGCTCTGAAAAGCAAATCGCCAGCTAGAAGAATGAAAATTCAAAACCCTAGGCTACTTTTATATTTCCCAAGTTATGCCTTGGCCGCTTCTACCATCAGTGGCCCGCACTTCTTGGCCATTGTGGTCGAGAGCGGCCAAAAATAGCATTTGGGGGCCATTGGATCTGATAGCGGCCAACAACATAGGAAAAAATAGAAATATTCCTTCTAAGAGGAATAACAAAAAAATCAAATAAACACATTTTGATGGTCCATAATCATCATAATGCTCAAAATAAAAAAAAATCACATAAAAACAAATCTCGAGTAAGCCTCGTATTCAGTTACTTACTCTATCAACTCAATGGTTGCAGCGATTTGCACTCCATGCAATTCGGTGAGATGAGTAAGTTACCATAGGGCTACTTGGGGTAAATTATTCATTTTGGAATTATGATGTATCACCTCAATCCCGAAGAAGATCAAGATGGTCGGACTGCTCCACGGGTGCGATGGAATCATCCTAATTCCCTTATGACATAAAAACATTGAGCTAAGTGATGCAATACAAGCATAAATAGAATCACTCATCCTAACTCCCTAAGAAGGCTATTTATGGCTGGACCGCTCCCCGGGATAGGGATGAATGATCATCATAAACAATTGGAATCACACTTGGATGGGGGTTTGCCCATTAAAAGAACAAACACTAGAAAGGAACCAAACTAGTCATATTGGTCAAGCGACTTGTCGCTTCATTCATTGCCCTTCCCTCACCAATTCATTGTGTGAGGGGGTAGTTCAAATCTTCAAATAATCATAATCAAAGTCAACCAAAGATCACTCGATCATATCAAAATTGTATTCATCCTACGAATCATTGCATACAACTCTTACAAAACTTTCCCCGTTTGTTGGGTTCATAAGCAAATATGACATTTTCAGTTTGTAGCTCTCCTCTAGTCGATTCTGTTGTAGCGACATAAGCTACCCGATTGCATTTGAGGAATGAGTGCAAGTGAACATGTGCAAGCCCTATGCTAAATTAAGCCTTCAATCAGGTTGAAGCAATGATTCAAGGATGCATGTCATCTTGCATGATTGGGCCATCCAGTGTTGATCAGATCAATGATCATCATACACCCTACAAACATAGCAGTCTACATTTTTGCTCCATGCTATGTTTTCCACACAATGCATCACAAAAAGGGGCATCTATAGACACCTAAAACATGTCATGTTTAGGGAGACTACTCACATGGGCACATTCATAGATCATGTGACTAAACCTTGGGACCTTCCAAGTATCAAAAGTGGTTTTCACCACTCATTTGGGGTAGTCTTAGCCCATCCAAGCCTAGCCGCTATGAACCAGAGTGGCTGGATCCTAGCCACTTCAGCTCAAAGTGGCCAAACCTTAGCCACTGTAGCTCAGAGTAGCCAAACCTTAGTCACTACAGATGATAATGGCTAAACCCTAAAAAGCAACTTACCATCAAATCAGCCCAATCATGGGTGGAAGTGGTAGTTTGCATGCAATAAAGCCGAGTGGGGATAACTTTGCATGATTCCTCATGGCCAGTCTACATGAAAGACTCATGTCTAGATTTAGACACTAGTTAACTAGCCCTCAAGGGTAGACAAAGGCAAAACTTCTCATGCTAACATCTAGTGTGCATGCAGAAATTCAATCCTAGGGTTTTGACATTGACCTAGGGCTTCAAACACATTATAAGGTGTAAACCTAAGGGCACCAAGGCATGATGAATTATTGATAGACTTAGAGAGATTTCAAAGACTTGGAGAGATTTTTCTTGTAGCGAAGCCCTATCAGATTGGAGAGCAAATTGGAGCACCTTTGAGGAGCAACGAAGTGCTAACCGATTTAGGGTTTTTCATCTATAGGATATTCAACACATCGGACAAGAAATGATAATCATTTCAACATCGATAACAAGCTTAGATTCATAGCCTTGGAGCAATAGAGATAGGTTTTCATCTTAGTGGCCATTATCTCGGATAGTGGCCCACAGGCCTAATCTAGGGTTCTTAGCATTAGTTTCTTTCATTTAGATTATTACATGCTTTTACGCCATTAGCATAGATTTGGTTTATCACATTTACTAGCATTCATAGCATTAATTTCTATTATCATGGAGCATATTTCTATTTATCATTAGGGTTATTGCTAACAACCTCATCCGAGGAGGCAATCTCGGACAGTTGAGCATTTGCTATTGTTTTCATGCTTGCAGGACTACAGGTTCATTTGACAGGTTATCAACATACGAAAGCAAAAGGATCCCTCTAGGAACTAGACCTAGAGAAGGAGGCATCTATAAGCCCTCATACAGTTTCATGTGCATCATCGGGAAGCCTACGAGAGTGCATCACCCCTTGCGAGGGGATATCATACATCTACTGCCCTACTTTGTAAAATTTGTATCAAAAGAAGGGAATCCCTTAGAGGGATCTATATGTAACCGAACTTGAGAAAAAGCAATAAAAAGCATTATCTATTCATTTTCTTTGTAATTTCGGTTGTATCTTTCATTTAATGCATGATTAAATATGAATAAGATAAATAATATTCACAAATAGGAGTAGTGGATGGTGCACCGCTTCCTCGGGGTCGCTACACCTAAAACACGTCGTGTTTAGGAGAACTACTCATATGGGCATCCATAGACCATGTGACTAAACCTTGGGACCTTCCAAGTGCCAAAAGTGGTTTTCACCACTCATCTGGGGCAGTCTTAGCCCATCCAAGCCTAGCCGCTATGAACCAGAGTGGTTGAATCTTGGCCGCTGAAGCTCAGAGCGGCCAATCCCTAGCCACTGTAGATGATAATAACTAAGATTTAAAATGCAATTTGCCACCAAAATAGCCTAATCATGGGTGGAAGTGGTAGTTTGCATGCAATAAGGCCGAGTGGGGATAACTTTGCATTCCTCCTCATAGCCAGTTTACATGAGAGACTCAAGTCTAGGTTTAGACATCAGTTTAACTAGCCTTCAAACATAGAAAAGACAAAACTTCTCATGCTAACCTCTAGTGTGCATGAAGAATTCAGTCCTAGGGTTGGACATTGACCTAGGGTTTCAAAGACATTATAAGGTGCAAACCTAAGAGCACCAAAAGAGAATTCAGAGACTTTTTGCAGAGATACAACCGAGGAGAGATTTTTGAGACTTGGAGAGATTTTCTTGTAGCGAAGCCCTATCGGATCGGAGAGCAAATTGGAGCACCTTTTAGGAGCAACGAAGTGCTAGCCGACTGAGGGGTTATCATCTACAGGATATTCAATACATCAGACAAAAAATGACAATCATTTCAACATCAACAACAAGCCTAGATCCATAGCCTTGGAGCAATAGAGATAGGTTTTCATCTTAGCGGCCACTATCTCGGACAGTGGCCCGTAGGCCTAGTCTAGGGTTCTTAGCATTAGTTTCTTTCATTTAGCTTATTACATGTTTTCACGCCATTAGCATAGATCTAATTTATTGCATTCATAGCATTAGTTTCTATTATCATTGAGCATCTTCCTATTTATCATTAGGGTTATTGCTAACAACCTCATCCGAGGAGGCAATCTCGGACAGCTGAGCATTTGTTGTTGTTTTCATGCTTGTAGGACTACAGGTTCACTAGATAGGTTATCAACATACGAAAGCAAGAGGATCCCTCTAGGAGCCAGACCTAGAGAAGGAGGCATCTGTAAGCCCTCATACAGTTTCATGTGCATCATCGAGAAGCCTACGAGAGTGCACTACCCCTTGCAAGGGGATATCATACATCTGCTGCCCCTATTTGTAAAATATGTATCAAATGAAGGGAATCCCTCAGAGGGATCTATATGTAACCAAACTTGAGAAAAAGCAATAAAAAGCATTGTCTATTCATTTCTTCGTATTTTGGTTGTATCTTTCATTTTAATGCATGATTAAGTAAATAATATTCGCAAATAGAGTAGTGGACGGTGCGCCGCTTCCTCGGGGTCGCTACAGATGGTGATCACGGTGGGACCCCCACCAAGTTTTTATTTTCTACCACTTTACTGATCCATGTTTTTGTGTGTAGGTTTAGCCGCTCTAGTCTACAGTGGCCAAAAATCAGCCACTCTAGTCTACAACGTCCAGAAATCAGCCGCTCCTACTAACAACGACCAGAAATCAGCCGCTCTGGTCGATAGCGATCGAAACTGGAGTGCAGAAGAGGACTAAATATTGGTTCTCTGAGTTGGATTTGAGGTTGGTACAACTTTTTTGATGATTTATGGCTCTCTGTCTGCTTCTATTTTCCTAAAATAGTGAAATTAAGACACATTTTGATTTGGAAACTAAGGAATAGAAAGGAAAGAACTTGCATCTTGCATATCTTAGGGTTTTTCTTAGATTTCCACTAGGCGTTGCTAGGAACAATGGCTTATGCTTGTAAAGTCCACTCTAGAATCCAGTGTGCTAGAAATCATGTGTTGGTTTGCTTGCTTTGAGGCCTTGCTAGAGGCCATATTTGCACAAAATAGAGTGCATCCATGAATCTCATACTAGTTATGCATCTTTTTGAAAAGTGAAACGTCATTTATATCAGGCATATAGGAAAGAGTCATTGTTGTTGTATGATGCATTTTACTTTATGTAAACTTAAAATGAACCCCACACATGCACACATGTTTTAAACATTGGGGAGTTGGATTTCATCACCAACCCTCAATTCAGTCCGGTGACGTTGGCATTCATCTCCTTCCACCGGCTTGCCCCCTAGATCTTTCTAGAATAGAATAAGGAACTTCTTTATAGTGGTACTAAGTTACTCATGTTCAAACTGTCTCCCACTATTGGAACAATCATTGGTTCAGAGTGGAAGAGCTAGGTGAACCCCCCATTGGGACTTCAATGGTGTATCCTAGTTTCTTTTGAGAAAATCATGTTTGGCATGGGTGTTCTTGATTCCCACTATGGATGAGTCTCCTCATTCTAAATCCAAAACAAGAGCAAGAAAACAAGAACAACAACACATCAAAATACAGCAAACAGTTTAGGGCACACATAAATTGGTAATCAAGATAAACACTTGCTTGATATTGTTTGGCTATCTCTAATTGCAACATAAAAGACTAATTCACAAGCACAATGGTCAAAACCAGAAGTAAACATCCTCGGTCCAACACCGAGGTAGAATCTGAAGCAACACATACCCATAGGCGAAGTCATAGTAACATTGAAACACCTACTCATAAGACCATGGGATGTAGTTCCACGAGCCTAAGGGGTGATAACTCAACCCTTGGGGGTTCTCCTCGAGAAACCCCACCTAGGGAGTCACATCATGGAACTAAGTCACAAAAACACAAAGAGGCTTCATGGCCATCATCATCAAGAAGACACGGGGAGGCCTCAAGGCCCTCCTCTCAACACATAGAAACTTCTCAAAGACATGAGGAGGCTTCAAGAGCTTCCTCCCCACATGGACATAAAAGGGGTTCTAGACCCAACTCTTCACATAGGGATGACGAGGTTTCCCCACCTCCATCCTCATGGAGAAAAGGTGGGGCCACAAAGCCCTCATCACCAAAAAGACACACAAGAGTCACAACATCTCAAACTTCACATGAGACATTGAGAATAGGTCTGCCCACTGAAGGGCAAGAAACTAGAGCTACATCCAGTCATAGACATCAAACAGAAGATACCCTTCACACAAGAGGAAGGATTCCAATAGATCATGACCTCATTGGAGTAAATGGCACCCCACGGGATCAGCCATGGAAAACAAGATAGTTAGATGAGTTGGATCGGTTTCATTCAAGAACAACTCCTAGAACTATAGCCACAGAAAATTCTGCATCTAGAAGTTCACAAAGTGTAACTTCTAAATGCACCACTCAACCTGGGGATGCTTCAAAGTGACCCCATAGTACACATACAGAGTCTGATCATAGAGGCACTTATCAACACACTGAACAAGTTACATTAACTAGCAAGAGCAAAGAAATAGTGGAAACCCCTTCGAGGAATCTGTGAGTCAGAACCACAAGAACAGAATCAGACAAACATGAATCTTCTTTGACAGTGCAATCTGACCACATGTGACGGTTAGAAAATGCATTGCACAAAGAGCGAGAGCTAGTGGAAGCTCTCGAGCATGATAAACAAAGAGAAAGGCTTTTGCGCCAACATGAGCAGCATTTAAGGGAACAAGCTGAGCAGCTAGCTCGTATAAACCTACAAGAAAATGGTAGTGATCACCCAAGAAATGAATGCACTGACTCACAAAAAGAAGGGTGCATTAGGCAAGAAGACAACCCACAATGAAACCACCACTCAAATCATGAACAAAATCAAATTGGTGGAGAAAGGGTAAACATGATAAATCAGGATCAAACACATCCTAAATCCCCTCGTAGGAGGGAGGAGAATAGAACAAGTCAAGTGGATAACGGGTTACCTCCATTACCACCATGAGTGGGCCTACAAGAAGAGGAACTCCTCACCTCAAAGGCATTCTAGGCACTCACAAAGAAAATGAAATCCTTTGAGAAGCAAGATACGGTTGGGAACCAACCAACATTGAGTAAAATACACAACCAACCATTGTGCCCATCAGTTCCTAGCCCTGCATATCCTAAGCACTTTGAGATGCCTAGGTTAGAAAAATTCAAGGGTGAAGAGGATGCACAAGAGCATGTCACCAATTTTATCAATGCATGTTTTCATCTTGAAGACAATGATGCTCTTATGCTAAGAACTTTCATTATGACATTTTTGGGTGCTGCCACTCAATGGTTCAACCAACTTCCTAAGCACAACATATCCACTTTTGAACAACTAGTAAACACTTTCCTAAAACATTTCTCCTTTGGTGCTAAAAATAAGGTGAACCTTTCAGACCTAGCCAACTTAAAACATTATGATGATGAGCCAGTAATGGAGTATGGGGATAGATGGAGAAAATGTCATGGTAAAGTTATCATTCTCCATCCCCATAGAAGAGATTGTCCACATGTTCACCAAGAGTTGTTCTAAACACATTTCCCTCTTGCTACAACTTCAACAATATCCTTCATTTGAGGAAGCCTTGGCACAGGCCAAACTCATTGAGGACATAAAAGTAGATGAGGGAACCATTAAGCTCCAAGACAAGAAGGAGTGGAACAAGAATGGCAAGAATGACAAATACAAGTGGAAGCAGGGCAACCCTGCTCTAGTTAATCAAGTCGTATTGGCTGCACCTAAGGATGGGGCTATGCAGCAACCCCAAAATTATCAAGCACAACCCCCACCAACCAATTACGATCAAAAGAACAATCAAGGGTGAAACAGGGAATGTAAGCCACCTCGCTACTTTACACCTTTATCAGAATCAATGCAATCAATTTTCAACCAGTTGAGCGAGGCTGGGAAGATCAGATTTCTTGATGTACCTCTTTTAGATCCCAACCATCCTAAGCCAAAAGGATATAGGGAAGATCAATTTTGCCCTTATCACAGAATACTGGGGCATGACATTGAAGTATGCATGGGTTTCAAGAACCAGGTGCAAAATATGATTGAAGTGGGAGAACTTAAAGTTGACAACCCATTGGCTCTCGATAACAGAGATATGGGCATATACAAAAACCCACTGCCAAACCATGAGGTCCCTAGAGGGCAAGGTGCCCAAGTCAATCAGGTCTGAATCGATACACCTACCCATGGATGCATTGGGATGGTTGAAATTGTCAATATAGCCACTAGGACTAGATGATATGGTCAACCACAGCCTCCTGTGGCTCCCATTAATGTCCCAGCTGCACCTAGGTAGAGGCAGGGGTAAAACAACCTTCCAGGTCCACCAACCCGACCTATGGTGACTGTTCGGAGTAGACTAGAACAAAACTTACAAATGACTCTGGCCAAGTTATCTATCTATGAGCTCATACAATAGTCCCCAAAGCATAGGGAGACTTTGATGGAGATTTTGAGATCAATTGAGCTCCAACCACAAGACCCCAATGCATTCACGCATTTTGTGGGACAAGTACAACAATGCCAGGAACCTGTAATCCAATTTTATGATCATGAGATTAAGACAGTACCTACTGCCTTACCAGACCCTCCACTGCACATTGTTGCTTCAGTCAATGATTTACCTTTCAAGCGGGTCTTGATCGATATAGGTTCATCAATCAACATCATCACAACAACAGCAATAGGGCACCTTAAGATCCCCAAATCCAATATCATTCCAGGAGCCTACACGTTAAGAGCTTTCAATGATGCTTTATGCTCTACTATGGGAATGATAGTCCTACCCATTAAGGTGGGGCATAAGACCATCCCTGTGATGTGTCATGTCTTGGAAGGGGCTATGCAATACAACATCCTCCTAGGGCATCCCTGGATAAGAGATATGAAGTGTGTTCCTTCGATTTTACACCAATGTGTCAAGTATGTGCACGATGACAAAGTCTATGTAGTTTTGGCTGATGAAGAGCCATTTAAATATGTCCATCAGGTGGATCTTCTAGGATATTTTATGATTCCTTCCACCCACCTGTATGTAAGACCTTCATCTCCAACTACGCAACTAGATGACATAAACAAAGGGGTACGAAAAGACCCATCCACATCAGCACCTCCTCTTGCACCCAAAACAACTGATGCTTCTAAGAGACCATCAACATCAAAACCTAAAGATAATCAGAAGCTAAAGGTGCCCTTAATCGAGGAAGAAAAGCCCAAGGAATTGCCAACTATAGCCATTGCGGAAATCCCAAGTCCCATGGAAGAAGAAGATTTCTAGAATCAAGCCGAGGAAATACTAGAACCCACTTCGCCAGTGTCGTCTGTAGGGTCATCCACATCACATGCGATGATACACTTGGCAAGTACAGGGATAGGAGAGTACCTTGTGTAGAACATAACATTCACACCCTTCATTGAGTCTACACGAGACATGGGATGGCCAAAAGACCTGAGACCACCAGTGGGAATAGTGGTTCCACTTGGAATCCCTCCCAACCAGACCAACTTTATCTATGCTAGCCTGGACTACACCCATAAGTCTTCAGACGTAGAAGAGGACAATGATGAACTATTCACCATTAATGTTTATTACCTCTCCAATCCTGAGTTTTCTCTAAGCTACTTTGAACATTACCATTGGTATGGCTACGGTCTTGGTATATATGAGCAGGGGCGTAGGCGTCCATGCGAGCCACAATACCAACTTTCCACTAACAAGTTTGGGTTAGGCTACCACATCAGAGGTCAAGATGACTCTCTAGAAGCATCCTTGGATAGATTAAGCTTGGGGTTAGGAGAAGACATCAATTTTATTCCTTATCACCCACCAAGTACAAGACATCTGATCAACAGACAAGTGGTCATGGTAAACATACCACCACCAGATATTTATCATCCAAACTTCTCAATTGATGCCACCCCCATAGGTTGCACCTTGTGGGATGAAGAGTGAGAAGAAAGTGGATATGGGGTAAGCAATGATGAAGTACAGATAAGCTTAGCCTATCATGGGCCTCGCTATTTACAAAGCCTTGCCTGGTCCAGCCACAATGAGAGTGGGTACATATCGGATGAAAGTGGCTATGAGTTAGAGGACTCAATAGAAAGAGCCTACCTAGGGCCAAGGTAGTGGCCCCATAGCTTAGGGCAAGACACTAATGCAAATGGCATCTTCATAAGTGACAAAGAATATGAGGATGAAATAGAGATGGCCTACTTGGGGCCAAGACACGTACCCCTTGTCTTGGGGCCACATACCAATGCTAATGGTTTTTGGATAAGTGATGATGACTTTGAAGATGAGACTGAGATGGCTTATCTTGGGCCTCACCACTTGTGGAAAGTCAACATGCTGGTAGAAAGAGAAGCGGCATTTCATGCCATAGACCCTGGCTTGTAGTTTTTGGGGAGACCTATCGACTTAGATGCCATTTACCATGCAATCAATCCCCCTCCACCTACGTTCAGAGAGCTCTTGGAACCCAACGATCCTATTATCCGGCCTGCTCATGGGCCAGACCCAAAAATTCCTTTTCCTCCAGAGCCTCATCATGAGCATGGGGGAGAAACCTATGAGACAATATTTCACCCATGTGGTCCTAGAGATTTCATTCCATCCATCAATACAATCTCCATTGATTTGACCACTCCACTTCATAACCCAATAGATCCTACCAAACCATTGTATCTTGATATAGGTGCTATTGATTGGGATCACACTGATTTGCCTATAGAGCCTGAGGATCTTTTCCCTAGCGAAGAGATGTTACAACCATTTCATTTTGCATCAGGCTATGCATATGACGTATTCCATGCTGGTTTGGATCCTGAGTCAGTAGGACCTATAAATCCTGTCGATGACATTCATTTGATACCCATGCCTCACCAGCTAGAGGATGGGTCGCATATGGCTATAGAAGCAAATTTCGAGGTGGACATCAGCGATGATCCTACTCAACCAAAGAAAGTCAAGTTCAGAGAAATTCTATCTCCAGAGGAACAAGCCATCATAATCCCTCTCCTCAAGGAGAGGCCAAACCTTTTCGCTTGGACTTACAAAGACATGCCAGGGCTTGATCCAAAGTTAGTTGTTCACAACCTTTCATTGGATCCCATGAAGAAGCCAATCAAGCAAAAGCTGAGGAAAATGCATCCAACCATCACTTTGATGGTGAAGAATGAGTTACAAAAACTGTTGGATGTGATTTTTATCGTTCCTATTGACTATCCTGAATGGGTCTCGAACATGGTACCCATGGGAAAACCCTATGGAAGAGTCCGTATTTGCATAGACTTCAGAGACTTGAATAGGGCAACTCCAAAGGACTCATTCCTATTGCCTAACATAGATGCTCTTGTTGATGCCACTGTAGGTCATGAGATGCTCTCCCTAATGGATGGTTTTTTTGGGTACAATCAAATCATAATTAAACCCGAAGACCAACACAAAACCGCTTTTATTACTCCATGGGGAACATTTTGTTACAAGGTGATGCCATTCAGCCTTAAAAATGTTGGTGCCACATATCAGTGGGCCATGACATACATATTTCATGACTATATGCATAAAATATTAGAGGACTACATGGATGACTTACTGGCTAAGTCTTTATTGCGGCAAGAGCACGCTGAGATCCTTAAGAAAGTCTTCAATCGCCTCATTGAGCACAACATCAGATTGAATCCTAAGAAGTGAGTATTTAGCATAACTTTTGGTAAGCTCTTGGGGTTCATCATATCTAAGTGTAGACACTAAAATATGGTAAATCTGATTAAGCATCCACCAGCAGTGACCAAATTGACATAATATGGCCCCTTGGACAACCCTCAAGAGGCTCACAGTGGTTCTAGCCACTATGGAAAGGGTTTTGGAGGTTTTAGAAAAAAATTCACCACCATACCACCTTGGCATGATGGTAGATGCCCATCATACCACCCTGGGATGGTGGTGAGCCCTCGTCCCAGGGTGGGACGGTGGTGAAGTTTGACCCAAAAAAGTCAAAATTTGGCCAAATGACACCCAAAAACTACCATTTGACCACACAAACAGAGCATGCGAGGTAGAGGACAGGGAATCCTTATGAAATACATATTTATGAGGTCCAAATTTGGATATTCTCTTCCACACCCTCTGCATGCCTCCCATTTGACAAATGGTACCTCCTGCCATGCATGCCCTTCCATGCCTTTTTGCACATGAGCCCCTTTGGGCTATAAAATGGGTTCCATATCCACACAAAATAGTAGAGATGAGTTCTAGGATATGCAACGAAGTTCTGCCAAGATTTACTCTCACCTTATTGCACCTTTTTGCCCTCGAAATCTCCCTTTTTCCAAGGAGGTTACCGGGTGACTTCAAGAAGGTAATCCGAGCATAACTTTTCCATATGGGTGAATTTATTCACCAAATTTGATGAAAACACACCTTAGGTTGTTTAGGAATATATTCCAATGTTTTGGTAACAAAAAGTGACCATATTTGGTGGGTATCCCCTCCTAGGGTGCCCTCCAAATAGTTGCAGTCACCATCACCCCCCTGATATTAGGGTAAATTCTTAAGCAATTTCCTTACTATTTTTAATTTTTAATTTTCTAAATTATTCCATGATGCTACATTCCAGATTTCAGGTCATTTGGAGTTAAAATGAATGAGTTATGCTATTTTTAAGTTTATGCAGGCTCGTAGGGCCCATTCGGGCACCCTAGTTTGATGCAGGTGGATACGGGCTCCAATTGGAAGATATGACCATATGGGTTGTCTTTAAATGCCAATTTATACATACTGACCAAATTTCATGATTTTTATATGAGTTTAGGTTCGATATTTTGTTGTCCTCATTTTCATAGGTTACAGGTAGACGACGCTTAATAGAGGGGTCTACGGGTGTAATTTCATATATTTTTTGGGTTATATCTTCCAAAAACATCCTCTTTAACATATCTGAAAATTTTCAATCTATTTTTATATCATTTGATGCACTTTTAATTCATATGAAATTTTGCCCCTGTGGGGATTATAGTTTTCACCATACACCCTTGCTATTTGACCCCTTTTTTCTTCCTTGTGTGTAGGTGAAGGTCCTATGAAGGATTTGGGAAGCAATATCATACATCAAATAACTTATATACTAGCAGCAGTGGCATTGGATCGCCCACCTCGATTGTGGGTACGCGGAGAAACATTGGATGTGCACCTTGATTCCATGAAATACTTGGTCTTTGGGCACCCGATATTGTAACAATTGTATCACATTTTGAGACCTAAAATGGGAATACTATGTAGCCTTGGATCTGATCCAACAAATTAATGAGAAGAGACTTGCTTTAATTCATTTCCTTTTGTTTGGTATTCTTTCCTTTTCACATGCATGCTTCCTTTTTGATGCTCATGAGCGATATGGGGTAGATACACATATTTTTTTACATAATTTGGTGCAATTTTTTTCCCTAATTCAGTGGTGATCATGGTGGGACCCTTGTCCCTTTTTATTTGGGTGAAAATTTGACTTCTTTCTTGCATTTTTACCCTTTTTGTGTTGCAGGTGCTCCCCTCCCCACCCCACCCTAGAACGGTGGCAAGGGCTTTATCTGGCACACCCTAGGATGGTGGCTTCATCATCCCACCCTAGGATTGTGGTGGAGCTGCTACTTACCCCACCCTGGAGTGGTGGTGAAACAGAGAGATTTTTGCCCAAAATTTTAGAATTTGGAGGCTTCAAAATGGACAAGGTAAGTGCCTAAACCCTCTAATTTTTTGTTATATTTTCACAGACTATCAAAATTACTTTTCTTGCTTAATTTGCTTGCATATAAAGGTTAAAATTTACATTTTTTCTTTTATTATAACATCACATAGCAAAAGGAAGAAGAAAAATCGAAAGAAATTTGAAGTAGCAATGCATCTTTGTGGCTTGATTGCTTGTGGCTTACCCAATGGGTAAGTTATCATTTAGGGTTGTGCATTCATAAGTGACATTTGTAGGTTCCTTTTATCCTAGATTTTGAAATTAAAACACACCTATTGCATGCATTTAGTGAATGATCATTGAATGCTTATTTGCTTAATTTCTTTGGATTAAAAGGAACTGTTGGTTCGGATTTCATACGCACCCTGCGAAGGATGAGCAGGAAGCTCCGGAGACACCCACGCGATGAATCCCACTCACTTTAGGATCTAGCTGGTTATCCAAGGTGCGAGTTACAGAGTTGGGTCGAATGTCTATTCACTCTTTTCCGCTTCTGGAATAGATTTCAATATGGACTGTCTGTTACCTTACAGGGGGTTCTTGAACTTGTTTAGTAGTTGCAAGAGTTGTTACTTGTTAACAATTAGATTTAACTTGATTCTTGATCTAGCTCTCATGGGTCAGCAGATTTAAATAAAAGGCAAATAAAGAAAATAAAAATGGATCATTTCACAAAAAACAAAGAGAGGGGAGGGTAGGGCAGAAATAGAAGTTTATCAAACTTTAAATTGTAAAACTTAAAACTACCAATTTCATCTATACTATCAGCTTCACAACAGAACAAATCCAAGAAGAAAGCGTCTAGATTTCTAGGAGCACAAGGAAAAGTGGAACAGATCTAGAAAAAAATTATAAATCCAAGGGCAGCTGGTTAAAACTGGTATCTTTCATCGACAGCCTAGCTCACACAGTGAAGACAGAGCAATTAGAACAAACTTAACCTCAAATCTGTAATTTCCCCTAGCAGACGATAGAACAACTGAAGCCTAACAACATATTTAATCTTGATAATGGAAGATTTACAGCATATATCTAACAAACTTTAATGGAACGGATAACAAAAGAAGATACACTTATCATAGACCTGTAAAATATTAGGCTCTTGGCCATGCTACCACAGAAAACAACAAAAGCACATCAACTCCTAGTCCAAAAAACAAAGGATTTCACAAAATTTGCAAGAAATTGCTTATAAGACTTTTATTTCTAAGTCTCCGCCTCCCGCAATTACATTGAGAAGAAGTATTTATAGACTCAGGACAGACCCTGATCTTTTCAAAAATATCTTCTTCCCCAAACTGCAAATCTTATCTTTTTTAAAACCCTAGGACCCGGGTTTTACAATATAAAGCCATTAAAACAAAGCTGTGGATAGAACTTAACCATTCTACAAATCATGTAGTCAAATTTGCCATAAATGGAGAAGATAGAGTTGAATGCCACTTGCATTCATCTGCAACTGCAAATGAATGCTCTCATTAATTTTTGTTGGTGAGCCGGATGAGTCACCACCTCTCTCAGATCTGATCTCCGTAAAGCCATCCCTGTGTTGAAATTGTCTTCATGCTATTAATTCTGCCATAAATTTGTCATTGAATGCCCTCATCGGCATCTTCTCTTCTAGCATGGCGGTCCTTGACTAAATCTGCACTTTAACTTTGCCTTTATGGTCTTTTTCAATTGTCCCGTAAGTGCCAGATGGATTCCTGCATGAAAGACAAAAGATTAATTAGCTCTTTAATAAAACATAAAATCAAAGCTTAAAGGATAAAACAGATTAAAATCTTGAATTTAAACTTGCATGTCGGCCTCTGTTTGTCTGTTACGCGCTTTGACACGTGTCGCTATCCCAGGAAACCTTCTGTTTACAGCTGGAATGTACTTCAGGCCCTTTGGGGAACTTTCTCTCTTGTCACGATTCTGCGACATGTCGCGATTTCACGACATGTCACAAAATCGCGACGTCCCTGGCGCTAGCGACTCTTCTTCTCAACTTGGTCACAAAAATGCGACATGTCGCGATTTCGTGACATGTCGCGAAATCGCGACATCCTTCCTGCCAATTGCGCTTCCTGTTCCTTGCTTCCTGTCGCGATTTCACGACCCTTTCGGCACTTAACATTTTCTCAAATTCTTCCCACCATGCCGCTATTTCACTGCATACTTGTTTGCAAGACTTCCTTAAAAAGGTGCAGCACATCGCTACCACTCTCACCCCTGATTTTGAAACATGCAGTGCATCGCTGCAGTTTCAACACTTAACCCTTTTTCTTTGACGCCTTAAGTCTTTGAAACATCTCAGCCTTAAAACATTTCACAACTGGAAAACATGCAGCGCATCGCTACACTTTTTGGTTTAGAGCCTTCTTCGATAAATGCCCCGTGATTTTGGAACATGTCAGCGCGTCGCTGCAAGTTTCTACTTGAACTCCCTTCTCCAAAACATGCAGCGCATCGCTGCAGTTTTTAACACTTAAGCTCTTTTAGTTGATTTTTCTCTTGCACTCAGCGGAAATGTGACCTGTCGCGATATCGTGACATGTCGCCAAATCGCGCTCCTCCGTACAACTTTCTTCTCTCTACTCCAGCCGACAGCGATTTTGCGACACTTTCCAAAAATGAAAGTGTCGCGATATCGCGACACTTCCAAAAATGGAAAGTGTCACGATTTTGCTACACATTTGTAACTTAGCCGATTTTCTGAAAACCTGTCGTGATTTCGTGACATTTCCATAAATGGAAGTGTCGCGATTTCGCGACATTACTAAAAAAGGAAAGATTTGATTTTTCATGTATTTATCTGACTGTTTTCTGGATTTTCTTGGTGCTGGTGCAGGATTTGGCTTAAGCATGAATGATTTCTAGCATGTAAAAGCTAAGTCCAAGAAAACACAAGCTAGAAAGACAGGAAAAACACAACCTAAAAAGGAAACAAGCAAAACTGGATTAAGACTGAAAAACATCTAGAGGGTCCCTACTGCAAAAATGAAAGTTCAGAATTTTCAGAGGGTGAAATTGATTTTTTTTCATTGGGGGTGTGTTGCTTCTCAACAAATCACGATATTTGCGGGTAAAATAGTAGCACTATTTTAGAACCCAAGACTCTGGTTTCAAAACAAAAAGACCATGCATCATGCCTTGCCACAGACATTCTTCGCAATAAATTGACTGTTAACTGCTAGCTGTTAAAATTTCCCAAGGACATACTAGGCTGGATTACTTCAAGAAAGATTTCTGATGTGCAATTTCAAAGGGTATAAACTTTATTCAAGGATGACTGAATCGAATGTTGAACTCTGGACTGATCAACTTCTCTAGATCATAAAAAGGGGAAACCGAGTAGAGCTCTGTTTACTAGTTTAGCCTTTTACAGCCTAGACAGAGTTACCCTTTAGATTTACATGACCCAAATTTACAACTGTAAGGAAGGATCTTCAACTTGGTAAAAGAAAAATAGCTTTTGGAATATGGCTGCCTCTCTCTCATATAACTCTTTTTTTTTTTTTTTTCTCTTTTTTTTTTTTGAAATATATAAATATTTGAAAGGCCTTAGGGAAATCACAATTTTCTTTTAACACTTGATCAATCTGGAATTGTTTCAGTCTAGGCACTGATAACCTATGGTGACACCCAAATAATTGCATGAACCATAGTCCCCTCTTATAACCAGCTTTTCTTGGATTCCCCGGGAGTTCCTCCAACCAAACAGCATAGCAGTTTTTCTATCATTAAAACAACTGTGGCAAGCAAGACACAAAATCCAATCATCTCTCTACCTTTGTCCTGAATAGCAAAATAGTTCCACAGTTCAGAGTAAGCAGACTATCTCAATTAGAATAATGAACAGAATGGGGCACTGGATTGTGGATTTATCAGCTCAGAATAAAACAATTTTCAGCAGGCTGACTTTTCATTGATGCTCAGACAAAGGCAAAGAACAGAGACCTTTAGAAGCTAAAGGACTTTGCATAGACTTTCAAGGACAGACAGGCCTTGAAGCAAAACAAGATAAAACTGGCCTTAAAGCAAAACAAAATAAAACTGTACAGACTAAAACACTGAACTGTACAGGAAGCAAAGAAAAAAGAAGCAAAGCAACTAAAACTGAAACAAAAGACTGTACAAACTTAAATAAAAGCAAGGATTAACTAAAAACACAGCAACTAAAAACTGAAACAAAAGACTAAAAACTATTGAAGCAACTGCACAAGAAAACTAGAACTATACTAAAGCAAAATAAACTTGCAGAGCTATTTACAATATGTACACATATTACAACTTCTTTATGACTTCATTCAAATGATAGATTGGATGGAACAGCTGAGAAATAATGTTTCAAGTATTGACCATTAACGGGGAGGTCCAAAAAATTACCATCCAAATCTTGTAAACGGAATGCATTGTTACCCAATATCTCAAGCAATTTGGTAGGGGCCTATCCACAGTGGTTGCAACTTTGTATGCTTACCCTTCTTCTCGTGAGCCTTGTCCCACAGAGCACCAATTCCGCCATCCGAAAGCTTTCACTTTGGCCCTCTTGTCAAACCACCTTTTGACAGTTTCTTGATGTCTACTGAAGTGCTCCAGGGCTTGGAGTCTTTCATCCTGCAAGTTAGTGAGATCTAAAACACGGGCTTCAGCATCATCATGATCCTCAAAATAATCTAAGGCAAATTGGTAGGTAGGCAGCTTGAGAGAGATGGGAACAATTGGTCGTGTACCATACAACAAAGCAAAGGGAGAAGTCTTAAGAGCAACCTTATGTTTTATCCTGTCAGCTCACAGGTGCATATTTCAACAATGTATGCCATTGCACGGGTTTATCTCTGCGAGAATTTTTGATGGCATTCATTAAATTCTTGTTTGTTGACTCAGCCAGTCTATTGCCTTAGGGATAGTAGTTAGATGAGAATCTGATAACTATCCCCATCTGGTATGCCCAATCTGCAAACTCCAATGATTGGAAGGCTGACCCATTATCACAGATCAAATTCAGGGGAACCCCAAATCTAGTTATGATATTTGTTTCAAGAAATTCAATGACTTCTTGAGCTATGCTTCTTGTGGTGGCTGTTGCTTCAACCCACTTTGTGCAATAGTCGATAACTGTCAAGACATATTTATGTCCTGCCGAGGAATTTGGATTGATCACCCCCACAAAATCAAGTCCCCACTGCATGAAAGGTTTGTTTATCACAACTGGTTGCAATGGCAGAGCCCGGTTAGCCTCTTTGGCTGCAAAATTCTGGCACTGATGGTAAGTCCTGACATGCTAATGTGCATCCTTAAAAAGTGTAGGCCAATAATAACCTGCTCTTAATATTTTATGTGCTGTAGCAGATCCTGATGAATGCCCTGCCCCTAGTTTTTCATGAAAACTAGCCATGACTTCACTGACTTCACTGGGAGAAATGCACCTTAGAAATATGCCAACATAATTCTCCCTGTACGTAGTACCTACCTTGAGGAGATAATGAGCAGCTTTTAACTTTAATGCTCTCCTTTGAGTTCTGTTCAAATGGGATGGGCAAATTCCAAACTGTAGCAGATGAATGATATCTCCATACCAATCATCAGATTCAGAGTTTAACTGATTAACTTCTTCCCGTAGAGGCACTTCAGCAATGTGTCTAGACAAACCAAGTCCTCTGATCAATTTAGCGGGCCTAATATCCAAGTCATACTCTTGCAACCTGGTAACCCAATTTCCCCTTAGTTCACCCAACTCATTTTGACTTAGAAGATACTTCACAGCTGGGTCTGGCACTATGGCATGAGTTTTGCTTCTGAGTATATAATGTCTGAACTGTTTCACTGCTCTTACTAAAGCATAAGCTTGTTTGTCTAATCTAGAATATTTTAGTTCAGCTCCCTTCAAATTAGTGCTCTTAAAAGCAATTGGATGTTCTCCGGTTTCCCTTCTTTGGGTCAGGACTGCAGCAAGTGTATGTTCAGAAGAGAAAGTGTACAGATAAAAATTTGCACTGAAGTCTGGGCTTACCAGAACTGGAGCTTGTTTAATAGCTGTCTTAATCTCTTGGAAGGCTGCCTTAGCCTCTGGGGTCCAGAAAATCTAGGCAGATTGCTTTAACATGTCATTCATTGGCTTAACTATCTTTGCAAAGCCAGAGATAAACTTCTTGAAAAAGTTTATCTTTCCAAAGAATGACCTCAACTCTTTCTTGGAATTGGGAAATGGTATGCCAGATATGGCCTCAAATCTACCTAGATCCATAGAAATGCCATCCTTTGTGACTAAATGCCCTAGGAGCTTCCCTTATGTTACACCAAAAATGCATTTCTTTGGATTCAGAGAAATGCCAAACTCCCTACACTTGTTAAACACAGACTCTAAGTGCTTGACATGGTCAAATCTGGATTTGGAGAAGACTGTTAAATCATCCATGTACACAAAAATACATTTGCCCATAAGCCCCTTGAAGGCATGATCCATTGCTCTCTAAAATGTTGCTCCTGCATTTATTAAACCAAATGGCATTCTCTTGTAAGCAAAAGTACCCCACTTAGTTGTAAAAGCAGTCTTCATTCTATCTTCCTTCTCAACCAAAATCTGGTTGTAGCCTGAGAAGCCATCCAAGAAAGACATCATCTCTGATCCATTGACAATTTGCAGGACTTCATCCATAGAAGGCAGGGGATAGTTGTCCTTTTCAGAAGCCTTATTTAAATTCTTGAAATCCACACACAGGCGGATCTCCCCATTTTTCTTCCTGACTGGCACCAGATTTTCCACCCAAGTAGAATGCCTGATAGGAAAAATAATTGCTGCACTCAAGAGCTTCTCCACTTCTTTCTGAATAAGAGGTTCTAACAGAGCATTAACATGCCTCTGTTTTTGTCTGAAAGTCTTGCAAGATTATTTTAAAGGTATGATGTGGGTGTAAAATTTTGGGTCAAACACCTTTAAATCCTTGTATGACCAGGCCATTATATCCTTAGACCTGTGCAGGAAATCAATCATATTTCTCTTTATTTTTGGGTCACAATCCTTTTCCAACTTGATGTTCTTTGGATCCTCCTTAGTGCCTACATTCAAATTTTTAGTCTCATTGTCTGTGGTGCCCACATAATCTTCAGAATTCACCCTCTGCCTGATATTGTCAACATCAAATAGCCTCTCCAACTCCACCATTCCCTTTGGGATTCTGTTGTCCTTCAATCTCATGATTCCCCTGTCATCATCTAACTGTTCCATCAGGGTATCCATTTGGCCTTCATCAATTATAGCATTCTCAAAGGTGTTGGTAATCTGTAAGAAGTTCACAATCTGTTGATCATCTGAGAAAACTTGAAAGTTGTCTATATTGTTTGGAACCGAAGGACAGGGGACTAATTCAATTGAAAACTTATCCCATTTGAATTCCTCCAATGGCTTTAAACTTGCAGCTGAAGATGCCAAGACATCTGCATGTGAATTTTGTTCCCTGGGTATATGTGTTAAGTTAAATGCATCAAAGCCTTCCACAAGATCCCAAGCTCGTGCTTGTATCCTTTCGGATAAGAGGCTTTGCACTGAAACTTACCCCTGACTTGGCTTGCCACTAATTCTGAATCAGTGAAAACTTGAATGTTTTTCACATTTCTATCCAATGCAAATTTTAAACCTAAAATCAAAGCTTCATACTCTGCTAAATTATTAGTACATGGGAACTACAGGCGGTAAGACATAAAAAATGTCTGACTTTGAGGTCCTTTGAGGACTGCCACTGTTCTAGATCCCTGTTTACATCTGGCTCCATCCACATGAAGTGTCCAAACTTCATTAGTATGTACAGGATGAGCTTTATTAAACTGGTTACTCTGTCCAGTTGTTAAGTTATAGACACCAATATCTACCTCTGTAATATTGACAGTTTCATTAGCTGCATTATACTCTATAATGGTGTGCTTGTACCTGGGTTCTCTGTCAACCCGCAACTGATTTGCTACTCCCTTCCATGGCAACCACATGTGTGAAAAGTTTGTGGCTAAATATCCATTCAAGGACCTAGACCAATCCCTACTCAACAACATCCCGTATCCCACTGGGATATCCACAACTTGGATTTCAATCTTATGCTGAGCCCTAGGCTCAGAGGCTAATTGGATATGAATGTTTTGAAGCTCTCCAACAACTTTGACCTCTGACTTGTCCAATTGGACAACTCTCCTTTCAGACTTCATTGGGGTCAACCCCAATTGTTGACAAATGGCCAATGGCATGACATTAGCAGATGCACCTGAATCTACCAAACAATTATGTAAGTTCTTCCCAAAAATTCTGACAGTCAGTAAGAAAGGGGGAACTTCAGTTTTTTCTTTTTACATGGCTAGATTGGCATTTGCTATTTTCTTCCCTTTGTCCACAGGTTTAGCAGTAGGGCCAGAGTATGTCTTTATTAGATTGTCTCTCTGTTCTGAAATCTGTGCTAGCTCATGCAGAGTAATGTTGGCCTTAATCCTTTTCATGTCTTCCACTATGTTATATCCTTTATTAAGTGGAGGAGCAGCAACATCTGGTACTCTCTGGGCTCCTCCCTTTGGTGGAGGTGGATTATTGCTTGGAGAGGGGTCAGGAGGAATATTGTTTGAGTTGTCAGGAGGAGTTGATGTGGTATTTGGCTCAGGATTCCTGTTCCTCAGGTTGTAGTTATCTCTTCTGTACTACTGGAAAGCCTGTACTTCATCCATAGGCATTTCAACTACATTCTCAGATTCATCTGGGAAAGCGAAAGAATCCAAGACCATAGCTGCACTGTGGCCAGATGAACTTGGGCCATCAACAGTTCTTTGATTTTCCTGAGAGGTGAAATCTGTAGACAAGGCCTCAAATGCATTGCAAAATTCTAGACAGTCTAACTCTCCATGCTGAGAAGTGGCATGGATTCTGCACCAGTTGGGCAGGGCCAAATCACAAATGTTCACATCATGAGCTTTGCCCTTGTAATATTTATTAGGTTCATATGGGGGCCTATTAAATCTGTTTGGTTGATATGAATATCTGTTGGGGTTGTCTCCAGTAGAATTTTGCCTTTTAAAACTCAAAAAATCATTGGCCAGCTTTTGAACAATCTTTGAGACTTCTTCAATCCTTGCATTGTCAGCTTCTTTTATTGTGTTTTGTACATTCTCAACAGGTGCTGCAGCCAATGGTGCTGCTGATGGTAGAGTCTGACAAACTGGTAACATCATCTGATGTGGGATAGGATTGAACACAGGAGCAGCTTGTGTGATCAGAGGAACTTGTTGAGCATTTAAAGGCTGGGGTCCCAACTGTATTTCCAGAATTAAAGCTTCTTTGTAAGCTTCTGTCAAATTGGTAACAGTGGCATCTCTCTTCAAGAAGACAGAGGTCATGGGATCTAAGGAATTTCTGAAGATCTCTAGTGCCAAGTCTGCATTAGGCACATAATACCCAGTAAGTCTACCATAAGCTTTCTGGAATCTGACATTATAGGATCTGATAGACTCATTCAGTTCTCTTTTGATGCCAAAAAACTGCTGATATAAAATACTGGGGTCTATCACTTCCCCGAACTGTGATACAAAAACTTTTTCTAAATCATTCCAACTGGTGATAGAATCATTGGTGAGGTTTAAAAACCAATCATAAGCTCCCTCCTGGAGAGTGAACGGGAAGAGTCTGCAGGCAACATCCTCATGCTGTACATTTAATAACTTCAGTGCATTCTTGAATGCAACCAAGTGTTCTTCTGCAGTTCTTGTCCCATCATGTTTGTACCGGGGGAGATATCTTTCTGGATTTCTGGGCAAGTCATGGGCTATACCCAAAATTTTCAAAGCTGTGGAGCCCAACCAATTTTCCATAGCTAATGGATTGATAGGAATATTCTGAGCTTTGGTTGGAGTGACTATCAATGGTGATAAAATTGTCTGTGATAGAGATGTGGCCCTTTTGTGGCTACTTCTTCTCGAAGTTTCTAATTCAGGGACAAGGAGCTCTCCAGCTCTGGGGTGGGACCTTGTTACCCTGTATGTAGAATCCAGTTTTCACAAGCACTTATAACTTTGCAGCTCTCAACAAGTTCTGTATTTGGCAATTTAAAACACTGCACTGACAACTTACAAAAATTGTACTGACAATTTATAAAACTGAGCCACTTTTAAATGTTAAAATGCCAGACTCTGGATAAAATATAGTATTTGTCAAGCACCACATACAGTCGGATTTCCCAACTCAAGTGCACTAAGAACAGATGTTCTCGGCCCTCCTTCTAGCGCCAATTAGATGTTGGTCCGACTTTCATACGCACCCTGCGAAGGATGAGCAGGAAGCTCCGGAGACACCCACGGGACGAATCCCACTCACTTTAGGATCTAGCTGGTTATCCAAGGTGCGAGTTACAGAGTCGGGTCGAATGTCTATTCACTCTTTTTCGCTTCTGGAATAGATTTCAATATGGACTGTCTGTTACCTTACAAGGGGTTCTTGAACTTGTTCAGTAGTTGCAGAAGTTGTTACTTGTTAACAATCAGATTTAACTTGATTCTTGATCTAGCTCTCATGGGTCAGCAGATTCAAATAAAAGGCAAATAAAGAAAATAAAAATGGATCATTTCACCGAAAACAAAGAGAGGGTAGGGTAGGGCAGAAAGAGAAGTTTATCAGACTTTAAACTGTAAAACTTAAAACTACCAATTTCATCTATACTATCAGCTTCACAACAGAACAAATCCAAGAAGAAAGCGTCTAGATTTCTAAGATCACTTTCGACTAGGAGCACAAGGCAAAGTGGAACATATCTAGCAGAAAATTATAAATCCAAGGGCAGCTGGTTAAAACTGGTATCTTTCACCGGCAGCCTAGCTCACACAGTGAAGACAGAGCAATTAGAACAAACTTAACCTCAAATCTGTAATTTCCCCTAGCAGACGATAGAACAACTGAAGCCTAACAGCATATTTAATCTTGATAATGGCAGATTTACAGCATATATCTAACAAACTTTAATGGAACGGATAACAGAAGAAGATACACTTATCACAGATCTATAAAATATTAGGCTCCTGGCCATGCTACCATAGAAAATAGCAAAAGCACATCAACTCCCAGTCCAAAAAACAAAGGATTTCACAAAATTTGCAAGAAATTGCTTATAAGCCTTTTATTTCTAAGTCTCCGCCTCCCGCAATTACATTGAGAAGAAGTATTTATAGACTCAGGACAGACCCTGATCTTTTCAAAAATATCTTCTTCCCCAAACTGCAAATCTTATCTTTTTTTTAAACCCTAGGACCCGAATTTTACAATATAAAACCATTAAAACAAAGCTGTGGATAGAACTTAACCATTCTGCAAATCTATGCAGTCAGCTACCATAAATGGAGAAGATAGAGTTGAATGCCACTTGCATTCATCCGCAACTGCAAATGAATGCTCTCATTAATTTTTGTTGGTGAGCCGGATGAGTCACCACCTCTCTCAGATCTGATCTCCATAAAGCCATCCCTGTGTTGAAATTGTCTTCATGCTATTAATTCTGCCATAAATTTGTCATTGAATGCCCTCACCGGCATCTTCTCTTCTAGCATGGCGGTCCTTGACTAAATCCGCACTTTAACTTTGCATTTATGGTATTTTTTAGTTGTCCCGTAAGTGCCAGATAGATTCCTGCATGAAAGACAAAATATTAATTAGCTCTTTAATAAAACATAAAATCAAAGCTTAAAGGATAAAACAGATTAAAATCCTGAATTTAAACTTGCATGTCGGCCTCTGTTTGTCTGTTATGCGCTTTGACACGTGTCGCTATCCCAGGAAACCTTCTGTTTATAGCTGGAATGCACTTCAGGCCCTTTGGGGAACTTTCTCTCTCCTGTCACGATTCTGCGACATGTCACGATTTTGTGACATGTCACGAAATCACGACGTCCCCGGCGCTAGCGGCTCTTCTTCTCAACTTGGTCACAAAAATGTGACATGTCGTGATTTCGTGACATGTCACGAAATCGCGACATCCTTCCTGCCAACTGTGCTTCCTATTGCAACAGCCGTGAAAACGCGACATGTCAGGATTTCGTGACATGTCGCAAAATTGCGCCTCTCGTTGGCCGTCGTACATCTTCCTTGCTTCCTGTCACGATTTCGTGACCCTTTCGGCACTTAACATTTTCTCAAATTCTTCCCACCATGCCGCTATTTTGCTGCATACTTGTTTTGCAAGACTTCCTTAAAAATGTGTAGCGCATCGCTACCACTCTCACCCTTGATTTCAAAACACGCAGCGCGTCGCTACAGTTTCAACACTTAACCCTTTTTCTTTGACGCCTTATGTCTTTGAAACGTCTCAGCCTTAAAACATCTCACAACTGGAAAACGTGCAGCGCATCGCTACACTTTTTGGTTTAGAGCCTTCTTTGACAAATGCCCCGCGATTTTGGAACATGTCAGCGCGTCGCTGCAAGTTTCTACTTGAACTCCCTTCTCCAAAACGTGCAGCGCATCGCTGCAGTTTTTAGCACTTAAGCTCTTTTAGTTGATTTTTCTCTTGCACTCAGCGGAAATGCGACATGTCACGATATCGCGACATGTCGCCAAATCGCGCTCCTCCGTACAACTTTCTTCTCTCTCCTCCGGCCGACAGCGATTTTGCGACACTTTCCAAAAATGGAAATGTTGCGATATCGCGACACTTCCAAAAATGGAAAGTGTCGCGATTTCGTGACATTACTAAAAAAGGAAAGATTTGATTTTTCATGTATTTATCTGACTATTTTCTAGATTTTCTTGGTGCCAGTGCAGGATTTGGCTTAAGCATGAATGATTTATAGCATGTAAAAGCTAATTCCAAGAAAACACAAGCTAGAAAGACAGGAAAAGCACAACCTAAAAAGGAAACAAGCAAAACCGGATTAAGACTGAAAAACATCTAGAGGGTCCCTACTGCAAAAATGAAAGTTCAAAATTTTCAGAGGGTGAAATTGATTTTTTTTCAGTGGGGGTGTGTTGCTTCTCAACAGAACCACACACATTTGCACGTCCCACTATAACATTGGTAAGGTTGGATTTCATCACCAACCCCTAATTCAGACTGGTGACATTGGATTTCACCTCCTTCCACCAACTTGCCCATATATGTATTAGATATAATAGGGAACTCTCTCAAGATGGAATAGGTCACTAATGTTCAAACTGCCTCCCACTATTGGAAACACTATTTCAGAGTGGAAGAGCTAGGCAAACCCCCCACTGGGATTTAAGTGGTGTACCCTAGACTCTTTTGAGAAATAATGTTTGGCACTATTTTCCCTAGTCACCACTTTGGTTGAGTTCCATCATTCTAATTCCACAACAAGAGCAAAGAAAAACAACAAATCTAAACACACTGACACACATTTAATTAGTAAAAGAGATAATCATATTGTCTGCTTTGTGTGTTTCTTTGTTATCTGGGACCAAATCGTAACCCTAATTTTTCAAAAAATAGGTTTTTGATTCTAATTTTTGATAAAGTAAAAATATACTTTTTTATTCTTCATTCAACACTTCAAGAATCGTGCAAAATGGAGCTATAACAAAAAAATTATTTTGGTTTTATTTTTACTCTATTTTTGACCCCAAAAATAGCGAAAAACTGCACTAAAACAATCATAGAGTGGGCTAGACAACTCCAAAACTTGCCAAATTTATTTTGTTGTCTTAGTTAGCCCATTGTGCACCTCTCCTAGAAATTTTGAGTCCTAACTCTTCACGGTTCAAAATTTCCCAAAAATCCTAAAAGTGGGCATTTCCCTACAGTCCCCGGTTGGCCAAATATTCCAAAAATACAAATTTTTGATCCAAAAATCAAAATTTAGAGACCTGTACCATTATGATCAGCCCATAGAACTGATATTTTTGATATATAACACTTATAGACTTTTTTGGAAGTCAATTTTCTTTAGTGTGGGTTTCCTTCAAGGTTTGCCTAGCCAACACATTATGACAACTATGCTTGGCCGAGCTCGATCATGAGCTAGTGAAGTAGAAAACTTTAGGAGAGGCCCTGAGCACCATAATTATAGGTATGAGGATTTCCTAACTCCTGCATGGATCCCTGATAGTAATCACCTTCACTATTCTCTTGAGGATCTCATCATCCCTTCAGGACACCCTGAAAGTCATCGTGAGGTCCACTCCTCACACAGAAGACCCGACCACCAAAATACCTCTACCAAGAGAACATCAATGGGTTACCCACATGATCAAGTAGATTATTTTGTTAGCCAACATCAATTCCAATCACAAACCAGATATAATCATCCTTCCAAAGGGCCTAGCAGGGAGGTCTACACTCCCTCTACATTGTGGTCTTCACCACCTAGAACTCCCATCCAACAAGTGTTAGCAACCCAGAGTAGGCATGTGCGAAGTTCGCATGCACCATCAACAAAAGTGACCATGAGAGAGCTTCTACTACAATCCTCCAAATATTGGAAACCTTTCATGAGGGTCTTGGATTCCTTTGAGGTACAACATCATGACTCTGATGCTTTCACCAACTTTATGGAATGCATACAAATGTACAATAATCCTACTATATCCTTTCAAAATCATGAGGTCAAACCCATGCCTACCAATTCACCAGATCCTACTTTGTATATCATCGCGAGTATCAATAGGGTTCCCTATAAGCTAGTATTGGTTGACACAGGTTCCTCGATAAACATTATTACCATAGCTTCACTAAAGCATCTCAACATTCCATCCTCGTGCATTGCACCTTCCAAGTTCACATTACAAGCATTTAATGATGCTTTATCCTCCATTGTGGGTACAATAATCCTACTTGTTGAAGTTGGACAAAAGACTATGCCTACATTGTTCTACATCTTGGAGGGTGCAAGACAGTACAACATAATGCTTGGAAGACCATGGATAAGAGATATGGAATGTGTTCCATCTAGAGTGCATCAATGCATTAAATACATTGATGAATGTAAGGTACATGTGGTCAATGCTGACCTAGACCCATTCAAGTATTATAAGTAGGTGGATCATCCACAAATGCCTATAGTGCCACCCAAGCATTTGGATATTAAACCCAATGACTTTATCCAAAGTCTAGATGCAACTCCATGGCTAGTCATGAAGTTACCTTCACCACCACCGCTAGTACCATCCTCTATATTTTCAAGTAAGGAAGGATCAGAAGAGCCAACTGTAGAAGCTCCCATAGCTGTCATCAATACACCTATAGAAGATCTTATCACTCCTACCAAAAATGAGGAAGAACCCCCTGTTGATACAAATGAATCAAATCATATCGTACCATATTCACCCACCATAGTTGAGGACACAATTCAATTGACCTACCTAGAACTCGATGAATGCATAGTACCCAATGTTGCATTCACACCTATCATCAAGTTGATCAAATATCTAGGTAGTCCCCCTACCAAGTTGCCACCCATTAATAGCATTTTTGATGCGCCCTCCGAACATGGAGGCCAAGCAGATCATCTTGGATAAGTTGAAGAGGCAGCCATAACTTGTTCAAATGCAAATGCATCTTCTCATGATTTTGTGGGAATGATCAATGTGATGACAGAGAACCAAAGTCCTCTTAATCCATCTATGCAACTTGTGACTCCACCCAAAATCCCATCCACACCACAGGAGATACCATTGATGGATTCGGTCACACCTACTCCATCTCACTCAACATATCCATAAGATCAAGAGCTGATGTACCCCCTAGACCAAAGTGGGGGTAACCCAAATACCATAGTTGAAAACTCTGAGTTAGAACATGAGCATGAGCCAAATCAAGAACAAGAACATGTGGATATAATCACCAGCTCAATCATCATGAAACATCCACATATGCTTAGACAATAGGGACTTTTTATCCACCCTCGATCAACTATATCCCAGCTCCCACACCTAGTTCACCTCCACCAACTATTAGTTGCCATCTAGGTTCTTCAATAGTCATCCAGTAATCACCCCTGCCAGTTCCACAACATATCTTGGATAGGCTAGCCAATGTGGAGTTACACATGAATCAACAACACAATGATTTACAACAGATCTTGAGTCAACTCATAAGCATTGAGGTATAGTTGAGTAATATTAAATATCAACCCCCGAGTATTTGGACCAACCAACTCCTATGCAATCCAATATTAAGTCTCAAACAAATCAAGGGCTAAATCGGTAGCACCTCTTAGTAGCTAATGTGATCAACCTACCTGAGTGTCAACCTATCAATCCAAATGCACCAAAGCCCAAAACATATTACAAAGACCTATATTGCAAGTACCATAGGTAAAATGGGCATGACATCCATAGGTGCTTCATGTTCAAACACCTATTATAGGATATAATTGATAGGAATGATCCTTAGGTCCAATATCTCATTGATGAGGGAGCTTTATCCATGAGTGGAGAACTCATTTCACCCCATCAAAACATGGGCATTACCCAAAACCCCCTAGCACAATCGAGGGGGTCAATTTCTATTGCTCCTTCTAGCCAAGACAATAACATTGCACCAATCATAGTACATACTGGGGGTATCCAAGGTGTAACACCTTCCCCACTATTTACATCATAAGCAATGAAGCAAACTGGAGATTCTAAAGGTATCACACCGTCCTCGCTTCCTTTGATCACCACAAATGTTGGGGGTATACAAGGTATTGCACCTTCCTCCTAAGAACACAAAGTAAGCAAAGTTACAAAAGGCTCCAAGGGTATTTACATACCGCTTGGTCAACCCATAGCCCCCCTAGGCGGTCTATAATCGTCCAGGTCACCCGAAAGGCTCCTAGCTGGTTATCACCATCTAGGTCAAGTAAAAATGCTCTGAGACTATCTATGATCATCTAGGTAAACCCTAAAATCCCCAAAGGCATCCATAAGCCCTTTGGTCACAGCCAAATGCCCCTAGGCAGTCGTAGACACTTTTTAAGTGCTGCCACACGTCTAGGTCACCCAAAAGGCTCCTAGTGGGTTCTCAATGTCTAGGTCAAGTAAAAATGCTCCTAGACTATCTACGATCATCTAGGTCAACCCTAAAAGCCCCAAAGGCATCCATAAGCCCTTTGGTCACAACCAAATACCCCTAGGCAGTCATAGACACTTTTTAAGTGTCGTTGCACATCTAGGTCACCCAAAAGGCTCCTAGCGGGTTCTCACCATCTAGGTCAAGTAAAAATGCTCTTGGACTATCTACGATCATCTAGGTCAACCCTAAAAGCCCCAAAGGCATCCATAAGCCCTTTGGTCATAGCCAAATACCCCTAGGCAGTCGTAGATACTTTTTAAGTTCCACTGCACATCTAGGTCACCCAAAAGGCTCCTAGCGGGTTCTCACCATCTAGGTCAAGTAAAAATGCTCCTGGACTATCTATGATCATCTAGGTCAACTTTAAAAGCCCCAAAGGTATCCGTAAGCCCTTTGGTCATAGCCAAATACCCCTAGGTAATCGTAGACACTTTTTAAGTGCCATCGCACATCTAGGTCACCCAAAAGGCTCCTAGCGGGTTCTCATCATCTAGGTCAAGTAAAAATGCTCCTGGACTATCTACGATCATATAGGTCAACCCTAAAAACCCCAAAGACATCCATAAGCCCTTTGGTCACAACCAAATGCCCCTAGTCAATCGTAGACACTTTTTAAGTGTTGTCACATGTTTAGATCACCCAAAAGGCTCCTAGCAGGTTCTCACCATCTAGGTCAAGTAAAAATGCTCTTGGACTATCTACGATCGTCTAGGTCAACCCTAAAATCCCTAAAGACATCCATAAGACCTTTGGTCACAACCAAATGCCCCTAGGTAGTCGTAGATACTTTTTAAGTGCTATTGAATGCCTAGGTCACCCAAAATACTCCTAGCAGGTTTTCATTGTCTAGGTCAAGTAAAAATGCTCCTAGACTATCTATGATCATCTGGGTCAAACCTAAAAGCCCCAAAGGCATCACTAAGCCCTTTGGTCACAACCAAATACCCCTAGGTAGTTGTAGACACTTTCTAAGTGCCGCTGAATGTCAAGCTCACCCAAAAGGCTCCTAGCGGGTTTTCACCATCTAGGTCAAGTTAAAACGCTCCTAGGCTACCTATGATCGTCTAGGTAAAACCTAAAAGCCCAAAAGGCATCCATAAGCCCTTTGGTCCCCCCCAAATGCCCCAATGGCCCCAAAGTAAGCCCGTTGGTCACATGTATATACATATCAATCAAAAATTCAAAAACATCATCAAAACATCAAAATACAAAAACATTGCATCACATTGCACTTTCATACATATATATCAATCAAAATTTCAAAAAGAGAAAAAAAAACATCATCAAAATTTCAAAAAAATATTGCGTTCCCATAAAGTTGCATACCATTGCATTATCATTTGCATTTGGCATAATCATCATTGGAACTTTGCATTTTTAGAGTGGCTCATACATGTCTAGCATTAAAATAGTACACTAAGTATAATGCATAATCAATGGTGTCAAGGTCTTCATTCAGCTCATTCCATAGCTACTTATCATTTCCATCTACATTTCATACATTTCCATGGTCGTGTCCATTCCCTCCACTTAGTCATTTATTTTTGGAATTTCATTAAGGTTTTCGATCACTTAGCCATATCTAGTTTCTTCTCAAATTTTGTAGAAGGCTAGTGAGATTTTTAGGAGGTAGAGTCTTGCTGACATCATGCCTCGTATACATCAAATCCCAACACATTTCACACTAATAAATCCAAGTTTATGAAAGGAAATATGAAACCCACAAAGTGGTCTAGGGTACCTTGAGTGAAAAGTTTATCCTGATCATCCCCCTGTGCAAATGGTTCAAGAATGCTGATAATTGGCAAAAGGACAAGCTCATCCCCACCCAATTCCCCAAAATAAATAGTGGTTTTCACCACTATCAAAATTTCCAAACACCCTTGATCCCTAAAGTCGTAAGGATTTGTACTACACATCCCTGTGAAGGATGGGTAGTCATCCCCAAGGCCTAAAAGATCAACACCATTCCAAAGCAAAATCCCAAAAGCTTCCCATCAACATTTCCAAACACCTTTGATCCCTAAAGTCGTAAGGATTCGTACTACATGCCCCTGAGAAGGATGGGTAGTCATCCCCAAGGCCTAAAGGATCAATGCCATCCACAAGCCAAAAATCCCACAAGTTCAACTTTGAAATCAAAATCCTCAAAAAAGCAACAATAAATAATAACAGTTGTTATCCCCACTACTCAAACCGATTGATCAAGAGAAAAAATAAAAAACTCAAAATAAACAGTGATTATAGTCACTAAAAAGAGAAAATAAACAGTGATTTTCATCACTATATATGAGAGCAAGTAATCCCAATCAATTGAATAACCAAAAGACACCTGAGCTTGAATCCTTGGAATTCTCAACATTTGAAAAACCATTTAGGTGATCCTCATTACAGGTTTGGTGGATAGCCTACTTGTCAATGGCGGTATCCTAAACGCATGACGATATGTCTATCACATTAGCTTTGCATGTGTGTAGACCAATGTTTGCATGTGGATGAGCTAGCTTTTGGTCACCTATACTACCTAGTGGTCTAATCCAACCGAGTACAAAACTTTGGATTGTGGCATTCATAGAGTGATCCTCATTATAGGTTTGGTGGATAGCCTACTTGTCAATGGTGGTATCTTTCTGCATCTCGTAGGAATGAACTCACTTGCACACACGGATATTGAGTATCTTGATCATCGTAATAGATTCATACCTTGTTAAAAAGTCTTGCACAGTTAGTATACAACTTTTGATCAATTTACTAGAGTGTTTGAGTTTCGTGGAAACCTCATGAACATCTTCTAAACATCATATCACTTCACCACATTCATTTTAATTACATTATTCACAAATCCATTATATAGTCTCAAGACAACATTACACATGAATCGATGCATTCTATATTGTCTATGGTACTAGAATAATATGACATATAGTCATCCATATCATCATACATCCATACATGTACAAAATCAAATCAAATCACATTAAAACATATGCATACATGATAGACATCCATTGTCATATCATAGATCAAATAAAAATATTGCATATCATCAAATGACATCATAGCACAACACATGCATCCATTAATGCATCATAATACCTAATGCACCTAATGGTCCACTATCGCACAATTGCACATCACACAAATTTTTTTAAGCATCAACTAGGGAATTATTGGTACCATACCTCCCCTAATAATCGATCAAATAGTTAAGCAATCAATTTCAAAAAGCCCCAACGGTATCCATCAACCCTTTGGTCACCCCAAAAAGCCCCAAAGGTATCTATAAACCATTTGGTGAATCCCAAAAAGCCCCAAAGGTATCCATAACCCCTTGGTCACCCCAAAAAAGTCCCAAAGGTATCCATAAACCCTTTGGTCAACCCAAAAAGCCCCAAAGGTATCCATAAACCCTTTGGTCAACCCAAAAAGTCCATTGACATAATATGGCCCCTTGGGCAGCCCTCAGGAGGCTCACAATGGTTTTAGCCATTCCGAAAATATTTTTGGAGGCTACCGACCCAATTTTGGGAGGTTTTAGCCCAAAATTCACCATCGTACCACCCTGGTATGGTGGTGAGCCCTCGTCCCAAGGTGGGACAATGGTGAAGTTTGACCCAAAAAAAGTCAAAATTCGGCCAAATGGCACCCAAAAACTGCCATTTGACCACCCAAACAGAGCATGTGAGGTATAGTACAGGAAATCCTTATGAAATCCTTCTTTATGAGGACCAAATTGGGAGATTCTCTTCCACACCCTCTGCATGCCTCCCATTTGACAAGTGGCACCTCCTGTCATGCATGCCCTTGCATGCATTTTTGCACATGAGCCCCTTTGGGATATAAATTAGGTTCCATATCCACACATAATAATAGAGAGGAGTTCTAGGATATGCAATAGAGTGCTTTCGAGATTTACCGTCACCTTATTGCACCTTTTTGCCCTCAGAATCTCCCTTTTGCCAAGGTTACCGGGTGACTTCAAGAAGGTAATCCAAGCATAAATTTTTCATATGGGTTAATTTATTCACAAAATTCGATGAAAAAACACCTTAGGTTGTTTAGGAACATACTCCAGTGGTTTGGTAACAAAAAGTGATCACATTTTGTGGGTATCCCCTCCTAGGGTGCCCTCCAAATAGTTGCAGTCACCATCGCCCCATCGGGATGAGGGTAAATTATTAAGCAATTTCCTTACTATTTTTAATTGGTTATTTTCCAAATTATTCCATGATTCTACAATCCAAATTTCAGGTCATTTGGAGTTAAAATGAATGAGTTATGCTATTTTTACGTTTTCATAGGCTCGTAGGGCCCATTCGGGCACCCCAGTTTGATGCAGGTGGATCCTGGTTTCAATTGGAAACTATGAAAATAGGGGTTGTCTTTAAATGCGAATTTATGCATAATGACCAAATTTCATGAGTTTTGGATGAGTGCAAATTCGAGATTTTGTTGTCCTCCTTTTCGCAGGTTGCAGGCGGGAAACACTTAATCGAGGGGTCTACGTGTGCAATTTATGATATTTTTTGGGTGATATCTTCCCAAAACCTCCTATTTAACATCTCTGAAAATTTTCAAGCCATTTTTATATCATTTGATGCACTTTTAATTCATATGCCATTTTTCCTCTATGGGCATTGCATGTTTTCACCATACACCCTTGCTATTTGACCCATTTTTTCTTCCTTGTGTGCAGGTTCAGGTCCTCATAAGGATTTGGGAAGCAATATAATACATCAAAGCACTTATATACAAGCAGCAACAGCATTGGATCACCCACATCGATTGTGGGTACGCGGAGAAACATTGGATGTGCACCTTGATTTCGTGAAAGACTTAGTCTTTGGGCACCTGATATTGTAAAAATTGTATCACATTTTGAGCCCTCAAAGGGGACTTCTATATAAACTTGTATCTTATCAAACAAATTAATGAGAAGAAACTTTCTTTAATTCATTTCCTTTTATTTGGTATTCTTTCCTTTTCACATGCATGCTTCCTTTTTGATGCTCATGAGTGAGATGGGGTAGATACGCATATTGTTTTACATTATTTGGTTCACAATTTTTCCCTACTTCACTAAGAGAGGCATTGAAGTCGATCCTACAAAGGTGAAAGCTATATTGGAAATGGCCGCCTCTACCAACATTAGGGAATTGAGATGCCTACAAGGCAAGGTAACATCCATCAAACAATTCATTGCGCAATTATCAGATAAATGTTGATCCATGAATCAGATGCTACGCAAAGGAGTTCTCTTTAATTGGGATTAAGAGTGCCAACAAGCCTTCACAGAGGTAAAAACTTACCTAGCAACACCGTCGGTATTGGATCCACCAAATGCTAGACGTACCATTTTTACTATATATATCACCTACTAATTTTGCTTTGGGCACCATGTTGGCCCAAAATAATGCATAGGACAAAGAGAAAGCCATATATTACATCAATTGCACCTTGGTGAGTTATGAGCTAGGGTATGCATACGTAGAAAAGTTGTGTTTAGCAGTGGTATTTGCAACCATAAAGTTGCGACACTACATGTTGAGCCATATGACCTACGTTATATCAAAACAAAATCCTTTGCAGTACATGATGAACAAGACCTATCACAATCCACGTACTGCAAAGTAGATCATGCTATTGATAGAGTTTGATCTAGATTTCATAAGACAAAATTCCATCAAGGGACAAGTCATAGTTGATCAATTAGTAGAGGCACCTCTTCAGGATAGCAAGCCTTTCACCATAGAATTGCTCGATGATGCAATATTTACATTATAAGATCTATCAAAACTCAAAGAACCAGAGAAATAAAGAGGTATGACATTGTTCTTCGATGGTTCTAAGTGTGAGAAAGGGGGCAGAGCAGGGATTGTATTTATCACACCACAGGGCATGCCATTGCCCTTATCATTCAAACTAGACTTCCCTTGTACAAACAATAACACGAAGTACAAGGCCCTAATCTTGGGAATCCAAATGACCATCACAATGGGCATTAAAATATCGAATATCTTAGGTGACTCATTGATCATAGTTAATCAAGTCAAGGGTTTGTTCCAATGCAGGTGCCCACTCCTAAAAGCTTACAAGGAGCTTTTTGACACTTACCTAGCCCGACTGGAATGGTATGACATCGAGGCAATCCATCGTACATCAAATATATTTGTAGACACCATGGCATATTTGGGATCCTTAATACCTCAAAATATGTCTATAGATTTCACAACCATTCATGTTAAAGTGCTCTCGCACTCAGTGATGCAACGTGAGTCTATTGATAATCAAGAGTCAGTCAACATGATCAATATTGAACCAAATAAGGATTGGTCCTTTTGAGCTAGAGATTTCTTACGAATGAAACCTTAGGGGTATTTGATCTCTCAAGGTCCTACGGAGTGTGGTACAACCATTCACCACATGGTTGTTTCTTAATTTGTATTCACAAGTTCTGGGAAGTGGGAGGAACAGGTCATATTTTCTATAGAAGTTGTGCCTTATTAGGATTGGCTTTCCTAAAGATTGGAATGGTACCACCAGGCCTATCACATATTGAAATATGAACATTTAAATAGAATGCAACAAGGTACATCTTATTGGGAGAGATCCTTTATAGACGAGGTTATGATGGAATACTCCTTCATTGTCTAAAGCCGCAGGAAGCATCTTGGGTAATTTTGCAGGCTCACGACGGTACGTGTGGTGGTCACTTCAGTGGCATGGCCATCGTTAAGCACATCTTGAGAATGGGTTACTATTGGCCCACTATGGAAAAATACTATTGCAAGTATGTCAAGAAATACGTTAATTGCCAACATCATGTGAACCTCACACATTTGCCATCATAAGACTTGCAACCCATCTAGGTAGCATGACCCTTTTCATAGTGGGGACTAGACTTAGTCGGTAATATCTCACCCCCATCCTCAAGCAGACACACATTCATCATAACGGCCATTGAGTATTTCACCAAATGGATTGAAGCGATCCCCTTGACATCGACAACTGGACCAAGGATTGCGGAGTTTATACTCCACAATATCGTAAGTCGTTTTGGGGTCCCTTCAAAAATAATATTGGATAATGGGCCATATTTCAAGAAAAAAAATGTACATGCTTTGATGAAAAAATACCATATTTAGCATAGTTTTTCAACACCCTATTATCCACAATAAAATGGGCAAGCAAAAGCCTCAAACAAAACAATAGTCTCCATATTAAGGAAGATGTTGAAAGATAATCATAAGGACTGGCATTTGCAATTACCTCTTGCATTGTGGGCATATAGGACTAGTGTGTAGACACCAACTGGGGCAACAATATTTTCACTTGTATATGGCACTGAGGCCATCATGCCCCTAGAGTTGGAAATTTCAACCTATGCATAGCATTGAAGGACTTCATAAATGATGACACTGCATGGCAAGCTCACATTGATCAATTAAAACTTCTTGATGAACATTGAGTCAATGCCTTGGAGCATCTCCGCATTTATATGGATCACCTTGCATGAGCCTACAATAGAAAATTCCACTTAAGAGAATTCAAGGTTGAAGATCTTGTGCTCAAAGAAAACCAACAAAACTCAAATCTACCGTCACACCTACGAGACAAATTTATGGTAAATTGGATAGGTCTGTACATAATATCGAAAAGGGTTGGGCCTGGAGCATATTGCCTCACATCATTGGATGGTGTTAAAGAGCCTGAGCCTCTCAATATCATTCATTTGAAGGAATTCTATTCATAAAATACAAAAACATTCAAATGTACATAAAATACAAAAACATTCAACTATGCATAGAATACAAAAACATTCAAATATGTCATAAAATTACAAAAAAATCATAAAAATATGAAAGATTCAAAAACAAAATGCTCCAAGGGTATCTTCACGTCACTTGGTCAAATTTAATCAAAAAATATCCAAGGGTATCTTCATGCCGCTTGGTCACCCCAATCAAAAATGCTCCAAGGGTATTTTCATGCCACTTGGTCACCTCAATCAAAAATGCTCCAAGGGTATCTTCACACCGCTTGGTCAAATTCAATCAAGAATGGATCCAAGGGTATCTTTAAGCCACTTGGTCACCTCAATCAAAAATGCTCCAAGGGTATTTTCATGCCGCTTGGTCACCTCAATCAAAATTCTCCAAGGGTACCTTCACGTTGCTTGGTCAAAATCAATTAAAATGCTCCAAGGGTATTCACATGCCATTTGGTCAACCCCTAAAAGCCCCAAAGGTACAATAAGCCCTTTGGTCAAGAAACAATAAAAAACACAAAAACAATACAAAATAATCAAAAATACTAAAACATTTGCATCCACATAGTTGCATCACATTCATATCTATTGCATTTGCACATGTTATAATTGCAATATTGCAAATGATGCCATAGTTCGTATTACAACCACAAATACTCAAATCCATCTTTATCCATTTGTCCATGTGTGTAACTATATTTTTCAACACAACCGTTCTTGTTGCTATAAATAATAGGCTAAGTTTTTATGGTCATTCAACCATATTTAGTGGTCTTATCAACTTTTGTGGAAAGCCATATTGATTAGTAGAGGGTAAGGTCTAGTCACGAATGCCTTAGATATTCAGGATCCTATCACTAATTAAAAACACTAAAATCCTAGTTGGTATAAGGAAAAGATGAAAGCTGCAAAAGTGGTCTAGGTTACCTTAAGCAAAAAGGGTCTTCCTTGCTTATCCCCTTGTGAGACCGGTTCAAAGGTACTAAGAATTGGTAAAAGGAAAAGTTATGCTCTACCCAGAAACAAGTGATTATCATCACTAAATCCCTTTCTTTCATTAAAACAAGTAAAAGTACCAAAGTCAAGAAAAATTCAAAGTCGAAACAAACAAGTGATTTTCATCCCTACATAAGTCCCTTGCTCAAGAGAAAAATTAGTCAAAAATAAATAGTGATTTTCATCACTAAGCATGAGCAAGTATCCCAAATAAAATGAAGAAAATAAGGGAATGGAGCTTGAATCCCTGGAATTCTCAGCATTGTACAAAACCATAAGGGGATCCCCATTACAGGTTTGGTGTACAACCATGCCTGGAAATAGTGATACCCTTACGCATGATGATATGTCTATTACAATAGCGTCTTGCATTTATGTAGACCAATGTTTGCATGTGGATGAGCTAGCTTTGGATAACTCAATACTTCCTAGTGGTATAGTCCAACTAAGTCCAACACATGATCACATGAACAATTGAGGATCCCCGATCTTAGCACTGGGCTGAAATAATATCGCCTGACATCGAAGGAAATGCTTGATTTCTATATAAATATATTCATTTGCACACGCAAGGATAATGAATCTCTAGGTCCATGATGAAAGCCTTGTTTTTCAAAAGTCTTGTATGGTCAATACGCATCTGTTGATAGGGTAACTAGAGTATTTGAGTCTTAGGAAAAGCCTCAAAACTTCCTATATGGCAACATAACATATCATCAATCTCATCATAAATTTTCTTTATGAGGTTTTATGAATTAAAAGGTATTAACAAAGTAGGCTAGATATCATATGGATGTCAGAAATTATGTTTAGACGACCATTGAATATTTTGTATCTTTTAAATTACAAAATCTTATCAAGAAACTACACACATTCCACACCATTACATTTCACATATGGATGTTTAAACAATTAGTTATTTTAATAAGAATGATTATTTACATTCACAACTAATATAATTTCTGTGGTATCATCCATTAGATCATTAAAATCATATCATATGCATTCCTTATGTTTTAAGTGATTAAAGCATATAGGTTCATTTACATTAGATCAAAAAGAAAACCATGTAGATAATGCATTCCACACATTGCATTTGCCACATCATAACATAAGTAAAATGCATACAACTAAAAGTAAATTAAATAGGCATTTAACAAATAGAGTTGCATAGATCATCAATCATCCATATACACCTAAGATCAGATCATTGCATCCACATACATTACATCATATAGCCATAATAAAAGCACGTAAATCCATATTAGTATCCATATATGCATACATCATAAACCTAACATTAAGTCAACTCATGATACATCACATCATAGTAATCAGAAACATCTACATAAGCACCCATCTAAAACATCCACATTATCATAAATATCACCTATCATCTAACACATACATCATTACATCATAACACCATCATCACATCACATAAATAAAACAAAAACATAAGCAATAAATGACACACATAATAAATCATAATGCAAATATATCATATAAATGTGTGTACCAAGTACATGGATGTACAAAAATACCCATAGGCTACAGTAATATAGGTTAGCTGACCTAAAAAATAAGATTCAAAGTGCATCATAAATCAAACTAGGCTTACACCCCCTGTAGCACCACCCCCTATAGTAGCCTGCAATTCCTGTATCTATGTCGTGAGATGCTCTATAATGGCATATCGCTATGCTATAGTAGCATCACACTATTGTACCTGTATCTTGGCCGATTGGAGCTTGGAATCTACCTCATGCAAATGTGCTCTCAAAGGAGAATCTCTCTCCTTGATATCTAACTCCTCCTCCTCCTCAAGAGCCTCCTGCTTCTTTGCTGCCATATTATCTATCGGCTGGCCCCATCCCTCAGTCCTAGCTCAGATTTTGTGCCCTACTAGATCTATGCCTCCATCACTGTCATCATCCTCATGATCTAGATGGCCATCACCATGCCACATACAATCACCCCACCACTATGCAAATGCATCTGTGACTCCCCTAGTGACTCCTGGGTCAACTCCTAGGGCATCCTCCTCATCAGTCAGCTCTGTGATCCATGGTGGAGGGAGGTCTCTCTCTGCTCCAATGCGCCTATATAAGAATGGGATAAATGGCACATCCTTCTGCAGTCAGCACTGACAAATAACTTAGGAGTAGAATAAATACTCCCTAATGCCGACCTTGCAGCTAATGAGCCACCACTCATGTTGTGTCCTAGCTATAAAACTAGCTGGATCATCCCAAGTCGAGTACTCATGGTATGGGCACCATATGACATCTTTGGATTGCAACCCAGTAAAAGTAACAATATAATGGGGAAGCTCTCCCGTGGAAGGGTGGCTCTTGTGCTCATGCTCTCGAGACCATCTGGCAGCATAGCACTACATCCAACCATCAATACCTATAATATTAGTAGGGATCTCTCTAGGATGATCTACACTGATATGCTCTCATCCCCATATCTGAAGGAGCAAGATGCAAGCAATGCTAAAATGACCCCACCAGTGGATGCGGTATAACTCATCATAACACTATACCAGAAAGGACCTCCCCCATGCATAAATGATAGGCTTTGCACTATTCATCATATCCTGAACCATCACAAGGAAGTTCCACGGGAACCTCAAGCCTGAGCAATCTGGGATAAGAATGTTACTGATGACCATCAAAAACATTGCATGCCTCTTTGATAAGACCCTCTCCCTGTACCATCATAGGACAGATACACCTCCAGACTTGGTATCCTTGAAGGCAGCTACAGAATGCCTCCCGAATACCCTAGCAAAGACTACCTCATGGTCATTAGTGGTTGAAGAGACGATGGCCACTCGATAAAAAGGGATCTGAAAAATCCTGTACACATCCTCCGATGTGATAGTCATCTCACCAGTAGGAAGGTGGAAGGTGTTAGTCTGAGGATCCCATTGATGGACCAAGGCCATGAGGTAGGCCTGATATGATATAATCTGTGGTAGCTTGGTCATAAACTGTAGTCTACGAGCCTTAAACTAGGCCCAATTCGTATCATCCATGAGTGGAAGGAGGTCATTTAGGAGCTTCGATTCTCGAGCTCGAGCAATGAGAATCTAAGGGTAAACATCAAATACATAACTACAATGCATATACAGCATAAATCACAATAAAACATGAAAAACGATGCAAATAATGGCAAACTATCCTAATTCTAAGTGAATGAGCAGTAAATGCACCTAATCATGCAGCAAATGTCAATTAAATAACTCAAAAATCCAAAAAAAAATTAATTAACTATCACAAAAATGTAAAAATAAAATAAAAAATTTGCCTAAGGTTCCTGGCTGCTTTCACCTACAGTGACTAGAAATCGGTCGCTGAGGCTGACAGCAGCCAAGCGCCAATGGTCAGATTTTTTTGATCGTTGGAATTTGAACCAGCCTCTACCATCGACAATTGCCAAGCCACGGACCGAAATGGCCGCTCTGAGCAGCAGCGGCCAATGAGCGATGTGATAGACGCGTACACCCTAGGCCAAAAACACCTAAAATAATTAAAAAAAAAACATAAAATGGGGACAAGCCTGCCAAATTACAACCTAAAATAAGCCTATCTATGGGTTCGATTCATTTCCGATGAGTTTAATGAGATTCATTTACCAATTACTTAGTGCAGTTCATTTTTACCAAAAATACAAGTAGGGTTAAGGTTTGAAAAGAATACCTGAGAAGCTCTGGCTCCTCCACTTGTGGATGCCTCGCCTTGCACAACCATAATTGTCGATGCAAAATGCTCCAGGTTGCAAACTATCACTTTCTCACTAGAGCTCTAAAAAGTGAATCTCCAGCTAGATGAATGAAAAGTCATAACCCTAGGCTAGCTTTTATACTTCCCAAGTTATGCCTCGGTCGCTGCTGTCATTAGCGGCCCAAAATTCTTGGCCGCTCAGGTCGAGAGCGGCCAGAAGTAGGCATTTAGGGGTCACTGGACCTGATAATGACCAGAAGCACAAATAAAAACAAGAAAATTCCTCCCATGAGGAATAAAAAAAATAAAATAATCACAATTTGATGGTTCAAAATCATCATAATGCTCAAAATAACAAAAAAAATCACATAAAAACAAACTATCAAGTAAGCCTCGTATCCAGTTACTCACTCTATCAAGTCAGCGGTTGCAGTGATTCATAATCCATGCAATTCGGTGAGATGAGTGAGTTACCATAGGGCTACTTGGGGTAAATTAATCATTTTAGAATCATGATAGGCCCCCTTAATATCAAAGAAGACCAATATGGTTGGACTGCTCCATGGGTATGGTGGAATCATCCTAATTTCTTTATGATATAACAACACTGAGCCAAGTGATTCAACAAAGTCTAAATAGAATCACTCATCCTAACTACCTAAGAAGGCTATGTATGTTTGGACCGCTCCTCGGGATAGGGATGAATGATCATCATAAACAGCTGGAATCACACTTGGATGGGGGTTTTCCCATCAAAATAACAAGCATTAGAAAGGAACCAAAGTAGTCATATTGGTCAAGCGACTTGTCGCTTCATTCATCGCCCTTCCCTCATCAACTCGTTGTGTGAGGGGGTAGTTAGCTCTTCAAATAATCATAATCAAATTCAACTAAAGATCACTCAATCATATCAAGATCGCATTTGTCCTATGAATCATTGTAGACAACTATTACAAAATCTTCCCCTGCTTGTTGGGTTCATAAGCAAGATATGACATCTTCAGTTTGTAGCTCTCCTCTGGTTGGATCTCATTGTAGCAACATAAGCTACCTAATTGTGTTTGAGGGATAAGTGCAAGTGAATATGTGCAAGCCTTGTGCTAAGTTAAGCCTTCCATCATGTTGAAGCAATGATTCAAGGATGTGTATCGTCTTGCGTGAATGGGCCATCCAACATTGATCAGATCAATGATCATCGTACACCCTAAAAATACAATAGTCTACATTTTTTATCAACGTTGTGTTTTTCCCACATAGTGCATCCCAAAAAGGGTTATTTGTAGACACCTAGAACACGTTGTGTTTAGGAGAACTACTCATATGGGCATACATAGACCATGTGACTAAACCTTGGGATCTTACAAGTGCTAAAAGTGGTTTTCACCACTCATTTGGGGTAGTCTCAGCCCATCCAAACCTGGCCGTTATGAACCAGAGTGACTGAACCTTGGCCAATGAAGCTCAAAGTGGCCAAACCCTAGCTGCTACAGACAACAATGACTAACATTTAAAATGCAATTTGCCACCAAAACAACCTAATCATGGGCAGAGGTGGCAGTTTACATGCAATAAGACCATTCAAGGATAACTTTACATTCCTCCTCATAGCCAGTTTATATGAGAGACTCAAGTCCAGGTTTAGACATCTGTTTAACTGGCCTTCAAGCACATAAAAAGACAAAACTTCTTATGCTAACCTCTAGTGTGCATGAAGAATTCAGTCCTAGGGTTGGATATTGACCTAGGGTTTCAAAGACATTATAAGGTGCAAACCTAAGAGCACCAGAGAGAATTCAAATACTTTTTGCATAGATACAACCGAGGAGAGCTTTTCGAGAATTGGAGAACTTTTCTTGCAATGAAGCCCTGTTAGATCAGAGAGAAAATGGGAGTACCTTTTAGGAGAAACGAAGAGCTAGCCGACTGAGGGGTTACCATCTATAGGATATTCAATACATCAGACCAAAAATGAAAATCATTTCAACATCAACAACAAGCCTAGATCCATAGCCTTGGAACAATAAATATGGGTTTTCATCTTAGCGACCACTGTCTCCAATAGTGGCTCATAGGCATAGTCTAGAATTCTTAGCATTAGTTTCTTTCATTTAGATTATTACATGTTTTCATGCCATTAGCATAGATCTGATTTATCGCATTCATAGAATTAGTTTCTATTATCATTGAGCATCTTCTTGTTTATCATTAGGGTTATTGCTAACAACCTCATTTAGGGAGGTAATATCAGACAACTGAGTGTTTGTTGTTGTTTTCATGCTTGCAGGACTATAGGTTCACTAGGTAGGTCATCAACATATGAAAGCAAGAGGATCCCTCTAGGATCCAAACCTGGAGAAGGAGGCATCTGTAAGCCCTCATACAGTTTCGTGTGCGTCACTGGGAACCCTGCAAAAGTGCACTACCTCTTGCAAGGGGATATCATAATCTACTGCCCCTATTTGTAAAACTTGTATCAAATGAAGGGAATCCCTCAGAGGGATCTATATGTAATCAAACTTGAGAAAAAGCAATAAAAGTCATTGTCTATTCATTTCTTCGTATTTTGGTTGCATCTTTCATTTAATGCATGATTAAGTAAATATTATTCGCAAATAGAGTAGTGGATGGTGCGTCGCCTCCCCGGGGTCGCTATAGTAACATCTTATTTATCTATGCATTCAACTATTCCATGTATATATGCAGCTATCCTCTACCACAACTACATCATTCATACTCATACATAATAACAAGCAGAAGCAAACATACACATCAATAACATTAAACACAAATGCCATAGAATATCATGTATATATATGTATATTTGTAAATAGAGCACCATCAAGCTACAATAAAGTGTGTGTGTGCCTTTTCAGGTGCATCCCCACATATCCATATCATACATATATATCTACCTATCAAAACTACCATATGGCTACAATGAGTTGTGTACCCATGCTACTACACAACTACCGAAAATAGCTCATCATATGTACATCCATAAAAATACAAAATGGTAGGTCAATATTCTCATACCCACCCTTGTAGCTCCCTCATCCATGCTACCCTATGGGCATATCTCCACTCTCCTCCTCTATAGTCATTCGCTCTACCACCCCCCACACTGACTACACATTCCTCATATCCTATGCCACTGGTACCTCCATCCATCCGATCAGTACCAACCCTACTACCTATGATGATGCAGACAATAACATCTATTGACTCCTCCATACCACTGACAAAGAAATATCCAAACTCTGGTGTGAGTGGACCTATGCCAATTAAACTAAATTAGAAAAGGAAGAAATAGATATCCTGTGCATCAATAGCTCCCCCTCGCACTTCACCCTCTTTGTAGCCTCCTTCATGTTGGCTACTACCAATCCTACATTTACCTACTATAAATACCTCACCTTTACCCATGTCTACTCCAACTATGGAACCATCACCTCCAAGCCCTCAATATCCTTCACTACCTACCTCTTTACGACCAACATATCATGCACATATTACACTAGATCTATAATCCTCGCTATATGACTGGCCTTTATAGCCTTTGTCTCAACCCTTGATGCATACAACTGCACTTGTAGCCTCTTCATCAACTCAATCATCTCATCCCTCTCTGGCCTCATAGAATCCCACTCACCCTTGAGTGAATCTCACTCACTCATGAGTGCATCTCACTCCACCCGCAATTCATCCCTCTTCTCCATCACCTACTACCACCTAACTCTTGCCTCATCTCTCTCCTCCAAGGTGACCATCAACTCTACCTCCACCTCCCACCTCTCCTCCTCCAATTCTGAGTGATCAGTCACTCAATCTAACTTAGTGTCCAAAATCTTATCCTTAAGCCTCTTGACCTCCCCTCATAGTTTTTGCATCTCATCCTTAGTCACCATCATCTCTTGCAGCTCTACGATAAAATAAAAAATTGCTATCTCTACTACCATATCCCCACCAATACCACCCTCATATGATGATGGTAAATCCTCCATCATTGTTATCCCCTCAACCCCCTTCATCGATGGTCCCACACCACTGTCACTCACCAAGAAATCTTGCTCATCGTGGCACAACCTCACCTGCCTAATAAAATAATCTAGCTCTACCTCCTCCTCCTCCTCCCTAGGCTTAGGTTATCCCTCATATCTACATCTTTTTATCTATCATAGAGATGCTGCTCATGCCCCACCTAGAAATACCCTAGTTGACAACACTCCTATCGCATCAGGCCATCTATACACCACCTCGAGCACTAGCTCCAATTGCTGTCTAGACCACCACATATCATACTCTAGCATGGTCCCTACATTGTCCATATCAGGGACAACTAATGGCTCGTCAAGTGTCATGTCGACTGGTGGCACTATTGTCTTTGATCCTACATCACCTGCAACTCTAAAAATCACTACAATTAGATCTGGTCACTCCTGGTACAATCCAAACTATTGCAACACCCATGAAAGTGGAAAATACTCTATCTACGATAGGTATTTCCCCACCACCCTTCACCCTTGCTTGATGTGAACTAACTGCTCTACATCCTTAGCCCAATTAGGTGATCCTCACCATGACCTTCATCACACCTAATCCATATTCAAGCTACCTGTAGACACCAAAATCCAGCCACTTGCAATTCATCTATACCTTCCTGTCGGCCACATGTCGGTCATCCACCTTCCCGCCATTATTTGGCCCAAATTCACACTTTCCCGCCATTATTAGGCCCAATTTCACCTTTCCCGCCATTTTTCATCCCCAAATTTATTTAAATTAATATTTATATATATATATATATTAATATTTTAATATTTTAATATATATATTTAAATAATAGTTTAAGTGATTTAATCTGAGCCGTCCATCCTTCATTTAATCTCATCCGTCCATCCATCTTAATCCATTCCACAACCAAGATTTATTCTCTACCCTTGGATCCGCTTTAATCTTAGCCACACGTTCAAAGTGTCGTTAAAACCCTAAAGTGTACCCTAAGAGTGGATTATAAATCGAGTCACTTTGATGGCTCAAACCCTATGTCTGCTACCTATCTTCTTCGCCTAGGTCTTTTGCTACTTCTATCTCTGATTCTAATTCTTCTACCATTATCTCCTCTCTTCCGCTACCCTTTCGTCGCATCCATCGCCGCTTCCGTCACCGCTTTCACCGCCATTCCTTCTGCAGCACTCTGCAGAATCTCCCATTCCTATCGCAAGTGCCCATGGGCGTTTACCCCTTCACCAAGTGCCCGCGGGCGTTTACCAAGTGCCCATGGGTGTTTAACAAGTACCCATGGGCATTTATCTTCAGCCACAAACTCAGACCAGCATCTGTAATCCAGATCCAAAAGCACGCTGGCGTTCAGCGAGTGCACCAGGGTGCCTTCCGCAGCCTATTCTGACAACAACATTACTTCCAGGTGTCGCCTGGTCTAGCTGCGTTAACAGAGAAAGGTATAAATTAGTTTAAAGCAAGTAGCCGTATTTTATGTTTTAATCTGTTATTGATTTCCTGCATTCCGTTTTTATAAGGTTTTAGATTGTTTCTGAGGGCTCACGCAGTGGAGCCCTCTCATTAATTTCTAACTCCTTGATAGTGTTAATGTGTGCAGGTTTTTGATGACAGATCCAGCTTTATTGATGGCAGCTGATTAGTCGGAGTGGTCCAAGCAAGGGATACGACAAAGCCCACTCACTCTGTTGGGATTGAAGATACGTTCTTCGGAAGCGCCACCATTCGTGCCAGCTAGGGTTTCGGAGAACCCTAGCATAACTTGTAATTTTTGTATCACATAAAGGGTTACAGGCCCAGTTGTATTCAAAAAGGAGTTTTTAAACTCCATCGATTAATATAAATCGTCTGTTTTGTGCAACTTTCCTGTATTCCATTCTTGTGGTTTTATCTTTCTGTTTGGCGTGTATTTTTAATCTACACTACCAATATCCTCTCGATGATACATCAAATCACCCTCATGAACTATCTTTGTCCTCTTCTCCATGTTCACCCTCCATCTCATTGCATAGGACACATCGTAGCCATCTATACTATGGGCATCATGCGACAACTCTAATGGTTTTAATATCATGATATGCTCCCAAGCCCACACCTACAGTAGTGGACTAACACTAAGACCTATCCACTCCATGGAGCTCTTTGTACAATTGTTCTAATAACGCAGGTACCCATGCATATACTATGCTTTGCTCCCCCATGGTGAATACTATCCCCATCATATTCTAATAAAATCTCACCCCTGAAGTATACAGTAAAGTATGGCTTGCTATCATCAACATCGCCATTGCATGGCAATTGGATAGAAACTTCTTCAACCAATATTTGGCATAATCCACCCTACCCTTTGAATCCACCCTCTTCCATCGATGCCCAAACACCCTCTCCAAGATGCCATCTTGTGCATCATTCTCTACTATTATAATTGTAATACCTTCTATCGACAATCGATAGATGTGTTATATATCCTCCAGGGTCACTGTCATCTCCCCTGTTAGTAGATGAAAGGTGTTCCTATCAGGATTCCACCTCTCACATAATGCAGAAATATACTCATGGTTCACATGAACCTTGCGCATCTCCCACACACCATAAATACCTACAACATGTAACCACTACCCATTCTCTACACACCACACATCCTACAATACCTTTCTAAAATTCCATAGTTGATATCATGCAAATATCTTCTTCACTTGCCACAAATCACACATCACATGTCAGATATCACTCATAATTTTTCAAAAAACAACATCATTGTACATAATAGACATTCATGCATTTTATTTTTCAATTCACATAGGCAGATTTCATCATCAGTATATTTCTACATCACATTGTACTTACATTCATCTCATACATTATATTTTTCAATTGCAAACATGATAAAAAAAAAAATTGTTCGCACAACCCCAATCGAACCTGTCCATGCGCACGCCCCCATGCAAACTTCCCTTTTTAAAAAATTTCCACATACACAAATTCACCCATCACCCCACAACCCAAACATACATTTTACACACATGAAAAATGGCAAAATCATGCTCAAAAACATAAATCCATACACAACCCCCTTCACACATGCATGCAAAATGAGGTCATAAACCAGAAGTCAAAATGATCAAACAAGCACAGATCTGGATACCCACTTGGCCCAATAGTATTTTCCACTTGTCAATTTCCACATGCATGCACTCTCACATCCAAAACTACACATCCCATCCCATTCATGCTTTCCTAGGGCCAACACTACTTGTAGACAAAACGAAAACCACCTGGGATATCCATTTGGTCTTTTTCACACAATGAGCATGCATTTGACTTCTACCTAGCATACATGTCTAATATACTCCATTCCAAGCCAATACAATGTTATTTTTTACCCTAACCAATTGACACGCAATCAAGAAAGTAAAACCCACTTACCTCTGGTGTCATTGCCTCCACACCCATACTCACTAATGTACTTGCCATATCGTTTCATTTGATTCACACTTTGGTAGTACTTGGCTTCCATGTTTCTTCTCCCCAATCACTTTCCCTTCATCCTTAGTACAAAAATAATGTTAAACATGACATTTTACCATTTAAACACGCTTTGCGCATATTCACACATCACATGTACGAACTAACAGATTTGCATGAACCTGTGCGAACCACCCCTATTCGTACGACCCCATGTGAACCTTTCTTTCCCACTCAAATTTGTTGCCCCTACATCAAATTTCCCTTGGCTTTCTCCCAATTCTCCTCTTTTGCTATTTTTCATCCAATTTTTTTTATTTTTATTCTTCATCATCATCAATCATTTCGTTGCCTAATTTCATCACCAACTCATCGCTTGAGGGGGTAGTCATCCAATACATCAAAAGCTACCTTGCACATGATAAAAAAACCAAACATTCAATCATAAATACAACAAATGTCTAAGAAATTTTTTGCTGAAGGTTATCTTAAGTTCTCATGCTAGGACAAATACAAAGTAAAATTTCTCTTCTTAATCAAAACTCCAATCCAAAATAAATCAATGTTTGATAGACCTCAAAACGCCTTTAACTGTAGACATCTCATGGATTCCTCTCTTTATTGTGGCAGACGTAAGTCCACTTTCTAATGAAGCTCCTAAAATCTCTACCCCACGACTCTAACAGTTCATCAAATATTGTCAAAAAGCTCATTAATCAATCAAAAGAAAAAATTAACAAAGGCATTTGTTTCATCCATAGTTGAAACATCTATAATTGATCATAATGCAAGGTGATCTTATGCCTTCCCTCAAAAGTAATCAATCATAAATTAATTTTTATCAATGTGTCTATTCCACAATCATCCACAAGCCATCAATCACAAATTCTTTACCTTCCAACCATTCCATTAATTCATATCATCAATTTTTGTACTAAATCATGTTTCACACAATCGAGTACAAAAAGGGGCAAAATGTAGACACCTAAAAGTTGCACATTGTCTCTTTCCTCATCTTTACGGTCAATCAATTTGCAAAACCCTTAAAAATTGCATAAATTGGTTAAAATAACTATTCATTTATAAAAATCACTATTCATCATCCTTAGCCCCCTTTGGCTAGCTAAGCCCCTTCCTACGCTTAACTCTAGGTCCTCATGCGACCTCATTCCAAACTCAACCAAGGTTGAATTCTCCATCATGGTCAAAAAACACTTTATGATCAAAAGTCAACATTTTGGTCAAAATATGCTTTATGGCTAATCACATGCTTAATTAGATCTAATCTTGATTTGATTTAAGCCTTCCACCTCACTTAGTCTACTTTGACTAGCCTAGCCTTCCACCTCACCTAGTCTACTTTGACTAGCCTAGCCTTCCACCTCACCTAGTCTAGCCTATCCTAGCCTTGCCACATCTCACCCAGATATTTCTCCACCTCACACTCCCTTGGGTCATAAATGAAATATGGAGAGTTTTGCACACAAAAGGTAATTTGTAATTAAGAGATATTTTCAAAAAGGTGTTCATAAATACCAAATGGATATTTTTAGCCAAGTCATCATGACTTATGGATAGGTGAGGGATTCTCTCACCCAACCTCATTTATGAGCTAGGAAACCTTAGGAGACACCTTTTAGGTGGACAAATCACCATAGACACCTCACAAGGGACACCTCATCCCCTCCCTCTTACCTTGACCAAGTCTATAAGTAGAAGGACATTTCCACCATTTTAGAGAGACCACTTTTAGCTTACAGAAACTATAAAAAAATTACTCCAGACGCACATCCATTACACAACCATCATACATCCATCGTACTCACACTGCCATAATAGTTTAAGTTGCTTTCATAATATTCCTGGTGATTGAGACAGGTTATCAACATTGAAAAATATAATTTATGAAGGTCATCCATTAAAAAAGTGAAGAAGCAACAGCACCAGGACAACCCAAAAAATTAATCTTGTATATTCGGTCACAAAAATATAGGTTTGCACGCCCCTGTGTGAACCTCTTGGTTCACACCAGGTCTGCACACCCCCATGCAAATATCTGCTACAGTAAACAATGATCATCCAACAGGTAAATATGGCATAGTTTAGGGTTTTATACTATTTTTATTAGTTTTTATTATATTTTAAGCTTATTTAGAGAGTCTTTTATCTTTATAAACATGGGGTTTGATTGAGGCAAGCCCCCAAACACTCTAACCATATTTTGTAGGTCAACAGGTACATAGAACATATCAATCCAGTGTTGGCACACGAACAAGAAGCCCATAAACACTAAGGAATATCTAGAAGATAGATTCTACTGCCTTTATACCAATCTGAAAGGGCTTCCTTAGGGAAGATCCCATTGTAGCCTTCAAGGAAAAAATTGTAAAAGGATATCAATTTGTAACCCCCCTTTTATTATTTCAATAAATTTTAAATGAATATTGTAGTGTATTTTTGTTGGTTTCAAAGCCTAAAAATAAATAATGGTAGAATAAGGGCTAGTTCAAAGGAAGCTATTTTGGCCAATCCAAGCCAAATTAGGACCATCAAGAAAAAGTGAAACAAGTGGTCATGAGCCAATCGATAATGGATGAAAAACAACAACCAATGCAATAACAATCGTAATAAATTACATATCAAGTGGTTCCCCCACCACCACAAGTTCAAAACATAGTGCCAACCATGGATAATCATCAACATCGATAATATATTTGACAAAATTGCCACTACACCCCCTTATCTGAGTCATATGGCTCCATATTTTTTAGGTTGTATGACACAAACCAACTTGCCTTACTTGAGGTCAAACCAGATGATCCCACTAAACATAGCAAAAACTATCAAGAGCATCAATAGAATGGGCATGATATTAATAGTTGCTACATATTTAAAGATATAGTGCAAGACTTAATTGAATTCAAATCCATTAAGGTTGATAGTCCCTTAGCTCAACAAAATCAAAACCTTGGTATCTATCAAACACCACTTCCTCATCATGAGAAAGTGCAACAAATAATAGGAGGATCAAAAACCAAGACTGCTCCTAATAAAGTTAACCATGTTCAACAATATCAAGGTTTTGTATGTGCTATTCATGTAGTTGCCCAAGGTCAACAACGCACTACCAATCAACAAAATGCACAACAATAGCCTGTTCAATCTCCCATAGCACCATCAGTACGTGTGTCTCCTCAACCTGCCACTTCATAATCTCTAATTCAATTCTCCACCAATTCTTTCCAACCAAATTACATTCCAAGCCATCCATCTCCACCCACTCATCCATCAAGGTCAATCATCTCTCTGAGTAGCCAACTAACTACTAGCCTTAAAATAGCTTCAACAAAACTATCCATTTACGAGCTAATTCAACAATCTCCCCCACATCATGAGGCATTAATGGAGATTCTAAAATCTATTGAACTGCAATCTCAGAATGCTAATACCTTTAGAAAGTTCTTGGAAAGTATCTGAACATGTGTAGAGCCTGCCATTACATCCTATAATTTTGAAATTAAACCAATAGCATCAGGATCAGTGGACCCTCCATTACATATCATGGCTCAAATTGATAGGAAGCCATTCAAATGAGTTTTTATTGATTATGGCTCCTCCATCAATATCATCACCAATTTCACTCTTCAACATCTTAATCTCCTACCATCTCACATCACCAAGTCCACCTTCACCCTAAAATTATTTAACGATGCTCTTTGTTCTATAGTCGGCACTGTAGTTTTACCCATTGAAGTGGGGGTAAAAATATTGCACACAATGTTCCACATCTTGGAATGGACCATGGTGTACAAGGTAATCCTTGGACGTCCTTGGATTAGGGAAATGAGATGTGTCTCATCTACACTCCATTAATGTTTAAAATATGTACACAAGGGACAAATTCATTGCATACCAATGGATGTCAAACCATTTAAGTATTGCAATTTCATTTCAAATCCTTATGAATCCATTCTTTCATCCACCCACCTTTTCTTGACATCAAACACATCATCCAATACACCATCCATATATTCATATAAAGCTCCTATTACTGAGGAGTTCCCCATCACTACCCCACAACAAGATTCTACCTCCATGCCCCCATCCTCATCATCATTGATTACTTGTACATGTGGTCAAGCTTAATCCATATCAACCACATCATCATTATAAACATCCTCCATCAACATCCCTTCCACATCATTGCCCATTCATCAAACACCTCAGCCAAATCCACTTCCATCCACATCAATTGATGTCTCACAAGTCAAATTAATGGATTGTGAGATGCCATCCCAGTCCATACCTCCCATTTTTGGAACCCCAAGCCAATTCTGAGCCCCAAGCCAATCTTGAGCCTTCCACATCCACTTTCACATCCACTTCCACATCAACTTCCATAGTTGCGGTCCACTTCACTAAGCCTGGTATTGGTGAATACATGGTTCAATATATAACTATCACACCATTTAACATCCAAAATTCTAGGGATTACGGTCACCCATGTAACCCACCCTTATCCATAGGAGTGGTGTGCAACATGGGTTCAATCCCCAACAACATTAATTGTATGTATGGTAGGATTGATTCATTGTCCAATCCATCCTCCCTTGATGAACCCAAGAAACCAACACCTGCAAAAATACATTGATAGAACCTTGAAGGTTCTAGCAAAATATTTAATAAATGAATAAATAAAATAACATCTAAATTAAAAGAATCACTATTGCACTGGTAAGGGGATCCCTCCAATGGTTTCAAATAAATATATGTTTTATATTATTTCATCATGGATGCCTTTGAATGAATGATTGGACAATAATATATATCTACCCTAACCCTACGTCACTTCATCATGATGATTCATAATAATTAAGATATTTAATTATTATGACTATCTAACTTAACCCTAATAATATAATAATTAATTATAATTAATTATTATATTATTAACTATACTAACCTTAGTATATTAAATTTATTATATTATTATTAATAATGAGGGTTAGGATATAGGATCCTAACATGCCACCCTTCCCGGAAATAACTTTGCCCTTAAAGCTAGGAAAGACTACAAAAACATCGTAACAAATTGCTACAAAAAGCATCAAAATTTGCTCAAAGTTGTCATCAAAATAGGGCAAAAAATGTTGCAAAAATTGGTGCTAAAAATTGCTCACATAATTTGTCATAAAATTTGATGATGCAATGATCTTACCCTCTGGAACAACTACCTTGTGTGCTTTACAAGAGTATTAGCAGGAAGAGAAGGTGGTACCACATATGATCTCTTGATGATCATGAGTTTGGGAGGATTAGTTGGTAATGTTTTGTTTGGTTGTCATTATTGCCTTTAAATTTTTTTGTGCATTATCACCAATAGTATAAATTTATTAGGTCAACCATTATCTTCTACAATTTATTTTGCATCAAGTAACCTGACTGGACCACGTGGCATTATGAAGGTTTTGGAGGAGAAAAAATCTTCGTTTTTGCACGGTATTGTAATAGATTTTTATGTAAATGTTGATATTTTACCCACATACAAGCCTTGAGATTTATACTCTTTGCAAGATGATTAAAATATTAATACTTCCCCTCATGCTTTGAATTATTTTGGAGATATTGTGGTACACAATCGCCACTAAACCAACCCATGCAGGATTTCGTATTGGAAGGGTTCTCGAAAGTAGCCTATAGAGTGGAATTTCACTCATGCACGCTTTCTTCTTGAAAATAATTATGTATAGAGTAACAGGAGGTCATCTGTACCATAATAGAAGAAGATCTATTAATCATGGTATGAATTCAACTATCATTTGTAAGTTGGCCTACGTAGCATCCAAACTCAGATGCCATATACAGACGAGGGTTACGAAACTTTTGTTCCCCAATATTACCTTCAGAGAAATTTACCATTTTTCTTTATTTCTTGTTGAGAGCTGGTATACACTAAACAACAGATGTTTAATACCAAAAATATGTGAACCATTTCCCATGTTTTCCTACATTGTAACTCGGGTGAGCAAAAGTTACAATGGGTATTTGAATAAACCTCCTTGCTTTACGCCTATCTCTTATATGAGCATTCGTATATGCTTGTCTTCTCCCATTAATTATTTTCTTAGTTTCCTTTAAGACATAAAAGGAGTCAGAGACTTAGATTATATATTGTAGACAAACTGGTGGTGATGTGGACAATTAGATGAGTGTCATTTCAACCTTTAATTATCATCCAATGTGTCAATTTTTTATTTCATCCAATAATTGAATTGTATTATAATGTTTAAATCCTTAATTTTGTTCTCCGGTGACGCCAATTACAAACAAATATTGGAAAAAGTGATTCTCCTTAGAATTTTGAATTGCAATGTAAAATTGAATTTATTCGTCAGAGGAATGAGAGAAAGGGTTAACTATCAAGTGAACAATTTTTGCACCTGTAACAAGCGAAATTCGCCAGTAATTTGAAAAAAACTTGCTAACGACTAGAATATCTTTACCTTTGAAAATTTTACCAAAAATTCATGAATGACATGTTTTACTATCCTGTGGCTAAAATCATAGACTCGAAGGAGACCTTTTTTGCATTCAAAAATTTGGCACAATCACAGTGCACATGCACTTCTACATGTAGTTCAATGCCAATCCGATCATCAACATCACCAAGGTGGTGTGGTAGTTGTTGCTCTGGGTATGGACGTGGCAATGCTAGAGATGATAATATTAGCCGCCGATGATCTCAAAAATGTGAGAAAATTAGGGAAAAGGATGCGCACATATGCCGTTGTATGCACTGATAATGGTTTTAACACATCTACGCGAATTGACGAAGAAGGTGGGACTTGTCCTATGTGGAAGGACAAATTTAACTTTCTCAGTCCACTTAATTGATTAATTTGAGGAGGAAGATTCTTTAATTTAAGAAATATGATAATGATACATCTTCAATATTGTTTCCCTCACAAAATTTTTCTTGTAGTTCTAAAATATTTGTGCACCTGACAATGTTATAGCTATCGCTTTCACCTTCAATAGGCTTTTTAGAAAATTTGGTTGAAAGACTTTTTGATCTACTACATTCATGTAAGTAGAGAATCTGTAATAATGAAATACCATAAGCAATTCTAGATTATGGCAATATTAGAAGTCAAGATCCTCAAGGGAATTTAATAATTCGAACTTGTTTGAAAGCTTTTACAAATTTTGGTAATGTGAAAATGTTGCCTTCTTCAGAGAGCTCAAGCATACAAAAATTTTAGGCATTTGTTTTATAGATGAAGATAAAACTTTTAGGAAGATTTTTTTGAGAAGAAGAATGACTTAAAGTGAGTTCCTCTAATTATTGGAGTTATCTGAATTATTCAGGAATTTGTCTCAATGACAAACAGTAACCCAAGTTGAGCTTTACTATAAAGATAAAAATACCAAATTCCTATGATGCTCCTCCAAAATTTTTTGAGATATGATGGTTTCAATAGGTGTGTAGTCTTCTAGATGTATTTAGTGATCAAGGATGATACATCACGTGAATCCAATAGATATATTATGTAGTCTTTAGTGAGCACTCGATAATATCCTTGCTAAACCAGCTAGTGGTTGCATGATCTCCAAAAACTACTTTCTGTGATGCTCCTATCGATGATATTGCAACCACATAGAATTTGGAGGATGGAAGGGCTATTAGCTGCATTCTCCAATTAGGTATCCTCATTTTTAGTTTTGATACATCCAACATAGCTTATCCTCCATGCATTGTATCGATTGTTTCATGGGGTTCTTTCCAATTTGTGTCTTCTCTTGCTAGATTTCTAGCTTTCTCAGCATGCACCCACAAGTAGAGGAAAATATACACTCTAAGATCTCCATGATATTGCTTTGGTGTTGAAGTTTATTTTCTTTTTTAGTGCAACCTTTTCTTATTTCTATAATAGGACTTAAGAAGCATATAAGTTTTTTTTTGTCTTTGGCAGATACCAAATTTTCCAACACAAATATTTTAGGGCTGAGGAAGTTAAAGGGATGAACTCTTTGCAGATAATTTTATCAATTTAAGTTATTCTCAACTATAAACTTATCTCTCTTGTGCATAGATTTTGAAAATGCACTCTCTTCAACATCACAAGCATACTTAACAAAATCAGTTTCCTTGAAGTTATCTCCTTCAATAGAACCACTCTAACATGTGATGCATAAATTGGAGAAACAATCTTGTAAATTCTAAATTTTAGTGCAGTAGGGGTAATGGATTGGAGATAAGAAAAAGGATAATAAAACTCCTCCACTGTTGGATAAAATGTTGGGCAGATAGGGATCTAGCTGATCCAGTCCATCTCATTAGAACTTGGATAAGCCCTAAACTTTATTTTCTTGGAATTTGTATTTTTAGGGTTTGAATTATTTTCTTCTTTCTCCAAAAGTGCAAAAGGTACCACTTGGAAATCTATGGCTATGGGCTCCTTTGAAGGAAAAAAATTTCTAGGGTTAGGAGCAACTTCTTCACTTGCAATTTCCTCCCCTATTTCTTCCTTAATGGTTTGAGTTTCTTCACTTGCATCTGCTTTCACTTGGATTTTTATAAAATACTCAAAACCACTACAAATACGGTCAAAAATAATTTCCATGCTTTTATTATAATATGGTTCATTCCATATTATTCCACATTGAGCATTTAATTTTTCTTTAGCTATTTGGGCCAATCCAATGGTCTGCATCATGGTATAGGGTTTGAACTTCATCACCTCCATTTTAATTTCCTCTTTTAATCCATTGATGAAGCAATATATGAGAAATGCTTCATCCAACCCTATGTTGAGTTTGGTGATATCCTTAAACCGAGTTTCATATTCATGCACGAAAGTGTTTTGATGAAGAACCCTAAGAAATTCCCACATGGCTCTGATACCAAATGGTAGAACCCTGAAGGTTCTAGCAAAATATTTAATAAATAAATAATATAACATCTAAATTAAAAGAATCATTGTTGCACTGGTAAAGGGATCCCTCCAGTGGTTTCAAATAAATATATGTTTTATATTATTTCATCATGGATGCCTTTGAATGAATGATTGGACAATAATATATATCTACCTTACTTCATCATGATGATTCATAATAATTAAGATATTTAATTATTATGACTATCTAACTTAACCCTAATAATATAACAATGAGTTATAATTTATTATTATATTAGTAACTATACTAACCTTAGTATATTAAATTTATTATATTATTATTAATAATGAGATTTAGGATATAGGATCCTAACATACATCATATGTCGGGTCAATTGACAAGGATATGGCCTAGGACGACATGAACAGGGAATGCATGAGCTTATTGATACTCCATATCGAGAAGCTCATGACTATTCAAGTTTAGGCTATCACCCTTATTCTTTCACCTCTTCTTTTGAACAAGATTTTCAAAATATTAATTTGAGTTCAAAAGAGGAAACCCATCAAACCAATGACTTTGAAGAAGAAATCTATGAAGAATATGATGTTATATCAATAGCTTCTGATGAATCTAATGAGAAATCAACACCCATCATTCCATTCACCAAACAAGATGAGTTTTACCTTAGAATATTTTCCATCCATAAACTCATCTTTCACTTGCTTCTTCCATAAGAGTGAGCTAAACCAATCGATGAACCACCTCCATTTCATTAATCCACCTCATCGAATATTTTTATTGTAATATATGTACGTAATATAAAACAAATCAAAGACACAAAAAAAATTCAAAATTTAAAAAAAATCATTGTATTGCATGTGTGTGGCTTTTTACCTGTTGCATTTATTTGTGTCATTCATTGTTGTTCAGGTTCCTAGAGCTCTAGCATCGATTCTAGTAGACATGATCTATCCATCTTCTACATTGCCAACCACCATTTCCCCCTTTAATTCAACATGAATATTGTTGACTTATTTACCCCACTCCGTAATCCATATGATTTTGGCAAATCCAATTCCAATTGACATGAGCCTTATTGATATGGACCAGATTTCCTCACCTCCATCCTTTTTTGAATTCATCCTTTTTGAGGAATTGTTAAGGTACTCAACCAACTACATTCCTTCGTTACCTCCACCTTCACCTTCACCTTCACCTTTGCCTTCACCTTCACCTTTAGATCCTAAGGTTTTCTACGTAGGCATAGAAGAGGTTGAGTCAGAAGATTTTGATAACGTCATAGATGATACTCATCTGATCCCAATGCCCCATCAACTTGAGTAGTTTTATCATATGTCCATTGAAGATACCATTGATGTGAACCTTAGTTTAGACATAGACAATCCACAAATTATAAAACTTGGTAAAATTTTATCCACAGATGAACAAGAGCAACTAATTGCTCTTCTCAAGAAGAAGAAGGGAACTTTTGCATGGTCCTACAAAGATATGTCTGGTATTGACCCTAAATTGGTTGTCTAAAATCTCATCTTGCATTTTGATGCTAAATTGGTCAAACCAAAATTGAGAAAGTTGCATCCTACCATTGCCCTATTAGTCAAATAAGAGCTTCAAAAGCTATTAGATGTGGGTTTCATTGTACCCATTTATTATCCTGAGTGGATTTCAAACATGGTACCTGTTCACAAGCCTAACAGGGTGATACACATTTACACTAACTTTCAAGACCTTAACAAAGCATGTCCTAAGTATGACTTTTCTCTATCAAACATTGATACTCTTATTGACACCTGTGCTAGCCATGAAATGCTTTCCCTAATGGATGATTTTTTAGGATACAACCAAATTCAAATTAATCTTGATGACCAATACATAACAACATTCACTACACCTTGGAGAATTTTTGTTACAAGGTGATGCTCTTTGGCCTCAAAAATATAGGTGCCACTTATCAACATTCCATGACATACATATTCCATGATTACATGCATAAGATCATCAAATATTATGTGGATGATCTCTTGGAAAAATCCAAAACTTGACAAGAGCACATTGGTATCTTGGAAAAAGTATTTGATCGACTTCTAGAGCACAATGTAAGGTTGAACCCCAAAAAGTGTATCTTTGGTGTTACCTTATGCAAAATACTAGGATTCATTATCTCCAAAAGAGGCTTTGAGGTGGACCCAAACAAGTCAAGGTCATCATGGAGATGCCTCCCCAAACAAACTTTAAGGAGTTGCATAGTTTACAAGGAAATATTCAATCGATCCATTATTTCATTGCACAACTTTTTGACAAATGCAGACCATTCAATCACCTGATACAAAAGGGGGTGACATTTTCATGGATAAATGAGTGTCAAAAAGGCTTTTTATGACATGAAGTAATACCTAGATTATTCTTGCACAAAATAATGAAAACAATTGAGAGCAAGTTGTCTATTACATTAGTCGAACATTGATAAGCTATGAAAGTAGATATGCTTACATGGAAAAATTGTGCTTAGCAGTGGTTTTTGCCACTAAGAAACTCAGATATTACATGCTTAGTCATACCACATATATCATAGCTAACAAAAATCCTCTACATTATATGATGTCTTTCACTTACAATAACACCCACACCACAAAATGGATAATGCTTCTCATTGAATTCGATCTTGAGTTCATCAACCAAAATCCATTAAAGATCAAGTCATAGCTGATCAACTTGCAAAAGCTCCTCTTCCTAGTGATTAACCCTTGATTATTGAGCTTCTAGATGATTTGGTATTCACTGTAACTAAACAAGAAGATGTCATTCGAAAGAAATATGTCAATATCACACTATTATTTGATAGTTCTAAGTGCAAAAAAGGTCAAGGTGCTGGAGTTGTGTTTCATACACCACAAGGGGTACCCATTCCCTTATAATTCAAACTTGAATTCCAATGTACAAACAAAAATGCAGAGTATGAAGCCTTAATATTAGGTCTTCAAGCAGCTATAGCTATGGGCATAAAGCATATCAGGATATTTGGTGATTCTCAACTTGTAGTTCATCAAATCAACAAAGAATACCAATGCAAGGAACATACCTTAAAGCTTTACCATGAAGTAGTAATGATATTGCTCGTCAAATTTAATTGGTATAAAATCGATAGTTTACCACATTTTATTAATAGATTTGTATATGTGATAGCCTCTCTAGGATCATTGATTCCAAAGAACTTTGTAGGAGAGAAAGTTACAATGATCTTTAAATCTAAAATTTTTCGTGCTGAATCTAAGGATGAGAAGGATGTTTGATTTATCCATTCAGAGTCATATGAGCCTTGGTACAACCAAATAATAGCCTTCTTCAAGTTTAGAACACTTCCATAAGACATGTCACGGACTTATAAATGCACTTTCAAGCAAAATGTAGCTCATTTTACTCTCTTGGAGGATGTGTAGTTATGATGGAGTCCTTCTTCATTATATCAAGCCTGTAGAGTCACAAAAAGCCATATCTAAAGCTTATGATGGAACTTATGGTGGTTATTTTAGTGGAATGGCCATTGTAAAGCATATTCTATGCATGGATTATTATTGGCCCACCATAGAAGGTGATTGTTGCATTTACGTTAAGTATTGTTAGAAATGTCAACAACATGCTAATTTAACTCATGTGCCATCACAAGCATTACAGCCTATTCAAATCCTTTGGATATTTTCATAATGGATTCTTGATTTGATTGGAAAAATCTCACCTCCTTTCTTGGGACAACATACATTCATCATTACAACCATTGAATACTTTACAAAGTGGGTCAAGGTAATTCCTCTAACCAATATGATAGGACCTCAAATTATGGAGTTTATACTTCATCATATCATCTATCATTTTGGTATTCCCTCAAAAATTATCTTTGGCAATGACAAGTCTTTCAAAAACAAGGATGTTTGAGCACTTTACAAGAAATTTAATACCCAACACAATTTTTGGAATTCTTATTACCCACAAGAAAATGGAAAAGCTGAGGCTACCAACAAGACCTTAATGGCTATTCTCAAGAAATTAGTCAAATAAAATTATAGAGATTAGCATACTAAAATTCCCTTGGCATTATGGGCTTATCAAACAAGCATCCGCATGCCTACTAGGGCAACACCATTTTCACTAGTCTATGGAGCCGAAGCAATTATACCTCTTGAGCTTGAGATCCCCTCATTGCAAATTTCATTGTAGGAATTCATAGATGATGATACTTGCTAGACAAGCACAAATGACCAACTCACATCTCTTGATGAAAGGTGGGTCAATGCTTTAGAGCATTTACGAGTTTATTAGGATCGTCTAAAGTGTGCTTACAACACCAAAGTTCATCTACAAGAATTCCAAGTAGGAGATACTATTCTTAAATAAAATCAACAAAACACCAATGCATTGTTGCATCTTCGTGATAAATTCATAGCTAACTGGCTAGGTCCATACATTATCATTCAAAAAGTGGGTAAAGGAAATTATAGGCTTGCTAGTCTAGAGGGATTCAATGAGCCCTAACCACTTAATAACATCCAATTGAGAGCATTATATGCTTAATGTGATATATATATATATATATACATGGCTTATATATATATATATATATATATATATATATATATATATATATATATATATATACATGGCTACTACACAAAAATACATTGCATTTCATACATTACATTTTACAAAATTGTATTTGACACATTATATTTTACAACATTGCATTTTACACCTTGCATTTCACACATTACACTACACACATTACATTTCATAAATTGCATTTCATACATTGCATTCACAAATTTCATCCACCATATTAGGGGTTATTTATTCAGTCTAGATAATAATTGGTCCAATAAATTTTTGTTGCCTTAATCAGGAGCACCTTCAAATCATCATCCATTTCATTGCACCATTCCATAAAATCCAATTATCATTTACAAACTACATTTCCATAATCCCTAGGTGTTTTCGATCACTCAACCACTCCTACTGTTTCTAGAAACCTCCAATACACGTCAAATTTTCTTTAGGACCAAGACACATTTTTACTACGAAAATATTAAGTTATAGATAACAATATTGAGTAAAAAAAAATCAAACATCTTAAATACATCTTGTGTCAAATAGGGATAACACCATGTTTGGGTTGAAACTCGAAGCGAAAAGGGTATTCCTTGCTTGTCCCATTATGCACATAGTCCAAAAATAAAAATAGTGGTTTTCACCACTATCACAATTTCCAAATACAAGAATGAGTAGTAAGGATAGGGTAAAATTTTCATCACACTTCGGTTGAGAATACGATTCCCCAAAGCTCTAAATATTTTACACATCATACACCATAGATCCTCAAGTTATAAGGATAGAACTATATTTCCAGTTATATGGCTAGGTAGTCCGAATTTCCAAAGCTTAGAGATCATATTCTTGAAATATGGAGCTAATCTCCACCAGGTCCATAGACGCTTGACTGGCAGTGGATTATGCTCATGCATGGTGACAAGTATCTCTTGAAGAGACCTCTGACCACACATACGGACAAACTAGCTTCTTGGTCTCCTCCATGATAGGTTTTCATATCAATTTATTCAATATGGATTAATGGACTCACTTGAGCAAATATTGATTCTTGATTGCCTTGAGTCATTACCATACTCATGATTTAGTAAATGAATTCACTGCACACACATTTGGTCTTATAGAAATTAGAAAGCATTTAGTGAGTTTGTTTGATACCACTAGTATGTTCGAGTCTATGCAAAATAATAGATTTACCATATCAAAATCCATATAAAAATCCATATTAATATCCATATCAGTCTTCCATTTCACATACCACCCTTTTGATGCCCCTGATTAAAAAACAATGCTATAAATGGTAAAGATAAATCTAAACTATGAATGATCATTAGTGCATTAATTCATTTGCATTCACACATTATCATTGCATTATCATCCATCACATATATACACATGCATTCACACAAAAGCAAAAGCCATGTATATATATATATATATATATATATATATATATATATATATATATATATATATATATCACATATACAATGAATTATCGAAGGCTATATACAATGGATCACCAAGGCTCATATACAAAATGGGAATCTAATAACTATCTATCAGCTATAAGAGGACCCCTATGACCTTTAAGGAGCCCTATACCTAGAGCCACTATGCCTAGAATCACTATGCTTAATAGTCCCAGATATGGAGGAAGAGGATCGATTTGGTAGTCCAATATGGTGTTACATCAATAGATCCTCCAAATATCTAGATATATCCATATTGGGACCGAAGGTGTAATACATCATGTCTCTAGTGATGGTCCCTTTATTCTAGCTCTACTTGGAGCCTCATGATTCTATCCTCACCTCCACCTGTAGCCATCCGTACCTCTAGCTCCACCCATAGTCGAGCTATCTTCACATCCAAAGCTACTATCTTTGTGTCTTGATCCACCACCATATGCTTGAGCCTTGTCTAATCCTCCTCACTTTGGCCTAGATGTCTCTCTAGAACCTATTCCATATCATCCATGCCATATCCATCACTTCTAATATCTGGAGGTTACTCTACTACATCCCTCTCCCGTCTCCCTCGACTACTAGATCAAAAATATCTCTAATGTCTGGGAGCCTCATCTGCCTCCTCCATCTTAGCCTCTACCTCATCCACTACTATAATGGGTACCCATGGTAGTTGAGTAGTGAACCATGCATCATAATAAAAAATAGTCCCTACATCATCCACATCAAGGAGATCCATCTCCTCATCATAATCATAGGTCATCCGCTATGCCTCAACACAAGGTAGATTCATCTCATCCTGATGGTGCCTATACAACACTAGTGCCTCAAGAATACCATGTTGTAGTTCAAACTACCATAACACCCAGTAGATTTGGATCAACTCCACCTCACTCATGTGTATCCCAACCACCCATCTAGCCTACTATACTCTACAACTATTTCTTATCATTAGTCCAGCTGGCACCTTACCATGGTCTTCAATGCACCTGATCATGTGTCAGCCCTACCTGTAAATATATGTACTCCTAGCTAGTCTATATAAGATGACTTGACTGCACCTCCTTAGCCACCTACCACCTCAGTGCATAAGGATGATATCCATACCACATCTCAGTAGGTAATCCCATAGGCCGAGCCATACTGAAGTGCTCCAAACCCCAATAATATAGTATTACACTACATCCCTAGCCCCTTTTACCCTCACCACCTCACCTCATACAACTCCTAATACAGTTGAGCTAGTAGAGCAGGTGCCCATGCATACACTGAAGTCTCATTTATCATATTGTATACCAAACTAATCATGTTCCAAGGAAACTAATAGCCAATGTTGTTCAACACTACTATTTTGGCCAACAAGAACATGACCAAGGTGGGAAATACCTCCAACTTCTTCTATACATACATCACAAAGTACTTGATACCTCTACCTCTCACACTCACATATCACCATCGATATACAAATATCTAGCTCATCTCATACTCCTTATCATGTCCAACCTTGACATAAAACCCCTCCACTAGTACTTTGAGGATGCAGTATACATTCTCAAGTGTCATTGTCATCTCACTTGTAGGGAGGTAAAAGGTCCCCCTATTTGGATCCCATATCTCTACCAAGGTAGAGAGATATCCATCATCTTCCTTCACCACACCAATCTATGTGTCTCCAGCTAGCCCCATAACCTTCAACCACTTATGCTCATCCAACAATGTATTTATCACCCCTGGTATGGAAGGCAAGAACTGATGTCGAGCCTACAAGATCCCCAACTACAGTACAACACATACAAAATGTGCACACATTAATGTCATATTCACTTGCATAATCCAAAACAAAATTTCACAAGTCCAAATAAGAGTGCCAATGGCACTTACCTCAACCACCTGCATCGCTGCTCCCACTACCCCATATGCACCCTCCATCACCATAGCCTCCACTCTACCACACTCCTTCACTCCACCTCACTTCTTCACTCACTCACTCTCCTTTAGACATAGTTTTTGAAACCTGTGAACGCAATAATGAATATAATTTTACCTTTGTATATTATTTCTAGCTATTTTTGACATGTTGAAACACCCATGGGTGTTCATAGATGCATTGAAACACTGACCAACATCTGTAGAGTGGCAAACACTTATCGACGTCTATGCATGATACAAACACTAGCTGACATTTCATTTTAAAATTTACAGAAACACCAAAATGCTCCAAAAACATAGCTTACCTCCACAAAATCACTCCATATTGCATCCATATATTCATTTCATCATCATATCATGTTTTGTGAAACCAAAAATTGATTTGGGTGCGTAATTTTTGTTTGTGATCAAAAGTCACAAAATCACCTTACAAGCTTCAAAATGCACCAAAATGGTTCAAATTTTCACAAAATGACCACATTCATTAGTATAATCATCCACTTCATCATTTCATTCATATTTGTGATAACATGGATTGATTTGGGTGGTTAACTTTTATTTGCAACTAAAAGTCACAAAATTGTCCAAAATTTCTCTAAAAACACTCCAAACCAATGCAAAATTTCACAAACGCATGCAATTCATTCATAAATGCATTTTTCATCATCACATATTTATTTCAAATCCACCAACAATTGTATTTACATCAAATATTTTCTAAGTATACATACAATTTCAAGTGAACCTCGTATCTAGTGGTCTATTCTATCTCCTTGGTGATTGCAATGATTGGTTGTCCATGCAATTCGGTAAGATGGATAAATCACCATAAGGACACTTGGCCATTTTCATCATCCAATATCTCCTCGTTTGAAATCAAATTATATTTTATCCCTCATTTTTGAGTGCAACTATGCTAAGATTAATTTGCTCAAAAGCTATCATTGATGGCCTTGTCCGTGGGGCTTGAAACATGGATAATTCATACTACATCATTCCCTTTAACATTCAATAATTGTGCATAGTCACTAGGAGGGGCCTCCTAGAAATCACCCGATCCTAGGATGATTGGTTCTTGATATTCTGCATTTTCATCACTTTGCATTTCAATGATGCCAAAAGGCACTTTCTTCAATAACATGGAATCACCCAAAATTTAGGGTGAACAAATTTGATTTTGGTTTCCCATAGTAGGATACATCTTACATGATCATGGCATCTACAATTGGCAAAAACCCCTTTAATCCATTGGGGAAAAAATGGCATTTACATCATTCATATCATCCACATTTACATCATACACTTGCACTTGCACCATTCAATTGCATTTTCACTTGTAATTCTATCAATTGGCTCGTGAGACTCATTTTTCACTCATTCACCAATTAAGGGGGTAAGCTACACATACAAATTATTTATCTTCAAAATCATCTTTGTGTTCCAAGGAAAGAAAGTTACTTCATCATGCCAAACTAGGTGTCTCATATTTTTGCACCACATTGTATTCCACGCAATGCGATACAAAAAGGAGCATCTGTAGACACAAAAATCTAGCCACTTATCATCCATTCATATCCTCCAATCATAGTCATCCATTATTTATATATATGTATTTATTTAATATATACATAAATATTAATATTTTATATTAATATTTATATATTTAATAAATATATATGTATTTATATAAATAAATCCTAGTCATCCACCATGTTTTAATATTATCCATCCATCCATATCAATCCATGTCACTTACCCAAGCTTAATCTCCACCCTTCCTCATGTTTTAATCTTGACCACCCATTTTGTGTCATCAAAACCCTAACATGTTCAAGGGTAGATTATAAAAAGTGATTCATTTTGATGAATCAAGGTCCACAAAAATTCTCAAGGTTCCAAAGTTGAACATTTTTCCTAGCCACTTTGCCATCATCTTCTTCCCTTATCGCCACCATCACCAATATCATTTCCACCATTACCAAACCCTCATGAACTAGATTTGATTCTGCATCACCCCCGAACATTATCCATAGTTTGCAAAATACTACTGAGCATTTTTGGAATATTATTGAGCATTCACAACCATCAACGAATGCCTCTGGGTGTTTCTCATAGTAGATTTGTAGTTTTTAAGCCCTCAGATGCTTTCAAGAATTTGCGTGACAATCGAAAATAGAAATAGGAATAGAGATTAGCATTGAAAAGGTAAAAATATTCTTTGCATATTTTATTTATTTTCTTGCATTCCTGTTTGTAGTTTTATTTTACAACATTTAGGGTTTACTTATTTTGTCTATATGAGGGCCTCATATAGTTGAGCCCTCATAGGTTATTTTAACCCCTTTTATATTATTTTTTGTTTGCAAGTGTAGGAATCATCTTTCTAGGAGCTATTGAAGCCAGGGTGGTCCCGTAGGGATACACAATCCCACCCACACTCTTGTTTGGATCAAGGACAAACCAAAATATACCAACTATTCATTGAAATAGGGTTTTGAAACCCTATTATCTATAATAATTGTATCAAAAGCATTGTAACCCCATATTGGGGCACATATATTGTACAACTTGGAGATCCAGGCTCATTGTACCTATATCAATAAATATTATTCATTTTGTGCATTTTGTGGTGTTATTGTGCTTTTAATTTTGTATTGGTGTTGTTCATTTTTTGTTTACACTAACAAAAGGTTGGTTCTAATAAGGATATTTGTGGCCCTCTAAGTAACTTTCATATGATATACTAGGATATATTGGGTATATAGCAAGCCTAGGCTTCAAACCGCCCATATAGGGCCTATCACATATTTACACCTAGTAAGGAGTATATCATAATGGGATAGTAGGAGTCACAAGGAGGTATACTATTTACCCTCATGTACTATATTGGCCATGTATCCATGATATAACTTCCATGTATTGATATTTTATCACATACCAATGGGTATATAGAGATGATTTAGGTATATTAGGACCTTTTGTATATATGGAGGCCCTTAAGGTTTAAAGGCCATATTGAGTATATCAAAGGAAGGAGATATAAGGTTATAAAACATCTTCTATTTCTTCTTTAATCAATGCTCTAAATCAAAATATTAGGCAACCTTATTTTCTCTCCTACTCTATATCTATCACTAAGAAATGCTGCCTAACTTGTAGTATTTCTCATTAGTTAGCCACTATCTATGATCCCATTATAGGGGATCATGATGAACACCCTAAATTTTATAACCCTATTTTTTGATCAAGAAGACAAGATCTCATCACCTCAAGGTTTTTTGAGCCCTTCCCATGAAGAAGATGGATGGTTGGTCTTCAAATATGTGGACCATATGAATCATTTCTTGCATAAGCATAGGGAAATAGTAGAATTATTCCTTAAAGAAGAACATAAAATCCTAGGTGCCTTTGCAAGGGACTAATTAATATTAGATTTCCCTCAATAGCCTATCTCAAACCCCTTTTTAATAAATTAATTGGACCCATCCTTTAGGTCCATAAACACGAGATTTTATACATCAACATATCACTTCATTTACTCAACTCCATCTACTATCACCAAATCAACACATATTGATGAATAATTTCTCCCATATCAATTGGTGCATCATTTATCTCTACCTACCTTTGAGGAATTATTATAAAAAAAATTTTAGTTGCCCCACATATCAACAGGTAAACACTAGTTATACTCTCAATTTGAGTGTACCACCAAGTGCCCCAATCTCCAATCCCCATAATAATTTATCCTATGGTATTCATTCTAATCCCATAATCATAGAGCTGGATTTTGGATATAAATATAACTCCATAATATTTCATCATTAATCTTATAACCCTTTCATCTCAAATATCCTAGGAGAAAATACTATTATGGTATCTTTAAATTGTATGCATAGGTATACCAACCTCCTACATACATAAATCATTAATAGATTCCTTCTATCTATCAACATGTACCTCTTGTCTCATCAAATCCTATTTCTTCTAAAATTCAAGCCTTAACTACTTAGTTAGAAGAGTTAAAATAGCAAATGACCATTATACAAGGTTGTTATCCAATAATAAGTTCTTTTATGATGACTTATGCAACTAACCTTTAGATCCCTTTGTAGCTAGTCATCCATTTTCTATCGACTTTGAAATACCTAATTTCTAGATATACAAGGGGACATAGGATACCGTTACCCACTATAGGTTATTTAGGATTGCTTGTAGTGATATTTCTTATGATTAAATTTTGATACTTAAAATATTCTTTGAGTCTTAGTGGCCCTACCTTGTAATGGTATAGTTTTAGGGACCTTATTAATATGTTCATTAAGCAATTCTCTATCTACATTGACAAAAAGATCACTATTATTGACCTACACTAACACAAATAGTCCAAATATAAGAATTTTATCAACTTAACAATATAGAAAGCCTTAGTGGGGAGATTGTAATATGCCCCTCTACCTAGGAACCTGATAGACATCTTTATAGGAAACCTCAATGAGCAATTAGCCTTCTACTTGGAAATTATTAATATGTCTTCCTTTGAAGATACGCTTGACATGGCCAAGAGAGTAGATAATACCCTCATCAAATGTGGGAAATTAAAGACTAAGTCCAATAAAGAGGAAGATGAGTCTTCCTCTAACCCAATGGGGTAGTATGAAAATAAACACATTGTAGGTGGAATCATAGACTCATGCCATGAAAACAATGTTAGTACTACCACAAATATTCAAAATCTCATCTTAGAGAAGCATCAACTTTAGAAAAATTAAACAGAGGGACTCCCAACTAGAGGAACCTCTTTAAACCATACTCTAGTAGCTCCTAAGAGCTAGAATGATAGAGATTCCTCCCATTAACCCTGTTGAATCCAAAAGGAAAAAGGCTTCATGGTTTTGTTCCAATGAGCAATGTGTGTTCCACAACGTTAATGGTCATATGAATGATATATTTATGGGACTCAATAATGTGGTCCAAAACCTCATAAAAATGACCAAATTGTTCTCAATGGCTCTAACTTTATACCTTCTTACAGTCAAGGCCTAGGAATCTTTAAGAAGATATTTTCTTATCACAATTAGAATCAAAACACAAAAAAAAATATTTACTATAGGGACATATCATGTTCATATCAAGGGATGGCAGGTACACTCCATTCTTATAATTATATTCATCATATCTCTCACATTTTTATTATGACCAGATAACAACATAAAAAGCAATCATCTAATGAGCCTTTAAGACATCCTCTAGCCCTTCTTACAAAAAGGATTTATCCACCTGAATGAGCTCCTCTAATCATCCAATTAGGGACCAAGGCTAAGGGTTATTTTTATTTGCTCCAACAAATTGAGAACACCCCACCCAAGATCTCCCTCCTTGAACTTCTCAGATCTTGTCCATCTCATAGAGACATCTTACTCAAATTTTTTGGTGAACATATTGTTCCTTAAAACCTCAACCCTGATGACCTCACTTCTATAGTAGGGTCAATTATAATTAGCCACACTATCATATTATTCCAAAAGTATTATATTCCTCAAAGCTTATTTTTTTGGATATCTACCATTATACATTGTAGGCCATATCGACGACAAGTTTATTAAATCAAAAATTAGTCAACAATGGTTCTAGCCTTAATGTTTGTAGCTTGAAGTTCATCAATTATTTTGGGATAACCAAATGAGATATGTAAAATATGATCTTGTTATTAGAGATTTTTATGGGGAATGTGAGGCTAGTGGCACTATATACTTACTCCTCAAGTGAAATCTCACACTCTTAACACTCTCTTCTATGTTATGCCTTGTGACTTGACATACAACATTATCATTGGGAGACCATGTATCCATGAGATGTGGGTCAACCCTTTAACTCTTATTTAGTGCCTTAAATGCAAATACAAGGGAAAGACTTATTATATTCTATTTGACCTTGAACCTTTTGCCTATTGTAAGATAATCGAGATCAAGAATCCCAAAGCTTGTATTTTCCATTCTTAAAATTCATCTCTTAAATATTATTCTCCTTCTCAATATTCTATCATTTATGTAATGAAATATCTCGAACTAAATAATAAATATAATAATTAAAGTAATAATGCAATAATCATTAATAAACTATAAAATAATAAATTTGTCTTGGACCTAGCCAAGCTAACTCAATCTTCCCAAAACTTAGGCATGCCCTATAGCAATAAGGAAACAATAATACAAATAGGAAGTTTCTCCTTTGTTTACACTACTACAACCAACAAGAAGAAAATCCATGGTAGAAACCCTTACCTGGTTGACCAATAATATTCTTCATGCTTTTTTTCAAACTCATACCCTATCCCAAAACAAATTCTATCGAAAATAGAATATCAAGACAAAGGACTAGAACTATATAAACTTGGCATCAAAAATACCCTACATACCAAAGTATGGCCAAGAGGAATACTTTATTGTGGGATAGGTTATATACCTATCCATAGTTAGCCTTTTCCTTCTCCCCTTTCAATGGTGAAGAGGAATTTTATCATCTTGATCAATGTGATAGGGCATCCCATGATGGTACTATCTCTTTAAATAAATCAAATTAGGACAAGGACGATGACAATGGGTCATCACTCTTCATAGATCTCAATTTATCTAATTTACCTAATTTGTTGACATAAATTTTCTAACCCTATCCTATTCTAATATCATTGCTCACAAGGACAAGTGTGAGTAGGAGGATGCGACAAATAATCCTCCTCAAGGAGCCCCCTCTAACTATCTAGAACAAAACCACTTTTATTTTGGAGGATCCTTTTTCCAAATTGCAAATATGGATTTCTCATATCAAATCAACAACAATGTCCATCCTTGGATATTACAAATATATAGAGCCTAGGAGTGCTTCTAGCTCCCCCTTAATTGGAAGATAAATTTTGTATTATAATTAAGGAAACTATAAACATCAATAGTGGAAATCAAGACGAGCCCAAGATCCTTGAGCTAGGAAAAGTATGAATCCCAATTGATCATGAGGAATACACAAATATCTTGAAGGAGTTCAGAGACATGTTTGTTTGGTCCTAATCCAATATGTTTGGTCTTGATTCTTCTCTAGTTGTCCACCACCTTGTCATCACACTTGATGCAAAAGCTATAAAGTAGAAAATATAGAAAATGTACTCGAAAGTTGCACTTCTCATAAAGGAGGAGCTATAAAAGCTCCTGGATGTCAACTTCATCAAAGCCATTATCTATTTTTATTCGATATCCAACATTGTTCTTGTTGTCAAGAAAAAATGCTATATTAGAGTGTGCACTAACATTTAGGACATCAATTAAGCATGTCCCAAAGATGAATTTCATTGCCCAACATCGATATGATTGCCAATTTTATGATAAGATGTGGAATGCTATATATTATGGATAAATTCTCAGGGTATAACCAAATTTAAATTTCCTTCAAGACCAATCCAAACTATCTTTCACCATACCATGGAAAACCTTTTTCTATCAATTCATGCTATTTGGGCTAAATAATGTAGGGACTACCTACCATAGGGCATACATATTTCATGAAATGATGAATGAAATTATGGAAGAATATGTTGATGATCTTATTGATCAATCTTTAAACTAGGAAGATCATGTTCAATACTTAAGACACGTCTTTGAATGGCTAAGGTAATACAAGGTACAACCAAAGCATCAAAAATACATCTTTGGGATTGCATAAAGAAAATTATTATAATTCATTATATCCCAATGAGACATTAATGTTGATTTTGATAATATATCAACTATTATTGATATGACACCCCCTTTAACTCTAACCCAACTTAGGATCCTCTGAGGTGAAATCGAGGCCATTCTGAGATTCATCTTCCAACTAGCTAATAAGTGTTAGCCCTTTAACAAGATTTTGAGGAAGAATGCAATATTTGAATAAGATGTTGAATTCCAAGTTGTACTTGATGGTCTCAAATCCTACCTCTTGTTCCCTTCCATCCTTGTCCCACCTAATATTTGTAGGTCATTTTTATTGTACATAATGACTATAGACTATGTCATAGGAGACATGTTAACACAATATTATAACCAATATATAAAAAGTACTATCTTCTACATTAGTCAAACCTTGGTTAATTATAAAGTATTATCTATGCTCTTAGAGAAGCTTTGTCTAGGAGTAGTGTTTGCTTCTCAAAATATTAAGCAATATATGCTTAGACATAAGAAATTTGTCATCACAAGGATTGACCTCTTATGATATCTCATGTCTAAACCTTATCTCTTCAGAAGAACCACTAAGTGGGTGATTGCACTTAGCATATTTTATCTTGTGTTTATTGATTAGAAGTATATGAATGACTAGGTTATTTATAACCAATTAGCAACTATACCTTTAAAATCTAGATAAACCTTAGTGGTATACTTTCCCAATAAATCAGTATTCAACCTAGAATTAGATCACCCCAACTCTTAGATTTGTATTTCAAGGGTGCTAGATGCATAAAAGGATCATGGGCATGAGTCATCTTATTCATCCCTAAATAGCAACTAATTTCATTGTTATTTAAGCTTAAGTTTTATTGTACCAATGACATTGTCAAGTACAAATATATTATATTAGGGATACATATGAAATTAACTTTCTATGTTAGAATTCCTTCTACATTTGGGGATTCCTAGATTGTGGTAAACCATGTCAATGGTATTTATCAAACAAAGGATGCTAATATCATGTTATACAAGGACATTATTAGTAAAATACTGACTAATTTTGATAAAAAAATCACCATTGATGTCATCATAGGTCTATGAACCACCATGTTGATGCTATGGCCTCGACTAAAGTTTTTATTCCTTTAGATCTAGATGATAAACAAGCTATGATCATAATTTAGAAAATTAGGAAACCTTTAACCCTAGAATCTAGTTGGATTTTTTTAGAGATTATTTTCTTAGAAGCAACCTCATCCCCTAGTCCTTAGTACAAGCACACCTTTATTTACCTTAAATATTGCAACAAACATATATTGATCAAGTAAAATAGATATCATAGGACTCTTCAAGGGAGAAATCTCATTGGAAGTAGATCTTTAACACAATATGAGATGCATTTTACTCCAAACCCATGTCCTTATATATAATTTTATTTACGTTAACCCTAATATTCAAGTGTTAGACTGCATGAAAGACGGGACCTGAGCTACTAACTCCTTATAATACAAGTAAAGGTTACACCATAGCTATCCAATACCACTAGGACCCCATGGTGCAAATATAAACCAACACTAGACATGTACATAAGTGTTTTAGGATAGGATCCTAACATGCCCTCCCCCGATAAGAACCTTTATCCTCAAATATTGAAGTGAGGAAACTACTATTGTAGTTGATGGAGTAGCTCCCAGGTAACATATTCTAGTTGCATCCCATGACACTATACTAGGATATTTATGAGAGTGTGATTGTGAAGAGTGCATGTATGCTAGTCTAGAATATTCTTGGGTTCTAATGATCAATCCTTCCTCATCCAATTGGGGTAGTATGGACTGGACCAATATACAATTGATAGGGACAACCTTTAAATATAATATGTGGAAAACTATATGTATGGTGGAATAAGGCAATAATTCTAATATATAGGCCATGAGATCAAACTAATAGAGTACATTGTGTGGTCCATAAAATTTTAGTGCTATCTTCTTACTACCATGGATTTCAATGATTGTTGCTTATAGGGTTCTGTATACACCTAAAAAATATCATATTTGTAATATTTAATATTAATAATTAACAATTAATAATGTGTGCAATTATTTTAATTAATATATTGCAACCTTATAAATTATTAATGTTGACTATTCTAGCCCCTTTGACCCACTTAAGCCCCTTCCTACACCTAACCACGATCATCATGAGACCACTCCACTATTTTAACTCTGGTTCACCTAACTCTAGTTGGTATTTAATTCCCCTATTTTCTCCCCATTACAAGCTCACTTAATGCATTTGGGTGAGGACTCCCTCCACCCAAGCACATTTATGAGATATATCACTTTTGTGGGTGAGGAATCTCTCGACAAAAAATGGCACTAGTGAGGCACATCATAATGTGTCATGGCACATCATAATGTGCCATAGGGTATTATATACCAAACAAGGAAACTTACACATTTGTCCACCCAAGCAGGGAAACCCTAAGATTCCTCCCTTCCCTCACCCAAGCCACTTTTTTCCCATCTCCTTTCCCCTTTTCATCCCTCTTCTCCACCCATGGGAGAATTTACAAATAGGCCCCAATTTCAATTCACTTGGGAGGTGCACAAAATGGTAATGAAACTCTACCCAAATTTAATTTGATTTTGTCATGTATGTGTTTGCCATTGTGATTGTAGGTATACCATTTGAAGAGCTTAAAGGCTTCAACCATGAAGGCTCTTGAAAGTGTTTGTTAATCCTTGTTTTGTATCCACACCCATCATCAATATCTAAAACTACATCAAATTTGTAAAAAAATCCCCAAAACAAATCCAGGAAGTCTTGGATCCAGGATTACCCTCTATCAAATAATAGTCACAACCACCTTGGGCAGCTACACAAGAAGACAACCACCCCAAGCATCTACACAGGAGCACAACTACCCTAGGCAACTGCACAAGAGAGACAACTGCCCTGGGTGGTTGAGCCTTAAGGCAAGTAGTGACTCCATATTAGCCACAAAATGCATAGAATGGTAAATTAGGTTTTTTATTAGATTTTATAGGTATTTCATATAGTTTTGTAACTTTTGCACTTGATTTTGTAAAATTTTGTAATGTTCTATTTCTTTTTGCAACCCTCTTTCATAGTTTTGGATCTCATCTCAAAAGGCCCTACATATGTTGTTGATGCTATCATTGTGAGCTTATGTGTAGGTATTAGATACACATAGAGTCTTGGGAGGTTAAGAAATGCACCTTATAAACCCTCCCATAACTTGATATTCCATCGAGGAGACAACTTGCGACCTTATAAATCCTCCATTTTGGGAGGTTGATTGCAACCGAAAAGACCAATTTGTAAAAGATAAAGTTTATCATAATCAAATATATTGATTTTTTTTTTATTTTCAATTATTATGGTGTATTTTCTCTTTCATATAAATGGCAATCACAGTAGGACCCTTTGCCCTTAACACATTTGATGCTTATTATTTTGCATGAGCTTTGACACTTGCATTAAGCATACCATGTCTTTTATGTTTTTCTTAGGATTCTTCATGATTGCATGCGTGTTTGTCTTGCTTTGTTAACTTTCTACCTTCTATTTCTATTATAGGTACTGTAGGCCCAAAATGGCCACATACTTAGAAATTTTTTGCCTAAGTCATAAATTCCTCATTCTGCATATCTCACAGTGTATTTTGGAGTGGATTCACGATAGGAGGTATGAGCCCGCCCAATACTTAGAATATTTTCACACTTGGAGCGATTTCGAAAGGTTTCTTTTGTTCTTCGCTCCAGACTAGCGATGCATTACAAATCAGCATAATATTTTGGTAAAGGATGACATCAGAAGGAAAAAAGTGCGGATTGGCGACCGCTTGATGTTTTGAATATCCATGAGCGGCTATGTTGAAGTGCACGATTTTGGAGAACCCACAGAGTATTTTTGCCCAAAATGGTGACAAGGCAAAATGCTATAAATATAGCAGAGGTGGATTTGTGACAATGGAAATTATGGCTAACTCTTTTTCCGAATGAAGATAAGTAGTGTTTTACTCTAAAGATGACATGGAATGGAAGAAGAGTCATTTTACATTATGGCAGGTCCGAAACGATGGTCATACGCCAATGTATTTACCCAACCTAGAATAGAATCCGTAAAAAGTTTTAAGAGGAGATGACATCATCGATATTTTTGTGGATTGACAAATACCTTATAGACGATCAGGAAACTTAAAGAATAAAGAGTGGATTCAATCCTGTTTAGCCTTCAAGACATTTCAAAGTCCGATTGGCATTTCATAGCTTCTAAGATATAAAGGATGACGTCATCAATTTTTCAAAGTGGAGTGGTGTTGTGTTCTCTTCGCCATTATAATAATATTATATCAGAATGAGTCATTGCCATATGATGGGGGAGATCAATAGTGGGAATTGTATCAAAGAATCTGAGGTATTTAAAGACATTTCTTAACCAGAATTGTAACAGTCGGTTGGAGAGGAAGCTGAAGCATCGAGGGTTTTCAAGAAAGCAGAACCAGAGGTGGTTATAGATCGATGGTGACAGATAACATCCAATAAGGATCAATGATAATGAATGATTTCTAGTGTCCTGAACTCTAGTTTTTGCCAAATGACCAACAAGTTACAGAGGCCCCGAGATACCATGGTGTATCACTTTCAATGAATTTCCCGAAGGGTTACCAGTAAGAAGACGCTAGCAATAACTCTCTGCTATGTTGTCAAATTTTGATCTTTGTAATATTCTTGATAATTTTATTTTTTGTAAAACTATAAGTAGAGGTCGAACCCTCATTTTTAAGGGTTTGATCTAGTGTGTTTTTCTGTGCTACTGTAAATATTCCCAAGAGCTAATGGAAGGAGTGTTACATTGATCTTTGCCTTAAAATTTGTATCTTCATGCTTGATATCAGAGGTTCGAATTATTTAGCTGCATTTTTGTGAATACTTAAGTGGTTAGTTTGTGCCAAATTAATGGATTACTAATTGATAAAGTAATTGAAATCTACTTCTGAGATTTATATTTATTGTTAGGAAGTGTATTTATGTAGAATCTAGATATTGATGAATTCTGTTATTTGGATTATCATTGTCTGGATATTGAAATTGTTGTCTACAATATTTCTCTACTGTGCATTAATGAATGAAGAATCATTTGATTTGGGATAATTTTGGTCTGAGTCATGTGCCTTTGGGTTAGTTTTTTGGATCTTTTTATTATGGTGCAATGTTGTTAGTCTATCCATCCACTATTTTTCACCTTTCTCTAACCCTAACCTTTTCTTACCCTAACCTTCAAACTCTAAGTGAGAATAATTGCATCAACATCCTGTTTAAGTTGACAAGGAGCCAGCCTACTTTGGAGGTTGGATCAAAAAATATATTATGGTCCATCCAATGTTGAGTGTTGAGTTGTAGTTATTGGGTGTAAGCCTGGATAGAAAATAGGAAGATAAACAGCTGCAGTATTAAGTAAAACTTGATGCAATTCGGTTCTGTTGAGTGGTGTTTTCACCCAATTGTGAAAGCACACTCTCCGGTAGGATTTGGGTTCCAAAATCCCCTCTTGCAAAGAAGTTAAACAAACAACTTCTCCAAGGTTCTTGTTATATTAGCATTTGCATATGTGCATTAGTAATCTCAAATAAAGATATTCAATTGAAATGCTTGGAACACCTTAGTGGTTGCAAGTAACTGAAAACAAGGGGCACTGTTGGTTTATTTTACCATGAAACTTTAGTGATTGTTCATTGAACCCTGATAAAGTAAATGTGATTTGGCCCTCATATGACCACGATGTAATGCCTTTAATTCATTTTATCTTGATGATTTTAAGATAGATTTTATCTTGCATTAAATCTTCAATGATGAAATATGATCTCCAAATGTAGCTTCAAAATGTCACTTTAACTTATCCCTCTTAAATGAAATCAGATTTTCATCAAGATGAACAATTAAGTGCTTTAAGGAAAAGACCTTCAATGTAGTACTCAAATTACCCCTCTTTCGTAAAATTGGAATTTTTATGAAGAAAGGGTAATTTTAGGCCCAAAATGGAAATTTATGAAAATGCCGTAAAACATAACCCCTTCAATGAAATTGGAATTTCCATGAAGGGAATGTCATCATAGGCTCATGAATGCAAAACAAAACTTGAAAAATGAAATTTGACCTTAAAATGGAAAATTTCTATTTTCGGAATTTTAAAATCTGTAGCAAAACAGCAACTTCGGTGAATTTTTAAAAATACTAAACAAGTCCGAAAATGAAATTTCAAAGTGCGTATTTGAAGTCTAAATTATAATCTACACACTGGTGAAATCGTTTTTAGATTTTGAAATTTTTTTAATATTTATTTTAATGCCTGAAAATAGGAAAAAATTCTGAAATTAAAAATTTTGGAAACAGAAATTTAAAGTTTGCATCAGAATAATTGCTGGAAACACAGCAATGCAAAAGCTCCTTCAGTCTGATAGCACCCCGTCCTGCAAAACCGAATACGTGAGAGTTTCATACATGCAACCTAGCATATTTGACCTGTACTACACACAATCAAAGTAAACTAGGTGCTGGCTCCAAGGATCCTAAATAATTTCCAGATTGCAGACATTCAAATGAAACAACCCAAAATAATGGCATCAATTTCACATACAAGTCTGAAATCTGAAAGGGGAAAAATAAGACAGTTAAAATCAAGCATGCAGAAAATTTCTCATTCTTTCTTGCTAACAAGGCCTGAAATTTCTGAATAAAAACTTTCACATTCCCATGAAAATCCAAGTTTTACATCTCAAAATAATGCCCCCTTTTGGCCATGCCAAAGAGTCTCCAGTCGGCCATGTCCAAAAGGTTCCGTCTCCGTTCCCCTTTTTCTCCTCCCTCGAATGGTATATATCTTTTTCCTCTCTACCTGTTTGTTTTCCAAAACGCAGGTTTCGAAACCCTTCAATTCCAACAAAGTCTTTTCGTTCCACTCTCCTCCAACGTTTGGTTCTTCTTTTTTTCGTTTTGTTCGGCTTCCGCTTCATTATGTCTGACATGAAGCTCTCTTTTTTTTTATTATGTTTGAAATATCACCAACGATAGCCGAAACTATGAAATATAAATCTCTATCAACATATCGACCATTGCTTATATCTCTATCCCATATAAAAAATTTCTTTTAAAATATTAATCCCTCGAATGAGGAGACATTATCAACAGAAGCATAGTCTTGGCTCTTTGGTGAGCGTTTAATGAAAATGTTTCACACCTGTCATTTGCTAGGTCCACATGACTACTATCGACAAGAACTGTTGGTCCCTCCTTTAAATTCACAAAATTTTGTTTTATTTCATCGAGATAGGATCTCCACACAGCGCACGGGCGAAACACTTGGACAGCGCTGCGACATATGAAATCGCGTCAAAAATTTTCGTCGCCTTCCAATGTCCGAAAATGCTATGGACCCACTGCTCTTCTTCGGTGAGAAGCACCACCTGCGTACTGCTGTTATCTTCATCGAATTTGGGATACACGTCGAGCCGCTGCCAGGACTGCATACACCATTCTTCCATCGTTTTCTGCCCTCAGAAATGCTTGCTGTAAAAAGGCTCACCTTTCGGGCTGCCTTCATTTTAGTGAAATCTCATATGCCCACATATCTTCCCGTCAAAACTACTTCGTCGGCCCTTTCTCAGCAAATACCATTGCGGAAATCCACAGTGGCCCCAAACACCATAGGGCTTGAAGGTTATGGGCGACACATTATTTTTTTATATCACCATATGGTCTGCGCTGTCCCACGTCGCTGCGTAGATCAAAACCCGCTACCATGCGATGTTTACTGTCAAACCACCTGCGTCTTTGGTTTCCATAGGACTTTATGTCCGTGTGCCGTTATCTCTGCGCTGGCTGAACTACCGCACATTCCGCTGGCGTAGTCATTTGCCTACTGTACACATATCGGGCGTTATACTGCCATGACTGCAGCAGCATCTCCATTTGCTACCTACCACCGTGCGTTAGCTGTGTTGGCCACGACTGTAGATTTGCTCGACCACTACTAGCTCACATGGCTCCTCCGTGGACGTATTGCCGACGAACCTTCTCTGCTTTCGCTGTAATACCTGCAGATCCTGCGACGATTTTAGTGGCTACCTGACAAGATAATCATGTTTACAATGCATGTAGCTTGAATTACTCCCTGTTGCATTTCCAGATACGCGGGCTATGTTGTCCCCTATCAGCCGGTGTAGCGTCGAGATGAAAAACGCCTGGTCGCCGCTGTGATCACGGGCGTCGCAAGCCGCATCCACGCTATTCCCATACATCGTTCATCCGCGATGCCATGTCAATTTAAACCATCGCCTCTATCACCGGTTCGTCCGAAAGTCAGGTGTCGATAAATGAAGCATTCCCACACTTGACGCTATCACATCCGGTATGCCCTTCGAATGGTGCGGGTTTAATTGATCGTCGACGCCAGGTAATATCCGGCGTCGACTCCTCTCTCAGAAATCTCCGCTACTTTTGGTTGGTCGGACAACCTGCAAGACGCATAAAAACAAATATTAAACATTAAATTATAACCTATTTCATTATTATATATTTTATTTTTATTTTTATTTTTATTGAGTAAATACTTCTTATACATACATATGTCCTCCGTGGGAAGTGGACCCGGGTCACAATCACCTTTAAAAAAAGAAAAGAAAAGAACAAAGCAAAGTTCCCTTTCATTAAAACCAAAAAGGTAAAGGCTTTATATATGGAACTTTACCTTCCCTTTTATTATTATTTTTTTATTATTTTTTTTTTCATTTTAAACTTTCACCGAAAAGCTAACATAAAATTAATCATAAAAATTAACAACAATAATGACGATAAACATCGTCAATAACAATGAACAAATAAAAGCTGTCGACCACATTGCCAACAAGAAAAAGTTGTCGACGATAAAATATCGTCGACAAGAAATTGACAACAATTTGACGATAAAATCGTTGACGAAAAAAAGTTGTCGACAATAAAAAATCGTCGACAAGAAAAAGTTGTCGACAATAAAAAATCGTCGACAAGAAAAAGTTGTCGACAATAAAACATTGTCGACAAGAAAATACTGCCAACAAGAACCGACAACAATTGCAAAACCTACGACAAAACGAAGGATTAGACAAAAATGAAATGTCAACACCCGAATATCAAGACGAAAAAGGTGGGTCCCCAATTTTGGGGTGTGTTGTGGATCAACCACAACAGTGCCTAATAGTTTTTGGCATGCCTGGTGGGACCAGTTCACAAGGAACACGAAACCCATCAAATGAGTTATTATTATCTCAACCCGAAGGAATCAATATTTGGTGAATTGTCTTGACCTTGTAAGCGGAGAAGAGCAAGTTCACCTAGTGACTCCCTGGTCCTTAGACTCAGAAAAATAATTATCCCTATAGACCAGTGTCCTTTCATGTATACCAGGTATTTCAAAAGGAATAACCCTAACTCCTATTTTTACTATGAGTTACCTTATAGAGGGGTTGTTGTTGCTAGAAGTTTAGATCAATATTTCCTCGCAGAGGAAGAGCCTCTTGGAAGAAAATCCAATAGTTCCCCCAATAAGACCTACAAAAAGGAAATATGGCACAAAATGCGGCTCCTAATCAGCCATTACAGAAGTACCCCAACTAGAACACAACCGGTCCCCTCAGATTAGCCCAAATGAATGCCATCCCCCAAGATGTATCTAAAGCTATCCCCACTTATGATGGATCTAGGAAAATAGCTTATGAGCACTATCAGGATATCTTGAACCTGGCAACAATCCACAACATAAAAGAAGAGGATATTATTGTAAGGATTCTAGCCCTATCCTTCAGAGGAAAGATATTACATTGGTTTAGAACTCTAGAAGACAATACTATCACTTCATGGCAAGCGTTAGCTGAGCCATTCATAGAGGAATTCAATGAATCTACTAACCCCTTTTCTCTGCTTAACCAGTTTACATCCATGCAAAAAAACCTAGCAAGAAACTGTCTCAGATTTCAATTTGAGATTTAGCAGAACATGGAAAATAATTCCCCCCACTACCAGACCAACTACATGTTTGGCTTATATGTATTATATCTGGGCTCTTGGATCAGAGTTAGGGATGTAGACACAAAAATCAGGAGTAGAAACCTTCCCCCAAGTTTATAATGCAACAGTTCATGCTGAAAATATCCTAATTAATGTTGGAAGACTTCCCCCAAAAACTATGCTACCTTACAACTCAGAAACCACTAGTAGCCAAATTCAATCCACAAACCCCTCTTACATGGACCCCATTTCTTTATCATCTCCATATCCACAAATGAATGTGATCCCTCAACCAAAGCCTATATCCTCTGCAGCTCCTTTTCCTCCCCTTCCTTCTCAATCATCTCAAGAGTTTTCTGCTATCCTAGATATACAAAATACTTTGAAAACTCTGAGTAATAGAATGAATTCAATGGAAAAGAGAGACCAAGAAAGGTCACAACAGAGGAGATTCCCATATGTAAACAAATATCAGAGACCTAGTCCGAGTAATAGTACTGGGGTCAAGGTGAATGCAGTATATGAGGAGCCAGAATGTTCTTCAGATACTACTCTTGTGAATATTTGGTGTTTAGTATGCAATGATCCCCATGACTCACAATCTTGTGTGATGTACCAACACCATGTTCAACAAGCTATGGATCAAGCTGAAAGGAATAAAAAAGGGAGAGTTAATATGTTATGGCACCCTGATCAAATCATGGTTGGGAAAGAGTTGGCTGAGGAAAGCCCAATTGTTGTTATGACAAGGTCTGGGAAGAAAGCTTTGCAAGTAGATCCCCAAAAAATGGGGCAATTCCAAGTCCCTTCCCAAAAGAGAGTTGATCCCCTCCCTCAGAGCAGTGACACCTTCCCTATTCCTCAAGCTAAGGGAAAAGAGAAGACAGATAGTCTTCCTAAGAGACCAGAAAAGGAAACAGAAGGAGACCGAATGAGATCTAAATATGAAGATCAAGAAAGGCTTAGGTTCCCCTCTATTACTAAAAGATAAATATTAGAGGCTACCCAACAATATAAAAGAAGATATGGTGAGCAAGAGGGAAGGCTGGAAAAACTCTCCTTGACTAAATCTGAATACAACATTGTTGAAGAGATGAAAAATATTCCATCAAAAGCTAGCCTGTATGACACTCTGTTCATTCCTGGTCAATTGAACTTGCTTAAAGCTTCCCTCAACAAGAATCCATAGAATAGGTTGGCCACTACAATCCTTAGTATGCCATAAGAAAATAAAGAGATGACACCTGTTGTTCTAAAGAATAAGCCTCCCCCTTTCTATATATCCCTAAGAATGGAAGGTTGGGTAGTCCAAAATTGTATGATTGACTCAGGAGCATCAACTATAGTCATGCCTAAAGCAGTCTATGAGGAGATGGGTATGGAATATACCCGATCTTGTCCTAGAGTGTTACAACTAGATGGGACACCTGTCAAGATAGTTGGAGTCATTAAAGATGTACTAATGAGGTTGCACAGAGCCCCTGAGGTGACAATAGTGCAAGAAATAGTTGTGGTTGACTTAGAACCCTATTTTGGGTTATGTCTTTCAAGAGAGTTTACTACAAAACTAGGGGGATGTATGTACATGGATTATTCTAGCATGGTAATTCCCTTCAAAGGAAAGAGAATAAGGATAACACCTGAAAAACTAGTAGCTTATCACATTGAAAATATTGAAGAGGATATGTGCAATCTTAACCCCATGGAAGAATTTGAGCTAGTGGAAAACATTGAAGAGTTGGACATTGAGGATGAGTTACCTTTTAGAGAAGATTATAGTCAGTTCAGAACTGGTATGGGAACATATAGCATCTCAACTAAATTAGAGAGGAAAATCCTTGCTATATCCAACCAATATCTAAGAGAGAAAGAAACATGGGTCATGTACTTTGATGGTGCTAAATGCAGAAATGGTGTAGGAGCTGGTGTGGTCCTACAATCCCAATCAGAAGGGACAAAGAATTTTTCTTACAGATTGACATGGTCATGTACTAACAATGCAATAGAATATGAGGCCCTGTGTCTCGGATTGATACAAGTAGAAAGTATGGGCATTAATATTTTGAACATATATGGTGATTCTGAGTTGATAGTCCATCAAGTAAGAAATAGGTGCAACAGTAAGCACCATTACTTAAAAGCTTACAAAAATAGGGTATGGGATTTAATGGAATCATTTGATGCCCTAAATTTAAATTTTTTTCCCAGAGAAAAGAATGCTCTGGCTGATTCATTAGCAACAAAGGGAGCTAACTTCAACCCTTCTATAGACTTTGGAATCAAGAAGGCCAAGGGAATTAAAATTATTTTTAGACCTACAATACCAGACAAGCAGATTTTTTGGTAGGTTTTTGAAAGTGATGAACAAATAATTGACTTTCTGGTGAGAGAAGCATGTCTCTCCACTGTCCAAGAAGAGAATTTAGAAGAAATTGATCAGCAAGACATTATCCAACTAAGAAACAATCATATCCCAAGAGGGTTGGTCACCCTTGAGAGTTTGTTTGATAATGAGGATAGAAAAAAGACCAGAGCCATGAAGGTCAAGAAAAAATCTATAAAGAAGTTGAGGTCGGTATAGAAAAGAAGCTCAATGTTGGAGTCCGATGTTCACCTGAGGAAGCAGAAGATATCAAAGCTCTATGCTTAAGATACCAAGACATTGTGGCTTGGTCATATGAAGACCTCAAGGTGTATGATAAAAAGGTTATCCAACATACTATTGAGCTAGAGCCTGATGCAAAACCATTTAGGCAGAAGTAGAGGCCAATCAATCCGAGGATCGAGGCCATTATGAGAGAGGAGATCTTAAAGTTATTAAAGGCTAAGATCATATACCCAATAAAACATTCTACTTGGGTAGCCAATTTGGTACCTGTAAGGAAAAATAATGGGGATATACGCTTGTGTGTGGACTTTAGAAATCTGAACCAAGCATCCCTTAAGGATCACTACCCCCTCCCTCAGATTGATCAGATATTATAGGTAGTGGCAGGAGCAGAGAGGTTCTCACTACTGGATGGTTACTCTAGATACAACCAAATTTGGGTGAAAGATGAAGACCAGTATAAAACAACATTCACCACAAAATGGGGTACATTTGCCTACCAGAGGATGCCTTTTGGGCTGTCCAATGTGGGTGCCACATTTTAGAGAGCCATGGACTATGCCTTTGGAGCACTGATCAACAAGGTTATTCTGATTTATCTAGATGACATGACTATGTTTTCCCATGATAAAAAAGACCATCTATCACACTTGGAGCAAGTTTTTCAAAAGTGCAGAGAATTTGGTATTTCACTCAATCCTAAGAAGTCATTCTTTGCAGTCCATGAAGGAAAGCTACTAGGTCATGTGGTCTCAAAATAAGGCATGGCCATAGACCCAGATAGAATCAGATCAATTCTTGCTCTTCCTTTGCCTACAAATAAGAAGACCTTACAGTCTTTCCTAGGCCAAATCAATTTTGTCAAGAAATTCATTTCTGATTTTGCACAGAAAGTAAGGCCTATATCTGAGCTACTCAAGAAAAATGCCGAATTCAAGTGGACTGAAGTCAGGAAATAGGCTTTTGAGATTATCAAGCAATCCATTGCAACAGCCCCAGTACTGGTAAACCCATATTTTAGCAAATATTTTATTCTTTATGCATATGGAGCTGAAGAAAGTTATGCCTCAGTACTCACCCAGAAAGATGATCAAGGGGAGGAACATCATGTGTTCTTTTGGAGCCAGACACTCCATGATTATCAGGTCAAATACAACTTTATTGAAAGACAAGTATTTATTGTGATGAAGTCACTGAAGAAGTTCAAGTAGTATTTGGTACAGAGCAAGACCCTAGTATATGTGGTTCATCCGGATGTAAGGAGTTTTATCTTGTAGGGTGATCTAGGAGATAAAAGAGTTGGTTGGATTACCAAAATCCAAGAATATGATGTAGAAATACACCCCACCAAGCTAGTGAGAGGTAGAGCCTTGTGCCAAGGGTTAACAGAAGTCGCAACATTGGCAGAAGTAACAACTTTCCAGACAATAGAAGAAAATTAGGTCAAAATAGTACAAACTATAGACTCTGATTGGATTGACCAGATGATCAGGTATTTCCAAACTAGAGTATGCCCCCCTAATATAAATTCTTCCCAAAGGAGGAGATACAATCTTCATGCTTTGAAATATGTATTACTACTAGAGGGCTTATACAAAATAAACTTGGATGGAATTCTTCTAAAATGCTTAAAGGATGATCAACAAAAGAGGGTCATGGAGGAGTTCCATGGAGGATCAGCTGGTGGACATAGCTTAGGTAGGGTTACAGCTTTAAAAATCATAAGAGCAGGCTATTATTGGCCCACTGTATTCACTGATGCTTTTAAAGTCACCCGGGCTTGTGACAAATGTCAGAGATATGTTGGAAGGACAAGGAATGCTTCATCCCCCCTCAAGCCCATTCAAGTTGAAGAGCCTTTTCAACAATGGGGGTTAGATTTCATAGGGGTTATCAACCCTAATTCCTCAATGGAGCATAATTTTATCTTAACTACCATAGATTATCTCACCAGATGGGTAGAGGCCATTCCTACCAAGAAATCAGACCAAGATGTTGTGATCAATTTTATGGAAAATTTGATTTCAAGGTTTGGAGTCCTAGAAGCCTTGGTGAGTGACAATGGCCCAGACTTCATAGGAGCCAAGTATATTGAGTTTGCAAGTAAGTATGGCATTACTCTTAAAAATACTTCAAATTATTATCCACAAGGTAATGGACTTGCAGAATCTACCAATAAAAACCTATTAAGGATTTTGAGGAAATCACTTGAAGGTAACAAAAGAAGTTGGCACCTATTGCTGGACCAAGCTCTATGGGTAGACATGATTACTATTAAAAAGTCCATCAAGACTTCCCCTTATGCACTAGTATATGGCAAGGAGGCAGTATTACCAATTCATTTGGAGATCCCAACACTTAAGCTTGTCAACACAGAGGAAGAGTCAGAAGAAGATCCTATGAAAACCAGGTTGACACATTTGCTGCAATTGGAAGAGAATAGAGCTCAAGCATATGACAATTTTCAAAAGCATTCATCAGATATTAAAGCATGGTTTGATAAGAAAGCTAGATTCAAAAAATTCCAAGTTGGAGACTCAGTTCTTAGATGGAATGTTGATAGAGCAAAGCCAGGCAAGCATGAAAAGTTTGATTCTTTTTGGGATGGTCCTTTCAGAATAGTAGAAGCCAAGGAGTCCAATGTATTTCAGCTAGAAGATCCAGAGGGAAACATACAACCGATTCCAGTGAATGGTTTTCATCTCAAGCTCTACTATGTGTAAGGAGTGAGTTCACTGTAACATATGTATATACATTGTATAATTATTTTCCCTCCTTTTTGCACTTTGTACTTTAATTTCTTTCTACACTTTGTAATCAATTTTCTTTGAAAAATCTTGAAAAAAGAAAAAATTGCAAGAATGACTAAGTATGGACTAAGTACACAGCAAAGTTCCATTCCACACTCAATTCTATGTAAAGTCTTTTGAAATGGTGTGCACTCTTGAATCCGCATCGAAATACACTAAGATCCCCATGGAATGGTGAGTCGATGGTCAAAAGAGAGCAAAGGCATTCCCAATCTGGGAACCTTTCAAAGCTAATGCAAGGTGGAGAGGAATCAAGATGGAAACTCATGCATAGAATTTTCTAAGTGTCAACGGAATCAAAAGGCTCTTAATTCACCGGTTTCAAAATCAAAGTGGAGCCAAGCAGCAATTTCAACCGTGACACATGGAAATCAGAGAATGATCCCACATTCAATGCTAACGAACTCATGCCATAACCAAAGAGTAGCCGAAGGGGTGCAGTGAGGTGGTAGCACAATTTGAATTTTTGACCAATGAGAAGATAGAATGCCACCATTGAGCCACCAAAGGGAATGATTAGAAGTTGGAAAGTGTGCCAGCGGGGAGGTCATGCAACAGCTGCATTAATGGTGGAAGATACGTGCGCTCCAAAAAATAAAAGTGATGAAAAGCATACACGAGGCTCATTTAGTAACTATTTGCATCCATAGAGTGGTAAGAAGGTGAAGTGATACCCTGAAGAATTTACTATGAATTGTAGGGAGAACGAAGTTTTACTACTACCAAAATGGCCCCTAAGAGATCACTCACTGAGGCATCAAATACGGGAGCAAGGTTACAGGCTCATGTGCATCAGACCAGATGAGTCGTGGATACAATGATGACAAGAGTAAGGAGGACCCACCTAAGGACAAGTTTTGAATTCCCATATTTTAGAGGAAATCCAATGCATCGACAAGGTACTATAGCTATAAAATCTTTCTTGTTCTCCTATATCTATGATTCTATACATCATTACCCCGAATTAGTCTCTGCTATGATTCAATTCTATGATTCTAAAAATAGAATAATTAAAACCTCTGAGGGCGTTCCCCTATTCACAATTACAAAAGAACTTTGCCATGAATTATTCACCGTAGGAGTAGGACCACCCTCAAATCCTAGACCATTTAACATAGCAGAGCTAGCTAGGGCTTATACCACAATGGTAGCATCAGAAAAGAAGGGGGCTATAGAAAAATGGTTGTCTTAATTTCAGAAGGATTAGGAATGAAGATGAAATGCCTGAAGTCCCTATTCATATTGACGAATTTGCAAATCCTAAATTATTTTCTATGTTGGCTTGCATGGAGGGTTTAGACTCTGATAGAATGGTACATGGCTGGAAAATTGCCACAACTTATTGTATTTCTAACGAAATAATGTATGAGAAATATGCGGGAAAAAAGGGGACTAGGGTGATTTATTTTGACTGGCCAACTTTTCTCGCATAGAGGATACATGAGCAGCTAGTAAGTATGAAAAGGGGCATTGATGCTCCTAGTTTTAGGCATTGCTCAAGTCTGGTGTGGATGTTCTATGCTGCCACTAAAGATAGAATGTCATGGATTCTGGTCAAGGATAAAACCAATGATGGGGAACCCTTGTCGGTTTATTATTGGACAAGTCATTTAAGGAGTAGTGAGTCTTATTATAGATTCAATTTGGAATTTTTGGGACCTACCCTAAGAATAATGTATGGTAAATGCCCTAGATTGCCACCCTTGGCTGAGCATATTTTGAGAACAAAGGGTGCAGAAGGAGACTGGTATTTGTTGATCGAGGGCACAATAATCAGATTGTATGGTTTCATGGGTAAACCTTTTCTCCTACCCCACTTTGTCATGGAGAGGCTTTTTGCCCTAGAATATCTGAGGTAGGTAGAGTACATCGATGTGAACTATGGTTCTGGGAGAAAGAGAAGGTCTTTGCTTACCCACCGCACTATGGATGACATTACCATCACCAAGAAGGGGCAGAGCCAACAAATTGACCAATACCTTGATAGGTTAGGTCTATTTTATATCCCCCAAAGATGGAGCTATGACCCTGATGGCATTTTTACTACAAGGAATAAAGCCGTAAATGGAGATAAGGCTTATAAGTTTGAAAAGAGGCCCAGAGCTCATTTTGAACAGGGTAGAAACAATGATGAGACTGCTCTTTTAGAGTGGAATGTCTCAAATATGAGTCAACTGCCTCCATGGTTGGATTTTTATGAGCAAATTGTTGATTTTGACCCTGACAAGAAGCCAAGTCATCGGATTATAGAGGCTACAATTAGTAATATTGAAGCTGAGTCTACAAAGAAAAAGGATCCTCCACTTGAGGAAGAAGCTGTTGAAGAAGAAGAGGAGGAAGGACCATGGAATGTAGCAAAAATAACAGATTGGTGGAGAATGAGGGTTGAAATTGGAAAGCCTAAATTCAAGTTTGGAATGAAGATTGATAAAGAATTTTCAAGGAGATATAATAAAAATATTGGAACTTGGAGACAGAAGGATGTTAGAAACATAGTATTGATGGTTGAAAAACCCCAAAATGGCTCTGAATCCCTCCCTCCACCTACAGATCAAGAGGCTCAACTAGAAGAGCCAGAAACTCCTTTGACAACACCTGAAGTATTGAAAACCTTTCATCCTACCACTGAGCAAGTGGAGAAGTTTCCTAAGGGGGCTAAGTTGATGAGAAAAATGCAATATTCTAAAGAAAAAGTTATCAGTACCCCAGTTATTGAAATAATATCTAGGCCTAAACGCTTAGCTTTGGGAGGATAGCCTCTAGACACAGATATTGACTGGAAGAAGAAGGATGAAAGTTTTAAGTTCAAACCCCTTTCTTTTACCCCTGCAGCATCAATTGAATTACATCCTATTTTTGAGCAATCATTACTTTCTAGAGTAGTGCAAGAAGACATGCTTGAAGAAGATTCTAAGAGTGAGATGGTTGCCTTTCAATTGGTTCATAGAAAGACTAAAATATTTCCAAAAAGAGAGGAAAGAGAAATTTCAAAGAAACAAAAAATGGATATGGAGGAGATTGCAAAAGAGGTAGCTAATTTTACTATTGGAGAATTGATTCATCAAGAGCAGTAGCAAGAAATAGAGATAGAGCAAGAGCACCCTACATATGTAGGTGAAGGTATGGTTTCTAAACCCTCTTCTCCTCTACATCCTCATGAATCCCCAAAGAAATATCCCTCCATTTCTGATCAAGAAGATATGACAAGAGTACCTTCTCCCTCTCACAGTCCACCACATATGTCATCCATAGCCATTGAGGTACAAGTCACTTATATTTCATCACAGCCACCTCAAATTCCATTTTCAGCATCTGAGGTTCCCACTCCATCATCTACCATCATTTCACTTCCATATTTTTCATCACCACCATCAATGGGACACTATGTTCCAAGTACAACCATCCATCCAATTGTTAGTCTTGCATCGGTTCCTATGAGTCTACCAGTAACAACAACAGTAGTTACAGAGTCCACTATTGTCATAGAGGCTATTGTAACTATATCCTCACCTCCATCATCAGTAGTTTAGTCCACCCTTTCATTTCTAGTATCATCATCTCCCCTGGCTACTAGTCTTTCAAGACCTATCACTATATCAAAAGAGTAGGCAACCACTCAGAGTATAAATGATTATTGGGTAGAGAAGCTTGCTAAGCCTTCTAGCAGGATGGCTATCAGAAGAAGAAGCATGTATGTTGATCCTATTTCTAGATAGAGAGTATCAAGATCTATGACTCCACTGGTGAGCAAACCTAAAACTGAGATGATTGTTCAAGATTATCGAGTGGAGGAGGTCACAGAAGATATTGAAAAGCTTCCTGAGGAAGATGAGCTGATTATAGCCAAAGCCCACTTGGATACCTTCTATGTGAAAAATGATATAGTCAGAGAGAAGGTGGAAAAATTGGAGAAACAGGTTGAAAAGCTCAAGAAGAGTCTGAATAATCAAAAGGAAGTAGAAAAGGCTCTGAGAAAAGAGGCTAAGGGTTGGCAAGATAAGTTTCAAGAAGCCAATAAACTAAAGGACCAATTAGAAGAGCAAAAGAAGTTGAATGAAGATCAGGTGAAAGAAATTCAGAATTTAAAGCATCAACTTCAAATCGAGAAAGCTAAATCTTTAGGATTTTCTAAGAATGAGTTGAAAAATATTAGAAAAGAGTTGCTTTTTGAGGTCCAGGAGAAATGTTTAGGGCTTCAACTTGTTATTGATTATCTTAATGATGCCAGTCGCCTACTCTCCAATATTCAGAAAGAGCTAGATCAGATCACTGGAGAGTTGCAGCCTATGGTGATTTTGGTAGAACAAATGTACAGGTTGGTTGATAGCAGACTCAATGATTCTACTAAACCTATTCCTAATAAAGAATGGAATCTCACCAGAGTTGCTGCCAAGATAGTGGTTAAAAAGCATAGGGTACTTCAAAGAGCCTGGTTGTTGGTTGACAGGATTGAAAAGGTGATTAAGGATGTTGTTGAATTGAACAAGGAAATGATTCAGGTTGGCTTCAAAGGCCTCTGGAAGGAGGATCATAGCTTGTTATCTATGGAAGAGATCCAGTAGAGCATTAATGAGAATTTATAGGATGAATCTGGAATAGATTCTCTAGAAGAGCCACTACCCCAAGAACAAGTTGTCCAATTGATCATTGATTTTACCCGGTTGAGAGATCTCATGGAAGATCTGGTAAATAGAGGGAATGCTGCTAACTATGAGGACATTGGAGAGCTACAATATGTTTATAAGCAGCTCAAAGAAACATCAAATCCCTCTGAAGAAGCCTGGAAATAGGCTCTACAATCTTTGGAATTGATGGTTCAGTTGTTTGGGGATACTTCTAGAGGAAGGAGTCAGAAAACACCTACTCCAGAAGAAGAAGAAGAAGAAGAATAAGAAGAGGCCAGGGAAGAAGGAGAGCAGGATGGAGCGGTTACAGGCCTAGAAGGGGCTCACACTTAGTTCATTTTTGTTTTGTACATATGCATGAGTTTTGTATTTTTGTTTTGACTCTACAATTGTCAAAAATGAGCAATAAAGGCATGAAGCCTACAGAGGCAGAAGAGCAGCGGACTGTGTGTGAAGGCATTTCTTGAAATAAGGCCTTATAAAAGGAGTAGAGTTGTGTCTAGTTTTTTGAAGACAGTGACAAGACCTGTATTTTTGACACAGTCTCTGTATGAGCGAATGAGTTCTATATATTTTTGGCATCACTTCCATATGAACCTTTACTCTCTAGGCAGACTGTTAAAATTTTTAGAGAGTAGTGTTTATATAGAAGTTATTCTATAAAATATGTTTTTGAAGATGAGTATGTTTGACTCCTAAGGCCCAATGGATAAGACTCTGAGTTCATTGGCTTTGCAAGAAAATCCACCCGGGAGGCGCCAGAATGTAGGCCCAAAATGGCCACATACTTAGAAAAATTTTGAAAATTTTGCCTAAGTCATAAATTCCTCATTCCGCACATCTCACAGTGTATTTTGGAGTGGATTCATGATAGGAGGCATGAGCCCGCCTAACACTTAGTAAATTTTCATGCTTGGAGCGATTTCAGAAGATTTCTTTTGTTCTTCGCTCTAGACTAGCGACACGTCTCGAATCCGCAAAATATTTTGATAAAGGATGATGTCAACAAGGAAAAAGTGTGGATTGGTGACCGCTTGATATTTTGAATATCCATGAGTGGCTAAGTGTTGGAGCGCATGATTCTAGAGAACCCACAGAGTATTTTTACCCGAAATGGTGACAAGGTGGAATGTTGTAAACATAGTAGAGGTGGATTGGCGACAATGGACATTATGGCTAACTCTTTTCGGAATGGTGATAAGTAGTGTTTTACTCTAAAGATGATGTAGAATGGAAGAAGAGTCATTTTACATTATGATGGGTCCGGAATGATGGTCATACGCCAATGTATTTGCCCATCCTAGAATGGAATCCACAAAATTTTTAAGAGGAGATGACATCATCGATATTTTTGTGTGGATTGATGAATGCCTTGCGGATGATGAGGAAACTTGAAGAATAAAGAGTGGATTCGATCCCACTTAGCCTTCAAGGCATTTCAAAGTCGGATTGGCGTTCCATAGCTTCTAAGATATAAAGGATGATATCATCAATTTTTCAAAGTGGAATGGTGTTGTGTTCTCCCTGCCATTATAATAAGCTTATATCAAGAATGAATCATAGCCATACGATGGGGGAGATCAATGGTGGGGATTGTGTCAAAGAATCTAAGGTATTTAAAGATAATTCTTCACCAAAATTGTAATAATCAGTTGGAGAGGAAGCTGAAGCATCGAGGGTTTTCAAGAAGGCAGAACCAGAGGTGGTTACAGATCAATGGTAGATAGCTTCCAAGAAGGATCAATGATGATGCATGATCTCCAATGGCCTAAACTCCAGTTTGTGCCAAATGACCAGCAAGTTGTAGAGGCCCTGAGCTGCCATGGCGGTCCACTTTCAGAGGATTTCTCGAAAGGTGTACCAGTAAGCAAATGCCAGCAAGAACTCTCTATTGCACTGTCAAATTTTGATCTTTGTAATGTTCTTGATAATTTTAATTTTTGCAAAACTATAAGTAGAGGTCGAACCCTCATTTTTAAGGGTCGGCTCTAGTGTGTTTGCATGTGCTACTATAAATATTCCCAAGAGCTAATGGAAGGAGCATTACATTGATCTTCACCTCAAAATTTGTATCTTCATGCTTGATATCAGAGGTTCGAATTCTTTAGCTGCATTTCTATGAATACTAAGTGGTTAGTTTGTGCCAAATTAATGGATTACTAGTTGTTAAAGTAATTGAAATCTACTTTTGAGATTGATATTTATTGTTAGGAAGTGCATTTCTGTAGAATCTAGATATTGGTGAATTCTGTTATTTGGATTATCATTGTCTGGATATTGAAATCGTTGTCTACAATATTTCTCTATTGTGCATTAATGAATGAAGAGTCATCCAATTTGTGATAATGTTGATCTGAGTTATGTGTCTTTGGGTTAGTTTTTCGGAGCTTTTTATTGTGGTGCAATGTTGTTAGCCTATCCATCCACTATTGTTCACATTTCTCTAACCCTAACCTTTTCTTACCCTAACCTTCAAACCCTAAGTGAGCATAATTGTGTCAACACCCTATTTAAGTTGACAAGGAACCAACCTACTCTGGAGGTTGGATCAGAAACTCTATTTTGGTCCATCCAATGTTGAGTGTTGAGTTGTAGCTATCGGGTGCAAGCCTGGACAGAAAATAGGAAGATAGACAGCCACAGTATTGAGTGAAAACTTGATGCAATTCAGTGCCCAATAGGTACCAAAGGATAGGAAAGACACATTCACACCTCTTATATTAGGGCTTGATCTTGCAAGATCTACCCTCCTACGATCAGGTACAACTGCCCAGGGTGGCTGCACAGGATTAATCACAACTGCCCAGTGCAGTTGCACAAGCTTAGATACAACTACCTAGGGTGGTTACATATGCTTAGATGCAATCATCCAAGGTAGCTACACAGGCTCAAAAAAAACCACCTAGGACAATTGCACATGCTCAAAATTAGAGGCACAACATACTTAGTTTCCTTTCCTTCTAGCACAGGGTCATAGGTTAGTTGATCATATCCCATACTTTTGCATAGAAATTAATAGCACAATTAATTTTATTTATTTGTTTGAATATGCTCCCCCTTTTCCATTTCAAATTTCTAAAAAGCACTAGCAGCACACCATAGACCTAATGTTAATGGCCATCAACCTCAACCACATGTCTTCCTCCAATCATGTCCACTCATCACAATACCCACACCTTTCTACATCACCCTTATACATCATGCATAATTCTCACACACACCACCTACTCTAAGTTTGTGTCACTTCCCATATACACTCATCCAACCCCTCTTCTTATTTTCAATTTTCTAACCTACCTCCCCAATCCATAATTATCATTATCACTCCTACAACTTACCCTTCATATACCACCATTCATATCATTGGTGCACATGTTGCATATTCTTCTACTACATGTTCTACTTATCCTCCATAATTATACAATCTTGTGACATATTATCATACTTTTTCTTCACAACAATTACCCCTTAGCCATTGTTCATCATGCCACATCCATTCTCCCATACTTCCCATATTTCTCAACAACCACCTCAGATACCAAATCCTATATCTCATTCATTTGCCTAGGGATCCTTCTTTCTCCAATTGACATCATGGACCTCCTATACACCCATAATACCCATAATCTATTCCCACCCTCATGAATTTCATAAGTAGCCAATGATAATAAAAAAACCCAAACCACTATCAACCACCATCGAACCAATATCAATCCACCTTCGATCAATACCAACACCACTCTCATCAACATCAATAACAACCACCTCCAAACCAACATTAATCTACTATATAACCATACCAATTACATTCAAACCAAAACCTACATTATTTGACCTCCACATAACTCCCCCACTCATACTAGCCATCATATACTCCACCTCAACCATCCCTTACACATCATCAAAATCCAACTCATCAATCGCCATAAAATCACGTACATACCTACGACCAATGTCACCCATCATATCAATATCTATCTTAGAGATCCCAGGTTCCCCAAGCACCATCCTCTAATTCCATTCAACATAATTATCATCAACCTATTTCACATAAATCATATTCCCCCATTGATCCATCCCATTTGACTCATCATGGTGCACACTACTCAACTCCCCAAACCGCTCCAGATGCATTCCAATAGTTGGCCAACAAGGTCAATAGTCTAGAATCATAAGTTATAGGTATGGAGTATCAAAATTCAACCTTGATTCAACTTCAAAACTATCCCACCAACCTTTGGTACTAGCACTACCCTATCCTTCCTTGTTCAAAATGCCCAAATTTAAAAAGTTAAAGGGAAAATAAGATCCTCAGGATCATGTGAGCATATTCATAAATACCTATTACCTCATAAATGAGATAGATCCTCTCATGCTTTACACCTTTTCAGTACCCATTGTAGGAGGAGCCTTGGATTGGTACAATCATTTTATCAAACAAGCTATATAGTTTTGAAAAATTGGCCAATATCTTCCTAGAGTGCTTCACTCTAAATGTCAAAAAGAAGAGCACATTGACATATATCACCAATATTTGTCAATTTGATGATGAATCTATCTTAAATTATGGAAATCGATGGAGAGTTGTAATGACTAAGTTACCCTTCTCTATCTCCAACATTGAGCTAACTCGGATGTTCAATCAAAATTTTTCCAAATCAATATCCCTCCTTCAACTCCAACAATACCAAACTATTGAGGAAGCCCTAACTCAAGCTAAAATCATCAAATATATCAAAATCAAAGGAGAGATATAGCTCTAGAATAAATAATGGCTAAGCAATAATTTTAAGGGCAACAACAACAACAAAAATCAATCCAAGCCTACCCAAGTCAACTAAGTAGTGTTGAGTAGCCCAACCACTCAACCTTCTCAAAAACAACCTTAACGTCCATAATAACAACCCTCTTATCCGCTACAATAGCTAACATAAAACATCATGCCATCTCCTAATAAAATTCAAAATCCTAATCAATCCACCTACCAATATACACACCCTCAATGACCCCCATGTAATTTCACACCTCTTTCAGATCCCTTGTCCACCATCTTTCAAAAACTTATGGATGCACAATTGATCTCCTTACCCAAGATAAGACCTGAATATCCAAATAAACCTAGAGAAAGAGGGTATAAAGAAGATCATTATAGTATTTTCCATCACCAAAGAGGTCATGATCTCCATTATTATCAATAATTCTAGAACATGGTATAAGATATGATTGGTTGAGGGAACATTATCATTGATAACCCTTTAGCCCCACCTAACCAAAATATTGAAATTTATCAAAATTCTTTACCATAACATGGGACCACACAATGACATAATGGTGCATCAACTTCTAAAACCCATTCAAATCAAGACAATAACATCAATAAGGGCCCATATTATCAAGGTTTTGTAAGAACAATAAGTTATGACCACTTTACTCTTGCTTTGTCCATCCCTTATATCACTCCTTAAGAGCATAAATATTGGGAACAATGCACTATCCAGTATGAATTTCAACTAGTAAATCCCCCTCCATGTACTTACACATCCACCATAACATAGGTTACTGAATCAACTTCCTCCTCGGCTTCATATTCTATATCACCTGCTCCAACTACTTCTCTTTCTACTATTGCATCATCTTCTCAAACCACTCCATCCAACTTATTTTTTAATTTTTCATCTTCTCAATATACACCACATCCTCTTCCTCTATCCTATCTAATATCTCTACTCTTGTGCCCTCCACTTCTTCCAAGCTACCTCACTTGAAGTATTTCCTCCGCTCATTCCATCAAGAGTCCCCTCCTGTCTCTATCTAGATGTCCAATCTTGGCTTGGGAAAGTGCTTTGTTCATAAGGTCAATGTCTCTCCCCCTGCTATCAAGTCAGTTAAGGATTTTGGTTACCCTCATGACATCCCATTAACTATTGGTACCATCATCCCCATTGGTTCTTCCATAAATTATACCAACTTTATCTATAGGGATCTCAATGCTTCCTTTGAGCCACCTATTTCTATCGAGTCTATAGTGTCATTTTATGGTAACATCAATTATCTATCCAGTTTATCCTTTACTAAGAGGTATTTCTAACATTTCAATTGGTATGTATTTGGCCTTGGTCAATATGAAAAATTTTTGTGCTCTATTTTTGACCCTCCCTACCAGCTACCAAAGGAAAAATCTGGTTTAGGGTATCATAAAAACTCATTGGTACTCCTCCTTGGGAATGACCTCTAATATCTTACTCTTGATCCTAAGGACAATAATTCTGATGAATATATCGATTTTTAATATGCTCATTTTCTTATTACAATTTTTTTCCCAAGTTGAAACCATCCATGCCCTTTCCCCTCACACCTCAGATAATGGAAAAATATCTCATCCACCCAACATATCACCAACTTGTTCGAAGGAGACTCCATCAATATTACAACCTAGCCCATTCATGCCTTGCGATTCTTCCTCATCTTATACCATGGACTATTTAGGTCCTTCATGTTTAGGTCTAATGCATCAGGTCCCTCCAACCATATCACCCAAGCATTATCATAAGAATACCATGAATAACTCCTCACATTTATCCTTATCATATCTTCTATCTCTTCTTCCAAGCCATATCTACCATATTTTTTTTCCAGCACCATCTCTACCACCTCTTATTCCAACACGATCTCCTCCACCTCTTTTTCCAAAACCTCATCCTTTACCTCATATTCCCTATGTGATCCAACCCCTATAATATTATCACCCACCTTATCATTTTCCTCATACCCCTCATAGGGTCCAACCCTAAAAACCTTACCGCTCACCCTATCATATCCATCCATCTTTGCTTCCTTAATTTCCTCATCCCTCTCAAATTAATCCTCACCATTACAACCAACCATCCCAACCTATCTTGCCTAATATAAGTCCACCACCAGTTATCTTGCAATAAATCTTGGACTAATTCACCAGCCTTAATCTTGAGTTAGGTCATCAAAGAGCCTCTACGTTGTAATCCAAATCCTCCCAAATACAATCCTTCTCCACTCCACCTTATTCACCCCAACCCTCTAATTGACCTCAACCTCCTCATCACCTACCTCATCCTTAGACACCCCTATTAGAGCCATTTTCTACTATATTCCAATGATTGAATGATGCAAAATATATTGCCTTACCTATCATCCATCTAGAGCGAATCAACAAGCCCAAACCTAAATGCTATAAAGAACATCACTGTTGCATATGCCACTATCAAAATCTACTAGTACAAGATCTAAAGAAGTTAGTACAAGATCTACTAGATCATAGGGAATTAACTACCTCATCCATGTAATCCCCTCCCAATGGTCTGTTTCTACTTTAGTTTCCTCCTCTTCATCAATCCACCTCACTTGTCCACCTACATATCGCACACAACCACCAATTTAATTCATCCACCCAAATCATTCCCATCCTATATCAATAAAATTAAGGAACCAAAGTATATCTATATATTTTATTTACATGCATTTTATGCCTAACTCATATTCCACCTTGTTTTCTTGTACACAATCACAAAAAAATCAAAAATCAAGTCAATAATAAAAAATCTAACCACAAAATCATGTCACACACACTCTATGTACTCTAATCAATTCACTTTTTTTGTTGCCATGTTTTTTTTCTTTCTCTTTACTTCTTCCCACAACACTCCTAGTTGTATGGTCACACTTTGAGTGGCTACGTACCATGGACCAATGTGTTTTCTCTCTTTCATATTTTCCCTCCTCCTCTCTCCTCTTTCTTCTTTTTTTTCATTTCTCCCTCTTCTCTTTCATTTTTTGTCATTTTTATCTCCATCACCATCTAATTAATTTTTCCATGATTCATTTCATATTCTCATTTTTTTTTTATAATGCTATCTTGGTCATTGTTTGGTTAAGTTTGACATGAATCATTCTGAAGGATTTTGGTTGTATTAATCAAGGGTGTCTTCATCGTCATAGTTTTCTAACATTTTTACATGCACTTTTCTATAATATCTACTATTTCCACATGCATAGCTCATTACGATTTGCCTCTTTCCTCTCTTAGGTTTGGAGAATCCTCGAGTTCTTTCGATTGTTCAGCCATACCTAGTGTCTCAGTCAACCTTCATTGATAGTTAGGTATCACTTGAGTGCTACAAGTCTTCCTGGTTACCTTAGGTTTTCTTTTGGACCATGCACATATCTCATATATTAATCATATTTTGGATCTAGGAAATATTAAACCAAGTGTCCCTTTGGCCATAAAGTGAATGGTTTCCCCTACTCATCATGTCATGCCATAATATGATCCCACAGATCCATCTTGCAAAAAAAAGAGAGGCTTCATTATCAATTGTATCAATTATCATGGATCCTAGAGAATTTTAGACATCTCCATTGGGGTTATAGATGCCTGGTTAAAGCCTTTTTTATTTTACCATCTATCATGAGTATAATCACATTCATATCATTAAAGTCACTATACCCTTCCACACATCATAAATTAACATCATATCATCATAAAAAACACACAATAATTTTGCACAAAATATGTATATATATATCATATTGTAAGCATATCATCTATCATAATAATGTTAGGCCCATAGGCTACATCATCATGGTCTAGCAACCTACAAATTGTAGTCACATCATCACCACATCAGACCTCAAGGTTATCCACCACTGGTCTCATCACCTACCTATAATTTTGATCCATTATCACTTTGCCATCTCCATCACTCATCCCCTTAAGAGGATTCAACACCTAAAGCTCATGATGTAGGTGGCTCTCTAATCTATGGCCTCACCATGGTACCTGAGGATACACTAGCTAAGATTCGTTGTAACCCTATCAATATCAACCATGGAGGGACATATAATATCTCCCTAATTAGGATATCCTCTATATCCATCACTCTATCCACCTCCAATCATCATTGTGCCATGTCCCTCATCACTCTACTTTGGGCCACCATCACCTCTATCCTAATTCCAGTTAACTTTGCTTGTAGTGCCTCGCTAGTCCTCCATAGTTCCTCCATATTAGCTACCATTCACTCCCTCTCTACCATAGCTACATCCAACTGGTAGCATAGAGGCTCCCTCTTGATCACACCCATATCTAACTACTTCCATAGCTCATTTTGCTTGACCAAAACCACCAATCTATCCTCTTGAAGTTGTGCTAGTATTTGCACTAGCCTATCCCTCTCGTCCACCCCATCCTCTCTAACTCCTAGCCAATTCTTCCTCTCAACCACCAACAAATTCTATTGCTAGTACCTCCTCAAACATAATTTCCATCTAATATAGCTCCTCTTGTAGTCTATTTTTCTTTGATTAGAACACTTCTAACTTCTCCCCTTTCTCTATCTCTACTATGCCCTCCTCCATCACCCTAGGTGAGCCTTCCCCACTATCCACCCATCGATGTTATCATAATCCTAGTGGCTTATCTACCTCATTCATCACATCCATTCCCTCTTCTCTCATTGTAGTATCCTCATCACCCACCATCTCCATCGATCCTCTGGGCTCACACCAATAAGTCACCCTTTTGGGCTCCCATTACTGTAACGTTCACCAAGCATCATATTCTAGGATCATATTGATATCATCCATATCTGCCACCTCAATGTCCTCATCTACTTCATCCTCGTTTACCTCTACCTATAACCATGGTAAGGTAAACTCATCCATCTCCCTCATATAGATTATAGATGCGTCAAGTACCCCCTATCTCAAACCAAACTGTCACAATATCCTAGAAATTTGGAAAAACTCATGCTTTATCCCATGTCGACTAGTCAACCATATCATCCATTACACCTGACTCAATTACACCCCATCCTTTTTCTATGTGGGCCTTCCTCTCCATGGTCTCCATGTCATTGCCTTTGGCCTTAGCTTTGTCCATATCTATTGATAGTACTCCCCATCCTTATTTAACAGTCAACCTCATGGTCCTTTCCTATCGTGTCACCATCTCAACATGTAGGATTTCTCAGCTACCACCTCTCCTTCCAGCTCATATTGTAACCTCGCTGGTCAACATATTGTGAAGTGCTCCTACCCCCAAACCTATTGCAATATGTTGCATGCCAAGCCCACCCTACTTTATTCACATACCTCGTATAACTCCATGTACAATTGGGTCAATAGAGTTGGTGTCTATGTGTATACTATAGATGTCTTGATCAGATCTACCACAAATATCAATAGATTCTATGGAAATCAAGGACCACTAGAATCTAGAAATATCACATTTGATATCAAAAACATCATGACCAACTATCATGGTGATAGCCTCCTCTCATCATACTCTACCAAATACTGTGTACTACCACTGTTCATATCCATTATCTCCCACTCCTCATCCTATATCTCCATTAGAACCTCTTCCCTATTTACAGCTACACAAATAGGAATTCCCTCCACTGGTAGCTAGAATATGTGGTACATGTCCTCCAAGATCACTATCATCTCCCCTATCGAGAGGTGGAATGTCCACCTATTGGGGTCCCATCACTCTACTAAGGTAGAAAGGTACCATTAATTTATGTGCATAGGCTCAATTTGTGCCACCTCCCTCAATCCTATCACTCCCAACTACTCCCAATCTACCTTCATCAACTAGTCCCTAGCACTTGGAAACATAGTGCCAAATCGATGTCGTGGCCATAACATCCTCAACTGCAATAACCACAACAAAGTTATCAAGTCACCATTTCTATTTCATACATATATCATAAAATTCATAAAAATAAATTCTAAAAAAATAATAACTACAAAAATAAAAAAACAAAACAAGTTTTTCCCTCCATTCTATGTTGTTGCAATTTCAAAATTTCACCCATCATTTCAAAAATTCCAAATTAAAAAAAAATATATTTCACCCATTTTGGGCATCTAAAATTTCAAAAAAATAAAAAACAATGGAAAAAATAAAAAAACACAACAAAACAAAAGGAACCATGGTACTTATTAGCTCTGCACACCCTCCAACTCTTGTTGTCATGTTCACTCCTCATCTCATCCACCACTTTCTCCTCCTTCTTTATCCTCCTCTATCATCCTCCGTAGTTGCACAAATGAACCAAATAGGTAAATTTATATCTTCACACAGGTAACCACCCAAAAAATTCACCAACCACCCTGGACATTCACCAAGGTGCAAGCCAACCACCCTGGGCTGTTCCTAAGGCGCTAGGCAACTTCACTAGATGATTCCCTTGGTGCCTGATAGCCACCCTGAGTGATTTACAAGGAGATGTTTTTCACAAAGGTTACAAATTTTGTAACTGACCCCAAAATCACATCTCCTACACCTTCCCTTCTTCCATGATGATATTTCCATACATATTTTTTCAATAAACTTGTGTTTATCACCCATTTATTGCCATCCACTCATTTCTTTACGGGGTTGACAATACTCACAAATTTCCATCCAAAACCAGTTCAATATGCAAACACAAAATTTTGGAGTTAAAAGTGTCCAAGAATATTTTCCCAAGGCTATCATTAACCCTTCCTTTTTTGGGGTAAAAAGTAGAACTCACATTTTTTTCAAAATTCCAATTGAAACCCTGATTCCAAGACTCCAAATTCTAACTAAATTGATCTCATCAATTCATCAAAGGCAAAGATTCAAGGGCATTTATCACTTCCATGGTTGGGGAATCTTACATTTTTATTGATTTGATATAATATTGCATCACCTTCCTCAATACAAGAATCACTTTCATCATTCACCAATCATTGTCCCTCTCCATTGTTAATCCAACAATCAATATCATTGGTTTTTGCACCATATTGTATTTTCACACAATGTAGTACAAAAAGGAGCATCTGTAGACACCTAAAAGTATCACATTTACAATGGATAATATTAATATTTAATAATAGGTGTACTTATTTGATGATTTTTTTGCAGTTTATTGAGTTTTTTAAAAGCAAGAAACTGTGTGAGGGTTTCATCTGTGTTGAGTGCAATTTGCTCCAAAGGTTATTTTTTAGGTTATTTTGGACCTAGCAACAAATATTTTTATGGTTTCTACTAAATATTTTAGCGGGATATGTTACCCAATATGGGTTAGAAATATATCTTTCAACATATCTTCATGCTACAAACTTGATTGACAATGACTTCCAATTTGTTGTGAAGAACACAAGCTTATACTGAGAGGGGAGGTGAACAATATAAGAATAAATTTTAATTTTATTTCCCAAACAATATTATTCAATGTTATCAATTGCAATAGATTTCAAAAATAGCATCAACCAATATCATCAATAGAAGTATTAAAGCAATGCACAAATCATCACACACATGAGAGACACAGATTTAACGTGGTTCACCCAATGTGGGTTACGTCCATGAAGAAAATATTTCTTCTAAATTTTCTCAAAAAATATCTTGGAAACCAATTCCCTATTACAATGATTATGGACCTTTGTCCAAGAGATAAACCAATCTCTTATACTCAAGTTCATGGACCTCTATCCACATGAGACCTTTATCCCCACTGCTCTGGTATGTGGATATATCTCCATAAGAGAAATATATCCCCTTTGCTCTAGATTGTGGATCTCTCTCCATAAGAGAAATATATCCCCTTTGCTCTAGATTGTGTATCTCTCTCCATAGGAGAACTCTATCCCCTTTGCTCTAGTTTATGGATCTCTCTATAGGAGAACTCTATCCCCCTTTCTTTGGTTTATGGATCTCTCTCCATAGGAGAAATCTATCCCCTCTGCTTTGGTTTGTGGATCTCTCTCCACAGGATAACTCTATCCCCTTTGATATGGTTTATGGATCTCTCTCCATAGGATAAATCTATCCCCTCTTCTTTGGTTTATGGATCTCTCTCTAGAGGAGAACTTTATCCCCTTTGCTCTGGTTTGTGGATCTCTCTCCACAGGAGAAATCTATCCCCTTTGCTCTAGTTTGTGGATCTCTCTTCATAGGATAACTTTATTCTCTTTGCTCTAGTTTGCTCCAAAGCATACTTTCAATTTTATCTCAAATCTGCATCAAACCTCGTTACAAGGCTAGCACAAATATGCTCCAAATCTACTCACAAATCTATCCAAATATGCACAAAACCTCGTTACAAGACTAGCACAAATTTTCTCCAATTCTGCTTACAAATCTGATCAAATTTACACAAAACCTCGTTATAAGGCTAGCACAAATCTGATCCAACTCTGCTCACAAATCTATCTAAATATGCACATATTACATGCACAAATCTACCTCAAACCTGATCTCTATCTCTGCCCAAATTTACACCAAACCTCATCATAAGGTTAGCAAAAATCTATTCAAATATGCACACATTACATGCACAACTCTGCCTCAAACCGACTATTTATCTCTACCCAAATTTGCACTAAACCTCATCACAAGGTTAGCACAAATCTATATCAAACTTGCTATCTATTACTACCCAAATCTGCTTTAAGTCTTCTCACAAGACTTTTCTCAAATCTACGTCAATGATGCTTCAAGTCTTATTACAACACTTGCTCAAATCTGCCTCAATGTTGCTCATAGAACCTGCTCAAACATTTCCAAATCTTGCATACTAACAATACTTATATCTCTTTCAGAAATACTTTCTTTTAAGAACACAAGTTTATACTAAGAGGGGGGTGAATAGTATAATACCACTTTTTACTATTCTTTCCCAATCAATATCATGCAATGTATAGATAGCAATATCAATAGCAGTAATCAAAGAAATTTAAAAATCACAACACACAATTGAGACATCAAAATTTATGTGGTTCACCCAATGTGGGCTACTCCATGGAGAAAATATTTCACTAAAATTTTCTCAATCAATCTCTTGGGAATCCTTTCCCTATTATAATGTTTATGGACCTTTGTCCAAAGGAGATACCAATCCCCTAAATCAAGTTCATGGATCTTTATCCATAGGAGACACCAATCTCCTAATCTCTGCTTTGGCTGGTGATCCTCTAGGAGACCTATGCCTCCACTGCCCTTAGAAAATGGAAATCTATCCACAGAAGACACTTGTCCTCCTTGCTCTAGCTGGAGATCTCTATCCTCAACTCTGTCACCTCCAAATCTCTATCTCAAATATGCACTAAACACAGTCCTTCATTCTAGCACAAATATATCCTCAATATCTGTCTCTGATCTAGTACAAATCTATCCTCAAATCTACACCAAACTATATCCTTGAATCTGCACTAAACATAGTCCTTCGATCTAGCACAAATCTATCCTCAATCTCTATCCTCAAGCCTTAACTCAAAGCTTGACTCAATCTCAAATCAACTTAGCTGGATCTGTCCCAAACCCTAACTCAAGGTTTGAACAAATCAATCAATCAACTCTGCTCACAAGCCTTCACAAAGACTTGTCTCAAATCTGCCTTGCAAGCTTCCACAAAAGCTCACAATAATCTATCCTCAAGTCCTCTCTAGAACTTGTCCAATATGTTCTACAAGTCCTCACTAGAACTTGTCCAAATCTACTCTACAAGTCCTCACTAGAACTTGTCCAAATCTGCTCAATAAGTTCTCTCAAGAACTTATCCAAATATGCTCTCAATCTGTATTGTAAGCTTCCACAAAAGCTTACCCAAATCTATCCATAAGTCTTCTCAAATACTTGCCTTAAATCTGCTCAACAAGTCCACACTAGAACTTGTCCAATCTCATAGAAACATAAAGAGAATTGTTAGAGACTCAATATGCTCTATACTCATCACAATTCTTAAACACTTTCAATCACTCTTTTAGAAACATACAAAGAATTATTAGAGACTCAATGTGATTCACATTCAGCTCAATGCTCAATCACTTTCAATCATTCTTTTAGAAACATATAGAGAATTTTTAGAGACTCAATATGCTTCACATTCACCTCAATACTCAATCACTTTCAATCACTCTTTTGGAAACATACAGAGAATTGTTAGAGACTCAATATGCTTCACATTCACCTCAATACTCAATCACTTTCTCAAATCAATTCAGAATATAGAATAGTTTATTTTATGGAACTTGAACAATCACTTCACACACCCACTTGACTAGGCTCAACCAACTCTACTCAACCAATCACTCAATTTAAAAATCCTTTCTTACAAACCCTAGTACAAGCATATGAACACTCACTCAAAATATCTTCCAACAATGCTCAACAACCAATCTCACATAACAATGATACTCATGTTCTTTTCAAACCCTAGTTCAAGTTCTTCACTCAACAACTCACTTCAACAACAATGCTTATAAAACAATCTTCACATAACAATGATACTCATGTTCTTTTCAAACCCTAGTTCAAGTTCTTCATACAACCAATGGCTTCAACAATAATTCTTATAAAAAAATCTTCACATAAAATGATACTCATGTTCTTTTCAAACCCTAGTTCAAGTTCTTCACACAACCAATGGCTTCAACAATAATGCTTATAAAATAATTTTCACATAACAATGATACTCATGTTCTTTTCAAACCCTAGTTCAAGTTCTTCACACAACCAATGGCTTCAACAAAAATGCTTATAAAACAAGGTTTTAACAACAACTCTTTATTCTAGAAAACCTTGAAGCATTAACTCAATACACTCAAAAAGGTAACCCTAATCAAGTCCTTTTCACTCCAAGCTTATTTTCAAAAAACCAACCAATCAACTCAACTATGGAAGAGTGTGCCCATACCTTTTTCTTGATGATGAAGGAATCTCATAAATCTGCCACAACCACAAACACTTCTTTTCCAAGCTCAAAGAAGTTATAAGATGATAAACTCCCTCAAAAATACAATGTAAATATCAAAACACACATACACCTTATCACTCCATCTTTAAGAAAACATTCATCAACATATAAAAATAATTGGCCAAATACACCTTATAATCTCCCAATTAAAATAATATTCAATACCAAGAATAATATCAATACACTCTCCTTTTCAAAATAACTCAATGCAAGAAGTCCTCTCAACACTTTAAATCTCCAATAGACCAATGTGACACAAATCCTTTATTCAAAAATAAAGCTAACTCCTTATTCCTCCAATTTACCAAAAATAATGATTAATTAAAAACCTTTTCAACTAACCCTTTTAACTCCCTAAGACCTCATGTCAAACCTTAGGCATCATAAAAATTATATTCAAAATTTATTACCTTTGCCTTGGTGGGACTCAAACTCATGACACAGCCTCAACCAACGCCCTAGCCATGACTCCAACCATCGTGCAAGCTAGGCGCTCGCTTGGGGAGTAAAGAGCACCACGTGCTCTATAATGCTCCTCTAGTGTGCCTAAGAAAAAATGTACGCCACTTCCTTCGATGTTTCCAACACTACCAACAAAACAATGCTACCATCGTGATTCGATCGCAGGTCACTCCACACCCAACACTCTAGCCTCTGTCCACTTGCCACTAGGCCACACTGCCTGGATGGCTCTTGAATTTTGGTGCTCGTCGATTTTATCCTTATTCACTGGCACTTAAAACAATACACTTGTCTCTTTCTTTGCACGAGTTCTTACACATGATTGCATACTTTTATCATTCGAGCAAAAGGATAATTAAATGCCTCTAAGGCATATTGTTTTTATATTGATTTCCTCCTTCAAACATAAACATCGACGCTTCGATTTTCCTTCAAAATTAAACATCGGCACTTCGATTTTCCTTCAAACTTATTAATTTATAAATTATTTAAATTCTTTAGAATTTAAATTTTATAAATTAATTTTTTAAATCCCTTTGGCTTTATTAAAGCCTTTTTGATTTTACCACTTTGTATAAATAATATTTATTTATAAAATTTAAATTCAATTTGAATTTAAATATTTTATAAAATAAATATTAAAACTCCCTTGGGATTTTATGAAAAACCTTTTATTTTTGCTCACCCATGGTTTTAATAAAAACCCTTCTAACTTATGCTTCCACATAATATTAAAAATATTATGAAGCTTTTTGTCTTTAACCTGTGCATTGTTCTTCTTGACCTTTTGACATCAACGATAGCTTATTCCTTGACATCAATGACAACTTCGTTCCTTGACATCAATGACAACTTTGACTCAAAATGCCCAAAATTCTTCAACTAGGCAGTTCAAACATATTCTACCTAGAATTCATTTAACCTCTTGAAAATATAGCGAATGATATTTTTTTTTGGTAGATAAGATACTATAGCATTAATACCAGGTTTTACAAGTTGACCCAAAACCTTTTACAAAAATCAAGGCTAGGGCTATTGATGAACATATCCTTACTAAGGATCATATATATATATATAATCTACATGCCACCAAAGCCATTACATTCAGTAAGGCACATAGCCTGTTATCAAAAAGAAACTTCCCATACAACATTTTGGGTATACCCCAAGAAAACACACATGCATCATAATTACAAAAAAGAAACAGACACGGATCCCTTCCTTGAGACAATGGAGAAACAAAAATCTATAGACACACAGCAAAGTATTGAAATAAACTCCCACAAGCTCTATATTGACAGTTACTCTTAATAATTCTTTGGTAATTGATTTCTTCCGTATATGACATGCTTTGGTACCACATACTATCTTGGCTAATCAACCTTGGAGAAGTGAACCTGCTAGCTAGATTTATGGCGATGGCTATCTGGTGGTCCATGTGGCTTTGGTTCAAAGTCTTATATTGCCATTTATTTCCTTCCCTATGATTATCAACCAACCTCAAATTACTAAGATGACTAGGAGCCATGTTATCTGACATGTGACTATCCCCATTAGTCTTTGTGGTATTTCCAAGCAAAGCATCCATGAAGACTGACAACTCAGATAATTTTTATTGTGATTCAATTCAAAAAGGAGATGGGAATACTCCTAGCCTTTGAACTCACAGTGCCTTCCCTGTTGGTAAATTTGACTATCATTCTTGGTATTCTTGTTGAATAAGCTCCTCTACTTCACTCGGGACACTGTGTTCCCATTTGAAAAGTTCGTCACCATCGACACCCAAATTGGCCAGCTTATCAGTAATTTTGTTAGCTTCTCGAAAGACATGTTGGGCTTTTCTATCCTGTCTTCCCTGGAAAAGGATCCTAGCCTCTTCAACAATTGTTTTAATCCTCCAAGAAGGTGTTTTCAAATTATTGAGGAGATTTATAACATGCATAGAATCTCCTTCTACGATCAAATTGCCTTCTAATTCTTGAGTCATTTGAAGGCCTCTCCACATAGCTCTAGCTTCAGCTTCGTTGTTCGTCCTTGTTCCCAAATATTTAGAAAATGCAAGCATCATATTCCCATTATGATCTCGCACAATGCCACTAGCACCTGCTCTACCAGGATTGTCCTTAGCTTCTCCATAAAAATTAAGCTTAAACCAACCCATAGGAGGTGGAGACCACTTAACATTGGCTCTGGGGTTGACTACCCTAGGCACAGACTCATCTAACAAGGTTAAGCTTAAATATTGAGCAATTGTGGTCTCCTGTAGATGAGGTTTATAGCTATAAAAAGGGATAAGGTTCATATTCTCGTTGGCAAAGGATAGGATCATGGCAATGATAGTTTGATAATCATGGATAGACTCATTAAAGACTCTATGGTTCCTTTCTAACCACACCTGCCAAAGATAGTGATTGAGACAAATTTTCCACATGTGTCTAAGTCTTTGGATTGAAAAGGGGTAAGGCCACTGGATGAAAAAATCAAGTACGATGGCTAGTTTAACCCATGAAATATTGAAGGCCTAAAAAACCCCACTTAGGACGGTCAAGGAAAAAGACACTCAAGTAAAATGTGATAAATGGTCTCCCAATTAGCCCTGAATAGATAACAACAATTAGTGATACAAATACCTTTACGCATCATATTATCAATGGTTAGAATTCTACCTTGGATAACCAGCCATTAAAAGACTGCAATTTTTGGAATTAAATTTTTTATCCAAACTACGTCCCTTTGGAGAACAAAATACTCATCATCAAGCAGAAGCTTGTAAGCCGATTTAACAGTGAACTACCCATTTTTCGTAGGAGCCTAGGTCACTTGATATTCCTTGGGTCTCATGGGGATAAAATGTTGCCCGAGAATGTTACAAAGATCATTTGATTCCACTTGAAATTCCTGAATTCTTATTTATTTCCACTTCATTCTACCTCTGTCCTCAACCATATAATCGGAGACTTTTCTACCAATGAGTTCTTCTGTGATATCTCTGATTCGGGCTAAGTTAGGATATTGTGTTAGTGGTTCATCCTTAGCCCACTTGTCATTCCAAAAATTTATCCTCTCACCATTGCCTAAAACCCATATTAAACCTTTTTTGATGATTTCCTTACAATTAAGAATTGCTTTCCAAAAAGCAGAACCTCTGATTGGAACTGAGTCACTTAGAAATTCCATATTTTGAAGATACTTTCGTTTGATGATAGTTGTCCATTCATTTTCTTCACCATAAATGAGACGCCACGCCTGCTTAGTTAGTAAAGCTAAATTTATATGAGCAATTCTCCTTAGACCTAAGCCCCCATTTTCCCTGGGTCTGCACACTTTGGTCCATCCTACAAGTGTATCCTTTTTTTCTCCTCTGATCCAGTCCATAAAAATTCTTTTTGGAGTTTCGAATTTTTTGTAAAACCTTCACGGGGGCTTTGAAAACAGAGAGGAAATAGACTGGAATGCTCCGAAAAGAGGCCTTAGTGAGGGTCAGCTTTCCTGCTTGAGATAGAAGATGACCTTTCCATCCAACAAGTTTTTTTTGAATTCTTTCAATAACCCTGTCCCATATTGACTCTCTCGGAGAACCAATGAAAAGAGAGACCAAGATATGAAGTGGGGAGGTTTGCTATATCACACCCTAAAATTTATGCAATACTTCATTTCCTCTGAATGGGGGTGTTCAAGAAATATAACTTGCTTTTACTAAAATTTATGCAATCCTTCCTGCCCTCGTAGAGTTGCAATATGTATTTAATTATTTTGGCCTCAACCACTGATGCCTTAGTCAATATAAGGGTATCATCGATGAATTATTGGTGAGAAACAACACTAGTGATAGATGTTGCCTTGATTCCCAATAGTAGCCTTGAACTACAAGCATTTTTTATGGTTCTGCCTAAAGCTTCTGCCACAATGATGAATAACATGGGGCTGATAGTGTCCCCCTGCCAAATTCCTCTACGACTTTGAAAGTAACCAGTAGTTGTTACATTAACTAGAATAGAGAACCATGCTTTAGAAATACATTCTTTGATCAAATTAACCCATTGGTGGTGAAAACTAAACTTAAGGAGGACAACAATCAAAAAGTTCCAATTTAGCCTATCAAATGCTTTGTTCATATCAAGCTTGAGGGCAAAAGTAGACCTGTTAGTTTTATGAGCAGAGTACATAGCTTCATGAACTATGATAAATCCATCCAAGATTGACCTGCCCTAGATAGAGCTTCCCTGGCATTGATCTATGATGCGGGGCAGAATATCTCTCATTCTATTTGCAATGGCTTTAGTTAGGATCTTGTAAGAAACATTGCACGGACTGATTGGCCTGAATTCAGCCATAGATTCAAGGGTTTGCTTCTTAGGAATTAGATAAATAAAAGTAGAGTTGATACCTTTTGGGATATGATTGCTTTCTTGGAATTCTATGACAACAAAAATTACATCCTCACTTACGATGTCCCAAAAAGCTTGATAGAAACAAGGGGGAAAGTCATCGAGTCCTGGGACTTTGTCTGGCTCCATGCTAAACAAGGCTTACTTAATTTCCTCATCAGAAAAAGGAGCTAGAAGCTTAAGTTTTATATCCTCATTTATTATGCTAGGAATGGATTGCAAGAGAATATATTTGGCCTCCTCATTGCACTGCGATTCCTGACCAAGGATATAATTGAAATAAGTTACTACCTGCTTTCTGATTTTTGTTAAGTCTTGAGTAATAGAACCATATGTTTTTTTTTTAATTTTATCTTGTTATTGCTTCTATTTCTAAGTGTGGTGACATGAAAAAACTTGGAATTTGAATCTCCATATTTCAACCAAAGAGCCCTTGATTTTTTCCTCCAATAGATTTCCTCACAGGTCAAAATGTTATGAAACTCTGCTAGTTTTATTCATTCCTCCTGCCTAGTAGTTTCATTAGCATCACCATGTTGGATCCTCTGATCAATTATCTTCAAAATTTCAACAACCTATTTTTTATTTTCAAAGAGGTTCCCAAAGACCTCTTTGTTGCAAGTTCGAAGCTTTTCTTTAACAAACTTTAATTTTCTAGCAAGTTTAAAAGTTGCACTACCCCTGACAGGCTACTACCACCACTGACTTAAGTTATCTTTGAAACTAGAATGTTTGATCCACATAGATTGAAATATGAAAGATTTATTGAATTATAAAGAGTTAGGGATCTCCAACAAAATGGGATTATGATCAGAGGCAATTTTAGGAAGGGCTTGCAAGGTAGAATCACCGAACAAATTTGTAGCCTCCTTTGATAGAAAAAACTTGTCAAGCCTTTCTTGAATGAAATGACACCCTATCCGCCAATTGCTCCAGGTATAATTTTCTCCTCTAAGTTTTACATCCATCAACATGTTGGAGTTCACAAAGTCATTGAACTCATCCATGCTCCTGATAGGTGGTCCATTTTCACCCATTTTGTCTGAAGGTTAAAGAGGAGTGTTAAAATCCCCAGCCAGAATATTGGGGACATTATGGAAGATTTCAATCAGATTGCATAAGTACTCCCATAGTAGAGCTCTCCCTTGAATTGAAGTTGGGGCATAAATATTTGAAAGGATCCATGACCTGTTGTTGTTTATTTCCTTAAATAAAACACTAAGAACCCTATCATATTTCTGAATAATGGTGTCTTATACTATATGAGGATCCCACAAAGTCATAATGCCTCTAGATGCTCCTCTGGATGATTTGCAAACCATCTCCCCTTGATTCCATGTTTTTTTTGCTATTTTTTTGACTGAATCTCATCAGTTTTTATTTCTTGCAACATGATAATAGTTGGATTCACTTGATTTATTATTGCATTGACTTCCCTGTGTTTGGGCAGGCCATTGAGGCCTCTCATGTTCCATGAGAGGAACTTCATTTAGATTTTTTGGGATTTCTTCCTCTCCCCCTCCCTTGAGGGGGTTTTCCTAATTTTTTGTCTTCAGAACCCGGAATAACCTGTTGAAACAAGGTTCTCTATTTTCCATTGGCAATGTCATTATCAATTTTAATTTTTTGATGCTCAACATTTGATATTCTCCCTCTTCTTTTTCATTGCTAAAATCTATAGGAGACTTCACAGTGCTCCTAGTTTGTTTAGTACTAAACTAAGGGGAGGTAATTTATTGCAGAACCGAACTGCCATATTCCTCAGTCTGAAGAGTTTCACATATATCCACCCCTACATCCAAATATTCTCCCTTTTTCCTGTATTACCCTAGTCTGCGGGACGGCCCCTCGGTAGGATTCACTTGGCTCCTAGTGATGATGTTAGGGATATTAGATTTTTTATTTTCCAATGCCTCAACTTTCTTCCTAAGTTCTTCAAAATTAGGGTTTGGCTTTGGGATGCCCACTGGGCTTGAAGTATTTCCAACATTGGGGTTTAAGGATCCTAACTTGGATGTGGATTCTAGATATCGTGCATTAGGGTTTGGATTTGTGATGCCCATGGGGATTACAATAATTTTAGCATTAGGGTTTGAGGATCCTGAATTGGATGGGGATTCAAGAGAGTCAGAAAGGTTAGCCTGAAGGTGTTGGGCTTCCATGTATTCTAATAATCCTCCTACTCCCATATTGGATAGAATTGAAAATTTATTTGAAACTAGAGGATTGGAACTTACTTGAGTATTTTGGTTGCCAACAACCTGTTGTTTTCCTTTGTCTTGTTGGTACCCTGCACCCCCTCTTTTATTTTTTTGGTAGACATAGTTTGCCTGATTGAAATCACCTCTGCCAGGGAAACTACTCAAATTTCCTCTGTCTATCATTCCATGCTTATGCTTTTCTCTATTCATTGCCAGGTTAGGGCACTAATTGCATAAATGTCATTGATTTTCACATTCTACATAGAATGCTGGTCTATTCTCATATTCTACTGGCTATTTTCTATAGTATTCTCCATACTCTAGCTCCACAAACCTTGGCAATTCATTATTCAAATTAGCATTTATGCAGATTCGTGCATGAGTCATCCTTGTCCTGGCCAAGGTTGCATGGTCAATGGATATTAGGTCCCCTATAGTTTTGGCTATGCCCTACAACCAATATTCATTGAATAACTGGGCAGGTAGACTCGGGAGATGAACCCAAATAGGGGCAATGTTAATATTTTTCTTTTCAGGGTCAAAATATTCACCCCATCGTCTGAGAAAAAGGCTGATTTTTCCTAGAAACCAAGGACCTCCTGTTAAAATGCGGTTAGCATCCTCCATATTATTAAAATGGATAATGAAGAACCCTCGAGTTAGAGCTACCAACTCCAAGATGCCTACCAGTCACCATTTACCTATCGCCCAAGCCCTGATAGTCTCCATGTCCGGCCTACCTCCCAAAAACTTGCCTACTAGGGAGAATTCTTCCATTAAAAGAAAAGGGCTCATGGAACTTATCGGGGCTAAAATTTTATTATTTACTGGAACTAGGGGCGGAATAGAGAGAAAATCCTTTCTTTTTCCTCTAAGAGTCTCAGTAAAATACAACCACTTCTTGGGCCCCGCATTATCCTTTGTATCTTTTTTGTTAGGGTCTTTCTGAGGAGGGTCGGACCCTCGTGTGTTTTCCGCCTCTAAATCTGTTGTAGCCTGACCACATTCCTCTAGATCCTCGCTTGATCCATGCTCGAGGTTCCCACCCACCCCTTCCATACCTGCTCTACCTCTACCACCTTGGCTAATATTCCTGCCCAAAAAATTCAAACCCTGACTTCCGCCGCACCCGCTAAACCTCAACTCACTCATTCCTCTTGCTGAAGAAGAAGGAAAGAAAAAATAGAAGATTTGTAGAACAACTTTGGGTTTGTATATTATCAAATACGCGATATGCTCTTTACATTCACAACTCTTGCATTCATCCAATCCAATATTTACCTCTTTCAAATCCCTTTCAAATCCCTTTCAAATCAAATCAAACTTGTGTATAACTTTGATTAACAAAATTGGTCTCTAACACATGCCCTTTCACGTTCAATGTCACTCAAATCAATGCCTAAAATCTTCACAAATCCATTCAAAAAATGAAGCACAATTTGTTCAAAGACCCTAACACAACTGTTTCCAATTTCTTTCAACTAGGATGCACAATTTGTTTCATAAACTCTAGCTCAAATATTTTCAACAATACTCATATGTAATCCTTGTTTCTCCACCTTATGATTCAAAAATATTTTCTCAACAAAACATATTAAATAAATAATGATGTCACCATACCTCTTAGCTTACTTTGATGAAGAAGTGCTCTCAAAACCTGTCTCAAAATATTCTATCTTTCTTAAGCCACTTTCAAGGGTTAGTCAGCATAACACTTTTTCAAACCATCCATATAAAATATTTCCTCAATATTTACACATAAAAATATTTCATATCTTCCTTTTTATTTCCACAAGACAAAGTTTTGACAATAATCAAACCCTCTCAATTTTTTTATCAAAAATACTCAACAATTTAAACCATAGTCACACCATATCACTCCTACTTATAAGAGCCACTTGTAATTATCAATATCACATTACAATATCCCTAAGTGCATACCATATATTAATTTTACTTTCAAGCACCTTATTGCTCCTTTCTTTCTAAAATTATTTCTACTTTATAAAGTCACAACCAGAATCTAAAATATCATTATGCCCTCAAAATATTTAATTTTAAAACATCACCCTTATGTCTCCCTATACAAAGCAATATGCATTTTTTACAAATAAAAATTAAACCTTCTCTCCCTTGATCAAGCGCTAACATACCTTAAACTTTAATTCTAAAACTTTATGCCGTTATCACATCTGCCACTACCACTACCACTACCGAGATTCGAACACAAAACCTCACAGAGCCCACGCTCTAGTGTGAGCTAGAGTGCTAGCTAGGCTGGCCCACCTACTTGAACCAAATGTGCATAAAACACTTTTATTTCTTCCTTTTTCCCAAACAAATTTCACAAAAGAAAACTGTCATGGTGACTCAAACTCAAAACTTATCCACTACCAATGCCTTACGCAGGACCTACCTGCTACCTAGGCTAGATTCCTTGTTGGAACAAAGTCGTGCACTCTTCCCTATGATTCACTGTCCCTACTTGAAACACGTGTGCTAAATTTCCTTATCCCTCTTCCCTTGATTAATGGCACTGTATTCTTCTTACTTTCTGTGCTCAACGAATGACTTCAAAATAATGCATGTGTTTCACCCTCGAAAAATGATTTATTTTCCTCCTTAAATTTGCATTCGATTTTTTTTGTCATGGTGTCGGCTCAACCTTTGTATTGCCACCTTTTTAAATTTAAATTCTTGGCACCTTTGACAATTCAAATTTATTCTTTAATATAATATTTAACCTTGGTGTTAAATATTATTTATTATAGTATTTAACCTTGGTGTTAAATATTATAATATTTTTGCTTGTAGTCCTTTGTCAAATTAATTTCTTTTTGAGACCTTTGTCCAATGCACTTTCAATCCTCTTTTTTTTAATAAGTCATTTTGGCCCAAGTATTATAATAAAAAATATTATAATATTGTCTCTTCTCTCTTAAACCATGGGCTTTATTTTAAACCTTGCCTTTGCATAATTATCCAACCATAGGAGAATTTTTCTACCATACCAAGCTCTCTTGGACATCAAAATTTGACATAAATCCTTTGAAATCAATGACAAATCAATATACTTAATATTTGAAACATGCTGCACAAAAAAAAATGAAAATCATACCTTTTATCGATGTCCAAGGCATGGATTAATGATATCTCGAAACAAGTTTCAACCAACTGATCAAAAAATGATTTAGATATCAAGTTAATCTGGTGCTAAGGACCACCCCCAAAACAAATTTAGTATTCAAACCCCTTTCAAGGGAAATAATTTCAAAGACTTGTCCCTATAAATGAATTTTAGGGATGCCCTTCATGGTGGATAGCCTCAACCTAATTCTAACATTAATATTAGGGTTTCTCATAAACCTCTAAGAATGCCTAAGATTGATCCTAGGAAAAATGAGTCAAGATGTCTTAGGGTAGCTTATGGAACTTTGATTTTTAAGGTAGATATGAGATTCATTCAGACTAGCATAAAAGATCTAGAAAAAAGAGGACTAATTTGTCATTTCTTAGATTTTCATTTGAGCCTATTTGCTTTCAAAGTTTGGGCTGCAAATAACTAGAAAAAAATGTGAATTACAAATCTCTATTTATACAAATGGTTATTTTTTTTTTGCTAATAATGAAGATAGAGATCCCTAGTTCTTTGGAAGGGCAGGGCTTTTCATGAAGCCTTGGCATACTAAATTTAAATCCAAAGAAGATATGCCTTCTACAGGTCTTGTGTGGGTTAGACTCTTTGGCCTCCTAGTTGAATTCTAGAATTCGACTATTTTTTCTTCAATTGGAAACTCTTTGGGAACTTTTATGATGATTGTTGATTGTACTAAAAAATTTGAACATATTATTTATGCTCAAATTTGTGTTTTAATGGATTTTGACAAACCCCTACCTAAAAATATCTCATTACAATTTGGGGAGGATACTTGGGAGCAAGTGGTGGACTATGAGAACATTCATTTTCATTGCAAAATTTACCATGAATATGGTCATTTGGCTAGTGTCTGCCCAAATAAAATTCTAAATCAAAAGAAAGAGGATACAAACTTAGTAGACTTCCAAATGCCTAAGAAGAACACTAAGAAAAACTAGTTATGAAGGATCAATCGAAGTTATTAGCTAATATGTTTGAAATTATTTCCACAAATGATGTCCCAGGTGAGGAAGAGGAAATAATGGAGACAAAAATCTTAGAAACTCAATTTAAATATGCAGGGAAGGACTCAAAGACAAACCAATAAATTAAAGGTTTTCAAGAGGAAAAAAGGAGGAAATATATACAAGAAAAACAATATTTTAAATGTTGAGACTTCAAATAATATAGGTCCCAAGATAGACTCTATTGAACCTTCCAATAACACTTTGGCTTTGTACACACATTCTTTAAGGTTAGAAGCCATCCTAGATTCAATTGGGGTAAGTCAAGAAATAGGAAAAAAAACTAAAGATGGATTCCAACCAAAAGGCAGGTCGCAAGACCAATCAACATCATATGGTAAAAGAAGGTGAAAATCTTGTAGAGGAAGGTAATATTAATGCCCTTACCAATTTTTTTAGCCCTGGTATTAATGAAGATCATCACTTGGAATATTAGAGGACTCAAAGGGAGTCTTTCAAAACAAAATAAAATTAGAAGAATGATTCAAACAAACCATCCACATCTTATTTTCCTTTAGGAAACAAATATGTCAATAGAGGAAATGGATTCAATTGCTAGTAAAATTTGGCCAGCTAGAAAAGTTTCTTCCCTTAGTTCCAAGGGAACTTTTGGTGGCATTGCTTGCCTTTGAGACCCAAAAGGGGTAGTTATTCACCATATGGTTTGTAGATGGGGTATTTTGGCTATAGCTATTCAAAGTAGACATTCTAACCAAATTATGCTTTGCATAACTATTTATGCTTCGACTACTTTGGAGGAAAAGAGAAGATAGTGGAAGGATATAACTTATATTATCTCTCATTTTCCTAAATATTGGATCTTGATTGAAGGATATTTCAATACCATCCTCTCTCTAGATGAGAAAATGGGGGGAAATAGAAATTTGGACAAAATCACTGACCTCATGAGTGAATATATTGCAAACCTTCATCTTGTGGACATCCAGCCAAATAATGGCCTTATGATTTGGTCTAATAGAAGGTAAGGCTTAGCTTGTATCATGGAGATATTGGATAGGTTCTTGTTATTTGATAATTTCTTAATCCATGGTCACATTCCTAAGGTGAAGACTCTTAACAATGTTAGTTTAGATCACTGGCAAGTCATGGTGGAAATTTGAAAAACCAATGTGAGTTTCTCACCTTTTTAATTTTAGTTAATGTGGCTTAGAGATAGTTCCTTCAAACCCCGAGTGTAGCAATGGTGGAAGGAAGGTAAACCAAGGTATGGGACTAAGATGTTTTGTTTTACCAAAAGGTTGCAATACATTAAATCCAAAATCAATATTTGGAACTAGAAGGAGTTTGGAGATGTCTGGAAAAAAACATGAAGTTATTGCTCAATTTAAAAATTTGAATAAGAAAATCCGTTTAGATGGCCTTATAGAGAGTAAAAGTGCAGATGAAATTAGGCTCACAACTCAATTAGAGGAATGGGAAAAAAGATAACTCTTATGGAAGCAAAAATATAGGATCTAATGGCTCAAAAGGAGATCGAAACACAAGTTTCTTCCACAAATATCTTCTAGATTGAAGATCTCACAACTTTATTTCTTTCCTAAAATCTGATTTTGGAGACACTATCTACACTTGGGATGGCATGAACTCTGTTGTTGTCAATTACTTTTCCAATATTTTTGTTGTTGCACCTCTTGACTCAACTTCTCAACATAATATTCTTCAAGCGATCCCTACTCTTATCACTTCTAAGGAGAACTCTATTTTGATTGCTCCAATTACTATAAATGAGCTTCAACAAGTGGTTTTTAAAATACAAAAAGGAAAAACCCTAAGTCTTGATGGTTTTCCCATTGAGTTCTATCAAGATTTTTGGGATATCCTTCATGTTGATTTATTAGAGGTGGTGGAAGAAGCCAAGAAATCCAAAGAAATTTTGAAGGTTATCAATAAAACTTATATAGCTCTTGTCCCAAAATATCAAGAGGTAGATCATATCTCAGCTTTTAGACCTATAGCTTTATGTAATGTTCTTCTCAAAATCATTACAAAGATCATGGTAGAAATATTGAAGCCTCTTTTGCATAATATTATTTCCCCTGAACATGGGGGTTATGTGGAAGGGCATCAAATAGTGGATGATATTGTTCTTGCTTAGAAGCCATCCATTCCATGGAAATGCAAAAATCTCCATCTATGTTCATTCATTTAGACTTATCTAAAGCTTAAGACAAAGTGGATTGGAACTTTCTTGTCAAAGTTTTAAGGTAATTTGACTTCTCTTAGGATTGGATGGACTAGATTATGGGATGTATCTCTTTAATTTCCTACTTAGTTCTTATCAATGGCAGGCCTTCTTGATATGTTCCCTACTTCTAAAGGTATTAGGCAAGGTGACCCCCTCTCCCCTTATTTATTCATCATTCTTGTTGAATGCTTGGGCATGAATATAACAAAAAATAGATAAAATAGAACCCTTGAGGGAGTTACCATTGCTTATGGAGCTAGGCCTATTTCTCATTTTTAATTTGTTGATGACTCTACTATGTTAGGTAAAGCTACAGTTAAGGAAGCTTCTAAAATTAAGCAAATCATTAGCTATTTTTCTAATGCTACCAGGAAATTGATCAATGAAGACAAATCTAAAGTTATTTTCTTTCACTACTATCCATGACAGGAATCCATGGTCTTGGACAAATTAATATATAATAAGACCTCCCTTTCAATCATTTATTTAGGCATTCCTCTCAATATTCAAAGAAATAAAAAAATTATTGGAATTGGTTGTTGGGTAGATTTAAGAAGAAAATTGGAAAGTGGACCAATAGGTGGCTTTCATTTGGGGGTATAATTACCTTGGTAAAATCAGTCCTTCAAGCTATACCTATTTATATTTTTATTGTGTTCAATATCCCAAAGGCAATTCTTCAATAATTGGATCAAATCAATCATCGGTTCCTCTGGAGTGGTACTAAGGAGAAAAGAAAATGGGCCTTGGTGAAATGGGATACTTTATGCCTTCCCAAGAATGAAGGGGGGTTAGGTTTCTAGTCTACTATTAATAAAAATAAGGCTTTAGCTACTAAATTATATTAGAGGATTTTGCATAACCCCAATGCTCTTTGGGCCAATAATATTCGTGCTAAATATGCTAAGAACAAAATTCCTAAAGACCTTATTCGCTATCAATTACCTACCAAAGGTTCTCCCATTTTAGCGGTTCTTAATACTGGTGAGGATTTGATTAAGAAAACATTATTTTGGATCATTCATAATGGTCAACAGGTAAATTTTTGGATAGATTCTTGGGATGGTCACTAGCCTTTGATAACTCATTTTCCTTATTGGAGGCCTTGGATGGAGGAACTTCATCCAACTAACTGGATAAAGGTTACTAATTACTATAGGTACCATACTGGTAATTCAAAGGTTGGTATATATTGGATCCTTGTTGAGGACTAGCCTATTCAAAAGCCAAAAATGCAAAGAAAAGATATCCAAATCATCCTTCATATGAGATCTCTCTCTTGGTCCCATGATAAAGACTATTTTGGATGGAACAACACTACTAAGGGTGAGTATCAATTGCTCAAGGTTATTTGGCATTATGCCATAATAATTCCAATCAATAATATGATATTTTATTAGTTGTGGGCTCAAAATATTTGGCCTAAGGTGAGGTTCTTTACATGGTTTTTATTGCATCACATGGTGCTTATTGGTGAGCAACTTATGAAATGTGGTTTTCATGGCCTATTTAGATGCAAAATGTGTGGAGAGAATGTGGAAACTCTAAGTCATTTTTTATTGAGTGTACCTTAGCCTTTGAGCTATGGAGGAGAATGGCCATCTTACTTGGCTTACAATAGTCTTATTTTTTTACTTTTGAACAACTTTGGAGGGATTGGCCTAGTTGATCATTTTATTAAGCAACTAGTTTGGATGGGTTCTACCATTCTACCTTGGAATATCTGGAAGGAAAGAAACAACTAAATTTTCAATAAAGAAAGGAAGGACACTCACTATATCTAGAAAAATACCATTGCCAACTTAGTTGAATCAATCCAACCTTAAACACCCCCAAGTGATGCAAATATTGAAGATTAACTCTTTTAAGGGAAACCAACTTAAAGGGAATGTGAGTAATTGAAAGATAGATAGAACAAGGAATTGGAAATCTCCTACTAAGTATTTTGGAAAAGTCAATACCAATGGAGCCTCTAGGGGGAACCTTGGAAAAGCTAGTGCAGGAGGAATTGGTAGAATTTCATATGGTTCCTTGGTTTTCATTTTTGCTAAGAATTTGGGTATCCTTTCCAATAACCTTGCTAAGGGATATGGTATCCTTAGAGGCCTTTGAGAGGCTGATAAGGTCATATGGAAAAAGGTGTTGGTTGAATATGACTCTCAAGTCATGATTAATCTATTGAAGACTCCTTCTAAGAATCATAAGGTTGATTGGAGAATAAAAAGAATTTTTGAGAAGATTTAATTAATCCAGATGGGCTTTTTGAAAGTTGAATACAATCATGTGGTCAGAGAATAGAACATGAGTGCTAATACTTTAGCTAATTAGGTATTGGATAAAGGTGATCTTACTTACTACAACCACCCTCCTAGAATGGTGGGATTCACAAATAAGGGAAGCTCTTCTTTATATCCTTTCTATGGATGGCTCCAATACTAGAGGTACCTAGTTCATTTTTTCTTTGTTTTTGCTTCTCTTTGGTTCGGTCAAGGTATTTTAGTTCCCTTGCTCAAAATGATAATTCTTATGTTTCCTCTATTAAATATTGCCTAAATATCCTTTTGGCATAGAAAGGCAAAAGTTATATTATGTTTTTTTATTATTTTTGTTTTTTGTGTGTGTGTGTTGTTTTGCATTGTTCTCGTTCTATTTTATTTTTGTGTTGTTTTTTATGTTTTTGTATTTTTTGTGTTTTTATTTTTTGTGTGTTTGTGTATTGTTTTTTGTGTTTGGTATTTTGTTGTTTTTTGTTGTTTTTGTGTTTGTTATGTGTTTTTTGTTGTCTTTTTTAGTTTTTGTGTTTTAATTTTTATTGTTTTTGTTGTTGTTGCATTTTTTTGTGTTTTTATTGTTTTAGGCATGCTATTCGAGTGTGCTGAAGGAGGTAGGCCAGGTGTGAGCCTTAGGAATTTTTGGTAAAATAGACACCCATGAATCCTTGGGACTTACCCGAAAGTGATATTATAATTAGGGTGTTTTCCACAAAAAATGTGTGCAATTATTTTTTTGAGTGAAAATTTAAAATATTGTATTAAAAAAAATACTTATTACATTATTTTCCTGGTATCCTACCTCTCCTAGCCAATGCTAGGATACAAATCAACCATTGCTTTCTGTCTTTAAAAATACTCCTAATCATGGTGATCATAAGGGGTTTTCCCCAATTCCTACTCTACCTCTCCTTTATCTCCCTTAGGCTTCTTTGTTGCTTCAAATTTGTCTTTCTTTGCAATATGTAATCCATAAATAGATCATGTAATAGCTCATAGTTATTCTTCTCATATACATTTGGTAAAAATTATTTTTCTTCATCTTCTTGTACTTCTTGTGTCGTCCATATCCTAATTTGTCACCATCCTCAAATTTTCTAAACTTATTCCTCCTTTGCGTGTATTTGAAAGGCCTCCATATTTCTTGCATAAATAGTTTCAAGAACCATTATTGCTATAGTGCTCCATATGCTCTCTGTCGGTTTGAATTCCTCCTTAAAATTTCTTCCATTTCATTCTATTCCAGCAAATAAATCCTAAACCCAAATCCCATGTAGTTTTTATCCTCTTTGTTCTTAATATGTTGGCTTTCCAATAACCCTAGAAAGTATCCATGGTTGGAATTTGGGCCTCCACTTAGTTAAAAGTAATATACCATTCCTTCCACACTATTTGGGTAAAAGTGCATTCAAAAGGAGATGCGAAACTATTTTCTCATATTGGTTGCACATTATACATCTATTAGGCCTATTAGGCCCAATAAATCCTATTCTACAAAAATTATCCTGGGTCAAGATACTATTGTGGGCCATCTTCCAAAAGAAACAATTTATCTTTATCCATCCTTTAGGTTGCCATAGATTTTACCAAGGGGATTGTTGTATTGGGTGGTTAGGAGAAGTTATAAATTTATAGCCCTCCTTCACTGCATAATTTCCCATAGTTCCATGACTTCATGCTATCTTATTTGGTTCATTCCTTTTTAAACACTATTTGTTGTCTAAAATATTTTGTAGATCGCTTTTCTCTACTTCCCACTCTTACCTCATCCATTCCTCCTTATGTTTCCACTTCTTGGATCTAGGCCCTTCTGGATGTGGAGGTTTGATATAGTGGAATACCTAATACCATCCATGGCTATGCAAATCCAATTTTATGCCTTCTAGATGAGGGTGAGTATTACCTATTGGTGGGTGCTGATCCATGAATCCTCTCATAATCTTGCATTTTTTCCATCCCCAATTTTCTAGAATAGATCCTGCTTAATGATTGGGGCTCCTTTTTTCAGTGCTTTCCAGATCTCTAAACCTTCCTCCATGATTGGAAGATAGCAAATTTTTTCTATTGGGTGGGTTGGCTAGTATTTTGAAAATAATACTTGGCACCATATTTGGTCCTGATTGGATATCCATATCTAGTATAATTTGGTAGTGAGAGCCTAATGCTCTAATTCCCAAGCCTCCTTGGTTATTTGGTTTGCATACTTTTTCCCAGTTGACTACGACCATTTTTTGATCTCCCTTTGCCCCTGACCATAAGAATTTCTTCATGATTTTATCAAGATCCTTCAACACACTCTTTGGGTAGCCAAGATAGTGAACTGATACATAGGCATTACTTGAAGGACATATTTAAGGAGAGTTACCCTACCTCCAAAACTCAACCATATGTTTATCCAATGAGCTAGTTTTGAATGGATTTTATCCTTAATAGTTTTCCAGTATTTGCTTTTTAACCTCTTTACTGAAAGGAATATCCCTAAGTATTCTAGGGGTATATGGGCTTCCTGGAATCTAAGAATATGGGATATCCTTTCTCTTACTCTTTTAGCTACATTGAAGAAAACCACTTTGGATTTTTTTCATTTACCAATTGTCCTATCATTGCTATATAGCAATCCAAGAGATCACGGATGGTGATTGCTACTTATAGTGATGCTTCGCCCCACATTCTTATGTCATCCAAAAATTGAAGATTGGTAAGGTCCACCTCATCGTAGATACTGATTCCTATAAAGGTTCGTTCCATCTTTCTTTTTATTATTAGTCTTCCCAATCCTTCTACATAGAGAATTAATAGATATGGTGAAAGAGGATAACCTTGTATGATACCTTTGGATTCTTGGAAAGGTTAGGAAGGTATTCCATTTATGAGCACTAATAAGGAATCTAAGGATTTACATTCCATCACCCATGATATCCATTCTTCTTTGAAGCTGAATTTTCTTAGAATTTGTACCAATAACTTCCAGTTGACCCTGTCATAGGCTTTGGATAAATCCAGCTTGAGAAACATCCCCTTCTTAACTTTTTGGTTAAGTGTATGGAAGGATTCCTAGGCCACCAATATTCCATCTAGAATCTACTGACCTTGCACAAAATCTTCTTGTTCTGGTGATATTATATCTAGTAGATATTTTTTAACCTTTCTACCATCAGCTTGGTCATGAGCTTGTTGGCCATATTATAGAGTATTATTGGTCTGTAGTTGGCAATGTCCTCGACCTCTCCTCCTTTTGGGATAAGGGATAAATGGTTTTTGTTGATGAATTTGAGGATTCTTCTATTGATTATGACTTCCTCCACTACTTTAGTTAGATCCTTCACTATTATGTCCCAAAAATCTCTATAAAATTCTACTGGGAGCCCATCTAGTCCTGGGGACTTTCCTATATGTAAAGCAAGGATAGTACTTTTGAATTCTTCCTCTGTTATTTCTTTTAGGAGTTCCTCATTCTAATTTTGAGATATCTGTAGACACAAAATTACAACCACTAAACCTCCATCTTAACCATCCCACCACCCACTTGTCTTCCATTCTACTCTCCCATCAATTATTTGGCCCAATTCCACCTTCCCACCATTTTCTAGCCTAATTGGGATTATTTTAATATATTTATTATAAAATATATGCATTAAATAAACTCAATTAACCTCAGTCGTCCGATCAGATTTAATCTCCACCCTCCATCTTCATTAATCCATGCCACATTCAAAAAGCAATCTCAACCTTAGGATTCAATTTAATTTCAACCGCACGATTAAAAAGTGTCAAGTCAAAACCCTAAGAGAACCCTAAGTTGAATTATAAGTAAGAGCATTTGTAAATGCTCAAAGCTTGGAACACTAGAATTTGGAGAATTAGACATTTGCACCCTGGAGGAATTATTGGTGAAGCCCTAGCATAAAATCCTAAAGATCTGAAGCCCTAGCTCACCGATAAGACTTTTGCTATTCCAATAATCACCCATTCATCCTCTATCGTCATCACAGGCCCCATCCATCCACTGCATTCATCGCCATCACCTAGATCTACTTTTACAGATTCTGCCCCAACCCACAGGCGCCATCCAGAGCTTGTGAAGCTCGCTGCAGAGCCTGCGAAGTGTTCACCAGAGCCTGATGTATACCGCAAGTGCTCTCTAAAGCCTACTGTACCCTACAGGTGTACAAAAAAGCCTATGAAGCTCATGTCCAAGCCTACCAAGTGCACGTTCAAGCCTACCGCCATAAAAAAACCCTAATTTGAAGTTGCTGCATCAACAGATCTGTGATGCCATTGGCAATATCTAAACAAAAGCAAGGTAAATCTCATTTTTTATGTATTTTATTTAGTAATTTGTTGATCTTGCATGCTCTCTTATTTCATTATTAAACTAGGGTTTTATTAATGTCTGAGGGCCTCACACTGTGGAGCCCTCATAGGTATTACTAACTCTCTTTATTTTATTTTGTGTATGCAGATCTACAAATTCCCCATTTTATTTGATGGTTGTTGAAGCTAGAGTGGCCCAACCTTGGATATCCGAAGCCCACTCAACCTGTTGGGATCAAGAACACACTCGAATCTAAAGACACTTCTATTGCTACTAGCTAGGGTTTCGGAGAACCCTAGCACCACTGTAATCTATTGTATCAAATATTAGCATTGAACATTGATTGTAATAAAAGGAGTTTATCAGCTCCCCCCATCTTATTGAATACATTATTTTGTGCAATCTTTGTGTCTCACTACATTATTTGATTTTTTGTTGTTCTATTTTAAGTGTCGTGTTCTTGCATCTACAAATGGCGATCATGGTGGGACCCCACAAGGGTTGCACTATTTGATAGATCTACCTTGCTAATTTACTATTATTGTTGTTTGTTGTAGTAATTTTTAGAAAACATAAAAGTCGTTGTGTTCGTCGCTAGGGTTTCTGAAGCATTCTGTAGCAGTTCCAAAGATCGTGCAGGCACTATTTCATGTTATGTAGGCATCCTTCCTTGTTATGCAGGCATTCTTCCACATTATGTAGGCACTCTCATGTGCCTACGTAGGCACCCGACTGTGCCTAGAATTAATTTGAAGCAAAGCTAAGGCTTCCAAGTGAGTTCCATAACCCTAGTTGGTCATTTAACAATTTACGTATTCTATTTTCTATTGTTGTTTTTTGTTGTTTCTGGGTTTAACATTAAGTATTTTGAGAAAGAACCTACAGTTCATATCTAGGGTTTGTGTGTGTTTCAATATTTCAAATTCATTTCTTGTCCTGAAATTTGTATATCTAGGTGATTGTTTGCATTTTTAGTGCATATGAAATAAAAAGGCATCCTAGATTTCACATTTTAGGGCCAAAGATTACTTTAATTTTGCATATCTAAATAGGAACAACATCTTGATGCATAAAGTAATCCTGCCCTAGGCTGGCCCCTTTGGCAGAGAGGTGGACAAACCCTCCGGTTTATCTTGTGATTTTAATCACTTGTAGGTATGGGATTTTAAGGGTGTACTCTACACTCTTTAGGTGAAATTTATATCTTTATGTTGGCTTCTGATTTAGATTAGTGAAGTAAGTAATATTTAATATTGTTTTCACATCCTAGAGAACAAGATATCTAATAAAATTAATCACACACACTGCACGCTGCACTTTTTAATAGTAATAGTTGGATTTCATCACCAACTATTGCTTGAGGTTTGGTGACGATCGCATTCATCTCCATCCATCAAATCTCTGCCCCTAGACACCATAGGACTACCCTCGAGCAAACTTTTTGGAGGTCATTACCAATAAGAATCTCATTGCCTTGGCCAACCATAGCTTTTACCTTTGTTTTTCATTAAACAAGATTAAGTTACATCAAAACACACAAACTCACAATTTTAAAAGGAACTTCACATTAAGGGAAGAAAATAATTAATGAACCTGAGGTAAGCCACACAAGGTGAAACTTAGGATTGGTTGTTTTATTTGCTTTAAATTTAAAAAAAAAAGTTATTAATTTGTATGGTTTAGATAAGCTTTGAATCTTTGGTTTTACTACTTTATGGTGCTAACACAACAACAAAAGAAAATGATAAACCAAAGTAGTTTAATGGAAAACAATTCTCATGAGCCCACTACTTCGGTAGCCCCATCCAATATAGTTCAGACCACTTTGTCTAGATCATCCCATCCACCCCACTCTAAAGAGGATTCCCATTCACTTGATGTGGAGATGACCACCACCTACATAGACATGGATAGAGTTCAGGCCATTTGCAAGGCCTCTAACTATGTCTTAGAGCCCCTTAGCCAAGATGGTTTTGAAGAAGCTAAATTGGCTACCACCTACATTACCCAAGGATATCCTAATTCAAGATATGAATATGGTATGCCTTCCTCCACAAGCCAACCACCCCAAAGCCCAAGTGTTCAAAACACTTATTTCACATCCACCTATACCAACCCCTTGTATGAGGAGCATGTCAATGTTGCCTCGCAAGTCCCTAATCTTCAAGTTGCAACATCAAATGCAACTTGCACCATACCCATGTCCTCTCATCCATCATCATCCATGCCTCCATCATATCACTTAGCCAATATCACCATGTCATCCATTCCTCCATCATATCACTTAGCCAATATTCCTAGGGTAGAACGAATAAGGAGCAGGGTGCCCGAAAGGTGCCAAATTGACCTTTGACCTTCCAAAACTACTGTGGGAGTGGTTAGGACCACTTTTTAACCTCTGGGGGCTGCCCTAGGGGCTATGTATGTCAATTCGATCAGTGCTTGTCGTCACATAATCGGATTGGTGTTGTTTTGGTGTCTATAGATGCCCCTTTTTGGGATGCGTTGTGCAAGGTGCAACGCTGAGCAAAAATAGATAACCAAAGCACTAATGATTAGGGTTTCTTAGTAACCTAACCAAATTTTGATGCCCCAAGTATGGAAAGGGCATGCATTCTTGAATCCTTGCTTCTGACGAGCTAAGGAGCTTAATTCAAGTGTTAACCTTTTTTGGTGAGGTGTTACTTGATCTTGGACATTGTTCAGTCATGAATAGGCAAAGGGCACAACCTTTTGTCTATGGGAACCTTGAGTTCATGATTCTAGAATGCCAAGTGTTTGATCAACTTGTGATTATTGCTTGTTTTCTGCCCCAAGTAGGAGCATGATTGTCTTTATCAATGATCCTTTGAATGCATGCCATTTCTTTGATTGGGTGTGTATTTGTTGATTGGTGACTAAGTGTGACTACCCCCTCAAGCGACGAATCGATGAGGGAATGACCGACATGAGAAAAGCGATGAGTCGCTTGACCCAAGATGACTTTTGTAAGGGTGCCTTCAGTTGTTTTCCATTGAATGCTTATGCAGTTTCCCAACAATTTGACCTATTTTTGGTGGGTGTAACCCTTTTTGTGATGCATTTTGGGGTTCAAATTCTCGAAAATCCATCCTCCCGTGGAGCGGTCCGGCTATGGTAGCCTTCTTAGGGAGTAGGATAGTGAGTATTTGTGACCCCGACGTCTATTTTTGTTGCCAAGAAGCGCAGGCGCAAAGGCGCCTTGTTCGGCAATGTTATTGCTATTTTTGGGTGGGTTTGGACCCTTTTTGTGACGTCGTTTGGGGATGAAATTCTCAAAAATCCGTCCTCCCGTGGAGCGGTCCGGCTATGGTAGCCTTCTTAGGGAGTAGGATAGTGAGGATTTGTGACCCCGATGTCTATTTTGGATGCCAAGAATGTCAGGTGCAAAGGCGCTCTTATTTGGCAATTTTATTGCTATTTTTGGGTGGGTTGGACCCTTTTGTGATTTCTTGCTCGTTTGGGGATGAAATTCTAAAAATCCGTCATCCCGTGGAGTGGTCCTATGGTAGCCTTCTTATGGAGTAGGATCAGTGAGATTGTGCCTGCCTCTAGTTTTGAGTTTTTGCCATTTCAAGTCAAAGGACCGTTTATTGTAGCCTGAGGGCCTTTTTGATGATATATATACATGACTTTCTTTGTGTTTATACACTTGTTATGGTTTGATTTTATGCACATGTATTTACATTGATGTATGCATATGTTATTGTGAATGTGATGTTTCTAATTATATGATGTATGCATATGGAATGGATGAATTGAGTTGTTGATATTTGGCGGTGGCACCATAGACTGTACAGGACTTAATGGCTTTTTTGTACTAGGCGATTGCGTTATGAAATGACTTTGTATGTATATATTTTTCTTTTGTTTTGTATATATTTTTGATGGTGGTGTAATAATGGAATGTATCACAGTTGGTTTAGAATGTAGTTAAGGTTTTCTGAGACTCAGATGTTTTAACTAACTAGCCAAGACTGTACTTTTATCTTACAAGACTTTTGAATAAGGTATGAATCAGACTTGAGTTCGACCAAGTTATTTCGCATCCCTGTGTGTGCAATTGAGTTCGTTCATGTGGTATTTGTCAGGATACCGCCAGTGCCAGATAGGTTGTCAACCAAACCTGTACTGAGGATCACCTAATTAGCTCCACTAACTCCTTTGTTGTATTTAGTAAGATTAATCTACGGTGCCATCTAGGATACCATAAGCTAGCTCATCCACATGCAAACATTGATCTGCACACAATTTAATGTGATAGATATATCGTCATGCGGGAGGTTTGCCACCAGTGACCGATAGGCTATCCACCAAACCGGTACTGAGGATCACCTCATGACCTTTCGAATGTTGAGAGTTCTAGGGATTCAAGTTCGACTCCCTTCTTTTCTTTAATTGTATTGGGATACTTGCTCTTATATAGTGATAAAAATCACTATTTATTTTTTTTTTTTTTCTTTTGAGCAAGGGATTTAGATATTGAGTGATGAGAATCACTATTGCTTGTGCTTTTTGTGTGCACTTTAAGGGTGTGGATATCAAACTGTGGAGTTTGAATTTTGACTTTTTGCAATTTGTGATGTTTGCAACCCTTTGAGATTTTGGGGATTTGTGGTAGTGGTGAAAACCACTATTTATTTTTGGGGAATTGGGTAGGGAAGATGCTTGTCCTTTTGCCAACTCTCAGCATTCTTGGGGTCATTCGCACAGGGGGATGAGCAAGATAACCATTTCACTTATGGTAACCGAGTCTGCTATGCAGGTTTCATCTTTCGTTTACACAACTTGGGAATTGTTTTGAATGTGTTTTAGCTTGTGTTGGGATGCTACGTAACAAGGTGTGATCCAAGTAGAACTCTACCTTTGTAAAATATTTCTGACTTTGTACAGTTTTTGGCTAGAAATCTAAAGACAACTGAATGGAGAAAACCCTAGATACATTAGAAGACAACTGACTATGATATTGTGAAAAATGTGAATGGCGTTTATTTTTGCTGAATTATTTTCAAAGTGGAAAAATGTGGAGAATGATGGAATTGCCCGTAATTACAGTCTATGGTGCTCTAGACCTGTATGATCAACAAATGTGCAATGTATGTATGCGATGCCTAATGCAGCTATATTTTTTGTGTTTTGATTTTTAAGAGTATGCATGGAAGTGAGATGCAATTTTTTTGTTATTTTTGATTATCTTTTGTTTTTGTTTGTTTTTGAATATTTGTTTTTGACCAAGCGATTGTGGGAACCCTTGGAGCTTTTGGTTTGACCAAAGGGTTTATGGACACCTTTGGGGCATTTTAGGTTGACCAAGCGATTGTGGGAATCCTTGGAGCTTTTGGTTTGACCAAAGGGATTATGGACACCTTTGGGGCATTTTTGGTGGTTGACCAAGCGATTATGGAATCCTTGGAGCTTTTGGTTTGACCACCAAGGGTTTATGGCACCCCTTGGGCATTTTAGGTTTGACCAAGCGATTATGGGAATCCTTGGAGCTTTTTGGTTTGACCAAAGGGATTATGGGCATCCTTTGGGGCATTTTGGGTGACCAGGATATGGAAAGGATGTTTTGTTTGACAAAGGGATTATGGGCACCTTTGGGGCATTTTGGGGTTGACCAAGTGATTATGGGAATCCTTGGAGCTTTTTGGTTGGGCTATGTCTCTCTTAAATATGGAATGGCCTCAAATGACTGATGTTCAAGGGTTCTAGTTCCTTGATTCCATCAAGAGAGGCTAGCCGGTATGTTCCAGGTCCTATTTTGCTGTCAATTACATAAGGACCTAACCAGTTTGCCATGAACTTGTCCCTTAGATGGGGCGGCAAGTTAGAGTTTTGTTGGTTCTCTTTTAAGACCAGGTCACCAACCTGAAAGTCCCTCAGGTGAACTTTCATGTTGTATGCTTTCTTAAGTCACTCTTGGTAGATACGCAAATGCTCGAGAGCATTGACGCATCATTCATCAAGCAACGTAAGCTGGTCTAACCGGGCCTGCCATGCAGTGTCATCATCGATGAACTCTTGCATTGATATGCGTAGGGAAGGAATTTCCAACTCGAGAGGCATGACCGCCTCGGAGCCATACACCAGCGAAAACGGAGTTGCCCCAGTGGGCGTCCGAATGCTAGTGCGATAAGCCCAAAGAGCAAGTGGTATTTGAATGTGCCAATCCTTATGACTATCTCGTGACTATCTTTTTGAGGATGGCAACTAGCATTTTGTTTGATGCCTCTGCTTGCCCATTTGCCTATGGATAATAGGGTGTCAAAAAACTATGCTAAATTTTGTACTTCGTGGTCAAAGCATGCACGTCTTTGTTCTTGAACGACGTCCCATTATCCGAGATGATCTTGGATGGAATACCAAAATGACATATGATGTTATGTAAAATAAACTCCGCAATGCGGGTTCCAGTCGTAGAGGTAAGCGGAATTGCTTCCACCCACTTGGTGAAGTACTCTGTGGCCGTTATGATGAACGTGTGATGACCCGACGATGCAGGGGAGATATTTTCGATTAGATCTAAGCCCCACTACGAGAATGGCCAAGCCGATTGGATCGGCTGCAAGGCCTGAGAAGGTACGTGTGTCAAATTAGCATGGTGTTGACACTTCACGCACTTCCTTACATAGGCGCAACAATCTCGCTCTAAAGATGGCCAATAATAGCCCATGCGAAGAATGCACTTTGCGATGGCCATACCACTGAAGTGGCCACCGCATGTACCATCGTGCGCTTGGGTGATCGCCCAAGAGGACTCCTATTGGTCCAAGCAATGGAGGAGGATTCCTTCGTAGCTTCGACGGTACAAAATGTCTCCTAGCAAGACATGTTTTGCCGCTTTCTGTTTGAATGATCTTTTCGTGGCGTGCGTCAATCCAAGTGGGAGGTTACCTAGCTTGAGGTAGTCTCTTATGGGTGTGTACCAATCCTATTGATTAGAAGCCTCGATGGTATGAACAACCAATCCCTCTTGAAGTTCATCCCTAGAAAAAGTTGAGCGGGAAAGAACCTGTAAGAATAGCGTTGTGTTGCTATTAAGGGGAATAGGGGAGAACAAGGACCCCCAGTTGGCTTGATTCAGACAATCATGGATTCGAGAGAACCTATCCTGAGATGGTTCAATCTGGATCAGGTGGATTCCTGGCGTTAAGTCAGAGCTTGCACGCTCCATCATGGATTGCGATAGTGTTTTGACTTGAATGGTTGTCATCTCACCGAAAGGGTCTTGCGGGATTAGTGACCCCAAGGAGGCCATAGTGTCCGCAAAATGATTCGATGATCGAGGGAGTGCCTCGATGTCGTACCATTCAAGATTTGCCAAGAATTTATCCACAAGGGCTTTGTAGGCCTGTAGAACTGGGCATTTACATTGGAATACCCCTTTCACTTGGTTGACGATTAACAGCGAATCACCAAAGATGTTCAAGCATTTGATGTTCATGGTGATGGTTGTCTGAAGACCTATGAGCAAGGCTTCATATTCTACGTTGTTATTGGTGCATGGGAAATCAAGTTTAAATGATAGAGGCATTGGAGCCCCTTGCGGTGTGAAGAATACGATTCCCGTGCCACCCCCTTGCTCACATTTAGAACCATCAAAAAATAGGGTTATGTCGGCCTGTGACTCAGGCTCATCAGAATCGGTGATTCCGAGACATGGAAGACCCCATCATCGGGTAGCTCTATGGTCAGAGGCTGATCATCTTCGAGAGGAGCCTCTGCTAGTTGATCGGTGATGACTTGACCTTTGATGGACTTCTGTCCAATGAATTCGATGTCAAACTCCATCAACAACATGATCCATTTCGTCGTGCGGCTACTATGATAAGTATGACTCATCATGTACCGCAATGGATTCTCCTTAGACACAACATACGTCATGTTGCTCAGCATGTAATGGCATAGCTTTTTGGTAGCAAACACCACCGCCAAGCATAGCTTCTCAACGTATGCATAGTTAAGTTCATAACTGACCAGGGTGCGGCTAAGATAGTAAGTAGCCTATTCTTTGTGTAGTTCATTTTTTTGGGCTAGCATGGCGCCCAGTGCCACCTCAGTAGCTGAGATGTATAAATAGAATGACACTCCTGGTCTAGGTGGTGCCAATACTGGCGGTGAAGCCAAGTATTGTTTAATGTCATCAAAGGCTGATTGGCACTCGTCATCCCAATGAAATGCTACCCCCTTGTGCAATAATTTATTCATGGGTCGGCACTTGTCAGATAGCTGCGCTATGAAGCGCTTGATTGACGTGACCTTTCCCTATAGGCTTCTGAGCTGCTTGATGGTAGTTGGGGGGAGCATTTCAAGGATTGCCTTGACTTTATGTGGATCCACCTCGATGCCTCATTTTGAGACTATGAAACCCAAGAGTTTTCTAGATGTGATGCCAAATACGCACTTCTTGGGGTTTAGTCTGACTTTGTGTTCGATGAGGCGATCGAGGATCTTGCTTAAGTCATCGAGATGATCTGGGCGCAAAAGAGATTTGGCCAACAAATCATCCATGTAATCTTCCAAATTTTTATGCATGTGATCATGGAAGATGTATGTCATGGCACGTTGGTAGGTGGTGCCAGCATTTTTAAGGCCAAAGGGCATGACCTTATAACAAAATGTCCCCCAAGGCATTGTGAACGCCATTTTTAGTTGGTCCTCGGGATTGATACGAATCTGATTGTATCCCGAGAAACCATCCATGAGGGATAGCATTTCATGGCCTACTGTAGCATCTACCAATGCATCGATGCTAGGCAAGGGGAAATCATCCTTAGGACTCGCTTTGTTTAGATCTCAAAAATCAGTGCATATGCGAATCCTCCCGTCAGGCTTTTTGACGGGCACCATGTTGGACAACCATGGTGGGTAATCCATGCAGATGACAAACTATGCATCCAACAACTTTTGTAATTCATATTTGACCATTAAGGCCATTTTTGGGTGCATCTTACGTAGTTTTTGCTTAACTGGCTTGACTATCGGATCAAGCGTTAGATTATGCATGACTAGCTATGGGTCTAGCCCCGACATGTCTTTGTAGGACCATGCAAAAACCTCCTTCTTCTCTTTGAGAAGGGCAATGTAGTTGGCTTGCTCTTCGGGGGATAGACTTACCCCCGACTTGATGATCTATGGATTCATTGGATCGGAGCCGATGTCTACGTCAGTCGTCTCCTCGATTGACATGTGGGACCCATCCTCCAACTGGTGTGGAGTTGGGATCAAGTGGATATCATTCGCTGAATTTAGATCTACGTTAGGAACTTTGGGTCCCTCTTCAGCATGGAAGATATCCTGAGTTGGTCCTGGGGTGAAATGAAGCATCTCACCGCAAGGCCAATACTCTGATGGGGATGGTGGTGAATTAACGTGATCCCAATCTATGGCATCTAGGTCTAGATACAATGACCATGCTGGATCGGCTGGATTGCGGATGGGGGCGGTTAAGTCAATGGAGATCATGTTGATGAAATTATTTTGGTCTCCATTACCATGGGGGTGGTGACTCGGACATCCTTGATGATTTTTGTGCTTCGAATCTGGCTCTGGGGGTATTGGCACAAATGGATCGGCCCTATGTGTGGATAAAAGGATAGGGTCTACCCTTGGCACTGATAACTCTATAGGGTCTCTGGGTGGAAGGTGCTCTCTGTATGCCCAAAGTGGCGGATGCAACACTTGGTCCAACTGTGTTGGGTTTAGGTGCCACCTATGCCTTGGCCCCATGTTTAATTGTTCAAACATGTCATCAAGATCCATGGGGTATTGTTGCTGCCGCATATGATTGAGATATGCCATCTCAGTTTCATCTTCATAATCACTATCGGAGATCCACAGGCCTTCGTTGGCTCCGACAACTATTTGCGACATGTGAGGCTCGTCCTGCTCGAGCAAATTGATCTGGTCCCATCGGGGTTGTTCCGCTCTCTACGGGGGGACCTAATTTTCTTGAGGTGGCACTTGCTCGATTGGAGCATCCAAAGGGAACATTGCCAAGAGGCTTTCTTGGTAGTCATCCATGGGGGTCACTTGTGAGTGATTGCTATCCGATTCGAAAGGGTCCCATGGTGCTACCTCATACTTCAACTCGTATTTCGAAGATCCTTCCTGACCTTGTCTGTATCCCTCTTGTAAGTGGGGTTTTAAAACTTTCTTCTTTCTCGAGCGAAGGGAGGGGGGTTATCCAGGGCAAAAAGGGTGGGTGGCCAAAAAGGGGAGAAAATCCCCCAAGTGTATGATGTGTGTGGAAGGGCATATGGATCTAATGCCAACCCATCCTTGTTGCCTATCCCTAGGCCTTGCATGTTCTCTACCAAGATGTCCAGGGGTAGGGGGTGGTTGAACCCTACTCCTGACTTGTCGTATGGCATCTGATATCTTGGTTGGCAAAGAACGCGCACTCCTTGCTCATATCGGCCCAACCCATATCCATGCCAATTGCATTGGCCAAGATATCTCAAAGCGAAGTCTGGGTTGGACAAATAGTTGACGTCCTCAACAAAGGGCTCTTCATCTTCTTCTTCTTGCATGTAAGGTTCAATGCCATTATCGAGGCCCCCATATACAAAGTTTGTCTGATTTGGTGGGTAGCCTAGAGGAACAATAGTATCGATGGGGAGGCGAGGTCTCCCCATGTCCTGCATGGACTCAATTGTGGGTGTTGCTACAATGTTCCATACCAGATACTCCCCCAGGCCCGTATTGGCCATCTCAATGGTGATTGTTGGTGGTTGAGGGGGAGGGAATGGGAGTTCTTCCTGAGTCCACTCCATGTCGGGTGAACTAGGCATCTCGACTTCCATTCGGCTAGGCATCTCCTCGGTAGAGATGGTTGAGACTGATGGTGGTGCCTCTTCCAAGGGTTTCTTCCCATTGTCCTTCGGTGTGGCCACCGTAGGTGGCATCATTGGTGAAGGACCAGATGATGAAGATGGACCCGAATGGGGGTTTGATGGACTTAACAATGGGGATGTATGCGGAATCGGACCCTATTTAGATGGATTCAACTGAAAATCCAAATGTGTTGATGGAAGGGTCGATTGCGGCATCAGCTGTACCACATTGCAATACTTGAAGGGTTCTAAGTCCATCGGGACTACATGCACTTGCCCTTCGAATGTGTACTTTAGGCATTGGTGGGCTATCGAAGGGACACACTTCATGTCCCTGATCCAAGGCCGACCCAACAAGATATTATAGGCCATCTCACCTTCCAAGATGTGGCACAATGTAGGAATAGTCTTTTGTCCCACCTGGATGGGCAGGACAATTGTGCCAACCATCGAGCATATCGCATCATTGAATGCTCGCAGAGTATAGGTGGAGGCCACGATGTGAGATGCTGGCAACTTCAGGTGTTTCAATGCCACTGTTGTAATTATATTACTGGATGAGCCAGTGTCCACCAACACCCTCTTATACGGAATCCCGTTGACCCATGCAATGACGTGTAGGGGTGGATCCGCCATGTCACCAGTCACTGATTTTAGCTCATCCTCTCTAAAGGTGATGACTGGCTCGGTGCATCATTTGACATGTCCCACGAAGTTGTTGAAAGAGTTTGCTTCGTGGGGCTGCAGCTCGATGGCTTTTAGTATCTCCATTAGAGCCTCCCGATGGGGTGATGATTGTTGTATGAGCTCGTAAATGGAGAGCCTAGCCGACGTGGTCCTCAAACTTTGGGTAAGTTTGGTCCGAATCGTGGCCACTAGTCTAGGTGGAGGAGGTTGTGTAGGGTGTTGTTGAGGTTGTGACGTTGATGGAACCTCTCCTGTAGCTATAGCGGGGGCAGCTATGCTTGGGTACCTCTTGTTCCTAGTCACGATGCTTATCATCCCTACATACCCCTGCATGGGGCAATTATGTGTCACCTCATTGACTTGAAGGGTCTTTGCCTACGCATCATGGGCAGGCAGGGGGTCTTTGAAGACCTCCATCTATTGGTTGTTTGGTGCTACGGGATTATCCACCACTAGCATCTTGTTGTCGATTAGGTCTTGCACGAAGCTTTTGAACTTCCAACATGCATAAAGGTCATGTCCCTTCTATCGGTGAAACCTACAGTACAAGTCTTCCCTATAACCTTTGGGTTTTGGCACGTTGGGGTCTACAGGTCGACTCTCTGGCAGGTTTATCAAGTTTGCCACTGACAAATGGTCAAACAAGGAGTCTTTAGACTCTGTAAAGGGTGTGAATTGTCGCCTAGGGTGACGCTACTGATTTTGCTCTTGTCGATGATTTTCTCTTTCATAACTGTCAAGAGGGACCACCTGATAGTTAGCCTTTGGGGGTTGTGTTGCTTGTGCAGGCTTTGGTGCATTGATAGCAACCTGATTGACCGTAGCGGGTTTCGGTTGTGTGGTCCCTATTTTGGCATTTTTAGGCCACTCTTTCTTCCATGGCTTGGCAATCTCGCCATCCTGTATCTTGATCTCCTCAATGATTTTGGCTTGTGCCAGGGCTTCCTCAAGAGTGGCATATTGTTGCAGCTACAATAGCATGGAGATCGACCTCAAATAGCTCTTTGAGAACATTTGGGTCAGGTCGGCCATGGGAGGGAGGTAGGGCAGCTTTGAAAGCAACGTCCTCCATCGATTTCCATAGGCCACCATGGTTTCTTCCTCATACTTCCTGAGGCTAGCTAGGTCACTTAGTGACGCCTTCTTCTTGGTGTTGAAGGTGAAGCATTCGAGGAATGCATCCACTAGCTGATCCAAGTTACTGATGCTATGCTTTGGTAACTGAGTGAACCAATCCGAGGCAGGGCCTACGAACATGGTTATAAATGTTCTTAGCAGCAAAGCATCATTGTCCTGAATGCCAAAGCATTGGCTCAAGAATCTAGTCACATGCTCTTGGGCATCCTCCTCCCCTCTAAATATTGCCAACTAGGGCAGTTTAAAGTGTTCAGGGTATGGGGGTGCCGACACTGACGGATGCACAGGGTGACTGTGGAGCTGGCGTAAAGTGGGCTTTTGGGGCCCAGAAGTCTTGGTCTCCATAGACTCTAAGCGCTCTAGCAGTGCTTTATATGCATCGAAAGATTTGATCTCTTCCTCCTTGGTTTGTTCCTGTTGCGGGTTGCGGGGAACTTGAGGCCTATGGAGGGGTGGCCGGATAGCACCCCCTCTGCCTTGGTAGGGCATTTTAGCCCGCTCTTCTTCTTGCTCATACTCCTCATAGACTTCTTGAGGAGTTCTTGGGTGTGACCTATAAACATGGGTGGGTGCCCACGGAGGGTGCCCATCATTGTCTCTAGGGGTGGCCTCCCGCTCAGGTCTAGGAGGTCTCGGAGGCAGCACTTGGTAAGGTCATGGAGACCTATCTCGCACCAAGGGGTTGTGCCTCTCATACAGTTCTGCTCTCTGTGTGCGAGGGGTTGGAACCCTCTCAGGCATAGTGTTCTGGAGTAGCTCATATGTTTGACATCGAATGCGCTCTTTGCTAAGGTGATACAGGTGCTCCAACTATTGTTGGTCTTGCTCAAGCTGCATGATTTGCGCTTGGTGGGTGGCATGTCTGGCAAATTCCAAGTCAATTTGTTCCATCGTCTTGAGTCTAGGAGGCCTAGATGCCTCTCCTACATATTTATCTCGATCGTGATGATCCGAGATCTCTATAGGTCGCTTTCCTCTATCGAGGTTGGTGACATTCACCCGAGGCTCTGGCCTCAGTAGGTGATCCTGATAGATAGCAGGTGTAGAGGTGCATTGCTCCCACGTTGTGTATTGCTCTTGAGGAATGTAATGGTCTTCCTCGTGCTCCCTTTCGTATATGTGAAAGGGGCGGGCAGAGTTGGCTCGCCCTGTCTGAAGAGCCTTGTGCTCTGGATTTGGCCTATTATTTCTAATAGTGATAAGGGGTAGAGGAGGGATGATGTAATCATGTGGCCCCTCCTTATGGACCCTATGCTGTTCTAGCACTTCATTGCATGGTGGCCACTCATAACGAGCATCTAAGGGAGCCTTCCCATTTATGTTGAGTGCCACGTGTAAGGACTCCTTCCTGAAAGGGTCTATGTTGAATGGGAGTGTCCCTCGAAGGGGTGCCTCCATAGTCCCATTCCGTAATGGTATGATGTGGACTATCTTGTGGGTCAGGCCACCAAGGTGGTATGACCAAGTCCTTGGGGCTATAGCGGAGGTGACTTGTGCCTCCTTGTACACTTTCTGTAGCTTCTGCCCGTGATTGGGCTTGGCTACGGGTGTACACCATGGTGGTGTCTCTCTACAAGCTATGTAGGTTTTTATCTTCTTTATGATTTTTTTATTCTACACTAAACAAAAGGAACCACACAATCAAAGAAGTGATTATCTCGTTTATAGATTAAAGGTGTGCCCTAAATCTGGTTTAGTGTGTTTTGATTTTTGTTTTGAAAGCTTTGTAAAGAACGTGTTGTTGTACATGCAATATGATGGCTCTTATGTCTCCCAAAATGGTCGCCCCTTCAATATACCATTGCCAGGCCGTTATACCAAACCTCTCAATATACCCGCCCTTACGTGAGGGAAACTATTGGTACGTGAGAGCAGAATGGTACGTGGAACATAGGCGGTACGAAAGGGGAATCACCCTATTTTTGACACCTACCATAGAAGACTTATCCTCATGCACTGGGAATCACCCCAGCTACACTTGGTCAGCTTTCGTCAGGATTTACGTCTAGCAACAGTAGCGATCGGGGTTATGTATGCAAAAATTCAAGCCAAGGTGGTGATGAAATCCACCGTTGGTCTTGATCAAGGGTTGGGGTTTTACGACCAACTCCTTGGTGTTTAAATTACCACATGGTGTGTGGGGTTCTTTTTATTTGTGCAAAGAAAGAAAAACATGCAGCAAAACTCTCCTATGCAAGCAAAGAAACATGAAATGACAGAGACAGAAAACAGAAAATGACAGAGGATGCTCAGAACCCCTACCTCTTCTCTGCCCAAACCGGATGCCTCTGAGTTTCTGCTCTAAAACTGCATAGAGAGCTAATCATCCTGGGGTGGGATGAATAACAGATCTGTATTCATCACAGGGTGGGATGAATGCCCATTCATCCCTAGGTGACATGAATTCCAGCTCTGTATTCGCCACAGGGTGGAACGAGCAGCAGTCCAGTGCTTGAAATATTGACACCTACAAGCAAAAACACACAACTTTTGATCAGAAATTTGATCTCAAAATCAGGGGACAGTGTCCCACCATGATCGCCACTGAAAGCACGAGGATACGAAAGCAAACAAAAGGGAAATGTAACGCTAAGTCCTACGAACGAGAATGCATGAAAAGAGGGAAAACAAACGAATTGAAATGAGATTTAAAGCAAAATGTAAAAGTGCAGCCCTTTATTTTATTAATTTTCTCGAGATCGGGTTACAATGCGTCTCCTCCCTTTTCAGGGGCTGGGAGCGTCGGACATAGTTTTGTTACACCACAAATGAGATATTCCCCTTTGGGATCTTCCGCATGCCCACATTGAAAATGGGTGGACCAAACGTCATCGCCGCTTGCATGAGTGCATCTATAGTTCCTTGCTGCCCCTCCGGTGTCAAGATCCTACGTTCAGAGAAATAGTAAACGGTTAGTAGCACCTACGGATGGAGGGAAACATGCGATCCCCAAGGCCTACGATTGATGCATGCATAAAATAATTAAAATGATAACTAAAACATATCAGAATAAGCTGAAAATTTGATAGAAGCAAGAAAACATTACCAGGAACACACTACAAAAGGAACAGTCGAGAAATCTACCACAGATTTCTAATCGCTCCGGGGTGGGACGATTAGGACTGTCATAAAATGTCAGTAGGTGACCTCCTAAATGTCCCATCCAGGGGCCTCCAAAACACCTACAAAGTTGGGGTTAGACAAAACGGGGCATTTTGGGATGACCCAGATGGTCGGATTTTGCATATTCGGCCTCGATCACCCTATATCCGATGATGCTCCCTGTATGTTAGTGAAAGTGAGAAATATTGAAAGCACAGTCAAAACTCATCCAAATGACATGAAATTTAAATGACAACATATGTAAGTGACCTAGAATCAAATGCAAAAATAATAGTATGGAAATCTACCATAGATTTCTAATCACTCCGGGGTGGGGCGATTAGGACTATAGTAGTGCGGGGGCACCCGGGGGCAGGACGCCCATCGTTTGGGGCTCGGTTTCAGCACCAATCCACTTGGGATGGGTCCAAAACCTCTTATGGGGTTGTGTCAACAAATTAGGTGGGGTATTGTGGCCAAATTTTTGGGTTTTGGGTCCGAATTGCGCTTCCAATAATCACCCAATAACCTCCCTTCCAAAAGAGAGATCAAGGATGTAAGAAGCACAAACGATGGGTGAGGATGTAATTCGGTAGCACTCCATTGCTCCAAATGCTCCTCCTCTATCCTTTTTTGGGGTGAGAAGACTCACCATTTTATAGACCTGAGGGTCTCTTGTGAATGAGCATGCAGAGGCGCCACTTGGCCATCATGCCTTGCTAGGGGGAAGAAGATTCCTCCCTGATTAAGGGCTCCATGATTGCCCCTATGATTGCCTCTTTGAGCTCAAAAATGCTCACTCGCACTCCATGCATTGAAGGAGGAGTTAAGTGGTGGATCTGAGCTACCATTTGTCAAGGTTTGACCTTTTTCCCATCAAACCTGCTATTCGCCCCACCCTAGAGCGAATACTGCTAATCATCCCAGGGTGGGATGAATACCAATTTGTAATCATCCCAGGGTGGAACGAATAAGGAGCAGAGTGCCTGAAAGGTGCCAAATTGACCTTTGACCTTCCAAAACTATTGTGGGAGTGGTTAGGACCACTGTTTAACCTCTAGGGGCTGCCCTAGGGGCTGTGTATGTCAATTCGATCAGTGCTTGTCGTCACATAATCGGATTGGTGTTGTTTTGGTGTCTACAAATTTTTACCAAGAGTTGCTTATAACCCATCTCTTGGATGCTACAGCTAAACACTTATAGAAAATTTGAAGAAGCTTTAGTGCAGGATAGTGTTATTGAGGAGATAAAAATCCAAGAGGGTTTCATTAAGCATAAAAAGAAAGAGTGGAAAAATAGGGGCTAATATCAAAATAATCAATCTAGCAAAAAAAAATCCACACAATCCTCAACAACTAACACAACAAACCAAGTCAATCAAGTGGTGATGAGCCAACCTGTAGTGGCTCAAAAACTGGTGCAACAACAAATCTCCTATCATGCGGTCCCATTAGTAACCCAAGCCCCAATGATACAAAATACAACACCAACTGTGGAACAACCTATCTGCCACCAATTCAATCACCTATAAATACAATACACTCTGTTAAATGAGTCATATTCATCCCTGTTTTGAAGGTTGTATGAAATCAACAAATTAGCCTTGCCATACACTAGGCCCGATGATCCCACCAAATGACCTAAGGGTTATAAAGAGCACTTTTTTTTCCCATACCATCGACAAAATGGGCATGATACCAATTCCTGCCACATGTTCAAAAACATAGTGCAAGACCTTATAGACTTAGGGGTCATTAACGTGGATAACCCCTTAGCTCCACAAAAAAAAAAATTGGGCATATATCAGATGCCTCTACCTAACCATGGGGAGGTCCAGTATAACATAGGGGGTAACAATAAAAAAGAACCCCCTAACCAAGTAAATCATGTCCAACTATATCATAAATTTGTAGGAGCGATCCATGTGGTCACTAGAGGGCAAAGGAAAAATCAAAAAAATGTTCAACAACCTTCAAACCCACCTCCCATCCAAACATCGCCAAATCCATCTCCACCAATCAATATATCTAATTCATCCAATCCACCTATCCTTCATACAATAAGGCCAGTGGTAACCTTAACCAGTCGGTTAACCACTAGTTTGAAAATGGCATCGGTCAAACTTTTTGTATATGAGCTTATCCAAAAATCCCCATAGGCATAGATAAGCTTTAATGGAAATACTCAAGTCAGTTGAGTTAGAATCCCAAGACTCTAATGCCTTCAACAATTTTTTAGGGAGTGTTAGAACGTGCATGGAACCATAAATTACCTTCTATGACTTTGAGATAAAACCAATGAGTTCAGAATTGGTGGACCCTCCATTGCACATAATGGACTTAATAGATAGAAAACCATTTAAAAGAGTATTAATCAATACCGGTCGTCAATCAATATCATTACTACCGCTGCCCTTATACATCTGAAATTACCTCCATCCCACATTTCCAAATCATCATTCACCCTTAAAGCATTTAATGATGCTTTGTGTACCACAGTTAGCACTGTTGTTTTACCTATAGAATTAGGGGCCAAAATGTTGTACACAATGTTTCACATCTTGGAAGAAGCCATGGTGTATAATATACTCCTTGGTAGACCTTGCATGAGGGAAATGAAATGTGTCCCATAAATTCTCCACCAATGCTTGAAATATGTTCATGATGGACAAATCCATTGCATCCCCATGGATGTTGAAACTTTTAAGTATTGTAATTTCATTTCAAATCCTTATGAATCCATGTTACCTTCCACCCATTTATTCTTGGCACCATCATCAAATCCATCCACGTCATCTCTCAATCCACCTCCTTCCTCTAATCCATCTATGTCTTCTTCTAAGGCTCCCATCATAGAGGAGCTACCCATCACATCGCCTTCTCAAACATCTATTTCTTCTTGTACATGTAATTGCGGTCAATCTTCCATGAACACATCATACATCGTAAAAACTCCTTCTACTACAACCACTTCTTCTAATCCATCTCATCACTCCACACTGCCATCCAATCCAACTCCATCATCCGATGTGTCACAAGTCAAACTTTTTTATTGCGACATATTTAACTCCCCACCATCCACAACCAATCCAGAGCCATCAGAACCTTCACCATCCACCTCATCAACCCAAGTCGAATTTCACATCACCAATCTTGGTATAGGTGAGTATGTGATCCAAGACGTCACCATCACTCCCTTAGCCATTCCAACAGCCAAGGATTTTGGATGCCCCAAAGACCATTCTTTATCCATAGGTGTTGTCTATGACATGAGTGCCACTCCAAATAGCATTAAATTTTTTTATGGAGGGTTGGATTGCTCAACTAGGGCAAACCCACCTGAAGAACCAAAAGAGCCTAGGCATGCCAATATACCTAACATAGAAGATTTTCCATCTAGATACTTTAATATGTTCCATTGGCAAGGTCAAGGTCTAGGTTCCCATGAACAAGGAATGCATGATATCCTAGATGTCCCATATAGAGGTGCCCATGATAATTCTAGATTAGTCTATACCCCATTGTCCTCCACCACTTCTCTTGAGCAAGCCTTCAAAAATCTTAGCCTCAATGATGAAGAGCCCTCCATCCATCCATTGCCATTGACATCCTCTCTTGAACAAGCCCTTCAAGAACTTCGCATTGATGAAGTAGATGAGGATGACCCCATCAATTTCTCCTATCCCATATTCGATTTCGATGATGAAAGTTATGAAGAGTTTGAGGTTATGTCAAATACTTCTGATGATTCTAAATAGGAGTCACATCCCATTGTCCCCATAACCCAATAGGAAGAGTTTTACCTCCAAATGTTCCCCATCCATCATCCCATTTTCCACTTGCTTCTTCCACAAGAGCAAGATGATCCACCTGGAAATTCACCTTGAGCCCCGCATAAGCCAAGAATTGTAACATATGTACATACTCCAAAAAAAAACACAAAAACAACAAAAAAAAATGTTGCTCTGATGTTTCATGTTCACTATTATAGGGATACCCCACCTCGACATCGGTTCCGATTCAATTGTTCCATCCCCACATCTATCCAAACCATATTTCCTCCCACTAAGTCAATATGAATCCTATTGACTTATTCACCCCACTCCGTAATCCATACGATTTGGCAAAGCCAATTCCCATTGACGTCAGCCTTATTGATTTGGACCATATTTCCTCCTCACCCTCCCTCTCGGAGTTCATCCTATCCGAGGAATTGCTAAGGGCTTCGGCCTGCTACATTCCTCCTTCACCGCCACCTTCACCTCCATCACTTTCTACCAATAGTCCCGAGGTCTTTCAGGTAGAGTTAGGCAATGATAAGCAAGAAGAATTAGATGACAACCTAGACTATCCCAATTGGCTCTTAGGCCTAGTACCCATTCACAAGCTTAATGGAGCGACACACATTTGTATTGATTTTTGACACCGGTCTTAGCTCTTCCTTGTTTGGGGGTACTTGGCTAGGCATTCTATTGTTAAAGGTAACACTTTATATGTACATATACATGGCTTAAAAAAAAAAATCAAAAACAACAAAAACAAATTGCATGCTTTCACATAGGCATTACCACATTGCATTTTCATTTACATCTAGGCATTTTTCATTTTAATTTTTATTTGCATACACTACATCATACATATTCCATTGCATTGTACAAATTCCATTTGCATATCAACACTCCATTGCATTAGGCATATACATTTGCATTCATCCCATCCCATGTTCAATGATCTGGCATAGTAATGATGATATGGCCACAAATACAAAGTCAAGTTATAACAATTGGGGGTACCTAGTTTGAAGAAATCATGCAACCCTCACAAAATCCATATGTCAAACCACATCCTGTGTCAAAAATCATAAAGCCTAGATTTTCAATCACTCAGCCATTACTAGTGTAGCAAGCAACCTCCAAATGAATGTCCGATTTTCTTTGGGACAAAAAATACACTTTACACATTAAGAAGGTCTTGAGTATTGCCAATTGATTCTGAATACAATCTTGAACCAATCACATTCCATCACATCTTAAAAACATTATGAGTCAAGGAGGGTTAGTTCCATACTTGGATAGTACCTTGAAGTGAAAAGGGATAATCCTCGCTTGTCCCATCATGCAACATAGTCCAAAGAAAAAATAGTGGTTTTCACCACTACCTCAATTACTCTTCAAACATAAGCATAAAAACATAGAGTAGTAAGGATAGGGTCAAAATTCTCATCACACTTCGGTTGAGAATCCGATTCCCCAAAGCTCTATACAAAATTAACAAATAAAATCCCAAACACCCTTGATCCCTCAAGTCATAAGGATTCGTACTTCACATCCCTAGCATGGATGGGTAGTCATCCCCAAGGCCTAAAATATCAAATCCCATTGGACTATGGAGTGAATCTTCATCGGGGCTATAGACGCCTGGCTGGCAGTGGAGTAAGCTCATGCGAGGCAACACGTCTCCTTGGAAAACAGGAAGACCTCTGACCACACATAAGGATAGGCTAGCTTCAGGTCATCTCCATAATAGGTCATGCCCAATTTACTCATAGTGGGTCAATGAACTTCACATGCACACACACTAGTTCTTGATTAGATAGGGTCATTGTCACACTCAAGATTTGGTAATTGAACCTCACTTGCACACACATTGGTCCTAAAGAAAGTTAGACAACCTAGTGAGTTTGGTTGGTGACACTAGTATGTTTGAGTCTTTGAAAACCTTTCAGTCTTCCATATCAACATCCATATCTTCTTCCATATCAACATCCATATCTTCTTCCATATCAACATCCATATCTTCTTCCATGTCAACATTCATGCCTGTGTCATACGTCAAGTTGCATAAAGTCATTAAAATTGGGTACCCCCTAATTACAAAATAGTGGACATAAAAAATGGCCAACAACACTTCTGAACTATAAAAGATCATATGAACAACATGCATTCCTATCATGTAAGTTTGCATTCATTAATCAACCATATAAGCACTTACCATTGCATTCATCATCATAAGATTGCATATAGTTTACATTCTTCATACATTAATCATCCATAACTCATACTCATTAATAACACATCATTAGCTTGCATACATCATTCAAATAAACACTAGGCATACACATCATGGTTAGCTTGCATTCATTATCAAAAACATTAAATAAAGCATGGCATAACACATAAAAACATCCACACAAAAGATAACACACACATATGAAAAAGCCATGTATATATATATAAAGTGTCCAATGTACAATCAGATGCCAAGAAGGCTACAAAAGGGAGCACCAAGGCTCACATGTACAAAAGAGTGCATCTAAGCACTACATCAACTATCCATGAGAAGACCCCTGAGACCTAGTAGGAGCCCTCGGCCTAGTACTCTACCTCGACTCCGTGTGCCTTGATGACTCGACCATAGATGATGAAGGAGGATCTGGCAAAGTGATGTGATGTTGCATACACACATCCTCCAAGGAATGTGCATATGCCTCACTAGCACGAAGTCACCGTAGGTCCTTCTGATGTCACCACTCCTTCACCAAAATATCTACCTGGAGCCTCGTCACTATCTCCTGATCCCCAGCTACAGCCACTACCTGCTCTACCTCTAGCCAAGCTATAGTTACCCTGGCCTCCCTCTGAGACTCTAGCATAGTCTCTCGCTCCTCCCATAGTAGCTCCAACTCTGCCCGTAGCCTAGCCACCTCGGAGATCTCACCCATATCCTCATCATCCTCCCTCTCCCCCTCTGCCAAGTCCACCTCTAGAGCCTACTGGGCTGCTCCCCTTGACTACCTTCGACCCGTCGACCGCTGAGGCCTCGTCCTCTTTGGAGTCAACCTCGACCCTGTAGTTGCTGCATCCACACCAACAACCTTTGGCACCCATACTGGTTGGGCACCAAACCACTCCACATACTCCAGAGTCACCCCGGCATCATCCATGCCGGGTACCTCTAGCTGCTCATCATCCTCCAGCTACACACACCATGGCTCGGGGTAGGGAAGTGTCCCCTCATCCCTCCGACATTGATATAGCATCGGCTCATCTGGAACACCCTGAGGTAAACCAAACTGCCTCAACACCTACGAGTACTAAAAGTACTCCACCTCCTCATCCCTCCATCCAATCAACCATCGAGCCTACCTCACTCGACGTAGCTGCCTCCTATCTCCATCCCATATAGCTCCTTGCCATGGCCTCCACATCACATCTGCCTGAGTCATGCCCGACCACATGTCTCGGTACCACTACCCAGTGTGTACCTCCCGACTAGGCTGAACCTCCTTAGCCACTACCCATCACCTCGCATAAGGCTCACCCATCTGCCATGACTCACATGGCAACCCCTTGGGCCGAGCTACCACAAAATACTCCCAAGCCCAACACTATAGGAGGAAGCTGCACCCAATCCCCTTCCTCTCCCTCCACACCACCTCATATAGCTCTCGATATAACTATACCAATAAGGTCGGTGCCCACGCATACTCCTGAGGATCTATCAATAGATCGCTCACCAAACCCAATAGGTTCCAAGGGAACCAATAGCTAGTGCTATTTGGTAGCACTAGCTTCACTAACATGAACATGATCAAATTTGGGAGCGCATCTAACTCCTTCACCTTATACATGCTTAGGTAGCATATCCCTCCATCCCCCATCCGAGCCTCCAACCACCGATCCCCAAAAATTTTCTCCATCTCCACTTTCTTATCCCTCCCAACCACCACCTTCTCTCCTTCTACTAGCACCTTGAGAATGTGATACACATCCTCAAGAGTGACAGTAGCCTCCCCAGTCGATAGTTGGAATGTCCCTCTATCTAGGTCCCACCTCTCTATCAAAGTAGAAAGGTACCCCTCATTAGCCCTCACCACATCCAGTCTCGCCACTCCCTCTAAGCCCACTCTACCCAAAAACCTCCAATATTCCTCCGATAGCTTCTTCCTCATCCCCAAAACAAGAGGAGAGAAGTGATGTCGAGGCTCAATATCCCTCAGCTACAACAAACAAAAACACTTTGTTAGTTTTAAAAAAAATAAAAAGAAAAGAAAAGAAAGCAACAAAATAAAAACAAATTTTTGCACAAAGGAAACAAATGGTCTTACCAAGACAAACAATGCCTCTACTCCACCAACAGCACCAAGCCCTTCTACCACCATCACTTTTGCACACACACCCACTAGCCTCACTTAGCTCACCAAATCACTCCACCCCTCAGACGTAGCTTCTCGAAGTCAATAGCACACGAATGAGCCTCAAAGTTTACTCAGAAAGCTTTTTATAGCTTTCACTAGTGCATTCAGGCATAGACCCATGCCTAAAAATTGTAGGTGCTTTTGTGCATCTACAGGCGCACGTAGCCGCACACGGGTGCCTACATAACACGCCAGGCACAAGTGTGCACCTAGCAACAAAGGAGTAAGAAGACAAAAGCCCTCAAAATGGTAACTCCACTCATCCAATATGCACCAAATTTCATCCACACATCATACACACCATAAATGTTGATTTTGTGAGATCACAAATAGTTTTGCATGCGTATTTTTTGAGAACTAGCCAAATTCATCAAAATCATGTATCACATTACAAAATGTGTCCAACAAAGTCCAATTTTCACAAAATCAACATTCCACAATTCTTCATCATCTACTGCATCATCCCACCCGATTTTATGTATAGTGGAGTTGATTTGACTACTCATTCACTCATTTCTAACATAATAAATCAACTCCATAATCAACAAAATCATCATTGCATAAATCCATCAGGCATTCTTCCGCAATCATCGTGCATATATCATTCATCATTTTTATCTTGTCCAGTTCATTCAAGTGAACCTCGTATCTAGTAGGTTATTCTATAAACTTGGCGATTGCAGCGATGGTAATCCATGCAATTCGGTAAGATGAATAATCTACAATAAGGACACTTGGCCATGATCAAATTCAATTATCTCATCATCACAAATCACAATCATATTTGGCACCTCACACTTTGAGTACAACCTTGCCAAGAAAAATTTCCTCGCAATCATTCATTGATGTCTTTGTCTATGGGGCAAGAAAACACAGATAAACCATAATCACAAACACTCATTCATTTGACAACAATCAAAATACAGGGCACTGGTAATCTTGGTTGGTTCCATCATGGAATTGGCAAAGAGATTTTCATAGTCAATACCCAACCCCTACATTGACTTAGTCATCCTGCATCTTCATACCTTGCATACTCAATGATGCCATTGCAGCAACTTGTTCAACACACATCAAATCATCCCAAAGTTTTGGGCAACCACATTGCATTATGCTTTCCCACAATAGGATACATCTCACATGATCATAACATCTACACTGGACAAATACCCCTATCAACCATTGGGGCAAAAATGGTATCACATTTTTCATCATTCATATCATCTACAATCGCATGGTATTATATACCAACCCCCTTCCCACCGTTGGGGCAAAAAAAATGGTATCACATGGGACATCATTCATATCATCCACAATAATTTGCATCTCACATCTTTCATTCATAAATTGCACAAATTCATTACATCATTCATTTTTCAATTGGCTTGTGAGATACATTCGTAACTCATTCACCAATTGAGGGGGTAAGCTACACAAATTCCAAAAATTCTTTAGTCTTCAACTTCAATGCGCAAATCCAATGACAGAGAGAAGCTGCTTTTGTGCCCATAGCCCAAGCAGGTGTCTCATATTTTTGCACCATATTGTGTTTCACATAACATGGTACAAAAAGGGGCATCTGTAGACACCAAATTACAACCACTAAACCTCCATCCTAACCATCCCACCACCCACTTGTCTTCCATTCTACTCTCCCACCAATTATTTGGCCCAATTCCACCTTCCCGCCATTTCCTAGCCTAATTGGGATTATTTTAATAATATTTTATATAATATTTTATTATATTTTAATATATTTATTATAAAATATATGCATTAAATAAACTCAATTAACCTTAGTCGTCCGATCAGATTTAATATCCATCCTCCATCTTCATTAATCCATGCCACATTCAAAAAGCAATCTCAACCTTAGGATTCAATTTAATTTCAACCGCATGATTAAAAAGTGTCAAGTTGAAACCCTAAGAGAACCCTAAGTTGAATTATAAGTAAGAGCATTTGTAAATGCTCAAACCCTAGAACACTAGAATTTGGAGAATTAGACATTTGCACCCTGGAGGAATTATTGGTGAAGCCCTAGCATAGAATCCTGAAGATCTGAAGCCCTAGCTCATTGATAAGACTTATGTTGTTCCAGCCATCACCCATTCATCCTCCATTTCCATCACAGCCCCCACCCATCCGTCGCATTCATCACCATCACCTAGATCTACTTTTGCATAAAACACTTTTATTAATAGTTTGCAGCAGAGAAAGTTACATAAAAAGTTTGGGGGGTTATTATTCAAGGGTGGCTTGCATATTTATAAGGTATACAACCAGCCCTGTTACAATTTTTAGAAAGAATCATCACATGATTTGCTGTTACAGTTGGTTGCTTGAATCAGGTAAAATATCATGATTTTTTAGCATATTCTATTTCTAGAATACACTGATATTTGATTAGCCCAACTTACAAAATTAATTTATGTAATAGCTAAAAAATAGGTGATGAGTCACCTTTGATATTGTACTATGTTTGGTTATGATGCTGGAAATACCTTCACGCTAGTTGTCGACGTATTTTCTATGTTCTATCAACCACAAAGTTGTACTGAAGTTTGGTGTTAACAAGAATCAAGCACCATGGTTGAAGAAGTTGGGAAGCAGGTATCTTCTGTTGCATAACGAGAAGCAGGTACCTTCCATCGTACAATGGGAAGTAGGTGCCTTCTATCGCATAATGAGAATCAGACACCTTCCATCGTACAACAAGAAAGCAGACACCTAATGGAAATCAGGAACCTAATAGTTAGGTGTTGAATAGAAGTTAGGCGCTTCAAAGGACTTGGGTGCCTGACTTCGCACCTCTTTACCAATATTCTATAGATGTTTTCCCTTCATTTATTTATAAGTGCTAGGTTCGAGTTGGACCTCGATGAAAACATGCCAAAATGCAATGATTTCCACTAAATCTACACAAATTACACTTAAAGAAAAATATTAGAGAGCATGCAAAATAAACAATCACTTTTATATATATATATATATATATATATATATATATATATAATTTCTATAAAATATTTATATCTACAAGAATATATGCTACACATTATGGGGAAAAGAGTACAAAAAATGAGTAATTTTGTGGCTCATCATCCTCCCATGCTTAAGGGGTAGCACATCCTTGTGCCACTTTGAACAGGTAATTACCAATTCTATTCAACTCATCCCAATAGGCTCAGTTGGTTTGTGTTGTCTTTATCTTAGTGGCCTTGGCTTTCTCTTTGTCCCAAGGATTTCACCCCTTTGGTGTTGTGGGAGTTGTTATCTCCTTTCCCTACTACTTCTAGTGTTTGTTGCATCGAAGTGGTTCACTTGGCCCTACCCTCTTCTTAGGAGGTTCTCTGATCCAGGCCACCTTACCCTTATCAATATTTAGATAAAAACTAGACAAGTTGGTAGCATCCTTCTAGAATGTAGGCTCAACCATTTTCCAATACTTGTGGTGAAGTGGAAACTTCTCACCCATAGGTATTGATTCCTTATCTCCAAATGGGATGCTAGATTCCTTAGCAACCCTGGTTGTGGGTAAATCTACCCCTGTTGGGTCAAGCTTAGGTTAACTTTGACCTCTATTTTTGACATAGGGGGAGTTCTATTGCTTGATTCCATATCCTCCTTTTGTAAAGGGCCTAGAAATCCCATCCACTTAAAATATTCTTGCATCCTTGAAGGCTTTCCATCCTTTGACCTAGACAAATACAGAAATTGCTCAGGTTGAGCAATGAGAATCTTCCTATGAGGTTTGACAGATTGTTTTCTGGCCTCCTTTTTGTTTTCTTGAGGGCTTTCTTGGAGGCCTTCTTCTAGTCCTTCTTGTCTGCCTTAATTTCCTCCTTAAGCTCCTCAAATTTCTATTTTGGGCAACAAACATATTATTTGTTACCTCCCATTCCTCATTAGAATCCAGCTCTGATTTCTTTTCATATTCAATTCCCAAGCACTTCAACTCTGCAACTCTTTCTCTAGTTCTAGGCCGTCATTGAGATGGTATTATGACTTTTTGTTTTGATCTCAGCTTGATACTCTATATCCCAAGGTGTTTGGTGCAACTATTGTTTCCTAGTGTATAAGGGGTGTTGGCTGCTGAGCCTTCTGGTCCTTTATAGCTACTTGCTACACATCAGGGAATACTTCTTTTTCTTCTATAGCTTCTTGCTACACATCAGGAACTGTTGCTTCTTCTTAAGGCTGATCAACCTCTCCCTCTCTACCTGTAATTTGAGGCTCTTTGACCTCCATATCCTTTTTTCCATATTCTCCCTCCTTTTTAGGTTGCTCTACATTTTGAGATTCTTTAAATTCAACCTCATCCTCTTGAATTACCTAATTTGAAGAGGAGGATGTAGAGCAAGGCTACTCTACTTCCATTGCAGTAGCATCTCCCTATTCTATTTCCTTATCAGTAGGGGGTAATTCTATTTCCCCATCAGTCTACACTACTACATCAACCCTGGCTAGCTGCTAAAATCCTTTCGGTTTGTCTTGCAACTGCAATTGTCTTCATAGTTGCTGAATTGTTTGATACATTTTGTACATTTTTAAGGTAGCCTCTTTTTTAGACTCTTCAAACAACGCTCATTCCTTTTTAAATTTTGCTTCCCAAGTGGAATCCTACTCTTTCAAAACTTGTAGCTGCTACTACAAATCATATTCCTAGCCTTTTGATGGTACATTTGCCATGGCCACCTCTTTTTGAGGAGTTGGCCCACAGGAAATGTCCTGTAAAATATGGACCAAATACTCCTCCCTATTGAGCTCATTGTTGGGTGTCTTCTTTGGATGAGCTTGAAACCACCATCGACACCCTCATTCTTCTGCTTTACATCCTGGTGGAGATAGGCATGGAATACTACACTACCTCATCCTCAAATTAGGGTGCAGAAGGGGACGAAGCCTGCCCTGCTTCTTCCCTTAATTAGGGAAAATCAGGGAATGAGGTTTGTCCTGCTTCCCTTGTATATCCTGTAGGCTGGGATGTAGGCACCGTTGTTTCTCATTTTTTTACCTCTTAGGTTGATTGTTCATTTGTAATGGGTACCTCCTCCTCTACTTATGTCCCTGCCACTACACTAGTGCTCACATCTTAAATTATCACATTTCTATGACTTTGCACGTCTCACCAAGGCAAAAATTATACCATGGTGAGCCAGGGCAGAGGAGGTGCTTGCCTGGTATCACTTGGCCTCATATTTCAAGGCACATGCAAGGTAGTGGGGGACATTGATTTTTTCCCCATGCAGAATATGGTTGAGGAAACAGAAGTGGTTTGCATTCAAGTGGGAGTACATACCAGAGCATGTGAAGAAATGGGTGATCTATTCAAAAATGGCCCTCCAAAGCTTGGGAAAGTGTTTTTTTGGCAAGCCAACACATATTAGGTACTCTTTTTGTGCTTCAAAAAATATTTGCACATAGAGGGAAAGGTTATCCTCCTTGTACGTGCACTCCCCTATAAGATGGAGGCCCGTAACTCTGGCAATGTAGTCCTCATTGACTAGAATCTCCAGCCCCCTCATGCGCACAATCCCATCACTTATCGATGCCATGAATTCATTTTCTACTGCCACATCCTAGCCCTAACTGACCAATCTATAGTAGTCCATCCATTCTTCAACGTCCAATTGTGTTTAGACGTCTACAAAAATACCCGAGTAATCGATCGGTTCACTCTTCTTAAGATCATGATTTTTTAACTTTCCCCCCATGATTTACCTCTAGTTCACAATTCACTCAATAATATTACTATATCCCCTTTGAATTACCATTGTGCTTCACTGCTCTATGTTTTTCTTACTAAAGTTGGCTGCATAATAGCTGGTAAACAATTTTTTAAAACAACTATGTTTATGCACGCAGGCGGTTAATTATCATAATCAACAGTGATTATGGTTATCCACAACAAATTTTCTTCGCGCATGTGCCCTATTGTGTAGAGATGATAACTATAAACTATCAACCAATCAAAGGCATGCCACACAACATCATGCCAAGTGGATTTGTTCAAGTGTTTAAGGTAATAATGGGGTTTGTGTTGGCACATTTCCATAGACACACATGTTCATGAAAACAATATAGATAAGAAACAAAAAATTTAAACATACACCTAAATTTGTTTCGTGGGTGCATATGTGTAAATGTCCATGGTGCATCACTATTGGCTGGTGTTTGATGATGGGGCAAACCATAACAGACAACGATGACCATGGTTCCCATGCAATGAATTTCCTTTGACATGATTGGTTCTTGGTAGTTGCACTATAGGTTATTCAAGAAATCTTGCAAAAATTAAAAATGAAAATTAGAAAAACGTATCGCCTTGGGATGACAAACATTCCCTCCTCAAAAATTGGTTGATGTCAACTTTTAATTTTTTCCATGGTGGAGTTGATTTTGCACATGTATGGGGTGCTGACGTGGCTCAGGCCACATCCCAAGGCTAACATGTTATTCTTTCAAGGTAGAAAATAACCACAATAGACGGAAATCATGTGCCTTTTTGTATGGAAATCAGGTGCCTTCTTTTTGAATTATGATGTGCATGTGCCTTGTAAACTAGAAACAAGCATCGTAGGAATCGAGTGCTTTGCTTACATGGTAAGCAAGTGCCTTAGTAGTTAGCTGCTCTAATTAACACAGGAAGCATGCACCTTAGCAATCAGGCGCTTATGTCTATCATGGTAAATAGGTACATTTTGCTAAGTATCAAGTGTTGTACTTATAAAACAAACTTGATACAAACATTTTTTTTTTTTACATATATGCTAAGAAGATTTGGTTTTAATTTCCCAAAAACTAGCAGTCGACCATTCTCCTAAAAAATCAGGAGTCATACATTGATCTACCAGCAAACGGGACCCATGTGCCATCTTCATAACATACTGGGAGTCAGGTGCCATGAAGCATATAATTGGAAGTAGACGCCTTCCACTGTACAATGGGAAGCATGCACCTTTCACCGTACAACAGGAAGTAGACACCTTTCATCGTACAATGATAAGTAGGTTATTTTTGTCGTACAATGGGAAGCAGGTGCCTTTTCTAATAACGGGAAGTAGACACCTCCCCATCAAATACAAATACATGGTACTTTTATTTTATTCAGTAGGTGCTGAATTGTCCTTATATGTGAGTTATTAGGTTGATCAGGCCTTTCAGTGCTTTTGATTGAAAATAGGTATAGAATCAATATTTGTCCCTGAACCAGCAGTTGAGTGTTTTATTTTCCAAAAATACCAATCTAAACACTCTTATTCAGGTTCAAATTTAGTATTCCCTTCTATTAATTGGGACTAACTACTCCTACTACAAGCAAACTCTCCTAGAAAGGTTAGAAAGTACAGGTTCATGTATCTTTTGTTTGTTAGGCCTAGGTCTACCAGGCTACCTAACAACTACACAAAGGGCATTGTTCCTACAAAACAAAAACAAAACTAAACAAAATTAAAATATTAAAAACCTTACTATGTGTCAAAACGAATGGGACGAGAATCGAACCCATGACTTGTTCTATGCAAACATCTTAACCAACCTCCGACCGTTGTCTATGCTACCTAGCACTTTTGACACAATTTGGCACTCCACATGATTTTAAGGTAAATTCTGCCTCCTTAAACCTTTTAAAATGTGAATCCTTTTATTCTTCTCTATGCAAACATATTAACCAACATCGTCATCTATGCTACCCAGCACTTTTGACACGATTTGGCACTCCACATGATTTTAAGGTAAATTTTGCCTCCTTAAACATTTTAACACGTGAATCCTACAAAAAAAAAACATATGTGGACTAGGTCCACATCTCACTACCTCATGATAAAATCAAAATCAAAAGGGGTCTCCCCCATGCCTAATCTAAACTCAATCATGTATGCTTAAGACACATAGTATGGACACAGGCGGTGGCCATTAAATTTTAATGTAATTTTGCTTCCATCTATTGTTATAACTCTTATAATCCCATTATTGATAATTTTAGTTACTTCATATGGCCCCATCCAATGTTGCATGAGCTTGCCCTTTCTTTCCTAGAATCGAGAATCATAGAGTAATACCCATTATCCCACTTTAAGCTGCTTTGACATGGTGTGGCAGTCATGCCACTTGGCCCTTTGTTTCTGAATGATCTCTATTTTATGCAGAGCCTTAAGGTGGTATTAATCAAGATGATTAAGCTACTGAATTCTATCTTTTTGTGCATCATCTATATTGATATTCAATTCTACAACAGTCCTAAGTGTTTTAACTTCAAACTCTATAGGCATCATGATTGTTTTCCCATAGACTAACTAAAATGGTGTGAAACCAGTAGTAGTCTTCCAGGTGGTCCTGTAAGCCCACACTACTTATGGTAATCTAGTAGCCCAGTCCTTCCTGTGTTGCTGCACTGTCTTTGTCAGGATATTCTCTAATTCTCTATTGGTCATCTTAATTTACCCATTTGCTTATGTATGGTAGGGAGTGGTTTTGTTATGCCTAATTTTGTATTGTTGCATGAGTTCTCGGATCATCCTTGAAGTAAACTAAGGTCCTTGATCTATTTTGATCTCCCTTGGGACCCCAAATCTTGTAAAAAATTTTGAATACAAGAAATTTGCTATAGTTTCTCCTTTGAATCATGTTAATCTTGTACTTCAACCCACTTTGTCACATAGTCAGTACAAACTAGGATATACCTCTTACCTCATAACTGCATATTAATAGGTCCTACAAAGTCCATCCCCCATTTATCAAATGGTTCAATGTGAACATGTGGTTGGAGTGGCATATCATCTCTGAGAGTAGGTCTGCCCATCCTCTAACATTGATCACACTTGATCACATGCTTGGTTGTATCTTTGAATAGTGAAGGCCAATAATAACCAGCCTACAACACTTTATATGTAGTCCTTTTTCCTACAAAATGGCCACCACAAGGTTCATCATGGCAAACCTTTAGTATTTCAATTATTTCTTCCCTAGTAACACATCTCCTCATGATTTGATCAGGTCCTATTTTAAACAGGCACCCATCAATCCATGAAAAATCTACACTTTTCTCAATTAAATTTTGTTTTTCATGAGGTAAAAGTGTAGGGGATACTCTACCAGTGGCTAAATAATTAGCCATATCTACGTACCAAGGTATCTTATCATTTAGAGCAAATAAATGCTCATATGGAAATTGGTCTTCTGTAGCTGCATAGTTTGGAGGTGTCAATATGGACAGGAAATTAGCTGCCACATTGTCCTTTTATGGCTTGTCTACTATTGCCACATAAAATTCCTACAAGAGCAACAACCATATGATAATTCTACCACTAATCCTAGGTTTGTTTATCAATTATCTGATTTTTGAGTGGTCAATGTGTACAAATACCTGATAACCTATAATATAATGACAAAATTTGTTAAGAGCATGTATTACTGCAAGAAACTCTTTCTCTGTGATAGTATAATTTATTTCAACATCTATAAGGTTTTTACTAACATAATATATGGCATAAAAATCATCACCATATTTCTATCCCAGTATTAAGCCTATTGCATTTTTAGATGCATCAACATATATGTCTCTAATGGCCTGAAAGAGAGAAATTATGATTGTTAAGTTCTTTAAACTCTAGATGATATCAAACTCTATTTGTATTAGTTTCTTGGGTTCCTGCAACCTTTGTGTAAAAGGTGGAACCTCCTCTTTATTATGTACATGTGTTTATTCTTCTTCTACCTCTTCTATAAGGGGTGATTCCCATTTCTCTATTTCTACTGGTTCCTCTTCTTCTACAAGAGGAGTGACTTCTACACCTACTTTCTTTCCTAAACTTAACTGGATAAGATCACAATATACCTTAATATTATACATAGAGTACATATCATTTTCCATCTGATAGGTTGGCTGCTTGTTTTTTGGGTTTGATGTTGGTTGTGCTGGTAACTGAGGAGTCCTTGGAGCAGGTAAAGTTGGTAGACTTGGTTGTAGTGGAGCTAGAGCAGTATATTGTGGATACTAATTCTAAGCATTTTTATTTCTCCACTACTACCCAGGCTACGAATATTGGTTCCAAGGATACAGGTTGTAAGTATTTACTCCTTGGGGAAATGGATTCCAAGGTTGTTGAACATACCAACCCATATTGGGTGGCTAGTTTTGATCTTGATTCTGGTAATTGTTGTCCCCATAGGATGATATTCCTGATTGCATATTATTATCCATAGGAGTTTGTTGCCAATTCCTCTTATTACTCATGAAGTATACCTCAACTACTTCAGGTTCCTTTTTAGATTTCATTAATTATAGACACAACTTCATTTTATGATCCTTCTTACAAACAATACATACACAAACTTTGTTTTTTGGGCAATCATTTTTGGGATGTTTGCCTATGCATTTAGGATAGAATTAGGCCAATGCTGCCTCATTCTCTTGATTATTTCTCTGAAGCAGAAGAGTATCCATTTAAATAGCCAAATATGATAACATATCGCTCTTAATGTCTTCTAACATGTTGCCTATTTCTATTTTAGTGATAGTGTCTAACTACTTAACATTTATAGAGGTTAATTTACCATTTCTTATTGAGAAATTTTGACACAACTATCGAATGTCATCCATTTGGTGTTGGTAAATGTCTCCCCCAGAGATCATGTTTAAAGCTTTCAAGTATTTATTTGTCAGTCCTTTCAAAAAATACTTCTTAGGGACCTATCTCCTAGTTTTGAATGGGGTGATTTTTGTAAATTGAAGTTGAACCTATCCCAGTATTCTTCCATGGATTCCCCTTTCTTTTGGTTCATATCTAGGACTTCCTCTCTTGCATATTTTTATCTACAAAATTTTGATACTGATCTAGGAAAATTTTCTTCAACTGTTCCCAGGTAGTTATCAGTTTATCCCCCAAGCTGATGAACCGGCACAAAGATGAATCATCAAGGGTGGAAGGGAATAATTTTATTTTTTAAGGATCTGTGGTGTAATCCATAGATCTACATAAAACATCAAATTTGAATAGAAATATGTCTGAATTTTCTATTGGTAGTCCTCTAAAATTTGGAAGGTGGGTAGGAGAGATGTGTTTCATATTGTGATCTCCTCCTACCTCTCCTATTGGGAAGCCAAAACTAGTGGATTTTTCCTCTGTATTTTCTACCATTCTGCCTACTATTGGTGTTTCTACCCCTGATTTGTTCAAAGAAGCCATCAATGCTTCTAGTTTGTTTCTTTGATCCTTAAAAAGGATGGATAAGTCAACGTTTGAGATAGTTTCATCTAAAACTACTTGCTAATATTTAGCATTCAGTAGATCTTCTTCAGATTGAACTCTACTTATCTCTGATCTTGCTCTAGGATTATGTTGGATTGTTCTAGAGGGATCCTATGTAAATAGTGGGTGTTTCTACCAATGCATAGGTGGACATTAAGATGGTGATATTTCAGTCTCGGGTTGAGGTTCTACTGAAGTAAAAGGATTTTGAGAAACAACTTCTTTGTTTTTGATAAAAATATCATCTAGTCCCCTATTCTTAGGTGGACTTATATAAAGTTTCAGATGAAGGTTCTAGAAGAAAACACTCTAGACTACTATAACTATGCTTTCTTTAGAATAGGAAATTACAATAGCTACTCCCCAACAATGGTGCCAAAATGTTGGGTAAAATATTGGTTAGTTTTCTATGGTTCAATTAATTACCTCCATTTAATTATTAACCTGGGGTAGCTCGTAGTCTTGTGAGAATTCATGCAAAATATATGCTTGTAATTTCTCCTTCAAATATGAGTCCCTTGGATTATGGTTTTGGGGGTGTTTGATGTTTATTGAAGTTTATATTTAAACCAATAATCTCATGCTAAGTCAAAGAAAAAGGACTAAAAACATTCAAAATATAAATAACTACCTTGTTGGAAATTACAAAAAATAAGGAAAATACTGGAAATAAATTAATCTATTAAAATAATTACAAAAAATAGGGGAAATAGGGAAGAACTCTATTGTAAGTGGGACCACACTTCCATCAGGTTCTTCCCATGGTAGAATGTTCACTATACGCTTAGAAGATGTTTTTTGCAAGAACAATGCATGTATTTTATTAACAATTTGTAGTAGAGAAAATTACATAAAAAGTTTGGGGGGTCTTCTTTAAGGGTGGCCTGCATATTTATAAGGTATGTAGCCAGCCCTAATACAATTTTTAGAATGAATCAACACATGATTTGATGTTACAGTTGGTTGTTTGAATCAGGCAAAATATCATGATTTTTTAGTGTATTCTATTTCTAGAATATGTTGATATTTGATTTACCCGACTTACATAATTAATTTATGTAATAGCTAAAAAATAGGTGATGAGTCACCTTTGACATTGTCCCATGTTTGATTGTGATACTGGAAATACCTTCATGCTGGTTGCCAACGTGTTCGCTTTGTTCTGCTGACCACAGAGTCGTGCTAAAGTTTGGCATTAATGAGAATTGGGCGATACGATTGAAGAAATCAGTAAGTAGGTGTATTCCATCACATAATGGGAAGTAGGCACCTTCCACCATACAATATAAATCATGTGCCTTCCATCACATAATGAGAAGCAGACACCTTTTGTCATACAACAGGAAGCAGGCACCTAATAGAAATCAGGCGCCTAACAGTTAGGTGTTGAACGGAAGTCAAGCGCTTCAAAGGACTTGGGTGCCTGACTTCGTACCTTTTTATCGATATTCTACAGATTTTTTCCCTTCATTAATTTGTAATTTCCAGGTCCGAGTTGGACCTCGATGAAAACATGTCAAAATGTAACAATTTCTACTAAATCTACATAAATTACACTTAAAGACAAATATTAGAGAACATACAAAATAAACTGTCAATTATATATATAATTTCTATAAAAATTTATATCTACAAGAATATATGTTGCACATTATGGGGAAAAGAGTACAAAAAATGAGCAATTATGTGGCTCATCAATATTTCTTCCATATATGACTATATACCAAAATATCAATAAAAGACCAAAATAAATTTACGTAAAAAAAGGTTGCATTCATGAGACTCTAAAAGGTGGATGGAACAATGGTAAGATTGAATGACATGATGAGGAATTCATAATGGCCTTTATGAGTGCATAATTCTATCTTTAGAATATCTTCTCCCCGTAATTTGATTTGATGATAACATGAATGAATATCTAGCTTTATGAAGAAGCAAACACCATGGAGTTCATCCAATAAATCATTAATAATAAGAATGGTAAATTTTTCCTTGATGGTAATTTTGTTGAGTTCTAAAAAATCCACACATAAATACCAAGACCCATCTTTATTATGAATCAAATGATCCTTGCTACTAATAACTCATATACCATCTTCTCAATTTTAGTCTTCTGCATATATGGGTATAACTAGGGATAAATGTTTGATAGTAAGCTTCCTAAAACAAGTTCAATGGCATGATCATGGGATTTTTGTAGTGGTAACTCTTGTGGTTCTACAAATACAAGGGTATGTTTATCCATAATTTCTTGTAATTTAGTTGACTAAATTGTATCATCAATATTCAAGGCCTATAGTACAAATAATTGTGCCACTACGCCTTGAGATGATTTCTTTAGAAGTTTTTCCATATGATGTGAGTTGATGAGTTGGGTATGACCTATGGTTATGCCTCAAAGAGTGTATTGCTTCTTATATATTGTGAATTGCATTCATACCTTTAAAATTACCATACTATCCAGCCTAGGGTATAAAGCCTTTGAGTCCCCAACATAATTTTGCAACCCTAAAGGAAGGAAAAACATGTTTTCCTTGAGGTTTTAGTATCTCATCGCCACCTTTACATTTCTATATTTTTTCTTATATGGTAGAGTACCACTATTTACAACCATGAATTCAAATAAATTTCAAGAATAAATGTAACATATTGCTTGTTTAGATACCTAACGATTAGTAAAATTATGGGCACTATCAAAATCAATGAGGATGATAAGTTGTTGGCCTTTGAAATACCCCACCACCTTCATGGTCTAGATAATAATGCATTTACTAAAACTTTTGTGTGATGATTACTTTGTTATTTCAAAATATTAAAGTCTATCTATCTCTATTTGGTCCTACCTTTCATCATCTGGTTCCCCGGTGGAAGGTTTGACCACATTTAGTAAATATAGTTTTGTTGTACATACTTGTGGTCTAGGGAATATTTTTATTATAGTTGTAACATAGACCCTATTCCTTCTGTGTCTCCACTCTTCGTAGGTGAGACATTTAACCTATGATGGTTTATTTCCTAAATTTGATGTTTTTTAGGATGAAAATAGGGTTCAAGCCTATGATAATTTAAAAGTATGCTTTATGCTATAAATTTATTCTCAACAATACTAGCCAATTCTACAAATACCGTCATGTTGTTTGGTTTGAATATTTCACATTAGCATAGATATCTTCCTTTAATCCACTAATGAAATTAATTTAGAAAAACTTTGTGCTCAATTCCCTTGTACAATTTTCCATATTTTCAAACTATGTCTGGTAATCACAGATAGATTTTATTTGTCTTAACTTGGTGAGGGATCCTATAAAATATTCATATTCACTAGGTCTAAACTAGATGAGTAATTTGCACTCAAATTCAATCCATGTGAGCCTCATGTCCATATTCTCTAACCATTGGAACTCTTGCACTACTTCTTATTCTAGGTTGAAGGATGCAATTGCAAGCTTCTAATTATGGGGAGTGGGATGAAGGAAAAATAGTTTTTGACCTAATACAACCAACTAGTTGGATCATCACCATCAAATTTTGGAAAGTTTATCTTAGAATTATTTTCTTTGTATATATATGTGAGGTGTTTCATGCTCCTCCATTGAAACTAGCACCTTGAATTCTTGATGATTATCCTACTAGAGCATCATATTTTTCATTTAGGCTTATTAAACGACTTTCAAGGTCATAAATTTTATCCAATATATCTAATTTAGATAATATCTAGAGGATTTTTGACTAAGAAGCTTCAATTTATTTTACTTTATTTCCCAATCACTCTATCTCTTGAGTAGCTCTAGTACCATTAGACATTTTAGTCATTTTAGGGTCTCCAATATGGTTTAATTAAGTTATATATCAAAATTATGGGCTCAAAGATATGATTAGAATGAACTATACCAAAAAAAAATGATTTTTGGTAGGGTTTTAAAAATGGGTTACCAAAGTTAGGTCTCAAAATGATCATCTTGAAAAATGGATCACAATGGGCTATCTCACACTTTGTTTGGCTTATTTGGTATTTTTAGTAGACTATTAACAACTAACTTCTCCACTAATTGACTACTAACAATTGATTACTTTGACTATCATACAATATATTATTTGCATTGTCACGTTGGATATTCTCTATACTATCAAATTGGGTATTCTTTGCATTTCCAGATTGAATATTCTCCACACTATAATATTGGATATTCTCAACATTAGACTGGGTATTCTCTACACTATCAGACTATGACTGGAGTGGATTCTTCTATAGTATACTTAGATCTAGTTTTACTTTTGAATGAAATTAAATAATGTGTTAATAGGGATAACCTAAGGGTGTGTCTAATTTTATGGTCTTTAAAATACAGAGGGTTGATTTTGTGGTCTATAAATATATTAATTATGAGTAGTGGTTGATCCAATATTTCAAAACTCTAACTACATAGGTTTTCACAATACTCATAATCGCACTACTCCATTTTTAAGGGTACTATGATAGTAAATTCTTGGGGATAACCACTTATCAATGTACCATAATTTCAAACATCCAAGGGCTTCCTGAGGCTACTTTATTTTAGTTTAACCTAAGATCATCTTTTGATATACCTCATGGTATATAGAATTCTAAATCCATCGAGAATTCTATCTAAGGCTTGGATGTCAATGCACTTTTACCACACCTCCTTCATAAATGACTTTACATGGAAATACGCTTAGCCAAAATCAATAAATCTACATAATTTTAAAACCCTTAGAATATATTTTTCTACCCTATTCCCCTAATATATATATATTATACTTTAACAAAAATAAACATAATGAAAATTTTCAAAATAAAAAATAGACAAAAGGACAAGAACTATTGTTATTGTGGAACACGATCCTAGAAAGAGCTTTGATACTACTTGTTAGGAACCTTCATGCAGTAGCAATATAATAAAAAATGGAAATACTCACAAATAAAATGACTATAAAAAATAACAGAAGAGTTCAAGAAAATTAATTGGATAAAAATAACAACAAACTTACATTAATCAATTGGAATAGATATCACAAGCCTCTTTGAGGGGGCAACCTTCTTGGAAGAAGAGCTTCAATACAATATAAAAATGTAAGATACCTTCTACTCCAAACATATATCCTTATACAAAGTCTTATTTACCCTACTAATGCTCAAGGGTTGGACCACATGAAAGAGAAAACATACTAACTCATACTTACAATAAAAATAAAGGTTACATCATAATGGGCCCATACCACTAGGTACCCATGGTGCAAACATACACCAACACTATACAAGTACATAGTTGCATTTGAATAGGTCCTAACGAAGAGGCCCATGATAGATCATGTGGTGGTCACTTTAGCAGTGTCGTCATTGCCAATAAACTCCTACGACTAGGTTATTATTGACCTCCATATAAAATGACTCTTGTAACCATACCAATAAGTGTTATAAGTATCAAAAGCATGATAATATTATATACATTGCATCCCAATACCTTAAATAATGGCCTTTCTCCATTTGGGTATTAGAAATTATTAGGAAGATAAATATTGTGTCATTTGATGGACACAAATTTATCATCACGACTACTGAATATTTCATCAATGGGTCAAAGCTATGTTATTGGCCTCAACCACTAGAATCCAAGTCTCCAATTTTATCCTTAATCATATCCTCAAATTTTATGATATCTCTTCTACTCTCATCTCAAATAACTGAACACCTTTTAGGAACAAGGATTTCCAAAAAATTGTACCAAGTACAATATTTAACACAAATGATCAACATATTACTATTCTTAAGAAAAAATCAAGAACCCTTATCAAAATTTCCAAGAAGCTCATCAGCAAGACCAATAGATATTATCATCTCCAATTGTATCTAGCCTTAGGGGCATATCACATTAGTGTTAAAAATCCCACTGAAATGACACCCTATGCTTTGGTCTATGAAATTAAAGCAATCTTCCCCTTTGAGGTTGAAGTCCCTTATGCATTTAATTCCAAGATGCCAATGTCATAGGTGAATATCATCTCACCTATCCCATACAACTAGAAATGCTTTATGAAAAGTGGATCCATGCCTTAGAGCTCATAAAGATCTACCAACAAATACTTAAGCATACATATGGCAATAAGATAAGATATTGATCCTTTGATTGCTGATATTGTTCTCAACGATTATAAAAATACCAATGCCAAAACCAAGCTTAGAGGTAAATTTGAGCCCAATTGGCTAGGTCCATACAGCATAATTTCCAAGCATAGTTTATGTGCTTATAGCACTTAAAAATCCAATGAACATAATGCATATTTAAATATATTATATCTAAATATACATAAACTACTTTTTTGCTTTTTAGCTATCTATTATTGTTTGCTTGTATCTACCTAACTTCATATTTTCTTGCATGCATGTTTTGTATAATATTACATTATTTGGTACATGCTAATATACCCCCATGGTACCTTTATGGTACAAATGTAAATATGTAATAGATTAGGGTGTTTATATTTAGTTTAGATGTGCTATTTATATTTTTCCTTTCATGTAAGTGCCAATGTGCAAGAAATGCACAAGTGTCATGTAAGAGTGCAATGAGCAATAAATGCATGTGTCATGTAAGTTAGAGTGAAAGTGTGTATTGAGAGAATGTGCACAAGTGTCATGTATGTAAGTGTGTAAATGTAATGTGAGGATGTGTACAAGTGTATTGTATAAAGAGTGCATGTAGGAGAATAAGATTCATATAGAAATGTGCAAGTTTCATAGAGTCAAGTATGTATGTAATAAGAGAGTGAAGAGTCTAGTATACACGTGGCAAGATGAGAAGCCAAAGGTCAAGAATAGGAAAGGTTGCATCTCCCATATATGTGAGGAGTGAAATAGATAAGTATTGAAGAGTCATATTACTATGGCTATATTATGGAGATAAATCTCCATATAATGTAATGGAAAATGGTCTTTAGTGATCACCACATAGCAAGCATTGATAATAAAGCTTGTATACATATTTTTGAGCATTTAATATTGTAAGTTTTCTTCATGCATGCACATGAATGATTTTGGAAATTTTACATTCATATTGGATATTATAAGAGAATGTTATTCCATTATTATATTGGCCTAGATATATCTTTGAATGCTCACATATATAATTCTACTCTTGATTATTTATATTTTGACCTTTAATATTGTGGATTCTCTATATTGGGATCTATGATATTTTGTGGTAGTAAGGATTAAAATTTAGCAATGGTATCAAAGCTATCACTTTATCCATTTTTTATAGAGTTACATTTGCCACCTTAATATTATAGTTTGTCCACTTTGATAGTAGTGAATACTTGGACTCTAATTTTGAATATTTGATTGACTAGATATTGAGGGGACAAGTAAGAGTCACCTTTATTTGGATGCTAGGGTCTTTCCACTTGGTTCAAGGAAAACTAGTTAAGACTTAGTGGAGTGGTCCCAACAGTATCGACTCCAGTCTCCTGGTAGTCATCAACAACATCTCCCAGAGGCTCAAGAGCAATCCATTGTAGATCATGCTCTACGACCAAGAATCGATACCTAAGGGGGATATCTGGAATATCCTACATGAGCCTAAACTACCGTAGGACCCAAGAGTAGAACTGGTACTCTCGAATCTTGACCTTATGGCTGATCAACCCTCTGTCATGGCGTGCCTGTCTCAGCCACTGACCCTCCTCTAGCCACGTTGGGTAATCCATATAGAGCCACCACTGAACATCATTTGGGCCAAGTACCATGAGCTGAGTGATATAGTGTTGGACGTCACCAGCACAGATCCTAATTTGGGTACCCTCCTCCTCATGAGGCCAGTAGGCAACATAACACTGACAATCATCAATAATAGTAGTGATCTGTAGTGGAAGATCTGCATGATGCTCGATCTGGATGTGTTGCCACCCCCAGATCTACAATAGAAGACTGTAGCTGAGGCCCTTATGACTATGCTTATAAATTTGGTATAGCTCCATGTAGAGCTGACATAGTAGGGTGCTCCTCCAAGCTAGAAGTAAAGGCACATCTGTAGAGCTCTATAGCACCCTCCAAGCAGTGGACAGGAGGTTTCAGGGAATCCTCATGCTCAAGGATTTTGGAAGCACAATCTGTACTACAAGGTGCAGGAATATGGCTTCCCATACAGAGAAGACATCCTTGTGGTACCACTCACCAATGTGCACCTCTCCATGGTCAATCGCATCCTGAGCATCCTTGCTCTGGTCACCGAAGATAGCATCAAAGACAACCTCCTTTACCTTGGAGGTAGAGGAGACGATGGCCTCGCCATCAATGGGGATCCTAAAGATCCTGTAGATGTCCTCTAAAGTAATAGTCATTTCACCTGTAGGCAGGTGAAATGTGTTGGTTCATGCATTCTAGCGCTCGGCCAACGCAATCAAGTAGGATTGATCTACCCTAATAGTGGGCAGATCCATGACGTATCCAAACTCGACAGCTCAGAACCAATACTGATCGTCATCAGATAAAGCCTCATGGAGAGTCTTCAAAATATCTGGCTCCTGGGCTCTAGAAGTCAATCTCTAGAATAAAAATCATAATTTAAGACAAAATCTAGCTAACTAGAGCTAAAACGAATGCTAAAAAAGACAAAAAAAAAGCAATAATAGTAAACCGCAGCTGAAACCTATGGTCCCCAATTTGCAAATTGGGAACCGTAGCTAAAACCTGTAGTCCCCAATTTGCAAATTGGGAACCGTAGCTAAAACCTGTGGTCCCCAATTTACCAACTGGGAACCATAGCTACCAACTGCGGTTTAGGAGTGACACCCATTTTGGGTACCCTCCTAAACCACTAAGTCTTTAAATTAAATTCCTAAAACTAGCCTAGACTATTGGGGTTCATTACCAGTAGTTTAGTGAGGTTCATTATCCACATTACTTAATGTGGTTTATTTTACTGGTATTGAGTGTGCGGTCTCGATTTCGAGTTACCTTACCCGCACCCTAGCCCCGGCTAGTAGATGACTGATCAGGATTCGCCATCGAGGTTGAGGAGTGTAATCACGGTAGAGTGTGGTAGTATTTTGGATCAGGAAAGGTTTTCTCACTCTTAGAGCTCTCAAATTGCTAATGCTTGCTAGAAAATAATAAACAATTCAAATGGGAATTCAATTTATAGGTTTTCCTAGTCTCGACGAACCGTAACTGACACCTGCAGTTCCAGAACTAGGGTTTTTCACTCACAGGTCTGACCCACGGTTCCCAAAATTTGGAAATGTAAATCGTAGACCGTACCTACGGTCTACAAATAGCATTAAATGCACTCAAAGCCCACCGCGGAAGGGTATAAAAGAGCAAATTAATGACTTCCATTGAATAAAAATTCAAAATCAATGATTAAAATTACAAATTTGGTGATGTTAAAAGCACTAGGAAAGGTCCGAGGTGTAGACCAATTGGTTCATCCAAACCCCATAAGGGGGGCGGAGGTCCAAGGTTCAAATCTTGGGCCTCGTCGAACTGAACGCTTGTCCCTTTCCTAGTGCTTTCAGTGGCGTAAAAGGTTTAAAATGATTGTGGCATGGTGGTTATAGGGGTGGACTACGCGAAGATCTGTGTGGTGGCTTCTAGGGCGAACAGTGCAAAATACTATGGCAGCCATAAAAAGCTGGACAGCCTGCCCAGATTCGTGACGGCTACCGATTCCACCATGTAAATTCTCAAAAAAAAAAAAAAAGCACTAGGACCAATCAAATACATGCAAACTTAAAACAAAAAAAATTAAATAATTTAAAGCAAAATGCACCTCGTATTCAGTGATTTATCCTATACACTTGGCGGTTGTAGCGAGTTGCGATCCATGCAATCCAGCAAGATGAGTAAATCACCATAAGGACATTCGGGGCAAAATTGTCATTTCTTTTATGACATCTTTCAGCAAATCATTGATAAATATGATTCAACACAAGTCTAATTGCATTTGTATCATTTTGATTCCTTAAGATAGCTATTATATCATGACTGCTCCATGGGATAGAAATGTGCCAATACTACTAAGAGTTGCAATCATAAGCTAAACTAGGCCTAGCCAAGGGATTACAAGGCTTGAATCTTAATTTGTTCAAGATCATTCATTATGGTCAAGCGATTTCATCGCTTCATATATTGTCATTACCCTCAACGACTCGACGCTTGAGGGGGTAGTCATAATTTCATAATCATAATCAAAGTCAACAGAAGATCCCTGAGATCATAGATCCCTTGATCTTCTCAAAATTGTGTTCGTTCTTGCGAATCATTGTCAACAGCTATCATAAGCTTCCCACTTTACTTGGGGCAAACAAAAAATATGATAATTGGTTTGTAACTCTAATCCTTCAAATTTATGGGTCAGAAGATACCCATACTTGACATTGATGCTATTCGAACATCTGATGATGAGGGTAGACTTGTCAAAATGTAAGCCTTTCACAAGTTGGAAGTAATGATTCCAAGATGCACATCCTTTTGTTGGACCTAGGGCATCTAATGTTGATCTAACTAATGATCATCATAGAACCTTAGACATCATTTTAGGATGTATATTTTTGCTCAATGTTGTTCAATCTCACAATGCATCTCAAAAGGTTCATTTGTAGACATCTAAAATGCGTCATGTCGAGGGTGACTACTCATATGGACATGCTACAAGACCATATGGAGGATCTTGGATAGACTCAAATATAGAGCAATGGTTCTAAACACTCAATTTAGGTATTTTGGCCTAAGCAGTCTGAACCACAACCCAGACCTGTGGTCTCCAGTCTAAACCATGGTTGACACCTGTGGTCTACATTCTGGACCACAACTATGACCTATGGTCTTATCTGAAGTTCAATTAGGCCTTCCATCCAAGCCAAATTGGTTGGAACGACTAAAATATCTAGAAGGAGGAAGTTGAAGGATGAAATATTACAGAGGCTTCCATCCCAACTGTCCTAACCACCCTTCTTGGTCTTGGCTTCTCCATGAAGCCACCCCTAGCCCTAGGGGCATGCTATAAATACCCCCTCCAAATGGGGAGAAAGGGAGAGCAAGCATTGGATATTTGAGTAGCGAAGCCCTGGCAAATTATACACTCAAACTGAGTATACTAAGATATAGAGCTATTGCACTTAATCCTTGACCATTTTTCCACCATTCATGATGAATTGCATAATGGATGTCCTAGGTGCTTAGGAGGATCAAGAAATGTGAATCCAGGAAAACGAAGGCCCTTCACATCGAATTGACCACAAAATCATTCTGAGGACAATGAATGCGACCCTTGAACATCAATTTAGACAAGGATATTGAGCCCACTGCCCCTAATTTTGAGGGTAAACTTATCAGAGGTCAAACCACAACTGTCAGCCACGATTCATAGTACATATCGCTCACCAGAGCTGCAGTTTGCAATAGGTGATAGATCACCTTACTCTTTTCATTTATGTTCGGATAGTTAGGTTAGATTAGCTATTTTGTTGATTTAATATCATTTTAGAAGAATTTTTACCGTAGAACTAGGCTATATTCATATTTTATGCTTATGTTGTAATTAGGACTAAAATGCTTTCTTTATGTACGTTTATGCTTCATTTTCTATATTTGATACATGCATAGTGTAACTGCTATTTTAATTTATGCTATTACATGAATCTTGATCCAATTTTCATAGTTTTCGTAGCTTTCTTTATGCTTTCTTGATTATGCATGTTAATGGTGTCATTATGCATTTTACCTAAAAGGGCCTCATCATGAGAGGATGCCTATCTTTTTGACATTCTTGTTGTTTATTGACCATAGGGAATAATTCCAAAGGAGAGTAAAACATCCAATTCCTTCCTCAACACGAAGAAGAGGGTCATCGACACCCTAGAGCAATTCGTGTCACCTTGAGGGGTATTTTGATCACACCTACCCTTGACAGGGATTAAAAACTATTGTAATTGATGTATCAAATGGGTATCCCTGAGGGATGAATCTATAATTTTACTCCATTGAAATTTATAAAGGATTCCTTGTATTCACGTTATTTCTTGTTATCAAATTATGCATGCCTATTTGTGTATTTTTCTTCATTTGTGATAGTTATATCGGGTGTGAGCCTTATTGGTGGTTATAGATATATAGTGGGAATATGAAGCCAACCTTAGTAGACCCTATTCTAAGCTAGGCTAAGAGAAATCCTAAGAAAGTAGGTTTTGACATCTTAAAAAATTAGAACCTGATCCAATTGCAAATTTTCATCACAGTTAACATAAATGTTTTAGTCTATGAACAATCATCTATCTAAAATTGAAAGAAACAAAGTTGATAGTGGAGAACCCTCATAGCATCAAAATGAAGGCATACCCCCTTTGAGAAGGAATTTCAACAAAAATTGGAATAATGAGAGGGGTAGAAATTCAAATAATAATTGGAAAAGGAAGTCTAGAAAGATCAGGATGCTATCTCGGATCCTATGGCCTCTGTCAATGTAGCCTCTGATTTTCCTTTCTTCTACCTATCATGTGACACTCCTCATAATCTGGTTGATTGTGGTGTATACCTCAGTATCTATTCATGTATCGACCTCAAGGAGGAATCAGAATATGAAATCAGGATAAACGCTTGTTGGACTTGGGAAGAAACCATTAACACTCCACCAGTTCTAGAGGAATCCACCCAACCTTCCAGTACTGATAATAGACCTACATCCTTCACCCTTGATGATGTAAAAATTCTAAAAATACCCCCTAATAATTGTTTTGAATAGATAAAGCAAGACAATTTGACTCCCACAACTGAGGAAGTTGAAACATTAGAAAGAGTCCATGCTACTAGGCTACACAATAGAACCATACCTGATAGGACGGATAAGAAAAATTTAGCTGAGGATAAGGAGTATGCCAATATGATAGCGATCAACACCCCCCTCCTGAAATATTTGAACCAGTCAATAGTGGGTTAAAAAATAAAAATTCTGAATTTGACATAGGACTGGAACTGGTAAAGCAAAAGATAAATATAACTTTTGGGAAATTGATAACGGTGCCTAAGTATAGGGATTAGATTTGTAGGGCCTTTGGGTTGATTGAACAAGGTGAGGGTCATTTCCTCACTACTTCAACTTCTAATCCACTTGGCAAAAATCCCACCTTAGTCAGGCCCTTTTATATATCCCTTCGCTATACATTTGGGTATGGTGATTGTTATGTGATACACAACTGCATGCTTGATAGTGAGGTGTCCCATAATGTTATGCCAAAATAGGTGGCTAATCAATTGGGGTTGATATGTATAAAGTATTCCCCTCCTATTTCTATCATGGACAATAGGCATGTACCTTATGTAAGGATAATCACAAGCCTCTTGGTATTTTTAGATCAATATCCAAAGAAAGGGATTGTAATGGATGTGGCTATGGTGGATGTAGACCCATTTTTCTCCTTTTTTCTCTCCAAACACTAGGTAGAAAAATTAGGTGAGTCAATGCAGTTAGACTGGTCATACGCCACCATCCCTCTGTCATCCAAGGAACAAGCCACATGGAGTAGAGAATCATTCAATAACATCCAGTTGAGCTAATGAGGCCTGATAACACCACTATAAATTTGGTTAGATCTGTTGAAGAGAAGGAACTAGGTGTTTATTCTATCTGGCATACACATTTCCTCAAGGAAGTGTCTAATGCAGAAGGTATGGATCCCAAGGTAAGATCAGCTATGGATGCTGAGTCAGACAAAGTCCTTGTTAGAACCCCGAAGGTTCTAATAATAAAATTAAAGTAATTAATTAATAAAAACATGAATCACTTGCCCTTATAGGGGGGCTCCCCTTGAATTAAATAAATATATTATTGCTTCATCATGGATGATTTACAATATGACTCCTTCACATATTTATATCTACCCTAACCCTAACCCTACGTCCTTTCAATATGATGGTTCACATAATAATTAATATTTAATTATTATGACTATCCTAACCCTAACCCTAATAATATACTAATTAATTAATAAATAATTATTATATTATTAACTATACTAAATTTAATATAATTAATTACATTATTAATAATTAAATTTATTATATTATTATTAATAGTAAATGTTAGGATATGGGATCCTAACATGCCACCCCTCCTCAAAATAACTTTGTCCTCAAAGCTGGAATTGAGAACGTTGGAACGGTAGAATAGATGACTTCCTGTTTTGTTGTCGAAGATCCACCTTCCACCTAGATTTTTGATAACTATAATTTCTGAATCATCCAAATCCAAATTATAAACAATAAGTCTTCCACCCATTTAAAATTTGGTTATTTTTTTGGCGTTTTCCCCCTGTTTTAATGGTCCTTCTTTATAGTATATACCACTTTTTCATTGATGGTTTGGACAAAATTCTTGAATGATTGGTGTCATTGCGTGACTCCCTGATGAAGAGATATATGTACAAGATTAGTGTAGCACACACCGTCTCCATCTGCCGAGCGAGGTCGGGAGGTAAACCGTTGGGAGGCTTCAAAATGTGTTCCACAACCTCCAACACAGCTGAACTCACAAACGGGGATTGTCGACCATTCACATCTACATTATTAGTCTTGCCATTGAAAGCATTTCCCATTTCTTCTCTGAGGATATCTAACACGACTGAAACGGTCCTGGGATGATATACATATTTATTTTTTAGAATGAGATATTGTAGTACGTTGAACCTATGATAAAGCGGGAGCTCGGCTAAAATCATTTGTAAAGTGAATAATGTCTTTCTTGCTTGTTGTGCATCAGGCACGCATATCATGACTTCCTGCACATCCTCCAAAATAAAAAATAAGCTCAGAATAATACCATGCCAATCAATATACCCATCAAACTCTATGGTTACTTCATCTGAAACTGAAGATGAATCATCATTCTCCAATATGTCGAGCACGAAATCTATGGCCTGCATTTTAATTTGCCATGGATAGGTAGGTGAAGAGAGCAAGCATTTCATGCTACTCATGGCTTTTGTTCTTTGGCTTTTACAAGTGCGAAGTTTGTTTACAAGGCTTTGGGTGTCTGCATCTTCATCAAGACCGGTAACAATACCATTGTAACACCAGAGGAGCACAAGAATTGCTCCACTGTATATCTTCCTCATCGTCATGGTCACTCATAAGTTGGGTGATGCCATCTTCGATGATGAGGTTTAAAAATGAAAGCCCATAATAAGATATTAATATTTATTAGAACATTTTGGAAACAACATCATCCTCATCATCATATTCACCGTTTATAGTGACATATGATAGAGAAACTTTGGCCACATGTAGACCAGCGCTCAGTGCATACTTCACCCTTTCCATATGACGGCGATGATCTCTGCAAACAAGGAGGGAGAAACCGTGCAACATTGAAAGGCAAGATGACCATGATAATTCGTGGGTTTTTTTTCTAGAGAACACGAACACGTCTCCTTTCTCTAAGCTTTTCTTGAACAAACGGGGCGGGTTGTCTGTGGTGACAAAGCCCACGTTGAGAGCGCCCTCTATAACAACTAAAATCTCAGTGGCTCGCGGATGGGTATGAGGGGGATTAAGTCCGCCGTTGGGGGCGAAATCAATACGGGCCATAGATATTCCCAAGGTGTTCAACCCTGCAATTTGTATTTCATTTGTTGTCATCAGGTTGGAACACAACATGTTATCGTATTACCCGCTTGAGCCATCCCACCATAGAAAAATAATTCACCAATGCTAATATTTTTTGCGGCTTGCATGAAAACTTCTTATACTGTTATTATAATCTGTGGGGAGACTCAAGGAAATCCAATATCATATGATAACTAGACATTTTATTTTTTCTAATATATTGAAGTCATTTCCACAAAAAATACTAACTTCTGAATATGCATCAATGCGAACAATTTTCGATAACCAAGTTGGATGCCATGGCTTGCATGGACTCGTCATGGAATTAAACTTGGATATAAAATAATAAAGTTGCTATCAATATTTATGGAGATCAATATGCTTGTAGCCATGTTCATATATGATAAAATATATGGATCCCTTTCAGTTAGCTTTCCATTGCACTATCACGAAAGTTGGAGGACTTGACTTCAAAGAGCTAAAATATATGCTTGTTTATTTTGTTGCTACATATTTTGGAAATTTTCACTTGCCAACTAATGGAATAGTCCAATTAACAATTAAATACTGCCCAACACCAGATATATAGCATTCGTGCTTTAACATTGACATGAGCTTCATTTCTAAAGTGCTACAAAAATATTCTCATCACATCATAACTGGTATGAACTTCATTTTCTACAGCGCTACAGATATATTCTTATCACATCATGAACTTCATTTAAAAATAAATAAATAATCGAGTCCTGGCCTCATCCTTATTGATTTTATGTACTCTTTCGATTGCTATAAAATTAAAGTTGTATCTACCACATTTTCTCAGTGATCTTTACGGTGTATCAACTCACTCGATCCATCTCTTGTCTACTTTGATATTATTCATACTACTACATGTTTTTCAAACTATTTCTCTTTACCTTTAGATTGAAAATGGAAATCAAATGTTGCCTTTCATGTTTTTCTTTAAAATGTGAGAATATCCTTGATATTGGCATTCTGTAAGATACTTCCAAGAGGTCATTTAGATTTAATATCGGTGACAAAACGCGCAAATTAATTATTGATATATTAAAAGAATCTGTCAAAATTCACTGGTTGGGAGTAGGCCTTTCAGTTTTGGGATATGTATTAGACCAGATTTATCAAGTTTGTACGAACAAAGGCCAATGTGTAAAACTCCTCCGCTATATGTGTGCCCTTGCCAATCAAGTCAGGGAATTAGATGAGCAGTTGCCACAACAGACACTAAAAATTAATAACGTAGTGAACTTCATTGTTAAGGATGTGTTATGTGTATTTCACAGGTGATAAATCATAGCCTCTTTAGGTTCATTTCTGCTTCGGTGGATGCTGAAGAAATAAAAAAATTTGAGTCTCAGTTAGGCCAAAAATATCAGGATCTTACTATGGAAGTCGTCATTGGCCTTTTGAATAGAATGCCTAATTTTTTTATTTTTTCAACATAGGAACGAGAGCCGGATGCAGTGGGTATTCAAAATGCACGTGATACTAACATTGGATTTCTCTATGTGGAGGTGAATGATCAAACTAGGAGAGTTGTTGTCATTTACGGGTTTGGTGGGGTGGGCAAGACAACCCTTGCAACTGCTGTATTCAAAAAAACTCAAACTTGAGGCCTACAAGTACAAGTTTTGTAGGCTAGATATATCAAAATTATGTTCTAATGATAACATCAAGGTACCACAACAATATATTTTACTCGAATTGTTTAAACAAAATATTTTACTTAGGAGTAATGCAGAGGGAAGATAATGAATATATCATTTCGCCAGCACTTGTGCAACGTTCACACATAATTGTGATGATATTCTCACAGATGTGAAGAGAGTCTGCCGATATATCCTCATGGTTCTCCTTATTCATGTAATCCACAATAACAGCAGGTAATTCTAATGCCAATGGGTACAACAACAGGGGAAAAGTGACATTTGATGGGGTAATATCACAAACGGGGGCTGGAGCTAGAATTGATTTGATAGAAATAAAAGGAAATTATTTGGGTGTACCCTACCGATTAGAATTTCCCTACACAAATAATGTGGTAGAATATGAGGCACTCCTGATAGGACTTAGGAAATCCAAATAACTAGGTATAAAATACCTCACTATCTATGGAGATGTCGAACTGATTATCCAGCAGATAAAAGGGAAATATAAAACTAAGCACCCCATACTAAAACAATACAAGCAGACAATATTAGATGAAATTAGTAAGTTCTCGGCCTTCAACATAACTCATATACCTAGAGAAAAGAACCATGTTGCTAATTTACTGGTTGTAAATGCTTATGAGGCAGACAATCATGAGATAGACATAGAATACATGGACAGGTTACCCACCATATCTGTGTATCATCCTTTTATCCTTGATAATGTGGTTTACTTACAGGTCTTTCAAGATGATGTTTATTTCAAAGACTTTATGATTGTACAAAATCACTTTTCTAGGGTAATATGTGATGAAGAAGATGAGTAAAAATTGTAGCATATCATAGGGATTCCAACAGAGGTAATACAACTATAAACCAATAATATCCCTAGGGATTTGGTAGCTTTAGAGTCCCTTTATGATTATTTTGACAAAGCCCACAGGACTACCCCTCATGAATCAGAAGGTAAAGAAGTTAATTTCAAGACACTTAGGGAACCAAAAGTGCTCTGGATAGACAAGGCATTATCAGCAAAGGAAAATAAATAGTACATCCAGTACCTGAGAAATAATAGGGATAGTTTTACCTAGAGCTATGATGACTTAAAGACGTTCAATATTGAGGGCATGACCCATGTTATTCCTTTGAGGGAGGATGCCAAACCTTTTAGGCAGAAACAAAGGAAATTTAATCCTACTCTACATCCTGTCATGCAAAAAGAGGTCCAAAAGTTGCTAAACATAAAAATAATAAAAAATGTGAGGTTCTCTTCCTGGATAGCGAACCTAGTGCCCGTAAGGAAAAAGAATGGAAAAATAAGGTTGTGTGTAGATTTTAGGAACTTGAATAAGAGTTACCTCAAGGACAACTACCCCCTCTCCAGTATGGAACAACTTTTGTAGGAAATTGTGAGGTCATATAGGATCTCCCTATTAGACGGCTTCTCATGATACAATCAGATTTTGGTCAATCTAGAAGACCGATTCAAAACTACATTTACCAAACCCTAGGGAACCTTCGAATACCAAAGGATTCCATTCGAGTTAATGAATTCTAGAGCCACTTTTTATAGGGCTATGGACTTCACTTTTAAAGGGCTAATATTTAAAATTATAGTAGTGTATCTGGACAACATCATAGTATTTTTAAATAATCTTGCAGATCATTTCTCTCACTTATCTCAAGTGTTTGAAATATGCAAAGAGTATGGGATATCCTTAAACCCAAAGAAGTGTCTATTCAGAGACACCCATGGAAAGCTGTTAGGACATGCGATATCCAAATAAGAGATAAGAATTGATCCAGCAAGGATAAGCAATCACAAAAAAGTAGCCCCCCAAGAACCTCAAAGGAGTCGGGTCCTTCTTTGGAAAGATAAACTTCGTCAAGAGATTTGTCCCAAATTTTTTTGAAATTGCTAAACATGTTAATGATATGATAAAGAAGAATGCAAAGATAAAGTGGGATGAAGAAAATATCAAATACTTCCAATGAATTAAAGAGGCCATTACCACTACACCTGTGTTGGCCTACCTAGATAATTTAAATAACTTTAACTTGTATTCTTTTGCTTTAGAGCATACAATAGCCATTGTACTATCCCATAAGGATGAGGAAGGAAATGAAAAACCCATAGCATTGATGAGTTCAGGAATGAAGGGGGTCCAATTGAAGTATAAGCCAATAGAAAAGCAAGCCTTTGCTCTTATTCAATCTTTGGAGCATTTTAAAAGCATCTTTGGCTCCAATAAAGTGATTGCCTAGATTCCCTACATAGCCATAAAATATGTCCTCACCCATACTGAACCCACAGGAAGTTTAGAAAGATGGATGGTGAAGCTTCTACAGTATGATGTTGAGTTTAAAGAAATCAATATAATTAAAGATCAAGGGTTGGAAAAATACATGGCCTATAGAGGATAAGAGGATATGGATAACACTATTTTAGTGCAAGGGGTACAACATATTGAGCATCTTGAGCATATGGAATCTTATTGGTATAAGGATATCCTATTTTATTTAAATATCCTACCATTTTTACCTAAAACATCTACCAGTAGGATGAGAAGTATTAAAGAACAAGCTCAGAAGTATCACCTCCAAGAAGAATGGCTTTACTGACGATACCCAAATGGAGTGTTACTTTTGTGTGTGATAGAAAAAGAAGTCCATAGAATCATCAAAGCATTTCACACAAGATTTTGAGATGGAAATTTCGCTCCAAAAGCAAAAACCAACACTATTATGAGAGTAGGTTATTATTGGCCATCAATGTTCAAGGATGTGTATCAGCTCATTAGAAAATGTTACAACTGTCAAGTTTGTACTAGCAATAAAAACTTGCATGCAATACCACTAAAACCCGTGATAATTGAAACTCCATTCCCTTAGTAGGGAATAGATCTGATAGGGAAGATCAACCTGAATTCTTTAGGAGGCCATAAATGGATAATCACAACCATAAATTACCTTGCTAAATGGGTTGAAGCAGCTCCTCTCATAAGGTCAAAAATATCAATTGTCATCAATTTCCTAGAAGAAAGCATATTAACCCAATTTGGGGTGCCCAAGAAACTTGTTACAAACAATTCTAAATATTTCACCTTTTGAGATGATTGACTTCTATGCCCAATATAGTATAGAGTTGGCCCACTCAAAAAATTATTATACTCAAGGGAATGGATTGGACGAGTCTTCAAATAATAACATTATCACCTGAATCAAGAGATAATTTTGAAAGAATAAAAGAGGTTGGGACAACGAACTAAAGTACACCTTGTAGGTAGACAGGTTGTCAATAAAAAGATCCACCGACAAATCCCCTTACGATTTTGTTTATGGGGAAAAGGCACTTCTGCCACCTCAGCTAGAATGAACAACCCTCTCATTACTACTCCAAGACCATTAAAAATTGGATGTATTGCAAAGGAGTATGGACTATCTTGTACAGTTGGAAGAGGATAGAAGGGAATCAGTTGCTAAGATGATCGCTCAATATAGAAAGATCGTTCAGCTATTCAACAAAAATGCCAAAGGTAAAAGTTTTTTTGTAGGTAAAGTAGTGCTCTATTGGGATCCAAATAATGATAAGCCTAGTGAAAAAGACAAATTTGAACCAAAGTGGTTAGGGCCCTATCAGGTTGCTAAGGTGATCGGCCAACACACTTACAGAATCTAAGATATGGAAGGAGAAGAGATACCCATACCGGTAAATGGTCAACACTTGAAATCCTTCGACCCCCTTCACGGAGGTCATGCGGAGTGATTAAGATGCAAAAAAACAAATAGGGGGGTGTGTATAAATATCTTGTAAATAGTCATTAGTTTTGTCCACCCATATATTCTAGAGTTCTTAGGTCGATGTATGAAAATGCTTTCCTCCATACCCCTATCCCAATCAGAGCTGGTGTTAGCCTCGGAAGGCAACTTCTTTTTTTTTGGTTTTTGGTGCACAAGGTGGTGCACCCAAATTTGATTTGTGCGCTCCACTCTCCAGTGGAGAGCATAAAAATTCCAAGGGTGCACAAGCCTGTGCACCCTAAGTCGGGTCTGCATGCTCCATAAGTGGAGCATACAAAAGTTTATTTGGCACAAGAAGCCATGCACTCAACTTTTGTCCATGCACTCGATTGGATAATGGAGCGCACAAAAGTGTCTAAGGGGCACACAACTTTGTGTGCCTCGATTTAGGTCTACGCACTCCATGGGAGGGTGGAGCATTTGGATATTTCAAGGGGCGCATGACTCTGTGCACCCTAAACTAGATCTATGTGCTCCACATCCATGGAGTGTGTAAAAGTCCTTATGGATGTATAATGTTGTGCATCCATTTTAGATTTCGTGCACTCCATTCCAATAGAGAGGACAAAGATCTTAGGGGTGCACGAGTTCATGCACCTCGAGTCATGTCTATGTGCTCCACTCCAATAGAGCGCACGAGGGTCCAACTGGGCACACCAAATCATGTGCCCGCCTCTGCGTTTGTGTGCTCCACTAGAGGGTGGAGCGTGTAAGGGTCTTAAGGATGCATGAGCCTGTGCACTTCATTTCTATCTGTGTGTTCCACTCCCTTAGAGCATGCAAAATTTTTGTGGGTGGTCCATGTGCTCCACTCTCCAATGGAGTGCATAAAGTTTTTGTGGGTGCACAAATTTGTGCACCCATTCCTATTCAATGCATGCAAATAATTAATGGTGCACATATCTCATGCACCCCTTCCCAAAAGCTATGTGACTCGCTCAAGCGCACCCCGTCCAAGATAATTAAAAGCTACCATGTGGCTGAAGATCCCATCACACCATAACTCAATGTAGAAAGTATGAAAAGCAACCAATATATAGCTTATGAGGAGAGTGATGTGGTATGCTCAGCTCTGTGGCATGACCAGTCATAATTTCTTAGTGAATGAGAAAGCACGTGCCCCACCTAATCAAATTAATATGGGATTTTTAAATAGAAGGTGGCAGACCTCCCCCATGGCATTAGCATAAAAGTGCATATAGAGTGCATTATCGATGAGGTCAAGTGCAGTTATTCAAAGCCCCTTTCTATCCATGAATACGTGCTTTAATGGCTTCCACCAGCGTAGTTGCAGCAGGAGTGCTTGATGTTAAGACCCATATTGGGAGAATTACAAGGGCGTGGCCAATTACCAAAAGGGTAGGGAGAGCCCAAGATCCAAAGATGCTTAGAAATCCATTAGATTTAAGTAGAGATATTATAGTAGACCAGTAGTAGGAGGTGGAAGGCATGACAATTTATAGCTTTGACCCTATTGAGGAATATAGCCAGCGCCACCCTACCTTGTTGAGGAGCCTATTTATGAGGGCACAGTAGGATAGCACCGAATTGAGCCAAGTCTGTAACAAATGGAACACCAACCTAGGTTGGTTAACTTACCCAAAGGTATACCATTCCTTAGACCTCCTAGTGTGGTTGGTAGTTGCCTACAACTCCAAAAACATGACCATACATGATAATACAAATCAAGTCATGGCTAGGTTGATGACCGATAGAATTAGATGAGTGTTCAAGCTCACCACAACCTCGCAGGTTCTGGACTTCCACACACTGACCCTCCAGGATAATTTTATGTTGAAAACTATATTTCTAGAGATGCTATTGAATATGGGCAAGCACAGACCTCCTGGCTTCCTAGTTCACAAATTCCTCCTCAGGCCCTGGGTGCAAGATTACATAGATATGATCAACCTAGTGTTGGAGATAAAAGATCTGGAGAACATTGCTAAGAAAGTCATGTTCCTGATTATCCAGTGTAACAAGATAGATAATATGCCTCTCTATCGATGGGAGGATGTCATCAGTGACAACATAGATAGAGAATTGGTGAAATTATAGAAAGCCATACTAGATGATAAGGAAGAGCTCCCTCATTCTCCTACTATTCATTTTTTATTCATTTGGTTATAGCACAATTTTATAAATCATTAGTGGCTCGATTGGGAGGAGTAATTGTTGCCACTATTCAAGATGCACTTCTTTGTATACAAGAAGGGTGTTTAAGCTATGTAGCCTTCTTCAAAAATTTCCTCCCAGTAGTAAACACCCGCTTGTGCGGCATAGAACCTGATAGATTTGGGGTCAAGGTGAGGAACGTTTTACATGAAGCCAGGGTAGGAGATTTCTTCTATATAGAAGAATTCTCTTATATCATAATATATGGTTCTAAATTTCTCTCGAAGGCATTACCAAAGCACTACCCTACCTCCATAGCTATCCTAGAGATAACCCAGTAGATTGCCAAGGAGGTAAAAATTAGATTCCTCAAAAATAAGGGGAGTGTGTCGTGGCTGCCCATTCCTTGCTCGATGGGCCCCTATACATATCTAGGCCATTTTTCAATGTTGCAAGCCATATGGAATATGGATACATATTGCTTCCTTGAAGTTACGTGGAGATCCTATGACCTCGATGGCCATCATAGGTGAGTTGTTGCTAGCGAGCTTGCTCTCTTGCAAGTTACTCATAGGGGAGATGACTTTGAATATGATATGTAGAAGGCCATCAAATAAAATCAATCATTAGAATTGGTGTGGAGAATGGATAGGAGGCATTATAACAAGCTAGAAGCAGTTGGATATTATGGCTCTGAGTTGAGACTACATTGGGAATTGTTGGTGGACAAGGTGGTGCCAATGGTCCCAATTGCTCCTCTAGAGGAATTCTAGGACCTCACTTTTCAATTTTTCCATCAAGATGCTAATCTATTTGAGGTCATTATGAGAATAATGGATGAAGCACAGCAGGAGAAAGCAAAACTTCCCTCCTCCTCTAGTTCTCCCATTTATACTTTGAAGGGTAAGGAGCTGGTTACTTATTCCTCGTAGTAATCACAAAGTCTCACTTCATCGGTTCAAATGTTTATGTGTCCACCCAAGCAAACCGATGTGGTAGTGGGCCAGCCTTCTTTGTTCACTGCCACCTTAGTGATCGACCAAGAGGAACATCTAATTCCCCCCAAGGCTCTTAATAAAATACAACAAGCAATGGGATTATCTAGCATACTTAGGGAATTTGAGGTCCAAGAAAGAAGTCCCCCATAGTCCCCCACCAAGAAGAAAGCCAAATCTGAGTCTTATGCTATGGACACCAAAAATTTTACACTAGAAAGGGTGAGGGACATGCTCCAGTTCACTATAGATAAATAATATCAGATACAAGATATGGAGGAGCAAAGATCCTCCAGTAAAGAAGTAGGCCTTAGTGGACAACTATACAGGAAATGTGTGATGTGTCCACCGCTATGTTTGACATCCCTTTACCACTGAGCTTGAAATAATCCACCATTGATATCAATATGGGCATAATAAGGGTATAAGTTGGTCTGATAGACATGATGAAGTCCCACTTAGCCTCTCAATTACATGTGGTGGCAACTGTGGAAAAAGAGATGGAAGTTTTAAAGACCAAGGCTATCGAAGTAGGACAACTATGGCTTAAAGTGCAGTAGCTTCAATCCAAGGTCGATCAATTGAAGCAAATGCCAGCTCCCTCCTAGGCCATTGCAACATAGGCCAACGACCGCTTTGGGTCTATTGAAGAGTTCAAATAGGATATGAAGGATAAGATACTAGAGAAGATGGGGGATCTTGCATCCATATTTTATGACATCTATACCACCAGGCACACCATTGGTCTCCTGCATGAATGATTGCAACAAGATGATCAAAGGGTAAATGAAATATATCATGTATACAAAAGGTTCAGGTAAAACTACATGGAAATAAGTGGAGGAGCAATTACATTGGGAGATGGGACTATCTATTTCTTTGCAGAAGAATACTCCAAAGTTTTTGTGTATCTACATAATAGATCCAATTGGCTCCTTTCCGATCAGGAAGTTATTGATGTCGAGTAGTAGGTTGAGGATGAACTAAATAATTGTGGATTCATACTAAAATAATTCATCCAAACTCTTGACATCAAGGAGTTCATGCTCAATAAAATACAAAACTTTGACTTTGGTCCAAATGGAAAATTATCAAAGTAGTTTACAACTTTGGTGCAAATGGTGGATCACTTATGTGTTTTCACCGAAAATACCATGGAATGGGCCAAAGAAAGGGTGAAAAAAGTCACACAGGATCTCAACCTATTAATATTCACCTTAACCTTCCACGACGAAGCATGGGGCTACATTGACCAAAGTCTATAGGACCTTGGAAGGGAAGGAGTGGGACCCAACTCACCAGGGAGAGCATACAAGCCGAGTGCAGTGATGTTGCCTACCCTGGATAGTGGGAGAGATAGTACACAACCTCAGCCACCATCTGCTTAGACAGAAAGAAATGGGCTACGTGCCTATTTTTTATTACATCCTACTTTTGGAGGGAGCGATATTGGGCTAGCTAGAGGAAATTATTACAACCCTACTCGAGCAACTAGTGCTATATAAGGGAGACCACTGTAGTAGTAGTTTTTTATCAAACCTTTGAGAGAGAAGCCTAAGACCAGGTATAGTTATGTTTTGAGTGTTAGTCGTATTTCCCTTTCTGTGTTGATCCCTGTGTCTCTTACACCATATTTTCTTTTGCCATTTATCCAAGAACTGCCCAAGATGCTTTGTCTGCTAAGATCATTTCCTGTGGATGAGCTAGAGTTGGAGGCTCTTACATCACTACCATCAGGATGGAGAGAAGTAACCCCATGTTATGACATTTGAATTGAGGTTTTATTTTAGTCACTATCATATAAGAGTCAAGCATTTTTTCGGTCTCCTCATATGTAAATCATTTCATATTAATAGAAACTCCAACTCTATTCTTGGCTTCCTTTGTGTGTTTGGTTTATGTGTCTCACTCATTTATGTATTATAACAATTTGAATGTATGAATGATGCCTTCTATCTCTAGTTAAATCATTTTATTGATTATATTATTTGGATGAATGAAAATGAACTAGTTTTCCTCTCCTTTTATTTTTTGAGCCATTAAATATAAATCTGCTACAACTACCCAATGGACATGGCACTAGTCTAGTCTTGATGTATTCTAACAATGTCTGGTTTGGTCACAAATAATCAAAACAATACAATATTATTTAATCTGCTAATACATGGGTGCTTTCATTAAAATGGAAAATATATGAACGCACTGTTTGGGGTTTTCTTACCCAACGCGATCTATCTAGAGTCATTCTGATAATCTATTCCTAGGTCAAAGCAGTAGATCCACAAGATTCTACAATACTCATTATGATCTTCGAGATTTCTGTGATGTGACAAAGCTTAAGGAGGTAAGCAGGAAATCCCCAAAATAGGTTGATACATCAAAATCCACCTAGTATCTACATATTTTAAGAGTTTTTTACCTTTAGTAACTCCTTGTGCAAACTATTGAAAATTTGAAAATATTTTTAGACTACGCAAAAAATAATCATGAATTTCACGGATATGCTCTTCCACTCTTGGTACATTTGTAAATGTATCCACAATTTTGTATGTAAGATTCATTCAATGAGCCATGCAATGAATAAGGATAAAATATGGGGCAACAAATGTTTGTAGAATAACACAAAGATCATTCCTGTGTCCTTGCATTGTAGCAGCACCATCAACTCCAACACATATTAACTTAGTGGCTATTACCATTTCATTCATTTATGTTATTTCCTTTAAACTAGATACAACAACATTGTAAATGTTTTCTTCATTGTAATTTTCCAGCATGTTGCATAATCCAAGTAAATGAGGTTGCCTTAAATGATTTTCCAATGTGTAAAAATGCATACAAATCCAAGATGTGTTGTCAACAGAAGTCACCTCATCAATTGAAATTGAAATGAATTTGACCTTTTTTACTTTCTCTTTGAGGTCATCTTGCTCAACCAATGATATATATTTTGCCATTTCCCAACCACTTCGATCTAACGAATGGGTGTTGGGTAAGTTTTGCACATCAGCTAGTTGAAATAGAGATTTATAATCAATTAAATCAGACATAGGTCTACCCTTTTTAAGAATAGTGAATACAACAACAAACTGTAAACTTTTTGAAGCTAAATTAAACTTATTCATTTTTCAAAATTGGGCTTGAATCGTTGCACATTTCTCAACCAAAGTTTGCTTTTGTTTCATTTCTTTATCATATTCTTGTGCATATTTGATATGTGCACACTCTAATGCATCCTTCCACCTATAATTTTTTGGTTTTTTTCCATCACCATCACTTTATTTTATTTTTATATAAACCTTTCCAATATGTTTTTCTACTATATCTTTCTTAACTTGCAATCTATGATCCTTTTCGTGTTTCCAATTGAAAATTATGCATCTCAATTCTATTATTACCTCATTACTATTCTCTGGTAGTACTGGCTCAATAAATAGAAATTTTGAAACCCAATCAAGCTAAAATGATCTATTAATTTTCCACCTAGATAACCTTACACGTTTATATTTTTTAGAAGAAGATTCTTCGGAAGTAGGGACTGCATAAGAACTATTATTTTATTTTCCAATTGGTGTGTTAGTTTCAAGAATATCTTCATGTTGTTTTTCCATTTAATTAAGAAAATTTTCATCTGTTGACTTTTCATTATCATGGATATGTGGAAGTGGAGGCATACCGGGGTCAACAGTGTTTTCTATAGAGATAATACTAGGGTCAATACCAGGGTCATTATGATTATTCCATTTAAAAGCATACTTTCTGTTAAAAAAAATATATAAACAATGGAATAAGCCATCAACAAAAAACACCCTTCTTAATTAATGAAGATATTATATCTAAATTAACAATGTACAAAAATTAACTGGTTAGTAAGTAAAGGTGTTCATACCTTCAATTTGTGCAGATGTTGATGGTTGACTGGATTTTGAAATATTATGAAAGTATTTGAGGATACTCCTAGTCCTTTTATTGAAAGACTAACCTCCCTTCTTTCCACTGCTAGCAGGTGATATTTTACCTGTATAAAGAGAAGAGTAACATGAACATCATTTTAAAAAATAAAAATAACTAGTAAAATATAGAACTACTCTTCAAGATAACAAAATATCTTACCCAAGTAGGCTTGATATTGGTGCTCAAATAATAATAAAACCTCCTTATTGAGTGTCCATGAATAAAAATGTTTAAAAAATAACATTTATGGTAAAATAAACTTTTCGATAAATGGTTGTCATTGTATGTCACTCACCTTTTGCCACTCACCTTCTACCAATCACCTTATGCCAGTTTCCTTACACCAGTCACCTTACGCCAATCATATTACACCATTCACCTTATATATGTTGCCTTATACCAGTTGTCTTATGCATTCACCTTATGCCAATCACCTTGTGCCAGTCACCTTGTGTCATTCACCTTGTGTCAGTACCCTTATGTCAGTCACCTTGTTCCAGTCATATTTTGTCAATCACCTTATGTCGGTTGTGTTCTACCATTCATCTATATTAGTTACCTTATGTTAATTTTGTTCTACTAGTCATCTGTGTCAGTCATCTTCTATTAGTCACGTTGTGTCAGTCACCTGCTTTGTATCATTCGCTATCGGAGAAAATTAATATTTTAATTGTATGAATGTCACTGTCAGGGTTACCTATATATAATGGGGTACAAGAGGTGAATTGGGCAGGAAGTCAAAAATTAGGTGGGAAACCTTATGGTACCTGGGCAAATTTACCCTAAAAAAATTGATCCTAAAATTTTTGGGTGAATGGGCCAACCTCTAGGGTCCCAATATTCACAAAATTAAAATTGTGAAAATCTGAATATTCATACTAAATTGTGAAATTCGCCCCTCTGCATAACCCTGATCATAAAATGCTCCTTTAACATTTGTATGAGGGCAGTAAAGATAATATATTTATCTTGTATCATAGGAATGCCTTATAGTATTATCTAAAGTCCCCTAGGGCACGCATTTTTTTCAACATATCTTGTATCATAACAATGTCTTATGGCATTATCTAAAGTCCCTATGGGCACATATTTATCTATATCATAAGTATCATAAAAATGTCTTACATCATTATCTAAAGTCCCCCTAGGCATGCATTTTATTTGTATTATATTTTATATCATAGTAATACCTTAGGACATTATCTAAAGTCCCCTTGGGTATGTCTTTTATTTGTATCATATATTATATAATAAAGATGCCTTATGGAATTATCTAAAGTTCCCCTAGGCATATATTTTATTTGTATCATGTCTTATATCATAGCAATGCCTTATGACATTATCTAAAGTCCCCATGGTTATGCCTTTTAAGCTATATCATAAATTGTATCATAGTAGTGTCTTATGGTATTATCTAAAGTTCTTCTAGGTACATCTATTTATGTATTATATTTGGTACTATAACAATACCTTATGGCATTATCTAAAGTCCCTTTGGAAACATAATTTACATCATATCTACAATCTCAATCACCACATCTATCTCAATAATATCATTTATACTTTCAAAATCTAAAGTTGTTTTAAAAATATATTCATCAAAAATCATCATATGTGTGTCTTACCAAACTAAATAGATAACATCAGTGTCATCATCATCACAATATAAAGTATAAAATCACATGTCCCAGGTCCCTGGTACTATCCCAGTTCCTTGGAACTTCCTCTACCCTTCCTCCTTGGATGGTTGGTGTTGCAGACGATCTCCTTGGGGTGGTAGGTCACTGTTCCATTTGTCTGCCCCTTTCCATACCTTTTGGTGGGGTTCTTTTTGGTGCCTATGATCTGGGATGCCCTTGGAGTTTCCTAGGATTTTTCCTGGGACCTTCCCTGGGATTTCTATGTTTTTTTAGGGATCATTTTCCTTAGATCTTTCAGCTCTGTTTCAATTTTTTTGCAGGTTTCTATTTGGAGCTAAGGTTCAGAGGTTCTTCTGGTGCAGTGTGTCATGACTTGAAAGTTTAGCTTCATGAGCAGATATTCATAGTTTCTTTTGGCTAGATGGGAGACTTCATGCTTATTCTTTTGGTGCTACTCTTTGGGTTTTTGTATGTGGAATTCATGGTGGGCTTTCAACATTTTTTATGGCATGGGGATGGGCCTTTATTTTGATTGTTATTGTGATCCTATTGTTCATCCTCTTTTGGATCCTTTAAGCTACTCATCGGTGGTGTTGGAGGCTGTCTTGGGGTTCTTACTACATCTTCCTGGTCTTGAGATGGATATGTTCTTATTGTCTATAGCTTGTGCTCCATGGCTCCTTCTTTTGGGATTTCCTGGTACCTCCCTACCTCTTTCCCATGGCTTGCAATTCTGTGTTGATGTTTTCTTTACTTCTTTTGGTTTCTGAGTAGCTCTCCTTGCTACAAAGGTACTTCATGGCCTGTGGAGTTTCCCTGTTTGTTGTACCTCTTCCCAAGATTTTACAGGATGATGTTCTTCACATCCCTACATTTTTTTGTGGTTCCCAAGCCCATTCCTACTATTTAGGGGGGTTTTGGTTTTGTATTTCTGGTTTTTTGATGTTCTCTACCTGGATTCTAGTTTTTCCCCTACAAGAAATTATGCATTTTAATTTTTGGGGGGTTTCTTATTTTCCCGCCTAATGGGTTGTTCAATTTTGTGGCTAAGAAGGAATGTTCCATTATTTATTTATCTTGGGTTTTCCTTTTTTCATTAGGTGGGCTTTTCAAGTTTATGGTTTTTTCCCGCTTTGAGCGTGATTTTTTGCATCCTTTCTGAAGGCTATCCTTAAGCCTGTCCTGAAGGCTATCCTTAAGCCTATCCTAAAGGCTTCCCTTAAACCTATCCTTAGGTCCATCCTTGGCTCCTGGGACCTTGCTTAAAGTCTTGCGACTTGTTGTAATCAGGTTTTGGGTCCCTTAATTAAAACCCACATAAATTTAAATTTAAACAATAAAAAAACAATCTAAAATCACATCGTTTTAGCATCACATCAAACATAATCAAAGTTAAATCACCATAACAAAAAATAGTAAAGTATCCCTCACGTAAATTTAACACCATTATAATAAAATTTGATGTATACAACTCAATATGTATGCATATTGTAATATATATAATCATCAATCTATAAGTACAAATAATAACTAAAATTTTAGCCTTTGCAGGGACAGCTAGCTTTGATATCCTATATATGGTGGTCCTAATCTTCCCCCAGGTAGTGGAAACATCCTCACCAATTATTGATTGTTGAGTCATGGATTATGAGTGAGTCTATGTTGTCCTCATTTATGACCTAGTCGATGAAGGCAACCTATGGCCTATTGTTATGATGCATGGTCTTATAATAGGTTGATCACTTGAAATTCATTATCAACTCTATGTGCATCCATGTATGCTCTATAAAATGTCACTACTACATGACAACCATCTAATCCAAGAGGGTATAGACCAATTGATTGTTGTCAACTTCACCTAGAACTATGGCCTTCACTAGAGTTGCATCTCTCTCCATAGTTAGACTCAAGATAGTCAGCTACATCATTGAGATATAGTGGATAAGCCTATCCCTCTTTGCCATCCTTGATGCTTCCTTTATTTGAACTATATCTATTTCTATCTAATTTTTTACTAGTGTGGCATAAGGGCTAGCCACCTATTGATCTAGCACATCCCTCTCTCCCTCCATAGTGGGATGATATGACTTGCTCGGGCCTACCTCTATCACTATGATAATTAACATAACCATTACTTCTCTTCCTCCTATTTTTTCCAATTCTCTATGTATCTTTATGTGGTACTCATGATACTATCTTAATATTGGTGGAACAAGTTACTATGCTTCTCATGGTTACCTCCTTGACCATATCTATTCACTTATCCTTTAGTTATGAACACCCTAAGTGGTTGTACAATTGAATACCATCCCCAATAGCCTACACTAACTCTATGGTTATCACCTTTTAGATTTAGGATCAGCAAATCATCCTTGTATACCTCTATATATGTGTTAAGGTTTGGCTAAGGATTGAACCCTCACCTCATGTAGACCTCTAGTATTATATGGGTCCTATCAAGATGTTCTACTACTATCCAAATTATTCGACCATGTGATCAAAATGGAGATCTCCTACTCTCCTCACGGTCCAACTAGCCATATCACTCTCTATAGTTAGGCCAACTGGTAGGCATTCTATGCCCATCCCAGATGTTACCCATGGGTGCCATGCCACCTAATCCCTTTATAGGTCATTGATTAACCTTTGTTTCTACCCCAAAATACATTTATGAGGCTTCCCCTAATCTACCTCCAAGTTTTGTGCCCAATGATAGGATACTAATACCTTTATATCTCCAACTTGACCTAGTAACCCTAGAAGTTACAACACAATTATGTGCTCCCATGCCCAGACATACAACAATGTGCAATAATACAACCCTTGTATACTATCTCATGTAATTAGTGGTACAACCTCACTAAGATGATAGGGCCTCAAGAAAACACCATCTGGTACTCTATAATATTTTCCATCATATCTTCTTGTCCCTAGTGCATGACCCTGCTACTAGTGTTACCTACTAGCACTCCAAACACCAATGTGCCTAACAATGTTTTCTACTTGTCTAAATATCCTCTAGTGTAGGTGGCATTAATATCACTCCTAGACCTTACCACTAGGAATTATGCATCCCCTATAAGTTGCTCTAGGCTTCATTGATAAATTTGACTCATATAGTCAAGAGCCCCTTTGATGGGCACCCTTAAAATCCATCAAGTATCCTCTAATATGATAGTGAGATATCTACAAGGTAGTTAAAATAAATTTGTCTCTAAATACCATCTCTTTGGCATAGTCGACAATAGTGCCCTATTAAACTTGACCTTTGGCATTAGGGATATACGATATAACTACTACTATTGGTAGGAGATCATAATCCATGTAATCTAGGAGATCTAGGATCATATTAAATGCATAAGGTATCTAATACAAATAGTACAATGTTTGTAGTCTCTCTTACACCCAACCAAATCAATCACATGTTAGCCTTATCAAAACTCATAAAAAGTTTAACCTAGCAAAAGTGCCATCATGGGGTAAAAGTTCCATTAGGTGATGAAAGTACCACAGGAAATGATAGCACCACTAGATGGCAAAAACATCATTGGAGCATGATAATGATATCGACTAGTGCTAGTATTAGCACAATAGCACATAAGTACATGATAGCACTACCTTGTCTTCAAGCATATTTTTTAAGATGAAAAAATGTAAAAGCTTGGGTCTCAAGTTTCTTGCTTGGGCCTACCCTCCTTCTGTCTATTGGGATTTATTACATTATATGATAATATTAAAATTATTTAAGTGATTTGAACCACTTATGTATGAGTCCTATGCTATTAATTAGTTGTGATTTTCACAAATTATATAAATCATATTGTTTGTGTCATTTTTCTATATTAAGCAACATTATTTGTATTTAAACAATTTTTATCAATAGAAATAGGTTGCAACATTTCCTATCAGTGGTATTAGAGCACATGGTTGTTTGGTAATGGGTACCTAAGTGGAGTGCCTTAATGTTGTTGTGAGATCTATGTTTGAGTCCTACATTTCTGTTGTGTTGGAGATAGGTGAGCTATGCTTTTGAGCATGTGTCTCTAAAATGATAGAGTTCTAAAAATAGATTAGGGTGAAAATCCTCTATGTTCTATTATTGGAGTATGATAATGGACTCTTCTATGTGATATAAAATTGTATCAATGTCCTTAGTTGAAAATATGTAAAAAACCAACATGAGGGTGGAGAGACTATGTTGTTTTATATTACTTGAGTGAGGCTAAAAACATGTGTTTGTTTTGTATTATGCATGGGGTTTTTATCACTCATATTTTACAATCTAATAAGGTTTTTCAAATATTGTGTCTTCCCTAAATTCATCCAAAACTAAAATTAATGCAAAGGATCTATTATGATTGGTAGTGGATCTACTATTTGTTGATATTTGTTCATTTTGCCTCATTTTTTTGAGTGGTTAATCTAGTATTTTCTATATAGATATCACAAACTACACTTGAGCCATCGTCATTGGAGCCTTCATACTATAGATAATAGAAAAACAAATACAATGAGATGTGGGGTTTGTGTTGCATAGGAATATTTTTTATGCTAGAAATGAAGCATTAAGCTTAATTTCAAGATCATTTCGAGAAACTAGTCTTGAACCAAAGATAATCACAACTATTGAGGGAGAGTGGGATTTGAGTATGGGTCTATATTTATTCCAAAGGTTTTGAGATGAGTTTATGGGACACATTGTCAAACAATTTTTTTGCAATGTTACTGTTCACATAATATAACATGGTCAAAGAATATTTGGTCCACCTTGATATTTAAAGCTTACAATATAATGGGTATGGTCACATCACATAAATGGTTGAGACTGGATTTCCATCTATTATATCCACATTAATTAGCTTTAAAAAACATCATGTCAAATTAATCTAATTTTGTTATGTATTGTTATTTTGTCATGCAAAATAAAAAATGTCAAATAAAATGCAATACTTAAGGCCACAATGCTTAAGTGTTGAATTTAAAAAAGAAAAAAAAAGCATTAGTTAGTATAACTATTTTTAGAAGTGTTAATGTGTTAAAGATATTAGCTTTGTAGTTTTATTTTTATATAACTTAAGTCATTATATTAGTATCAAAATCGAGTTAAAGGTGCATTCTCTGTGGTATTCGACACATATATAGACTTATTTAATTAAAATGAGATAATCCTATATTATTTTAATACTCATGGACAAGAGAAATGTGATTAAGAATTTTGATGGATGAGATTTATATACATGAAAAGTCAAATTTTATTACGCTTCTAATTGAAAATATCTTTGGGATGTCATAAATAAAACCACACTCGAGTCACAAACCCCTAAAGAGGTAACCAAGTGGGGCTACAAAATATTAAAACCAATAGCTATGATTGGTCTTGGGATCTCAGATGCATACATACATCACCACATAGATATCTAAAATATTGTGAAAGAAGTTTGGGATTCACTTAATACAATGTTCAGTTCACAAGCATCAAGTGCAAAGATGACACTTAAGCAAAAACAAATTGGATTAAAGATGATGGAAGGTGATGATATCATCCAACACATAAGTAAGTTTCACTCTTTGATGAATCAACTAGCTGGAATTAATGCCAAGGTAGAAAGTGATGATGCCAAATCTATTTTGTTAAATAGCATGCCTTCTAGTTATGCTAATATTGTGTTCACATTGAAAAAAATTAATCCTACTTTGGAAGATGTAATTTTATCTTTGATTGACAAAGCAAATTGAGTTAAGAAAAATGACTCAATTAATGAAGACAAATAAGAAGCAAATTAGTAAGGTTTTTTCATCCAAGAACTAGTTTGTGTGCTTCTATTATACACAATGGGGTAATATAGTGATGAACTACATACAACAAGCCAAGGTGATAGATTAAAATGTGAAAGCAAACAAGACAATGGTTGTAAACGAAGATAATTATGAAGAATGTAATTTTATAGCACATGATAAAGACCCTTTCCACAAGTACAATGAGGAGGAATATATTTATTAATTTATTCAAGATTAATCCTTGTAAATAATTGTGTGTATCCCCATTCACAAGAGGATTTTTAGTGTGGTCATAATTCCCATTAAAATTGTGTTTGATGTATTAAGTGAAAGCCCATATCAAACTTAAGGTAAATGGTAGAGTTTGTATCCATTCATAAGATGATGTAAATCAGTAAGGCTAGACTCACTAATTATCGATAATTGGTTTTATGTGTTTCCAAATCATAATTGTTGTAAATAGTAGTGTGTGTTCCTATTTACAACTTTGACCTTGGATGGAGTATGTATCCCTATCCAGTTGTGTTGTATGGATTTATATAGTTGAGTTTATCCCTATCCTTGGTTAAGTGTCTAGTGAGGTCATTCCCATTAAATAAGCATAGTGAATTCATTCCCACTATTGCTTGTTATGAATAGTTGAGTGTGTCCTTATTCATATTCTAAGTGTACATGATGAACTATTCAAAGTTCTAGTTCATAATATGGTTATTTGTACTATTTTTAGTATCCCTACCTATGATTGGATCATTATGTAATAAAGAGGGAATGTTTACTACATCATATGATAAGGTCAAAATTAGTTGAGTGGTTAAAACCAGTCACATATGAGTCTTGTGTTGTTAATTAGTTGTGATTTATACCAATTATGGAAATCAAATTGTTTGTGTAGTTGCTCTATATTAAGAAATATTATTTGTATTTAAATAGCTTTTATCAATGGAAATAGATTTCAATATTTTCTATCACTATCATAAGTGGTCTCACTCTGTTAGCATGATGATATGATCTCTCTTACTGAGCCATTATTATCTACTACATAATTAAGAGTCCATAGCTTCTAATTATCATTATCCATAGATTTTTATTTACCCCTATACATTTTGCCTTATCCCACCCCATTCAATGTTTGTTATTTATCATCAATATTTCAAGGTCAAGTTGAGTTTCCTCAGTTAAGTTTTATTTTCTCTTTAAAACTCAAGGGGGTTCATCAAGAAGCCACATCATTTAATATTGTCAAAAATTCAAAATATAACATCATCAATAACCAACAAGTAAAAATCATTATTTTATCTTACATCACAAATCCCAAGCAATATTAAATATGTTTATCTCAAAATTGGGGTACAAAGGTCAATTTTTGAGGTATTTATCATCTAAAAAATGCATCAAAAGAAAAATATATAGAAACCTAATTCTAAGCACATCATCTAGTCTCCAAAACTTACCAACATCTCCATAAACTAGCCAATTAAGCACCCAAATCAAGTCAACTATCTTAAAGCTCAATCTAGTAACATTTTTTACTTTAAAAGAAAAAGTGCTAGGATTGAAGTGATAACACCAACAATGATACAACTCACCTGGTAGCGCTTTTACAAAAAAATTATATTTTATCATTTTCTATCCAATTAAGCCTAGAAACGATCATTTGACACTAGCATCAAGATCTTTAGCATCACCAATACTTATTCTTCTTGTACTATAAAATGTCAATAATAAAAATATTAAAATTGTGGCATGCAACTACCCATCGCCTAAAAAAACCATATCAAGTCTTACATACTGCATCTACCACCACAATGCATTTTAGTATTGAAACTCACCGAGCCACATAGATGATGCCACCTCCCAAATCATCGATCTTGGTGGATTCACTAGAGTATCCCCCAAGGGTATCATGGCTTCCTATAAATATGGTCCTTAGGGGAAGCCAAACATGATGTATTTTTTAGTAGCAAAGCCCTACCAAAATCATTTTTGAGATATGCAATTATCCAACAGCAAAGCTTTGCTAATATTGTTCTTTGAGATATATGATTTCTTGATTGTAAATATCTATCGAAGTCATCTCCCATATATAATTTTTAGACAATGAAATTCTTCCAAATTCATATTGCATATACAATATCATGATGGTAAAACTCTATTGGAATCATCACTCACATACTATCTTGTGACAAAAAAGTTCTACTAGTGGTTTTCTCTCAAGCAATAGTGATTTCCCATCCTCTTATCACAATGAGAGGCATATTTTGTTAAAACCCCATTCTAATATTATTAATAATTTTTTAGTCTTGTGGCACTTTGCGTGCCTAGGCTTATGGGACCATATGATGTAACTATTATTTATTATAAAAAATATATTATCTAAAGAAGCAATGATTATTATTTATGAGTTACTAGTGCAAGCCCCCACTTGCTCATGGATGGAAACCCTTGGGCATTAAGTTTAGGGTAGCCAAATTCTATAAAAGAGCCAAGGGAGAAAGAGAAATGTATCTCATATTTTTTTGCATCAAATTTTTTCTTCTAAGGAGGTTGCCCCTTCAAAGAGGCTTTTGATTTTGTAATATGTTCTTGTTTTTTCAATATAATTTATTCCATTTCTATTTTGTATGAATTGTTAAATTCAAGATTATTTTTTTTCATTATTGGAATATCATGTGGATGTGATTTGCAAGGTTCCTAACATATTTCAAGGCTCTCGGGGTTACAAGCATGCTCATAGCTAACTAGTTGTGCTCTTTCATCCCTTAGCTTGTCATTATCTTTGTTTTATTATTTTTTTAATGACTCTAGAATTGTATACTAATCTTGTCTTTGTCTAATAACCAACTTGTTTATCATTATTTTATTGTCATCATAGGTACAAATTTTATTATCCAATAAATTTGGCTTGTCTTCATCCAAATGTTATTATCTTTGTCTTGTTATTTTTGTAAATATCTTATCATGGTATATTGATCTTGTCTTTGTCTACTAACTTACCTATTATCATTTTAATATCATCATAATTACATATTTTTTTATTGATCATATTTATCTTATTATCACAAATCCTTACACCTCATGTCATAAAATTTCAGTCACAACAGTGCTAGTGTACCCTATTTATGTTACAATAGATACTAAGACTCCATAGTCTCAATCTATCACTAAGAGCAAAAGCAACACTATCTAGTGTAAACACCAATAGCTCTATCACTCTCTAGTGGAAATTTTTCCACTAAACTTATTGTCATTGTCATAGTCATACTTATAAATTTTACATCTCTCTATCTCTATTATCTAGACAAGATTTCAATGATGATCAATGAGAGTTGTACATTATCTATTGATATAGCAATACCCCTTTACTAATAAGCCTTTTTCTGTTTATTTTTATAGGTTTCTAGGAAGTAGGATTCATTAGTAAAAGAACCATAATATAGAGATAACACTGATAACACTTCTATTATTGAGGCCAAAATATAGGTATAAATTATTTTTGTTCATGTTTTTCCATATTAGAGAAACTATATTTTGTTTACTTTGTGTTTATAATTGTTGTTCTACATTTTCTATTTTACTCATTAGAGAAAAAAAATGGAAATGAAATGAATCATTGTCTATTACAACATTAAGGGACTAACTATCATCTTGCATATCATCAAAACTAAATCATATGTAGTCATTAGAACTTGTCTAACTGCATTACATTCTTGAGCCCTTGCCTTAAAAATAAATTAAGGTTAGATAGTCAAGAAAAACTATTAGGGAGAATGTATGTGTTTTTTAACTGAGTCCATAAAACATAGACTTAGGCTCATGACTACCCCTATCCTCAAGGTGTGATGTCATAGATAAAATATCCCATGAGAATGAGGGAGACACCATGCCTAGTCATGCAGGCCAAGTTAGAGACCCTCCATGATTTTCTTGTCTCACAATATAATTGGATTAAATATTATTTTTTTAATAAGCTATGTGTGGCTTTTATTGAGGGCCACTCCCATTACAAAAACAAAACATTACATTGCTCTCATTACATTTCTAGCAAGTTAATTAAAGCATATCCAGATTTACCTTTCTATCAAAGATATTCTCCATATTTATCAAATTACTAAGTTTCCACAATCAACTCCTTTTATATTAGATGCCTTCCAAAATTTAAATTCTATCAAGATGAAATTCAACACTACTAATGGCTAAAATATTTGTTGTCCAACTTCTATATCTATAAATATCTTATCTATAACAACCTCACAATTTTTTAATACCTTTTTTTAGGGTTCTTATTCATTCCCCTAATATTCCAAGATATTAATTTCATTGTTATTTTTCTTTTTATTTGTGGGTTCAGCCCCACTTCTAATTAGTGTTGGAATATGTAGCACCCTAAAATTGGCACAGTTAAACCCTTAGTAAAAAGATAAAAATTTGAATTTTAACCCCGAAATCGCCCGTTAACCGCTCCCCCCATTTTTTGTGTCATTTTTAGGAGTTTTTTTTACCATTGGATGATATCATCGTCGATCATACGAAATCGTCCCAAATCGAACGAATTCGTCTGGAACAGAACGTCCAGACAATTTCGTCCCAAAACTAAATTTTCATAATTAGCTTCTGTTTCAACAGCCTCTCCAACATGGGTAGAAGCGTGTCTGCGTAGTTGCAAATTCCTCTGTTGGAGATCTCCCAGATTAAGATGATCCCAAACCTCCTAACCTCCCCCTAATTCTATATAAACTGGAATTTTCTCAGTTTATCGCCTTGGCTCTTCCCATGGCTCTCCTCCTGATTCTATCCCTTGTTGATTTTCCCTGTCATTTAGCTTTGTTGTGTTAAGACGTCCTATCTACCATTGTTTGCACTCATAGTTTTAAGTTTTCATTGTAGGTTTTCACTGTGCTTCAGCTGGAGGAAGCTCGGATGGTATATTGATCTTGTCTTTGTCTACTAACTTACCTATTATCATTTTAATATCATCATAATAACATATTTATTTATTGATCATATTTATCTTATTATCACAAATCCTTACACCTCATGTCATAAAATTTCACTCACAACAATGCTAGTGTACCCTATTTATGTTACAATAGATACTAAGACTCCATAGTCTCAATCTATCACTAAGAGCAAAAATAACACTATTTAGTGTAAACACCAATAGCTCTATCACTCTCTAGTGGCACTTTTTCCACTAAACTTATTGTCATTGTCATAGTCATACTTATAAATTTTACATCTCTCTATCTCTATTATCTAGACAATATTTCAATGATGATCAACGAGAGTTGTACATTATCTATTGATATAGCAATACCCCTTTACTAATAAGCCTTTTTCTATTTATTTTTATAGGTTTCTAGGAAGTAGGATTCATTAGTAAAAGAACCATAATATAGATATAACACTGATAACACTTCTATTATTGAGGCCAAATATAGGTAAAAAGTTTTATTTTTGTTCATGTTTTTCCATATTAGAGAAACCATATTTTGTTTACTTTGTGTTTATAATTGTTGTTCTACATTTTCTGTTTTACTCATTAGAGAAAAAAAAAGGGAAATGAAATGAATCATTATCTATTACAACATTAAGGGACTAACTATCATATTGCATATCCTCAAAACTAAATCATATGTAGTCATTAGAACTTGTCTAACTGCATTACATTCTTGAGCCCTTGCCTTAAAAATAAATTAAGGTTAGATAGTCAAGAAAAAATATTAGGGAGAATGTATTTGTTTTTTAACTGAGTCCATCAAACATAGACTTAGGCTCATGACTACCCCTATCCTCAAGGTGTGATGTCATGGATGTAATATCCCATGAGAATGAGGGAGACACCATGCCTAGTCATGCGGGCCAAGTTAGAGACCCTCCATGATTTTCTTGTCTCACAATATAATTGGATTAAATATTATTTTTTTAATAAGCTATGTGTGGCTTTTATTGAGGGCCACTCCCATTACAAAAACAAAACATTACATTGCTCTCATTAAATTTCTAACAAGTTAATTAAAGCATATCCAAATTTACCTTTCTATCAAATATATTCTCCATATTTCTCAAATTGCTAAGTTTCCACAATCAACTCCTTTTATATTAGATGCCTTCCAAAATTTAAATTCTATCAAGATGAAATTCAACACTGCTAATGGCTAAAATATTTGTTGTCCAACTTCTATATCTATAAATATATTATCTATAACAACCTCACAATTTTTTAATACCTTTTTTTAGGGTTCTTATTCATTCCCCTAATATTCCAAAATATTAATTTCATTGTTATTTTTCTTTTTATTTGTGGGTTTAGCCCCACTTCTAATTAGTGTTGGAATATGTAGCACCCTAAAATTGGCACAGTTAAACCCTTAGTAAAAAGATAAAAATTTGAATTTTAACCCCGAAATCGCTCGTTAACCGCTCCCCCCATTTTTTGTGCCATTTTTAGGAGTTTTTTTTACCGTTGGATGATATCATCGTCGATCAGACGAAATTGTCCTAGCTCGAATGAATTCGTCTGGAACAGAACGTCCAAACAATTTCGTCCCAAAACTAAATTTTCATAATTAGCTTCTGTTTCAACAGCCTCTCCAACTTGGGTAGAAGCGTGTTTGCGTAGTTGGAGATTCCTCCATTGGAGGTCTCCCAGATTAGGATGATCCCCAACCTCCTAACCTCCCCCTAATTCTTTATAAACTGGAATTTTCTTAGTTTATCCCCCTGGCTCTTCCCCTGGCTCTCCTCCTAATTCTCTCCCTGGTTGATTTTCCCTATCATTTATCTTTGTTGTGTTAAGACATCCTATCTACCATTGTTTGCACTCGTAGTTTTAAGTTTTCATTGCATGTTTTCACTATGCTTCAGCTGGAGGAAGCTCGGATGGCATATTGATCTTGTATTTGTCTACTAACTTGCCTATTATCATTTTAATATCATCATAATTACATATTTTTTTATTGATCATATTTATCTTATTATCACAAATCCTTACACCTCATGTCATAAAATTTTAGTCACAACAGTGCTAGTGTACCCTATTTATGTTACAATAGATACTAAGACTCCATAGTCTCAATCTATCACTAAGAGCAAAAGTAACACTATCTAGTGTAAACACCAATAGCTCTATCACTCTCTAGTGGCACTTTTTCCACTAAACTTATTGTCATTGTCATAGTCATACTTATAAATTTTACATCTCTCTATCTCTATTATCTAGACAAGATTTCAATGATGATCAATGAGAGTTGTACATTATCTATTGATATAGCAATACACCTTTACTAATAAGCCTTTTTCTGTTTATTTTTATAGGTTTCTAGGAAGTAGGATTCATTAGTAAAAGAACCATAATATAGAGATAACACTGATAACACTTCTATTATTGAGGCCAAAATATAGGTAAAAATTTTTATTTTTGTTCATGTTTTTCCATATTAGAGAAACTATATTTTGTTTACTTTGTGTTTATAATTGTTGTTCTACATTTTCTATTTTACTTATTAGAGAAAAAAAAAGGAAAATGAAATGAATCCTTATCTATTACAACATTAAGGGACTAACTATCATCTTGCATATCATCAAAACTAAATCATATGTAGTCATTAGAACTTGTCTAACTGCATTACATTCTTGAGCCCTTGCCTTAAAAATAAATTAAGGTTAGATAGTCAAGAAAAAATATTAGGGAGAATGTATGTGTTTTTTAACTGAGTCCATCAAACATAGACTTAGGCTCATGACTACCCCTATCCTCAAGGTGTGATGTCATGGATGTAATATCCCATGAGAATGAGGGAGACACCATGCCTAGTCATGCAGGCCAAGTTAGAGACCCTCCATGATTTTCTTGTCTCACAATATAATTGGATTAAATATTATTTTTTTAATAAGCTATGTGTGGCTTTTATTGAGGGCCACTCCCATTACAAAAACAAAACATTACATTGCTCTCATTACATTTCTAGAAAGTTAATTAAAGCATATCCAAATTTACCTTTCTATCAAAGATATTCTCCATATTTATCAAATTGCTAAGTTTCCATAATCAACTCCTTTTATATTAGATGCCTTCTAAAATTTGAATTCTATCAAGATGAAATTCAACACTGCTAATGGCTAAAATACTTGTTGTCCAACTTCTATATATGTAAATATCTTATCTATAACAACCTCACAATTTTTTAATACCTTTTTTTAGGGTTCTTATTCATTCCCCTAATATTCCAAGATATTAATTTCATTGTTATTTTTTTGCTTTTATTTATTTGTTTAGCCCCACTTCTAATTAGTGTTGGAATATGTAGCACCCTAAAATTGGCACAGTTAAACCCTTAGTAAAAAGATAAAAATTTGAATTTTCACCTCGAAATCGCCCGTTAACCGCTTCCCCCCATTTTTTGTGTCATTTTTAGGAGTTTTCTTGACCGTTGGATGATATCATCATCTATCAGACGAAATCATCCCAGATCGAACGAATTCGTCTGGAACAGAACGTCTAGAAAATTTTGTCCCAAAACTAAATTTTCACAATTAGCTTCTATTTCAATAGCCTCTCCAACTTGGGCAGAAGCATGTCTGCATAGTTGGAGATTCCTCCGTTAGAGATCTCCCAGATTAGGATGATCCCCAACCTCCTAACCTCCCCCTAATTCTATATAAACTAGAATTTTTTCAGTTTATCCCCCTGGCTCTTCCCCTGGCTCTCCTCCTGATTATCTCCTTGGTTGATTTTCCCCTGTCATTTAGCTTTGCTGTGTTAAGACGTCCTATCTACCATTGTTTGCACTCATAGTTTTATGTTTTCATTGCAGGTTTTCACTGTGCTTCAGCTGGAGGAAGCTCGGATGGTATATTGATCTTGTCTTTGTCTACTAACTTACCTATTATCATTTTAGTATCATCATAATTACATATTTTTTTATTGATCATATTTATCTTATTAGCACAAATCCTTACACCTCATGTCATAAAATTTCAGTCACAACAGTGCTAGTGTACCCTATTTATGTTACAATAGATACTAAGACTCCATAGTCTCAATCTATCACTAAGAGCAAAAGTAACACTATCTAGTGTAAACACCAATAGCTCTATCACTCTCTAGTGGCACTTTTTCCACTAAACTTATTGTCATTGTCATAGTCATACTTATAAATTTTACATCTCTCTATCTCTATTATCTAGACAAGATTTCAATGATGATCAACGAGAGTTGTACATTATCTATTGATATAGCAATACCCCTTTACTAATAAGCCTTTTTCTGTTTATTTTTATAGGTTTCTAGGAAGTAGGATTCATTAGTAAAAGAACCATAATATAGAGATAACACTGATAACACTTCTATTATTGAGGTCAAATATAGGTAAAAAGTTTTATTTTTGTTCATATTTTTCCATATTAGAGAAACTATATTTTGTTTACTTTGTGTTTATAATTGTTGTTCTACATTTTCTATTTTACTCTTTAGAGAAAAAAAAAGGGAAATGAAATGAATCATTATCTATTACAACATTAAGGGACTAACTATCATCTTGCATATCATCAAAACTAAATCATATGTAGTCATTAGAACTTGTCTAACTGCATTACATTCTTGAGCCCTTGCCTTAAAAATGAATTAAGGTTAGATGGTCAAGAAAAAATATTAGGGAGAATGTATGTGTTTTTTAACTGAGTCCATCAAACATAGACTTAGGCTCATGACTACCCCTATCCTCAAGGTGTGATGTCATGGATGTAATATCCCATGAGAATGAGGGAGACACCATGCCTAGTCATGCGGGCCAAGTTAGAGACCCTCCATGATTTTCTTGTCTCACAATATAATTGGATTAAATATTATTTTTTTAATAAGCTATGTGTGGATTTTATTGAGGGCCACTCCCATTACAAAAACAAAACATTACATTGCTCTCATTAAATTTCTAACAAGTTAATTAAAGCATATCCAAATTTACATTTCTATCAAAGATATTCTCCATATTTATCAATTTGCTAAGTTTCCACAATCAACTCCTTTTATATTAGATGCCTTCCAAAATTTAAATTCTATCAAGATGAAATTCAACACTGCTAATGGCTAAAATATTTGTTTTCCAACTTCTATATCTATAAATATCTTATCTATAACAACCTCACAATTTTTTAATACCTTTTTTTAGGGTTCTTATTCATTCCCCTAATATTCCAAGATATTAATTTCATTGTTATTTTTCTTTTTATTTGTGGGTTTAGCCCCACTTCTAATTAGTGTTGGAATATGTAGCACCCTAAAATTGGCACAGTTAAACCCTTAGTAAAAAGATAAAAATTTAAATTTTAACCTCGAAATCGCCCGTTAACCGCTCCCCCCATTTTTTGTGCCATTTTTAGGAGTTTTCTTGACCGTTGGATGATATCATCGTCGATCAGACAAAATCGTCCCAGATCGAACGAATTCGTCTAGAACAGAACGTCCAAAAAAAATTGTCCCAAAACTGAATTTTCATAATTAGCTTCTATTTCAATAGCCTCTCCAACTTGGGCAGAAGCGTGTCTGCGTAGTTGGAGATTCCTCCGTTGGAGATCTCCCAGATTAGGATGATCCCCAACCTCCTAACCTCCCGCTAATTCTATATAAACTGGAATTTTCTCAGTTTATCCCCCTCGTTCTTCCCCTAGCTCTCTTCCTGATTCTCTCCCTGGTAGATTTTCCCTGTCATTTAGCTTTGCTGTGTTAAGACGTCCTATCTACAATTCTTTGCACTCATAGTTTTAAGTTTTCATTGCAGGTTTTCACTGTGCTTCAGCTAGAGGAAGCTCGGATGGTATATTGATCTTGTCTTTGTCTACTAACTTACCTATTATCATTTTAACATCATCATAATTACATATTTTTTTATTGATCATATTTATCTTATTAGCACAAATCCTTACACCTCATGTCATAAAATTTCAGTCACAACAGTGCTAGTGTACCCTATTTATGTTACAATAGATACTAAGACTCCATAGTCGCAATCTATCACTAAGAGCAAAAGTAACACTATCTAGTGTAAACACCAATAGCTCTATCACTCTCTAGTGGCACTTTTTCCACTAAACTTATTGTCATTGTCATAGTCATACTTATAAATTTTACATCTCTCTATCTCTATTATCTAGACAATATTTCAATGATGATCAACGAGAGTTGTACATTATCTATTGATATAGCAATACACCTTTACTAATAAGCCTTTTTCTGTTTATTTTTATAGGTTTCTAGGAAGAAGGATTCATTAGTAAAAGAACCATAATATAGAGATAACACTGATAACACTTCTATTATTGAGGCCAAATATAGGTAAAAAGTTTTATTTTTGTTCATGTTTTTCCATATTAGAGAAACTATATTTTGTTTACTTTGTGTTTATAATTGTTGTTCTACATTTTCTATTTTACTCATTAGAGAAAAAAAAAGGGAAATGAAATGAATCCTTATCTATTACAACATTAAGGGACTAACTATCATCTTGCATATCATCAAAACTAAATCATATGTAGTCATTAGAACTTGTCTAACTGCATTACATTCTTGAGCCCTTGCCTTAAAAATAAATTAAGGTTAGATGGTCAAGAAAAAATATTAGGGAGAATATATGTGTTTTTTAACTGAGTCCATCAAACATATACTTAGGCTCATGACTACCCCTATCCTCAAGGTGTGATGTCATGGATGTAATATCCCATGAGAATGAGGGAGACACCATGCCTAGTCATGCGGGCCAAGTTAGAGACCCTCCATGATTTTCTTGTCTCACAATATAATTGGATTAAATATTATTTTTTTAATAAGCTATGTGTGGCTTTTATTGAGGGCCACTCCCATTACAAAAACAAAACATTACATTGCTCTCATTACATTTCTAGCAAGTTAATTAAAGCATATCCAAATTTACCTTTCTATCAAAGATATTCTCCATATTTATCAAATTTCTAAGTTTCCACAATCAAATCCTTTTATATTAGATGCCTTCCAAAATTTAAATTCTATCAAGATGAAATTCAACATTGCTAATGGCTAAAATATTTGTTGTCCAACTTCTATATCTATAAATATCTTATCTATAACAACCTCACAATTTTTTAATACCTTTTTTAGGGTTCTTATTCATTCCCCTAATATTCCAAGATATTAATTTCATTGTTATTTTTATTTTTATTTGTGGGTTTAGCCCCACTTCTAATTAGTGTTGGAATATGTAGCACCCTAAAATTGGCACAGTTAACCCCTTAGTAAAAAGATAAAAATTTGAATTTTAACTTCAAAATCGCCCGTTAATCGATCCCCCCATTTTTTGAGCCATTTTTAGGAGTTTTCCTGACCATTGGATGATATCATCATCGATCAGACGAAATCGTCCCAGATCGAATGAATTCGTCTGGAACAGAACGTCCAGACAATTTCATCCCAAAACTGAATTTTCATAATTAGCTTATGTTTCAATGACCTCTCCAACTTGGGCAGAAGCGTGTCTGCGTAGTTGGAGATTCCTCTGTTGGATATCTCCTAGATTAGGATGATCCCCAACCTCCTAACCTCCCCCTAATTGTATATAAACTAGAATTTTCTTAGTTTATCCCCCTAGCTCTTCCCCTGGCTCTCCTCCTGATTCTCTCCCTGGTTGATTGTCCCTATCATTTATCTTTGTTGTGTTAAGACGTCCTATATACCATTGTTTGCACTTGTAGTTTTAAGTTTTCATTGCAGGTTTTCACTATGCTTCAGCTGGAGGAAGCTCGGATGGTATATTGATCTTGTCTTTGTCTACTAACTTACCTATTATCATTTTAATTTCATCATAATTACATATTTTTTTATTGATCATATTTATCTTATTAGCGTAAATCCTTACACCTCATGTCATAAAATTTTAGTCACAGCAGTGCTAGTGTACCCTATTTATGTTACAATAGATACTAAGACTCCATAGTCTCAATCTATCACTAAGATCAAAAGTAACACTATCTAGTGTAAACACCAATAGCTCTATCACTCTCTAGTGGCACTTTTTCCACTAAACTTATTTTCATTTTCATAGTCATACTTATAAATTTTACATCTCTCTATCTCTATTATCTAGACAAAATTTCAATGATGATCAATGAGAGTTGTACATTATCTATTGATATATCAATACCCCTTTACTAATAAGCCTTTTTCTGTTTATTTTTATAGGTTTCTAGGAAGTAGGATTCATTAGTAAAAGAACCATAATATAGAGATAACACTGATAACACTTCTATTATTGAGGCCAAATATAGGTAAAAAGTTTTATTTTTGTTCATTTTTTTGCATATTAGAGAAACTATATTTTGTTTACTTTGTGTTTATAATTGTTGTTCTACATTTTCTATTTTACTCATTAGAGAAAAAAAAGGGAAATGAAATGAATCATTATCTATTACAACATTAAGGGACTAACTATCATCTTGCATATCATCAAAACTAAATCATATGTAGTCATTAGAAATTGTCTAACTGCATTACATTCTTGAGCCCTTGCCTTAAAAATAAATTAAGGTTAGATAGTCAAGAAAAAATATTAGGGAGAATGTATGTGTTTTTTAACTGAGTCCATCAAACATAGACTTAGGCTCATGACTACCCCTATCCTCAAGGTGTGATGTCATGGATGTAATATCCCATGAGAATGAGGGAGACACCATGTCTAGTCATGCAGGCCAAGTTAGAGACCCTTCATGATTTTCTTGTCTCACAATATAATTGGATTAAATATTATTTTTTTAATAAGCTATGTGTGGCTTTTATTGAGGGCCACTCCCATTACAAAAACAAAACATTACATTGCTCTCATTACATTTCTAGCAAGTTAATCAAAGCATATCCAAATTTACCTTTCTATCAAAGATATTCTCCATATTTATCAAATTGCTATGTTTCCACAATCAACTCCTTTTATATTAGATGCCTTCCAAAATTTGAATTCTATCAAGATGAAATTCAACACTGCTAATGGCTAAAATACTTGTTGTCCAACTTCTATATATGTAAATATCTTATCTATAACAACCTCACAATTTTTTAATACCTTTTTTTAGGGTTCTTATTCATTCCCCTAATATTCCAAGATATTAATTTCATTGTTATTTTTCTTTTTATTTGTGGGTTTAGCCCCATTTCTAATTAGTGTTGGAATATGTAGCACCCTAAAATTGGCACAGTTAAACCCTTAGTAAAAAGATAAAAATTTGAATTTTAACTCCGAAATCGCCCATTTATCGCTCCCCCCATTTTTTGCGCCATTTTTAGGAGTTTTCTTGACCGTTGGATGATATCATCGTCGATCAGACGAAATCGTCCCAGATCGAACGAATTGCCTGCAGGAACGAACGTCCAGACAATTTCATCCCAAAACTGAATTTTCATAATTAGCTTCTATTTCAATAGCCTCTCCAACTTGGGCAGAAGTGTGTCTGCGTAGTTGGAGATTCCTCCGTTGGAGATCTCCCAGATTAGGATGATCCCCAACCTCCTAACCTCCCCCTAATTCTATATAAAATGGAATTTTCTCAGTTTATCCCCCTGGATCTTCCCCTGGCTCTCCTCCTGATTCTCTCCCTGGTTGATTTTCCCTATCATTTAGCTTTGTTGTGTTAAGACATCCTATCTACCATTGTTTGCACTCGTAGTTTTATGTTTTCATTGCAGGTTTTCACTGTCCTTCAGCTGGAGGAAGCTCGGATGGTATATTGATCTTGTCTTTGTCTACTAACTTACCTATTATCATTTTAATATCATCATAATTACATATTTTTTTATTGATCATATTTATCTTATTAGCACAAATCCTTACACCTCATGTCATAAAATTTCAGTCACAACAGTGCTAGTGTACGCTATTTATGTTACAATAGATACTAAGACTCCATAGTCTCAATCTATCACTAAGAGCAAAAGTAACACTATCTAGTGTAAACACCAATAGCTCTATCACTCTCTAGTGGCACTTTTTCCACTAAACTTATTGTCATTGTCATAGTCATACTTATAAATTTTACATCTCTCTATCTCTATTATCTAGACAATATTTCAATGATGATCAACGAGAGTTGTACATTATCTATTGATATAGCAATACCCCTTTACTAATAAGCATTTTTCTGTTTATTTTTATAGGTTTATAGGAAGTAGGATTCATTAGTAAAAGAACCATAATATAGAGATAACACTGATAACACTTCTATTATTGAGGCCAAATATAGGTAAAAAGTTTTATTTTTGTTCATGTTTTTCCATATTAGAGAAACTATATTTTGTTTACTTTGTGTTTATAATTGTTGTTCTACATTTTCTATTTTACTCATTAGAGAAAAAAAAAGGGAAATGAAATGAATCCTTATCTATTACAACATTAAGGGACTAACTATCATCTTGCATATCATCAAAACTAAATCATATGTAGTCATTAGAACTTGTCTAACTGCATTACATTCTTGAGCCCTTGCCTTAAAAATAAATTAAGGTTAGATGGTCAAGAAAAAATATTAGGGAGAATGTATGTGTTTTTTAACTGAGTCCATCAAACATAGACTTAGGCTCATGACTACCCCTATCCTCAAGGTGTGATGTTATGGATGTAATATCCCATGAGAATGAGGGAGACACCATGCCTAGTCATGCGGGCCAAGTTAGAGACCCTCCATGATTTTCTTGTCTCACAATATAATTGGATTAAATATTATTTTTTTAATAAGCTATGTGTGGCTTTTATTGAGGGCCACTCCCATTACAAAAACAAAACATTACATTGCTCTCATTACATTTCTAGCAAGTTAATTAAAGCATATCCAAATTTACCTTTCTATCAAAGATATTCTCCATATTTATCAATTTGCTAAGTTTCCACAATCAACTCCTTTTATATTAGATGCCTTCCAAAATTTAAATTCTATCAAGATGAAATTCAACACCGCTAATGGCTAAAATATTTGTTGTCCAACTTCTATATCTATAAATATCTTATCTATAACAACCTCACAATTTTTTAATACCTTTTTTTAGGGTTCTTATTCATTCCCCTAATATTCCAAGATATTAATTTCATTGTTATTTTTCTTTTTATTTGTGGGTTTAGCCCCACTTCTAATTAGTGTTGGAATATGTAGCACCCTAAAATTGGCACAGTTAAACCCTTAGTAAAAAGATAAAAATTTGAATTTTAACCCCGAAATCACCCGTTAACCGCTCCCCCCATTTTTTTTGCCATTTTTAAGAGTTTTTTTGACCGTTGGATGATATCATCGTCGATCAGACGAAATCGTCCTAGCTCGAACGAATTCGTCTGGAACAGAACGTCCAAACAATTTCGTCCCAAAACTAAATTTTCACAATTAGCTTCTGTTTCAACAGCCTCTCCAACTTGGGCAGAAGCGTGTCTGCGTAGTTGGAGATTCCTCCGTTGGAGATCTCCCAAATTAGGATGATCCCCAACCTCCTAACCTCCCCCTAATTCTATATAAACTGGAATTTTCTCAGTTTACCCCCTTGCTCTTCCCCTGGCTCTCGTCCTGATTCTCTCCCTAGTTGATTTTCCATGTCATTTAGCTTTGTTGTTTTAAGACGCCTATCTACCATTTTTTGCACTTGTAGTTCTAATTTTTCATTGTAGGTTTTCACTATGCTTCAACTGGAAGAAGCTCGGATGGTATATTGATCTTGTCTTTGTCTACTAACTTACCTATTATCATTTTAATATCATCATAATTACATATTTTTTTATTGATCATATTTATCTTATTAGCACAAATCCTTACACCTCATGTCATAAAATTTTAGTCACAACAGTGCTAGTGTAGCCTATTTATGTTACAATAGATACTAAGACTCCATAGTCTCAATCTATCACTAACAGCAAAAGCAACACTATCTAGTGTAAACACCAATAGCTCTATCACTCTCTAGTGGCACTTTTTCCACTAAACTTATTGTCATTGTCATAGTCATACTTATAAATTTTACATCTCTCTATCTCTATTATCTAGACAAGATTTCAATGATGATCAATGAGAGTTGTACATTATCTATTGATATAGCAATACCCCTTTACTAATAAGCCTTTTTTCTGTTTATTTTTATAGGTTTCTAGGAAGTAGGATTCATTAGTAAAAGAACCATAATATAGAGATAACACTGATAACACTTCTATTATTGAGTCCAAATATAGGTAAAAAGTTTTATTTTTGTTCATGTTTTTCCATATTAGATAAACTATATTTTGTTTACTTTGTGTTTATAATTGTTGTTCTACATTTTCTATTTTACTCTGTTGGTCCGACTTTCATACACACCCTGTGAAGAATGAGCAGAAAACTCTGATAACACTTATACGGGATAAATCCCACTCACTTTAGGATCTAGCTGGTTATCCAAGGTGTGAGTTACGTAGTCGGGTCGAATGTCAATTCACTCTTTTCCGCTTCTGGAATAGTTTTCAATATGGACTATCTGTACCTTACAACGGGCTCAATGAACTTGCTCTATAATGCTCAGAAGTTGTCAATTGTTGGCAATCAGATTTGAAATTGATTCTTTGATCTAGCTCTCATGGGTCAGCAGATTTAAATAAAAGACAAATAAAGAAAATAAAAATGGATCATTTCTCGAAAAACAAAGAGAAGGTAGGGTAAGGCAGAAAGAGAAGTTTACCAAACTTTAACTGTAAAACCTAAACTATCAATTCTATTTATACTATCAGCTTCATAACGAAACAAATCAAAGAAGAAAGTGTCCAGATTTCTAAGATCACTTTCAACTAAGAGCACAAGGCAAATATGGAACAGATCTAGCAAAAAATCATAAACCAAAGGGAAGTTAGTTAAAACTGATATCTTTCACCGACAGCCTAGCTCACACAGTGAGGACAGAGCAATTAGAACAAACTTGAACCTCAAATCTGTAATTTCCCCTAGCATACAATAGAATAAATGAAGCCCAACAACATATTTAATCTTGATATGGCAGATTCATGACATATATCTAATAAACTTTAATGGAACGGATAACAAAAGAAGATGAACTTATCACAGTCTGCAAAAGATTAGGCACCTGGCCATGCTATCACAAAAAAACAATAGCCCATCAACTCCAAGTCCAGAAATAAAAATATTTAACAAATATTTGCAAGAAATTGCTTCAATAGCCTTTTATTTCTAAGTTTTCGCCTCCTGCGATTACATTGAGAAGAAGTATTTATAGACCCAGGGCAAACCCTGATCTTTTCAGAGATATCTTCTTCTCTAACCGCAAATCTTATCATCATAAACCCTAGGACCGGGTTTTACAATATAAAGCCATTTTAAAACAAAGTCTGGATAGAACTTAACCCTTACGCAAATCAGTGCAGTCGGTTGCCATAAATGGAGAAGATAAAATTCGAATGCCACTTGCATTCACCCAGCAACCGCAAAATAAATGCTCTCATAAATTCCTTCGGGTAAGCTGGATGAGTCACCACTTTTTTGATATTTGATCTCTGCAGGGCCATCCCTGTGTTGAAAATATCTATATGCCATCAATTCTGCCATAAATCTCCATTGAATGCATTCACCGGCAAAATCCGGCAACTGTGTGCATATGTCTTCATTAAATGGACAGCTGCTTAGTCATTTGTGGACAAATCTGTAAATATTGGAATGAAACAGCAACTCTCGGCACCTTCCTTTTCAATATGTCTGTCTTAGATTAATTTGCACTTTATCTTTATCTTTATGGCTATTTCTCCGTTATCCCGCAAGTGACAGATGGCTTCCTGCATGAAAAACAACTTTCTCCTCATGAGCCTTGAAAATGCGACATGTCACGATTTTGCGACACGTCACGAAATCGCGACCACTTCTGTCCTTAAGCGCTTTTCATTCAATTTCTCTTTGCTTCTTCTTCTTTCTCCACCATGTTGCGGCTCTTTTGCTCACCATCCTTCCACCATGTCGCGAAATCACGACATGGTGGGTCCCTTTGGCCTCAACTCCCCATTGTGTCACGATTTTGTGACACCTTCTGGCACTTGCATTTTTCTATCTCCTTCATGACTTCATCCTTCCACCATGTTGTGAAATTGCGACATGGTGGGTCTTCTTGACTTCAACTTCCCTCGTGCTACGCAACTTTTTTGTTTTGGGAGCGTCGCGATTTCGCAACGTCGTGAAATCGCGACGTCACGATTTCGCAACGTCATGAAATCGCAACGTCGTGATTTCGCGACACCTTCTGGTTTCGGGCACTTCATGAGTTTCTTTGTCACGATTTCGTGACGATTCTATGCCTTAAACTTTTCTTCAACACGATTCCTCTTGCTCCCTTGCTGGCTTTGACTCGGACCTGTCACGATTTCGCGACATGTCGCGAAATCGCGACATGTCGCGAAATCGCGACAGTCTGTACATCTCGGGCTCATTGCTAGTTTTGTCGCAACTTTGCGACGTCACGATTTCGTGACAGCTTTCTTCCTTAGTCGATTTTTTTAAATTCACTCAGCGAAAATGCGACATGTCGCGATTTCGCGACATGTCGCGAAATCGCGCCCTTCCGTACGACTTGCCTTCTCTCTCCAAAAATCGGTAGCGATGTTGCGACGCTTTCCAAAAACGGAAATGTCGCGATATCGCGACATTTCCAAAAATGGAAAGTGTCGCGATTTCGCTACGATTTTCTGACTTGGCCGATTTTCTTTGTTCCTATCGCGATTTCGCGACATTTCCATAAATGGAAGTGTCGCGATATCGCGACTTTGCCAAAAATGGAAAGTTTTTTATTTTCATGCATTTTTCTATCTGTTTTCTGCATTTTTTTCGTACCGGTGCAAGATTTTCTTTAAGCATGAATGATTCTAGCATGTAATAAATGATTCCTGGAATAACAAAGCTGGAATGCAGAAAAAGCACAACTTAAAAAAGGGAGGCAAGCAAAATTTAAAACTGAAGATCATCAAGAGGGTCCCTACTGCAAAAATGGAAGCTCAAAGTTTTCAGAGGATGGAGATTGATTTTTCAGTGGGGGTGTGTTGCTTCTCAACAAATGGCGATATCTATGGGTAAAATAGTAGCATTATTTTAGAACCCAGGACTCTAGTTTCAAAACAAAAAGACCATGCATCATGCCTTGCCATAGACATTCTTCACAATAAATTGACTACTAACTGCTAGCTGTTAAAATTTCCCAAGGACATACTAGGCTGAATTACTTAAGGAAGATTTCTGATGTGAAATTACAAGGGTATAGAACTTTCTTCAAGGATGACTGGATTGAATGTTGAACTCTGGATTGATCAGCTTTTCTAGATCATAAAAAGGGGAAACCGAGTAGAGCTCTGTTTACTAGTTTAGCCTTTTACAGCCTAGACAGAGTTACCCTTTAGATTTACACGACCCAAATTTACAACTTTAAGGTAGAAAAATATCTTTGAAACTCGGTTGCCTCTTTGATTGTACAACTCTTTTCTTTTTTCTTTTTATCTCTCTCTCTCTTTTTTTTTTTTTTTTTTTATATATCAACATCTGAAAGGCCTTAGAGAAATCACAATTTTCTTTTAACATTTGATCAATCCGGAACTGTTTCAGTCTAGGCACTGATAGCCTCTGGTGACACCCAAATAATTACATGAATCATAGTCCCCTCTTATAACCAACTTTTCTTGGATTCCCCGGGAGTTCCTCCAACCAAACAGCATAGCAGTTTTTCTATAATTAAAACAACTATGGCAAGCAAGACACAAAATCCAATCATCTCTCTACCGTTATTCTGAATAACAAAAATAGTTCCACTGTTTAGTTGAAGCAGACTATCTCAATTAGGATAATGAATGGGCACTGGATTGTGGATTAATCAGCCCAGAATAAAACAATTTTTTCTTAGCAGGCTGACTTTTCATTGATGCTCAGGCAAAGGTTAAAGAACAGAACTTTAAAGCTGAAAAACTTTGCACAGACTTCCAAGGACAGACACAGGCCTTGAAGAACAAAACAAAAATAAAACTGCATAGGCTTGAACACAAAACTGTACAGGCATCAAACAGAACAGAAGCAAAGCAACTAAAGCTGTACAAGCAGCAAAATAAAACTAAAACAAAAGACTGTACAGACTAATTAAAAGCAAGCTAAAACAAAGCAATTAAAAGAACTACGCATGCAGCCAGAACTAAACTAAAGCAAAATAAAACTGAAGCAAAGTTATTTACAATGTGTACACATGTTACAACTTCTTTATGACTTCATTCAAATGATACATTGGATGGAACAGCCGAGAAATAATGTTTCAAGTATTGACCATTAACAGGGAGGTCCAGAAAATTACCATCCAGGTCTTGTAAACGGAAAGCATTGTTACCCAGAATCTCAGCAATTTGGTAGGGGCCTATCCACAGTGGCTGCAACTTTGTGTGCTTACCCTTCTTCTCATGGGCCTTGTCCCATAGAAGCACCAAGTCTGCCAGTCTGAAAGCTTTCACTTTGGCCCTCTTGTCAAACCACCGCTTGACAGTTTCTTGGTGCCTACTGAAGTGCTCCAGGGCTTGGAGTCTTTCATCCTGCAAGTTAGTGAGATCTAAAACACGGGCTTCAGCATCATCATGATCCTCAAAATAATCTAAGGCAAACTGGTAGGTAGGCAACTTGAGAGAGATGGGAACAATTGGCTGGGTACCATACAACAAAGCAAAAGGAGAAGTCTTAAGAGCAACCTTATATTTTATCCGGTCAGCCCAGAGTGCATATTTCAACAATGTATGCCACTGCCTGGGTTTGTCTGTTGTAGATTTCTTAATGGCATTCATTAAATTCTTGTTTGTGGACTCAGCCAATCCATTGCCTTGGGGATAATAGTTGGATGAGAATATGATAACTATCCCCATCTGGTATGCCCAGTCTACAAACTCCAATGATTGGAAGGCTGGTCCATTATCACACACCAAATTCAGGGGAACCCCAAATCTAGTTATGACATTTGATTCAAGAAATTCAATGACTTCATGAGCTGTACTTCTTGTGGTGGCTGCTGCTTCAACCCATCTTGTGCAATAGTCAGTAGCTGTTAGAACATACTTATGCCCTGCTGAAGAATTTGGATTAATCACTCCCACAAAATCAAGTCCCCACTGCATGAAAGGTTTATTTATCACAACAGGTTGCAATGGGAGAGCCCGGTTGGCCTCTTTGGCTGCAAAATTCTGGCACTGATGGCAGGTTCTGACATGCTGATGTGCATCTTTAAATAGTGTAGGCCAGTAATAGCCTGCTCTCAGTATTTTATGTGCAGTGGTAGATCCTGATGAATGCCCTGCCCCTAACTTTTCATGAAAACTGGACATGACTTCACTGACTTCACTGGGAGAAATGCATCTCAGGAAAATGCCAGCATAATTCTCTCTGTACAGAGTACCTGCCTTGAGGAGATAATGAGCAGCTTTCAATTTTAATGCTCTCCTTTGGGTTCTGTTCAAATGGGATGGGCAAACTCCAGATTGCAGCAGATGAATAATATCCCCATACCAGTCATCAGATTCAGAATTTAACTGATTAACTTCTTCCCATAGAGGCACTTCGGCAATGTGTCGGGACAAACCAAGTCCCCTGATCAATTTAGCAGGCCGAATCTCTAAGTCATACTCTTGCAACCTTGTAACCCAATTACCCCTCAGTTCACCCAACTCATTCTGACTTAGAAGGTACTTCACAGCTGGGTCTGGAACTATGGCATGAATTTTGCTTCTCAGTATATAGTGCCTGAACTGCTTCACTGCTCTTACCAAGGCATAAGCTTGTTTGTCTAAATGGGAATATTTCAGTTCAGCTCCTTTCAAATTGGTGCTCTTAAAAGCAATTGGATGTTCTCCGGTTTCCCTCCGTTGGGTCAGAACTGCAGCAAGTGTATGTTCTGAAGAAAAAGTGTACAGATAAAAATCTGCACTGAAGTCTGGGCTTACCAGAACTGGTGCTTGTTTAATGGCTGTCTTGATTTCTTGGAAGGCTGCCTTAGCTTCTGTGGTCCAGAAAATCTGAGCAGTTTGCTTTAACATGTCATTCATTGGCTTAACTATCTCAGCAAATCCGGAGATGAACTTCCTGACAAAGTTAATCTTTCCAAAGAATGACCTCAACTCTTTCTTGGAGTTGGGAAATGGTATGCCAGATATGGCTTCAACTCTGCCTGGATCCATAGAAATGCCATCTTTTGTGACCAAGTGCCCAAGGAGCTTTCCTTCTGTCACACCAAAAATGCACTTCTTTGGATTCAAGGAAATGCCAAACTCCCTGCACTTGTTAAACACAGACTCTAAGTGCTTGACATGGTCAAACCGAGATTTGGAAAAGACTGTTAAATCATCCATGTACACAACAATACATTTGCCCATAAGCCCCTTGAAGGCATGATCCATTGCTCTTTGAAATGTAGCTCCAGCATTTATTAAACCAAATGGCATCCTCTTGTAAGCAAAAGTCCCCCACTTAGTTGTGAAAGCAGTCTTCATTCTGTCTTCCTTCTCAACCAATATCTGGTTGTAGCCTGAGAAGCCATCCAGGAAAGACATCATCTCTGATCCATTGACAATTTGCAAGACTTCATCCATAGAAGGCAGAGGGTAGTTATCCTTTTCTGATGCCTTGTTTAAATTTCTGAAATCCACACACAGGCGGATCTCTCCATTCTTCTTCCTGACTGGCACCAGATTGGCCACCCAAGTAGAATGCCTGATGGGAAAAATAATTGCTGCACTCAAGAGCTTTTCCACTTCTTTCTGGATGAGGGGTTCTAACAGAGCATTGACATGCCTCTGTTTTTGTCTAAAAGGCTTGCAAGATTCTTTCAAAGGTATAATGTGAGTGTAAACTTTTGGATCAAATACCTTTAAATCTTTGTATGACCAGGCCATTACATCCTTGGACCTGTGCAGAAAATCAATCATACTTCTCTTTATTTCTGGATCACAGTCCTTTGCCAACTTGATGTGCCTTGGATCCTCTTCAGTCCCTACATTCAAATTTTTAGTCCCACTGTCTGTGGCAGCCACATAATCCTCAGAATTCACCTTTTGCTTGATCTTGTCAACATCAAATAGCCGCTCCAGCTCCACCATTCCTTTTGGAATTCTGTTGTCCTTCAACCTCATTATTCCCCTGTCATCATCTAACTGTTCCAGCAGGGTGTCTCTTTGGCCCTCATCAATTATAGCATTCTCAAAGGTGTTAGTACTCTTACAGGAAGTTTACAATCTGTTGATCATCAGAGAAAACTTGAAAGCTATCTATATTGTTTGGAACCGAAGGACAGGGGACTAACTCAACTGAAAACTTATCCCACTTAAATTCTTCCAATGGCTTTAAACTTGCAGCTGAAGAAGCCAAGATATCTGCATGTGAATTTTGTTCTCTGGGTATGTGTGTCAGATTAAATGCATCAAAGCCTTCTACAAGATCCCAAGCCCGGTGTTTGTATCCTTTCAAATAAGAAGCTTTACACTAGAATTTACCCTTGACTTGACTTGCCACCAATTCTGAGTCAGTGAAAACTTGAATATTCCTCACACTTCTATCCAAAGCAAATTTTAAACCTAAAATCAGAGCTTCATACTCTGCTAAATTATTTGTACATGGGAACTGTAGGCGGTAAGACATAAAAAATGTATGACTTTCAGGCCCTTTGAGGACTGCCCCTATTCCAGAACCCTGCTTACATCTGGCTCCATCCACATGAAGTGTCCAAACTTCATTAGTATGTACAGGATGAGCTTTATTAAACTTGTTACTCTGCCCAGTTGTTAAATTGTAGACACCAATATCTACCTCTGCAATATTCACAGTTTCATTTGCTGCATTGTACTCTGTAATTGTATGCTTGTACCTGGGTTCTCTATCAACCCGCAATTGATTTGCCACTCCTTTCCATGGCAACCACATGTGTGAAAAATCTATTGCCAAATATCCGTTCAAAGACCTAGACCAATCCCTACTCAACAGCATCCCGTACCCCACTGGGATATCCACAACTTGGATTTCAATTTTATGTTGAGCCCTTGGCTCAGATGCTAATTGGATATGGATGTTTTGAAGCTCTCCAACAACTTTGACCTCTGATTTGTCTAATTGGACAACTCTCCTTTCAGACTTCATTGGGGTCAGCCCCAACTGCTGACAAATGGCCAAAGGCATGACATTAGCAGATGCACCTGAATCTACCAAACAATTGTGCAAGTTCTTCCCGAAAATATGGACAGTCAGTAAAAATGGGGGAACTTCTATTTTTTCTTTGTACATGGCTAGATTGGCATTTGCTATTTTCTTTCCTTTGTCCACAGGTTTAGTAGCAGGGCCAGAGTATGTTTTTATCAGATTGTCTCTCTGCTCTGAAATCTGTGCCAACTCATGCAGAGTAATGTTGGCCTTAATCTTTTTCATATCCTCCACTATGTTATATCCTTTGTTAAGTGGAGGGACAGAAGCATCTGGTCCCCTTTGACCTCCTCCCTTTGGTGGGGGTGGATTGTTGCTTGGAGAGGGGTCCGGAGGAACATTGTGAGAGTTGTCCGGAGGAGTTGATGTAGTATTAGGCTCCGGATTCCTGTTTCTCAGATTGTAGTTATCTCTTCTGTACTGCTGGAAAGCCTATACCTCATCCATAGGCATTTCAACTACATTCTCAGATTCATCCGGGAAAGTGAAAGAATCTAGGACCATGGCTGCACTGTGGCCAGATGAGCTTGGGCCATCAGCAGTTCTTTGATTTTTAGGGGAGATCAAATCTCCAGACAAGGCTTCAAATGCATTACAAAATTCCAGACAATCCAACTCCCCATGCTGAGAAGTGGCATGTATTCTGCACCAGTTGGGTAGAGCCAAATCACAAATGTTCACATCATGAGCTTTACCCTTGTAATATTTATTAGGCTCATATGGGGGCTTGTTGAATCTGTTTGGTTGATATGAATATCTGTTGGGGTTGTCCCCAGTAGAAACTTGCCTTTTAAAACTCAAGAAATCATTTGCCAGCTTCTGAACAATCTTGGAGACTTCTTCAACTCTTGCATTGTCAGCCTCTTTCACTGGGTTCTGTACATTCTCAACAGGTGCCACAGCCAATGGTGTTGCTGATGGTAGAGTCTGACAAACTGGTAACATCATCTGATGTGGAATAGGATTGAACACAGGAGCAGCTTGTGTAATCAGAGGAGTTTGCTGAATATTTAGAGGCTGGGGTCCCAACTGTCTTTCCAGAATCAAAGCTTCTTTATAAGCTTCTGTCAAATTAGTAACAACGGGATCTCTCTTCAAGAAGACAGAGGTCATGGGATCTAGGGAATTTCTAAAGATCTCTAATGCCAGGTCAGCATTCGGTACATAATACCCAGTAAGTCTACCATAAGCTTTCTGGAATCTAACATTATAGGATCTGATAGATTCATTTAATTCTCTCTTGATGCCAAAAAACTGCTGATATAAAATACTAGGGTCTATCACTTCACCGAACTGTGACACAAAGACTTTTTCTAAGTCATTCCAGCTGGTGATAGAATCATTGGTGAGGTTTAGAAACCAATCATAAGCTCCCTCCTGGAGAGTGAACGGGAAGAGTCTGCAGGCAACATCTTCATGCTGTACATTTAATAACTTCAATGCATTCTTGAATGCAACCAAATGTTCTTCTGCAGTTCTTGTCCCATCATGTTTATATCTGGGGAGATATCTTTTCGGATTTCTGGGCAAGTCATGGGCTATACCCGAAATGTTCAAAGCAGTGGAGCCCAACCAATTTGCCATTATTCCTTGGTTGACAGTGATATTCTGAACTGTGGTTGGAGTAACTATCAACGGTGATAAAACTGTTTCTGACAAAGACTTGGCCCTTCTGAGGCTACTTCTTTTCGGGGTTTCTAATTCAGGGACAAGGAGCTCTCCGGCTCTGGGGTGGGACCTTGTTACCCTGTATGTAGAATCCAGCTTTTCACAAGCACTTACAAACTAACAATCCTTAACAGAGTACTGAACTTGAGGTCTTCTCTTCTGACAATTTTAAAAACTGTACTGACAAATTATAATACTGACCGGAGTTCACTGGGCCACTTTTAAATGTTGGTGTTAAGTCCCGCTGTTTAGGCAAAAACTCAAACAACAAAATTTAACAACATTTGTCAAGTACCACATACAATAAAATTTCTCAACTCAAGTGCACTAAGAACATAAGTTCAGGCCCTCCTTCTAGCGCCATTTTTAAATGTTGGTCCGACTTTCATACACACCCTGTGAAGAATGAGCAGGAAACTCTGATAACACTTATACGGGATAAATCCCACTCACTTTAGGATCTAGCTGGTTATCCAAGGTGTGAGTTACAGAGTCGGGTCGAATGTCAATTCACTCTTTTCGCTTCTGGAATAGTTTTCAATATGGACTATCTGTACCTTACAACGGGCTCAATGAACTTGTTCAGTAATGCTCAGAAGTTGTCACTTGTTGGCAATCAGATTTGAAATTGATTCTTTGATCTAGCTCTCATGGGTCAACAGATTTAAATAAAAGACAAATAAAGAAAATAAAAATGGATCATTTCTCGAAAAACAAAGAGAAGGTAGGGTAAGGCAGAAAGAGAAGTTTATCAAACTTTAACTGTAAAACCTAAACTATCAATTTTATTTATACTATCAGCTTCATATCAGAACAAATCAAAGAAGAAAGTGTCCAGATTTCTAAGATCACTTTCAACTAAGAGCACAAGGCAAAGATGGAACAGATCTAGCAGAAAATCATAAACCGAAGGGAAGTTGGTTAAAATTGATATCTTTCACCGGCAGCCTAGCTCACACAGTGAGGACAGAGCAATTAGAACAAACTTGAACCTCAAATCTGTAATTTTCCCTAGCATACAATAGAACAAATGAAGCCCAACAACATATTTAATCTTGATATGGCAGATTTACAGCATATATCTAATAAACTTTAATGGAACGGATAACAAAAGAAGATGAACTTATCACAGTCTGCAAAAGATTAGGCTCCTGGCCATGCTATCACAGAAAAACAATAGCCCATCAACTCCAAGTCCAGAAATAAAAGTATTTAACAAAATTTGCAAGAAATTGCTTCAATAGCCTTTTATTTCTAAGTCTCCGCCTCCTCGCGATTACATTTAGAAGAAGTATTTATAGACCCAGGATAAACCCTGATCTTTTCAAAATATCTTGCTTTCAAACCCTAAATCTTATCATCATAAACCCTAGGACCGGGTTTTACAATATAAAGCCATTTTAAAACAAAGTCTGGATAGAACTTAACCCTTCTGCAAATCAGTGCAGTCAGCTGCCATAAATGGAGAAGATAGAATTCGAATGCCACTTGCATTCACCCGCAACTGCAAAATAAATGCCCTCATCAATTCCTTCGGGTAAGCTGGATGAGTCACCACTTTTTCGATATTTGATCTCCGCAGGGCCATCCCTGAGTTGAAAATATCTATATGCCATCAATTCTGCCATAAATCTCCATTGAATGCATTCACCGACAAAATCCGGCAACTGTGTGCATATATCTTCATTAAATGGACAGCTGCTTAGTCATTTGTGGACAAATCTGTAAATATTGGAATGAAACAACAACTCTCGGCATCTTCCTTTTCAATATGCCCGTCTTTGATTAATTTGCACTTTATCTTTATCTTTATGGCTATTTCTCCGTTATCCCGTAAGTGACAGATGGCTTCCTGCATGAAAAACAAAAGGTTAGATTAGTACTTTAAAAATATTAAATCAAAAGCTTTAACATTAAATCAGATTAAAAAAGCCTAATGTTTACTTGCATGCGGCTCTGTTTATCTCATACGTGGCTTGCAGTGTCTTGACACGTGTCACAAAATCGTGACACGTGTCAATTTTGATCTGTTTTGCATTCTGCTCTGTTTCCTGCCAGGGTCGCAAAAATGCGACATGTCGCGATTTCATGACATGTCACGAAATCGCGACATCCCCAGTGCTGGCAACCTTTTTGCTCTACGAGTCGTGAAAATGCGACATGTCACGATTTCGCGACATGTCACGAAATCATGCCTATCTCTGGCCACCGTACAAATTTCTCCTCATGAGCCGCGAAAATGCGACATGTCGCGATTTTGCGACACGTCGCGAAATCGTGACCACTTCTATCCTTAAGAGCTTTTCCTTCAATTTCTCTTCGCTTCTTCTTCTTTCTCCACCATTTCGTGGCTCTTTTGCTCACCATCCTTCCACCATGTCGCGAAATCGCGACATGGTGGGTCCCTTTGGCCTCAACTCCCCATTGTGTCATGATTTCGCGATGTCGCGAAATCGCGACGTCGCGATTTCGCGACACCTTCGGCACTTGCATTTTTCTATCTCCTTCATGACTTCATCATTCCACCATGTCACGAAATCGCGACATGGTGGGTCTTCTTGACTTCAACTTCCCTTGTGCTGCACAACTTTTCTGTTTTGGGAGCGTCACGATTTCGTGACGTCGCGATTTCGCGACGTCGTGATTTCACAACGTCGCGATTTCACGACACCTTCTGGTTTCGGGCACTTCATGAGTTTCTTTGTCGCGATTTCACGACGATTCTATGCCTTAAACTTTTCTTCAACACGATTCCTCTTGCTCCCTTGCTGGCTTTGACTCGGACCTGTCACGATTTCGTGACATGTCGTGAAATCGCGACAGTCCGTACACCTCGGGCTCACTCTGCCAGTTTTGTCGCGACTTCGCAACGTCGCGATTTTGCGACAGCTTTCTTCCTTAGTCGATTTTTTTAAATTCACTCAGCGAAAATGCGACATGTCACGATTCCGCGATATGTCGCAAAATCGCGCCCTTCCGTACAACTTGCCTTCTCTCTCCAAAACCGGTAGTGATGTCGCGATGCTTTCCAAAAATGGAAAGTGTCACGATATCGCGACATTTCCAAAAATGGAAAGTGTCGCGATTTCGCTACGATTTTCTGACTTGGCCGATTTTCTTTGTTCCTGTCGCGATTTCACGACATTTCCATAAATGGAAGTGTCGCGATACCGCGACTTTGCCAAAAAGGGAAAGTTTTTTTATTTTCATGCATTTTTCTATCTGTTTTCTGTATTTTTTCGTACTGGCGCAAGATTTTCTTTAAGCATGATTGATTCCAGCATGTAAAAAGTGAAGTCTTGGATAACAAAGCTAGAATGAATGAGAAAAAGCACAACTTTAAAAGGAGGCAAGCAAATTTGAACTTAAAACATGAAACATATCAAGAGGGTCCCTACTGCAAAAATGGAAGCTCAAAGTTTTCAGAGGATGGAGATCGATTTTTTTCAGTGGGGGGTTGTTGCTTCTCAACATACTCATTGAGAAAAAAAAAGGGAAATGAAATGAATCGTTATCTATTACAACATTAAGGGACTAACTATCATCTTGCATATCATCAAAACTAAATCATATGTAGTCATTAGAACTTGTCTAACTGCATTACATTCTTGAGCCCTTTCCTTAAAAATAAATTAAGGTTAGATAGTCAAGAAAAAATATTAGGGAGAATGTATGTGTTTTTTAACTGAGTCCATCAAACATAGACTTAGGCTCATGACTACCCCTATCCTCATGGTGTGATGTCATGGATGTAATATCCCATGAGAATGAGGGAGACACCATGCCTAGTCATGCGGGCCAAGTTAGAGACCCTCCATGATTTTCTTGTCTCACAATATAATTGGATTAAATATTATTTTTTTAATAAGCTATGTGTGGTTTTTATTGAGGGCCACTCCCATTACAAAAACAAAACATTACATTGCTCTCATTACATTTCTAACAAGTTAATTAAAGCATATCCAAATTTACCTTTCTATCAAAGATATTCTCCATATTTATCAAATAGCTAAGTTTCCACAATCAACTCCTTTTATATTAGATGCCTTCCAAAATTTAAATTCTATCAAGATGAAATTCAACACTGCTAAAGGCTAAAATACTTGTTGTCCAACTTCTATATCTGTAAATATCTTATCTATAACAACCTCACAATTTTTTAATACCTTTTTTTAGGGTTCTTATTCATTCCCCCAATATTCCAAGATATTAATTTCATTGTTATTTTTATTTTTATTTGTGGGTTTTGCCCCACTTCTAATTAGTGTTGGAATATGTAGCACCCTAAAATTGGCATAGTTAAACCCTTAGTAAAAAGATAAAAATTTGAATTTTAACCTCAAAATTGCCCGTTAACCGCTCCCCCCATTTTTTGCACAATTTTTAGGAGTTTTTTTACTGTTGGATGATATCATCGTCGATCAGACGAAATCGTCCCAGCTCGAACGAATTCGTCTGGAACAGAATGTCCAGACAATTTCATCCCAAAACTAAATTTTCATAATTAGCTTCTATTTCAACAGCCTCTCCAACTTGGGCAAAAGCATGTCTGCGTAGTTGGAGATCTCCCAGATTAGGATGATCCCCAACCTCCTAACCTCCCCATAATTCTATCCCCCAGATTAGGAATTTTCTCAGTTTATCCCCCTTGCTCTTCTCGTGGCTCTCCTCCTGATTCTCTCCCTGGTTGATTTTCCCTGTCATTTAGCTTTGTTGTTTTAAGACGTCCTATCTACCATTTTTTGCACTCGTAGTTTTAAGTTTTCATTGCAGGTTTTCACTGTGCTTCAACTAGAGGAAGCTCGGATGGTATATTGATCTTGTCTTTGTCTACTAACTTACCTATTATCATTTTAATATCATCATAATTACATATTTTTTTATTGATCATATTTATCTTATTATCACAAATCCTTACACCTCATGTCATAAAATTTTAGTCACAACAGTGCTAGTGTACCCTATTTTTGTTACAATAGATACTAAGACTCCATAGTCTCAATCTATCACTAAGAGCAAAAGTAACACTATCTAGTGTAAACACCAATAGCTCTATCACTCTCTAGTGGCACTTTTTCCAATAAACTTATTGTCATTTTCATAGTCATACTTATAAATTTTACATCTCTCTATCTCTATTATCTAGACAAGATTTCAATGATGATCAACGAGAGTTGTACATTATCTATTGATATAGCAATACCCCTTTACTAATAAGCCTTTTTTTTTATTTATATAGGTTTCTAGGAAGTAGGATTCATTAGTAAAAGAACCATAATATAGAGATAACACTGATAACACTTCTATTATTGAGGCCAAATATAGGTAAAAAGTTTTATTTTTGTTCATGTTTTTCCATATTAGAGAAACTATATTTTGTTTACTTTGTGTTTATAATTGTTGTTCTACATTTTCTATTTTACTCATTAGAGAAAAAAAAAAGGGAAATGAAATGAATCGTTATCTATTACAACATTAATGGACTAACTATCATCTTGCATATCATCAAAACTAAATCATATGTAGTCATTAGAACTTGTCTAACTGCATTACATTCTTGAGCCCTTGCCTTAAAAATAAATTAAGGTTAGATAGTCAAGAAAAAACATTAGGGAGAATGTATGTGTTTTTTAACTGAGTCCATCAAACATAGACTTAGGCTCATGACTACCCCTATCCTCAATGTGTGATGTCATGGATGTAATATCCCATGAGAATGAGGGAGACACCATGCCTAGTCATGCGGGCCAAGTTAGAGACCCTCCATGATTTTCTTGTCTCACAATATAATTGGATTAAATATTATTTTTTTAATAAGCTATGTGTGGCTTTTATTGAGGGCCACTCCCATTACAAAAACAAAACATTACATTGCTCTCATTACATTTCTATCAAGTTAATTAAAGCATATCCAAATTTACCTTTCTATCAAAGATATTCTCCATATTTATCAAATTGCTAAGTTTTCACAATCAACTCCTTTTATATTAGATGCCTTCCAAAATTTGAATTCTATCAAGATGAAATTCAACACTGCTAATGGCTAAAATACTTGTTGTCCAACTTCTATATCTGTAAATATCTTATCTATAACAACCTCACAATTTTTTAATACCTTTTTTTAGGGTTCTTATTCATTCCCCTAATATTCCAAGATATTAATTTCATTGTTATTTTTATTTTTATTTGTGTGTTTATCCCCACTTCTAATTAGTGTTGGAATATGTAGCACCCTAAAATTGGCACAGTTAAACCCTTAGTAAAAAGATAAAAATTTGAATTTTAACTTCGAAATCACCCGTTAACCGCTCCCCCAATTTTTTGCGCCATTTTTAAGAGTTTTCTTGACCGTTGGATGATATCATCGTCGATCAGACAAAATAGTCCCAGATCGAACGAATTCGTCTGGAAGAAAATGTCCAGACAATTTCGTCCCAAAACTAAATTTTCATAATTAGCTTCTATTTCAATAGCCTCTCCAACTTGGGCAAAAGCGTGTCTACGTAGTTGGACATTCCTCCGTTGGAGATCTCCCAGATTAGGATGATCCCCAACCTCCTAACCTCCCCCTAATTCTATATAAACTGGAATTTTCTCAGTTTATCCCCCTGGATCTTCCCCTGGCTCTCCTCCTGATTCTCTCCCTAGTTGATTTTCCCTGTCATTTAGCTTTGCTGTGTTAATATGTCCTATCTACCATTGTTTGCACTCGTAGTTTTAAGTTTTCATTGCAGGTTTTCACTGTGCTTCAGCTAGAGGAAGCTCGGATGGTATATTGATCTTGTCTTTGTCTACTAACTTACCTATTATCATTTTAATATCATCATAATTACATATTTTTTTATTGAACATATTTATATTATTAGCACAAATCCTTACACCTCATGTCATAAAATTTTAGTCACAACAATGCTAGTGTACCCTATTTATGTTACAATAGATACTAAGACTCCATAGTCTCAATCTATCACTAAGAGCAAAAGTAACACTATCTAGTGTAAACACCAATATCTCTATCACTCTCTAGTGGCACTTTTTCCACTAAACTTATTGTCATTGTCATAGTCATACTTATAAATTTTACATCTCTCTATCTCTATTATCTAGTCAAAATTTCAATGATGATCAACGAGAGTTGTACATTATCTATTGATATATCAATACCCCTTTACTAATAAGCCTTTTTCTGTTTATTTTTATAGGTTTCTAGGAAGTAGGATTCATTAGTAAAAGAACCATAATATAGAGATAACACTGATAACACTTCTATTATTGAGGCCAAATATAGGTAAAAAGTTTTATTTTTGTTCATGTTTTTCCATATTAGAGAAACTATATTTTGTTTACTTTGTGTTTATAATTGTTGTTCTACATTTTCTATTTTACTCATTAGAGAAAAAAAAAAGGGAAATGAAATGAATCGTTATCTATTACAACATTAAGGGACTAACTATCATCTTGCATATCATCAAAACTAAATCATATGTAGTCATTAGAACTTGTCTAACTACATTACATTCTTGAGCCCTTGCCTTAAAAATAAATTAAGGTTAGATAGTCAAGAAAAAATATTAGGGAGAATGTATGTTTTTTTTAACTGAGTCCATCAAACATAGACTTAGGCTCATGACTACCCCTATCCTCAAGGTGTGATGTCATGGATGTAATATCCCATGAGAATGAGGGAGACACCATGCCTAGTCATGCGGGCCAAGTTAGAGACCCTCCATGATTTTCTTGTCTCAAAAAATAATTGGATTAAATATTATTTTTTTAATAAGCTATGTGTGGCTTTTATTGAGGTCCACTCCCATTACAAAAACAAAACATTACATTGCTCTCATTACATTTCTAGTTAATTAAAGCATATCCAAATTTACCTTTTTATCAAAGATATTCTTCATATTTATCAAATTGCTATGTTTCCACAATCAACTCCTTTTATATTAGATGCCTTCCAAAATTTAAATTCTATCAAGATGAAATTCAACACCGCTAATGGCCAAAATACTTGTTGTCCAACTTCTATATCTGTAAATATCTTATCTATAACAACCTCACAATTTTTTAATACCTTTTTTTAGGGTTCTTATTCATTCCCCTAATATTCCAAGATATTAATTTCATTGTTATTTTTCTTTTTATTTGTGTTTTTAGCCCCACTTCTAATTAATGTTGGAATATGTAGCACCCTAAAATTGGCATAGTTAAACCCTTAGTAAAAAGATAAAAATTTGAATTTTAACCCCAAATCGCCTGTTAACCGCTCCCCCCATTTTTTGCGCCATTTTTAGGAGTTTTCTTGACCGTTGGATGATATCATCGTCGATCAAACGAAATCATCCCAGATCGAACGAATTCATCTGGAACAGAATGTCCAGACAATTTCGTCCCAAAATTGAATTTTCATAATTAGCTTCTATTTCAATAGCCTCTCCAACTTGGGCAGAAGCGTGTCTGCATAGTTGGAGATTCCTCCGTTGGAGATCTCCTAGATTAGGATGATCCCCAAACTCCTAACCTCCCCCTAATTCTATATAAACTAGAATTTTCTCAGTTTATCCCCCTGGATCTTCCCCTGGCTCTCCTCCTGATTCTCTCCCTAGTTGATTTTCCCTGTCATTTAGCTTTGTTGTGTTAAGACGTCCTATCTACCATTGTTTGCACTCGTAGTTTTAAGTTTTCATTGCAGGTTTTCACTGTGCTTCAACTAGAGGAAGCTCGGATGGTATATTGATCTTGTCTTTGTCCACTAACTTACCTATTATCATTTTAATATCATCATAATTACATATTTTTTTATTGATCATATTTATCTTATTATCACAAATCCTTACACCTCATGTCATAAAATTTTAGTCACAACAGTGCTAGTGTACCCTATTTATGTTACAATAGATACTAAGACTCCATAGTCTCAATCTATCACTAAGAGCAAAAGTAACACTATCTAGTGTAAACACCAATAGCTCTATCACTCTCTAGTGGCACTTTTTCCACTAAACTTATTGTCATTGTCATAGTCATACTTATAAATTTTACATCTCTCTATCTCTATTATCTAGACAATATTTCAAAGATGATCAACGAGAGTTGTACATTATCTATTGATATAGCAATACCCCTTTACTAATAAGCCTTTTTCTGTTTATTTTTATAGGTTTCTAGGAAGTAGGATTCATTAGTAAAAGAACCATAATATAGAGATAACACTGATAACACTTCTATTATTGAGGCCAAATATAGGTAAAAAGTTTTATTTTTGTTCATGTTTTTCCATATTAGAGAAACTATATTTTGTTTACTTTGTGTTTATAATTGTTGTTCTACATTTTCTATTTTACTCATTAGAGAAAAAAAAAGGGAAATGAAATGAATCCTTATCTATTACAACATTAAGGGACTAACTATCATCTTGCATATCATCAAAACTAAATCATATGTAGTCATTAGAACTTGTCTAACTGCATTACATTCTTGAGCCCTTGCCTTAAAAATAAATTAAGGTTAGATAGTCAAGAAAAAATATTAGGGAGAATGTATGTGTTTTTTAACTGAGTCCATCAAACATAGACTTAGGCTCATGACTACCCCTATCCTCAAGGTGTGATGTCATGGATGTAATATCCCATGAGAATGAGGGAGACACCATGCCTAGTCATGCGGGCCAAGTTAGAGACCCTCCATGATTTTCTTGTCTCACAATATAATTGGATTAAATATTATTTTTTTAATAAGCTATGTGTGGCTTTTATTGAGGGCCACTCCCATTACAAAAACAAAACATTACATTGCTCTCATTACATTTCTAGCAAGTTAATGAAAGCATATCCAAATTTACCTTTCTATCAAAGATATTCTCCATATTTATCAAATTGCTATGTTTCCACAATCAACTCCTTTTATATTAGATGCCTTCCAAAATTTGAATTCTATCAAGATGAAATTCAACACTGCTAATGGCTAAAATACTTGTTGTCCAACTTCTATATCTGTAAATATCTTATCTATAACAACCTCACAATTTTTTAATACCTTTTTTAGGGTTCTTATTCATTCCCCTAATATTCCAAGATATTAATTTCATTGTTATTTTTCTTTTTATTTGTGGGTTTAGCCCCACTTCTAATTAGTGTTGGAATATGTAGCACCCTAAAATTAGCACAGTTAAACCCTTAGTAAAAAGATAAAAATTTGAATTTTAACCCCGAAATCGCCCGTTAACCGCTCCCCCCATTTTTTGCGCCATTTTTAGGAGTTTTCTTTACCGTTGGATGATATCATCGTCGATCAGACGAAATCGTCCCAGATCGAACGAATTCGTCTGGAACAGAACGTCCAGACAATTTCATCCCAAAACTGAATTTTCATAATTAGTTTCTATTTCAATAGCCTCTCCAACTTGGGCAGAAGCGTGTCTGCGTATTTGGAGATTCCTCCGTTGGAGATCTCCCAGATTAGGATGATCCCCAACCTCCTAACCTCCCCCTAATTCTATATAAACTGGAATTTTCTCAGTTTATCCCCCTGGATCTTCCCATGGCTCTCCTCCTGATTCTCTCCCTGGTTGATTTTCCCTGTCATTTAGCTTTGCTATTTTAATACGTCCTATCTACCATTGTTTGCACTCGTAGTTTTAAGTTTTCATTGCAGGTTTTCACTGTGCTTCAGCTGGAGGAAGCTCGGATGGTATATTGATCTTGTCTTTGTCTACTAACTTACCTATTATCATTTTAATATCATCATAATTACATATTTTTTTATTGATCATATTTATCTTATTAGCACAAATCCTTACACCTCATGTCATAAAATTTTAGTCACAACAGTGCTAGTGTACCCTATTTATGTTACAATAGATACTAAGACTCCATAGTCTCAATCTATCACTAAGAGCAAAAGTAACACTATCTAGTGTAAACACCAATAGCTCTATCACTCTCTAGTGGCACTTTTTCCTCTAAACTTATTGTCATTGTCATTGTCATAGTCATACTTATAAATTTTACATCTCTCTATCTCTATTATCTAGACAAAATTTCAATGATGATCAATGAGAGTTGTACATTATCTATTGATATAGCAATACCCCTTTACTAATAAGCCTTTTTCTGTTTATTTTTATAGGTTTCTAGGAAGTAGGATTCATTAGTAAAAGAACCATAATATAGAGATAACACTGATAAAAATTCTATTATTGAGGCCAAATATAGGTAAAAAGTTTTATTTTTGTTCATGTTTTTCCATATTAGAGAAACTATATTTTGTTTACTTTGTGTTTATAATTGTTGTTCTACATTTTCTATTTTACTCATTAGAGAAAAAAAAAGGGAAATGAAATGAATCCTTATCTATTACAACATTAAGGGACGGACTAACTATCATCTTGCATATCATCAAAACTAAATCATATGTAGTCATTAGAACTTGTCTAACTGCATTACATTCTTGAGCCCTTGCCTTAAAAATAAATTAAGGTTAGATAGTCAAGAAAAAATATTAGGGAGAATGTATGTGTTTTTTAACTGAGTCCATCAAACATAGACTTAGGCTCATGACTACCCCTATCCTCAAGGTGTGATGTCATGGATGTAATATCCCATGAGAATGAGGGAGACACCATGCCTAGTCGTGCGGGCCAAGTTAGAGACCCTCCATGATTTTCTTGTCTCACAATATAATTGGATTATATATTATTTTTTTAATAAGTTATGTGTGGCTTTTATTGATGGCCACTCCCATTACAAAAACAAAACATTACATTGCTCTCATTACATTTCTAACAAGTTAATTAAAGCATATCCAAATTTACCTTTCTATCAAAGATATTCTCCATATTTATCAAATTGCTATGTTTCCACATATTCTTGGTATTTAGGATTCATTCATGCTTTCTGTATTCATATAAATCAGCATCTTCATATAGAATAGCTTAGATTCATTTTGGCCAACCAAGGAATATGAATGATTGAGTATAAAATGAACACATCAAACCCATTCTCAACCTAGGCATGGAAACTACCACTCAATTTTTCCTGGTGAACCCCACCATCTATCAAAAATTCACCCTTATACCCCTCCCCCAAGAGGCACGACCTTCAAAGGGCCTCTCAGTCCGAGGTATTGTCCCATCCTTCTCGCATCCCGCTTCTAGGCACGGATCCTTTAGTCTGAAGGTAAGGGCGCAAAAAATTTGGGTCAGTACATTTTGGTGAACCCGACGTGAAACTAAAAGCCTTTTGAAAATATATATATATATATAAATAAATATATAAATACATTATTAAGAACATCTAGAGTCATTAGAAAATTGTTAAAATTGCATATCAGACTTAGATGGTAGATTATAATAAAAGATGAGCTATCACCATAAATGTTGAAAATCAATTAACGACCATAGAGATTACTTCTGTGCTTAGAGTACCTCAAACAAATAGAGTCCAACCTTTGTGGGATGAACTTGATAGGATATTGGATATTATTGAATCTAGATCTGCAGAAATTAGGCAAATTAAGAGTTTTGTCCTAGATAGAATCCTGGATCCTGATCAGGTGACTTTGTACCATGAACTTCAGAGAGCTTGCCATAGGTGGTTAGCCGAATTATACACCTTTGAGGAATACCTCGAGAACGCAGTTGTAGTACACAAATTTCTATCTCGTATAGAGGATCAAGAAGTCATTCTTACGAATAGAAAGAGATGGAATAGAGTTCCTAGAGTTGTTTTATATCGAGAGTATAAAACAATTTTAAGAGGAGCATTTCATAACTCCTGATGAACTTGATCCTATTAATGATATCCGTAAACTATTTATAGAAAACTAAGTCATTATTTTTACTATTGTTATTCTTTTTGCAACTAGAATGCTATTTGTTATCTTTATAATAATATTATAAAACACAAAAAAACAAAAAACAAAAACATTTCCCTTTTAAGTATTATAGTAGGTATATAATTAAAATATATACCTCTCAAACCTATCGCATATATATATAAGTATATATATTTGCTGAAATCTAAGTTTAAGCACAATGCCTAGACTTAGGAATGGAAAATAGACTAAAGAAGAAGAAGATTGGTTAGGAAAACCATTAAATAACCCAGATTTCCTTCCTGAATATCAAGTTCAAGAAGAAGAAATCCTAGACCAGCAAGAAGAAGAGCTTGCTGTAAGAAATAAACAAGAAGAAAAAGTTAGAGAGGAAGGATCCTCATCCCCTAAAATGTCTCCAGGAGGAGATGTTACTTTTGAGAACATGGAACAATTTTGGAAGTTCATCAATACTAATATTGGTGTTCTTAATAGAGCAGTCCATATGGACAAGGATCGAATTAGTGACACTCAAGCAACTCTAGAAGACGTATTTCACACATGCACTAATCCCTTGTCCTTTGTTGATCAAGAAAGTGATCAAGCTGGACCATCCAATTTGGATATGGCCGCTATAATCCAGAACATGCAACAACAACAGGTTACTCAACCATCTAAAGTGCCTGTTAGCAAGCCTAGGGTCATTCCCACACAAAATAAACCATCATTTACTGCTCTATTTCACCAAGCTATTGATCAACATACCTCAAATCAACAAAAGCCCAAAACAAAACCAAACACCAATTACCAACAATCTGAGGTACAACATAATACTACTACAAATCCCCTTCATAATACTCTTCCTTCCAACACTTTACATAATAGCAATATAGCATCTAATCCTTATGTCACACCATCATACACCCGTAAATCCCATGCCTATGTCCCACCGAACCAATATGGTGGACAAACTAGTAATCTTGAAGCCATGGTTAAACAGTTAGTTTCTCGCATGGATCAGATAGATCCCTACCGACCCTCGTACAATTATCGAGAGATGTGTAGTCAGTCTTTAGATCCTATAGTCATAGCACAGCCATGTCCTAAACATTTTCCTATGCCTATCCTACCCATATATAAAGGAACCAAAGATCCCATAGAGCATCTTTGTATGTTTAGGATAGCATGTCATGATATATCACATGATGACTTATTATTGCTAAAAATGTTCCCAAAAAGTTTAGGAGGAATGGCATTAGAGTGGTATTATCAATTACCCACTAATTCTTTGAGGAATTTCAAAGAAACAGACAAGTCTTTTGTTCATCAATTTAGTGCCTACATCGAAAGGCATGTGACCATTAAAGACTTGTACAACTTAAAACAAGACAAAGATGAATTTTTTGCTAATTTCCTAGCTAGGTGGAGACAATTGATAGGAAAATTGCACTTTGTGTTACCTTATAGGGAGATGTTGGACATATTTATTAATAATTTGCAAGAGCAACTATCTTACGAATTATCAACTGCTACCTTGACCACCTTCGATCAGGCTATAGACTTAGCCAGACGAGTGGAAGATGCTCTCATTAGGAGAGGTCAGCTTAAAAAGAAAGACGATGAGAAAACATCCAGAAATCAATATAAAAATAAACAAGTTGTGGGTTATGGAGTCACTGATAGTAGAAATATTGCTACTGTTAATGATGTGAAGACAACAGAGAAGTTTATACTGAAACCTCTCGATAAACCTCCTCGAGAATTAACTAGGTTAAATCAACCTTTATCAACCATTCTACTACAATTATTAGAACGAGGTTTGATTCAATTACCAAATATCCAGGAACCTGATCCAACTATACCCGGATACAAAGCTGATTTACACTGTGAATTCCATAGAGGACCTAGACACACTACCAACTCTTGTAAAATATTAAAACATAAAATACAGGACTTAATTGATAACAATGAGATGGAGGTGCAAGCATTTCAACCTAAGCAAAATCCTCCTAATAATGCTCAAAAGAACATCCCCCAAAACCAGAATCAGAATGCCAATCAGTCATTGGACATATTTCAACATCCTTTACCAAAACATGGCAAGGAAGTGGCTAATCAAATTGAACATCATAATTTTCCCCCTCCTACCCGATATGTAGGGACTATTAGTGGGCATTTACCCGTTCATGATTTGGAAATATTTGACACAACCTTATCCGTGGTTATGACCAGGCCTCTACATAATATTTGGACACCTGATCTTAGTGATACAGAATACGAGACTGAGAGAATATGGAAATCACATCAAATCAATCGAATAGTTCTGAAGATGAATCATATACTATTCACCCTATCACAAGTTCTATGGTTCCGAAAGAACCATTTCCAAGAAGAGTCACTATTAGACCATCCTATCACCAATTACTTTATAATGAGCAAGCCATAAATGCTAGACCAAGACCTATTCATCATCCATAGAATAATATTGTGGGTACCATCGGAGCTGTTACTAGACAACATGCTCAAAACTCTCAACAATATCAAATACAGAATGATGGATCAACTCCATTTGTTTTGAAGGTTCCTAATAAAGGGAATCATGCATCTAATGTTCAACCTAAACCTCCTTATAATATTAATGAACAATTATCAAATATTACAGCTAGAATTCCTCTTTTGGACCTTTTAAGATCTTCTCCTACACATAGAGATGAATTAATGCTCACATTAAGCCGTGATGATGGTACCACAAGACATTCAACCTGAAGCCATGGCTAATACTATAATAACTCGTGAAGTTGATTGTATTGACTTCCGGGATAGAGACATACCGCAACATAGTTTACATAAGGATAACCCCTTATATATTACTACCTTAATTGGAGATGTAGCAGTTAAACGAGTCTTGATTGATAATGGTTCATCTTTAAAAATCTACACTTTTGACTTCTACCAAATATTTGGGTTTAGAAGTGATGAAATGAAAATAACTGATATGATCATAAAATTCTTCAATGATGAAACACAAGAAACGTGTGGATTTGTTACCATCCTATTGTAGGTTGGTCCGAGAACCTTGGATACAACCGTGTTTATTGTACATTGCCCTCCATCGTACAATATACTCTTGGGTCACCCTTGGATCAACGTGATGCGAGTCGTTCCCTCAACTTTACATATGTGTTAAATTTGAATTTAAGAATCAGTTGGTTACCATTCATGGTGATCCTAGACCCTTTGATATGTGTGCTTTGGCAGAACCTATTGGAGTTCAATTTTGCCTTGCTCTGTCATCCACACATCCTAATTCTCATTACCCGTCTAAATGTGTGAAACACACACCCACAACGCCATCTACTTCTTCTCCATCGGTTCCACCTCTACATACAACTCAACCATCCACTAAACAAACCACATTAGGACCTCAAAAAGATCCTAATCCCACAACCAATGCCTCTTGTTCTACTCCTATAACTTCTATTCCTATAATAGGCCCATCCATTGACATCTCTACAACATCCACATCCACCAAAGGCATGGTTTCTGCATCAGAAGATGTAGGAAATGTTCCTTCTACCTCTTATGCTCTTACTGACGAGCTCTTACCCAATTTATCTAAAATTCTTATATCAGTTAAAATGAATGCTTCTATGCAATATTCCCTTATTTTAAATAATTTGCCACCATCTCCTCGTACCTTGGGCCTCCCATAGCCTATGGGAAGTATTTACCAAGTCAGGAGTTGTGCTTTTATTTATAAGGGATATGACTGGGGTAGAATACCCAGAAACATCAAGACTCATTATGATGGATATGCTCGATGTTATTTTACTAATGAGTATACTAAAGCCAAACCTATAATGCTTCAATTGGGATATAAAGGGAAAGGTTTGGGACCTTTCCAGAATGAAATGAAAGAACCTTTTGAGGTAGAGCCATGGCCCGCCCGATGTGGTGTGGGCCTATTTCCTAGTAAGCATCATCCCTTCCCATTTGAGGATGATGACCATATCATATGTTATCAAGATTATTTGGATGAGCGCGATGCTTTGCATTTAACGAATAAGCCATTTACATGTAATATGCTATCTATAGCTTACCTTGAGATGATCGTTGAATCCGACGATGAGTTGGAGGGAGATATCTTCCATGATGTCTCCATTGAGGTATTATTACATAATAAATTTTATTTTGATGGCTCTATACCTAATATAGCCCAGCTTGAGGCCACAACTCCTCAAGATGAATTATCCAAGATAACCTTGGCAGAATTACAAGAATTGGGCGTTTCACCTACCCCACCTAATTTTGAGAAATATCTACACATGGAAGTAGAAAATGTCATAAAAATTAACATTGGAATCGAGGATAACCCTCACATAATCAACATCATATCAGAATTAAGTCGAGAAAAATAGGATAAATACATTGCATTTCTTAAAGAATATGAAGATGTCTTTGCTTGGACATATGAAGATATGCCAGGTTTAGACCCTTCTGTAGTTATGCATCACCTAGTAGTCCATCCGGATGCTAAACCTGTTAAACAAAAACTTAGAAAAATGCATCCTAAAGTGGCCTTACTAGTCAAAGGGTAGTTAGAAAAACTCCTAAATGTTATTTTTATACAAGCTATTGATTATGCTGAATGGATCTCGAATGTAGTTCCAAGAACTCAAGAAAGAAGCTACCAAAGTTAGGGTTTGCACTGACTTTAGAGATATTAATGTTGCATGCCCTAAAGATGATTTTTCTCTTCCCAATATGGATCAGATCATTGATTTTACTGCTGCGAGTGGAATGATATCCTTAATGGATGGATTTTTGGTTATAATCAGAGTAGGATAGCTCTTGAAGATCGGGCTAAAACAACCTTTATTACCCCTTGGGGGACCTTTTGTTGGAAAGTGATGCCATTTGGTTTGAAGAATGCAGGTGCAACATATCAACGAGCCATGACTTATATCTTTCATGATATGATGCATGTTATACTACATGATTATGTAGATGACATTATGTCTCGTTCTATTAATGAAGATGACCTTTTAGATGACTTGAGAAAAGTATTTAATCGGTTAAGGGAATATCTTATCCGATTGAATCCAGCCAAATGTATATTCGGAGTTAAGTCTGGTAAATTATTGGGGGTTATAGTTTCTTTACGTGGCATCGAAATTGAACCTCTCAATATTACGACTATCACTAATATGCCCGCACCCACAAATATATCTGAATTACGGAGTTTACAAGGTAATCTTCAAGCTATCCGTCGCTTCATCGATAAGCTAGCGGATAGAACCGGACCCTTTCTTAAGCTTCTTAAGAAGGATGTCTCTTTCCATTGGGACAACGAATGTCAGGAAGCATTTTAACTCCTCAAACAATATCTTCTTAACCCGCCTGTGCTTTCACCACCTAGACCTGATCGCCCATTTATCTTGTATATTTTTGCTTCATATTTTGCCTTAGGAGCTATGTTGGCTCAACTGGATGATGAGAAAAGAGAGCATGCCAATTATTACATTAAAAGAATATTAATCAGTTATGAAACCCGCTACACAACATTAGAAAATTTATGTCTAGCAGTCGTATTTTCTACACAAAAACTACGCCATTATATGCTCAGTCAAAAAATGTATGTTATTGCTAAATCCGATCCTTTGCGGTATCTCATGAGTCGACCTTATTTATCTGGTCACACAGCAAAGTGGGTTCTTGCTCTAAGCGATTTTGAAGTCACGTTTATAGGACAAAAGTCTGTTAAGGGTCAAATCATAGTAGATCAATTAGCTACTGCACCCTTAGAGTCTACCCATCCCCTCATCATTGAGTTTCCTGACGAATGCCTTAAACTAGAGGTAGACCATCCAGAGCAATGGTCCCTATACTTTGACGGAGCCCAATGCATGAGTGGGGCTGGTGTAGGTATTATTCTAATATCTCCATAGAAACATATTATACCTCTGTCCTTTAAATTAACGTTTGCTTGTAATAATAATACTGCTGAAAATGAAGCTCTAATCCTTGGCTTACGAGCAGCCTTGGAACTAAAAATTAAAAATATATTAGTTTTTGGTGATTCTCAACTTGTTATAAATCAAATTAATGATGTTTATCAAACCAGAGATGATAAATTGTGCCCATATAAATCATATGTATTACAATTAATATCTTTATTTGATCAAGTTACCTTGGAAGCTATTCCTAGAACTAGTAATCATGCGGTTGACACTATGGCTGCAACTGCATCTCTTTTACCCTTGGAGTTAGATGACAAATATGCTACCATCATTATTCGTCGAATCCAGGAACCCGCTTAAAATAAATCATGCTTAGAACCTTTGGATGTGTTTCTAATCAATGAAACTACTCTTGAAATTTGGTACACTGATATATTCAATTTTCTTCAAAATGGGACCTTCCTTGAAGGTTTTAATAGAAACCAGCACTGGTTATTATGTAGATAAGCAAGTCGCTTCATAATAATTAGCAATACGTTATATAGGAGATCTTTGGAAGGTATCCTACTGAGATGTTTGAATCTAGAAGAATCTAGATCAGCTTTGAGTGAAGCCCACGATGGATCTTGTAGGGGAAACTTTAGTGGTAGTTCCATTGCTAAGAAACTCCTTAGGATAGGATATTTTTGGCCTACCATGTAGAATGATGCACATGATTACGTGTGCCATTGTGACAAGTTCTAGAAACACGTTGACCTTGTCCATGCACCTACACAAGAACTGCAGGCTATTTCATCTCCTTGGCCCTTTTCAAAATGGGGCTTAGACATTGAAAAAATCAATCATGTGTCATTTGATGGACACAAATTCATCATAACCGCCACCGAGTATTTCACGAAGTGGGTTGAACCTATGCCCTTAGCTTCTTGCATTGGAACCCAAGTTTCCAAATTTATTTTTAATCAGATTATTTGTAGGTTCGAAATTCTTGCAAATCTCATCTCGGATAATGGAAATTGTTTCAAAAATAAATATGTCAAGAAATTATGTCAAAAATATAAAATTCAACATCGTTGGTCCACTCCCTATTATCCTTAAGGTAATGGCCAAGAAGAAGCATCTAATAAAACATTAATTAAAATCCTCAAAAGACTGGTCAATAAATTTGGTCGAGATTGGCACATTCAATTATATCCTGCTTTATGGGCTTATTGAACTAGCGTTCATACTCCCACGGGCACTTCACCTTTTGTTTTGGTTTATGGCGCTGAAGCAGTTTTCCCTTTGAATTAGAAGTTCCTTCGTTGGCTCTACTACTTCAAGATATCGAAGTAGGAGATGAATATCGTCGTCGGCAGATTTAGTCATCTGGAACTCCTAGATGAGAAGCGCATCAATGCTTTGGAACATCTTCGAGCCTACCAGAACAAGCTTAAACGAGCATACCTCAAGAAATTTCATCATGTTAGCGTATAGTTTTCTACTTTGCTATTTCTTATTACATTAGTTAGTGTTATTGTTAGTATTGTTATAACAATGTTTGTATTGTTATAACTACTACCTATTAGAGACTTGATTAGCTCCATTGGTTACGAACTAATCTAAGCCTAAGTGTATTATTTATTCCATTGTCTAATGCAATATCATTACCGCTTTGCTTGACATGGTATCAGAGCATATTGCTCTCTCGGCTCATCTGTAGCCTGAGAAACGACTGAGATCCAATCAACTCGCCATTGTGGAAGTTTTGGGCTCACATATTTGCTGTAGTAACAGGCATAAGTGATTTTCCTACTTGCCTGCACCTGTTGCAGTATTGTTCAGTAGGAGACAAGCAATCACAGCTCGATGGCTAGCCGATGCCCACTTAGCACAACGCTACAAGCCATCGCTCGACAAAGAGGAGAGCAACCCAGCATTTTGGCGATCCAACTCTTCCCATCAAACTCTCGTAGCAGATGTGAAGGATTCTGTCACAGCAGCGCATGAGGAATCGCACGAGGGATTTCCCACGTTGGGATACAAAACGTAACCTATGCAGATGTTGAGGAACATCATACTCTCTGGTGCAGATAAATAGATCATGGACCAATTGCAGATCCATAGTGTTTGAAAATGCACAAGCCATTTTTTTTCAGCATTTTTCATGGAGCAAACAACAACAGATAAAGCGATCCCGCAGCAGATGAATCAAGCAAGCATAGTCATAACTGCCTTGATGGGTTCCTGTAAATGGTTGTTTTAAGTCTTTGCTATGCACATCGACCCGACATCACCAGGTTTGATTTGCTCGGGAGATCGACTTGCAACAGCCTCGGAGAAAGCACTCTAGGCCATCGTGCACGGGAGAGAGGATCGAACGAAGCCACGATTTGCCAACGAAAAGCTAACCAAGTGAGTTGTCGCAGCACGTCCAAATGGAGTGAGACGCGTCCATCGGGTGGAGAGAGCAACACCCTCTGAGAGGTAGTTGTGCCGCCAGTAGAGGAGGAGCATCGTAGAGCGATGCCATCGTAAATGCCAAAGTGGGATAAATAAGGGAAGGTCTCCCTAGATTCTCAACCAGCTTACGAGCTGGTGTGGCTTCTCCCTGAAAGCTAAGGCGCCACCCTGCTTGAGATCGCGGGTTCCATTCCCGCCTGCACCTAACAAAATAGTTTATATTAAATTATTTTGGACAATTATTGATTGAAATTTTAACATTGCAAAAAAAAAAAAAAAAAAGTGCGCCACCGGAGGAGGGAGGCGTCGCCTCTTATCTTCTCGCCGCGGTGGTCAGCTTAATTAAAGGGTCATGCCCCTTTAATCCCAGCTGAGGCGATAGATCAGCTGGTTAGAAGCCACCTCTTAGCAGCCGAAGGTCGGGGGTTCAAACCCCGTCGACCCCCCCCCCAAAGGTAAAATTTTTGTTTGATTTTTTTTTCTAATGTTTTTTTTCAAAAATATTTTTTGTTTAATTAAATTTTTTAATTTTTCTTAAAAAAGAAATTATTTTAAAAATATATGAAATATTTTTTTTTTAGAAAAATAATTTAATTAAACTTTATATTATTTTTTATAAACATTGGAGGGAAAAAATTTCAAACTTAAAAAGGGGGGCATTTTTTTTGCTACATAAGTGAAGGGGGGATTTTTTTTCCCTCATTGAGCAATTCGCATACAATCATCAAACCTCAAAACCTATTTTTTAGGCTTCATAAATAGCAAACATTTTTTTGTTTGAAGTACTTCACACAGGGGGGATTTTTTTTATGACATTTTTGTGCTAATCTGCCTAAGAGGCAAATATTGTAATTTTTTACAAACCAGTAAAAAAAGCCTTCTGGAGCACCCATTTTGCACTGCCCCTTGGAACCCCGTACAGGGGAGATATAATTTTTTGCAAAATCAAGGGGGAAGACTTATAAGGGTGCATTTTCGGTAGTGACCGACACCTTAGTCAAATTATTTTGCAAAATTTTATTGTAAAAGGTGCATTTTCAGCAGAGACCGACACCTTAAGAATGGGTAGATCAAAGAAGAAAACTATCCCAAAACAAACTGATGATGTTGCAAAATCAGTTAAAAGTCCTTACTTTCCACCAGAGATGGAAGGAATGGATTTTTATGAGGATGAAAAATATTCTACACTACGCAGTGGTGTAAAATCCATTCTCAAAGATTCTGAAGATCTTTAGAAGAATGGTGTTCAAATCCCTATAGGCATCATAAGGGTAGTCTACATATCATTGCTTTCTCTTGATATTGCCCAACGTAAAATCTATAGGGACTTTAGTGAGGAAACAGAGGTCAAAATGGTTGATGATTGTAGTGACACAAGTGACCTTCAATCCATGGTGGTGAATGCTTGTTGTGACATGTGATCTTGAGCCCATGATGGCCAATGCTTGTTGAGATACAAGCGACCTCATGCCTATGATGGCAGATATCAGTTGTAGCATAGGTGATCTCATCACAGTAGCAGATTTTACTTGTGACACTAGTGACTTAAAAACTGAACCTCCTAAAAATGAACTCCATAATCTCATCAATTGCGACATATGCAATATTGTTAAAAGCATTGATGAAGATGATGAAATTGGGTGTTTTGAAAAACACACCAAAGGATTTGGTTCCAAAATAATGAAGAAAATGGGATTCAATGGTGAGAGATTAGGTAAACAGGAACAAGGCATTAAATCTCCAATAATGCTAAGTGTCAGGGCAAAGCATGAAGGCCTTGGCTATACTGGACATGCAAGTACCAATAATTCTATGTTTGTAAAACCTAAATCTCCTACAACTCCTAAAAAGCATTGTTGCAGTCACTATGGAAAGACAGGACATGTTGCAGCTAAGTTTTGGAGATTACATCCTTGTGATTTTTATGGATGTACTAATCACTCTTCTTCACGATGTTGGCATAAAATGAAAATGGCCAACAAGGTTCATATTGATTGTGGATGGACAAATTTCACACAATGGACCATGATGAAAGAAATTTTGTATGGATTCTATCGAAAAGGTAAAACCTATGGTAGACCTCGAGGAAAATCTAATGACAAACCGAGTGGCAGTACCAGAGATAATGACCCAAAGACAGACTTAAATACAGACCCAAAGACAAAGTTCCAGAGGTAGATCTATAGGCAGATCCAGAGGCAATGATCTAGAGGCAGATTCACCGGCAGATCCATAGATAGACCCAGAGGTACAAATCCAGAGGTATGCTTAGAGCCAGAGCCAGAGCCATGAGCCAAAGCCAGAGTCGAAGACAAAGCACAAGCCACCATTATTTCATTTATCTTCTTCTTTTTCACTGTATCGGGGCAGTTATATACTTTACCCATATATTGTTGTATGGGGGGATGATAGTGTAGCTAGTAGTTATATTCTTACCCTAATAATGTAATAAGGGGGGATGTTAGTGTATAGTTTTCTACTTTGCTATTTCTTATTACATTAGTTAGTGTCATTTATCGATCCTTTGAGATCGACGACCTTGTCTTAAAAGAAAATCAAAAAAATACTAATGCAACTAAAGATCTTAAAGGTAAATTTGAGCCCAATTGGCTTGGACCATATATTATCACTATCAAATTCAGCTCGGGAGCATACAGATTAGCTACCTTAGATGGTAAATATCTTAAAGAACCTATGAACATTATGCATCTTAAATGCTATTATCCATAAATCTGGTCATTTCATCATTGTATATATTGTTATTTTGCATATTTTTTCATTTTAGTAATTCATATAAAAATTTCAAAAAAACAGTAATATTATTTATTCTTTCAATTCATAAATTAAAACCAAAATATAAAAAAAAACATCAAAATCTTCAAAAACATTTTATATTTTTGCACCTGTCAATTCTTGAAGTATTGCAGTCATATTTTCAATTATTTTGGATAAATTAGCATTTATTTGGAATCCCGCACTTTCACACTCACATGAATAAATATCTTGATTTTATTTGGTATGATTATTAATCTTTCTTATATCAAAGTCCACAGTTGAATTAAATAAATGTTTGAGCATAGAGAATTGATCTTGTTATTTACTTGAACCAAGTATATCTCTTCACATTAAAATGATTTCATTGCAAATTCACAACGATGCTACATAGTAGACGTGGTTTCTTGAGCAAAAATTTTCCCCTGCTATCCTATCATGCACATGGTCTAGAATCTTTGAGAATTGAAAAAAGGACAAGCTCACCCCTGCCCAGAATAAAAATCCCTTGCTCTACAGCCAATCCGAGTAAGTATCCCTAGTATAGGAAGAAAAAGAAAAGTCAAATAAAATGAGAAAAATAAAAATGTCATTTTGTACCATCGCAGCAATATTTTAGCATTATCTCAGTTCCAAGCAAAAATACAAAAAAAAAAGAGAAAGAGAAAATAAAAAGCAAAATGCAATAAATCCCTTTCCCTACCCCTTGAAAAGAAAAGAAGGGTGAATGAGCTTGAATCCCTGGAATTCTCAATTATTCGAAAACCGTTTGGTAAGCCCCATAACAGGTGGTTTGTGCCCAACCCGCTTGGCCTTGGGTAACTCCTAGCGTGGTGATGTCTATCACATTAGCGACCTTATTTTGTATAGACCTATGGTTGCTTATGGATCAACTAGCTCTTGATGACCCGACTTACATAGTAGTTTGATACGGTTACATGCATATAAATCATGGTCAACGAACACTTATTTGGTTAATTCAAATTACTTGTATCAAATTATCTTGCTCAAAATTGGTAAATGAACAATACAATTGCACACACATTTGTATTTGAGATATTTTGTATCATTATGATAAATCAAGATCGGCAATGAACTCACATATGCACATGAGAGTTCCTTATAAATCTACATTTTGTCTTTGATATAATTTAAAATATTTATGCAAATATTTTGGAATAATTTCATCATTTTTTTTCAAAAATCGAATTTTTTTTCAAACCATACAATAAAGTCACGTTTATATATACTTTTGACTTTCGCAACAATGGTATAGTTCCTAAAACCTAAACTAGAATTTTATGCCTAACGCAAGTCCTCATCTTATATATTTTCTTTTTAGCTCAAAATCAACAATCAATTATGCAATAAAATTATTTTTGGATTTCGCGATGATGGTATAAGTCTATACCTATAATTCTATGCCTAGCGCAAACCATTGTTCTAATTTTATTTCCCATTTTTTATCCATAAAAGCATATGGCTTACATCATTATGTTACACAATTGTGCTTTAAAAAGAACGAACACTTTTTTCTATTTCATTTCATTATGTCAACATTCAATTTTGCAACGATGGTATAATTCCTAAGGAATTGTTCAAAATTTTATCACACTTAGGAATTTTATGCCTAAAAAAAATCATATTTTTAATATTTCATGCATAATATTTTCATGAAAATCTGAAAATAAATCATCACCATCATCATTTTTCATCATCACAACACAAATTCTTAAGACAGTCTCTTAAGAACTCTTTTACTTTTAGCAATATTTCTATACTAGGATTAGCTTGACGACCGAGCGAGCAGCGAATCTATGAAATGGTCATATAACATCGACAATGTCCTTTGAAATTATTGTTAGAAGTCCCTTTATTTTTCATCAAATCATACCACAACAACCAATTTGTTTACATCAGATTATTTCATCTAAATTTTATAGCATGACATAAAATTATACTATTTCCAATGACATAATTACATGAATAATTAAAAATCACACAAATCAAATTAAAAACATAATATGTCGTTTTTCACGCCATCCTTCTACCCCCATCAATCCCGCACGTCATTTCCACCATTTTGCCTATAGAGCTCTAAAACAGCAAAAGTGAACAGTAACAATGAATTAGGGTTTTAACCTTTTTTTTTTAATTTTATTTAAAAACAACTTTTTAAAAAAAAATTTGCTTTTTCGCGCTTTTACCTCAAACGTTAGATTTGGGTAAAAACTCGGAGGGGGCACCATAGTAAGCAGTTGTACGATTCGACCTAGAATCATCGTCTAAAAAATGGAATAAATTTTTGCTTTCTCGTAAATCGGGAAAAACTCGTCTTTAACGCATTTTCATTGAAAAAATCGCTAAAGAGGGCAAAATGTAGCACCCTAAAATTAGCACAGTTAAACCCTTAGTAAAAATATAAAAATTTGAATTTTAACCCCGAAACCGCCCGTTAACCACTCCCCCCATTTTTTGTGCCATTTTTAGGAGTTGTTTTGACCATTGGACGATATCGTCGCCGATCAGACGAAATCATCCCAGATCGGACGAATTCGTCTTGAACAGAATGTCCAGACGATTTTGTCCCAAAACTAAATTTTCATAATTAGCTTATGTTTCAACAACCTCTCCAACTTGGGCAGAAGTGTGTCTGCACAGTTGGAGATTCCTCCGTTGGAGATCTCCTAGATTGGGATGATCCCCAACCTCCTAACCTCCCCCTAATTCTATATAAACTGGGATTTTCTCAATTTATCCCCCTGGCTCTCCCCCTGGATCTCCTTCTGATTCTCTCCCTGGTTGATTTTCCCTGCCATTTAGCTTTGTTGTGTTAAGACGTCCTATCTACCATTGTTTTCACTCATAGTTTTAAGTTTTCATTATAGGTTTTCACTGTGCTTCAGTTGGAGGAAGCTTGGATCGTCGTAGGTGATTCCACACAATTTCAGGCGATCCTGTCATAGATCGACGACAATATTATACGAATGGAGGCGATCTCGATTGTAGTTCAGATTGGGGGCAATCAGAGCCTTGATTTTGCATTTCTCATCTTCCTTCCTTATTTTATTATGCATTAGCTTGATTTATTTTCATTCTGCATCCTGGAGTTCACCTCATTTAGCATAAATGCATGATAAAGTTAAACTAAGTTATTAAAACAATGCATTTCTTTTAATCTTCTATCTAGATTTATCAGTTAAGCATTTATACTATCATTTCTATCATTTTACATTATTCTTGTAGTTGCATTTTTTATTTTTGGTGTTTGTTTCTGTGATTGCAGGTTTCTGATGAATTCATCAGACGAATTCGTCAGATCGACGATGATCTTGTTCGATTTCAGATGATCGACTATGATCTGGGATGATTTTGTACAATTGCAGATGATCCTATCATATTCAAGATGATCTGGACTCCTACAAGCTTCAGAATCTTCGTCAGACATCCGAAATCAGGTGCATTCTTTCTCATTTAACATATTCCTGGTATTTAGGATTCATTCATGCTTTCTGTATTCATATAAATCGACATCTTCATATAGAATAGCTTAGATTCATTTTTGCCAACCTAGGAATATGAATGATTGAGTATAAAATGAACACATCAAACCCATTCTCAACCTAGGCGTGGAAACTGCCACTCAAAGTTTCCTAGTGAACCCCACCATCCGTCGAAAATTCACCCTTATACCCCTCCCACGAGAGGCGCGACCTTCAAAGGGCCTCTCAGTCCGAGGTATTGTCCCATCCTTCTTGCATCCCCCTTTCGGGCATGGATCCTTTAGCCTGAAGGTAATGGCGCAAAAAAATTGGGTCAGTACAGAATATATTACATTATTTGGTTCTTTACTAATGTACCATCATGGGTACATATTTAGATTAGGATTTTATTAGGATTTAAGTACTTTATTAAAGAAATGTAATAAATGCACAAGTGTTAGAATGTGTAATGATGTAAATGTGCATGTAGTCCACATGTATATGAGTCCTTAGAATAGAATAGTGAGGTGTCATAGGAATATTAAAGGCAAAGAGTTGCATCTCATTATAAATAGGCCTTCATAGATTAGAAGTAAAAGAGGATTTTTGGAGTGCATAGTTAGAATAGTAGTAGACACAATGTAGAGAATTTTACAAATATGGAGAGATAGTTACCTTCATTTAATAACATTGTATATTTTCATGAGCTTTCATTAATGGCTATTTCTTGAGTTATTTCCTAAATTTTCTTATCATATTTTTATACATATTAGTTAGCCATTATCATAGTTATAATATTTCATGCTTATTTCCATACTTGTGGTTATATTTCCTTTCATTTTATAGCTTCAAAATCTAATAATGGTATCATAGCACTAAGTAGATCAATACAAAATAGAGAGAGTCACAAAAGAGATTGAGAGGAGATTGTAAATCTTATTTTCAGAATTTTTGAATTTACTATTGGCTAGAGTTTTTCCACAGAGTTGCAGAAAAACTTGTGAAGACTAGAACTTGAAGAACATGTGCTTATACTGAGAGGGGGGTGAACAGTATACAATAAAACTTTTTGCTTTTTAACCCAAATAATAGCATCAACAATATCAAAGCAGTAAACATCACACAAAGCATCACACACATGAGAGACATGATTTTACGTGGTTCACCCAATGCGGGCTACTCCACGGAGAAAATATTTCTTATAAATTTTTCTCAAATAAATTCTCTTGGGAATCCTTTCCCTACAATGTTTATGGACCTCTGTCCAAAGGAGACACCAATCCCCTAAATCAAGTTCGTGGATCTCTATCCATAGGAGAACTCCTTCTCCTCTGCTCTGGTTGGTGATCCTCTAGAAGACTACTACCCCCACTACACTGGCTTGTGGATCTCTCTCCACTGAAGACTCTTGTCCCCACTCAGAAGACCTATCCTCACTGCCTTGGCTAATGGATCTCTATCCACTGGAGACTACTGTCCTCTCTGCTCTGTCACCTCCAAAGCTCTATCTCAAATCTGCACTAAACATAGTCCTTCGATCTAGCACAAATCTGCTCAATCTCTGTCTTTGGTCTGGCACAAACCTATCCTCAAATATGCACCAAAATCTGTCCTCAAATCGCTCAATAAGTCCTCTCAAGAACTTAACCAAATCTACTCTCAATCTATATTGTAAGCTTCCACAAAATCTCACACAAAATCAATCCACAAGTCTCCTCAAAGACTTACCTCAAATCTGCTCAACAAGTCCACACAGAACTTGTCCAATCTCATAGAAACATAAAGAGAATTTTTAGAGACTCAATATATTCTACACTTATCACAATGCTCAATTACTTTCAATCACTCTCTTAGAAACATAAGGAGAATTGTTAGAGACTCAATATGCTTCAAATTCAACTCAATGCTCAATCACTTTCTCAACTCAATTCAGAATATAGAATAGTTTTTTTTATGGAACTTGAACAATCACTTCACACATCCACTTGACTAGGCTCAACCAACTCTACTCAACCAATCACTCAATGAAACAATCCTTCCTTACAAACCCTAGTCCAAGTATATAAACACCAACTCAAAATATTTCCAACAATACTCAACAACCAATCTCACATAACAATGATACTCATGATCTTTGCAAACCCTAGTTCAAGTTCTTCACACAACCAATGGCTTCAACAACAATGCTTATCAAACAAGGTTTTAACAACAATTCTTTATTCCAGAAAACCTTGAAGCATTAACTCAACATACTCAATAGGAAACCCTAATCAAGTCCTTTTCACTCCAAACTTATTTTCCAGAAAACCAATCACATAACTTAAATTTGGAAGAATATGCCCATACATTTTTCTTGATGATAAGGAACTTCAAGAAACTGCCACAACAATAAAACACTTCTTTGCCAAGCTCAAGAAGGTTAGTTAACAATACAAGGCATATAATAATTCATGAATACACCTTATTACTCCAATCTTAAAATAATATCCAACACCACAATAATTTGAATATTCACTTCTCAAAACCCTAGGACATCACAAATTGATCTCAATCAAACATATTTGTCATAAGCCACTTCAGAATTTTATTCTTCAAAAATCAATCTACTTTTCTACTTATGACTCCCTATTTTATTATTGCATTTTAAAGATAAAACCTTTAATAAATAATGCAATAACTAATATTTCCTTTTCTAAGGTAAAAGAGCTTTTATCCACCAATTAAACTTTCACCTAACACTTTTATAAAACCCACAAAACTCCTTTTTAACTTAGGCACTAATCAAACCATTTACCTCCTTATTTCTCCTAAGTCTAACCTTAGCCTAAGTCAAAAAATCAAATATTAAATAAAAGAATGTTACCACTTTGGCTTTGCATGAAGCGCTTCTCTCCTTAAGCGCTTTCACCTTGGCTCCCAATGACGTGGAGCCACGTGCTCCCTTGGAGCCTCCACTCCCTTGCACCCTTTGATTTCCACAAGCCACGTCTTGGCTTCTTCTCTCATGCTGCCCTAAGTCTTCGCACGAACTATTGTTTCATGAGGAGAAATTTTGCAAAGCTCGGAGATCAATTATTTTAATGGATGAGAGGATGCATAACCTTTGAGAAGGCTATGGTATTTATATACCATGTGCCTTTGTTTCTTCACGTCGATGATGAGAACGGTGACGTCGATGGAAGAGGGGCAAACCTTACCCATGAATAACCCGACGCTCAAGATTTATAATATGCACCCAAAATTTATTAAAGCACCCAAACTTTAGCTTATTTAATTTATTAAATATAATAAATTAAATTATTTTGAAGAATTTAATTATTATAATTTAATAATTAAATGGGCTTTGGTATTTTAAACCAAACTTTAGGGCATCCTCGATTTTTAGAAAAACCTTGCAACTTGCCCACATGGTTTTAATGAAAACCATTTAACTTGACATCATTGGTTTTAATAAAAATCATTAAAATCTACCACATTGGTTTTAATAAAAACCATTCAAATCTGCCATTCATAATATTCGAGGTGTGTTATGATGTCTTTTCACTTGCACCTTTCAACCATTCGATGTCAGTGGTGATTCGCTTCTTGGCATCAATGACAACTTCATGTTTTGACATAAATCAACAATGCCATATTTCTATCTTGACATCAATGACAACTCTTATGGACTCAAAATATCCAACAATCTCCCCCTTTGTCATTGATGGCAACCCAACTTATTTTTACCAAAAATTGACCTTTCCTTTGTTCTGCTCCCCTGGCTCAATGCTCTCTCCTCTTTTCTCAAATACCAAATCTCTCCCCCTTACTCAAATCTCTCCCCCTTTGACATCAATGGCAAAGGGTCACCTTTGGGGCTCGGGGCTAAGAATGAGCCTCTTAGCTTAGCCCCTCCCCCACCTCCTTTTGAGGTGGTTAATTCTGGGGTGGGAGTCTCACTCCCAGTTTTCCTCGAAGATACTCAAAGGTTTCCTTTGAAAGTGGCTTGGTGAAAATATCTGCTATCTGTTCCTTTGTAGTAATATATTCCAACCTGACTTGTTTATCTATCACCTGTTCTCTCAGAAAGTGGTACTTAATCGGAATGTGCTTTGTCCTGGAGTGCATCACTAGATTTTTTGAGATACTTATAGCACTTGTATTATCACATAGTATGGGAATAGGATGGTCATGCTTTATCTTGAAGTCTTCTAGAGTTCTCTTCATCCATAACACCTGTGTACAACTGGCTACTGCTGCAATGTATTCTGCTTCTGCTGTAGATAAGGATACTAAAACCTGCTTCTTACTTAGCCAAGAGACTAAACAGTCTCCAAGAAAGAATGCTCCTCCACTTGTGCTTTTTTTGTCATCAATGTTGTCGGCCCAATATGCATCTGTATATGCTGTCAGTGTGAAACTATCACTTTTGGGATACCAAAGCCCAAAATCCATAGTCCCTTTTAGATACCTAAAAATTCTTTTTACTGCTGCCACATGTGTTTCCTTAGGAGCTGCCTGAAACCTTACCACTAATCCCACTGACTGTACTATGTCTGGTCTTGTAGTTGTAACATACAATAAGTTGCCAATCATAGATCTGTATAATCTCTGATCTACCTCTGGAGATTCATCATCCTTACTCAACTTGCATCCTGTGACCATGGGGGTACTTACCGGTTTACAATCTTCTAACCTGAATTTCTTTAACATTTCTTTTATATACTTGGCTTGTGAGAGAAACACCCCTCTTTCTGATTGTGAAATCTGAAGTCCAAGAAAGAAAGACAATTCACCAAGCATAGACATCTCAAATTCATTTTGCATGTTCTTAGCAAATTCTTTACACATCTTATCATTGTTTCCCCCAAAAATGATGTCATCAACATAAACAACCACTATTAGTAGATCACTCCCTTCATTTTTGATATATAAATTACTATCTGCTATTCCTTTTCTAAATCCCTGTTCCTAAAGATACTTATCCAATCTTGAGTACCATGCTCTCGGAGCCTACTTTAGACCATACAATGCCTTTTTCAATCTGCATACATGATCTGGTTTATCTGCTAATATGAATCCCTCTAGCTATTCAATATAAACTTCTTCCTCTAAAACACCATTTAGAAATGTTGACTTGACATCCATCTGATATACCTTAAAAATTTTGAAACTTGAGAAGGCTAAAAACATCCTTATAGCTTCAAGTCATGCAACTGGAGCAAATGTCTCATCAAATTCAATTCCTTCTACCTGTGCATAACCTTTGCATACTAACCTTGCTTTATTCCTGACCACCTGTCCATATTCATTTAACTTGTTTCTGAATACCCATTTTGTGTCGATCACATTTTTGTCCTTTGGTCATGGAACAAGTTCCCAAGTTTTGCTTTTCTCTATCTGATCTAATTCCTCATCCATTGCCTTAATCCAAAATTTATCCTCACTTGCCCGAGTGAAGTCTTTTGGCTCAATCTTAGATAGCAAAGAAAAATTTGCTTGTTGAGATGGTTTTATTATTCTTCTCCTTGTCTGTCTTTCATCTGGATTCCCGATGATTTGCTCTTTTGGATGATGCTTCTATACATACCTGGATGGAGTTTTGGGAAGAAGTCTTTGTGTTTCTTCTTCTTCTTTATCTGATTCCTCACAAAATTCTTCTTGACAACATCCATCTTCTTGATACACAATTTGTTGAACTGGTTCTCTTGAATCTATCTTCTCATCAATTGTTACATTTATACTTTCCACCATAGTGCGTGTTCTTTTGTTGAAGCATCTGTAGGCTTTACTCCTTGTGGAATAACCAAGAAAAATTCCCTCATCACATCTTGGATCAAACTTGCCTAAGTTTTGATCTTCCCATCTTATGTAACATTTGCTTCCAAAAATTCTGAAGTGTTTTACAGTGGTAGGTCTTCCTTTCCAAAGCTCATATGGAGTCTTGTGATGATTTACCCTCATTTGAGCCCTAGTGATTATGTATACTATTGTGTTTATAGCTTCTATCCAAAAACCATCTGATAGCTTAGATTCATTTAACATAGCTCTAGCCATGTTTTCAACAATCCTATTTTTCCTTTCAACTACCCCATTTTGTTGAGGAGTTCTTGCTGCTGAGTACTCTCTCTTGATCCCATGTTGTTCACAAAACTCTACAAATTCATTTGAAGTAAATTCTCCTCCTCTATCAGATCTCAGTACACTTAATCCTTTTTTCCAATTTCATTTTCAACCAATTCCTTAAATGCTTTGAATTTTTCAAAGGCCTCATGACTTCTCTTTTAGGAAGGCTACCCAAACCATTCTGGAATAATCATCTATAAATAGTATAAAGTAGCTCTCACCCTGAATGCTTTGTGTTCTGGTAGGACCACATAGATCAGTATGTATTAGGCTCAATGGCTCAGATGACATATATCCTTTTGACTTAAAGGTTGTCCTAGTTTGCTTTCCATGTTGACAGGGTGCACAGATTGTGTTTTGAGGTCTTCTTATTTTGGGTAAATCTCTGACCACCTGTTTATTGCTTATGTTGACTATGTTGTCAAAATTCAAGTGACCCAATATTCTATTCCATAACCAACTCTCATCTTCTTGTGATAGAAAGCACTTTTCCCCTTTGATCTCATTGAGCATGTATAAGTTGTTTGGGGTTCTTCTTGCATTGGCAATGATTTTTCCAGTTTCTGATTTTCTTATCTCACATCTATCTGGATGGAAAGTAACCATGTACCCTTGATCACAAAGTTGACTTATACTCAGCAGATTGTGTTTTAACCCTTTAACATACAATACATTTTCTATTTTTGTTTTCCCATTATCTAAACTTAGAGTTCCTCTTCCACCAATCCTTGTTGATCCATTATCACCGAAACTTACTGATCCTCTATTTGTTTCTTTTAGTACAATGAATTTGTCTTTGTCTCCTATCATGTGACTAGAGCAACCACTATCAAGATACCATTGTTCTTCTTTATCCTGAGCATGAAGGGTTGTTTGCACTAACATTGATCTAGCCTTAACATTTTCCCTTTCATTTTTCCTAGTTGTTGAAATTGTTTTTCTAGACTCAGGAAGTATCATTTTACACCATCTAGCCTTGTGCCCAAAATTATTGCATTTGTAACATATAATATCATCATCCATGAGAGGTGCAAAGGAATTGAAATTTCTAATGACATTGTTTCTTGCATGATGAATACAATGTACAACTTTATGACCATATTTATTACAAGAAAAGCAATGACCATGGAAGAAATTATGTAACCTATTTGGATGTCTTGGAGTTTGTGGTGAAGTAATCTTCCTCTTGTGATTAACTCTTATCCAGGGTTCTCCTTTGCTTTCTTCCTTTCTGATATCCTTTGCTTGCTTATCCCTATTTGAGGTTTCTACTTTTTGAAGTCTTGATTCCTCTTTCTATTTCTCATATTCTGCATCTTGTAGTACCTTGATCCTTTCAACTTCATTCCTTAGGTGGACAATTTTTACTTCCAATATTTCACATTTTGTTTCCCTGGCTCTCAATAGATCTGTTATGTCTTGCTCAATTTTCTTTCCTTCTTCCACCCTAATCTTGAGTTCTGTGAGATTTTGTATAAGTTCCATCCTTGCTTCTTCATCTTCTTGAACTTGTTCCTCCAAGCTTGAATTCTTCTCTCTAAGTCTTTCCAAATTTTTGAGAGCAGCAAATAATTCCTCTTTTATGTCAAACATAGTCTCTTCTTCATTTTTTGAAGTCATGTGTGCTACTGATGGATCCTCCTCCAAGTTGTTAGTCTTTTCACGGAGGGACCCGCTCTGATACCAATTGAAGAACATGTGCTTATACTGAGAGGGAGGGTGAACAATATACAATAAAAAAATTTTCTTTTTAACCCAAATAATAGCATCAACAATATCAAAGTAGTAAACATCACACAAAGCATCACACACATGAGAGACATGATTTTACGTGGTTCACCCAATGCAGGCTACTCCACGGAGAAAATATTTCTTATAAATTTTTCTCAAATAAATTCTCTTGGGAATCCTTTCCCTACAATGTTTATGGACCTCTATCCAAAGGAGACACCAATCCCCTAAATCAAGTTCGTGGATCTCTATCCATAGGAGAACTCCTTCTCCTCTGCTCTGGCTGGTGATCCTCTAGAAGACTACTGCCCCCACTACACTGGCTTGTGGATCTCTCTCCACTGAAGACTCTTGTCCCCACTCAGAAGACCTATCCTCACTGCCATGGCTAATGGATCTCTATCCACTAGAGACTACTATCCTCTCTACTCTATCACCTCCAAAGCTCTATCTCAAATCTACACTAAACACAATCCTTCGATCTAGCACAAATCTTCTCAATCTCTATCTCTGGTCTAGCACAAACCTATCCTCAAATCTGCACCAAAATCTATCCACAAGTCCTCTCTAGAACTTGTCTAATCTTCTCAATAAGTCCTCTCAAGAACTTAACCAAATATGCTCTCAATATATATTGTAAGCTTCCACAAAAGCTCACACAAAATCAATCCACAAGTCTCCTCAAAGACTTACCTCAAATCTGCTCAACAAGTCCACACAGAACTTGTCCAATCTCATAGAAACATAAAGAGAATTGTTAGAGACTCAATATATTCTATGCTTATCACAATGCTCAATTACTTTCAATCACTCTCTTAGAAACATAAGGAGAATTGTTAGAGACTCAATATGCTTCAAATTCAACTCAATGCTCAATCACTTTCTCAACTCAATTTAGAATATAGAATAGTTTGTTTTATGGAACTTGAACAATCACTTCACACATCCACTTGACTAGGCTCAACCAACTCTACTCAACCAATCACTCAATGAAACAATCCTTCCTTACAAACCCTAGTCCAAGTATATAAACACCAACTCAAAATGTTTCCAACAATACTCAACAACCAATCTCACATAACAATGATACTCATGATCTTTGCAAACCCTAGTTCAAGTTCTTCACACAACCAATGGCTTCAACAACAATGCTTATCAAACAAGGTTTTAACAACAATTCTTTATTCCAGAAAACCTTGAAGCATTAACTCAACATACTCAATAGGAAACCCTAATCAAGTCCTTTTCACTCCAAACTTATTTTCAGAAAAACCAATCACACAACTTAAATTTGGAAGAATATGCCCATACCTTTTTCTTGATGATAAGGAACTTCAAGAAACTGCCACAACAATAAAACACTTCTTTGCCAAGCTCAAGAAGGTTAGTTAACAATACAAGGCATATAATAATTCATGAATACACCTTATTACTCCAATCTTAAAATAATATCCAACACCACAATAATTTGAATATTCACTTCTCAAAACCCTAGGACATCACAAATTGATCTCAATCAAACATATTTGTCATAAGCCACTTCAGAATTTTATTCTTCAAAAATCAATCTACTTTTCTACTTATGACTCCCTATTTTATTATTGCATTTTAAAGATAAAACCTTTAATAAATAATGCAATAACTAATATTTCCTTTTCTAAGGTAAAAGAGCTTTTATCCACCAATTAAACTTTCACCTAACACTTTTATAAAACCCACAAAACTCCTTTTTAACTTAGGCACTAATCAAACCATTTACCTCCTTATTTCTCCTAAGTCTAACCTTAGCCTAAGTCAAAAAATCAAATATTAAATAAAAGAATGTTACCACTTTGGCTTTGCATGAAGCGCTTCTCTCCTTAAGCACTTTCACCTTGGCTCCCAATGACGTGGAGCCACGTGCTCCCTTGGAGCCTCCACTCCCTTGCACCCTTTGATTTCCACAAGCCACGTCTTGGCTTCTTCTCTCACGCTGCCCTAAGTCTTCGCATGAACTGTTGTTTCACGAGGAGAAATTTTGCAAAGCTCGAAGATCAATTATTTCGGTGGATGAGAGGATGCATAACCTTTGAGAAGGCTATGGTATTTATATACCATGTGCCTTTGTTTCTTCACGTCGATGGTGAGAACGCGGTGACGTCGACGGAAGAGGGGCAAACCTTGCCCGCGAATAACCCGATGCTCAAGCTTTATAATATGCGCCCAAACTTTATTAAAGCGCCCAAACTTTAGCTTATTTAATTTATTAAATATAATAAATTAAATTCTTTTGAAGAATTTAATTATTATAATTTAATAATTAAATGGGCTTTGGTCTTTTAAACCAAACTTTAGGGCATCCTCGATTTTTAGAAAAACCTTGCAACTTGCCCACATGGTTTTAATGAAAACCATTTAACTTGACATCATTGGTTTTAATAAAAACCATTTAACTTGCCACCTTTGGTTTTAATAAAAACCATTAAAATTACCACCATTGGTTTTAATAAAAACCATTCAAATCTGCCATTCATAATATTGCGAGGTGTGCTATGATGTCTTTTCACTTGCACCTTTCAACCATTCGATGTCAGTGGTGATTCACTTCTTGGCATCAATGACAACTTCATGTTTTGACATAAATCAACAATGCCATATTTCTATCTTGACATCAATGACAACTCTTATGGACTCAAAATGTCCAACAGTAACTTAGCATTGTTTTCACTAGATTGGCAATCCAACTAGTGAATATTATTTTCTATAGATTTATAGAAACTTCTTTTATCATTACCTAATACTTTGTTGCAGAAGAAAAGATATTCAAAGAAATTTGGGAAGCTTCCTACAAGACCTAGGAAGAATATATTCTTTGGAATCAATCTGGTACCTGAAGCAACAAGTTGCATATTTGAGGATTTGAAGGCTTGAGGAAAAGGCTCCATTGAAAGAATTGTAAATTGAAGACCCTATTGAAGGAAGGATAGAATCTAGGAGAAGATTCCTAGTGAATATTGGAGATTGGTGATCTCCATTGAATATTGAAAACTTCACATTGAATAAGAGATCCATAGAAGGCCCTATTGAAGAACTTCCATAGTGGAAGATATAGGATATAAAAGTACTAGGAAAAAAGTCCTATTTTAGATTTCATTAGCAATGGATTTAGGAGATCAAGGAAGGCCTTATTGAAGTATTTTGAAGTTGTAATATTGAAGACCTTGGAGAGGTCTCAAGGATAAACAAGGAGAAGGCTTGGAGAGCCTCATTGAAGGAGTTCCTAGAAGAACTCATTGGAGAAATTTACTACCAAGGAGAAGCTCCTAATAATAAATAAATTGGGATAATTGTCACCATCCAACAACAAGCCCAAGGAAGAAAGGTTTGGCAAGAAGTCTGTAAAATTTTAGAGTATTTTGGTGAAGATCTCAAGACTTTAATATTCTTGAGAAGAAGGCCAAGTTTGAAGCTAGAATTTGACAAGGAGAAAAAATATATAGAAATTACCAAATCTAAGAGATTTAGGGATTGTTTTTAAAGTGTTCTTGAGGAATATCTCAACTGCATTTTGGAGGATTTTCTTACCAGATTTTTTATATTAAAGGATAACATTTCGAAGAATTTTTTTGACTACTTTACATATTAAAGGATATCAAAGAAGCAACAATTTTGGTAGCATTAGTAGTTGTTAAGTTTCATATTTTAGAGGTATATTCTAAATATAAACTAAAGCCACCAAATCACAGTTTTGGGCAGTAGATTAATGGTTTATTAAAGCTGCAATAGGTGATCTAAAGATTTGTTTTGGATATCCTAGAAGAGATACAATATCATATACAAAAATGTAACATTTAGGTGATTCAAATCACCATCATCATCATCATCTACATAGGTGAAAAGGTATGCAACTAAAGGTGCAAAAGGTTCATTAGTTGGACTATTATATTTGGTTTCTTATTAATTTTATTGAGCACGAGTTTCAAGGTTTAAAGGTTACATAAATAGTGTTCATTCAGAGTCTTCAAGATAGTTTAGAGGTTATTGTCTACAAGGTTCAAACCTACACAAAAAAATAGAAGTTAGATATATTTTGAGAGAAATAAAAATATCAACATTCTATTGACTATTCTAAGCAAAAGACTCTACATATTTGCATATACTATAGTGCAAAATTTATTGAAAAGCTTAGATTATTGAGTGTAAAAGTAACCAAGCAAGAAAATTATTACCAAGGTTTTGAAGGTATTATTAACTTTATTTTATCTCAACCTGCAAAGGAAGTTGAAGCCAACATTTCGATAAGTCAAGAGAATCAATTTAAGAGTACAGGGAAGAAAACGTCTACACCATCCTATTCTACATTTGCATAACACCTTATTAGAGCCATTCTGAAGAGCTCTAAAAAGGAAGTATCTCCAAGGAAAGGGAGATAGTTTTAGTAGCATCAACTTGCGTTCATCATCTAAGCAATAGTAGATAGTGCTTACAAGTAGAATACAACAAGAAAGGTGAGAGAAATAGACAAAAGATATAGCTATACTAAGGACATCAATTTGAATACTTCTAGTATCTAGTAGCCTTTGGTGAAGACAAAATAAGATACATCTGGTAGCCTTTGGTGAAGGTGAAGCGAGGTACACTTGATAGTTGTAAGCCTTTGGTGAAGGCATCGCATGATGAACTTAGCAATATAAACTGCACAGTGCAAGTATCATAGGGTTCTGTCCACATAATAGGAGCGTTGGAAGTAGCATCATTGGTACCAAGATTAAGCATATTTTATACAACTTACACCAAATAAATCATTGCATTCAACTAATATATACAAAGTGGAAGTCTTTACAAGTGGTAAAGCAAACTCAGGCAATTTGCACCATCTAGACAATGAGGAGACACATCAAATTTGTAGTGCAGATCCTCCAAGTTTAACTCATATTCAAGGAGTTACCCATCGTTGAAGCTACAAAATACATCTGGTTGGAACTCTTTAGGAGCATTGAAAGGATAATCATATTTTCCAGATAAGCATTAAGAGAATAACTAGTATTTCTCTCCAATAGAAACATTAGGATAATATCGATCAATTGATGCGCTAGACTACTATCAAAACTTGCATTTAATGAGCATTAAGAAAGCTAAAATAATACGTTAAATATCTTAATGAGTTAGGGCATAGTGGTGAAGTATTTGAACCACATGGAAGAAGAATTTCCATGCAAGCAAGAGGGAGTATTAGCCATGTTGTTGAATATGACTCAGGTGCACAACGAGCATCAATTATCACCTACATAATGCTTTCAAGGAAGCATTTTTTACAACACCTACCATCTAGATGTTATAACGAAAGGATAAGAATCTTAATTCCACTTGGCATAAGTGTTGGAAGATGGTGTAGCAGGATTGTTTCAAAGAAAGTAGAGAACATAAGTGCCACTTGGAACTACTTGCCTTACACAGTGTTAGATTCCAAAGAGATACCCTCAAAAGAAAATGCTTATATGGTGCTCATAAATATGAAGCCAATGAGAAGAGAAGAGCAAATTTAAGGCAACATTTAAGATTTTATAGCACATGAATATCGAGGAGTGATAAAGCATTTTAGTTCACCTATTGAAGAAGAAGTACACAAGAAAAAATATAGATGTCAAAGAGAAGCACGATTGTCGATTGAAGAGAAGAGTATAGGGTTGCTTGTGAATAGTGGAGAAAGCACACAATTCAAAGATAAAGAAGAAGTGAGAGTTTTACATAGCATCTCAAAGTTGATAAGGAGTCAATTTCCATCAAGTTGCAGGATTTCAAGTTGATTACAAAGAACTTGCAAGTCTGAATTAAAGGTAAGAGTTATATTGTAAGTTTATTAAGGTTGAAATCAACTAAACTTTATACTCTAGAGATATTGAATGATAGGAGTAATAAGGTGTTAATATCTAGAAAGCATTTTTATTATTTTGAGAAAGAAGTAGAAATTTGAAGCATTAAAATATTTATTATTATTGCTTCAACTATTTACAAATCTTTAACAAGGAGATATAAGGTTAGTGAAATCTAATTTGCAAATATTTAGTCTTTCTAAATTTCTAACTTGGGAGATACAAGGAATCCTACTCCAAATTGAAATTGTAGAAATTTAGAAACTTCATTATACAAAGGTAGAGGCAAGTCAAACTCTAGATTTATTTAAAAGTTGGAATATTGATTTTATTAGTCTCATACTTAAATTGAAGAGACATAGAGAATCCAACTTAAGTATCTCATAGAAATTTAAATCTTATCCTTTGAAAATTTGCATTTCTAAGCTTTCTATAAGAAGAGATAAAATAGTTGATTGAAAAGTGATAAAAGTTGAACATTATTCTAAGTGTTTCATCACCTTACTAGGGAGACAAAAGGAATTCAACTTAAAGCAAATCTAGAAAGCTAAGCATACTATCAAGTTTATTATTTACTCAATTACTTGCAACTCAAAAGGATATTTTTACAAAATTTGAAAAATTGGAAAAGTATTTCCAAGATTGATTCTACAAATTGAAGAAGAGTACTTAATCATCTTACTAGGGAGTCATAAGGTAGACTACTACAAAGGCTCTATCAAAATATACTCAAAAGTACTAAAGAATCATCAACTAGTATTTATTCATATACTCCAAACACTAGTGAGCTATTAGAAAATCATCTTCAAAGATTTATCTAGAAGAAACATGGATGAAATTGTGAGGAATGCATTCAATAGTGAGGAACTATTGCATGAGTTGGAATTTTATTCTCAAAATCTAATAGATACTTTTGAAGGATATAAATACTTGTCCACTAGTAAAAGGGAAATATTCTCAATATTTCTCAAAGAAGCAAAGGAAGAAATTTTTTTGACATTAATAGGTTATCTACATGAAGTTATTTTTAGAGCATGGTGGAACACTCAAAATGTAGTTATACTTACTCCAGAAGAATGTTTGATGATATATCTATCATTGATTATTTTTTATTTTTTTTTAAATAAAAAGCAGAACAACAATCATAATTAATATTATTGTGATGATAGACTAACCCATCATGAAGAGGATATACCACTGATAAAATTGTAGAAACGATGAAGGAGGAAAAAGAAGCATGACAAAAATATGAATATAGAGGAAAATATTTTCAAACTGAATTTAGATCAAAACAAACAAGAAATACAAGATGAAGAAACACATCCAAATACAGATAACAAGTACAAGGAAGAAAGCAAGAAAGAAGAACTCAAACTTCAAGATTAAAACAAAATCCATATTGAAGATAAATATGAAGTTCTCATTGAAGACTAAAGTCTTCAATACCCAAATAATGTAATATAGGGAGGTGTTGGAATATATTACATTATTTGGTTCTTTACTAATGTACCATCATGGGTACATATTTAGATTAGGAGTTTATTAGGACTTAAGTACTTTATTAAAGCAATGTAATAAATGCAAAAGCGTTAGAATGTGCAATGATGTAAATATGCATGTAGTCCACATATACATGAGTCCTTAGAATAGAATAGTGAGGTGTCATAGGAATATTGAAGGTAAAGATTTATATCTCATTATAAATAGGTCTTCATAGAGTAGAAGTAAAAGAGGATTTTTGGAGTGCATAGGTAGAATAGTAGTAGACACAATGTAGAGCATTTTTGCAAATATGGAGAGGTAGTTACCTTCATTGAATAACATTGTATATTTTCATGAGCTTTCATTAATGGCTATTTCTTGAGTTATTTCTAAAGTTTCTTATCATATTTTCATGCATATTAGTTATCCATTATCATAGTTATAATATTGCATGCTTATTTCCATACTTGTGATTGCATTTCCTTTTAAGTTTATAGCTTTAAAAGCTAATAGTTAGCACTTGTGATATTTGCTTTTGTTTTCTCATATCAATATCCCTTTGGGTTTTTTGTCTCTTTGTTTTTGCTTCTTGGTTCTTCATCTCTTTTTTTATTCTAAGCAATACTTTCATCTTCATCAATCTCTTCAATATTCTCACACTGCTCACAATAAGACTCATTGTATTTAAGTTTACCTTGTTCTAAAGGATATGAAGTGCAAGGAATAAACTCAAAAGTACAATCTTCTTTATGTTTCCCTAAAAACCCTAAAGTGCAAGGATGCTCTTTTATAGCAATTACCTTCTTATTCTACCCTAAAAGACCTAAATTGTTATAGGTTTCCTTCATCATCATTTCTTTATTATACTACTCTTGAAACCTTAAAGTGCAAGGGATAACATAATGGATTAAATATTGTTATAATACTATGAATTATGATATTTTGATCAATGGTTCTCCTATTGGCTACTTTAAGTCATATTGTGACTCTTCCAAGGTGATCCATTATCTCCTTATCTATTTATTATTCTTATGTAGGCATTAGGACGAACTTTTTAAGTAAAAAAAAAATCAAAGGCATTCAAGTTGTAAAATATAGTCCCTTCAAATATCATCTCTAAATTTTTGACATTATTTTTCTTTTGGTCCATCCCTCAATCAGTGAGGCCAAGGAGTTTAAATCAATATTATCATGCTATGAGAAGGATATTGGATTGTTAATACTACAAAATTCAATAATTTTCTCATAAACACTACCGTAGATTTAAAATGATTTTTTATGGATATTTTAAAATTTAAAGTTGAAAATTTTCCATCAACCTAATTGGTTATTCCTTTATATCATAAAATAAATATATAGGTTATTCTTTTATCTCATAAAGGAAATAAAAAATGAGCTTTGGTTCTCTTGTTTAGATAAAATTAAGATTTTTTACCATGATGGAAAGACAAGTTTTTAACCATGTTGGGAATGCTACAACTCATAAAGACTAAAATGCAATCCACCCCTATCTAGATGATACCACTTTCAATATTACCAGTAGGTGTAACATCAAAATTTGATAAAATTTAAAGAGACTTTCTATGGAAAGGATGCAAGAAGAATTTTAGGTTTTCTCTTTGTAATTGGGATGGGGTTTTCAAAGGAAAAAATAGCGGAGGAGCAGGCTTACAAAATTGTAGACTTATGAGTTTGGCCTTAGGGGTAGAACTTTGGTGGAGGTTAATTAGAGATAAAAAAATTGTCAAAAAATATTACTTCAAAAATATATATTTTCTCTTGATGTAATGAAATTATTTAGGAAAATAAACCTATCCAAAGTATCACCGACATAGACCATCATATAAAATAGTTTGTAATTGATCAAGAAATATATTAGATGGTCAATCAATAAGGGAAATTATATATTTTTTTTGTTTGATGTTTGGCTGAAGCCTTACTCTTTTATCTTTGATTCAAAATGGAAACCACTAGCTCGGTCATACCTAGCTTATAAATATCTAAAAGTCAAATATCATATATATGTGAGTAACAACTCTAGATCATGGATTTTTATTAGTAACCTAGTTAAATGAGGGAAAGGGAAACTCAAACAAGTTGTAGATGAACTTCAAAATATGCTTGAGTTAGTTTATTTACCGATTTATACATGAAAATATGAGTTGGTTTGGAATCTATCTAAATATGGTGGATACTCGATAAAATTGGTATTTGAAAATTTAGAGCAATTCAAATTTCCAATTTCCAAATATTTTCATTGGAATAATGTTTGGTCACTAGAGGCTCTCCATAAGGCCTTAACATTCCTTTGGTTAGCAGTTCAAAGTAATATTATTGTAAGAGAGAGTCTACAAAGAAGACAATATCATAGAACTTTTAGATGTGCCTTGTGTGAGAAGGATTTAGAAACATCATACACTTTACTTCTTCGTTATTCATTTGCTCACACCATTTAGAATTCCTTTAAAAAAATATGAAATATATTGGGTAGCTTTATCAACATTGAAAGAGTTGATGAAATTTTGGATTAATTATTTCAAAGCTAAATCATTATGTATTTTATGGAGGATTGGTTCTACCATTATTTTTTGGAATTTATAACATGAAAGGAATAATAGAATTTTTATAAATAAATCTCAAAATCATGCCCAAGTTTAAAATTGTATTATCACCTCTCTTGCACAATGTTTACATATATAGTTCTCATCATGAGCAATATCACTAGTGGAAAAAGAAGTGCTAACAACTTGGTTACAGGATTTTAACATGCATAAAAGAGTCATTTGCAATCATGACATTAAAACAAAGGATTTTCATATATCTATGGTAAAACGTAAATATCTAAAAATTGGTTTTATCAAAATTTATTTTGATGGAGCTTTTAAAGAAAATTTGGAAAAAGTTGGAGGAGGTGGTGTTTTTCAAAATAATGGAGACAAAATTTTCTTAACTTATTCATAATCATATGGAACTTCAACAACTAAACCTTGCGCTTGTCAGTTATTAAAAATAGTGGTTGTAACAAACTCTCCAATGTAATAAATAAATAAATAAATTACAATAACATAATCAACATATAATTTGGATGGGGCTCATATCAATCATATATATTCAATTTAAAAAATAAAAATAAAAAATACTAACAATATAAATATACCACTTCCTTATAAAAGCATTTATTTTTAATTTTTACTTTAAAAAAATTACTCTTATTACATCATGGTTGGTATTACTGAAAATATTGTTATAATACCACTATGTAGGTTTGTTGAAATATGGTAGTAGTACAATTATCATGTAACATGGATGCAGAGCTTCTATAAATCTCATATATCCAATTTAAAAAATTAAAATAAAATCAATACCAATACAAATATATCGTTCTTTCATAAAAGCATGAATTGTTTTTTGGGGGGGAAGGTGGGAGTTAAACAAGTTTCACCCATAATACATCAAGGTTGGTATTACGATAATGGGGGAATTCGGGAGACCTCTCGCTCTAGGCAGGAGGCCCCCATTTCAAATTTCTTGCTCTCCCCATGCTTTTATCCTGAGGTTACTCAACTTGGAAGGTCTTCCTAGTGCCCATTGCATTTCTAGGACCTTCACAAGATTTTCCTCGGGTCTCCTAGGAAGTTTTTTCCCATCTTCATATGTGAATGTTTATATCTGGTCAGAATGTCTTGGAGATCCTTTTCTTTGTGCCCTTTGTTTTTGGTTGGCTTCTTGCTAGCTCAGTTTGGGAGATGGTACTGCAAAAATTTTCCCTACAGGTTTTTCTAGTCTTTCATGTGGGACCTTGTACTTCATCATTGTTCACAGTGGTGGATTCCTTCTCTTTTCTTCTAAGCTTGGCTTTCAAAAGGGGGTTCGACATCTTAATTTTTTGATGTGTAAGTGTGCTAGGGTTTTATCCTTCTACATTTTCTTGGTCTTCCAGGAGGACCTTATTTTTAACATCTGTAGATGGGAGGCTCTCTTGGTTGGTTCTTGGTTGGGATTTCAATGGTGGTTTCTAGGTCTTTCGATCTATCTTCAGAAGATACAGTGTTTGTCTGCTTCAGGGGTTTTCTGGTGGAACCTCTTTGTAGCTTCTCTTGGCCCCTAGAGATAGGTCCCTATGCTTTCTCATTTAACTGTGGTAGTAGGCTATTGATGATTGTTAGAGTTAGAGTATATTGCATTATTTGGGTCATGTAAATGTACCACCTTTAGTACATAGTTAGAGTAGAGATTAATTTATAATAAATTTAGCTACTTACTTCAATAAATGTAATAAATGTACAAATTTTAATGTGCATGTTGTAATGTGCAAGGTGTCCACTTGTATAGCTAGGTAGAGTGTTGGCCAAGGAATCTATTTTCCTATATATATGGTCTCATAATGATAGATCATATGACGTAGCATATAGATATCAAGAGCATTGTAGTAGAGAGTAGTGTTAGAGCTCTTGTATGGAGCACAATGTAGCTCTTTAGCTTATATTAATGGAGTGACCATATCCTCCATACTGCATTGTATTTTTATGACTTTCTATTTATAGTATATTTTAGCCATATTGGAGACTCACTTTCTTTCATCTTATCAGGACTCGTGTTAGATCTCTCCCACTGCATATATCCTCAAAAGCTAACAATGATTACTTCCTATATGGACTGTTGGTGAGGCTGGGAATTGATATATTTATGGTGAGTGCTTGATGAGCCCTTTCTATAGTTTCTTTCTAGTCTTGGGGGAGAGACCTAATGCTTGCTCGATTGTTGTAAAATTTGGGTTCCTGAAGGCAGTCCCTATGTCAAATTATGCTTCCAATTTTGGGGTGCTATGGTGCTATCTCCTCTAGATATTTTTGACTCAAACTGTGTATTCTATATTTATTACAGTGAGATATCATGGCCTATAGATATATCTTTGTGCAACTGATCCATCTTCTAGGCCTACGAAAGGCCCTTGTGCAAGATTCTCTTGTTTACGTTGCTTCTCCTTTATGGGAATTTTGATTCAGTTTTCTTAGTGGGAATTTAGTTTTAAATTTGCATTTTTTGTACTATTTTAGTAGGGGCTAGGAGGCCCCTGTTCTCATTCTTGGTGATAGTTTCAGTTTTTTGCTTTTTGGTTCTCCATGTTCAGGTGGGAAACCTTTTTCAAATTTCTAGTTTCTTTTATAGTTGGTCCTGTGGAGGATGTCTCACTATCTTAGCTATTCCTTGTTTACCTCCTGAAGATGGTCTCCAGAAGATTGTCTCTCTTGTTGTGTTATTTTTGTAAAAGTTTTAAGGATCCTTTCAAAACCTTTTCTTTCAACCAATAAAAAAACATTGTTGGTATTACAAAAAATGTTGTAATACCACTACAACTTCTTAATGCATCATGGTAACATATGCATTATGTAAAATAAAAACATTGTAATTTTGTTAAAATATCATGGTAGCATGATCATCATGTAATATATATGATGTGATAAACTTCTTCAAGATGTTCCTTCAGTTATAACAAATGAATACAATAGGAAACTAATGGAGCCTATTACTCTTGAAGAAGTTCATTTAGCTCTTTTCTCTTTTAATAAGGATAAATCCCGTGGTCCAGAAGGGCTCTCTGAAACTTTTTACCAACATAATTAGAATATAGTGAAGCATTATTTATTGGTGGTAGTGGAACATTCTAGGGTAAAACAATACATTCTTTATAAAATAAATGCAACTTATCTTACCCTAATTCTAAAAAATAAGGATGCTAAATTGTTTGATTCTTTTAGACCCATAAGCCTATGTAATATGGCTTATAAGATTATTTCCAAAGTGGTGGTGAATAGATTAAGGCATTTTTTAGACAAAATAATTTAATAATAGCAAGGAGGTTTTGTGAAAGAGAGACAAATTTTGGATGGGATCATAGTAGCTCATGAATTTATACATTCAACAATTTCAATAGAAGAGAAAGCTATAATCTTAAAAATTGATATGAGTAAAGCCTATGATAGGGTTAAATGGAATTTTCTTTTTGCAATTTTATATAAGTTTAGTTTTGGGAAAAAATAGGTTAGATGAATTAAAGCTTGTGTCCCTACAGTTTCTTATTCAGTGTTGGTCAATGGGTTAGTGATAGATTATTGTAAAGCCAAGAGAGGTCTTAGACAAGGAGATCCTTTATCTCCTTATCTGTTCATTATTATGGTAGAAGTTTTGAGGAGAAACTTAAAGAAGGTTTAGAAATATGGGTTTATAAGTGGAATTAAGGTTAGTAATAACATCGATAGCATTACCCATCAAAATTTTATAGATGATACAACCCTTTTTGGAAGGGCAAGGATAAATGAGGCCAGATCTTTGAATAAATTTTTAAAAGAGTACGAAAGAGCTTCAAGGCAAAAAATTAATAGGACTAAATCCAAAATTTACTTTCTTAACACTCCTGCTAATATCAAAGAAAGAATTTATAGGTTTATTCAAGTGGAGGAGGCAAATTTACCAATAACTTATCTAGGGATGCCTTTATTTGAGGGGAGAATGAGGATAGATTTATGGAATCTAGTTATTAGTTATTAGTGGAGGAGGCAAATAAACTTCTAGCTTGGAAAGGTAGATTGTTATATTTAGCAGGAAGAGTGCAGTTAATTAAGTTGGTCTTACAAGCCATTTCAACATATTATATGTCTTTGTATTCTATGTCAAAATCAGTTGAAAAAAATTTAATCTTTATTTTGTGATATTTTTATGGTCAGGTTTACATGATAAAAGAAATTTTCTTTGGTGAAATGGAGCAAGTTGTGATGACAAAAATAGGGTAGGTCTTGGTTTAAGAGCTCTTATAGATGCAAACTTAGATCTTAGGAGAAAAATTATCTAGAGATTGTACAAAGAGAGTCAAAGACAATGGGCAATAATTATTCTAAGTATGTTGATCCCAATGACCCAAGTTTAATATTTACTGCATTCTCTCTTCCAAATGGTTCTACTCTTTGGAATGGTTTAAAAAATATATTGATCTTATGATTAAGTGTTTAATATGGGTTGTGGGAACTGGAGAAAAAAATTTTGTTTGGATGGATACTTGGTGTGATAAAAAACCACTCAATTTAGATTCAGTTTTGAAACCTTCGATGAGATTGCTTGAAGACAAATATGGTGATAGGGCTTCAAACATTTTGTACAAGGATTGAGAAGGAAGATACAAATGGAAAGAATATTTTTTACAAGTATACAAGACATTGATTCTAGGGGGCAATTAAGTAGAAAGATAATAATTGTAATTATTTTGACGGGTGCCAAGGATAAATTGATTTGGGAGTTGAATAGCTCAGGAGAATACACAAAAATAAGTGGATATAATGTTCAACACCAACATAATAATAATATCACTAGAATTTGGAGATATATTTGGGATAGCCCAAGAATTCCTAAAGTTAAAATGTTTATTTGGCTAGTAGGTCATAGAAGAATTTTATTATGGGATAATCTTATGAAAAGGGGTTTTCATGGCCCCTCTAAATGTGTTTTCTGTAATAAGGAGGAGGAGAGTATTGACCATCTCTTAGGACATTGCTCAATAGTCTAGAATGTATGGCAATGGATTTTTAATATGTTTGGTAAATGCATGGTGATGAATAGCAGAACTGAATATTGGTTAAAGTAATGGCATATCACTTATAAAAGTGAGGCTTTATAGACAATATGGGATATATCAAAAGATACAATACTTTGGACTATATGGCTAGAAATAAATAGAATAATATTTAAAGGAAAGGAAAGCAATTTAGAGGTAATTAAAAAGAAGATATGTTTAGCCATAGAGGAGTCTAAACCAACCCTATCAACTCACCCACTCCTTGATTTGTAAGAAGATAGTCTTGATAGATAAAGTCAAGTCATTAAATAGAATTATGATGTTGGGTACAAGAGAAGCAAAAATAAGGTAAAGAATATAAAGTGGAAACCACCAGATGTGGAGTGGGTTAAGTTGAATTTTAATGAAGAATCTAAAGGAAACCCAAGACGAGCAGGAGGAGGAGGAATAATTAGAAATAATAGATGAGATATTTTATCTCATTATGCTTTCAATTGTGGATTTAAGATAAATAATGAAGCTAAAGCTTGGGCAGCTTTAGAAGGGTTAAAAATATGTAAACAAATGAAATGGAATAGATTTTGTATGGAAGGTGATTCTCTCATAGTAATAAATACAATTTTGAGGAAAGCAAAGGCTCCATGGAACATACAAGAGATAATTGTGGAAATTCAATATCTTGCTAAAGAGATTGAAGAAATCGGGTTTACATATATATTAAGGAAAGAAAACAAATGTGCAGATAAGCTAACCAATAGAGGGGTTTTGGTTGAGTATAGTGAAGTTAACATCTCCTTTCCATGGTTAGAGTAAGTAGAAAGTTTAGTTGAAGCTGACAAAAATTGTTAATTACCTAAATCAATTAATGATAGAGATTTATTTTAATGTTTTCCATTGGTAATATCTATTTTATTTTGTAACAATAATGTGTGTTCATTTATACTAATTATTATAATTTTTGTGGTTGCACTTATGTTTCAGAAAGGAAACAAGCAATCCAGGTTTGGTAAAGCGGACTATGTTAGTGCGATGTTTTGGATATATTACTCTACCAAGATGCAAGGCATAGATAGTAGAGATGAATTTTTGGTATTGCAAAGGCTACTATAGGAAAAATTCAAGATAGATGCTAAATTTTTGATTAATTGTATTCATACAGAGATTTGAAAAGATCCAAAAAATAAAAATCAAGAATTTAAACGTTTTATGTAAAATGATGTAGGTTTCTATCTATAGCATCTCAATTGAGATGAAAAGTGTATATATTTGTAAAATCTCAAGCTCTAAAGAAGAGAGATGTAATTTGTTAAGGGTGGGGGACCCGAGTACAACCCCTTTATATATATATATATGATGAAGGATCCTATCAATATCATGTATCAATTTAAAAAATAAAAATAGAAAATAGTAGTAAAAAAAATATATTTCTTCTTAAAAGCATTGGTTTTTTATATTTTATTTCTTTAGGACATGGTGGGGGTTAAAAAAGTTTCACCGATACTACATCATGGTTGGTATTACCAAAAATATTGTTAGACCATTATGTCGTTTGTTAATGCATTGTGGTAACACATACAATATGGATTATATGGATGAGATTATTTTAGTTTGGTATATCTAATTTAAAAATAAAAATATTAAAAATCCAATTATATATATATATATATATATATATATATTCACAAAAACATCATCTTTTTTTAATTTTATTTTTTTTAAAACAAGTTCTACCCGCAACAGTCCATATCGTAATTCGTATTATAGGAATGTTCATAACAATACAATGATTGAAAGTTATATTAAGTTCATATGATTACATCTCATTTATTATTATTTTTTAATAAGCTATATGTGGCTTCTATTGGGGGCCACTCCCATTACAAAAACAAAACATTACATTGCTCTCATTACATTTCTAACAAGTTAATTAAAGCATATCCAACTTGCCTTTCAATCAAATATATTCTTCATTTGCCTTTCTATCAATATTTATCTTCCTCAAACTGATAATTTTCTACAATCAACTCTATTTATATCAGATGCCTTCTAAAATTTAAATTCAGCCAAGATAAAATTCAACACCGCTAATGGCTAAAATATTTGTTGCCCAACTTCTATATCTATAAATATCTTGTCTATAACAACCTCACAATTTCTTAATACCTTTTTTTAGGGTTCTTATATTTTCCACAATCAACTCTTTTTATATCAGATGCCTTATGAAATTTAAATTTAGCTAAGTTAAAATTCAACATCACTAATGGCTAAAATATTTGTTGCCCAGCTTCTATATCTATAAATATCTTGTCTATAACAACCTCACAATTTCTTAATATATTTTTTTAGGGTTCTTATCCATTCCCCTAATATTCCAAGATATTATTTTCATTGTTATTTTTTTATTTTATTTGTGGTTTTAGCCCCACTTCTTGTTAGCACTTGTGATATTTGCTTTTGTTTTTCCATATCAATATCCCTTTGGGTTTCTTTTTCTCTTTGTTTTTGCTTCTTGGGTCTTCCTCTTTTTTTTATTCCCAACAATACTTTCATCTTTATCAATATCTTAAATCCTCTCACACTGCTCATAGTAAGACTTATCATCTTTAGATTTGTCTTGATTTGAAGGATTTGTAGTACAAAAAATAACCTCAAAAGCACAATCTTCTTTATGTTTCCCTAGAAACCCTAAAGTGCAAGGATGCTCTTCTATCGAAATTTACTTCTTATTCTGCTCAAAAGAACCTAAATTATTATGGATTTCCTCCATCCTTAATTATTTATTATGTTGCTCTTCAAAACTTGAAGTGCAAGGGATACCATCTTCATCCCTTTAACTCTTATTACTTGGAGAGGATTCTATATTACTTGAATAAAATAAAGATGATTTACCTGGAATAAATTTTACCTCTTTGGTTGTATTTATTTTAGGATTTCTCTCATCTTATTTTGCAACTTTAATTCCTTTTGAACTACCAAATGATAATGTAGATAGGCTTTGTTGGAGTTTTTTGTATTATATTATTTAAAAGTTTTGTTTTGATCAAGGTTGATGTGACTACATTAGATGTTATTATAGCAGTCTAAATTATTCAATTTTGATCAATGGATATCCTATTGGATACTTTAATTCATCATATGGACTCCATCAAGGTGATCCTTTATCATCCTTATCTATTTAATATTCTTGCAGATGCATTAGTATGAGTTTTCTCAAAGGTAAAAATAGAAGGAAAATGCAAAGGTATTCAGGTTGTAACAAATGATCCCTTTGAATCTCATCTCTAATTTGTTGATCATTATTTTCTTTTGAATCATCCCTCAATCAATGAGGTCATGGATTTTATATCAATGGCAATAGTAATAGCAACTTGAAAAATACAACAATAGCAATAGCAATCCAATAATGCATGATAAATAATATCCAATAACAATAATAATTCAAATCTAATTGTCAAGATATCAAATATGCAATAAACAAATTTTAAATTCAAATCAATACAAATCGTTATCCACTTAGATAGGGAAAAGTCTCATATCCACTTGGATAGGATGAAGTCTAATGTACATAACAAAGTCAACTATGATTTGAATATCAAAGATGATTCCAACAGAATAAATCAACATTAACCCTAAACCTAATGCTCAAGCATTGACTATCTAAACCTAGGTCCTCAGATAATAAAAATAAAGATAGTCAATATGGTTATATTTAATCTATTACATATCTCTCCCCCTCATAAAGTTGTATCCTTAAATATGAATAATACTGGAAAATTTTCTCAAGCTCCCACATAGCATCTTCTTCTAGGTCTTACCACTAGAACATGAACTCTAGACTACAACACTACAACACTACTTTTCAAGATCATAGAACATCAACTCTAGACTACAACACTAATTTTTACTACAAAGTGATTTGATATTCTTCATCTAGTATTGGAAGCTTCATTTGGGACTACACCTTCTAGCCAGTAACATATTTACGACAAGATACATGAAATATAGGATGGATGTAGGAAGATGATGGAAGCTCCAACTGATATGCCACTTCACTTATGTGACAAACCACCTTGTAAGGCCCATTAAATTGAGGATCCAACTTCTGAGTGGACTTGGTCTTCAAGGAAAATTTCTTATAATGATACAAGAACAAAAAAATCATATCCCCCATGACAAATTATCATTTAAAACAATGCAAATATTATTTTTGTTTCATGCAGTTATAGGCCTAGTTCAAATGAACTTTAAATATGTGAAGCACAAGTTATCGTTGTTGTAATAAATCATCTACCTAGGCAACCTTGGAGGATATTGAAATATATTTTTTCATAGATGTAGTTTTATGACCATATAATGCTTCAAATGAGGACATATTCAGATAAGAATGGTAATAAGTATTGTATCACCACTTAGCTAATGAGAGCCAACAAACCTAGTGATACTACTTATCTTGAGAAAAATAATGAAGGTAAGTACTCAAATATTATTAATAATATCCACCTAGCCATCTGATTTAGGATGATAAGAAGAGGACTTACTCAACTAAATACCATTAAGACAAAACAATTCCTTCTTATTGGTGAATACAGGGTCATAATCAATGATAATGGACTTAGGCAAACCATGCAATTTTAAAATAAAATCAAGGAATATATTGGCCACCTCCCTTGCTAAAAAGATATGTTGTAATACATATAAATGAGCTTACTTGGAATGGCAACTCGGTATCACAAAGATCATAATTTTACCCTCATATTTGGAAAGATCCTTACTAAAATTCATAGATATGTGCTCCCATTGGTAGTCAGATATAGGCAAGGGTTGCAACAACCTAGGAGATTTAATTTTTCTCCACTTGTTATGCTAACACACCTCACATTTGGTGATAAAAATCTTGACATCTACTTTTAATCCTCTCCAAGAAAATATTGCTTCATCCATTGATATGTTCTCAAGAATCCAAAATGTCCTACAAAAGGAGATACATGCAATTCTTGGAGAACTCTTGTCTTAAAACCTAAAAACTAAGGAATATAAATGCAATATTTTTTTAAGATAACTCCATCAATATATAAGAAATAATAAGGTAATGATAAGTCAACCTCCACTTATTGAAATATTCAAGGAGTTTCTAATTTAGAAATTAAATCCTTCCAAAGTTGAGAATGCTATTGTCAAAGAGGGCTAGAGAAGATATTAACAACAACAACATCCTCATGTTTGTGAGAAAAAGCATTGACCACCATGTTCTTCTTTCCTTTCTTATATTGACTAACAAAATCATACTCCAAGAGCTTTATCAACCATTTAATCAATTCATGACAAGAGATACATTGTTCTAAGAAATGTGTAAGGTTGATATGGTTGGTTCTAAAGATAAAGCAACACCCCAATAAATAAGACCTCCATTTATCTATGATATGCAAACAACTAACCTTTCCTTCTCATAAGTGAAGCATCCTGTTTCTTACCAAAAAAAATCTTAGCTTCAAAATCCAATGGGTGTCTATCATGCATCAAAACAACTCCAATACCTATGCCAAAAGCATCACACTCCATGATAAAAAGGCTTTCTAAAGTGAAGAGTGTACAAAATAAGAGTGGTATACACAACTTCCTTGAGGGAAATGATGGCTTGGGAAGTTATCAAATAAAGGCATCCTTCTTATTGAGACGGGTGAGAGGAGTGACAATATTGCCATAGTTGTGAACAAATTTCTTGTAGCAGTTTGTGAGTCTTAGAATTCCATGGAGTTGTTAAAGGAATTTGGCCAAGGGCTGGTCTTACATATATTTGATCTTATTAGGATATACCTTTGATTCTTCTTAAGTTACTATATGCCCCAAGTATTCTACCTCTTGGACCCCAATGAAATTTTTGGACCTTTTGATAAAAAAACATTCTCTTTATAATAGGTTAAATTTATCACATGAACTAGATGATCTTCCTAGGACTTGCTCTATTTAAGATATCATCAAAGAAAACCAAGATAAAATTGCAAATAAAAGGACAAAATACCAAGTTCATGAGGCTTTAGAATATGGAAGAAGCATTAGTAAGACCAAAATACATGACTAGAAACTCATAATGACCCTCATGTGTACAGAAAGTAGTCTTAGGAATATTCTCTTCTCTAACCTTAGTTTGATGAAACATAGAATGAAAATATAGTTTTGTAAAGTATCTAGCGCCATGTAACTCATCCAACAAACCATCTATAATAGGTATAGGAAACTTATATTTTATGGTGATCTTGTTAAGAGGTCAAAAATTAGAACACATACACTATGAATTGTCCTTGCATCATACCATAACCATTAGAGAGAAATAAGGACTAATGCTTGAATGAATATTTCCTAAATCAACTTCTCAATTTTGGACTTTTGGAACTAGAGGTAGTGGTAAGTATGTTGGCTCTTAAGCCTTACCACCAAAAAAATTCACAGGTTCCAATGTAAAATAGCCACAATATTAAAGGTCAAAATAATCTTATAATGAGCAGAATAATATATGAGCAAGTTAATATGTATATCAAGGCCTATATAACAAAGCAAATAATAATCATATATATAATCAAATATAAATGTAAATGGCCTATGGCATTCATGAACTATGCATAAAAAAAATTACAATATTAATTTCTCAAAAATGTATTGGAGATTGATGTTGACTAAGAAAAAGATAAAACCAAAAGTTCTCCCATGAATTTGAAAAATCCCAAAAGTTTCTATAGGCCTTGGAGAGTCATTATGACTGTTGAACTTACAAAATGTGAAATTAAGGGTTGTAACATCATGTTATCTCTTGAAAATGTATAATAGTGTAAAATAGATAGAGAAAATTATGGAAAAAATATTTGTAATACTTATGAGTTCATTTGGAAGGAAAAACAACATTCTATTCCATTCATTTTGTGAAATTCATGCTTGTTGTTCCTATTTTTCTAAAACCTATAGTCAACTTAAAAAGCTCATAAATGTTTTTTTATAGCTCCATTTTGTGTGTGTCTTACTCCATTGGAAATGTATTTTATGTAGAATCCACTTCCAAAATTTCATCAAATTCTAAGTAGTTTTGGTTCCTCAAATTTAGACTATCCTGCACTAATGAGGTCAAGGAATTGCTAGAAACAAGGATATCCTTCTGAAAAAGGATACTCAACATGTCCATAAGGATGGGCCAACACACGAACCAACTCATAGATAATAGCATCGAGTAGGGATAAATCAGTAAACTTTGGTTAAAAACAAGAAACACACCAAGGAAACCAGAAAGCCTCAAATTTGGGATAGAAAGTAAATCAAAGCTAGAGGAAAGGGGATCAGATGACCTGGTCGAACAATGATTTCTCATAATTTTTCTTGTAGTCCTAATGATGAGGGTGAATATGTAGCTCTAAAATTCTCGCACTCCTTTCCTTCAGGCTAATGGATCCATGCCTCGAAGGGGAATGGGAGAATAGTAGGTCTACACCTCGAAGAGAGACACTTGAGTTCGTGTCTTCTTTGGTGATTTTTTGATGAATTGTTTAGGGTTCACCAAGAAACATTTCTTGGTAGTTTCCATGCCTAGGTTTGGAGTTTGTTTGATGTGTTCCTTTTAAGTTCTCACAATCACCTAGTTTTGGCCAATGCAACTAAACTATGCTAAATGCAATTCAATTTTCAATGAATACAACAGACAGTAGTAAACAGAGGAAAATCTAATGCAAATGCTTAATTATGAAGGAATTTGACACTCTTACTCGGTTCAGAAGTCTGATGAAGATTTTATTTCTTGTTGTAGGCAAGATCGTATGTTGCAAGGTCAAGATCGTATGTTACAGGTCAAGATCGTACGTACGATCTATGATCGTACCAATCGATCAGTGATCGACAGATCCGATCACAGTAGAAACCTATAGTTTCATAAGTAGAGTGCAGAAAATAGAAAATGCAGTATGCTACAGACTCTATTGAACAGAGATTAGATCATACAAGACTTATTGAATGCTGTGCTAAAAGGAATTAACATGTATATGCCTTAAACTATATGAAGTATGCAATTGAATACGAATTGGTGAACTCCAAGAATGAAAATGATATGAAACTACTATTCTATATGAGATAATAAATGATAAATGTGATGTAAAAATGCAAATTAGAAGCTACAGGGATGCAAACCAGAGCTTGGAGTTGCCCCCAAGTGACCTATAGGTGAGATCGTAACCAACAAGATCATATCTATGATCGCAAGATCGTATGCTACCAGGGCGAGATCGTATCCATGATCATCGATCGTATCCTCTGATCGTATAGAAAAATAAAAAAATAACAAGGGCTAATGCAAAAATTAAGTGACTAAAATGTGGAATTATATCGATGAGTTAGGAGGAATTCGAGGGGGAATGCCTGATTAAATAGGCTAAACCAACAGGTGAAATTAGGCTAAAAACAAAATAGGTTGTAACTTCTTCCAAGCTGGGACTGATCGGTGGATCCGATCCCGTAACTGTCGCACAGTTGGACAGGTAAGGACAAAAAGTATTATAACTTGTTTGTCACTTTGCCAAACTGAGCTTTTTCTATTTGGGACAAGATCGTACGTACGATCTGAGAGATCGTATGTACGATCGAGAGATCGTAATATGATCTCATCCATTTGAACCCGATCTCGCTAGGAAAGCATGAAAAATGAGGTAGCTAGTTAGGAAGTTGTTTAATTTAATTTTTGAATGTTTTTGACTTTAATGCAAATTATTATGGGTCAATTTTAGGGTGTTACATTTTTCCCCCTCTTTAGCACATTTTTGAAAAAAATGTGTTAAAGAAGAGAACGACACACTTTACGAGAAAGCCAAAATTTATTGCAAAAATTTTTAAAATTTGAGGTTTTTATTGCAAGTTGTTTTAAGTGTGATACCCCCTTCGAGTTTTTACGCCAAATCCTTCATTTGGAGAAAAACTCAAAATTTTTTTATTTTTAAGGGTAAAATAAAAGTAAAAAGTAGAATTAAAACTTAATTCATTTGTTATTTGTCATTTGCTATTTTGGAGCTCTAGAGAAAACTATGGCAGACGTTCCCCATCACATCGATTTGGTTAGAGCAGGAGACGGAGCTCTCAGGGTAAGTGTTTTTCACTCTTTTAGCTTAGATTTTTCATGTTTTTTGCTTTAATTTTATTTAAATTTGGATTTTTAGGGCACAACTACCATCATACAACCCTAATTGCAAGATCATAATGATCTTCAAGATCATACAATATCAATCGAATATCTATTCAATATCAATAAATCGATCCGATCGAGGTCAATATCGAACCAATTTCGACGATATCGAAGAATACAAAAATCGATACAATTTTGAACAATTTGATACGATTTTGCACATTTTGATACGATTTTAATTTTTAAATCCGATCACTAATTTAATTTTTGTTGCTTTGTTTTATTGATAGATACCTGAGCTAAAGAATCGAGAATGGAGATATGCTAGTCTCCAGGCTGATTTGGGTGCTCTCTCACTGATGAGAGAACTTGCTTAGAGGTAGTGGGACTGAGACATGTGGTAGAAATGCCACAAATTCTAGTGGACCTAAGATTACTTACAACTCTCATAGAGAGATGGTACCCAGAGTCTTCATGCTTCTGACTACCGATAGGGGAGATGACCCCTACACTAGAGGATATCTAGAGGATTCTTAGGGTGCCTATCAAGGGCATGTTTATAGTAGCATCTAGAAACAAAGGCCAGGCACTAAGGAGGTTGATGGGAGACCCTAAATTCGATCTGAAGAAGGGTGGGGTCAGCATAGATAGGCTTGGGGAGATAGAGGGAGTTTCCCATTTGATAGTTTTATTGAGTGGCATCATGGGAGGCCTTATATTATGCCACCTCAATAGATACCACCTACCATGGACCTTAGCAGAGGTGATCTATGATATGCAAGATCAGAGCACATAATTTTCTTAGGGCCCATTCCTTCTCTATAGGTTATACAAATTTCTACATCGGGTAGTCTACAAGGGGGGAAGGGACTAGTCCTGACATATTTCCTATAGGTATGGTGCTGGGAGCACATAGCTATTAGATGACCTATAGGTCTTCCTTTGGCTCGAGTAGGAGATGACCAACCCAGGGTGGAGGAGGATAGACCGAGGATATTCTACTAGCCTATACAGAGAGGGCATCGAGGATGGGTTAGCCTCGATGTAGCGAGGTGACTCATTGATGAGTTACTAGTAGAGGATATCAGGTGGAGGTCCTAGAGGGAGATACCAGGGTGGGGAGAGGATGCTTTTGAGTTGGCTCACATCAGGTGAACCATTTGGCTATGGATGGACTAGGGGGAGTTGGAGCTACACCACATGGATCAGGTGATGCACTAGTTTGGGCTATAGTAGGATATTCCATGGTATAGGAATATCACTTACTCTAGGGTGACATGGGATCACACTACTATTAGTGGTGCTCCTAGCATGGCTGAGTTTTTAGACCCTAAGCTAGATGATGAGGTACTACCCATAGTAGAGGGGGATGATGTTGGGGTTATAGATAGGTATCAATAGTGGTACACCCACATTCACCCTACCGATTGACTACATCGAGGAGTGAGTGCAGAGGTAGCTGATGCAGTTTTTAGATAATGATGTAACCATACAACATTTTGAGACATAGGTATCCTCTAGGAGATAGGGTCCTCATACTAGGGGTGGACATCCAATATTGACTGAGGTGGGAGAGGACATCTAGATTAGGGAGGGCTGCTGGGATAGGGGAGATGTCCAGGGAGGAGAGGAGAGCCTCTTCTCAGGAGAGTGGATGACAGGATGGAGGAGGAGCATGTAGCATCTCCTCAATAGGAGTTTGTACCTGAGTTGCCCGAGAAGGGCAACATGATAGAGGAGGTAGGGGAGAGCAGTGAGATGGTAGTTCTACTGGGTAGAGTAGAGTACAGAGGATAAGATATCTAGATCATAATATTGAGTCCAAGAGAAGTTTAGGAGGATTAGACTCTAGAGTAGAGCTAGGCATACTCAATGACTAGGATGGGATCTGACTTCTTCCCAATCAGGAGGATCAGGGAGGAGTCGATTAGGGGAGGAGCTAGTGTGATCAAACCATATTTTACCAGACCTTATACTTTATGGTGGTACCTACAGAGTAGAGATAAGCTATACCTCCTGAGATTATGGGTCCTATTCGCATAGGATCATCATCTCACTCTACTACTAGGGTGACTTCCTCTAGGACGGATAGTGGCAGGATATTTGAGCCACCACCACCCCCTAGTAGAGAGGATGATGTTGCGAGCTCTAGAGGCTCGAGAGGAGTTTAGGGTGGGCTTACTAGACATATTTTTGTACTATATCCTTAGTGATTGAGTATGCCAATTTTTGAGGATTGTGGCATACCAAGTCAACTCTATTTTGTATATAGACTTTATATATATATATATATATTGATCTTCTTGTTCTATGTGACTTTGTATGATTTGATTGCATTTGATTGAATTTTTATGATGTTTAAATTTCTTATAATCATGCTTTTGATTTAAATATTTTGATCATGCTTAAAATGAAAGAAAATAATTTGAATTTTTGTAGATATGTTTTTGAAAAGATGTTTTTGTATGATGATGAAATAAATAGATTAGCAATGTTCCTCGAAGGATGTTGTGTTGTTATATGACCGTTGATGGAGATCAATGCTCACTAGGTCATGAAGTGAATCCTGTTGTGAGGAATTTTGTATTGCTAATAATAGAAATGTTTTTGTGGTGCTCAAGAATAATCTTGAGGCTTATAATGATTAAAGAAGATGTTTGATTTTGTTTTTGAGAAAATTTGATTTTTAAGAAATATTTTGATAAGGATTATTGTTTATGAAAATAATGTGATTTAAGCATGAAAAATTGGGAAGGATGACTTGCGCTAGGCATAGAATTCTTAGTGTGAAAATTTTGAGGACAATAGTTACTAAGAATTATACCATCATCGCGAAGTCAAAAATGCAATGCATGATAATATGAAATTGTTTATTCTTAAAATATAAATTGATATGAAGCAAATCATCGTATCACATATTTAAGAAGATTGACAAATATGAAATGTTTTAGACCTAAAAATTGAGAAAGATGACTTGCACTAGGCATAGAATTCCTAGTGTGAAAATTGAGAAGAATAATTACTAGGAATTATACCATCATCGTGAAGTCAAAAATGCAATGCATGATAAATGATTTTGGACTACAAGTTCTTTTTGGAATAAATTATTTTTGGAGATTTTGAATATTTTAAATGAATGAATAATGATAAACTAATGTTGTCCAACAAATTTCAAAGAAATATTTTAACTTATTTCTAAGACAAAATCAAATTTATCAAGAACCAGTGTGTGATAAGTGAGTTCATTATCCATATTGATTTGACACAATGATACAAAATCTCTCAAGGATCAAATGTGTGTGCTTTGTGAAATTGATTTACCGATTTTGAGTAAGGTAGTGATACAAGCAAACTTTTATGAACCAATGTGTGTGCAAGTGAAATGTTCATTAACCATGATTTTGTGCATGCCATTGTACCGAACTACTATGTAAGTCAAGTTACCAAAAGCTAGCTAATCCACAAGCGGACATTGGTCTGTACAAAATAAGGTCGCTAATGTGACAGACATGTCACCATGTGAAAGGGATTACCCAAGGTCAAGCGGGTTGGGCACAAACCACCTGTTATGGGGCTTACCTCATGGCTTTCGAATAACTGAGGAATTCCAAGGATTCAAGCTCACTACCCCCTTCTTTTCTTCTGATTTTTGGAGTAGGGATTCTTGTCCATTTTTGAACAAGGGGATTTTATTGCTTTTTTTTTCTTTTTTTTTCTTTTTTTTTTTTTTTTTTTTTTTTTTTTTTTAGGATACTTGCCCAGATTAGACGTAGAGCAAGGGATTTTATTCGGGTAGGGGGGAGCTTGTCCTTTTGCCAATTCTTAGTATTCTAGACCATGCGCATAATAGGATAGCAAGGGAAAATTTTCGCTTAAGGAACTAAGACTACTATGTAGTATCCTTTTTGAATTTTGCAACAAATCATATTTAAGATGTGAGAATGTGTTCTTGGTTCAAGAAGTAGCAAGATCATTTCCCAAAACTCAAAATTTATTTAATGAAGTAATAGTGCTTTTCGATACAAGAGAGATTTATAATCAAAGTGATGAAATCAAAATTATTAAAGATGTAAATTAAGTGCATGGTTCAAGATAACTTTTGAATTTTATCTAAAATACAATAAAATATAACTTGAATTTTGGAAAACAACACACACTGATGCAAAGAATAAGATTTTAACAATTTGAAATATTTTTGGAAATTTTCATGTTTTCTTGATTTTTTTGGTGTTTTGATAATATGAGAATTGCAAACTAAATGATGAAGAAGTTATTTACAAGTATGTACAGAAATGGAATTTTTATTTTATGCATAATATCTTTTGAGATGCATGATATTCATTGGCTCCTTAAGATCTTTTCCTTCTAAGGTAGCCAAGCGATATGCACCTGATCCAAATTTAGTAGTGATGACAAATGGTCCAAGCCAATTAGGTTGAAATTTACCTTTTAAATATTTTCTAGCATTTGTATTTTTTTATTTTCTTTGAGTACTAAATCACCAATTTCAAAAGATCGACTATGAACTTTCTTGGCATATGATCTTTTGAGTTTGTCTTGGTAAGAGCGAAGATGCTCTAGAGCATGAATACACTTTTCATCTAGAAGTTCTAACTGACTTAGTCTACCAACATGATATTCATCCCCTACTTCAACATCCTGAAGTAGGAGAGCTAGAGAAGGAACTTCTAACTCAAATGGAAAAACTGCTTCAGCACCATAAACCAAGACAAAAGGTGAGGCACTTGTAGGAGTACGAACACTAGTTCGATAGGCCCACAAGGTAGGATATAATTGCATGTTCTATTCATGACCTAATTTATTAACCAATATTTTTAGGATTTTGATTAAGGTTTTATTAGAAGCTTCAACCTAGCCATTTCCTTGTGGATAATAAGGAGTAGACCATCGATGTTGAATTTTATATTTTTGACATAATTTCTTAACATATTTGTTCTTAAAGCATGTTCCATTATCAGAGATGAGAGTTGATGGAATTCCAAATCTACATATGATTTGATTAAAGATAAATTTAGAAACTTGAACTCCTATGCAAGAAGCTAATGGTATAGCTTCTACCCACTTTGTAAAATATTCTATTGTTGTTATGATAAATTTATGACCATCAGAAGAAATAGGATTAATTTTACCAATAATATCTAAACCCCATTTAGAGAAGGGCCAAGGAGATGAAATAGCTTGAAGTTCCTGAGTAGGAGCATGAACAAGGTTTGCATGTCTTTGACACTTGTCACAATGATGCACATAATCATTAGCATCCTTTTCCATGGAAGGCCAAAAATATCCCATTCGAAGGAGTTTCTTAGCAATGGCACTTCCACTAAAGTGTCCTCCATAAGATCCATCATGGGCTTCACTTAAGGCTTTCTTAGACTCTTCTAGATTAAGACATATTAATAGGATACCTTCAAAAGATATTTTATATAGGGTATTACCAACAATTACAAAGTGAACAACTCACTTACGTAATAGCCTACATTGGTTTCTATCTAATCCTTCTGGGAAGGTTCTATTTTGGAGAAAATTAAAGATATCTATATACCAAGGTTCTAGGGTTGTTTCATTAATTAGAAACACATCTAATGGTTCTAGACATGACTTAGAGGAAGTTGGCTCTTGGAGTTGGTGAATAATGATAGTAGCATACTCATCATCCAACTCCAAAGGTAACAAAGAAGCAGTTGCAGCCATGGCATCAACGGCATGGTTGCTAGTGTGAGGGATGGCTTCTAAAGTTACTTTCTCAAACAATGAAATAAGCTTAAGAACATACTCCTTATAAGGATGGAGCTTCTCATCTCATGTCTGATAAACTTCATTGATTTGATTTATCACAAGCTGAGAATATCCAAAGACTAATAATATTTTAATTTTTAAGGCTAAAGCGGCTCGTAACCCAAGGATTAGAGCCTCATACTCTATAGTATTATTAGTACAAGCAAATTGTAATTTGAAAGACAAAGGAATAAGGTGCTTTTGTGGAGATATTAATATAATACCGACACCTACACCACTCATGCATCTAGCTCCATCAAAATACAAAGACCATGACTCAGACAGATCTTCTTCTAAGTTAAGGCACTCATCAGGAAATTCTATAGTTATAGGGTGAGTAGACTCTAAAGGTGCAACAACTAATTGATCAGCTATAACTTGGCCTTTAATATATTTTTGGCTGATAAATGTAAGTTCAAACTCACTCAGAGCAAGAACCCACTTAGTTGTGTGCCCTAACAAGTAAGGTCTACTCATCAAGTACCTTAATGGATCAGACTTAGCAATAACAAATGTTTTCTGACTAAGCATATAATGATGCAACTTTTGCATAGAAAACACAACTACCAAACAAAGATTTTCTAATGGAGTATAATGGGTTTCATAACTTATTAATGTTCTACTTATATAATATGTGGCTCATTCTTTCTTTTCATCATCAATTTGAGCCAACATAGCTCCAAGTGCAAGTTTCAAAGTAGAAATATATAAAATAAATGGACAATCAAGTCTAGGAGGAACAAGCACTGGAGGAGTAAGAAGATACTATTTAAGACTCTCAAAAGCTTCTTGACATTCCTTATCCCATTGGAATGGGATGTTTTTCTTAAGTAATTTAAGGAAAGGTCATGTTTTATCCACCAACTTATCAATGAAGCGATGGATAGACTATAATTTACCTTGTAAACTTCTTAATTCTGATATGTTTTTAGGTGGTGGCATATCAAGGATAGCCTTAATTTTAAGAGGATCTATTTCTATACCATGCATAGAAACAATAACCCCTAACAATTTTCTTGATTTAACTCCAAATACACATTTGTCTGGATTTAAGCGAATCATATATTCTCTTAATCTATCAAACACTTTTCTTAAATCATTGATATGCTCTTCTTCTTTAGCTGAACGAGCTATAATATCATCTACATAATCATGTAGAATATCATACATCATATCATGAAATATATATGTCATAGCTCTTTGATATGTTGCTCCTACATTCTTTAAACCAAAAGGTATTACTTTCCAACAAAAGGTACCCCAAGGTGTAATAAAAGTTATTTTGGGTTGGTCTTCAAGAGCTATTCTGATTTGGTTGTATCCTGAAAAACCATCCATGAGGGATAACATCCCACTCCCAACTATAAAATCTATGATTTGATCCATATTAGGGAGAGGAAAATCATCCTTAGGGCATGCATCATTAATGTCTCTAAAATCAGTACAAACCCTAACTTTAGTGGCTTCTTTTTTAGCTACTGGAACAACATTTGATATCCACTCAGCATAATCAATAGCTTGGATAAAAATTACATTCAAAAGTTTTTCTAACTCATTTTTAACTAGTAGTGCTACTTTGGGATGCATTTTTCTAAGTTTTTGCTTTACAGGTTTTGCATCAAGGCGCACTACTAGATGGTGCATGACCACAGAAGGATCTAGGCCTAGCATATCTACATATGTCCAAGCAAAAACATCAGCATACTCTATGAGAAATGCTATATATTCTTTCTATCTTTCTTCACTTAATTCTGCTCCAATTTTGACCATGCGAGGGTTTTCTTCTATCCCAATGTTAACTTGTAAAACATTTTCTACCACAATATTTGATTCTCTTTCAAATTTGGGTGGTGTGGGTGACACCCCCATTTCTTGTAATTCCTCTAAGGTTAATTTTTCTAACTCTTCTTGAGGGGTAGTTGCTTCAACATGGGCTATAGATGGTATAGACCCATCAAAGAAGAATTTATTCTTTAAAACTTCATCAAGAGAAATATCATGAAATATATCTCCCTCTAAATATTCATCTGGTTCAACAATCATGTTTGGGTATGCTATTGATAACATATTACAAGAATATATCCTTCTACTTGGTTTAAAAAATTCTTTTTGTGCTAAATATTCTTGATATGTTACAAGTTGATCATCATCCTCAAATGGGAATGGTTGGGTTTTTGTAGGAATGTAACCAATACCACATCGGGCAGGCCATTCCTCAACTTCTAAAGGTTCTTGTATTCCATTTTCAAGAGGTCCTAAACCTTTACCTCTATAACCCATGTCACACATCATTTGTTTTGATTTTATATATCCATTAGAAAAGTAACATTTAGCAAAACCATTTTGATCAATTGTGACACTCACAATATTAATTTTACCATAATCATACCCTACATAGACAAAGGCACAACTCCCAACATGATAGATACTTCCCAAATTTCATGGCAAGCCCATCATTTAGGGAGATGGTGGTAATTTAGCTAACACTAGGGAATCTTGAGTGGTAAAATTATTATTTTATTCTGAAGTTGTGAGTATTGAAGATAAATCTGGTAATACTTCATCCAAAGTAGGATATGAAGTAGAAGGACTATCTTCTTTAGTTGTAGATTTAGATGGTGTAGTTTTAGATGATGAAGGTGGATTAGGATGTGTTGAAGACATAGCAGGACAAAATGGAACTCCTATTGGTTCTACCATAGCACACATGTCAAATGGTCTAGGATCACCATGGATAGTAACTAGTTGATTTTTAAATTTAAACTTAACACATTGATGTAATGTAGAGGGTACCACTCGCATTGCATTGATCCAAGGTCGACCCAAAAGTATGTTATACGATGTAGGACAATGTACAACAAACATGATCGTATCCAAAATCCTTGGACCAACTTGCAATGGAATCGACAACACTCCACATGTTTCTTGAGTTTCATCATTAAATGCTTTAATAATCATTTCAGTCCTTTTTAAATCTTCATTTCTAAATCCAAATATTTGGAAAAATTCATATGTGCATATGTTTAATGATGATCCATTATCAATTAAAACTCTTTTGACACCTACATCCCCAATTAATGTTGTGATGTATAGAGGATTATCTCTATACATGCTTTGAGGAGGAATATCCTTATCTAAAAAATCTATGTAATTTGTTCCATGAGAGATTACAACATTAACCACAACATCAGGTTCTATATTTTGTGGTACCATCATTTTACTTAAGGTACTCATTAATTCTTCTCTATGGATAGATGAAGTTCTCAAAAGATCCAAAAGAGAAATTCTAGTTGTGATATTTGCTAATTGTTCATTAATATCATAAGGAGGTTTCTATTGTGAATTTGATATATTATTTCCTTTTGTTGGTGCCTTTAATACAAATGGAGTTGTTTTCTCATTTTGAGTTTGAGTTTGTGGTTGAGAATTTTGATTTTGGATTTGTTGTCTAGTAATGGCTCCAATAGTACCCACAACATTATTATTTCACAAATAACCAAAATGAGGTCTAGCATTTTCTGCTTGTTCATTTGTAAGCATTTGTTGAGATGAGGGTCGAATGGTCATTCTCCTAGGGAATGGTTCTTCTGGAACTAATAAATCTGTAATGGGAGTAATTCGATCTGATTCATATTCAGAACTATTTGAGGTAATGTCTAGTTCACTTCCTGTTTCACTTTTTATATCACTTTTAGTATCTTCTGAAGATGAAGATTGAAAATATTGTATTGGTCTAGTTGTGACTACAGATAAAGTAGGTACATAGGAGGTTTGCAAATCTTGTTGTGGTAAAAATTTACTAATGGTTCCCACATACCGAGTTGGAGGAGGAACATTATGATGTTCTACTTGATTTACTGCCTCTTTACCATGCTTGGGTAAAGGATGTTGAAAAATATCTAAGTTTTGATTTGCATTTTGATTTGTTTGTTTTTGGGTATTATTTTGAGTATTATTGTTTGCAAGAAATTTTTGTACTTCCATATTACCTTTATCAATCAAATCTTGTATCATATGCTTTAACCTTTTACAAGAATTTGTAGAATGTCCATCTACTTGGTGAAAATTACAATGTAAATCAGCCCTATATCCAATTGTAGTGGTATCTGGTTGTCTTACCTCAGGTAACCATATCAAACCTTGTTCCAATAATTGAGGTAAAATCATAGTTAAGGGTTGATTTAATCTTGTGAATTCTCTTGGTGGCTTATCAAGGATTTTCAATACAAATTTCTTTACAGTTTCAGCAAGGTTAACATTTGAGTTGTTTCTGCTATCAGTAACTCCATCACCTACTACTTGCTTATTCTTATATTGGTTCTTAGAAGTTTTATCCTCATATTTCTTCTTAAATTATCCTCTTCTAATGAGGGCATCTTCTACCCTCCTAGCTAGATCAATGGCTTGATCAAAGGAGGTTACTGTAGTAATAGAAAGCTCATAAGATAGTTGTTCTTGCAAATTACCAATAAATATGTCCAACATTTCATGATGAGGTAATGCAAAATGTAATTTGCCTAAGAGTTATCTCCACTTAGTCAAGAATTCAGAAAAACTCTCATCTTTACCTTGTTTCAAATTGTATAAATCCTTAATGGTCACATGCCTCTCTATATAGGCACTAAATTGGTGGACAAACATTTCTATTGTCTCTTCAAAGTTCCTTAAAGAATTTGTAGGTAGTTGATAATACCATTCTAGAGCCATGCCTCCAAGACTTTTAGGGAATATTTTTAGCAACAACAAGTCATCATAAGAGATATCATGACATGTTGTCCTAAACATGCGAAGATGCTCAATAGGATCTTCGGTTCCTTTATATATCGGGAGGACAGGCATAGGGAAATGTTTTGGGTATGGTTGGGCAACCACAATAGGATCCAAGGGTTGGCTACACATCTCTCTATAACTATATGAGGGATGGTAGGGATCCATTTGATCTAGTCATGAAGCCAATTGTTTGACCATGTCTTCAAGGCCCTGTGGTTGTCCACCAAATTGATTTTGTTGCACCATGTTGTTGTGTCTTTGATGATAAGTTGGTGTTGTTGTGTAAGGATTTCCAATTGAAATACTATTGTGCAAAGTGTTGGTAGGAAGAGTATTATGAAGTTGAATTTTCTGTTGATGATTGGTATTTTGCACTTGTTTAGCTTTTTGTTGGTTTGATATTTGTTGATTAAGAGCTTGAGAGAAGATGGAAGAAAATAGTTGTTTTTGTTGTTTAGGATTTGTTTTGGTGTTGCTAGCAACAATTTTAGATGATTGTGCCATTGGTTTTTGAACATTTTGATTTAAAGGTATCATGTTTTGATTAGATGGTCCTACTTGATCATTATATTGGTCTATTGAATTCATGTATGATAATGGATTTGTATGTATCTGAAAAGTAGATGCCAAGGCTGATTCCATAGCACCTTCTCCTAAATTATCCATTTGTACTACTTGATTAAACTCTTCTATGTTGTTCTTTATAAATTGGGTAAAATGTTCAAGAGACTCAAAATTAACATTTCCTTTCTGATCTAATGTAGGTTTATCAGGATCTTCTATTTCATCTTCTCCATTATCACCTTCATATTTTGAAGGTACATAATCTTCAATAAGTACCCTATCATCAAGGTTTTCTTGGTCTTGTTCATCAGACTCTATTTGTTTACCATTTCTCAAAACTTTAGGCATTTTGGTTTTAAGATTTTTATCTTGCAAATATATATATATATATATGCTTAAATTTTTGGGGTATATATGTTATATATACCTAAATAAATAAATATGCAAATATGTAAATATATATTATTTTTTGGTTTTTTATGTTTTTGAAACAAAGCAGAAAACAAAAATTATAATATCCTAAATATTATACCTTAGTCTTCCTGAAAGAGTCTATAGATATCATTAATGGGTTCAAGTTCCTCTGGTGACATATAGTGTTCTTCCTCAAACTGAAAGTTGGCTTTCAAAAACTTGACAAAATGGGCTATGGTGATATTATCAACTTCAAGATCTTGACCATAAAAGTATATTTCATGACAATATTCATGATAATGGACTGCCCTAGGAGTTCTATGAAATCTTCTCCTATTGTCCAAGACTATTTCTTGATCTTCTACGTGTGCTAAAAACCTGTGTACTATTATAGCATTTTCAAGGTAATCATCAAAGGTATAAATAGTTGAAGAGATGCTTGCTCTTTTATCCATCAACCACCTCTCACATGCCCTTTGAATATCAAAGTAGTGAGAAGTATTTTCAAGATCCAAGATTCTAGCTAGGTCAAACCTTATAATTTGGTTAAGTCTTGGTTCGTAGGTTTTTATGATGTCTAATCTTCTCCAGAGTTCAGTCCACTATTCTTCGGATGGGAGACTTGAGTTTTCAACTATTTGAGAAATTTCTTGTGTGGATAATAATGTCCTAATATTTATGAGTACAACTCTTCTTATGTTGTAGTCTAACATTTATGAAATTTACTTAAAATATGCAAATTTGACTAATGATCTTGTTTGATTTTTGTTTTTTTTTTTTATATTTTTTAATTTTTATGTTTTTTTATGTTTTATAAATCAGAAATATGCCTATGTTTTTCACGTCAGGTTCACCAAAGAATGTAGCTCTAAAATTCTTGCACTCCTTTCCTTCAGGCTAATGGATCCATGCCTCGAAGGGGAATGGGAGAATAATAGGTCTACACCTCGAAGAGAGACACTTGAGTTCGTGTCTTCTTTGGTGATTTTTTGATGAATTATTTAGGGTTCACCAGGAAACATTTCTTGGCAGTTTCCATGCCTAGGTTTTGGAGTTTGTTTGATGTGTTCCTTTTAAGTTCTCACAATCACCTAGTTTTGGCCAATGCAACTAAACTATGCTAAATGCAATTCAATTTTCAATGAATACAACAGATAGTAGTAAAAGAGGAAAATCTAATGCAAATGCTTAATTATGAAGGAATTTGACACTCTTACTCGGTCTGAAAGTCTGATGAAGATTTTATTTCTTGTTAGAAGATCGTATGTAGGTCAAGATCATATGTTAGGTCAAGATCATACGTACGATCCATGATCGTACCTATCGATCAACGATCGACAGATCCGATCACAAAAACCTATAGTTTCATAAGTAGAGTGCAAAAAAAAAAATGCAATATGCTACAGACTTTATTGAATAGAGATTAGATCATACAAGATCTATTGAATGCTGTGCTAAAAGGAATTAACATGTATATACCTTAAACTATATGAAGTATGCAATTGAATGCAAATTGGTGAACTCCAAGAATGATAATATGAAAATAATATTCTATATGAGATGACAAATGATAAATGTGATATAAAAATGCAAATTAGAAGCTACAGGGATGCAAACCAAAGCTTGGAGTTACCCCCAAGTGACCTAGGTGAGATCATAACTACAAAGCAAGATCGATATCAGGTGATGATCGTATCCACGATCACTATCATCCTCCGATCCTGTAGAAAAATAGTAAAATAACAAGGGCTAATGCAAAAATTAAGTGACTAAAATGTGAAATTATATCGATGAGTTAGGAGGAATTCGAGGGGGGGATGCCTGATTAAATAGGCTAAACCAGTAGGTGAAATTAGGCTAAAAATAAAATAGGTTGTAACTTCTTCCAAGCTGGGACTGATCGATGGATCCGATCCCGTAACTACCGCACAGTTGGATAGGTAAGGATAAAAATGTTATAACTTGTTTGTCATTTTGCCAAACTGAGCTTTTCTATTTGGAACAAGATCGTACGTATGATCTGAGAGATCGTATGTATGATCGAAGAGATCGTAATACGATCTCGTCCATTTGAACCCGATCTCGCCAGGAAAGCACAAAAATCGAGGCAGCTAGTTAGGAAGTTGTTTGATTTAATTTTTGAATGTTTTTGACTTTAATGCAAATTATTATGGGTCAATTTTAGGGTGTTACATATACATTCAACAACTTCAATAAAAGAGAAAGTTATGATCTTAAAACTTGATATGAGTAAAGCCTATGATAGGGTTAAATGGAATTTTTTTTTTGCAATTTTAGATGAGTTTGGTTTTGGAAGAAATGGGTTAGATGGATTAAAGCTTGTGTCCCTACAATTTCTTATTCAGTGTTGGTCAATGGGTTAGTGATAAATTCTTTTAAATCCAAGAGAGGCCTTAGACAAGGAGATCCTCTATATCCTTATTTATTCATTATTATGGCAAAAATTTTGAGTAGGAACTTAAAGAAGGCTTACAAATATGGGTTTATAAGTGGACTTAAGGTTAGTAATAGCATCGATAACATCACCCATCAACAGTCTATAGATGATACAACCCTTTTTGGAAGGGCAAGGGCAAATTAGGCCAGAGCTTTGAATAACTTTTTAAGAGTACAAAAGAGCTTTAAGGCAAAAAATTAATAGGACTAAATCCAAAATTTACTTTCTTAACACTCATGCTAATATCAAAGCAAGAATTTATAGGTTGCTTCAAGTGGAGGAGGCAAATTTACCAACAAATTATCTAAGGATGCCTTTATTTGAGGGGAGAATGAGGATATATTTATGAAATCTAGTTCTTAGTAAGGTTTAAAATAAACTTCCAACTTGGAAAGGTAGATGGTTATCTTTACTAGGAAGAGTGCAGTTAATTATGTTGGTCTTACAAGCCATTTCAACATATTATGTCTTTGTATTCTATGCCAAAATCAGTTGAAAAAAGTTTAATCTTTATTTTGTGATATATTTTATGGTCAAGTTTACATGATAAAAGAAATTTTTCTTTGGTCAAATGGAGCAAGTTGTGATGACAAAACTAGGCGAGGTCTTGATTTAAGAGCTCTTATAGATGCAAACTTAGATCTTAGGAGAAAAATTATCTAGAGATTGTACAAATAGAGTCAAAGACAATGGACAATAATTCTTCTAAGTAAGTATGTTGATCCCAATGACCCAAGTTTAATATTTACTGCATTCTCTCTTCCAAATGGTTCTTTTCTTTGGAATGGTTTAAAAAATCTATTGATATTATGATTAAATTTTTAAGATGGATGGTGGGAACTAGAGAAAAAATTTCTATTTGGATGGATACTTGGTGTGATAAAAAACCACACAATTTAGATCCAGTTTTAAACCTTGGATGAGATTACTTCAAGACAAATAAGGTGATAGGGTTTCAAACATTTTGTACAAGGATTGAGAAGGTACAAATGGAAAGAATATTTGTTTACAAGCTTACAAGACATTGATGCTAGGAGGCAATTAAGTAGAAATATAATAACTGCAATTATTCTGAGGGGTGCCAAGGATAAATTGATTTGGGAGTTGAATAGCCCAGGAGAATACACAAAAAGAAGTGGATATAATGTTCAACACCAACATAATAATAATATCATTAGAATTTGGAGAGATATTTGGGATAGCCCAAATATTCCTAAAGTTACAATATTTGTTTGGCTAGTAGGTCATAGAAGAATTTTATCATGGGATAATCTTATGAAAAGGGGTTTTCATGGCCCCTCTAAATGTGTTTTCTGTAATAAGGAGGAGGAGAGTATTGATCATCTCTTACGACATTGATCAATATTTTGGAATGTATGGCAATGGATTATTAATATGTTTGGTAAATGCATGGTGATGAATAGTAGAATTGAATATTGGATAAAGCAATGGTATATCACTTATAAAAGTGAGGCTTTACAGATAATAAAGATACAATACTTTGGACTATATGGCTAGAAAAAAATAGAAGATTATTTAAAGGAAAGGAAAGTAGTTTAGAGGTAATAAAAAAGAAGATATGTTTAGCCATAGAGAATTCTAAACCAACCCTATCAACTCACCCAATCCCTAATTTGGAATAAGAGAGTATTGATAGATGGAGTCAAGTCATTAAATGGAATTATGATGTTGGGTACAAGAGAAGCAAAAATAAGGTAAATAATATAAAATGGAAACCACTATATGTGGAGTGGGTTAAGTTGAATTTTTATGGAGCATCTAAAGGAAACCCAAGACCAACAGGAGGAGGAGGAATAATTAGAAATAATAGATGAGATATTTTGTCTCATTATGCTTTCAATTGTGGATTTAAGATAAATAATGAAGTTGAAGCTTGGGCAGCTTTAGAAGGGTTAAAAATATGTAAACAAATGAAATGGAATAGATTTTGGATGGAAGGTGATTCTCTCATAGTAATGAATACTATTTTTAGCAAAGCAAAGGCTCCATGGAACATACAAGAGATAATTGTGGAAATTCAATATCTTGCTAAAGAGATTGAAGAAATCGGGTTTACACATATATTAAGGGAAGGAAACAAATATGCAGATAAGCTAACCAATTGAGGGGTTTTGGTTGAGGATAGTGAATTTAACATCTCCTTTCCATGGTTAGAGGAAGTAGAAAGTTTAGTTGAAGTTGACAAAAATTGTTTATTACCTAAATTAATTAATGATAGAGATTTACTTTAATGTTTTCCATTGGTAATATCTATTTTATTTTGTAACAATAATGTGTGTTCATTTATACTAATTATTATAATTTTGTGGTTGCACTTGTGTTTCAGAATGGAAACAAGCAATCCAGGTTTGGTAAAGCGGACTATGTTAGTGCGATGTTTTGGATAATTTATTCTACTAAGATGCAAGGCATAGATAGTAGAGGTGAATTTTTGGCATTGCGAAGGCTACTGTAGGAAAATGTCAAGAAATATGCTAAATTTTGGATTAATTGTATTCATACAGAGATTTGAAAATATATAGAAAATAAAAATCAAGAATTCAAACATTTTATGTAAAATGATGTAGGTTTCTATCTATAGCATATCAATTGAGATGAAAAGTGTATCTATTTGTAAACTCTCAAGCTCTAAAGAAGAGAGATGTAATTTTTTAAGGGTGAGGAACCCGAGTACAACCCATTTTTATCAAGCAAATATATATATATATATATATATATATATATATATATATATATGATGAAGGATCCTATCAATACCATGTTTCAAAATTATATTTCTTCTTAAAATCATGGCTTTTTATATATTTTATTTCTTTGGTACATGGTGGGGGTTAAACAAGTTTCACCGATACTACATCATGGTTGGTATTACCAAAAATGTTGTAATACCATTATGTCATTTTTTAAGGCATTGTGTTAACTATTAGAATATTAATATTTCATATCCTAAGTTGTTACTAAGATAAGTTTGAGTGGTTGAGATTAACTCAGTTTGTTATGATTTGATGGATCATATTGTACATCTTTGTTATTTAAGCAAAGCTCCTATCATTGAATAATATCAAGTATTCTTTTTTCTAACATGGTATCAGAGCGGGCTTTCCTTGCCCTGTGAGCCTGAGGATATTTTCCTCATGGGGGGATTTCCCTCATGGAAATCCCCCTCTCTTTTTTCTCTTTTTTTTTTCTCTTCCATTTTTTTTCTTAGGGAGTATGCTTTCCATATTTTTGATGGATCAGAAACCATATGGTTAAAAATAGGGAGGTTAATTTTTTTTTTAAGTTTTTAGGGTTTGCAGATCAGCCATCATTGCTGGCCAAGATCAGGCTTCATTTTTTTTTTTTTTTTTCCTTGTTAGAAGCACAATTTTTACCTGAATTTGTTGATATGGGCCCCTTTTTCTTCATGCATAGCAACATTGTTCTTGTTGTCTGGGAAATTTTGACAAGCAGTGCCATACTTCTTCATTGGACCAGACCAGGTGAGAATTCAATATTTCTATTTTAAGTTGGAAAATTACCACAGCTATATATTTTACGACAAGTTCCAGTGGTGGATGTCCTATAGTTTAGGGGGCATATGAGTTATAGTGTGCACATGTTCGTGTTGTTCCTGGGGATGTGGACGTGGCTGTGATATTGGTCATCATGGTGTTGTTCCAGGAGTGTGGATGTTTACCAAGAGATTGAACACGTTTTCTATCCTATGGCTTGGAGGAGTTAAGACTGTTGATGATGCCAGTTGTTGTGAAGTGATCCATTGAGCAGCTCCCTATGATCCAAATAGCACTGATGCACCTGTTTCATGCGAATAAAATGAATTGTTGCAACCATGAAAAATTACATTTTATTTTGTCATCAAACATGGTTCAGAAAATTGCCTATTGTGAAGTCTTTGCAGCTACGGATATGGTGGAGTTTCCAAACAATGAAGGTAGTGAGCTAAATAAAAACTATGGTAAGCAAAAGTGAAGTACTTGCAGGCTGGGCTCTCCACAGTGGGCTCCCATGGTGTTTAAAAATTGTTTTTTATTTATTTTTATTTTTTTCGAGGTCGTCTCTGCCATGCAATTACCGAGAGCTCACATGATAAGAAGTGCATGATGAGTGGCTATTTGACACATATTTTTGTACCAGAATTGTTTCATTATTACAATTATATGATGATTATGATATGTTTTCTATGAATTATTATTGAATAAAATGTGATTTATTAGGAAAACTGATTAATTACCATAATCTAACAAATGTGTTTGATTTATATCAAATTTGTCCGAGTTCTGAGAAAAATGTAGGAAAAAGGTATGGATGATCGATGAAGAGATTGCAGAGCTTTGGAGTGCACCTCGGACGAGAAGAAGAACCAACAGAGTTCAGTGACAACAGTAATTGATCTTGTTACAGATGTTGATTACTGAAGTATGTTACTGAAGGTAACTACTAAAGGTAATTACTGAAGGTAACTACTGAAGGTAACTACTGAAGACAGTTACTGAAGAATGTTTTACCAGTAGTTACTGAAGGATAATAAAGATTGTTGACTTCGGCATGCCACATCAGATTTGGACGACACATTAAGATGGATGGCACATTAAGATGGATGACAACTGATATTTTTACCTAGCAAAATATTTCATTTCTCGCATACTATCCGTAGGAATATTTCAAGTTGACAAAGTTATTATTTGCTTTATAAAGCTTGTAATCAGTTTATTTTGGGAAGTTTGAGATATAAACGCAAATATTGTTAGACTTTCCTGGAATATAGGACATGAGGTCCTAATGTATATCTTGCGAGTCAGTTAAAATAGCATTGTCTTGTTAGGATTATTAGTAGGATGCCACTTGGACCAGTCAAAATATTTATAAGTCCAAGTAGGAGTACGTATTATGATTAGGTTTTAGATTATTCTTGATTAATGTATAGTCATCAGTCCACAAAATCTGCATGTCAAATACGTGGAGAATACTATTTAGAATTGTATTAGTTATAGTATAAATTACATAGAAGACCTTGAAAGAGGTCTACACTTTGGACTCTAGACTCTAGACTATATTCTCTATTGCATCTATTGTTACATTACAGTCTGTTCTAAGTTTACAATTTTGAAGAAACACGTTCAGCATGTACAGTTGAAGCTCTAGTAATAAAATAGCATTTTGTTCTTCAAAGATGGTAATTTGTATCAATTTCATGTGTTGTTTGATTTTTGTTATGTAAATTGTGTTTATCTATTACCTGCATTTACAGAATAGACATAATGTTAGTATTAGTTATAAAATCTAGTTACTTGAGATAAGGTAAACTAGGGGAGAAAGACTTACACTGCCCTCTAGGAGGCAGGGCCCACTCCTATAGACAGTCCTTGAGCTCTCACCCCTACATTAGGTTAGGATTAGTTAGCCTTAAATTAAACTGCATTTCAAATTACATAAAATAAGATAAATTGCATGAGGATCCTCACAAATAAATTAAATCATGTTATAAATAAATTAGTTTACAAATAATTAGATGCATCAATAAATAAATTCATCTAATTAGGTGCATCAGTAAATCAATTCATTAGTAAAAGTAAATCATCATTGCATCAATTTATCATACCCTGCACCATTCATTTTTGCACAAATTTAATTATGTTCATTTACTTTTCTGTACACGTGAAGCCTGAAAAAGAAACTTGAGCTAAGCTTAGTATTAACTCCTACGATATAATCTATACGAGATTGTTACTCTTTAAATCTGACCTTGATTTCCCTTGGATTGATAAAATTAAATGTAAGCTCTACAGCCGATCATTTTGGCATCATTGTCGGGGAGAGTAGCATCGTAGTGGTTAGTCAAAAAAGTTGTTTGGCAGTGCAAAGAGAGAGGACTTACTTGTATGTGAAAAGGGGTACGTACGAGACCTTGGTGTGCATACGAGTCAGAGTGGCCCGTAGATGGTTCCAACAAGCCCCTCCGTTCGACGTTGCTAGGTTCATTTTTCGTAAAGGTTTCATTTTTATCACTTTCATAGATTAAAATTTATTTTTTATTTTCTACAAATTTCAATTTCAGTAAATTTTATTTTCTGCAATTTCCTTGCTTTGGGTAATTACTATTGTTAATTTGATTTAGGACCTATGAAAAAGAATAGGAAGTAGGTGAACGCTGAAAACAACCTAATATTATTTTAGGACCCTATTTTTATTTTATAGGAAGTAGTTAGGTTGAGTGACACAACTATAATGAAATCCCTCCTAATAATCAAAAGAACAGTAGAAAGTTACCTTTTACTTCAACAATTTTACTTCCAGTAAAAATTTACTTTCCAAGTACTTTTACTTTTTTCCTAAGTATGCTGAAATTAGTTGTATAAACGCATCTAATTTTAGTAGCATTAGGACTATTTAGTAATTTTAAATTTATTTCTTTTCTACTATGTTAAGAGTATTTATAAGTTTTGAAATTTATATTTAGAACTTAGCAAAAAATACGTTAAGAGTATTTATAAGTTCTGAAATTTATATTTAAGCTTAGAAAATAGTAGGATTGAAACAGAAAAGAAAATCAAAACCCAAAAAAAAAAAAAACACAAAAATCAAAGAGAGAAAATAAAAAATTGCCAAATGGTTGAAAGTAGTCAAACTGAATTTATAGACCTTAGAAAATTACTAATACAACAAGAGGTTAATCTTCTTCTTGACCAAGATTACAGAACAACCAAACCAGAGTGGGAAGCATTGTGTGAACGCATTGATTCTATCAATAAAAGATCAGATGAACTGAAGAAAATAAAGAGGATAAATATAGCAAAAACTTTATGGGTAAATCATTCTTCACCTTATCAAGATCTTGGAATAAGTTGTGAAAATTGGCTTTGGGATAGGAGAACAATAGTAAATCCAGTAATTTATCCTTGGAATCAATACCTTGAGGATTCCCTCACTATTCACAACTTTCTTGCAGACATAGAAAGGAAAGAATTAGCCCTACAATACAATAAAAGATACTGTAGGATTCCTAGAGTTGTATATTTTAGAGAATTGTGCCAAGAGTTGCGTTACGAGCTACAATTTGGAATTCCTGATCCTATTGCAACTAAAGCTTACCTTGTTCAGTTGATTCAATTGTTGGTAGACTATTTTAATTTTGAAGAGGAACATTTTATGACACCAGAACAACTTGATCCAATCAACGATATTCATAAATTATTTAAAGAAGATTAGACATATTGCTAAAAAAAAAACAAGAAAGTTTAGAACATTCATGAGCAGACCTAGAGACTCTAAAGGAAGATTCATAAAAACTAACAAAATAGAAGAAAAATCCCCAAGAGACTTTAGAGAGCCTGGGATTTATAAACTAGTAAAAACTGAGGCTACATCATCAACCAATCAAGCTGAAATCCTAGATCAAGATCCCAATTCATATTTATTGCCCAATCCAGAATTTGACAACTACGTAGATCCTTCCTCTATATTTTTCGAACCTATACCTGATTCAATTCTTGAAATTCTATATTCAGGTATGGCTGATGAACAAAGTGGTTTGGAAGGAGAAAACCATGGAGATGGGAGACAAAGGCAAGAGAGAGATCAGGGAGAAACCAGACAAAGAAAAATGTTCCCTTTCCCAATATTACATACAGAAGGGACAACAAGAGAACCTAAATCAATCTCTGTTTCTATATTGCCTACCTTTCATGGAAAACCCTATGAAGATCCTGATGCTTTTCTTTTCGAATTTGAAGTAGTATGTCAAGCTTACTTTTACACCACCAATGAGCAAAAGCTAAGGTTATTTCCATCTACTCTTAAAGATGCAACTTTAAGATGGTTTATGGGTCTAGGAGAAGGAGTTTGTAATCGTTGGGATGGAGAAAATGGATTAAAACAACTATTCCTTGAAAGATATCAAGATTATTGTAGAGTTAGGGATAAGAAAGCTGAGCTTTTTCGTATGAATAAAAAAGAAGAAGAATATTTGGAGGACTATCTCGAGAGATTTCAATTTGTAGGATCTAGAGTAAATATAGACCTTGAAGAAGAAATCCTAAAAGAACTTTTTCTGAAAGGATTAAAAGAAGATGTTCTTGAGATTTTAAATCTTATGGCAAAAGGAGACATTCATCTTATATCACTTGAGGAGATTATAAACCTTTGCAGAAATTATTCAAGAAACAAACCTCTAAGAAGTAATAAATACACATCCACAGGAGGAGGAGTGACAAGAGCTGAAATTGGAAATATGTTGGAAGGTTTAAAAACTGATTTGTTGAGTAATTTGACCTCATATTTGGACTTAATGGATAAAAAATCAAAGGATAGTGAAGAAATTTACTACCACAGATGTAGGAAAAAGCACAATATGAGAGAATGTCCTCTCAACATAACAAATATCTCCAATATTTCTGCTTGTTGCCAAATTTGTGATAAAAATCATAAAACTAAAAAATGCAAGTATATCTCCGTTGTTAAAGCTGCCATAAAAGAACCTGAAGTGGAAGAGGCAGAAGATGTTTATTTTATCACTCAAAGATGAAATGGTCCATTTAATGGCCCATCAAATTGGTCAAACCCTAATTATCCCAACTAGCAAAGGCCTAATCAATGGTCCAATGCACCAAACTGGACAAATTGGAATTCTTACAACCAAGACTGGAGCATACCCCCATGGGCTCAATTTATGGCTAATTCCTATGGAGGACAACCCCCATGGAATCAAGGGACACAAAATCAGAATATGCCTAGTTGGAATAATAGTGGCCAATATAATCAAGGTGGCACCAATTGGTCCCCAAATACAATGCAACAACCAAATATTCAAAATCAATTTAGGGGACAAAACACTCAAAACCCACCTCAAAATAGACTTCTACCACCTCCAAACAATAATACTAATCCTCCTAAGCAACCACCTCTTCCAGCTCAACCAATTCCTAACCCTAACAACAATAAGAATGTTCAACAAGTTTATGAGACTAATGAAACATGTTCTATATCTGTAGCACCATGTCAACAGATTCAATTAAGATCAGGAAAGGTGTTGGAAAATAATGTCACTCTCACAGAACTTGATGATCCTATTCCACATTTGGTTGAAAAAGAAGATAGTAACAAAAAGGAAATAGAAAACCAACCAGAAAATATTCCAACAAAGCAACAAGAAATCCAAATAAGAAAGGAAGTAGAAATACCATTTCCTCAAAGACTGGCAATACCAAAAGAACCATCTAAGTCAGCCTTTAACTTCCTTCAAGAACTAGAAGGCGTTATTATTAAAATTCCTTTATTACAAGCCATCAAGGATATACCTATCTATTCCAAACTTATTAAAAATATATGTTCAAAGAATAAAAAGAAGAATGAATTTCAAACTATTCAAGTCATTGGACAATTATCTGAGATAATGATAAGAGATAGGTTATTACCAAAATATACAGATCCTGGAATACCTATACTCACTGTGCATATTGGAGACATAACATTACAAAATATTTTGATTGATTTAGGAGCCGCTATTAATGTCATGACCAAAGAAACAATAGAATCCTTAGGGATCCATAAACTACAATTAACTTCTATTGTGCTTCAACTCGTTGATAGATCTACTATTAAACCAGAAGGAAAGTTAGAAGACATTATGGTCTCAGTAAGTTCATGGGAATACCCTATAGACTTTATAGTCTTACAACCCAAAAAGAAATTAGGGGGACATCCCTTAATACTAGGACGCCCATGGCTTGCAACAGAATGATGCTTACATTAGTTGTAGATCAGGAAATATGACTATTTCTAATGGCAAGGATACAAAAGATCTTAGTTTATTCCCTGAATCACCAATAGAAGAAGAATTTCCAAAGTAGTTGTGGTATGATTTCCCTCATGAATATGATGATATCCAAACCTTATCAGTTAATGTTCTAATTGAACAACTTGAACAAGAGGTTGAGGGACCCCTACCATTATTGTTAGGAAATCAACAAGAAAATCAAGGTCAAGACAGTAGTTGTTCATCTCAATCTTCCATTTATGAGGCAAGCACAAGTCAATCTCAAATGGAACCATATGGTTATGATTTAAATATTTTTGAACATGAGATAAATGGGATAGATGCAAATACAAAAAAATGTAAACAAATAGATATTATACCAGGAAGAACTCTCAACATTAGTAATGAACTCATGAGCATACAAGAATCACAATTGGTAGATGTGCTTAAAAGGCATCAATCAACATTCACATGGAACTATGAGGATATGAAGGGTATCCACCCAAATGTTTGTACCCATCGCATATTTATTCAAGAAGATTGTAATCCTGTAAGACAACCCCAAAGACGATTAAATCCAGCTATGAAAGAAATAGTTAAAGAGGAAATCATTAAACTCTTAAATGCAGGATTTATATACCCAATTTTCGATAGCCAATGGGTATCACCTTTGGTGATAGTCCCTAAAAAGAATGGTAAATGGAGAATTTGTGTTGATTATAGAGAATTAAACAAAGTAACCAAGAAATATTATTTTCCCTTACCATTTATTGATCAAGTCCTAGATACATTGGCTGGAAAGAAATATTTCTGTTTTTTAGATGGTTTTAGTGGATATAATCAAATTTCCTTAGCTGAAGAAGATCAGGAAAAAACAACCTTCACATGTCCTGTAGGAACCTATGCTTATAATGTTCTACCTTTTGGACTATGCAATGCACCTGCAACCTTTCAAAGAGTTGTATTGGCTATCTTTGCTGATTTAACAAATGAATGTGTAGAAGTTTATATGGATGACTTCACAGTATACGGTACTACCTTTGAAGAAACATTATCAAGCTTGCAAAAAGTTTTGGTAAGATGTCAAGAGCAAAACCTCTCTCTAAGTCATGAAAAGTGCTTTATGATGATGAAAGGAGGTATTGTTCTAGGACATTATATATCAGAAGATGGTGTTAAAGTAGACCCTGCAAAGATACAAGTTATTCAAACCCTTCAACCTCCAAAAACACAAACAGAGGTGAGAAGTTTCTTAGGACACGTAGGATACTATCGTAGGTTCATTAAAGACTTCAGTAAAGTTGCTACTCCCATGTTTAAACTCTTAACTAAAGATAATGAATTCAATTGGACAAACGAATGTCAAGAAGCCTTTGAAGAAATAAAAGAAAATTTGACTATTGCTCCAATCTTGAGAGGACCAAATTGGGAATTACCATTCCACATTCATTGTGATGCTTCAGGTTATGCAATAGGAGCAGTATTGCAACAAATAGAAAACAAAATACCTTATGCTATCTATTATGTAAGTAAAAACTTGCATGGAGCTGAACTTAACTACACTATTACAGAAAAAGAATTTTTAGTTGTAATTCATGCTCTCAATAAATTTAAACATTACATAACAGGGTATGAAGTATTTGTTCACACTGATCACTCTGCCATTAGATACTTAACAAACAAAGCAATAGTGGGTGGTAGAGTGATTAGATGGCTTCTTTTACTCCAAGAGTTCAATGTCACAATTATAGATAAGGCAGGAAAAGATAATGTTATTGCAGATCACTTATCTCGCATGCAAATCTTTGATGATAATGAGTTAATTCCTGATAATTTTCCAGATGAACATTTGTTTGCTCTTTCTATTTTTACCCCTTGGTATGCTGATATTGTAAATTATTTAGTAACAGGAAAAATACCTCAAAATTATACACCGCATGAGCGTAGGAAATTAATATATCAAAGTATTCCTTTTATGTGGATTCATGGAAATTTGTTTAAAAAATGTCCTGATCAAATCATTAGGAGATGTGTGCAAGAAAATGATGTATATGACATTATTAGGGCAGCACATGAAGAACCTTGTGGAGGTCATTATGCCACCCAAAGAATAGTTAATAAAATACTTCAAACTGGGTACTTTTGGCCTACTATGAATAAATATGCTCATCAATTTATTGATAGATGTGATGCTTGTCAAAGAGCTAGCAAGCCTACACCATCTATGGAAATGCCTTTGGTTCCACAAATAGCTCTTGAACCATTTGAAAAATGGGGAATTGACTTTGTTGGACCTATAGACCCTCCAAGTGATGGTAATAAACACATACTTGTATGTACAGATTATGTTACCAAGTGGGCTGAAGTTAAAGCTCTTCCCCGAGCTCAAGCTGAACCAATAGCTGATTTTCTTTATGAGAACATAATGCAACGCTTTGGAGCACCAAGAGAATTAGTTTCAGATCATGGACCTCAATTCACCTCCAATGTCATTGATCATTTTGTTAACATCTATCAAATAAAACACAAGAAAACCTCACCATATCACCCTCAAGCTAATGGACAAGTAGAAGTTACAAATAGAGAACTTGAAAAGATTATTACAAAAACTGTAACTGTTAATAGGGGTGATTGGTCTGAAATATTAAAAGAAGTTGTATGGGCATATAATACAACTTGGAAAACTACCACAAGATTATCACCATATGAAATGGTTTATGGAAAACAAGCCATCATGCCCATTGAATTTGAAATAGAAACCCTTCGCACAACGATACAACTTAACATGAGTTTGGATAATGCACAAAAAGAAAGGTTGGAAAAGTTAAATATTCTGGATGAGAGAAGATTAGAAGCATTACATAGAACTGAAATAACTCAACAACAATGAAATAAATGGTATGATAAACACATTGTACCATGTACATTTCAATCAGGAGATTGGGCCTTGTTATTTGACTCTCGTTACCAAGATTTTCAAGGTAAATTAAGAACAAGATGGCTAGGACCCTATGAAATTGAGGAAATATTTGGAAATGGTACAATCAAGCTTAAGCCTATAGATGATTCAACAAGGAAACTACTAGTAAATGGACATAGGCTTAAACTTTATAAGAAGCCATTATCTAAGGAAGAATTCATACATCAGTTTAGACAACACACTGATTTGCAGTATATTTCTGAAATGCAATCAATTACTATTCAATAAACTCTCTCTTTGAAAAGAAAATAATAATAATAATATAATTATATACATATATATAAAATTAAAAAAAATATATATATATATATAAATGATTATGCTTCCTTTATTTCATCATGAAGTATCTATATTCTTTTCCATTTTCAGTCTTAAAGCTTTAAAAAATAGCTCAAGGAAAAATTCTTTCTTTCAAACTTTGTAGGAAAATGATTACCACATGATACATAGTACTTTGTTGCTAGATGAAATCTAGGTATTTTTCAAATACTCAAACTATATCTAGTATTTTGAGCAAAATTTTCATTGGAAATAGAACAAATATTTTAAAATGTTATAAGTGACTCCTAGATGATCAAGTTTCTCTTTTGACCATGCACAAATACACATCTAAACACATTGTGAAGTTTTGGAAAAATTAACTCATGTGTTATTTTTGCCATAAAGTAAAAAGTTTCCCTTGCTTATCTATTTTTACGCATGGTCTAGAGTACTAATGAATTGGCAAAAGGACAAGCTCGCCCTTCACCCTTCAAAAAAAAAATCCCTTGCTCCTCATCTAATCGAGCAAGTATCCTAATAAATTCTTGCTTCTCCTCAAAATAAGCAAGAACCCCAAAAAGTAATGAAAATTTTCTTGCTTCTCTTCAAAATAAGCAAGAACCTCAAAAAGCACTACAAATCCCTTGCTAAGCAAGTATCCCAAATAAAGCACAAAGCAAAAAGGGCAAAAAGAGCTTGAATCCCTGGAATTCTTAGTATCTCAAACACCATGGGGTATTCTTTATTAAGATATCCTTACGTATTAGCAATAAGTCTGGATAAGACCTCTAGATGCTCATAAGATCAGCTAGCTTTTTGGCATATATAACCCTTGTTGTTTTTTAATCCTTACTCATAATGAGCAATGAATCTTCACTGCACACATAGTTGGTTTTGAAAGAGGCTTGAAAATACTAGGACAACTTTGACACTAAATTGATTTGTGATAGAAGTAAATGAAGTTTATTTCAGCATTGCTAGAATATTGTTTGAAGTCCTTGAAGAATCACCCTAGAAACATCACATGCAAAAATCAATAGTACATCCTCATAAAAGTACTATGATTTCAATATTTTCTACAAAAATATGGTTTGTGTCCACCACATTCTATCCTTTAGAAGAAAAGCCATATTAATATCTATTTCACTTTTTCCTATAATTTTCGATATCCTAGAAGGCTGAAATCAGATTTTTATAACCTGTGTTTCTATCTTGAGAAACTTCTTAATGACATACAGGAAGCATACTCATTAAAATTATAAATAAACCCCCATATTTAAAATCATTGTTATCCATCAAAATAAATAAGTACCCTTCCTTTTGTTTTGGCTATATAGCCAAAATTACAGTTTGGGGGAGGATAAATAAAGGCATATATAGCTCATAATATAGTTTAGGGGAAGAAAACAGGTAAAGTATTTCCTTAACCCTAATAGTGGTTTTGGTAGATGTCTTTTATCTTCCGTAAGTATCTTCCGTAAGTATCTTCCGTAAGTATCTTCCATAAGTATCTTCCGTAAGCATCTTTCGTAAGTAGTTTCTGTAAGTATTTTTCGTAAGTGTCTTCTATAGATACCCTCTGTAAAAAATAGTTTTTCATAAATATTTTCTCTAAAAAACTTTCGTAATATCATTATCAGTAATACTATTCCGTAATACCCTTCTGTAGTTGTCATCCGTAAAAATCACAAATCTAATATAAATATATATATATATATATATAAATATAAATATATATTAAATTAAAAACATAAATTAATAATACAAATAAAATATTATCATAATTATAATATAATTAAAAACAAAAAATATAATATATTACCATTAATAGATTACCTTATTAAATAAAATATATAATAAAACATATAATAGCAAAATATATAAAATTAATATACAAATATACTAAAATAAGATATGATAATATATATAAAACTAAATAATAATAAATAATAACAAATATATAAATTATATTATATATATATAAAACTAAAAAATAATAAAATACCCACCTATACAATTATATTGAATACATAGATCACGCTCCCTCTTCATCAACCACCAAATCAACGTCACGATAACGAAGAAACACAGACGCAAGACCAATTCCAACATGCCATGTGGCAAGGCAAGGAACCGCATGTCACATCTGGTGGCAAATAACTCACCAGGAAACCGCCACGGAGAGGTAGCATGTGTGAATCCTCCAACCAATCGTATGCTTGTATACGGATCAAGGTTTTCTACCATCGATTCAAAGCGGCATCGACGATTATCAAAGGCGGAGAGAAAACACAACCACCATGCCAATCGCAGCAAAAGGGGGAAAATAAAGCCAACACGTGTTTCTTCGTGGACCAATAACGGATTAAGCCACGGATTAAAAAGGGTAGTCGTCGATCGAAGTCCATCGATGGCTAGAGATTGCATTAGGGTTAGATCTGTTTATCACCATCGATTTTAGGTTAGGAATTACCACCGTAGATAGGTTTTACATCATTATATAGGAAAATTACGATGCATGCGGCCATGCAAAACAAAACCGTCTATCGAACAAAGTTGCAGAGCTCGAATTTGCTCTAAAATTGCTGAAGGAAGTAGGATTTCGAGGATTATTTGAGAAATCAATGAGAATTTATCGATTCCTCAAATGATAGTCTTCGAATTCAAAGGAATTCGGTGAACGAGTTCGTAATTTGCAAAGAACATCGAAAGGTGGCAAAATTACGGTGATAGCGACAGGTAATTTTTTTTTTTTATTTTTTTTACTATTCCTAAATACAATATTGATATTTATCTTTTACTTTGTACATACGTCAGATAGAAATACAGAGGTAGGCAGAGACTAGGGTAAAATATAACGATTTTATTTTAGGGTAAAAATTAGGGTAAATTGTGTAATTTTGTTTTAGGATAAAATTACGATGAATTGCAGAGATATTTATCCTAAAAAAAAAAAGGTTAATTACAAGAAATCTCTTACCTGGTAAATTACCCTATAATCACCCTGTAATTTATCATATATTTATATATATATATATATATAAATTATACAATTTAGGGTAAACAGGAAATCTCTTCTGGTAAATTACAAAGTTTTGTTTTAGCATTTTTCTTAGGTAAATTAGGGCTAATGGTAAATTACAAAGATTTTACAAATAAGAAAATTAGGGTAAAAATTTTTAAGGTTTTTCTTTTTGAATTTTGAAAATATATAAAAAAAAAACATCTTATTGCCTTATTGCATTATTGTGTTACAAGTTTTTACAAATATGGTATACCGTAGGGTTTGTACGGCCTATTGAGAATGTCTTATTGAATTATAAGACAAAATAAATTTAAAAAAAAAAACTAAATAATAATAAATAAAAAAACAACGAAGAAACAATTATGAAATAAAATAAATTTTTATTTTATTCTTTTGATTATATAGAGCTCTGCCGACTTCTGAAATGATTTTGTTTATATATAAATTGCAGGGTTTTTGGTGAAAACTCATCTCCTCTCAACCCTCAACCATCACCATGCCTAAACCTGTGTTCCAAAAATGTAGTGAGTCGTCATCCATCGACACACAAAACTCGAGCGACTCTGTAATTGAACTTTTTGAAAATGCTCGATGGTGGGAGGCACTGACCAAATTTAAAGGTCATGACTTAGGGGTGGCGAGGCAATTTATATTAAATTGTAACCCTGACACTATGCTCACCCATGTTCGAGGACTTCAGATAGAACTAAACCCTAGCCTGATCTCTGAAGTGTTGAATTTACCTAAGGTTGGTCTTTCGTATTATAAAAATTCGAAGAGTGTCACCCAGTTGGTAACAAAATTTGGTGAGAAGTGCACAATCCTTAGAGATAAGGAGGGGTCGATCAAAGGTGTTTCAACCTCTACACTCCCCCTTCTATGGTAGGAAGCAACTGTAATTATTATTAAATTCTTTACTCTTGAGGGACGAATGTCTATTTTATCAGCCTATCACATTCAGATGTTAATAAATTTGAAATATCCAGATAAAACTGACTGTGTTATCAACCTCCCTTATTTTCTGTTCCAATATTTGAAGTCAACTATTTTAAGAGTGAAACCCAGAAGTTCTCGGGAAAAACCTAAGTTGCACCTGATTGCTCACCATGGCTTGATTAAATTAATTATTTTGAAAAAGGCTCATGAAATGAAAGTGTCTTGGAACCAGATCATGGAAGAATCCAATGTACCTGAGTGCTCAGAATCCACTGAGTCTGAGGGAGAACAGTCAACAGAGGAAGAGCATGACTCTGATAGCCAGGATGAAGAGCCTGAAAGCCCACAACGAAAACGTAAACCTAGGAAATATAAATCCCGACCAGATATCAGAAGGAAGAAGAAAATTGTAGAAAATTTTGAACAAGAAGATGAACAAGGGCCTGAACAAGAACTACCTATAAACGAGTCTACTGTAGAGACCCTGTCCTATCTTCATGCACAAAATATAGTGTTGCAAATGAAAATTGATAGGCTAAGAGAGGATTTTACAGAACAATCTAAAATTATCCAGAGAGCCCTTGCTGTTCAGATTGAATTAATTAAGCAACTTTCTACGGATAAGATACCAAATCCTGTGGACTCTATCAACCGGCCACCACCTATCGAAGTCTCCCCACATAAGAGCTCTACTTCTAGTAAAAAGCCTAAAAAATCGGTAAACTTTAGCAAACAGTTGTACACTAATAAACCGATTGACTTTTCAAAAATCCTTGAGGAGGATAGTTCCCAGCAGATTCATAGTATTACTCAACAAAATCAACCTACAAAATTGGATCTACCTACCAAGGAAGGAAATACATTAAAAGGTCTTGTCTTGGATGTAGGCATACCTTTTGGGTTTGATTCGATGGATAAGGATGAAGAACTTCATCCTTCCCAAACAAAGGAGACAGAACAAAAAGGAAGCGCTCAAGAGGTTGAGCACATCAAAATGGTTATGGTGGAAACACCAATGGCAGAAGTTGTAGTAGCTGTAGATCAGTAGGCTAAGGAACAGGTACAACGAGTCAAAAGGGAACGTAGATTACCAAGACAGAGACCACGATCATCTCGAATTTCTTCTCAGTAGGCTCAAAATTGAATGAACAATAAAAAAAACTTTTATTAATTATTCAGACTTATATTTTTAATTATATTTGTAGTATATTTTATTTGTATGGCATATGTAATATGTACAGGAAATATTTGAAATGTTTGTATCTGTATATTTTTATAAGTCAGTTTACGTAATATGTACAGTTAATATTTACAATGTTTACGTAATATGTACAGTTAATATTTGAAATATTTTTGCTTTATAATTGCTAATATAAATTGTTTATTTCTTAGTTTTATGAACTTTGTAATTTTTGATAAATGAATTATTTTATGTACTTTAGATTAGTGATTATTTTTATTTTTCCAGAAGAAACTTAGTACAGTTCTGTTAAAATTCAAGTTATTTTGAAAGAATTCTGGCAAAAACATGTGCATGTTTTAAAATCATTGTAGGTTTTGTAAACAGTATTCATTGAGATTCTGGCAATGATTATGATAACTTATGTTATTATTTTTCTATAACTTAGAATTTTAATTTTGAATATTTGATACATGCATAAGACTGTTATATTTTGTTCATCTTATCTTTCTGCATGCATGAGGACATGCATGGACTTCAGTTTGGGGGAATGATGAGTGGCTATTTGACACATATTTTTGTACCAGAATTGTTTCATTATTACAATTATATGATGATTATGATATGTTTTCTATGAATTATTATTGAATAAAATGTGATTTATTAGGAAAACTGATTAATTACCATAATCTAACAAATGTGTTTGATTTATATCAAATTTGTCCGAGTTCTGAGAAAAATGCAGGAAAAAGGTATGGATGATCGATGAAGAGATTGTAGAGCTTTGGAGTGCACCTCGGACGAGAAGAAGAACCAACAGAGTTCGGTGACAATAGTAATTGATCTTGTTACAGATGTTGATTACTGAAGTATGTTACTGAAGGTAATTACTGAAGGTAACTACTAAAGGTAATTACTGAAGGTAACTACTGAAGGTAACTACTGAAGACAGTTACTGAAGAATGTTTTACCAATAGTTACTGAAGGATAATAAATATTGTTGACTTTGGCATGCCACATCAGAATGGATGACACATTAATATGGATGACACATTAAGATGGATGACAACTGATATTTTTACCTAGCAAAATATTTCATTTCTCGCATAATATCCACAAGAATATTTCAAGTTGACAAAGTTATGGTTTACTTTATAAAGCTTGTAATCAGTTTATTTTGGGAAGTTTGAGATATAAACGCAAAGACTGTTAGACTTTCCTGGAATATAGGACATGAGGTCCTAATGTATATCTTGTGAGTCAGTTAAAATAGCATTGTCTTGTTAGGATTATTAGTAGGATGCCACTTGGACCAGTCAAAATATTTATAAGTCCAAGTAGGAGTACGTATTATGATTAGGTTTTAGATTATTCTTGATTAATGTATAGTCATCAGTCCACAAAATCCGCATGTCAAATACGTGGAGAATACTGTTTAGAATTGTATTAGTCATAGTATAAATTACATAGAAGACCTTGAAAGAGGTCTACACTCTATTCTCTATTGCATCTATTGTTACATTACAGTCTGTTCTAAGTTTACAATTATGAAGAAACGCATTCAACATGTACAATTGAAGCTCCAGTAATAAAATAGCATTTTGTTCTTCAAAGATGGTAATTTGTATCAATTTCATGTGTTGTTTGATTTTTGCTATGTAAATTGTGTTTATCTGTTACCTGCATTTACATAATAGACATAATGTTAGTATTAGTTATAAAATCTAGTTACTGAGATAAGGTAAACTAGGGGAGAAAGACTTACACTGCCCTCTAGGAGGTAGGGCCCACTCCTATAGACAGTCCCTGAGCTCTCACCCCTACAATAGGTTAGGATTAGTTAGCCTTAAATTAAACTGCATTTCAAATTACATAAAATAAGATAGATTGCACGAGGATCCTCACAAATAAATTAAATCATGTTATAAATAAATTAGTTTACAAATAATTAGATGCATCAGTAAATCAATTCATCAGTAATTAGGTGCATCAGTAAATCAATTCATCAGTAAAAGTAAATTATCATTGCATCATTTTATCATACCCTGCACCATTTATTTTTGCACAAATTTAATTCTGTTCATTTACTTTTCTGTACACGTGAAGCCTGAAAAAGAAACTTGAGCTAAGCTTAGTATTAACTCCTACGATATAATCTATACGGGATTGTTACTCTTTAAATCTGACCTTGATTTCCCTCGGATTGATAAAATTAAATGTAAGCTCTACAATCGATCAATGCACATTACCGGCTTTTGAAAACCTCGACAGAGTTAAGGGTCATTGTTACTGCGTAGATGCAATGTAGCAACCACCAATAGTTAGCTTCTCGACTTCTGCAAACCAGCACTGAGATTCTCTAGCTAGTTTACAAGAGCTTGTGATCGCGTTGATGGAGGGAAAGAGCTTGATAGATATTTGCCACTAAAGTTTGTGTATCGTGCATGTGAGACAAGGGCCTGAGGCACAGTGAGATTAATGGTGACGTACGAGAGGATTGTTGCTACCTCTATCCAGCATGAAAAATACACTTTTAGAAAAAGTGTTATTTATTTTTTGTCATAGTTTGATGCTAGAAACAAGCCCGCGCCACCTGATGCAGTCAAAAACATATATTTTTACTACCAAATCAAGTTATTTTGAGTACGTCGATGGTGGGAAATAATGGTCATCTTCCAATGCCTGATGTTTGAAGTGCGACAATTTGTCACGTGTGTTGTATATCTAGTATTTCTAGAGCATGGTGGAGGCTTGCCACTTTGAAAGACTTTTGGGTAGGCATTAAAAATCATTGTGTGGAGCATACATCAAAGAGGAGTGACAGCCTACCAAGATGCATATACGGTGATGTTGGCATGATATTGCAGTGATGATCATCTACGCAAATCCAGACCCATTATTGTAAGCTATCTACGAATATCTCTATAATTTGGTGTGATTTTTTTGTTCTCCTATAACCATTTGTGGCATAATATTTGGTACGAGGGAGTGCGTCCCTTGCATTGTACGTAGGCTAAGTAAGAGAATGCCAAGCCTCAGTTAGCAAAGCCACAAAGCACAGGCCATGATGGTGATCATTTAAAGTTGTAGTATCTTCCTTTGAATATCATGGGTGTGATGGATGTTTGGAGGGTCTCTCGTAATGTACCAAAAACCAGATCAAATCTTACCACTATTTTGTGATTTTTTGTGGGAACGGCTGATATGGAATCATTGAAGAAGAACTCATGTTATTTTTGGTGTAGAAGGTGTTCACGATGATAATTGTGTCCCCACCTCAAATCAGATCCTTTTAGATGTTATTCATGGTAAGCAAACGTTCTTTGAACAGTAGAGGACCTCGTTTCCAACAGTGAAGGTGACTAGTTGTGATCGTGATGCCCGAGTGATTGTTTTTGGATGAATCAGATCTAAAGAATACTGGCTTGCACTCAGTTGTTGAGTAGATATTTATGCTTGTGCTATCACATGTTGCAAAGGAGTTACTGCAAGAAATACAAGGTTTAGCAACTACGATGTGAGCAGTCCAGAAGTGTTGGGGTACTTTTCATCGATTTGTTGTGGAGCGCCTCTTTCAATATTTGGTGTGGCTAATTGTTTTTTTTGGACTATGCACTAGAGGAGTGCATCTAATTATTATATTTTATATCATATGAGTTAAATTCTCTCTGGATGATTAGTGGAGTGGTGATTTTTCCACCTACTAATCGATTTGGAGATTTTTGAGTTGTGAGTCCTATTGATGATTGTTGCTCCTGATGATGGAAAGTATGACCATCTGAAAGCACTGGAAGGAGAGAAAGTTTTTTGAGAGCGGCATGGTGGCATTGAACTAGTTGGAGGTGAAGAGTGCATTGCAGGAGTATTTTTGTGATCAAATTTTGGATATGACATGTTTTTTTATATATTGCTTCTCGGGTTGGCAGCGCACAAAACTGCATATAAATCCTCCAATCGTGAGAATGCATGCCAGAATTTCATCAGGCAACATGGGATTCAATGGAGGAGTTGGTTCTCATGGATTCAATGTGGGAGCTACTTGCCTTCTGTGCGAGTCCCCAGAGTGACAGTTACGCGAGTCCCCATAGTGACACCTTTGCTTTACAGTTTGGTATTCAGGGAAGGTGTTGTAACTACCTCTATCATACTTTTCAATGTTGTCCATAACTTTGACCTTACTCATATTGATGGCATCTCTGCACTACAATTGTTTGGCAACTTTATTTACTTGTTTTTCATAAGCACAGATCTGTTGGCAATTTTGGGTTTGAGATCCTAGCTTCTTGTCTATGAGTTGTCATTGATGTCAAAAGGAAATGACATTAATGTTAAGAGGATGTGTTGGCTTCAAAGGTGGAAGATTCCAAGAGAATCTTTTTAAGAGAATCCGGAGAGATTCCATTGGCAATGGTTTTTATTAAAACCAATGGAGGTTCTCTTTATTATTTATTTAATTATTATTTAAAACCCTTCAAGGTTTTAATTAATTAATTATTTAATTAATTAAGGGAGAAATTATTTTTAATTTATTAAAAATACTTTAAGGGTTTTTAAACCCTTTAGAAAGCAAATTTTGATTAAATTCGAAATTACTTTTCTTTGTAGCCGACATGTTCTAAAGTCCACGTATGGACTATAAATATGAGAAGGTTCCTAAGGTTAAACACTCTTGGAAAAATCGAAGGAAATTAATTGGTTTGGCTGCAATCGAATGTTCTGTTTACGTTGCGAAAGAGGAGAGCTCGTGGTTTGAAAAGCTTTCGAAAATCTTGACAGTTTATGTGCAAGGAAGTTTGTCTTGGACTTCGTAAGCCCCTTGTGGGCTAGTGGCAACGAAGGCTGTGTTTGGGCCTTGCGTAGGCGGAGGTCTACGTTTCAATCCCCGTGGAGGGAGCTGTGCATGGATTAGTCATGTTTTTATTAAAACGTGTTTTGTGCCGTGAATTTTGGATTCTTCAAGGGCAGCCATTATAAGGTGTGATTATTTTCTTGATATGATTTTTGGCATTGTTTAGCATTGTTTAAAAGACATAGGAGAAATAAGGGGATAGTTCTTTGGTTGTATTTTTGAGATTAGTCTTTTGCTATGCTAAATTTAAAAATGGAGATATAAGGTGTAAGTTTTGGTTGTTGTGTTTTTGGCTTCTTTGGTGGTTGTTTTTAAAGAAGAGGAGCTAAAAGGTGTATTAAGGAAAGTTTTTATATATGCTCATTTATCTTGGTTCTAACCCTAACTTGGTTGGAAGTTTGAGGGTTGTGTGTGGTGACAGCTTTAAGGATCAATTTTCTTCTACTCCAAAATGGTATGGGCACATTTTCCTTATGAGTATGATTGGTGTATGTTTTTCTGAAATAAGATTGGAGTGAAAAGGTTTTCAACTAGGTTTCCTTTGGTTGGGTGTAAATCCTATTTTCTGGTTTGTTGAAGACTTCTTATGCATTGTTATCCTTGATGAGAGTTTTGGTGAATGCATAATTCTGGTTTGAGGTAGTGGAAGCATTGTGCACTAGGGTTTATGTTTGTGAGTCTTGCTACTTGCTTTGAGTTGGTGAAACCCTTGGTTGGCTATTTTGAGTTTGATGGTTGAGTTTTTTCCATAGAGGTTGTTTGATCAAGTTATTGCTTTACTTGATTCATGATATTGGGATTACTCCATTGATTTGATTTGAGCAATTTATTCTTTGCATTTGGTGATATTGTGTTGGTGGCTGTTTTGTTCAAATATCTTTGGAGGGAAAAGGATTTCTACTTGTTTCCTTTTCTTGTGATGATTGGTTGAATGCTTCAAGGTTGATGTTGAGTTGAATGGTGTTGGTAGACTAAACCTTGTTTGATGAGCATTGTTGTTGAAACCCTAATTGATGGTGAAAAGAACATGAGTATCATTGTTATGTGATTCTTTGCATAGTTGGCAATTGTTGGGGTTTCATGTTCTTGAAAGAAAACATTCTATCCATTTCAGATATTGAGTTGAGTTTTCAGATTTGAGATTGAGATTGAGCTGAGTTGATTTGAGTTGAGTTTTGAGATTGGGATTTGAGTATAGAACATATTGAGTCTCTAACAATTCTCTTTATGCTTCTATGAGTTTGACAAATCACATTGGGTCTCTAACAATTCACTTTGTGATTTCCTACTAAGAAAGTTTTTCTTGGTGAGCTTGCTGAGTTTTAGGACAGGTTCTGGTGGGGACTTGTGAGCAGATTTGGACAGGTCCTAGCAGAGGACTTGGGAGCTGAGTTTGATAGTTCTATCAGAGAACTTGAGGATAGAGGTGCATTGGTTCTATGAGAAGAACCTGAGGACAATTGGCAAGTCTTTGAGAAGGAAATTAATTGGTTTGGTTGCGATCGAATGTTCTATTTACGCTACGAAAGAGGAGAGCTCGTGGTTTGAAAAGCTTTCAGAAAGTTTGACCGTTTATGTGGAAGGAAGTCAGTCTTGGACTTCGTAAGCCCCTTATGGGTTAGTGACAGTGAAGGCTGCGTTTGGGCCTTGCATAGGTGGAGGTCTACGTTTCGATCCCCGCGGAGGGCGATGTGCATGGATTAGTCATGTTTTTATCAAAACGTGTTTTGTGCCACGAATTTCGGATTCTTCAAGGGCAGCCATTATAAGGTGTGATTATTTTCTTGATATGATTTTTGGCATTGTTTAGCATTGTTTAAAAGACATAGGAGAAATAAGGGGATAGTTCTTTGGTTGTATTTTTGAGATTAGTCTTTTGCTATGCTAAATTTAAAAATGGAGATATAAGGTGTAAGTTTTGGTTGTGTTTTTGGATTCTTTGGTGGTTGTTTTTAAAGAAGAGGAGCTAAAAGGTGTATTAAGGAAAGTTTTTATATATGCTCATTTATCTTGGTTCTAACCCTAACTTGGTTGGAAGTTTGAGGGTTGTGTGTGGTGACAACTTTAAGGATCAATTTTCTTCTACTCCAAAAAGGTATGGGCACATTTTCCTTATAAGTATGATTGGTGTATGTTTTTCTGAAATAAGATTGGAGTGAAAAGGTTTTCAACTAGGTTTCCTTTGGTTGGGTGTAAATCCTATTTTCCGGTTTGTTGAAGACTTCTTATGCATTGTTATCCTTGATGAGAGTTTTGGTGAATGCATAATTCTGGTTTGAGGTAGTGGAAGCATTGTGCACTAGGGTTTATGTTTGTGAGTCTTGCTACTTGCTTTGAGTTGGTGAAACCCTTGGTTGGCTGTTTTGAGTTTGATGGTTGAGTTGCTTCCATAGAGGTTGTTTGATCAAGTTATTGCTTTACTTGATTCATGATATTGGGATTACTCCATTGAGTTGATTTGAGAAAGTTATTCTTTGCATTTGGTGATATTGTGTTGGTGGTTGTTTTGTTCAAATATCTTTGGAGGGAAAAAGATTTCTACTTGTTTCCTTTTCTTGTGATGATTGGTTGAATGCTTCAAGGTTGATGTTGAGTTGAATGGTGTTGGTAGACTAAACCTTGTTTGATGAGCATTGTTGTTGAAACCCTAATTGATGGTGAAAAGAACATGAGTATCATTGTTATGTGATTCTTTGCATAGTTGGCAATTTTTGGGGTTTCATGTTCTTGAAAGAAAACATTTTATCCTATCCATTTCAGATATTGAGTTGAGTTTTCAGATTTGAGATTGAGATTGGAGCTGAGTTGATTTGAGTTGAGTTTTGAGATTGGGATTTGAGTATAGAACATATTGAGTCTCTAAAAATTATCTTTATGCTTCTATGAGTTTGACAAATCACATTGGGTCTCTAACAATTCACTTTGTGATTTCCTACTAAGAAAGTTTTTCTTGGTGAGCTTGCTGAGTTTTTGGATAGGTTCCAGTGGGGACTTGTGAGCAGTTTTTGGACAGGTTTCGGTGGGGACTTGTGAGTAGTTTTTGGACAGGTTTCGGTGGGGACTTGTGAGCAGTTTTGGACAGGTTTCGGTGGGGACTTGTGAGCATATTTGGACAGGTCCTAGCAGAGGACTTGTGAGCTGAGATTGATAGTTCTATCAGAGAACTTGAGGACAGAGGTGCATTGGTTCTATGAGAAGAACTTGAGGATAGATTTGGCAAGTCTTTGAGAAGGCTTGTATGCAGAGGATTGATTTGTTCAATAGTTGGACAGATCTGACAAATAGAGGAAGACTTGTACTAGATCGACTGATTGTGTTTGGTACAGGTTGTTGAGCTACTGTGGACATGATCATAGAAGGCAGAGGTCTCTTAGGCTAAGCATTGAGGACAAGAGGTCTTCGGTGGAAAGGAGTTCCACGTGCTGGCAAGAGGTAGAGGCGATTGATCTTTTGAGGGATCATTTCCAGAGCAGAGGGGAAGGTATATCCTTTGAGCAGAGGCTCATAAATTCTGATTGGGGGAAGGTATCTCCTTTGAGCAGAGGCTCATAAATTCTGATTGGGGGAAGGTATCTCCTTTGGGCCGAGGCTCATAAACATTGTAATTGGGAAGGACTCCCAAAGAACTTTGAGATAACTTTTAGAGAAAAGTTTTATGGACGTAGCCTGACCATTCTGGGTGAACCACGTTAAAATTGGTGTCACTTTGTGGATGATATTGTGCATTGTTTTGATATTGCTTTGGGTATATTGCTTTACTTGTTTTGAAGTATAAAAGAAAAATTAAAAAGAGGTCTTATACTTGTTCACCCCCCTCTCGGTATAAGCTTGTGTTCTTCAATTGGTATCAGAGCTGGTGCCTTCGAAAAGTTTAATAGCTTGAAGGAAAAGCTAGTAAAGAACATAATGGATTATTCAAGTGGCAATGCAGCACCTATTCGTGATGAGTCTTCTAGTGATGAAGAGGCATATTACGACAAGAAAGGCAAGTTCTCTAGAAATCACAAAAGTATGAAAAATATAAGATATTTCAATTGTGGAAAGTTTGGTCATTATGCTACCGATCGTACTATTCCCAAGAATGAAAGTGATGAAGATAAACGAGATTCTAAGATCAAGGATTCCGAAAAGCACAAGCATCACAGGAAAAACAAATATGAGCACAAAAATCAAGGAAAGAGGTATTCTCACAAGCACAAGAAGAGTTTCTACCTAGACAAAGCAATTAAGTGTTCTAGTAGTGATAGTGAAAGTTCTTCAAGTGATAATGAAAATGAGATGTTGTTCATATCAGAAAAAGAGGAAGAACCGAAACATAGATTCATTATCATGAAATGTCTTAGATGTGGAAATTTTGGTCACCTTGAGGATGATTGCACAAATAATGATTTGGTTTCTAGTATGTATGAGGATGCTTGAGAAAACTATAAGGAAGATGCATGTATGGTTTTTGAAAAGGGTAGCACCTCTAGTGATAAGAAATCTGAAAAAGGCTTTGATGATTCAAAAGGAAATCAAATAAAGGATCTTGAAAGTGAACTTATTAGTGCTCTTAATGTTTTCGAAAAGGAAAGAAAGAAGAATGCTAGACTCAAGGATAAGTTAGATGAATGTTGTATGGAGAGATATGATCTTATAGAAAGTCTTGACTTCTCTATAGCTAAGACACAAGAACTCAAGGATGAGTTAGAGTCTAAGGTTCTTGAGTATAGTGAGTTAGAACAGAAAATTGCTTCTTTGAAAGAGGAAACTAAAGAGTACAAGGATAAGCTTTACAGGTTTCAAGATAGCTCCAAAAAGGTTAAGTCACTCATAAAAGGTCAAAGAAAGACAACAGATAAAACAGGCCTTGGTTTTGGTAAGAAACACAAGGAACAGGTTGGGGAATCTAGTAAGAGATTCCAAAAAGAAGAGAGTTCTGATGAGGAAAGTATTTCAGATCATGAGTCCTTGAATGATAGATGCACAGAAATAGAAAAAAGAATTCAGAATGAGAAGAAGAAGTTTTCAGGACCCGAGAGGTCAAATAAAGGAAATTTTCAAGGCAGATGTTTTGCTTGTCACAGGTTTGGTCACATGGCTTCACATTGCATGACTCAAGTGAAGAAGGTAAATTATAGTTTTAGAAGTGCTAGTTACTTTCAATGGTATTGCTACTCTTGTCAACAGTTTGGGCACAAGGCAATCTATTGCAAGGTAAATAACAGGAACAGGTTTGATCAAAACAAGTTTGGTCAGAACAGGTGGATTCAAAGATCAGGTTTACCTCAGAGAAACAATATTGTCAAATGTTTCAAGTGCAACAATGAAGGTCACATAATCAGACAGTGTAGAGCTGAAATTCTAGAATACAGGAACAGGAACAGTGGCATGATCAGGTCCAAGGATCAAGGCATGGATAAGAACAGGAATGATAACAGGAACAAAAACAGTGACAGGAACAAGAACAGGAATATGGACAAAGAGAACAAGAGAAGACATGGTAAGGCAGCTATAGACACTGATGGTGATCAGTGCTTGTTGGAATTTTTACTCCCACCCCAGACTTAAACACCTCAACAGGAGGTGGGGGAGGGACTAAGCTAAGAGGCTCATTCTTAGTCCCGAGCCCCAAAGGTGACCCTTTGCCATTGATGACAAAGGGGGAGAGATATGAGTAAGGGGGAGAACCTCAAGACAGGGGGAGCTATTTATGTTGAGTTTCTGTGTTGTTGAGAAGCATGGTTTGCCATCAATGACAAAGGGGGAGATTGTTGGCAATTTTGGGTTTGAGATCCTAGCTTCTTGTCTATGAGTTGTCATTGATGTCAAAATGAAATGACATTAATGTTAAGAGGATGTGTTGGCTTCAAAGGTGGAAGATTCCAAGAGAATATTTTTAAGAGAATCCGGAGAGATTCCATTGGCAATGGTTTTTATTAAAACCAATGGAGGTTCTCTTTATTATTTATTTAATTATTATTTAAAACCCTTCAAGGTTTTAATTAATTAATTATTTAATTAATTAAGGGAGAAATTATTTTTAATTTATTAAAAATACTTTAAGGGTTTTTAAACCCTTTAGAAAGCAAATTTTGATTAAATTCGAAATTACTTTTCTTTGCAGTCGACATGTTCTAAAGTCCACGTATGGACTATAAATATGAGAAGGTTCCTAAGGTTAAACACTCTTGGAAAAATTGAAGGAAATTAATTGGTTTGGCTGCGATCGAATGTTCTATTTACGCTGCGAAAGAGGAGAGCTCGTGGTTTGAAAAGCTTTCAGAAAGTTTGACCGTTTATGTGGAAGGAAGTCAGTCTTGGACTTCGTAAGCCCCTTATGGGTTAGTGACAGTGAAGGCTGCGTTTGGGCCTTGCATAGGTGGAGGTCTACGTTTCGATCCCCGCGGAGGGAGATGTGCATGGATTAGTCACGTTTTTATCAAAACGTGTTTTGTGCCACGAATTTTGGATTCTTCAAGGGCAGCCATTATAAGGTGTGATTATTTTCTTGATATGATTTTTGGCATTGTTTAGCATTGTTTAAAAGACATAGGAGAAATAAGGGGATAGTTCTTTGGTTGTATTTTTGAGATTAGTCTTTTGCTATGCTAAATTTAAAAATGGAGATATAAGGTGTAAGTTTTGGTTGTGTTTTTGGCTTCTTTGGTGGTTGTTTTTAAAGAAGAGGAGCTAAAAGGTGTATTAAGGAAAGTTTTTATATATGCTCATTTATCTTGGTTCTAACCCTAACTTGGTTGGAAGTTTGAGGTTTGTGTGTGGTGACAGCTTTAAGGATCAATTTTCTTCTACTCCAAAAAGGTATGGGCACATTTTCCTTATAAGTATGATTGGTGTATGTTTTTCTGAAATAAGATTGGAGTGAAAAGGTTTTCAACTAGGTTTCCTTTGGTTGGGTGTAAATCCTATTTTCTGGTTTGTTGAAGACTTCTTATGCATTGTTATCCTTGATGAGAGTTTTGGTGAATGCATAATTCTGGTTTGAGGTAGTGGAAGCATTGTGCACTAGGGTTTATGTTTGTGAGTCTTGCTACTTGCTTTGAGTTGGTGAAACCCTTGGTTGGCTGTTTTGAGTTTGATGGTTGAGTTGCTTCCATAGAGGTTGTTTGATCAAGTTATTGCTTTACTTGATTCATGATATTGGGATTACTCCATTGAGTTGATTTGAGAAATTTATTCTTTGCATTTGGTGATATTGTGTTGGTGGCTGTTTTTTTCAAATATATTTGGAGGGAAAAGGATTTCTACTTGTTTCATTTTCTTGTGATGATTGGTTGAATGCTTCAAGGTTGATGTTGAGTTGAATGGTGTTGGTAGACTAATCCTTGTTTGATGAGCATTGTTGTTGAAACCCTAATTGATGGTGAAAAGAACATGAGTATCATTGTTATGTGATTCTTTGCATAGTTGGCAATTGTTGGGGTTTCATGTTCTTGAAAGAAAACATTCTATCCTATCCATTTCATATATTGAGTTGAGTTTTCAAATTTGAGATTGAGATTGAGTTGAGTTGATTTGAGTTGAGTTTTGACATTAGGATTTGAGTATAGAACATATTGAGTCTCTAACAATTCTCTTTATGCTTCTATGAGTTTGACAAATCATATTGGGTCTCTAACAATTCACTTTGTGATTTCCTACTAAGAAAGTTTTTCTTGGTGAGCTTGCTGAGTTTTTGGACAGGTTCCAATGGGGACTTGTGAGCAGTTTTTGGACAAGTTCCGGTGGGGACTTGTGAGCAATTTTTGGACAGGTTTCGATGGGGACTTGTGAGCAGTTTTTTGGATAGGTTCTGGTGGGGACTTGTGAGCATATTTGGACAGGTCCTAGCAAAGGACTTGTGAGTTGAGTTTGATAGTTCTATCAAAGAACTTGAGGACAGAGGTGCATTGGTTCTATGAGAAGAACCTAAGGACAGATTTGGCAAGTCTTTGAGAAGGCTTGTATGCAGAGGATTGATTTGTTCAAGAGTTGGACAGATCTGACAGATAGAGGAAGACTTGTACTAGACCGATTGACTGTGTTTGGTACAGGTTGCTAAGCTATTGTGGACATGATCATAGAAGGTAGAGGTCTCTTAGGCTAAGCATTGAGGACATGAGGTCTTCGATGGAAAGGAGTTCCATGTGCTGGCAAGAGGTAGAGGCAGTTGATCTTCTGAGGGATCATTTCCAGAGTAGAGGGGAAGGTATCTCCTTTGAGTTGAGGGTCATAAATTCTGATTAGGGGAAGGTATCTCCTTTGAGCAGAGGTTCATAAATTCTGATTGGGGGAAGGTATCTCCTTTGGGCCGAGGCTCATAAACATTGTAATTGGGAATGATTCCCAAAGAACTTTGAGATAACTTTTAGAGAAAAGTTTTGTGGACATAGCCCGACCATTCTGGGTGAACCACGTTAAAATTGGTGTCACTTTGTGGATGATATTGTGCATTGTTTTGATATTGCTTTGGGTATATTGCTTTACTATTTTTAAGTATAAAAGAAAAAGTAAAAAGAGGTCTTATACTGTTCACCCCCCTCTTAGTATAAGCTTGTGTTCTTCAAGTATTTGGAGTTGCAATAAGGCTTCTAGGTGCATATATCATTAAAGATTTATATTTTGGAAGGTATTCTACATATTGTGAAGTTGCGATCATGATACTCATGGGCTATCTCTCATATATACTTGCTGAGCTATTTTTCCTAAGTGGAATCTTGACTATTTTCTTATGTGGTATTGTAAGTTCAAAAGTTACCACCAAGCATGCATTTGCAACAATGTCCTTCATTGTTGAAATATTTATATTCCTTTATATCAAAATGGATGCTCTGGACATTGAGAAGTGGAAATGGGCCAAAAGAAGCCCCGACACATCTGTTGGCCTTAGTGGTGTTCTTCTGGCTTTGATTCTGGTTGGAAGGGTTGCTTTTGTGTTAACACTTTCTTTCTTGTCAAATTGCTTAAAGAAGACACCAAGTTCTAAAATTACACTTTGGCAGTAGATTACCATATGGTGGGTTGGTTTTATGAGAGGGGTGGTTTCAATGGCCCTTGCTTATAATCAGTTCACAAGGTTTGGTCGTACAAAATTGCCTGAGAATGCAATTATGATTATTAGCAGCAATCACGATGGTCCTCTTCAGCACAGTGGTATTTAGCATAGTGGTTATCTTTTGCTGATATATATAGATATTTTTTTGAGATATATGAAGTTTTGGGAGTTCCAAAGCTGTTTGTATAGTGAACACATCATGTTGTATATTTTCATGTTTGCCACGTTGTGGGAACATTCCAATTCTAAGCATTGAGATTGTGCATCCCTGAACTACTAACTGTTGTATACATGATGCATCCCAAACTGTTTTATCCATGGAGGTCGAACCCACTGAAGATTTGGGTACGCGACGCGATCAACAGTTCTGCTTTGTGGTAGCCACTAATATGCCCTACATCTCTGCATTTTATAATGTGTTTTGATGTGATTTATTTTAAATATTTGCTTTTTCATTACATTCATTCTAAATGAAAAGCAAAAGTGGTATTTTATTTTAAAATTTGCCACAAGTGGGGCTTCTTTCATATTTTGAACCATGATATTCCGCATTCATTCATTCAACAATGATTTTTTCAAACGGTTTTCACTATTGATCCATTTTACTGCATTTCAATGGCCATTTTCAGCCATGTTACACAGAAGCCCTAAGATTTTTCGGTAAAACCATCGATACTTATTAATATGGCTCAAGTTTTTTTGACTTTTTATGTCATTTTTTTCATCAATGCTCTCTACTGAAGTGTGACCATTGTGCAGTCAAGTCTCCAAAAGGGAATTTGCTTGTATTTATTTTCAATTTGGAGGTTCTCTTTGTTGGTAGGGGAACTCTTGAAAACTTTCAAGTTAAGCATTTTTCCCAGAGTACCACTCGAATGCATTTTGTTCCAGAGTAGCACTCGGATGGGTGACCACTTGGGAAGTCCCGGAGCTGCACCCACTTAAAGGGACATCATGTATTTTTTGCACTTTTTTGAGCACCTCTATTTTCAAGAGTATATCTTATATATACTCGTTGGAAATATTTTTTCGAGCTGGACACAATGGTGGTGTCCATTTTCAGTTTTGAAACTATTTTCTATACTTTTTTGTGGCTTGAAGATTGTGCTCTCTTAGTTGAAAGGTTTTGTGTGGCTGCTACGGACTAAATTTATAAAGTCCCTTTGAACCTTGTTTGGCTTCTTTGATGACTTTTTCATTGTTCGACGGCTACCTTAATGCCTTTTCTTTTTTATCCCCTAGTTTGGTTGTTTGTCCCAAATTTTGGACCTTGTTATCATCCCATTGTGTTCATATAGGTGGAAACCACATATTTATGCTTGTGGAGTCAATTTGGACTACCCTTGCGATTGTAGTGGTTCCTTCTGCATCCTATCTTCTCACTCTCCTTTTGTGAGACACTTTGTTTTTAAGGGGATCCCCTTGTTTGGTTGTTTTTCCACAAGTTTTGGACCTTGTTATCAACCCATTGAGTTCATATAGGTGGACACCACATATTTGTGCTTGTGGAGTCATTTTGGACTACCCTTGTGATTGTGGTGCTTCTTTTTCCATCCTATCTTCTCACTCTTATTTTTTTGAAGCAGCATTTTTTGTGAGACTATGAATTTTTCATGGTTTATAGCCTTGCTCATAGTCACAAACGTGAAATTACATGTTGTTTCTCAAACCTTCTTGGAGTGGGAAAACATTCAATTCGGAGACGAGGCATCTCTATTTTTTGAGATATCACATGGATCCTTTGCAGGCCCATATTGATGGAAGTTGTCCTAGGGGGGGTTTGAATAGGACATCTTCCTCTCTATACTCCTTGTACATCTTCCTCCTTCTTCTTATTTTTCTTTTCTAGCAAATGGTTTCTTCTATGTGGTTTTTTCATCCTCTCTCCAACAGAGTTTCTTATGGATATATTGTACATGAGTACCTTATCAAGCCTTGTTGCTAGGACTCATATATGTGGATATGCCACTTTTTTGGTTCTATTATTTTCACTACCTCCTAGTACCACTTAAGGGGGGGTGTTAGAGTATATCCTAGTACCACTTAAGGGGGGGTGTTAGAATATTAATAATGCATATCCTAAGTTGTTACTAGGATAAGTTTGAGTGGCTAAGATTAACTCAGTTTGTTATGATCCAATGGATTAGATTTGACATCTTTGTTATTTAATCAAAGCTCCTATCATTGAATAATATCAAGTATTTTTTTTTCTAATAGTAACACATACAATATGGATTATATGGATGAGTTTGTTTTAGTTTGATATATCTAATTTAAAAATTACAAATATTAACAATCCAAATATATATATTTTCACAAAAACATTGTCCTTTTTTAATTTTATTTTTTTAAAACAAGTTCTACCCACAACGGTCCATATCGTAATTTATATTATAGGAATGTTCATAACAATACAATGATTGAAAGTTAGATTAAGTTCATATGATTACATCTCATTTATTATTATTTTTTAATATGCCATATGTGGCTTCTATTGGGGGCCACTCCCATTACAAAAACAAAATATTACATTGCTCTCATTACATTTCTAACAAGTTAATTAAAGCATATACAACTTTATCTTTCAATCAAAGATATTCTTCATTTGCCTTTTTATCAATCTTTATCTTCCTCAAACTTCTAATTTTCCACAATAAACTCTATTTATATCATATGCCTTCTAAAATTTAAATTCAGCCAATATGAAATTCAACACCGCTAATGGCTAAAATATTTGTTTCCCAACTTCTATATCTATAAATATCTTGTCTATAACAACCTCACAATTTCTTAATACATTTTTTTAGGGTTCTTATATTTTCCACAATCAACTCTTTTTATATCAGATGCCTTCTGAAATTTAAATTTTGCTAAGTTAAAATTTAACATCGCTAATGGCTAAAATATTTGTTGCCCAACTTCTATATCTATAAATATCTTGTCTATAACAACCTCACAATTTCTTAATACCTTTTTTTAGGGTTCTTATCCATTCCCCTAATATTCCAAGATATTATTTTCATTGTTATTTTTTGATTTTATTTGTGGGTTTAGCCCCACTTCTTGTTAGCACTTGTGATATTTGCTTTTGTTTTCCCATATCAATATCCCTCTAGGTTTCTTTTTCTCTTTGTTTTTGCTTATTGGGTCTTCCTCTTTTTTTATTTCCAATAATGCTTTCATCTTCATAAATCTCTTCAATCCTCTCACACTGCTCATAGTAAGACCTATTATCTTTATATTTGTCTTGTTTTGAAGGATCTGTAGTACAACGAATAACCTCAAAAGCACAATCTTCTTTATGTTTCCCTAAAAACCCTAAAGTGCAATGATACCCTTCTATAGAAATTAACTTCTTAATCTGCTCAAAAGAACCTAAATTGTTATGGGTTTCCTCCATCCTTATTTATTTATTATGTTGCCCTTGAAAACATGAAGTGCAAGGGACACCATCTTCATCCCTTTCACTCTTATTACTTGGAGAGGATCCTATATTACTTGAATAAAATGAATATGATTTACCTAGAATAAATTTTACCTCTTTTGTTGTCTTTATTTTAGGATTTCTCTCATCTTCTTTTACAACTTTAATTCCTTTTGAACTGCAAAATGATAATGTAGATAGGCTTTGTTGGAGTTTTTACATTATATTATTTAAAAAATTTGTTTTGATCAAGGTTGATGTGACTACATTAGATATTATTATAGCAGTCTAAAATATTATATTTTGATCAATGGATCTCCTATTGGATACTTTAATTCATCATGTGGACTCCATCAAGGTGATCCTTTATCATCCTTATCTATTTAATATTCTTGCAGATGCATTAGGATGAGTTTTCTTAAAGGTAAAAATATAAAGAAAATGCAAAGGTATTCAGGTTGTAACAAATGATCCCTTTGAATCTCATCTCCAATTTTTTTATCATTATTTTCTTTTGAATCATCCCTCAATCAATGAGGCCACAGAATTTATATCAATGCCAATAGTAATAGCAACTTGAAAAATACAAAAATGGCAATAGCAATCCAATAATGCATAATAAATAATATCCAATAACAATAATAATTCAAATCTAATTGTCAAGATATCAACTATGTAATAATAAAATTTTAAATGCAAATCAATACAAATCATTATCCACTTAGAGAGGGAAAAGTCTCATATCCACTTGGAGAGGATGAAGTATAATGTACATAACACATTCAACTATGATTTGAATATCAAAGAATATTCCAATAGACTAAATCAACATTAACCCTAACCCTAATGCTCAAGCATTGACTATCTAAACCTAGGTACTCAGATAATAAAAATAAAGATAGCCACTATGGCTATATTAAATCTATTACATATCTCTCCCCCTCATAAATTTGTATCCTTAAAGATGAATAATACTGAAAAATTATCTCAAGCTCCCACATAGAATCTTCTTCTAGGTCTTACCACTAGATGAGGAACTCCTAAATTTTTCAAGATCATAGAACATGAACTCTAGACTACAACACTACTTTTAGCTACAAAGTGATTTGATATTCTTCATCGAGTATTGGAAGATTCATTTGGGACTACACCTTCTAGCCAATAACATATTTAATACAAGATACATGAAACATAGGATGGATGCAGGAAGATGATGGAAGCTCCAACTGATATGCCACTTCACTTATGTGATAAACCACCTTTTAAGGCCCATAAAATTGAGAAGCCAACTTCTGAGTGGACTTGGTATTCAAGAAAAATTGCTTATAGGGATACAAGCACAAACAAATCATATCCCCCATGAAAAATTATCATTTAAAAGAATTCAAATCTTGTTGTTATTTCATGCAGTTCTAGGCCTAGGTCAAATGAACTTTAAAGATGTGAACCACAAGCCATCGTTGTTGTAATAAATTATCTACCTAGGCAACCTTGGAGGATATTGAAATATATTTTTTCATAGATGGATTTTTATGACCATATAATGCTTCAAATGAGGACGTATTGAGGGAAGAATGGTAAGAGTATTATATCACCACTTAGCTAATGAGAGCCAACAAACCTAGTGATACTACTTATCTTGAGAAAAATAATGAAGGTAAGTACTCAAATATTTATTAATAATCTCCACCTAGCCATACGATTGAGTATGATAAGAAGATGACTTACTCAACTAAGTACCATTAAGATAAAAAAATTCCTTACAAAAGTTATTGGTGAAGACAGGGTCACAGTCATTGATAATGGACTTACGCAAACCATGCAATTTTAAAATAAAATCAAATAATACATTGGCCACCTCCCTTGCTAAAAAAGGATGTTGTAATACATATAAATGAGCTTACTTAGAAAGTCAACTCGGTATCACAAAGATCATAATTTTATCTTCATATTTGAAAATACCCTTAATAGAATTCATAGATATGTGCTCCCGTTGGTAGTCAGATATAAGCAAGGGTTGCAACAACCTAGGAGATTTAATTGTTCTCCACTTGTTATGCCAACACACCTCACATTTGGTGATAAAAGTCTTGACATCTACTTTTAATCCTCTCCAAGAAAATATTGCTTCATCTATTGATATGTTCTCAAGAATCCAAAATGTCCTACCAAAGGAGATACATGCAATTCTTGGAGAACTCTTGTCTTAAAATCTAAAAAATAAGGAAGATAAATGTAATATTTTTGTAAGATAACTCCATAAATATATAAGAAACAAGAAGGTAATAATAATTCAACCTCCACTTCTTGAATGATTCAAGGAGTTTCTAATTTAGAAATTCAATCCTTCCAAAGTTGATAATGTCATTGTCGAAGAGGGCTAGAGAAGATATTAATAACAACAACATCCTCATGTTTATGAGAAAAAGCATTGACCACCACATTCTTCTTTCCTTTCTTATATTGACTAACAAAATAATACCCCAAGAGCTTGATCAACCATTTAATCAATTCATGACAAGAGATACATTATTCTAAGAAATGCATAAGGTTGATATGGTTAGTTCTAATGATAAAGAAACACCCCAATAAATAAGACCTCCATTTATTTATGATATGTAAACAACTAACCTTTCCTTCTCATAAGTGAAGTATCAAATTTCTTACCAAAAAGTTGCTTAGCTTCAAAATCCAATGGGTGTTTGTCATGCATCAAAACAACTCCAATACCTATACCAAAAGCATCGCACTCCATGATAAAAAGGCTTGATAAAGTAAAGAGTGGACAAAATAAGAGTGGTATACACAACTTCCTTTAGGGAAATGATGGATTAGTAAGTGGTTTTAGACCAAATAAAGGCATCCTTCTTAGTGAGATCGGTGAGAGGAGTGACAATCTTTCCATAGTTGTGAACAAATTTCTTATAGCAGTTTGTGAGTCTTAAAATTACATGGAGTTGTTAAATGGATTTGGCCAAGGGCTAGTCTTACATATCTTTTATCCTATTAGGATATACCTTGGATTATTATTGAGTTACTATATGCCCCAATTATTCTACCTCTTGGACCCCAACGAAATTTTTGGACCTTTTGATAATAAAAAAATTATCTTTATGATAGGTGAAATTTATCACATGGACAAGATGATCTTCCTAGGACTTGCTATATTTAAGATATCATCAAAGAAAACCAAGATAAAATTACAAATAAAAGGAAAAAATATCGAGTTCATGAGGCTTTAGAAGAGTGAATAAGCATTAGTAAGACCAAAAGATATAACTAAAAACTTATAATGACCCTCATGTATACAGAAAGTAGTCTTAGAAATATTCTCTTCTCTAACCTTAGTTTGATGAAACATAGAATGAAAATCTAGTTTTGTAAAATATCTAGCACCATGTAACTCATCCAACAAACCATCTATAATAGGTATAGGAAACTTATATTTGATGGTAATCTTGTTAAGAGGTCAAAAATTAGAACACATACACTAAGAATTGTCCTTGCATACCATAACCATCAGAGATAAATAAGGACTAATGCTTGAATGAATATTTCCTAAATCAACTTCTCAATTTTAGACTTTTGGAACAAGAGGTAGTGGTAAGGATTTCGGTTGTTTAAGCCTTACTACCAAAAACATTCATAGTTCCCAATGTAAAATAGTCACAATATTAAAGGTCAAAATATTCTTATAATGGAGTTCCAAGGTTCAAATCTCGGGCCTCGTCGGACTGAACGCTTGTCCCTTTCCTAGTTCTTTCAGTGGCGTAAAAGGTTTAAAATGATTGTGGCATGGTGGTTATAGGGGCGTACTGCACGAATATCTGTGTGGTGGCTTCTAGGGCAGACAATGCAGAATACTATGGCGGCCATAAAAGTTGGACAACCTGCCCGGATTCGTGGTAGCTACCGATTCCACCATGTAAATTCAAAAAAAAATAATAATCTTATAATGAGTAGAATAATATATGAGCAATCTAATATGTATGTCAAGGCCTATATTACAAAGCAAATAACAATCATATATATATACTCAAATATAAATGTAAATGGCCTATGGCATTCATGAACTATGCTTAAAGAAAATTTACAATATTAATTGCTCAAAAATGTGTTGGAGATTTATGTTGACTAATAAAAAGATAAAACCAAAAGTTCTCCCATGAATTTGAAGAATCCCAAAAGTTTCTATAGGCCTTGAAGAGTCATTGTGACTATTGGACTTCCAAAATGTGAAATGAAGGGTTGTAACATCATTTTCTCTCTTGTAAATGTACAATAGTGTAAAATAGCTAGAGAAAATTATGGTAAAAATCTCTGTAATACTTTTGAGTTCATTTGGAATGAAAAACAACATTCTATTCCTTTCATTTTGTGAAATTCATGTTTGTTGTTCCTGTTTTTCTAAAACCTGTAGTCAACTTAAAAAGCTCATAATTTTTTTTTATAGCTCCATTTTGTGTGTGTCTTAATCCATTAGAAATGTATTTGTATGTAGAATCCACTTCTAAAATTTCATTAAATTTTAAGTAGTTTTAGTCCCTCAAGTTTAGACTATCCTACGCTAATGCAAAAATTATTGTGTTTTTGTTGCTGCAATTTTTTTTCTTCTTGTGATTTTGCTCTTCATTTTTTGGGTCAAATACTTCATTTAGTATAATATTTTGGTTGTTTTTTGGTTTTTAGTGAACTTGGGTTCTGTGGGTGCAATTTTTTTCCGTATCACCCACTCTTCCTTTTTGAAGGTAATGATGTTGCCTTGGACTGGCCAAATTTTGAAGTTGAGCCAAGGTGTTGAAATCAAAGTAGGTGGATGGGAGAATAGGCTACTGTGAAGAAAGGGGAGGTCCCAAAATCACATCCCATGCTAAAGCTATGAAGGTAAGAAAAATGGTAAAGAATCTTGGTCTTCCAAGTACATCTAAATTGGTTAAGGGTGAGGACAGGCAGATAAATAGGTGAAAAAATGTTCAGAGAGGATTTCAAATCCCTACCTCCATCTTGGATAGAAGAATGAGAAGGCCAAAGTAAAAGGTGTCAATCCTGATTACCCATCCATAGGATAGATAATTGGGAAGGTGGTCAAACACTAGGGTGTGCTCAAATACTTTTCCAAGGCTAAAAGTCGCCAGATATTAGAGGTAAGCATTGAATGGGCATTGCTGATCTCAGCTACCGCGTACAACTGGTCGATAGGTGCAAAGGATATAATTTAAAATACATGAATTCAAAGGAAATTAATTCTAGGCTTTCCTTAAGCATGAAAGGGAAAAGTAAAATTTATGGCCTGATAGGAATGTCAGATCAATCGAGTACCTAGATCTATGCAGAAGCACCTAATCCTTCCCAGACAACTGCCATCCCTCCTGTAGTAGAGCGTCAGCAGATCTTTTGACTATCCCAATATGATTCTTCCTACCAAACACCATTAATGCTATATTTTGAATATATTGTAAAATCTTCTATAAATAGTGGAATGCTCGCCATTCCAAGTGATGGCTCTGTGGCCATTACAATTCATATGTAATTCTTCTTCGTATTATAAAAAACATATCATTGTTTGGTCTCTCAATTTATCTTTATTTCTATTTTGCTTAAGTCTGTATGTTTATTTCTATGATGGTCATTAAAGCTTATTCACTTAATTCTGCTACCTAGATTTTGCAGGTCTTGTTGACTGGTTTTGGAATTTGTATTCGTTTCAGGGTGTCTGGGTTTTATTTTTGCTAAAGCCAATCGGGTGGGAGTGCTCTCATTCTGTAGTCTAGATTTCATGCATCCTCCCGCTGGTTCTAGAATTTACCCTTGCCTATTGCATCAAATGATAAAGTGAGGATGAGATGAGCTAATTTATTATGTGGTGTGCCACTATTTCCATTAGCAATATTGATCGTGTGTGTCTTGATGCATCCATACCCTATCCTTGTCAGTTCTATCTATATCCTCCCTTTGCTTTCTCTCTCATTCTTTTTTTCCCTTTCACTCTTTGTAGTGTAGATAGTTGGAACCAAAGGAGTCAACCTTCTCCGAAGATCGACCGCCTCTGCCACTCTCAGGAGGGGTGATCATTCAATGTTGGTCAAGGACCATTGAGCACACACCCTACCCATCCGGTGCATATTTTTGCACCAATAGGTTCATGGTCAATCTAACATTTGATCAAGTTCTTGGACAAGTTCATTGAAGAAAAACTTCATTTGTTGTTGCTTGAGTCTAATGGCCAACTTCAACAACTCATTACCCATTTCAAAATTTAATGGGTATGATTATGATTATTAGAGCATAAATATGAGAAAATTTCTAAGTGTAAAATATCCTTGGGAGGTAGTGGAGAGTGGTTATGAAGAACCACCTAATTGGAAACATTAAAAGGAAATGATAGGATAACAAAAAAGAAAACAAAGAAGAATAATTCATTAGCCCTTTACCATATTCAGTCTACTCTTAAAAAGAGTTTATTTCCATATATTGTTGCTACTACATCATCTAAGAAGGCTTGTAAATATCTTCAAGAGTCTTACCAAGGAAATGATCAAGTGAGAATGGTAAAATTGCAATTCATAAAGAAACAGTTTGAGAATTTGCATATGAAAGAGGCTGAAAGTGTGGGTGATTATTGTGTTAGAGTGAAGGATGTGGTGAACAATATGGTCACCCTTTGATATACGTTGAAGAAAGAGGTAGTTGTGAATAAGGTATTGAGATCTCTTACCCCTAAATGGAATCATGTTGCAATTATTATTTAGGAGAACAAATATTTGTCTACACTCTAATTTGATTGTCTAGTTGACTCTCTTATGTCACATGAGGAAGACTAAGAGAAACCAATAAATAAAATGAGGAGAATACTTTTAATTATAAATTGAATATTTTAAGAATGATGAAGTTGGTCCAAGCACAAGTAAACAAGAACATGAAAGAGGAATATTTTAGAATTACTCAAAAGGTAGATGAGGAAGAAGAAGAGTTGTTGTTCCTGGAAGAGGGCATGGAAGGATTGAACAAAAAAGAGTTGAATACTATAATTATCATAGAATGGGCCACATTGAATGATATTGTAGAATGAAGACCACAAATGAAGATATAAAATTTCACTATGTATGTGAGGATGAAGTTGCACAACATAATTTATTTTTAACTAGTGACATGGCTGAAAAAACTAGTCAAGAAGTTTGGTATCTAGATTTCAATTGTTATAACCACATGACTAGAAATAAAGAGTTGTTTGTTTATGTGAAAGAGAATTTCAATACCAAGATAATTCTTGGGAAAAATAATTCTTTGGTTGTGGCTGAAAAATGCACCATGGAGGTTGGTATTAAATAAGGTACAAAGAAAATTCAGCATATTTACTAAGCTCTCAATTTGAAGAATAAGTTTTTGAGTGTTGGATAGCTTGTAGAAAAATAACTATAAATTTGTGTTTGATAACAATGAATATATAATTTATGATAAGAATAATAGGAACCGTATGGTCACCATTGTTCCTATGACAAAGACCCAGATGTTTCCTTTGAATTTTGGAGGAAAATGGACTATGAAAATGGTACACATGGCACTTGAAGATAAGAATTGGCTTTGGCATCTTAGATTTTTTATACTTGAATTTTAAAATTTTGGAATTTTTATCTTGAAAAGATATGGTAAAGGACTACCTAAGGTTGGAAAGCACAAGGGTGTGTGTGAAGCATGTGTGATTGGAAAGCATGCAATGAAAGATTTTCCAAAAGTAAAAGCATAACGGACCTCATACCCACTCCAACTTGTATATTATAATATTTGTGGACCTATGCAAACATAAAATTTGGGTAAGTCTTCATATTTTCTTACATTCATTGATGACTTTTCAAGGAAGTTTTGGGTGTATTTTTTAAAACATAAGGATGAAGCTTTTGGCATGTTTATGATTTTCAAAGCATTGGTTGAGAATAAAAGTGGGTATAAAATAAAGTTTTTGAGAATTGACCATGGAGGAGAAATTTGTATCATCCAAAAACTCACAAGTTTGTAGTCTCTAGAGATGTAATTTTTTATGAAGGGGGACTGTACAATCATCAAAAATCTGCAAAAAAATATGATTTTTAAGAAGATAATACAATTGGGAGACAACCTTCAAATGTTCTCTCTACTCCTCCAAGCCCACCTAGCATCCCATCAACAAGTTCAAAGGAGACTACACCAAGTTCAAGCACAAGCAACTCATCTACAAGTCCCACCAAGAATACAAATAAAGGAAATAGAATACTCAAAGCACATCTAGCCAACCAAATTATGGACAATAACTTTCAAAGGAGGTTAACAAGAATTCAATTGCAAGAGTTGGACCAAGTTGTTTCAAGATTGGAAAAGCTTAAAATATATAGTGATGATGAAGAAGAACCAAAAGGTGAGTTGGTGAATTATGCTCTATTTTCTAAAGCTGATTTGGAACCTTTATGTTATGAATATGCTTGTACTAATGATGTCTAGGTGCAAGCAATGAAATAAAAATAATAATCCATTAAAAAATGACACTTGGGAACTTGTGGAATTACCCAAGGACAAGAATATTGTTGTACCCAAGTGTGACTACAAAACAAAGTTTAACAGTGATGTAAGCATATAAAGATACAAATAAAGGTTGGTTACAAAAGGATTCACTCAAATATATGGTGTGGATTATGAAGAAACATTTACCCATGTTGCAAGACAAAAGACAATTTGGATGGCTCTTTCATTGGAAACCAATAAATAGTGGAAAGTTTATCACATGGACGTGAAAAGTGTATTCTTGAATGGTTATCTAGATGAGGAGGTTTATGTTCAGAAACCTCAAGGCTTTGAAGTGGAAGGAAAGGAAAACCATATTTACAAATTGAAGAAAGCACTATATGGACTGAAGTAAGCACCTAGAGCATGGTAATCAAGAATTGATGGGTACTTCCAAGATTATGGTTTCAAGAAAAGTAAGAATGACCCCACACTCTATTTCAAGAATGAAGGTAATGATAATCTTCTTGTGTGCCTATATGTTGATTACTTTATCTACATGGAAAGTATTTCAAATATGATGAATGATTTTAAGCATTCTATGATGAACAAATTTGATATGAAATATTCAATACTGATGCAATAATATCTTGGTGTGGAATTACATCAAGATGATGGTAAAATTTTCATTTTTCAATAAAAATATGCAAAAGATATGTTGAAGAACTATGGCATGAAAAATTGTAAACCATTTTGGATACCTATGGCATATGGAGAAGTGTTGTGTAGAGATGATGGAGAAGAGAAAGTTGATAAAAATTGTTTAGAAGCATTGTTTGGAGCTTAATGTTCCTTACTACAACAAGACATGATATTGCATTTGCAGTTTCACTTGTATCAAGGTACATGAATGAACCTTCATAAAACTACATGAGAGTAGCTAAGAGAATCTTGAAGTATGTCAAAGGAACCTTGAATTTTGACATGCATTATTATGCTAACAACAAAATGGAGCTTATTGGATATAGTGACACAGATTGGGGAGGTTGCTTGGATGATAGAAAATCAACTTCAGGAAATTGATTTTCACTTGGTTCAAGAGTAATAACATAGAGCTCAAAGAAGCAAAGTATTATTGCTTTATCTTCTACAGAGGCAGAATATATTGCAGCTACTATAGCAAGTACACAAGCACTTTGGTTGAGAAAGGTACTTGAAGAGATTGGTGAAGTTCAAAATAGTCCAACAATATTTTTTTGTGATAACACAAGTGCAATCAAGATTGCAAAAAATCTAGTCCATCATAGTAAAATTAAACATATTGATTTGAAGGTTCATTTCATAAGAGACATGGTGGAAAATAAGGTTGTAGATTTGAAATATTGCAACACCAAACAACATCTTGGAGACTTGTTTACCAAAGGTGTCAATAAAGAATAATTTTTTAGATTGAGAGATAAAATTGTCTCACCACTCAGCATCAAGGGGTATTATATTGGAGATTGATTTTGTTAGAATTATGAAATAACTTGATATCATTCACTTGAAGGACCTTTTTTTAAATAGCAAGTGCTTACAATCTGATCCATTGGATCATAACTAACTAAGCTAATCTCAGCCACACAAATTATCCTAGTAACAACTTAGGATATAATTTATTATTCTAACACCCCCCTTAAGTGGTACTAGGATATACTAACACCTTATTGCTTCACTTGATATTGGACCCTCCTAATCAGTTGCTCTGCCCCACTTGCATCGGTCACTTTAACAAATCAACCACCTCCAATTGCAGTAGACATTCAGTATGTGGTGGAAGGATGACGTCGATGTTTCTAGCACATTAAATTTTTGCTACTATGCACAAGACATCTCCATCTTCTATGATTTTTGGTATTCAGTGCAATGAAGGTACAAAAAATAGTCGAATCTGGTAGTGGGAGCCACAAAAATCAGCCCTAAATATAAAAATATAACCTTAGCCGTAGAACTGGGAAATGATATTGAATGGAAAATAAATATCCATTGTTTTAAAAGATCTTGGGCCTTCGACTGCGATGCCCACTCCACATCATGTCCACTTACTCATCGCATGCGCAATGTCCATCGAATAATTTACTGTAAACTAGAAGTTTCATTCTACTCATCACATGACGTGTTGTGGTATTTTTTTTTTTCGGCCTCTGTTCACCATTCAAGTTTCGGGTGCACATCTTGCAGCAAATGAGAAAAAACATATCTTCGATCCAAAAAATGTGTTCGTTTGAATCCGATTCACAGCATGGCCATCGTCTATTGCTCTGAAATCCTCATATTTCAAAATGCTCCACCAAATAGCATCACTGGTAGTAAAAATTATCTTAGTGATGAGAAAAAATCTCCATCTTGTAGAAAAAAACTGGTAGCAACAACCAGTGATGCTATAAAGATGGCCACCAAAGCTGCACAACAACACTTTAAATAATGTCGGCCATTAGATATGATTCTTCAAGCCACTGAAGGTCATAAAAAACACAAAAAATAGGCCAGTACGCTCACGAAAAAAATCACAATGACACCTGCTGAAATGTCGAAACCGTCGAGGGCTCACTCATCCATGACAGCGCCCAAAATAATGAACTTTACCCCCTTCGATCATGAGATTTGTCTAGAATTTTACCTCCATCTTGGCAAAAATCGCATCAAATACCTTGAAGAGTATCTTGCCGGCTCTAAAATAGTAGAGCAAAATGCCAAAGAACTCTTCGATGAGTTCACATGAAAAAAGAACTTAAATCACACAGAAAATTTGGATCCACAATTTTAGCTGCAAGAGAGGGGCAAGCAAGACGAGCTAAAATATTAAAGCCTGCAAAAAAACTTTAAAATACTAAAATGTCCTCCCAAACTAAAATTTAAACCATCTAGTTTTTTATCCATCAAAAATATGGAGATCATAATCCCTCGATAAAAAAATTAGGGGAAAAAAATGAAGGGGGATTTCCATGAGGGAAATCCCCCCATGAGGAAAATATCCTCAGGCTCATAGGGTAGGGAAGGCCTGCTCTGATACCATATTCGAATTATGAAATAATTTGATATCATTCACTCGAAGGACCTTGCTTTAAATAGCAAGTGCTTACAATCTGATCCATTGGATCATAACTAACTGAGCTAATCTCAACCACACAAATTATCCTAGTAACAACTTAGGATATAATTTATTATTCTAATAGATGTTGACTAAGAAAAATACAAAACCAAAAGTTATTCCATGAATTTTAAGAAGCCCAGAAGTTTCTATAGGCCCTAAAGAGTCATTGTGACTGTTGGACTTCCAAAATGTGAAATGAAGGGTTGTAACATAATTTTCTCTCTTTTAAATGTACAATAGTGTGAAATAGCTAGAGAAAATTATGGGAAAAGCTTTGTAATACTTTTGAGTTTGTTTGAAATGAAAAATAACATTCTATTCCATTCATTTTATGAAATACATGCTTGTTGTCTCTGTTTTTTTGAAACCTATAGTCAACTTACAGAGATCATAACTTTTGTTTTATAGATCCATTTTGTATATGTCATATGTCATTGGAAATGTATTTTTATGTAGAATCCACTCACAAAATTTCATCAAATTATGAGTAGTTTTAGCCCCTAAATTTTAGATTTTATTATGCTACTACAAAAATTATTGCATTTTTACTGCTGAATTTGTTTTCTTGTTGCACATTTTGCTCTTTGTTTTTTGGGTCAAATACTTCAAAATGTATACAATATTTATTCTAAATTGGATATATTACAAATAATAGAACTCTTCTTTTTTTTTATCCCCTCTTGGATTACTTTCTCATGGAGCATTATCTCCATAAAATAGCCATCATAATATGACTCTTCAAGTGCTTGACTATTGCAGATAAGTCTCATGACTCTTGGCTTATCATCTTACCACTTGCATACAAGACTCTTCATGGAAACTTGACTCTAAGACACTTGTACACATCTACATGACTCTTACACTTCTACATACACTCCTAATATAAGACACTTGTGCACATCCTCACATTACATATTTGCACTCTTACATATATGACACTTGTGCACATTCTCTCAATCTACATTTGCACTCTAACTTACATGACACTTGTGCATTTCCTACATATTGACACTTACATAAGGGGAAATATAAATCACACTCTAAACTATAGACTCAATCCTAATCTATTACATATTTACAATTGTACCATGAAGGTACCTTGGGGGTACATTAGCATGTACCAAATAATGTAATATACCTTAACACCCCCTATATTACATTATTTGGTTATTGAAGACTTTATTCTTCAATCATGGTCTTTGCCTTTGTCTTCAATGTCCATATTTGTTATTTTTTTGGAGCATGTGATCCATCAACTTCTTATTCAGGTACTTGTTTTTTATTTGTATCTCTTTTTTCTTTCTTCTTCTATACTTTTTTTTATCTTATTTTGTTTCTTTATTGTTTTAGTTCAATCTTGATCTTGATCTTGCCATGTCATGTTTTTGAAATCTCTCTTCATGTATCCTGATGTTCTATAGCAATTGCAATATTAGTATATTTAGAATTTATTGAAAAATATACATCTTCATTGATTAATAGGTTTGTTGTAAGAGCTTGGAATTAATTTCCTTTAGTTGTTTCTTATAATTCTTGAATTTTATGAATTTATTGAACTAAATTTCCTTTTTTATTTTCTTCTCTAAACTATAGCTAAGGTTATTATTTATGACCATATTGGTATTGAGGATGATATTGACGTTGTTGATATTGATATTGAAATTGTTATTGCCACTGAGTATTATATCGGTATTGAGATTGATATTGTCTTTGTTGTACTGGTTTGTTCATTTGACCTCCTTGATTCATATTCATATGATTGCTTGATTATGATTTCATTTATTATATCTACAAAAATTTGTAATATGACATTTTATTTTGCATATATAGTAGAAGCTTGAATTCCATTTAGATCTATACTTGGAAGTCATAGCTATCTTACTTGGTATATTTTCTTTAGATACCAAGGCATTATTAGTCATTTCATCTTTGACTAAGTTTTTTACTTCATATTATCAAAGAATATTAAATAAGTCATCAAATATAGTATCTTTGTTTAAGACTTGCAAAGATGTGACTCGATGCTTGTAACTCTCTGGAAGTGCCCTTAGAGTTACTTGGATGGGAAATTTATCTTCTACTTTTTCTCCTAAAGTTAACAATTTTTCTTTTATATTTGCTACCTTTCGAAGAAGATTTCTATACTTTATCCATTATTAACCTTTAAGGAATATATTTGGGATTGTAGGTTCATAGTAGTTTTGGAATATATTACATTATTTGGTACATGCCAATGTGCCACCATGGGTACATGTTTAGATTAGGAGTTTATCTTAGATTAGGATTTGAGTATTTACTTTATGCAATGTAATAAATGCACAAGTATTATTAGAATGTGCAATGATGTAAATGTGCATGTTGTTCATGTGTACATGAGTCATAGAATAGGAAGATGAAGATTCATAGGTAGGTGAAAGGCCAAGAGATATATCTCATTATATATAGGCCTTTATAGAATGAGTGAAAAGAGGTTTTTGGTGAGCACAAGGTAGAGTAGTAGTAGATACAATGTAGAGCATGTATGGAGTGTTTGAGACCTCCATTTTAGAGCAATGTACTATTTTTGTGAGCTTTCATTAATGGTATATATTATGAGTAGTTCCAGAAGTTTCTCATGATATTTACATTATTAGTATATTACCTTTTTTATATATTTAATATTTCATGCTCATTTTATATCTTGTGGTAGTTATTTCATTAAATATATAGCTTCAAAATCTAATAGTGGTATCAAAGCCACAAGGAAAATTTATAGGAGATAGGAGATTTCATTTTCAAAAAAATTTAAATTTCCATAGGGTTGCAGGAAAACTTGTGAAGACTAGGACTCAACATATATCTCATTCCACTAGATTGAAGGATAACTAGTGAAGTTTATTAATTTTTAGAGATCTAGATATTTACATGTATTTTCTAGCTACTATCTAAGTTTTTGTTACAAAAACATTAGTTCTCAGAAGTTGTGAAGCTTTCTACAATGGATAGAGAAGAATTTCACATTTTATTGCTTAAAATTATATGTGCTTTCCTCGTGCAAGAATTAGTTCTTTATTGTAGAAAAAGTAGACATTGAAGATTAAGGAGGTCCAAGAAATAAGACCCCCATTGGAGATTGAAGGAAGAATATTGAGGAGATCCAAGAAAGAGGACTTCATAGAAGTTTGAAGACTCCAAATTGAAGAAATAAGAAAGTAAATTTATTGAATATTGAGAAGGAGAAGACCCAAGATAGAGGTCCCATTGAAGAAATTCTAGATTTTAAAGAAAAAATATTGAAAATTGAAGATAAATGAGGACTAGGAAAAGTCCTATTGAATATTTGAGAAGCTGCAAAATTTGAAGACCCAAAAGAAGAGATCTCAAGAAAATTTGGAAGGAGAAAGAAGAAGAAGGCTAGAGAAGCCCTATTGAAGAAATTGAAGAAGTAGCCATTGGAGGATATTTGAATAAATCTCAAGGGATAAGATTGCAAGGAGTAGCTCATGGAAAAGAAGAATTTGGGATAATTGTTGCCATCTGATAACAAGCCCAAAAGGAAGAAGGATTTGGCAGGAAGTTTGCCAAATTTTGGAAGAGATTTTTGAAGACCTCAAGACATTCATATTCTTGAGGAGAAGGCCAGAAAATAGGCCCAATTTGAATTTAAAATTTGACAAGGAATATTGAAGGAGAAAGAAGCTAGAAGAGGCCACCAAATTTGAGAGTTTTGAGAATAGCCACGAGGGATTTGAAGTCTGATTTACAAAGGAGAAAGATGTTGATTTTGCAGCATAAATCAAAGACTCACAGGACAACAAATCAAGGTGACATAGAGTTGCAATTGTGAGAAGATTTGGGTATATTTTTAAGAGCCCTTGAACAACCAATTTAAGGAAGGCTTGATAGCAAAATAAGGCAACAATTTGGAGAAGTTATAAGAGATTATTGGACAGCAAGATAAAGAGAAGAAATTAATTTTTTGAAAGCAATGATTTAATGCGATTTGAGCTCCAAAATTAGGCAACATTAGTAGGAGAATAGAGAGCTACGATTTGGAGAATTTTGAGAAATATTTGGAAGAAGCATTAGACAACATAAAAGTTAATATTTAGGTAGCATTAAAAACTATAAATTAAAGGATTTTTGGACAGCAACCTAAAGTTTTTTAGAAAGCAATATTGAGCAGTAAATTGGAGGAGTTTTAGAGCTGCAAATTAGAGGAGTCTCTTAGCATATTTGACAGAGTTTAGGACATAAAATAAAATGAGGAATTGGCTGCATTAGAAGCTAAAAAAGTGGAGAGTTTCGGACAACAAGAGGGCAGTATTTTGGAAAACACTAATAGCTACAAATTTTAGAGTCCAAGATAATGAATTTGGAGGAGAATTGAAGCCACAATAATTATATTTTCAAGCAGCAAATTAAAGGCTAAAAGGAAAAAAAATTGAGCAACAATTAGTGTTGTAAAATTGATAAATTTAAGGTAGCATTGAGTAAAAAGGAGAGTTGCAATATTGACAAGTTTAGTGCAGTAAAGCAAAAGGAATTGGAGCTACAAATTCCATAAAATCAAGGCAGAAACTAGGTGAACCAAATCACCAAAAATACTAGCTACAAAAGGAGGCCAAAATGTGTGTAAAAGTGGTGCTATGAAAGTTCATTTTTAAAGTATTAAAACTAGTTCATTTTAAGGTTTTTGAAAGCACCATAGTAGATTTATTTAAGGAGTAAAAGCTAGTTTTATTCAAGTATCTCCAAGCTAAGGAAGGAGACTTCTTTATTATCTTGAAATCTACAAAACAAAAAAACAAAGGTAGAAATTAAAAATTGCTCAAAAAGGGAGTGACAAGTAGAAGAAGCATATGTTGTGTTTATAATTTAAGTGCAGATTTTTCTAAGTCCTATTGAGCAAAATAAAGAGACTCAATAGTGAACAAAGGAAGGACATATTTATAGTATCTAAAGACACCAAGAGGTGTGCTAAGTGTTATAAAGGTTTTGGTGAAGGTAATTTATCAAAGGAGTAGAACTACCATAAGCAATTCCATTGAAGGAGATAGCCATTTGCACCAAGGAAGGAAACTTAGAGCATTGATAAATAGTCATTGTGTGGCCAACATATAACATTGGAAATTATGATAAGATTGCAAGGTTGAGCTACCAAGGTTGCACCACTAGCATGAGGAGAAGGATAATAGTCTCACTACCACCAATAGCATCAAAGGTTGTGATATACGAATAGACAACATCAAAGAGCGAGCATTAAAAAGATAAAATATCCAAGAAGAAGAAGATTAGGGTAAGGTGAGCACCACCAAATTTGAAGTAATATTCATTACAAAGGAATTATCAAACATTGAAATTGCCATAGGATAAGAGTGTTGAAGAAGTGACAACCAAAAGAAACTCAACGAACGTTGGTAAGCTGAAAAACACAAAGGAATTTTGAGTGTTTTAAGGCTAAGCAATAAGAGAACCAAAATTAGGGTAAATAAGGTGCATGATAAGGAAGGTCAAGTATTATAGAAACCATCTACCATGTAGAGGATGCTACATATTCCATTGGAGGAGCTACATATTCCATTGGAGGAGAGCAATGTTCCATTTGCAATGTTTAAGGAGTCATAATACATTCATGCCCATGAAATATAATGTTATTACTAAGCATTAAGCAAGATAAAGTTGGGTAGATCACGACAAGAAATATTTCCAAGAAGTGCAAAAAATTTTGGTGCCACTTGGCACTTGATACTCAAAACACCAATCATGATTGAAGGAAGGTGCAACATCTAAAGGATACCTATTAATGCATAGGTTGAAAATAGCCTAAGCACAACAAAGAGAGTGCATTGGAATCAGATTTGAGCACCTTAGAGAAGCGTGAAAGAATGAAAAAGGATAGTAAAACCTCACAAAGACCATATTTAGTGAGCATCAAAGAGCATTGAGTGTAGTCAAAGGAGAGCACATTTTGCAGAGTTACAGGAAGCAAGATGAAGTTTGAAGTGCTATATTAAAGAAGGTATGGAATATTTGAATTAATTTATAACCTTTGCAAAAATCAAAGGAGGTATAAGGTATAGTATTGAGTTAAATATTAATTATTCTTCTACACAAGGTTATTTGGTTAAAAGGAGCTATAAGATAATGCTTTACTGAATCTAAACCTTAGAATATTTATTGAATAGTATAGAAGATTTTTGAAGCAAGTGGAATTTAATTGAAAATTTTTGAAATTACTTATCCTATTTGAAATTCAAATTGCATAGAAATATTTGCAAATAGCTTAACTTGGAGAAATAAGGATTTCCACATTGAAATTGAAATATTGAATTTGCAAATACATTAGTTTTCTAAATTTCCAATTAGGGAGTTATAAGGAGTTCAACACCAATTTAAAAGCTTTGAAATTTAGAAACTATATTATTGAAAATTGAAATAAGCACAAACATAGAGTTTTTTGAAAATTTAGAAATTACATTTGGTATTAGTCTCTTGCTCAAATTAATGAGACATAAGAAATCCAACTTAAAGGTTTTGAAAATTGAGAACCTTATCAAACTTGAAATTGCATCAAAATATTTTTAGCTTTCTATTCATAAATAGGGAGAAATAAGGTGAAGAACAGAAGTTGAACGTTAAGGAGATAAAATAGATTCAACCCATAACAAAGCTAAGTACTTTATCAAAACCATGTTACATTCAAAACATTTGGTAGATACAAGGTATTCTACAAGATTTGAGAAATTGGAATTCTACCTAGAGATTTGAAAAATTAAACCCTTGTCAAAACCATTGATTGAACATTAGAATTTTTGAGGTATCCTACAAATTTGAGAATTGAAAAGAGTTCATTGAGTTTAATCTCTAAACTAGGGAGCCATAAGGTAGACAACTTCAAAGGCTTTGAAAGTTAAAATATTCTATCAAAAATATTCACAATATATAATACTAGGGAGCTATAAATAATTGAAGAAACATGGATGAAATAGTGAGGAATACATTCGATAGTGAAGAACTATTTCATGAATTGAAATTTTATTCACAAAATGTAATAGATAATTTTGATGGATACAAATATTTGTCTACTAGTAAAAATGGAAGATTCTTTTTGTTTCTCAAAGAAGCAAAAGAGGAAAATTTATTACATTAATTGGTTATATTCATGAAGTACTTTTCAAAGCTTGGTGGAATACTCAAAATATAGTTATATTTACATCATAAGAATGTTTTATGATATATCTATCATTAATTGTTTTTGAATACTTTCAAAACATGAAATAAAATGAGTATACTAGCAATAAAATACTTAATCTTGGTCAATACTATTGTGATAATATACTAAATCACCATGAAGAAGATATATCACTAGTAAAAATGCAAAAATGAAGAAGAAAAATAAGGAAGAGGAAGCATGATAGAAAAGAAAATATGAAGATGAAAGAAAATACTTTCAAGTTGAATACAAATCAAAGTGAACTAAAGGAACAAGATGAAGATACTAATTATTTACTTTATCAGGATATATACAAGAAACAATATAAAGAAAGCAGGAAAGAAGAGCTCAAGTTCTAGAAAACAAGATGAAGACCGTATTAAAAATTAAAGTATTCAATAACCAAATAATATAATACAAGGGGTTTTGGAATATATTACATTATTTGGTACATGCCAATGTATCACCATGGGTACATGTTTAGATTAGGAGTTTATCTTAGATTAGGATTTGAGTATTTACTTTATGCAATGTAATAAATGCACAAGTATTATTAGAATGTGCAATGATGTAAATTTACATGTTGTCCATGTGTACATGAGTTATAGAATAGGAATACGAAGATTCATAGGTAGGTGAAATATCAAGAGACATATCTCATTATATGAAGGCCTTTATAGAATGAGTGAAAAGAGGTTTTTGATGAGCACAAGGTAGAGTAGTAGTGGATACAATGTAGAGCATGTATGGAGTGTTTGAGACCTCCATTTCATGAGCTTTCATTAATGGAATATTTTTGAGTAGTTGCATAAGTTTCTCATGATATTTACATGCTTAGTATATTGCCTTTTTCATATATTTAATATTGCATGCTCATTTTACACCTTGTGGTAGTTATTTCATTAAATATACAACTTCAAAAGCTAACAAATAGTAGCTTTGTTTTTTCCTTCAAATATTTTGCATAAAGTATTTCATGCATCTGTAGAAGTTTCTGGTCCATTTAAATATGGTTGTATTTCATGAATTATTCCAAATGTTATTAACATAAGAACCTTTGCATCTCCTTCAAATATGTGTATTTCTCTTTCATCCTCGCTAGGTTTTATCTTTGTTCCACTTACTATATTTCAGAGTTTTTCTACAACTAGGATTGATTTAATTTTGTTCTTCCATGATGCAAAATTTGGTCCTTTCAAAAATTGAGATTCAAAAGGAAAATTTGTATAGTTTGACATATGGAACTCATTCGAAGTTTTGAAAACCTTTGAGGTAGTAATTCTTATATCTCCCAAGTTCAAATAATAACTCAAATATGAAATTTGCAATTTTTAAAATCCTAATCCTTTAATGTAGAAAACCTTTTAACTCTCTAATTTGATTTACAAAATTTCAAAAAATTAAAAAACTCAAAAAGCTCAAATTTTAAAAACCTTAAGTTTTTAAAGTTTCCAATTTTTTAAATAACTTTTAAAACTTTTAAATAACTTAAATCATCAAAAATAAAAAACCTTAATAACCTTAAACTCTTTATAGCTCCTATGCTTTCTAATTTTCAAATATTACAAATATTAAAGTACTTAAATAATTTGTATTCTAAATATCTCTTATTACTCCATACTTCATAAACTTTAGCAGTTTAATATTCAAAATTAAACTTTACCTATTCCTTCCAAAATCAAATTCCAAATGTAACGTTCATATGTTATCTAATATGGAATCGACAAGATTATTAGTGATGATGGTAGCACTATAAAAATTGTCTATGTTGTAATATTGGAAGTTAGAAAATCTAACGTTCTTTGTCCTAATACCTTTTGCAAAACATTACACTCTGGTTTTTTTTCATGGAAATAATTTGTGCATCTTTTTTATCTTCTCAGTGCTATGGACTGGTTTGATCTTCCTCTGCTTTCTCTTCAACAAGGATTTCTTCCTAGTATACTCTGTTTTTGGTGATTAGTCATTCTTGATTTGCTTCTATCAGTGCATTCTAGTTTACTTCTATCAATATGTTCTAGTTTACCTTTATCTTAAGAAAATCTAGTTTACCTTGACTGGTGTGATCAGGGGATCATTCATTCTCTACCTTAGGTGTCTGGTGCTAACTTTCTCTAGGTGGCCTCTTCCTTATGAGGCTTGATCTAGCTAGGCTCAAATTACTGGTTTACCTCCTTTTATACTTATACTCTTCCTTTATGGTTGTTCTACCTTGATTCATGCAACCGATTTGCCTCCTCCTTCTCTACTTATATCATTCTTAGGCTACTCCAACAACTTATGCTATCATAAAAAAATTCTTTAAGCATTGAATCTAACATGTTCTTCTTACATGTACTTTCATTAACGTATGCTTCTATTGGCTTATAATGTCATCCTATTGCTTTGTATGATATCTCTAAATGTTTTGTATGACTTCCTCTGACTTTGTATATCTTCTCTTGCTCTGTTTTCTTTCTTGGTATTATTGTAAAGGATTCTACAAATACTTACATATGTTTTATGTAGGTCATTTGTAAATCTTCCTTATGTAGGCTTCTGAGTTTATTCAATAGTATAATCCTCTTGAATCTCTTTTAATATATAGGCTTTTTGGGCCTCTTTTAATATGCAAGTCTCTTGGGCCTATTTTAATATGCAGGCCTCTTGGGCCTCTTTCAATATAGGTCTTTGTGGACCTTCTTCAATTCAAATTTCTATGGACCTTCACTTCAATATAGACCTCTTAGGTATTTTTCTCCAATGTAGGTTGTTTGAACCTACTCTCAACTTTGTATTTCTTCTTCTAAACTATGCTTGCTTCTTTCTGTTGTACTCTTTATGTTTTCCTTCTCTCTAAATTTTTCTTATCTCTATATGTTGCTTTTTTTATTTGTATACTTGATGTGCTTGCTTTCTTCTACTTCTTTTATGTATGCTTGATAGAAGCTGAAATTCTTCCTATGTAGGAAGATTCTCGACCACTATAGTTATTCTTTGTTGTTCCTTTGAAACTCTAAAATATTTAATGTCTTAGGTCACACCTAAGAACCCAATATGATTATCCTCCTTACTAGAGAACCTAATATCAATGTTAGGGTGGCTTTGAATGTCCTTGAATGACCAACTTTATCTTGAGTTGGTTCTACCTCAATATACAATAGTGATTATCCTCTTCTTCTTTAGAGAATCCAAATAATGATCAAGGTGACTTTTTATGTCCCCAAAATTCCAACTTTCTTCTAAGTTGGTTATCTTCTTAAATATTCTCAACTTCTCTTCTAAGTTGTCTCTTCCTATCAATATAGCTAAGCCCTAGTCTTCACTTGTTTTCCTTAAACCAAGTGGAAATACCCTAGCATCCAAATCAGGGTGACTAAATCTTAGTCCCCTCAATCTTCTACTCAATAAGATCTTTAAAAAAGAGTCCAATTTTGCACTGCCTTCAAAGTGGACAAACTCTAAATTAAATTTATCAAAAGTAGACAAAGTTAATTGATAAAGGTGGATAAATTGAAATCTATCAAAATGGATAGAGTCGGGTGGTAGCTCTGATACCACTATTGGATTTTTAAGCCTTACTACCACAAAATCCATAGGTCCCAATATAAAATAGCCACAATATTAAAGGTCAAAAATAATCTTATAATGAGTAGAATAATATATGAGCAAATTAATATGTATATCAAGGCCTATATAATAAAGCAAATAACATTCATTTATATAATCAAATATAAATGTAAATGACCTATGTCATTCATGAACTATGAATGAAGAAAACTTACAATATTAATTGCTCAAAATGTATACAAGCTTTATTCCAAACTAGATCTCTTACAAATAGCAGAATTCTTCTTCTACTTGATCCCCTCTTGGATTTCTTTACCATTGAGCATTATCTCCATAAAATAGCCATAGTAATGTGACTCTTCAAGTACTTGATTATTTTTGACAAGTCTCATGACTCTCGGTTTATCATCTTACCACTTGCATACAATACTCTTCATGGACACTTGAATCTAAAACACTTGCACACATCTACATGAATCTTACACTTATACATGTACTCCTAATCTAAGATACTTGTGTGCATCCTCACATTACATATTTTCACTCTTACATATATAACACGTGCACATTCTCTCAATCTATACTTGCACACTAACTTACATGATACTTGTGAATTTCTTGCACATTGATACTTACAAAAGGGAAATATAAATCACACTCTAAACTATAAACTCAACCCTAATCTATTACATATTTATAATTATACCATGAAGGTACCTTGGGGGTATATTAGCATGTACTAAACAATGTAATATACCTCAACAAAGGACACATATTAGGAGGTTGAATTCCTAGAATACGGAGGATGGCATGATCATGTGTACTCTTAGGAGGAATACCATGGGTTAACAAAATACCTCCTCATAGTGATCCACAATATTCTACAAATCCAAAGGAATAAATAGAAGCAACTCCGAAGATTGGACCTCTATGCAATTAAACTAGGTGAAGATTCACAACCACCTTTATTCAATATATTTTCTATGCTATGTGAACTAACCACCTTAGAGGGAGGGGGTTGGATTCCTTGGAGATAAATGGCCCTTCCATTATTTTCCTGCTTGGCATATATTCTTTGTAGGTTAATAGTAATATCACCAAGTTTAGATAAGCATTGTCCTCCCAAACTAGCATTTGCACTATCCAAATTTATAGAAATGAGGTTTCTCAACCAAGTATTATCCCCCATTTGAATATTAACCTTAGTCATTCAACCCACACACTAAGTGGTACCCCTATTTTCAATTAATACCTAAAATTTATCCTAATTTGAAGAGTTGATATAGAAGCCTAAAGACTTTGTTGTCTTACTACTTATAAAGTTATGTATGCTACCTAAATCAATCAACACGTTGATGCATTATTGTTTGATGAATCCTTGGAGCTTTATAGTATGGTGATATTGGATCCCCATAAGAGCATGAGCAGAGATAGCTATGGTATCATCCTCATGTTCTACCTCATCTACTTTTATCAGTTGCTTTTGTTGTAATAAGTCTTCATCTTATAATAATATTGTGTCTTCACCTTCCTCTTGAAAGTTATGATGTTATTAATAGGTCTGATCTCAGCAATGGTAAGTGTGGAATTTGAAATAGAAGAATCCTTAGGAATGCTCATTATTGTAATTATTAAAGGAATGACATCAAGAATTGAAGTCATGTCTTACCAAAGCTATACATTGAGCATCATCAAGAGTATAAAGTTTGACCATATCAACTTCCTACTAAATTTTATCCTTTTGACCATGGAAAAAGGATGAGACCACCACCAATGGATTCAATTGATAGGTGTGGGTGAGAAGAATTATGAACTCTACATAATACTCCTCCATAATTCTTGTTTGATTTGTTTGCATCAGATACACCACATGTGATATGGAAGATCCCTTGTCAAATATTCAGAAGAATTATTCTTTAAAATGAGGATACAAAAGAGGATCTCCTATTTGGTGAAACTCCTATAACAACCATTTATGAGCATAGATTCCCAACTTCATAGCCACTAATGTGACATAATCTTCTTCATGAACATGGGACCGATAGATAATGATATCCATCTTAACCAACCACCCACACGGACCAATACCCTCAAAGGTGAGGATGTCAATGTGTGGAATAGAAACATCATGAGGATAATAAAGGACATTAGAAGCACCTCTTATAAAGAAATATAGATCATAAGTAAATCCTAAAATGTAACCACTCATACTTGGAAGAGTACCTTTGGTAGCATAGGGAGATAAGTGACTTTCATAAGAAACTAGAGGAGTATGACTAGATGGTAGTTGTTGAAGAATACTTGTGTCCCTTAAATTTGGTACCTAATGAATGAGAAGAGGTTGTTGCCCAATAATTTTTTGACACCTTGAACAAGGGGATGCATAGTAAAGGATATTTTTAGGATGCTTTGTATGTTTGCAATGAAAGCAACCATATTTTCTTGATTCTCAAGATAAATACATGCAAAGATCAATAGTATCAAGAATAGTATTATCCATTTGATAGGTAGCATGAGGAGTGATAGATGAAGGGTTATTAGAAAGAGGAGAGGAAGGATGAGAGGTGTTCAAAGGAGGTGAAGTTGTGGCATATAAGGAAGAAAAAATATGTTAGTCAAAACTATTGATATTTGGGAGAGTGTTATGATGCTTACCAACATTTTTGGTTTAGCACTTCTTTCTACTCATACACACATCCTTTGAATGACCAATATGTTGTAATTGAATATTGATTCACAACCAACCAGTGTGAGCATCAAGTTCATTCATACATTAGGGGAAAATACAAAAGCCAAAAAATCCTTAAAACACTGCTAAAAGTGAGAAATACCCCTTACTTGGATCATCTTGAATAGACAATTACAAATAGATAGGTCTCCCACAAAGATCCCAGCACACTCACTTCCAAAAATGTGTTGTTGGAATTACACCTTATTTTGACCAACTCAAAGAGATGATCCCAATAGAATAGGTCTCTCACAAGGGTTCAATGACAACCAATACTTCTTTTTTTGGGGTTTGAAAAAGGAAGTAACAACAACAAACTCACATTATTCTAGAAGATAAATGCATAGAAAGATGAGCCAAAAATTGACAAAAATATTACTAAGAAAAGGAAGAAGTATTGTTCAACAAAGGTTCTACAATGGTTCACGTGCCCTTCTACTATAAATTTACACCACTATAGGGGAGCCAAAATTGATGTTCTAATACCACTTGTAATAAAACAACTTCAAGAAATAATAGTAATCCAATCATGTGTAATAAATAATATCTAATTATAACAATAATTTAGATCTAATAGCCAACAAATCAAATATGCAATAATCAAATTCTACATTCAAATCAATACAAATCCTTAGCCACTTAGAGAGGACAAAATCTTATAGCCACTTGAAGAGGGCAAAATCTTATATGCACAACAAAGATGACTATGATTCAAATATGAAATATGATTCCAACTACCACATAAATCTTTCTATTTATAGACTAAATCGACATCAATCCTAATCCTAATGCTTAAGCACCAACTATATAAACGTAGAGCTTGAGCTAATAAAATAAAAATAGTCAACATGGCTATATTGGAACCATTACATTTATCAATGCTATGAGAAGGCTATTGGATAGTTGGTTAATACTACAAGAGTCTAGAATTTTTATTAACACTACCCTATATTTATTATGGATTATTGTGTATATTTTAGGATTTACAATTAAAATTTTGCATCAACCTAATTGAGTATTTCCTTATCTCATAAAGAAAAGAAAAATGATATTTGGAACTCAAGAATGAAATCTTGTTTGGCAGTTTGGAAAGGTAAGTAAGTTCTTAACCATGGATGGAAGGCTACAACTCAGAAAGACTACAATGCAATCCATCCCTATTTATAGAATATCATTTTCAAGATTGTTAGCAAGTATAGCATCAAAAATTGATAAAATTCAAAAATATTTTCTTTGAAAATGATGTGAGGAAAATTTTAGGTTTTCTCTTTGTATGTGGGATAGGGTTTGCAAAGGAAAGAATATTGGAGGGGTAAAGTTGCTAAATTGGAGGCTTATGATTTTGTCCTTAAGGGCCAAACTTGGATGGAGATTGTTCAAAAATGAAGGAAGGAGTGAGACAAAAATGGTACTTCAAAAATATATAAGTTCTCTTGATGCAGTGAAATTCTTTAGGAAATGAATCCTTCACAAAGGATTGCCAACATGGAACTCCATATCAGATAGTTTATAATTGATCAAAAAACATATTAGATGGTCAATCAATGAGGGAATTATACAATTTTTTGGTTTAATGCTTAGTTGAAGCTTTATCTTCTTATATATTATTCAAAGTGATAAGCATTGGCTTGGGCATGTCTAGCTTGTAAAGGTCCAAAGGTTAGAGATTATATTAATGTGAGCACCAACTCCAAATATTGGATTTCTATTAAAAACCTAGTTGAAGCAAAGGAACACAAATAAATAGCATATGAACTTCAAAAGATGCTTCAAGATTTTTTTTTGCTTATTATCACACAAAAGGATGAGTTGGTTTACAATCTATCAAAATATGGTAGATACTTGAACAAGTTGAGATATGAGAGTCTAGAGCAATTGGATTTTCCTATTCCCAAATATTTCCCTTGGGAGAATGTTTGGTCACTAGAGGCTCTCCTTAAGGCCTCAACGTTCCTTTAGTTAGTAGTCCAAAGTAAATTCTTACAAGAGAGAGTCTACAAAGAAGAGGATAGCATGGACCTTTAGGATGTACCTTGCGTGAGAAGGATTTAGAAACAACAGGTCATTTACCTCTTCACACTCCTTTTCCTCACATCATTTAGGGCTACTTTTTTAAAAATATGAGAATGCATTGGGTAGCTCTATCAAAATTGAAAGAGTTGATGAAGTGTGGGAATAATTATTTCAAATTTGAAGCATTATCTATTCTATGGAGGATTGGTCCTACCTTATTTGTTAGAATTTATGGTTCGAAAAGAATATTAGATTTTTTAAAATAAATATCAAAATCATGTCCAAGTAAGGAATTGCATCAATGCCTCTTTGACAAAATGTTTGCGGAAACGTTGTTCATCATGGAAAGTCTAAGTGCAAAAAATAGGTGCTCGCCACTTGGTTACAATATTTGAATATATGTGAAAGGGTCATCCACATCAATGGCATTAAAACGAAGGATTTGCTTCAAATGTCCAAAAATTGATTTTATCAAAATTAATTTTGATGGTGCTTCCACAGGAAACCTAGGAAAAGTTGCTGAAGGTGGTGTTTTTTGAAATCATGAAGGCAAACTCTCCTCACTTTTTTGGAATTATATGGAACTTCAACTAACAACTATGGAGAGGCTAAGGGACTTCTTACAAGGATTAATATTGCAATTGAATAAATATGGACATATATTTCAATTGAGGGGGTTCATAAATCATTATTAATGCTCTCAACAAAAATGGATGTAGGGATTGAGTAAAAAATAACATGATCATCAACTATTATAAGGAAATTAGATATCAAATAACTTAACAGTCATAATGTTAATCTCCATCTTGATAAAATTCAACTTATTCAACTTCTAGAAGGCAACTGGCCAAGTGAGATTTGATCTCTTAATGAAAATAATGTAAGAAAGTGATTGTGAAAACATAGTAGTTTGAGAAAGATGAAGTATATATTTAATAGAAAAGGAAATAAAGAATATATTTGATAAAAAGAAAAGCTAAACATGATTTAATTTAGCGGATGGCAAATATAATATTTTGGTATTTGGTAGGAGTGGTCTAATAAAATCCACATTAAACTTAAATAATAGTAATAATAATACAATAAAAAAATTTAAACATAAATAAGGCCTAGGTTAAGTCTCCTCGAACATAAAGGCCTTTTATTGTGAATGGTGGGTACTTGATCCAAGTGAGTTATATTGACCTCCCTATAACTCATTAAATATATAAGTACACGAAAATAAGACAATCCAATAAATACATTTTAATAAACTTTTTTAGTTAACCTTAAAAAAATCACATTTTCATTAGACCATAACAAAAGAAAAGGCTTCTAAATTACCTTATAAAATAAAATTTCATATAAATATTTTCAAACCACCTCCAAGTCTCATGAATGTGACATCATCAATGAACAAACAATTACACACGAAGAACTTATACAAACAACGCAATTATCAAGATATTTGCGTTTATTCCAAACCATTAGAACAATAATTACTCAAACTTTTTTTCTTATATTTTTTTTTTTCTTTAAAGAGGTTGAAAAGTGGGGCATATCAAGAGCCACCCTTCCCGTAAATTGAACTTGGATCACCCTTAAAAGATTCCAATAACTTTTACCATTGTGATGTACCTGCAAGAACTATTACTAATAAAAATTGTATCATCGTTAAAAACTTGTTTCTTGGAAAGGTATTAAAAAAAAAATTAAATGAATAACAATATTAATAATATCAAAATATAGGGAGATGGGAGCAGCAGTCTCCCATCAAATTCGCCACTGTAGCAGCCGACACTGTAGAAGCCTGCATACTGTAGCAGCCGCCACTTTAGCAGTCCGTGCACGGTAGCGGTCACAAAATTTTGGCCCTAAAAAAAAAAAAAAAAAAAAAAATGGCAGATTTTGGAGGCAACAAGTTGTGACGGATGGAGCAGCAAGGAGGAGGAGCGAGAGGTCTAGGGGCATCAAACCCTAGGTGTGGGACTTCATAGGGCGGATCGGCGAGACGCGACGAGTGGGGGCTCCGGCGAGATAGCGAGCCCCCGAGGCGGAGGATGTGGACAAGGAAGTTCTATTGGAACCGGTCCAAGGGCGTTGGGCGGATGCGGTTGAAGATTTCTCCCGAGGGGGACCGAGGACTCTATGCATCAGGATCAAAGGAAGACCCAAGAAGGAGACAAAGAGAAACTTGGCATCTGGAGACCTTCATATCTTAATGTTCTTCACGATAAGCAAAAATTATTCGACTCTTGTTTTAATCTAAAATCTGTCAATGGTAGGTTGCACGTCCCGGATTCCTTAGCTCGAGCATGTGGCTATGGAGGGCGAAACATCTCTGGTGGCTAAATTTATGGGGGTGAGGCCGGACTTGGAAGTCATAAGGAGATGGGCCATCCAAAAATGGCGGCCAAGGGCCGGTATGATGATTAAGGCTTTACCCAAGAGTTTTCTTTTGGTGACATTTCAATGTGAACAGGACATGGAAAGGACTCTCCAAGGAGGTCCTTGGTTTTTTGGGAAAAGGGGCTTGTATCTGAAGCGTTGGTCCCCCGATTTCAACCCCCAGACTCAGGTGCTGGATTTGGCTCCTATTTGGGTTAAGATGCCAGGATTACCTCTACTTTTCTGGAATGAACAAATCTTAGCTGGGATAGCTACAGAGATTGGAGAACTAATAGCTATTGATCCTGCAACCTTGAGCAAAACAAGACTCCTGTCTGCTCGCATGTGTGTGTTGGCGGACCTGAGTAAAGAGCTCCCTAAATCCATTATTTTGTCGTCTATGTTTGGCCTTCATACTCGGGTCTTTGAATATGAAAATATGTCTTTTAAGTGTAGTGTTTGTGGGAAGGTAGGGCACCGGGGTATCCACTTGCATTTCCAAGAACCGACTCCCACTCCAAAATACTGATCCTCAAACCCGAGAATAATATCCCTCCCCCGCAGATCTCCATTCCTACCCAACCTGGGCCTCAAGGACGTGGAGCTCGAAATCCGAATATCAGAGACCCTGTTCGCCCTATTGTAAGCAAGAGGCAATGTTTTAACCCTCCTCTCAAAAATTCCTATGCCCCGAAACCCTCTCACAGGGGAGCTGGTCCCTTTGATGGGAACCCTCAAGCTCAACCTGCTCCTAAGATGATACAACAAGCCTCAAAGCCAAATCACAAAGGAAAGAACCCCATAGATCAACGCCCTAGGGCAAGTAAGTTTGATTGGGTGATACGGGAGGCCTATGGAGGCTCGGTGGAAGTGGTCCCATGTACTGCAGAGGAATTTATGGGAAGAAATTCCAAGGAGATCAACATCCCGATGGAGAACAATTTTGATGCATTAAATCATTTGAAGGGAGATCGGATGGACAGCCAAGAAGTGGAATCGAGGTAGAGGAGACTCAAGAGAAGGATTTAGAGGAGAAAAATCGGAGGAAGGAGCAGGAAACTAATAATACGAGGCAAGGATACTCGGGAGGAAGAGGTGAACCACCAAGATCGGTGTAACCCCAAAGCGAGGGAAAAAAGAATCTACTAATCAAGAAGCTAAGAGCACGGAATCATCTCCACTTGTCAAAAAGACCGGTTAACCTGGAAAGCCGGATTGTTACCCCAAAGACCAAGACCGACCTACCCAAGATGGTTACTAGAAGCCAAGTGAATCCCAAGGAACTTCAACCTAGAGCGGATGTATGGGGATATGGTTCGGTAGGAAGAGGGAAACCTAGCAATGCCGCCTTAAGGCAGAAAGAAGCAGAGCGAGGAGTGGCTGATGGCACTCAAGCAGTATTGCTCTTTGGGGCGAAGGCTCGAGGATACAAAGCCTATAAATGAAGATTCTTTCATGGAATATTCGTGGGAGTAATCCTACAAAAATAAGAGCTTTGTATGCTCTTAGACAAGAACACAAACCGGATATGATTTTACTGCAAGAAACTAAAATGGAGGAGAGTAGAGTTATTCCTTTTAAGAATAGGACTTGGCGAGAAGTTGAAGTAGTAGGCCAAGAGGCCACTGGAACAATGAGGGAGGGTTACTCGGTTATGTGGAACAAAAATGTGATTGATAGTAGAGTGATTCGAATGTCTAGTTGGTTTATTTGTCTCTTATGTGTGGATAAAACCACGCAGGAAGAGTGGATCTTAACGAATGTATATGCTCCGATTAGACGAGGGATCGAGAAGGGTTCTTTGGAGTCAGCTAGCTGAATTGAGGGAGACGGTCCCCAACTACCCTTGGATTGGGGCGGGGGATTTCAATTGCTACCTTAATCCTGTAGATAAATTGGGGGGCTCTCAAAGAATAACTGCCGATATCTACGAGTTTAGAGATTTTGTTGAGCAACATGAGTCGATGGATGTGGACTGCGTAGATTCTCCTATACATGGTCTAACAAAATATTGAAGGAAAACCAAATTCAGATAAGATTAGATAGGTTTCTTCTTTCTCAAGAATGCCTGGAGAGGTTTGGGGACTCTTCATTAACGGCACTCCCAAGAATCGGGTCTGATCACAACCCAATTCTATGGGAAACAGGGGAGGACTCTAAGAAAAGATACATCAGACCCTTTCGATTCGAACTTATGTGGTTCCAACATCAGGATCTCAAGGATCTGGTTGCCCAATGGTGGGACAAAAAGTATAATGGTTCAAAACTGGCCCAAGTGGCATGTAAACTAAGGAATGTGAAGGCTAACATTAGAGAGTGGAACAAAACTTCCTTTGGCAATATTTTTGTTAAAAAGGCGAAACTAAAAGACAAGATCAATGAACTACGGGAGAAGTCGAAGTCGGAAGCGACTTACAGAGGATCCGAGAAACCGGGAGAGGGAGTTGTTATCTGAATACCACACGATGCTAGGATTTGAAGAAACCTTTTGGAGGCAAAAATCTAGACTGCGTTGGTTAAAGGAGGGTGACGAAATACAAAGTTCTTCCATGTCTCTACTCTTCGCCACAGGAGTACTAACAAAATTAAGGAGATCAAGATGGCCGATGGGTCTAACACCAAAGATATGGAAGACATAAGGAGGGAAGCGGTTGAGTACTTTAAATCGTTGCTAGAAGATGTAAATCCGACTATTGAAGAAGAGGACTCTCTCGTTGGCAGCCATTCCACCCCTCGTGAATCGATAATCTTAATGGATTCTTACTTAGTCCTTTCACAAAGGAGGAAATCAAGAAGGTCATTTTTGACATGGATGGTAACGACTCCCCAGGACCGGATGGCTTCCCTGCAGACTTTCTTCCGAAGTTTTGGGATATCCTAGGCAATGATGTAGTGGAAGCTATAATTGAGGCTCAAAAGGACATGGAAATACCAGAAGGAGTTAATGCTACTTTTTTAGTACTCATCCCTAAACTAGTGGAAGCAATGGAATTTTCCAGTTTCGCCCTATCAGTTTATGTAACACTCTGATGAAGATTCTCACAAAAACAATCGCCAATAGGTTGAAGGTTATCCTTCCTTTCATCATTGATATGAACCAAGGTGGCTTTGTGAAAGGGCGACAAATATTGGATGGTATCATCACAATTCATGAGGTTATTCATTCAATGGTGACTAGTAAGGAAGCGGGTATGTTACTAAAGCTTGATATGAATAAAGCCTACGACCGGGTCTCATGGCGGTTCCTCACCAAGATTTTGGGTAAGTTTGGTTTCTGTCCCAAATGGATTAAGTTGATTTTTAGTTGTATCTCTACTACAAGATTTTCTGTCATGGTGAATGGGTCACCCTCCAGTTACTTTAAGAGTGAAAGGGGGTTGCGACAAGGAGATCCTTTGTCTCCATACTTGTTTATTATTTTAGCGGAAGCATTGGGTAGGAACATTTCAGCAGCGGTGGCATATGGTCGTTTGGAAGGTTTCAAACCAGCCTCAACAGCAGAGCCAGTGTCTCACCAACATTTTGTGGATGATACAATCATTGTGTCCAAAGCCTCGGTGCCTCAGGCTAGGAAGCTGAAGAGAATTCTAACCAAGTATGAGACGAAGACGAGGACAGTACATAAACTATAAGAAGAGTAGCATCTATTTCTTTAACACGCCTGGTGGGAGGGAGGAAAGAATAGCTAACCTCTTCGGTTGTGGAAAGGAGCTTCTACCGGCAACTTATCTAGGCATGCCTATGTTCGAAGGAAGAATGAAGGCTACTTTGTGGAACTCAATCATTGACAGGATCTCCAAAAAGTTAGCGGGGTGGAAGGGCAGCCTTCTCGGCTCCGCGAGAAAAGCCTTATTAGTTCAAACTACTTTACGAGCATTCCAATTTCATTGCATGTCTCTATTTAGAATGCCTGCAAAGGTCCGAGCTAGATTGGAGCTAATTCAACGCAACTTCTTGTGGTCAGGTTCGGAGGAGAGAAAGAGAATTTCGTTGGTAGCATGGAATCGGGTGTGTGCAAGCAAGGATCAGGGGGGCCCGGGGCTAAAGAGAATGAAAGAAATGAATCAAGCTCCGATTGACAAACAGGTATGGAGATTTATCAATAATGATCAATTGGGATGGGTAAAACTTCTTAAGGCAAAATATATCGAAAATATTCAGGACTTCCTGAAAGCTGATAATCTTCCTAGAGGATCCTATTTTTGGAATTTTTTGCTCGAATGTCGGGAGGTAGTCAGGAAAGGCATCAGATGGAGAATTGGTAATGGAAGACAAGTGGACTTTTGGAAAGACCCGTGGTTGGAAGAGGCCCCTCTGAAAGATAACTTAGACCTTCAGGTCCTCCAACATAAACTTTCGAAGGAAATGGGAGGAAAAGTAGGGGATTTTATTGCTGTAGCACAAGAAACTTCTTCTTGGAAGAAAATCACAGTTCATAATCTGTCGAGCAAGAGAAGGTGGCCCTAACCAAACTCAATGATGCTTTAAGGGTGTTCCCGATCATTCTCGGGGGAGGAAGAGACAAGGCGATTTGGGGCAAAACTACAAGTGGGATCTATTCGAGTAAAACTCGCCTATAAGTTAATCCACTCGGGATTCAATGGCTGGACTCCGACTTCGGTTATTTGGTTAAATAATTTAACCCCAAAAATAGCTTTCTTCTTTTGGTTGGCGATTCAAAATAAGATCCCGACAACGAGATAATTTGCAAAGGAGAGGTTTCCAATTCATCAATCGATGTATCTTGTGTGAGAAAGCAATAGAATCCGTAAGTCATATATTTCTAACTTGTGATTTTTCTTGTACGAGTCTTCCAAATGATCTCGTCCAAATTTCATGTAGATTGGGTCTGTCCAAATAGCATGTCCGACTTACGCATACAATGGGCTTCCCCCTTCGGGCAAAGCTTTTGACTTGGCTCGGAAGCTCGACTTACCCCATTTTTTATGGGGGATATGGAATGAGAGAAATAAGAGAGTATTTAAAGGACGTAAGAAAGATCCCGGGTTATGTGGTAATAAAATAATCGAGCTTTGAAAGAAAAGCTGGAAAACTTTCTTCTTCAAAAATGAGACCATGTCTCTAAGGGAAAGGAGGATTTTGCGGAGCTCGGGGAGAGGAAATTCCGGACCTAGACATTACAACCAACCCACGGGATGGTGTCAAGTGGATACCCCCACACAAAAGTGGGTTAAGTTTAATTTTGACTGGGGCAGCTAAAAGGAAATCCGGGGCTGCAGGAGCAGAGAGGAGTTTTGAGAAATGAGGAAGGAAAAGTGGTCCTTGCCTTTGCAGAGCCTTTGGGAACTCAAACAAATCATTTTGCGAAGCCCGAGCTCGCATGCGAGCAATGAGAATTGCCGGACTTGAGAGTTATAAGGAAGTTATCTTTGAAGGGGATTCGCTTAATATAATCAAGGCAATTAAGGAGGATAAAGACCCCAATTGGACCATATTGGAGCTTATCCTAGAAGCAAAGATTCATAAATCTCATTTGGTTAATGCCCGAATCCAACACACCTTCAGAGAAGGGAACCAAGCGGCGGATCTAATGGCAAATATTGCAGTTTCTGTTGGGGAGATGCAAATTTGGAAGGATAACTTCCCTCAAGAACTATTGGTGTTGGTTGCTAGAGAAGAGCTAAGATCAAAACCGTTAGAGCATCGAGGAGATCGAGAGGGGTTGATGATGAGTAATCCGACGGATGGAATTAGGCGAGAAAAGGCATCCCATTTGTTGGGGCATGGGAGGTGACAAGTGTACAGATACGACAACCTAGTGTTAGTAAGTGCTAGGTGTTGTTTGGTTTTTGTTTTATCTCGAATAGTCAAGCGACAAGTATAGGATTGTGGACTCTAAGTATGGCTTAATGTGAGTCTTAGAAAGATCCATTTTGTATTTTGATTATACGGGCTTGATGCTAGAACCAGCCCATTTTGACTTTGTAAAAGGTTTGTGGACCTTATAACCACCTCTACCTTATACCAAAAAAATATTAATAATATCAAAATATAATCAAATATCATTAATTTAAGTGATAAAAAATATGAACTTCTAATACTAAATGATATAATATCAATTCCATAAAACTAATTAAAAAACAATTTCAACAATATTTACTAAAAAAACAACTTTATAAATTTACATCAATATTTTAAAACCACTATAAGTCTCCTCGTCATCTTAATCTCTTAAATAAAATATAAAAAATACAAAATATAAATCTTGTTTTAAATCATAACCATCTTAAACCTATTGTTATGAACCATAATCATCATTCAAACCTATTGGTACAATTAATATATTATTAATAATAATAACAATAATAATTTTGGATGCTTACCTATTAATACAATCAATATCATTACTATTAATACAATCAATATTATTTTTAATAATAATAACAACAATAATAGCAATCAATATTATTTTTAATAATAATAACAACAATAATAGCTTTTGATGCTTACCTATAAATACAATCAATATTATTTGAAACAACAACAGGATGCTTTTAAGTTCAAAAATCTAGATTCCGTTACTTTTGGTTCACATGCAATTTTAATTTAAATATTTTAAATTTTATCGTATTAATTTAATTAAAATAATAAAATCAAATAATAAAATAATAATAGTATAACTAAGAATGATTGTAACGAAAAGATTTTTATTACATTAATATACTATCCCACATTTGATAGTAAGATATGAGAGGTTTCTAATATCATGCATGTACAAGAAATAATACATTCCAATAATTACCCACTGATTGTAAAATAAAGATACTGATTTTAAAATTATTTTAATTGAAGGTAGTGGTATAATTGAGGTTATATTTCCTAATGTATATTGGGGGCTTTCTTCCTTAAGATTTAAACTTAGGTAATTAGTAGCTTAAATAACAGTTTTGTCTCCTTGGTTGAAGGAAGGTTAAATATAAAGGTGGTAAAATTGGAGGCTATACTTTCTAAGGTATAAGGAGGGTCTCCTTCCTCAAGATTTGAATTTAGGTAATCTGGTAGCCTAAGATTTGAATTTAGGTAATCTGGTAGCCTAATAACTAAGATGTATTTACGAAACATTTTTAAACTTTTAAGATTAAACATAACTTTAATATATAAGATTTTAGAACAACTGTAATAACCATTTAAACCCTTCGTTACCATATAAAAATTAATTAAAAATGTAAAAAAAAAATTCTTAAAACCTTTAAAATATAATAAATATTTTTTTTTAAATATATAACTTTTTTTTGGACAACATAAAATATTTGTGTTTTATGGTTTTTTTAACAAATATAAAATATTTGCATTCTTCTTCACCAGTTTAGATTAAAATTAATATCGATGGAGGGAACTGGAGTGGTCTCCAAGGATCATGTTGGGATAATGTTTTATTGGGAACTACAAGGCTTGGGAAGGGTCACGAACAATAAAGTAGAAGCTTTAGCTATCAAATTTGCTTCTTTTTGGGTGGTAATACAAAGTTACAGGAGTATAATCTTAGAATTAGATTCTCAAATATTGGTGGGAGCTTAGATTGCATGATGAACTTTGCTTTGAAGATATGGAGTTTGAGGATTCTTGTCACCCAAATTAAGGAATTGTGGAGGGAATTAGATGATGTGATTCTAATCTATATGAGTGGAGATCTAAATAAAGTGATAGACTTCCTGGTTAAGATCGGTATTGAGAAGAAGTTAGGGGTTCATTGACAGTGACATGTGGCTATTGAGGATGAGAAGATTAGGCAAGTAGGTGAGCAAATCTAGTGTTTAGCTAATTTGGACAGCCATTGCAGAAATATGGTTTAAGAGATTTGACTCCAATGCAGATATTTTTTTTTACTATTGTAAACAGGTGTTCTTGTCGACTAAGGTTGGAAGAAGTCTCATCCCAACTTGTAATTGTTTTAATATAAAAATTTTAAATTGTTTTTCAAAACAATATAAATCTTTGCAAATTTGAATGCAATCATTAAGTTAAATGTATGTTTATTGTTATTTTTTCTCTTTCCATAAAAATTTAAAATGAGGTGATAATTTTTATTATTATCATTGCAATTTAAACTAATATGTTTATTATAAAAATTATATATACATAAATTTAATATAAAATATTTGATAAATAATTTATAGCAATAATATTTAACTATTTATAATACTATTTCTTTTACATCTAGGTGAGTTGGAGAGGAGAGAGCAATACTCCAAGGAAGGTCCCAGGTTCTAATCTCCATCCTACCAAAAAGTTGAATTGGGTACCCAAAATCCAATTGATAATGTTGGCGAGCAAGGTCGGGTGCAACTCCCCGTGACTTTGACAGTGTAGAACCCCTCGTTGTGGTCTCTTAAACCAAGGCAGCCTCACAAAGGGTTTTGCACTTTAAAAAAAAAAATTCCTTTATTTTTTAATATTTTAGCCTTCAATTCTTTCTATTCTTTAGTTTGTTTTTAGGTCAGGCTGTTATATTTTGGCTTTTTCACTAATGGTTTGATTTATGTTTTTTTTTTAAAAAATTGTTCTTTTTGTTTTGTTTTGATAACCCTCGAGTAGTTGGCCTATCTGTTTCTTTTTTTTTTTTTTTTTTTTGATAACCCTGAGTAGTTGGCCTATTTGTTTATCTTTTTGTTAAGGAATTTAAAGAGCCTTTCAAATCCCTTCCAATTCACTAATCAAAAATAATAATTTAAAATCTTATGATTTTTTAAATTTTTTTTTTAAATAAAATAATAATATTTATGTTCTAATATATCTTCAAACATAACCAATGCTTTGCGGATGGAGGAGAACAGCGACACTGCTTAGCGGATTTTAAATAAGATAATAATATTTATGTTCTAATATATCTTGCAATATAACCAATGCTTTGCGGATGGAAGAGAACAGGCGACCCTGCTTTGCGGACGGAGGAGAACAGGCGACGTTGGTGGCCCAACAAGCGCAGCTGGCGAAGAAACGTTGCTTTACAGATTTTAAATAAGATAATAATATTTATGTTCTAATATATCTTGAAATAGAACCAATTTTTTGCGGATGGAGGAGAATAGGCGACGCTGCTTTGCGGATGGAGGAGAACAGGCGACGTTGGTGGTCCAACAAGCGCAAGTGGTGAAGAAACAAGCCGCAACTCAGCATCTTTAATAAGCAGTGAAGAGGTGAAGTAACCCCAGTTGCTTGTACTTTTCGAATTAGAATGTAGGGTTCGTCAGTGGATGAACCTCTGTTCTTTATTAAGATTTTAAAGAATGAATTTGGGTTGAATCTGATTGATTATGAAGTCCAAACAATTATCTACAAATTCAAGAGCAAAATATCAAACCTAGAGGAACTCAAAGAATACATTAAAGATTGATGAAGCGGTACAGAATTTCAAGTAACTCTCATACCAAAAAAAATGTTTCCTTTTCTAATTTAGTGGATAGGGATGAGATAATGGATTATAGATATAATGTTTTTTCGGACAAAGGAGTGTCTATATAAGACTTTGGATTCTAGTTTCAACCACTTTACAGAAGAAGTTAATAGCTTCCTAGTTTGAGAATCTTTATGCTCATCTTTATGCTCTCCCTGTGAAGTTTTGGGGAGAGAAGATATTACCAAAATTGATAATGTCATTGGTGCATTCTAGTATATGGATGCCCAAACAAAGGAAAATTTTTTCAATAAAATTGATGAGTAAAACAAGATTGATTGTTTGGATAGATATATCCATCACTATTTCCTCAATCAAGGGGAATGGATCCAAAATATTGAATATGAAAACTTCTTCCTAAGAAGAATTTGAATTAGACCATTGACAAAATCCAAATGGTTACTAAAGACGATCGAGACGGTTCCATGGAAAAGATTAGCATCTCACAAGGTATTCTTGAAATTAATTATGAAACAATCAATGATAGTTTCTTGAAAATGAAGATCCTATAAAATGTGTGTTACAACTAGATATTACCTCAAGAGCTTGAAGTGCAAAAATGCATTCTAAGATCTTGCCACTCTAATAAAGGAAGAACCTCTGCCAAAAGAAAAATAATCGAACTGGTTTCCTCTATGATGGATGATTATTATGTTTGTTTTCCTTCTATCTGTTGGAGTTATATATCATGTAAAGGTTTTTAGTTCTTAAAAAAACAATTGATTATAAAAACATAACAATATAAAAAAGATGAAAAATATTTTTGATAAAAAACAAATATAAATATACTTTAACAATATAATATTTTATCCGCACATAACTTTTAATATATATATAACCAATGCAAAATGGAGGCAAATAGAAAGGATTCAAAAATATCTAATCACAAACTTTCTCAAAATTAAGGCCACAACCCCTTATGAAATTATTCTAGCTGAAACTGGAATGTTCCCTTTAGAAGCAATTGCTATGACCAAGTTGTTATGTTACTTGAAAAAAACAGAAAACATGACAAATGATAGATGGCCTAGAGCAGCTAGGGACGAAGAGTTGCATAGGCAAAAGAATACGTGGATGAAACAAAATCAGAAATGGATGAAACGTTAGAAAATCAACATAAATGAATGCCCAAATGTCAACAAAGACATAAAAAATTATGTGAATGAAAAGTTCAGAAGTGGAATGTGGAAAAATGCAAGCAGGAAAAGACAATATTATATTGCAAATTTTAATCCAACGTATGACCACAAGGAAAAAGCGTATATAGGCGCTGAAATCAAGTGGAAGGAAAAAATACTCATTGCTCAGATAAGGACTAGCTCTCATAGGCTTAGATGTGAAACGAGGAGATGGACAACGCCCAAAGAACAATGGGAAGAAAGGATATGTACTCTATGCAACACAGGGGCAGTAGAGACAGAGGAACACTTCATCTATAAATGCCCGAGTTTTTCAGATATCCGTGACAAATACAAAGAAACACTTGGGAACGAGTTTATTACAGATTTATTTGAAGACAGTAAAATAAAAAAAGTTGGAGAATTGCTAACACAAATCAGCAGGAGAAGGAACAACCTTCTCAAAGATATTAAAGATCATATGATATGATTTGAGTAATTGTACTTCCATATTTGAGGTCCCATAGACCATATTTGGATCTCACGGACGTAATTAAAATCTTTCATTTCATTCATTTCATTTGGACTCAAAATGAATTCTTCAAGTCAGTCCAAATGAAAAAAAAAATGGCCATAAAAAAAATTGCCACAACCGGGGCGACATGACATTATCAACATTGCTCTGCCGAAGCTTAAATGAAAGGAGGTAATCCGTATTTTTTAATAATTTAAATTTTGAATAGTTTGTGTAACTAATATTCTTATATAATAATATATTTTATCAAACATTTTCATCCTATATAATTAAAATTGTTTGATTCTTTATTTGTATACCTTGTGACTTGTATGAATTCTTTATGTTTCTGTCATTAAATGGCTCTAGTTGGAAATTACTTTAACATCTTCTTAACACTGTTACATTGCTCTGCCAAACTAACCTCATTGTTTTATTATATCTGTGTAATAAGACAATAAAGTTAGCCAAACTATACTGTCAGTTCCATCAATATTCTATAAATAACACTTTATTTATACCCTGACTAAGTTGGCCTATGGCAGAACTTTTCTCTCATCTCCCAACAAAGATATGGCCTATAAAAGTTCCATATCATATAACTACAAAGATATGGCCTATAAAAGTTCCATATCATATAATTTTTATCCCATGTTTTTTCTTATTTAATGTTTTCTGCTGGCTATTTTTTTTTTAGAGATTTTTGTTGCAGTCATTCTACCTGGAACTTGCAAAAAGAAAAAGCAACCACTATCAATTCAACCCAATTTAAACAAAGACAAAAATAAGAAAGAAACAACAAATAGAAGTAGGCTACATCACTAAATTTAAGGTGTTCCCTAATGTTGTCTACGCCAAAGCAGTTAAGTTTAATCAGCATTTTAAATGCTCATGCCAGCGTGGCAGCTCTGCAACAAGGCAAGCAGGCTCATGAACACATCATCAAAATCGGGCTTGAACAGATGTCCATGTGGGGAGTGCCCTCATTGCCATGTATATGAAATATGGAAGCACAGGAAATGCAGAACATGTGTTCAAGAGATCATCAGGTAAAAGGGACGTCGTCTTGTTGAATGCCATGATTTAGGGCTATGCTCAACATGGGCATAGAAGAGAGGCTTTGGGAGCCTTTGAGGAAATGCAGCAGGTAAGCATGAATTCAGATGAGATCACTTTTTTGGGTGTCCTGTCCGCATGCATGCATTCCTTGGAGACAGATAACATTCAGAAAGCATACAATATCTGTGAATGCTGGAGAGTTTGGACAGGCAGATAGACGTGGCAGGGTATGTACCTGATGCCAACTCCCTATTGCATGATCGCGATGAGGAGCAAACAAGCAAATAAGAGGTGGTCTCAGAAGAAATGACTGCTTATGGAGACCAGGTAGAGAGGACCATTAAACTGCACATCTATTTTCACTCTAATGCATGGATATTATTTTAGTTATCAGTGTGACTGTTTCTACCATCCAAGTTGTGACAAGTGGGCTTGAGCAACCCTGTATGGCATCATTAGGACAGACCCTGTTATTCCACTATAACGATCTACCATATTACATTTAGGACTTGTATTCTAGTGTAAGTGTATTTGATGCATATGGATGTGTCAACTGCAGCTCGACTGTGTGACAGAAATCTTTAGAAATGCTTGTGTCAACTAGTTATCAGTGGCTGTGGGGAATCAGAAGGAAACATTGCCTGTCTACTTAACATGATCTTTCTGAAAATTTTAACAGTATTCTTTTAATGATCTCTACTAAACTTTACCATTTTCCCTGTGAGATCAAGTGTGAATTCAATGCATTTTTTCTTGAAAATTTGCTTTTCTCCAACTTATGAAAGCAATCCCTCTTAATTAACTTGTCCGCTTCTCTTAATATTATTCAGTATCTTGTTGCAGCCTTTTGTTTCACATCTAATTAGCCACTTTTTTCCATTTCAGTATGAAGCTTTGTGACTTTGTTCTGTTTGAAATTTTTAGGTGATAACTTTTAATGAAAGTTGCAGTTTTTTTTATAGTTCACCTCGTCTCTCGCGGCTTTTTAAAATATTCCTCCAGAGTATTCTTTAAAATCTTCTGATTAAAGCAGAGTATTCTTGAAATTGTATGCTCTGAATTTATTGAAATGATCTTTAGAGCCAAGTTTTTTCTTACTTGAAAATTTACTTTACTTTTTTAATAAATTAAATGTCAGTCTAACTGAGAATCTTATACATTGCAAGGAGTGGTACGACCATATGCTGACTCTTCTACCTGAAGGACAGCCATCTCTTTTAACTTTTTTGATTTCAAGGAAAACACCAGAAAGAACATATGAATTCAGCATGATCAAAAGTTTAGCAAACTTATCAAAATTTGAACTAAATGACTTCAAAATTGAAGGAGTAGTAGAAGTTTCCTCTCTCTTATTTGTTAAATGCCAGGACAAAGAAGAGGCTCTGGAAATGGCAGGGCTGCTGTTCTGATCATCCAGTATTGAAGACCATAGAATGATATGGAATCCCAGATTAATTGGCTTTAGCATGATGCATAGAGTGCTATTTTAGGCAATAATAAATAGGAGCTTCAATGATTATGGTTTATGATAACATAAATGGGTCGTGTTATTGCCAAGATCGTTGTCTGATCAGGAAATTGCAAGTTGAATGGGTGGAAACAGAAGTCTTTTGTTGAAGCTGAATTTATTGACGCTCTTGTTGAAACACTGTAACTTGTAATTAGTACCTTTTCAAACTTGCTTTTCTAAAAATCAAACAGAAAAGATCCTGATTTCCTAAAAATCAAATTGGAACATTTGTTATGATTTGGCACTTTACGTTTGCAACCTTAATTCACAGAGTCACACAAAAATTGGAACATTTATTAAAACTTTACACTCAAAAAACTCTTCACTGGTTCACATATCATTGGTATCATCATATTCAAACGATTATTTACAGAGAAAGCAATGCAGATACCAAATACTGATGCAAAGAAGAGCAAACATTTACTATTGAGCTGAAAAATAAATGGCATTCAACATAGGACAAGAAGTGATCAGAAATAACTTCTTACAAAATAATAGTGTGTCCCTATGTACAAGATATTTATAGATAGGAAAATTGCCAACTAAGTAAGGTTGGCTGAATGAACAAATATAATCACAGCAAGCAGAGAACGGTTTTCCGAAGTATGAATAAGAAATTCGAATAGACAAAAACATAAGATGATCCTCCCTCTCCAGTTTTTTCAAACCATTAATGGATTCCAATCAGGAAGAACAAATCCCGCTCTTCGCTCTTCAAAGGAATACTCTACATGCTGCTGCTGCTGCTGTTGAGATTGTTGTTGTTGTTGCTGATGCTCTTGCTGCTCAGGTTGAGCTATCATGTGAGTCAGAGCAGAGCTGCTAAGGGGGACGACAGCAGGGTTCGACAATGGCACAGAAGTTGCAGTCTGTGATGGAACCTGTACAGGCATTGCATCTTGTTTTGTGGGTACTGAAGTAGTACCAGGTGTTAGAGACATAGGGATTGCCATGGAGCCAGGGGTTGTGTTCTCTTCATCCTTCGCAATGATTGGCTTTACTGGAGTAAACTTTGGGCTTTTGCATGGAAGATTTGGAATCATTTTATTCAAGTCTTCAAAGGAATTCCCATTGGATTGAGAATAAGATGTGGGAACAGGTGAAAGGGGACGACGAGTTGGTTGCATGAAACTTGGTTCATTTTCTTGAGCTGTAGGATAAAATGAAGGTAGCCCGGCCACATCCAAACCTCTTCGTCCTAATGAAAGATAATTATTTTCAGCAGCAAAGAATTGTGAGTATGAATATTGCCTAAAAATTGAACACTTGGTCTGACATGATGAAAAACTAAGCTATCATCTACTTTACTAAGCAATATTGTTTCATAGATATGAAATTCAAATACTTGATAGACTGGTATAGACAAGTAAACTAATGCTGACCTGAAGATAAGGCAGTAAAGTCATCCTCTTGATGATGATTCTGCAGATTGAACTGCCTGCTCTCTCTTCTCATCTCTCTCATTGAATTGGGTGTTGTCCCTTGACGAGAGAGTGTTGCACTATTTGCCTTTGGAGGGAGGAAATCTAATTGGGGATTTTGAAGGAAGGCTCCCCCAAGAGAGAGGCGCCTGTTTCCATTTGCTGTTGCTGGACGCTGGCTGCTAGTGTTCTTTTTTGCACTGTGTGGTTTTGCAGGACTAGGTTTTGATCCAAACAGTGCCTCCTGCTCTGTCATAAGCTGACCCTGAAGCCTCTTCTGATCCTGCAACCATATTCAATTATTGCAGAGTTTTTATACAGGGCCTATAAGTTAAACGACAATCTTATGAACTTTCAATCGGTATAGAAGCATGAGGGCTTCTTACCCGTTGCCTTCTCCGTTCTTGTTCTTTCTCCTGTCTTAGAACGTTATATTCATCTAGCATTGTAATTAGAAGAACCTGGTTTTATAAACAAGGACAGAATGAGAAAATCCTTCACTTTCAGATCGGTAAAAATGAGAACCCAAAACATAATTGCATGGTTGTAAGAATCTTAAACTTGATTATTCCAAAAATGATATCACTTGTCAGTAGAAGTTTCCCCAAAGTTAAAACTAAAAGCCCAAAAGTAGAAGTTTCTCCTGTCTTAGAATGTTATATTCATCTAGCATTGTAATTAGAAGAACCTGGTTTTATAAACAAGGACAGAATGAGAAAATCCTTCACTTTCAGATCGGTAAAAATAAGAACCCAAAACATAATTGCATGGTTGTAAGATTTTAAACTTGATAAATCCTGTCAGTTTCCCAAAAGAAAAACAGTAAGAACCCAAAACTTACACCATCATAGAGGAAAGGTTTGCCCATTTCCTTCTCCCATGAATGAGTTTTTGCCATCAAACCTTCTACCATTCCTGCATGTTTAAACAGAAGTAAGTAATAGAAGCAAAGCCATCTTTTATGATTATGCACGTATGCCGATGCTGACCCAAATCTCCCACTATGGAGTTGAATGAGTTCAGTTCTCACCAGGTAGTTTGGCAACAGCTGCACGAGCACGCTCTGCACGCTTTAACGTAAGGTGTGCACCCCTGCTTGCACTGTATCGATTCTCGTCCTGTCCCAATCAACCATATAGTATCATATCTCAATTCAGGAAAATCTTCCCATATAGAATCTTTCTAACTCTAATGACTATATTATATATACCTTGTTATAATCCTCTAACCAGTTCTCCTCTTCACATGCAGAAAGCCATTTTTCAACTTTCTCTAGGATTTCTTTCCTGCTAAAGGCTTCTTCTTTTGTCTTAGCAATCTGTTCTTCAATGCTTTCAAGAAGTACAGATGGATCGACCAGTCCTGAAGAATTGTCAGGATGAAAACAAAAATGGCATCAACTCACTGGGGATTAGTGCTAAAAATGAGCCGGAAAACAATCAAAATAGCCTAGAACTTACCAGAATCCATGGACGCAATTGTCTTATCTAGTGCAGTATTACTTTCTGGAATAAGATGCGTTCTCCTACAAATTTCTTCCAACTCTGTCCTCTTCTTCAGGACAAGCTCCTTCATCTTGCTTCCTTTTAATTCCTCCAGCCTTTCAACTTCTGCTTCCACCTGCATCAACATAAATCAAACTGTGAAACCAAATGAAGAAAGAATTGCATTGCATCAACATATAACAAAATTGTAAGGCATACACTGTTAATGAACTCCTGTGACAGGGCATTCGGAGAACATATTTCATGCTCTGAAGCTGCAATGTTGCAGGTAACATTCTGAAACATCTGTTGTTCTTCAATAGGAGTGTCCATTAAATTCCAGAGCTCAAGCATTGTTGTAGCCAAATCTTGGAGCTGTAAACTTCCACAGCATTAGAAAAAAATAGCAGAGGCAAGAGGTACTATAATGAGAGTCAATCACATAACTAAAAATCAAAAGATATGTAACGGATAAAAAAATTACATTAGAGAAGTCTTGTCGCACTTACCTTCTGCATCCGTTTCCTTTTCTCTTCTCGCAGTGTATGAATGGTCATGGCTAGTCTTTCAATGGTATCATTACTAATACTCTTTGGCTGTTCTGAATCATGCAAGCTCGGATGCACTTCCGTTAACGTGCAGAAAAAATCCAAGCCCAAGACAGAGCATAATCCGTGAAGTGTGTCGACATACTCGATGACTTTGTACAGACGATTATTCTGCACGAAAAGAAACAATGGAAAAATGGCAAAAGATAAGAACCGCAGAACAAAAATTAGTCGAAGAAGTACGAGGAACAAAAGAAAGGGGCATAGTAATCAATATTAATCTTAATGGTCTTCTATTATTTCATCTGTCAGTAGGCCCGCCACCCATCAACATCAATTACTCCAAAATAAAGAGTGGCTAGTGACAGGGATGAGAGTTTCCTGCACTTCACACAGATATTTTAGGATCATCTGATTGCAACAAGCTCCTAAAATTACTCAGCGATACCTATGAGGGAAATTGGCTAAGCCCCACATGTGACCATAGATAAAGCCCTCAAAACCCAATACTCATTCCCAGCATATGCAAAATCCTATAGCAAACCAAAAATGGATTTCTAGATACAGAGCAAGATTTTCCGAACGTTTCTAATATAGAATCTGGCAAGACAATTAACAGCAAAGAAATTAGTGCCTTGAGAACTTTGTACCCATGCACCAAATGAAGAAAAAACTCACTAAATTATTTATTAGGTTATTGGAGTGGATGTTTCGTTTAACATTTTTTCAATTTTTGAGCTGGTAAGGCTGAGGGCTCAAATCTTGGCCGAATACACACTGGTTCCTTGTGACTATGTCACCACCCCTACTCACAGGAGGAACCACGCTAGGGTCTCTCAAGGCCTAATAGTTTCACCTCTGCACACACTAAAAGATGCGTTACGTGATGGCCCTAACAGACGATTTTAACACGAGACACTTTTGCTAGGTCGTCTATAAACAGTTTCACCAAGAAAAACCAAAGATTCCAAATTTTCAACAAAGAATACGAAATCCTAGATGTCTTCCTCTCTCTTGAATCAGTAAGCAAAGTATCTTACCTTCTCCTCTTGAAGCACTTGAAGTTGCCTTTGGTAATCTTCAAGCTTTCTCAGAGATAAATCGTTTTCATCAACTGTAATTGCCGACGGACTAATCTGTACGTATCCAGCAATCTCATTGGAAATCCTCTGAATCTGCATTTTAACATCCAAAATTTGCTTAACTCTATCTTCTTTTCGCCGTCTCATTTCTTCCAAATGCGGTGCAATGCCGTCCAGCTGCTCCTTCAGGCTCCCTGCTCCCTGTAAATCAACTTCACCCTGTGAATCTTACAACAAAAACGACTGCAAGGTTTCATAGGTTTCCACAGTTTTTCAGCTCTTGTCCATTAAAACACTTCTGATAATGAACTTATAAGGTTTGATATATTTTACACTTCAGTTTATCCATAGTTCTTTTTTCTGGAATTAAACTCGTTGGAGTTCTAAAAATGGACCTACAAGATTTGGTCCACAACATCGGCAGATCCTAGATTCAGCTGAGTCCAGAAAAAATCTACGTATAAATAAAATGTGACCTTTAATTTGGTTGAGGTAATTGTAAAGAATGAGATACATTTGCTGACTCTTACAGCGGAGCGTTACTGAACCTGCTTAAGCAGAGGACGATCTCCAAGCGCAGAGCAGATGGAAGCGAGTTCCGATTCATAGTCTGCGATGGCTTGGTGAAGCTGAGCCCGCGATCGATTCGCTTGGTCTACTTTTCTTCTGTAAACCTCCAAGCACTCTTGCTCGAGCTGGAGTAACATTCGGTCTCTTTCTTCGTCCGATTCCCCAATTTCGTCCCAAATTAACTGCAAGTTAACAAAACTTTCAATCTTTTACCTTGTTTTTCTTTCAAAATTGTTAAATATGGAGTCCAAAACGTAGAGAAGGCAATACCTGGAGCTCGTACAGAAGAGAGCCGCAAGTAGTTTCAAATTGGAACAGCTGATCGCTTTGGAGGCTTGGCATTTTGAACGCTCTGGCCTGACTCAAAAATATTCAGAATCTGCACAAAATATCCGCGGAAGAGATCAGAAATAGCGGTCGGTAAAGCAGGGTATCTTGTCAAAACGCACACATAAATCAACAAATCTGTGGAAAATAGGACGTTATGGCTTTCAAACAAGGAATGCTAGAGACGAAACCCCGAGTATTCACGGAAATTTCGCAGACATATACTCTGTTTAGAAGTAAGTGTTTCGGCTTTGAAAAGTAAGCTAGGCTTCCTAGTTTAAGTCATTCCTGTCCAAAACGATTTATTTGCCATCGCTATTAAGAGGTTTCCCAAGAGACATCCTCCGCGTACAGGACGTTAAATTCCTTTCCGCCAAGACCATGTCCCGTCAAATTTGAGGAAGTATCACTTGTCAAGGTACATTTTCGGTAGGTATATTGACCAATACCCTTTTTGTCTCGGTTTCGGCACTGAAAAAAATTATTCAAATTTTCCGTCAACTGACGGACTCAGAAACTCCGCCAATACACGTACTCAGAAACTCCGCCAATACACGTCACGGCTTAACGGTTTCCGCAATTCAAATCTTTACGGACTTCTCAGTTCCCGTCTCGTAATAGGAAATTTGCCTTCGCAAAAAACATCACAAGATAGGAAGCCAAGACCGAAGACAGCAACAAAAGCCAAAAAGAAGCATGCACTTCCAGTTTCCGGCAGAGAACTCACAGCAACACAAAATACGCCATGAAAAAGCATGTTCGAAGCGCATATCATAACTTCAAAATTTCCACCATATCACTTGCAGCATAACATAAGAAACAATGAAACCAAACAATAACCCCATAGAACTTCAAATTCCCCGCAACATTATAAAACAAGCAACAACAACACATAATCAACGCCGGATTTAAATTCTCACCGCAAATCTCACAAAACAACCATATAACCAACCAAACCACGCAATCACAACCCGTTCTTCAAATTTTCCACCACTAAACTCTCAACAAGTGCACTCGCCCTCAAATTTTCCGGCAAAAACCAAAAATCATGTGAAATTTAACGCCTCTTTCAAAAAAAACTTCAACAACCAACTTCAACAACCAAAATTCTCACCTGAAATCGCGATTTCCTCACGAAGAGCGCCAAAATCTCTCTCAGAATACACAGCAACTTCGCTATCAAATCCAGAATTTATGGTCTGGCCCTTTCTCCTGAGATTTCCGACCAGACCACAACCCGCACAACCAAAACCTTCAAAATCTTCTATTGCACAGGACTTCAGTCGAATCTTTTACCACAATCACAATCATAACATTCAACGATATCGAAGAAGAAGATGAAACCCTAACCTGATCAATACTATAAGAAAATAAATTCCCGTCGATTACAGTGGAGAAAGGAGCCGTTAGAACATCATACGTATTCTCGCTATATACGTATTTTACCGTTGCAACTTTGAAAGCTACGTTCTGTACCGTTAACATGACGAAACCTGTAGCAAAATCCCACAAACCGCTCCAATAGCCATTAAAACCACCCTGGTTTTCATACGCAACGGGCACGTCTTCCCATGATTACAGCGGATTCGACCGTTTGATTATTACGAATAAATGTAATATTTTGGGGATCTGGACTTTTGAATGATGCCGGGCCCCACCGAGACAGAGAATCCTAGATACTGGTTGAGCATTTACGAGGATTATATTATTCGAATTTGTGACTTAATAATTTGGGAGTTTAGAATGCGTGGCGCGCCTCGAAGCGATAGATCAGGCTCGAGTTAGGTTGGTCTACTGGAACTCCCAGGATTGGGAAATCTAAGCTAATCCCACTAACATAGGGTTTGTTCACCGACTATTTGGGTTTCATCGTACTTATATAACGAAATTATTGTTCTTTTAATTTATTTAATTCATGGCAAAGTATAACTATAACAGGAACTTTTTTTCTATGATTTGAATTTGGGTAGTTTCTATGATTTGAATTTGGGTAGTTTAAATATCAGTCTAAGTGTGCCTAAGGGACATTATGTATTTGTTTTTTAAATGACAACTTCTTCATCATTTTATAGGGAAGCTCCCTGTTGCTATGTTCCAATGAGTGGTCTCAATTATGCCATCCATTTTACTTAGCATTACTTAAAAACGATGTTAAATTTTTTCTTAAAAAATGATGTTAAATTTTTTCGTACTTATTTTGGAGTTGTAGTTTGCATGAGTTGGGTGGTACAACTCAGCCACACTCATTGGGGTTGAGCCACCCACTCTACTTAGCATTACTTAAAAAACGATGTTAAGTTTAGTTTGCAGGAGTTGGGTAGTACAACTTAGCCACACTTATTGGGGCATAATAACAAGGAGCCTTCATCTTCGTAATTTGAACTGAGGCTTCATCCTCGTAATTTGAACTGAGGCTTCATCCTCGTAATTTGAACTGAGGTTATCAAAATGATATAGATTACTAACTCAATTTATCAAGATGAAATAGGTTACCAAAATGATACACGAACAATATAGCTTTGGGGTGTACCTAGACTACCATGAATAATTTTTAATTTACAGCTTTGGGGTGTACCTAGACTACCATGAATAATTTTTAATTTACACTTATAAGGTGTTAGTTTTTATTTATTTATTTATGAAGAAATTCAAGTTAAAATTTTGTTAAGAAGAAATATAATTATTAAATTATTATAATAATAATTATATGATATAATAAATTAATTTTATTATATAATTAATTAATTTTATTATATTTTTAATTTAAAGTTTTATATTATTAAGTATTTTTATTACTTTGCTTTCATGATTTTAGACTCTTTGATCATTTCATTTGAGGAAGGTAAAATATAGTGGATAGATTAAAAACAATAAAACATATATAAGTTACTATTTGTAATTATTTTCTTATATTTTGCAATAATGTAATTTATTTAATAATTATAATGTATTATTAAATTATATGAATTTAAATAGTTAAAATTTTAGGTTTTCAATGATTTGATTTATTTGAATTTGAATTAATGTTCATTGGTGACCAAAAGAGGTCAATAGGTAAGACATATACAAAGCAACAGGGGTGTTCGATGTAGCTCCATAGAAAATAAAGTACGAATAGTAACAGGATGACATATGATATACAAGATCTGTGGATCAAGGATTACTCCCAACATTCAAACTTGAAGAGAAGTGAGGGATGTAAGAGTTGGAAATAATTAGAATTAATTATTAAAATACATAAATAATAATTTTAAGTTTTATTAAAAAATAATCATTTTTTAATTATATATCTTAATAAATTTATAATCATTCTTCAAATTAATAAATTAAGTTATAATTTATATATTTTAAAATAAATATTAAATTTTATTTAATGATATTAATTTAATTGGTTAAATTTTTCAATTTTCAGGTACAAACCAAAATTTAAATCTTGTCAAACAATGCATGCCTAAGATCCAAGTTGTTATAATAAGATTATATGGTTCCCATGTAATATGGGTGCTCGTTGCAATCCTATATAACCAATTTAAAAAATAACATGTATCAAATGATACAAACTTAATCGATTCAATTCCTTAAATTTTAAAGAGACAATTTTAAATATTGTCAAACAATATATCTTAATAAGAGGAAACCAAAATTTAAATTTTGCTAACCTCGCAAGGTTGGCGTATTGGTGATTGCGAAGAGTTCCTTCCATTTGAGAGGTTTTGAGTTCGAATCCCTATACATACGGGACATTCAAGCGGGTATCAAAAATTTTCTTATGGCTTCTCTCTAGATAGTGGTATATCTGGATGCGATGACACTGTTGACCACCTAAGAGCGGCTCTAGAGGTTTCTCTCTAATCAAGAGTTTAGTTTGAGGGGACAACATAACAATTTGGACTTTGACTCTTCTTCGAGAAGCCCAAGGTTCAAACAACGGCGTGTATGTGGTTGTGTTAAATTCTCTATTGATAAGCTCAATTATCCCTCTTATGAGAGGTCATGAATGGGTGTGTTAAATTCGACAGTTCCAATCCTGAGCCCCTTTAGGTACCCCTCACTAGAGTAAATATTTACTGAGACAAGCCAAATGAACAAATCCCCTCTATATCAAAGTCCCCAGGGGCTAAAAACTGCTCTGCGGGGATGGTAGTCATTTCTGGAGGAGGTCTAAAAAATTGGAGGAATGTCGTAATGGCATCGATTCTGTCACAAAGAGTGCATGCTTGTGATGTTTTTCATATGAAAATGATTGGAAGGAACAATATTTCCCAGTGCATGTTGAGAACCGCTTGTTAAAGAACAATGGATGTTTGGAACGATGTGAAGCCAGGTCGATTCTAGTGGTTCAACCAGACTCGGTGGCGGAAGATGTGGAATATTTAACCAAACATGTGCTTATTGGTAAATTTTTGGGCATCCAAATTTCTCTCCCCTTTGTGGAGGCTTGGGTCAGGAAGACTTGGAATCCTGAAGGTGACGTGGAGGTGATGCTGAGTGTGAACAACTATTTTATGGTGGTTTTCTCTTGTCTTGCAGATCACAACAAAGCATTTGAAGGGGGTCCTTATTTCTATAACCAAGCGAGACTCTTTCTTAAACCCTGGCATGTGGGTTTCAACCCGTCATAGGAGCGACCATCGCAGGTTCCAATATGGGTTTGACTTTCGTGGCTCCCATTAGAATTTTGGAGAACTGATATCTTGCATAAGATTGCTCTTCTTCTTGGGAAGCTGGTTGGACCGTCACAACAAACAATAGATAAAAAGGTAATCTATGTTGTCTGTATCTGTGTTGAAATTGATTTAAAAATATCATTCCAAATTCTATTGAAATACAGTTTGGATCAACTATATGGGTTCAAAAAAATGACTATGAAGCTCTTTTGTTTCATTGTCGAATTTGTCGTGAATATGGCCACCTGCAAAGAAAATGCCCTAAGTTTGTCATGCCTGTGGCTTCAAATCATGGGCCCTCTCGATCTGGACAAAATTTGGATAAAGGAAAAGCCCCGATAAAGGAAGGGGAACGGGATAAGGAAGGCTTTGTTTCGGTAAAAGCCCGAAACAGAGGACGAAGGGCAAACAAAGACCATAAGGATAGCCAACCAGATGCTTTACTCAACCGTTTTTAAATATTGATGATCTTGATCAGTGCATGGAGATACTTGAAACGTCACTACCTGATGCAAATATATCAGGGTCAAATCAGATGTCTCTTTTTGAGGTGGAACTTAAGGAATCAAATCTAGGGCATTTAAATGAAGAATAAAGGGCTTTGGATTTGAGTATAGATGATATGGTTGGATCTAGCCCTAGAATGGAAACTATTTTGAAAAATGGTACAAATTTAGTTATGTCCTCTCCTACTCAAGCACTGATGCAGTCGTCCTTGGACTGCAAAACTCCTACGGAGTTGGGATTGCAACAGAAAATAATTAAAAAATTATTTCATATAAGAATATGAAGGTGGGTCGAAAGAAGGACCAGGATAAAATTAAGTTAATGGGGGAGACTTTGGTGCAGTCAAAATTGGTGAGAACATTGGACTCCCATTTTTCTAACCCCCAAAAATGATTATCCTTTCATGGAATGTAAGGGGGTTGAACAGCATCCCCGGACAAAAAGTTATTCATGATTTGGCTCATGTACATTCTTTGGATGTGGTGTTTATTCAGGAGACTAAATTGGCTATTGATAATATGTTCAATATTACTCCCAATTTGTGGAGAAGGGGGCAATGCCAGTGTATTGGTGCATGTGGATATGTTGGTGGCGTCGCTTGTTTATGGGATCCGGTTAAGATATCCCCTCTTACTTGGATTTCCAACAGATGATCTATTTCGATGATCAAGCATGATAATGAATCTTGTGAAACCATCCTACTCACAAACGTGTATGCTCCTGTTGATTACAATGGTAAAGTGAATTTATGGGAGCACATTTAGTTTGTGAGAAGTTTGGCTCCCTTGTACCCATGGATTTTGGTTGGAGACTTCAACTCTATCACTTGTCTAGAGGAGAAACGCGGTGGGTTGACCATCTGGAGCCTTTTTCTTCTATATTCAGTGCTCATATCTAGGCCCTGGTTGACATCAAGCCTAATAATGGGATATTTACTTGGCACAATAGGTGTGGGGAAGCTTCCATATCATAGAGACTTGATAGGTTTCTGATCTCCAATTATTGGATGGGTAATAACATAAGTGCTATTTTTGTGATTCTGAAGGATAAGGGATCTGGTCATTGGCCTATCAAACTCTCTACTCTGGAGTTAGGGCTAAAGAAGAACCCTTACTTTAAGTTTCAACTTATGGGGCTTCGTGATCCTAAGCTTCATGATTTTATGCGAGGCTGATGGACCACTAGAAAACCTCCTCATGACACCGCTATCTATTCCTTTATGAAGCGACTACAATTTGTTAAGCATAAATTGAAGAGATAGAATAGATTGAATTTTGGGAACCTTTCCTTGGTTAAGTTGGCAGCTCTTAGGAGGGTGGAAGAAGCTTCAAGGCATATTAGAGATCAGGGACTCACGAAGGAGCTTCTTGTGGAGGAATATGAGGTTGCAAAAGACCTTGTTGAATGGGAACTGAGGGAAGAAATTTTTTTGAAACAAAAATCTCGAGTAGATTGGCTTCAGGAAGGATATAGGAACACAACCTTCTTTTATAACTCAGTTAAGGCTCGTCGTAATGGTAACCTGATTGCCTCTCTTATGAATTCTCAAGGTGCCCTGCTCTCTTCTTTTAGGGATATTTCAGAAGAGACTAAGAGGCATTTTTCCTCTCTCTTCAAGGAGGACTCCCTCTCAGATGATGACAATGAAAAGCTTATTCTAAACTGTATTCCATCAATTGTTTCTAGAGAGATGAATGAGCACTTGATGGATCAAATCTGCCTTGAGGAGTTGGAAAATGTTGTATTCGGGATGAAAAAGGAAAAGCCCCAGGTCTAGATGGATTACCGATTGAGTTTTATCAAGAGTTTTGGGATTTAATCAAATTTGATCTTCTGGAGGTGGTCCGTGAGTCCTAAAAGAACAAACAAATGCTAAGGACCCTAAATGCTACCTTTGTGGTTCTTATTCCCAAAAAATAAGGAGCAAATTCCTTGGATATGTTCATACATATTGCTCTATGCAATGTTGTGTATAATATCATCACAAAAATTATTGTTGAGAGGCTGAAGATATGGTTGAGCAAAATCATCTCTAAGGAGCAAGGAGGGTTTGTTGTTGGCTGGAAAATCTTGGATGGGGTTGTTATTGCTATAGAATCTATTCACTCGATGGAAATTTCTAAGGAGAAAAATATGTTCATTAAGTTGGACATGGCCAAAGCTTATGATCGGGTCAAATGGTCCTTTCTTCAGAAAGTTCTTACGGCTTTTGGATTTGAGGAGGAATGGATTAGATGGGTGATGAGTTGTGTTTCTTCTTCCTCATTCTCTGTTCTTGTTAATAATGAGCCATCAAAGCTATTTGAGGCCTCAAGGGGATTGAAGCAAGGAGATCATTTATCTCCTTATTTGTTTATCATTATGGAAAAAGGGTTGGGAAGATTGCTCAAGTCTCAAGTTAGTCAGGGTCTCATTCAGGGGTGGAAGGGGGATAGTAGTTTGCCACCTCTTTCCCCACCTTCAATTTGTTGATGATACTGCTTTGTTGGGAGTTGCCACTATCAGGGAAGCTGGTAATATTAGACAGTCTCTTGACATATATCTTGGTGCTTCTAGATAGTTTATTAATGAGGACAAGTCTTCTATTTTCTTCTTTAATACCCCTCCTCTTATTCAAGCCAGGATTGCTCGTATTCTAAGATTCCAGGTTGGGACTCCCCCCTTCATTATCTCGGTATTCCAATTTCATCTCATCCTCTACCTATATCTTCTTGGTAATCTATGCTTGATAAGTTTAGAAGGAAGTTGAATCACTGGACTTTCATATGGCTATCCACTGTAGGTAGAGTGTTGATTTTAAAATCTATTGTTCAAGCTTTACCCATTTATAGATGTTTTGTACAAATAGCTCCCTCTCATTTCATCAAGGACATGGAAGCTTTGTCAAGACAATTTTTATGGTCTGGAAAACTTAATCAATCTAAATGGAGTTTGGTTAGATGGGATTCTATATGTAGGCCAATGCAATAGGGAGGCCTTAGGTTGTGACAAACAACTCTTTTTGGATAGGCTTTGGCTGCAAAACTTTATTGGAGATGGTGTACCTCTCAGGATCATATTTGGGCTAAAATATTATCTTGTAAATACATGAGAGGTATTTCTGAGGCTGATATCCCTAGAGTCAACTTGGTTGGGAAAGATTCAGTTATCTGGGACACTCTGAAAAGAGGAGCTAATTTAATCAAACAGGGTTTGTTCTGGATTTGCAATCGGGGATCAGATGCTCTTTTTTGGTAGGATTCTTGGGATGGCCACCCTCCTATCTTGAATCAATATCCCAGGTTATGTTCCCTAAGCATTTGTTTCTTGGAAGCGGGTTGGTCTCGTGTGGAGGACTTTAAAAAAATCTAGTCTTTTGGAAATATGGAGATGTACAGGTGGAAATATCTGTAAGAATGGCCCGAGGGGGGACTGGCCAAGGACAGAGAGGAGATTGCTCTTATTATTATAGGGAGGCCATGTTCTTCGTTGAGGGGTAAAGATATTTTGTCTTGGAACCCTAATCCCAAGGGAACCTACTCGGTATCCTATGGTTATCAAGTTCTTGATAAGCAAAAGTATGGGAGTCTTCCTGTCACATGGTGGAAAAAGGTGTGGAACAAATTTGCTTGGCTGAAATGTAACTTCTTTCTCTGGCTGGTAGCTCGTAATAAATGCCTCACTTGGGATAACATGAGGAAGAGGGGATTTCAGGGTCCCTCTTTTTGTGTCCTTTGCGGAAAGAATGAGGATGACTCTTCTCATTTATTTTTCCAATGCTCCTTTGCCAGAGACATTTGGCACCGTTGGTGGAGTGCTTGGAACCATCCATGTTTTCATGTGTTGTCCTTGGTGGAGTTTTGGAGTAGTCTATGCAAACCTCTAGCCAAGGCCCCCTTCCTTTGGGTAGCTTGTAATTTGGGCCCTTCTTGCATCATCTGGTAGATTTGGATTGAACAAAACCGTCACATATTTCAAGGCAGTCATTTGTTTGTTCAACATATTTAGCAAAGGATCCTATGTATGGTTCAGGAAACCATCCATAGCAAATGTGATGTGGACCCTCTTTTGGATTCTAGGGAGGAGAAGGTACAACAAACCCTTGGTCTCTTTGGGGATGGTGTGAACTCTTCTAGCCCTAGCAAGGTTCCTCAACTCAACAAGAAGGTTAGGAGAGATGGTACGTGGAGGCCACCCCCTAGAGGAGTTTTAAAAATTAATACTGATGGATCGTCCAAGGGTAATCCTGGACATGCTGGCATTGGTGATGTTGGGAGAGATTCTGCTGGTGGTGTCATTTTTTTCTTTTCCATTTATAAAGGTGTTCACTCCAACAATTTTATGGAAGCTCTTGCAATTCTTGAGGCCTTGTAGAGGGGGTTTTCTATTGGCTGGAATAAGATGACTCTCAAATTGTGGTCAATATTTTAAACAGTAAAAGGATGGAGGAAGTTAATTGGTAGTTGGCCTCTGTAGCCATTTAGATTCTCAAAATGAGTGAAGAGTTCAAATTTATATCTTTTGTGCACATTCCAAGGGAATGGAATGTGGTTGTTGATTACCTAGCCAAAAGGGCTTTTGAGTTGTTGGATCCTTGGATTTCGATCATTGGGAGAGTCTCTCGTCTGGGGACTCTCAACGTATGTGGAAGTTGATCCACAAGGATGTTCAGACTTAATGCGGTTTGTTCTTGTTGTCTTCTTCGGGTATCAATCTAGTCTAGTTGTTTTAGCCTGTTTGGTTTTTTATTTGAGTCCTAGTTGGAAGCTCAGTTGTACTCTGTAATCCAGACTTTTTATTAATAAATTTTTACCCCTTTATTTAAAAAAAAAAGTCCCAGGGGCTATGTGGATTGGTAAGTTTCAACACTTACCAAGAAGATACCTAGGTTTAAACCCTAGGGGTATGCATATTTGCAAAGGTAGCAGTCAAACCTGAATTCACTGAGTGCGATGGACTAGGTGGAAAAAACCCCTGTATATTAAAGTACCTAGGGGTTAGGTGGATTGGTAAGTTCTAACGCTTACCAAAAAGAGACTTAGGTTGAAATCCTAGGGGTATGCCTCTTTGCAAAGGTAATAGTCTGATCTGAATCTATCAAGTGAGCATCAACCCGACGATGCCAGTGTTTGCAAAGGTAGTAGTATGACCTGAATCTATCAAGTGCACATCAGCCCAACAATGATAGGACCAATCCTAAGTGATTGGTGATCCATTTCACCCCAAGTTAAACAACAACGAGGTGGAATAAGGGTTTTAGAGGCAATCCCAAGATTTAAACCCTACTTGATAGTAGAAAAGGATTGTGTGGATGTAACTGATTCCTATATGTATATATATATATCACTATGTAGTTGTGATATAACATGGTTGAACTAGTCTCAATCCATATAATCAATTTTATATCTATCAAATGGTTCAATTAATTATATTAGTTGAATTCTTAAGGAATATATCGAAGATTAAATTTTGATAAATAATATATATATAATTATAGTTGTTATAATACATAAATAGTTATAATAGTGAGTCCACTTCAATCTTATATAATTAATTTTAAAAATAACATATACTTATTTCGAGGATAGTTACAAGTGAAATGTTTTTGTGCATCAAATTCTAAACAATGTTAAAAACCATTGAACCTTTATATATATCCTTTAAGCAAGTATCTTTAACAAAATTTTATGTAGGATATTTTCAATTCCATATAATAAAATAAAATATAATATATACTTATTTTGTGACAACTTAAAATGAATCATTTATTTGTGTGAGTGCCAAGCATGGATCAAAATTTTATCCTTAAATTAAATATTGAGTTAAAAGTGATTCTTTACCTAGGCCCGTTGAATGGAAGGTCCACAATTCGAACCTCTACGATGCGAAGGGGAACACAAAAAACTCTATCATGGTTTTCGTCTAGATATTGGTATATCTAGATGGAACAACATTATCGGCCACCTAAGAGCGGCTCTCAAGGTTTCTTTCTAACCTAAAAGTTTTTACCTTCAAGAGTTAGGTGGATTGGTAGTTGCTTGTTTGGCCAGACACTTACCAAGAAGATACTCAAGTTCAATCTTGGGGGCAACCTATTTGTAAAGGTAGTAGTCTTGACCTGAATCCTTTGAGTGTGCGTCAAATCGATGACAATAGTATGAATCTCAAGTGATCAATGGTCCCCCTCATGTCAGGTCAACAATGAGGTGGAATAGATTTGGTGGGAGCAGTCCCTATAATTTGACAATTACTAAAAAACAATAGTGTGATTATAACCAATTCTCCTATGAATTTAAAAAAAATCTTTACAATATATAAAACATAAATATAAAAGAGAAATAACTTTAAGTGTACACTTGACAACAATACATTCCCAAAACTTCTAAAGTCAAAGAAAAAAATTCAATGTTTGAGTTCTAAAGTATTAAAGGTGTACATCATATTTTGGTAATATACAAATATTTTTTTAAGTAAGTTTTTGGCTCTCTTTTTAAAGATCCATTTTCAACCGTTTCAAACCACACAGTGGGGTGTATGTTTGTTTTAAAAAAAAAACTTTAGTACAAGTAATAAAGGTGTATATATTTTGGTAATATACATATATTTTTTAAAGTAAGTTTTTGGCTTCAAACCGCGCAGTGGGGTGTATGTTTGTTTTTAAAAAAACTTTAGTACAAGTAAATTTAATTAAATCTAAGTAACATTAAGTTAAAAAGTTAGTTTTGTGTAACTTTTTTACATGGACAGTTTTATATAACCTATGATCTCGTGAATATTAAAATTTATTTATATATATATATTGGTACATAGGAGAGTTGGTAACAACCAATATTTTTAGTAACTGACCAACGCAGGGTTCAAACCCCAAGAAGTGCACCAACAAACTTATTGTCTCATTTTTAGGTAACCCAATGTGAGATGGAGATCATTAGTCGTTCGGGGTTTGTACCATCATCATCGAGTGCACTTAAAAGATTTGGATCAGACTACTACTTTTGCAAAGGGTTGGCTTCTCCTCAAGGCTTAAATCTAGGTTTCTTCTTGGTAAGTGCTCAACGACACCTACACATACCAATCCACCTAGCCCTTAGGGATAATAAAATTTTAGGTTAGTGTGAGAAACCCTACGACCAATGCACATGATTGAGCGGCCTCCTCCCAACCATGACCTCTCGTAAAGCTGAGAACTATGCTTATCAATAGGGAATTTAACACACAACCTTTATGTCCCCCTTTGCATCGTAGAGGTTCGAACCGTGGACCTCCTGTTCGACAGGGCTAGGTTCGCCCTCTCCACTTGCACTACAAATACGGACTTGAAATCACAATAAGTTAAGTAAAAAACATGTCTTATGAAGGTTGTTTTATATGACCTATGATTCCATGAACATTAACATCTATTTTATTTTTATATATAGATTTCTTTTCTTTTTCTATATGTACCATTTGAATTTTCATATAAAAGTCTTTGAGCAATTTTTTTAACATTTGAAAAGTGATTTTTTTAATAAGTTATGTGTGGCTTCTTGGGGCCACTTTCATTATAAAAATAAAACATTACATTGTTTTCATTATATCTCTATCAAATTAATTAAATCATATCCCATCTGCCTTTTTATTAAAATTATTTTTTTTGTCTTTTTTATTAAAGAGATTTATCATTTTCTTCACTTTTAAGTTTTCGCAATCAACTCCTTTTTATAACATCATACATATGCCTTCCAAAATTGAAAATTTGTGAAGATAAAATTCAACACCATGAATGGCTAAAATATTTGTTGTCTATTTTTCATATCTATAAATATAAATATATTGTCTATAACAATATGAGAGTTTCTTATTACTTTTTTTTTTTATGATTTTTATTCATACCTCTAATATTCCAAGATATTGTTTTCATTGTTATTTTTTGTTTTTATTTGTGGGTTTAGCCTCATTTTTTGTTAAAACTTGTAATATTTATTTTTGTTTTTCCCATATTAATATTTCTTTTGTTTTTTTTTTTGGCTTCTTGGGTCTTCCTTTATTTTTTTCATTTCCACTAATACTTTCATCTTCATCCATCTCTTCTATCTTCTCACACTACTCAAAGTAAGACTTATCATCTATAGGTTTGTCTTATTGTGCAAGATTTGTAGAGCAAGGAATAACCTCAAAAGCACATTCTTCTTTATATTGCCCTAGAAACCCTAAAGTGCAAGGACACTCTTCCAAAGCAATTACCTTCTTATTCTACCCTAAATTGTTATAAACTTCCTCCATCCTCATTTCTTTATTATGTTGCTCTTGAAACCCTAAGTGCAAAGGATTGTTGGGACTAAAATTGATGAGATATTTTATTGATACAAATGAGTTACAATATATAGGCATAAGACTATATGAAACACATGACACTTGTCAAGAGAAACTGACAAGTGTCAAGGTGAAGGCATAGTGCACTTTAATTCTAACATTCCCCCTTAAAGTGCACTATCCTAACTAAAGAAAAAAACAAGTCAACATTAGGTAACATTCCCCCTTAATGTTGACTTCTCTAAAAGCAACCTATCATCCTCTTTTATTGTTGATTTGGTCTAGGCTCGTGCTCCTTGCACTTGGCTCTCCAACTATGAATAATGCTAGATCAATTGTGTATACATCTTGGTCTGTTGCCTCAGGGTTAGCCACTTCCACGGGTCTGTTGCCACTAGGTCAGCCGTCTAAGTGCCTCAGGGTCATCATGGGTGCCTCAGGGTTAGCCACTTCTGGGTCTGTTGCCTTTGTAGGTCATCCTCAGAGGATTCTGCCTCTCGTAGGTCACTGACTAGTCCCACCATAAATATCAAATCCCTCCTTATGGTGAACTCAATCTAGAAGGTGTCGATATCTGCCAAAAATGCACCTTAATACATAAGATAAAACGAGCCATGAAATACAATAAAATGAGCCATAGAATCCAAATATGGAGGAGAAGAAGAAAGAAGAATAGAAGAGAATCTTCTGAAGTGTCTTCGTTTGTAGTCTTTAGAAGTAGATCCGAAAAAACCTCGAATAGAGTCTAGGGTGTCTATGTCTGTAGTCCCTAGAATAAGTGTCCTTATGGTAGTCACCTCATCTTACCGGAATGCATGGGTAACTAGCTACTGCATCCACCAAATAGAAAGAGGAGAATACTAGATACTAGGTTCACTTACAATTGCCTTGGGAGTGTCGGGTTCAACCGAGAGTGCACTCCAAGGTAGAAAACTTTGAGGCTTAAAAAACTCAAATGAAACAGCCTCAGAATTACAAATGGACACTACCAATGTGTCTGTCATGGAAAAACATTTCCAACGACTATAAATACCCCTATATTCCACCATCAAAGGGGCCTTCATCATGTGGAAAAACCATCATGCCTATCTAAGGCAACAAATAATCATCGCACTGAGGCGGAATTAAAAAAATAGACAGTTTTCAATTTTCCCACGCAGGGGAATTACATGGGCCATCTAGGCCTTTCACTTCCACTTCAATGTGGAAAAACATAAAAAATGACCAAAATATAGTTTCACTTACAATTTGAAAAAAATGGCCCTCCACTTCGAAAATATCAATTCCCCATACATATAAATTTATTGGTCCTCCCCACTTTAATAAAATATGCCCCCTTGTAAATATATGAAGGGGCCTCCCCTCCATGTGGAAATATCAAGAAAATTTCAATAAAAAATCATTCGGCTATGCTTTCCCTCCCAGTGCATTATGGGAGAAAAATTCAATATTTAATTTTAAAGTTCCTATCGGTGGGAGTGGGCACCGCGACACATGTGAATGGAGCACCAATTAACTAGTGCATCAAACCAGTGGGGCCATCAATCAACTGTGGGTGATGGTGGAGTCAATCTAATGGTGCATGACAGGTGTCGATGCACTGTCTCACGGGGCCTGCATAGAGAAGATGCTCCAGTTGGCCCAGTATCTCTGACTGCCATTTTGGTCTAGCTACGCACGTTGGAGAAATCAATCACCGCCACCATGTCTAACAACATTTTTTGGTGATGTCCCGATATGCTCTGTGTCATCATAGGTGGAAAATTTGTATAAAAATAGTCGTCATAAACATATAGAAAAAATAGGCGACTCTAACATACAGCAACAGTTTCCAACATCGCATCGTAGCCCCCGTCTGTGAGCGGCGGTGACCCCTCGTCGTCCTTGCTGGACCCATTTTTGCTGGTGCTGAAGCACTTCCCCTTCGTGAGCCTGCAGGTGCCACACATGCAGCTGAAGCTATCGTCATTGTCATTGTCATCGCCTCTTGTGCTGGCCACCTACTTCCTTGTCATCTCAGGCTTCATTTACGACGTCATCATGGAGTAGTTTTTGTGCGAGTAACTTACAGGAAGCATGGATTAGAGTAGAAGGAAGCGAGTAAAACAATTGAATGAGACCATCTACAAATTGGATAAAAAATTAAACAAGAATGACATCCTCCAAATCTGCTATTGCTCGATATCGTTGGATAGAGGCATCACAAAGCAGGAACCAGCATTTTTTTGGCGGGCCAAGAACGTATCACCGCAGCGGCACTTGAAGCCGGTCAATCCGACACCCTTCTTGCAGGAACAACATCAATTCGCCAGAGTTGTTATTGGTGTTAACTCTATCGATGAATTTTGTCTTCTCTTGTTTAAATGGTCATCACTAGCAGATTCGAGGAGTCTACAACGATGTATATGGACGGATGCGACATGGAACGACAACAGTCAAATCATCTTATGAATCTGGCAAAAGCGGAGGATCCCTGATATATGAATCCTACGATGTGTGCCTCTGTCAACAGCGAGATCCATTTGCACTTCCTTTCGTTGGTATATCTTTTAAATGTCACTGCAATATGCTAGACTTCTTCTCCATCAGCATGTCCCAGGTTGTCATTGATGGCGTCCGCCTTCAGCGAATCATAACTGATATACTACCGCGTCGCTAAAATCTTTCTGTTAGACTCTGAATCCATCATCATCTCCTCCTCAAGAAAATATTTTCCAATCAATCCATCACACTTTTTATTTCCAAAACCCTTGTTGAAGGCTAGCAGATCGTCGTCTCCCCAGATCTTCCCCGTCGTGACCCAAAACTCTAGCCATGACAACGGGAACAATCAATTTCATGATGAGCTCAGGCCTCATCATGCCCATCGACGCTACACCCATGCCGCTCTTTGTTGTTCCATATGTGGCTCTCTAACATTAGAATACGAGTGTCGTGACCGTACCTAGGAAGCCAAAGAAGGGAGCTGTCTCATTGTCGCTAAATGCCACCATTTTTCACATGGATCGATCAAACTACCTATCAACAAACACAGCAAGCACCCTTTGCTTTCTCGTTCGATGGTTTGGGGATCTACGAACCGTTGGGGTATGCTCTGCTAATGCTACCGCTTCAGTCTATCTAGATGAAGCGCTCTATCGATCTATAATAGAAAAGGGGAAGCATTTTTCTAGATCCTCTGGTTATGCACCCTCCACCGCAAGTGCTGCTTTGTATGCTCAACTTCCACCAAAACAGTCTCCTCCACAACGATTCTAAAAAAAAATACAGCCATTAATTTTTCAAAAGTCTAGTTTCTGATTCATCCATCAAAGGATGAAGAGCATACTTCCTATTTAAAAAAAAAAAAAATGGAGAAAATTGAGGAAAAAAAAATTTGAGGGGGGAAAAAATGAGGGGGATGGAAATCCCCCCTCAAGCTCACAAGGCCAGAGAAAGCCTGGAGCTCTGATACCAAATGTTGGGACTAAAATTGATGAGATATTTTATTGATACAAATGAGTTACAATATATAGGCATAAGCCTATATGAAACACATGCCACTTGTCAAGAGAAACTGACAAGTGTCAAGGTGAAGGCATAGTGCACTTTAATTCTAATAAAGATAACATTTAAACCACTTTCACTTTTATTACCAGGAGAAGATTATATACTACTTGAGTAAAATGAAGATGATTTACATGGAATAATCTTGACCTCTTTTATTGTCTTTGTGTTTGGATTTTCCTCCATATTTACCTTTGCACCTTTAATTCCTTTTGAATTGGAACTTACATATTGTACTTTCTCATCCCTTATATTCTTATTTGTTTCTTCTAACTGTTGATCCAAGTGAGTTATGATGGACTTTTCCATGAGATGTTGTAGATAGGCTTTCTTTAGCCCTTCTTTAGGAGTGGAATATCCTTAGTCTGATCTACCTTTTATTAATATATGATATCCTTGCTTCGCCTTGAAGTTTTTCTTATGTCCAAATTTTTGTCTTTTTCTTCATATTTTTCACTTTGCAAACTCTTGCCAAGTGGTCAATCTCATAACAATTGGGATAACGAAATGTGATGTTTTCGTAATCCACTTGTTGATCCCATTCTCTCGATTCAATTTAATCTTAATGGATTATAGAAAATGTTTTGAAATATTCACAGCAACACATATTATAGTATATATAGAATGCTTCTGCTCCTTAATAATTAGTCCTTTCTTGATGAATTCTTCTAGGGTAATTCCAATATTCTTCAAAACATCCTCATTGATAAGTTGATATGGAAGTCTAAAAAGCCTAGCCCAAATCAAAAGCTTCTTAACAGTTTATGGCTTAATAGAAAAATTTTCATTCCATGGTTTTAAATAAAGGGTATCTCTACCTCTAAACCATGGGCCACCACTCAATATTTTATCCCTAATTTTTTAGTTAGAAAATATGACAAAGAAAAAACTTTAGGAAGTAAACTCATAGAGTAATTTGAATTCAATCCCTAGTTACACTTTATCCAATCTTGAATCTCCAAAAACCCTTACCAGGATCTATGGAACTTACATATTTAACTTTATACCTTTCAAAACCATTATATCATGCTCAATCATTTAATCCATGATGGTCACTTTTGGTACAACATTTGCTACTTGAATTAAACTTTCTATATATTTTCTCTTTCACTTATCTTCAACTTGGGCATCCATACTTCCATCTAGGGCATCCATACTTCCATCTAGGGCATCCTCACTTCCAATCAAGGCTTTCAAATATGACTTTCCTTCCAAACTAACTAGTGGGGTTAGGGATGAGGATCTCTCCTAGCTTGCACTTCCTCTTGGATCCCACTCCCTCTCAACTTGCACTCACTTTTGGCTCACACTTCCTCCTAGCTCGTACTCCCTACCAGCTTGCACTCCCTCTTGCCTCACACTTGCTCTTGCCTCTTCTTTCTTTCGACATTCCTTTGCTTCGATTATTTTTTGAAAATAATATTCACCTTATTCATGGTAAGGATTTGAAGCATTGATACACTCAGAACGAATCCGTTGTTTTTTTCTCATATCTAAAGATCTTAAAATTGGCTCACACTCCTTCTTGGCTATTACTCACTCTCGACTCACACTTCCTCTTAGCTTGCATTCCCTCCTAGCTCACACTTAATATTGTCTCTTCTTTCTCTTGATGTTCCTTTGCTTCGATGATTTTTTAGAAATAATATTTATCGCATTCATGGTAAGGGTTTAAAGCATTGATACACTCTGAACGAATTCATTGCTCTTTTGCCATATTAGAAGATCTCAAGGTTGGCTCACACTCCCTCTCAACTTGCCTTCATGATTAGACCCACTTGGGAGTACAAGATATGAAAAAACCTCCCAACGGCCAATGAGATATGTTTTGCTCTTTAAGATTTCCCATATTCAAATGGCAAGTAATTCTCCCACTAATATCTTTGAGTTGTATTCTATTTGAAAAATGAATCTTGCCTAATTTTATTTATATATATTATCCTAAATTATTGATAAATATTTAAAAATTTATTAATTTTATTTAAAGTTCTTAAATTCACACACCCTATAATATATAGTTATCAACTTATAAGATTATTTTGTGTTGTGTGATGATTTATTAATTTATGTGAAGCATATAACTATAGCTTCATACTATCAAGTGTTATTAGCTCAATTGGTTATAGTCCTTAATATTTAAAAGAGGAGACCAAGGTTCAAATATTGCCAGATATATGGATATTATTCAAGCTTTGTTGTAATACCACTACATGATGATGATGATGTAATACAAGTGGGACCCCTTTCAATCCTAGATAACCAATTAAGAACTGTATCTCCAGACTCAATTCACCAAAATAACAAATAAAGGGTGTTCAATTAATTATTAAAAATTACATATTTTTAATAATTATAATTGAAAATTTCTTCGAGAGGTTCAAGGTTTAAACCACGATGTGTGTGTGGTTGTGTGTTAATCCTCTATTGATAAGTTCAGATCTCGGCCTTACAAGGGGTCATGACTAGGATAGGAATGTGCAGCCCTAAGTTTCGTTTGTAGGGGTTTCTCACACTAACCAAATCAAAAAATATATATAATCAAAAATTATGACTTACTAAAGGTAAAACTAAAGTTTATTTATTTTTAATTATCTATAGTCAAGGATAAAGACTTTTAAAATTATATTTAATGTAATTTATTTCTTGTATTATGATATCATTTGTATTTAAAAAAATTTAAAAGTTCAACTAATAGTCATTATCTAGGTTTCATTAATTAAAATTGTTATAGATAAAGATGTATTTGTTGGGATCTAGGGTTAACATTACACACATGCAACCACGATATTCACAAGTAAACTTATAGAAACTTGAACACAATAAGATATTTTGGTGCACAATATATATTTTTTATTTGATTAGTGTGAGAAACCCCACGACTGACGCTCGGGTCTAGGCATCCCCATCCCACCATGACCTCTTATAAGGGGGAGAATTGAGCTTATCAATAGGGTATTTAACACACAACCACACATACACACATCGTGGTTTGAACCTTGGACATCCCGAAGAAGAGTCAAACCCCAAACTATTGCGTTGTCCCTTTTGAGACCAATGCACAATATTATTCATCAATATTCACAAAGTATTTCATACAAATATTTGTATTTACCATACACTCCACCAACCATAATCTATTGTATACATATATTTTTATACATCATGAAGTCTCTTCACATTCGAGAGACTTTTTAATATCATGCAACTCTTGGCATTTCACCTTTAGTTGTCTTTTCATCTTCCCATAATCTCACTAGAGATGTGTCTATTCAATTTTTGATAGGGAGAATAATGTATCTATCCCCCAATAATTACAATTATCAAATTATTACATAATTCCAAATAATATAGTAAGGTTTAACACCCCTCGTGTTACATTATTTGATATAAATATCATTATCCTATCCATTCAGGAGTGGTACACTAAAACTATTCTCTTGCATCAGTGTTAGCTCTAGCATTTGCTAGCTAGATTTCACTTTGATAGCTCTAGCTTCGTTGGCACTAACTCAATTGGATCTATGTAACCTCCATTGGGTTTGACTCTATGGGTTGTCCATGTTTACGTCTAGGTCAATACCTCTAGGTCTTTGACTCAAGGACATCACTCAAGGACATCAATACCTCAAGGTTACCTTTGAGTCTTTGCCTTTAGTTTATCTCTGTTATCGTTGTCTCTAGGTTGTATCTATGGGTTGCCACTTGACCATCAATACCTTTGGATCATCATTGGGTACTTCTAAGTCAACCACTACAATAGTCATTAGGTCATCACCTCTAGAAAATCACCATTGCAACATATCCTTAGAATCATCCACATATTCAAAATCTTCCACGTAAGTATTCGTCTATAGGTCCTTATCATTACAAGCCATCTTACAAGTGCTTCGATCATAATCTTCTGATACTAAAATCATAAATCTTAAGTGTCCCAACACATTTTACCATGGAAAAACTTACACTATTCTTTATATCCAATAAACTTTGATGTTTCATCACACTTCGTCTCCTCCTATAGAAACCACATAACATTTCCTTTATCTTATCCCATTCACACATATCCATCTACAACTCAAATAAATTATGTTATTTTTCTCTCCTTATATCAATAATTTCTTTGGGAATGATTATTTCCTCCACAAACTTCACAACAATGGAGGTCCCAACACTTTTATGTCACATGTTCATATTTACCATAATGTTTACGACTCTTCTTAGGAACTTTATTTCCTTCACTAATTTATTTTCTCACAAGTTTTATATTTTTACCACTTGTCACAAGTTTTATATTTTTACCACTTGTCACAAGTTTTGTGGCACTACTTCCTTCTTGACTTGTGTTTTTGTTTTATTCTTTTGTAAAAGATTCGTTTTTTCAAAAATTTGTTTTCACAACCACTTGATTGTCATATATATCTAAGGTTTTCATTATTTGGCCTTATATATGGTATTATGGGCTCTTTCACACCTTGCCCATATATTCCCAATCATGTATCATTTATCCCATTTTTCTCAACAATTTTGAATCAAAAACTTTTTGTATGCCTTTCAAAATTTTCAAATTCCTCATTACCATAATTATAGCCCTTGTCACAATATTTGATGTTTAAACCCCCATTTTTCTTATTTCCACTATGGTCTTTGCCACTAAACCAAGTTTTTCATCATTACTCTAAACTCTGCCATCACCATTTAAACATTTAACTTTTTTCATCTCTACTATGATTTCTATTAATTTCACCAATGATATTCAAATGCTCAAAGTTATCTTCATTATAATGACCTTCAACACATTCTAAACTATTACTATCTCTATCACAATACATTATGACAATATAGCCTTTATCATGGTCACCACAAATAACTTTTGCATCACCTTTACTTTCTCAAACAATCTTCAAATCATTTATGGCACAAGTTTTATCTCCCCTTTGGACAAGATATCTTGTATCACAACTCACATTAGCCACTATAGGCTTAAAATTACAAATATCATAATAACTATCTACCATCGTGGGCCTCAAATCATATGTATCACAACTGACATATATCCTTTTAAGATCATTTGTGTCACAACACATTTTTCATTATGGGCTTCTCCTTCAACCTTTCAACTATTTTCTCTCACCTTTTATACTTCACCTTAAGGACATTAAGGGTGTGTAATGTTATGTATATTATCTTGCCCACATCAATAGGTAATTTAACAAAAAAATTATAGTAGTCATTAGATTTTTCAAGAATAATACTTAAGTGGTCCTTAAGTGTTGAGAAGTCTCCATCTTCAACATTTTTGGTAAACCTTTGTAAGTATCCCTTTAATTATGCTAATACATACTTTTAAGTAATTCTGATAATAGAATGTAAGTAGGATCTTAGTCCTAGTAATTTTACATTTTCATTTTGAAAATAGATATCTCTAGCTTGTTCCTCTCCTCCTTCACTCATTTTATATAACCCATATTTTTTAATTTTTCCTTGCTTTTCTCCACTTGTACTATTTTTTGGTAAGGCACACTTTTGAATATCACCTTGCTTTTTTGTTTGCTTTTTATTTGCTTTTCTAATGTTGTATAATGATGTGAACATTTTTTTTTGTAGTCTTTGGATTTTGATTTTGTTGATACAATGGTGAGGGTTCCTTAGGTTTTTGTGTATAAAATATTTTTTTTACGCTTAAATTTAAAAAAAAAAAGGTGTTGGTCACTGCTGAAAATACACCTTATTACTAATAATTACAATTTTCTTTGCAATGATATTTACAAAAACATAGAGCCTCTCAACTTCAAATATTACAAAAGAATTTGATGCTCAATTTCTCCTAAAAAATATTCACTTGAAGAATGCCCCTAAACTTATAACTTCACTCAGAAAATTGACAACACAAAAAATGCATTTGTATACCTTATAATTTATAAAAAAATTAACTCCTTTGTTTAATCACAATAATCCCCTTTTCAAAAAAATCAAACTAAAATTTTATAATTTTCCTCCTTTCATTTAAATGCACACTTATCATATTTCAAATTTTTAAAATGTTGGTCGATCTTTCATTAAAGCTCATTATTACATCAAGCGGGTGGATAAACACACCTCTAGTAGGGTCCCTAGTAACTATTACATAGCATATCCTCAAACATATGAGAGGGAGAGATTTGAACCTGGGGCCTCTCCAACACGAGAGTTTCAACTACCCACTTCTCTCCAACTTCCCCACATGGGCGGATCATATTTCAAATTTAAAAAATACCCATGAAATATTTTTAACTCCCTAATTAATCTTCAAATAAAAATCTTTATTTTTTTTAAATCCTTTTTATTTAGAAAAATATCTTATAGCATTTGCCTTCACACATAAATCAAGTTCTATTATGGAAATGCTTAACCTCTACCATGCATGAATACAAAACCTTTTAACTTTACACCCTACATGAGTTGAACTTGAAACATCATGTTTAACAAAATTTTAGTACCAATTTCAAATGCCAACTCACCCACAAGGCTTTATGTGACATAAAGCATTAACACAAACTCATTTAAAGTTTTAGAACCTTATAAAAGACAAATTTACGCAGGTTGGTTGGAACCTGCAAATCCTTAATATCCACTATAAATCACATGTTTACCCCTCCATGGTATCCTTAAAGCTGATTCAATATTTTTTTATTCGTAAAAGGGGTTTTGAAAGGATCCCTTAACCTTTTACATAAAGAAAACTATTACAAAAATCTCCAAAGAGGCAAAAGGACACAAGAGCGACAATCCTGGATGGGAAGCCCAAGGAAACCCAACTAACACCCTATAGAAGCCAAAGCAAAACAATAAAACCAACCTAGAAATCCCACACAGGGGTAGGACCAGTAAACCAGAAGAAAGCCCACGTAAGGGTAAAACCATCAAACCAAAAGAAATCCCACACAGGGGTAGAGACAACAAACCCAAAAAGGAGAGACCCCCTAGCAAAAAGACATCCAAGATGCCTGATTAGGCATTCGGTCCCTGACCATTCTTCACAGAGCCTGCTCCCACCAAGCTTTTGAATTCCTCAAGGATCTCATACTGATCCTTGTATTCCTCCAGGAGGGAGTCTACCTAAACCAAGAGGGAAGTGATGGTCTTAGCCACCCGCCCAAGAGCTTTGAGGAGATCCTGGATTTCTTGGATGTGCTCGTGATTAGAAAGGTTTGGATAATTCATCACTCAAGAGGACAAAAGCGGAGCTTGAGTAGAGGTCCCCTCATTGGGGATTGATCTATTCACTGGATTATCCTTCTTGGCCTGGAAGGACAAAGAGTCATCCGAAACATTGTCGATAACAAGTGGGGCCTTACGTTTTCTACACCCCACCTTGGCCCGAAGGGGGTAGCACCATGGCTCAAATTTTTGAGTGTCGGGGGTGTCTTTCACTTTGGTCGTATATCCCAAAGTGTAATTGGGAGGAGGAGACACCAAGACGTCTCCCCCTGCCTCTCCCTCAATGTTAGCAAGACAAGCAACGATGAGAGCGGGGCTAGTAGGGCCAGCCACCATAAAATTATGCTCCACGACCATGAAATTGAAGAGAACAAGGTGGAGGCCTTGGTGAAGGGGGAAGAGAAGATTACCCTCTTCACATTCAAGATCGACCTTTCCACTAACTAGAACATGTACTTGAGTATGTTTATCATTTTCTTCCCTCGAAGTTGGTTCAAAAACACAAGATGAAAATTGCAAAGAATAGCACCCGAGATATCGAGAGTAAATTACTACAGAACAATAATCATAATTGTGTCCCACAACTTCGATAGAGTCTCCCTCACTATACTACCTTTCTCCTTGTCGAGGGACTCTCCTCTATCCCTAAACAAAGCCAATTCTCCTTGGAGGGAATGCTTTTCATGATTGATGATTTCCCCATCATTGGGGAGGCCAATGATTTTAGCCAATAAATCCACCATGACAGTAAAGCTCAACCCTCTAAGGACAACATGTCCTCCATTCCAAGTGCGAATGAAATCCATAGACAAATCCGGCTCATTCTCATTAAAAAGCTACAAAAATTTGAGGAGGCCGTGGTCTCTAAAAATATCTTTGACCAAAGGGGTGAACTGAAGGGAGGATGGTTCAATTTTGGCTATGGTGGAAGGGAAACTCAGAGATGATAGATAAAGCTTGGGAGGGTGGCGACGATGAAAAAATAGTTGAATGTCAAGGATGGTAATGTAGCTATAGGAAGACTCCAAAAAGCGTCGACACACTTTGGCGGCTCATTACCCACATCATCTAAATCATGTGAAAAACAAGAGACACGAGCAAAAGGACACATCAAATAAGAGGGAGGGCCAAATGGGGATGAGCAAAGGTGACACCAAGGCTAACGAAAGGGGCGTGCCAGATCAAAACATGGTGGAGGGGATAACCATCCTTGTTGGACAACAAGACATGGTAGAGGTGTGTGGTGAGGTTGATAGTAACAAAGGCCAAGGGACTACTAGAAACAAGGAAAATAATATGATAAAGGATACTCGATAGCAATGCAAAATAGAAAAATTATATCACCCAACTAACAATGGTTAAGAGGTGAAAAGTCAGTGATATTTGGATGAAAATGAGGAACCAAATGGGAGAACCAGTGAACTTCAAGACTGTGGCAGTGACCAAATCAAGGACAGAGGTGAGGGAACCAATGGCCATGGCCATGAAGTGAGATCTCACACCAATATTTCCCAAGGTTTAGGTGCACACTTCAAAATAAGGCAAAAAATAGGTTGACATGGAATGATTCCAATGACTTGCTTTATTGAGAGTGATGTCATCCTGGTAGAAAATGTAACCTGGGAAGTTCCACTTGTATAAAGTATGATGAGTATACCAGCAATAGGTGGCATTGGTGGGCCAAGCTAACAACTAGCTAGTCTTGGGAAGCCTTTTAACCTGTTGATGATTAGAAGGGTCCACCTGAGGGTAACAGATATGCAAATTTTCTTGTGCAAGAATTGACCAATCATGAAGTTGTCCCCCTTGGTGTAAAGTTGATAAATCACCATGCTGAGCGAGAGTTGGCCAATCAACACATTGTGATGAAGACGGGATTGAAATCGATGAAGCTGGTTTCTAAACCTAGCCCACCATGAATCATTGGATGATGAGTTCAACGACATTGGTGTCAATGAGAGTTTGGGGAAAGGAATCTCTCCACATAGTGAGACCATGTTCTGAGATACCCATATTAGCTAAGTGGTCAACGGCCCGATTTCCTTCCTTGTAGGTGTGGGTCATCCTTATGTTCAAGAAGGAGAGCATCAGATGATTGACTTTTATGATCATGTTGGAGATGTTCCATGATGTGGGGGAAGTTTTGGAGGTTAAGCAACTAATGATGTTCTTGGAGTCCCCTTCCACCACAACATTGGGGGCCTGCAAATTGTGGATAAGGACAACACCTTGGTAGAGAGCCCTAGCTTCAGTGAAGTGGCTAGAGTTGAGCCCCAAGTTCTCAGTGTAGGCTAGGATGATGTTTCCTAGATGATCCCAAATGATGCCACCTGCACCGATTGCCCTAGGATTCCCTTTAGTCGTGCCATCAAAGTTCAATTTGAGGAAACCTAGGGAGGGGTCCACTTGAAAAGGTAGTGATCATCCCTGGGATAAACTTGCTTGTGAATATCATTAGGGATCCTGAGGGAAGAGGTTAAGAAGAGCTTCAAATCTCAGCTCAGGATCGTTTCTACCATGAGTGATGGACATATTCTCAACAATAGCAGCAATGATTTTGGATAGAACATACTTCTCATTATGGATAAAGTCCTTAAAATCATGGTAATTATGTTCACACCAAATCTCCCACAGGAGGTGGGGAAGGCAAAAGTACCAGAAGATCTTCAAGCGGTGGCCTCTAAAGGATTGGGTCACTGAACACAAATATCACTTAACAGGATAGGTGGGACCCAGGAGATACCAACCAAGGAGAACAAGGAAGAGATAATAGACTGGGAGAAGGGGTAGGACAAGAAGATATGATGGGTAGAATCACAATCCAAGTGGTAGAGATAACAATGATAGGGGAGGGATAGACCATGATGATGGAGATTCGAGATGGTGTGGATCTTGTCCTATATGGTAAGCTAGAGAAAGAAATTGACTTTAGGGATAAGGTGGGGCTTCTAGATGAGTTTGGAGGGGAATCAGGGAGGACCAGGGTTCTCGAAGAGGGCATAGGTTGATTTAACATAGAAGAGACCATTAAAGGTGGGAACCTAGAGGATGGAATCTTCCATAGGGGAGGAGGGAATGGCACAAAGGCGTAGTAGGTTGGAAAGGTCAACATAGGCTTGCTTCTACTTGGTAGTGAGAATGGCAACCAATAAGGATTTCCAAGAGTGGCTCTCAAGAAGGAAGAAATTACAATACTTAGGCTCAAATAGGGCGTCGATCACGAACCTGAGACACAAGATATTCTCACACTTTTGTAGTGGATAGTTGCCTAGCCAAAGGTCATCCTAAAATTTAATTTTGGTACCATTACCGAACTTCCACCTGATACCCTTCTGAAGGATATGCTTCATCTTGAGGACTAAATTCCAAATAGTAGATCCGCAAATTTTATTAGGGTCATCCAAAAAAATTTGTTTATGCTATAGGTATTTCACTTTGATGATGGAAACCCAAAGAGAATTCTCATTGGTGAGGATTCACCATCCTTGCTTGGCTATGAGCGCAAGATTCATGTTACGAACCTTTCAGAGCCTAATGCCACCATACTCCTTCCTGGAGCAAACCTGATTCCAAGCAACCAGGTGAATCCACTACTTATTCTCTGATCCTGACCACAAAAATTTATATTTCTTTAGAGTTGCTCAATGTGGTTGCAAACCTCAATAGGGATCTGGAAGACGAAAAGGAAAAATACAGGGATGCTCTGAAGGGTAGCTTTGACTAAGGTGGCTTTGCTTGCTTGACTAAGGAGGCTCCCTTTCCAACTGGCCATTTTTTTCTAGATGCGCTCAATGATAGGGTTCCATAAGGATTTTTTGGAATGGCCTTCGAAGAGAGGAAACCCTAAGTAGGTGGCAGGGAAAGCGTCAGTGGAGCAACCAAGGATGGCAACAATACGAGCTTGGTGTCTCACAGGAGTATTGATGAAGTAGATTTTACTTTTATTGAAATTCACCTTTTGACCAACTACAACCTCAAAGGAAAGCAGGATGGATTTAATGTGCTGGGCTTGGGGAACAGAAGCACGGGTGGCTAGAATGGTGTCATCAACAAACTGCTGGTGGGAGATGGCCTGGAGAGAGGAAGTAGGTTTGATGCCAGAGATGGTCCCTTCGAGGTAAGCATGGTTAAGAGCCCTCCCAAGAGCTTCAACAACAATGATGAACAAGAAAGGGGAGAGGGGGTCTCCTTGTTTGAGGCCTTTGAAGTTCTTGAAGTAGCCTGTAGGGGAGCCATTCACTAGAAAAATTGGTAGAAGTAACGCAACCTTTGATCAGATCAATCCGGACCTTATGGAATCCAAAATTGAGAAGGACCACAAACAAGAAATCCCAAGAGAATGTCAAATTTTTTGTTCATATCAAGCTTCAAGAGAAGGTCGGCTTGGCCACTCGAGGAAATGGAATGGATGAGCTCATGGATGGTGATGATGCTGTCAATGATTTGTCTTTCTTGGATTGAGCTATCCTAGTTTAGAACTATGATGCAGGGAAGGATAAGCTTGAGTCTAGTAGTTAGGGCCTTGGTGAGGATTTTGTAGAGAACATTGCACAAGTTTAAGGGGTGGAATTCGAAGAGGGTACGGGCTTGGTTTACTTTGGGTACGAGAGCTAAGAAGGTGGAATTGATGTCCCCTGGGATATCCTTATCTTTTTACATCTACTGGATGACAGAGACCACATCTGGACCCAAGATGTCCCAAAAGTGTTGAAAAAAAATGGGGGGAACCCATCCGGGCATGAATATTTCCCTCCTTGCATAGAGAAAACAATGGTCCAAATTTCTTCAGCAATGAGGGCTTTGATTAAACTTTGATTTTGATTTACAGTTACTAACCTAGGGATGTTTTGAAGAAGGTCCTTAGAGATTTGTTGGTCATAGTTGGGAGAGGGGCCAAACAACTCTTCGAAGAAATTAACTGCCTTGGATCTAATTTCTTGAATGTCCATGACTACCTTGCCATCCTGTTGAACTAGCTCCTTGATCTTGTTACTTCCCCTATGTCTCATCATTGTGGCATGGAAGAACTTAGTGTTTGAATCACCTTCTTTGAGCCAAGTAACCCTAGAATTTTGTTTCCAAAAGACTTCTTCACTTCTGAGGATGTTGTGGAAATCGAAGAGGAGGATCCTTTTTGAGTCCTGAAGAGTGGGATCAGGTTCTCCATTCTACATAGTGATTTCAATATCTCTAAGCTGGGATTGGATTTGCTATTTTTTGTAGAAAATATTTCTAAAAACTTCTTTGTTCCACCGTTTTAGATTGTATTTCACATGTCGTAATTTATTGCTCACCTAAGATATTTTGGATCCATGAAAGGGTCGAGCCCACCATTGGGAGATTAAGGATATGATGTTAGGATCGTGGAGCCACATGGATTCAAATCTGAAGGGGAATTTGAAAGTGGAGGCGTGAGGATAACTATCCATAAGAAGAGGATTATGGTCAGAGCCAATCCTGGGCAGAGAACGCATAATGACATCATCATGTTTTGGGATGGCATTGGTGGAAATAAGGACATGATCAAGGTGAATCTAGATAAGCTAATCACCTTTCCTACAATTGCTCCAAGTGTATTTTAGCCCTCTAATATTGATGTCCATTAGTTTATTGCTATCAACAAAGTTTGCAAAGCGCTCATAGGAACTCTTAGTGATTGGAGACCCTCCTTTCTTATTAGAGGGGAAGAGGGGGGAGTTGAAGTCTCCGACCAGCATCCAGGATTTTGAAGAGAAGACATCCCTTAACTGGTTGAGAGAGTTCCATAACAGGTTCCTTCGAGAAGGAGAATTAGGAGCATAAACGTTAGATAGGACCCATCGAAACCCATCCTCTTTGTTGAAGAACAAGATATTTATATAGCTCTCAGCTGTAGAAAACACTATCCCATCGACCTTGGTTGGGTCCCATAGGCACAACAATCCCCTTGAAGCTTCGTTGGTTGGACTGAAACAAGATGCAAAGTCCCTCCAAATGTAATTTGAAATACAAGAAATATTCTAAGAATCAAATTTGGTTTCTTGTAGTAGAATAATGGTGGGTTTATGTTCTCTCCTCATGGACTTAACTAAGTGCTGCTTATTTCATCCATTGAGGCCTCTCACATTCCATGAGAGGACCTTCATTTGGAAAATCTTGATGATGTTCGCTTCCCTATTCCAAGCAGGAGGGGAAGTTTATTTTTGTTTTGTTCCTGAGACATCGAGAGCTTGGAAGACCCTCTAAGGGTGAGTTGGGTGCCATTTGCAACTTCATTTGAGGCTTCCCTATTTTTGATGTCTTGCGCTGAAGGGCGATCCCACTTTTTCAAAAAAACCACATCAATTGTTGGTTTCCTATAAGAATGAGTGGGAGGAGGGCTAGGGGAGGTGGGGCTAGGGGAAGGGGGAAGACTACTAGGAGAGGTTGAGGTCCTCTACGAGGAGGTTTGGGAGGGTGGAGGGCGTAACGAGCAATTAAAGATAGGTTCAGATGGTTCTGAGGGAGGGTCCATGGTGGATAGGGTGGAGAAGTGGTTGGACATCAGGATCGACGGGTTGCAAGGAGGGGAGACGTCTGATTGAGGGAGTCCAGAGGAATCCATCTCCTGATGAGGGGCCACAGAATGGGAGATAAGAGGGTTGATATTGGTATCAGAGAAAGAGGGGTGCCTAGTTTTAGAGGGACGGTGACTCTTTTGAGAAGAGATGGCAAGAGGTTTGGAAGGGCATTGGGAGTTTAAATTACCTTGTTTAGAGCAGAGGATGCAAAAACTAGATTTGTTTTTGTATTCAATAGTTTGAGAAAAGGTACAAACCTTGGAGATGAGATTGATAGAAGACGAAAGATCTGAGTCCAAGTTGGCGTTGATGCACATACGAGCCTGGGTCATACAGGTCTTAGATTTGGTTGGTGGATCGAAAGAGATCTACTCCCCAATGCTTCTCGCTATGCTGTGAAGGATTTCTACATGCCATAACTGGATTAAGAGGCGAGGAATACAGATCCAAATCAGATCAAAGTTGATATTCTAGGTTTCAGAGTCGAAGTTCACCCCCCATTTTTGGATGAAGAGACCTCTTCGCCCTAATAATAACCCCTTTTTTAATTTCATCTTACATATTTTGAATAACAAAATATGCCTTGTAGGCTTTAAATAATGGTTCTGAGATTAATAGGTCTGACACAAAATCAAGGTAAGCAGATGAAATGACTCTTATTATATTCTAGGACTCAAACTCGGAGGATTCTAATTCAAACACAAGATGTTTAAGTGATTCATCTATAATAAATCATGGAAAAATATGTCTATAATAACTATAATGTATAATAAAATTTTATGTTCGTAAGGGCTAGGTGATTGGTAAGAAGTTGGACACATACCAGGAGGAGACCTAGGTTCAAATATCATGGGTATGCTTAATTTGGACAAAGATAGTAGTATGACTTGAGTCCGCTGAGTGTGTGCCAGTTTGATGACAGTGGTACCAACCCCGAGCCAGTAGGGGTCTCCCTCACCCTGGGTTGTGTTTACCGAGGTAAGGTAGGGGTTATAGTGGTAGCACCATGATTTGACGCTATGATAGGAAGCAATGCGACTTGACCCTGTGACTAGTTGTTCAAAAAGAAAAGGCAGTTGTCGATTCCTCTGTATTAAAAAAATATATTAATTATTTGTTTATAAAAATAAATTTAACAATAAGTTAAATTAATGTCAACTAAGATAATTTTAATTGACTAAATTTTAATGTTTTCTTTTTTATTTTAACTCTTACAGAAGATGAAATTCAAAAATCCACTTGAGTAACATAGATTATAGCACAAATATATTTTTTAGAAGAGATAAGTTTTTTTTTAAAAAGGTGAAAATCTTATTAACAAGATAGATCCAAAGTTACAATAATTGGTCGACCACTTTTGACTAGTCCCAATATCCTAATAAAGCTACCTCTAACATCTCATTGGACCACTAATTTATTAGTGCAATCCAAAGAGCAAAAACTTTTATTTTGATTACAATTTTGATTAATATTATTCTAGAGAACCCATATTAGCTTCTTTCTCTTACCATGACTTTGCGGGCTACCTCAAATTGGGACTAAGAGCGCTACCAATGTGATGTCAGGCTAGAGGTTAATCATCATAATCGTTTACCTTGGTCCAACACACTTTATTTTCTAAATCCCTTTTGGCTAGTATTAAAACTTATTGGTTCACCTCCATCCAATCTACAATATCCCTGTTTTGATAAGATTTCAACAAGTAACCAACAAGATGTTTGCTTTCTTTTTAGCTAAAAAGTCAATCACTATATTCTTCCCTATGCCTACCTGAACTAGAATGGCAAAAGAGATAAGTTTATTAAAATTTGTTTTTATTCTCAATAAATATGATTAAAAATAAATATAATCATTATTTCAAGGTGGATGGAAGAAATACTTTAATGCCTAAATTTAGAAACTAAAGATGGGATTGTAAAAGAAGATAAATTTTCTTGATCAAGAGCATTAAGAAGTAAAATAGTATTTGAGAGTTTATTTAATAGTCTACTATATTCATCTTCATCTCCATCTTAGTCATTTTATTTCTTAAATCTTATCTTCATCTATAATATTAGCATTAAGAAGTAAAATAGTATTTGGGGTGTATCTGAAGGCATTGATGGCTCTGATACAGGTAATAATGTTTGCACGTCTAGGGAGGATGGATGACTCATTTCCATTCCTTCTATTATCGGTTGGCAGCATATGGAGGGTGAGGGACATTCACCTCATGAGAATACCCTCCATGATTGACATGATTTAATGCATGCTTTTTGGTGATGTGGTTGGTGACGGGTTTAACCATGTTTTTGTTGTTTTGAGTAACCGCTTCCTAACTCAACTTGAGTTAGTGTGACTACCTATTGGGATGTGCCTATCCACCCATTTTTTTTGTTGTAAAGACTTGTATTTTTAAATTAATTAGAAGTTAGGCCTTAACATTAAAAATATATATATATTTGCGAGTTTATTTAATAGTCTACTAGATTCATCTCCATCTCCATCTTAGTCATTTGGTTTCTTAAATCTTATCTTCATCTATAAGATTAGTAGTTTAGTGAGCTAATAATTATAGATAAATAGATTCATGATTGAGGTTTGTATATACTTCTAAGCAATAAAATCCTTTTTTTGCAATATAGATTCCAGTAATGTTTATTTATAGCACTTGATTTCATACAAGGCCTGCACATTGAATTATTTTACTCCTTTAAACATGGATTTATAATATTTATTTTTTAAGTTTATTACCACATATTATTTGAATTAATTGAATGATACAAGTTCAATCAATTAAAATTTTCAACTTTTAAGGAGGAAACCTAAGTTTGAATCTTATCAAAGTAGATATGTATAACTGTCAAGTTATTGTAATACGACTATGTAGTTATGATGTAACATGTGTGAGGCTTGTTTTGGAATTATATAACCAAGTATTATATATATATTATGCATTAGTTTTTTTGATGGGTAAAACATTTTATTTTCCTTTAAATGAAAAGTTTGGACTTTTTTGTACGATTCAATGTCAAAGGAGTAAAAACAAAAATTAATTTTTTTATGAAGGGTAAAATAGAATTTGAAGGGCTTCAAAATTTGCAATTTTTTAAAGTTAATTGTATAAAATAAAATTGGGCTTTGTCCGTATTAAATATTGACTACATAGTGGTATTACAGCAACACGACAATTATGCATATATCATTTGACAAGATTTTTTTTTTGGTAATTATAATAATAGATTAATTGTGGGTTTTTATAAAGGATCCCAAAACCTTATGTACAAAATCAGCCTTGCTAAAAGATATTTCATGCCGGATGGCTGGGTAAATAGAGCAAGTTCAGTAAAAAAGACAGGAAATACAAAATTCCCGAGGGCCCCGGAAGACGCGGACAATCCTGGAAATCTTGATCTTGAAATACATTAAAACATAATAATAGCCGAAGACAATATATCAACAAACTTTGGGAGAAGACCTATGATACAAATTCTTCATCATGAGGGAATATCTGCCTTGGCCAAACTATCCACCTCGGTTGGGAAACGAGAACGCCAAACAATCGGGCATGTGGTCATCAGTCCTTTGTTGGCCAAGTGATCCGCCACCCGGTTACCTTCTCTGTAGATGTGCCCCGCCTCCCACCTGGCGCGCCGAGAGAGGAGCATCCTAGCCTCGAGGATGATATTTAGGACCCGCCATGATGGGTCTTTGGAGCCACGAAGGTAGTTGATAATGTTTAGAGAATCACCTTCAATAATTAAAGGCCTAGGATCATTCGATATGACCTGCAACCCTTTCAACACACCACGGGCTTCGGCAAAATGATTGGTCTGAGGGCCCAGATTTTCACAGTAGGCCAAGATCAGCTTCCCATTATGGTCCCTGACAAGCCCCCCGGAACCCGGCGGGCCCCGGGTTGCCTTTAGCAGCCTCGTCAAAATTAATTTTGATCCACCCCAAAGGAGGTTTGGTCCAAGTGATCTCCCTGCGGCCATTCACTGAGTCAACTCTAGAAGAGGAGCCAAGGTCCAGTCTTTTGAAAATAATTGCCTCCCAAGGATTGTGAGGGCGGGAGCTGGGAATAGTTTTTGAATTCTCGACAGCAAAGGATAAGGCCCACTGGGCAACATAGGGAGCCATTCTAGGGATCTTGCCGAAGACTCTAGCATTACGCTCCAGCCAAATTTGCCAAATGGAATGGTGAAAGGCAGCCTCACAAAGGAATCGAAGCTTAGAATTATTAAAGGGCTTGGGCCATTGGAGGAAGGCGTCTTTAAGGGAGCGAGGGGAGCACCAGAGTACTTGGAAGGAAGACAACACACATCTTAGGACCGAATGGGAAAAGGGGCAATGCAAAAATAAGTGATCGGATGTTTCACAGTCAGCTAAGCAAAGATAGCACCTGTTGGGAATTACAAGGCCTCTCTTGTGGAGATTGTCTATGGTAAGGGCTTTGTTATAAAAGGGAATCCAAGCAAAGTAATTTATCTTAGGAATAATCCCTTTCCTCCAAATTGCTTTCCACCGGGGGTCCACAGTAGCCTCACACGACAGAAGATCATAAGCGGACTTAACAGAAAACCGCCCATCCTACGTGTTGCTCCAAATAATTCTATCATCTCTTATGATCGAAGGAATTAAAATCGATAGGACACTGTACAAGAAATTTACCTCATTATCAAACCCATCCACCGTCGAAAGTTTCCACTAAGGGGGAAGGGAACTCCGGTCAATGCAATCTGAAACCTTGAGATGACTGTTTGGATCAATCTGGGCCCTCAAGCCAGCCAAGTTTTGATTTACAGCGATAGCTTCATCTGTAGCCCACCTATCTCTCCAAAAAAGTATCGTGGATCCATCCCCCAAGATCCAAAGAGCACCCCTGTTAATCATCAAATGGCCCTGAAGCATCGTCTTCCAGAAAGTCGAAGCTTCATGAGGAGACTCAGCTTCCAGGAGAGAATTTTCCCCAAGATAATTTCTTTTAACTATATTGACCCATTTCGTCGGTACATTAATAAGAATTCTCCAAGCATGTTTGGCAATTACGACAGTGTTCATGAGCCTGGATCTTCTCAATCCCATGCCACCAAAGGAATTCTAGATTTTTCTTCGCTGTCGGACCAGAGAAAATTCCTTTGAATCTGCTCGATTTTGGAATGGATAAACACAAGAAGCATGAAAAAAGACATGAAATAGGTGGGAATTCCTTAAAGACAGGCTTTGGTGAGGGTTGCCTTCCCAGCTTGAGATAGCAATTTGCCTTTCCAAGTGTTGAGTTTCTTATGAAGCCATTCCAAAATCGAATTCCAGATGTTCCCATCGCCTCGCCCATTGCAAACTAGCGGCAACCCCAAATAAGTTGCAGGCAGGGAATCAATAGTGCATTCGAGGATTCTAGCAATGCGAATTTGCCTACGTAGAGGGGTATTAACAAAATAAATTTTGCTCTTCAAATAATTAACTTTTTGGCCAAAAGCCTTCTCATACCGGGACAGAATGCGCTTGATAGATTTGGCCTGAGTGACAGACGCTCCAGTGGATATGAGCGTGTCATCCACAAACTGTTGGTGAGTGACAGGATCAACTCTGGAAGTAGGCAAAATGCCAAAAATCTTGCTTCGACGGAGGGCTTCATTCAAAGACCAGCTAAGGACCTCTGCCAAAATAATGAATAAAATAGGAGACAGAGGATCACCTTGTCTGAGGCCGTGAGCACTCTGGAAGAATCCAACGGGGGACCCGTTGATTAGCACAAAAAATGACGGAGTGGAAATGCAACTGTTCACAAGGTCAATCCAGTGATGATGGAAGCCCAACTTGCAAAGGACAACACAAAGGAACCTCCTGTCCACTCTGTCAAAAGCTTTATTCATGTCTAGTTTAAGGAAAAGCGCAACATTCTTGGAACATTGGGCAGTATGGAGGGTTTCGTGAATAGTAATGACATCGTCAAGGATGTTTCTACCCTTAACGGTGTTCCCCTGAGCTAGACCTACCAAAGAGGGGAGGAGGGATCTCAGACGATTGGCAATGGTCTTGGTAAGAATCTTGTAGAAAACATTGCAGAGGCTTATGGGACGATAGTCAAAAAAACTTTTGCAGGCGGGCGACTTAGGAATGAGAGCTAGGAAGGTAGAGTTGAGCTTCGGATGGATGGATCTATATGCTTGGATTTCTAAGATAGCCTCACAGACATCAGGCCCCACAACATCCCACATAACTTGAAAGAATCGAGGGGGGAACCCATCAGGCCCGGGGGCCTTATCTGGTTGTATGGAAAAAAGAGCATCCTTAATCTCGAAATGGGAAAAAGGTTCCGGGGAGTTTAATACTTGCCTCATGGGGGACTTTGGTAGGGAAATTAGCAAGCAAGGATTTATGAACTTGGAGGACGCTATCAGGAGGAGCACCCAACAAATCCTGGAAGAAATCGACTACTTCGCTTCGAATTTCCTCAATCTCCCTAGTAGTGCGCCCATCCTTACACAACACCTGTCTCATGGTAGACGCATGGAAAAACTTCGAATTTGAATCACCACTCTTCAACCAGAGATCCCTGGACTTTTGATGCCAAAACATTTCCTCACTGGCAAGAATGGAATGATAGTCCACCAGGAGGCTCCATTCCTCCTCTCTGAGGCCTTCAGAATACCCTTCGACCTCCATATTTTCCTCTAAACTCTTCAAGCGCTCAGAGATGGACCTTTTAGACTCAAAAATGTTGCCAAAAACCTCCTTATTCCACGCCTTTAAGTTCTTTTTAATCATCTTAAGTTTTAGGGCCAGTATTTTGGACGCTGAACCAACCATCGTCACCTGCCACCATTCCAAAACCAACTGTTTGAAATCCTTGTGGGAAATCCACATGGACTCAAATTTGAAAGGGATCTTAAACCTAGGCCCGCCAGTGGCCTCTAACAGAATGGGATTATGGTCCGACCCAATTCTTGGAAAAGCTGAGAGAGTTGTAGCACCGAGGAAGGGAATAGCTTCATGGGAAATGAGGAACCGGTCGAGTTTGACCTGGATGAGATTGCTCCCAATCCTCCTGTTGCTCCAGGTGAAGGACGCCCCTTTAATTTCGATGTCTAGCAGATTATTGGACGAAACAAAATCTCTGAAATCCTCCATGCTACGGCTGGCCAGCTCAGCGCCTCCCTTCTTTTCAGAGGGATGAAGAGGGCAATTGAAATCCCCTCCCACAACCCACGAGAAGTCACTAAAACTTTCCCTCATCAGAGATATGGTTTTCCACAACTCAGCTCGCTCCGAAGTAGAGTTCGAGGCGTAAACATTGGTCAAAATCCATGAAAAATTATCAACCTTGGAGTGAAACAGGACATTGATAGTCCTGCTGGAAGCCGATAGAAGACTACCCTCGACCTTGTCAGAGTCCCACAACACCATGAGACCGCCTGTAGAACCTATTGTAGGGCTGGAAAGGAATTTGGCCTTGGCCCAAATGGCCCTGGCAACCTTGACAGAGGTAGAGGCATCAGACTTAGTCTCCTGCAAAATGAGGATGGATGGGTTAGACTTCTTTCGGAGATTGGCCACCACCCTATGTTTGGCCGCTCCATTAAGACCTCTCACATTCCATGAGAGGATTTTCATCTGGACATTTTAAAGACTTTCTTGCCTCCCTTTCCCTGCTGGATGGGAGGTTTTGGGACAGGCGAATCACCCACCAGGGAGTCGGAATATTCTTGAAAAAGCAATCGTTGGGATCCATTTGCAATGTCTACTGCCGTTTCCTTATCCCTTCTTTCTTTGTTAGGAGGTCGCCCCTATTTTCTTTCATAGCCGAAATCCACCCCTTGCTTCCAGCTTCTAGTGTTTCGCGGACTAATGTTGCCATGTTGTTCGTCCCTCTTGCCCAACAGATACTCTTCCAGCAGGGACTCGAGAGGTTTCTGGTTTTGACAAATAGGGGAATCAGCCTGAGCAGACATACGGGAAGGAGACTGATCCTTTTCCACTTGAGGTTTTGGTTGGGAACTTGCATTGCATAGAACGACATCCAACTCAGGGAGAACCCCAGAAGGATCTAGAGACTCAGGCACTGTCGCTACAGGGTGTTTCGGTTGTTTTCCTTCTTGCTTCGGGGGGTTTCCAGAAGCCCCACCCTTCATCCTTGACTTTTGAAGAGGACAATTTGACTGAAGATGCCCCTAGGAACTGCACCGAGGGCAAAAGGCCGGTCTATTTTCGTAGTTAATGACTTGCTTATGAAGAACGGAGCCTCCAGACCGAAGAGTGATGGAGGATGGAAGGTTCACCTCCAAATCCACCAGGACACAGAAGTGAGCTTGGACAAATCTGGTTCGGGCCCGAGTGGGAGGGTCAATGGTGACCAACTCACCAATGGAACGGGCAATACCCCTGATAACATTTTCATGCCAGCAGAAAAGGGGAAGGTTCGACAACCTAACCCATATTGGGGCAATATTAATACTCTGGGTTTTGGGGTTAAAATCCATCCCCCACTTCCTGAGAAAGAGACTCCTGCGTCCCAGAAACCAAGGGCCCCTAGCCAAAATTTTACAGTAATCCTCCGCATTATTCAGCCTAATTGCAAAAAAACCTCGGGATAGGGCAACCAGCTCCATATGACCCGAGGTCCACCATTTTCCTGCCGCCCACCTGCGGATGGTCTCCATATCGGGACGCCCTCCAATAAACTTCCCGATTAGGGTAAATTTTTCAAATTCGACGAAACTTGATAGGATTTCCTCCGGGATGTCCAGTTCATCCTCGGACGAAAAGAGGTCCTTAGTGAAAATACCATTTGGGGTTTCAGAAGCCGCTGCCTCTGCATACGATTTATGTTGGCAGTCTCTCCCTTTGTCAGGCGGATCCTTCCCGCGTCTGCCTCCATCTTTGGGTAACTCCGTCGAGCCTCCATTCTCTGACTGCCCTCCCTCCGCCTTGCTGCGACCCTCCAACTTGCCGGTGCCCAGGTTCACAGTGCTGGCGCTCCCGCTCCCGTGCCCTCCCGCCACTACCTTCCCGCTCATCGCTGCCCGACACAATCATTCGAGTTCTCATTTGACAAGATTTGAAGTTGGGTCTCCTCCACCACTTAATTGGTTGAGCCTATGCCATTTCATAAAATGTTAAGGTTCACCCATGGGATTATGACCTTGGTTTATAGGGTGAAATTTATCATTACCATCTATTGTCCTAAACACGATGGGCTTAAAAGTTAAGTTTCATCTTTGATCTACACTATGAAACTAATAGCTTCCCATTAATTGCTTGAAGGTTGTAATTTTAAACCTTGTTGTCCACCTAATTTATTTGTTTCAATTGCAAAATTCTCAAATACTTTTTCTTTTTTAATTTTAAATTATCATCTTACCATTTAAACCACCAAGTTAAGTTCTATATATACTGATCCATAAAAGAGGGTAAGTGATTTCCAAATTTGACTACAAGCTTATTTAAAAATTTGGGACATACACAATGCATATGATGACAAGTGGTTTCCAAATTTAACTACAAGCTTATTTAAAAATTTGGGATATACACAATGCATATGATGACATATCATTTATATAGATTCCATTATTGACACTTGTAATTTTCCTAGTGAAAGTATTGATTAATCAAAGTTGTGGCATTATTTACTTATAATAAAAGTTAATTGTTGAATTAATGAACTTAAAGATATCCTTAATCAAAATTGTAACATTGTTTACATATAATAAAAATAATTTATAAAATGATTAAAAATCAAGTTAAATTGAAAATAAAAATATTTAAATATATTTTAAAATGATGCATATAATTATAAATACTCAATCTTAATATTTAAATATAAATATAATATCAAACATTATTTTACAATACATATATACAAAATTAAAAATTTAAACTATTTGTAACTATATGGATTGTCACTACGAGGCACTTGCTAAATTTGCATTGTAACCTTGCATATAATTTAAAAAGTGGAAGATTATCATTTTTATTAAAAATAAAATCAAAAACTTTATTCTTAAAAAAACATTATTCAAACTTTCATTTTATATATAAAATAAAAATAACATATTATATTTTATAAATTATTTTAATATTAAAATATTTTATTCTATTTTATTATAAAAAAAATTATTAATTATCTTTAATAAAATATTTTTATATATTATAAAATTAAAATTAAAATTAATATTTTGACTTTTCAGTTGTTAAAAGGTGCTTTAAAAACTCCATAAATTAACAAAACGTATAATTATGGGATATCTCTTATTACCATTGGCAACAAATCTTGATATAAAGAAATTAGCAAAGAGATTCAACATAGTGGAAAGGTATGTAGAAGAGAAGCTTAAAGGGTTTGTAAGACATCTTAATATTGGATATAAGAATTTTTTTTGTTTTTTTTGTTTTTGAAAAAGAGGGTAAAAATTTATTAACTCAACAAAATATTTTAAGATACAAAGAAAAAGAAGAAGCTATTTAGACATATCAGTTCTTAATAAAGAAGAGAGAGATTCAGAGCAATCAGAAGAAAGTTGAGACCAATTCTGAACATCTCAACCATCTTGAAACTCAGAAACCCATTTAGCTAACAAATCCACTACCCCATTCCACTCTCGGGGAATATGCACAAAAGAAATGAACTCCAAGTGAGCAGAGATATTGAGAATTTGCCGAGCAATCCAACTCAACCGCCAACTCCCATGAAGACTATCCCCAAAATTCAACAAATTTATAACAATCTAAGAATCAAATTCACAAACAATCTGATGCCAACCCAAAGCATACCCTTGCTCCAAAGCATATAAAATCGCAAGGGCTTCCATGAAGTTATTAGAATGATATCCCTTAAGCAAGAGAAAAAAAATCGAACAGTACCACTACTGTCTTGCCCCACACCATCAATACCAGCATTACCCGGATAAGCTCGGGAAGATCCATTTGTATTAATCTTCAGCACTCCTGGAGGAGGCGGATTCCATTTACCAGCCCTCCGCACCTGATTACTCTGACCCATCCGTCTACAAGAGACATTAGGACCAGGACCATTAACCAACAAACCTAATCTTTCCATGATCTGACGTTCCACTTGGTCCATAGGAGAAATAATCTGACATTTTGCAGACACAGTTTCTTGGATCATTCGCAAAATCCTCTGCCAGACCTGAGAAGCAGTTAACTCCTTCCCTTGGAAAATCCGACGGTTCCGTTCAAGCCAAATCTGCCAAAAAATGCACGAAGGACCAATGCTCCACCCAACTTTTAAAAAGAAAGCCCTTGTAGGAGGCCACCCCATACTCCTCCAAAAATCAACTACAGATGAAGCATGCGAACAAGGTTGATTCCACACTCCCCACCAATAATGCCAAAGTTGACGAGCAAAGTCGCATTGGAGAAGTAAATGCCCAACAAACTCCTCATCCTTCCCACAATTATAGCATAAAGAGGGACCAACAAAACCACGCTTTTGAATATTATCCCAAGTAGGACACCGATTATGAGTAGCCAACCACACATAAAAACTACACTTAGGCCAAACATACTTATTCCAAACTTGCTTCCACCACGGGACCACATCCTCCCCAAACCGTTGTTGATCCAAAACACAATAACCAACAACAACCGAAAATATCCCTCTATTATCCCTCCCCCATGCTAGCACATCATCCCTAGGCAGAGAAGAGCAGGGATGGCTAGCCAAAATACGGGCTAGTTCCGCCCTTGCATCCATAGTGCCACCAACAAGCCATTCCCGAGGATCCTTCCACTGGAAACTAACCATCTGACCAAAGGACTTAACAGTTTTGAAATCCGCCACCTTCACCCATCCAACATCCAAAAAGCATTGAGCAAGATCTTGAAGATGGAGAAACTCGCTAAGGAAAAGAGAAAAGTCATCCCAAGAATCATGCCAAAAAAAAGCCATCCCAAGAATTGTTAAGTTTAAGGTTCATATTAATTTTTTATTAATGTAAATGTTTCTTGAATAAATTAAAAATATATATTTTTAAAAAATATTATATAAAAAACGTATAATAAAAAACCATCATAAAAATCGAACACCATGATTGTCTTTCTTTTATGTGCCCATCACGAGGAAATCCAACAGAATTATTGAACGAATGTCTATAAGAAAGGGATCAAAACAAAGTATATATACCGATTTTCGTCGTCAATCGTGAGAGGGGTCATCATTGCTCTTAACAATGATAATTATAAGCATTTCTTAAAAAAATAAAAAAATAACGCGTTGAAAGTTATAGATCATATAAAATTATTTTAATAAAATGTTATTTACTTAAGGTTTAAGTTTGGTTCATTCGATAAACTAGGTGAAAAGTCAGGCATTAGAAAAAGACACTATAATCTTATCCACTATATTATAGGTGTCTCAAATAAGCCAGTAAGGATTTTGGAAAGACAATATTTAGGTGCCTCAAATAAGCTAGTATTTATTTTATATGTAGTTTCAAATAAGCCAGTAAGGATTTTGGAAAGACAATATTTAGGTGCCTCAAATAAGCTAGTATTTATTTTATATGTAGTTTTTATTGAGGTTATTTTTTTTAAAAGATAAAATATTATATATATATATATATATATATATATATATATATATATTGTGTTTTTTTTGTTTTTAATTTGTGGAAAACATCTTAAAAGGGATGCCACTTTCGGGTAAGACTCAAGGAGGCAGGGGTATTCATTCCGCCAAAAACGTTCAAATATTATATTGTTTTTATTATATTTTTAATAAGTTAATTTTTTTAATTATTTTAATTAAAGATATTTTTTATTGATTTTTTATTAAAGATATTTTTTTTCTTTTTCAAATTATCAAGTTTCTATAATTAACTTTTTTTTTATATGAGATGCTTTTCAAAATTTAAATTATGTCAAGATGAAATTCAACATGCAAATGGTAAAAATATATGTTGCTTAGCTTCTATATCTATAAATATGTTGTGTGTAATAATCTCACAATTTTTAATACTTTTCTTAGGGTTTTTATTTATTCTTCTAATATTCCACGATATTATTTTCATCACCTAGGATAGGATAATACAATACAAAAGAGATATGAGATATTCATCCATCTTGCCAACTTTGCCTTGCAATGGATACCTTAGAAAATAAGCAACTAAAAAAAACCTTGAGCTGAGCAGATAATCGGAATTTTCAAAACTGCTTTAGTCTCTTCTTCCACTTCTTCTCTAGACAGACAACGTCTATTTAACAAGATATGTAAAGAAGTCTTAGGCAATAGAGTTTTGTAAAGTTCCACCTCTAGTAACGCCAGATAGGGCCAGACCACCATTTAACTTATACTATTGTTCAGAGGGAAGAAGAGAATGAATCCCTGTCAAAAGCTTTTAACTTAAACTATTGCGAAGATTGTCCCATTTAATCAGCGACTCCTGAATCCCACAGATCTGCCCATTTCTTAATTCCCTCTTAACCAACCCATTGTCTTTCCATATGCCCTTAGTATCTTAGGGGGTGTGGAATGTTATCAAAGCAATGACTTTATATGCTATTTGGAAGGCGATATGCAGTTTAGTTTTTCAAGATGAAGCTATTCATGTTTTTGGGATTGTGTCTAATGTTGTTATTGATATTCAGTTCCAATGTAGAGCCTATAAAAGGCTTATAATCAAAGATCTTAAAGACTGCTCTCCTGAGGACAAGTCAGATGATTGGATGTCCTCGAGCAGATTTTTGTAATCTGCTGTGATGTCTTGTATTTTGATTTTCCTGTATTAATATAAGCAATATTTTTTCAAAAAAATATATATTATTTTCATTGTTATTTTTTGTGGGGTAAGTCCCATGTCTTGTTAACACTTGTGGTATTTACTTTTGTTTTCCCATATCAATATCCCTTTAGGTTTCTTTTTTTCTTTGTTTTTGTTTTTTAGTTTTTTTTTTTTTTTTCCATTTCTAATACTACTTTCATCTGTATCAATCTCTTCAATCTTCTCACATTGCTCATAGTAAGATTTATCATCTCTAGATTTGTCTTATTCTGAAGGATTCCAAAGTGCAAGGAATAACCTCAAAAACACAATCTTCTTTATGTTTCCTTATAAACCCTAAAGTGCAAGGATGCTCTTTTGTAGCAATTACCTTCTTATTATGCCCTAAAAACCCTAAATTATTATGGGTTTCCTCCAACCTCATTTCTTTATTATTTTGCTCTTGAAACCTTAAAGTGCGAGGGATAACATCTTCACCGCTTTTACTTTTATTACCTAGCAAGGATTTTATAAAAAATAAAGATGATTTACCTAGAATAAACTTGATCTCTTTTGTTGTCTTTGTTTTAGGATTTATCTCCACATTTTCTTTTGCACCTTTAATTCCTTTTGAACTTGTCAAATTATATTGTAAATAGACTTTCTTTACCTCTTCTTTTGGAGTGGAATATCTTTGATCTGATCTAGCTTCTATTATTGTATGATTTCTTTGTTTCTTGAAGTTTATCTCATGCCTAGAATTTTTTATCTCTTTCTTCATAGTTTTCACTTTGCAAAATCTTACCATGTGTCTATCTCATAACAATTGTGGCAACAAAATACAGTTTTTTCATAATCTACTTGTTGATCCCATTATTTTGATTCAAATTTAATCTCAATGGATTGTGGCAAAGGTTTTGAAATATCCATAGCAACACATATTCGAGTATATATAGCATGCTTGTGCTCCTTAGTAGTTGGTCCTTCCTTGATGAATTCCCCTAGGGTATTTCCAATATTCTTCAAAAAAATCTTATTTATAAGCAAAGCCTAACCTATATTGGAAGCTTCTTAGTAGTTTTTTGTCTCAACAAAAAAAATTTATTCCATGGTCTCAAATAAAGTGCATATCTTTTCCTAAACCATGGGCCACCAACCATTATTTTATTCATAATTTATGAATTGGAAAAGATGATGAGGAAAAAACTTTTAGGAAGAAAAATCATAGAATAATTTGAATTCAATTCCCACTTCCGTTTAATCCACTTTTGAATCTCCAAAAACCTTGGTAATGATCTATAGAACTTGCATATTAACCCTCTACTTTTAAGAACCATTATATCATGCTCAATCATCTCATCCTTGATATTTACTTATGGTGTAACATCTGATACTTAGATTAAACTTACCATGTATTCACTCTTTTGCTTATCTCCAACTTGGGCATCTCGATTTATAGCTAGGGCATCCTGACTTTCCTTTCATAATAGCTAATGGGGCTCACTCTTGGCTTGCACTCCCTCTTGGTTCACACTTCCTCTCAGCTCGTATCCGCTTCGGGCTTGCACTGTATCTTGCCTTGCACTTGCTCCTGATTTGCACTCCCTCTTGGCTTACAATTGTCCTTATCTCTTCTTTTTCGTGGTGTTCCTTAGCTTCAATTTTTTTATGAAAACAAGTTCTATGCATTCGTGGTAAGGGTTTAAAGCAATGATGCACTTTGAATGAACCCTTCCATCATGACTGAATCTCATCTTACACTTGCTCTTAGTACACTCTCCCTCTCAGCTCGCACTTGCTCTCGACTTACAATCTCTTGTGCCTCACACTCGCTTTCGGCTTGCACTCCCTCCTAGCTCACAATTACCCCTATCTCTTATTTTTCATGAGATTCCTTCACTTCAACATTTTTTGAGAAATAATATTCCATGCATGTGATAAATTTTTAAAACATTGATGCACATCGAATGAACCTGTTGCTCTTTCACCATGATTGAATCTTGGTTCACACTCCCTCTTAGTTTGCATTTGCTCTCGGCTTGCACTCTCTCCTAAATTTTCTTCAACTGAATCATTTAAATTCTCCTAAGAATTGGAACAAGAAGTGGTGTTTGTTCCTTCATCATACTTTCCTTTCTGCTTCTTATTTCCCGCTCACACTTCCTCCTCCCTCTTAACTCTTGCTTGCACTCACTCCCGAATCGCGCTCGCTCGCATTCGCTTTTGACTGCATTTTCTCCAATTCCCTTTTGACTATCATAATAACTATATTTCTATATTTTTTTAAAGCGAAAAACCCTTGTGGGGCCACCTTTTGAGAGACCACGACCAAGGGGTTCTACACCGTCAAAGTCACCCGGGAGTCGCGCCCGACCCTGCCCGCACCAACATTATCAATTGGATTGCCCTCTCCTCTTCAACTCACCTACAACACGTGGGTGAAAAATTACTATATATATATATATATTATTTTTTGATGAGGAACCTTTTATATACAACATATCCGCAACATGTGAGGGGTAATATATATTTTTACTTATAAAAGTTCAAAATATTAATAATAACAAAAAAAATAAATTTTAAGTATATTTTTAACTAATAAATATTGGTTTATGTAAAATATTAGCTAATAATATAATTTTTTTTTTAAAGGTTAGGTTATTGTGAGAAACCCTTATAACTGACGTTCAGGTGAGCTATACTTATCAATAGCGAATTTAACACAAAGCCATCACACATCCACCCCCTCACACACTTGCCCACGCCATGGTTTGAACCTTGGACCTCCCAAAGAAGAGCCAAAGCTCAAACCGTTGCGCTACATCCCAGGTGCAGCTAACAATATCACTTAATTAATAAAGATCATTCAAAAACATTTCTTCACAAACAAATGCAAAAAAATAATAATTAATTTCATATAAAATATTTGTAAATATATTTTTCATTCATACATTATAAATTTTAATAATTATTTTTAAAAACAATTCATGTATTATATATTTTAATAATTATTATTAAAAAACTATTCACGTATTATATATTTTAATAATTAATAAAACACCTTAATTTACATTGGTCAAATTACACACTCATTATTTGTTTTGATAAATTTACTTGAAGTTATATAGGTTGTAGTTCTATGCTTTGTTTGAACGAGGAATAATATTATTATTTATGAGTAGTTTTTTTACCTTTTAATATATGTTAAGTTACGTAGTTGTATTTAAAAAAAATTAAATTCAAATTATAGTAAGAATTTATCTTTAAATTTTTATTTAAAAACTTCAAATTCAAATTAGAAAAAAAATAATATTTAGATGTACGTATTTAGATTTATCTTTACTATTTCCTCACTATTGTTGATATATACTATACCTATATTTCATTGGTTGAAACCATCATTAGTCCTTTAATTATTACAAACTTTAAATGAAATGTGACACGCTAAAATGTTTTTAGCGAGAATCCAGTTCTAAAAGAAGATGTCCATTATCTTGGGACGTAAGGTTAATAAAAGTCCATCTTAGACTTTATTGACTGGCACAACCTGCCATGAATACACATTGTGCTTCCTTTGACTGAAAATCACCATATTTCACACTACGGGTGCTTTTATATGTCAAATTTGTCCTTTTTTAATTTTTTTTTATGGTAGAATAGATAGCCGTAAGTTATTTGATTTTTATAGTTGTCATAATATTGTTTGTTGGTTCTTATAATTATTATATTATAATTATTTGATTTTTATAGTTGTCATAATATTGTTTGTTGGTTCTTATAATTATTATATTATAATTATTTTAAACTACTGAAATAAAATTTGAACCTCGGTAAAATTGTCCTATTTTTCTTTTAAAGAAGCTTGTAAACCATAGGCCACACCGCACGCAACATGTATCCCCACCTTCACTTTTGACTTGGTCTTTTATTTTTATTTAATATGCATGTTACGTTCAGATCAGTTTTACTATAATGAGATCAATCTCATTGACTAAATAAATAATTAATTAATAGCGTTATGGATAAGTTCATTTGGTGACCATTAGAATGGACTTGGAAGGCAATCAATCATAAAATAAATTGTCTCACTTCATAAAATAAAGTAAGTTAGAAATAAGGTTTGTGTTATTTTTTCCTTCTTATGATGTGGGCCAGCTTTACACTAAAAATTATAGCAGAGCTTTAGAATTTTTTTTGTTTAAACAAACATATCAAATGTATCTCCTTTTAGTAATTGTCATGCACGGGGACATTTCATTAGGTGATAGTGCAACGTGAGAGTATAGATTTGCTTGGAAAAACACCATAGTGGATTATCTCTTGGCCAAATATGTCTTTATTATAAATTTAAGAAAGTTTCATACGTTGTTGAGTATAAATTTTAGTTTTATTTTTCAACGAGTTTATATAGATTTGTTTTAAAAGGTTTTAATTTGAATTTTCGATTTTTTAAAAAGAAATAGAAACCATTATAGTAAATTTGAAACTTAAATTTTAATTATTAGTATCTAATTTATTTTATTTAATTGAAGATATTGTTTATATTGTTAATAAAAAAATGGTTATAAAGATATAAAAATTTGGTTAATTGTAAAAAATAATTTGTTCACCAATAACAAAAATAATTGGAACAATTAATTTAAGGTAAAAAACTTATAATTATATAATTAACAATTTTGTTTTTATCTTATTAACAATTTTTTTAATTCCTTTTATTTTGTTTATTGATGATATTATACAATGACCTTGTTTAATAGATTAATTGAAGAGAGTACTGTTGGCATTTTTGCCACATTGTTTTGATTGATGATTATTCATGCATTAACTGTTAAAGTTCTCATGCCTCTGTGTTTCTCTACGAGTTTTGGTGCCAAAACAGCTAAGTCCGAAGACTGTCGCGATATCGCGACCAAAAACAACATGGAGAGCACAGGTTCAAAACCGTCGCGATATCGCGACATGTCGCGTTATCGCGGGTCTTTTGAGGAGAGAGAAGCAAAGTCGGAGAATGTCGCGATATCGCGACGTGTTCCAAAATCGCGGTCAAAGTGGTCAACGGAGGCAAAGCAAGAAAACAGTCGCGATATCGCGACATGTCACGTTTTCGTGACTTGCGATGGCCATGGAGCAGAGTGATAGAAAAGGTCACGAAATCGTGACATAATTGAGCAAAGGGCAATGACAATGAACTTCGTCGTGATATCGCGACAGAAAAGTCGCCAAGGAGCAAAATGAGAAAACGTCGCGATATCGCGACATGTCGCGTTATCGCGATAAAGTTGACAAAAAGGCATGAAAGACGTCGCGATTTCGCGACATTTTTTGAAAAAGAAGCAAAAAAAAAAAAAAAGTACCGTGTTTTAGAAAAAAAAAAAAAGAAAAAGCTAAATACAGAAAGATGTCGCGATTTCGCGACATGTCTTGTTTTCGTGATGTGAAAGCGCGGAGAGAACAAAATGGTACAGAACGTCGCGATTTCGCGACATGTTCCGTTTTCGTTGCTTGCAAGAGGATGAAGGCCAAGGAAGAGAAAACTGTCACGATTTCGTGACATGTTGCAGTTTCGCGGGTATACAGAAGAAAAGGACACAGAAGGGAGGAAACGTCGTGATTTCGTGACATGTTGAGGAAAGAAGTCCAAACAAAGGAGAATGTCACGATTTCGCGACATATCAAGAAGACAAGGCCAAACGAGATAAGGATGTAGCAAAATCATGACATGTCACGTTTTCGCGGTTCGAAGCAGTGAGAAAGCCAAAAGAGAGAAAGAACGTCGTGAAATCACGACAGGTCATATTTTCATAGGCAACAGAGCAGGGAAGAAGCAAAATAGTACGGAGAGTCACGAAATCGCGACATGTTGGATTTTTGCGACCTGGAAAGTGATAATGATGATGATGAGCAAAGAACGTCGCGATTTCACGACATGTCACAATTTCGCTGCTTGTCGCGTTTTCATGAAAAGACATAAAGAAGAAGGTAAAGAGCAAGAAATTGTCACGATTTCGTGACGCGTCGCATTTTCGCGGCCTAAGGTGACGAAGGAGAACAAAGGAGCCGAATACGTCACGATTTCGTGACATGTTTGGTTTTCGCGATCCAAAATGACAAAAGCGTACGGAGCAGAAATACGTCATGATTTCGTGACATGTCGCATTTTCGTGACCTGTCACAGTTTCACGCTAGGAAGCAGTTCAAACGGTCCGATGAAGTATTGCGATTTCCAAGGATTAAAAGCTCCCCAAAATTTAATGTTTTGCTGCTTTTCGATGCGTACAAGATAGAAGAACGTGCTCAGGCCTGTAGCTTTCAAGATGCCTCCATTATTCAAAGCTTATGTTCATGATTTTCTAACGGTCTAAGCATGCTTCGAGAACGACCATTTAATGAAGACGACCGGTTCCTTGTTTCATTCAATTTCTGGTTTCTCCGAGGCTGGTTTAAGGGGATCATTTCCTTGTTTTTGTTGCACATTTTGTAGATCTCGAGGAAGTTAGTTTCATGTTTTAAATGCTACAAAGAGGCAAGACCTCTATAAATATCAATGTATATCTCAGAAAGAGGCATCGAGAGAGAGACTTTTGCTGAAATACTTTTCAAGTTCTTTGCATGAATGAAAGATATTTGGCCTCTGGTTTTGCAAGCAACTTTCTGTGTGTTTTTCCTTCTATCTTATGCATTCCTCCTTTACGCTCGTATTTCTTATCTACTGCTAAATTTGAATTCTGAGTCTGAGTTTAAATATTGTCGGTGAGGAAGTGAGTTTTGGAATGCGATTCTGAAGGTTATCTGTGCAAGGTTGTAAGTAGATTACGTCGCTATCTTTTGTTATATGTTGTTCATGTGCTTGAGGTTATCTGCTCGCTAATCTTTCCCGATCTGACAAATTTGGCTTGTGGCTATATTTCCCGTTTCTTTCTGCATATTTCCTATTTCTTTCCTGCAACTCTAGTCTTCATCAAGCTTAGATTTAGTAAGGGAACCAGCCCTCTCTGGAGATTGGTCTGGGAGACATTTCTTTCTCCCGACCTTTCAATGTTGGCCGGGTCTAGGGTGCATTTATTTTAAAATCCTTTCCTGTGGCAGATTTGTGACCAACAGTTTTTGGCACGCCCGGTGGGATAGACTGTTTCTGTCTCAGAAAGATCCCATAGTATTGAGGGTTTAATGTTCGCCTTCATGCCGTATAGTTAGAACATTTGGTGACTCTGTAGTACCCAAAAATCTCTGAACGTGGATATAATGAAAGTTGTACTTCATGATCATGAGATCAAAGTCCAAAAAAGTTGAAAATCTTGTTGAGTTTTTTGAACTTGACAACACAAAAAAAGGTGAACACTCTAGGTTGGTTTCCCCATCGCTTGCATCATCTGCCATATCCACACAAATCCTTGGTATTGTTACTAGTTTTCCATCTTCTCAGTCACATACACTAGTCCCAATGGCCCAGTATCCTCAACCCAGGAAGTTCTCGGCATGGAATGGTTCGGGAGCTTTGAACTTATTGGCACAAAATCCAGTCCCTCAAGCTGCTTTGAAAGCTTTGCCGACCTATGATGGTACTGGTAAGACTGCTTATGAGCATATTAATGATGTAGCTTCTTTGGCGGCCATTCATGACATAACCGATGAAGATGTGATGATAAAGTTGTTGGTGTTATCCCTGAGAGGTAAATTGTTGTATTGGTACCGATCGTTGCAACCAGGCACCATTACATCATGGGATCAATTAGGAGAATTGTTAGTCAAAAAATTTCATGAACAAGTTGATCCATACTCTTTATTGCATCAATTTAATGTAATTCAAAGGCACCCGTAGGAAGAGATAGCTGACTTCAATGTCAGATTTACCAGAAGCTGGCAGAGAATTCCTGATGGTCTTCGACTTGCTGATGAGCTAGCTGCATTTTACTACCTCAGAGCGTTCAACACAGACATCAGTTGGGTTGTCCGACAGTCCAACGTGACTACATTTCTAGAGCTGTTCGAACAAGCGATAAAGGCGAAAGCTGATTTGATTGCTATAGGTAGGCTTCCTCCAAAGGTAACAATGCCTATCATACCTGATCTTCCTAAGTATTTGTACTCTGGTTCGCTTTCATAGCCCATGCCTTCCATGTATCCTACCCCATCATGGAGCTCAAGTGCGCCTCAGATTGCACCCATTCCAGTTCCTCAGCTCCCTACTTCAGCAAATCCCCAGTTGCTTGCACCCAGCATTCTGCCATCCCCCGCTTCCACTTCATTCCCGGCATTGCCGGTGCCACCAACACCTTTGCTCTTACCAGCACCTCCTGCACCTGCAAATCCTGATCCTTATACGACACTCTTGCAAGAGGTAAAATCTGCCAATTCCGCTATAAGAGCAATGGGCAATAAGATCACACTTATTGAAAGGAAGCAGGCTGAGCGAGATTTCCAGCCCAGGAGATTTCAGCCTCCGTCGATTACTAGAGAACAAGCTGCTTCAACAAGCAAAGCACCCGAGAAGAACCTGACTATTTTGGCAAATGAAGATGCAGTCCTTGCAGAAAGAACATATTGGTGTTCAACATGTAATGATCCACATGGCGAAGACACTTGCATGGTTCATTTGAATTATGTGCAGACATTGGCCGCTAGCTCTTTGGGAGGGCAAGTCAACATGATCTCTGAGGTAGGTCATAGCTTAATGGTTCCATCTGAAGAACAAGTTTCAGTTCTCATGAGAACTGGAAAGAAGCCTGTTACGGTAGATCCTACTGAGCTAGAGCCATTAAAAGTGCCAGCTGATTTGAAGAAACAAGTGAAAACCCCTATGCCAGTATCAAAGCTAGATGCACCTATTTTACCAAAAGAGCCTGTTCCACATAGAGTACAAGAAAAAGCCGCAGCTACACAGACAAGATCGAAAGCAGAGGAACAAGCAAGAGAAAAGCTGAAGTACCCATCATTGACTAAAAGGTTGAGAGTAGAAGCCACTCAAGCAAGTAAGCAGATATGACCCCCCATTGAAAAGAAGGAATCTGCTATGGCTGCATACAACATTGTCAAAGAATTGAAGAAGATCCCAACTAAGGTTAGTCTTTATGATGCATTACAATTGCCTGGACAGGTAGATTTATTGCAAGAATCCTTGAAATCTATAAAAGATAGTGAGAAGAATTCAACCCAGACAATTTATGCTCAAGCGTTAACCACTTCAATCACTGGAAAGAATAGACCACCCCCATTTTATCTGTCACTTCGAATGGAGGGTTGGATTGTACACAATTGCATGATTGATTCTGGTGCCGCTACAACTGTCATGCCAAAGGCAGTTTGTGAAGTTATGGGTATGGAATACACACGAAGTAGCCCTGGAGTCTTGTAGTTGGATGGTACTCCTATGAAAATGGTAGGTGTAATCAAGGATGTCCCGATTGTTTTACACAGTATGCCTCAGATTACAGTCATTCAAGAGATAGTTGTGGTTGATCTAGAACCGTATTTCAGTATGTGCTTATCAAGAGAATTTACTGCTAAGTTGGGAGGCTACCTTTCACTGGATTATTCTCACTTGGAGATCCCTTTTAAAGGAAAGAGAATCCGAATTCATAATGAAAAACCTTCCTCTTTTCATATTGAAAGGTTGGATGAAGCAGGAAAAACCATGCAGTCTGTCAACATGCTAACCGAAGAGTTAGAAAGTTCTGATTTGGTGAATGAGGTTTTGGATGAGCTTCAGTTGGAAGATGAGTTTTCAATGCTTGATTTCAATGCTATGTTGGAGACCAAAATCGGTTGTTATTCTATCACAAAGCCCGAGGATGGCGCAATGCAGGTATTCCTTAACCAAGACGATCAGAGCTCTGTCCCTGATCAATTATGGAAGTTGTATTTTGATGGGGCAAGATGCAAAAACGGTGCAGGAGCAGGTATTGTTCTGATTTCTCCCTCTGGCTTACAAAGAACATATTCATACCGTCTTACTTGGAATTGTACTAACAATGCTGTCGAGTACGAAGCATTATGCCTAGGCTTGAAAAAGGCAAGAAAATTGGGAATTGAACAGTTGCAGATTTTTGGTGATTCTGAGTTGATTGTAAACCAAGTAACAAACAGGTGTATTTCCAAGCAGCATTATCTCAAAGCATATCGCAATCAAGTTTGGGACCTGTTCGAGTCTTTCACAACTTTGAATATTCAAGCCATTTCATGAGAGTTGAATAAGCATGCTGATCTTCTAGCATCTCTTGGAGCAAATTTTTCTCCCATTGAGCAGGTAGTAAAGAAACCAAAGACAGTAAGAATGGTGTACAGGCCTAGTGTCCCAGACAAAGATACTTTCTGGCAAGTCTTCGAGAGCGATGAGCAAATCGTTAACTTTTTGATTCAAGAAGCTGCCACTATCAAAGGAAGAACCTTGGAGCACGAAGAAACCGATGGTCTGATTCAGTTGCGAAATAATCATATTTCGAAAGGTCTTATCACTCTAGAGAGTTTGTTTGATCAGCATGATCGGTCCAAGAAACATCGGATTGAGATCGACAAGGAGTATATGGAGCTGCAGTTGGAACCCAATAAGGTCATTAAGATTGGGACTGATTCTACTCTTGATGAATTGCAAGAGATTAGGCAACTGTGTCAAGAATTTTCTGATATTGTGGCCTGGAGTTATGAGGATCTGAGGGGATATGACAAACAGATTATTCAGCATACTATTGAGTTGGAAGAAGGAGTCAAACCCTTCAGGCAAAAGCAACGACCAGTGAATCCAAAGATTGAGACTCTCATGAGGGCCGAACTTGTGAAAATGTTGCAGGCCAAGATTATATATCCGGTTAAGCACTCGACTTGGGTCGCTAATCTGGTTTCGGTTCGAAAGAAAAATGGGGACATACGACTATGTGTAGATTTTTAGAATCTGAACCGTGCATCTCTGAAAGATCACTATCCCTTGCCTCGCATTGATCAGATACTCCATGTTGTTGTTGGGGCTCAGTGTTTCTCACTGCTAGATGGTTTCTCTGGATATAACCAGATTTGGGTTAGGGATGAGGACCAGTACAAGACTGCATTCACAACCAAGTGGGGCACTTTTGCTTATCAGCGTATGCCTTTCGGATTGTCCAATGCTGGGGCCACATTCCAGAGAGCCATGGACATTGCATTCGAGGAGCTTTTGAACAAGATTATTGTCATTTATCTTGATGATATGACTGTCTTTTCACATAAACGGGAAGATCACTGTTCTCATCTGAGACAAATATTTGGAAAATGTAGAGAGTTTGGTATTTCTATTAATCCAAAGAAGTCAGTTTTTGCAGTGAAGGAAGGGAAACTCTTGGGGCATGTCATTTCAGAAGATGGTTTGGCAATTGACTCATCTCGAGTCGAAGCTTTGAAGAAACTGTCGCTCCCTGCCAATAAGAAAGAGCTGCAGTCTTTCTTCGGGCAGATTAATTTTATCAGGAAGTTCATTTTTGACTTTGCCCAGGTCGTCAAGCCCATGACTGAGTTGTTGAAGAAGGACGTAGAATTTAAGTGGATGACTCAGAGGAAGGAGGCATTCCAGGAGATTAAGGACAGAATAGCGCAGGCTCCTGTATTAATTAATCCTGATTATTCAAAAGATTTCATTCTGTATGCAGTCGGAGAAGATGAGAGCTATGTTGCAGTACTCACACAGAAAGGAGACGATGGGAATGAAAGGCCTATTGCTTTCCTTAGTCAGGTTATCTTACCTCATGAGGCAAGATACAATTTCATTGAAAAGTAGGTATATGTTGTCATGAAGTCTCTTAAGAAATTTAAGCACTTCATATCTCAAAGTAGGACAATCGTCTATGTTATACATCCCGATGTAAGGAATTTCATCATTCAGGGTGAGATGGGTGATAAACACGCTGGTTGGGTCACCAAAATTCAAGAATTTGATGTTGAGATTCATCCGACCAAGCTGGTGCGGGGTAAGGCCTTATGCCAACACTTAGCAAAGACTGCAACATCTGGGATTGTTGATTATCAAGCAGATGATTTTGCTGGAGATAGGAATCTAGTGAACCTCTTAGTACAAGGACAAGATTGGGCTGAGGACCTGATTAACTATTTCACAACTGGCAGATGCCCTTCGCAGTTAAATGCCTCACAACGGAGAAGGTTTCGCCTGCAAGCTCTCAGGTATGCGTTGCTGCCCGAAGGATTGTTTTTCAAGAATATTGACGACGTTCTTTTGAGGTGTGTCAAGGAATCAGAGAAGGCTAGACTCCTGGAGGAGTTTCATTCTGGCATATCAGGAGGACACTATGCAGGTAGACCAATGGCTTTAAAAATTATTTGGGCTGGTTACTATTGGCCAACTTTGTTCACAGATGCTTTCAGGATTGCCCAAGCATGCGACAGATGTCAGAGGTATACAGGAAGGATTAGAAATGCATCATTGCCCCTGCATCCAATTCAGGTTGAAGCACCTTTTTAGCAGTGGGGACTAGACTTTATTGGGATTATTGATCCGAATTCTTTAGCTGGACACAAGTATATCTTGACGGCTACAGATTATTTCACAAGATGGTCTGAAGCTATTCCAACCAGGGTTGCAAATCAAGATGTGGTGATCTCTTTCATCGAAGGGCTAATCACACGTTTTGGCGTTCCTGATGCGATTATCATAGATAACGAAACTCCATTTGTTGGAGCTGAGCTAGCAAAATTTGCAAACAAGTATGGTGTTTTCCTGAAGACATCCTCTAACTATTACCCTCAGGGGAATGGTTTGGCGGAGTCCACAAACAAGAACTTGCTACGGATTTTGAAGAGATCCTTGGGGGATAACAAGAGATCATGGCACCTTCTGCTAAATCAAGCCTTGTGGGCAGATAGAATTTCAATCAAGAAGTCTATCAAGACTTCACCATATGCCCTGGTATATGGAAAAGAGGCAAGGTTGCCTGTTCATCTAGAATTGCCAGTTTTGCAGCAGTTGTAGGGATTTCAGGATGATGAAGCAGATATGGATTCCATGGGTATGCGGTTGGCTCAGTTGTTGCAGTTGGAAGAGCAACGTTCTTTGGCCTATGAGGAGTTTGCTAAGCATACACAGGTTATTTCAAAATGGTTCCATAAAAATTCCACTGATCGTCCACTCAAGGTGGGTGATTTGGTCCTGAAATGGAATGAAAAGAAAGCCAAGCCAGGAATGCACAAGAAGTTTGATGCTCTATGGGAGGGTCCATTCCGTATTGTCAGTGTCGGTGCAGCAAATTCGTTTCATCTGGAAGATTTGGATGGCAGCCCACTTCCTATTTCAGTGAACGACTTTCATCTGAAGGCCTACACTCCATGAAGTATGAGTCCAGTATTACCTTGTACAGTTATTTTGCTTTTGTAAAAAAAAAAAAAAGAAAAAAAAAAGAGAAAACAGAGAAAAAAAAAAGTATTGTGATCGTCAACGTCGGCTCTTTTTGTGTGCGAGCCCGCAGGTATGTTTATTTCTTTCTTTTTTCTTCTTCCTTCCCAACAGATAGTGGCTTTTGTTAATTTCTTCCTTCCCCTTCCTTATTTTCATTCCCTTCCTCTTCTTCCCTTCCCTTCTTCACTCATTTCTTCTTCTGTCATCTGTAATTAAGCCACTACTATTGTTTCTACTTCCCCCTCTAATATTCCCGTTTCTTCTTTTCCTTTTCTTCTAATCCTTGTTTTCTTTTCAGCATTTATCTGCAGTTCATACCGCATTCACCATTCCATCCACCGTCATTTCATTGTCCGCTTTTTCCATCCCCGTAGCTGGTGACACAGTAGCCCCATTTTTAGTTGTTGTATCTACCGCTTCACTCTTTCCACTCCCACCATTCCATCATTTACTATTTCCCTTTCATAGTCCTCATTCCGTTCATTTCCATTTTGCAACCCTAGTGCTTTCATAATTGTTATGGAAATCCTTTTATAGCACCTGGTGAACTAAGCCAAATACAACTTTATTTGAGTGCCAAATATCAGCAAGAGTTGTTGCAGTAGTCTACAGAGATGTTTCCCATCAGTCAACATTCTGTTCTTTCAGTTTTTCTTGACTCTGTTGCCCAATGGATTCAGGCCTGGAGTTCGTGCATACAGCAGAACTGTATACCCCGCGAGCCGCCAAGAATGTTGGCATTTTTGCCACATTGTTTTGATTGATGATTATTCATGCATTAACTATTAAAGTTCTCATGCCTCTATGTTTCTCTACGAGTTTTGGTGCCAAAACAGCTAAGTCCGAAGACTATCGCGATATCGCGACCAAAAATAGCATGGAGAGCACAGGTTCAAAACCATCGCGATATCACGACATGTCGCATTATCGCGGGTCTTTTGAGGAGAGAGAAGCAAAGTCGGAGAATGTCACGATATCGCGACGTGTTCCAAAATCGTGGTCAAAGTGGTCAACGGAGGCAAAGCAGCAAAACAGTCACGATATCGCGACATGTCACGTTTTCGCGACTTGCGATGGCCATGGAGCAGAGTGACAGAAAAGGTCGCGAAATCGTGACATAATTGAGCAAAGGGCAATGACAATGAACTTCGTCGTGATATCGCGACAGAAAAGTCGCCAAGGAGCAAAATGAGAAAACGTCGCGATATCGCGACATGTCGCGTTATCGCGGTAAAGTTGACGAAAAAGCATAAATATAGAAAGATGTCACGATTTCGCGACATGTCTTGTTTTCGCGATGTGAAAGCGCGGAGAGAACAAAATGGTACGGAACGTCGCGATTTCGTGACATGTTTCATTTTCGCTGCTTGCAAGAGGATGAAGGCCAAGGAAGAGAAAACTGTCGCGATTTCGTGACATGTTGCAGTTTCACGGGTATATAGAAGAAAAGGACACAGAAGGGAGGAAACGTCACGATTTCGTGACATGTTGAGGAAAGAAGTCCAAACAAAGGAGAATGTCATGATTTCGTGACATATCAAGAAGACAAGGCCGAACGAGAGAAGGATGTAGCGAAATCGTGACATGTCGCGTTTTCATGGTTCAAAGTAGTGAGAAAGCCAAAAGAGAGAAAGAACGTCGTGAAATCATGACAAGTCATAGTTTCGTAGGCAACAGAGCAGGGAAGAAGCAGAATAGTACGGAGCATCGCGAAATCGCGACATGTTGGATTTTCGTGACCTGGAAAGTGATAATGATGATGATGAGCAAAGAACGCTGTGATTTCGTGACATGTCACAATTTCGCTGCTTGTCGCGTTTTCGCGGAAAGACATAAAGAAGAAGGTAAAGAGCAAGAAATTGTCACGATTTCGTGATGCATCGCGTTTTCGTGGCCTAAGGTGACGAAGGAGAACAAAGGAGCCGAATACGTCGTGATTTCGTGACATGTTTGGTTTTCGCGATCCAAAATGACAAAAGCATACGGAGCAAAAATACGTCACGATTTCACGACATGTCGCATTTTCGCGACCTATCACAGTTTCACGCCAGGAAGCAGTTCAAACGGTCCGATGAAGTATTGCGATTTCCAAGGATTAAAAGCTCCCCATAATTTAATGTTTTGCTGCTTTCCGATGCGTACAAGATAGAAGAACGTGCTCAGGCCTGTAGCTTTCGAAGCTACCAAAATTGAAGATGCCTCCATTATTCAAAGCTTCTATTCATGATTTTCTAACGGTCTAAGCATGCTTCGAGAATGACCATTTAATGAAGACGATCGGTTCCTTGTTTCATTCAATTTCTGGTTTCTCCGAGGCTGGTTTAAGGGGATCATTTCCTTGTTTCTGTTGCACATTTTGTAGATCTCGAGGAAGTTAGTTTCATGTTTTAAATGCTACAAAGAGGCAAGACCTCTATAAATATCAATGTATATCTCAGAAAGAGGCATCGAGAGAGAGACTTTTGCTGAAATACTTTTCAAGTTCTTTGCATGAATGAAAGATATTTGGCCTCTGGTTTTGCAAGCAACTTTCTGTGTGTTTTTCCTTCTATCTTATGCATTCCTCCTTTACGCTCGTATTTCTTATCTGCTGCTAAATTTGAATTTTGAGTCTGAGTTTAAATATTGCCGGTGAGGAAGTGAGTTCTGGAATGCGATTTCGAAGGTTATCTGTGCAAGGTTGTAAGTAGATTACGTCGCTATCTTTTGTTATATGTTGTTCATGTGCTTGAGGTTATCTACTGCTAATCTTTCCCGATCTGACAAATTTGGCCTGTGGCTATATTTCTCGTTTCTTTCTGCATATTTCCTATTTCTTTCTTGCAACTCTAGTCTTCATCAAGCTTAGATTTAGTAAGGGAACCAGCCCTCTCTGGAGATTGGTCCGGGAGACATTTCTTTCTCCCAGCCTTTCAATGTTGGTCGGGTCTAGGGTGCATTTATTTTAAAATCCTTTCCTGTGGCAGATTCGTGACCAACAAGTACCAAGATACTTCATAAATACAATCCTTATTAAAATAAATTAGCCTTAACAACATACAATTAATAATGAGAAGAAATGACTTACCAAGAAGAGACTCAGGTTCAAACCTTGGGGAAGCCTATTGCAAAGGCAGTAGTCTATTTTGAATCCTCTGAGTGTGTGCCATACTGACAACAACGATACAAATCCCAAGCACCTGGTGGTCCATTTCACGTCGAGCTATAAAACAACGAGGTGGAATAGGTTTGGTGGATGCAGTCCCTATGGTTTGAACCTTGTGCTTGCCAACTACTAAAAATAGTGTGGTTGTAACCAACTCTCCTATCAAGCAAAAAAATAAAAAATAAAAAAATAATGAGAAGAAATGAAAATATATATTATTGTTTAACCAAAAAATTGTCTTGACTTCTAATTAATGATATGCCCCAATTTTATTTTCAACAAAGTTGGAAAGAAGGGCAATGCTTCCTTCCAACATCGAGATTGAAGTTGGCTACCCACTATCCCCATAGAACACTTTTACGCTAACCTACACTTATTGCATGAAAAATAAAGTGTGGAAATTTAACATGCATAAAATATTAAAGATGTGAGGAATTCAAATAAAATAGTGTTTAGTTGTAACAAGGAAGTGTGCATGATCAATCAACACATGAGAATTTGAATAATTTCAATGTTCTCCCATTCATTAAGTATGAAATTGCTAAGAGAATAACAAGATGAAAAAAGGGGCAATGCCTCAATCATTATGCACTTAGCAAACTAGGAGGGTGGTGCCACTAATGGAATGCATAAGGAATGACCAAAACCAGGTTATCTTCCAGGACTACCCTAATCCTAGAGGATGCACCAAGGATTGGACGGTACGTGGTGAAAAACCTTACTAATCCAATCATCAATGTCATTCGTGGACCTCTAACTAATTTTTTTTTGTTAACCTAGGCATTGAGAAAAAGGAGAAGAGGAAGACCATGACCCTCTACACCATGGGAGAAGGTAAACTAAGCACTTATGTTGGAGTGTTGATAGCTAAGACAATATTTATGGAATTGACTACCCTTTTGGAGGTGGTCATAAAGAAATTTATTCAAGAGATGGAAATCATAATGCCAACACTATTAGCACCTTTAGTTCTAGACCATTTCACCATCGACATCTACTATAGCTACTTCTAGTTTAGTTGCATTTGTTATAGAAGTTTTGATCTTAAAGGTGTTAGCAATAGAAGAGGCTCAAGCAAGTGTGGCATTAGAAGGTTCAACACTAATTTTATATATGGTAAAAGGTTCAATATTAGTCTCCTTCATGCCCATGGCATCCATCGAAATGCATACACCCAAACTATCAATGGTGAAGGAAGTCCGAAGCAGTGAAGCAATTAAATATTTAGTGCCATACTCCTATATTCTTAAGGGTTCAATAGTAGTTTTCTCAGTTCCAAAGGAAGTGACCAAAAATATCCCATTCTAGTAGATAAAACCAAGGTATTTGGGTCTAATGTAGTTAGTTTGAACAGTTCTAGAAATATTTACACTATTGGCAACACTAGTTTACTTGACATCAAAATCTCTAATCATAGTTCTCCTAGCACTACATCCCAATGTGTTAGTTACAATGCTAGTAAACAGTTTAGATTTGTTGTTAAATTAGTATTTGATCTTACAATAGAGTATAAGGGCCTACCAAAATCAACCATGTTTGGATAATGTAAAAAGTGGTACCAATAGGAGAGACTTAGTTTGAGATGGATTTAGGAGATGATGGTAAGGGATAAAATCCTAATGACAAATTTTATGAATATGATAAGGATGCAATGAAACCAAAGTTATGCATAACGATGAGTCATCGTTAATTCATGAATGTTAGGATTTTTTAAATTTGAAATTAACGAAAATGGGGACCTTGGACATCGACCCATTCGATCGAAACTTTTGGGAGCAAATATTTTTTTAGGGTTGGCTCACCTCGCGTTGATAATATTTTCATCGTTTTTTTAAATCGTCAACACTCTCGCCTAAATCATGGACCTTTTTTGCCTTCAAATTATATAAAATTTTATTTATCCTGTCAAATTTACCTCTTATACCACCAGTTAATATACTTAACACAACAACGATATTCATTCATGTAAAACATTCAAACTCCTTAAAAAAATAAACTGTAGCAACAAAAACCCTACAATAGATAGACAAGAACTGAAGTAGATAGCCGATAGTCGAGAAGTATCAATAGTCGATAGGTTGTAGAGGAATGTCGATAGTTGATAGGTTGTAAAGGAGTGTCAATAGTTGATAGGTTGCAGGGGAGTGTTGATAGTCGATAGGTAGCAAAGAATTATCAGAATAGTAGATTGATTCAACACTATTGATAGCTGATAGGTTGCAGAGAACTATTGATAGCCAATAGGTTGTTAAGTACTAGTGATAAATGATAGGTTGTAGAGGAGTGTTGATAGTCGATAGGTTGCAAGGGAGTGTCGATAGTCGATAGGTAGTAGAGGATTGTCAGGATAGTCGATTGGTTCAAAACTATTGATAGTCGATAGGTTGTAGAGAGTTATCGATAGTCGATAGGTTGCAGAGAACTAGCGATAGTAGATAGGTTGTAGAGGAGCAATTGAGTGTCAATCGATTGTAAATGAGTAGTCAAGTTTCGATCAATTATAGAGGAGCAACCAATCGATAGAGAACCTTCTAGAAGGCGTAACTTTTGATCTAGAGCTCCATTTTTATTTTTATTTTTTTAAAACCACTTAGCTTGATGAGATCTACACTTTAAATCAATCTATGATCAGTTTGGAACTTGGTAAAATCCTCAAAAAACTCTTATAAGACCTCTAAAATGAGCTCTAAAGTTGCTAAAGTGCGATACCAGAGAAAAAGCAAGTAGAGATCTAGTAAGGGTAATGTGCATAAACCCTTAAAGGATGCTAGATCTTGGCAACCTAAAATGATGGATCTGGTAAATATTGTTGTCTTATCACAAAAATATATAAAAATAAGTGGTAGCAAGATTTTGTAATTGATTCACCCTATTTTTATAATTTTTGGTGGGAAAAAAATGCAATTCGTCATGTTTTCTACATGAATTTGGATATGATTCACCTTATTTTTATAAATATAGTTTGGGACCACCTCTTATGCATAACCTTGAATGCAAGTACTATAGGTTGAATGACAACTAAAACAAATGGTTCAAATGATAACAAAGTATAGAACTAGACATTAGTACTAGAACCACACCTTTGCCAAAATACCATCCATCTAAAATATTGACAGTTCTACTCTAGTGTTACAAAGCCATAGAGGGCAAAGCATAAAAGTACCAGGAATAACTATTGGATGAGTTTAAACCAATGATACAACAATGCAACATAAATCAATGGAAGTCTTCGATCAATTTGGTGATTGTAGAAAATATGCAAAAGTCCTAGTTCAATTGGAGATAAAGTTAACGAGTTCACTTAGGCAATGAACCAAGAGATAAGGTAGATACAACTATAGTTGAAAGGGTAGTTTATCATAGTCAATTTAGCTAATCCATCAAACTTGTCACAAGATTTGATGTTTAAACCCCCATTTTTCTTATTTCCACTATGGTCTTTGCCACTAAATCAAGTTTTTTCATCATTACTCTAATATCTACCACCATCATTTAAACATTGAACTTTTTGCATCTCTACTTTGATTTCTATCACTTTCACCAATGATATTCAAATGCTCAAAGTTATCTCCATTATAATGACCTTCAACACATTCTAAACTATCATTATCTCTATCACAATCCATTATGACAATATGGCCTTTATCATGGCCACCACAAACAACTTTTGCATCACCTTTATTTTCTCAAACAATCTTCAAATCATTGGTGTCACAAGCTTTATCTCCCCTTTGGACAAGATCTCTTGTATCACAACTCACATTAGCCACTATAGGCTTCAAATCACAAGTATCTTAATAACTATCTACCATCGTGGGCCTCAAATCACATGTATCACAACTGACATCTATCCTTTGAAGATCATTTGTGTCACAACACATTTTTCATCATGGGCTTCTCCTTCAACCTTTCAACTATTTCCTCTTGCCTTTTGTACTTCACCTTAAGGACATTAAGGGTGAGTAATGCTATGTATATTATCTTCCCCACATCAATAGGTAATGTAACAAAATTTTTAGAGTAGTCATTAGCTTTTTCAAGAATAATACTTAAGTAGTCCTTAAGTGTTGAGAAGTCTCCATCTTCAACACTTTTGGTAAACCTTTGTAAGTATCCCTTTAATTCTACTGATACATACTTTTAAACAATTTTGATAATATAATGTAAGTAGGACCTTAGTCCTAATAATTTCACATTTTCATTTTGAACATAGATATCTCTAGCTTGTTGCTCTCCTCCTTCATTCATTTTATAGAACCCATATTTTTGAAAATTTCCTTACTTTTCTCCACCTGTACTATCTTTTGGTAATGCACACTTTCGAATATCACCTTGTTTTTTTGTTTGCTTTTCAAATGTTGTATAATGATGTGAACACTTTTGTTTGTAGCCTTTGGATTTTGATTTTCTTGATACAATGGTAAAGGTTTCTTAGTTTTTTTTGTACAAAATATTTTGTTTTTTATGCATAAATTTGAAAAAAACTAGATGTTGGTCACCGCTGAAAATACACCTTATTACTAACAATTGCAATTTTCGTCTTTGCAATGATATTTACAAAAACATGGAGCCTCTCAACTTCAAATATTACAAAAACATTTGATGCTCAATTTCTCCTAAAAAAAATATTCACTTAAAAAATGCCCCTAAACTTATAACTTCATTCATAAAATTGCCAACACAAAAAATACATTTATATACCTTATAATTAAAAAAAAATAACTCCTTTATTTAATCACAATAATCCTCCCTTAAAAAAAAAAATTAAACTAAAATTTTCCAATTTTCTCCTTTTTATTTTATTTAAATGCACACTTATTATATTTCAAGTTAAAAAAATACCCATGCAATCTATGACTCCTTAATTAATCTTTAAATAAAAATATTTATTTTATTTTTTATGAACACATTCACCCTTCACAAACTCACCCACCCTATAATTAAACTTTTCACAAACTCACCCACCCTATAATTAAACTTTAAATTTATTTTTTATTTATTTTTACCAGAAATATAAAACCTTTTAACTTCACATTTACACCCTAAATGACTTGAACTTAAACATTACGTTTAACAAAATTTTAGAGCCAATTTCAAATGCCAACTCACCCACAATACTTTATGTGACGTAATGCATTAACGCAGTCTCATTTAAAGTTTTAGAACCTTATAAAAGCCAAATGAACGCAGGTTGGCTGGAACCTGCAACTTCTTAATACCAAATACAAATCACATGTTTACCGCCTTCATAGTATCCTTAAAGCTGATTCAATCTTTATCCTAGCCCCTTTTTTTAAATTTCGGCTTGCATATTTTGCATAACAAAATATGCCTTGTAGACTATACATAACGGTTTTTAGATTAACCGGTCTGACACAGACACAAGGTAAGCAGATGAAAGGACTCTTATTATGTTGTAGGACTCAAACTGGGAGGATTTTAATTCAAACACAACATCTTTAAGTGATTCATCTATAATAAAGCATGGAAAAATATGTCCATACAACGTATAATAAAATTATATGTGCATAATAACTATAACGTATAATAAAATTATATGTTTGGAGGGTTAGGTGATTGGTAAGAAGTTGAACTCAGGAGGATACTTAGGTTCAAACCTCGTGGGCATAATAGCAAATATAGTAGTATGATAGCGTGTGCCAGCTTAATGTCTCGGTGGTACCAACCTCGAGCCACCAGGGGTCTCCCTCACCTTAGGTCTTATTTACGAGGCGAGGTAGGGGTTATAGTGGTAGCACCATGATTTGACGTTACAATAGGAGGCAATGTGACTTGACCCTGTGACCAGAAAAGGTAGTTCCAATTATGTATAAAAAAAATTAATTTTTATATTAATTATTTGTTTATAAAAATAAATTTAACAATAAGTTAAATTAATGTCAACTAAGATAAATTTAATTGACTAAAATTTAATCTTTTCCTTTTTATTTTAGCTCTTATAGATGAAATTAACAAATCCACTTGAATAACATAGATTATAGCACAAAGATATTTTTTAGAAGAGATAAGTTTTTTTTTAAAAGGTGAAAATCTTATAAAAAAGATAGATCCAAAGTTACAATAATTGACCCGCCACTTTTGACTAGCCCCAAGATCCTAATAAATCTACTTCTAACATCTCCTTGAGCACTAATTTCTTTGTGCAATCCAAAGAGCAAAGACTTTTATTTTGATTAATACTATTTTAGAGAACCTAGATTAGCTTCTTCCTCTTAATATGACTTTGAGGGCTACCTCAAATTGTTAGACTAAGAGCGCTACCAATGTGATGTCGGGTTAGAGGTTAATCATCATAATCGTTTACCTTGGTCCAACACACTTTATTTTCTAAATCTCTATTGACTAGTAATAAAATTTATTGTTTCACCTCCATCCAATCTACAATATCCCTGTTTTGATAAGATTTCAACAAGTAACCAACAAGATGTTCGCTTTCCTTTTTTAGCTAAAAAGTCAATCACTGCATTCTTCCCTCTATCTACATGAACTAAAATGGCAAAAGAGTTAAATTTATTAAGAAGTGTTTTGATTCTCAATAAATATGATTAAAAATAAATATAATCATTATTTCAAGATGGATGAAAGAAATACTTTAATGCCTAAATTTAGAAACTAAAGATGCGATTGTAAAAAAAGATAAATTTTCTTGATCAAGAGCATTACGAAGCAAAATAGTATTTGAGAGTTTATTTATTAGTCCATATATTCATCTTCATCTCCATCTTAGTCATTTGATTTCTTAAATCTTATCTTCATCTATAAGATTAGCATTAAGTAGCAAAATAGTATTTGAGAGTTTAATTAATAGTCTACTAGATTCATCTCCATCTCCATCTTAGTCATTTGGTTTCTTAAATCTTATCTTCATCTATAAGATTAGTAGTTTAGTTGCGGCGTGGGCGAGTGTGTGAGGGGGTGGGTGTGTGGTGGCTTTGTGTTAAATTCTCTATTGATAAGTATAGCTCTCGGCTTTATGAAGGGTCATGGTTGGGAGGAGACTGCTCAACCCTGTGCGTTGGTCATAGAGGTTTCTCACAATAACCAAATCAAAAAAAAAAATTAGTAGTTTAGTAAGCTAATAATTATAGATAGATAGATTCATAATTGAGGTTTTGTATATACTTCTAAGCAATAAATTCCTTTGTTTGCAATATAGATTCCATTAATGTTTATTTATAGCACTTGATTTTATACAATGAGTGCACATTGAATTATATTACTCCTTTAAACATGGATTTATAATATTTATTTATTAAACTTATTTTTTTTTTATTGAAAAAATACCTCATATTAAATAATAATCAAAGAATACATCATCATAGCAACATTACAACAGTTTGCGAATGAGCAACAAACAATAAGATCTAACACTTTTATCAATTCTAATACAGTCTTGAATAATCTTAGACCTAAACACCTTAAGTTGACTAGAAACAAGCTCAACAACTTTGCTAACAGTAACAACAACCGACACCTCCTCATTTTTAAAAATCAGACTACATCTATCTTTCCAAATACTGAACAAGAGAGAGAGTCTGATAATGTGCCAAAATATTCTTCTGTGGCTCACACAGTCAATGGAGTCTCCAAACAGCACTACCTTCCACTTTAGTTGCCCCTGAACAACATTGTCATACAACTAGACTGCCTTTATCCATACCTTTTTCGTTCTCGGACATTCCCAAAAAATATGCTTAATTATTTCACTTTTTCCACAACTAGAACAAGCATTTGACGCAAGCATCCATTTGGCTAGACGAGCCTTACTATGAAGACCTTGCATAATAACTAACCAGGCAAACACCTTCAACTGCATAGAAACCCGAAACGTCCACACCCCAGCGAGACGCTTCTTCCAATTTTTTGCAAGAACAACTCAAACCCCATCTGATGTTCAAAATGTCACCAAACGAGATTCCAAAAACCATCAAGTGATAAATCTTAGAGGCTTTAATTTATTTATTAAATTTATTACAACATATTAATTGAATTAATTGAATGGTACAAGTTCAATCAATTAAAATTTTCAACTTTTAAGGAGGAAACCTAAGTTTGAATCTTGTCAAAGTAGATATGTATAATTGTCAAGTTGATGTAATAGTACTATGTGGTTATGATGTAATATGTGCAAGGCTTGTTTTGGTCTTATATAACCAAGTATTATATATATTATGCATTAGTTTTTTATGGGTAAAATCATTTATTTTCCTTTAAATGAGAAGTTTGGACAATTTTGTGGGATTCAATGTCAAAGGAGTAAAAACAAAAATTGAATTTTTTATGAAGGGTGAAATAGAATTTGATAATGTTGGTGCGATCAGGGCTGGGCCCGACTCCTGAGTGATTTTGACGGTGTAGATCCCCTTGGTCGTGGTTTCTTAGACCAATGCGACCCCGCAAAGGGTTTTCACTAAATTAAAAAAAATAGAATTTGAAGGGCTTCAAAATTTGTAAATTTTTAAGTTAACTGTATAGAATTAAACTGGGCGTTATCCATATTAAATCTTGACTACATAGTGGTATTACAACAACACGACAATTATGCATATATCATTTGACAAGATTTGAAGTTGGTCTCCTTCAGGTATTTAATTGGTTGAGCCCATGCCATTTTATAAAAGGTTAAGGTTCACCCATGGGAGTGGAACCTTGGTTTATAGGGTGAAATTTATCTTTACCATCAATTGTCCTAAACACAATGGGCTTAAAAGTAAAGTTTTACTTATGAGATTAGCACTTTGATCTACACTGCGGAACTAATAGCTTCCCAATAATTGCTCGAAGGCTGGTCAAGTTCTATTTACCGATCCATAAAAGAGGGTAAGTGGTTTCCAAATTTGACTACAAGCTTATTTAAAAAGTTGGGACATACACAATGCATATGATGACATATAATTTATATATAACCAAAGTTGTGTCATTATTTACTTACAATAAAAGTTGATTGTTGAATTAATGAACTTCAAGATATCCTTAATCAAAGTTGTAGCATTGTTTACATATAATAAAAATAGTTTGTAATATTATTAAAAATCAAGTTAAATTGAAAATAAAGATATTTAAATATGTTTAAGGTTATGCATATCATTATAAATACTCAATCTTAATATTTAAAGACGAACATAATACCAAACATTATTTTACAATATATATATATATATACAAAATTTAAAATACAAACTATTTGTAACTTTATGAATTTATGGATTTGTCACTATTATCATTTTATTAAAAATTAATACTTTAATCAAAAAATTTATTCTTAGAAAATATTATTCAAACTTTGATTTTATATATATAAAATAAAATAACATATTATATTTTATAAAAAATCTTTATTATTTTATAAATTATCTTCACTTGTTAACATTATTTTTTCTTTAAAGAAATATTGTTTACTATTTCATTAAAAAAGGAAATTAATATAACAATCAAGAGTTTTCTTTAAAGAAATATTGTTTACTATTTCATTAAAAAAGGAAATTAATATAACAATCAAGAGAGTCTACGAATCAATTGAAGATATTTTTGATTTTTTAATATTAAATATATTTTTATCGATTTTAACTACAATTCTCGAGACTACTTAAAACATTAAAATCTTTTATTCTATTAATAAAAAAATTATTAATTATATTTAATAAAATATTTTTACATATTATAAAAATAAAATCAATATAAATAATAAAGTTAATGAAATTTTCACTTTTCAATTGTTAAAAGGTACTTTAAAAACTATGGGATATCTCTTATTACCATTGGCAAAAAATCTTGATGCAAAGAAATTAGCATAGATTTGAACATAGTGGAAAGGTACCCAGGTGTTGTAGGTGAGTTGGAGAGGAGAGGACAATCCTCCAAAGGAGGTCCCAAGTTCAAATCTCCACCCTACCAAAAAAAGTTGAATTGGGTATCCAAAATCCATTTAATAATGTTGGTGCGGGCAGGGTTGGGTGTGACTCCCGGATGACTTTGACGGTATAGAACCCCCTGTTCGTGGTCTCTCTCAGACCAAGGCGGCCCCACAAGGGGTTTTTCGCTTTAAAAAAAAGAAAAAAACATAGTGGAAAGGTATGTAAATAACATTATTTCTTAATGAAAAGAGAAGCTTAAGGTATGTAAATGATTTTTTTTTTCTTTTTAATGAAAAGAGAAGCTTAAAGGGTTTGTATGACATCTTAATATTGGATACACGTTCAAGAATGTGAAACTTTTTAAAGTTTTTTATTTGTAATTTTTTTTACATATAATTTAAATTTAAGGTTTTTAAATTTCAACTAAAAATTTTTAACTATCCACTTACTCTCCAACTTGTTGAGCAAGGTGCAACGACAATATTGTCATTGTTGTCAACACAATCAGATAGATCGGTTGATGCAGTGGACAGGAGTTCAGAGGTTATTCAGAGTATTACAGTGATGTTAAATGCTTATGAGGATGTTTTTGATGTTTGGGTGAAGTTGTTACAGAGTTGTTTGTGCAAATTTGCAAAAGTTGAAAAAATCGTCGTAAAGTTGTCAAAGCAAAGAAAATAGTCAAAAAGTTGCAAAAGTCGCCACGGGCACAGCTTGGACAGGATGGATCAGTTTGGAACATGCCAACATGTCAGGAAATAGTCCATAACAACATTGGAGATGTCAGAACAGTGTTTGGAGTGATCGGTGGTGTTTCCGGTATCTTGGCGGATGATTTGGCAAGTGGTTGTACAAGCTAAAAAAGTGCAGGTTTTGTCGAAGCACTGCGAACAAACCGTAAGGATTTATGTAGCAAAATTTGAACTGGAGGTGGTCATTATCTTCAAGAACATGTGTTCCAAATTTCAATGAAAACGGAGAAACGAGGCGAATTTTACAAGCGTTGCAAGACTGTCACAAAAATGCTCTTTTTTGAAAAAGTGTGTCAGTAGTAGTTTTTGTGGAAGTGGTACAGGCGAACCGTAAGGAGTTAGGAAGTGAGTTTTGGTTTGGACATATTCAATGTTGCAAATATTCTACGTTTCAAATTTTAGAGAAAACCGAGTTACGAGGTGAGAGTTATGATTTTTGCAAAAACGTTACAGGTCTCTTTTTATGTCAATTTGTGCCACTTGGGCAAAATCCTTTAGTTGGCCGTTTCGACCTTGAAGAGTCGCCAAAGTTTCAGTTTCAGTGTTGTTACACCTTCAAGGCATCAAATAGATCATATTTTGTTTTTGGTTTGAGTTGTCACGTGGCTCCGAAGTATGAGAACGAGTAAGGTGTCAATTCTTTGCATGTGACGTGTTTGACGAAATGCCTTCTCAATATAAAAAAAGGGAGTTATATTATTTTAAGCAGTTTCATTAAATAAAGATCTTTGGAGAAAGTGAAAAGTGAAAAGGAATGCAAGTGTGTGCATTTAAGTTAGAAGTGTTTTATTGAAGAGTGTGATTTTATTTTGTGCGGAGAGAAGAGTGTGTGGAGAAAAATAAAGAGTGAAAATCCGTGTTTTTGGGAAAAAGGTGAAAAATGTCACTTTAGTATTTTGGGCATAACTTTCTCATACGATATCAGTTTTGGCTGAAATTTTGAGAGGAGGTCATAGACAGAGTTCTGCACAATACCCAGAAAGCGTTTAGCAATTGACAAAACGAGCTAAGAGAACGGTCAATTTTTATGTGAGAAGAGAAGATTCATATATGTCATTTTATTATCAATATCAAAATCAAGTGGGTGCTTGGTAGAGGGGTTGGTGCTCCTTTCTATTGGTGCAGATAAATCAGGGGTTGGTGCTCCTTTCTGTTGGTGCAGATAAATCAGGGGTTGGTGCTCCTTCTAGTGGGTGCTGGTAAATTGATTGTAAAGTTGGTGCTTTGCAAAGGCTGGATTTGGATGGGAGTCCAAACAATCATTTTGAGGATGTAGCCAAATCGGTGAACCTCGGTACATCTTGTGTTGTGTGATGTTCTCTTGTTATACTTGCTTTATTTGGTTTCAAGTTTTCATTGTTTCGGCTTTAAGAGTTGAAGATTTAAGTTTTAAAAGAGCTACACCGATTCACCCCCCTCTCAGTGTCATTGTGAGACTAACAATTGGTATCATAGCGAGGTTCCTGAACAAGCTTAACCGGCTAGGGTGATCTTGGAAGTGACACAATGGCAGGTGGTGAAGGCTTCTCATCAAACAAAGCACCATTGTTTGACGGAACTAATTACGCATTTTGGAGACTCAGGATGTAGACATATCTTTGTGCTTTGGGATACGACATTTGGGATTCAAGTAGATAGTGGATACACAATACCCACCACTTCTCCAACCGATGCTGCTGGTAAGAAACTGTTTGAGAATGACTCAAAAGCAAAGAATGCTATCATGTGCGGATTAGTGGACAATGAACTGGTAAAGATTATGAGTTGTAAAACGATAAAAGAAATATGGGACAAACTAAGGAGCATTCATGAAGGAGACGTTAAGATCAAGGAGGCCAAGTTACAAACACATCGAGCTCAGTTCGAAGTATTAAAGATGAATGACGATGAGAACATAGAGGCATATATGCCGAGAGTTAATGAAGTCATTAATGCGATTAGAGAACTCGACGAGAAAATCAAAGATTCTTGTCATCGTGAAAAAGGTATTAAGATCTCTTCCCCAAAGATTTGATTCTAAAGTTTCAGCTATAGAAGAAGCTAAAGATCTAAATTCTTTTAGTATGGATGAGATGCATGGTTCTTTGACTGCATATGAGATGAGAATAGGAAAATCTAAACCCACATACAGAGAAGCTGCTTTTAAAGCCCATAAAAATATGAAAGCAAAACAAGAATCCGAGGAAGAAGAGACATCAGATGAAATGGAAGCAAACTTTGTTCGAAAACTAAAAAGGGGAAAAGGAAAATACAGAGGAAAGTTACCGTTTAAATGTTTCAATTGTGGAGGCGTTGGGCATTTTGCAGCTAAATGTCCACTTAATGAGAAGAACAAAAGTGATGAAGGATCGCACCAAGAAAGAAGTGACTGGAAGAAAAAAACAAATTTCAGAAAAGGCAACTTCAAGAAGAAAAGTTTCATCTCCAAGAATGTCAGTTCATCAGAAGACAACTCCGGTGAGGATTCTGAAAAGGAAACAGGTGAAGCTCTTTTCATGGCACTCAAAGAAGAAAAAACAGAAAAAGAACAGGAATGTGATGAAGAAGAAATTGATGCAGAAGTAAATTTGGAAGAGGAACTAATTGCAACTCTGGATGAATTGAAGATAGAAAGAAAAAAGAATAAGAAAATTTCAAGAAAGCTTGAGGATGCAAATGAAATCATAACCAGTTTGAAAGTACAGATAGAAGAATCCAAGAAAATATCTCGAAGATCTCCAAGTGCAAATAACCATGAAAATAGATTATTGCAAGGAAGCTAGAAGAAGAGACTGTTGGTTTAAGGATGCAGATAGAAGAGATGAATCATAAAATTAGTTGTTATCACAAACGTGAAGAAAGTTCTATGAAGTCGGATAAGATCATAAATAACCAAAAGACTACAGGCATCAAATTTGGTTTGGGCTTTGACGAAGGAGAATCATCAAATGGATCAAAGGCCATAAATGAAGAATCCATAAAGAATGAAGATAAGAAACAAAGTTGATCAAGAAAAATTGACTCATGCAAAAGAAAGCAATAATGCAAGGCACGAAAGGAGAATTGACAATGATGGATTCACCAATGTCACACATCAAAGAAGAAGAAGATTTATGGCTCCTACGACAACATGGCAAAGACCATCACCCAGGTTCAATCATCTCTTTTCTAGTTACTGTTTTAAATGCAATGGTTATGGACATAAGATTTCAGATTGCAAGTATAATGTAGGACCAAGGAATTTTACCAAGAGAAATGTTTTTTCACCTTTGATGGATTATGCAATAGAATGTTATAACCGTCATAATTTTGGGCACATTGCAAGAAATTGTCGAAGTACATTTGCATCAAATCAATTTCAGGGAAGAAAATTTCAACCAAATGGAATGAGACAAAATAGAAAATTTCTCGAAAAACATGCACAAGCTACCGAAAAAGAAAAGTCAAAACAAGAGCCCAAAACTCGTAATCAAACCAGAGTGGAAAGAAAAAGAGCGATCTAAGGAAGAAAAGGAATCCCTTATCGTACAAACAACATTTAAAGCACAAAATAAATCTGCACCATGGATACTTGATAGTGGATGCTCCAGCCATATGACAAGTGACAAACATAAATTTGAGAAGTTACAACAATATGAAGGTGGTTCAAGAAAATTTGGAAATAATGATGGAGCTAAGATAGTTGGCAAAGGTTCAGCTTAAGATCAGTGATGAAAAAATCAAGTCAAAAGAAGTCTTGTTTGTGGTTGGTCCCGAAGCATAACTTGTTGAGCGTAAGTCAGATTTGTGATAGAGGTCATGAAGTGATTTTTAAGAAGCAGTGGTTGTGAAGTCGTAAAAGCAAATAGTGGAAAGTTGATAGCAACTGGATCGAGGACATCCGGCAACCTCGTACACTCTCTCGGAGACTTCAGAAGGAGCTTGCTTGATTGGACAGGAAGAAGAAAATTGGTTGTGGCACAAGAGGCTCGGTCATATCAGCTTTGACAATCTAGTAAAAATCAGCTCAAAAAAGGCAAGTGAGAGATATTCCCACCATTGGAAAACCATCAAATAGCATTTGTGCTTCATGCCAAAAGGGGAAGCAAACTAGAGTCTCATTTAAAACAAAAGAGTACTACACAAGCAAACCTTTGGAACTAATACATACCGATTTATGTGGACCCATGAGAACGCAAAGCATAAATGGTGACAAATATTTTATGTTGTGTATAGATGACTATTCCAGGATGACATGGGTACTATTTTTGAAGCATAAATCAGAAGCTTTTGAGATGTTCAAGGTTTTCAAAAACCAAGTTGAGAATCAAACAAGAAAAAATGATTAAATGTTTAAGATCAGATAGAGGAGGAGAGTTCATTTCAGAGGATTTTACAGAGTACTCGTGAAAAATATGGTATTAGGAGACAGTTTTCAGCAGCCAGGACACCTCAGAAGAATGGTGTGGTAGAAAGAAAGAACAGGACAATGCAGGAAATGGCACGGACTATGTTGATTGAGAGCAAAGTAGCAGTATAGATTTTGGAAAGAGGCAGTCCATACTGCGGTATACATCCAAAATAGGTGCATGTTGAGGACGCATGAAAGCAAAACTCCTTATGAGTTGTGGTTCGGTAAAAAGGCAACAACAAGATACTTTAAAGTTTTTGGCAAGCAAGTGTTACATCAAAAGAACTGAAGAAAACCTTGGTAAGTTTGAAGATAGAGCGGATGAAGGTATTTTTCTTGGCTATTCGTCAAAAAGCAAAGCTTACAAATGCTACAACAAGAGGCTAAGGAAAATTGTGGATAGTGTCGATGTTAAAGTTGATGAAGGTAGGGAACGAGTAATTAGCTATGAAGAGAACTACCCAATTTATGAAGAGGTTATTGAAGGAGATGAGGAAAAGGAAACGGAAAAGAAACAAAAAATTGACTCAGATGATTCAAACAATGATTCAGAAGTGGAAGAAAATAAGAAATTCAAAACAGGCAGCTAGCAGAAAGATCATCCTAGAGAGCAAATAATTGGAGACCCCACAGTTGGTGTTCAGACAAGAAGAAGAGTAGTAAGTAACTACTCTCTATTATCCAACATTGAGCCCAAAAAATGTTGTTGACGCAAGCAAAGATGAAAGTTGGATGAAGGCAATAAATGAAGAATTAGATCAGATCGAGAAAAACAAAACTTGGGAGTTAGTACCAAGACCTCGCAAATAAAAATATAATCGGTACTAAATGGGTCTTTTGAAACAAATTGAATGAAGACGGACAGGTAGTCGAGAACAAAGCAAGATTGGTATGTAAAGGCTATGCACAAGTTGAAGGTATTGACTTTGAGGAAACCTTTGCACCTGTGGCTAGACTAGAGGCAATTAGAATGTTTCTGGCTTTAGCAGCTTACAAGAATTTCAAAGTTTATCAAATGGATGTGAAATCAGCATTTTTGAATGGGAAACTTGAAGAAGAGGTTTATATTGAGCAGCCAGATGGTTTCCAACTTGGTGATGATCCCAACTTGGTTTGCAAGTTGAAGAAAGCATTATATGGCTTAAAACAGGCACCCCGAGCATGGTATGCAAGGCTAGACAACTATCTTACTCAACAAGGGTTCAAGAAAGGTATGGTGGATAGTAATTTGTATGTCAAAACAGAAAATGGCCATCTTATTGTTCTTGTTGTATACGTAGATGATATCATATTTGGCAAGCAGCAAAGATGAGTCGTGTAAAGATTTAGCAAATAAGATGCAGAAAGAATTTGAAATGTCAATGATTGGTGAACTTTCGTATTTCCTGGGGTTGCAAGTTAATCAAAATGAGAAGGGCATATTTATTTCTCAAATTAAATATGTGAAAGAGATGCTAAAAAAGTTCACAATGGAGGATTGTAAGCCAGTTAGCACTCCCATGACGACAAAGTGCAAGTTGAGCAAGGATGACAAATCTCCACATGTTGATCAAACCATGTACAGATCTATGATTGGGAGCTTACTATACTTGACAACTACCAGACCAGATATTTTGTAGGAAGTATGCATGGTAGCACGATTTTAGGCTAGTCCCAAGGAGACTCATGTGACAATAGTGAAGAGGATTCTTCGATACCTCAAGGGTACTATGGAGTATGGGTTATGGTATCCGAAAGGTAAGGACTTCACCCTTATTGCGTATTCGGATGCAGATTGGGCAGGATGTGTAGATGATAGAAAGAGTACCAATGGAGGTGCATTCTATCTTGGAGACAAGTTGGTCACGTGGCATAGTAAGAAACAAGAGTCAGTCTCCTTATCCACAAGAGAGGCAGTAATATATTGCAGCGACAACGTGTTGTACGCAGGTATTATGGATGAAACAAACCTTGAAAGATCTTGGTATTAACTTCAGTGAGCCAATTTTAGTTAAGTGTGATAACACCAGTGCCATTAACATCTCAAAGAATCCGGTTATGCATTCTCGCACAAAACATATTGCTATCCGATATCACTTTTTGAAGGAGAAAGTTGCGGAAGGTGAGGTTAAGTTGGATTTTGTTCCAACAACAGAGCAAGTAGCGGATATCTTCACAAAACCGTTGCCCAAGGAAGTCTTTGAGTACCTTCGCAATAAATTGGGAGTGGTCACGCTTCCCAAGAATTGACTAGCTATCGGGACCACATTCTCATGGGGAGCATTTGTGTATTTGTTTATCTTTTTGCTCATGTTTGTGATTTTTGCTAAGTGTAATAATTTTTTCTCGAGAATGTTGTGCATGGACTCAGGGGGAGTTTGCAACAGCCCTTTGGTATTGTTGTCAAAGGGGGAGAAGAGTTACAGGAAATTGCACGTGTGTTGCCAACAATTCCAAAGGGGGAGATTGTTGAGCAAGGTGCAATGACAATATTGTCATTGTTGTCAACACAATCGATAGATCGACTTGATGCAAAGGAGAGGAGTTCAGAGGTTACTCAGAGTATGTGCAGTGCTGTTAAATTCTTATGAGGATGTTTTTGATGTTTGGGTGAAGTTGTTACCAAGTTGTTTGTGCAAATTTGCAAAAGTTGAAAAAATCGTCATAAAGTTGTCAAAGCAAGAAAATAGTCAAAAAGTTGCAAAAGTCGCCACGGGCACAGCTTGGACAGGATGGATCAGTTTGGAACATGCCAAGCATGTCAAGAAATAGTCCATAACAGCATTGGAGATGTCAAGCACAGTGTTTGGAGTGATCGGTGGTGTTTCCGGTATCTTGGCGGATGATTTGGCAAGTGGTTGTACAGGTTGAAAAAGTGCAGGTTTTGTCAGAAGCACTGCGAACAAACCGTAAGGATTTATGCAGAAAAATTTGAACTGGAGGTGGTCATTATCTTCAAGAACATGTGTTCCAAATTTCAACGAAAATGGAGAAACGAGGCGAATTTTACAAGCGTTGCAAGACTGTCACAAAAACGCTCTTTTTTGAAAAAGTGTGTCACAGTTTTTGTGGAAGTGGTACAGGTGAACCGTAAGGAGTTAGGAAGTGAGTTTTGGTTTGGACATATTCAGTGTTGCAAATATTCTACGTTTCAAATTTCAGAGAAAACTGAGTTACGAGGTGAGAGTTATGATTTTTGCAAAAACGTTACAGGTCTTTTTTATGTCAATTTGTGCCACTTGGGCAAAATCCTTTAGTTGGCCATTTCGACCTTGAAGAGTCGCCAGAGTTTCAGTTTCAGTGTTGTTACACCTTCAAGGCATCAAATAGATCATATTTTGTTTTTGGTTTGAGTTGTCACGTGGCTCCGAAGTATGAGAACGAGTAAGGTGTCAATTCTTTGCATGTGACGTGTTTGACGAAATGCCTTCTCAATATAAAAAAAGGGAGTTATATTATTTTAAGCAGTTTTCATTAAATAAAGATCTTTGGAGAAAGTGAAAAGTGAAAAGGAATGCAAGTGTGTGCATTTAAGTTAGAAGTGTTTTATTGAAGAGTGTGATTTTATTTTGTGCGGAGAGAAGAGTGTGTGGAGAAAAATAAAGAGTGAAAATCCGTGTTTTTGGGAAAAAGGTGAAAAACGTCACTTTAGTATTTTGGGCATAACTTTCTCATACGATATCAGTTTTGGCTGAAATTTTGAGAGGAGGTCATAGACAGAGTTCTGCACAATACCCAGAAAGCGTTTAGCAATTGACAGAACGAGCTAAGAGAACGGTCAATTTTTATGTGAGAAGAGAAGATTCATATATGTCATTTTATTATCAATATCAAAATCAAGTGGGTGCTTGGTAGAGGGGTTGGTGCTCCTTTCTATTGGTGCAGATAAATCAGGGGTTGGTGCTCCTTTCTATTGGTGCAGATAAATCAGGGGTTGGTGCTCCTTCTAGTGGGTGTTGGTAAATTGATTGTAAAGTTGGTGCTTTGCAAAGGCTGGATTTGGATGGGAGTCCAAACAAGTCATTTTGAGGATGTAGCCAAATCGGTGAACCTCGGTACATCTTGTGTTGTGTGATGTTCTCTTGTTATACTTGCTTTATTTGGTTTCAAGTTTTCATTGTTTCGGCTTTAAGAGTTGAAGATTTAAGTTTTAAAAGAGCTACACTGATTCACCCCCCTCTCAGTGTCATTGTGAGACTAACACAACTCTTATACATAGACGAATTAAATAAAGTTTTTAATTTTTTTTAAATAAAAAGTTAAATTAAAAAAAAAAAAAATATTGGATACAAAAATTTATAATAAAAAAATATCATAAAAATCGAACACGAGGATTGTCTTTCTTTTATGGGCCCATTACGAGGAAATCTAATAGAATTATTGGACGAATGTCTATAAGAAAGGGACCAAAACAAAGTATATATACCAATTTTCGTCGTCAATCGTATAATGAGAGGGGTCATCATTGCTCTTAACAATGATAATTGTACTCTAAAAAAAATGTCTCGAAAGTTATAAATTATATAACATTATTTTAATAAATTATTATTTACTTATTAACAATGGAAGTTAAACTTTAGATCATTCGATAGACTAGGTGAAAAGTAAGGAAGACAATGTAATCTTATCTACTATATTATAGGTGTCTCAAATAAGCCAGTAAAGATTTTGGAAAGACAATATTTAGGTGCCTCAAATAAGCTAGTAAAGATTTTGGAAAGAATGTATATATTTAAAAGTTATTTGTATTTTTGACGGGGTTATTGTTATTAAAAATAAAATATTACATTATTTTTATTATATTTTAAGAAGTTAATTAAAGTATATATATTTTTTATTTTGTGTTTTTATCAAATATATTTTTTATTTTCCTTAAATTGTTAAGTTTCCACAATCAACTTTTTTTTTATATGAGATGCTTTTCGAAATTTAAAAAATGTCAAGAAATTATGTCAAGATGAAATTCGACACAAATGGCTAAAATATTTGTTGCCTAGCTTCTATATCTATAAATATATTGTCTATAACAATCTCACAATTTTTAATACTTTTTTTAGGGTTTTTATTTATTCCTTTAATATTCCAAGATATTATTTTCATTGTTATTTTTTGTTTTTATTTGTGGGTTTAACCCCATGTCTTGTTAACACTTGTGATATTTGCTTTTGTTTTCTCATATCAATATTCCTTTAGGTTTATTTTTCTCTTTGTTTTTGTTTCTTAGGTCTTCTTCTCTTTTTTTCATTCCCAACATTGTTTTCATATTTATCAATCTCTTCAATCTTGTGACATTGTTAACAGTAATACTTTTCATCTTTAGGTTTGTCTTGTTTTGAAGGATTCCAAAGTGCAAGGAATAACCTCAAAAGCACAATCTTCTTTATGTTACCCTATAAACCCTAAAGTGCAAGGATGCTCTTTTGTAGCAATTACCTTCTTATTATGCCCTAAAAACCCTAAATTGTTATGGGTTTCCTCCAACCTCATTTCTTTATTATTTTGCTCTTGAAACCTTAAAGTGCAAGGGATAACATCTTCACCACTTTCACTTTTATTACATGGAGAAGATTTTATACTACTTGAGGAAAATAAAGATGATTTACCTAGAACAAAATTGACCTTTTTTGTTGTCTTTGTTTTAGGATTTATCCCCACATCTTCTTTTGCACCTATAATTCCTTTTAAAATTGCCAAATGACACAATAAGCTTTCTTTGCCTCTTCTTTTGGAGTGGAATATCCTTTATCTAGCTTCTATTATTTATAATTTCCTTGCTTTGTGTTTTCACTTTGCAAAATCTTACCATGTGTCTATCTCATAACAATTGTGGCAACGAAATGCGACATTTTCATAATCTACTTGTTGATCCCATTTTTTTTTTTAAAGCAAAAACCCCTTGCGAAGTCGCCTTGGTCTAAGAGACCACGAACAGGGGGTTCTACACCGTCAAAGTCACCCGGGAGTCGCACCCGACCCTGTCCGCACCAACATTATCAATTGGATTTTGGATACCCAATTTAGCTTTTTGGTAGGGTGGAGATTTGAACCTGGGACCTCCCTTGGAGGATTGCCCTCTCCTCTCCAACTCACCTACAACACCTGGGTGTTGATCCCATTCTTTGATTCAAATTTAATCTCAATAGATTGTGGCAAAGGTTTTGAAATATCCATAACAACACATATTCAAGTATATATAGCATGTTTTCGCTCCTTAGTAGTTGGTCCTTCCTTGATGAATTCCCCTAGGGTATTTCCAATATTCTTCAAAACATCCTTATTTATAAGATGATAGAGAAGTCCAAAAATCCTAGCCCACATTGGAAGCTTCTTAATAGTTTTTATCTCAACAAAAAAAAATTATTCCATGGTCTCAAATACAGTGCACATCTTTCCCAACCATGGGCCACCAACCATTATTTTATTCCTAATTTCTGAATTGGAAAAGATGACGAGGAAATAACTTTTAGGAAGAAAAATCACAAAATAATTTGAATTCAATCCCCACTTCCATTTAATCCACTTTTGAATCTCCAAAAACCTTGACCATAATCTATGGAACTTGCATATTAACCCTCTACTTTTAAGAACCATCATATCATGCTAAATCATCTCATCCTTGATATTTACTTATGGTGTAACATCTCATACTTAGATCAAACTTACCATGTATTCACTCTTCTGTTTATCTCCAACTTGGGCATCTCGATTTCTAGCTAGGGCATCTTGACTTTCCTTTCATAATAGCTAATGAGGCTCACTCTTGGCTTGCACTCCCTCTTGGTTCACACCCCCTCTCAGCTCGCACTCACCCCGGGCTTGCACTGTCTCTTGCCTTGCACTTGCTTCCTATTAGCACTCCCTCTTGGCTTACAATTGCCCTTGTCTCTTCTTTTTCTTGGTGTTCCTTCGCTTCAATTTTTTTTTGAAAACAAGTTCTATGCATTCGTGGTAAGGGTTTAAAGCAGTGATGCACTCTGAATGAACCCACTACTCTTTCACCATGATTGAATCCCAGCTTGTACTTGCTCTTAGTATGTAATCCCTCTCGACTTGCAAACTCTTATGCCTCACACTCGCTTCCAGCTTGCACTCACTCCTAGCTCACGATTGCCCCTATCTCTTATTTTTCTTGAGATTCCTTCACTTAAACCATTTTTAGAAATAATATTCCATGCATGTGGTAAATATTTGAAGCATTGATGCACTCTGAATGAACTTGTCACTCTTTTGCCATGACTAAATCTTGGCTCACACTTCCTCTTGGTTCATACTCCCTCTCAGTTCACATTTGCTCTCAACTTGCACTCTCTCCTAAATTTTCTTCAAATGAATAATTTAAATTCTCCTAAGAATTGGAATAAGAAGTGGCGCTTGTTCCTTCATCACACTTTCCTTTTTGCTTTCTATTTCTTGCTCACACTTCCTCCTCGCTCTTAACTCTTTCTCGCGCTCGCTTCCAATTGCACTCACTTCCAACTCGCATTCGCATTCGCTTTTGACTGCACTCTTTTCCGTCATATGCTTACACTCGCTTTTGACTACCATAATAACTATATTTCTATATAAATAATATATATTTTTACTTATAAAAGTTTAAAATATTTATAATAACAAAAAAATAAATTTTAAGTATATTTTTAACTTATAAATACCGGTTTATATAAAGTATTAACTAACAATGTCTTTTAATTAATAAAGATGATTAAAAGCATTTCTTTACAAATAAAAAATAATAATTAATTTCATATAAAATACTTGTAAATATATTTTTTATTCATACATTATAGATTTTAATAATTATTATTAAAAAACCATTTATTCATACATTATAAATTGTAATAATTATTATTAAAAAACCGTTCATTTATACATTATAGACTTTAATAATTATTATTAAAAAGCCTTAATTTACACTGGTCAAATTACACACTCATTATTTATTTTGATAAATTTAATTGAAGTTAATATATGTTGTAGTTGGATTTATTGTTTTTTTTTTGGTGGACAATTATGGTGAACACATATTTTAGAAGGTTTCAACCACGTCTTGGGTGATGAGCACTTGGGAGGGCAGGAGACAAAATAAGTCGGCAGGCAAAGTTTTTGAAACGATACAATGGACTACGGAAAAAGTGTATGAACTGTTGGTGTTGTGGGATGTGGAGATTGCCTTAGATAATATTCTCTAGTCGTGGAAAAAGTGTATGAACTGTTGGTGTTGTGCGATGTGGAGATTGCCTTAGATAATATTCTCTAGTCGTGGGAAGCTTTACAAATATGTAAGTAATAGGTCGATTCCTATGTAATAAAGGATGTTGTAATAAAGGATGTTGAAGAGTACCGTAATTTTTATTATTTATTAGGGTTTTGGAATAAACCTTACAGGAAGAGATTGTAGATCTATTAGGATTTATTAGGAGAGTTTATGATTTTTGGCAATTTCATTTATTGCATTTTGGGATGGAGGGTTTCAACAAAGATATATGCATTGAACCAAAAATGAATTTTAAAGAAGCAATCCGTGGAGGACCACCTCTAACAGGAGGGGAACACAATCAATGTTTGCCAAGGAAACCATTGAGGATGCCAAAGGTCGATTCAAAGAAAACAAAGTGGGTTGCATGAAAGCAACTAATGGATCCCTAGTAGTGAAGTTGGAAAAAACAGATGTCCAGGAAGGAATAGATGCAATTGAGAGGAAAAGACTAGTTTGTCGATTCATAGGATTTCGACCGACTCTTGCTATCTTCAAGCAATGGACTGTCAAAAACTGGAGCACTAAAGGTAAGTTCTAAATTTTTACTTGCCTTAATGGCTACTTTCTTATTTTTTTGATAATGAAGAAGATAGGGAGAACATTTTTCAAGGGGGATCATGGTTTTTTTGGTAGGGCATGGCTCTTCATGAAGCCCTGACATACCAAGTTCGAAAGAGATGCCATCAACTGCCCTGTTTGGGTTCGTTTATTTGGTTTTCCGATAGAATACTGACATCCAAAGATATTCACAACAATTGGAAATTCTTTAGGAGTTTACATGATAACTTCTGATAGCACCCAACACTCAGAGCATATGATTAATGCAAGGATTTGTGTTTTGATTTATTTTGACAAACCACTTCCAGAGAATATTATTTTACAATATGGGGAAGAAATATAGGAGCAAGTAGTAGATTATGAAAATATTCCATTTAGATGCAAAATTTGTCATGAATATGGTCATTTAGCCAAGGATTGTCCACATAAGGTCCCTAACAAAGAGAAAGAGGATGGGGACTTGGCAGGGTTTCAAATCCCTAAACAAAAAAAAACATAAAGAAAAAAATAGCAACAAAAGAGAAAACAATCATTTTACCTAACACCTTTGAAATTCTCTCCACGGATGAACAAGCAGATGATGAGGATGATCAAATGGAAACAGTTATTATGGAGACATAGTTTGATGAAGAGAGGGAACATGAAGGATTGCAAGATGAGAAATCATAAAAAGAGCTTGCCTTGATACTGAGAAATAACAGTAAAGGAAAAAAAGTACAATGTAGAAAACCAACCCGAGTGCAAAACAAAAGGGTAGATTCAAACTACAAACAAAACGGATCCGCCAAAATGTCGTACAAATTCCAATAGTAGTGTCGTGGTACCAAGTAATCAGCCTATAGTCCCAATTGGAATGAAGCAAGATACAAATAAAATGATAAGGATGCCATAATCCTAAGGTTTATAGTCAGTCTCTTTATGGCAATGTTGGAAGCTTAAGCAATTTTTGATATTTTTGGTAATTTGTTAAGCTTTGGTTTATTTTTAGTGTTATCATTTTTTGTTTGTTTTGTCTATAACTCCTTTATGCTTTGTTTTTGTTGTATTTGTTTTTCTTGATTTCGTTTGTATTTGATTCATTTTGTTATTTTTGGTTTGGATTTGTTTTGTTATGTTGTTTTTGAGGTTTTTCTGTGTGGTTCGTGTTCTTTGGTTTTTTGGTTTGTGGTGTATTTGCTTCTTTTTGTTGTTTTTGTTATGGTAGTGTTTTATTATGCTGTGTTTATGGTTTTTTTTTGTTTATTTCGTGTTTTGGTGTTGTTTATTTTTGTCGTTTATTTTTAGAGTTTTTTTTATTGTGTTTTGTTATGTTGTTTGTGTGTTTGTTTTGTGTGGTTCGTACTTTATTTATTTTTTATTTATTTGTGCGTGTGTTTGATTGTGTTTTTTCTTGTCGGCACACTCAAAGAGTATGTTTTATTTGTTTTAGATTTTTGTGTGTTTGTGTTTGTCTATTCTTGTTTTGTGCTATTTCAACTCCTTGCGTGTGTCAAAGGTGGTAGGCCAGGTGCGAGCTCTAGGTGTTTTTGACGGAAGAGATACCCCTACGTCCTTGGATCTTACCCAAATGTAGCATCCCTTTTGAGATGTTTCCCAAGAAAAAAAATAAGTTGTAGTTCTATGCTTTGTTTGAACGAGGAATAGTATTATTATTTAAGAGTGTTTTTTTTACTGTTAAGATATGTAGTTTCATTCAAAAGACTTAAATTCAAACTACTATATAAATAATCAAACCCAAACCTTGTATTTGAGCTTTTATTTAGAAACCCCAAGTTCGAATTCGAGGAATGGTGATATACCTTCGGCTAAAATCTTGTAAAAAAATCTTATATTAATCTTAATAAAAGAAATTATTTTATTTTATTATTTTTATTTTTATTATTATTTTTTTGGTACATAGGAGAGTTGGCAACAACCACTATTCAAACCATAGGGACTACATCAACAAACCCATCGTCTCGTTTTTGGATAACCTGACGTGAGATGGGGACTACCGATCGTTCGGGGTTCATACCATCGTCGTTGGTCTGGCACGCACTTAGAGTTGTTAGTTTGACACACACTCAGAGGATTCAGATCAGACTACTACCTTTGCAAGGGTTGGCTTCTCCCAAGGTTTGAACCTAGGTCTCTTTTTGGTAAGTGCCCAACCACACCTACCGTCTCGTTTTTGGGTAACCCGACGTGAGATGAGGACCATCGATCATTCGGGGTTTGTACCATCATCGTTGGTTTGGCACACACTCAGAGTTGTTAATCTGGCACACACTCAGAGGATTCATATCAAACTACTACCTTTACAAGGGTTGGCTTCCTCCAAGGTTTGAACCTAGGTCTCTTCTTGGTAAGTGCCTAGCCACACGTGCACTTACCAATCCACCTAACCCTTTGAGATATGATACCCATAAAAATTATAAATGAATTATTTAAATATCAATCGTTCTCACCAATTAAATTTTCAACCTATAAAAAAATATAATAATAATCCCATATAACTTATAATTATAATTTTTTTTTTTATCTATCTATATAATTAGATGTACGTATTTAGATTTATCTTTACCATTTCCTCACTTATGTTAGATAAGTAGATACCTATATTTCATGGGTTGAAACCATCATTAGTCCTTTAATTATTACAAATGCTAAAATGTTTTTACCGGGAATCCAGCTCTAAAAGGAGATGTCCATTATCTTGGGATGTAAGCTTAATAAAAGTCCATCTTAGACTTTATTGACTTGCACAACCTGCCATGAATACATACTGTGCTTCCTTTGACTGAAAATCGCCATATTTCACACTACGGGTTCTTTTAGATGTCAAATTTGTCCCTTTTAAGTTGTAGTTTTTCATGGATTTTCCCTTTTGGAGAAGCTTGTAAACCATGGCCCATACCACATGCAACATTTATCCCCACCTTCACTTTTGACTTGGTCTTTTATTTTTATTCCATATGCATGGCACGTTTAGATCAGTCTTACTATAATGAGATCAATCCCATTGACTAAACAAATAATTAATTAATAACATTGGACTAAACAAATAATTAATTAATAGCATTATGGATAAGTTCACTTGACCATTAGAATGCACTTGGAAGGCAATCATTAATAAAATAAATTGTGTCACTTTATAAAATAAAGTAAGTTAGAAATAAGGTTGTGTTATTTTCTTTTTCTTATGATGTGGGCCAGCTTTACACTAAAAATTATAGCAAAGCTTTAGAAAAACTTTTTGTTAAGTATAAACAAAAATATCAAATGTATCTCCTTTTAATAATTGCCATGCACATGGGGACATTTCATGCAATGTGCTAATATAGATTTGCTTGGAAAAACACCGTAGTCGATCTATCTCTTGGTCATATATGTCTTTATTATAAATTTAAGAAAGTTTCATACGTCGTATATAAAATTGTTGACTTTTAGTTTGTATGAGAGGTTTATATTAAATGGGATTTGAATTTTGGATTTTTAAAGAGATCGAAGTCTGCAAACTTAAATTTCAATTATTAACACCCAGTTCATTTTATTTAATTGAAGATATCGTTAATAAAAAAAATAGTAAAAAGATATAAAATTTTGATTAATTGTAAAAATAATTTGTTCACCAATAACAAAATAAATTGGAACAATTAAATAATGGTAAAAGATTTATAAATATATAATTAACAAATTTGTTTTTATCTTATTAACAATTTTTTTAATTCTTTTTATTTTGTTTATTGATGATATTAAACAATGACAATGTTTAATAGATTGATTGAAGAAAGTACCAAGATACTCCATAAATATAATCCTTATTAAAATAAATTAGCTTTAACAACCTACAATTAATAATGAGAAGAAACGATTTACCAAGAAGAGACCCAGGTTCAAACCTTGGGGGAAGCCTATTGCAAATGTAGTAATCTAATCCGAATCTTCTGAGTGCACACCGGACTAACAACGATGGTACAAACCACAAGCACCCGGTGGTCCATTTCACGTCGGGCTATAAAACAATGAGGTGAAATAGGTTTGGTGGATGCAACCCTTGTGGTTTGAATCCTGTGCTTGCCAAATAGTAAAAATAGTGTGGTTGTAACCAACTCTCCTATCAAGCAAAAAAAAAAAAAAAAAATAATGAAAAGAAATGAAAAATATATATTATTGTTGAACCAAAGAATTGTCGTGATTTCTAATTACTCATATGCCCCAATTTTATTTTTAACAAAGTTGGAAAGAAGGGCAATGCTTTTTTCCACCCTCGAGATTGAAGTTGGCTACCCACTATCCCTATAAAATACTTTTATGTTAACCTACATTTTTTGTATGAAAAATAAATTGTGGAAAATTAACATGCATAAAATATTAAGGATGAGAGGGATTCAAATAAAATACAGTGTTTAGCTGTAACAAGGAAGTGTGCATGATCAATCAACACATGAAAATTTGAATAACATCAATGTTCTCCCATTCATTAATTATGAAATTGCTAAGGAAATGACAGGATGGAAAAGGGGCAATGCCTCAATCACTATGCACTTAGCAAACTAGGAGGGTGGTGCCACTAATGGAATGCATAAGGAATGACTAAAACTAGGTTATCTTCCAGGACTATCCTAATTCTAGAGGATTCACCAAGGATTGGATGATATGTAGTGAAAAACCTTACTAATCCAATCATCAATGCCACTCGTGGACCTATAACTATTTATTTTTTTGTTAACCCAGGCATTGAGAAAAAGGAGAAGAGGAAGGCCATGACCCTCTACACCATGGGAGAAGGTAAACTAAGCACTTATGTTGGAGTGTTGATCGTTAAGACAATATTCATGAAATTGACTACCCTTTTGGAGGTGGTAATAAAGAAAGTTGTTCAAGAGGTGGCAATCATAATGCCAACACTATTAGCACCTTTAGTTCTAGATCATTTCACCATCGACATCTACTATAGCTACTTCTAGTTTAGTTGCATTTGTTATAGAAGTTATGATCTTAAAGATGTTAGCAATAGAAGAGGCTCGAGCAAGTATGACATTAGAAGGTTCAAAACTAATTTTATATATGGTAAAAGTTTCAATATTAGTCTCCTTTATGCCCATGGCATCCATCGAAATGCAAACACCCAAACTATCAATAGTGAAGGAAGTTCGAAGCAGTGAAGCAATTAAAATTTAGTGCCATACTCCTCTGTTATTAAGGGTTCAATAGTAGTTTTCTCAGTTCCAAAATAAGTGAATAAAAATATCCCATTCTAGTAGAGACAACAAAGGTATCTGGGTCTAATGTAGTTAGTTTGAATAGTGCTAAAAACATTTACACTATTGGCAACACTAGTTTACTTGACATCAAAAGCTCTAATCAGAGTTCTCTTAGCACTACATCCCAATGTGTTAGTTATAATGCTAGTAAAAAGTTTAGATTTATTTCTAAATTAATATTTGATCTTACAATAGTGTATAAGGGTCTACCAAGTATAGATCAACCCTATTTGGATAATGTAAAGAGTGATACCAATGGGAGAGACTTAGTTTGGGATGGATTTAGGAGATGATGGCAAGGGATAAAATCCTGATGACAAAGTTTATGCAAGACAATGCATTAGAGAATCTGATAAGAATACAATGCAACCAGGGTTATGCATAATGACAAATCATCATTAATTCGAGAATATTAGGATTTTTAAATTTAAAATTGAAGAAAATGGGGACCTTGGACGTCAGCCCATTCACTCAAAATTTTTGGGAGTAATTTTTTTTTTGGGTTCGGCTTGCCTCATGTTGAAAATAGTTTCACTATTTTTTTAATTTGCAACACTCTCGCCTAAATCATGGACCTTTTTTACCTTCAAATTATAGAAATTTTTATTTATCCCGTAAAATTTACCTCTTATACCACTAGCATATATACTTAACACAATAATGATATTCATTCATGGAAAACATTCAAAATCCTTGAAAAAACAACCTGTAGCAACGAAAACCCTGCAACAAATAGACAAGAGTTGAAGTAGATAGTCGATAGTCGAGGAGTGTCGACAACCGATATGTTGTAGAGGAGTGTCAATAGTTGATAGGTTGCAAAAAAGTGTTGATAGTCGATAGGTTGCAGGGGAGTGTCGATAGTCGATAGGTAGCAAAGGATTGTTAGAATAGTCGATCGATTCAGAACTATTGATAGTTGATAAGTTGCAGAGAACTATTGATAGTTGATTGGTTATAAAGAACTAGCAATGATTGATAGGTTACAGAGGAGTGTTAATAGTCGATAGGTTGCAAGGGAGTGTCAATAGTCGATAGGTAGTAGAGGACTATCAGAATAGTCGATTGGTTCAAAATTGTCAATAGTCGATAGGTTGTAGAGAGTTGTTGATAGCCTATAGGTTGCAGAGAACTAGTGATAATTGACAGGTTGTAGAGTAGTTGACTGTCGATCGATTGTAGAGGAGTAGTTGAGTGTCGATCGGTTATAGAGGAGCAGTCGATCAATAGGGAACCTTCTAGAAGGAGTAACTTTTGATCTAGAGATTCATTTTAAAATTTTATTTTTTTAAAACCATTTAGCTCGATGAGATCTACACTTTAAATCAATCTATGATTGGTTTGGTAGTTGGTAAAATCCTCAAAAAACCCTTAGAAGACCTCCAAAATGAGCTTTGAAGTTTCTAAAGTGCGATACTAGAGAAAAAAACAAGTAGAGATCTAGTAAGGATAATGTGCATAAAACCTTAAAGGATGCTAGATCTTAGCAACCTAAAATGATGGATCTGATAAATATTGTTGTCTTATCACAAAAATATATGAAAAATGTGTGGTAGCAAGATTTTGCAATTGATTCACCCTATTTTTATAATTTTTGGTGGGAAAAAAATGCAATTCGTCATGTCTTCTACATGAGTTTGGATACGATTCACCTTGATTTCGAAACTGATTCACCTTATTTTTATAAATACATTTCGGGGCTACCCCCTTATGCATAACCTTGAATGCAAGTACTATAGGTTGAATGACAAGTAAAACAAATGGTTCAAATGATAACAAAGTATAGAACTAGACATTAGTACTAGAACCACACCTTTGCCAAAATCCCATCCATCTAAAACATTGACAAATCTACTCTAGTGTTACAAAGCCATAAATGACAAAGCATAAAAGTACCAGGAATAACTATTGGATGAGGTTAAACCAATGATACAACAACACAACAATAATCAATGGAAGTCTTCAATCAATTTGGTGATTATAGAAAATATGCAAAATTCCTAGTTCAGTTGGAGATAAAGTTAATGAGTTCACTTAGGCAATGAACCAAGAGATAAGGTAGATACAACTATAGTTGAAAGGGTAGTTTATCATAGTCAATTTAGCTAATCCATCCAGCTAAGAGGTCTAAATCGAGATCAATAATCTAATTAAATGGGTAGGACATAAAATAAAGGAGAAGAACAAATATTAATGGAGCTGAAAACCTTTGTGAAAGACATAATGCCATGTGTTATCACACTTTAGGAAATGTTGGAGTACAACAAATATGTTTACAATTTGTTGGTTGAGGATCCTAATACAACAATAGTGATAATAGAAAATAAGATTAAGGCTAACCACTATGGAGGTGAAATCATTGATATAATCATAAAATGTAATAGAATGCATAAGAAATATGTTTCAAAGTATTTGATATTGTAGTTGTCAGGTCTACTAGAATAACTAAAAAATTACCTTCCCAAGAAATGAATACCCTAGTGCTTCCTTGTTTTCAAGCCAAGGAAGGTATAATTTTTGGTTGTCTTAGGATGAACCAAGTTAGTTGATATGGAATGCTAGTAGGATCCTAAGCAAGCTGACACCACTCCCTATGTTAGCACAATAGGCTAGCACCACTCTATGAGGTGGCACCATAGTGTTAGTAGTGGTACCATGATTAGTTAAATTGATGGCAGTATTTAGTGATTAGACAAATAGACACAACCCTTTCAAGGGATGCTTTCTAGCCTTATATATGGTAAAATCCAACGTTGATGTAATTTAAGGGAATACTATTTATGATATAATATATTGGATATTGGTATCGATACAAACTAGTGCACTTGTGCACAAATGTATATGTGATATATTTAATATTTTTTGTAAACTAACATTGTTACAAGTGTGATACATTAAGGGTTGTCCTCATGTTAGCTTCAAACGTCTAAAAATAACAAACATGCACATGTACATAATTCTCAAACCTTACTTCACTCCACCATAACATAACCATTTTAAAGAAATTAAGGTCTTGAATCTAGACATTAATGTTGAAATGGAATTAGATAACTATTATTGACTAGATCTCATCTCAAGAGAATGGGTATGTGATCTAGTGCCACTTGCAATAAAATTTAAGAGATTATACACTCTCTTTATAACCTTGTATTAGATAACAAAAACATGTCCAATCATTTTGGATTATAAGTTTTCTCAATATTCTATTATCCCATGTCTATTAAAATCTTGAAGGAATAACATCCCAAAAGACCATTTGAATTAAAAAAGGAATATAAAACCTTCATTGACTTAGAACTTCTTAGAGTATGATCCTTCATCTTTAAAGGATGTTGAACTATGCTGATGTACCTCTAATAATCTATATTATTAATCATTGAATTTGACATAAATAAAGGTAGGTCCCTTCAACATCTATCATGAAGAGTAATTATAGTTAGAGCATATACATTTATGACTCTAACTTTGATATTTTTCTCTTTCCTATAAAAATATCAACAACCCAATTAATTTTTGCTTCTAGCAATTGTTCATCCCATTTGCATTTGTCCCATATTGTTGCATTACCTCCTAGAGCTTCTATAGTAGAAACTACTGGATAATTCATTATCTTTTATGTTTTTTGAATTCATCCTTATATTCCTTGCTACCTATTTTTACTTTTTTTTTTTTTTGTATTAAATTAAACTTAAGGCTATAATAAACTATTAATTCATTGATAAATTTTTAGGGTATTATTTATACCTCTAATGTTCTAAGATACCATCTTTGTCATCACTTTTTATTCTTATTTCTAGGCTTATCCTCATTCTTCATTTTTATTTCTTCTTTGTGTGGCCTTAAAAATCCTAAAGTGAAAGGTCTATTTCAATAGCACTCACTTTCTTATGCTTCCTAAAAAATCCTAAATTGTAATTATACTCTTTCCTTATTTCTTTATTATGATTCTTTTAAAACCCTAAAGTTAAAGAAATAAATTCTATATTACTTTTATTTTTATTATAAGGAGATAGTTTTCTACTACTTGAGAAAAATGAAGATGATTTACCTAGACTAAACTTAACCTCTTTTATCTTCCTTATTTTAAATTTAGCTTTATATCTTCTTTTACACTTTTAAATTATTTTAAATTTAAAGTTGTATATTATAATTCATTATCCCTTTCATCCTTCTCAGTTTCTTCTAATGGTTCCTCTCAATGAAATATGAAGGACTTTACCATTTGATGTGAAGGTGATTTCTTTGTCACTTTTTTAGAGTGGAAAATCCTTGATCTAATCTATATTCTAACACAATCTAATATCCTTTCTTCATATTCAAGTTTGTCTCATAACTAAAACTTTTCATCTCTTTCTCAATTGTTTTGAATTTGCAATCTCTTGGCATAGGTAAAGTCTAAAATATTTGTGGCATTAAAATGCAATATTTTATGATCAAATTATTAATCTCATTCCCTTGTTTTGTATTTAATATTAATGGATTTTGGAAAAGGTTTTGAAATATCATGACAACAAATATTGAGGTATATAAAGCATGCTTTCTTTCCTTAGTAGTTAATGTCACGATCCGTCCCCCTAACCTTGTTAAAAGGATATTAATTGATCATGGGGATCAATTAATGCCCAACAAAAGGGGTCATAGACCCTAAAGAATTCTACAAAATTCTAAGGAATTTTGGGTGGATTTAGTAAAGAATTAATTATCTTTCAAAGAAGATAATTTAAATTAGTTTCAGTAGAAGCTAATTAGAACTTTTGTGAAAGATGAATTTGGAGGACTCATCTTTTGCAAAAATTACTACAATAAAATATATTAGGTATAAATAACCTAATTTTAATATAATTAGGTGCTCACAGGGTTGATCCAATTTTGATTGGACTAAAAAGGAATTTTGAAGGGTTTTGGAGGAAAAGTAATTGTTATGAAAATTAGTTAATCATGACTAATTAGTCTAATTGCATAAATTTTGGAATATAATTAGGTGGAATTTGTCTTCACCTAAAGTGTCTAATTTTGATTGGACCAAAAGAGTTTTAAATTGCTTGATACTCCATGAATGGGGTTGAGAGTATTTTAATGTTATTGCTCTCCATAGGTGTCATGCAATAAAATGTTGAAAGGATTATTTAATCCATAGTGGATAGGCCTTTTATCCACTCAAAGGGGAATACAATAATTAAATAGAGCATTTCATGAGTGTTGCTACTATTCCCTAAGTGGAGATTAAAATAATAAAATCTCTACCCTCCATTTATGACTTAATATTATTAAGTTATCCTCTACCTAACAAGGGTTGAATTTTATAATAAAAGGAGGGGACTCCACTAACCTAGTGCTTGTTCCATTATGGAATATTTTATTTAAAGGCATATTATCTTATCATGAAGGAGAATACCTTTAAAGAGGAGCCTAAAGGGCTTAGGGAGGATTAGGCAGACAAGGAGGAAGACTTGGAGAAGAGAAAAGGGCTATGAAGAGGATACAAGCAAGGAGAGAAGAAAAGGAAAGAGCTTAAGGATCCCAAGCCTTACAAAAAGGAGGTTGGAAAGTTTCATTATTCAATTTGTTGTGAATACTTTTCATTAATACATTATGATATGCTTGATTTGAGCTCTTATTGCTTATGCTTATATGGAGGTTTTAGAATGTTTGTAACCCATTAAAAGGTTTTCATTCTAATTTATTTAGGAAACGTAAATATTTTCCTTCTTAACCAACATGGTGTTGTGCTTATTTTAAAGGTTTTACCTCTTGTCACTTTTGTTTTGTTTTAGCAGTCCTAATTGACTGTCTAAACCATCATATGCCATTGATTAAGAGATGTCTACATGGCCTGATACAACCAGCACCTTTGCGAGTTTGTAATTTGACATCATTAAGCCCTCTATGCATTAATAATGGTGTTTACAATATGTTGTAGAGCCTCTATAGACATCAAGGATCATGAGTATTACCAAAAGGTGCTAGTAAACACATGTTACAGTCTGTCATTCCTGTGTTATACATGCGGTGAAGCAAATATAATTGTTGTTAGTTCTACATTAGAAGGATTTGGGAATAATGAGTTTATGTCTCCTTACTGGTAAAACTTCGTCTATAGATTTGACAACTTCCCTATTCAGAGTTCAGATGTCATACTATAAGAGAATGTAGCACATTAGTTTATGTTAATTCCTCCTTGTGTAGATGAGTTGCTTGTTCACATCAATCATTATCATATTTTGGCATAATGTTTTTACGAGTTTATGATGATGGAAAGTGTACAACATTTGCCTATAGTTTTTTTTCCAAGTATTAAGATTTCAGTGACATCTTTGTTATGAACATTGCAAGAGTTCAATTTCCCAAATCTGGATAACATAGCAAATGTTATTAGAAGCTACGATCTAACAAAACCCTAAAAGCATTGTTTGTAGAAGTAGTATTACTTTCGATGAGCATTTGAAATCCCCCAAGAAGGCCTAACTCGTGTCTTTCATAAATGTGTTGAATCGCGTATGTGGGTCGCACAGATCATATAAAATTAAAGTACTCGAGCATTTGTCCCACATGGGATATGCTCAAGGCCAACTCAGGCTTAATGGGAGTAAGATTGCCATATGGGCTTGACCACCAAGTGACGATCGAGGATCGACCACTTGGCAATCGGGCTAGCACCAGTTGGCGGTGCAAAGATGAATCGTTTCAAACCAATGACTACTAAACTCCTACTCATTGGATACCACATATAAGAATCTGAATGGAGGATGCATCATGTAGTTAATAAGCAGACATCCCTTTTTGGTTTGATTTGTGGGATTTATTATCCCAAATTTCCCTTATAGGGAATAGAGTGCTATTTATAAGGGAGAAGACTTCCCTTAGAAGATGAACACCACTCGGTGGTCATGGTGGGCACCGAGCGACAATCACTAGCGTCAGTTATGGACACTTATACCATGTTTTTGTGATCAAGACTAAACCAGGTGCAGTTGCTAGGCATCATTCATTAACTCAACCGCCATGTGGTATATAAAATCTTCATTGGTCTTCATTGAATGATGATAATTCAACTCATGTTGTTTCTGTCCAGGTAGGATATAACATCTTTAAACATGTCGTTCGACTAAGCAAAGGATAGTTGGAGCTTTATAGCCGTTGATAGATCTAAACATTAAATTAATGGCAGTTGCACCCTTTGATTATGGATTAATCAAGGGATTAATATAGCCCGTTGGAATTAATGATTTTATACCCTTTTGATTGAAGATTAATAGAGGATTAATCTATCCATTGGGTAAACCTGAATATGACCTTTGGGATTTGTGCAAGTTATAAACCTTTTAAAATAAGGGTAGCTTTGATGAATTAAAGAATATTTGACTAAATGGAAGTGGATAGAATTTGAAAATCTAAGGATTGTACTAGGTTAAAACATATTTTTAAAATATTATGACCTTATAATAAATAAGGTTTAGATTTATTTAAATCACCTTGATGTTTTTTTTTTGGTATTAGGTAGAGGTGGTTATAAGGTCCACAAACCTTTTACATAGTCAAAATGGGTTGGTTCTAGCTCCAAGCTTGTATAATAAAAATACAAAATAGATCTTCCTAAGACCCACATTAAGCCATACTTAGAGTCCATAGTCCTATACTTGTCGTTGGACTATTCAGGATAAAACAAAAACTAGACAACACCTAGCACTTACTAAATATAATACTATGCTGGTGTACCATACACTTATCACTTCCCAGGCCCCAGAAAATGGGTTTCCTTTTGTCCCTCTATCGAATTCCATCTTTCGTTTTACTCATCATCAACCACTCTGATCTCCTCTTACTCTAACAGGTTTGATCTTAGATATTCTTTAGAAGCCAACACTAGTAATTCTTGAGGGAAGTTATCCTTCCAAATTTACATCTCCCTAGTAGAAACTGTAATATTTGCCATTAGATCTGTCGCCTGGTTCCCTTATCTGAAGGTGTGTTGGATTCGGGCACTAACCAAATGGGATTTATGAATATTTGCTTCTAGGATAAGCTCCGATATGGTCCAACTGGGGTATTTATCCTCCTTAATTACCTTGATTATATTAAGCGAATCCCCTTCAAAGATTACTTCCTTATAACCCTCTAGTCTGGAAATTCTCATTGCCTACATGCAGGCTCGGGCTTCTACAAAATGATTTGTTTAAGTTCCCAAAGGCTTAAAAAATGCAAGGACCACTTTTCCTTCCTCATTTATCAGAACTCCTCCTGCTCCTACAACCCCCGTATTTCCTTTGGATGCCCCATCAAAATTGAACTTAACCCACTTTTTTGTGGGGGGTATCCACTTGACACCATCCCATGGGTTGGTTGTAATGACTGGGTCTGGAGGTTCCTCTCCCTAGTTCCACAAAATCCTCCTTTCCCTAGGAGATAGGGTCTCATTTTTGAAGTAAAAGGTTTTCCAATTTTCTTTTAGAGCTCTGATTATTTTATTACCACATAACCTGGGATATTTCTTCCTTCTTTTAAATATTGTCTTATTTCTCTCATTCCACATCCCCTATAAAAAATGGGGTAAGCTGAGCTTCTAGAGCCAAGTCAAAATTTTCACCCAGAAGGGGGAAGCCCACTGTATTCAGAAGTTAGACATGCTATTTGGGCAGACCCCATTTATATAAAATTTGGACAGAATCATTTGGAAGACTAAACAAGAAAATTTACAAGTTAGAAATATATGACTTATAGATTTTGTCACTTTCTCACACAGGATACATTGATTGATGAATTGGAAACCTCTCCTTTGCAGATTATTTGTTGTCAAAATCTTATTTTGAACTACCAACCAAAAGAAGAAAGCTATTTTTGGGGTTAAATTCTTTAACCAAATAATAGAAGTCAGAGTCCAACCATTAAATCATGAGTGGATTAGTTTATAGGCAATTTTTACTGAATAGATCCCACTTGTAGTTTTGTCCCAAATCATCTTGTCTCTTCCTCCCCCTGGAATGATCAGGAACACCCTTAAAGAATCATTGAGTTTGGTCAGGGCCACCTTATCTTGCTCTGAAGGATTTTTAACTATGATTTTCTTCCAAGAGGAAGTTTCCTATGCTACAGCAAGAAAATCCCCTACTTTTCCTCCCATTTTCTCTGAAAGTTTGTGTTGGAGGACCCGAAGGTCTAGGTTATCTTGCAGAGGGGCTTCTTCCAACCACAAATATTGCCAAAAGTCCACTTGTCTTTCATTACCAATTCTCCATCTGATGCCAAAAGGATCTCTTTGTCGCAACCCCCTTTCACTCTTAAAGTAACCAGAGGGTGACCCATTCACCATGATAGAAAATATTGTGGTAGAGATACAACTAAAAATCAACTTAATCCACTGGGGATAGAAACCAAACTTACCCAAAATCTTGGTGAGGAAACGCCATGAGACCCGATCGTAGGATTTATTCATGTCTAGCTTTAGTAACATACCTGATTCCTTACTAGCCACCATTGAATGAATAACTTCATGAATTGTGATGATACCATCCAATATTTTTCACCCTTTCACAAAACCTCCTTGGTTCATATCAATGATGAATGGCAGGATAACCTTCAGCCTATTGGCGATTGTTTTCATGAGAATATTCATCGGTGTTACATAAACTAATAGGACAAAAACTGGAAAATTCCATTGCTCCCACTAGTTTAGGGATGAGGACTAAAAATGTAGCATTAACTACTTTTGGGATTTCCATGTCCTTTTGAGCCTCAATTATAGCTTCCACTACATCATCGTCTAGGATATCCCAAAACTTTTGAAAGAAAGCAACGGGGAAGCCATATGGTCCTGGGGAGCTGTTACCATCCATGTCAAAAACCACCTTCTTGATTTCCTCCTCTGTAAAAGGACTAAGTAAGAATCTATTAATATTCTTAGTGACAAGGGGTGGAATGACCGTCAACAGAGAGTCCTCTTCTTCAATAGTAGGATTTACATCTTCTAGCAATTATTTAAAGAACTCGAACGCTCCCCTCCTTATGTCTTCCATATCTTTGGTGTTAAACCCATCGACCATCTTGATATCCTTAATTTTGTCAGCACTCCTATGGTGAAGAGTAGAGACATGGAATAACTTTGTATTTCTATCACCCTCCTTCAACCAATGCAGTCTAGATTTCTACCTCTAGAAGGTTTCTTCAAATCCTAGCACCATGTGGTATTCGACTAACAACTCCCTCTCCTGGTTTCTCAGATCTTCTGTAAGATGATCTAACTTCAAATTCTCCTGTAGTTCATTGATCTTATCTTTTAGTTTTGCATTTTTTGTGAAAATATTGCCAAAGAAAGTTTTGTTCCACTCTCTAATGTTAGCCTTCACATTCCTCAGTTTACATGCCACTTGGGCCAGTTTCGAACCATTATACATTTTGTCCCACCATTGGGCAACCAGATCCTTGATATCCTAGTGTTGGAGCCACATAAGTTCAAATCGAAAGGGTCTGATGTATTTTTTCTTAGAGTCATCCCCAGTTTCCCATAGAATTGGATTGTGGTCAAACCCGATTCTTGGTAGTGCCGTTAATGAAGACCCCCAAACCTCTCCATGCATTCCTGAGAAAGAAGAAACCTATCTAATATGATTTAAATTTTATTTTTCTTTAGTATTTTATTAGACCATGTATAGGAGAATCTATGTAGGTCCAAATCCATTAGCTCATGTTGATCAACAAAATCTCTAAACTCATAGATATCAACAGTTATTATTTGAGAGCCCCCAAATTTATCTATAGGATTAAGGTAGCAATTGAAATCCCCCACCACAATCCAAGGGTAGTTGGGGACCGTCTCCCTCAGTTCATCTAGCTAACCCTAGAGAACCCTTCTTAGTCCTTGTCTAACTAGAGCATATACATTCGTTAAGATCCACTCTTCCTACGTGGTTTTATCCAAATATAGGAGATAAATAAATCAACTAGACATCAAAATCACTCTACTATCAATCACATTCTTGTTCCACATAACCGGTAACCCTCCTATTGTTTTAGTGGCCTCCTAGGCTACTACTTCAGCTTCTCGTCAAGTCCTATTCTTAAAAGGGATCACTTTACTCTCCTCCATTTTAGTTTCTTGTAGTAATATCATATCCGGTTTGTGTTCTTATCTAAGAGCATGCAGAGCTCTCATTTTTGCAGGATTTCTCTCATGTATATTCCATGATAGAATATTCATTTATGGGATTTGGGTCTCGGAGCCTTCGCCCCAAAGTGTAATACTGCTTGAGTGCCATCAACCACTCCTTGCTCTGCTTATTTCTGCCTCAAGGCAACATTGCTAGGTTTTCCTCTTCCTACCGAACCATATCCCCATACATCCATTTTAGGAGGGGGTTCCTTGGGTTTCACTTGGCTTCTGGTAATCATCTTGGATGGGTCAGTCTTGGCATTTGGGGTAACAACCTGGATCTCCAGGTTAACTGGTCTTTCTAATAGTGGAGATGATTATGTGCTCTTAGCTTCTTGATTTGTAGGTTTTTTTTTCCCTGCTTTGGGGGTACACTGATCTTGGTGGTTCACCTCTACCTCCTAAGTATCCTTTCCTGTCTTATCAGTTTCCTACTCCTTCCTATGATTTTCCTCCTCTAAATCCTTCTCTTGGGTCTCCTCTACCTTAGATTCCACTTCTTGGCTATCCATATGATCTCCCTTCAGATGATTTAATGCATCAAAACTGTTCTCCACTGGGATGTTGATATCCTTGGAATTTCTTACCATAAATTCCTCTGTAGTACAAGGTACAAATTTCATCGAGCCTCCATAGGTCTCCCGTATTACCCAATTGAACTTACTTTCTCCAAGGCGTTGATCTATGTGGTTTTTTCCTTTGTGATTTGGTTTTGGGGCCTGTTGCATCACCTTTGGAGTAGGTTGTACTTGAGGGTTCCCACCAGAGGGACCAACTCCCCTATGAGAGGATTCTGAGGCATAAGTATTTCTAGGAGGAGGGTTATAACGTTGCCTCTTTATAAAATTAGGTTGAACGGGGTCTGATATTCAGATTTCGAGCCCCACGTCCTTGAGGCCCATATTGGGCAGGAATGGAGACCTGCATGGGAGGGATATTATTCTAGGTTTGTGGAATAGTATTTTTGGGTGGGGGATGGTTCTTGGAAAGACTGTGGATACCTTGGTGCCCTACCTTCCCGCAAACACTACACTTAATAGACATATTTTCATATTTAAAGTCTTGAGTATGAAGGCTATACTTAGATGATAGTATAATAGATTTAGGGAGTTCTTTACTTAGGTCCACCAAAACACACATGTGAGTAAAAAGAAGTCTTGTTCTTCTCAAGGTTGTAAGATCGATATCTACCAGTTCCCCAATATCTATAGCTATCCCAGCCAAGATTTGCTCATTCTAGCAAAGTAGATGTATTCCTGATATCTTAACCCAACTAGGATCCAAATCCAACACCAGGGTTTGGGGGTTGAAATTGGGGGTCCAATGCTTCAGATACAAGCCCCTTTTCCCAAAAAACCAAGGACCTCCTTGAAGAATCCTTTCCATGTCCTAGTCACATTGAAATTTCACCAAAAGGAAACTCTTGGGTAAAGCCTTAATCATCATACCGACCCTTGGCTACCATTTTTGGATGGCCCATCTCCTTATGACTTCCAAGTCCGGCCTAACCCCCATAAATTTTGCCACCATAGAAATTCTACCCTCCATAGCCACATGCTGAGCTAGGGTATCTAGGATGTCCAACCTACCATTGACGAGTTTTAGATTAAAACAAGAGTCGAACAATTTTTGCTTACCATGAAGAGCATTAAGATAAGATGGTATCGAGTTGTCAGGTTTCTCTTTGTCTCCTTCCTGGGTCTTCTCTTGATCCTGATGCATAGAGTCCTGGTCCCCATCAGAGATATCTTTGACCACATCCGTCCAATGCCCTGTGTTCGGTTCCAATAGAATTTCCCTTATGGGGAATAGGGTGGTGTTTATAAGGGAGAAGACTTACCTTAGAAGGTGACCACCAATCGGTGGTCATGGTGGCCATCGAGCGACAATCACTAGCATCGGTTGTGGATGCTTTGACCATGTTATGGTGGTCAAGACTAAACTAGGTGCAATTGCTAGGTACCATTCATTAACTCGACCGCCATGTGGTATATATTATCTTCGTTGGTCTTCATTGAATGATGATGATTCAACTCATATTGGTTATGTCCAGGTAGGATATAACAACTTTAAAAATTTCGTTCGACTAACCGAAGGATTTTTGGAGCTTTATAGCCATTGATAGATCTAAACATTAAAATTAATGGCAGTTGCACCCTTTGATTGTGGATTAAACAAGGGATGAATATAGCCCGTTGGAATTAATGCTTTTATACCCTTTTGATTGAAGATTAATAGAGGATTAATCTATCCATTGGGTAAACCTTAATATGACCTTTGGGCTTTGTGCAAGTTATAAACCTTTTAAAATAAGAGTAGCTTTGGTGGATTAAAGAATATTTGACTAAATGGTTGTGGATAGAATTTGAAAATCTAAGGATTGTACTAGGTTAAAACATCTTTTTAAAAGATTATGACCTCATAATAAATAAGGTTTGGATTTATTTAAATCACCTTGATTATTTATAGTGAATAAGGATTGGATTTATTTAAATCACCTTGATTATTTATAGTGAATAAGGATTGGATTTATTTAAATCACCTTGATTATTTATAGAAAATAAGGAAATTAGATTATATTTAATCATTTGATTATTTGGAGGGTAAAGGAAAGAATCTAACGACAAAGGGGTGAATCTAGCTATAAGGATAGTCTAGAGTTGGAATGAATGAATTAAAATCCTTTGAGAATTAACTTCTTATAAGGTTAATTAGTGGTTAAATTATATTGAAAGAGATTTAGTTTAATTTATTTAATTTATATTAAAAAATATAGATTGGATTGGGAAAGATTATAGTGAAAGAATTATAGTTTGTATTTATTGAAGAAATAGATTACGAGGTAGAGAGCATAGTGGCATTGAATAACAAAAAAAGTGACTAGCTTATTAAATAAATAGAAAATGGTCATTTCATAAATTAAAGGTATGGGACTTTAATTTATTGAACGAAGAGAATGAATATGGAATTCATTCTCGAGGGAATTATGGGATTCCCTCTTTGCTAATTAATAAATATTCTCCTTAATATGTATCCAAGGATCTTTCATAAACATGGAGGTATAAGAATTTATGGAATTCTTATGCATTATATTGATGGCTTAGAGAAAGGAAATTGGTGTTTCCTTATTTGCATCTTGATTTGATAAGAGACGAATTGATCTCTTGTAATTGTATAATTGATTTAGAAAAGGATCTGTGTGATGCCTTTCTATAATGTAATTATGACACTCTAAGTTTATGAAATGAGAGGAAAAGACATATTTTTGAGGTTGGGTTTATTCTTTGTGAGGGTTCCCAGGATAAATAATGTGTTACTTTAATTATGGTTTAATTTGTTATTCCTATGAATGTTGCATTTACTTTTGAGATGTTGTGGATTAATTAAATTAGAGTATTTGAGATGCTATTTGCTTATGATGTATTGGTTATACAATATTTTAGATGAATATGATAATGTTTATTAATTGTTATTTATTTTCCAATTCAGAGTTAATTTATTGTAACATTAGAGTGTAGGACCCTACCTATTGGATCGATCTAAGGGAAAAAAAAACGCGTTTTTTGAGCTCTGGCGATTTGGCGGGAATCCTTCTGAATTGCCGACGGCCGAGTCTCTAGGGTTTCAGTTCGGAAACCTCTTCCAGAGTGTTTGGGGTTTGTTGCTGGTTTCTGGTCTAGGATCTTTCGGTGTCCCGGGAGGGCCCAATGGGGTCTCTTCCTGGTTCTCTCGAGGGAAAAAAGACCTCTTATGCGGAGATTTTACGAGAAAATCCTGCGTCTTCCTCTGCTGATGCTCAACGGAGTGCCTTCCATCTGCTAGCCAAGAATGCGGGCAAGGGCTCTCTTGGGCACAGAATCAATGGATGTCTCCCGCAATCCGCATCAAGACCGAAAATAGTCATCGAACCGTAGCCGGTTGAAGACACGATAAACTATCGGGCCACTCATGATCCGATCTCGCAAGTTCATGGGCATTCGACCCACCCCCGCACTTTTTGCATTCCCTGGGTGAGACAAAACTGGGAGCCAATCGGTGAGTACTCCTTATGGCCCATTAGCAATGGGTATTTCATTATTAGTTTTTCTTCCCTAATGGATAGAAACAGAGCATTTGAATCAGAGAAGAGGAGCCATGGCCCGGCAGGGTTATTTGTCCAGCCCGTGGAGAGCGGGTTTCGACCCTCGCATTGAGCCCACGGCTGTCCCGGTTTGGATCCGATCGTATGCTCTCCCGATGGAGTTTTGGGGTGAGCGGATTCTTGAATTGATAGGCAACTCTCTAGGTAGATTTTTGGGAGTTTCTAAGGATACCATTGAAGGAATTACTGCTGTTTATGCAAGAATCTGTGTTGAATTGGATATTAGCCAACCGCTACCAGCTGAGATGGAATTGGAGTTAGCAGGACAATCTTGGGTACAACAGTTAGACTATGAAGCCCTACCTTTCCGATGTAGAGTCTTGTCATTTGCATGGCCATTTGGCAAGGTTCTGTCCAAATATCTTGAGCACCAAAGCGGATGCTACACAGGGAATGTCAAATCGCTCCCGAGGAGGTAAGTCCACTTCGGCCAAGGAACCACCTGTCATTCCCACTGGTTCTGAGGGCCAGAATGATGGCTTTGAACAGCAGAAGAGGAGAAGAAACAAAAAGAGAAATGGTAAGGAGCAAGCTCTTCCCAAGCCAACCAACCGGTATGAAATCTTCAAATCTCTTGTGGATCAAGAAGACCAACCTATGGAAGGAGCAGATGGGATCCTTGAGGATAATATCATCCTTACTCATGCTCCTCCTTCCTCAACCCCTGTCCTTGAACAGGCGATTGATTCCTCTGAGACTTTGCATCATGAAAACCCCGGGACTCTGGTAATCCACTCCCCAGTCCAGCCCGTTATTAAAGATGTTACCATGGGAATTGCAGAAAAGCTCAGAGAAAGACCAGCTCTTGGAATTTCCCAGGTGGAGAAGAGGTCGAAAAATAGTAATTCCCAAGGGGTGGGCAGGAAATCCAATAAGGATCTAATTGCAGTGCAAGGGGATAAGCTAATCAATGGAGGATTGGCAAGAACAATTGATTCGTATTGCTCCCAAGGTTTCCAATGATTATTCAATCTTGGAATGTGAGGGGTTTAAACAGTAGAACCCATCAATCTGCTGTTCAAAGACTTTTAGAAAGAAGTAAAACAGACTTTCTGCTCATTCAGGAAACAAAAATGTCATTAGACCTTATGAGTAAAACTGTCGGCCGAATCTGGAGGGGTGCTGGCCATATGGCAGTGGCTGCTCTTGGTGCCTCGGGAGGGATTGCTACTCTTTGGAATCCTTTGGCGTGGATAGCAATAGATCATATAGCCTGGAGAGGGGTCCTAACATCTCTTTTCAAGAATATAGTTACAGCTGAACAAGTCTTAATTACAAATTTCTATGGGGCTCAGAACACCGATGGTCAGCGGTTTCAATGGAAAGTTGTTCAAAACATGAGGTCCTCCCGGGAAGATGTTGATTGGATTATAGCTGGGGACTTCAATGCTAAATTATCCGCTAGAGATCAGGAAGGTGGCATCCCTGTTCTGGATACAGGGGATCGGTTGTTTATTGCCCAAGTCCAGGCCTTTAACCTTGTTGATATCAAAGGCCCTGGTACAAACTTTACCTGGACTAATAAGAGAAGAGAGCCATACAGTAGGAGGGTTAAGCTTGACAGGTTTTTGGTCTCGGAGGAAGCTTATGTTAGATGGAATATCAAATTCCAGATCTTGGAGGGCCCAGTCTCCGATCACTCTCCCATTTTGCTGGAGGGAGGGACTATGTCAGGGAAGTATTACAAACCTTTTAAATTTGAAAATTTTTGGTTGCAAAAAGAGGACCTACGAAGGAAAATTCCATAGTGGTGGGAAGAAGGTCGTCTCCCTTTTGGAACAGCTATGTTCAAATTTCATAAACAACTTCTCTTTGTTAAGAGTAAACTAAAACAGTGGAAGCAAACTAACAAATCTGATTTCCAGCTCCAACGGGCTCCCTTGCTGGACAGATGGAATGAGGTGCAAAAACAATTCGGAGAAGGAATTATTTCTGAGCATCTTAAATTTGAGGATGACGCTTTACGCAAAGCAGTTGAAGACATTGATAATCAAGAAGAGATCTATTGGAGACAGAGAGCAAGAAATACTTGGCTATTAGAAGGAGACAGAAATACTAAATTTTTCCATCGCTCTGCTTGTGCTAGAAGGCAATTGAATAACATGGAGTTCCTTCAAGATGAGTTTGGAAACTCTTTTGACACTCTTCCTGATATGCATTCCCTATCTATGGAGTACTTCTCAAACCTCTTCAAGGAAAGTATGCAGCATGATGTGGAAGCCCAAAATGAAGTCATTGAGGGAATTCCCTCTATTATTTCTCATGAAGAGAATCAGTCCCTTCTTAAGCCCATTGATCGTGATGAACTCAAGAAGGTGGTCTTTGGGATGTGCACAGGAAAGTCGCCTGGTCCGGACGGTTTCCCTATTGAGTTCTTTCAGGCCTTCTGGGATATCTTGGAGGAGGATGTGTTGGTTGTCATTGAGGAATCCCGAATTAACAAAAGAATGCTCAAGGCTCTAAATCACACCTTTATCACTTTAATTCCTAAAGGAGAGGGGGGGGCTCACATTTCTGATTTCAGACCTATTGCTTTATGTAATGTGATCTACAAAATTATCACTAAACTTATGGCTGAAAGACTAAAACCCCTTCTTCATAATTTAATTTCCCCTGAGCAAGGGGGTTTTGTTGAAGGAAGACAGATCTTGGATGGAGTGATCTTGGCTCAGGAGGCTATCCATTCTATGCATAATTCAGGTAACAAGGGAATGTTCATCAAACTGGATATGTCTAAGGCTTATGACAGAGTAGAGTGGGGTTTCTTGGTCAAGATGTTGGCAGCCTTTGGTTTTTCTCAGGACTGGATTGCCTGGGTCATGAGCTGTATCTCTACGCCTTCCTACTCTGTTTTAATTAAGGGGCTTCCCTCGCCACCTTTTGGAGCCTCTCGGGGTCTCCGTCAAGGAGATCCCTCGCTCTCAATATCTCTTTCTTATCTTAGCTGAAGGTTTAGGCAGACTCCTCCTGAGAAGAAGACGTCAAGGACAGATTACAGGAATTAAAATCGGAGCCGAAGTTTTGACTCATTTACAGTTCGTGGATGATACGGGCTTGGTGGGAGTTGCCAGCCTCAGGGAAGCAAGAGGAATCAAAGATACTCTTAACGTCTACCTCCGGGCTTCTAATCAAGTCATCAATGAATCAAAATCAAAAGTGGTCTTCTTCAACCTTGATCAAAGGCCGCAAGAGAGAGTTATGGAGATCCTGGGTTTCACTCGGACCTCCCTTCCTGTTGTTTATTTGGGGGTTCCTCTGCATTACAAAAAATTGACAGCTGATTTCTGGAAGGACCTGCTAGATGGCATCAAAGAGAGAATGAATCACTGGTCTCATAGATGGTTAAGCTATGGGGGCCGACTAACTTTCCTGAAGTCTGTTATTCAGGCCATGCCTATTTACAAATTCTCTATTCTGGCCGCCCCTCCTTCAATCTGGAAAGAGTTGGACAAAGCGGCTAGAAGTTTTCTCTGGGAAGGTGCCAATGGAGAGAGGAAATGGGCCTTGGTTGGTTGGGATAAGGTCACCCAGCCCAAGGAAAAAGGTGGGCTGGGCTTAAGAAGTTCCAAGTTTAACAATCGGGCCCTGGCTGGGAAACTGTATTGGAGGTGGATTTCCCAGCCTTCGTCCCTCTGCAGCAGAATCCTTTCTAGCAAATACTTGGGTCTTGTTCATCCCAACGACTTGGGCCGCTATCCTTTGGAAGGCAATGGTTCTCTTGTGTGGCAGGCGCTCAAGCTTGGATCTCGCATTATCAAAGATCAATTGTTCTGGAAAGTTGGGAGAGGGGAGAAGGCCCGATTTTGGACTGACTCTTGGGATCAGCATCCTCCTATCCTTGCTGTGTTTCCTGATTTGCATCCGTTAAAAACAGCTCTTGAAGATAAAGGTTGGATTAATATTGAGAGCTACTTCAATACCAGCCAATTGGGGGAGTATAAGGTTCAAAAATTTAAGCGGCTGGGTGAATGGCCTATTCCAATCCCTCCGGAGCAGGCTCCAACTCTGGAAAAACTTTTGGCTGAAAGGTTTCTATCTGGGAGAGATGAGGAGGATGAGCTTGCTTGGGGCTTTGGGAACCTTGGGGTTTATTCTGTGAAGGAGGGCTATGCTTCGATCCTCCCTGAGCCCCCCCACACTCTTTTCCCTGTTCATGAATGGAGGAAGATATGGCATCCCAAGGGCTGGTCGAAAGTGAACTTCTTTGCTTGGCAACTGATGCATAATGGTATCTTGACCTTTGACAACCTCAGAATTAGAGGCATCATTGGCCCTTCCCAGTGTGTTTTATGTTATAGGAATGAGGAAACTGTGGATCATCTTCTGTTTGATTGTTCTTTCACACAACAGATTTGGCACCGTTGGTTCTCCCACTTTAAACTTCAGGCGCTTGGAGACTTGTCTCGGACCAATTTATGGGAAAGCTGGAAGAGAGGTAGATTTATATCTAAAGCTCTTCGTACTGGCTGGGAGCTCGGTTTCCTTTTTATTTGGTGGCAGGTATGGTTGGAAAGAAATGCTCGTATTTTTCGTGAAACCTTCTCTTCGGTGGATGGGATTTGGCAGGTCATCTGGAGCAAAGTTGTGGAAACCGTTGCCATCTATGCTGAGAAGGAAAACCAGCCAGCTTCTAAGCCTTTGAGTGGGAGAGGTGCTGATCTTGAGAGACAGGTAAGAAGTTGTTGGAAACCTCCCCCAGAAGGCTGGGTCAAAATCAATACTGATGGAGCTGCTAAAGGTAATCCGGGTAATGCTGGTAGTGGAGTTATCTGCCGTGATCATGCTGGGACTGTGCTATATTGGGAATTGCAAGGTCTGGGATATGCCACAAACAATGAAGCCGAGGCCTTTGCTATTAAATCCGCCTCCATCTCGGGCCGTCAAACATGGTCACGTAAAGATAATCATTGAGTCCGATTCCCAAATCCCGGTTGGTGCTCTTGATTGCCTGAGGAACTTTGCCTTAAAAGCTTGGAGGCTCCGGATTTTGGTTTCCCAAATTTTAGAGCTTTGGAAGGAAATTGAGGATGTGATTCCTGTATATGCTAGTAGATCTCTCAATAAAGCGGCTGATTTCCTCGCTAAGTTGGGTGCTGAGAGAGAGGTTGGGATTCATCTGCATAGCAATTTGTCTATGGAGAATGCCGAGATCAGACAAGGCCTTGAACAATTTCTGAAATAATGTGCAAAGTTTTTTTTGCTAAGGGTCCTTTTTGTCGCGATATCGCGACATGTTGTGCTGTCGCGGCCGTTGGCTGGTTGCTGTCGCGATATCGCGACAAGTTGAGCCTCCGCAGCCTCTGGTTGGTTTCTGTCGCGACATCGCGACATGTCGCGTTATCGCGGGTCGCGATTCCGTGACATGTTGCGATATCGCGACATGTCGCGTTATCGCGTGACGCGATTCCGCGTCTTGTCGCGATATCGCGACATGTCGCGATATCGCGACATGTCGCGATTCGCGACATGTCGCGATATCGCGACATGTCACGATTTCGCGACATGTCACGATTTCGCGACTCGCGATTCCGCGACATGTCGCGATATCGCGACAGGTCCCGCTTTCTAGGTCCGATTGGTGTTCTTGCCGCGCTCTCATTCCCTTCATGAAGTTGAATAGCAATGTAAATATTTCGTCGTGTTTTCGTGACAAGTTTGAGTTTTGGAAGCTGCATGGTTCTTCTGTCGCGATTTCGTGACACTTTTGGCACTCAGGCGGCTGGGTGGAAAATTGTCGCGATATCGCGACCTGTAGCGCTGTCGCGACAACGAGCTGGTTTTTGTCGCGATTTCGCGACAGGTTGTGCCTTCCTGGCCTCTGGCGTATTTCTTGCGCGATATCGCAGCATGTTTGGCTCTTTTGCGACTGGTTGGTTTTTTGTCGCGATATCGCGACCTTTATGCGGCTTGACTGCTGTTTAGTGTTTCTGTCGCGCTTTCGCGACGCTTTCTGCGGGTGGCTGTCGAGGGCCCTTCCTGTCGCGATTTCGCGACATGTCACGATTTCGCGACATGTCGCGTTATCGCGCCTGTTGGTGCCGAAGTGGCCGTGACGGGTTTGCCTGTCGCGATTTCGTGACATGTCGCTTTTCGCGACATGTCGCTTTTTCGTGCCGTCCGTTCTCTCGTGCCTTGTGGTCGCTAGTGTTGCCTTTGTGCGCTTTCCTTGCTGTTTTGCTCGTGGCTCTGGCTCGGGATGTGTTCTCTCCCGCTTGTATCTGGTTCTTGTTTTAATACAAGTTTTCATTTTTTCAAAAAAAAAACATTAGAGTGTAGATTCAGAAAGTATGATGCAATGGATTATATGCTTTACTTTAATAGTTATTACATGTTATTTACCTTTCAATGAGAATTTATTATGTATAATTGATATGTAATCTCAAATATTATAATGTAATGAGTTCTATGCTTTAATGGTTGTTCATGGTAACATAATAAGGTGGTAGTGTAGAGGGATAATGTGAATGAAATGGTGTGGTGATAATTTCTATACAAACACTTATAGATATTAAAATAGATTTGAGTAATAAAAGGAAAGATGATAACTATTTTGACATAATTCGAGTTGGAGCTCAGAGTGGGTTGGAGCCCACCGATGGAAATTTAGGCTTGAGTTGTAGCTCAAGCAAAGCCTTACATTCTGAGTAGGTGCTCGAATGTACATGTGGAGTAGGTGCTCCCATGATGATGATAAAAATACCTTTTGGTAATGAAATTAATTAATTCATATATATAACCAAAGGGATGCCTTAAATGAGAAAGATGATCAAATAAATATTATGAGGGATAAGGGAAGATAATCATGCTTAAGATGATTATTCCAAGGCTTGTGTAAGTTTGATCACATGTAGTGATTCTTTTATCTTAGTGGTCCCATCATGGAGATGAGGGTAGGAACTAAGATTGATGATTAACCATTGGTGTGGTTACTTCATCTATGATGGTTAACCATTGGTGTGGTTCTCCATATTCAAGGCATGTACTCATACCATCGGTGTGGTATGTAGTCTTTGTAGAAGTTGGTCACTTCTACTCAAGAGTGACTTTGACCAAGTCTTAATAGCTCTTGATAATTGTTGCCTTGTTAACTTACAGTCCTCTTGGAATAACTTTGTCTTAGATCATGATTATGTCCCCTACTCCTTGGAAGATAATTATATATGAAAAAAAAAAAAATTGAAGTGGATAAGTGGTAACAATTGGGGTTGTTACATTTAATACCTCTTAGAAAAACTCCCCTTGAGGATCACCAAATATTCTTTAAAACCTCCTTGTTGATAGGATGATATGAAAGTCCAAAACACCTAACCAACACTAAAATCCTTTTAAAACTATTTGTCTCTACAAATAATTTCTCACTCCATGGTTTTAAATATAGACCATTTCTCCCCCTAAACCATGGGTCACCACCCACTATTTTATCCCTTTTTTTTGAACTAGATAGATGAGGAAACCTTTTCTTAGAAGGAAAGTCATGGAATAATTTAAATTCAACACTTACTTCCATGTAATCCACTTTTAAATCTAAAACAAAACTAGCTAGTATCCCTATAACTTACATATTTACCATCTACTTTTATGAAGCATTATATTTGATCGATCATCCCATCATTGATAATCACTTCCATTGAAATATCTATTACTTGAATAAATATTACCATGATTGGTATTCCTATTTTTCTCAACTAATACATCCTTATTTCTAGATAGGGATTCTATAAATGACTTTACTTCCTTACTACCTAGGTTTTCCTCATAATAATAATTCTTCATTTTTTAACTTATCAAAAATATATAAACTAAAAAATGTGAGCCTATTTTAAATTCTCTATGTTGATCTTTGTAGTAGGATATCACATATCTACACCTTTATATGAGCACATGAATCTCTGCCATCTACTTTGTAGTGGCTATAAATTATAACATGTGTGTATGTATGTGTTATGATTTATGTCCACTATAAATTGACAATACATCTTCAAGGTAACAACCTCTATTGATAGAGGAACTAGTGAATTTTGATATTTTTGCGGGTGACAAGTATAATCCACTCCTTCGATTCTATTGACAATATCATAAAAAATAAATTGACAATTGTAAGGTTTAATAAAGTATGTCATGGAAGTTTAAGTTGCAATTGTTTTTTTTTGAGAGAAAGAGGTTATACTCAGGTCCCCCACCCTTGAAAAATCACAACTCTCTCCTTTAATGCTTAATATTTTACAAACATATTCAATTCTCATATCAATTGAGATACTATAGTATATACCTACATATTTTTTCATAAAAAGTTTGAATTCTTGATATTCATTTTCTAGGTCTTCTTCAATTTTCTTTGTAAATACAAATATTCAACATCCTTCTTGACATTTTCCAATCTTGTTCATCCATCCTTCCAAGTGAAATCTTGATTAGTGGTGGTCTTTGATGATGTCAGTCTACCATTGTGTAACTTGAATATCCATAACTATGTTTTTGAATCCATGCTTCTATTGCTCTATTATGATATTTTGAACGGTTGGCCTATTGTTCCCTGATGTTGTTGCAGCCCTTTGAATCCATAATCACAATGCTTTTTCTTCCAAACACTACCATATTTGATGCCTTTCTAACTTCATGTAGATCTATAATATTGATGCCTTAAGCCATGCCTCCAATATTGTTGTCACTTAGGGTTGTGTGGGTGTCAATATGCTACAACCTTAACTTGACATTCTATTTTCTTTGATTCTTTAGCAATTTATTTCTTTATTTAAATTATTCTTCCCAATATTCTCTCTTGTGCCCTTATTTTGGTGTGGCCTTGTACACTTTTGATAAAGCTTCCTTGGACTTTGTTGCTACTTCTTCCATGGGCTCTATTATTTTTGCTATTGTAAATTCAACTTTTTAGTCTTTTGTTGGTTCTTCAACTTGTTCCCTTGCCATAACAATTTCTTGCTTCTCATTGGATCCTTGCTTCTTAAGCTTTTCCTTTCAAATGCAACCATGAACTTGCACTTTATCATCTATATTTTTTCCTTCTATTATATCCTCTTTATTAATTTATTTTAGGTCCCTCAAAATTCTTTATTTCTTCTTCATATCCTTTGATGGTGATCTTCAAACAAGCCATCTTTTTATATGGTTCCTACTTACTCAATAATGCATGCTCCATTTTATCCCAAGTGTAAATATAGCTCATTTCCTTAGTAAAATTTTCCCTCTCTTAAAATTTTGCAAAGGTGGTATGGCCAAAATGGTTACTAGAAGATAGAGGTCTAAACTTCATCCGCCATTCTTGAACACCAATGTCATCCTTTCTACTAAAAATTGGCAACTCCATGACCTCAACCCAAAGTAGAAATTCTAAAGTAGCTATTATTTTGGGAAAAAAACTAGGATTTAAAAAAAAAAATCCACTATTCATTGCTATCAACAAATAATTTTGTAGATTTTGTTCAAAATAAATTAAAATGTAACTTATTTGCTTACCCTAACTGATAGGTATATGTAATTTCATTTTTTACAATTTGAAAAATACTCATTGTCCTTATACTGGATGACTAACTTCAAAGGGTCGTATCTCCCTTAATACTCTTGAATTTGCATATGGTGAAGCAGTTTTTGGAACACCACAAGTTAAACAACATGCATATATTTTCTTAGGATCATTAGCTCCACTTCCATAGTAGCTTTTAAGCCCAAGTCCAACCCAGGCGTAAGCCCCCTCCACATAAATCCATGCTCATACTTATGTAAAATCTAATGGAAAAATTTAGGGTGCAATATTTTTTTTGAGTGAATAGGTTAAAATTCTATTAATGGAAACCATAATACATTAAAAGGGAAAGAATTCTTCCTCTTTTTAGCCAGGCCCAAAATACAAGTAAGCTTTATTTTTACATACACACTATTACCAAATTATCGTATAGCTAAGAGAAGATTCCTTTGGCTTTCTATTTCCATCTTCTTATTGTTATTTATTTTTTATCTGTAGAATGTACTAACATGTTTGATCATCTCCATTTGATGCCCTATTATCTATGGTATATTATTGACCTTGGATTTGAGTCACTTGTGTTGCTCCTCTCCTTAGAGTGTTCCATATTGCTTCCTCTTCAGGTATTTGAGATTCTGTTGATATTTTTACCTCTAGGGATTTTGTTAACTTCCTTGTTAAGGTGTTCTAGGTTATCTCTGTTGGTTTATAGTCTTCTCTAAAAATTATTCCATTTATCTCTAGCCAAAGTTACCACCATATAAAATCAATACCTAGATCCTAGGCACATTTGATTTTTATGGATGTAAATTTGCTGGCTTTCCAATAGTTCTAGAAGGTTTCCATGGTTGGGAATAAGATCCCCTATTGATTGAAAGTTTTGAACCACTGGTGCTAGATCATTTGGGCATATGGGTATGTAAAGAGAAGGTGAGGGATTGTTTCCTCTTCATTGTTACACATTATGCATCGGTTTTGACCTTTAAAGCCTCTCTTGCACAGGTTATCTTGAGTCAAGATACTATTGTGGGCCATCTACTAGGAGAAATAATTGATCTTTGTCTAGCCTTTGGGTTACTATAACTTTGATGAAGGGAAAGGATTGGGGGATTGAGGGGTAGAAGAGATGTATCTATAACCCTCTTAAAATAAGTAAATACCAAGGGTTCCAAAACCCTAGGCTAATTTATCCTATTCTGCTTTCCTCACCCAAGTTCTTATGGTTATGATTTCTTCTAATTTTGCCTTCTTTACCTCCCATCCTTCACATGACCATTCCTCAAAAGGATGCCATAGGTGGTATTGCGGGGTTGGTTATTCAATAGTTTGAAGTAATGGTCTACATTGACCTAGACATGTTTGTAGAATACCAATTTTAGGCAGTTAGATGGAGATATTGGATATCTATGAAAGGGTAGAGTTCCCAAGAGTCATCCCAAAAATTGGTTTTGCTCCCATATCCAATTCTCTAAATAAACTCTTTTTAATGATAAGACCTCATTTCTTTAGTGCTTTCCAAAATTTTGAACCATCCCCTATTACTGGGAGTCGAGAAATATCACCTTCTATGTGATCTGGGTAGTATTTCGCTAGGAGAACCTTGGACCAAAGTTGGTTTGGGTGGCATAACCATCTCCATTAGAATATTCCAGTTAGAGTTTGGTTTTTTGTTACTACCATTTAGATTCCCATATCTCCATCCTCTTTTAGGTGATAAAATTTTTCCTAGCTGATTAAATCCAATTTCTGACTCCCTTTGATACTAGACCATAAGAATCTTTGTATTATTTTATTGAGGTCCTTCATTATACCTTTTGGGACCACTAAGACTAAGAATTTGTACATAGGAGTTACTTGAAGGATTGCTTTTAGTAATGTAACTTTACCTACAAAACTTAGCCATATGTTTGTCCAATGTTTTAGCTTAGAGAAAATTCTATCTTTTATTGTTCTCTAATCCGTAGATTTTCAACTTATTTCTAAGAGGAGGATTCCTAGGTATTCCATGGGAGGAGAAGATTCATGGGATATTATAATTTGGGCAATCCTTTACCAAACTCTCTTTGTAACATTGAAGGAAATAATTTTGGATTTATGACCATTTATGAGTTTTCTAGTGGCCATTTATATAGCAATTGAGGAGGTTTATTACGGTAACTACTTCCTGGATTGTTGCCTCCCCCAAATTATAGTATCATATATAAAATACAAGTGAGTAAGGTCTATACTGAGGCTTATACTTATTCTTGTAATGATGTTCTTAGCTTTCTTTTGTCTAATATATCTCCCTCAGAATTTTGCATAAAGAATGAACAAGTATGGTGACATAGGATCTCCTTGTCTAATCCCTCTGGAGCTTTGGAAGGGTTGTGATGGAACTCCATTGATTAGGACTGATAAGGAAGTCAACGAGACACATTCTGGTTCCCATGAAATCCATTCTCTTTTAAAATTGAATTTCTCAAGGATTTTGTCCATGAAGTCCCAACTAACCCTATCATAAGATTTGGAAAGATCAAATTTTATGAACATTCGTTTATTCTCTTTCTTAATGAGGGTGTGGAAATATTCCTAAGATAGGATGATGCCATCTAGAATTTATCTTCCTTGCATAAATATCCATTGTTCAAAAGATATGATTGTTGGGAAGATTTTTTAAGCCTTTTTGCTATCAGCTTGATGAGTATTTTGTAGATCACATTGTAAAGAGCAATGGGAAAAAGTTTGTAATATCCTCCATGTTTATGACTTTCAAAATCAAAGCTCGATGGGTTTGATTAAGGGTTTTGAGGATTTGAAATTGGATCAAATATCTTCTAATGCTTTCATAACATATTTTGCTATTGCATCCCAAAAATATTTGAAGAATTTGATAGGAATACTATCCAGTACATGTGATGTTCCTGTTCGCATACTGAATATAATTGATTCAACTTCCTCTATAGTAATTGCCTTGAGAAGTTCCTCATTTTGGTGTTGGGAGACCAAAATTGGAATACTATCCAAGATCTGCTACTGGTGGAATGGAAATAAATTTGGATCTGCAATAAATGGAGTACTAAAGAAATTATTAACTATTCACTGCATACCTAGAGTAGTGTCTTGTCTATAAAATTGGTCATCAAGAAGAGCATCCATCTAGTTATGAAGATTACAAGAAGTTATAAAATAATGGAAGAATTTGGTATTCTGGTCTCCCTCTCGCAACCATGTTATCCTTGCCCTTTGTTTCCAATAAGCTTCTTCCTTCTATTTTCATCCTATTTCTTCAAATGTGCTTTCTCCTAAGAAATAATCTCTTCAAATATTATCCCTTCCATAATTTTGTTAGCCACCTCTTGTATTTTTACAGTGATCTCTACCTGTTGCTTTTAAAATTCAACATGTTGGAATTGTCTCCAATATTTCAAGTTGTTTCTTACGTCCTTGAGTTGTAAGTGGAGTTAGAATTGGGCCATCCCATGGGGTAGTTTCCCTTGCTACCATCATTGACAAATCAGATCTGGAAGGTCTTCATTTTGAAGCCCAAAATTCTCAAATTTGAAAGACCTTTTAGGGTTATGCTTTCTTTTGTCTATGTATAAGCTAACTAGGAAGTGATCAGAGGCCAAGTGGTTAAGGATATTTGATTGACACTGCCATTGATGGAATGCTTCCTCTCTTACTAGGAATATATCTAGCCTGGATTTTATTGTGTCCCCCTCTTTCCTCTTGTTTGTCTAAGTATTGGTACAATCTAGAGGAGGAATATTAATAAGCTCTAGTTGATCTACTTGGGTGATGATGGGTCTATCTGTTGGGACTGAAAAATAAGACACACTTTATTTACGAGTTATCTTACAATATATAAGCATCAAGCTTAGGAGGGAGATATGACAAGTTTCATAAGCTCCACTCCAAGTGTCTTTCAGAAGACACCACTCCAACTCAAGCTGAAGACAGGGACAAGTGGTAGAAGACAAATGTCAACCTGTCAATTATAGGCATAGTGCACATTATAACAATAATAATATTCTAACATTCCCCATTAATGTGCACTACACTAAAAAGATAAGTCAACATTAGATAAAATTCCCCCTTAATGTTGAATTCTTTTACATAGATATAGCAAATTGCTAAATTGAGAAAACTTATCTTTCCCAAGTGACTTGGTGAAGATGTCTGCTACTTGATATTGAGTTGGTACATACTCCATGTGTATAATGTCTTCTTGGACCATTTCTCTAATGAAGTGATGATGGATCTCAATGTGCTTTGTTATAGCATGGAAAATTGGATTCTTGGTCATATTGATGGTACTTTGATTGTCACAATATATATGTTGGACCATGTATGAATAGCCCAATATCTTGAATTAATTGCCTCAACCATATTGCCTCCTTAGTTGCCTCAACTCCTGCTCTATATTCTGCTTCTGCTGAAGATAGTGAAATTGTGTTATGCTTATTTGTGCTCCATGAAATAGAGCCTTGGCCTAATTGAAAGCAATAACTTGATGTAGATCTTCTAGTTTCAGGACAACTGGCCCAATCTGAATCTGTGTATCCAATCAAAGAAAAATTATCACTTGATTTATACATAAGGCCATGATGAGGTGTGGCCTTTAGGAATCTCACAATCCTCTTAGCTACTATCCAATGGCTTTTCTTAGGATCTTGAATGAATCTAGAAATAATGCCAACTGAATAGCAAATATCTGGTCTAGTTGAAGTTAAGTAGATCAAACTTCCAACTAGATTCCTGTAAAGGGTACCATCAACCCTTTCTTCATCATCACTATTGACCAATTTCAACCTAGTTTCCATGGGAGTGAGAGAGGGCTTACACTCCTCCATGTGAAACCTCTCCAAAATAGACTGGATGTATTTAGCCTGTGAGATAAAAATCTTACCAGGCTATTGCCATACCTCTATGCCTAAGCAATAGTGGAGGAGGCCTAAATCTGTCATCTCAAAGTTCTTGCATAAGTTCTCCTTGAGAAACCTTATTCCTTCTATGTCATCACCTGTAATGAGAAGATCATTCACATACAATGTAATCAAAATGATGCGGTTCCTCCAATGTTTCACATAGAGAGTAGATTCTACTGTAGATCTAGTGAAACCAAGGTTGAGAAAATAGGAGTCAATCTTTGCATACCAAGCTTGGGGTGCTTGCTTCAACCCATATAGAGATTTCTTTAATCTGAGGACTTTGTTTTTTTGGCCTTCAATTGTGTACCCTGGTGGTTGTTTCACATACACTTCCTCCTTCAAATGACCATTGAGAAATGCACTTTTGACATCTATTTGATATATTGGCCAATGTTTTTGAGCTGCCATAGCAATAACTGTCCTGATTGTAGTCATCTTAGCCACAAGAGCAAATGTCTCCTCATAATCAATTCCCTCTTGTTGCTTATAGCCTTGAGCTACTAGGCGAGCCTTGTAGCGATCTAGTGAGCCATTTGCTTTATATTTTGCTTTGTATACCCATTTTGTGCCAATGGTATATTTTCCTTTGGGTAAATCAACTAACTCCCAAGTGTGATTCCTTTCAATGGAATCCAATTCTTGATCCATGGCATGAACCCATTTAGGATCACCAAGTGCTTCTTTGACATTAGAAGGTTCAGGTTGGCTAAGTACTTTGGCCATTAGGGCATAATTCACTTGGTGTCTTAGGGTTGAAGGCCTTTTACCTGTATAGGTAGGCAAATGATTTTGGGCTTCATCTATTGTGGCTTGAACCCACTTGGGTATAGGATTGGATGATGTTACTCGATCATTAGGAGGAGGAGATAGAGGACATGGATCATTTGTAGGAAGTTCTTCTTGTGGATGAATTTCTTGATTTATGAGTGAAGGATAAGGACTAGATGATATTGTATGCATGAATGGAGCAACCATTTCATTAGTTATTTCTAAAGTGGAGGCCTTAGGAGGATTAGATGGGGGATAATCATGAAAGGTAACATTCCTAGATAAAATGATTTTCTTGGAAATAGGTTCATATAATTTATATGCATTGGCACTATCACTATAGCCAACAAAGATGCATTTTTGGCTCTTATCATCAAACTTCTTCCTTTTCTTATGAGGAATATGAGCATAGGCATCACATCCAAAGATTCTCAAATGGCCCACATAGGGCATCCTTCCACTCCATGCTTCTTCAGGTGTTCTTTCATGTAAGGCCTTTGTGTATGACCTATTAGTCAAGTATGCAGCAATAAGAACAACTTCTCCCCAAAATGATTTAGGTAATATAGCAGCATGTAACATTGATTTTGCCCTATTTGTGATTGTTTGATTCATCCTCTCAGCAACTCCATTTTGTTGTGGGGTATAAGGGGTTGTGAATTGCCTCCTTATCCTATGATATTTACAAAAATTAAAGAATTTATTGGAGACATATTCTCCACCATTATCTGATCTTAAGGTGGAGATTTGATAGCCACTTTCTCTTTCAACAAGTGCGATGAATTATTTGAACTTATCAAGGGCTTGCCACTTATATTGAATTAGGTAGATCCATACCTTTCTGCTGTAATAATCAATGAAAGTGATGTAGTATTTAGCCCCAGTATAAGATTGAACGGACATTGGCCCACAAATGTTTGAATGAACCAATTGCAAAGGTCTATTGGCTCTCCATGCCTTTCCTATTTCAAATGGTTGCCTATGGTGTTTGGCTATTACACATGGCTCACAAAAACATTTTGACTCCTTAAGATGTGGAAGTCCTTTAACTAATCCTTTTGTAGCCATCATTTGAAGATTATTAAAATTTAAATGTCCCAATATTTCATGCCACATGTACTCCAAAGAGAAAGTAGTTGTATGCAAAGATGTTTGTGCTACAGATTTTGTAAGGAGGTAGTAAACACCATACTTTTTGACTCCCATGGCCTTGACATTGCCATTGGGTTCCTTAATGTAGCATTTGTATTTTTCAAAATAGACATTATAGCCCTTATCTGTAAGCTGTCAAATAGAAAGAAGACTCCTTTTAAGACCAGTCACATACAAAACATCTGTTCTAGGAACATTATTACCATCATGCAAAGTAAGTGGTGCCTCCCCAACACCTTTAATGGGTAGAGCACTTTCATCACCAAAAGTAATGAATTGATTTGATGTAGGTTGAACCTTGGTCAACCAATATTGCCTTCCTATCATGTGCTTTGCTGCTCTAGAATCAATATACCAACATTCTTTATCTTCAATGTTAACTTGGTTGGTTGCATACAATGTGTTCAGATTATTATTTTGTGGTTCTCCCTGTTCTCTTTGCATTTTATAGCAATTAGCAACATTATGATTCCATTTTCCACAATATTCATGCCCTTGTTGATTGTTTTTTGACCCCCTTGAGGTCTTGTTTGCCATCTTGGCTGCTATTGGTACTACTATTGATGTGGTTGCTGATGGTACTATTGATTTGGTTGTTGCTTGTACTATTGCTGATGTGGCTGCTTCTGGTACTATTGATTTGGATACTGTTGGTACTGTGGGTATCTCTGATGTTGTTTACCCCTTTGATTCTAATTATGCTAATTTTGACCTTTGTTTTGTTTAGGCTATAAAGTTGCCTTGGTGGCAAAAGCTACTGATGTGGCTTCAATTTCTTCATATTTGATTAGGGCTTGCTCATGTTTCTTAAGTAGGATCTCAATATCCTCAAGTGTCGAATTCATTGTTTTACCACTCAAGTCTAACATGGTAGCATAGGAGTGAAACTTTGAAGGAATACCATGCAACATTATTGGAATAAACTCATTATCATCTAGGGTTTTACCAACAGTTGAAATCATTCTAAATAGACTTCACTTCCATAAGATAATCGATAAGTGATACTTTCATACATACATTGTGCAATTTTTGTTTGAGATACAAAATATTATCTTGACTTGGCCTATCAAACAATCTATTGAGAGCATCCCATGCTTGTTTAGGTGTTTTTGCAGCCCTTACAGTTTCTCTGCATTGAATTCCTATAGCTAGCTTGATTAGACTTAAAGCTATATTCGTATTCTTCTCAAATTGTGATTTTTCTTTAGGGTCTGTAGGTGCAGTGAGTGGGTATTCATTAGCATGCCTATCTTTCACAAAGTCCCACATGTCATTCATCATTAATATTGATTCTATCTCATACTTCCAATTTGTAAAATTTTGTGCTCCTTTAAGTTTCTTTGTAATTCCACTTAATAGATTTGTAGTAGCCATGATTTAGAAAAGGATCAAAAGAAAAGGGAGCTCAACAAAGGATGAAGTAAGAATGACAAATGACAAATTAGAGCCCTCAAAAAAATCTAGGGTACACCGCTGAAGATCCAGAGGAGGGTTCGTCTAGTTTTTCCACTCTGAATCTTCAAGTGATTCCAATAGTGGGAGGGTTAAGTTGAACACAAGTGCCTTTTTCTATCCAAAGAGAGTAAGAATTAGAATTTTGCTAGACCTTTATACCAAACTTCTCAATATACCTGCCCTTACGTGAGGGAGACTATAAGCATTTGAGCAGTTGATACGTGGAATATAGGCGATTTTGAAAGGGAATAACCTGCTAGACCTTTATACCAAACTACTCAATATACCCACCCTTACGTGAGGGAGACTATAAGTATTTGAGAAGTTGATACGTGGAACATAAGCGGTTATAAAAATGCAATGCTTTTTGTAGAATTGTTACAATAGATGTGCCAACGTATTATTGCTTTATAAGAATTTTCCTGTATGTGTTTACTTGCTTGTATATGGCTTAGTGTCAAGTGTGTATGCAATGGAACTACACTTGATTACAATTATAAAACCCAAAGTCATGCACGGGTAATAGCAAGCATAAAATGTAGACAAAGCCCAAATAGAAGATGCAAGCAAAAAACACCTAGTGGCCAAGAGAGTGCCATAAAAAGTCTCCACAAGAAAGAGGCAAGGGGCCCTAAATCACCCCTTGAGTTGATGATTGTATTATGAAATATGGCTCAAGAATATTCCCAAATATACCTTGAAGTGTGATACAATTTCAATGCCACCAATGATGATAATGCCTCCAATTTTGCCAAATATAATGAATAACTTGGCTTAATGTCCCCCCAATGACTTAAAATTGAGATTCCCACAAGTTTGCCAAATATTTTGTCAAGGAGTGTCGGATACTACCAAAAATGCACTCCAAATTACAATGTCAACTTCAAAATTCAATTTAGCATATTAAATGATTTTAAAACTGAAAATAAACTGCACCAATGGATTCCTCTTGAAAAATCCTTTCCAACGACTATATATAAGGCTATAGTCGGTTACAATTTGACCCTTGATTTTAATAAAATACAATAAGACTTATTAGAGGTAATTGCCCTCTACAAATTTGAAATTTGAAATTTTGGCTTGAAACTGTTTCAGCGGGAAAATTTGAAATGACCGAGCGGGAAATTTTGGAGGGAATGACTGAAAAATTTACAATCTAGCTTATTATTACCTACTACAGCTATAGATGTTTCTCAATCCAACAATTGGCAACTGATGTGCCTTAACAAAAAAAAAACAAATTTTCCGCAGCCCCAAAAACTGCTGCAAATAACCAACTTTGAGCAGTTGTATCTTGCTCAATACATTACTAAATTAAGAAAGTGAGTACTTGATGTTGTAGTACTTCTCATAATCTATATGATGGTGCAAAAACATCAGGAAAAGGACTGCTAAAAAAATTAATAAAAAAATTTCCGTTTCGGAAAAAAATTGCGTAGGAAAAAAAACAGCTGCAACAGTCCATCTTCAAACAACCATATCTTGCTCATTTCTTGTCGGATTTTTGTGTGCGAGTGCTCGATTTTGTAGTAATCCTCTTTATCTACGTGCTGGTGTAATCAAATTCTGAAGATGACTGCTCTAAAAAAAATTCACCGCTGCAAAATGTGACATATTTTTTTTTTTTAAATGTGCCTTCACCCTGCAAAAAAAAACAGCCCCATATTGCCAGAATCGCCAAAAAATCTTAAAACATTCTCTTCGTTTTTCATTCATAGGATCAACTTAGCAAGTGAAGAGGATACTTCGGAGAAAAAAATCAATCCTAAAAAAAAAAACTCTCAAACCCTAAGGGTCCCCATAGGTGGATCTCACCGCTCTGATACCAGATGTTGGGACTAAAAAATAAGGCACACTTTATTTACAAGTTATCTTACAATATATAAGCATCAAGCTTAGGAGGGAGATATGACAAGTGTCATAAGCTCCACTCCAAGTGTCTTTCAGAAGACACCACTCCAACTCAAGCTGAAGACATGGACAAGTGGCAGAAGACAAATGTCAACCTGTCAATTATAGACATAGTGCACATTATAACAATAATAATATTCTAAAATTCCCCCTTAATGTGCACTATCCTAAAAAGATAAGTCAACATTAGATAACACTATCCTTATCATTCAACTATGTTCTTCCCCCTTCTTGATCATTCATTATCATTTTAGCATTCATATCTCCACCCATTATCCAAAGGTCCTCTGGGTAGGATTATTTAATAGCCTAAACTACTTTCCATTATATTTTTTTTTGTTTGACATCCTTCATCCCATAGATGTTAATAATTATCCATTTTTCTCTTGTATTCCTATTCTTAAGCCTTTTCATAAGAAATACTTCGATGGTTGTCGAGTTGATTTCCTAGAAAGTATGTCAGTACCATAAGATTAGATAGCCTACTAAAAAGCCCTGGGAGGCTTGGGCTATGTAGTCATACTGCTTCTAGTTTCTACTTGATATGGTTCTTATTGATTTGAGAGAAGTCTTGGTTTCTTGCAATAAAATAACATGTAACTTGGTTTCTAATAGCAATATTTTGATGATCAATTATCTAGGGTGGTCGTTGGGCCCCCTCACATTCCATGTGTGTACTATCATTGGGAATCAATGTTGTTGAAAGTCGTTATTGACTTGACCAATCCTATTTATCGTAGTTATTTTCCTTGTTGCTAAATATTTTCTTTATTTGATTTCCTTCCTACTCCCTATGAAGTTGCATTATTCCATCTCTTCTCAATTTTGGCTGATCTCAAGAGTTAGTTTTTCTCTATTTTTCTCAGCAAGGCTCATAATCACATCCTTTGGATGGTGTTGTTCCTGGAGGCATATCATGATGACCTTAGACTAATCATGGGGTAGAGATGAAATGAGAGGGTTTTCTTGATTAATGTGGGAATAAATTTATTGATTTGAGTTATTAAGAGGGGGAAAAAGGGACTAGCTAGGGTCAACTAAATCTGCTATATTCAATCCTTTAATTCTGGAAGGGAGGGAGGGTTTGAAGAAGGATGGCTCAAATCTATAGCTATTAAATCTGGATTAGAAGGCAAGGGGAGCTCTATCAAGTCTTCTTTCTCCATTGGATCATCAAGCCTAAGGAGCTTGTATTTATTTGATGAAACTCTCCCATTTGAGTAGTTGTTTGGGTTACTTGCTTTCAATTGGTTTCTTCCTCTATCTTGGGTGTTAGATTTTTTATTTCTCCTTGATATTATTTGGAATCCTTCTTGATTTTCCTTTTGTGTCAATTGGGTTGTAGTTGTTGGGTTTGGTTAACTTTATTCCTCGACCATTGTTGTTAGTTTTGAGCGTTATATTACTAGGTGACCATATTCATGACATGCTCTACATCTGAAGGGGATTGATTCATAGTCCACCTATTGCTTCCAATAAATCCTCCCCATCCTTAGCTCAATTTTTATCCAGAACTAGTTTTCCTAGATCCATATCAACGTAAATTCTAGCATATGTCGTCGAGCCCCTTCTATTGTTTCTCTAGACTGGCCTATGTAGGTTCCCAGAAGATCACCTATCATCTTGAGGATGTCATCTCTCCAAAATTCTAAGGGTAGGAAAAATAGTTTAAGCCAAATGGATGTTGTAGATGGCTTAATTCGTGGGTCAAAAATCAACTTCTAGGGTTGCATGAAAAGACCTACTAGACCAATATTATAAGGACCCTCCTCAAAAGCCTTGTCTCTATCTGCAAGTATAATGAAATCTACCATAAAATAACCATTGGGTAGGAGGATTATTTCAAGCTCCCCTTAAGGGTCCTAGAGTTTTTAGGCCCAATTATAAAGGAACCTATCTTAGGGTTTTAGACCTACGAATTTGCAGATAAGTGCATGGTTGGATCTAATATCATCAACAATTAGTTCCTCAACTATCTCCAAAATAGGGATAAAGTATGTTTGGGGTAAAAATCCATTTTGCCTCATCTGTTCTAGTCCCATCTCTTTTCTTTTATTTTTAGTTTCTTGCATAATCTTATGGGCTTGTGCTTTAGTATTGGTAATTTTGTTTTTGGTGCCTTTAACCTCCCCTACGAATGTTTGAGAAACTGAAGGGTTCTTAATTGTTGGTATTCCATCATTCATTACTCTTCTAGGAGAAATTTATCTCTTCCTCACTATGTCTATAAAGGATTTCTTAGGATAAGAGGGTAGATGAAGGGCCCTCGAAGGACCCTCACCAATAACCATTGATAGTAGAAAGTAGATTTAATCTATGATGTTTATATAACAAGATACAACAAATAAAATTACCTATAATTTTTTGAATAATTCTAGATACAAAGAAAACCAAACCTAAGCCATGCAATCTGCATCCATTCCACCTTCCTAAGGCTTTTTCATGCAATGACAATGACACTATGTGCAAACCCTGGCCCTGGACTATTCAATTGAGGGTGGAATTTTTTTTCTAAATAAGAATTAAGATTTATTGATGAGCAAGAGAGAAATTTAAGTTTTTTATATATTTATTTAATTATTTATATATTATTATGTATTATTTAAAAAATTATAAACTTTTATCAAATGGTATCATTTATATGGTTTAAGATGCATACTTTTAAGACACTTTGGTTTAAATATTGTCAAACGATATATGTATAATTGTGAAAAATGTTATTGTAAAATACCATTATGTGGTTTGTTGAAATAACATGCTAATGCAATCATAATACAATAATAATGTAATATGGTCAATGTGGTAATGGGAACATGATGTAATATAGACAATATGGTAATGTGTGAAAATTGTTTCAATTGCATATAATCAATTTAAAAAATAATTCATAATTTTTTTTTTAAAAGCGACTTTATCTTATTAAAAATAATAAGAGTACAAATAGAATTTATATTTTTTCATTATTAACCAATTGCATTTTTACAATAATTAATTGGAAAATAAAATTTATTTAAAGCTAAAAAATTGAATAATGATTGTTGTCATAAGTTTATTTAGTAACATGTATAATTTGTTATGTTAAAAAAATGAAGATGACTTCATAAAATAATTACGCTAATGTTATCTTGTGAAGAGACAAAAGTGGATTTCAAGGTCATTGATATAAACTGATTTTATTTTTTACCATTAATTTATTTGGTCTACTGGCAAGGACGCCACTTACATTATCGATGTTGTAACCCGGGTTCAATCCCCATGGTGGATGTGTATAAGAAGTATTACTAAAAAAAAAATTATAGTTTTTTAATTTAATTTTAAAAAGGAGGTTATATGCCTCCAATATATATACTTGGAATATATCTTTTAATTAATTAAAAAGTATGATGAAAACATTCAAAATTCAAACTTCCTATGATAAATGATTGTTTAAGAGGTTTAAAATGGGAGAGGAGTCATAAATCCTTGTTAGAGAATATATTACATTATTGGGTACTTATCAATGTACCACCTTTGGTACATTACTAGAGTAGGGGTTTACTTTAAGTTAAGTAGTTACTTCAACATGTAATAAATGCACAAGTGTTAGAATATGCAATGATGCAAATGTGCATGTAGTCCATATGTACATAAGTCATAGGATAGAGTCAAAGGTAGAGTGAGGGCCAAGGAACCTATCTTCCTATATAAAGGCCTTATAGTGAGTGAAATAAGAGAGGAGAGAATATAGAGTGTGGTTAGTATAGATTAGTAGTGTGGTACAATGTAGTCCTTTCATACTAGTTTATGGAGTGTTTATATCCTCCATTATACTACATTATACTATTTTTGTGAGCTTTCATTAATGGTATATTTATGAGTTATTGCAGAAGTTTCTCTCATTATTTTCCTGCATATTATAGTGCCATTATCATATAGATATTATAGCTTACTTATCTTACATCTTGTGGTTGCATTTTCTATATCATATACTCATCAAAAGCTAACAGTGGTATCAGAGCACATGATAGATCAAATAGGAAATAGGGAAAGCCACAAGTGAGATTGAGAGAAATCCAAAAATCTCATTTATAAAATTTTTGAGATTGCATTTGGCTAAAGTCTTTCCATAGGGTTGTAGAACACTAGTGAAAACTAGGACTCAACAAGGATTCCACTAGATTGACAAATCAACTAGTGAAGATTTGTCATCTCTAGATTTAGTATTTCTTCCATTACAGTCCTAACATTTTTTTGCAAGAAAAAGGAGATTCAAATAAAGTGGGAAAGCTTCCTACAAAAGAGTTGGAGGTATGTAGAAAAGATCTCATTGCTAGAGATTGCAGACCTGTAGAGAGCAGAACAAGAAAAGGCCATAGAAGCCTTGTTGCAGAAGAGACTCCAGATAAGAGTCCAAGAGAATATTGAATATTGGTGATCTCCATTTAAGACTACAAGTAGAAAAATGAAGAGACTCCAAAAATAGTCCTAGTGAAGATAGGAGATTGGTGATCTCCATTGAAGATTGAAGACTTCACCTTGAAGGTGAAGAGAAATAAATTTCCCTGATAAACTAAATCAGAAAAGAAGTAATAAAATAATCAAAAGAAGAAGATCACAGACTCATACAATACACAATATTCATCCTAGAAATCCTCAATTGGTAACAAACCATAACAATATTGTCTTATTATTGCATTAACTTGACCATCTCTAATACAATAATATTCTTCTTATCTCTCCAAACCTTAATGCAAGTGTGATATATATAACAAAAGCACATGCACGGATTTTTACAAATATCATGGGCGAAAGAGCATGGGTTCAAATATAGTAATCCTAAAATCCCATATGGGTCTAAAAATAACTTAAACCTCGATGAGTATAGGTACAAAGTGTCCAATACCTTTTAGTGTTAGCCCCACCAGAATAACATGGAAAATATTCAACATATTTCCAATAGGAGTAGAAGAAATCAACTTGAGAAGCTAAAGAGACCTACAAGATATCTCATTGAAGAACTTCCAATTTTGGAAGATATAGAAAAGGACCAACAAAAGTCCTATTCCTGAAGTAACATATTTTAGAGGTCCAAGAAGGAGATCTCATTGCCAACACTTCCACAGTAGAAGGTTGAAGAAGAGGTCTCATTGGGAAGACCAGAGAAGTTGCGAGGGTAAATACCCTAGAGAAGATATCTCAAGGATAAATAAGGAGAATGCTTGGTGAGCCTCATTGAATAAGATTCAGAGAAGGCCATTAAAGGAGTTCCTAGGAGAACTCATTGGAGAAATTTACCACCAAGGAGAAGTTTCTGATAAAGGAATATCTTGGGATAATTGTCGCCATCCGAAAACAAGCCCAAAAGGAGAAGGATTTGGAAATAAGTTTACCATAGTTTGGAGGATATTAGTGAAGACCTCAAAAATTTTAGAGTCTTGAGAAGAAGGCCTTGATTGAAGTTAGAATTTGACAAGGAGGTTGAAGGATAAAGGAGCCAAAATTTACTACCAAACCTAAAAGGTTTAAAAATTACCTTTGAAGGCTAAAGACACATTCAAATATAGGGGTTTGTTGAATATTTAGTGGAATATTTAAGGGTTCTTGAAGTAAAAATCAACTGTGATTTGGGGAAATTGCCTATCAAAATTTTGAGATTGAAGGACAACATTTCAGTGCAAAAATTGACTATGAAATGGTAGTAATTAGAATAACATTACTAGATACAAAACTTTAGATTTACAGAGAACATCTTATAGGATAATTGAAGTAACCTACTATAGTTACAGGGAAACAAGTTAGAGGGTTTTCAGAGCTACAAATAGGTGAGTTAAAGAGCTATTTTAGATAACCAAGAAGAGCTACAAGTTTATCCAGTTATGGGCAGCAATTTGGTGAATCGAATCACCAAAGACATCTACCATCTTTAGAGATCTTAAAGGTAAAAAATTTGGATGCAAAAGGTTCATTAGTCGAACTTTAACTATTCGGTTCATTATTCAATTTCATTAAGCACCATATTATTTTAAAATTTGCAAGGAGTGGATTCATTTTAAAGTCTTTAAGGGAGTACAGAAGATAGTTTCTTTTAAGGTTTATACCTGCACATTAAAATAGGAGTTAGATATATTTTGATAGAAATAAAAATATCATCTTCCTATTATCTAGTTACAAAAAAGAAGACTACATTAAGTTACAGAGATTATAGTGCATTTAGGAGCAATTACTAGTGCATGATTTAAGGTTCATTTGAAGGATTAATAAGGTGAGATCAATATTGCACTATACTAGTTGTTCTTAAAGAGTCTTAAGTTGCACTAAGAATTTTAAGTTGTAGTGAAAATTAAGTGCATATTTCAAATTACTTTGAGGGTTCATTTACAGGATCGATAAGGTGAAATTATTATTATCCTTAAGTGCAGTGAGTTAGAGATATTACTAGTACATTAAGGATTGATTGCACTATTCTAGTTATTCATCAAACTAGTTACTCTCAAAGGATTATTATGTGCATTGGTTGTTAAGATAGAGTGGAAAACCAAAGTGCACAAGCCAACATATATCAAAGTGTTTAGAGATACTATTTAGTGCACAAAACCAACAACTTATTATGGCCTGGAGAAGCCATATTAAAGGATTATATTCCTCCAAGGTGTAGAGAAGAAAGTCCCCATAAAAACCAGTGAAGAGAGCTACAAAAAAGACTAGGAGAGTCTTAGATTTTAGGTGCAACTAAGGAGTATATTACAGGGATATACAAGCATCAAAATTGTCTCTATTATTACATCGAAGGGAGATAAAATGTAAGTATCTTAAAGACACTCTACGTAGCCTATCATCCTAACTACAAGTGACCACCATTGGTAGAGGAGAAGCACAACCAAAGTGCTCATAGAGGAGCCATCCTAAGGGGCTCAACATCCATCATTACAAAGGGAAGCATGACTCAAGGTGCTTGAGTGAAGAGCCATCCATAGGGTTCGATATTCACCTCATCAAGGTGTTAGAAGACACCATAGCTCAGTGCAACTAGCTATATGTGAGAAATGCCATTGCAAAGGACCACTACCACATAAAAACCTATAGCATCAAGGGATACATAACACTCATTATTAGGCAAACAAAACTAAAGAGAGCGAAGAATAGACTATGTTAAAACATAAATGCAGATAGGAAATATATTACTCAATCAATTTCTTGGACAAACTACCAGCTAAAGCTGTTGAAAGCTACATCACCAGTTATAAAGAGAGCGATCAAAGTTATCAAGAGTGACCATCGATTGAAGACATATCATCAACCAAAAGGGTAGTGTTGGGGCCATAGTTTGAGATAACATTGAAGAAGATATAATTGTAAAACACATAAATTGCACTCATTGGCAAGAAAGAGAAGAGCATTAAAGCCAAGACTGAACAACTTGCACCCTTTGGGGAAGAAATATAGAAGGATAATGAGATATTGAGGATATCCTTTCATGTAAGTGATATTTGGCATAATGAATGGAAGCGTTATATAACTCGACTAACACCTACATAGGGAGAAATCATTTAGAACAGACGTAACACTCATCTTGGGAGCATTGAAGGTATCCTTTGAAGGTTGAAAGGTGTAGTAATCAATTCATCCAAAGAGAAAGTATTTAAGACTCATCAACCAAAACTCTAAAAGACTATAATGTCTATTTTCCACCTACTTGTTCGAGCAATGTATGCACCAAGTGTCAAGAGCATCAAGAAGGTAGAAGGTTTAGTAACATGTGAAGTAAAGGAGGCTACACTATTAATAGCCCAGGTTGAAAGATGCGTATATATCAAAGCAAAAATATTGAAGTGAGAATACTGAAGCAAGAAGATCGAAATCACATAGTTAAGGAAGTGCATCCGATGCGAGCATTAAATGTAGAGTAGTCAAGATGAATATAAGTGGGATTAAGAGTAAATTCAAGGCACAATTAAGAGCAAGTATCCAAGGAGTTGAAGAGCAGTCAAAGAATCATTTAAGACTCACTACCATCACTATCATACTTATGCTATCAAATGAATACAATGGCCACTAATACATCACCTACTATTTAGGAATTGCAATATTATAAAGGTAAGGATTCACCTTTATTAACATTGCTTTCATTAAAGGATTAATAAAGGGTATATCATAAGGTTGAGTTTATCATTTATAGTGGAGAAACAATCAACCTTAATACATTGGAAAGCAAATCAAAGGAGTTTATCCTTAAGAGTATTTCAAAGCACATTAGTTGAAATACAATTATATTTGCAATTAAATATCATAGGAGATATAAGGGTTTCTACTTAGTAAACCAAATTATTATTGCAAATATTATTTTCTAATATTCCAAATTAGGGAGTTATAAGGAATACTACTTCAAAACATAGATTATTAGAATTTAGAAATATTAAACTACTAGATATTAAGGGGTGTAAAAAGAAGTTCTTATTTACTTAAATGAGTTATAACTATTTACTTGTCTCATACTCATACTAAAGGGACAAAATAAATCCAACCATAGAGAACTTTAAATTGATAAGTTCATAGTTCATTAGGAGAGATAAGGTGAAAAAGGAGTTGATTATTGTTATTTATAAAACATTACAAAATCAACTCAAAAGGTGAACTTATACTTTCTAAGCACTTTATAAATCTTATAACTTACTCTAATCACTAGGGAGACATAAGGAGTCCTATAAAACCTAAGTCTTGAAAGGTTTTATCAAAGTAGTTTACATACTTTAAACTAGGGAGACATAAGGAGTCCTACAAAACCTAAGTTTTATCAAAATAATTCATATAATCTAAACTAGGGAGTCATAAGGTAGTCTACTACAAATAATCTAACAAAAGTATTCCTAAAACATAAAGAGCTAAAACTAAGAAAGATGTCTACCTCAAAGAATACAATGAACAATGACATGAGCAACACTATTAGAAAAGAAATAGCAAGTGTCATAAAAATTGGAATCAAGAATTTACTTATAAAGTCTAAAGGAGACTTAGACCTTACTTCAAAAAGGATTCATAGTGAAGCTTTAAAAGATAAATTTGAAACCATGGAATATTATCTACATGATCGATTCACTGAATCTGTTGATAATGGAAAGAGTGACATTCAAATTCCTTTAGAATTTGGTACCATATTATATATGGCATCATTTACATTCAAATGCTACAAGGATGAGAATGTAGAACAAAGAGGATTTATAGAATTACTTAAATTAAAAATAGAAATGGATGAATCATACCTAGAGAAGATATTTCAATACTCGTGCAGTATTGATACTTCATGTTCTACTAACACAAAATCTTATCATGACGCCTTAAGTGTTTTTTTAGAAGCTTCTATATAGAACTTAGAAAATGATAAGAAGGCAAAGAGAAGATACTTTCACAAAAATTAGGTGATAGTACATCCACCTATGAAAGTAATGACTCCAAAGATAAGAATAAAGAAGAAGAAGAAGAGAAACCAAATCAAGGAGGCATATAGTGCAATGTGAATTAAAGATAATACAAAGGACCAGATCAAGCTAAAGAACATCTAAATATCAAAGATCAATATTGAAGACTAAAGTCTTCAATTTCCAAATAATGTAATACGGGGGGTGTTAGAAAATATATTACATTATTGGGTACATATCAATGTACCACCTTTGGTAAATTACTAGAGTAGTGGTTTACTTTAGATTTAAGTAGTTACTTCAACATGTAATAAATGCACAAGTGTTAGAATGTGCAATGATGTAAATGTGCATGTAGTCCACATGTGCAAAGTCATAGGATGGAGTGAGGGCCAAGGAACCTATATTCCTATAAAAGGAACTTATAGTGAGTGAAAAAAGATAAGAGAATATAGAGTGTGGTTAGTATAAATTAGTAGTGTGGTACAATGTAGTCCTTTCATATTAGTTTATGGAGTGTTCATGTCCTCCATTATACTACATTGTACTATTTTCATGATATTTCATTAATGGTATATTTCTGAGTTATTGTAGAAGTTTCTCTCATTATTTTCTTGCATATTATAGTGTCATCGTCATTTAGATATTAGAGCTTGCTTATCTTGCATTTTGTGGTTGCATTTCCTATATTATGTACTCATCAAAATCTAACAATATTTTTTATAGAATGAGCCTAAATAATCCTTATTAAACTTACAAATATAACAATATATTTATTGGGATACATTAACATCAACAATGACTTGAAAATAAGACAATATTTTTAGTGCTACATGTGTAGATACCTAAAATTAAACCACCCCTTTTACACCAATATTTGATGTAAACCCACAAAAAGATGAATTTAACAATAACAATTGACTAAACTTCATAATTTATAGATAAAACCTAGCAGTAGTAAATTTCCCACCTAAGGGAAATTTTTCTCGAAATAAATATGCTTTCTATCTGGCGTATTCACAACCAGTTCAATATCCCTAGCTCTTCATATGATTTGAATTTTAATAGTCAAATTCATGAATGTGCTAAGTGGTAAATATTCTTGAAGGCATATTCGTATAGGTGAAGTATTCATATTTGAGAAATAAAAACTTAGATTGTGCCCACAATAGTCAGTTAGGACACAAATCTCTCCTACCTACCCTTTTATTATTGTAGGAAATCAATAAACACAAAGAAAGGTGGCTGATTTCTCTCCACCCTCTTCCGCTTGCTTTAAATTAACCCAATCAAGAGAACAACTTATTGTAGGTTGTAATCAACAACTAATCATCCCCATTAAGTTAATTCAACCTACCTTCCAACCACCTCACCCATCCCATTTGGAAAACCCCTAGGCGAGCCAATTTCTATAAATTGACCCCTTGGATTGGCATTAAAAATGACAAATACTCACATCAAAACTTTGTCAAAATAAAAAACCATTTTAGCACAACTAAGTGATGCCAAAATTCTCTTATGAAGTCGTCAAACGATTTAGGCTTAAGGAAAGGGGGCATCTTACATTCATAATATGTGATACTTTTCCTTAACACATTACTATTTTGCTTAACATTTGTTAACATTTTCATGATATAACTATGTCACATGCATTTTTATATTTCTTGTATTAGATCTAACCATTGCATTGTCAAAAGTTCTTTCTATTTGTAGGCACCTCATAAATCTTATAGGATATGAAATTACTTGTGGGATTCCAAAATACTAGTAAAAGGATATTTGTAACCTTGTATGTCACGTTATTTTGGTTTCCTATCAGTTCAAATGAATCTGCATCATATATCTGATTTAGGCAAATTATTCACTACAGATAGTCAAATCCCTAATTTTATAGGCTTAACATCATTTGCTTTTTCTAGCTTTAGAAGTGAATACACCACCTATGATTGTTACAAGTGACATATTCATGATACATTTGAGAAATCTTAGATTTCTCCATTAGCTCAACATCCATCATAACTATGTCCACTCTTGTACATTGTTTTAACAATATCTCTAACCCGTAGCCTCTACTATGTCTGTTGACAACATGATTCTGTCACATTATCGAATCTGCTAGTTGTAGGATTTTTAGGTAGCGTGTTCACCACATATTTTTTAGCATTCATATCCAAAAATTATTTTTATTTTGTTTATAGATAGGGAGCTTGATTGTGCCAATCAGGAAGTTGTAACCTTCTTACCCTTTGACAGGCTCCCAAATCATAACCCATATATTTTTTTGTTTGTTTGCAGGTTCTAGTGAATTTTTTAGTTGTAGAATTTTAAGGCTACACATTCATTCATGTAGTGGATTTATGTTAATTGACATATTCACATCAGACACAAAAATAGGTAGGTATCCAAAATCCTCCAGTTTCCAATTTGTTGGCTTTTTAAACCTTACTACCATAAAATATCATAGGTCCCAATATAAAATAACCACAATATTAAAGGTCAAAATAATAATATAAGAGTAGAATAATATATGAGTAAATTAATATGTATATCAAGGCCTATATAATACTAAACAAATATTCACTTAAATAATCAAATATTAGTGTAAATGGCCTAAATCATTCATGAACTATGTATGAAGAAAATTTACAATATTAATTGCTCCAAAATCCTTATACAATATTTATTACTTTCATCCCTATTACAACCAGATAATGCTATATGAAAATCAGATCTTACTCTCTCATGGAGCATTATCTTCATAATATAGCCATAGTAATGTCACTCTTCATGTACTTGACTATTGCTCTCCATATGATAAGTCCCATGAATCTTGGTTTATCATATTGTCAATTTCATACTAGATGGACACTTGAATCTAAGACACTTGCACACAATACTGTTACACTTCTACATGCAATCCTAATTTAAGACACTTGTGCACATCCTCACAACACATATTTACATACTTGGATACATGATACTTGTGCACATTCTCTCAATTTACACTTGCACTCTAACTTACATGACACTTGTGCATTTCCTGTACATTGCACTCTTACATGACACTTGTGCATTTCCTGCACATTGCACTCTTACATGACACTTATGTGTTTCCTGCATATTTATACTTACATAAAAGGGAAAATATAAATCACACTCTAAACTATAGACTTAACCCTAATCTATTACATATTTACAATTGTACCATGAAGGTACCATGGGGGTACATTAGCATGTACCAAATAATGTAATATTACTCAACACAATCCTTAGCATAGGGTAATTGTTGGTTGTTTATTTATTTATTTTCTATTTTAAAAATATTTATAAAAGGTAAAAATAAAAAGAATCATATAGTTGTGTATTGTTCATGTTTTTTTAGGCATTCAATTCTAATTGCATGTAGTTTACATTATGATAATGTGCATGTTTACATACTACTTGCACCCTTTTCTTCAAAAGAAGAAAAGAAAGATTTATTTATATAGCATAGGTAATACTCATTAAAAATCTAAATCACATATAGGATAACACTTGTATTATGCATCTTGTACTCATATTGCATTGCATTATCATATCTTGCATTAGTTTCCTAGGATAGATCAAAACCTAGGTGTCTTGCTAAATTGAATACAATAAACTAGATTATGGAATCTACAACCCAAACTAAATCTCTCCACACCAAAGATAAAACATTGCACAAAAGTGCAGTACCAAAAATGATAGGTTATTAACAATGCTCTCCCATACAAGTGTGGACGACCCTCGAGGGAACGCACCTGGGGCCAACACCCCCATGCACATTTTGACATCCCACATCTTTGGTGAATTCAATGTGAACACATCACATGAGTGAACAATTCAATGTTATTTTTTGCTATAAGTACTCTCAAAACAAAATGTTTGAACCCCCCTATATGTTAACTTTTGATTATGTATGCCAAGGGAGAATACAATCACAGGATATAAAATATGTATAAATATAAGATGTTGAAATATTATATTAATGGAAAGTGAAAAAAATGATACAATGCAATATGGAGGAAATGAACACTCTAGAACTGATACTAAAAAAGATGTTGATCCACATAGTAGACCTACTACTACCTACAATGATATATAATCACTCACTATGAGGTCCTTTATATAGAAATATGGATTGCTTGACCAAAAATCTACCTAGCTATACAAGGGGACACCTTGTACATTTACAACTTGCACATAGACACTTGTGCATTTATTATATTCCTTGAAGTAACTAGCTAACTACCCCCTAAATTAATATCCTACTCTATTTATGTACCAATGTTGGTGCATTTACATGATCCAAATGATATAATATACTCTAGCACCTCTCTGTATTACATTATTTGGGTATTGAAGACTTTAGTCTTCAATATGGATCTTCTTCTCTTGAATAGTCTTTGTCTTCATCAGGGACATCATCCTCTTCTATCCAATTTCCTTTATCTGAATCTTGATGAGTATCTTCATCAGGTTTTGTTTCTTCTTCAGATTGTAGATGACTAAGTAGAGCATATTGTTGTGGTCCTCTCATCCTTTTAATTTTGAATCTTCTATTTCTCTACCTACTTTTATGATAATTAGGCTCTTTATTTTCTGCAACCTGTTCCTCAGGAAATGTATTAGTATTGTTTTGAAATACAACAATGTCGTGTGAGTTCTCAATAGTGTCTAGGGTGTATGTATTTTCATGGAGAGATCCTTTGGCTTCTATCTTTTCTTGATTCATAATGAGACACGTATTAACTCCATTTATGTATCTAAAATCAACCATTCTATTGCTTTCTACTAGCTTGCCTACTGAAATAAGATTGAATGTTAATCTAGGAACATACATCACTTTTTATAGTAGAAAGTTTGGAAATGATTTGCTAGGTGTTACACACCCATATCCATGGATATGATAAGTCTTGCTATTTGTTAATCTCAATTTTTAACCATTAATAACTTCAAGATATTCAAACCATTGTAGATTTCCTATCATGTGATGATTGGCACCTAAGTTAATATACCAGATGTTCTTCTGTTCTTTAGATTTTTTTATGCTAGAACTCATTTTGCATTTGAGACATGATGTATTATGTGTATTTTTTCTTGTATTATTTGGTGATAATATGCTCTTCTTTCCATTGTAATATGAAGTATTTTTAGGACCTTTGTAGTAGTCTACCTTGTAACTCCCTAGTTAAGAGTATATGAGTTGATTTTATAAAGCTATTCAAGTCTTAGCTTTTGTAGAATTCCTTATATCTCCCTAGTTAAGATATGTGAACTAATTTGATAAAACATTTTTAGAATTAGGTTTTGTAGGATTCCTTATATCTCCCTAATAATTAGAATATACTTAGTTCGCCTTCTAAGTTGATTTTGTAATGCATTGAGAATAATCAACTTATTAATTTTTATTTATATATCCCAATGATGTATGCTTTAATGGTTAGATTTCTTTTGTCTACTTAGAATGAGTATGAGATAATATTTTTTGAATAAATGCTACTTATATTATTAAAAAATCATAATACATCGCAGATACAAATATTACAAAAACCTACTCAAGGACATCCAACAATTAGATTTTTCCTGAGTAGAAAAATCCTTAATGTCTTTCATCATCAGCCTCTTAAATGCTCTACATTGATCCTATATATCAATAACAACCCTAGAAGCAATTCTCGAAGCATTGAGCATTTCATCCTTGAATATCAAACTGCACTTGGCCCTCCATATTGCATACATAGTTATTGCTCTAATGGTAGTCCACACACCCAACAGATGCCAAGGACAACCAAAATCATCACAAAAAAAAACTATTTTCTAGCTAAACCAATCCTCAAGAATAGGGAAATATGTCCACTCGAAGTTCTTTCAAACTTTATTTGAATTTTGCAGTCCCAAAAGATATGTTTGATAGTTTCATTCCTTCCGTAGCTACTGCATTGATCTAAAATCCTCATCCATTTTTCCAATCTAGCCTTACAGTGAATACCCTAAAATATTAATAACCATAAGAATACTTTCAATTGAGGAGCTATCCCGAAATTCCATATCTGGGCAAGTCTCATTTTCTATTTCTTTTCAAGGTAAACAATCCTCCAATGCCTATTCAACACAATATGCAAGGAAACCTTAGGCGAAAGATCTTAATAAATCTTGCCATATTTATAAGAAGTAATAATACCATGAAAAATCCAATGCCAGTCACGCCATATGGGACCCGACAACCCACCATTTAATTTAAAATATTTCGTAGACAAAAGAAGAGATTGAATTTACATAATAGCATCTCTATCAAAATATTTCAGCTTAAACTTACTGCATAAATTAGTCCACTTGACCCAACCTCCAACCCCTGAATCCCAAAGATCCGACCATTTCATAATCCCTTTTTTAATCAGCCTCTTACATATGAGGTGAGGGAGTTCTGAAGCATATACCCCATTATTCTTCCAAATCCAAATAGATCTATACAAAATAACCCAACCCCTACGTTCTTCCATATAAGCCCAGTAAACATTTGAACCAACAGTCTTCCAATCCTCCCAAATCCTCTTAACAAGGATACAGTCTCTGATTTTAAACTTGTTGGGATGGCTCACAATGTCCTCAATATGAAAATCCCCTTTTAAACCTTCAACATGCTGAGTGTTCTAAATTTTGAACCATAAAATGTGTTGCCAAGCATCATTCCCTTCCATATCCCTAACCACCCATTTCACAGACAAAATCTTACCCTCCATCTGGATATCCAGCAAACCCAAATCTCCTTCATCCTGGGAATAATGCAAAAATTCCAAGAAATAGAGGGCATTTTATTTGATCCATAAAAATTAGACCATAAAAACCCACAAATAAGTCTTTCAATATTCCAAAATTGTGAAGCATTAGGTAACCAACAAGAGGAATAGTAGAGGTGACAAGATTGAATAACCTTCCCAACAATGACCACTTTTTCAGCAAAAGAAATAAGTTTATTTTTTCAAATGTGAATCTTTTTTTCAAATCTAGCAAGACACCAATCCCACATATTTTTCAAAGAAAGAGCCTTACCAAAAGGGATTCCCAGGTACCTAACAATTTCACCATCCTTCACCCATCGCCAACTAGGAGCAAAATCAACAGGAAGAGAGTCACTACCAATCAACCAATAATCAAACTTTTTCTCACTAATGATAGCTTTCGAAAATTTATAAAACTGATCCAAACATATTTTAACATTAGTAAGGGACAAAGCATCCAACTAAAATGACAACAAAGAATCATCCATAAAATGATTATTCAGAATAGAACCTCTAGGAGTATCAATTCCCTTAATCAAACAAGCACAACTTCTCTCCTCCAACATATAATCCAAGGCATCTACTGAAGTCATATAAAGAAGTAGAGAAAGGGATCAACCCTGTCTAATGGACTTGAAGAGGCTAATATTATTAGTGAGCTTACCATTAACAACAACTTTAGCAGAAGCAAAAGTGAAAAGAACCCAAATTTTTTCAACAACTTGCTTGGTAAAACCAAGCTATTCCAACATACTGGAGATAAATGACCAATCCACTCGATCATATGCTTTATCAAAATCAATGTTGAGCATAATCAAAATTTCCCACTTTCTTGAGCCCACTCCAAATTCTCCCAAGCCGTGATAACTATGTCTAAAATGGATCTCCCCTTCACAAACCTAGTTTGTTCACGTCTCACAATCCGAGTAGCAATATCATTGAAACAAAGAGCCAAATCCTTGGCAACAATCTTGTATGAAAAATTCAAGAGGGTGATGGGCCTCCAACCCCCCATAGTATCCTTCATATTGCCCTTCAAAATAAGCTTAATCAACCCCTGATTAAGAATAGGCGAAAGAGAACTTTTATAAAAAATTTCCTAAACCATTTGAGTATAATCATCACCAACAACATCCCATAACATTTTGTAAAATTCCACTAGGATGCCATCTAAACCGAAAGACTTACCATATTTCATTTTTAAAAGGTCTTCAAACAGTTCCTCCTTGGAAAAGGCAACCACAACATGATCACTCTCAAAATTGAACACTTTTTTTAGAACACTCCTCTTAATTTCCTTCCTAGTAGCGAGAACCTCTAAAGATATAGGATAAGCAGAGAACATATTCTGGAAATTCTCCTCAATAGCAGTCCTAATACCATCATCATCTTCCACCAACCTATCATCGAAAGTGTGAAGAGCAGTAATTCTTTTAGAAGCAATTTTCTTCTTAATATGACTGAAAAAGAATTGAGAGGGAGCATCCCCTTACTACAACCAATGAATTATGCTCCTAATTTGTGCCCCTTGTTAATATAATCCTCATAACATTGAATCTCATGTTCCCAACCAGCAGCTCTTTCCTGAAGCTAAACATTAAAAGGATCCACCTCAAGAGCTCTTATAGCATTATCCAAATATTTCCTAAGTTGCTTTAATTTTCCTTTTCTTCTCCTAGCAACCATATTTCCCCAACCATGCAAAAATTTCATAGTATGCTTAATAGTTGCCTCCCACCAACCAATCCACCTAGTATCAATTGGACGAGGCTCTCTACAAGATTAAAGGATGAAAAAGAGGAATTGTGCATGGTGATCTAATAATTTATGAGTGGAGGTTTTATACACTTTGTAATAATTTTATAGGTCTCACTAATGTCATAAAACAACACATTTATTTTTTTATTGATTGGAGGAGTGGGTTATGAAAGGATCCCAAAATCTTATTACAATGCAAATATTAAAACAAGTGGGTTAGCAAGATCAAAAATATAAAATGCATACAAATATGCCACCTAGACAAAATAGAAAAGGAAACTAGGTCACTAAGACCTTTATAACAAAAATAGAAACTAGGTCCACGGAGGTCAACCTAGAAAGATGGGGCAGATAGATTGAAAAAATTCAATAGGATGATCCCAAAAGTCATAAATACGGTCCCCAGGAAGTAGAAGAGGGTCATCACCTCACTCAAAATCAGTGTTGTTTGCTAGCTTCACATCCTTGTTCTTTTGAAGGTCCCCGAGATGGCTGAGGAGATCATCCTAAATATTGCTAGCCTAATTATACAACATCCAAGTAGTCTTTGCTACATATTAAGTGGTAGATAAGGTCACCATAATGTTTTCAAGAGGTTCTATGACAACCTTCTAGAACATATTGGTGGTGAGCTCGCCCAAGGGCTCAGAGAACTTCATGATAGGAAGACTGTCCTCAATCATCACCTTTGAGGAAGAATTTTTATCTTTACTTGCTTAAGACGAGGAGACTCCCACGATGTAATGGGGTTATCTTTCTGATTGGTCCCTATCACCTTGGTTCTGGTGGATCGATGGACAATAGACTGCAGGGTGGTACCAGGTGATGGCCCAAAAGGTAACTTTTTAAAATGTTTAGGAGAAATAGGAAATTCTTTTTCTAACTCATCGTCATCATCATCAATATTAATTTTAGGGGTTTTTTGGCTTGAGTTATGGCCAAAGGTCTACTTGAATAGGATTGCAATAATAATAGCTTTTTGGGCTTGTCTATCAAGAGCATCGCAGTAAATGATTAAGTGGAGGCCTTAATGAATGGTTTGGGAGGATTTATTTTTCCTAACACTATCAATAGAAATCTCAATGGACCAGTAGAGATAGTCAGGAATGTTAATGAGATTCACATACCACAAATGGTTCAAAAAAGTGAGGTGGAAGCTACAAAGGGGTGATTCAATCTTATCCATAGTGAAGTATTGCATCACCGATATCATGACTCGATCCCACAAGCTAGGGAGGTATTTACAAACAATTCCACCATTCGACCAAATGAGCTTTTTGCTCTTATCAACAAAGGATTTTATCTCCTCAACCATCGAATGCTTGTGTTATCGGATGACCCTATCGTTGTTTGGAAATTTTGTAATTTCAGTAAGTCATCGGATGCTAACCTTGAAGTCTAGGCAAAAAATAGAAACTCAACCACGATTTCAAGATTTTGCAAACTCAGTAGAGACCTCTATGTTGCTACCATTGAATTTCATCATGAATGGGAGAAACCCATGGCTATTGAGGATATTCTTGATAATAGGGTTGAGTTGCAAGGATTTAGGCTCCAAGATGACCATTCTTGACCAATAAAAGGAAAAATCAGGAATATACTCTCTATTAAAGCTGAGGGAGACCATGGAATTTAGGCAATAATGGTGGCAAGAATCCTTGAGGGACTCTAAATAATGATGCGAGGTGATAATACCTTGAGATGAATGTATGGGACATATTTCGAAGCTTTTGAAAATGAAATGCTTCGAGAGTCATTGATGGACTTCGATGTTGGTGATCTTGGAAGCGTGAGCCTTGATTTACCAAAAAATTGGAGTGTGGAAAAGGTACACCCAAAGCTGGGACAAATCAAAATTACCTTCAGGTGAGTAGGCATTTTGGGACTGGTTTACTCTACCATGCATTGGGCTCATGGCATGGGAAAGGTATGCCCTGGGCTGAAATGGATCATGATTTCCATCTAAGGAGTACTTATCTTGGAAATGAGTAATCCTCGAATAATCAAACTAAGTGCTTTGGAAGTAATTAACTTGCACAGAGCCAAAGATGATCCATTAATCCATTAATGTTATAAAACAACACATATTGATCCATTAATGTTATAAGGATAAATACAAAATAATTATGGGTCTAAGGCATTTTATAATTTATGATAAAAATATTGCACATGTTGGACCCATGATCACAAGTGAAGAGTAGACATATTCCAACATTAAATGTGTATTAAAGTTTAGTTTTTCAAGTTCAAACGATTGAAACAACTTAGTTATTGTGGATTTAGTAAATCAAGTGGCCAAAGAATCCTAATAATACTCTTTAAAATGATAGTGGTTATTTTTGTTATTTGTCTTTATTTTTTACTCAAATAAAGATGATATATGATCTATATATAAACGATATCATTTAAGTTTTTTTTTAATTTTTAAAACAATTAACTAAAGTTATTACACATTTGAATTTTGTAATTTTAATAGTAAAAAAAATATGATTGCACAAAATAACAAAATAAAAGTTAAAACAACTAACAAAGAAGAAAAATCATCAAATAAAAACTCTACTTTCCCACAAGTAACATAAGGTTACTAAATATTATATGTTTTTTCAAATATATTCACCTAGAAATTCATTTTTTACAAGCCTTGAAGGATTCAAAGAATAAAAATACCATTAATTTTTTTTCTTCTAACTATAAATGTCATACACTTATATTTCTATAATAACTCCTCGATATCATTTGCATTAAGAGATACAATCTCACTTAGCCAATTCATTATTTTTTCTAAAAAAAGTCTAATATTTTAGGAGCCATATCTTCACAAAGGATTGTTTAATCCAGCTGATTCCTGGACCACTTTGTAAAAAATTTAAATATCTTTTAAATGAGTGGTCATATGAAGGAATTTGAACAATATTGAGGGAGATACGACCTTGTGAAGTCAGTCATCTGGAACAAAGGCAGTGACAATTTTTCACATCACGAAAAATGAAATTATAAATATCTATCACATAGGGTTTATAATATGGGAGGAGCAATGGAGGGATAGGGATTTAGTGAGAAGATATTTTGTCTAGGCATAAAACTTTGCAGCTAAGTTTCATTTTCCCTTTTTATATTAAAAATTTTGATTGCAAATTATTATATTTTTTTATCAAATATTATATTTGCTATAGTATATTCTGGTAAATTGTAGTAGATTTTAAGTTTTAATATATTTTCCATGGACCAATTTATAGCTAAATCCTTAGAATTATCCTTAGTAGTAGATATTAGTGAAAAAACCATAGAGGATTAGTCTTACTACTCAAAAATAGGGTAATTTTTGGTAAATTTAATGGGTATTGGACAAGGGCTTCGACCTTGAGAAAATAGATTGATAGGAGTTGGAAGTCTCCATAAGTGATTCTATCCTTTCTTCCCAAAGATTTCTTCCTAGAAATTTTTTGTTCTATGGAAGAAAGATATAGAATCCTAGAAGGAGGTCCTTGGTTTATGGGAAGAGCATGACTCTTCCTTACCCAATGGTATGAAGGATTTTCACCTAAAAATGTAAATCTATCCCTAGTACCAATTTGGGTTAGGATGTATGGGTTACCCATTGATTTTTGGAAAATGTATACCTTCAAGGCAATAGAAAATACTTTGAGAGAATTCCTTGAGATTTCAAAAACTACACAAGATGGATTTTGAAGAACATGTGCTTATACTGAGATGGGGGTGAATAGTATAATATAAAACTTTTTACTTTTTAATCCAAATAATAGCATAAACAATATTAAAGTAGTAAACATCACACAAAGCATCACACATATGAGAGATATGATTTTACGTGGTTCACCCAATGTGGGCTACTCCACGAAGAAAACATTTCTCAAATAAATTCTCTTGGGAATCCTTTCCCTACAATGTTTATGGACCTCTGTCCAAAGGAGATATCAATCCGCTAAATCAAGTTTGTGGATCTCTATCCACATGAGACACCAATCTCCTAATATCTGCTCTAGCTGGTGATCCTCTAGAAGACCTCTGCCTCCATTGCCCTTAGCAAATGGAACTCTATCCATAGAAGACACCTGTCCTCCATGCTCTGTTTGGAGATCTATGTCCTCAACTCTATCACCTCCAAAGTTCTGTCTCAAGTCTGCACTAAACACATTACTTCGGTCTAGCACAAATTTGTCCGTAATCTCTGTCTTCAAGCCTTAATTCAAGGCTTGATTCAATCTCAAATCAACTCAGTTGGATCTATCCAAAACCCTAACTCAATGTTTGAACAAATCAATCAATCAAATATACTCACAAGCCTTCACAAAGACTTGTTTGAAATATGCCTTGCAAGCTTTCACAAAATATTACAATAATCTGTCCTCAAGTCCTCTCTAGAACTTATCCAATCTGCTCTACAAATCCTCACTAGAACTTGTCCAAATCTGCTCAATAATTTCTCTCAAGAACTTATCCAAATTTACTCTAAATCTGTATTGTAAGCTTCCACAAAAGCTTACCCAAATCTATCCACAAGTCTTCTCAAAGACTTGTCGTAAATTTTCTCAACAAGTCAACACTAAAACTTGTCCAATCTCATATAAACATAGAGAATGTTAGAGAGTCAATATATTTCACACTCATCAATACTCACTCTTCTTCTCAAATCAATTTAGAATATAGAATAATTTATTTTATGGAACTTGAACAATCACTTCACACACCCACTTGACTAGGCTCACCCAACTCTACTCAACCAATTACTCAATGAAATAATCCTTGCTCACAAACCCTAGTCCAAGCATATGAATACTCACTCAAAATGTTTTCCAACAATGCTACATCAACCAATCTCACATAACAATGATACTCATGTTCTTTTTCAAACCCTAGTTCAAGTTCTTCACACAATCAATGGCTTCAACAATAATGCTTATAAAACAAGGTTTTAACAAAAACTCTTTATTCTAGAAAATATTGAAGCATTAACTCAACACACTCAAAAAGGAAACCCTAATCAAATCCTTTTCACTCCAAACTTATTTTCCAAAAACCAACCAATCAATTCAATTATGGAAGAATGTGCTCATACCTTTTATTAATGATGAAGGAACTTGTAAAACCTACCACAATCACAAACACCTCTTTACCAATTTTAAAGAATTTAGAAAACTCTCACAAAGATTCAATGCTAATATCAAACCAAACATACACATTATCACTCCATCTTGAAGAAAACATCCATCAACATATACAAAAATAATTGACCAAATACACCTTATAATCTCTCAAGTATTCAATGCCAAGAATAACATCAATACAATCTCCTTTTAAAAATAACTCAATGGAAAGAGGTCCTTTTCAACACTTTTAAATCTTCAATAAAACCAATGTTACACAAATACTTTATTAAAAAATAAATCTAACTCCTTATTCCTCCAATTACAAAATATAATGATTAATTAAAAACCTTCTCAACTAACCCTTTTAACTCCCTAAGACCTCATGTGAAACTTTAGGCATCATAAAAATTATATTCAAAATTTATTACCTTTGCCTTGGTGGGATTCGAACTCGAAACATAGCCTCAACCAGCGCACTAGTCGTGGCTCCAACTACTACATGATCTAGGCGCTCACTTGGGGAGTAAAGAGCACCACGTGCTCTATAATGCTCCTCTAGCACACCTAAGCAAAAAATGTATGATTCTTCCTCCGTCGTTTCTAACACTACCAACAAAATAATGTTGTCGTCACGATTCGATCGCAAGTCACTCCGCACCCAACACTTTAGCCTCTGTCCACTTGCCACTAGGCCATGCTACCTGTATGGCTCTTGAATTTTTGCGCTCGTCGATTTTATCCTTATTTGTTGGCACTTAAAACAATACACTTGTCTCTTTCTTCGCACGAGTTCTTACACACATGATTGCACACTTTTTTCATTCAAGCAAAAGGATGATTAAATACCTCTAAGGCATATTGTTTTTATATCAATTTCTCCTTCAAACATAAACATTGACGCTTCAATTTTTCTTCAAACTTAAACATCGGCACTTCGATTTTCCTTCAAACTTATTAATTTATAAATTATTTAAATTCTTTAGAATTTAAATTTTATAAATTAAATTTTTAAATCCCTTTGGATTTATTAAAGCCTTTTTTATTTTACCACTTTGTATAAATAATATTTATTTATAAAATTTTAATTCAATTTGAATTTAAATATTTTATAAAATAAATATTAAAACTCTCTTGGGCTTTTATGAAGAACATTTTATTTTTTCTCACCAATGGTTTTAATAAAAACCGTTCTGACTTATGCTTCCACAAAATATTAAAAATATTATGAAGCTTGTTTCCTTTAACATGTGCATTATTCTTCTTGACATTTTGATATCAACGATAGCTTATTCCTTGACATTAATGAAAACTTCGTTCCTTGACATCAATGAAAACTTTGACTCAAAATGTCCCACAAATTTTCAACTATTTATGCTTAGATTTTGGTCATGATTGATATAAGTAAACCTTTACCAGAATCACTCATTCTTAAGTATGGGGATAAGATGTAGACCCAAACCATAGATTATGAAAACATATATTTTAGATGTAGAAGATATCATGATATGGGGCATATTGAGGGATCATACCCTAAGAAGGGTCCAATAGAATCATCTATAAAAAATTGTAAGAGAAACTTACAAATGGATATGGATGAGGATGATTTTCAACTTCCAAAAAATAGAAATAGACAAATGAAAGCAAATAAATTATGGAGACCAGTAAGGAATGATATTGGAAAGAATACCAACTCTTTTGAGGCTTTAGCCTATAAAGAAAAAGTAAATCAAATCTTAGAGGACAAAATACATCAGGTTCAACTTATTAACAAGGAACCGTTTATTTAGTATGATGTAATGAACACCCCGTTCCTCTACTACACTTCTCTGTTATTTTGCATGTATTGTTTGTGGTATAATTTTTTTGTGAGTTTGTGTGGTTGATTTGAATGTAATTGAAAATTGATAACAAGCAATAGTTGGAAACAAGAACAAATTTTATTTCAATTCATGATAACTAAAAACAAATACAAATTTGCATATTTTCCTAACCTGATTATAAACAACAACAAATTTGATACAAAAAGAAAGTTTGGAAATGTCTCATTTGCTATGATTTTCCTTCTTCATTCCTCCCAATGGCCCTTCAATGAGTGCAAATTTCAAATTGAGGTTGGATGCTCCACATGCAAGTCTGGATCCAACCATAAGTACTTTCAAAATACTATTGCTTATTAAATCTGCTAACCCTCTAAACTGTACAACCTGCAAATCTATACGGAAGCCCTTAGAAATTTAATATTTCTTCAAAATCAATGTAGTAATGCTCAAAAAGAGGTTGGCAAAATTAGATTTAACTGTAAATACCCACAATGAAACCCTCAAAAATCCATAAAATATGAGAAAAAAATGGTACGACTAGCCTGCTTTTTTCCCTTAAACTTCAGCAACTTCAAAATGGATTGAGACCCATTTAAATTACCATTGAAATAATGAAACCCAGAAGCTCTGATATTCAATCTAGTTGATTTTAGTCATAGGCAAAACCTTATCTGCCACTATTATGCTCTGATAATTCCTCTGCAATTGAAAATTCAATTCTTTAGCTAGAGGTGATTTCTCACACCTGAAACTGGTCCAATCCTAAGAAATAACTCCCAACAAGCCCTTTGATCTTCTATCGAAAATCCCTGTGAAAAGCTCAATAAAAATTTCAAATTCTCCATATCCCAAATGAGGCCCAATTCCAAAAATATAAAGGTGCAATTAGGGTTTGGGTGCCCTAATTAGGGTTGCACATACTTATTTATTTTGTTTTTAATATCTTTAATTTATGTCCCTTTACATCATAAAGAGGGCCATGTCCCCCCCTTGGCCTAGGCATACCACTTTAAGTTGTTTTTTAAGTTATAACTTAACGTTATAACATTATATTATAAAGTGGCCCCTTTCACATCCATAAAGTGATTTCATAATATAAAGTCATTAAATAATAAATCACTTTAATGGAATATAACTTCACCCATTAAAATACTGGACCTCTGCTCCACAAATCAACAATATGTGAATGATTATGGATACCCATTTCATTGAAGAATAATATTATGCTGAAGTCATCATACGAAACCCTAAAAATAGACACTGCTAAAAATAGTAAGTCCAGTCAAATAATCTCCAAATAAGCCCAAACGACCAGTAAACATGAGCTCTTTGTAAGCTGATGAAGATAATGACCTCTCCATATGGCTCCCTAACAACTGACTTAGCCTATGGGAGCTTGTGTATAGGCTAATCTCCTTGGTACACTAACTACCTTGAAGAGTGGACATTATAGTCTACCCTTCCCAAATATTGCTTGTCCTCAAGAAATGCCCAAACATAACCTAGTCAGTGGTTTGCATCCTATATGAGGTCGCATAGAATACCTAGATCCCATAACAACCTCAAAAAGTACCCACTAAGCTAACACTGCACCACACTGCTCCACATTGCTCCTCTAACAAGATAGAATTGCAGAAGTCCCAATTGCAATAGCCTGATGTAATCTCTCTCAAATTGGGCACCAACATGACTGACTAAACTGGATCAAAATATCTCATACCACAACATAACTAAGAGATCAACATCACGTGCCACTTCCAAACCAACACTAGGTGCACCTCCATAACCATCACCTACCCAACTCAGCTCAATACACGTGCTCCAGAAGTGACTTGGATGATCCCATGACACCCAATCAACTATAGTATACCAAACACCCTCAAGGAAGATATCGTCCATCATCAAACTTAGCCAAGTTGGGTGTAAACTAATTTGTATGACATCCAAAGAATCATCCACATCCCACCCCTGCAATTCAACAAGAAACTTAGCCTCATAGACTAAACTGGTATGCCCATAAAGTCTGAGCTCTGCCCTAGGTGACATATTTAACACGAGTGACTCAATCCAGTCCACTCCTGCACTCCCACTGATCATAATAGAACTGAGCCCCTGAGAAAATATTATGCTTAATACGAAAATGGGATACTTAGTGAATCTCATCGGATAATGCCAATGCAAATGATGACCAATATCTACTATGTAACTGGCAGGGTCAAAGATAGCAAGGTTAGAACTGTAACTGACCACCCAAAAAATGTATTGACCACAAGAAAATGAATAATCCATAGTGATCCTCCAACTCCCTTAGTCAAATAGGACATCCCATGAGTACCAGTGCTCCCCAAACATCAACAAGTCCACTAGTATCCAAGCTAGGCTCAGTCCCTCTCTCCAATTCACTTGTATAAGCACAAATAGATAAATATCATGGCTACTCAAGGAGTGAACGATAACATACCACTCCAACCCGTAATCAACCCTCACCCAAAACATGGTCCTACGATCATCCTCGAAGCTCATAGATACAAGAATATGATCATGGGTGAGTGAACTCAACTCCAAAGTGGCCCTATCACCCTAAAATTGCACCTGACCATAAATGGTCTAAATTTCAACTTAATAGAAGTCAGTAATACATGTTCGTATAACACACGACCACTCCACCTCAGCCTCCACTGAGCCACCCAATGTCTCCTCTCCCTGTGATGTATCCATAAGGTCAAACTAATAGTCATCATGCTCAATTTGAGGGTATCATGAATCTCTATGCCCCAACAAAGAGTCCTCATGGAGTTCCTAAATTCCCTCCACCAACTGCTGAATCTATAGGTATCTCACCTCTGCTACCTACCCCCCATCTATGGTTACCTCTGAAGACTGATTCTCAGCTTGGAACAGTGAATAGTGAGCCAAACTAAGATTCAAACATAGTCTATCCACCTCATCCTATTTCTCATGGAAATTTTCCAGGGTGACATCTACAACTTTGATAGTTGTATCCCTATCATGTATTACCTAAAAGTACACTAATTTGATTTCCTCCAGTGTACCTTTGATGTGTTTCAAATCAACAAGGGAAACAACCTGTTCATATTGGTTCGTAGGGGCCTTATGAATGATGTCCTCAAGCATCCTCTAAGTGTCATTAGTGGTAGACAACACGTGCACTTTATCTTCAGTAGACACTGTGAGTTGGTTCTTCCAATTCTACTACTACAATTCAAAAAAAAATCAAAACTAACCTCATGAATTTTAGTAGTATCTTCCAAGATTTTTCAAGCTTCATGTGCCTCCTTGTGTCCATCCTCATCAAACTCATCATTCACACAATCTGAATATGAACTACAATAATCATTAGACCCATCATTCATAAAGTCTTCTTGGATGTCCTGATGAGGTGAACCATCATGATAATCTAAACTATGATTAGTAGCAAACTCAACTATGTTATGATTAGAAAAATCAAGTATAGACTCATCAGAAAAGGCTGTTATGAAACTTGTAGCATCACCATCATGTGCATTATACCTGTTTGATCCTAACTACAAATCACTTTGTGGATCACCCAAGAATATGTATCTCTCGAGTACATACATCATAATGGGTTGGGTTTGAGAATACAACCCGTGTTCACCTGTACTACCATCACCAATATGTGATGGGTGAATGTCAACTAGTGCTGATCTGGTGTCTTCATGAAGTACAATCTCATCATCTATATGTGTAGCCATATCTACTATATCAACCTGTGAATTCTCCACACCTACCTCATGTGAATTTTTAGATTCTAGCTCTTCTTCTTCCCAAATCTCCTCGCTATCCAGGTAGACTCTCATCTTCTTCTTAAACATTCTTACAACAATGTCAAGCAATCTATATACTGTATGAGGATAAACCTTGTCCTGCCTCCAAATGGCTAATAAAAAGGTTAACAAAGGTTGTAGAATGGAGTCATATTCATCAATGATTAAGGACATGATGTCCTCCATGTCACAACAAATGAACTTGTCATGTTCCTCACCAATAGAAGATATGAAATAATAATACATACGAAAGATATCACTGTCACAACCCAAGTCAATCAACAGATTACTGGAACGAAGACTAGCCATCAAATCCAAATTATTTACCTTCTTACCAAACAATGGTCTTTTGATATCACTCAATCCCTGGAAGTTGTCAACAATCGTATGCATAATTTCCTTCATTTTTGTATCCTCATATAGTGCCTTTGGAGCTGTGATCTATGTGAGTTCACTTAAATAACAAGTAACAGAGAGTCTTATTCTATCATCTGAATGTGTCATCCATTTATCCTGGCTCAAGGTATCCAATGTAGGAAGTATGGTAACCTGCCACTCCACTGAAGGCTATTGTTCCACCATGGCCAAACATTCTTCTATTTCATTCAGGATGATAATAGCATCATCATTTAACGGTAATAACTGTTCAAATTTTTTACCTACAAACCATAGTTTCCTATGCCATTCTTTTTTGTCACTGAATAGAGTCATAGTTCAATATTTGAATAGGTTGGCAGGGCTAAACTTGAGCTCTGATACCATTGTAATGAACACCACGTACCTCTACTACACTTCTATGTTATTTTGCATGTATTGTTTGTGGTCTAATTTTGTTTTGTGAGTTTGTGTGGTTGATTTGAAAGTAATTGCAAATTGATAACGGATAATAGTTGAAAACAAGAATAATTTTTTTTCAATTCATGATAACTGAAAATAGATACAAATTTGCATATTTTCCTAACCTGATTACGAACAACAACAAATATGATATAAAAAGTAAGTCTGAAAATGTCTCATTTGCTACGATTTTCCCTTCTTCATTCCACCCAATGGCCCTTCAATGAGTGTATATTTTAAACTGAGGTTGGCTGCTCCACATGCAAGTTTGAACCCAACCAAAATTGCTTTCAAAAGACTATTGCTAATTAAATATATTAACCCTCTGAACTGTACAGCCTGCAAATATGTACGATTGCCCTTAAAAATTCAATATTCCTTCAAAATCGATGTATAAATGCTCAAAAAGGGTGCTTGGCAAAGGTAAATTTAACTATAAATACCCACAATGAAACCCTCACCAAATCCATAGAATATGAGCAAAAAATGGTACGACTAGCCTATTCTTTCCCTCAAAATTTAACAACTTCAAAATGGATTGAGACCCATTTAAATTACCATTGAAATAATGAAACCCATAAGCTCTGATCTTCAATCCAATTGATTTCAGTCATAATAAAAACCTGATATACCACTATTATGCTTTGATAATTCCTCTACAATTGAGAAATTCAATCCTTCAACTAGAGGTGATTTCTCACACCTAAAACTGGTCCAATTCTGCTGAGAAATCACTCCCAACAAGCCCTTTGATATTTTGTCAAAAATCCCTGTGAAAAGCTCAATAAAAATTCCAAATTCTCCATATCCCAAATGAGGCCCAACTCCAAAATATAAAGGTGCAATTAGGGTTTAAATGCCCTAATTAAGGTTGCACATACTTATTTTTTATTTTTTAAATATCTTTAATTTATGTTCCTTTACATCATAAAGAGGGCCACGTCCCCCCCTTGGCCTAGGCATACCACTTTAAGTTGTTTTTTAAGTTATAACTTAACGTTATAACATTATATTATAAAGTGGTCCCTTTCACATCCACAAAGTGATTTCATAATATAAAGTCATTAAATAATAAATCACTTTAATAGAATATAACTTCACCCATTAAAATACTAGACCTCTACTCGTCAAAGCAACAATCCGTGAATGATTATGGATACCCATTTCATCAAAGAATAATGTTGTACTGAAGTCGTCATCCAAAACCGTAAAAATGGACACTGCTAAAAATAGTAAGTCTAGTCAAATGATCTCTAAATAATCCCAAACGACCAGTAAACATGAGCTCTTTATAAGCAGATGAAGATAATAACCTCTCCATATGTCTCTCTACCAAATGACTTAGCCTATGGGAGCTAGTGTATAGGCTAATCTCCTTGGTACATTGACTACCTTGAAGAGGGAACATTATAGTCCACCCTTCCCAAATATTGCTTGTCCTTAAGCAATGCCCAAACATAACCCAATTAGTGGTCTACATCCTAGATGAGGCCGCATAGAATACCTGGATCCCATAACAACCTCAGAAAGTACCCACCGAGCTGATGACGCACCACACTGCTCCACAATGCTCCTCTAACAAGATGGAATTGCAGAAGTCCCAACTATAATAGCCTTATGTAATCTCTCTTGAATTAGGCACCAACATGCCTGACTAAACTAGATCAAAATATCTCATACCACAACATAACCAAGAGATCAACATCACATTTCAATAACAAACCAACACTAGGAGCGCCTCCATAACCATCACCTACCCAGCTCAGCTCAGCACACATACTCCTGAAGTGACATGGATGATCCCATGCAACCCAATCAAATATAGTAGACCAAACACACTTGGGGAAGATGTCGCCCATCATCAAACTCAGCCAAGTTGGGTGTAAACTAATCTATATGACTTTCGAAGAATCATCCACATCCCACTCCTATAACTCAACAAGAAACTCAGCCTCATAGACTAAACTAGTATTCCCATAAAGTTTGAGCTCTGCCTCAGGTGATATCTCCAACACGAGTGACTCAATCCAGTCCACTCCTGCACTCCCACTGATCATAATAAAACTGAGCCCTTGAGAAAATATTATGCTCAATACATAAGTGGGATACTTAGTGAATCTCATTGGATAATTCCAACCCAAATGGTGACCAATCTCTGCTATGCAACCGATAGGGTCCGAGATAGCAAGGGTAGCACTCTAACTAGCCACCCAAAAAATGTATCGACCATAAGAAACTGAATAATCCATAGGGATACTCTGACTCCCTTAGTCAAATAGGACATCCCATGAGTACCAGTGTACCTTTGATGTGTTTCAAATCAACGACAAAAACCACTTGTTTATATTGGTTCCTAGGGGCCTTATGAATGATGTCCTTGATCATCCTCTTAGTGGCATTAGTGGTGGACAACACGTGTACTTTATCTTCAGCAGACACTGTGAGTGGGTTTTTCCAATTCTTATCCAAATTGTCATGGTCATAAATATTATGTTGCCTACTACTACAATTCAGACAAAAATTGGAACTAACCTCATGAATTTTAGTACTATCTTCCAAAATTTTCCAAGCTTCGTGTGCCTCCCTGTGTCCATCCTCATCAAACTCATCATTCACACAATCTGAATATGAAATACAATCAGCATTAGACCCATTATTCATCAAGTCTTCTTAGTTGTCCTGATGAGGTGAACCATCATGATAATCTAATCTATGATTAGTAGCAAAATCAACTATGTTATGATTAGAAAAATCAAGTATAGGATCATCAGAAAAGGCTGTTATGAAACCTGTAACATCACCATCATGTGCATTATACCTGTTTGATCCTAACTACAAATTACTTTGTGGATCACCCAAGAATATGTATCTCTCGAGTACATACATCATAATGGGTTGGGTTTGAGAATACAACCCGTGTTCACCTGTACTACCATCACCAAGATGTGATGGGCGAATGTTAGTTGATATTGATATGGTGTCCTCATGAAGTACAATCTCATCATTTGTATGTGCAACCCTATCTACTAGATCAACCTATGAATTTTCCACACCTACCTCATGTGAATTTTTAGATTCTTGCTCTTCTTCTTCCCAAATCTCCTTGTTGTCCAAGTAGACTCTTAGCTTCTTCTTACACCTTCTTACAACAATGTCAACCAATCTATGTGCTACAGGAGAATAAACCTTGTCCTGCCTCCAAATGGCTAATAACAAGGTTAAAAAAGGCTGCATAATGGAGTCATATTCATCAATGATTAAGGACATGATGTCCTTCATGTCACAACAAATGAACTCGTCATGTTCCTCACCAATAGAAGATATGAAATAATAATACATATCAAAGATATCACTATCACAACCCAAGTCAATCAACATATTACTGGAATGAAGACTAGCCATCAACTCCAAATTCTTTACCTTCTTACCAAACAATGGGCTTCTGATATCACTCAATCCCTAGAAGTTTTCAAGAATCGTATGCATAATTTCCTTCATTTTTTTATCCTCATATGGTGCCTCTAGAGCTGTGATCTGTGTGAGTTCACTTAAATAAAAAGTAACAACGAGTCTTATTTTATCATATGAATGTGTCATCCATTTATTCTTGCTTAAGGCATCCAATGTAGGAAGTATGGCAACCTACCACTCCACTGAAGGTTGTTGTTCCACCATGACCAAACATTCCTCTATTTTATTTAGGATGACAATAGCATCATCATCTGATGGTAATAATTGTTCAAATTTTTTAATCTACAAACCATAGTTTCCTGTGCCATTCTTTTTCATCACTGACTAGAGCCATAGTTCAATACTTGAATAGGTTGGCAAGGCTGAACTTGAGCTTTGATACCACTGTAATGAACACCCTATCCCTCTAGTACACTTCTTTGTTATTTTGCATGTATTATTTGTGGTCTGATTTTATTTTGTGAGTTTATGTGGTTGATTTGAAATTAATTGCAAATTGATAACAAGCAATAGTTGGAAACAAGAAATTTTTTTATTTCAATTCATGATAACTGAAAATAGATACAAATTTTCATATTTTCTTAACCTAGTTATGAAAAGCAGCAAATTTGATACAAAAAGAAAGTCTAGAAATGTCTCATTTTCTACGATTTTCCTTCTTCATTCCTCCTAATGGCCCTTCAATGAGTGCAGTTTTCAAACTGAGGTTGGCTGCTCCACATGCAAGCCTAAACCCAACAAAAACTATTTTCAAAAGATTGCTGCTAATTAAATCTGCTAACCCTCTGAACTATACAACCTGCAAATCTGTACAACAGCCCTTAGAAATTCAATATTCCTTCAAAATCAACATAGAAATGCTCAAAAAAGGGTGTTTGGCAAAGGTATATTTAACTATAAATACCCACAATGAAAACCTCACCAAATCCATAGAATATGAGCAAAAATGGTATGGCTGGCCTATTTTTTCTCTCAAACTTCAACAACTTCAAAATGGATTGAGACCCATTTAAATTGCCATTGAAATAATGAAACCTAGAAGCTCTGATCTTCAATCCAATTGATTTTAGTCATAGGCAAAAACCTGATCTGCCACTATTATGCTCTGATAATTCCTCTACAATTAAGAAATTCAATCCTTCAGCTAGAGGTGATTTCTCACACCTGAAACTGGTCCAATCTCGTTGAGAAATCACTCCCAACAAGCCCTTTGATCTTCTATCAAAAATCCCTGTGAAAAGCTCAATAAAGATTCCAAATTCTCCATATCCCAAATGAGGCTCAACTCCAAAATATAAAGGTGTAATTAGGGTTTGGGTGCCCTAATTAGGGTTGCACATACTTATTTTTTAATTTTTAATATCTTTAATTTATGTCCCTTTACATCATAAAGAGGGCCACGTCCCCCCCTTGGTCTAGGCATACCACTTTAAGTTGTTTTTTAAGTTATAACTTAATGTTATAACATTATATTATAAAGTGGACCCTTTCACATCTATAATGTGATTTCATAATATAAAGTCATTAAATAATAAATCACTTTAATGGAATATAACTTCACCCATTAAAATACCGGACCTCTGCTCCTCAAAGCAACAATCCATGAATGATTCTGGATACCCATTTCGTCGAAGAATAATGTTGTGCTAAATTTGTCATCCAAAACCCTAAAAATAGGCATTGCTAAACATAGTAAGTCTAGTCAAATGATCTCCAAATAAGCCCAAAAAAACCAGTAAATATGAGCTCTATGTAAGCTGATGAAGATAATAACCTCTCCATATGGCTCCCTAACAACTGACTTAGCCTACGGGAGCTTGTGTATAGGCTAATCTCCTCGGTACATTGACTGCCTTGAAGAGGGGACATTACATATGATCTTGATTTAGGGATGAACATTCTTGATGAACCTAAGGAATGTGTCAAATTAGATTTTGAAGACTCTCTTGAAGTATCATTCACCATTTAGAATAAAATAATTGGTAAAGAAAATGTAGTATTAGATGTTAATACATCTACCATTAATAAGAAAATACCAAAAAATCACTTTTCGTCGTTGATTTGAAACACATCAAAGGTACACTGAAACCACTTTTTTATATTGGTTCCTAGGGGCCTTATGAATGATGTCCTTGATCATCCTCTTAGTGTCATTAGTGGTGGACAACACGTGTACTTTATCTTCAGCAGACACTGTGAGTGGGTTTTTCCAATTCTTATCCAAATTGTCATGGTCATAAATATTATGTTGACTACTACTACAATTCAGACAAAAATTGGAACTAACCTCATGAATTTCAGTACTATCTTCCAAGATTTTCCAAGCTTCGTGTGCCTCCCTGTGTCCATCCTCATCAAACTCATCATTCACACAATCTGAAGATGAACTACAATCAGCGTTAGACCCATTATTCATCAAGTCTTCTTGGTTGTCCTGATGAGGTGAACCATCATGATAATCTAATCTATGATTAGTAGCAAAATCAACTATGTTATGATTAGAAAAATCAAGTATAAGCTCATCAGAAAAGGCTGTTATGAAACCTGTAACATCACCATCATGTGCATTATACCTGTTTGATCTTAACTACAAATTACTTTGTGGATCACCCAAGAATATGTATCTCTCGAGTACATACATCATAATGGGTTGGGTTTGAGAATACAACCCGTGTTCACTTGTACTACCATCACAAAGATGGATGGGTGAATGTCAGTTGATACTGATCTGGTGTGCTCATGAAGTACAATCTCATCATTTGTATGTGCAACCCTATCTACTGGATCAACCTATGAATTTTCCACACCTACCTCGTGAATTTTTAGATTCTTGCTCTTCTTCTTCCCAAATCTCCTCGTTTTCCAAGTAGACTCTCAGCTTCTTCTTACACCTTCTTACAACAATGTCAACCAATCTATGTGTTGCAGAAGAATAAACCTTGTCCTGCCTCCAAATGGCTAATAACAAGGTTAACAAAGGCTGCATAATGGAGTCATATTCATCAATGATTAAGGACATGATGTCCTTGATGTCACAACAAACGAACTCGTCATGTTCCTCACCAATAGAAGATATGAAATAATAATACATACAAAAGATATCACTATCACAACCCAAGTCAATCAACATATTACTGGAACGAAGACTAGCCATCAACTCCAAATTCTTTACCTACTTACCAAAAAATGGGCTTCTGATATCACTCAATCCCTAGAAGTTTTCAAGAATCATATGCATAATTTCCTTCATTTTTTTATCCTCATATGGTGCCTCTAGAGCTGTGATCCGTGTGAGTTCACTTAAATAAAAAGTAACAACGAGTCTTATTTTATCATATGAATGTGTCATCCATTTATTCTTTCTTAAGGTATCCAATGTAGGAAGTATGGCAACCTGCCACTCCACTGAAGGTTGTTGTTCCACCATGACCAAACATTCCTCTATTTTATTTAGGATGACAATAGCATCATCATCCGATGGTAATAACTGCTCAAATTTTTTTATCTACAAACCATAGTTTCCTGTGCCATTCTTTTCTGTCATTGACTAGAGCCATAGCTCAATACCTGAATAGGTTGGCAAGGCTGAACTTGAGCTTTGATACCACTGTAATGAACACCCCGTCCCTCTAGTACACTTCTCTGTTATTTTGCATGTATTATTTGTGGTCTGATTTTTTTTTGTGAATTTGTGTGGTTGATTTGAAATTAATTGCAAATTGATTGCAAGCAATAGTTGGAAACAAGAAATTTTTTTATTTCAATTCATGATAACTGAAAATAGATACAAATTTTCATATTTTCTTAACCTAGTTACGAAAAGCAGCAAATTTGATACAAAAAGAAAGTCTAGAAATGTCTCATTTTCTACGATTTTCCTTCTTCATTCCTCCTAATGGCCCCTCAATGAGTGCAGTTTTCAAACTGAGGTTGGCTGCTCCACATGCAAGCCTAAACCCAACAAAAACTATTTTCAAAAGATTGCTACTAATTAAATCTACTAACCCTCTGAACTATACAACCTACAAATCTGTACAACAACCCTTTGAAATTCAATATTCCTTCAAAATCAACATAGAAATGCTCAAAAAAGGGTGTTTGGCAAAGGTATATTTAACTATAAATACCCACAATGAAAACCTCACCAAATCAATAGAATATGAGCAAAAATGGTACGGTTGGCCTATTTTTTCCCTCAAAATTCAACAACTTCAAAATGGATTGAGACCCATTTAAATTACCATTGAAATAATGAAACCTAGAAGCTCTGATCTTCAATCCAATTGATTTTAGTCATAGGCAAAACCTGATCTGCCACTATTATGCTCTGATAATTCCTCTACAATTAAGAAATTCAACCCTTCAGCTAGAGGTGATTTCTCACACCTGAAACTGGTCCAATCCTGTTGAGAAATCACTCCCAACAAGCCCTTTGATCTTCTATCAAAAATCCCTGTGAAAAGCTCAATAAAGATTCCAAATTCTCCATATCCCAAATGAGGCTCAACTCCAAAATATAAAGGTGTAATTAGGGTTTGGGTGCCCTAATTAGGGTTGCACATACTTATTTTTTAATTTTTAATATCTTTAATTTATGTCCCTTTACATCATAAAGAGGGCCACGTCCCCCCCTTGGCCTAGGCATACCACTTTAAGTTGTTTTTTAAGTTATAACTTAATGTTATAACATTATATTATAAAGTGGACCCTTTCACATCTATAATGTGATTTCATAATATAAAGTCATTAAATAATAAATCACTTTAATGGAATATAACTTCACCCATTAAAATACTGGACCTCTGCTCCTCAAATCAACAATCCATGAATGATTCTAGATACCCATTTCGTCGAAGAATAATTTTGTGCTAAATTTTTCATCCAAAACCCTAAAAATAGGCATTGCTAAAAATAGTAAGTCTAGTCAAATGATCTCCAAATAAGCCCAAAAAACCAGTAAATATGAGCTCTATGTAAGCTGATGAAGATAATAACCTCTCCATATGGCTCCCTAACAACTGAATTAGCCTACGGGAGCTTGTGTATAGGCTAATCTTCTCGGTACACCGACTGCCTTGAAGAGGGGACATTACATATGATCTTGATTTAGGGATGAACATTCTTGATAAACCTAAGGAATGTGTCAAATTAGATTTTAAAGACTCTCTTGAAGTATCATTCACCATTTAGAATAAAATAATTGGTAAAGAAAATGTAGTATTAGATGTTAATACATCTACCATTAATAAGAAAATACCAAAAAATCACTTTTCGTCGTTGATTTGAAACACATCAAAGGTACACTGAAACCACTTGTTTATATTGGTTCCTAGGGGCCTTATGAATGATGTCCTTGATCATCCTCTTAGTGTCATTAGTGGTGGAAAACACGTGTACTTTATCTTCAGCAGACACTATGAGTGGGTTTTTCCAATTCTTATACAAATTGTCATGGTCATAAATATTATGTTGACTACTACAATTCAGACAAAAATTGGAACTAACCTCATGAATTTCAGTACTATCTTCCAAGGTTTTCCAAGATTCGTGTGCCTCCCTGTGTCCATCCTCATCAAACTCATCATTCACACAATCTGAAGATGAACTACAATTAGTGTTAGACCCATTATTCATCAAGTCTTCTTTGTTGTCCTGATGAGGTGAACCATCATGATAATCTAATCTATGATTAGTAGCAAAATCAACTATGTTATGATTAGAAAAATCAAGTATAGGCTCATCAGAAAAGGCTGTTATGAAACCTGTAACATCACCATCATGTGCATTATACTTGTTTGATCCTAACTACAAATTACTTTGTGGATCACCCAAGAATATGTATCTCTCGAGTACATACATCATAATGGGTTGGGTTTGAGAATACAACCCATGTTCACTTGTACTACCATCACCAAGATGTGATGGGTGAATGTCAGTTGATATTGATCTGGTGTGCTCATGAAGTACAATCTCATCATTTGTATGTGCAACCCTATCTACTGGATCAACCTATGAATTTTCCACACCTACCTCATGTGAATTTTTAAATTCTTGCTCTTCTTCTTCCCAAACCTCCTCGTTGTCCAAGTAGACTCTCAGCTTCTTCTTACACCTTCTTACAACAATGTCAACCAATCTATGTGCTGCAGGAGAATAAACCTTGTCTTGCCTCCAAATGGCTAATAACAAGGTTAACAAAGGTTGCATAATGGAGTCATATTCATCAATGATTAAGGACATGATGTCCTTCATGTCACAACAAATGAACTCGTCATGTTCCTCACCAATAGAAGATATGAAATAATAACACATACAAAAGATATCACTATCACAACCCAAGTCAATCAACATATTACTGGAACGAAGACTAGCCATCAACTCCAAATTCTTTACCTTCTTACCAAAAAATGGGCTTCTAATATCACTCAATCCCTAGAAGTTTTCAAGAATCGTATGCATAATTTCCTTCATTTTTGTATCCTCATATGGTGCCTCTAGAGCTGTGATCCGTGTGAGTTCACTTAAATAAAAAGTAACAACGAGTCTTATTTTATCATCTGAATGTGTCATCTATTTATTATTGCTTAAGGTATCCAATGTAGGAAGTATGGCAACCTACCACTCCACTGAAGGTTGTTGTCCCACCATGACCAAACATTCCTCTATTTTATTTAGGATGACAATAGCATCATCATCTGATGGTAATAATTGTTAAAAAATTTTAATCTACAAACCATAGTTTCCTGTGCCATTCTTTTTCATCACTGACTAGAGCCATAGTTCAATACTTTAATAGGTTGGCAAGGCTGAACTTGAGCTCTGACACCACTGTAATAAACACCTCATCCCTCTAGTACACTTCTCTGTTATTTTGCATGTATTATTTGTGGTCTGATTTTTTTTTGTGAGTTTGTGTGGTTGATTTGAAATTAATTGCAAATTGATAACAAGCAATAGTTGGAAACAAGAAATTTTTTTATTTCAATTCATGATAACTGAAAATAGATACAAATTTTCATATTTTCTTAACCTAGTTATGAAAAGCAGCAAAATTGATACAAAAAGAAAGTCTAGAAATGTCTCATTTTCTATGATTTTCCTTCTTCATTCCTCCTAATGGCCCTTCAATGAGTGCAGTTTTCAAACTAAGGTTGGCTGCTCCACATGCAAGCCTAAACCCAACCAAAACTATTTTCAAAAGATTGCTGCTAATTAAATCTGCTAACCCTTTGAACTATACAACCTGCAAATCTGTACAACAGCCCTTAGAAATTCAATATTCCTTCAAAATCAACATAGAAATGCTCAAAAAAGGGTGTTTGGCAAAGGTATATTTAACTATAAATACCCACAATTAAAACCTCACCAAATCCATAGAATATGAGCAAAAAATGGTACGGTTGGCCTATTTTTTCCCTCAAACTTCAACAACTTCAAAATGGATTGAGACCCATTTAAATTACCATTGAAATAATGAAACCTAGAAGCTCTGATCTTCAATCCAATTGATTTTAGTCATAGGAAAAACCTGATCTACCACTATTATGCTCTGATAATTCCTCTACAATTGAGAAATTCAATCCTTCAACTAGAGGTGATTTCTCACACCTGAAACTAGTCCAATCCTGTTGAGAAATCACTCCCAACAAGCCCTCTGATCTTCTGTCAAAAATCCCTGTGAAAAGCTCAATAAAGATTCCAAATTCTCCATATCCCAAATGAGGCTCAACTCCAAAATATAAAGGTGTAATTAGGGTTTGGGTGCCCTAATTAGGCTTGTACATACTTATTTTTTAATTTTTAATATCTTTAATTTATGTCCCTTTACATCATAAAGAGGGCCACGTCCCCCCCTTGGCCTAGGCATACCACTTTAAGTTGTTTTTTAAGTTATAACTTAATGTTATAACATTATATTATAAAGTGGACCCTTTCACATCTATAAAGTGATTTTATAATATAAAGTCATTAAATAATAAATCACCTTAATGGAATATAACTTCACCCATTAAAATACCGGACCTCTGCTCCTCAAAGCAACAATCCATGAATGATTTTGGATACCCATTTCGTCGAAGAATAATGTTGTGCTAAATTTGTCATCCAAAACCCTAAAAATATGCATTGCTAAAAATAGTAAGTCTAGTCAAATGATCTCCAAATAAGCCCAAAAAACCAGTAAATATGAGCTCTATGTAAGCTGATGAAGATAATAACCTCTCCATATGGCTCCCTAACAACTGACTTAGCCTACGAGAGCTTGTGTATAGGCTAATCTCCTCGGTACACCGACTGCCTTGAAGAGGGGACATTACATATGATCTTGATTTAGGGATGAACATTCTTGATGAACCTAAGGAATGTGTCAAATTAGATTTTGAAGACTCTCTTGAAGTATCATTCACCATTTAGAATAAAATAATTGGTAAAGAAAATGTAGTATTAGATGTTAATACATCTACCATTAATAAGAAAATACCAAAAAATGAGCAAGACAAGTCAAAAGCTTTCATAGTAGATATAGGAGAGGATAAACCTAAGGAAAAAGAAATTTGTGAAAGAATATTGAGGAATAGAATAATAAGACCTACTTCTAATACAAGTAAGGGAAAAAGAGGAAAACCCTCAAATGATCAAGCGATATCCAGGGAAGCAAGAGCAAACATAGAGAAAGGACTACAAACTAAGTTGGTTAAATTTATTTTTACCAAACAATAAAATGATATTGGTAATTCATAGGTTGGGCCAATAACCCCTAATGAGACATTATTACCATCTCATGGAGTATAAGGGGTGCTAATACCCCTTAAAGCATAGGTGTATCAATGATCTTTGTTTAAGTAATAAGATTGATATCCTTTGTATCCAGGAAACTAAAATGACAAAAGAAGTTTTCAATACTATGAAAGCAATGGGCAAGATGTGAATAGGATGCTATAGATTTCTAAGGAGTGGTAGGGAGAATTCTAACTTGTTGGAATCCTATTATAATATCCTATGTAACAATTCATAAAACTAGGCATTGCGTAGCCTCTTTAATCACATGCTTCTTTGCAGATATTCATTTTATTCTTATCAATGTCTATGGACCTACAACTCAATCAGGCAGATTATAATTTTAGAGTGGGATTGAAGCCTTTATGAGAAGTAAAGACCAAGAACCCTGATTCATGATTGTAGGAGATTCTAATTCCATAACCAAGTTGTATAATTTTTTTTGGGGAAATAAGAAACCAACCCAAAGTATGAGAGATTTCTTAACTTTTATTCAAAACCATAATCTATGGGAGGTTGAGTTTGAAGAATACAACTATACATGGACTAACAAATAGGAGAGGCCAAAACCTAATAGTAGAAAAATTAGACAGACATAATCTCTAAGATCATTGGCTAGATGAAGGGATTTATGCTAAAATTAATACCTGGACAAGAATTGGTTCAGATCACTAGCCAATAAAAGTTAAAATGGTGGTAAGTGAACTAAAAAAATGTCATGTTTTAAATATGAGCAAACATGGATAGACCATCCTCAATTTTTTGATATGATAGTGCAAACATAGAATTCTTTAAAAAAAAGATGGGTTGTATACACTTACAAAACAAATCAAATCAATGACATCTATATTAAAAGAATAGAACAAGAACACTTTTGGAAATAATTTTGAGAAGAAAATACTAAAAGATAAACTTTCAAAATTCTAAAAATGTGATCATAATCATCCAAGCTCGAAGTAAAGGGAGTTATTGACTACCATAATATTTTGATAAAGTGAAACTTTGGAGATTAAAATCAAGATAGACTTGGTTGAAAGGAGATAAGAACACAATTTTTTTGAAGGATGGCAATTGTACATAGATCAACATCCATAATTAGTAGAATTAAAGTAGTATAACGAGTTTGTATTGAAGATCATCGTGAAATAAAAAAGGAGGTAAGGTATTTTTATCATAATATTCTAGGATCATAGGAGTTTGAAGTTCTTAATGATAAAATTATACAAGAAGTTCCTTCAATTATGATAAATTAATACAATAGGAAACTGATGGAACCTATTACTCTGGAAGAAGTTCATCTAGCTTTTTCTCTTTTAATAAGGATAAATCCCCAAGTCCAGATGGGCTCTCTACAATATTCTATTAATGTAATTGGGATAGTGAAGGATTATTTATTGGTGGTAGTGGAACAGTCTAGGGTAAAATAGTACATACCTTATAAAATAAATACAAAATATCTTACCCTAATTCCAAAAAAGAAGGATATCAAATTTTTTGGTACATTTTGACCCATAAGCTCGTGTAATATGGCATATAATATTATTTTCAAAGTGATGGCAAATAAGTTAAGACCATTGTTAGACAATTATTTTATAAGAGCAAGGAGGATATATGAAAGGGAGACAAATTTTTGATGGGATCATAGTATCCCATGAAGTTATGCATTCAACAACTTCAAGAAAAGACAAAACAATGATCCTAAAACTTGATATGATTAAGGTCTATGATAGGGTTAAATGGGATTTTATTTTATAGTATTAATAAAGTTGTAATTTGGAAAGAAATGGGGCAGTGGATTTAAACTTGTCTCTATATTTTCATATTCAATGTTGATCAATGGGTTAGTAACATAATCATTTAAATCCAAGAGAGGACTTAGACAAGGATATCCTCTATCACCATATTTGTTCATTATTATGGCAAAGGTTTTGGATGAGGACTTGAAGAAGGATTACAAATATGGGCTTATAAGTGGACTTAAGGCTAGTAATAACATTGACAACATCACCCATCAATAGTTTGTAGATGATATAGCCCTTTTTGGTAGGACAAGGATAAATGAGGCCAATGATTTGAATAGCTTATTAAAGGAATATGAAAGAGAAATAGGGTAGAAAGTTAATAGGACAAAATCCAAAATTTACTTCCTAAATATCCCAACTAAATCAAAGTAGAGATATATAGGTTACTTTAAATGGAGGAGGTAAATTTGCCAACAACTTATCTAGGGATACCCTTATTTGAGAGGATAATGAGGATAGAATTACGAAATCCAATTGTAAGTAAAGTTTAAAATAAACTACTAGTATGGAAAGGTAGATGGTTATCATTAGAAAAAAGAGTGCAACTAATTAAATCAGTCTTACAAGTCATTCCAACATATTATATGTCCTTGTATACTATGCCAAAATCGATAAAAAAAACTAGTGTGGGAGGAATTGGTAGACTTTCATATGGCTCCCTGGTTTTTACTTTTGCTGAGAATTTGGGTATTCTTTCCAATAACCTTGCTGAGGGGTATGGTATCCTCAGAGGCCTTTAGGAGGCTACTAAAGTTGGATGGGAAAAGGTGTTAGTTGAGTCTGACTCTCAACTTATGATTAATCTCTTGAATATTCCTTCCAAGAATTGTAAGGTGGATTGAAGAATAAAAAGAATTATTGAGAAGATTCAATTAATCCATATGGGATTTTTGAAAGTTGATTACAATCATGTGGTCAGAGATCAAAACAAAAGTGTTGATGCTTTAGCTAATTGGGCTTTAGAAAAAGGTGATCTTACTTTTTATGGCCACCCTCCTAGATGGTGGGCTTCTCAAATTAGGGAAGCTCTTATTTCTATCATTTATTTGGATGGCTCTAGTTATGAAGGTACCTAGTTTCTAGTTTTTTTTTTTGCTTCTCTTTGGTTCATTCAGTTTTTTTTAGTTCCCTAGATCATTCTATTCTTTCTTTTGTTTCCTTTGTTGATTCTTGTCTTAATAGTCTTCTGGTCTAGATAGGTCATTGTTATGTTCATTTTTTTTTTCTTTTTCTTTTTTGTTTTATTTTTTAGTTTTTTAAGGTGGGTGGGTTCTTTTGTTTTGTTTTGTTTTTGTGTTCTTTGTGTTGTTTTTTGTTGTTCTTGTGTTTTTGTTGTTTTGTATTTTTTTTTTTATGTTTTTTGTTATTGTTCTTGTGTTTTTTCGTTATTGTTCTTGGGTTTCTCTTTGTTTGTGTTAATTCGTATTTTTATGTGTGAGTGTTTTCTATGTTTTTTATTTTTGTTTATTGTCTGTTGTTGGTTGTTTTTTATTTTTATTTTATTTTATTTTTTAGGTCTTGGTTGTGTTTATTTTTCATGTTTTTTTTAGATTTTGTCTTTGTAGTGTTCTGTTGTTTTTGTCTTGTTTGTGTTTTGCTATGTGGTTCTTGTGTTTTTCTATGTGGTTCATGTTGTGGTTTCTTTTATCTTATTGGCATGTTTGGTTGTGCTTTTGTTTTTGACACACTAAAGGAGCATGTTTTTTATTTTATTTTTATTTTTATTTTTGTTGTTATTTACTTATTTTTAAATTGGTTTTGTGTGTTTGTTTGCTCCTTGAGTATGTCAAAGGTGGTAGGCCAGGTCCGAGTCTTGGGTATTTGGAAAAATGGATACCCCTGCCTCCTTGGGTCTTACTCAAAAGTGGCATCCCTTTTGGGATGTTTTCCACAAATAAAATAATAAAAAAATCGATAAAAAAAGTGTTTAATCTATATTATGCGGTCATTTTTGTGGTCAAGATTACATGATAAAAGGAAATTTCCTTTGGTGAAATGGAACAATGTGTGTGATGATAAAACTAGGGGAGAGCTTGGCTTAATAGTTCGTATGGATGTAAACTTAGATCTTAGGGGAAAAGTAATTTGGAAATTGTACAAAGAGAGTCAAAGACAATGGAAAAAAATTATTTTAAGTATGTTGAACCCAATAACCCAAGCTTAATATTTATTGCATTCTCTCTACCAAATGGTTTTGCACTATGGAACAATTTTTAAAAATAAAATGATCTAGTGATTAAATATTTAAGATGTGTGGTGAGAACTGCAAAAAAAAATTCTATTTGGATGGATACTTGGTGTGATAAAAAACCACTCAATCTAGATCTAATTTTGAAACAATGGATGAGATTACTTCAAGATAAATATGGTGATAGGGTTTCAAACATTTTGTACAAGGATCAAGAAGGAAGATATAAATGTGAAGAAGATTTTTTTACAAGTATACAAGATATTGATGCTAATAGGTAGTTGAGTAGAAAGATAACGATAATGATTATACTCAGGGAAACCAAGGATAAGTTGATTTAGGAGTTGAATAGCTCAAGAGAATACACAACAAGAAGTGGATATAATATAAAGCACCATCAAAGTGGATATTTGTTTGGCTAGTAGGTCATAGAAGAATTTTATCCTGGGATACCTTATGAAAAGTGGTTTTCATGGTCCCTCAAAATGTGTTCTTTGTAAAATAGAGGAGGAGAGTATAGACCATCTCTTGGGACACTACACAATAGTTTGGAAACTATAGCAATGGATTCTTAATATGTTTGGTAAATGCATGGTGGTGAATGAAAAAATTAAGGAATGGTTAAAGCAATGGTAGAGAACTTTTAAAAGTGAGGCTTTACATATAACATGGCATATATCAAAAGATACAGTACTTTGGACTATTTGGATAGAAATAAATAGAAGAACATTTAAAGGAAAGGAAACCGGTTTAGAGGTAATGAAAAGGAATATTTGTTTAGCCATATAGGAGTCTAAACCAACCCTATCAACTCACCCATTCCCTAATTTGGAAGCAGAGAACCTTGATAGATGGAGTAAAGTTGTCAAATGGAATTATGATGTTGGGGATAGGATAAACAAAAAGAAGGCAAAGAATATAAAGTGGAAACCACCAGATGTAGAGTTGGTCAAATTTAATTTTGATGGAGCATCTAAAAGAAATCCAAGACCAACATGCGGAAGAGGAATAATTAGAAATAATAGAGAGATTTTATCTCATTATGCTTTCAATGGTGGATTTAAGATAATTAATGAAGTTGAAGCTTTGGTGAATTTGGAAGGGTTAACTATATGCAAATAAATGAAATGGAACAAAGTATGGATGGAAGGTGATTCACTCATTTTAATAAATATAATTTTGATGAAAGCAAAGGCTCCATGGAACATACAAGAGATAATTATGAAAATTGAAGACCTTGTTATAGAGTTTGAAGAGATCAAGTTTACACATACATTAAGGGAAGAAAATAAATGTACAAATAGGCTAGCCAATAGAGGGGTTTTAATTGAGGATCGTGAAGTTAAATTCTATTTTCATTGGTTAGTTGAAGTAGTAAGTTTAGTTGAAGCTGAAAAGAAAATGTTGATTGTCTGAATCAAATAATGATAAATAGTTACTTTAATGTTTTCTATTGATAATAATTGCTTTATTTTATAACATTAATGTGCTTTAATATATACTATTTATTACAATTTTTGTGGTTGCACTTGTGCTTCAGGAAGAAAACTAGCAATCCAGATCTGATAAAGGATGATATGATAGTGCGGTGTTTTGGAAATATTACTCTACTAAGATGCAATGAAGATATAGCAGAGGTGAATTTTTGATATTGTGAATGTCGTTGTAGAAAAATATCAAGAAGGATGTTGAATTCTATAATATTTGTATTCACGTAGAAGATGGAAAAGTTCTAGAAAATAAAAATCAAGAATTCAAACATTTTATGTAAAATGAAGTAGGTATCTAACTATAGAAACTCATTTGATATGAGATTTGAATATGTTTGTAAACTCTCATGCTCTAAAGAAGAGAGTTGTAATTTTTCAAGGGTGAAGGACTTGAAAACAACTCCTTATTCTCTAGCCAAAAAAATAAAGCTCATGCACTTTATATTATTAAATGGGCCATGGTTAAATGAGTTTTAAATTTATGGGATTCACATAACCCAACTAATAAGCCAATATAGAAGTAATTTTTAGTTCATAACCAAGACAATATGTCCCATGGATTTTAGATTTACGAGATTCACATCATCCAATAAATGAGTGAATGTAAAAGTAATTCTTATGCCATAACCAATCCAACATGCATCTTACATATATAAGACCCTGTTTAGTAGCAATGAAATATTTTAATTTACCTTATACTTTTTATAAGTAAAATTAATTGTACTCAAGTCAGGCTTATTAAATTACATATTCTTTTCTTCCTTGAATATCTTAATTTTTTTCAAAGCTTACTTTCTTTGCTTTTCCCTGTTTCCCATCTTATCATATACCATTCATGCATGGATTGTGCATTATCCTATTCTTAATATGCATGCATTTTTATTTTTATTTTCTAATATTATTTCCACATTTTTATTATTATGCATACATGTTTATTTTCACTCTTTTAAGTTGATTTGTAAACTCTATAATACACACATGATTACTAATACTAAATATTTAATTAATTTAAGATAATTATTTTTTTAATTTTTTACACATAATACTAGTTTCTAAATTAATCTATGAAGTTTAAAGTAATTAGTAGGGAATGGAGTCCATGGGCTTTAAAGCAATTGGTGGGAGTGAAAAGTTTCATACTCTAAACTAAGGTTCAAATATCATGGTTGAACCTTAACATCTTATCAAATAGCATGAGTTCAATTGGTTAAATTTCTAGCGTTTCAAGGAGACCTAGGGTTAAATCTTGCCAAGCTATTATAATACCACTATATGGTCAAGTTATCATATTGGTGGGACCCATTTCAATCTTCTATAATTGATAAAAAAATATGATAGTAAATGAAGAGTTTCACACCCTTAACCAAGGTTCAAATCTTATTGGGAAACCTTAAAATTAAATATTTATGGGTTTAGAGCAATTGGTTTGAAGTGAAGAGTTTCAGATCATAATCCAAGGTTCAAATCTTATGAATGAACTTTAACTTTTTTCATATGGTTTTGGGACAAGTGGTCAAAGTGAGGAGTTTCACACATTAGATCATGATTGCAATACCATGGGTGAACCTTAATATTTTAAGTCCATGGGTTTGGATCAAATTGTGAGGAATAAAAATTTTTATAGCATAAGCCAAGGTTTCAATCCCATGGATGAATCTTATCATTTTAGCCCCGTTTTTTGGGATAATTGGTTGGCAGGGATGAATTTCACACCATGAAGCTCATGGGATTTAGAGCAATTGGTGAGGAGTGAAAATTTTCACACTTTAAACCAAGTTTTAAATATCATAGGTGAACCTTAACATCTGATCAAATAACATGAGTTCAACTAGTTAAATTCCTTGACTTTCAAAGAGGAGACCCAAGTTCAAATTTTTCCAAGCTATTGTAATACCTCTATGTGGTCAATTTATCATATGGGTAGGGCTCATTTTGGTATCATATAATCAATTAAAATATGGTAAGAAATGAAGAGCTTCACACTTTTTGGCTCGGCTTTCATACACACCCTGTGGAGAGTAAACTGAAAACACAAGTAACATTTAATGGGAATAAATTTCCTCTCACTTTAGGATCTTGCTGGTTATCTAAGGTGTGAGTTACAGGGTTAGGTCAAACGTCCTCGCTCTTTTCTACTTCTAGAATAGTTTCAAGTAGACTGCCTATGTACCTGCAAGGGGGTTCAACTTTCGTCTGTTGCTTTTTTTTTGTTTATCAATCAGATTTATATTTGTTTGATCTAGCTCATCATATTTTAGCAGGTTGAATGAATAAAGAATTTTAAAGAAAATAAAAATGGGAACCTTTCCGAAATAAAATAGAGAGAGTAGGGTAGGGTAGGAAAGAGAGGATGAAATACTACAATTTTAATTGTTAATCATTCTTTTAATTAAAACATGTTGTTGTGTTCACTAACTGGGACAAATAAAATAACAAATTATCCAACTTTCTAATATTAACTTGCTATATAGCAAAGGGCAGAACAGGGAAATATAACAGAATAACTTATTTAAATCACAATTTCCCTAAAATTAATAGGATGAATCTGCAGATATTCAACACTCATGCACATGGACCAGAACTATCAAATTTAGATCTTTAAACCAGGTGATTTAAATAAATCTTAGGATAGCTTAACACTTCTAAAATTTTAGGCTTTCTAGGATGATTTTATCGATAGCATAGCACACGCAACAAAACTAGAGCCAGTAAAAAAATAAATTAATTTTAGAAATACTTAAACTGCAATTTAGCTTTCAAACAACACCAAAAACATACTAAAATCAATTGAATTTACAACAATTACAACTGTAGATACTTCAATGAAAAACAAATAGGAAATAAACACCGTTAAAACTCCAAGAGTAGATTAGGCACCTGGCCACGCCACTTCAGGGTAACAACACCACACAAATCCTATGTCCACAACAGAGGCTTTTCCAGAAAATAGATTTGAGAAAAAGTACTTCTATTATAAATTCTTGCATCTTGAGTTTACATTCAATGGGAGTATATATAGACTCAAGACATGCCCCGATATTTTTAATAATATATTACTTCCAAAGATTTAAATCCTATTATAAAAATCCCATCGTCGGGGCCTTACACGATAAAACCTATTTTAATAGCTTCATTCAATTCCAACTACTTCTGAAAATCCACCTAAATATCTTGCCATAAATGATGAAGAAAAAATTCGATCTTATCCTCATCAAACTACGATTGTATGCAAATGCTTTCATTTTATACTAGTTGTAGCCGCACATTAAATGGGCACTCCCTTGACCATGCCTTATCAAGTCTTTGTTTGCGGTAAGCTTTGCAAAGTCCGGGTGGATTATTAACTTTCTGCATATTCTACCTCTGCACAGCCGCATTTGTCTATTTTTGCATTGAAGTTCTCTGCCCACCATCCCTTTCGCCATTAATTTTACCATTAATTGCATCCATGGGCAAATTCTTGCAAAAATTTAAAAAGGGCAAATGTTAGAACATTAGGTTTAAAATCAAATTAAATTAATTTAATTTTTTCTAAGGTTCGATCTTTAATTCTTTAGGTTTAAATTTTTAATTATTTTTCAAATTTTGCTGGGCTGAGATTTTAATTGATTTTCTTAATATTATTTTAATTTGCTAGGGTTTGACATTGGCTACCATCAAAATTTTCTCTCCCTGATGATGTCGCGAAATTGCGACATTTTAATTATCTTGCCTTCCTTACGTGAGGATGTCACAATATCACGACATTTTCAATTATCTCCCTTTCAAAACTTAGACCTTTTTTCAATTCTTTGGGCACTTTGAAAATTTTCTATCTCCCCAGGGATGTCACGAAATCGCAACATTTTTTAGTTTTATCTTCCTTCCTCTTGGGAATGTCGCGATATCACAAATCTTTCATTTTCTTCTTTCCCTTTCATGAGAATGTCGTGATATCAAAACATCTTTGATTATTTATTCCAAAACTTTGATTATCTCTTCCATCTTGGAAATGATTTTCAGATACTGAAAAATGAATTTTAATTGCTCGAAAGTTGCTAGTTTCACATAGTGTGAAATTTAGGGCAAAATTTGAAAGTACTCAAAATTGAATGAAACTTTTCAGGTATATAAAATATCCAAATGGGTATTCAAATCTATAGAAAAATATTGAAAATTCAATTTGGATCAGAACATATCGTATTAATAAGTTTATTGGCTAGAAATAGAAACTGCTATTTCTGGAATATGAATCCTGCTTGAAACCCCAAAAATTTGGCACCATTAGAAATGTGAGCTCGAGAAATTTCACCCAGAATTTGAATCACTCAAAACTAATTTCCATGGTAGAAGATATAGCATTTCCTAGATTTAAGTAAACATTATGGCAAAATAAAAAATTTCAAAGAACATTAGAAATTAATTTTAATATTTCCAACCTTAGGAAAACTATTGAAAATCAAAATTTCTAAAACACTTAACCAGAAATAATATCATTGAAGCATAAATATTTAGAAGAAATTAATTCAAATCAAATGCGCTAGGCAAACATTTTTGACACCTTGATGTAGGCAAAATTTAAAGACTTGATGCAAACAAAACTTGGATTAAAAAATGAAACTTCAAGAGGGCCCATTTGAAAACAAAAATTAATCATTTAAAAGGAATCAAAATTTTATTTTCAGTAGGGGTGTGTTTCTTCTCAACAACACCCTTAACAAAGGTTCAAATTTCATGGTTGAACGTTAATATTTAAGACCCATGGGGTTTAGAGCAATTGGTTTGGTAAAGAGTTTCACATCGTAAACCAAGGTTCAAATCTTATGGATGTATCTTAACTTCTTTGCCCATGAGGTTTAGGATAAGTGGTCAAAAGTGAGGAGTTTCACACCATATACCAAGGTTCTAATACCTTGGATGAACCTTGATATTTTAATCCTGTGGGATTTAGATCAAATGGTGGGAAATAAAAAATTGTATAGCATAAGCCAAGGTTCTAATCCCATGGGTGAAATTTATATTTTTAGCCCATGGGTTTTGGTACAATTGAGTGGGAGTGATGAATGTTACTATAGACACTTAAAATTGACCCACTTTTCATCAATCACCCTCATACATCGACCCTCTAACCAACCAAGCCAAATTTACCTTTCAAAGACTTAAAATTGAGCATTTATTGCTTTAAAACGTAAGGTCATATTTGAGCCACATTTTCTCCTCTCAAATCTTCTCAAAATTTTCCAAAACCATCACCATTAGATTGGGTTCAAAAAGAGCTTTCCGATAAGTATAGGTTTGTCTATATTCTGACATCATTTGGTCCCCCAAAATGTATAAAATTTGCACATGGGTCTAGCTACCTCGATTTTGCACCCTATAAAAACAAGGCATGAAAATGTAAGCGTGAATTCGTACCGAGGGTGTTAAAAAAATTAATTTCAAATTTCCTTCATACTACTTAGTAGACCTCCAATGGTCAAATCAAAAAATTTATGATGCTCAAAGCCCAATCGTGAAATGTCCTTTCAACTCAAAATTTCAATTTCTCATATTTCTCCACCTTCCTTGAGCCTCGTGTCATTAGTGGCATGTCAAGCCTACATCCTTACAACGTCTATTTCACCTAGACCAAGGATTCAAACTCCTCTATCAAATCCCCATGCAATATTTCCAATCCCCAAGCAAACTCATCAAGATCTATGCATTTCCCTCTCTTTTTCAAATTCAAACTTTTTTCCCTCTCCCAAGGCCATGAAAAATCTATAAATAGGACCCTTGGGATAGCCTTCTCATCAAGCATTCTCAAGCACCAAAACTCTACAATATTCTCTCTAAGATCTCTTTTTATCTCAAGCAAGTTCTTTTAAGCACTTGAAAAGTCACCAACATCTTCAAGCAAAGTTCAAGGGGGTATCATCATCATCAATCTTCAAGAATTAAAGCATAGGGAGGAGGTCACCATTAATATCCAACCAATATGGAGGTAAATATTCTTCAAGGGTTGTACTCTTCCCCCCTCCATTCTTATCTCTTTCTATTTTGCTCATTTATTTTCTATCTCCTTGCTAGCTTAAATAGGTCCTTTCATTTCATAGTTAGTTCCTTTTAATCTCTTTATTTCACCAATAATCTTGTTCATTTGCATTCATCTTACTTTCATCTTCAATTATTTTCTATTTTACAAGCACACATCATCTCCACTTACATCCATTAAATTTTTTCACACTTCTCTCCCACTTTTAAATAATTTAAAATCAGTTTTTGGCTATATTATCCCTCTGTAAGGTGCCCCAGACCTATAGCATACAATAACCCTTGCAATATTTTATTTGTATTTACATATTTCTATGCATAGAATGAATTCACACCCCATACAATGCGTCCTTGAATTTGGTTTTGTGATTTTGCACCCCATAATTATAGACTATGAAATCATTTTCCATGCATTTTGGTCAATTTTACATATTTATTTTCAGGTCATCTAAGGGACCTCAGGGGTCTGACTGTTCAACCAGATAGTCCTACTCTCCCCTGATCATAGTAGACCCTTGAAAAACTAATCAATATTCCAAGTTTTTTTTTTTTTTTTGTGTTGTAGGTTGTGGATTTGCGGTTAATCTTTTCAAGGTGTGAAATCAAATTCACAGTTGGGATTTACAGGGTGTGAAATCACTTTATCCACCAGGTTAGATAACCTTCCCTTACATTTTTTATTCTATTTATTTCATGTCCTTGTTGTTTGTTATTTTGCATTCTTTCTATTATGATTTAGGACACTTAAAAGTAAGAATCAAGGAACTTATAAGTTAGACCTTAATATCTTTTATTTTGTAAGAAACACTTAGATTAAAAAAGGAATTAAAGAACCATTAATTTAGTCCTTTAATTTTTTTATCCTCTTTCAACTTAGGCAAGGAAGTAAAATTATATGTAGTCTTGCATTAGGCTAGTTTCATTTGTTGCATTTCCCTTGAAACCTTGCTCTTGAAAAGAAAAGAAAAACTTTATTTTGTTGTTATCATTCAAAGGAAAGAAGCATATAAGATAGCTCTTGTTTGGTTGCATATTTTTTTTGATGCATTTTTAGTTAATATTTTGCATAGTTAATAGCAAATATTTTAGAAACATTCAGAGTTAAGTGCTTGTACAATAAACACATCAAACAAAGGATTTGGAGTGAATCCTTAAAACAGTCTTAGTGAACCCCTCAACATATCATACCTCAAATCCCCAAACCCTTAACCAAACACATTGATTTGAGGTGAGGATAAACCCCATGAGGATTTTAGCCGCAATGGATCCACTAAGATATTCGTGGGTACCTCCTCACAGTCACACCATAAATAAAGGTTTCAATCCCATGGATGAATTTGAACCACCCATGGGGTTTAGATCAATTGGTGAAGAGTAAGGAGTTTCACACTCTAAACCAAAGTTCAAATCTCATGAGTGAACCTTAAAATTTACCTAAGGAATTTGGGACAAGTAGTGTGGAACCAAGAGTTTAAAATTGTAGACCAAGGTTCTAATTTTATGAGTGAACCTTAACATTTAAATCCATAGGTCTTGGGACAATTGGTTGGCAGTGAATATTTTCATACCATAATATAAGGTTTCAATCCTATAGTTGAACATTATCAAACCATGGGATTTGGGATAAATGGTGAGGAGTGTTGTATTTCATGTAATAGACCACGATTTAAACCCCATGAGCAACTCCATAGGGTTTAGAGAAATGAGCAGTATCATACTTTAAACTAAGGTTCAAATCTCATTGGTGAACCTTAACATTTAATCAAATGGTATACTCTTAATGGGTTAAATACCTCAACTTTCAAGGAGACCTTGGATCGAATCTTGTCAATTGATACATGCAAAAAATTCAAGCTATTGTAATACCACTATGTGGTCATGTTGTAATAAGAGTTGGATCCATTTCAATTCTATACAACCAATTAAAAACAAATACTAACTTCTAATAAATAAATAAGAACTTTAATTCTACTAACTTTTGTTTTTGCTTTTAAAGATCTTAACCATTTGATGCTCCAATTTATGTACATTATGATAATTTGAAAGTGAAAATACTCTACAAGAGAGACTTTTACAATCCTATTTCATCTTCATAATAGTTTTGTGCACCTATTCTAAAGAGGCACCTTGCTTTTTTGATATATAAAAGTTCACTCCATAGGTCTCTATATGCTTTGAATTTTTTATGCTTGTTTTTAAGAAAGACAAGGTTGATCTCTCTTAACATTTTTCTTATCTTGACTCTTAGATGAAATAGAGTAACGAGCCTCTAAAGCACAATACCATCTAGTGGATTTTTTTAATTTTTTATACCAGCTAAATATCTTTGTAAGAAGAAATAATATTTTATTTTGAGTTATTTTGGCCTTAAGACTTTATGAGTGAACATGAATTAGCTAGGGGATGTACAAAATTTTTTTATCTAGGGGACCACATTTAAAACACAATGAAAGTAGTGTTTTCATAATCCACTTTTAGATTCTTGTTGACTCTTCCCCAAACCAAGAAAATTTCTTTGTTAAATTTTTATCTACATAAATGTGGGAAAGTTCTTTGTTTAGTTTTTATCTACGTATATATAGGAAAGTTATTTGTTGAGTTTTTATCTGTTATAATAGAGCATAGTTTTATTACATTAGGTAAAATAGGTGCCTAAGCGCCTCTCCGATTAGTGGGTAGTTTGGGTGGTTTGTAAACCACCTCAACCAACTCCCGCATGTATATATTCTGATCCAATTCAATGCAATATTTAATTCCTTGTGCAAATTATGATATGGTATCAAATAGATCGATCAGGTAGCGAAGGGGAGAACGCCAGGCATAGGCGAGGAGGCACGAACATTAGAGTAAGAACGGGCTGAGCACATTTCCCAATGCGACTATTTTTTTCCATGTCACTCGAGGACCTGACGACATTGCAAAACCCGAGGATGCAGGCGAAACACGGAGGACGCAGGCGAGCGAACAACGAAGCCCAAGTCGGGCTCGCTTCCCAAAAATTTATTTTGATTGCAAGTGATATGAATCTAACATATGGATCAAGACCCATACCAACCTGATGCAGATATGTGGACACTGACACGCGGACCAAGACTATGATGTGGTAGTGGGACCAAGATAGACATGTGGACACTAACACGTGGATCAAGACTATGATGTGGCAGTGGGACCAATATAGACACATGGATACTAACATGCAGACCGAGACTATGATGTGGTAGTGGGACCAAGATAGACATGTGGACTGACACGTAGTTTGGAGGCTGTAATGTGGCATCGCAGCATTGGATGCAGCATTGTGCCAGGTTGTAGGTGACAAAAGGTTGGGGAAGGGTGATCGCTCGAAGGTAGTCACCTTCCACTATGAGCCTTTCTCCATTTAAAGGCTTGTAATGCATCTGCTTGATGCATGTGGGACTAATCCCACTATTTTTTTTAAATCATTTAGAGCCTTCAGTATAAGGACAAGGCATTGGTTTCTTATTCCCAACGCTTCTACTAGCACGACTGGTTAGTGGTGTTCATTACTACGGATGAGGTTCGTTGTTCAAATCCTATGGAGGGATTTTGAAGATGCCTAGTGGACATTTTGATGCACGAAGGACCCTTTTGATGCTCTGTGAGCACCATTTTATGCCCGACAAACCATTTTTACGCCTTGTGAGCGCCATTTGAAGTCCAACGGACCATCTTGACGCCTTGTGAGCTCCATTTGACGCCCGATAATTTTTATTTGATGCTCAGCAATAAACTATTGACGCCAGCAATAAATTGACCACTTTTTGATATTTTTTTGTCAATTTTTATGATTTTTGGCATCTTTTGCCTCACCTATTTTTGACCCAGGAGGGTCATTTTTTCTGCACCCAGGGGCATTTTTTTGTCACAAGCGAGCAACAATTTTTTCATCCTTGTTTATTTTGCAACAAAAATGGGGGATCTCCAACATTTCTTTTTTGCAAAATTCTAAGACAAAGGGGGAAGAAAAATTGTTATAAGGAACCTTCACAATGGCCTCTGTTCACAAATATCTATTAGATTCACAATTGTTGAAAGGTTCTAACTTCACACCATGGAAGAATAAGATGCATGCTATTCTTCAAGTGGAATATTTGTGGGATGTAGTGACTGGCACTACAAAACGCCCTACAACAATAGGAGCAGATCAAGAAGAGTTTGATAAGAAGGACAAAAGATGTCTCATGTTTATCCTGCTTGCTACTACAGATGAGATCCAACCTCATATTTGTGATGCCAAAACTAGTAAGGAAGCTTGGGATGCTTTGATTACTATTTATGAAGGTAAGAATCGGTCCACTATTCTACACCTTCAAACTCAACTTCATACACTCAGTATGAACTCTGGTGAGACCGTTGATCTATTCCTATGCAGAGTGGCAGAATTGAAAGCCAAATTGAATACTATGGGACAACCAGTGGATGATACTCTCTTGACCTCTGTCATCTTGAGAGCATTGCCCGAGTCCTATAAGGTGTTGATAACCTCTCTTAATGTATCTGGACGACAAGTATCTTTTGTGGAATTGGTGAATTTGCTTCAAAATGAGGAGGCAAATCAGTTTCAGAAGGATGATGTGCCAGATAATGCCCTTTACACCAAACAAAGGGGTAAGAAACAAGGTCAATTTCAAAAAGGAGGATCTTCATCAAAGGGAAAAGGGAAACAACATCAGTAGAATGACAAACAATATTGCAAGATTTGTGATATGAATAACCATGACACCAACAGGTGTTGGTTTAAGAACAAGCAACAGAATGACCAAGATCATAAGAAGAAGAAAAAAGGGAAATACAAACCACAGAAAAAGAATAAGCAACCCAAGGGGCATGTTGCTTATGCCGAATCAAATTCAGACTCAGATTCTATAGAATCAGACTCGGACTCAGAATCTGAGAGAGCACACAAGGTGCTCATGACTCATACTTCATCTCCACAGATAGATGTTGTATGGTATATTGATTCAGGTGCTAGTAAGCACATGACTGGCGATAAATCGTGGTTTGAGACATTTGAGGAGAAAGAAGGTAAGCCAATAACAATTGCTGACAATCAAGTCTACCAAGTGATGGGTGAAGGTGATCTTTCTATCACTCTTCCAGATGGCAAATGTCAGATTGAAAAGGTACTCTATGTTCCTGGATTGGCTAATAATTTGTTGTCAGTCCCTCAGATGTTGGATCGAGATATGGATGTTGTGTTCCATGTTGCGAAAGGAAAAAAGAGATGTTTTATAACCAGAAAAGGAAAACATGTAGCAACCGGATCATACAAGCATGGCTTGTTCATTTTAGATGTCGTTTCAATGCCTCATGTTGCCTTGGCAGCAACTACAAAGGAGGCTACTTCTCTGTGGCACAAGAGATATGGGCATCTAAGTTCAGGATATTTGCTCGAGTTGAGCAAATATGAGATGGTGAAAGGACTTCCCCACCTTTCATCCACATTGCCAGTTTGCTCGGATTGCTTAGCAGGGAAGCAACACCGAGTACCTTTTGAAGCTAGCTCTTCAAGAGCTAAGAAACCATTGGAGTTGGTACACACCGATCTGTGCGGTCCTATGCCAAACAGCTATGGTGGAAAGAGGTATTTTTAGTTGTTTGTTGATGATCACTCACGGAAGATGTGGGTTTTCTTTCTTCAATTGAAGTCTGAGGCATTTTTGTACTTTCAGCAGTTCAAGAAGCTTGTTGAGAAGGAGTCAAGGTGTTTCATCAAGACCCTCCGCTCAGATCGAGGGGGGGAATATACCTCCAATGAATTTTCATCATTTCTGAAAGAACATGGGATTAAGAGACAGCTGACTACAGCCTATACTCCCCAACAAAATGGAGTTGCTGAGAGGAGGAACCGTTCCATCATGGAAATGAGTCGTTGTATGATTTCAGGAGCACATCTTGAGCAACAGTTTTGGGCAGAAGCAGTGAACACAACAGTGTATCTCCTGAATAGAGCTCCCACAAAGGCTCTATAGGGCAAGACCCCACAAGAAGCATGGAGTGGTAGGAAACCCTCCATTTCTCATCTAAGGGTTTTTGGATGTAAAGCTTTCATGCACATACCAAAACAAAAGCGGAAGAAATTAGATGAGAAAACCCTGAAATGCATTTTTCTTGGTTACGATGAGCATTCAAAAGGATATCGATTGATAGAGCCAATAACCAAGAAAACACACACTAGTAGAGACGTGGTATTTGATGAAGCTTCCACATCCGATATCACATCTACAGATGTATACCTTGAAGAAGAAGAAGAACCTAAGAAAGAAAGTACACTCCCCAAAGAATAAGGTTCCAAAGTGGTATACTAGTACATTGAGAGATTCTAAGTTGAATTCACTTCCATATCTAACTCAAGATCGACCTTGCACTCGGAGTATGACACAACAGAGAAGAGCAGAGGCATCATCTTCAGAGGTTGATGAACTTTGCCAACAGTTTGATGAACTATCTGTAGATGCAGAGGAAGACAGAGAAACAAATGTGGATGATGATGAACGGGTTTATATGACAACATTGGATGCAAATGAACCTGCAACAGTTCAAGATGCACTTAGTGAGCCTCAGTGGAAGGCTGCTATGGAAGCAGAACATACATCCCTCATGAAGAATCATACATGGAAGCTAGTTAATCTGCCTACAGGAAAGAAGCCCATTGGCTGCAAATGGGTGTTCAAAGTGAAGTATAAGGCAGATGGTACTATTGATAAGCATAAAGCCCGTCTTGTTGCAAAGGGCTATGCTCAGAAAGAAGGCATAGACTATGAAGAGACTTTTGCCCCTACTGCAAAGATGACTACCATTCGAGTACTTTGTGCCATGGCAGCTCAGTTTGGGTGGAAGTTACATCAGATGGATGTTAAAAGTGCCTTCTTGAATGGTGACCTACAAGAAGAAGTGTACATGACCCAACCAGAAGGATTCATGGTTGAAGGGCAAGAACATAAAGTTTGCAAGTTAATCAAATCCTTGTATGGGCTCAAACAAGCTCCTCGAGCTTGGTACATCAAGATAGACAATCACCTAGTGCAACATGGATTCAAAAGAAGTCCTTCAGATGCAAATCTCTATATTAAGAACAATGGTTCTGATATAGTGATTTTGGTGTTATATGTAGATGATCTGATCATAACAGGGAGTTCAGAGAAAATGATTGATGCAGTGAAAGATGATTTGAAACAATCTTTTGAAATGACAGATCTAGGACTTCTTCACTATTGTCTTGGTTTGGAAGTGACTCAGAAAAAGCATCATATCAGAGTAACACAAAAGAAGTATGCCAAGACATTAGTCAAAAAATATCGGATGACTAACTGTAAGTCTAAAGCCACTCCAATGGAGCAAGGACTTAAGTTATCACGATATGATGAATCACCTCAGGTAGATGGTACTCTCTATCGACAGTTGATTGGGAGTCTCATATATCTGACGAATACCAGGCCAGATCTTAGTTTTGTTGTGGGCTATCTTTCAAGGTTCATGCAGGAACCTAAGGTGAGTCACTGGAAAGCAGCAAAGAGAGTTCTTCATTATGTCCGTGGTAGTACAGACTATGGCCTGGAGTACAAGAAGAATGACAAGTTTTTCTTACAAGGATACACGGACTCAGATTATGCCGGATCCATTGATGATCGTAAGTCAACTTCTGGATATGTTTTCCATCTTGGATCTGGACCTGTCTCATGGCACAGTAAGAAGCAACATGTGGTTGCTTTATCTTCTACAGAGGTAGAATATCGTGCAGCCAGTGAAGCAGTCTACGAGATAATGTGGTTAAGTCGCATTCTTACAAACATGGGTCTTCCAAAGAATCTTCCTCTTCATTTGTTTTGCGACAATCAAGGTGTTTTGAATCTTGTCAAGAATCCAGTCTTTCATGAGCGCACCAAACACATTGATACTCGATGTCATTTTATTCGAGATGAAGTTCCAAAGCACCATATACAACTTCAATACATTCCCACTGATGAGCAAGTTGCAGACATTTTCACCAAGGCACTTGCACGTGTCAAATTTGAATTATTTCGCAATGCTCTTTGTATTTGCCAATAATGTAATAAGGGGGGATGTTAGAATAGAGCATAGTTTTATTACATTAGGCAAAATAAGCGCCTAAGCGCCTCTCCGATTAGTGGGTAGTTCGGGTGGTTTGTTAACCACCTCAACCAACTCCCACATGTATATATTCTGATCCAATTCAATGCAATATGGGAGTGTGTCTTATGTTTACCCTTTCTTGACTAGTCTAATGAAATGAATGTTTTAATAGTTTTTTCTTTTTCAATGGTATCAAAAAATGCAAAGCCAAATTCAACTTAACCCATATTAGGGAAAAAAATATGTTTCAACCAAAGGATCAAAATCTAAACATTAGGGCTTCATAAATAACTAACCCCTATGACATTCAAGAGCCTACTATATATTGAATCTTGATCCATATTTTCTAAAATAACACAATAAAAAATGCAAGGCCACAAGGCTACTTTTCATATCATGTGTAATAAGAGGAGACTAGATTTGTCTTATCTACTTACTCAAAGCAGGAAGAGCATGTCAAAAACCATTAAGTTTATAAATTAAACCTTTCTTATCAAGCCTAAAAGAAAAATTGAAGGTCTCTTCACTTTCAAGATAAATAAAAATGAATGAATACGAAGTATCAACAATAATTCCTTGCTTATGAATGTGAAAAGAAGTAATACTCGATTAAGATAACTTTTTGGTCTAACCAAAGAGCCAGGATTTATGCTGATAAATATCCCTTTCCAAAATTATATGTTTCGATTGAATGGTGGTATATTAAGACATTGAATTCATATGCTTTACTAATATTGGTTGAAAATTGCTTAACAATTGGTCACCATTAGGAACCTTGCATGTTATATTAGATAATGTTCTTGGTAGATCCTCCTTGGAAGAATTTGAATAGCCCCCAACACTCTTGCACACAATATTCTATTTGGCTCTTAAATATTTTCTCATCATAATCCTTTGTGTCTATTCCCAAATTAATAGTACCTCCTTTTGATTAGGCATATTTCACCATATATATTATTTCAGTAGTAACGTTTTTTTTGTTTCCAGCAACAAATTTTTTTTGGTGGTAAGTCAAAAGTTAGATGGTAAGAAGTTGAAAGTTAAGGGTCTAGATATACAAAAGAAGAACATAAGAGTTTAATAATTTTTTATATGTATTCCACCTTTTAGTTAATTTGCTATTAAATCACCCATTTAAGGTAAAGGAATATTATAATGTTTTTGCCTCATTAATTGTACCTCAAAATTTTAATGATCCTAAACAAATTGTTGCATTTGATATTGTAGATGAGTTTGTGTAGCGACCCCGGGATGCACGCACCGCTCTCTTTTACGCTACTTGCAATGTATTAAAAACCCAAGATGAAATGGAAGACAATGAAAAGCATATAACACGGAAATAACAAATATGGATCTCTTTATTCGTATTGAAACCCGGTTACATGTCGGTCCCTCTTAGGGATACCCATTTCGATACAATAAGGTTACAAATAGGCAAAGAGTGCCCCTTTCACGAAGAGGTGGTGCGCTTTCAAAAAGCTTCCCGGTTCCGCACACGAAAATGTATGAGGGCTTACAGATGCCTCCTTCTCCAGGCCTATTTCCTAGAGGGATCCCTTTTGCTCTCGTATGTTGCAGATTTCGTCCGATGAACCTGTGGCCCTGTAAGCAATGAAACAACAACACACGCTTAGATGTCCGAGAATACCTCCTCGGATGAGGTTGTTAGCAATGGATATAACAAATGAAAGCAAGTGCAAATTAGACTAATGCTATGAATGCGAATGAATGAAATGATGCTATGCTAATGATATGCTAAAATAATGAATCTAATGTCTAAAACCCTAAGCTAAGCCTACGGGCCACTGTCCAAGACAACGGCCGCTAAAGTGACTCTCGTCCTCTTTGCTCCAAAGCTATGGATCAAAGCTTGTATCCGATGTTGAAATAATGGTTGCTATGCTCTCCAATCTATCAGGGCTTCATCATACACGTGATCTCCAAGGGAACTCTCCAAGTCTCGAAAGCTCTCCTCAATGACCTAATTTTTGGTGCTCTTAGGCTTGCACCTTTTATAGTGTGAAACCCTAGGTCTATGTCCAAGCCCTAGGAATGAATTTCTCATGCGTAGTGAGAGTTAGCATGAGAATGTTTTTGTCTTTTCTATGTTTGGAGGTCTAGTTAACTAAAATATAACTACCAACTTGAGTCTCCTATGCAAACTTGTCATTAGCATGAGAAGATTTTGTCCTTTGTTTATGTTTGGAGGCTAGTTAACTAAAGTCTAAATGCAAACTCAAGTCTCCTATGTGAACTGGTCATGAAAAGGAATGCAAAGTTACTCCCGCTCACCTTTATTGCATGCAGACTACCACTTTCACCCATGATTAGGCATATTTGTCGATAAAACTACTTTTATGGTTTAGTCATTGTCATCTACAGTGACTAAGATCTAGCCATTATCATCTACATAGCTAAGGTCTAGCCACTCTAGGCTTGAGCGGCTAGGATCTGGCCACTCTTGGCTTGAGCGGCTAGGCTTGGATGGCTTGAAAAGGCCCCAAATGAGTGGTGAGAACCATTATTGATGCTTGGAAAGTCCAATATTATGTCATATGATCTTATGAATGTGTCTATGTGAGTAGCTCCCCTAAGCATGACATATTTTAGGTGTCTACAGATACCCCTTTTTGTGATGCATTGTGGAAAACACAATGCTGAGCAAAAATGTAGACTGATCTATTTGTAGGGTGTATGGTGATCAATGGTCTGATCAATGTTGGATGGCCCAATCATGCAAGATGGTGTGCATCCCTTGAATCATTGCCTCAATATTCGAAGGACTTAGCTCAGTGGCTTGGGCATGTTAAATTGCACTCATTCCTCAAACTCAATCGGGTAGCTTCAACTGCTACAATAGTTTCGACCGGTAGGAGAGCTACAATTGAATATGTCATGTCTACTTACGTTCCCAAAAAACAAGGGAAATTTGTGATTGTTGTATGCAATGATTCATAGGATGAACATGATTTTGTTATGATCGAGTGATATTTTGTTGATTTTGATTATGATTATGTTGAAGTTTTGAACTACTTCCTCACACAATGGATTGGTGAAGAAATGACAATGAATGAAGTGACAAGTCGCTTGACCAATATGACTAATCTGGTTCCTTTCTAGCATTTGTTGCTTTTAATGGGCAATCCCACATCCAAGTGTGATTCCAATTGTTTATGATAATCATCTATCCCTATCCCGAGGAGCGGTCCAGCTATCAATAGCCTTCTTAGGGAGTTAGGATGAGTGATTCTATTTATGTTCATATTGTATCACTTTGGCTTAATGTTTTTGGTATCATAGGGGAATTAGGATGATCCTTTCGCACCCGTGGAGCAGTCCGACCATCTTGGTCTTCTTCGGGATTGAAGGGTGGCACATCGTAATTCCAAAATGAAATGCTTTTGCCCCAAGTGGCCTTATGGTAGCCTACTCATCTCATCGAAATGCATGGAGTGTGAATCGTTGCAATCATCGAGTGGATAGAGTAAGTAACTAGGTACGAGGCCTGCTTGAGATTATGCTTTTATGTGATTTTTTGTTATTTTGGTCATTAAGATGACTTCAATTCATCAAAATGCATTTATTTAATATTTTTGTTATCCCCCATGGAAGGAATTTTCTTGTTTTTATCTATGGAGCAGGTCGTTGTCAGGTCCAATGGCCTTTGAGTCTCTGCATGTGGCCATTGTCACCTTGAGCGGCCATGAAGTTTGGGCCATTGACGTCAGCAGCAGCCAAGGCATAATTTGAAAATATAAAAATATATTTTTAGGGTTTTGACCTATCACTTTCATTTGTTGTCAATTCACTTTTTAGAGCTCTGGTGAGACAATGACAATTGTAATTTCTGAAGTTACCTGCATCGAGGACATGGCTGCACAGGGTGAGGCATCATTGTTGGAGGAGCCGGAGCTTCTCGGGTATTCTTTTAAACCCTAACCTCTTTTCTTTTTTGGGTAAAACTGAACCTCACTAAGTAATTGGCAAATGAACCTCACTAAACCTATTGGTAATGAACGAAATCCGTAGTTAGGCTTAGTTTAGGTTTTTAAGTGGTGGGTTGGTCCCCATTTTTGTTCTTTTCAATTTTTTTAATTTTATGGCCTAGGGTTCATGGGTTTGTCATGTTACCTTTCAGCGTTGTCGCTCAGAGCGATAGAAATTTGGCCGTTGTCACTTAGAGCGGCTAAGTTTGAACCCCAATGGTCAAAAATTTGACCATTGGGATTTGTCCTTTGTCTCCAGAGACCAGATTCTAGCCTTATAGGTGATAATGGCTAATCCCCTTAGCCAATTTTGCACAATTTTTTGCTTTTTATTGGATTTTTTGAGATAGTTTAATATTTTTTTTAAATTTTGAACTACTCTTTAGCATGTTTGTAGTTATGTTTCATATTTCTTTTGCTTTGCTTAGATCCTTACTGCTCGGGCTCGAGACCCGAGGCTCATGAATGACCTTCTACCTCTTCTGGATGACATGGATTGGAGGTGGCTTAAGGCTCATGGGCTCCAGTATGTTACCAGACTACCTCATATTATGTCGGACCAGGCTTACCTTACGACTTTGGCCCATCGTTGGGACCCTCGGACTAATACCTTCCACCTCCCGACCGATGAGATGACCATTACACCAGAGGATGTGTACAAGATCTTCTAGATCCCTTTTGATGGGGTGGCCATTGTTTCTTCGACCACTAATGATCAGGTGGTCATCTTCACTCGGGTGTTCAGAAGGTATTCTAAGGATGCTCTCAAGGACACCAAGTCTGGGGGAGTGTCTATCATCCATTAGTATCGGGAGCATGTTTTCACAATGAGGCATGCGATGTTGTTGATGGTCATCAACAATGTCCTTATCCTAGATTGCTCAGGCTTGAGGTTCCCTTGGAACCTCCTTGCGATGGTTCAGGACCTGATGGATAGTGAGGAGCCTATCATATATGCATGGGGTAGGTCTCTATTGGCTTAGTGTTATGATGAGTTGTACCACATCCATCGGAGGGGTCATGTCAACATCACCTATAGTTGGATTTTATAGATCTAGGGATGGGAGCACATTAGGGTAGATCACCCTAAGGGGCTTCCTATTAAGATCATAGCTATGGATAGGAGGATGCAGTGCTATGGTGCTAGATGGGCTAGAGAGAGCGAGGAGTGCAAGAGCCACACTTTTGTAGGGGAGCTGACTCATTACACTAATACTTTTACTAGACTCCAAGATGGAGATGTCATATGGCACCCATATCATGAGTGTCCTACTTGGGATGACCCTGACAACTTTACTACTAGGATGCGATATGAGCGATGGCTCATTGGCCACAAGGTTAACATCCAAGAGCACTTCTTCTACTCTCGAGTTCTTCATCAGTATGGGTTGTAGTAGGATGTGCCATTAGTACCATTTTTGTATAGGTGCATCGGAGCAGAGAGAGACCTCCCTCCCTAATAGGTTACAGAGCTAGCTGATGAGGAGGATGCCCCAACTATTGATCCTAGAGTAGTTGGTGGAGTTACAGATGCATTTGCATGGTGGTGGGGTGACCTGATGTGGTATGATGAGGGTAGTCTAGGCCGAGAGGATGATGGTAGAGATGGGGTAGATCCATCGAGGCATAGGGTTCATGCTAGGACTATGATGTGGGGCCAATAGGTAGAGTAGGTGGTAGTGGAGGAGTAAGAGGCTCCTAAGGAGGTAGAGGAGGAGATGGAGCCTAAGGAGAGAGATTCTCCTCTTAGGGCACAACTACATGATGTGGAGGTCGAGCTCCAATCGGCCAAGATATAGGTACAATAGCATGATGCCATCATAGCTCAGAGGGATACTACTATAGCATAACTATCAAACCAGATACAAGCTTTGTAGGCCACTATAGGAGGAGCTACCCAGATGTAGGTTGTTGTTGCTCCTCCTACTCCCGAGGGTCCTTCGAGGGTAGCTCTTGAGGATGAGATCAATCATCTATAAGGTTTGTTGGATGAGAGTGATGTTCAGATTGCTGAGGATGCAGCCCATATTATTGCTCTCTCGAGGTAGATCAAGAGGCTAGGAGCCATCCCTAGGGAGAGAGGAGCTACAGGTGGGTCACAGGTCAGTAGGAGTTCTACAATAGGGTAGTCTTCCATCCAGCCTGGTCATGGGGCCCAGACTCGTACTAAGAGACCAACAGGGTCCAGCTCGCACCATTCTCCCAGAGATCCATCCATAGGGGGCGGTGCTGCAGGGGGTGCAGGCCCAATATTTGATTGATGATTCACTTGGTTTTGATTCATTTTTGAGGTCGAATGACCTATATGACTATAGCCCATGGGCATTTTTGTATATCCATGGACTTGACACACATACTTTTATGATATCTTTGCATTATGACTCATTATGTGTATCATTTATTGCTCATGTTTTTGTTGTTATTTTATTTTATGATGTGATGTGATGATGGCATTATGATGATTTGATGTATATGTTAGATGATAGATGATATTGTAGATGCTTATATGGATGTGTAGATGCTTATATGATTTGATGATATGACGTGATGTATTTTGATGATGAATGATGAATTCATGATTGTATGCAAATGGATATTGCCTATATGTTTTATGATGTGCTTTATGATGTGATGATGGATGATTAATGACTTGTGTTTGTGGATGCGATGTTATTGTTAAATGCATGTTTAATTTTGCTTTAATTGTATGCATCTAACTTATGTGATGGGATGGTATAAACGAACTTGTATGCTCTAATCACTTAAAACATAAGGAATGCATATGACATTGACAATCTTAATGGGTGATACCATAGAAAGTAAAAAAATAATCATGAATTTAAATAATCACTCTTATCATAAGAATTGATTAAGTATTCATATATGAGATGTAATGGTGTGTAATGTATTTTCTTGATAAGTTTATATAAATTAAAATATATAAAGTAGTCAGTGGTCATCTATATACTATTTCTAATATATATGCGGTATCTGTCCTACTATGTTGATACCCCCTAATTTATAGAATCTTATAAAGAAAGTGATGGTGTGAATGATGATATGATTTGTTGCTATGTAAGAATTTTTGGGGCTTTCCGGAGATTCAAACACTCTAGTTACCCTATCAACAGCTGTCTACTGACCACTCTAGACTTTTGAAAAGTAAGGCTTTTACCATGGACCTAGATATTCATGATCTCTATGTGTGCAAGTGATTGTATATTTTGAGATAGAACTCAAGCATTTCCTTCGATGTCAGGGGATTCTTTCAGCCCATTGCTAAGATCAAGGATTCTCAAGTGTTCATCTCATCCTAAGTTGGACTTAGTTGGACTATACCACTAGGCAATATTGGGTTACCTAAGCTAGCTCATCCACATTCAAACATTGGTCTACACAAATGCATGAAGCAATTGTGGTAGACATATCATCATGCATAAGGATCTCTCCTTCCGATTTTGTACAATGTTGAGAATTCCAAGGATTCAAGCTTTATTCCCTTTTTTTCTTCCTTTTGGCTTTGGATATTTGCTCATATGTAGTGATGAAAATCACTGTTTATTTTTATTGATTTTTCTTTGAGCGAGGATTCTTGTAGTGATGATAATCACTGTTTATTTTTCTCATATGTAGTGATGAAAATCACTATTTATTTTTTATTGATTTTTCTTTGAGCGAGGTTTCTTGGAATTTTGATTTGTGTATCGGATCATTGCTTTGAAATCTGGACTGTATGCTTGGCTTTTTGAATATGTACTTTGCTTTGAGATTTTGCTTATTTTGATTTAAGCAAGGGATTTGGATAGGGCAAAGCTTGTCCTTTTGCCAATTCTCAACACCTTTAAACCGGTTGCACAAGGGGATAAGCAAGGAAGATCCTTTTCACTTAAGGTAACCTAGACCGCTTTGCAACTTTCATCTTTTCCTTGTACCAACTAGGATTTTAGTGTTTCAATTAGTGATGGGATCTTGAATATCCAAGGCATTATCACAGCTAGACCTTACCTTCTACTAATCAAAATTGTTTTCCACAAAATTTGATAAGATCACTAGGTGTGGTTGATTAACCAAAAAACCTTAGTATATTATGTATAGCAACAAATAATGGTTGTGTTGAAAAACACAATTACACACATGTGTTGATGGAGGTATGGATTTGAATGATTTGTGCGACAAAATATGGTATCACTTTTAAGGCTCTCATGACATATGCAATTGTAATGGATATAAAAATGCAATGCAATTATGTGGATGCAAGATATGAGATGCAATTGTTTTTGTATTTTTTATTTTTATGTTGTTTTTGTATTTTTGTTTAATTTGACCAAAGGGCTTATTATGCCTTTGGGGATTTTTTGATTTTTGACCAAGTAGCATGAAGTACCCTTGGAGATTTTTATTTTGACCAAGTGGCATGAATTACCCTTGGAGCATTTTTGATTGAAGTTGACCAAGCGGTTTGAATACCCTTGGAGCTTTTTTATTTGATTTTTAGCTTTGAATACCCTTGGAGCTTTTGATTGATTTTGTTATCTTTTAATTATTTTAATTGAATACCTTGGAGCATTTTGAATTTATTTTGACCAAGGCTTGAATACCCTTGGAGCCTTTGATTGTATTTTGAAATTTTATGTTTTTATGATTTGTTTGTGTTTTTGACATATTTGAATTTTTTTGTATTTTTGACATATTTGAATGTTTTTGTATTTTATGTGTAGAATACCTTTAAGTGAATGATATTGAGAGGTTCAGGCTCCTCAACACCATCTAATGATATAAGGTGATATGCTCCAGGCCCAACTCTCTATGAAATCATGTATGGGCCTATCCAATTTACCATGAACTTATCTCGTAGATGCGGCGATAGATTCAAATTCTATTGGTTTTCTTTGAGCACTAGATCTCCAACCTTGAATTCCCTTAAGTGGACTTTACTATTGTAAGCTCACGCAAGGTGATCTTGGTAAACATGAAGATGCTCTAAAGCATTGACTCGACATTCATCAAGAAGCATCAACTGATCAAGGTGGCCTTGCCATGCGACATCATCATCTATGAAGTCCTTTAATGCTATGCGTAGAGTTGGAATTTCCAACTCTAGTGGCATGATGGCCTCAGTGCCATATACTAGTGAAAATGGTGTTGCCCTAGTGGGCATCCGTATACTAGTCCTGTATGCCCATAGTGCAAGAGGCAACTGCATGTGCCAATCCTTGTGATTGTCTTGCACCATCTTCCTCAAGATGGAGACTATTATTTTGTTTGAGGCTTCTGCTTGCCCATTTGCTTGTGGATAATAAGGCATTGAAAAACTATGTTGAATATGGTATTTTTTCATTAAAGCATGCACATTTTTGTTCTTGAAATATGGCCCATTATCCGATATTATCTTAGAAGGGACCCCAAAATGACTTATGATATTGTGGAGTATAAACTCCACAATCCTTGGTCCAATTGTTGATGTTAAGGGGATCGCTTCCACCCATTTAGTGAAGTATTATATGGCTATTATGATGAATGTGTGTCGGCCTGAGGATGGGGGTGAGATCTTCCCAATCAAGTCTAGTCCCCACTATGAGAATGGCCATGCTACCTGGATGGGTTGCAAGGCTTGCGATGGTAAGTGCATTAGATTTGCATGATGCTGGCACTTAATGCATTTCTTGACATACTCATAATAGTCCTTTTCCATGGTGGGCCAATAGTAACCCATTCTCAAGATGCACTTAACGATGGCCATGCCACTAAAATGCCCTCCACATGTGCCATCGTGAGCTTGCAAAATTGCCCAGGATGCTTCCTAGGGCTCAAGACAACGGAGTAATACTCCATCATATCCTCGTCTATAGAGGATTTCTCCTAGAAAGATGTATCTTGTTGCTTTCTATTTGAACATTCACCTTTCAGTATGCGACAAACCTTGAGGTACTATTCCAAGTTTTAGGAAGTCCCATAGTTGGGAAAGCCAATCTTGATAAGCCATGACTTCTATAGAAAATATGACTTGCTTTTCCTATATTTTCGAGCTGGTGAACATGGATTGAGGAACAACTCTATGGTGTATGGTTGCACCACACTCCATAGGTCCTTGGGAGATCAAATACCCCCAAGGTGTCATTTGCAAGAAATCTCTAGCTACGAAGGACCAATCCTGATTTGGTTCGATGTTGATCATGTTGATTGATTCTTGATTGTCAAAAGCTTCATGATGTATTGTTGAGTGTGAAAGCACTTTCACATGAATGGTTGTAAAATTAGTAGATAGATTCTGAGGGATTAAGGATCCCAAAGAGGCCATGGTGTCTACAAATCTATTTGACGTACGAGGGATTGCCTCGATGTCATACCATTCCAACCAAGCTAGGTAGGTGTCAACAAGTTCCTTGTAAGTCTTCAGGAGTGGGCACCTACATTGAAATAGTCCTTTGACCTAGTTTACTATGAGCAAGGAGTCACCAAAGATATTCAATATTTTAATACCCATTGCTATGGCTATTTGGAGTCCCAAGATCAATGCTTCATATTATATATTGTTGTTTGTGCAAGGGAAGTCTAGTTTGAATGATAAGGGCAATGGAGCACCCTACGGTGTGATAAAGACAATCCCTGCTCCACCCCCTTGTTCACACTTTGAACCATCGAAGAACAATGACATGTCTCTTTCTTTCTTAGGTTCTTCGAGTTCTGGTAGATCTGATAATGCAAAGACCACATCATCAAGCAATTCTATAGTGAGAGGCTTGTTATCCTGAAGAGGCACCTCTACTAATTGATCTGCTATGACTTATCCCTTGATGGAATTTTGGCTTATGAACTCTAGATCAAATTCTATCAATAGCATGATCCACTTTGTGGTACATGTATTGTGATATGTCTTGCTCATCATGTACTACAAAGGATTTTGTTTTGATATGACGTAGGTCGTATGGCTCAACATGTAGTGTCACAACTTTCGAGTTGCAAAGACCACTGCTAAACACAACTTTTTGACATACGCATATCCTAGCTCATAACTCACCAAGGTGCGACTAATGTAATATATGGCTTGCTCTTTATCTTGTGCATTCTTTTGGGCTAACATGGTGCCCAATGCAAAATCAGTAGCCGATATATATAGTAAAAATGGTATGTCTAGCCTTGGTGGAGCCAATACTAGTGGTGTGGCTAGATAAGTTTTGATCTCTACAAAGGCTTGATGGCATTCTTCATCCCAATGAAAGGGGACCTCCTTGCATAGCAACCGATTCATAGGTCGACATTTGTTTGATAATTGCATGATGAATATTTTGATGGATGCTATCTTGCCTTGTAGGCTCCTCAACTCCCTAATGTTGGTAGGGGTGGCCATTTCCAATATAGCCTTTACCTTTGTAGGATCTACTTCGATGCCTCTCTTGGATACGATGAATCCCAAAAGCTTGCCAGAAGTTATGCCAAATACGCACTTCTTAGGATTCAATCGGACATTGTGTTCTATGAGGTGATCAAAGACTTGTCTAAGGACTTCAACATGCTCTTGCCACAATAGGGACTTGGCCAGTAAGTCATCCATGTAATCCTCTAAGATCTTATGCATATAGTCATGGAATATGTATGTCATGGCCCTTGATATGTGGCACCAACATTTTTGAGACCGAATGGCATCACTTTGTAATAGAATGTTCCCCATGGAGTAATGAAAGTAGTTTTATGTTGATCTTCGAGCTTAATCTGGATCTGGTTGTATCCAAAAAAACCATCCATTAGGGAGAGCATCTCATGACCTACGGTTGCATCTACAAGAGCATCTATGTTTGGCAATGGGAATGAATCCTTTGGTGTTGCCCTATTTAAATATCTAAAGTCTATGTAGATATAGACTCTTCCATCGAGTTTCCCCATGGGTACCATGTTTGACACCCACTCAGGGTAGTCTATAGGAACTATGAATACTACATCCAATAGTTTTTGCAATTCATTCTTCACCATCAAAGCGATGGTTGGATGCATTTTCCTCAGCTTTTGCTTGATTGGCTTCTTCATGGGATCCAATGAAAGGTTGTGAATGACTAACTTTGGATCTATCCCTAGCATGTCTTTGTAAGTCCAAGCAAAAATATTTGGCCTCTCTTTGAGGAGAGGAATTAGGATGGCTTGTTCCTCTGGAGATAGAATTTCTCCGAACTTGAATTTTCTTGGTTGGGTAGGATCATCACTGATGTCCACCTCGAAAGTCACTTCTATAGCCATATGTGACCCATCCTCTAGTTGATGAGGCATGGGTATCAAATGAATGTCATCGATAAGATTTATAGGACCTACTGACTCAGGTTCCAAACCAACATGGAAGATGTCATACGCACAACCTGATGCAAAATGGAATGGTTGTAACATCTCTTCATTGGGGAAGAGGTCTTCAGGCTCTATGGGTGAATTAGCATGATCCCAATCAATAGCCTCTATATCAAGATGCAATGATTTGGTAGGATCTATTAGATTATGAAGTGGAGTGGTCAAATCAATGGAGATCATGTTGATGGATGGGATGAAATCTCCAGGACCACATGGGTGCAATATTATCTCAGGGGTTTCCCTTCCATACTTACGATGAGGCTCTGGAGGAATGGGAATTTTTGGATCTGGCCCATGAGCAGGGTGGATAATAGGATCATTGGGCTCTAATCACTCTCTGAATGTAGGTAGAGGGGGATTGACCATCTGGTGAATGGCAGCTAGGTCAATAGGTCTCCCCAAAAATCATAGATGAGGGTCTATAGCATGGAGTGCCACCTCTCTCTCTACTAGCTCATTGACTTGTCACAAGTGGTGAGGTCCAAGATAAGCCATCTCGATCTCATCCTCAAAGTCATCATCACTTATCCAAAAACCATTAGCATTGGTATGCGGCCCTAAGACAAGGGGCTCATGTCTTGGCCCTAAGTAGGCCATCTCTATTTCATCTTCATATTCTTCATCACTTATGAAGAATCCATTTGCATTTGTCTCTTGCCCCAAAGTCAGGGGTTGATGGCTCAGGCCTAAGTAGGCTCTTTCTATTGAGTCTTTTGATTCATAGTCACTTTCATCTGATGTATACCCACTCTCATTATGGATGGACCATGTGAATATTTGTAAATAGTGAGGCCCCTGGTAGGCTAAGCCAAGTTGTGCCTCATCATCACTTGCTTCATATCCATTCTCCTCATCCCATGAGTTGTACCCTATTGGGGTGGAATCAATTGAGATGTTTGGATGATAAATTTTTGGTGGTGGTACGTTCACCATGGCCACTTATCTGTTGCTCAAATTTCCTATTCTTAGGGGGTGATAAGGAATGAAATCGATGTCTTCTCCTAACCCTAAGCTTAATCTATCCAATGCTACTACAAGAGAGTCATCTCGACCTCCAATATAATAGCCTAACCCAAACCTATCGGAGGGAAGCTGATATTGTGGCTCGTATGGCCACCTATGCCCCTGCTCATATATACCAAGGCCATAGCCATGCCAATGGCAATGCTCAAAGTAGCTTAGAGAAAACTCAAGATTAGAGAGGTAATGAACATTGACCATGAATAATTCATCACTATCCTCTTCTATGTCTGAAGACTTATGGGCGTAGTCCAGGCGACATAGACAAAATTGGTTTGGTTGGGAGGGATTCCAAGTGGAACCACTATTCCCACTAGTGGCCTCAAGTCCTTAGGTCTTCCCATGTTTTGTGTAGACTCAATGATAGGCGTAAAGGTAATGTTCTACACAAGGTACTCCCCTATGCCTGTGCTTGCCAAGTGTATTGATGCATGCGACGTGGATGACCCTACGGATGATACTAGCGAAGCGGGGTGGTAATCACTATCTTCATATTGATCTTGAAGATCTTCTTCTTCCATAGGACTTGGCATTTCAGCAATGGCTATAGTTGGCACTTCCTTGGGCCTTTCTTCTTTGACTAAGGGTACCTTTAGCTTCTGATTATCTTTTGGTTTTGATGTTGATGGTACTTTAGAAGCATTGACTATTTTGAGTGCACCAGGAGGTGTTGATGTGCATGGGTCTTTTCTTACCCTTTTGTCTTTGTTATCCATTTGTGTGGTTGGAGATGAAGGTGCTACGTACAGGTGGGTAGAAGGAATTACAAATTCTCCTAGAATGTCCACCTGATGGATGTATTTAAAAGGCTCTTCATCGGCCAGAACCACATAGACTTTGTTTTCATGCACATACTTGACACATTGGTGCAAGATCGAAGGCACACACTTCATGGCCCTTATCCAAGGATGCCCTAAGAGGATGTTGTACTGCATAGCTCCTTCCAAGACATGACACATCATAGGGATGGTCTTGTGCCCCACCTTGATGGGTAGGACTATCATTCCCATAGTATTGCATAAAGCATCATTAAAAGCTCTCAATGTGTAAGCTCCTGGAATGATATTGGACTTGGGGATCTTGAGGTGCTCTATTGCTATTGTTGTAATGATGTTTATTGATGAACCTATATCGACCAAGACCCTCTTGAAAGGTAAGTCATTGATTGCTACCATAATGTTTAGCGGAGGGTCTGGTAAGGCAGTAGGTACTATCTTAATCTCATAATCATAGAATCGAATTATAGGTTCTTGGCATTCTTGTACTTGTCCCACAAAGTGAGTGAATGCATTCGCATCTTGTGGTTGGAGCTCAATTGTCCTTAAAATTTCCATTAGAGTCTCCCTATGCTTTGGGGACTATTGTATGAGCTCATAGATGGATAACTTAGCTGGAGTCATCTGTAGGTTTTGCTCCAATCTACTCTGGATAGTTACCATAGGTCATGTTGGTGGACCTGGAAGGTTGTCTTACCTCTGCCTAGGTGTGGTTGGGACATTCATGGGAGCTGTAGGAGGTTGTGGTTGACCATACCGCCTAGTCCTTGTTGCTATGTTAACAATCTCAACCATCCCAATGCATCCGTGGGTAGGTATATCAGCTCAAACCTGATTGACTTGGGCCCCTTGCTCTCTAGGGGCCTCATGATTGGGCAAAGGGTTTCTGTATATGCCCATGTCTCTATTATCGGGAGCCAGTGGGTTGTCAACTTTGAGTTCTCCTACCTCAATCATGTTTTGCACTTGATGCTTAAAACCAATGCAAGCCTCAATGTCATGCCCCGGTATCCTATGATAAGGGTAAAATTGATCTTCCCTATATCCTTTTGGCTTAGGATGGTTGGGATCTATAAGAGGTATATCAAGAAATCTGATCCTCCTAGCCTCGCTCAACTGATTAAATATTGATTGCATTGATTCTATCAGAGGCATGAAATAGCGAGGTGGCTTGCATTCTCTATTTTACCCCTGATTGTTCCTTTGGTCGTAATTGGATGGTGGGGGATGTGCTTGATAGTTCTAGGGTTGTTGTGCACCCCCATCCTTGGGTGTAGCCAATACGACTTGATTGACTAGAGCAGGGTTGCCTACTTCTATTTGTACTTGTCATTCTTACCATTCTTGTTCCACTCCTTTTTGTTTTAGAGTTTAATGGTTCCCTCATCTACTTTTATTTCTTCGATGAGTTTGGCCTATGCCAAAGCTTCCTCAAATGAAGGATACTACTGAAGTTGTAGTAAGAGGGAGATGTGTTTAGAGCAAATTTTGGTGAACATGTGAATGATCTCTTATGTGGGAATGGAGAATGATAATTTTACCATGACTTTTCTCCATCTATTCCCATAATCCATTACTGGCTCATCATCATACTATTTCAAGTTGGCCAGGTCTGAAAGGTTCACCTTCTTCTTAGCACCAAAGGAGAAATGCTTTAAGAATGCATTTACTAGTTGTTCAAAGTTGGTTATGCTATGCTTAGGTAGTTGGTTGAACCATTGAGTGGCAGCACCTAAAAATGTCATTATGAATGTTCTTAGCATGAGAGCATCATTATCTTCAAGATGAAAACATGCATTGATAAAATTGGTGATGTGCTCTTGTGCATCCTCTTCACCCTTAAATTTTTCTAACCTAGGCATCTCAAAGTGCTTAGGATATGGAGGGCTAGGGATTGATGGGCACAATGGTTGGTTGTGTATTTTGCTCAATGTTGGTGAGTTCCTACCTCTTGTTTCTCAAAGGCTTTCATATTTTTAGCAATCTCTTGAAATGCCTTTGATGCACAGATTTCCTCCTCTTGTAGGCCTACTCATAGTGGCAATGGAGGTAACTCTCTATCCATTTGATTTGTTCTATTTTCCTCCCTCCTATGAGGGGACTCAGGATTGTGATCCTGGTTTGTTATGTTTGCCCTTTCCCCACTAGTTGGATTTCATTCATGGTTTGGTGGGGGATTTCATTGTGGGCTATCTTGTCTAGTGCGCCTCTCCTTAGGTGAGTCAGTGCATCTAGTTCTTTGGTGGTCACCACCATTTATCTATAAATTGTTAAGAGCTAGCCGCTCAGCTTACTCTCTTAAGCGTTGCTCATGTTGGTGCAAGAGTCTTTCTCTTTGTTTATCCTATTCGAGAGCTTCCACTAGCTCTCGCTCCTTACGTAATGCATTTTCTAACCACCTCATTCGATTAGTTTGTGTTATCACAGAAGACTCATGTTTATCTGACTCTGTTCTTGTTGTCTTGACTCAGATTCCTCGAGGAGGTTTCTATTGTACCTATACTCTTGCTAGCTAATGTGACTTGTTCAGTGTACTATTGAGTATCCCTATGATCAGACTCCATGCATCTACTATAGGGTCACTCTGAGGTACCCCCAGACTGAGAGATGTGTTTAGAAGTCATAGTTCATGAGCTTCCAGATGCAGAGTTCTCAGTAGCTATAATTCTTTGAGTTGGTCATGTAGGAAACCGATCCAACCCATCTAGCTATCTTATTTTCCATGGCTGGTCCCATGGGGTGCCATTCACTCCTATGAGGTCATAGTCTATGGGAATATTTCCTTTTGTGTGAAGGGTTTCTTCTATCTGATTCCCATGACTAGATGTAGCTCTAGTTTCCTGCCCTTCAGTGGGTAGACCTATTTCATATGTTTCTTGTGAATCTTGAGGTGTTGCAACTCTTGCTTGCCTTCTTGATGAAGAGGGCTTTGTGGTGACATGTTTTCTCCATGTGGATGGAGATGTAGTAGTCTCATCATCCCTATGTGAAGAATGAGTTTTAGAACCTTCTTTATGTCCATGTGAGGAGGAAGCCCTTGAAGCTTCCTCACATCTTTGAGATGTTTTTATGTGTTTAGAGGAGGCCCTTGAGGTCTCCTCATGTCTCCTTGATGAGGATGGTTATGAAGCCTCTTTTTGTCTATGTGAATTTGTTCCATGATGTGGTTCCCTACTTGGGGTTTCTCGAGGAGATCCCCCAAGGGTTGAGTTATCACCCCTTAGGCTCATGGAGCTACGTCTCACGGTCTTACGGGTAGGTCATTCAATGTTACTATGACTCTACCTATGGGTATGAGTTGCTTAGTCTCTCCCTCGATATCAGACCGAGGGTGTTTACTTCTTGTTTTGACCATGTTGTCTATGAATTGATCTTTTGAGTTGTAATTTAGGAATAGCCACACAATACCAAACAAATGTTTATCTTGATTATCGATTTAAGTGTGCCCTAAACTATTTGGTGTGTTTTGATGTGTTGTTCTTTCGATTTCTTGCTCTTGTTCTTGGATTAAGAATGAGAAGACTCATCCATAGTGACAATCAAGTACACCCATGCCAAACATGATTTTCTCAAAAGAAGCTAGGGTACACCGTTGAAGACCCAGTGGGGGGTTCGCCTAGCTCTTCCACTCTAAACCAATGATTGTTCCAATAGTGGGAGACAGTTTGAGCACAAGTAACTTAGTATCACTATAAGTAAGTTTCTCAATCCATTTCTAGGAAGCTCTAGGGGGTAAACCAATGGAAGGAGATGAATTCCAATGTCACTGGACTGAATTGAAGGTTGGTGATGAAATCCAACTCCCCAATGTTTAAATGAGATGTGCATGTGTGGTGTTCATTTTAAGCTTGCATAACATAAAGTGCATCATATAGCAGCAATGAGTCTTTCCTATATGCCTAAGTGCAAAAATACATTTCAATATTCAGAAAGATGCATGAACTACTATGATTTGTATGAGCGCACTTTATTTTGTGTAGCTATGGCCTCTAGCAGGGCCTCAAAGCAAGCAAACAACATACAATGTCTAGCATGTTGGATTCTAGGGTGAAATTTTTAGGCATAAGCCATTGTTCCTAGCAATGCCTAGTGGAAATCTAAAAGAAGATCTAAGATATGCAAAATGCTTAATTCTTTCTCCTTTTATTCTTTCAATTTCCAAACATAAATGTGCTTTAAGTTCTCTATTTTAGACACACAGAAGCAGACAGAAAGCTATAAAATATCAGAGAAGTTGTACCAACCTTTGATCCAACTCAGAGAGTCAGTGTTTTGACCTCTACTGCACTCCAATTCTGGCCATTGTTGACCAGAGTGGCTGGTTCTTGGCCGTTGTTAGTGGGAGTGGCTAAATCTCTATTGGTCGTTGTAGCTCAGAGCGGCTGATTTTTGGCCATTGTAGCTCAGAGCGGCTAGACCTACACACAAAACTAAGTTAGTATTCTAGGCAAAATGAAAAATTAGTGGAGGTCCCACCATGATCGCCATATGTAGCGACCCCGGGATGCACGCACCGCTCTTTTTATGCTACTTGCAATGTATTAAAAACCCAAGATGAAATGGAAGACAATGAAAAGCATATAACATGGAAATAACAAATATGGATCTCTTTATTTGTATTGAAACCTGGTTACATGTCGGTCCCTCTTAGGGATACCCATTTCGATACAATAAGGTTACAAATAGGTAAAGAGTGCCCCTTTCACGAAGAGGTGGTGCGCTTTCAAAAAGCTTCCCGGTTTCGCACACGAAAATGTATGAGGGCTTACAGATGCCTCCTTCTCTAGGCCTATTTCCTAGAGGGATCCCTTTTGCTCTCGTATGTTGCAGATTTCCGTCCGATGAACCTGTGGCCCTGTAAGCAATGAAACAACAACACACGCTTAGATGTCCGAGAATACCTCCCCGGATGAGGTTGTTAGCAATGGATATAACAAATGAAAGCAAGTGCAAATTAGACTAATGCTATGAATGCGAATGAATGAAATGATGCTATGCTAATGATATGCTAAAAATAATGAATCTAATGTCTAAACCCTAAGCTAAGCCTATGGGCCACTGTCCAAGACAACGGCCGCTAAAGTGACTCTCATCCTCTTTGCTCCAAAGCTATGGATCAAAGCTTGTATCCGATGTTGAAATAATGGTTGCTATGCTCTCCAATCTATCAAGGCTTCACCATACACATGATATCCAAGGGAACTCTCCAAGTCTCGAAAGCTCTCCTCAATGACTCTAGTCATCTAAATTTGATATCCTTGGTGCTCTTAGGCTTGCACCTTTTATAGTGTGAAACCCTAGGTCTATGTCCAAGCCCTAGGAATGAATTTCTCATGCGTAGTGAGAGTTAGCATGAGAATATTTTTATATTTTCTATGTTTGGAGGCCAATTAACTAAAATATAACTACCAACTTGAGTCTCCTATGCGAACTGGTCGTTAGCATGAGAAGCTTTTGTCCTTTGTTTATGTTTGGAGGCTAGTTAACTAAAGTCTAAATGCAAACTCAAGTCTCCTATGTGAACTGGTCATGAAAAGGAATGCAAAGTTACTCTCGCTCACCTTTATTGCATGCAGACTACCACTTCCACCCGTGATTAGGCCTGTTTGTCGGTAAAACTACTTTTAGGGTTTAGCCGTTGTCATCTGCAGTGACTAAGATCTGGTCGTTGTCGTCTGCAGTGGCTAAGGTCTGGCCGCTCTAGGCTTGAGCGGCTAGGATCTGGTCGCTCTTGGCTTGAGTGGCTAGGCTTGGATGGCTTGAAAAGGCCCCAAATGAGTGGTGAGAACCACTGTTGATGCTTGGAAAGTCCAAGATTATGTCATCTGATCTTATGAATGTGTCTATGTGAGTAGCTCCCCTAAGCATGACACGATTTAGGTGTCTACGAGTTTGTGTTAGGAACCTACAATTAAAAATAAACACACTCACACAAATATTGCAAATAAACATAAAATATCACAACACAACTATGAAATATAAATGTAGAAATGAACAATCTCACAAATAACACAGAATCACAAGCCACTTCAAGGGGGTAACCTCCTTCAATACTTTCATTCATATATGCAGCTAGATACATACATTCTTGCTTCTCACAATTTTAAATATTTCATATACCACCTAAATTGTAAGGTTGGCTTACATGCAAAATGCCACCAAAGCTAGAATCTCTTGCCTACAAAATAGTCACATTCTATATAATGATTACATATGATGGTGCCACTTGTCTAGGCACTTCTAAAGCCACAACTATTACAAAATATTTCAAAACATTATCATGGGTGTTCCCCACATTTACAAAATATTACAAAATATTACTATGGGTATCCTCCCCACGTTTAGAAGGAACATTACATCATAGTGTTAGGATGGGGTCCTAACATGCCCTTCCCCTTTGGAAAGCTTTGTCCTTAGATTTGAAAATGAGGAAAATGTTATCGAATCTAGTGAAGAGGTTCTCACATAGCATCTTCAGGTTGTAAGCCACACCATTGGACAAGAATATCGATGATGACACATCGATGAAGGATACACGGTTTACGATCGAGAATGCATTTAGGTTCAAGAATGATAGAACCTTCCTCAATTAGCTCTAGAATTGTATGCTACATATAAACCTTGTTACCAACAACTTTATTGAGGGAAGACACATGGAAAACTGGATGAATTTTAGAACTGATCGGAAGGGCTATTTTGTTTGTTGTTGACCCAATCCATTGCAATGCCTGAGAAGGCCTATAATAATTTATAACAAGTTTTTGACAACCTCAAAGTTGAAGAGAGGATTGTTTGTATGGATGCAAGCAAAGAAAAATTATGTCTCTAGCATCAAAGTTACGTTCAGTTTGGTGTTGATTAGCTTGTTTTTTCATATAGTTTTGAACCACATCCAAATTAACCTTGAGTTGGCGAAGAATGAAATCATGTTGGCAAAGAGTCGAATCCACTGCTTGAACTTTGGAACTGTCTGGAATGTAAGAATATGGTGTTGGTGGAGGTTGACCATAGACTTCTTTGAAGGAAGTCATCTTAGTGGCAGTGTGATATGTTGTGGTATGCCACCATTTGCCTAAGGAAGCCACTTGGCCTGTGTAGGATGTTTAGAGTTGAAGAAACGAAGATATGTTTCCAAGCATTTATTCACAATTTTAGTTTGGTCATCAGTTTGAGGGTGATAGGTAAAACTCATCTTGAGTTGTGTTCCCTGCAACTTGAAAAATTCCTACCAAAAAAAACTACTGAAGGTAGGATACCTATTAGAGACAATGGACTTAGGCATTCCATGGAGATGAAAGATAGAGTCTAGGAAAGTTTGAGTTAAAATGGATGCGGTGTATGGGTGGGATAGGGAACAAAAATGAGCATACTTCATAAGACGGTCCACTATCACCATAATAACTTATTTGCCTCCAGATTTAGGCAACCCTTTGATGAAATCCATAGAGATATCTATCCAAACTTGCTCAAGAATTAGTAAAGGTTGAAGGGTACCAAGAGAACTCATAGTTTCATCTTTCATATGTTGGTAGCGATCGCATTCAGCCACAAAAGTATGAATATCATTTTTTATTTCTCACCAAAAGAAGGTATACTTGGTCCTTGTATAAGTCTTGAGAAATCCCGAATGGCCAACTATTGGGGGAAGCATGCATTTACTAAAGAATGAGGTATTTTATTTGTGATTTATTGGGTATAACAATATGGTCATGGTACCATAAATCGTGGCCATCCCAAGTATAGCCAGAGCATGAATGAGGATCTGCTTGAAGTTTATGGATGAGAGTTGCCAAAGAGGAATCCTTGAGAAGTTCATCACGTAGTTGATGAATCCACTAAGGATGTGATGTGGATATAGCATTTGGCATTGCCTATTCTTCATGTAATCGGGATAAAGCATCTGCTACCACGTTTTCCTTACCCTTCTTATAGGTGATGTTGTAGTCATAACCCAACAATTTTGAAACCTATTTTTGTTGTTCTGGTGTGGCCACCCTTTGTTCTAAGAAATATTTGAGACTCTGATGATCAATCTTGATGGAAAAATATCTCCCAATGAGATACGATCACCAATGATTAACGACATGTAAAATGACAAGAATTTCCTTCTCATAAGTAAACTAACCAAATTTCGGCCTAAGAGTGCCTTGCTAGTGAAGGCCAAAGGTCTAGCTTCTTGCATTAAATCTACCCCAATGTCAATGCCCAATGCATTACTTTCAATGACAAGGTTTAAAGAAATTTGGTATTGCTAACACGTGTTAGGGTAAAATAGGTAGTATATTGCATTATACTACATGTATTATTACATCTACTTTCTACCATAGGAGATATTTACCATTGTATAAATCACCTCCTAGATTAACTTAGGTTAATAACTAAAATATCCTGAGATATTTTAGTCAGTTATTAGGCATATTCTATTTTCAATGTTGTTAGCACATCCTACGCTAACTTTGTTAGAGTTACTATTATGTAACCTATATATTGGGTTTGATAATTCATTTCAAGTCTAATGTCTGCATCAATAATATTTGATTTATTTCAGATTTGAGTAATCTCCTACTTACATTGGTATCATTCGCTAGGTGGGTAAGGCGAGCAACGCTCGTTCCATTTGACCTGGACTGCAGCATTGGTCTAGAGTTTCTTGTTGGATGTTATTCGCTATACGTTGGTTGCTGACCTATCCTTCACGGAATGACCAACCCGCTCAACCGATCGACTGAAGCGATCGACACTTTGGCCATCGTGATCAGCCAACAAGGGCCGACGCGGTCAATCGGCCAACGTCGATCAATGCGATCAGTCGACCAAGGGCCGACGCGGTCCCACGGCCCATGACGCGATCCATCGACCAGGCCCATGATCGACAGTGATTAGCTATCGATCGGCCCCGTGGTCGATGCCTTGAGGCGCAGTCACCTCGGCTCCCATGCAGGTGAGGGCCCGCACAGCCACGTGGGCCCAGGAGCCATGTGGCGCACGCTCGGGAGAGCAGAGAGGGCAGGAGCGCCCTCCCCCTCCCAGCACGACATGCGGATGACCTCGAGATCCGAGAGGGCAGGAGGCCCTCCGATCTCTGAAACTGGACCTATCACCAGCTACCACCTGGCGAGATCTACGATCAACACGCACCCCGAGGTGCCACCTGGACCACTCACGAGATGACACGTGGCACACAGGAGGACTGACGTAGACTCGACACATGGCGGACAACCACTGGATGACACGACTCTGACTCGGACTCTGACTGGACCGACTGGCCCACCCCTGGCGCCACGTGGCGGCGTCCAAAAGGGCGGGCGACTCTCACCGATTTCTCGAAGGCAATCGACGTTGCTAAGGCATGCCGCGGCTTATAAACCGCATTGCATCCCATTCTGGGATGCATGTGGGATAAAATCCCACAATGCGATTAGCGCGTCGCGACCACCATAAGTAGTCGTCGCGCCGAGGAGTTGCCAAACCGGTCGGTGGCTCGGTTGGCTCGAGCGGTCGACTAGCAATGCGCAGACCCTGGATCGATTCCCCCGCGCATCCAAACTAAAGGTTTTTTTTCGGAATTCCAAATTTTTTGAGCATTTTAAATTTTTTCTAAAGTTTTTTTTTGCACTAAAATATTATTTTTTTGATTTTTTTATAATTTTCTTTTAAATTGGCATAAAATGTTCAATTTTTAGTCAAATTGGATGATTTTTTTTCCAATTTTTTCCTAAATTATAGAAATTTCATCTTAAACATATATTTTTATGCTTTATCAAACTTAGAAAACTGGAAATCCAAACAAAATTTAGCCTTCAAAGTTCCCAAAATCAAATTATGTTTTTCTCTCAATTGGAGACAAAAGGAACATAGGAACCTCTTTTTGGCAAATTTTAAAAACCTGCTTCAACAATTTTTTTTGCAATAAACTCCTCAGAAGTTCTATAGTTTTCTTCATTCATTTTTGGAGATATAAGACATAGAAACTCAAAATTTCTATTGCAAAACACAAAGCATGCCATGATTGAGGAAGCATAAAGGTCATCTCATTTTTCTCAAAACCACAAATTTTGCTTTTGTTCTCTCCTTCAAGAAAGGAGACATAAAAACATAAAATAGCAAATTTTTTTGTTGTAAACTTGAGATCCATAAAAAAAAAAAAAAACCTATTTTTTTTTTGCTCCTCATGCTAAATTGTTGAAGACAAAAACCAAAGTCGTGTGTCGACTGGTCTGGAAGCCTTTCAAACGCGGGTCGTGTGTCGACTTGTCTTGAAAGGAGTGCTCAAAAATTTCTCAATTTTGTAAACATTAAGGGGGGATAGAAATCATTTTTTTTTATTCTATTATTTGCAAAATTGTAAAGATAAAGGGGGGATTTTCCAAAAGCAAGAAAGGTGCAATCTCGATTGTACTCGACACCTTTCTCAAAAATTGACTATACTAGGTGCATTTTCGGTTGAATCCGACGCCTAGAGTGATAATAATGTGGGTTGCTCTCATGTTTTGATTATTGCACTAACACTCATGTTTTTTGTGTGCAATTAAACAATCAGATACAACATTGGTAGAAGCATTTCTCAAAACCCATATTTCACTCCAAAACGTGCTACACTTTGCACAGGTTGAACAGAAGTCAATTTTTTTTACCCCTTCAAAAGGTCAAAATCCAAAAACACCTTGATTACCTCTCTTTGTTTGGCTTAATTTCCTCAAAATTTTCATCCTTCTTGAAGGGTGTTAAGGCAAGTGCCATTAAATATCCTAGAGAGCACAATCAGAAGTCTGTCAACCTACCCCTTTAATTTGCTCTATCTTGTTTGGCTTAATTTCCTCAAACTTCTCATCCCTTGCTAAGGGTGTTAAGGCAGGTGCCATTAAATATCTTATAGAAGTAAATTAAACATCTTCCATATACTCTTTTGAGGGTATAGTGCAAGATACAACCATCTTAGTCCTATCAATTTGAAACCTTCACCATGGCCATGATCCACAAGTATCTCACTGAGAGCCAACTGCTCAAAGGTTCAAATTATTCTGCATGGAAGACTAAGATGAAAGCTATCTTAACTGTAGAGGATCTATGGTCTATAGTGGATGGAAGTGAAACTAGACCTCAATCACCTGGAGCAGATCAAACAACATTTGATAAAAAGGATAAAAAACTATCCTTAATGATCTTGCTAGCTATTACTGATGATATCCAACCTCATATCAGTGAAGCTAAGAATGGTAAGGAGGCATGGGATGCCTTAAAAACCATATTTGAGGGAAAGAATCAATCAACGATTCTTAACCTCCAAACACAACTTCATACTCTTCATATGAAATCAGGAGAAACAGTAGAGCTATTCCTCTGCAGAGTGGCAGAATTGAAAACAAAACTGCAATCCTTAGGAGAAAAAGTGGAAGACCAAGTCTTGACCTCTATCATTTTGAGGGCTCTTCCCGACTCCTACAAAATGTTGATCACTTCACTACAAGTCTCTGGAAGGACAGTGACTTTTGTTGAGTTGGTAAATATGCTTCAAACAGAAGAAGCTAATCAACTCCAAAGAGATGAGGCATCCAACAATGCTCTTTTCTCAAACAGACAAGGTGGTAAGAAAAAGTGGAATCAACAGAAAGGTTCTTCTTCTAATAAAGACAAGGGTAAAGGCAAAGAGATTAAGAAGAAGAAGCAGTATTGTAAGATTTGTGACAAGGACACTCATGAAACCAAAAGATGTTGGTTTAAGAACAAATCGCCCAATGAACAAGGAAACAAGAAGGGCAAAGGCAAACCAAAGAACAAGAATAAACAACAATAGGGACACATTGCAGCTGAAGATTCTAGTTCGGACTCTGAACGAGCACACAAGGTGCTCATGACACATACAGATTCCCCTCACAAGGACACTGTGTGGTACATAGATTCAGGCGCTAGTAAGCATATGACTGGCGATAAGTCCTGGTTTGAGACATTTGAGGCTCGAGAAGGTAGACCGGTCACCATTGCTGATGATCAAACCTATCGAGTTCAGGGAGAAGGAAGTGTTTCTGTCTCCCTTCCATATGGAGAATGTAAAATTCAAAAAGTTCTTTATGTACCAAGATTGAAAAATAATCTCTTGTCAGTTCCACAAATCCTGGACAATCACATGAATGTCAATTTCAAGGTGGACAAAGAAAAGAAACGTTGCTTTATCACTCAGAAAGGAAAATAGATAGCAACAGGTTCATACAAACATGGTTTGTTTGTCTTAGATGCAATTACCTCAACACATACTGCAATGGCAGTAACCACAAAAGAGGCCACATCTCTATGGCATAAGAGATTTGGGCATTTAAGTTCAGGATATTTACTAGAACTCAGTAAATATCAAATGGTGAAAGGACTGCCTACTCTTTCATCTACTTTGCCAGTGTGCTCAGATTGCTTGTCAGGAAAGCAACACAGAGTACCCTTTGAACCTAGCTCCTTTCGAGCTAAGGTACCTTTGGAGTTGGTTCACACAGATTTGTGTGGTCCCATGTCTACTAGTTGTGGAGGAAAAAGGTATTTTCAATTGTTTGTAGATGATCACTCATGAAAGATGTGGGTCTTCTTCTTGCAGTTGAAGTCTGAAGCATTTACCTATTTTCAACAGTTCAAAAAGCTTGTTGAGAAAGAATCGGGATGCTTCATCAAGACCCTCCATTCAGATCGAGGGGGAATACACATCAAAGGAATTTTCCTCATTTTTACAGACACATGGGATAAAGAGACAGTTGACCATAGCCTATTCTCCTCAGTCAAATGGAGTTGCTGAGAGAAGAAATCGGTCCATTATGGAAATGGTTCGATGTATGCTTAAGGGAGCCAATCTTGAGAAAATTTATTGGGCTGAAGTTATTCAAACTATAGTATATCTTCTAAATAGAGCACCCACAAGGGCTCTTGAAGGTATGACTCCTCAGGAAGCATGGAGTGGAAGGAAACCCTCCATATCTCATCTACGGGTATTTGGGTGTAAGGCTTTTATGCATATACCCAAGGAGAAAAGAAAGAAATTAGATGAGAAGTCCCTACCATGTGTTTTTCTTGGATATGATGAATTCTCAAAAGGCTATCGATTGATAGACCCACTTACCAAGAAAATACATGTCAACAGAGATGTAGTGTTTGATGAAGCTTTCACACCCAACACTACATCAGTATACCTAGATGATGAGGAGCAACAACCACTTCCTTCTCCACAATAGAAAAAGCCTCCCAAATGGTATACAAGCACAATGAAAGATTCCAAACTCACTTCCCCACCTGATCTTACTCTCAATCATCCAAAGACACGAAGCATGACTCAACAAGAAAATACTGAAGCATCCACTTCAGTTGATGATCTTTGTGCAGATTTTCAAGAACTTTCTGTTGATAGAGAGTTAGCAAGGGAAGATGATATGGAAATAGATGAGGAGAGGGTTTACTTGTCATCATTTGATGAAAATGAACCTTCTACAGTTGATGAAGCACTTAGACTGCCTCAGTGGAAGGCAGCTATGGATGCAGAACATAACTCCCTCATGAAGAATAAAACATGGAAGCTGGTGGATTTGCCTAAAGGAAAGAGACCCATAGGCTGCAAATGGGTTTACAAAGTTAAATATAAGGCAGATGGCACCATAGATAAGCATAAGGCCCATCTTGTGGCGAAGGGCTATGCTCAAAAGGAAGGCCTTGACTATGAGGAAACCTTTGCTCCTACAACAAGGATGACCACCATTCGAGTTCTTTGTGCTATGGCAGCACAGTTCGGATGGAAATTACATCAGATGGATGTAAAAAGCGCCTTTCTAAATGGTGACTTAAAAGAAGAAGTGTACATGACTCAACCTCCTGGATTTGCTGAGGAAGGCCATGAGCAACAAGTTTGCAAGTTGGTCAAATCATTATACGGGCTAAAACAAGCCCCAAGAGCATGGTACATAAAAATGGATAGTCACCTACTACAACATGGATTTAAGAGAAGTCCATCTGATGCAAATCTCTATATCAAGAACACAGGTTCTGAAATAGTGATTCTTGTGTTATATGTAGATGATCTGATCATCACTGGAAATTCAGAGAAATTGGTTAACGCCGTGAAAGATGACTTGAAAGAGTCATTTGATATGACAGATCTAGGACTTCTCCACTACTGTCTTGGCCTTGAGATAGAACAGAAGAAGAATCATCTTAGGGTGACTCAAAAAAAGTATGCCAAGACTTTAGTAGAAAAATATCGTATGACTGATTGTAAGCCCAAAGCAACACCGATGGAATCAGGGCTTCAATTATCATGATATGATGACTCACCATAGGTAGATGGCACACTATATAGATAGATGATTGGAAGCCTCATCTATCTGACTAATACTAGACCAGATATTACTTATGTTGTAAACTATCTTTCATGGTTCATGCAAAAACCAAAGGTCTCTCATTGGAAAGCAGCTAAGAGGGTTCTTCACTACATTCAGGGTAGTGCAGATTATGGTCTAGAGTATAAGAAGAATAATTCATTCTTCTTACAGAGTTACACTGACTATGATTACGTTGGATCCATAGATGACAGAAAATCAACATCAGGGTATGTATTTCATCTTGGATCTGGTCCTGTCTCATGGCATAGTAAAAAGCAACAGGTGGTTGCTTTATCTTCAACTGAGGTAGAATATCGCGCTGCACGTGGAGCTATGTGTGAAGCGATATGGCTAAGTCGCATCTTGGCTACCATGGGCCTACCAAAGAAACTTCCTATTCACATGTTTTGCGACAACTCAGGTGTTTTGAACTTGGTCAAGAATCCAGTACATCATGAACGAACAAAGCATATTGACACAGATTGTCATTTTATTCGTGATGAAGTTCCTAAGCACAGAATCAAGCTCCAACACATTCCCACCGACGAACAGGTTGCTGACATCTTTACAAAGGCACTTGGACGTGTCAAATTTCAACTATTTTGGAGTAAACTTTGTATATCAAAGTAAATGTAATAAAGGGGGGATGTTAGGGTAAAATAGGTAGTATATTGCATTATACTACATGTATTATTACATCTACTTTCTACCATAGGAGATATTTACCATTGTATAAATCACCTCCTAGATTAACTTAGGTTAATAACTAAAATATCCTGAGATATTTTAGTCAGTTATTAGGCATATTCTATTTTCAATGTTGTTAGCACATCCTACGCTAACTTTGTTAGAGTTACTATTATGTAACCTATATATTGGGTTTGATAATTCATTTCAAGTCTAATGTCTGCATCAATAATATTTGATTTATTTCAGATTTGAGTAATCTCCTACTTACAACACGGGGGTAGTGGTCATGGCATACTTCAAATCAACAAAATCCTTTTCGGTAGGCTCCATCCATAGAAAAGAATTCTTCCTGAGCATGGTAGTCAAGGGGATCGCTATATTTCCATGATTTTTCACAAATTTCTTGTAATAGCTCGTGAGTCCCAAGAAACCGTGAAGTCCCTTTAGGGTATGAGGCTTAGGCCAATCTTGGACAGCCTAAATTTTCTTGGGATCAACCTGAACTCCATCCTTAGTGACAATGTGACTCAAGTATTCAACCTCTTTCTGGCCAAAAGAGCATTTGGACATCTTTGCATAAAGTTGATGGACAAACAAGAGTTAAGTGTTGAAGATGCTCTTCCCATGAACGATTGTAAACCAATATATCATCAAAAAAGACTAGAATGAATTTGTGAAGTAAAGGGCAAAAAATAGAATTCATTAGACTCTGAAAGGTAGAAAGTGCATTGCTTAACCCAAATGGTATAATCAGGAATTCATAATGCCCTTCATGAGATCTAAAATTTATTTTTGGAATATCCTCATCCTTGATTCAAATTTTATGATACCTTGACCATAAATCCAACTTGGAAAAATATTGAACCCCATGCAACTCATCAAGTAGTTCATCAATCATTGGAATTGGGAATTTATCTTTAATAGTGATCTTATTGAGGTCTCGATAATCCACACACAAGTGCCAAGTGCCATAATTTTTACCTACTAATAACACTAGAAAAGAATAGGCGCTAACACTGGAATGGATAATCACATCAGCACAAAGATCTTGCACAATTTTCTCAGTATCTGATTTTTTAGCATAAGGATACCTGTATGGATGAACATTAGGAGGAAGACTACCAAGAAAAAGTTGTATTGCATGATCATGTGAGATATGAGGATGTAGTCCCTTGGGCTACTCAAAAACTTGAGCATATTTGTCTAATAACCCTTATAATTGCACAGGATGGTCTCATTCCTCTTCCATGGGGCCACTGATAGAAAAAATGTGCCACCACTCCATGAGAAGACTTTTTTGACAACTTTTCCATCTTATGGGTAGAAATGAACTGAGTCGCACTAGCCTTCATGCCACGTAAGGTATATTGTTGCTTGTCTTGACTAAACTTCATCCACAATTTTGCAAAATCCCATAAAACTGGTCCTAACAGTTGAAACCATTATGCTCCCAAAATTATATTACACCCACCTAATGGTAGGGTAAACTTGTCTATCTTGAGATATAGTTCTCAATTTGAAGTTTGACATTATGACATTTTCCTTTCCATGGGAGGGTGCCTCCATTAGCAATCACAACTTCAAAGGAGTTGTATGTAGTTACGTAATAGTTTCCTTGTTTGGCCACACATGGATCAATGAAGTTGTGTATTGCCAGAGTCAATACGAATGATGACCCATTGTCCATTGAAATGGCCAATCACTTTCATTGTTTGGGGATTGAATACTCTTGCTAAAGCAGGTATAGATAATTTTGATGGGGAGTCCTCTGGATCTGTTGTTTGATTTGTGGTTTCTTCCTCGTGAGGATCCTCTTCTTCCTTTGAAGATTCTACAATTGGTGCTTCATCCATATCTAGCAAATATAGTTTTTGTTGCACACACTTGTGCCCTCGAGAATACTTTTCATCACAATTATAATTGTGCCCCCTAAAATTCATTGAAAGCAAAGCCCTCATTACATTCTATCCATAGTGATTTTTGTGGGTATTTTCTAGTGCCTACCTTTTATAGAGAAAATAACAGTCTTGCCTTTGTTTATGACTATTTTAGATGTTCTTTTCTCGTGCTTATCTTTTATAGAGAAAACAACATACCTTTATTTATGACTATTTTAGATGTTCTTGCATATATGTTTTATGTATAAGACAAACATGGTTGATAATTTTGCTTATTTCAAAATATTTTCAACAAATAGTTCACTTACTATCTTCAAAGCTTATTGATAAAAAAAGAAAGCATGTTTGTGAACAAGAAGTTTTCATAATTTTATTCAACTTACAACACATAGCTCCTTACCTTGAAGGATATCAACAAGTGCATTGTATAATCTAGAAATTTAGCTTCTTAATTTTGCTCCAATACCATCAATTTTGAAAATTACTTTGCCACATGAGTAGTTTAAAATGTAGCACCAAATGGGACATGATGTGAACACAAGTTAGATGTTAGCAGCGTTCATATGTTTGAATTGTATAATTTACATGAAAAACATAAAACCATGAAACTCAACAATCATTCTTCTACCTCTATAAGTTATTATGATGATATTGAAGGTTATCGCCTTATTATACCAATTAGATAATTAGATGAGGTTTAATTTGACAAACAATCCATGATGTATTATTCCATTACTTTGCAACTTCTTCTCCAAGGTTTGATCCCTTCCTGCCCAAATCTTAAGGTAATGATTCTTGAAAATATGTGGGTGAGCTTGGACTTCTTCCTCTACTTGAATATCTTGATCCTACATATACAACTTATTTTATTTCCAAGTGATCTAAGGCAACACTTGGACTTCTTTGTGGTTCAATTGATGATTGCATCAATTCTCATTGTACATGTTATCCATTTTTGTAAGCCATTTTACCATGTATTTTTCAAAGACAAAGGCTTAAGATCCTCAAACTTATTAACAAGCTAAAAGTGGTTAGCAAAAATGGAAAATATCAAAGATGATAATTGTCTTTCCTTTACAAAGAATAATACATAAAAGTTAGTCCCTCTACTTGAGGGGAAAAGCTAGTATAATGCAAGTGCATTTTAAAGACAAGTATGCAACAAATGGAAGTGTAAACCAAAAAGGCACATTTAAGGTTTCTTAAAGACATACTAGTATGAAACTTTTGCACATGTCACCAAGATGAATTCATAAAATATGTTATTTTATTTGTAGCTTCAAAACACATAAAAGGCGCATCAAATGAATGTAAATAGTACCTTATAGAATGGGATCTATAAGAAAAAGAATCTAAATGAAACAAACTTTCAAATTTGTTAAAGGTTATAGCTACTCTCTTCTATTTGGACTCGACAATCATCCTCTAGTCTCAAGCAAGCTCCTATAGCTTAGTTTGAGAAGAAGGGTAATTTCTTTCTTGAAACATGTTCTTTTAAGGTTTTGTTTCAATCACAAGGTATACACCATGCATGTTAATTTTGAGCTTCTCCTTAAATTGGACGTTGATGATTTAAATATCATAGAGAGTGATCACCATTTTATCAACCATAAAGTTTCACAAGTCACTCACTTCAATCTACTTCATTATTTTCTTGTTTTTCAAGTTTAGAAACCAAGGAGATATTCATCTTATATTTTAAGAATGCACTTGATCTTCTAAAAAAGTCTTACATGGAATATTGCAAACTAACCCTCCAACATATTAGTTAGACATCAAACTTACTACCACACATAACATGCTTGATGTTAATGCCATATTATATAGGAAATTGGTTTAGTATTATTTTGTGTTTGACCCACATAAGGTAAAATATATCCTTTATTAGCCCAATATCTTACTTTATTCAATATCCACACAAGAGCCATTCAAAAGCAACAAAGTTTCTATCTTGATTTTTGAGCAAGTATGAGTTTTGTGTCGATATTATTTTGAGATTTTTCTTTTTTTGTAATGGAATATGTTCATGAGTGAATCGTGTTGCCCTAGTGAAACATATATATATGCATCAATATTACACTAGTCTAGGATTTACTTATTACCTTCATAAAAATTATTGCATGTTGTAATTTATAGCAAATTAGGTCAAGGGCAAAGAAGCATGTATCAGCTCACATTATAGTGGTTTGGAATGTTAATTGAAAGGTTGCTTATGAAAAGGATCTATAAGTTATTGGAAATATGACGTACTAGACACTAAACTTATGAAGACTTGTAAAGGTATCTATGCATTTGTATTAAAGGGGTTCCTTTGATTCATTATTGATGGCTTTTGAAGCCTTACTATTAATGTAAACTCACAAGATAATTATTCACAAGATCAAATATATGATAGTCATAATATAATGAGATCAAATATTAATGTAACAGAGATAATATGAGACAACTAATATGTATATATCAAGGCTTAAAAATATATCAAATAACATTCATTAATAAGTTGAAATATGAATGTAATAGCTTGAATCATACAATATAACAAGATTTACAATATTAATTGCTCAAAATGTATGCAATCTGTATTACTCCTCTTTTTGTTACAAATGTATCATATACAATGATACTCACTAGACAATGTAGACTATGTAGGTAATGTAGACGATGTCCTCTATGGAGTAATATATAGTCTTTGTAGGATGACTCTTTGGTTACTTGACTCTTCATTTCCATAGTCTCATGACTCTTGGATTCTCTACTTTACACTTGCATACACATGACACTATCTTGTATGCACACTTGGACATGATTCTTCACATAACTCTTCCTAATATAAGAACACATGTGCACACTTACATATGAGACACTTGTGCACATTTATACTCATAACACTTGCACACATATTTACATGACACTTGTGCATTTCCTGCACATTATTACATTACATAAAATATTTACTCACACACTAATCTAGGACACAACCCTAATCTAATATTTACAAAGATGTACCAAGGTGGTACATTGGCATGTACCAAAAAATATAATATTCTCTAACATCCCCTTATATTACATTATTTCGTTATTGAATACTTTAGTCTTCAATATGGTCTTCATCTTCATATGGTCTTCATCTTCATATGCTCTTCAATCTTCTATCTTCAAGTAGCCTTGTTGAATAAGTGATCTAATTATCTCATAAGTCAAAGTTGGATCATGTTTGATCCATTTTAATTTTCTTTGTTCTCTAGATAACTTTCCTTCTTGTACTTCTGAAGTTCTACACTTGAATCCATTGCTAGTAGATGCTTCAAAAATGAGAATTTGAAAAAGACAATCTAATCTGAATATTAATGCCTTTTCAAATCTTCTATAGTACTTGTCTTTGTAGTAGCAGAAAATAGATGAGTGAGATTTTCTTCCACAATATTTACATGGATGAAGATTCCAACAATTTGTTTTTTCATGATCAATCCTACTGCAATAAACACACCTTGAAGTTATTTTTACTGCTTTGTCAATCTCTTTTAAAGTTTCAAGTTCATCTATTTTCTTGATAAAATAGTATAACCACTTGTGTACAACTAAAGTTATTTTATCTTTATTTTCTTTGTAGATATGTATTATATGACGAAGATCTTCAATATACTTAGTAGACTCTATTTTTGAGTTTGGCTTTATAGTAACAAGATCCATTGATTTGTCCTTTTGATTGTTTTGAAATTTTGTTAGTTCTCCCTTATCAAAGTTATCTACCATATTTTGAAAATAGCTTCTAAGCTTGTTTACTATATCTCTTTTATTGTATGCACTGATGATTTCTTCAATTATACTCAATCAATTACCTTTGATGTAGACTACCTTATGTCTCCCTAGGTTTTGAATAGTTTATAGGTTTCACAAACCTATTAAGTACAAGTCCTTATGTCTCCCTAATATTTAGAAACTAGAAAGTAAGAACTTTACAAGTTTAAATTTTTATTTTAAATTTTGATGTAGAATCCCTTTTAACTCCCAAATAGATAAATTTGTAAATATTCTATAGCACTTCAAATTTCAAAAATATAAACTTCAAATTTAAGAAAATAAACTAATTCCTTATTACTCCAAAATAATAATTTCAAACTTTTAATCTACTTATTACTCCTATCTTTTATTAACCTTATGACTAAAATAGAACTTATCTCTAACTATAACTTATCTCTCCAATTATAACTTATCTCTAATTAATTTAGCATTCTCCTTCAACTTAATTAAATTTAATAATACGTCTTCGTGAAAGGGGTGTAAACCCTAGGTGCAATCAAGCGATGGAACAAAGCGATAAATTTGGCTACAGTCTTTGTGAAAGGTATGCAAACCCTAGGTGCAATCAAGTGTTGAAGGAAGAGGGTTGTTCGCAGATCGTCTCTTCAGTCTGTGAAAAAGCCTCTTCGGCCAGAAGAAATATATCTCAAAGACCTTGTTCACGGGTGGATGAACCTCTACCCTCTATCAAGATTTCAAAGGATGAATTTGGGTTGGATCTGATTGATCATGAAGCCCAAACAATTATCTACAAACTCAAGGGCAAAAGACTAGTCTTGGAGGAGCTCAAAGGATACATTAAAGATTAGTGGACCAGTACAAAATTCCAAGTAACTCTCCTACCCAAAAACTTATTTTTTGTTTCCTTTTCTAATTTAGCGGATAGAGATAGGGTAATGGATTATAGATATAATTAGTTTTTTGGACAAAGGGGTGTCTATATAAGACCTTGGACTCCTAGTTTCAACCCCTTTACAAAAAAAGTTAATGGCTTCCCAGTCTGGGTGAATCTTTATGCTCTCCCTATGGAGTTTTGGGGAGAGAAGATATTCACCAAAATCGGTAATACCATTGATGCATTCCAGTATATGGATGCCCAAACAAAGGAAAATTTATGTAGTAAAATTAAATGAGTAAATCAAAATTGGTTGTTTGGATGGATGTTTCAGTTCTTGTGCCTCAATCTATTACTATCTCCTCAAGAAAGGGGGAATGGATCCAAAATATTGAATATGAAAACTTTTCCCTAAAGTGTTATGGCTATCAGCAATATGTCCACCTAAAGAAGAGATGTCTGGTCATACAATCATGCTTTGATTCCTCCTTGGTGGAGAAGAAGGCCCTGTATGTGAATGATTTGAAACCTTCAAACACCCCAGTTCAAAAGAAATTTCATTCTCCAGATGCACCAATTTTCCAGCAGGAATCTTGCAAGCGACAGAAGATTCAACCCCAAAAGGAGAATTTGAATAAGATCATTAATAAAAGCCAATGGTTACTAAAGACCATCCAGATGGTTCCATGGAAAATATTAGCACCTCATATGGTATTCTTGAAGCTAATTATGAAACAATTTATGACGATCAATTTTTTTAAAATGAAGATCCTACAAAATGTGTTACAACTAGGTATTACTTTAGGAGATTGAAGTGCAAAAATGCATTCTCAGATCTTGCCTCTAAAGGAGGAAGAACCTCTACTACAGAAGAAAAATAATCAGATTGATTTCCTCTTTGATAGGTGAATGTTATGTTTGTTTTCCTTCTATCTGTTGGAGTTTGTGTCATGTAAGGGTTGTTCTTATTATTAGTTCCTTAAAAAAAAAATTGATTATGAAAACTTAGCAGTTTGAGGAAGATGGAGAATATATTTTATAGAAAGGAAAAATGGTTATGCTTTAATTAACTAGTTAGAAATGTAATGAGAGCAATGTAATGTTTTGTTTTTGTAATGGGAGTGGCCACCAATAGAAACCACACATAGCTTATTAAAAAATTAAATTAGATTTAATAATCCAAAACCTTATAACTCCAAATGATTAAATAATCCTTAGCAAAATTTGAATTCTTAATAAGATACCTCCGCTACTTTTGCGTTCGCACTATGTTTTTTGATTGCCTTGATTTGCTTGTTGAATGCCTTGGTTCGCTGATTGTCTTGGCTCATTGACTGCCTCGAATCTCTTCAATTCTCTGACTGCACTATCTCAAATTAGCTTCAAGTTGCTAACTTCCTTTGATGCATCTAACACAATCTACCAATTGTTTTAATACTCCACATGCTTGATAGACGTTCCAAATTCCTTGAACGTTAGGGTTTCTCATTCCTCATGGCCGGTGAATTGTAATGCAATGCTTCTTAGAAAAATATTCCACATGTTTGGCGCTTGTAATGCATGTTGGTGAATGTTGCACTATCCTTTCGAACTCCTCTCGATTGATCTTTCACAATCGATTATTGTTATGCTCCAAATTTAGCAATGGACTTAATTCGCCTTCCAAGTTAATGAGTTGTGTTTGTTGTTGAGTGCAATGTACTGTTTTGCCTTCCGAGTTCGTTCATATTTAGAGTTGGACTCTCGGTGCGTTGCGTCTGAAGTGACGTTGAGATGTAACTTGAGACGTTTTGTTGTGAGTTGTGTTGTGTCTTGATAGCTTTGTGAGGGCACTTAGACTTTGTGGTCTGATTCCCACTTGAATGCAATGCTAGCTCAATTCCACTTTGTTTTTACCTTATGCCTTTATTCAATACTAATTTTGTTTTACAACAATCTTTAGCATTCTTCCCTACTGCTCTCCTTCGACGCTCTTCCTCGACTCTCTTTCTTGACGCTCTTCTTCGACGCTCTGCCTTGGCGCTCTACCTCGTATGCTATGCTCCCTGATTTCATAGGAGCTTTCTTCACAATGTATCTTGGAAGTTTATAATACTTCCTTTCTCTTTGGCCTTTCTTTCTCTTTGATGTTGGCCACATAAAACTTCTTAGTTGTATAACATATTTTTGTACCAATCTACTTATGTTGTCTTCTATAACATGTCCTCTTTTTCTTTGATGGATCTCTTGCATGAACTTATGTTGGTTGCTCGGACTATGATCTTGACCGAAAGTCTATTGTCATTCACTAGCCAAAATACAATTCCCTATTCGTTGACCGAATAGAAACCTTCCTCCTTTACTTGCTTTCACCTAATACATGCTTCTTATATAAGAGTTTATGTTTAATAACTATTTTCTTCTTTCCTTATAAAACTTTCCTTAATGATGACCTCATAGGTCAAAACTTCTTCAAACCTCCTTTTTTCAGTGCTCTACTGCCTTCAATAGGCTATCCTTAAGTTTTGCCTTCAACTTGTTGTCTTCAAGTTATGCCTTGTTCTTAAATTTTACCTTTAACATGTTGTCCTCAAGTTTTGCCTTGCTTTTGATCCCAGGCTTCTTTTCTCAAGTTTTTTCTTGAATCTTCTGTTCTTTGTCTCGAATTTGCAAGTCTTGCTGGTTCTTTTAACCTCTTCTTTATCCTCTTCTCAAACCTTTCTCCTTATGACTCCAAACTTTCTCTTTATACAAGGTCTCTCTAAAACCTACATATTAATCCTCCTTCCTTTCTCAATAAGAAGCACAAATATTTATCGAATATGGCCTCTTTTCTTTCCTCCACTAAGGACCACAAATCTTCACAAAAGACCTCTTTCTCCAAAAGGTCTTAAAATCTCTGGTTCTTTGAACTCTATCCTTTAATATCAACCTCTCCTCTTGGACCAATTATCAAGGTCTATATGACCTGAAACTACAATATAGCTTAAAAATTTTAGCAAGGCCTTTTTCTTCAAGACCTGAATTCACTGTATCAATATCAAGGTCTGTCTTCAAGACCTGAATCTTTCTTTTTCAAGGTTTGTCCTCAAGACCTGAATCTTTCTTTGTCAAGGTTTGTCTTCAAGACCTGAATCTTGTTGTAGACCGCCTTCTATTCTAAATAGAATCTTAGAATAGATAAACTTGATCTATCTTTATCAAGGTCAACATCTTAGTGACCTGAATCTTTAACATTCTAAAACTTGAATCAATCTTTGCTTGATGAAAGCTCTTTGCCTTCTCTCGCACTTGAAGATAAAAGTCTTCTCTATCTGTTGTAGGAAGCTTCTCACTTCTCTGAAGATCAATCTTTGTTACAACAATGTCTTAGGTTGATCCTAAGAACTCCAATAATGATTCTCCTCCTTACTAGAGAACCCAATAATGTCAAGGTGACTATAAACTTCCCTGATGCTCCAAACAAGATAGCTTGATTGTACCAACTTCTTCAACTTTCTTGATAGAAACCAGTTGCCAAGAATTTTTCTATGTCCTTGAAATATCAATCAATGTCAGAGTTGGATATTGCCCTAAATAATCAATTGTTTTCAAGTTGATTCACCTAAATATGTTAGTCCTAGTATTCATTGGTTATCCTTCAACCTAGTGGAAAGACTCTATAGTTGAGTCCTAGTCTTCACTAGTTATCCTTCAACCTAGTGGAAAGACCCTAGCTTTCTCTTCAATTTTCAAATTCTATTGTTGAGTCCTAGTCTTCACTAGTTTTTTCTGCAATTGTGGAAAGACTCTAGCTTGTTGCTTTCTTTTTTGCTTCAATCTTAATTCCAATAGAGTCTAGGTCTAATTCCCTTTAAAGTAGAGAGACTCAAACCAATTTCGTCACTAGACAAAAACTTATTTTACAGCTAAACAATTCATGTGCAAGCAACTTCTTATTGTAGCTCTAATACCACTGATGGCTTTTGAAGCCTTACTATTAATGTAAACTCACAGGATAATATTCACAAGATCAAATATATGATAGTCACAATATAATGAAATCAAATATTAATGTAACAAAGATAATATGAGACAACTAATATGTATATATCAAGGCTTAACAATATATCAAATAACATTCATTAATAAGCTGAAATATGAATGTAATAGCCTGAATCATACAATATAACAAGACTTACAATATTAGTTGCTCAAAATGTATGCAATCTGTATTACTCCTCTTTCTGTTACAAATGTATCATATACAATGATACTCACTAGACAATGTAGACTATGTAGGCAATGTAGGTGATGTCCTCTATGGAGTAATATATAGCCTTTGTAGGATGACTCTTTGGTTACTTGACTCTTCCTTTCCATATACCAAGTCTTGTGACTCTTGGCTTCTCTATTTGACACTTGCATACACATGACACTATCTTGTATACATGACTCTTCACGTAACTCTTCATAATCTAAGAACACATGTGCGCACTTACATATGAGACACTTATGCACATTTATACTCATAACACTTGCACACATTTTTTTTTATTGAGAAATACTTCTTATACACTTGCACACATATTTACATGACACTAGTGCATATCCTACACATTATTACATTACATAAAATATTTACTCACACTAATCTAGGACACAACCCTAATCTAATATTTACAAGGATGTACCAAGGTGGTACATTGGCATGTACCAAATAACGTAACATCCTCCAACAATTAAGATGTTAAGTAGGTGGGCATTACATGAAATTGAATGAAACAATTTCTAATGGAAGATTGACCTTTCAAAATGGAGATAACAAGTAGCGAAAGAAAATCATGAAATGAACGTTCACCATATTAATCAATAGATATGTTTATAGTTATCAAGTGGCATTAACCCAACTGGTTAGATTCCTCAATGTTCAAGGAGACCCAGGTTCAGATCTTGTCAAGTGATACATGGATAATATCCGAGCTTTGTTGTAATACCACTATGTGGTGATGATGTAATAGGGTGGGGCTCATTTCAATCCCATATAACCAATTAAAAAAATAGATATGTTTATAGTTAGCATAAATCAAACTATATTAAGAAATGCAAGAAAAATTATCAAATCAAGGCTACTTGTGATTAGAAGACCAACACTTTAAAGCATGAGTATGGGAATCTATGCGTGTGACCAATAAGAGTACTCCCCAAGGGACACACGACCTATCTAGGGCTGCAAAACAAGGATAGTTTCTATGCTTGAACAACTCAAGCGCCAATTTCCATAGTTAGAGGTTGACGCAATGGGAATCATTGCTTCTCAAGGGAGGCGAAATGATCTAAGCAAAGTAGGGATTGTTCATAGTCCTAGAGATCATGTTGCCAAAGCCTTTACAACTTGCATACCTTGGTGTCTATCTAGACTCTTCATCAGATGCCAATTCTATTTCTGGCACCACAAAGTTGGTGCCATGACAACTAGAGAAACCTGTAAACATGTTTTCGCCTTTTGCTTTGCACAATATAAATAGTTCTTAAAAAAGACCCTTGTTCTCTCTCTTTATGTGTTTGAGTAAAGGTGGGAAGGGAGAGAGACAATAGATCAAATTAGTATGGTGCTTCTAAAATATGCACTTGACACTACTATTTTAAAGTATCTCCTTGAAATGCTTATATGTAATTATTACTTAGAAATATCCATTCCCCTAGTTTGGCAAACAAAATTCATGAAATTTGAAAATCAAATAATTTAATCCCTATACAAGTTTATTTGACCAGCATATTTCATCAACCAAACTCAAACACAATTTCAATTTAGAATCCAACACATACTTATCTTAAAAACTAAATTATAACATACAAATCTTTCATGTCTTGCTCTTCCATTCCCTCCCCCATTGCCACCTTATCTTTCTCTTCTTCCTCAATTCCCTCACACAACGCCTCCTCACTTGTCTCTTCCTCCTCAATTCCCTCACACATTGCCTCCTCATCTCCCTCACATATTGGCCTCTTCATCTCCATCTTACATGTCAATACATAGCCCTTGTTGAGGAGGCACAACAATCTTAAATGCAACTCTAAAACAATCTCAAAGTTGATAGAAGACAGTCATAGTGGCAATATTTGGCATGCCTTCTAGTATTTTTAATTTTGATCAAATTTAGATGGGTTTTATATTTTCATAAATTAAGTTCTTTGGAGTATACATGTTTTTGTCATGCTTCCTCCTACCAAATGTTATACATATTTATATTTGTACACCTAAAATAAATAGAAACAAATAAATTTCTTTTCCCCCAAATTTGATGGCAAATCTTGTAGCTAATATTCCTGCCACACCCAATACAACTACAACATCAAATCAAACAACTTAGGTAGGCATTGTTCAAACTTTCTACAAAACAGTTTTCAGGCTTTGGCATCACATTGGTGCAGACAACATTTTGTTGACAGTTGAAGCACAAATGTGTTTCTAGCAAAAGATCATGCCAACTAAATATGGTAGAAAGAAAATTACTAATGTTCAGTTCTCTGCCATTTTTTGAAAGGCAATGCTACTGTCATTGGAGGAACTTTGAAACTAGTGGCATCAACATAAAATGAAATGATAAACTCTTGAAATTGTGGAAATTGTCTACATTGAACTTATTCCTCAGCAAGCAATTAAAAGGATACATTTTTAGCTACCAGTAATGCAAAAATATGATCAACGAGAACCACCAGCATCAGAATCAATAAAATTCATTTCAATGTAAACATCACCACCTATGCCACACATTCACTATAATTGCCATCTAAAGCTCCTACATAAGGCATATGAAATGTTTTTTTATTCAATATGACAGAAGATCTTAAGGTGACAAGGAATATCCAGACACAGAAGGTTTGAGATCATTTTATTATTTAAAAGATTCTAATGCTGATAAAGAATAATAGTTTGATACTCGTGAAAAAAGAATATCTAATTGAATCAAAATAACAGACAGGGCAATCAGTGTAACAAAGATTGCAAGCATATTTCCTAAGACCATTATAGTTATGAATAGAAAACTAGCAAAACTGTTCATGAAGTTATGTGCATTTGATTGAACAAAAGGTCAGCAGACTTGAACCAATTTTAATAGTTAGCACGCATTAGTGATCACATGAATGTCAGCTAACTATGATAAGGGGTCAGTCAAGAAAAATGATATTAGCGGCATTAATGGTTACTAGTAAATAGAAAATTTTCAATTAACTATGGTGAGGGGTTAAGGAGGATGATCACAATCATCAATTCTCAAAACATGGATGCAGTTTCCCCTACAATTAATTTAAAAATATTAATATATTTATTAAAGGGCTTAACTACTCTGCATAATCTATCCTCCACCTACTTTTTGGCAGCCGTTAGCAACAATTTTAGTTTACTAGTACAGGTTTGCAAGGAAAATGGTCATCATATCTATCTTATGTATAAAGACTATTAAGCCTAAATGTTCGACATTGAGGAAGCTTCATCTTTTCTCTTACTGTAGAACTGCCTGTTTATTGATGAATTGTCCTAATGGGTGCCTATTCGAGATCAACGTCAATCAGATATGGTTATCTAGATGCATATACAGTTAAATTAGAAGTGTCGATTATTCTTCATTTATGATTTCCGGGAAAGGCTCAAATCCAACAAGATATGCCAAGCATTTCAATCATCATATAATTTGATAGATGTTGCAACAACTGCAAAACTCAAGCTTGGTATAATTTGGGAAAAAAGAAAAAAACAAACAAATTCAGGCTTTCTTGTTAACTAGATTAGCTGTTTGCATTGGAATCATACTAAGATCAAGATATATGCAATTAAATCCAATTTAATTTACAACGAAGAAAAACAAATCTAGCATTCACCATAGGGAATTTCTTCCTTGAATATAGCTTAGTAGTTTACTAAAGCTAGTGATAATTGAAAAGGAAGGTTGTAGAACCATATAATTCTCCATTTAAAACTCAAAACATTGAAGGTTTTGAAATGTGGACAACCTTCAAACTGCATCCCAAAATATGGCTTCAAAAGCATATGGTATTCTTTGCTTCCATATGTGACAGCATACAAGAAAAAAGAATTACAACTCAGCAAAAGGTTGATTCGATTACATTAGTAAGTTCCCACAAAGAACAACATAAAGAAATGCAGGGAAAGCAATAACTGCAGCTACAGAAAGAGGATAATAAGAACCGTTCAACGGGACCAAAACCACCCCAATAAAATCCGAAATTCACTAACTTAATTAACATCTAAGTATCTTACAAAAGATAACTAGAATACAGAAAATATATTAATGTCTACCATACAACCAAAGCAAGTCGATGGGACTTGGAAGCCATAGAAGAAGTGCTTAAATCATCTTCTGCCTAAGAAAGCAACAAAAAGAAGTTTACAGATAAAACTTTCTGTAAATGACACACGACAAAATGAAATTAAAGCAACTTGGGATGAGAAAACATTTAGAAGTACTAGTGATCATGAAACAATTCTCCTCAGCTAGAGTTGGGTTAAACACACATAAAACATAGACATTAAAGAAACTTTGCAACAGAAACAGCTGGTGGAACTATAAAATAAGTCTCCTCTTCTGTCGGGTTAAAAGTGTAAAGCATATTTCCACAACTAAAGAGTTTAACTGAAAATATTTTCCATGGTAGCATCGTTAGCATGGAGAGCACATAAGAGAGCAGCACACAGTACTCCATCAACTCCCATCCTAAAAAAATGTTTCAAGAAAGGATTATAAAAACCTGGAAAGAAAAGGATTAATCATAAAGTAGCTGCCAAAACTAGGTATGAAGAACCAACCAGATCCTTGGCAGTAATCTAACGTTGCGTACTACAATAAAAATTCCTAAATCAACAAACCAGTTAGACAGTTAAGCTGAACAAAGTCTGGAGTAAGACATGCATGTAGAAAAGGCCTTGTTTACAAATTTTAAGGTCTCACAAAACAAGGACAGAGACTAGTATATAGAGACACCTATCAAGATGGTAAAGATACAAACAGCAGATGCACTAAGTGTTGGTGTTATGGCCCTGCACTTCATAAGACATCTTTCTTCCCTAAGCTACCTCGTTCTATTTCATGTATGAGTTCGACATGGATAAAAATTGGGGGAAAAAGTCGTCATTGAGAAAATCAACTATAAAATTTACCATGAAGTTCAAAAACTATAAATTAATGTTTTTATTAATTTAAATCTAAATATAAATAAAGAACTTCACATTTAATACAAGAATGAGGTTGACTTACAAATGCCTCTTTGAACAAGTTGCCCTAAGTTTTTTTGGCCCTATTGAGGTCATTTTAACTTTTTCCTTATCTGTTTTGTCTCAACCTCTAGTAGACGTAGGAATGAATAATGCAAATAGGACAAGTCCTGACCTATACCAGGCACTTAAACACAATTTACATGTGCAGAATGCAATTGAAGCAGGGTTCTAATTAATCAAATCCAACTTCATGTATGAATTATACAGGCTGACTAGTTAGATTTGTCCAATCCATTCAAGCAAAACCTCATGCTAACTTGCTGAGCTATGCTAGCCACCTTAGTAGATGTGCCCTGATTCCTGCAAAAATTTCCATGCCTACAGTGCTATTTAACTGGATTTATATTAATCAATTCCATCCTAATATAGGAACTCTATCAGCTCTCTACCTAGATATATCCTAATTCATTCAAAGAAATTTCACATTCCAATGATGATAAATAAACTGGTTGTTAATTAAACTATTAAATGATTCTTTGGCCATACAAGCTGCCAAAATAGATATGCCCGGGTCCTTTCTGCAAAAATTCAGATGCCTACAGTAGAATCGAAATGAGTGCAATAATGATTGGTGAAATCAAATATACTGGACAAGATATGTTTGAAGCACTTGGGTAATGGGGGGATGAGTAATATAGGGTGTTTTTTGAAGTAGAGTTTGTCATGCTACTTGGTACTTCTGCACTATTGATTTGAAAATAAGAATGTTTCACCTGGGATTTGCTATTACATTGATAGATAAAATGATACCATAAGCAATATCTATAATTGAAGGAAGAGGTGGCAGAGATAGCATAGGGCAGTTACAGAAATGGTTGATGGAAATAGGTGATGGTCTTGGAGGACAAATATGTCCTGCTCAAAGATCTTTTGGAGAAGGTTTGAATGGCAGTGAAAATTGAACTAGTTGACCAGAGGCATTGAATCAAGATGAAAGCAAGGTAACAAACTTAACATGGATCACATTCATAAAGAGTTTGGCAGACTCCCTGGAAGCTATAATGAAGATCTTGACTCCATGACAATATCACAGTCCTAACAAATCACCATTGTATGACAATAGGACTGGTAGACAATGCCAATGGTACAGCTATCTTAACCTGAGTAGGTTTTGTATGACAATAGGGCTGGTAGGCAATGCCAATGGTACAGCTATCTTAACCTGAGTAGGTTTTTTTTTCTTTTCAGAAAATCTTGGGTTATTACTTGTGGCCATAGTGTTTGAATACGGGTCCTCTTTATTGTTATAGGTATTTGGGATGGTCTTTGCAACTAGAGAAGATTTCATGAGTTAAGTTGTACAAAATAATCTATAGTCCTCTGGATTTCTACTGAATAAAAAAAAATATTAAAAAACACCAAACAGACTGTCTTTTAATCATTGAATTTCATCTCAGCATATAAGCTATACAAAGTGCCCAACTAGATAAGCCCTATTCCATTCACTAAAATTTACATGCTCATAGTACTATTGACTCCATGCAACTATGCTACAAGTCCCCACCATAGTTAGAAAAATCATTGGTTTCCCATGATTTCTTGTAAAACTCGCGAGAAATTGCGGATGACAAGCTTTTTTTTTTCTTTTGTCGGTGCCAAGAAAATCGCTGACTCATAGCGATATTTTGCATGATCTGTTGCCCTTTTCTCACAATTAAACTTGGCAAGCCTCAGGCAGTTGGTAGAAAATGGCAGGAAATTTTATTTTTTAAGGCTATTAGGCCTTATTTTTGCATTTTTTCTTCTCTCCGACTATGAGCAATTTTTTATAGAGTTTTGCTATTAATAATTTTAAAAATACTGTATTTTTTTTATATTTAGAGGAGTTTCAAAATTTCAACTACATCCACATAAATCTCTATGAAAGTGACCATGGTATTTATGGTAAGCTTAAGTTCTTAAATGCAATAGAAATATAGAGATCTCTTAATAGTTCCCTTTTCCCTTGGGGAGAGAAACTAATTGATGAAATAGACAAATTATTTGTAACTGCATTTGATTAAAAATCCAGTATGTTGAATGTTGATTGCAATTCTTTTATTATTATACCAAACAGATTCTACTTGTCACCTCTCACCTCTTCCTAATATAATACTACTAGAATTTATATTTGGGAAAATTGAAAGAAAATGAATGATGACGAAGAAAGGGAATATGAAGTTAAGAGTGAGAGTATGTTTCATTGAAAGCTTGTCCATTTTTCAAGGCTTGAGGAGGAAGTGGAACAATTGAAAGGACTGGAGGAGATATACCATGATGATCCCATACCTGAGGAGCCTCCAATTCAACCACCTGTTCAAAGCCAAGGCCAACCATCTAGTTCAAGGGGGAGGAGGGGAAAACAAAAAGCAGTTTAAAAACTGCTTTATATTTTGAAATTTTGCATTTGTATGATATGATGTATTTGGTTGGATTTGATGTTCATGAACTGTGACTGTGCTCTTTTTTATGAATATCTAATATAAATTATAAATTAGCTTTCGGGCTCTCCAATTGTTGTTTAAAATGTCTTTTTTTAATTGAAAATTTTTCTTTGGTTTTTTTTTGCCTAGTTTTCCCAAGTTGCCGATAAAATCTCCAATATTGGGGTGCTGAGTTTATTGCAAGATGTGAGTTTTCCAACTATGGTGCCCAAAAAGTTCCATTGGATAACAATGGGACCAGTAGGCCTGTGTAATGTTTCTCATTGTCTTCTACTTGTTTTGTGTTTATGTTAATATGATTGATCTGGTTTGGTTATCTAAAGCCAAATAGGCTTTTTGAATTTTACCTTTGAGCAATTTGTAACTTGGATTATCCATTTATAGTCATCTGTGTCTTACTTATGCTCCTTTAGACTGTTGTTTGTGACTAGGATGGGTTTGTTCTAATCATGATTTATTCAAGGACTTCTGATTAGGTAACAAGAGACAATTTTGTCATATAATTATGTTGGTTACGAATCTGCCACTAGGAAAGGATTTTGATCTTTTGCACCCTAGATTCGCCCAACAGATTGAAAGGCCGGGAGGAAGAGATGCCTCCCGTGCCAATCTCCGGAGAAGGCCGGCTCCTATACTAATCTATTATGGTTCTAAGATAAGAGAACAGGAAAGGGATTGTAAAATGCTGAAAGAGATGTAAATAGCTTGTGGTTATGGTGGGAAAGAACAAGCAGCACGATTACTAGCTAATACCCAAACCAACAACAATCAAAACAAAACATGTAATAGAAACTAACACTTTTATTCCTTCCTATGTATCCTTCATTCGGTATTCCAGATTCACTTAATTGCCAATGCTTTAAATCCAAAATGCAGAATTACAAAAATCAGAAAAATTAATGAATATAGGCAGAAATACTTGCAGAAGGCGGCATAAAAGAAAGAGACAAGAGTCAGAGCCAAGTATGCTTTGTATTGGAAGCAAGTGTTTGATTACAACAGCTTTCTTAGCAATATGTTCCCCCCGTTTTACAATGAAAGTAGACTACTATTTATAGCAGAAATTTCCCCCCAATTACAATGATGCACAGAACCCGAAGACTGCAAAAGCTGCCGAGATTTGACCTCTACTGGCCGTGAGCGTACCTACAACAAGATTGACCTGACTTTGGTGTAGCTCCGGACAGATCTGGTGGTTGAGGAGGCGCATCTTATTAATGCGGTAGGTGCAGTACAATTTGGTGTTGAATAACTGTTGTTAATGCACACCTACCCTGTACTTCTGAAGTACACTAACTGTTCCGTCCTGACAGGCTCAAATCCCGAAATCCATGCGTGGTCTGCCTGAGTCCGAGGTTCGCTGAGATGGAGGGGGGTTTGACCAGAGTCACTTGATAAAACAGCGACCCCGGGAGTCGCTCGAGAATGAAGCGAACCCGAGACGCACTTTGCCTTAGAGAAATCTGCAATTCCGTCTTTTTCTGCTCACAGTCGCTGAATGGGGGGGGACGACGGAAATCGCTGGGAAATGGCAGCGACGATGGGAGTCGCTGAACAAACGAGCGACCGACGTCAACATCCTCCCTTGTGCCTTGGAATTTCTTTGAGACCTTCGCCCGCAGTCGCCGAAATGCTGCAGCGACGTCGGGAATCGCTCCGAAATGGAGCAACCGGTGTTGACCTCTGAATATTGCACTTGCTGGCGGTCGCTGAAGAAATAGGCGACGACGGGAGTCGCTGGTGGAGGGAGCGACCGGCGTCAACACCAACACTTAGACAAATTTCCAATTCGCTTGTTCTCCTGTTGACCATGGTCGCTAAAACAAAGAGCGACGATGGGCGTCGCTGACAGAAATGAGCGACCGGCGTCGATCGCCACCAAACGGAGCGACCGGCGTCGACGAACACTTAGCCACTTTTTTGCTTGCTCTCCCTTGTTGACCGCGGTCGCTGAAAAAAGGAGCGACCGACGTCGATCGCTGAAAAAGGAAGCAACCGGCGTCGTCCGCTCATACTTAGACATTTTTTTATTTTTCTTTCTTGTCGACCACGATCGCTAAAAAAAGGAGCGACGACGGTCGTCGCTGGCAGAACTGAGCGACCGACGTCAGCACTTCATGCCTTAGGAATTTTTCATTTTGCTTCATTTGTTGCTGACGGTCGCTGGCGCCGAGGATCGCTGAAAAAGCTGGCGACGACGGGGGTCGCTCCAGAATGGAGCGCCGCGAGAAATTCACACTTAGTCAAATTTTAACGAATTTTCTCCCGCTCGCTTCGCTGCCTAAAGTTGTCATTGGTCACTGGAGAGAGCAGCATGGGCTGAAAATCGCTAAACATAGGGAGTGACCCCCGGAATCGCTCCAAAGGTGAGCGACCAAGGGAGTGCCCCTGACTTAGAAAAATCTGGGCTTTTTCCAAACCCTGCAGAACTTGCTGAACACTTGGAAAATAAACCTGGAAACTGAAAACGTGAAATCTGCCTGGACAAAGCTGGAAAGGAAGGAGGAAGGAAGAATCTAATCCAAAAAGTTGTAGCAGTGATTTTTCAAATTTTTCAAAATTTCTGCCCCTTAGCAAAATGTGGCAACAATTTCCAGTAATTCTAGTCCTCTATATTGTTATGTTTAACTAGGGATAGATCTAAGGACAATTTGTCAAAAGAATTTTATCTTTGCATTTAGAGACGATTTTGTGATTTAAGAAAATGATATAATCCTCTGTATTTTCTACTGATTGAAAAAAAGAAAAAGAACCAAGATTTAACTGATGAATACCATCTTAACATATAACCATTCAGGATGATGATGACCACAGCTCAAGCCTCACTGGCATGCTCATTGTGTTAAAACAGCTGTGAGTCTGTGACAATGGCAGCCAAAAAATGGATGAGACTAGGGCTAGTCCAAGGTCATGTTGATCATGTTGATCATGTTGGTCATGTTGATGATGCAATTGATTGCAAAAGGTGGAGTGAGCAATCAGAAAACATTGTGTTGCAAGCAACAGTTTGAAGTGATGCCAGTTGCAGAGGATGTATGGAATAAGAGAAAGTGGAAGGAGTGCAACAAGAGATTTCGTTACATTTTTCCGTGCTTCTATCCTCAGTGGTCAACTCGTGTTGTCGATGATGCCGACAAGTTTAGAAGAGGGGATAGATGTAGGTAGGCAAATTGATATGCTTGCATAATTAGTGAATAAGTTTGTCATTTTGTGTTATTGTGCAATTCATACTCTAATGACGAAATGTACGTACGTATAATAATGTTATAAAGTGGCAATGTAATAATAAGGTTTAATGTTAATGTATGTATGGGTAAAATTAGATTCAAATGCAATATAAAGTCAAATTATCATGTAGTATAATAATGATGTTATAAAGTGGTAATGTAATAGAAGGTTTAATGTTAATCGGTGTTACACGGGGACGTGTCCCCCCGTTTCCCGCATCCCCCAGCACGAGGAGACGACATTGGGGACGTTTGGGGGATGGCTACGAAACGTCCCCGGGACGGCTAAGGCCTATGGCCTCCCGTCCCCAGGACGTCCCCTATTTTGGGGCGTCCCTAGGGACGGGCTGGGCGCCATTGGGGATGCCCAGCCGTCCCTAGGGACGGTCTGAGCATCCCCAATGGCACCCAGTCGTCCCCCATGGCTGGGCGTCCTCACCAAAAGCAAAACATAAAAAATAAATAAAATAAATAAATAAATTAAGCTAAGATCTAAGCTTGTTATCTTGACTTTGTTTGCCATTGCATACATAAATGCAGAGATCTAAGCTTGTTTGCCACCACATACATAAATGTAGAGATCTGTATTTGTTTGCAAGATCTGAGATTGTCATTGCATACATAAATTTGAAGATCCAAGTTTGTTGTCATATCCAGATCTGAATCTATTTGCCAGATTTGAGTTTGTCTGCCCTTGCACATATGAATGGAGTTTGCCCTTGCATATACAAATGCAGAGATCTGAGTTTTTTGTCACTGCATACCTAAATGCAGAGATATGAGTGTCGCCCACTGCATACATAAATGCTTACAATATGCTATTCAACTTTGATTTAACATTGACTGGATTTATCAAACAACACATTCATAGACCGGATATAACCCTTAAATTCTAGCCCAAAGGGTTTGAGGCAATTGGTAAAAAGTGAAGAGTTTCACACTATAAACCAAGGTTCCAATCCCATAGGTGAACCTTAACATTTGTCTGGGGAGCTGAGCTCAAGTGGTTGAGACTCGTTGTCTTTGTCTTCCTTGGTGAAGGCTCATGTTCAAGTCTCTGTGGGCATAAAGGCCATGTGTGTGTGAGTGGATTCTTGACCCCCAAGTGAGTTGTCCTAGCATCACTTTAAACAATATTTGTGGTATCTGATTGTTTAAGCATAGAATGCATCTTTGGATTGAATTTGACTCTTAGACATCAAGAGGCTGTATGATCTGACTGCATGGGGTTAATAACTGAAAACAAGGCATGAGGACGACTGTTCCTACTTATTAGCCCAATATCTGACTATCACTACAAACTGTGCATTTAAAGGCTTACATATAATGACTGTCAATACATTGAAATGCCAAAACAAGGTCATTGACTTTTACATAGATCTGCTAATGAATAAAATGCTTTTAGTGAATTATACAGTCATATGCATGCATAGGACCGATTACAATTTAGTATAATATCATAATACTGAATACATATTGGGGACTTATCTAGGGTAATACGTGCTGAGTATGTAGTCGAATGCATGTATAGGACTGTACCTTGTTTTGTTTTCATCCATGCATAGGACTGAACTTATGAATGCACCCTTGGACTGAATTCATCGTGGTAAATTGGGACTGAAAATGGTTTCCTTGTATTAAACTTGTTCCTTGTTTGCATTGAACATGATCTCTGCCTTACATCAATGTACAGTTGGACGGAACAGTCTTTTCCAATACATATACTATGGGACTCAACATGGTAACATGAAATCATTTCTGCATTCAAAGGGACTATCCATTATCTTTTGCTAGATATCAAGACATCTGATGCATTTAAAAGGTATGGAATTTGAATCGAACTGGATGTGATAAAAGCTTGAGAAGAATTCATTGTGAGGACTCATTGTGTCCGAAGGGTCTAAAAATGGTATATTCCAGTCCTGGCTACATAATAAATATTAAATGGACTTATTACAGTTTGTTGTCATTAGGGATTGGGTATGTTTCCATAAGATTAAATATGAATTAGTGTTCCCTTACTTGTTGCATAATAGATTTATAGGCATTGTAAGGTGTGCTGCCCTTAGTTATATTTGTTGAAACAATTAAATGGCTGCACTTAGTAACTAATATCAATATGAATATTCAATATCCTAATATCATTTTTGTTGTGTGTAGAATTCTGAATGTGTAGATTATTCTAAATTTCTAAAAAAAAACAATTTTTATAGTATTATACCAGCCGTCCCCGAGTCGTCGGCCTGCCATCCCCCACCGTCCCCGGAACCCCGTCCCCCAGGCTCGTGGAACCTTGATGTTAATGTATGTATGGGTAAAATTAGAGTCATGTGCAATATAAAGTCAAATTATCATGTAATAAGATGCCAACGGTACCTTTGACAAATTGCATTAGTAAAGGTATGTAGGGTGGATTAATGTAATAAGCCGACAGTTGAGGGTGAGGTGTCTTGGCAGATGGTTGAGGGAAACTGTCCACCCGTGTGCATAAAAGGACTTCGCCTCTCCCATTTTGAATAACAATGGTATGGTAGCAATGTGTGATGGTTGATGGAATGTAAGGTCAGGTGTGTGGTCGTCATGTCATGTGGTGGTGGTTGGATAATGTGAAGCGAGCGTCTACATTGTAGCCTTGTCTATTGCAGATGGTCTGTAATGCCATACAAAGTAATGCAATACCAATTCATCCTTTGTTTGTGTAATGCTATATGTACAAACAGCCCTGTAATGCTATTGAGGCATAATAATGCAATGATCATTCATCCTTGAATCTGTGTGTGAGATGTGTTCTGTGTGATATTGCTGCAAAAGGTAAATCTGTAAGTTTATTAAAGTAGAAATGGAATTGTGTTTCATTATGTTAAATTTTATTTCTGCAATACCATTATATGGTTTGTTGAAATACCTTGCTACCACGATCATGATGTAATACAAATAGCGCCCATTTAAATAGCATATAACCAATTAAAAAACTTTTTTTTTAAATGTCACCTATTCCATCCAGATCAAGCCCAAATGCTAAAGCAACATGAAATTACAATACTTGGTGAAACTAGGCAACAAGTATTACAGAATTTAAATCAAAATCAACAATGAAAACAAGGCTCATACCTTGACAGCTCCATCCCAATCAGTTGAGATACTAATGTGGCATTTGCAATACATGGAGGAAGTGATGCAGTCTAGACGGAGGGGGGTCAACTAAACAACAGCCTCCCCTAGCAACAAAGGATTCACAGTTCACTAACACCCACAATGTAAGATTTAGTTTCGTTCTGATTTGCACAGACTAAACGGCTAGACGGCAATTGACAAGACAACAATTGCCAAGATGGTAACACGGGAATTGACAAGATGGCACTACCATAAGACAACAGTACCCCAAGACGATTCTGTATTTGAAGGGTACTCTTAATTTTTATAGGAATGGTAATCACATGTTCCTCTCTTCTTGAACGGAATAGTGCTCCCAACCTTCACTTGAACGGTGATTAGTTCTTCACCTGAATAGTTTGTATTTGAACAATACTCTTAATTTTTATCGGAATGGTAATCACACATTCCTCTCTTTTTATCTTTACTGAACGACACTTCCACTCACACGACAATATTCATTTCCCTTTGAACAGTGCCTGACTTCCACTTGAACGACTTTTGCTCAGGCAACAACCACACTCTATCTCTAGCAGTCCTGTAATCCTACACACACAATTGTATTCCACAACATGCAAATCTAGAAACACAATGCATTCACCATTTGATATCATGCAAAAAATAGAATAGAGTGGTTACATACAGTTGGCAGTTACCCCAAATATAATCGTTCAAATGCTCCTGCATCATACTCAATGGGTAAGAGGAAATGTTTCATGAGCTCTGAATTGCTCTTCCAAGTTACTGCCATTTTAGCTTGGCTTTCTTCACAAGGCCACCTTTTCTGTTTTATCCTTGCTTTCTTTTGAGAACAAAACCTCCTCTTGTAGAATCCACTCAACATTTTTTGCACTTTGTCCCATTCCATCACATCCATCCAACCACAACCAACATGTATTTTGTTGGCTACTTTCTCTTGGTGCCAACATCTATTGGAGTGATTATATCCTCCACAAATCTCACAAGGATGTAGGTTCCAACACCTAGTTGCTACATGTCCAGATCTTCCACATTGACTGCAACAACCCATCCTAGGATCTTCATCCTTTGTACTGATTTCTCTTCTCACAAATTTGGTCTTACCGCTTCCTGCTTGACCTGTATATCCAAGGCCTTCATTCTTTGGCCTTATATCTAGCATTATGGGCATTTTCACACCTTGCCCATATCTTCCCAATCCTTTGCCATTATACCCCATTCTTCTCATTAACTTGGAGCCAATACCTTTGGTGTGCCTTTCAAAGCACCCAATCTCTTCATCCCCACTATGTTCTTCAATAATATGGTCTTCACATAAATGACCTGATGAGATTCATCTTCCTCTATTGTCTCTTTATCATTTCTTTTCTCTTTCTCTTTCTCTACAGAAGCGGGAATCGTTGCACTGTCGTCTTCATCGTCACTACTACTGGTGACCTGGGCTATCTGCCTCTTCCCCATGCTTATTCTCTTGCTTGTTTCTACCTTTTCCTCCACTTGTTTTACAACTTCTCTCAACACTGCCATTTCTCCCTTCAACTTTGTCTCATAACCCTTCAAAAATTGTTTATTTGTACTCAAGCACACTATAGGACTATTGTCCATATTTTCTCCTTTGTCCTTCAATGGACTTAATGTGTACCTCTTGCCATCTTTTTCAATAGTGTAGGTGTTCACCCTACCATCATGCATTGCCTTTCTATCAAACTGCCATGGCCTTCCCAACAAGACATGACAAGCATCCATAGGCATAACATCACATAGTATCTCATCTTTGTAAGAACCAATTTGAAAGTCTACCATACATTGTTCACTCACCAAAATTTGATGTCCCTTTTGCAACCATGAGACTTTATACGGATTTGGGTGTTCAATCCTCTTCAACCCAAGCTTTTCTACCATCTTTGTAGACACTAAATTGTTCGTACTCTCGCTATCCACAATCACCTTGCAACATTTACCTCCTGATTTACAAATGGTTCTAAACAGACTCCTTTGCATCAGGTTCATGCACCTCCTTTGCTGGTTTTAACAATACCCTCTTCATCATAAGTGACTCTCCTTGTTTTGGTTCCTCCATGTGCTTTGGTGAAGCAATACTCTCTTCATCCGCTTGTGCAATTTGGTTATGGGCTTCCTTTCCATGCCCGCTAGTCTGTTGTACTTGAGGACACTCATATGCTCTATGTCCTTCCAAGCACCTATAACACTTGCCAATAAAACCACGTCCTCTTCCTCTACCAAATCCACCTTGTCCTCTTGATGATTCACCCTTTTCTCGGGTACTTTGGTTGAAATCACTTTGAGAAGTACTAACTTCTCCTTCTTGCATATGCTGCCCTCTACCACTATTTGATTGTTCTCTTCCTCTAGAGAACTGTCCTCTTCCTCTAGAATTGTTTTGTTGCTTGTGAGTCAACTTTTCTTTTGCCTTGAGTGCATATTGATATGCCTCCTCAACTGTTCTAATTTGAAGCATACCAATTTCATCTTGTATGGACAACCTTAGCCCATTTATGTATCTCGCAACTTTCTCCTCATCATCTTCAATATGACCTACTCTTATGGTCAATTTATAGAACTCTTTTATATACTCTTTTACTCCCAACTCCTTTTGCTTGAGGTTTTGGAGTCTCCTAAACAACCCAATCTGATAATCAACAGGTAGAAATTTTGATTTTAATTTGGCTACAAACTTATCCCAAGTTCGGATTTTGTCCTTCCCTTTTCATTGTCTTTCTATTTGGACATGATCCCACCAAATTGAAGCATATCCCTTCAGTCGCGTACATGCAAATTTGACCCACTTTGGATCCTCCATAGATTCATAATCAAAGAATCTCTCCATGTCCGTTATCTAATCAATCAACTCTTCTAGGTTTAAACTTCCATTAAAATTGGGAGTATCCATCTTTGGCTTACTTCCCATACTTGAGATTGCCCGAATCAACCATTTACTGGTTCTTCTCCTTGCTCTTCATCTCGAGCTTCCGCATGACCAGTTTCCTCCTCTTCACTGTCACTAACCTCCTCAAGATGAACACCTCTCCTTTGGGCAGTCTCAATCGCATCTAACCTGGTGGTGATTCCTCTCAGCATTTTCGCTATATCTGCTGGTCGAGGTCCTAGACCACACGGTCTTCCTCTTCCTCGTTGTGCCATCTCTCCTTCAACACAATCTGCAGACTTTTAAAATTAAATCCACTGTGATACCAAATGATGCAGTCTAGACAGATGAGGTTAACTAAATAACAGCCTCCCCTAGCAGCACAGGATTCACGAGTCACTAACACAAGAATTGGCAAGATGGCACTACCACAAGACGACAGTACCTCAAGACGACTTCCACTTGTATGTTACAATGCAACTTCCACTTGTCCAGTACGACTTCTGCTCGGGCGGCAACCACACTCTCTGTCTCCAACAGTCCTGTAATCCTACACACACAATTGTATTCCACAACATGCAAATCTAGAAACACAATGCATTCACCATTTGATATCATGCAAAAAAATAGAATAGAGTGGAATATGATTTTTGTATTGCATTTATAAATCATTGGCTACAATATGCAGTGTAATGTTTTCATTCCTGGTTCAACAATCTTCAACACCCCATAGCCCCACACAAGTATTCTCTATATCTCCCCTTGTTTACCCGTTCCCTCGATTTTCCTTTCTTTTTCGCTATGCACACCCTGTTTCTCCTTCCTATTCCTCCTTTATAGGCAAAATGTGGCAGTTAAATAAGGTTGGCAGCTACCCTGCGTTCGTTCGAATGTTGCCGCATCAGGAAGTGGGTGACAAGTTTCGTTGAAATTGTCTAAAACAAATAATCAATAAAAAAAACTTATCTTAACATGTCAAGTATTTCATCCAAATCAGTTTGAGATGCAAATGTAACATACCATTGCAATACATGAGAAAATTGGATAGTAAGTATTGGTATGCCAACTATACCATCTAAACCAGTTGAAATACCATACCACTACATTACGTGGGGAAACTGGGTAATAAGTTCTAATGAAATTGATACATAACTTTTAAAATTGTTATAAGCACAATGCTAACAATAAATCTCATAAGTTCCTCTCACCTATTCGATGGAAATCAGTTGAGAGATAGCTACTAACCCAACATAGTAACAAACCATTTAAATTCATTTGGAAATTGGGTATCAAGTTATGCTGAAATGAATCCCCCAAAATCACAATTTAATGTGAGAAAAAAGCATACTATTCCATCTAAATGAGATCACAACTAATGAGACATCACATTGCAATAAATGATAAAATTGGGTAACAATGACTAAAAATATATAAAAAATACAATTTTGATATCTTCACATGTCCACTATTTCATCAAAACGAATCGAGAAAATAATGTATCATACCATTGAAATACACCAAGAAATTGGGTGTCAAGTTGTGCTAAAACTAACCCCAAAGGAAAAGCCCTCATATTTTGAAAGGCAAAACCTTTCGAACAATATCTTGGCTGAGCTCCTCAATCTGCCTGTCAAGACTCTGCAGGGTCTCCTGCTTCTTGGCATCCAACTTCTGCAATGCCAATTCCAATTCCTTCTCCACCCTCTCCTTGGACTCCTTCAACTTCTGCTCCAACTCAGCAGACATCTCCTTCTTCATTTGATTGAGGGCAGCAGTGACCTCAGCCCTGGCAGCCTTCAAGATGGCATCAGCCTCCTCCTGGAGTCTCTTGATCTCGTCTGAATTGTCTCTCACACTCATTAGCTGCTGCCTTATGTTCTCATCCCTGTCATCCATGAACTTGCCCAGTGGCTGAAACCATACCTTGTCCAGGGCCACCATGAGCAAAAGAAACTCCACCATGACGATTGGGAGTGTGAGGTTGAAATCAAAAAGCTTGGCCTTTTCTATTTCTGCCAGGGCTGGCATAGCCAGAAGGCTGTTGAGGGCAATCAGGCATCCATTCCTCACAGCAGGAGAGATGCTGATGCTGATCAAGGGCTTGGCGGGTATGGTAATATTATTGATTCTATTGGTTTTATTGATTTTCTGGTGGTGGTGGGCTTGGACTAGCAGGCTGAGGGGCTTATTGGTGGTGGGTAGTTTCGTTCTGGATTGACACAAGTGAGGGAGGGGAAGTCTGGCTGTGGGTGTCAGTGGGGTAGCCATGAGAGCGCTTGCCATTGATAAACGAAGTCTGAGTAGAATTCCAGTGCAGTGCAGGCGGTTCTAATGCCATGGAGTGACTCTATTCGTAAGAGTATATATATGAATGTGCTGGTTTGTGTTTGGAGTGTTCACATCCTAATCCTGAATGGTTGCCACACATTTTTGTATGTGGTTGAGAAGACAAATGCTGGATAACCTCTCTCCTCCTCGCTATTATATTTGCCCGTTCGTCTTTATCATCCCTCCTATGCGGATATTCCTCCCCCTTGAAAGACTAGTTCTGCGGTGCCACAATTACAATACTGGAGATTAATAAAAAATTCATTGGAATCAATACAACTGGGCCTTTTTATGTTTTTCATATTCGAAGAAGGCTAGTTTTGCGGTGCCACGGTCTTAATTACAATACCGGAGATTAATAAAAGTTTCATTGGAATCAATATAACTGGACCTTTTTATGTTTTTTTTTTTAATAATTTAGACAGTGTGAACATATTTTAAATTATAATTTCTTGTAAGATGGATAGTTAAGTTTATCTTATAACACCGAGGTTGAAAGTTAAGCTTATCAATAGGCACTCACTTAGGGGGTTAAACTTTGGACCTTTTAAAAAAACAAAACTATTGACCTTTTAAAAAAACAAAACTATTGACCTTGTATTGTGAGACTTGAATAATCTAAAGATAAAAAATATTATAACAATCATATTTTAGGGTTAAGTGGATTGAAATGAAATGAAAGATTTTAATTACGTCCAGTGAGACCCAAATATGGTCTATGGGACCTCAAATATGGAAGTACAATTACTCAAATCATATCATATGATCTTTAATATCTTTGAGAAGGTTGTTCCTTCTCTCGTTGATTTGGGTTAGCAATTCTCCAATTTTTTTATTTTACTGTCTTCAAATAAATTTGTCATAAACTCGTTCTCAAGTGTTTCTTTGTATTTATTACGGATATCTGAAAAACTCGGGCATTTATAGATGAAGTGTTCCTCTGTCTCTACTCTTGCATAGAGTACATATCCTTTCTTCCCATTGTTCTTTGGGCGTTGTTCCATCTCCCTGTTTCACATCTAAGCCTATGAGAGCTAGTCCTTATCTGAGCAATGAGCATTTTTTCCTTCCACTTGATTTCAGCGCCTATATACGCTTTTTCCGTGTGGTCTTTCGTTGGGTTAAAATTTGCAATATAATATTGTCTTTTCTTGCTTGCATTTTTCCACATTCCACTTCTGAACTTTCATTCACATAATTTTTTATGTCTTTGTTGACGGCATTCATTTATGATGATTTCCCAGCCTTTCATCCATTTCTGATTTTGTTTCATCCATGTATTCTTTCGCCTATGCAACTCTTCGTCGACCATCTATCATCTTTCATGTTTTTTGTTTTTTTCAAGTAACATAACAGCTTGGTCATAGCAATTGCTTCTAAAGGGAACATTCCAGTTTCAGCTAAAATAATTTCATAAGGGGTTGTGACCTTAATTTTGAGAAAATTTATGATTAGATATTTTTGAATCCTTTCTATTTGCCTCCATTTTGCATTTGTTGTGCCACTAGCCCACACCTCGCAACCATACAACAAAACAGGTGTAACAAGTAGGCCAAATAAGACCTTGGTGGTCTTCCAGTCCCACAACTCGGCATTCCTACACCTGTTTTGAAGTGCATATAGTGCTCTCCAACCACTTTGAGTTCTTTTCATCCTACATGTATTCCAATTAAGTTTGTCATGAAAGTCTATGCCTAGGTATTTGTATTCTACTACTACCTCAAGTGGTTCTCCTGCAAACCGAAATTCAAGTTGTTGCTTCTTCTTTTTTGCTGAAAAAATCATAATTTTTGTTTTGCTCGTGTTCACCTGCATCCCAACTTCTTTACAAAATATTTATAGAGCTTGAAGGTGATCTTCTAGATCTTTGGTTGTTTTGGCCACAAGAATTACATCATCTACATACATGAGGAGTTTTACCACATATTTGGCTAAGTGCACACCCTCTCCCTCAAATTTTTATCCATTCTTCTAACTTGTCAATGTACAGCCCAAATAAGGTCGGAGATAGAGGGTAACCTTGTTTGACAACTATGTCACTACCAAAACATTCAGATAACCTTTCTTGTGTTCTGATTCTAGCCTTTACATGCTCATATAGTTTGTGAACTGCTACCTTGTAGTGAATTGGAACCTCTATCTCTTCCATTCTGCACCATAATTTTTTCCTTGGCACTGTGTCAAATGCCTTTTTGAAGTCTACAAAACAACAAAAAGCCTCCTCTTTTTTGTCTCATATTTTTTCCACTATGTGTATGAGCGTGATATAGTGATCAATAGTTAAGTGCTTGGGCCTAAAACTCGCTTGCCCCTTTGCTCTCTTTCCCTTTTCTTCTGCCCATATGTTGATCCTATGCTCTATCATACTCCCAAACAACTTTGCAAAGAGAGGGTTGATCATGATAGTTTGATAGTTTGAGGGATTATTTACATCTCCACTTTTAAACAAAGGAATGGTCGAGCTAGTTGTCCACTCAGTAGAGAAGCCATTTTGTATGACCTCATTGAAAATTTTTTTGATCTGTGGTGCCAGGATATCTACCCCCCATTTTATATGCTTTGCTTGAAGATTGTCTGTCACGGGCTTTACCAGTTGCTAACTTTTTTATCCCTTGAATAATGTCTTCAATTGTGAAAAGTTCTTTCTTGACAATGATAGTAGGGGGTGTCTCCTGTTGGTTACTACGTTGATACAATTGTTTTGAATACTCCAACCACTAATTAACTGTTATGTTATTTTCAATTTGCGTCATTTTCACACTTAGTTCCTTCCAAAATTTCTTTGGTTCATGCTTCCCTAAGTAAATCAATTCTTTCCTCCTTGTTCTAGTGTATTCTTCTTTTTTTAGCCTTACCAGTTTCTCATATGCTTTTTTGTTTACTCTTGTTTTACCCGTTGGTTCCTTTAGTAATCTTCGCATTTTTTTGCAATCTTCATCGAACCATGGGTTGGTTGGGAAGCTATTCCTTTCTTTCTTTTTAGGTTTAGCTCTCTTGCATTTGTTTAGAGCTTCTTTAATAACGTGTATTAACCATTCACTCTTAATGTAATCTCTGCTACTATGATGTAGTTCTTCCCTTTCCTGTAACTTGTTATTTAATACTGCTCTAAAATTCTATCGATTTTCATCTGTTAAGATAATGTTTCCCTAGTGATGATATTTATTTTGATTGCCTTGCAAGTGTTTTTCCCTTGGTTTGTCTCCATGCATTCGAAGTTTCATAACAATTGGGTTGTGATCTGACTTAAATTCCATCGGAGAATCTTCCACTTCTAGCTCCTCTATTTTTGGTATGTAATTATGTGAGTATATTACATAGTCTATTACACTTTATCCCTTATATGTTTTGCATGTATACTTTCCTGAATTTTTCCATTTGTTCATCCTATTGCAAATAATCAAGTTGTATATGCTGCTGAGACCTAACAACTCTTCTCCATATTGCGTGATAGCCCCATGCTCATATTCTGAAGTCCCGGTCCACTGCTGGTTTTCCTCTTCTAGCATCCAAAGAGGATTAATCTCAATATCTTCGTTACCTTCTAGAATGTTAGCTTGCTTATTTGTTGTCCTTGCATTGAAATCTCCAATTAATATAATCTCCCCCAACTTACTGTATATTGAAATCTCTTTTTAGGGAGGAGTATGGGTCTTCTTTGTTAAGGTCGTGTTTCTTATAGAATTTAGAATTCTTGGGAGCAAAATAACATGCTGCTATGCTAATAAATGACTTGTTTTCTAGGATCTTTATCCAAATGTATTGTTTGTTTTCATCTTGTTTTTCAATTTTAATGACCTTATCCCATTCCTCTTTTATTAAAGTCATAATACCCCCATGCCCTTTGCTATTTTTTGTTACTTTATTTCATATTGCTATTTTTTTTATATCCCACAAATTTTGGAGTCCTACATCCATCGTGTTCATGTGTTTCTATCAATATGATTATATCTTTATCTCTAGCAATGGGCCCTAACCCGGGTCCTCTTCTCCAAGGGTAACCTCTACAGTTCCAACTTACCATCGTAAGATGTTCCTGGGCGGGCCATACTCCCTATTTGTTTTGGATTTGTTTAGATGTGATGTATGCCTTTTCATTTCTTAAATATGCTTGTTTCCCTTCATTCCTTGTTGCCCTCACCTTTTCCCATTCTTTATTTCTTTCTTCCTGTTGTAAAAATGTTAGGTCATCATCTAAATAAAATTTTGACCCTCTCAGCATGCCTTTGTTTTTTAGTAACCTTATTTTATCCTCGTAGCTCATCAATGTGACCCGAATATGTCTATCTCTGCCTCCTTCTCTCAGTCTGCCAATTCTGCTTGTTTTTTTTATCTGACCTTTCCATTGTAATCGATCTGACAAGAAGTCCTTGGTTAAACGATTTGTATCTTCCACGATTGGTAAGTGTTTGTCTAGCCATGCACTTACCAAGAAGACACCTAGGTTCAAACCTTGGGGACAATCTATTTGTAAAGGTAGTAGTCCGATCTGAAAAGGATCTGAATTTTTTGAGTGATTGCCATACCGATAACGATAAATAATATGTATCCCGAATGACTAATGGTCTCCTTCACACCAAATTAAAAATAACAAGGAGAAATAAGTTTGATGGGAGCAGTCCCTCTAGTTTATAACTAATATATATATATATATATATATATATATATATATATATATATATATATATATATATTTTTTTTTTTTTTTTTTTTTTTTTTCCTTACAAAAATCGACACTCTTGTCACTATGTCATGAGGTTGATAAGGTTTGTTTGGAAGCAATAAAATTTCATACTTATATTTATATTAAAAATAAATTAATTATAGATGCGAAATATAATGTTAGAAATTTATATTAGATATAATATATACGGATTTAATTTTGAAGGAGAATATTTTTTTTTTGTTGCTAAAATGTTATTGTAGACAAAGGCAAGGTTGTTTTCATTGTAATTAGTTAAAAAAAAATTTAAGAATATATTAAGTTATGTAATTGTAAATATTATATTAAGTTATGTAATTATAAATATTGAAGTTTGGATGGTTTTGAAAGAGTTAAAAATATGCAAACAAATAAAATGGAAGAGAGTATGGATAGAAGGTGATTCATTTAGTAATAAATGTAATTTTGAAGAAAGCAAAGGTTCGATGGAACATACAAGAGATAATTGTGAAAATTCAAGACCTTGCTATAGAGTTTGAAGAAATTAGGTTTACACATACTTTAAAGGAAGGAAACAAATGTAAATATAAGCTAGAGGGGTTTTAATTGATGATCGTGAAGTTAATTTATATTTTCCACTGTTAGAGGAAATGTAAGTTTAGTTGAAGTTGACAAGAAAATGTTGACCGCTTGAATCAAACAATGATTAAGATTTGTTTTATTGTTTACCATTGGTAATATTTGCTTTATTTTATAATATTAATGTGTTCTTATACAAACTATATATTACAATTTTGTGATTGTACTTATGCTTCAGGAAGGAAACTAGCAATCCAAATCTAGTAAAGCCGATTATGATAGTGTGGTGTTTTAGAAATATTATTCTACTAAGATGCAATGAATGCATAGATAGTAAAGGTGGAGTTTTGGTATTGTGAATGTTGTTGTATGAAAATATCAAGAAGGATGTTGAATTTTAGAATATTTGTATTCACACCAAAAATTGAAGAAGATCTAGAAAATGAAAATCAAGAACTCATACTTTTTTTTATGCAAAATGATGTAGGTATCTAGCTATAACAACTCAATTGAGATGAAAATTAAATTTGTTTGTAAAATTTCAAGCTCTAAAAGAGAGAGTTGTGACTTGTCAAGGATAGGGGACCCGAGTACAACCCCTTTTCTCAAAAAAAAGTGTAATTATAAGTATTTAAAGTTTCAATAAATTGACTTATATATTTAATTTTTATTTTACAATGTATTGATTAATTATATGAATGTGAAAAATAATGATTAAAATTAACTTAATAGATGTTCTTTTTTTCTCTTCTAATATTCCTATATTTTCTCGCTTTGTATTTCTCTTTTTATCTTTTTACTTCTTTTATTATTTTTCTTTCTATTTTTTCTCTATATTTTCTCGCTCTTAAGATATACTTATAAAACTTACAATGATACAAGTATTACAGATTATGTAAATATGACGATGGTAGAGGTTGAAGATTCCCTAATAGAGTTGAAATCTGAACATAAAATTAATTTATATAAAGTTGTTAATGCAAAAAGAAAAAAAAAACAAATAGAGGTGTTTCCATCAACAATAACAATCCTTAATATAAGAAAATGTTCTCATAACATGAGATAATTCTTTGATCTTTTAAGAAGTAGTAAAAAAGAGAGTACAAAATGTTAACAAAATATTACTATACTCACAATATTAACAATCTTCAGGATCATAAAACAACTCAGTAACATGCATACGTTAATTCTCAATAATGAACAATAAACTCATTATCAAAAAAACTATTAAAGTAATGCATAAATGCAAAGCTTCTTCAAGTTACATATTACAAGGCTTTGTCTTCAATATATACATACATGAGACTCTTCATATACACATGACTCTTGACTTACATAAACTCTTCATCTCCTCATACTCACATGAGATCCAACTCTTCATATTTCTCTCTTACATAATAAATCTCATACATTTACATAAAGGTAAAGTCTCTCATGATTGCTCATAACTCTTCACTCACATAACTCACACTTATTAACTTGACACCTCACACACATAACTCCTCACTTATTTACATGACACATACTCACACTTAATAACTTGACACATACTATAGACTCAAATATTAAACACACCCTAATCTAAATATTTACAAGATACCAAATAATATAATACCTCCAACACCCCTCATATTATATTATTTGGTCTGAAGGCATTTTGCCTTCATGTACTTTCTTCTTCATTTATTTTGATTTAGGTACTGCTTTAGGTTTTGATATTGTATTTGTTCCATTGAGTTATTACATATACTTTTGAAGAAGTCATCAAAGAATATATTGTCATGTTCTTTTGCTAAAAAAGTTTTGTGTTCAATATATACTTCTTCTGATATCATTCTTTTGGTAAAAGTTGATCTAAATGTTTTTATACAAATTCTATCACATCCAAAGAAAATACGTCACTTTTATAAGATCTCATGGCTTCAATTTTATTTAGTCTTTTAATAAGACATCACTTATTGTCATTAATGATCTTGCATTCTATCCTCCTTCCTTTATCCAGTAATTATGATACTACAATTAGATTATTTGTTTTTTTTAATGATTTACACATGTTTTTATGAGGGGTCTGACCCCTCATATTGAGTGGGGTTTGAATCTTGGACCTCTTAAAGAGAATCCAAAGCCCTTACCTCTGTAGTAAGCTTGCAACTAACATTAGATTATTTGTTATACCAAGAACATAAAGCACATTTTCCAATGTACATTCAGAATATGGTAAACTAAGTGTGACATTCCCTAATACTTGTACATGATAAATTTTATCATCTGCTATCTTGATTGGAATACATGGTTTTGCTTGGATGAAATAAAACCAATACAACTTACCAATCATATGATGACTAGCTCCCAAATCAATGTACCAAGCATTATCTTCACATTCAATTTTATGTTTTGTTTTCATTTTTAGAGTTTTATTGTATCGCAGAACATGTTTATGACAATATCTTCTTTGTCTGTAAAAATATTTCTTGATGATATTTACTTCTTTAAACATGTGACTTTGAAAAATACTTTAATGCATTCATTTTTCAACAAAATTCTTAAAATTTCAATGTTAATTTTCTTTGTTGTAGAATTCCTTTTTACTCCAAATTTTCTTTTTTTTTAAAATATTCCTTCATTGAATATCTCAAAAAAAAAAATCAATTCTTTGTAAAAATCCTTTTATCTCCAAATTTTTCTTTTTATTCAATCATGAAATTCTTTCTTCAAAGTTTTCAATATTTCCTTCAGTTCAATTTCAATCTTCAATTTTTTATTTTCTTCTTCTTCAATATTCATCTTTTCTTCAATTTATTCAAATTTCATTCAATAATATTCTTCATCTTTAGCTCCATTCAATTCAATTAATTTCTTTCTTCCATTTTTTTATTCTTCACCTATAGTTATTTATTCTCTTATATCTCCCAACAGTCAATTTCTTCAAAAATTCAATTCTTTAAACTTCTTCTTTAAATCATTTCCTTCAATCATCAATTCAATCTCTTCTTTCAATTAATTGTTAGAATATATTACATTATTGGGTACATATAAATGTATCGCCTTTGGTACATTACTAGAGTAGGAGTTTACTTTAGAGTAAAGTTAAGTAGTTACTTCAACATGTAATAAGTGCACATGTTAGAATGTGCAATGATGTAAATGTGCATGTAATCCACATGTACACAAGTTATAGGATAGAGTCAAAGGTAAGAGTGAGGGCCAAGGAATTTATCTTCCTATATAGATATTATAGTGAGTGAAAAGTAGAGGAGAGAATATAGAGAGTGCATAGTATAGATTAGTAGAGGAGTATAATGTAGTTCTTTTAAAAATAGTTTGTGGAGTGTTCATGTCCTCCATTATACTACATTGTACTATTTTCGTAAGCTTTCATTAATGTCATATTTTTGAGTTATTGCAAAAGTTTATCTCTTTATTTTCTTTCATATTATAGTGATATTATCATATAGATATCTTAGATTACTTATCTTACATCTTGTAGTTGCATTTCCTATATCATATACTCATCAAAAGCTAGCTATGGTATCAAAGTACGTGGTAGATTGATAGGAAATAGGGAGAGCCACAAATGAGATTGAGGAGAATCTAAAAATCTCAATTTCAAAATTTTTGAGATTGCATTTGGTTAGAGTATTTCCATAGGGTTGTAGAAAAACTTGTGAATACTAGGACTCATCATTGATTCCACTAGATTGACAAATCAACTAGTGAAGATTGATTATCTCTAGATTTAGAATTTCTTCCATTACAATCCTAATACTTTTTTGTAGGAAAAAGGAGATTCAAAGAAATTTGGGAAGCTTCCTACAAAATATCTTCTTTAGAATCAATCCAACACCAGAAGCAACAAATAAAAGAACGAATATTTGGAGGCCTAAAGAAAAGATCCCATTACTAGAGATTGCAAACCTACAAAGTGCTGAAGAAGAAAAGGCCATAGGAGCCTTATTACAGATTCGAGTAAGAGACTCCAAAGAAGAGTCCAGGAGAATATTGGAGGTTTGTGATCTCCATTGAAGACTACAAATAGTAGATTGAAGAGACTCCATAGAAGGGTCAAAGAGAAGATTGGAGGTTGGTGATCTCCATTGAAGACTACAAGTAGCAGATTGAAGAGACTCCAGAGAAGAGTCCCAATGAAGATAGGAGATTGGTGATCTCCATTGAATATTGAAGACTTCACCTTGAAGGAGTAGAATAAATCAACCTAAGAAGCTAAAGAGACCTACAAGAGGTCTCATTGAAGAACTTCTAGTTTTGATAGAGATAAAGAAGGACTAGCAAAAGTCTTGAACCTGAAGCAGAAGATTTCAAATATCCAAGAGGGACATCTCATTTCCAAACTTCCGCGGTAGGTGGTTAAAGAAATGGTTTCATTGAGAAGACCAGAGAATCTGTGAGAGTGAAGATCCTAGAGAACAAGTCTCAAGGAGAAAGATAGAGAGCCTTATTGAAGGATATTCATAGAAGGACATTAAAAGAGTTCTTAGGAGAACTCATTGGAGAAATTTACCACCAAGGAGAAGTTCTTGATAAAGGAAGAACTTGGGATAATTATCACCATCTGACAACAAGCCCAAGGGAGAAGGATTTGGCAAGAAGTTTGCCAAATTTTAGAGGATATTGGTGAAGACCTCAAGACTTTAAGATTCTTAATAAGAAGACATTGATTGAAGTTAGAATATGATAAGGAGGTTGAAGGATAAAGGAGATAAACATTACTACCAAACCTGAGAGGTTTGAAGGCTAGAAGGCTCATTCTAAGAAAGGAGATCTGTTGGTTTCTACAATAGAAAACTAAAAGGTTCTTGAAGGAAAATCTCAGCTATTATTTGGAGGAGTTTCCTACCAAATTTTTGAGATTCAAGGACAATATTTTAGTGGAGAGATTGACTACTTTGCAATATAAAAATTTTATATTTGAGAACAACAAGAAAGCAATAACTTAGGCAGCATCAATAACTGCTAAGTTTCATATTTCTAGGATACATACTGAAGGTTGAAGCCACCAAACTATAATATCAGGCAACAAAATATAAGGAGGTACAACTATTTTGGCCAATAAAGAAGAGCTAAAAGTTCATCCAATAAAAGGTAATAATAAGATGAATATAATCACCTTGCACTCCTTCCTCTATAGAGTTCGTTAAGGTAAGCAACTTTGGTGTAAAAGGTTCATTAGTTGAACTTTAGATTTTTGGTTCATTATTAAGATTTGTTAAGAATCATACTAGAGTTAAAAGTTGCAAAGAGAAGGTTGCATATTAGAGTCTTCAAGGGAGCAGAAGATATGTTCTTTTAAGGTTAATATCTACACATTAAAATACGAGAGATATATTTCAACAGAAAGAAAAATAACATCTTTCTATTATTTAGTTATAAAATAGAAGATATTACTTTTAAGTGAAATTTGCATAGAACTTAATGCATCTTACAAGTTATCTTTAAGGAGCAATAAGGTGAGATTAATAGTGCACTATACTAGTTATACTTAAGAGATCTTTTTAAGTGCATTAAATATTGTTCAAAGGTGAGAATTAGTGCATGAGTAGGATTAAGTTGAAGTGTCAAAGGACACTGTTGAGCACACAAAACCTGCAACATATCTTGGTGAAAGCAAGTCACCAAAAGAAGGGCATATTAGTTGCTTGAAATTATTAGTGCAAAGTATTCAAGCAAGTGAGTTAGAGGTTAGTGTTATTAGATCACTATCTACCCTCAAGAAGTTGCTTCATCAAAGAAGTTAGAAACTTGGAGAAGAAGACATACGACCTAAAAATTTGGTGCAAGTTAAGGTGTTCTATCTTAACTATTACAGGGACATTTACATTACATGAGAAGCACCATTCTTGTCCTTTCAAAGACAACCAAGAAGGACAAAAGATATAGCCTCTAAAAGGCATTACAATGGCTAGCAAAACACAATCTTCAAGCGACCATTTCAAAGCAAAGGAGAGAGCCAACAAAAGGCTCATCAAACCAACATTTGAGCCATGGGATTCAGCATCGATTAGTCTCATATCAAGCATTATCTTTAAACATCAAATCCACCTCCCAGAATAAGAAGTGACAAGAGGATTTACCCAGTTTTGATAATTTTGACAAGCTTTGGTAAATCGTACAAGTAGGATAAATCCATACAAGAAGGAGGCAAACCATACAAATTGGAGGGCAAACCATACAAAGTGCAATGAAATGCAAGAGAAATACAATTTGAGTTGTAATTGCGAATGAATTTGATAAATTATGAGTTTAGAATTAGTAAAAGGTATAATTATGTATTTCGTTATGCATGGGTAGTCGTGAATAATTAATTGCCTCAAGAACCACTTTGGAATGGCCTAGGCAACATTATATAAGACCCCCTTTTATTTTTGATAGTTTGGTTAATGCTTGCGAGTTTTGACTATGTTCTGGTCTAAATAGTATGAAGTATTGATGCATACCTATGATTTTTTATTACATTTTAGTGATTGTATGGCACTGTTGACAAGTAATGAAGAAGAATATCAGTTCATAGTTTACTCTCACGTACTGTATGATCCTGGAATGATGGAATAATGTTTCACAGTTTATCTTTGTTGCACATACTTCTTAATGGTTGTTGATACTTAATGCATTGCTATGAAAGAATTGGATTAAAATAGCACTAGTGTGGCCTTGATGAATGATCTATGATGAGAATGTGTAGTGACCTCGGGGAAGCGACGCACCGTCCACCAACTACTCTACTTGCGTTTCGATTGAATCCTTTGATATTAAACATGCAATAAATGAAAGGCACAAAGCAGATATAACCAGAATGCAAAGAAGTAAATGAATGAATGATTTTATTATTGATATTTTTTTGATCAGGTTACATATGAATCCCTCTGAGGGATACCCTTCATTTGATACATGATTTTACACAAAAAAAGGGCAGTAGGTGTATGAAATATCCCCTCGCATAGGGGGTGTGCTTTATAAGGCTTCCTGGTGATGCACACGAAAATGTATGAGGTCTTACATATGCCTCCTTCTTTAGGTCTGATTGCTAGAGGGATCCTCTTGCACTCGTATGTTACGAATTTTCCTGATTGAACTTGTAGCCCTGAAATCACTGAAACAACAACACACGCTTATATGTCCAAGATTTCCTCCCTAGATGAGGTTGTTAGCAATGAATAATCTCAATAAATGTGATGAAACTAGTAATATGCAAAAAAATAACTGAAATAAAGCCTATGTAACTGAAAATGAGAAATAAAGCAGAATAAAAGAAACTAACACCTAAACCCTAGACTAGGTTGCAGGCCACTGTCCAGGACAGCGACCGCTAAGGTGAAACCTCTCTCTCCTGATCCAAAGGTTATGGGCTCAAGTCTTCTAATAATGTTAAAATGATTACCTTATGTGTTCAAATTTTCCCTCCAATCGGATAGGGCTCCGCTACAGGAATCGATCTCCAAGGGAAGCTACTCAAGTCTCTAGAAGCTCTCCTCAATGATCTATCTTGTTCAATGTTTTGATGTTGTATACTCTCACTCTCTTTTTGATTGAAAGAAGGTCCAAGAATATCCAAAAAGGTCATCCAAGTCTAAGAAGATCTCCTTGAAGTCTCAGAATATCCCCTCGAAGTCTAAGAAGATCCAGAAGTGTTTAAAAAAGGTCCCCTAATGCTTTTAAGTTTATTCCTTATAAAGTATTTTGAAGCCCTAGGTCAATGTTCAACCCTAGGACTAAATACCTCATGCATACTAGGTGTTAGCATGAGAAGCTCTTTATTTTTATATGTTTAACTGAATTCTAAATCTGGAATCTGAGTCTTCCATGTAGATTGGTTGTGAGGAGGGATGCAAAGTTGTCCATGCTTGTCCTTTTTGCATGCAGACTGCCACTTTCGCCCAAGATTAGGCTGGATGGGCAGTAATATACATTTAAATATTAGCCACTATCATCTGTAGTGGCTAAGTTTTGACCACTCTGAGCTATAGAAACTAGATTATGGTCACTCTGGTGTATAGGGACCAGGCTTGGATGGGCTGAAAATGCCTCAAATGAGTGGTAAAAACCACTTTTGACACTTGGAAGGTCCCAAGGTTTAGTCACATGACCTATGGGTGTACCCATGTAAGTAGTCTTCCTGACCATGGCATGTTTTAGGTGTCTACAGGATGATATAAATAAAGATATATTGAAGATTGTTGTACAATTTTTGGATATTGCCATTGAAGAGAACTCTCTCAAACCCTAATGATGGAACTTGCATGTTGGTAGAAATGGATTAATTGCCATTTTATACCTTTACAAAACTTACCTGAGAGAGATTGACATAGAATAGTATCCAATTTAGCACCCTTTTGTACTTTCATTTCATATAAATCGTACACCAGACCTCTTACAAATTGTATAAAAGAAACTTACCCGATTTGGCAGTTTATGCGATTGAGGAAAACTACCCGATTTGGTAGTATTGGGAAATCGAATAATTTAGTTACAAAACTATTTACGGCAGATTGCAAAAGCAAATTTGAAGGATTAGTTGAGTGTAAAATCGTACAATCCCTATCAATGTATGATTTGTAATCGTACAGTGGTACGATTTGAGTTTCGTACAAGTTGTTTTGTGGTCGCACATTGATAGTTGTGAAGACTATACGATTATACGATTTAGTCCATCGATTTGTAATAGTAAATTGATTATTCTAAGCCCTTTAAACCACCTAACCATTGGGAATACTACACCCCTGTGCTACATTTGGTATTGTTGCCTTATCGAACTTGGCATTTTTGTTAAAACGGGTCAAATTGACAAGTAAAGATATTATAAAATTGGAGGTGAATGACAGACACTAGTGTGCAAAGGCGTAGGATATGGGAAGTAAGATATAATATTCTAGTAAGAAAGAGAATGAGAATTTCTAAAATAGATAATGCAAGTAATTCATACCATAGTACACATGAACCAGAAATAGAACAAGTTTGGGCATCTGAAGAAGGAGATTTTGAGGCTCTATTGATAGATACAGAAGAGGAGGCACTAGAACCACCTAACGTAGAGGAAAAATTTGACAAATAAGTAGTACACAAGGAAGGATATTGGATGGTGACACCTAAGAAAGCAACTGAAGGGTTGCAAGGGAGTGCATAGAATGGGAGTTAGGCACTAGGGCAACAAAGTATAGGATCTCAGGAAGAAGGACCAAGACCATCTCCCTCACATCAGCGAAGGAAGTTGCGAAGTGAAAATGCACATGAGTTTAGTCAATATTGGTGGGATAGAATAAGATAACTCGAATAGCAACTTTTGATGATGAGTGTAGTAAAACACCCCCAAGGAGGAATCAGATAAAAATTCCATGAGATACCTCAAGTGACGAGGATGATTCTCCAAAGATGGCTAACAAGGTAGCCAAGTAGAGATGTCCACCTTTTACATGTGATGGTAAGGAAGACCCCACAAGACATATCAAAACCTGTATAACCATTTGGAGATAAAATGGCGTAGACTAGCCAGATGACTGGGTGACTTTATTTCTTACTACCTTGAGAGGATTGGCAATGGATTGGTATCTGAAAAGGGAAAATACAACAGATTTTTGGACTTGGAATCAAGTGAAGGAGAAATTCATTGAACAATTTTACCCTTTGAAGTATGATGGAGACATTGTCACTAAAATTTGTATGACGAAGCAAAAACCTGATGAAGATGTAAAATCATACAATTGCAGACTAAAGTAGTTAGTAGATAAGATGCAGATACCTTTGGCAAATGTATTGGTGAAGCGGTGGTTTGTTGATGGATTGCTTTCAAAGTATAAGAAAAATATGAAGGTAGTACCATCAAAAATGTATGGGGAAGCTTAAAAGCATGCAAAGAATTTCAAAAGTGAATCAAAATAGATGTACACAAGAATATTATCTCATCCCAAGTCCAATGATTCAGATAGTGGAGAAGATGACACTATACAAAGAATAGTAGCATTATTTCATCAAAAATTTGACAAGATCATGAAATAATAAAGAAGCAAACTTGACAGGAATAACATTTGGTGCATAAAATGAAAAACTAAAGGTTATTGTTGGTCACGAATCTGCCTAAGTACAAAGTATTATCACTTGTGCGCCCTAGACCCGACCAACATTGAAAGGCCAGAAGAAAGAGATGTCCTCCGTGCCAATCTCCAGAGAGGGTTGGCTCCCTTACTAAATCCTACACAGGTTTAAGACTAGAGTTGCAGGAAAGAAATTGGAAATGATGGAAAGAAATGGGAAATATGGCCACAGGCCGAAGTGCAAGATTTGGGGTGGACTAGCAGCAAGAATTCTACCAAGTTTTATACCAGCATGTAACAGAAGGAAAGCAACATAATTTCACTCACAAACTTGCAGAGACAACCCCCCAAATCACATTCCATAACTCACTCACTCACCAACAATGTTTTAAATTCAGAAATAGAATTTTAAACTTAACAGTAGGAACATGAGCATAAACATAAATGCTTAAAAATGGAAGGAAATCACACACATGAAAATGCTTGCAAATTTCAGAAGCCAAGTCTCTTCTATTGATGCAGAGAACTTAAGAAGTTTTCTCGCAAAATGTCCAACCTCCCTTCTTACAATGAAATGCTTAGTATTTATAGAGGATTGCGCCTCTTTCATTTAATGCATATACAAACAAAATGTTGGTAGATCAAAAACCAGCGTGCATATTTTTCTCCTCGGCATCAAGGACATCTTCAGTTAAAACATTCTGCAAGGAAACCATGATCCGACTTTGATGGGAGAATCACACAAAGAAGTCAACAGGAGTAAATGCTTGAAGTAATCTTGGGCGTCGGTGCATCGGGACGCAACAAAATCATCTAAAAATTAGGTATTTGGTCATTGAATTCACTTTGCCTTGTACCTTGGAAATTCACTTTTTCTAGGAAAGTACACCAAGCATTAAATCTGCTTTGAAAACTGACAAGGATGATAGGCGGTGCATTGGAAATGCATACCCACCAAAGTGGACGGTGCTTTGAAAATGGGTAAGATTACACCGGAGTCAAAGGAGCAATGCTTAAATCCCATAGTTTTTTAGCAGTGATCCCGGATATATCCATTGTATCACCACAGGAATTAATTTTATGGGCTTTAATTCTTTTTCAAAGAAAATTTGCACTGAAAACATAAAATTTCACCCGAAATGGGCCTTTATCTTCAATTCGCCCAAGTCACGCCCGAAATGAGCTTTCGCCTAGACTTGCACTTGGAATGTGCACTTAATGTTTTTTCCTATGTGAAATGGAATTTTACCCCAATATTTGTCCTTTTGCTATGACTTCTCCTGGGAAAATCTTGTGCTACCATAAGTAGGGCCCATCTTGGAAACTTGATTTCTTTGAGAATTAATAAGAGCAAAACTGCCGGTAAGTGTTTTCACCAAAAAAATGCCTAGGGAGTGTTTTCACTAGCGAAACACCAAAAAGAAAGAATGTTCCTTGCACTTGGGAGTGAAAAGGTATTTCAAGGAATGAAACAACCATTTCGAGGAAAAAAACAGCCATTTTAGGAACGAAAAAGCCATTTCAAGGAATGAAAAAGTATTTCACTTGAATTTTACCCGAAACTACACCCATCAGATACTTAGAAAAAATTTCAAAAATATTTTAATGTGTGAACAACACTTAAAATATATTTGGGAGTTTTACTGGAAAAATGCTTACATACTTCAATCAAAACTTTACAAAATTTCAATGTGGCAAAAATACCAACATTTCTGGTGGCTCATGGGGTATTTAGCTCGCCTGAATGCAATCGATCCCAGGCCTTTATTCATTGGGCTCAGAGTCCCCACTATCAACTGCATCTGATGGCTTGCTACTCGTATCAGCTTCATCCTACTTTTTGAGATGTGTCATTGTGGATTCATACACCACCACTGCTTCAGCCCATGCATCCATACTAATTGCCTCATGAGCACTGAGTGTACCCATAATGTATCAAAAAGTCTCAACCTTCTCTAGATCAATATATTTAGCCCTTTGGCTGAGCTCCAGTAATCCAGACTCAATACGAATGAACCTCCTCATTAATGGCAGCAAGTGTTCTTCAGTGATGGGCTCCTCCAAGTTATCAATCTCTGAAGTATCATCTATGAAAATAGCCCATAGCGCGTCTAGGTCCTTCTTTGCCAGGATATTCCCCTGATCATCAATGAAACTAGGGAAACCATTAGCTACGATTGTATCAAAGTAAATCAATGAAGTACGCCTCTCATGCTCAAATGTCTCTTGCAGCTTGTGGGCTTCTTTAACTAGGTCCATCTTGGAGAAATAACTATGCAACATGATCTTGGCATTTGCCCAAGCATGGGCTATTTTGCTCATTGGATGAAACCAGAGATCCATTTGAGTCATTGCCTGGATCTTCATAGCCATCTCCAATTTTGGCTCTAAATATTGCTCTATGGACTCCACTATATGCCTGCCATATGAAACGACTGCTTGTACTTCCTGAAGGAACATAAGAACTAACGCAACCTTTGTTGCCATATTTCTACAATCAATCAACAATTGACTGTGAGCTTCTTTAATTTTCTCCTTGGTGAGGGTCACCGACTGCATTGCTTTTGCTGCTAATTGATTTTGTAGATTCTGGAGTTGGTCCTACAGGGCCTGGATCTGCTATTGTGCTTCATGCTTCGTTTTCCTAGTACTATGTAGTTACCTCTTTGATTTCCTTGATTTCACCTTCCAAATGCATTGCTTGTTGCTACCACTATTGAGATTTAGACTATGCAATGCATTCTAGTTGGGATTGCACAGTATCCAGTTTGGCCTTTTGTGCTGCCAAGGCTTCCTCTAGCTCCCTGATATTTGCCTCAGCCTAGAAGGAATGATCCTTATAATGCTCAACTTGCAGGTAAATTGTGCTTGATACCACTTGTATGGTGCCCATTTGCTGAGTTGCATCTGCTTTGGTGAGATCTTCGATGACAACTTGGTATGAATAATCATTGGGCGTCATTTCTCCTTGAGGTTTTTGGACCTGAGGGACCATCGTTACTGTGTGCATCTCCATTGCCACTAGATCAAAAGTCACTTTCTTCATCGGTTTTCAGAGCTAGCGCATCCTTTCGCTTGCGATTCTTCAACCATCATGATGAACTCTATCGTGCTCTACTAATTTTTTTTGCTATCGGACGCTCTGGTAGCAACTCCATCTCAGAAGCTAGCGGCTCCTCCACTACAAAAATTGGGGAAGATAGGAAAAGGGCTTGTTGAGGGTTTGATTCAACCATAGGGATGGAAACGAGGGGTGCTTCAGCTACGCTTACTCTAAGAGGGGCTTGCATGCTTACAGAGGTAACAAGATTGGAAGGCATGGAAGATGAAATAGAGGACAATGGAAGGGCAAATGGGTTTGGGGTGGATGCAAATGAACTAAAGGAAAGAGAAAAGGAGGGAATGGGTGAAACTAGGGAAACACTGGTGACCTACGACTATGAGACAGAGATGGGAATGGAAGAGGTGGATGTGGCAACTAGAGGTGAAGTAGATATGAAAACTATAGATGGGAAGACGGTGGTCACCAAGTGTTTATCAGAAAGAGAAGAGGAAATAAAATGCGTACCTATGGGCTCTAACACCATTTGAGCTGGTGGTGAAGGTTGTTGTACTATAGTATCTTCCTCTTCCTTTGATATTTCCTTCTCCGCTTCTAGATCTACTATTGTCACCATTGGGCCTGATTGTTCTAGTTGAGCCAAAGAGGGTATATCTAAAAAAATAGTTTGCTCAATCATCTATGAGGGAAGCAATTTCATGCTATGCGTAGAAATGGCTCCACTTCTAGGCTTCTTCACCACATCGAGGAAAGATACTCTTATAGTCATGCTCCTCTTCCCAAGTGAAAGTTGCTCCTCCGCAGTAATTACTCTTCTTCTTCTTCTTCATCTTCAATTTTTATTCTCTCTTATTTTGATGCCTCCTCTTGTCTCATCATATCTTCTTCTTTATCGGGACTACTAATACTTCTAGGCACCAAATCAGCAAGGGAGAGGGGTTGGTACTTTTCACATTGATCATCATAAATCAATGAAAATGCATCATCCATAACTAACGGATAACTTACCTTGGGCTTACCTCGATGGACCCTCATGACCCACCAGTTGGCAATATTTTCATCGGACCAATCAGGCAATTTTGCTTTCATTTGTTCAAACAAACCTGGAGGAGGAACTTGCTCTGGATGATTTGCAGGATCATACTCGACCTCCATCTCATAAAAATCATGCCAAGGAGGAAGTGACATCATCATCTCCACATGCCATTCAAGGTCATGCCCCTTGGGATTATTCCTCTGTTGTATGATGTCTTCTCGAGGGTAGCAATGGAAACTCTTGGCCTTAATGTGACTTGCAAAAACACCCAAAGGATCATACCACCATCATTGAGGAAGCTCAACCAACCCATGTTCATACAGTGTCTCAGCAATCAATTCATTTTGTTTGCACTATGTAACCCTTATATCACCAAACTGGAAAGGCATGGCACATGTAGCTTTCTTTCCCCTACCTATCCCATATGTATCATTTGTGAAATCACTTTGTCGGGCTACTTCCAGGGCAAAAAGGTGTTCAGTGGTAAAATATGGCAGCAGAAAAGGTTTTCCAGTAAAACCAAAAATTCTAACCACCACTCCTTGTGTCAGCAAAAAGACATCACCTCTTTTCTAGTCAACCACCTCTGCTTTCATTGCTCGAGGCACTCTATTGCATACCCCATAAATCAACTCCAAGGTGAGCCCCAAAAACATTCTATTAAAATTATAATAGGACTCTTTTCTTGATAGGCTTTGAGTCCATGAATATACTGGCAATGCCCTCCCTGTTTCATCTATCTTGTTTACTGCTATAAAAGCAAAATGAGAGTGCATGTGATAGAAAAAGTACCATACCAGAAGGGAGCAATATCTAAAAGTAACATCCTCTCCGGTTTGTATCTTCCACAACTACGAGTGTATCCTTCATTCCAAGAAATCTACCCAATCAAAGAAAATTGGGTTTGTAGTTGTGGTCATGGCAGTAGGAGCATAAAACTCCACTTGTGAAATGCACTGCACCATTGATGCTTGCCACTTGTGCACTATGGAATCTGAAGATAATCCTATCAACCACGCCAACATTGAGTATAAATCTGGGCTCTTGAAATCCTTTAGCGGCGTTGGTAATTTTGGCAACTCCCCAAATCATGGTGTCTTCAACAATTGGCTCTCCATAAACTATCGCATGTGAACAGTGGACTGATACCTCTCCTCCTCCTCCTTAAAATTGAGCCTTTTAACTATGGCATAGGATGGAGGTTGCGCATCACAAGCAAACGCGTCCCTTATGGAGCTGGCTAAAATACTAAACAATTGATCTCCTTGGGCATTCTGAACAGTTCTTGAACCAGAGTTATAACATTGTGTGATCGCCTAGACCAGCTCGGGACATGGGTGTATAGGCGTACACAGGTACCAGGAGAGATGAGAGTAGAATGTCAGTGGTACGAGGAACTTTTCCCAGACATCTTTTGCACAACAAACTCAACATCCAGACGCAATTTTTCCACACCCTTGTTGGTGATGTTGCAATCTTTGATCTATGCCAGGCGGTCATCATAGGGTGTTAATTCTACTTCTTCCTCCTCTTCTCAAACTTTTTGCTGCCTCTTTTCTGTTGCAGCCCTTTTCTGAACTTTCTCCTTCTTGGCTTCCATGGTTTTCTTCCCCATATTCAACTTTCTTTGAATGCAGTGAAAAACTGCAAACCCTGGAGCAAAAAGAATTCGCAACACTTCAACACAGGAACCTTGCAAATGTTTTGATTTTTTAAAAGTGAAGGGTTGGTCCCTTTTATAATTTTTCACCCATATATGCCGGAATTAATGCTTGAGGCATGCTTGCTAATTTTGGGGGAATGGCATGCATTCCAATGATTTTTTAAATTTTTTGCCACCTCTTCTTGAAGTGCTCGGATTGGTTGCTTTTCTACTTTGGAAAGCATGATGAGTGGCTTGAGTGAATGATGGGGGATGAAAATGGAGATATGCAGATTTTACGGGTAGTGCGGCATGAAAAATGGAGGTGCATGGGGGAAAAAGAAGGGTGAAAGGGTTTGTATGCATGTTTTTTTTTAAATAATTTAATGGAAGGGGGCGAGGAGGAAAAGCGGATGAAAAGCCATTTTTTCGGGATGAGGAGAGGCTTTTTGGGGAGCGAAACAACATTTTCGAGGCACGAAATAGCTATTGCGGGAGGAAAAGGCTTTTCGAGGATGGGAAAAGCTTATGTGGGCGACGAGATATTTTAAATTTTTTTTTTTTAGAAATGGCCTTTTTCGAGGGCCGAAACAGCAGTTTTGGGGCAAGAAAAGGTTGTTTCGGGGGAGAGGAAGAGGGATTTCGGGGCAAAGGAAATAATTTTTTAAATTTTTTTTTTTTTTTCAAATGCGTGGAGCTGGGGTGAAATGGCAATTCGGGGAAGCCGAAACAACCTTTTCGGGGAGCAAAAGGGGTGTTCAGGAGGCAAAGCGGAAGGGTTTTCGGGGAGGTTTGAAAAGCAAGAAAAATGAAGCGGGCGAAAAGGGTATTTCGGGCCCCGAAATAGCCATTTCGGAGGACGAAAAGGCTATTTTGGGGAAAAACAACATGTGTTTTTTTTGTTTTTTGGGACCCAAAACAACATATTCGGGGTAGGGAAAAAGGTATTTCGAGAGGATGGAAGAGAGTTGGGCGGGAAAGGAGTGGAGGGAAAATGGAAATTCAAAAATTCAAAATTTCCCTTTTTAAATTTTTTTTTTTTTTTGGAAAAGAAATATATTTTTTTTTTTTTTAAGAAAAAGATTAAAGGAGGGGGAAAAATGCAATTTCTTTTTTTTTTTTTTAACCCCCCCATGAACATCATCCAAGTTGATTTTTTGGTTTTCAAATCCTTCAAGAACTCCCTAGTTAAGCATATTTTCCATGGAGTAGTACTCAGATGGGTGACCCCCTGGGAAGTCCCGGGTCCTGACCACTTTTTCACCTCAATTATTATTTTTTTTTAAACATACCATCGCCATTTTAAAGCAAATAAAATACGATCAAAAGAATATATACATATTTACAAGATGGTACCTCATTAACATCACGTCACTGAATATAGGCCTTCAAATGAAGGCCATTCACTAGAATAGGGAGATCCCAACCCTTCATGTCACGAAGATGATAAGCATTTGCTGAATTCACTATGAAGATCTGAAAAGGGCCTTCCCAGATAGCATCAAACTTGTTATGTTTCCCTGGCTTAGCTTTTTTCTCATTCCATTTGAGAACTAAGTCTCCCACCTGAAAACTATGATCGATTGTTTTCCTTTCAAACCACTTTTGCATCTCTTTGGTGTGCTCGATGAATGCTTGATAAGACTATTCTCTATCTTCTTCCAACTGCAATAGTTGTGCCAATATTGCACTCATGGGATCATACTCCTCATCTTCATCTTGAAACAACTGCAATGTTTGAAGGACTGGAAGCTCGATGTGGGTGGGTAGGACAACTTCTTTTCCATACACCAAAGAATACGAAGAAGTTTTGATAGATTTTTTCATAGAGATGCGGTCCGCCCAAAGAGCCTGGTTTAACAACAAGTGCCAACTCCTTTTGTTATTTCCCAATGTCCTTTTTAAAATACGCAACAAATTTTTATTAGTTGATTCGACCAAACCATTCCCTTGTGGGTAATAATTGGATGATGTCTTGAGATAAATTCCATATTTTCTAGTAAACTCTATGATTTTGGCCCCAATGAATGGAGTTCCATTATCAATTACAATTGAATCTGGGACACCAAAACGAGTAATAATTCCTTCCAGAAAAGAAATGACGGTCGCCTGATCAACCTTCTTGGTGGGAATTGCCTCTGCCCATCTGGTGAAATAATCAGTTGTCATTAAAATGTATTTGTGTTCTATGGAAGAATGTGGATCAATGACTCCGATGAAGTCAAGACCCCACTGCTAAAAAGGTGCTTCCACCTGAATTGGGCGTAGAGGCAGTGCTCCTTTCCTGATTCTACCAACATATCATTGACAACTATCACAGTGTTGACTTACTCTATGAGCATCGATGAAAAGAGTAGGCCAAAAATAGCTAGCTCGGATAATTTTCAAGTCCATGGGCCTTCCTGCATAGTGGCCACCAGATAGCCCATAATGAAACTCTTCCAATATTTTTTCTTTCTCAGATTCCTTCACACATCTAAGGAGAACTCCATCAATATTTTTGTGATATAGCCCATTAGGCAACAAAACATATTTGAGGGCTTGCAACCTAAACCTTCGATGTTGTGAGGCATCAAGGTGTGGTGGACACTTCCTAGAAGTAAAGAAATCAATAAGCTCCTCCATCCAGTCACGATTGCTTGGAGTATGGTTTGCACAAATACTTTCACCAATATCTTCCTCATGTACCATACCCAATGATTCGGATGCTGCACTTCTAGCCAACTCTTGACAAAGAGCTCATCCACGAACTAGCTTTGTTGGTCAGATCTCCACATCATATTCTTGAATTTTTGAGACCCAACCTGCTCTTTTGTCACCTAGTTCTCCTTGGAGTATGAAGTTTTGAACATCAGGATGTATAACATAAATAATAGTTTTGCTCTATGAAACGAAGTGCCGAAACTTCTTTAAATATTTCATCACTGCATACACCTATTTCTCGATGAAATTATACTTCTCTTGGTGAGGGGCAATGACTTGGCTCAAGAAGGCAATTGGCTTCTCATCTCCATCTTCTTGCTTCTGTGTCAAAACTGTAGCATAACTCTCTTGCTCACCCACCGCATAGAGAATAAAGTCCTTTGAATAATCAAGATTAATCAGTACTGGAGCTTGGGTGATTCTTTCCTTGATCTCCCAAAAATCTCATCTTCTGGCTTCTATCCATTTAAACTCGGTATTCTTTTTTAAGAGCTCAGTCATGGGTTTCACAACCTGAGCAAAGTCGACAATGAACTTGCGAATGAAATTAATTTGGTCGAAGAAATATTGTAGATATTTTTTATTAGCTAGCAATGGTAGCTTTAGAAGTGCTTCAACTCTTGTAGGGTCAATTGCCAATCCTTCTTGTGAAATCACGTGACCCAACAATTTCCCTTCTTTGACAGCAAATATGGACTTCTTCAGATTAATAGAAATCTTAAACTCACGATATTTCTTGAACACCTACCTCAAATGAGAAATGTGGTCTTCTCTATGATGTGAAAACATAATCATGTCATCAAGATAGATTACAATAATTCTATTCAATAACTCATCGAAAGTGATGTCCATGGCCCTCTAAAAAGTAGCACCAACGTTTGAGAGCCCAAATGACATCCTTTGGTAGGTGAACGTGCCCCACTTTGTAGTGAATGTTATTTTATGTTGATCTTCATATTTTACCCATATCTGGTTATAACTAGAGAAACCATCCAACAATGAGAATCTTTATGCATCGACAACCACATGAAGGATTTGATCAATTTGTGGTAGAGGGTAATGATCTTTAAGCGATGCCTAGTTCAAGTTGTGAAAATCAACACACAACCGAATGTCTCCATTCTTATTTCTTACTGGTACCAGGTTCGCTACCCATGTTGAGTGCTTAATTGGGTAAATTATCTTCGCTTCGAGCATTTTCAATAATTTTGCCTTCATGAGTACTTCGATTTTAGGATTGATGGGGTGTTGTTTCTATCGAAAGGGTTTTACCCCCTCCTGTAGCTCAATGGTATGTTGAATTACATCCTTATTATATCCCTTCAAATCATGGTAACTCCATGCAACAATGTCAAGGTACTCATAGCACAAGTTCTTAATATCTTCTAACTCCTTAGGCTTGCAATCAATTCCAATTTTAATAATCTTCTTAGACTCTAGTTGCAATTCCTTGTATTCTTTTGCATCTACCTTGATCCTATGCTTCTTAACCCTATCATTCTGATCAAACAAGATCTCGAGAGAAATCAGCCCCCTTGGAATGTGATTGTTCTTCAATTGTATCATCCCCTCCATCTCTTCTTCGACAAGCATTCTATCATCTACACTAGCAACTTCCTTAATCAGAAAATTGACTATTTGCTCATCATTATCAAATACTTGCCAATAGATGTTCTTGTCAGGGACTGAGGGTCTATAGATCACCCTGATAGTCTTGGGATTTTTGACTATTTGTTCCATAGGAGAATAATTTGCACCAAGAGAGGCTAGAATATTTGCATGCTTGTTTTGCTCATGAGAAATCACTTGAATATTCAAAGCTGTGAAAGATTCAAATAAATCCCACACTTTGTTGTGATAGGCTTTTAGGTAGTGTTGCTTCGACACACATTTATTCATGGTCTGATTGATAATAAGTTCAGAGTCACCAAAAATTTATAGCTATTTAATGCCCAAATTTTTAGCCTTCTTCAATTCGAGGCACAATGCTTCATATTCGACTACATTATTTGTACAACTCCAAGTCAGTCTATAAGAATAAGTCTTCTATAACCCTATGAGGGAGATCAAAACAACACCAACTCCTGCACCATTCTTACACCTAGCGCCATCAAAATACAAGCTTCCATAATTGATCTGCAATAGGATCTAGGGAATCAGGGACTCTCTCTTCAATCTGTACAGGCTTGGTTATTGTATAACAACCAATATCTATTTCAATCATTGCATTAAAATCTATGAGCGAGAATTCATCTTCAAGGTGAAGCTCACTAAGTGCTTCTTCCATCAAGTCAACTTCTTCTAATTCTTTGGTCATCATGTTAACTGCCCCTGGAGAACTTTATTCCTCCTCCAACTTCTCAATATGAAAAGTTGATGGCTTTTCATTGTATATGTGAATCCTCTTCCCTTTGAACAGAATTTCCAAATGTGAGTAATCCAAGGAAAGATATCCTCCCAACTTCGCTGTGAACTCCCTTGAAAGACACATGCTGAAGTAAGGCTCCAAGTCAACCACCACCACCTCCTGGATGATAGTAATTTATGGTATGCTATGTAGAACAATGGGAATATCCTTGATTACTCCCACCATCTTGATCAGAGTTCCATCCAACTACAACACTCTGGGGCTACTTCTTGTGTATTCCATCCCCATCACTTCGCATACTACCTTTGGCATGACAGTAGTCACAGCACTAGAATCAATCATACAATTGTGTACAATCCACCCCTCCATTCTGAGTGATAGGTAGAATGGGGGTGGCCTATTCTTCCCAGTGGCCGAAGTCGGTAGTGTTTGCACCAACACTATTTGAGAAGGACTTTTCTTTTGATATTTTGTAGTCTTCAGAGATTCTTGTAGTAGGTCAACTTGTCCAAGAAATTGTAGTGCATCATATAGGCTTACTTTCGTAGGTATTTTCTTCATTTCTTCCACAATGTTATAATTCGAGGTAGTTGGGGCTTTTTCTTCTATGACCCGCTCATACTTATCCTAGTACTACTGAGTAGCTTCCACTCTTTACCTCTTCATCAATGATGGATACTTGAGGTGCTCTTTGGCTTGTTCCTTCACTTCATTCTATGTTTGAGCAGCTGCTATAGGTTGTGACGTAGATGCCTTCACTTGTGTCTTCTCTTGAGCTTGCTTAGGCAGCAGATCTTTCAATAGGATAGAATCTTGCTACTTAGTTATTGAACCAGATGCTTTCACTAGAGATTACCCCTTTTCATTTTGCACCTTTGGTTCCGTAGGCACCTTCAATGGTTCAAGCTCAATTGGATCTACAGTTACTGGCTTCTTTTTGGATCTCGTAAGAACCAAAACTTGCTCCAAATATGGCATCATAAAATTATGGTCAACCTCTCTGATCATGTTGACTTGTTCACCAACTGAACTTTTTGCAAGCGTCTACACATAGTTCAGGTGCACCATGCAGGTTTCTTCTCCATGGGGATCATTGCACATTGAACACCAGTACGTCCTTTCTAATGTGCTAGGTTCTTCATTTTCTAACACCGTTGTGTTTCTCTCAAGGCCTTTACTAGCTACCACTTGCTCTCGAGTAATCGGTGGAGTTTGGAATCTCCACGATCGAAATTCAGCCTCCACTTACTTCTTCCTTACTATTGTAAGCTCATTGGATATTGTCCTTAAGGTTGAGTTGTTAGATTTCACCTCTTGTAACAATGTCGTATAAGGATCAAGATTGGAGAGTACAGGAGGTGCTGGCAAAGGTAGAGGTGCAGGTAATTATGATGGGGTCGGTGGCGCTGGCAATGGTAATGGGACTGGTGGCACCGATAATGCTGGAAAGGGAATAGGTGCGGGCAATTGTGGTGTTGACGGATTGGGTAACTATGAAAATCTTGGAGTCGGGTGTTGTGGGATAGGGATCGGAGTGATTTGAGGTGGGCTCGAACTCCATGATGGAACTGGGTACATGGAAGGCATGGGTTGTAAAAATGTACTGGAATACAAATACTATGGGAGGTCAGGGAGAATGGGTATAGTCATATTTGGGGAAGCCTACCTACAACAATCAAGTCAGATTCGGCCTTCTGTGCATGTGTGTACAGGTCTAGAAATGTAGTCACATTGGTCTATCGCATGACCATGCCAATTTTAGTGCTAAATACCCTAAGGTAGTAGAACGTGGCTTGTTCATGCGTGGGCCGCAAACCATCAGGAACTCTTTGCTAGCTTCGAGCGAACCTGACATTGAAATCAACTATTTCCTCTTATGGATGTCTTTGGATTATTGTAAATTGGTGCAACAAGGAGTATGGGTCAGCTTGTTCATAAAAATTCTTAATTAATAACTCTACCAACTGATCCCATGATGTAATAGTACTAGGTTGCAATGATCGGTACCAATACAATAATTTCCCTCTCAACGATAATACCAATAATTTTACCATTACATCTTCATCCGTTATGTCATGGATTATCGCCAAAGAAGCCACATCTTGGATATGCTCATATGCAGTTTTATTGGTACCATCATAGGTAGGCAAGGCCTTCAAGGCTGCTTGGGGGACTAGATTTTGTGCTTGTAAATTCAAGGCTCCTGAACTATTCCATGTTGGGAACTGCCTTGGTGGTTGTGGCTGCTGTGGTGGAGGATTTTGGGCCATATGGACTGGTGTGTGTGGTTGAGGAGGTGGAATGCTAGTGGTAGTACTAGTTGGGCTCGAAGGAATGGAAAACACACCAGCTATTTACGAGGATGTTGTGGATGACGTAAGTGGTGGGGTGACTAACCTAGGATTTTCACCTAATTTTTGGGTGTCGAGTTCAAAAAACTCAATGGGGTTTTCTAAATTTTTGGCCTTCGATCTTGTGATCATGAAGTACAACTTTCATTGTCTCCACATTCGGAGGCTTCTAGGTAGTGTTGAGTCGCCAGATGTTCTAACTGTACAACATGAAGGTGAACATCAAACCTCAATACTATTGAAAGTGGAACTTTTGGGGTCCCACCGGGTGTGCCAAAAACTATTGGTCACGAATCTACCTAAGTACAAAGTATTATCACTTGTGCGCCCTAGACCCGACCAACATTGAAAGGTCGAAGGAAAGAGATGTCCTCCATGCCAATCTCTAGAGAGGGTTGGCTCCCTTACTAAATCCTACATAAGTTTAAGACTAGAGTTGCAGGAAAGAAATTGGAAATGATGAAAAGAAATGGGAAATATGGCCACAGGCCAAAGTGCAGGATTTGGGGCGGACTAGCAACAAGAATTCTACCAAGTTTTATACCAGCATGTAACAGAAGGAAAGCAGTAGAATTTCACTCACAAACTTGTAGAGACAACCCCCAAATCACATTCTAGAACTCACTCACTCACCAACAATGTTTTAAATTCAGAAACAAAATTTTAAACTTAACAACAGGAACATGAGCATAAACAGAAATGCTTAAAAATGGAAGGAAATCACACACATGAAAATGCTTGTAAATTTTAGAAGCCAAGTCTCTTCTATTGATGCAGAGAACTTAAGAAGTTTTCTCGCAAAATGTCCAACCTCCCTTCTTACAATGAAATGCTTAGTATTTATAGAGGATTGCACCTCTTTCATTTAATGCATATACAAACAAAATGTTGGTAGATCAAAAACTAGCATGCATATTTTTCTCCTCGACATCAGGGACATCTTCAGTTAAAACATTCTGCAAGGAAACCACGATCCGAATTTGATGGGAGAATCACACAAAGAAGTCAACAGGAATAAATTCTTGAAGTAATCTTGGGCATCGATGCATTGGGACGCAACAAAATCATCTAAAAATCGGGTATTTGGTCATTGAATTCGCTTTGCCTTGCACCTTGGAAATTCACTTTTGCTAGGAAAGTACACCAAGCATTAAATATGCTTTGAAAACTGACAAGGATGATAGGCGGTGCATTGGAAATGCATACCCACCAAAGTGGACGGTGCTTTGAAAATGGGTAAGATTACATCGGAGTCAAAGGAGCAATGCTTAAATCCTACAATTTTTTAGTAGTGATCCTGGATATATCCATTGTATCACCACAAGAATTAATTTTATGGGCTTTAATTCTTTTTCAAAGAAAATTTGCATTGAAAACATAAAATTTCACCCGAAATGGGCCTTTATCTTCAATTCACCCAAGTCACGCCCGAAATGAGCTTTCGCCTAGACTTGCACTTGGAATGTGCACTTAATGTTTTTGTCCTATGTGAAATGGAATTTTACCCCAATCTTTGTCCTTTTGCTACGACTTCTCCTAGGAAAATCTTGCGCTGCCATAAGTAGGGCCCATCTTGGAAACTTGATTTCTTTGAGAATTAATAAGAGCGAAACTATCGGTAAGGTGTTTTCGCCAGCAAAATGCCCAAGGAGTGTTTTTGCTAGCGAAACACCAAAAAGAAAGAATGTTCCTTGCACTTGGGAGCGAAAAGGCATTTTGGGGAACGAAACAACCATTTCGGGGAACGAAAAAGCCATTTCGGGGAATGAAAAAGTATTTCGCTTGAATTTTACTCGAAACTACACCCATCAGATACTTAGAAAAAATTTCAAAAAAATTTAATGTGTGAACAACACTTAAAATATATTTGGGAGTTTTACTGGCAAAATGCTTACATACTTCAATCAACTTACATACTTCAATCAAAACTTTACAAAATTTCAATGTGGCAAAAATACCAATAGTCATACAAATGTAAAGTGTCCATAGAATGATTACTATCATATTTGTAATGTGATGGGACACAAGGTAATGCTATATCCGTATAATGCAAGAGTATGTCCATAGGTCCTGACAATCCAGGAGCAAGAAGAGAAACCAAAGACCCTAGGAAGCAGGCAACAAGCAACAAGTGGTAGTTATAGAAATAGTCGACAAGGTGGAAGGCAGAACCAGGGCAATCGACAAGGAGGATAGAGTAGTTTACAGTATGATTCAGAAGGGAGGCTGATCATACAATGTTGCAATTGCCAAGAGTGGGGGCATTTCATGAAAAATTATCCTTCACCTTAGAGACAAGAAACACAACAAGTAAACACTACACACATGTGTAGGTGGTGTGGTCCAGGTAACCACAAGGAAGTAAATTACCCCAAGCAGACGAGTTCAAGTAACCCGTAAAATATAAATTATTTATATATTGAGGTTCCTCAAGTTAAAGAGGAAACCCAAGAAGTTTTAGCCATGACATGTAATTAAGCTAAAAAGGATAAGTATTCTGAGCCAGCAAAAAAAAAACAGTGCTGGAAAGTAGCAAAGAAAATACTACAAGATGAAGCACAAAAAGCTAAACAAGTGAAGTTAGCAAAAGAAAATGAACGAAAAAATCCATCAGAAGAGAAGACAATTGTGCAAAGTCTAGAAGCATAGGTTTTGGACACCACAGTAGAAATCAAAGTGGCTAACTTGTTGGAAGCTATCCCATCATTACAAAAAGTGATGGTGGAAGAGATACAACCTCATAAGTTAATGTAAGTGCAGACTCAATCATTTTAGGAAAAGAAACAAAAAGACCAATTCATGTACCCTACCATATTAATGATTGATGTAGGAAATAAACTCACATTAGTTCATATGTAGATCCTAGGGCACAAATTGACACAAGTTATTATGGACGGAGGATCCAGCATCAATGTGCTACCTAAAAGGACTTGGCTAGAACTGGGCGCTCTATCTCTATGGGCATCGAGCTTCCGATTATATGGTGCTGATCAGTATGGTTTTGAGACAAAGGGAGTATTGATAGCACAAGTGGTGATAGCTAACCAAAAGTTTGTAGTGGATTTCATTGTGATTACTATGTAGAAGCCTACATACAATGCTCTATTGGGAAGAGGATGGCTACGTGTAGCCAAAGTTAATCATAACTGGAGAAAAAAAATTAGATCACTTTCAAGAAAGGATAGTGCAAATATATGATTAATCTAACTAATAAAAAGGTCAGTGAGGATGTAGCCATGATTAATGAATCAGAAAATTCCTCAGGAGATGAAGGATATGAACCAGATGGAGAAGGAATGTTGTACCTAGATGAATGTAGTGAAGATGAAGTTAGATCTGATAATGGAATTCTTCATTGGAAAATGGAGTATGAAATTTTTCAGCCCAAATGTCTCTGTATTGACTTAGAGGAGATCAAGAAAAAGCAAGACAAAATCAAAGTCAACCAAGAACTAAAGAATGAGGTAGAAGAGAAATGGACGTTTGCAAAAAGTGTTGCAGAATATACAGTAGGAGATGCATAAATTGATGCAAGACCAGCACACCCAAAGAATGTGGAGAAAACAGCAAGTGAGCCAAAGAATATCAAATATGAAGGACCTCAGATAGTGGACATCAATCTAGGGACAGAAGATGAACGTAGGATGATTCATTGTGGTGATGATTGGAACCTTGTATTGAAAGTGATAAATTTTAAGATATTCTTGGAATATAAGGATGTCTTCGCATGGATATACAAGGACTTGAAGGGAGTACCACCTAATTTATGTATCCATAAGATTACACTAATATCTAGAGCACAACCAGTAAGGAGGAGACCATATAGGATGAACCCAAAATATGTTGCATTAGTAAATACAGAGATAGAGAAGATGTTAGATGCAGGATTCATATTTAGGGTTACAACAAGTAAAGGGGTATCACCTATAGTGGTAACCTTGAAGAAGGAAGTGGACAAAATCAGAATATGTGTGGACTTTAGGAGTCTAAATACGGTAACCATTAAGGAGCCCTTCCCTATTCCCTTCATAGATTCCATCCTGGAGGAAGTCACAAGACATGAGATCTATTCATTTTTGGATGGATTTTCGGGTTACAATAAAATAAGCATAGCCAAGGAGGATAAGTTGAAGAGCATATTTATTGTGGAGAATGGCATCTATGCGTACAATCGAATGCTATTCGGTCTCTATAATGTCCCAGCTATATTTTAGCACATCATATTGTATATATTTGAGCAATTGACAATAAGTAATTTTAAAGCATTTTTGGATGATTGGTCCATTTATGTGAATATCAAGGAGCATCTTCCTGCCCTCAGTGAATGTATGAGTAGGTGTAGAAATGCATAGATCTCATTAAATTCGAGAAAGTGTTACTTTATGGTACCATATGGAAATTTTTTAGGGCATATAGTGTGCAGTGAGGGATTAAAAACAGATCTTGATAAGATCTGTGTCATATTGCACATGGAAGAGCCATATGATGTGAGTTTAGTTAAAACCTTCCTTGGATCGACGGGGTATTATCAAAGGTTTATCAGGAATTATGCAAGTGTATCCTATCCATTGGATTCATTGACGAAGAAGAATTTTCCTTTCAGATGGACAAAGGAGCACCAAGGAGCCTTTTAGGAGTTGAAGGCCAAGCTTGTTAGTAACCCAATTTTGGTATTCCTAAATTGGGATAAGGAATTCCATGTCCATATTGATGCTTCAAATTTTGCAATCGTATGTGTTTTGGCACAAGAAGGAAAGTTCATGCTGGATCAGCCTATTTTCTTTGCTAGTCGCCTATTGTCAAGGGCAAAGAGAAACTATAATACAATAGAAAGAGAATCCTTGTGAATGGTATATGCGATCAAAAATTTTAGGTATTACCTACTATAAAATCCCTTTGCTTTTAACGTAGATCACCAAGCCATGTTATACTTGATAAATAAATCGGTGATATAAGGATGGGTCAATAGGTGGCTCATCACCCTATAGGATTTCGTATTTAGAGTAGTAGTAAGACCTGGTAAGAAGCATATAATTGCATACCAACTACCTCGGATATGATCAAGAGAGCTTGTAGGAACAGGGATTTCGAATGAATTTCCTAATGCATAGTTATTTGCTATCAATGTTGTTTTATTGTGGTACAAGTTGATTGGCCAGTATCTATCCATAGGAGAGTTTCCATAATAAATGATGACAACCGAGAAAAACAAAGTGATTATGAACTCAACACCTTTCCAATTGATAGCAGGATTGTTGTATAAAATGGAAAGTGATGGTATCTTACGAAGATGCATGATTTAGGAAGAAGTTAAAATGACATTGAAAGAGGATCATGAAGGCTTAGAAGGAGGGCACATGGGACCAGATGCAACCGCTAGGAAAATATTACTAGCAGAATTATGGTAGTCCACACTGTATAATGATGCAAAATAATACGTAAAAGCATGCAATACTTGCCAAAGGATAGGGAAGTCAGTGAAGAGGGACTTTATGCCATTGCATCCATCACAACCCCAGGAATTATTTGAACGATGTATATTGGACTTTGTCGAACCACTGAAAACATATTGAAGAAGGAAGTGCAGGTACATTGTGGTAGCAACATAGTACTTGACAAAGTGGGTCGAAGCAAGAGCATTACCTGAAAATTCAGCCAAAAGTACAACAAGATTCTTGTATGAGTAGGTAATTACAAGATTGGTATTCTACTACAGATAATGAGTGACCGAGGAGGACACTTTGTAAATGAGATCATCAAGATGCTGACAACATAATTCAGAATTTTGCATTCATTTTCTAGTTTGTACTATCCCAAAGTGAATGGGCAAGCGAAAGTAACAAACAAAGTCTTGGTTTCTACTTTGTATAAAATCTATGGAATAGAAGGAGCATATTGGAAGAAAAGGTTACCATCTATTTTATGGGAATATAGAACAACTTTTAAACTGACAACAGAGCATACACCTTTCCAGTTGTTGTATGGACAAGAGGCAGTGGTGCCAGTTGAATTCTTGATACCAAGTTTGAGAGTCCTAGTGGAGCATCACTTGGGTGATCAAGAAATTTTGGAAGAATAACTGACAACACTGATTAAGTTGGATGAAAGAAGAGTCATGGCACAATGGGTAATTAAGGTAGCCTATAAAATAAGGAAGTTGTGGCATGACAAACATTTGAGGAATCTAGAACCTAGTCCGGGTGACTTGGTTCTAAAGTTTAATGGAAAATGGGAAATAAAGCCCAATAAGTTGAAGACTCTATGGATTGGTCCCTAAAAAATGGTAGAAGTAATGAATAATGAAGCGGTCAAGTTACAAAAATTGAATGAGACTGAGGTAACCGACACTGTAAATAGCTCAAAGTTGAAGCCTTAAAAAGTACAGTGCTTATTCATTTCTTCAAAAGATATTAAACGAAGAAGACAAGCAGAAGCTCAATGGAGAACTCAAGGTGAGCAAGGTCCATCATAGGAAGATCCTGACATGGGACTCACACACTTATTTGTGGAAGGGTAGGAGACAACACCAACCATAGAACAATAGGAGTTGACACCTCAACCCGGAGAAAGAAGAAGATTACGGGTGTATGTCAAATTTTACGGATGGGACCGAACAAGTAATAGAGGAAGATGAAGAGTATATTCCTCCAAATGAAAGAGGATATTAGGAGATAGTATTGTTACCTAGAAATAGGGAAAGACAAGAATAATCACCCCAAGTAAACAGGAACATGATGTATCCTAGGGTGGAGCATAGATAACTACCCCAACAAGCAGAATGGAGAAGAAGGATACGGTTAACAGTATGATATGAGGATAGAGTGGAAAATTTTGAAATGGAAGTTCTAGAAGAGAATAGGAATGAGACCGTCGATGAATAATTGGTTGGAATTACTCCATTAGCTTAGATAGGGCTATTACAAAAAAGAATGCGACTGTACACCTAGTAACTATAGGAGGAATATCAAACGCTATGAGGTCACAATGCCAGGTTGAGATAACAAACCATCCAGGAATTGGATAGTACAATACGAAGGTTGGATGAACAAAGAACAACTAGGCTACAATAAATAGAAGGGGAAGATGAGGATAATAAGGGGATAACTCCAAGGATTGGTATAAGAAATGATGGTGCAAGTACAAGTTCACAAGTACCACCAAGTGATCTACCAATGACAAATGAAGATGTATAGATGCTTTGGTGAGACATTGAGGAAGCAACCACATCACCTAAATCACAAGATAATGCATGAGTAGATTTTAGTGACTCCAATTATGAAGGAATGCCTTGGCTAGTAACGAAACCTAGCTATAGACACCAAATCCTAGTCACTTATCCTTCATCCTAGTCAATCTACCACCCACTTATCCACCATCCCCCTTTATTGCCATTCAATTGGTCATTCCATACCTTTCCCACCATCCAATGGCTCACTTTAGCCTTTTTCCACCATTTTCCATCCCCATTTGACTTATTTTATATTATTTATGTTTAAATATAATATTTTATATTATATTTTAATATATTATTATAATATATATTTATAAGCCTAATTAACCTCAGCCATTAGATCTAATCTAATCTCAGCCATCCATCTCCCTTAATCTGTGTCACACTTAAAGTATAATCTCAGCCTTTGGATTTGATTTAATATTAGACACATGATCAAAAGTGTTGAGCTAAAACCCTAAGAAAACCCTAAGTTTGATTATAAATAAGAGCATTTGCAATGCCCAACCCCTGGAAAAATTACGAGAAAATTTACTTGAAGAATTATTGGAGGAATCCTAAAAAATCCTAAGGCCATTACATCCTGAAGAGCCATCAACCATAAAATCCCTAGCTTTCCTTGGTATTTTCCCATTCCAACAACTTCCCTAGCCAAATTCTATCATCACCATAACATCCCATCCACTGCATTCATTGCATCCCTGTGATATGCTGCGATAGATCAAACCCTAACCCGCAAGCTCACCATAGAGCTTGCCAAGCGCCATCCAAATCCTGCCAAGCTCATTGCCAATCTTGCCAAGCACCCATCAAAACTTTCCAAGCACCCACCATTGCCTGTCGTATCCCGCAGGCTCACTCTAGAGCCTACCAAGCACCCGCCAGAGCTTGTCGTCATCATCAACATGAACCAGAGCTTGTCGCATCAAATCAACAGGTGTCGTTAGGGCACCCTACCATAGAATCTGTAATGAAGTAACGGATCATCAACAACAACAATAAGAGAAATCTATATTTTTTTTATTATCTGGTGCTATTTCATTTTACACATTCAGTTTACATAGATCTAGGGTTTTTAATTTGCATTTTTTAGCATTCACATTGTGGAACCCTCATTGTGTTTACTAACAACCTTATTATTTTTTGTGTGTGTACGGTTATATAGCATTGCCAGAGCCTACCAAGCTCATTGTAGAGCTTGCTAGGTGCCCACTAGATCTTGCTAGGTGCCCACCAGAGCCTGTCGTATCCTGTAGGCTCACTCCAGAGCCTACCAAGTGCCTGCCAGAGCCTACCATCATCATCAACATGAACCAGAGCTTGCCACGTCAAATCAACATGTGTCGTTAAGATACCCTACCATAAAATCTACAATGAAGTAACAGATCATCAAAAATAATAGTTAGGTAAATCTATATTTTATTATTATTTGGTGCTATTTCATTTTACACATTCAGTTTACATAGATCTAGGGTTTTTAAATCTGTATTTCTGAGGGTTCACACTATGTAACCCTCATTGTTTATTGTGTGTGTAGGGTTGGATAGCATCAAATCAATAGATCTTAAGTAGTTGTTGAAGTAGAGTGGCCCAAAATCGGATATCACAAAGCCCACTCACTCTTTTGGGAGCAAAGCACATTGAAGACACTCATTTTTGGTAGCTAGGGTTTCAGATAACCCTAGCAATTATAATTACCGTATCAAATAATTTTTTTGGACAAAATAATTGTAACAAGGATTTTCTCAGCTCCCCCTATTATTGAATAAAATATCATTTTGTGCAATTATTGTCTTTCTGGAATCATTTATTTTATATCTGCTTTAATGTCATTTTTTTGTCTCTTCACTAGCATAGAAAGTAGTGATGATGATGATTGCCTAAGGAGACCCTAGAATCCTTAGGATGATCTTGATCCCCCAGCATGTACAACAACACATCGATAACTAGAGAGATCACAAGAGCATCAAACCAACCTTGATCAGCAAGCATATACAATAGCCTATTGACAATTAAGAAGACAAAGGAGAGAAGTAAGGAGATTGGATAGATTGATGAATTTTCCATAAGATTGGTCAGAACAAAGAGAAGATCATTAGAATGACTCAAGTTTTGAGACAATTTTTTTTTATGCCTATAGAGAGATCCTGGTAATATCATATCCACAAATATGCTTTAAGAAAAGAAGATGGATACATCGCTTAGTACATGCAGATCGTAGGATCAAAGCACTAAAATAATTGTCACCAAGTGTAAGACGAAGTAGAAGTCCGCTAGCCAACATTGAGTTGGTAGATATTACTCCTGATAACCAAGCAATGAAAGGAAGGAATAGGTAAGGCCCTAAGGCTTCAACTAGGAAGGGGAGGAGGTATTCGACCATGTAATGAAAAAATTTAAGGTGATGTTACAGTTAGAGGAGGAAGAGGACGAGGAAGGTTTTTATCCCCTACTCCTAGATGGTCAGGAGATACACCTTTGGCATGTTTGAACTGGATAAGGAATCTGCACGGTATACTAAGGATAAGAGGAATTTTACAAAATCCCACAATGCAGTATCCATTGGGATGACCACCACAAATCCAACAAGGACCTTGAAGAGTGGTAGGTGGTAGAGAATTACTCCAAGAAAGGAATAAATCACCACTAGTGTAGAGAATCCTGATGTCAATAGGAATAGGATGGGGAAAACACTCACACGGTAGAGGCCTTTCTGGTAGAGGAAGAGTGCATTTTGCAGATGAAAGGAACTTGGGACAACAAAGGATTTGATCACCAAGTTTGGAGATAGAATTGATCTGAGAAGATATGCGGAGAAGTCACTCAAATGATAGCAGAGTAGTTAGGACACCGCTACCAAGGGATAAATCACCTATACGACAAGAGGAAGGGACACCAGGTGAAGATACTCTAGCTTGTAATTGTATAATTCCAAATTGTACACATGGCAGTGGAAGGCGAGGGAACTTGGTAACATCATAAGTGGATATGAATCGCCCTAGAGAGCAAGTGGCACCAGATAACACAATCACTCAGAATATCACGATCAAACCTCCAAGAGAAGAATCAGATGAGATCGTACAAGTGAATGTTACTGTGTGATTCCCATGTTGGTAAAAGTATAAATAGGTTACGAAATGAAAAAAAAAAAGGAGAAAGATAAAGAAAAAGAAAAAAATGCCTTAGCTGTGAAAATCCCTTGGAACACAATTAAGAAGGAAGTGGGTTGAAAATTGGAAACGACGACCTCTTCAAGAGAGATAAAATGAAAAAATTCCTCTAAGTAATAGATCGTACAAGTCAATTTTTAAGTTGAAAAAAACATAAGTGGGAGATCGTACAAGCATAAATGGAAAAAAAATACAAGCAAAATCGTACAAGGAAGCATGTTGTGTGATTTAGATCATACAATGTATGATTTTAGGCACAATTGTACGATTTTCAACTGTCACATTTAATGTTTGCATGTGTGGGATGATGAGTTGTCGAAAAAGCACGGGAAAAAGATAAAATTGCATGGGAAAAGTGATGAGTTGTCAATCATCCAAGAAAAGGAAGATAAAAAGACATGCAAGAGGGTAAAGTGGTATGATTTTAAAATTTGAGTGGTTAGGGTTTGATAGCAATTTAAATAAAGGGCTAATTTTAGCAATTTTGCAAATCGTACAAGGAGGAATTTAAAATTTTTAGGAGAATGAAGGTGAAAAGCGTGCAACTAAATAAAATCTATTGAATGGACGTTAAAATTCATCAGTGAACTACAATATTGTGTGACCCATTTCTAAATTTGCACCAGGGAGATTTTTTGCATTCGATAAAATCGAACCAAAAGAGAAAAGCAAGGGTTTCAAATCTATTAAAAGTAGATTTCATATTTCAGCTGAAGGAAAATGAGGGTTTTTAGTAGAAGGTGACCAAGCTAGAACCAGATTATGGAAAAACATACACCATTGTTCGAAGATATTGCAGATTGGAGCTGGAGTAAATAAGTTGCAAGGGAAAGGAGATTACAAAACCTAATTAGATAAAAGTAGCCAAAAACAAAATGGAGAAGGTAGATGAAACAAAGTAGAAGACCGTATAACCCTGCATTATAACAAAAAAAAATTATTTTGGGGGTAAATTGCACGAAGTGATGAAAAATGCAAAATTGCCCTGGAATTACACTAAAAAGATAGATCAAGACATTTCGACAACTGTGTCAGTGAGAAATCATGGAAAATAAGTGAAAAACACAAGTTTCATGTGAACAAGAATTTTAAAGGATGTTTTGTACAATTTGGAGGGCAGATTGTACGATCTCAAGAAAACAATTATGCGATTTTAGGTAATTTCGAGGCTAATCTAAGCTTTTTAAGCAAATCGTACAAAAGTGTACGGATTCGACAAAGGGGAGTAGGTAGACAGGGACATTGATTGATATGGCCCCTATAAATTTTGTGCAATAGATGTACGATTTACAGAATATTAAATGGTTTGAAGCAGTTGAAGAGATTGTACGATCTGGAGGTGGTTGTTGAACTCGAAACCATACATGAACAAGCTGAAGGGTGTACTGTATGATTTATAGTAGACTGTAGGATTTTTAGGGCACTTATAATTGTATAAGAGGTGATGTCCAAATAGCAAGCTAACCGAAGGAAATAGCGAGAGAATGATTTCAACCGAAGGAAATAGCGAGAGAATGATTTCAACCGAAGAGTTTGAACATCGGTTAAGACAAATTACAGCCAACAGAGTGGAATGGTCACCAACAACCCTGCACGAGAGAGACTCACATCCGCGGTAACACCAAGGGTGACAATTTTAGTCCCATAATTGGCATGGTACTCATACTCGAAGGAGAGGAGGATACAAGTCATGGAGAGGGTAGAGGAATTGGAAGGTTGATTAGAGAAGGACACCACCAAGATTCCGAGAGGAGGAAATGGCACAGGAAAAAATCTCGAGGAAGTTGCATAGTGAATTTCATTATCCATATATAGAGGAGGATCTGAGTAGTGAACCTGAGGAGAACTCGGTTAAGATAACAAATATATAATTCATACAAGATGGAGGAGATACATGTAGGAAGTGGTGGAGCAATGAAGAAAATAAGAACCACCCATGGATAAAAGAGTTTGAAAATGCTGGTGTAGCTGTAATAACACAGGTGCCACCGCACCAGATTATCTTCTATAATTATCTATTGCATATGGTTCATGCATATGATCCTATAAGAATACTTGCCTATGTTAATATGGGCAAGCGATTGGTGAAGGTAAAATTCACAATGGAGGCATTTAGGAAAACATTTGGGTTTCCTGCATATGGCACATATGTAGTTAAGAAGTTGCTTGATCCGATTGAGACAAATCGCATCATCACTTCACTTACCAATGTGAAATCATCCACTGAAGTAAATAGCTTGAGTGCAGGAACTCAAGGATTCAAATAGATCCAGCTGATAAGGAAAGATTGGCCATGTGCCATGAATATTGTGATGGCTCTACTTTCAAGGGAAACACGAGCCATGGAGATGCTACTTTGGATGGCTCAATATGTGGAAGGTATCACCAAAGGAATCTGGTATGATTGGGATACATATTTGAAGAAAAAGATGCATGATATGCTGACGAAGAGGTCTAAGAATTTTGGGATGACTTTCCATGCTATTGGATTGTTATTGAATGTTGTTATGGATATGGGAATCCACTTTCTAGGTTTGATAGAACCTAGGAACATTGATGCAAGGAAGCCAACCATTTTGTGGTGGGAAAATTCAGTACCAATTTAGAAGGAGACTCCAGATAAGTCTTGGGAAAAGAAAGCGTAGTAGGCCACTGTGGTACATGAGGATACTTCTTCAAAGGAGGATGTACACCATCGAAAGAAAAGGCCTAGACAGTGAAACCTAAATTGGAACAACAAGCACATCAGCAATGGTAGTAGGAGCAACCATTAGTTCAGGAAAGGGAGGGAATTGTGGGGAGGCAATCCAACCTAGTACGATTAAGAACAAGAAGACAATAGGAAATAATGAAAAATAATCTCATTCTAGAAAAACAAGCCAAGTCTATACAGAATAATTGATGAGAATAAGAACAATCAAACTCAAAGAAGTTGGATTTACAAGATTGAAATTGAGCAGAAGTAGAAGAGATGGTGGAATATCCATAGATTTTTCAGCATGATGGTTTTAAAATTTTGGACTCTTCAAAATTTTTGGATAATATAGAAGTGAGGCATATATTACAAGAAGTAGTAGCCACTACTCAAAAGGAAAAAGAGAAAGCTAAGGCGATAGTGGAAGCCTCAGAAGAAAAGTCAAGAGAGAAGAAGAAGCCTCACTTCAAATTCATGATGGGAGGAGGTACGAATCAAAATGATCAAAGTGATGCACAAGAAGATACAAAGGTATCACAGGAAAAAGAAGATCCTGTTGTTAAAAAAGTCATAACAATAGAAACCCAACAAAATCATGAAGAAGAGCAGGTAATAGAAGAACAACATGTGGACTTAACTGAAAAAAAAGAAGCCCAAGAATCTATAGGATAGTAGCAATATCATCAAGAGATTATGAATGTGGAAGAATATGTGGATGTGGAGAGGATTGAGAGACAGAATCCACCACAGGGAAAGATAAACATAGAGAGAGCACTAATGGAGCTTGGGGGAAGCTCTGGTCACTACTTGGAAGAAGAGGAAGAACAAACTCCTATAGAGGAAGAACTATGGAGGATACAAACAAGTTACCTCAAGGTATTGTAGTTCTCAAAAGTTAAAACTTAAGAGGATGCAAAAAGGGTAGAAGACCAGGTGAAACATTTCTTCTTTCAGATAGGCAATGCCATGGCTAGCGCCAAACTACAATTTTGTATTGGATGCATGGGAGAGTTGAAGCTATGGGAAGAACAAGTGTTTATAGAGTTGGAAAAGATAACATAATGGATGAGCAGTGAGGAGCATACAAATAAAATTATGGATATTCATGTACAAAACCCATGGAAGTTACCCAAGGAAGAGGTAACAACAATGTTAGGAAGAGACGACTTTCCAGACGGAGTGAGAACCAATTACAGGCAACATTCGAGGTTGTACCTGGATAAAGCCAATTATCCGACTTATCCCATGAATACAGTGGAGTTGGAACATAAGAGGGTCACTTCAGGCTTGGCTACGACTCTAAGGAAGGTGAACTTCCTAACACATTGGATAGAGTGATTGAGCATAGGATTGGAGGAGATCTATCAGCTCAAGGAAGCTCAAAAAGAAGAGACAGAGGCCACTCGAAAGGAAATGGTTGCAATGGAGGAAGAATTGTAGAAGAGTAAGGTTGCAGAAGAAGAGAAACTAAAGAAATTTGAGGAAGAATTGCTAAGTAACAAGGTTGATTTTGAGGCCAAAATTAGTTTGCTCGAAGAGAAGTGACATGTATCATAAATGATAGAAGACAGGATCAAGGAGTTGGAAGCTCAACTAAGAGCAAAGGATGAATAGTTGAGAACATAGTTGGCTACAAAAGATGAGCAACTAGCAATGTAGGATAAGAAGATAGAAGAGCTCACACAAGACAATAAACTATATAATGATACGATCCTAGATAAGCAAGCATAATTGAATTCTAAGGAGAAGATTGTTCGTGCTTTGGAGTCTAATATTAATCACCATATGAAGACCATTGTAAATAAGAATGAAGAGTTAGAAGTAGTAGCTTGAACAAAATAACATTTGATAGAGAAGCTTAAGAAGAGTGCTACTAAGCATGAACAACAATTAAGGGAACTCCTGAAGATTATCGAAGAGACAACCAACCAACATGGTATGAAAGCAGTAGAAATGGCCAACTACGTAGCCAAGTTGCAGAATCAACACACAATTCTTTTCACTCAGGTGGAAGACTTGGAAGTCATAGTCAAATATTATGAGGCATAGCTAAAACAAAAGACGAGTCGACAAGGACACCGACCAAAGTAAAGGGTAGGGTAGATGTAGGCAGCAAATCCATCTCCTAGAAGAAGTGACAAGAGGATTTGTCCAGTTTTGACAATTTTGACAAGTTTTGGTAAACCGTACAAGTAGGAGCAAACTATAAAATCAGGAGGAAAACTATACAAAATGGAGGTCAACCCATACAAAGTGCAATGAAATGCAAGGGAAATGCAATTTGAGTTGTAATTGCACATTAATTTGATAAATGATGAGTTTAGACTTAGTAAAAGGTATAATTATGTATTTCATTATGCATGGGTAGTTGTGTATAATGAATTGCCTCAGGAACCGCTTTGTAATGTCTTGGGCAACATTATATAAGACCCCCTTATCATTTTTGATAGTCTGGTTAATGCTTGTGAGTTTTGACTATGTTTTGGTCTAAATAATATGAAGTATTGATGCATACCTATGATTGTTGATTACATTTTAGTGATTGTATGGAATTTTTGACAAGTAATGAAGAAGAATCTCAATTCATAGTTTACTCTCATGTACTGTACAATCCTGGAATGATGGAATAATATTTTGCAGTTTATCTTTGTCACATGTACTTCTTTATGGTTGTTGTTGATACTTAATGCATTGCTATGGAATAATTGGTTTAAACCAGCATTGGTGTGACCCTAATGAATGATCTGTGATGAGTATTGTGTCAAGAAATATGTATTAAAGGTTGTTGTACGATTTCTAAATATTACGATTGAAGAGAACTCTCTCAAACCTTGATGATGGAACTTGCATATTGGTAGAAATGGATTAATTGTCATTTTAGACATTTACAAAACTTAGCTGAGAGAGATTGGCACAGAAGAGTATCAAATTTGGCACCCTATTGCACTTTTATTTTGTACAAATCATACACCAGACCTCTTACAAATTGTACAAAAGAAACTTACCCGATTTGGCAGTTTATGCGATTAAGGAAAACTTACTCGATTTGGCAGTATTGGGAAATCAAACAATTTAGTTACAAAATTGTGTACGACAACTTGCAAAACCAAATTTTAAGGATTGGCTGAGTTTAAAAATTGTACAAGCCCTATCACTATATGATTTAGGATCGTATAGTGGTATGATTTGAGTTCCGTACAAGTTTTTTTATGGTCGCACATTGATAGTTGTGAAGACTGTACAATTGTATGATTTGGTCCATCAATTGGGAATAGTAAATTAATAATTCTAAGCCCTTGAGACCACCTAAACATTGGTAATAACTCACCCCTATGCTACAATTTTTGTGGTGCAATTCAATCTACATTACAAGGAGACCGAGTTGGACAAGCATAGCCACGTCAGCAAGGTAAGTCTAACACAACATTTGCAAGAGAAATAACATAATGAAAAATAATGAAATCAAGGTGCAAGTAAGGATATTATTACCCAAGTGAATATTATCAAAATCTTGGAAGAAGAACAACATTAGGGCTAAAACAAACACCTTCAAACCATCAGGAGTGAAGCACCTTGGAACCACCTATGTTGGAGAACACCACTATTAGTTGGAGAAAGCTAAGCAAGAAGTGTTGGAGAGTCATCATTAGCTAGAGAAATCAAAGCAAAAATTTTTGGAGAGAGCCACAATTATATGGATAAATCTAAGCAAGAAAGCATTGAGCAAACGATCAATAGTTGGCAAGAAGCATTGGGCTAATAAGTGAATGAAAGGGCATAGCTACATGCAAGGTTGAAGACATCCACTTGCCATATCGAGCAAAGAAACATTGTGCCACTTGGAACAATACTTAAGGATCAAAGGAGTGTCGTTAGATTATTGCATACTGCCTTCGTTCATAACACGTACAAAGGAAGAGGAGCACCTAAGTAATGATCTACACAGACTAACAAAGTTTAGTCATCATTCAAGCATATAGATGTTGTAATAATGCCTACATTACCAAGAGTGATATCTTCTAATGCACCTCATATATTGGTACCATATAGCAAGGAGAGATAGGCTCAAGCAATAATGTATATGCCATTTGGCATACGTTACATAAGGAGGTAAGGTTCATTAAATACCTCTGCCAATAAGGAGAACGTAGAAGGAGATTTTTGCTACATAGTCAAACAATGATTAATAAGGGAGAGAGTGTAGTCTAAAGAACACCGAGAACATCACCCAAAGTAGCGCTTGATACCATACCTCATGGACTATGAAGATTTAGCATTCAAGAGGTTGAAATTCATAGTCAAAACCTACGTCGAACGTCAAACAACGAGCAATGCATTATTAAAAGGTATAAGCCGCAATATATCATTAATTGCTTTATATAAAGGTTATTCAATTCCTAAGGTTGGTTTATTAAAAAATAGGAGGAATAAGGAGATAAAACCTTAGACATTCTATTAAGTTCTAGAAAGCTAATTGAAGGGTGAAGTTTATTTTGGAAAAAGCATTTCAAATTCTATTGCTTGAAATTCCAATAACATAGTATTTGCAAAATAATCAAATTAGGAGATATAAGGGTTTCCACCTTAGATAATTAAATTATTTTGCAAGTGTTATTATTTTCTAAAGTTCCAAATTTGGGAGATATAAGGAATACTACACCAAACTTTAACTAATTGGAATTTAGAAAATTGAACTATTGAGAACTAAAAGTTGAAAAGAAGCAAAATTATTGTTTGCTTGAAAGAGTTGGAATTAATTGCTTATACTTGCCTCATAGACACATTAAAGAGATAAAAGAAATCCAACCATAGATGACTCCATCAAATTGATAAGTGCATAATTCAATAGGAGAAATAATAAGAAATAGAAGTTGATTATTATCATTCCCAAAAACATTACCAAATCAACTCAAAAGGTGAACTATTACTTCCTAAAGCACTTTACCAAGATTAGAGTATATTCTAATCACTAGGGAGACATAAGGATCCTACAAAACCTAAGTCTTAGAAAGGTTTTATCAAAGTAGTTCACATACTCTAAACTAGGGAGACATAAGGAATCCAACTTCAAAGGTAATAAAAATACATAAACATCAAAAGGTTTATTATTTAAAGTAAGATGGAGAAAATAATTAAGAATGCATTCAATGAAAATAGTGAAATTTTATTTCATGAACTTAGGTTCTATTCATAAAATATTGATAGAAAACTTTGATGGATTCAAACTCTTGTCTACATAGTTGAAAGAAAGATTCTCCTTGTTTTTGAAGGAAGCAAAGGAAGAGAACTTTACAACATTTAATTGGATATCTTCATGAAACTCTATTCAGGACTTGGTGGAATACTCAAAATGTGATTATTCTTTCCTCAAAAGAGTGCTTAATGTTCTATTTGTCATTAATCACTTTTGAGTTCTTTAGAGGAATGAAACAAATGAAAGTAAATGCTAGTAATGAATCTTTGAATCCATGTCAATTTTATTGTGATGATAGACTAACTCATCATGAAGCAAATATTCCTTTAGTAATAATGTAGAAACGAAGAAGAAGGAGGAGGAAGAGAAAACATAGCAGAAGAGAACAAGATAAAAATACTCAACAGGATACAAACATAGAGTATAATGAAGAAAGCACAAAGAATGAATCAAATACTAAAGTTGAAGAAGAAGAAGAATCAAATCAAGCAAAAGGACATCTGAAGATTGAAGACCAATATTGAATACTAAAGTCTTCAATATCCAAATAATGTAATATAAGGGGTGTTAGAATATATTACATTATTGGGTACATATCAATGTACCACCTTTGGTACATTACTAGAGTAGAAGTTTACTTTAGAGTAAAGTTAAGTAGTTACTTCAACATGTAATAAATGCACAAGTGTTAGAATGTGCAATGATTTAAATGTGCATGTAGTCCACATGTACATAAGTCATAGGATAGATTCAAAGGTAGAGTGAGGGCCAAGAAAATTATCTTCCTATATATAGGCCTTATAACGAGTGAAAAGTAGAGGAGAGAATATAGAGAGTGCATAGTATAGATTAGTAGAGGAGTACAATGTAGTTCCTTTAAAAACAGTTTGTGGAGTTTTCATGTCCTCAATTATACCATATTGTACTATTTTTTGTAATCTTTCATTAATGGCATATTTTTTATTTATTGCAAAATTTTATCTCTTTATTTTCCTGCATATTATAGTTCCATTATCATATAGATATCTTAGATTGCTTATCTTACATCTTGTGGTTGCATTTCCTATATCATATACTCATCAAAAGCTAACATTAATTTCTCTTCTTCTTTTCAAATATTTAATTTCTTCTTCTTATAACTCTCATTCATTTCATTCTTCTTCACTTTATTTTATTCTTTATCTTCTTATATCTCCCAAAATTAAATCAAAACTATATTTATTCAAATAAATCAATTCTTCTCAAATCAAATGTGTGTTTGAATATTCACATAACTTAAAGGTCAAAACTATCTTGGGAGGGGTACTGTAATGGTAAGTCCTTTGGTTTTCATCCAAGAGACCCAAGTTTCAACCCTGATACGAGGGGACCAAGACCCCTCATAAAAACCTATGCTTTACCCTAAAATTTTAGTTTCATGAGGGATATTGTAGTGGTATGTATTTGGGTTTTCATTTAAAAGACCCAACTTTGAACCCCGATAGGAGGGGATCCAGACCCCTTGAAAAACCCATGTATTTAATTCAAAATTTAATCCAAAGAGTTCTTGATTCAATGGTTGAGACATATGGATGATGTAGCTCACACCAAGGTTCAAATCTCGATGTTATCAAATAGGCTATATAGCTCAAGTTGACTAAGTTGATGTAAAATGGAAAATGAATCCTTTTCAAAACCTACTTTAAAAAAAATAACTTAAAGGTCAAAATTGACCTTAAATAAATGACACTTAATCTTCACTTTATGATGTCTCATCCATGCAAATAAATATCACTTCTCCTTTGTGTTAGGGTGACTCATCTACATGGTTAACCTTCCTAGTTTATATCTATACCTTGAGCATTACTCAATAAATGCTTTTCTACATCAACCAACCACGCTCTGCCTTCCAAACAATTCTTAGTATGCAATAGGAATTCATGCATTCATCTTCTTTGTTGTATTTTTTTTTATGACAGTATTCAAAGCATGAATTTATTTACTCTTTACAACTCTTCTTTTGTTGAATACTGGCATAATCTTGCAACTGTTTCTTCACTAGGCCATAGATTCCAACCTTTTCCTCTCATGTTGAACCTCTCTCCACCAGACACATCCTCTCTTCTTCTACTCCTCATTACGTTTATTATCCAAACCTTTTCTATTGCCTTCTTCCTACACAACGCTCTAGTGTAAATACTTTCTATCACTCGGCTTGCACACACATACCTCCACTATCTTTAGCCTATAATTATTCTTCTTCTAGCACTTAGCACTATATCCTTTAACCTTTGCAATCACTCTTTCTTTTTCACTCTTACTCTTTTTATCTTCCTCCTCCAAACTTACAATTATCTTTTCTTATAGCTATCTCACTCAACATGGTTGCTTCTAAGCACACTCAAGGTGATGTCTCTGATACCACTGTTAGCAAAATATTACTATGCTCATAGGATTTACAATATTAATAATCAGAAAACAACTCAATAACGTGCATATATCAATCCTCAATAATGAACAATAATCTCATTGAATATTTATTGAAAAACTACTAAAGCAATGCATAAATGCAAAGCTTATTAAAGTTACAAATTACAAGATTTTGTCTCCATATATACATACATGAGACTCTTCATATGCACATTACTCTTGACTTACATAGACTCTTCATTTCCTCATAATCACAAGAGATACAAATCTTCATATTTATCTCTTACATAATAAATCTCACATGTTTACATAAAGACAAAGTATCTCATTATTGCTCATAACTCCTCACTTCTAAACATGAAATTTCAATCACATAACTCACACTTACTAACTTGACATCTCACATACAACTCATCATTTAATTACATGACACATACTCACACTTAATTACTTGACACATATACCCAGGTGTTGTAGGTGAGTTGGAGAGGAGAGGGCAATCCTCCAAGGGAGGTCCTAGGTTCGAATCTCCACCCTACCAAAAAATTGAATTGGGTACCCAAAATCCAATTGATAATGTTGGTGCGGGCAGGGTCGGGTGTGACTCTCGGGTGAATTTGACGGTGTAGAACCCCCTGTTCGTGGTCTCAGACCAAGGTGGCCCCACAAGGGGTTTTTCGCTTAAAAAAAAAATTACTTGACACATACTATGGACTTAAAAATTAAACACATCCTAATCTAAATATTTACAAGGTACCAAATAATATAATACCTCTAACACAAAAAGCAAAAGAAGAAAAATGAGATAAAGGAATTAAAATTTGGATTAACAATTATATTTTTAGTATTAAAAGAGTGCAAAAAATTAAAATCTATAAATAATAAAAAACAATTTTCTAAGAGATGTATGGTACAATAAAGAATGCAAAGCAATAATGATAAAAGATAAATCAACAAAACAAGAAACAAACATAGAATAATATTACAATAACCTAATGGTTATAATATGGAAAATAGTTGTATGAACATGATAAAGAAAACGACCCTCCCACAATCAACATAGTAGTAGATTTGTCCATGTTAAAGGAGGTCAAATAGGGTATTAAGAGGTTGGGAATAGGTAAAGCCCTAGATGTGGATGGACTACAAGCAAAATATTAAAAATGAAGAATTAAAAACTTAGCATTGCATATCAAAAGGTTATTTAATGGTATTTTCAACATGATTTTATGAAATATAGACAACAAGTCTAGCTATACCCCTCTTTCAAAAGTGGTGATGTAGACAACCCTTCAAATTACTACACCATAATCCTCTTTTGTAAAACTTTCCAAAAGTATGATTGAGCACAAAATTAATAAGTGGGAGAATGAAGAACACAAGCTTATACTGAGAGGGGATGTTGAACAGTATAAGACCACTTTTTACTTTTCTTTCCCAAATAGTATTAATCAATATAAACAACGAAAATATCAATAGCAATAACCAAAGCAATGCACAAATCATCACACACAATAGAGACACCAATTTAACGTGGTTTACCCAATGTGGGCTACTCCACGAAGAAAATATTTTACTAATATTTTCTCAATAAGTCTCTTGGGAATCCTTTATCTATTATAATATTTATGGACATTTGTCCAAAGGAGACACCAATCCCCTAAATCAAGTTCATGGATCTTTATCCACAGGAGAACTCCTTCTCCTCTGCTTTGGATGGTGATCCTCTAGAAGACTATTGCCTCCACTACATTGGCTTGTGGATCTCTCTCCACTAAAGACTCTTGTCCCCACTCAGAAGACCTGTCCTCATTGCCCTAGATAATGGATCTCTATCCACTGGAGACTACTGTCCTCTGCTCTCTGTCACCTCCAAAGCTCTGTCTCAAATTTGTACTAAACACTATCCTTAGGTCTAGCATAAATCTTCTCAATCTCTATCTTTGGTCTAGCACAAACCTGTTCTCAAATATGCACCAAACTCTGCTCTCAAATTTGAACTAAACATAGTCCTTCGGTCTAGCACAAATATATCCTCGATCTCTATCCTCAAGCCTTAACTCAAGGCTTGACTCAACTCTGTTGGATCTGCCCCAAACCTTAACTCAAGGTTTGAACAAATCAATCAACTATGCTCTCAAGTATTCTCAAAGACTTATCTCAAATCTGCTTTGTAAGCTTCCACAAAAGCTCACACTAATTTGTCCACAAGTTCTCTCTAGAACTTTTCCAACTCTGCTCCACAAGTCCTCTTTAGAACTTGTTCAAATCTGCTCTACAAGTCCTCTCTAGAACTTGCTTAAATATGCTCAACAAGTCCTCTCAAGAACTTGCTCAAATCTTCTCTACAAGTCATCTCTAGAACTTGTTCAAATATGCTCAATAAGTCCTCTCAAGAACTTATCCAAATCTATATTGTAAGCTTCCACAAAATCTCACACAAAATCAATCCACAAGTCTCCTCAAAGACTTACCTCAAATCTGCTCAACAAGTCCACACAGAACTTGTCCAATCTCATAGAAACATAAAGATAATTGTTAGAGACTCAATATTTTATACACTTATCACAATGCTCAATTACTTTCAATCACTCTCTTAGAAACAAAAGGAGAATTGTTAGAGAATAGAATATAGAATATAGAATATAGAATAGTTTGTTTTATGGAACTTGACCAATCACTTCACACATCCACTTGACTAGACTCAACCAACTCTACTCAACCAATCACTCAATGAAACAACCCTTTCTCACAAACCCTAGTCCAAGCATATAAACACCAACTCAAAATTTTTCCAACAATGTTCAACAATAAATCTCACATAACAATGATACTCATGATCTTTGCAAACCCTAGTTCAAGTTCTTCAATAACAATGCTTATAAAACAACTCTCACATAACAATTATACTCAAACCCTAATTCAAGTTCTTCACTCAACCAATGGCTTCAACAACAATGCTTATAAAACAAGGTTTTAACAACAATTATTTATTCCAGAAAACCTTGAAGCATTAACTCAAAACACTCAATAGAAAACCCTAATCAAGTCTTTTTCACTCTAAACTTATTTTTCAAAAAACCAATAAATCAACTCAACTATGCAATAATGTGCTCATACATTTTTCTTGATGATGAAGGGATCTCATAAATCTGCAACAACCATAAAAAATTCTTTGCCACTAGTGGGATTTGAATCCACAATTACTGCCTCCTCGAGCACTCTAACCGTGAGGTTGACCATCGTGTGCACTAGATGCACCCTTGGAACACTAAGAGCACCTTGTGCTCTTTCTTCCAAACCTGGCACTCAAAATGAGAGTGTGCAAAAAGGCTTTCCCATTGGTGCTCAAGATGAACATGCCAACTAACCTCCACGTGAATCGATCATGGTCACTTCCACTCCCAACGCTCTTGCAAAACACGTGCTACCAATGGACCACCCTATCCAATAGGAGTGAGGTCTTATGCCCTCTCTTTTTGTCTTTTCCCTGGCGCTAAAAGATAACACAAATATATCTTCTTCCTCAATGATTTGCACGAATTAATCTTTCTCTTGGTCGCATAAAATATTAATCGATGAAGGTAAGTTTTAATGTCCTTTGACATGGTATTTATACATGTGTTCCACCTTTTGCCATAGGCGTCGGTGCTCCACTAAGTTTGATGACATCGACGTTTTTTTAAATATTTTATAATTTATAAATTATTTAAATTCTAAAAGAATTTAAATTTTATAAATTATATTTATAAACCTTTGACTTTAATAAAAATTAAAGCCTTCCTTGAGATAAAATTTAAACCTTTATTTGTACTCCACTGATTTGATGAAAATTATTCTACCACCATGGTTTTAATAAAAACCTTAATTCTACCATCAAGATGTCTAAACAAAAACCCTTATAGAATAATATTTTGATAACTTTTCTTCAACTCTTTGTATTGCTCCTGGTGTTAATGATGGTGTACTCCATGGTATTAATGACAACTTCATGTGTTCACTTTGGCATCAATGATAACTTTTCAACTTGACATCAATGACAACCAAATGAACTCAAAATATCCAATAGGAAGAACAAGGAAAGAAGGCAAAAGGACAAGTAAAGTTTAGGTCAAAACAATCAACAACATATCATTGCATCACATTAACACATTCATTGAAAATATGGGGGTTACATGTTCTTTTTTTCTTAACTTAAAGAAGTCCTTCGACACAATACCTAAACATAAACCATGAATATGATGGAAGAACTAAGCATACTAAAAAAAAATAAGACAATAGTCCATAGATTGTATAAACAGGTTCAAGATAAGATCAAAACACAAGAAGATCTCTCAGAATGCATTGGAAGTGACACAAGAGTTAAATAAGGATGTACATTATCTTTGATTTTATTTGTATTATATATTTATAATTTAAATAAATGACTAAATATGAGTGGAGGGGAAGGTATCTAGTTGGGTAGTTGTGTGGTGAAGTTACTTTTGTATGCATCTCATTTTATTTGATTGTAAGAACAACATAAGGGTTAAGAGAGCATTTAAAGGCCTTAGAACAATTTTGTAAGGAAGTTGGGATACAAGTAAGTACTAAAAATCCAAAATAATTGTTTTCACCAACAAAAATAAGAGAAAACAATTTAGCTTCTAGTTTGAAGGGTGGCTCCTACAAGAAGTAATAAAGTACAAGTATCTCAATATAGATTTTAATAATAGACTTTGTTGGAAAACATGCAAACTCAAAATAATAATGAGAGGCTAGAGAACATTGTTTGCATTGTAAAAAAAATATAGGGAGGCATAATTGTGGGACTAAAAGACCTTGTAGATTTTATTTACATTTTTGGTAGCGCCTATTGTATTGTATGAGTGTGAAGTATGGGCCAACATCATTGAACTTGAAATGGAGACAAATAGAGAAATTCCAAAAGCATTTGATTACAAATATTTTTAAAATAAAAGATTAAATTCCATATGAAATAATCCTAGCAAAAACATGTATATTTTTTATAGAGGAAACTACAATGATTCATATTTTAGGATATATAAGAAAATATTGCACAATTAGATGTAAATAGATAGTCTAAGTTTATAATAGGAGATGATTTGAATATAAAAAATAATGATTGGATGAAATAAAATGTTATATGGATGAACAAGTGGTATTTTGTGTTAATAGGATGCCCAAACAACAAGAAGCATATAAAATTATACGTAAAATAATAGTTAGGGCAACAACACGGATAGAAGAGTTAGGAAGAAAGAAGGTACAATACCTTGTTGATTTCAATCTCATATATATGCACCATCAAAAAACATATGGAGTGCAAATATCAAATGAAGATCAAACACACTTATAGCTCAACCAAGGACTATCTCACATCAACCTAATGTGAGATATGTAAATGGAAGAGAGTTAAAGAGAAATTAAAAGAAAAATATGCACCTATTATACTTCAAGTGCAATGTGAAAAGAAAAATATTTTATCTTGGTATGCAAATATTATAACAAGATTCGAAATAATTATGTTTATATTTTAGCAGTGGATATTCTGTCGTAATTGTTTGACCAAACAAGAATAGAGAATCTAGGAGAGTTTATCAATCAGATCAATATCAAAATATTAAATATTCAAAATGAGAGAATTATGATTCAACTTTGATTTTTAAACATACAAATGTTTCTTTTTGAAGGACCAAGTAAGATTACCTATTGTTGAAAGTTGTAATTTGAGTTATGGTCAATACTGACATTATAAGATGTACTTTTGTGTAGGCCTAAGAACAATCATTGTAAAATGTATTTAAATATTGTTTATGCAATCCCTATGGACTATAATTAATCTTGTTGTGATCAAACTAACTTGTAACATGTAGTTAACTTAAATCCCACTTGTTATGTCAACTTAAGTTCACTTATGTTTTGGGATTTTTATATTAGTATAAATACCCCCAACCACTCCATCTATTATTTTAGAGTGTTGTGATTTGTATCTATAGATAATATAGTGATTTTATGGTGCTTAAGGGCACCTAACATTTATGTATATCACTTTATTTCATCCTTTTATGTTTTATGTATATTATTTGAGTGAATAGATTGCTTCTATTTGCTATTGGAAATTGGTATATAATCCAACATCATATCAAAGTGGGTATGGAGCATCATTGCTTGGTCATACAAAATGTCTATTTGGAGCCTCTAATCTTCCTTCCAATTTCTAGGACCAATTACCTATCAAAGTTGCATAAGTGTCTTCAACATAAGAAGTAGAGAGGAGATCTCAATGCACTAGTTTTCAATTGTTCTTGTCAAGATCTTGGAGATTATTTGCCTACTCCAATTTTTACTTCATTGTAATCAAGGTATTTTTAGTGATTTTTATCCAAACTTACATTTGATATGGTATGATGGTTTTCTTCTTCATTCCTCATAGAGGAGTTACGACACTTTGAACAAAGGGGGGAAAAGAGGTTTTTAGCTTTTAAAATTCAAATTTAAATTTTGGCACACTCCAACTTTGCATAAAATGGGAGTCTTCTTTTAAATATCTCCTGTGTTTGGTATCCTTCTTCAAGGATAAGGAACACATTGTCATTCACATAAAATTGATGCCAAGATGGTCATATAAAAGTAGGTAAGGGTATTTTCTTTAGAAGATCAAAGGTTCAAACCCCCATCATTTTTTCCATGATGTAGGTTAGAGGACTTATTGGTAAGTGTTTGTGCTTTGGCTTCAACATGAATGCATGGTAGGATGGTCAATTGAGATTATGATTGGGCACGAGTAGTGGAAGGATCTATGTTTGAATCACTCAAGTGCATAAAATTTTGTTCAATATGATTATCATAGTCAACTCAAATAGAGTAATATATAGAGATATCAATAATTTAGTCATTATTATCATTCATACTCAACCATATTTGTTGTGGGGACCAGGTCTCAAGTGACCAATATAATACACATTCAAGTGCCCCAAAGTACTAAATTTTTGTCACTTTTTTATCAATAAAAGCTTTTTGCATTCTTTGCATGAATGGATTTATTTCCATTTGAAAGAGGCATCAACTTCTCCATAACAACATTGATGCCTTGGCTAGTATAAGGTACCTTAATTACCCAATGATCAAGCCATAATTCTACCTTTTTATTTAGTAATATAATCAATAGAAAATATATCAGTGCCAACATTTAGAATATGAAGTACTTCATCAAAAGAAAAATATCTAGTACTAGTCCCTTTACATCATTGTACCTATAAAGAAGAGTGATCTTCAATAACAACACACTCCTTTGAATGTGATTTGTTATACCCTTTTAGGAGATGTTTATACTTTGTTATGTGCAAGGTGATCCCTAAATCTATAATTTAATCTTCAAAAGAAGTGGATTTTCAATATGTTGAATGAAGAACTACACGTTCCTGTGAGATTTCTTCATCGATACTATTCTCATTCTATTCATAGAACAAAGTAGCATCAACACACCCCTTTTCACTACTTAAGAATCTTTATGTAAATCTAGAAATTTTTTGGTTAATGTCCTTTCTTCTTTCAAAAATCTCATGTTGGCTTTTCTAAAGGCTTCTTGGGCTTTTTTTATTTTGCTTTGAATTCTTATAATCTTGAGGTTTAACAACTTCTTTTGGATGGGTCTGATTGTTGAAAACACCAGCAAAGAACATCGTAAATTGATTTGAGGTTTCAATAAATACAATGGTAAGGTGGTTTATAAACTACCACCGTAACTATCTGCCCAACCAATCTTGGAGAAACTAAATTGGAGAGTGCAATAGTGCTTATTTTAATAATAATGTAATATCTATGTTATGCTAACATCCCCCCTTATTACATTATTGGCAAATACAAAGAGCATTGAGAAACAATTCAAATTTGACACGTGCAAGTACCTTGGTGAAAATATTTGCAACTTGCTCATCAGTGGGAATTTACTGGAGCTGTATGTGGTGCTTTGGAACTTCATATCGAATGAAATGACATCAAGTGTCAATGTGTTTGGTATGCTCATGAAAGACTGGATTTTTGACTAGATTCAAAACACCTTGATTATCGCAAAATAAATGAAGTGGAAGATTATTTGGAAGACCCATGTTTGTAAGAATATGATTTAACCACATTATCTCATAGATTTCTCCACATTATCTCATAGATTTCTCCACTTGCTGCATGATATTCTACCTTTGTAGAATATAAAGCAACCACTTTTTGCTTCTTACTATGCCAAGAGACAGGTCCATCTCTAATATGGAAAATATATCCAAAAGTTGACTTGCGATCATCAATGGATCCAGTATAGTCTGAGTCCATGTATCCCTATAAGAATAACTTGTCATTCTTCTTGTACTCTAGGCCATAGTATGGACTACCATGGATATTATTAAGAACTCTCTTTACTGCTTTCCAATGACTCATCTTAGGTTCCTGCATGAACCTTGAAACATAACCCACAGTAAAACTGATATCTAGCATGGTATTCGTTAGATATATGAGACTCCCAATCAGTTGGTGATAGAGAGTACCATCTACCTATGGTGATTTATTATATCATGATAACTTAAGTCCAAGCTCCATTGGAGCCACTTTAGACTTGCAGTAAGTCATGCAATATTTTTTGACCAATGTCTTGGTATACTTCTTTTGTGTTACTCTGATATGATTCTTTTTCCGAGTCACTTCCAAAACAAGACAATAGTGAAGAAGTTCTAGATCTATCATTTCAAAAGATTATTTCAAATCATCTTTCACTGCATAAATCATGTTCTTTGAACTGCCTGTTATGATCAAATCATCCATATATAATGCTATTGGCATTTTTACCACATTGTTTTGATTTGTGATTATTCATGCATAAATTGTAAAATTCTCATTCCTCTATGTTTCTCTGCGAGTTTTGGTGCCAAAATAGCTAATTCCGAATACTGTTGTGATATCGCGATCGAAAACAGCACGGAGAGCACGGGTTAAAAATTATCGCGATATCGTGACATGTCGCGTTATCGTGGGTCTTTTGAGGAGAGAGAAGCCAAAGTCAGAGAATGTCGCGATATCACGACGTGTTCCAAAATCATGGTCAAAATGGTCAACGGAGGTAGAGCAGTGAAATTGTCGCGATATCGTGACATGTCGCATTTTCGCGACTTGCGATGGCCATGGAGCAGAGTGACAAACAAGGTCGTAATTTCGTGACATAATTGAGCAAAGGGCAATGACAATGAAAGACGTCACGATTTCGCGATAGAAAAATGAACAAGGGCCAGAATGTCAAAACGTCGTGATATCGCGACATGTCGCATTATTGTGGTCAAGGTGGACAGAAAAGCTTAAGGCATGAAATGCGTCATGATTTCGTGACACTTTTGAAGATGAGACCAAGCAAAGAAACGTCGTGATTTCATGACATATTGTGGAGAAAAAGTTAAATAGACAAGAATGTCGCGATCGTGATTTCATGACATATTGTGGAGAAAAAGTTAAATAGACAAGAATGTCGCGATTTCGCGACATGTCGCATTTTCGCGATGTGAAAGCGCAGAAAGAACAAAATGGTACGGAATGTCACAATTTTGTGACATGTTCCGTTTTTGCTACCTGCAAGACGAAGAAGGCCAAGGGAGAGAAAACTGTCGTGATTTCGTGACATGTTACAGTTTCACGGGTAGACAGAAGAGAAAGGCACAGAAAGTAGAAGACGTCGCGATTTCGTGACATGTCGCATTTTCGCAATGGGAAGCAGTGAGAAAACCGAAAGAGAGAAAGGTGTAGCGAAATCGTGACTTGTCGCGTTTTCACAGTTTGAAACAGCGCAAAGACAATATGAGGAAAGAACGTCATGATTTCGTGACAGGTTATAGTTTCATGAGAACAGAGCAAAGAAGGAGCAGAATAGAAAAACATTGCGATTTCGTGACGCGTCGCGTTTTTGCAACCTCAGGTAACAAAGGATAATAAAGAACCGAATACGTCACGATTTCGTGACCTAGTTGGTTTTCGGGATCCAAAGTGACAAAAGCATAAGGAGGAGAAAAATATCGCGATTTCATGACATGTCACGATTTCGCGACCTGTTACATTTTCACACCAGAAAGCGGTTCAACGGCCCTATGAAATATTGTGATTTCCAAGGATTAAAAGCACTCCAAAATTGAATGTTTTGTTGCTTTCCAATGCGTGCAAGGTGGAACAATGTGCTTAGGCCTGTAGTTTTTGAAGCCACCAAAATTGAAGACGCCTCCATTATTCAAAGCTTTTGTTCATGATTTTTTTAACGGTTCTAGCATGCTCCGATGATGACCATTTAATGAAGACGACCGGTTCCTTGTTTCATTTAATTTTTGGTTTCTCCGAGGTTGGTTTAAGGGGATCATTTCCTTGTTTTTGCTACACATTTTTTTAGATCTCGAGGAGGTTCGTTTCATATTTTAAATGCTACAAAGAGGCAAGACCTCTATAAATATCAATGTATATCTCAGAAAGAGGGATCGAGAGAGAGACTTTTGTTGAAACACTTTTCAAGTTCTTTGCATGAATGAAAGATATTTGGCCTCTAGTTTTGCAAGCAACTTTTTGTGTGTTTTTCCTTCTATCTCATGCATTCCTCATTTACGCTCGTATTTCTTATCTGCTGCTTAATTTGAATTCTGCATTTGAGTTTAAATATTGCTAGTGAGGAAGTGAGTTCTGGAATGTGACTTTGGAGGTCATCTGCGCAAGGTTGTAAGTGAATTACGTCGCTATCTTCTGTTATATGATGTTAATGTGCTTAAAGTTATCTGCTGCTAATCTTTCCCGATCTGACAAGTTTGGCCTGTGGCTACATTTCCCATTTCTTTTTGTAATTTCTCATTTCTTTCTGCATATTTCCAATTCCTTTCCTGCAACTTTAGTCTGAAATCAAGCTTAGATTTAGTAATGGAACCAGCCCTCTCTGGATATTGGTCTGGAAGACATTTCTTTCTCCCAACCTTTCAATGTTGGTCGGGTCTAGGGCGCATTTTGTATAAAATCCTTTCCTGTGGTAGATTCATGACCAACAAGTACTAAAATTACTATGTCAGAACCATTATTCTTGATATAAAGATCTGCATCTGAAGGACTTCTTTTGAATCCATGCTGCACTAGGTGACTATCTATTTTGATGTACCAAGCTCGTGGATCTTGTTTTAGCCCATACAAGGATTTGACCGACTTGGAAACTTTCTGTTCTTACCCTTCAATCACAAATCCTTTTGGTTGGGTCATGTACACTTCTTCTTGTAGGTCACCATTCAAGAAAGCACTTTTTACATCCATCTGATGTAACTTCCATCCAAACTAAGCTGCCATGGCACAAAGTACTCGAATGATAGTTATTTTTGCAATAGGGGCAAAAATATCTTCATAATCTGTCTTTTTTCTAAGCATAGCCCTTTGCAATAAGACATACCATATGCTTATCAATAGTACCATCTACCTTATACTTCACTTTGAACACCCATTAGCAGCAAATGGGCTTCTTTCTTGAAGGTAGATTAACTAGCCTCCATGTCTAATTTTTCATAAGAGATGTATGTTATGCTTCCATAGTAGCCTTCCACTAAGGCTCACTAAGTGCATCTTGAATTGTTGTGGGTTCATTCTCATCCAATGCTGACATATAAACCTGTTCATCATCCACATCTATTTCTCTGTCTTCCTTTGTATCTAAAGATAGTTCATCAAACTGTTGGTAAAGCTCGTCAACCTCTAAAGTTGATGCCTCTGCTCTCATCTGCTAATTCATGCTACGAGTACAAGGTTGATCTAGAGTTATATCTGGAAGTGAAGTTAACTTTGAATTTCTCAATGTGCTAGTATACCATTTTGGAACCTTGTTCTATGGAGGTAGAACCTCTTTCTTAGGCTCTTCTTCCTCCAAGTATACAGTTGTAGATGTGTTATCTAATGTGAAAGCTTCATGAAATACCATGTCTCTACTAGTGTGTGTTTTCTTGGTCATAGGATCTATCAACCTATATCCCTTTGAATGTTCATCATAACCAAGAAAAATACATTGTAATTTTTTCTCATCTAACTTCTTCCTCTTCTATTTTGGTATATGCATGAATGCCTTACATCCAAAAACCTTTAGATGAGAAATGGAGGGTTTCTTACCACTCCATGCTTCTTGTGGAGTATTGCCCTGTAGAGCTTTTGTGGGTGCCCTATTCAGGAGGTATGATGATGTACTCACTACTTCTGACTAATACTCATGCTCAATATGTACCTCCTTAAGCATACATCAAACCATTTCTACAATGGAATGATTTATCCTTTCAGCAACTCCATTTTGTTATGGAGTATAGGCAGTTGTCAATTGTCTCTTAATCCCATGTGCATTTATAAATGATGAAAACTACTTGGAGGTATATTCCCCCCTTGATATGAGTGGAGGATTTTTATGGAACATCCTAACTCCTTCTCAAAAAGCTTCTTAAACTTTTGAAAGTACAAAAATACCTTTGACTTCAATTGAAGAAAGAAAACCCATATATTTTGTGAGTAATCATCACCAAACAATTTAAAATACTAGTTTCCACCATAGTTTTTTGGCATAGGACCACACAGATCGGTGTGTACCAAATCCAAAGGTTTCTTAGCTCTTGAAGAGCTAACCTCAAATGATACCCGATGTTGCTTCCTTGCTAAGCAATCTGAGCATACTAGCAATGTGGATGAAATTTTGGGAAGGCCTTTCACCATCTCATATTTTCTCAACTCGAGCAAATATCCTAAACTCAGATGCCCATATCTCTTGTGCCAAAGAGAAGTAGCCTCCTTTGTAGTGATCACCATGGCAACATGAGGTATTGAAACGACATCTAAGATGAACAAGCCATGCTTGTATGATCCTATTGCTACATGCTTTCCATTTCTAGTGATGAAACATCTCTTTCTGCCCTCCTAAATAGTGAAAACAATATCCATGTCTCTATCCAATATCTAAGGGATAGACAATAAATTATTGGCCAATCTAGGAATATAGAGAACCTTCTCAATCTGACATTTACCATCTAGAAGAGTGACAAAAATATCACCTTCACCCTAGACTCGGTAGGTCTTATCATTAGCTATTATCACTGGCTTGCCTTCCTTTGCCTCAAATATCTCAAACCACTATCTATCTCTAGTCATGTGTTTACTGGCACCAGAATAAATATACCACACTGCATCTTTTTGCTGAGAAGATATTTGAGTCATGAGCACCTTGTGTGCTCACTCAAAATATGAGTCCAAGTCTGAATCGACATAAGCAACATTCCCCTTGGGTTGCTTATTCTTATTTTATGGTTTGTATTTCTCTTTTCCCCTTTTCTTGTGATCTTGGTCATTTTGTTGTTTATTCTTAAACTAACACCTGTTGGTGTCATGGTTATTCATATCACAGATTTTGTAATATTACTTGTCTTTTTGTTGAGTTTGTTTTCCTTTTCCTTTTGATGAAGATCCTCCCTTCTAAAAATTACCTTGTTTCTTACCCCCTTGTTTGGAGTAGAGGGTATTATATGGCACTTCATATTTCTAAAACTGATTTGCCTCATCAGTTTGAAGTAAATTCACCAATTCCACAAAGGTAACTTGTCTACCAGACACGTTGAGAGAGGTAATCAACACCTTGTAGGATTATGGCAAAGCTCTCAAGATGAATGAGTTCAAGAGAGTATCTACCATTGTCTCTCCCATAGCATTCAATTTGGCTTTCAATTCCACCACTCTGCATAGGAATAGGTCAACTGTCTCACCAGATTTCATACTGAGTGTATGTAGTTGAGTTTGAAGGTTTAGAATAGTAATAAAAATTTAGGCTTTAATAAAATTGAGATATATCCTTGCAAAGTTTTATGAAGTGCAAATAGTAATAAAAATTACATACACTCAGTATGAAATCTTGTGAGACAGTTGACCTATTCCTATGTAGAGTGGTGGAATTGAAAGCCAAATTGAATGTTATGGGAGAGACAATGGCAGATACTCTCTTGACCTAATTCATCTTGAGATATATCCTTGCAAAGTAAAAATTGAGGCTTTAATAAAATTGAGATATATCCCTGCAAAGTGGTAATAAAAATTTGATTTGGAAAAAACAATGAAAATAATCCTTATCCCTCCAAAAAAAACTTGTTTATAAAAAGATTATGCTATTTTTCAAAAATATGGAAGAAACCTTAAGGTATAGAAAAAATACCTTGTTTGGAATTCGGTGGGGTTGGAACCCCTAACCTTCGCCTCCCTAGTGCCTAGAGCTGACCGTCGGACCAACTCTGCTAGGTGGACCGGTGAAAAAGTATAGGCACCACATGCCTTCTATAGTTCCCGAGAGGAACCAAACAACAACAAAAATTGTGTTTGGAACTCTACGAGATTTGACCCCACAACCTGATGAGGGCTATACCTTATCGTAGGTAACCTTGTTAGTTCATCTATTACAGTCTACGAGATGTATATAGAAGCAAAATCAATATATTTCACTCTCCCGATGAGGAAAAACAAAAAAAAATGAATCCACTTTATTCCACATGCATTGGGAAAATGCATGGATATGGTTTAAAAATAATTCGAAACACCTTTGTTTCGATTGCCTTCGAGAAATCAAGCCCGACCTTTTGCCTTCCCTCGACAACCAATCAATGACCACCACATCATTGTTCCCTTGCAAGAACCAACCAAAAAATAGCCAAGTTAGACATCCAATCAGCAATTGCCAAGTGTTTGTCTTGTCTCGGTTTACATATACCACATCACCCACCATCTCGATCTACGTGCCTACCTTTGGTCTTGTTGTCTATGCTAGTTCATCCTCCTTCTTGTTGTTTGTATTAGTTTTTCCACCTTGTAGTCAGTGCATCTGTCTGTAGTTGATCTATGTCAGTTCATCCATCTTGGTTTAGTCAGTTGTAGTCGCATCTATGTGGTCTGTATCAGGGTCTATGTCTGCTTCAGGTCTAATTTCGATTTGTGTGCTTCTATGGTCGATGAATAATGAAGCCACTATCTTGCCACCACCTTGAGTCACATGCTTGGGAAACGTACCTAAGGTTAATGTCGTCATGTCCTTCTCCCAAAATGCTCTAGTACCATGTTGAAAACGCCAGCAAAGAACATCATAAATTGATTTGAGGTTTCAATAAATACAATGGTAAGGTGGTTGATAAATTACCACTGTAACTATCTGCCCAACCAATCTTGAAGCAACTAAATTGGATAGCGCTATAACGCTTCTTTTAATAATAATGTAATAACTATGTTATGCTAACATTTATTGATGAAATAATTACCCTTACACATTTTTCTAGCCAAATGATGTACTTAAACACCTCATCAATTGGTGGTGTAGGAGAATTAGGAAAATAAACATGAATCATCTCACACAGCCATAACTATCTCATATGTATCTAAAATATTATAGAAGACAATACTAAGTGTTAGCTTTTGATGTAACGAGCACTGGGAGATAGCAATCACAAGATGCAGAATAATATGAAAAATAAAAATAAATTTGCTAGATGACTGAAATATGTTGTAAGTAGAAATGACATAAAATAATACAATGTGGCTATGGAGGAAATGAACACTCCATTAATAAAGCTACCGAACTACATTGCACTCATCACCAATGGATGGTGATCTACACAAAACTGTACTATGCTCTAAGCTACACTATCTGACTATGTCCCCGAATCTCTTATCTATCTAACAATGAGGCTTTTCTTAGTGTTTTCCTTAATTAGTTGGCTTTACAATAACTGCAATGTTATAACCTGCATACTAAGGATGGATCTTTTACTAATAGCAACCTCCTTGCCCAATGGTGCATTCAATCAAACATACACATGTAATGCACCTATGCGAAGGGTTTTATTTTTACCCTTGAGTTGTCGATGAGAATGTCATCCATCATTTCTCTTTTTACCCCCAACTCTAGTGGTTATCCCATACCAATCCACCCGTAATGGTACATGGTCCTGCAAACACATAATTCATTAGCAGTACCATATTCCAAATATGAATCAATTTTAAAAAACATAAAGTGCAACTATCAACTCATCTTAATAACATAAAATTATGCATTTGATATCTACACATCAATACATAAATCATGCATCAAAAATGGTGGGCCATTACAATAGAGGAGTCTAATCCAACCTTATCAACTCACCCAATCCCTAATCTGGAAGAAAAGAGCCTTGATAGATGGATTCAAGTCATCAAATGAAATTATGATGTTGGGTACAGGAGAAATAAAAAGAAGGCAAAGAATATAAGGTGGAAACCATCAGATGTGGAGTTGGTTAAATTGAATTTTTATGGAGCATCTAAAGGAAATATCGAACCATTAGAAGGAGGAGGAATAATTAGAAATAATAGAGGAAATATTTGTTTGATTATGCTTTCAATAGTGGATTTAAGATAAATAATGAAGCTAAAGCTTGGGAAACTTTAGAAGGGTTAAAAATATGCAAACAAATGAAATGAAACAAAGTATGTATGGAAGGTGATTCACTCATAGTAATAAATGCAATTTTGAGTAAAGCAAAGGCTCCATTGAACATATAAGAGATAATTGTGGAAATTTAAGATCTTGCTAAATATTTTAAATAAATTAGGTTCACACATACATTAAGGGAAAGAAACAAATGTGTAGATAGGTTAGCCAATAGAGGGATTTTAGCTGGTTAAATTCTCTTTTCCATGGTTAGAGGAAGTAGTAAGTTTAGCTGAAGTTGACAAGAAAATGTTGACTTCCTGAATCAAATAGTGATTAAGATTTGCTTTAATTTTTTCCATCGGTAATATTTGCTTTATTTTATAGCATTAATGTGTTTTCATATAAACTATTTATTATAATTTTTGTGGTTGCACTTATGCTTCAGGAAGGAAACTAGCAATCTAGATTTGGTAAAGCGAATTATGATAGTGCGATGTTTTGGAAATATTACTGTACTAATATGCAATGCATATATAGTAGAGGTGAAGTTTTGGTATTGAAAAGGTTGTCACTAGAAAATATCAAGAAGGATTTTGAATTCTGGAATATTTGTATTCACGGAAAAAATTAGAAAAATATAGAAAACGAAAATCAAGAATTCATACATTTTATGTAAAATGATGTAGGTTTATAGCTATAACATCTCAATTGAGATGAGAAGTGAATCTATTTGTAAACTCTCAATCTCTAAAGAAGAGAGTTGTGATTTTTCAAGGGTGGGGGATCTGAGTACAACCCCTTGTTCTCCAGCAAAAAAATATATTATAAAATAAAGTAGATATTACCAATGGAAAACATTAAAGTAAATCTTAATCATTATTTGATTTAGACAATCAACATTTTCTTGTTATCTTTAGCTAAACTTACTTCTTCCTCTAAATAAGGAAAAGAGAATTTAACTTCATAATCCTCAATTAAAACCCCTTTATTGGCTAGCCTATCTACACATTTGTTTCGTTCCCTTAATGTATGTGTAAACCTGATTTTTTCAAACTCTATAATAGGGTCTTGAATTTATACAATTATATTTTGTATGTTCCATGGAGCCTTTACTTTCCTTAAAATTGCATTTATTATTTTTATTAAATCACCTTCCATCTATAATTTGTTCCATCCATTTATTTGCATATTTTTAACCCTTCCAAAGCTACCCAAGCTTCAACTTCATTATTTATCTTAAATCCACTATTGAAAGAGTAATGAGACAAAATATCTCCTCTATTATATATAATTATTCCTCCTCCTCCTACTAGTCTTGTATTACCTTTAGATGCTCCATCAAAATTCAATTTTACCAACTCCACATCTGGTGGTTTCCACTTTATATTCTTTGTCTTCTTTTTATTTATCCTATCCCCAACATCATAATTCCATTTGATGACTTGACTCCATCTATCAAGACTCTTTACTTTCATATTAGCGATTGGGTGAGTTGATAGGGTTGGTTTAGACTCCTCTATGACTAAATAAATATTTATTTTTATTATCTATAAACTAATTTCCTTTACTTTAAATATTCTTCTATTCCTTTCTAGCCAAACAATCTAAAGTATTGTATCTTTTGATAAATCCCAAAATGTCTATAAAATATCACTCTTAAAAGTGCTCTGCCATTACTTTAACCATTCTTTAATTTTTCCATGCATCACTATGCATTTACCAAACTATAGACACCTAACATGTGTCATGCTTAGGGGAGCTACTCTCATAGACACATTCATAAGATCATATGACATAATCTTGGACTTTCCACGCATCAACAATGGTTCTCACCACTCATTTGAGGCATTTTCAAGCCATCCAAGCCTAGCCACTCAAGCCAAGAGCGACCAAATCCTAGCCGCTCAAGCCTAGAGCGACCAGACCTTAGCCGTTGTAGATGATAGCGACCATATCTTAGTTGTTGCAGATGACAATGGCTAAACCCTAAAAGCAGTTTTACCGACAAGAAGGCCTAATCACGGGTGGAAGTGGTAGTCTGCATGCAATAAAGGTGAGCATGAGTAACTTTGCATTTCTTTTCACGACCAGTTCACATAGGAGACTTGAGTCCACATTTAGATTTTAGTTAACTGGCTTCCAAACATAGACAAAGGACAAAAGCTTCTCATGCTGACAACCAGTTTGCATAGAAGACTCAAGTTGGCAGTTAGATTTCAGTTAACTAGCCTCCAAACATAGAAAAGACAAAAAGCTTCTCATGTTAACTTTAACTACGCATGAGGAATTCATTCCTAGGGCTTGGACATAGACCTAGGGCTTCACACTATAAAAGGTGCAATCCTAAGAGTACCAAGGATCAATTTTGGAAGAGAGGAGAGACATCTTTTATCTAAGATATTTTTATCCAAGCAATTTATCAGGACAGGTCATTAAGGAGAGCTTTTGAGACTTGGAGAGTTCCCTTGGAGATCACATGTACAGTGAAGCCCTGACATATTGGAGAGCATAGCAACCATTATTTCAACATCAAATACAAGCTTTGATCCATAGCTTTGGAGCAAAGAGGATGAGAGTCACTTTAGCGATCGTTGTCTTGGACAGTGGCCCACGGGCTTAGCTTAGGGTTTTAGACATTAGATTCATTATTTTATCATATCATTAGCATAGCATCATTTCATTCATTTGCATTCATAGCATTAGTCTAATTTGCACTTGCTTTAATTTGTTATATTCATTGCTAACAACCTCATATAGGAAGGTATTCTCGGATATCTAAGTGTGTGTTGTTGTTTCATTGCTTACAGGGCCATAGGTTCATCGGACAAAATCTGCAACATACGAGAGCAAAAGGGATCCCTCTAGAAAATAGTCCTGGAGAAGGAGGCATCTATAAGCCCTCATACATTTTCGTGTGTGAAACTAGGAAGCTTTTTGAAAGCGCACCTCTTTGCGAAAAGGGCACTCTTTGCCTATTTGTAACCTTATTGTATCAAAATGGGTATCCCTAAGAGGGACCGACATGTAATCAGGTTTTAATACAAATAAAGAGATCCATATTTGTTATTTTTGTATTATATGCTTTTCATTGTCCTCCATTTCATTTTGGGTTTTTAATACATTGCAAGTAGCATAAAAAAGAGCAGTGTGTGCGTCCTGGGGTCGCTACAGATGGCGATCATGGTGGGACATCCACTGATTTTTCATTTACTACCATAATACTAACTTAGTTTTGTGTGCAGGTGTAGCTGCTCTGAGCTACAACGACTATAAATAGCCGCTTTGAGCTACAATGACCAATAGATATTTAGCCTCTCCCACTAACAATGGCCAAGAACCAGACACTCTAGTCAACAATGGCCAGAATTGGAGAGCAGGAAAGGATAGAAACAAGGTTTCTTGAGCTGGATTAGAGGTTGGTATAACCTCTCTGATATTCAACAGATTTATGTTTACTTTTGGGTGTCTAAAACAGAGAAATTAAAGCACATTTATGTTTGGAAATTGAAAGAATAAAAGGAGAAAGAATTAGGCATTTTGCATATCTTCGATCTTCTTTTATATTTCCACTAGGTGTTGCTAGGAACAACAACTTATGCCTAAAAATTTTTCCCTAGAATCCAACGTGCTAGACATTGTATGTTGTTTGCTTGCTTTGAAGCCCTACTAGAGGCTATAACTGCACGAAATAAAGTGCACTCATACAAATCATAGTAGTTCATGCATATTTCTGAATATTGAAACGTATTTTTGCACTTAGGCATATAGGAAAGACTCATTGTTGCTATATGATGCACTCTATGATACACAAGCTTAAAATAAACACCACACACACACGTCTCATTTAAAAATTGGGGAGTTGGATTTCATCACCAACCTTCAATTTAGTCCAATGACGTTGGAATTCATCTCCTTCCACTGGTTTTCCCCCTAGAGCTTCCTATAAACAAACTGAGAAACTTACATATAGTGATACTAAGTTACTTGTGCTCAAACTATCTCCCACTGTTGGAACAATCATTGGTTTAGAGTGGAAAATCTAGGCAAACCCCCCACTGGGACTTCTGCGGTGTACCCTAGATTCTTTTGAGAAAATCATGTTTGGCATGAGTGTACTTGATTATCACTATGGATGAGTCTTCTCATTCTTAATCCAAGAACAAGAGCAATAAATCGAAATAATAACACATCAAAATACACAAAATAGTTTAGGCCACACTTAAATCAATAATTGAGATAAATATTTGTTTGGTATTGTGTGGCTATTCCTAAATTACAACTCAAAAGATTAATTCATCGACAACATGGTCAAAACAAGAAGTAAACACCCTTGGTATGATATGGAGGGAGAGACTAAAGCAACTCATACCCATAGGCGGAGTCGTTGTAACATTGAATGACCTACCCGTAAGACCGTGAGACGTAGCTCCACGAGCCTAAGGGGTGATAATTCAATCCTTGGGGGATCTCATCAAGAAACCCAAAGTAGGAAACCACATCATGGAACAAAGTCACATAGACAAAAAGAGGCTTCATAGCCATCCTCATCAAGGAGACATGAGGAGACCTCAAGAGCCTCCTCTAAACACACAAAAACATCTCAAAGGCGTGAGGAAGCTTCATGGGCTTCCTCCTCACATGGACATAAAGAAGGTTCTAAAACTCATTCTTCACATAGGGATGATGAGACTTGTTGGTCCGGCTTTCATACGCACCCCACGAAGGATGGGCAGGAAGCTCCGGAGACACCCACGGGACGAATCCCACTCACTTTAGGATCTAGCTGGTTATCCAAGGTGCGAGTTACAGAGTTGGGTCGAATGGCTATTCACTCTTTTCCGCTTCTGGAATAGATTTCAATATGGACCGTTATGTTACCTTACGGGGGGTTCTTGAACTTGTTCAGTAGTTGTAAAAGTTGTTGACAATCAGATTTAACTTGAATTCTTGATCTAGCTCTCATGGGTCAGTAGATTTAAATAAAAGACAAATAAAGAAAATAAAAATGGATCATTTCATCGAAAACAAAGAGAGGGTAGGGTAGGGCAGAAAGAGAAGTTTATCAGACTTTAAACTGTAAAACTTAAACTATCAATTTTATCTATGCTACTAGCTTCACAACAGAACAAATCAAAGAAGAAAGTGTCCAGTCAGTCTAAGATCACTTTCAACTAAGAGCACAAGGCAGAGTGGAACAGATCTAGCAGAAAATTATAAATCCAAGGGCAGTTGGTTAAAAGCGGTATCTTTCACCGGAAGCCTAGCTCACACGAGTGAAGACAGAGCAATTAGAACAAACTTAACCTCAAATCTGTAATTTCCCCTAGCGAGACAATAGAACAAGCTGAAGCCTAACAACATATTTAAACTTGATAATGGCAGATTTACGGCATATATCTAACAAACTTTAATGGAACGGATAACAAAAGAAGATACACTTATCACACTCTGCAAAAGATTAGGCTCCTGGCCATGCTATCACAGAAAAGCTAAAGCACATCAACTCCAAGTCCAGAAACAAAGGATTTCACAAGATTTGCAAGAAATTGCTTATAAGCCTTTTATTTCTAAGTCTCCGCCTCCTGCAATTACATTGAGAAGAAGTATTTATAGACTCAGGACAGGCCCTGATCTTTTCAGAAATATCTTCTTCTCCAAACTACAAATCTTATCTTTCTAAACCCTAGGACCCGGGTTTTACAATATAAAGTCCTTTAAAATCAAGTTCTGGATAGAACTTAACCATTCTGCAAATCTGTGCAGTCAGCTGCCATAAATGGAGAAGATAGAGTTGAATGCCACTTGCATTCATCCGCAACTGCAAATGAATGCTCTCATTAATTTCTGTTGGTGAGCCGGATGAGTCACCACCTCTCTCAGATCTGATCTCCGTAAAGCCATCCCTGAGTTGAAATTGTCTTCATGCTATTAATTCTGCCATAAATTTGTCATTGAATGCCCTCACCGGCATCTTCTCCTCTAGCATGGCGGTCCTTGACTAAATCCGCACTTTAACTTTGCCTTTATGGCCTTTCCCGGTTGTCCCGCAAGTGCCAGATGGAATCCTGCATGAAAGACAAAAGATTAATTAGCACTTTAATAAAACATAAAATCAAAGCTTAAAGGATAAAACAGATTAAAAACCGCAAAATAAGCTTGCATGTCGGCCTTGCTCTGTCTGATTCGCGCTTTGACACGTGTCGCTATCCCAGGAAGCCTTCTGTTTACAACTGGAATGCACTTCTGGCCCTTTGGGCAACTTTCTCTCTCCTATCGCGATTCTGAGACATGTCGCGATTTCGCGACATGTCGCGAAATCGCGACGTCCCCAGCGCCATGCAACTTCTTCCCCCGTCGGCCGTGAAAACGCGACATGTCGCGATTTCGCGACATGTCGCGAAATCGCGCCTCCTGCTAGCTGTCGCACAACTTTTTCAAGCATGTCGCGATTTTGAGACATGTTAGCGATGCGCTGCACCTTTTGTACTTAAGCATTTTTCCATCAACAACCCGCGAAAATAGAACACGTCGCGATATCGCGACAGTTCCCGTAGCTGCATGCGTTGACCGCGTTGACCGCGATTTTGCGACACATTTGCGACTTAGCCGATTTTCATTCTGCAGCCCACTTTCTCTCTCCTATCGTGAAAATGCGACATGTCGCGATTTCGTGACATGTCGCAAAATCGTGCCCTTTCGTACAACTTTCTTCTCTCTCCTCTGGTCGGTAGCGATTTTGCGACGGTTTCCAAAAATGGAAACGTCGCGATATCGCGACACTTTCAAAAATGGAAAGTGTCGCGATTTCGCTACACTTTTTCGACTTAGCTGCTTTTGCCAAAATTCGTCGCGATATCGCGACATTTCCGAAAATGGAAGTGTCGCGATATCGCGACACTACCAAAAATGGAAAGTTTTGATTTTTCATGAATTTTCTATCTGTTTTCAGCATTTTTCTCGTACCGGTGCAAGATTTTGTTTGTGCATGAATGATTCTAGCATGTAGAAAGTTAAGCTTGAGATAACAATGCTAGAATGCAGGAAAAAGGCACAACTTTAAAAAGGAGGCAAGCAAATTTGGATTTAAAACCTGAAAATTATCAAGAGGGTCCCTGCTGCAAAAATGGAAGTTCAGGGCTTTCTAAGGATGGAATCTCATTTTTCAGTGGGGGTGTGTTGCTTCTCAACAAATGGCGATATCTGCGGGTAAAATAGTAGCACTATTTTAGAACCCAGGACTCTGGTTTCAAAACAAAAAGACCATGCATCATGCCTTGCCACAGACATTCTTCACAATAAATTGACTGCTAACTGCTAGCTGTTAAAATTTCCCAAGGACATACTAGGCTGAATTACTTCAAGGAAGATTTTGATGTGCAATTACAAAGGGTATAAAACTTTCTTCAAGGATGACTGGATTGAATGATGAACTTTGGACTGATCAGCTTTTCTAGATTGTAAAAGGGGAAACCGAGTAGAGCTCTGTTTACTAGTTTAGCCTTTTACAGCCTAGACAGAGTTACCCTTTAGATTTACACGACCCAAATTTACAAGCTGTAAGGGAGGATCTTCAACTTGGTAAAAGAAAAATAGCTTTTGGAAGTACGGCTGCCTCTCTCTCATATAACTCTTTTTTTTTCTTTTTTTTTTTTTTTTTTCAATATATCAATATCTGAAAGGCATTAGAGAAATTACAATTTTCTTTTATCATTTGATCAATCTGGAACTGTTTCAGTCTAAGCATTGATAGCCTCTGTGGATACCCAAATAATTGCATGAACCATAGTCCCCTCTTATAACCAGCTTTTCTTGGATTCCCCGGGAGTTCCTCCAACCAAACAGCATAGCAGTTTTTCTATCATTAAAACAACTGTGGCAAGCAAGACACAAGATCCAATCATCTCTCTACCTTTGTCTCGACTAACAAAATAGTTCTACTAGTTCAATTTAAGCGAGACTATCTCAATTAGAATAATGAACATCGGGTGGAGTGTGGGTTGATCGGCTCGAGAATAAAACAATTTTTGAGCGAGGTGACTTTTCATTGATTGCTCAGGCAGAGGTTAAAGGACAGATTTCAAAAGCTGAAGGACTTTGGACAGACCTCCAAGGACAGACACGGGGCCTCTAAAGCAAAACAAAAATAAAACTACACGAGACTTTTAAAATAAAACGAAGCCAATAAATAAAACAGAAGCAAAGCAAATAAAACTAAAACAAAAGAGTCGGAAGACTTAAACAACAAGCTGACATAAAAAGACAAAGAAAGGAAATAAAAAGCACTGACAAAAGAAATAAACTGCACAAGCTAAAACTGTACAGACAATTAAAGATAAAACTGCACTGACAAAGAAATAAAACTGAAAAACTTCAAAGCTTACTTACAATGTATACATATGTTACAACTTCCCTTCATACTCAATATGTAGCAGATGGAAGAGCAGAGAAATGGTGCCTTAAAAAATTTTGGACCATGTGCAAGTAATTTAGAAAAATTACCTTTCAGGTCCTGTTGACGAAATGCACTCCAGACTATGCTTCAAAAATTTGCTATCTGGGAAAGACTTGTGTTTATTGTCTTCCCTGTCCCATTTGAAAAACAAATCTGCAACTCCTTCAAATTAAACAAATCATATAATAACAAATCATATGATAACATGTTTATGCTTCTACTTGAAGGGTTTGCAGAATTCTTTCAAAAGGATTGAATGTAAAAACCCCGAGGATCAAATACCTTAAAATCTTGACGGACCCAGACCACCACATCTTCAAAATTATGTGACAAGTGAAAGAAATCATGTTTTATCTGTATGCCCTGGTTCTTAACAACTTGAACATTTTGTGGTTCGTTGTCTTGCTTCAATATCCAGGACTTCAATTTTTATCCCTCTAGCGAGAATGTTTACAATTTTCCTTTTCACCGAGCCTTGCTTAGATTTAACCTCATCAATGTGCAATATCCAAACATCATTGTTGTGATGGATTAGAGCTGTAACTGTTCCCACCTTCTCAGTTGCCAAATTATAAGATCCAATATTTGCATCAACATGATTTACAACCTTTTCTTTGATATTATGTTCAGAAGTTGCAGGCTTATGTTGAGACAGTTCATCAATTCCAAGTTGGCTGACCACATTCATATTTACTATCTTTTCCTCCTTTTCTTGAAATTCAACAGGTGGTCCAGAGTAAGCCTCAATCAAGCTATCCTTTTGTTCAACAATCTGGGGCGAGTTCATAGAGGGTGATGTCGGCTTTAAGTTCCCTCATATCCTCAATGATGTTATCCTCTCTCGGTTACTTACGCATAGTGACATTGAATCTCACTTTCATCATCCTATGATGAGGAAGGATCATTGTTAGGTTACGGACTCCGACATCTCAAATTATAACTGTCCATTTTGAGCTGTTGAAAATCTTGCATTTCATCCACAGGAGTCTGTACAAGACTTTCTGTCTCTTCGGGAAAAGTGAAAGAATCGAAACCCTGGTTGTACTTGTTTTTGGGTGAACTAGAAATATCAATATTTCTTTGATCTCTAGGAAAATTTAACTCACCGGGAAAAACTTCGATTTGGGTAATGCTAGATCACAAGTGTTTACTTCAAGCACTTCCACTTTGAACTTGTCGGAACTTTTCTCTATATTTTGCACATCTTGAGTGGATGTCACGAGTTAACGGAGTCTCCTTGGGTAGAGCATGACATGTTGGCACTAACTCATGATGTGGAATGGGATTCAAAATAGGCATGTTATGTGTAACATAGGATATCAAAGGACTGCTCAGAATTTGAGGCCCTAGCTGTCTTTCAAGAATTAAGGCTTCTTTATAAGCCCCTGCCAAGGTTGTGATATTAATGTCTCTCTTGAGAAAAATAGAGGTCACCGAATCCAATGCATTCTTGTAGATTTCTAAGGCCAGATTTGCATTTGGGATGTAATGGCCAGTCATTCTATCGTAAGCTCTTTGGAACCTCATATTGAAAGACCTGACAGTTTCTCCCGACTCTCTCTTGATGCTTGGAAAATTGTTGGTATAACACGCTGGGGTCTATCACTTCCCCAAATTGTGATATAAAAGCTTTCTCTAGGTCATCCCGACTAGTAATGGAATTCTTTGGTGAGGTTTAAAAACCGAGTCATAAGCTCCCTCCTGGAGAGTGAACGGGAACAATCTGCGGGGCAACATCTTCATCTTTGTATATTCAACAATTTTAAAGCATTTTTGAAAGCTAGCGAGGTGTTCTTCTACGGTTCTTGTCCCATCATGTTTATATCCGGGAGATACCTTTCCGGGCTTCGGGCGAGGTCATGGGCTATACCCGGGATATTCAAAGCGGTGGGGCCCAACCAATTTGCCATTATTACTTGGTCGACGGTGATATTACGAGTTGTAATTGGATAAGCGCCGGTGGAGATAAAACTGTTCTTAACTTGAGGTCTTCTCCGGCAATTTTAAAAACTGTCTCGACAACTTACAATACTGCCCGAATTTCACTGGGCCAATTTTAAAATGTTGGTGTTAAGTCCCGCTGTTCAGGAAAAAACTCTAACCACATAATTTAAAAGAGCTGAGGAGGAGGGAAAAGGATTCAAAAGAAAAATACCGACTCACACAAAACTTTACAGTTCTTAAACTACTGAACTTGAGCCGAGATGTTCAACATGCCCTCCTTCTAGCGCCAATTAGGTGTTGGTCCGGCTTTCATACGCACCCCGCGAAGGATGGGCAGGAAGCTCCGGAGACACCCACGGGACGAATCCCACTCACTTTAGGATCTAGCTGGTTATCCAAGGTGCGAGTTACAGAGTTGGGTCGAATGGCTATTCACTCTTTTCCGCTTTTGGAATAGATTTCAATATGGACTATTCTGTTACCTTACAGGGGGTTCTTGAACTTGTTCAGTAGTTGTAGAAGTTGTTACTTGTTTATCAGATTTAACTTGAATTCTTGATCTAGCTCTCATGGGTCAGCGATTTAAATAAAAGACAAATAAAGAAAATAAAAATGGATCATTTCATCGAAAACAAAGAGAGGGTAGGGTAGAGGCGAGAAGAGAAGTTTATCAGACTTTAAACTGTAAAACCTTAAACTATCAATTTTATCTATGCTACTAGCTTCACAACAGAACAAATCAAAGAAGAAAGTGTCCGATCGGTCTAAGATCACTTTCAACTAAGAGCACAAGGCAGAGTGGAACAGATCTAGCAAAAAATTATAAATCCAAGGGCAGTTGGTTAAAAGCTGGTATCTTTCACCGTAGACCTAGCTCACACGGTGAAGACAGAGCAATTAGAACAAACTTAACCTCAAATCTGTAATTTCCCCTAGCGAGACAATAGAACAAGCTGAAGCCTAACGACATATTTAAACTTGATAATGGCAGATTTACAACATATATCTAACAAACTTTAATGGAACGGATAACAAAAGAAGATACACTTATCACACTACAAAATATTAGGCTCCTGGCCATGCTATCATAGAAAAGCTAAAGCACATCAACTCCAAGTCCAGAAACAAAGGATTTCACAAGATTTGCAAGAAATTGCTTATAAGCCTTTTATTTCTAAGTCTCCGCCTCCTGCAATTACATTGAGAAGAAGTATTTATAGACTCAGGACAGACCCTGATCTTTTCAGAAATATCTTCTTCTCCAAACTGCAAATCTTATCTTTCTAAACCCTAGGACCCGGGTTTTACAATATAAAGTCCTTTAAAATCAAGTTCTGGATAGAACTTAACCATTCTGCAAATTAGTGCAGTCGACTGCCATAAATGGAGAAGATAGAGTTGAATGCCACTTGCATTCATCCGTAGCTGCAAATGAATGCCTCTCATTAATTTCTGTTGGTGAGCCGGATGAGTCACCACCTCTCTCAGATCTGATCTCCGTAAAGCCATCCCTGAGTTGAAATTGTCTTCATGCTATTAATTCTGCCATAAATTTGTCATTGAATGCCCTCACCGGCATCTTCTCCTCTAGCATGGCGGTCCTTGATCAAATCTGCACTTTAACTTTGTCTTTATGGCCTTTCCCGGTTGTCCCGTAAGTGCCAAATGGAATCCTGCATGAAAGACAAAAGATGAATTAGCACTTTAATAAAACATAAAATCAAAGCTTAAAGGATAAAACAGATTAAAAACCGCAAAATAAGCTTGCATGTCGGCCTTGCTCTGTCTGATTCGCGCTTTGACACGTGTCGCTATCCCAGGAAGCCTTATGTTTACAGCTGGAATGCACTTTTGGCCCTTTGGGCAACTTTCTCTCTCCTATCGCGATTCTGAGACATGTCACGATTTCGCGACATGTCGCGAAATCGCGACGTCCCCAGCGCCATGCAACTTCTTCCCCCGTCGGCCGTGAAAACGCGACATGTCACGATTTCGTGACATGTCGCGAAATCGCGCCTCCTGCTAGCTGTCGCACAACTTTTTCAAGCATGTCGCGATTTTGAGACATGTTAGCGACGTGCTGCACCTTTTGTACTTAAGCATTTTTCCATCAACAACCCACGAAAATAGAACACGTCGCGATATCGCGACAGTTCCCGTAGCTGCATGCGTTGACCGCGTTGACCACGATTTTGCGACACATTTGCGACTTAGCCGATTTTCATTCTGCAGCCCACTTTCTCTCTCCTATCGCGAAAATGCGACATGTCACGATTTCGTGACATGTCGCAAAATCGTGCCCTTTCGTACAACTTTCTTCTCTCTCCTCTGGTCGGTAGCGATTTTGCGACGGTTTCCAAAAATGGAAACGTCGCGATATCGCGACACTTCCAAAAATGGAAAGTGTCGCGATTTCGCTACACTTTTCCGACTTAGCTGCTTTTGCCAAAATTCGTCGCGATATCGCGACATTTTCGAAAATGGAAGTGTCGCGATATCGCGACACTACCAAAAATGGAAAGTTTTGGTTTTTCATGAATTTTCTATCTGTTTTCAGCATTTTTCTCGTACCGGTGCAAGATTTTGTTTGTGCATGAATGATTCTAGCATGTAGAAAGTTAATTCTTGGATAACAATGCTGGAATGACAGGAAAAAGGCACAACTTTAAAAAAGAGGCAAGCAAATTTGGATTTAAAACACTGAAAATTATCAAGAGGGTCCCTGCTGCAAAAATGGAAGTTCAGGGCTTTCTAAGGATGGAACCTCATTTTTCAGTGGGGGTGTGTTGCTTCTCAACAAGACTACTACATCTCCATCCACATGGAGAAAACATGCCACCATAAAGCCCTCTTCATCAAGAAGGCAAGCAAGAGTTGTAACACCTCAATATTCACAAGAAACATATGAAACAAGTCTACCCACTAAAGGGAAGGAACCAGAGATACATCTAGTCATGGGAAACAGATAGAAGAAACTCTTCACACAAAATAAAAGATTCCCATAGACTATGACCTCATAGGATTAAATGGCACCCCACAGGGCCAGCCATGGAAAACAAGATAGCTAGATGGGTTGGATCGATTTCCTACATGACCAACTCAAAGAACAGTAGCTACTGAGAACTCTACATCTGGAAGCTCGTGAACTGTGACTTCTAAACACACCTCTTAGTTTGGGGGTACCTCAGAGTGACCCCATAGTAGACGCACATAGTATGATCATAGGGATACTCAACAATACACTTAACAAGCCACATTAGCTAGCAAGAGTATAGGTACAACATAAACCTCCTCAAGGAATCTACGAGTCAAAACAACAAGAACAAAGTCAGATAAACATGAGTCTTCTGTGAAAACACAAACTGACCATGTGAGGCGGTTAGAAAATGCATTGCGTAAGGAGTGAGAGCTGGTGGAGGCTCTCGAATAGGATAAACGAAGAGAAAGACTCTTACGCCAACATGAGCTGCACTTGCGAGAGCAAGTTGAGCAGCTAGCTCTTAGCAATTTACAGACAAATGATGATAACCACCAAATAACTAGACGCGTTGACTCACCTAAGGAGAGGTGCACTAGACAACATAGCCCACAACAAAATCACCCACCAAACCATAAATGAAATCAAACTAGTGGGGAAAGGGTAAACATAACAAACCAGGATCACAATCCTAAGTCCCCTCATAGGAGGGAGGAAAATAGAACAAACCAAATGGATAGAGAATTACCTCCATTGCCACTGCGAGTAGGCCTACACGAGGAGGAAATCCATGCATAGGCATTTCAAGAAATTGTTGAAAAGATAAAAGCCTTTTAGAAACAAGAGACAACTAGGAACTCGCCAACATTGAAAAAAATACACAACCAACCATTGTGCCCATCAATCCCTAGCCCTCCATATCCTAAGCACTTTGAGATGCCTAGGTTAGAAAAATTTAAGGGTGAAGAGGATGCACAAGAGCATGTCACAAATTTTATCAACACATATTTTCATCTTGAAGACAATGACGCTCTCATGCTAAGAACATTCATAATGATATTTTCAGGTGTTGCCACTCAATGGTTCAACCAACTACCTAAGCATAGCATAACCAACTTTGAACAACTAGTAAACGCATTCGTAAAGCATTTATCCTTTGGTGCTAAGAAGAAGGTGAACCTTTCAGACCTAGCCAACTTGAAACAGTATGATGATGAGCCAGTAATGGATTATGGGAATAGATGGAGAAAAGTCAAGGTAAAATTATCATTATTCATTCCCACAGAAGAGATCATTCACATGTTCACCAAAATTTGTTCTAAACACATCTCCTTCTTGATGCAACTTCAGTAGTATCCTTCATTTGAGGAAGCTTTGGCACAGACAAAACTCATAGAAGACATAAAAGTAGATGAGGGAACCATTAAAATCTGAAACAAAAAGGAGTGGAACAATAATGGTAAGAATGACAATTACAAATAGAAGCAGGGCAACCCTGCTCCAGTAAATCAAATCATATTGGCTACACCCAAGGATGGGGGTGCACAACAACCCCAGAACTATCAAGCACATCCCTCGCCAGCCAATTATGACCAAAGGAACAATTAGGAGCGAAATAGAGAATGCAAGCCACCTCGCTATTTCATGCCTCTGACAGAATGAATGCAATCAATCTTTAATCAGCTAAGCGAGGCCAGGAGGATTAGATTTCTTGATATATATCTTATAGATCCCAATCATCCTAATCTGAAAGTATATAGGGAAGATCAATTTTGACCTTATCACAGGATACCGGGGCATGACATTGAGGCTTGCATTGGTTTTAAGCATCAAGTGCAAAACATGATTGAGGCAGGATAACTCAAAGTTGACAACCCACTGGCTCCTGATAACAGAGACATGGGCATATACAAAAACCTGTTGCCCAATCATGAGGTCCCTAGAGAGAAAAGGGCCCAAGTCAATCACATTCGAGCTAATATACCTACCCATGGATGCGTTGGGATGGTTGAGATTGTTAACATAGCAACAAGGACTAGGTGGTATGGTCAACCGCAACCTCCTGCAGCTCCCATGAATGTCCCAGCCACACCTAGGTAGAGGTAAGACAACCTTCTAGGTCCACCAACATGACCTATGGTAACTATCTGAAGTAGATTGGAGCAAAACCTACAAACGACTCCAGCTAAGTTATCTATATATGAGCTCATACAATAGTCCCAAAGCATAGGGAGACTCTAATGGAAATTTTAAGAACAATTGAGCTCCAACCACAAGATGCGAATGCATTCACTCACTTTGTGGGACAAGTACAAGAATGCCAGGAACCTATAATTCAATTCTATGAATATGAGATTAATACAATACCTACTACCTTACCAGACCCTTCGCTAAACATTGTGGTGGCAATCCACGACTTAACTTTCAATAGGGTCTTGGTCGATACAGGTTCATCAATAAACATCATTACAACAATAGCAATAGAGCACCTCAAGATCCCCAAGTCCAATATCATTCCAGGAGCTTACACATTGAGAGATTTTAATGATGCTTTATGCAACAATATGGGAATGATAGTCCTACCCATCAAGGTGGGGCACAAGACCATCCCTATGATGTGTCATGTCTTGGAAGGATCTATGCAGTACAACATCCTCCTAGGGCATCCTTGGATAAGGGCCATGAAGTTTGTGCCTTCGATATTGCACCAGTGTGTCAAGTATGTGCACGAAAACAAAGTCTATGTGGTTCTGGCCGATGAAGAGCCTTTTAAATACGTCCATCAGATGGACATTCCGGGAGAATTTGTAATTCCTTCTACCCACTTGTATGTAGTGCCTTCATCTCCAACCACACAAATGGATAAAAAAGACAAAAGGGTAAGAAAAGACCCATGCACATCAACACCTCATGGTGCACTCAAAATAGTCAATGCTTCTAAAGTACCGTCAACATCAAAACCAAAAGACAATCAGAAGCTATAGGCACCCTTAGTCGAGGAAGAAAGGCCCAAGGAAGTGCCAACTGTAGCCATTGTTGAAATGCCAAGTCCTATGGAAGAAGGAGATATTCAAGATCAAGATGAAGTGAAGTAGGGAAAAATGGTGCACCTAATTATGAGCAACAATATATGTATCTATCCTATATAGCGTATGAGCATCAAACGGAAGCATGCATGTGAAAATGAAGCAAAACCAAACAATAAGGATATGAAATGAAACAAGTATCCTTCTTATTAATTTGGTGGATCAGATCCAAGGTTACATAGAAGTCCCCTTGAGGGCTCAAAGGTGATACAATTGTTACAAATTTTGGGTGCCCAAGGATCAAATCCTTCAAGAAATTCGGGTGCACATCCAGTGTCTTTCCTCGTACCCACAATCGAGGTGGGCGGGCCAATGCCGTCGCTGCTTGTATCTCTGATCTTTGATGTCTGATATTCCTTCCCAATGCCTTCTAGGAACCTGCACCTGCACACAAGGAAGCAAAAAGGGTCAAATAGCAAGGGCGTGTGAAGGAAAACATGCAATCCCCACAGGCACAAAAGGGCATATATATTAAAAATATATCAAATCAACTCAGAATGACTTGAAAATTTATGGGGATGTTAAATAGGAGGTTTTGAAGGGATATCACCAAAAATATATCTGAAATTGCATCCGTAGACCCCTCGATTTTGCGTCGCCCGTCTACAACCTACGAAGACCAAGACAAGCAATTCCCGCCCCTAAACATGTCCAAAACACATGAAATTTGGACAGAATGCATAAATAAACATTTTAAGACAACCCATGTGGTTATATTTTCAAAATGAGGTGCAGATCCACCTGCATGCAACTGGGGTGCCCGGATGGGCCCTACGAACCTGCAAAACCTTAAAAATGCGATATCTCGGCCAATTTAACTCCAAATTGCATGAAATTTGAACTGCAGCATCCTATGATAGTCTAGAATAATACTAAAAAAATAGTAAAGAAATTGTGCAAGGATTTTTCCTCATCTCGGGGGACGATGGTGACTGCAACTAATTGGAGGGCACCCTGGGAGGGGATACCCACCAATTCTGCACACATTTTGCTACCAATCCCACTGGGGAATGATCCTAAACACTCTAAGGGGTGTTTTCATCGAATTTGGTGAAGAAATTCACCCGGATGGTAAAGTTATGCTCAAAAGACCCTCTTGAAGTCACCCGGTAACCTCCTTCGCTAAGGAGAGATTTCGAGGGCAAGAGAGCACAATAAAGTGAGGGGAAATCTCGGAAGCACTCCATTGCATATCCTAGAACTCCTCTCTATATTTTTGTGTGGATATTGAATCCATTTTATAGCCCAAAGGGGCTTATGTGCAAAAAGGCATGCAAGGGCATGCATGGCAGGAGGTGCCATTTGTCAAAAAGGAGGCATGCATTGGATGGGGAAGAGAATCTCCCATTTTAGCCTCCATTATGAAGCATGTCATAAGGATTCAGTGCCCTCTGACCCGCATGCTTCAATTGGTGGGGTAAATGGTAGTTTTTGGGTGCCATTTGTCCCAGATTTGACTTTTTATGGGTCAAACTTGCTCACCGTCCCACCCTGGGACGATGGCTCACCACCATCCCAGGGTGGGATGATGGGAATATGCCACCATCCCAGGGTGGGATGATGGTGAATTTTGGGCCAAAACCTCCAAAAATTGGGCCAGAAGCCTCCAAAACCTCTTTTAGAGTGGCTAGAACCACTGTGAGCCTTCTAAGGGCTGCCCAAGGGGCCATATGATGTCAATTTGATCATTGTTTGTGGATGCTTAATCGGGTTAACCATATTTTAGTGTCTACAGATGCCCCTTTTTGAGATGCATTGTGTGCAGCATAGTGCTGAGCAAAAATAGATGACTAAAATGTTGAATGATTAAGGTTACTTGATAACCTAACCAACTTTAGATGCCCCAATCATGGAAAGGGCGTGCGTTCTTGAGTCCTTGTTTCTGACTCGCTAAATGAGCGTGCCTAAGCTTAAAAATTGTCTGTCATGAAGGGACAGGGCCCATGAATTCATGATGCCAGTAATGTCAAGTGTTATGATGTGATATTGTGTGCTTGTTTGCTGCCCCAAGCAGGGGCATGATTGTCTTTCTCAAAGATTCGTTGAACGACCGCAATTTGCATAATTGAGTGTGTGCTTGCTGATTTGGACTGAGTATGACTACCCCCTCAAGAGATGAGTCGATGAGGGAATGACCAGTGAGAAAAGTGATGAGTCACTTGACCCAATTGACTTGTGTTATGCTTACCTTCAGTTTTGTCCTATGAAAAATAGGGCAATTTTGGAGAGGATTTTGGTGACTTTGTTGAGTTTTCCTGGAGGAAAGGAGCTGAAAACTGTATGCCCGGGGGGTGGTCCAGCCACAATGGCCTTATTAGGGCATGATTTAACAACTTTTCCATCTCTCCTAGGATCCTCATGATTGCATTTTGATTCATGTGAAATTTGGACCCAATTTGAGCTGTTTTGGTGCAGTTTTGGACCTATTTTGGGTCATTTTGGGTTGTTTTGGCCTATTTTTGCTACCACCATCCTAGGGTGGGATGAGGGCATGTTCTACCACCATCCCAGGGTGGGACAGGTGGCCAAATGTGTGCTCATCCCACCCTGGGATGGTGGTGACCCTTGTATCTCTATATAAACCCAAAATATGAGGGCTAGGCTCATTTGTGCATGCTTCTTTTTGCAGTTTTGAGAGGTGAGGAGTAGGAGAGTGATTATGAGTAGTGGAGCACTATCAAATTCATCCCATAGTCACCATGAGCCAGTGGGTGGACTCAGCCAGTGGAGGAGCCGGTGCGAGACGGGTATGCCAAGTCTTTCTTATTGCATTTTCCTAATGTTAGGAGTTGATTTTTTTGCTTTTATGGCATGTTTTTGGTTTGGAAGCATATCACACTAGATTGTAGGTAATTATACCTAATTTATGAGATATGTACCAAATTTTATGTTTTATCCATGTTTTTGTGCAATTAGATTGCATTTTATGGGTCCAATTTTGCCTTGTTTTTGCTATTTTTGATGGCCTGAAAGGCCTTTTTGAGCCCAATTTGTTGGAGTCATCCCTAGGTGGGATGGCTAGTGTGGGATGATCATGGGCCATCCCTTGGTGGGATGGTCTTAGGGTTGGGGGCCATCCCTAGGGGGAATGGCCACAACCGGCCTCAAAGAGGGGCCATTTTGAGTCTTTTCTTTTGAATGTTTTTGGGGCCATTTGAGGCCATTTTGGAGTTGTATTATTGAGTTGCTTATCCCTATCAGGTGGTGAGGAGTCGGTATCGAGTACCTAATCTCTTTGATTCCATGAGGGATGCCTTGACCATAGAGGACTGGGAATGGTTGGATGCCATCGGCCTCAAGCAGGTGACACGGTTAGAGCCTGTGATAGGAGACCGTGCATATTTGACTGCCCTGATTGATCTATGGGATCCGTGCACCAATACCTTCCACCTACCCATGGGGGAGATGATGGTGATGCTTGAGGATATCTATCAGATTCTTTGAATTCTGATAGAAGGGTGGTCGATTCGTACGATGCCATGAGACCAGAGACGTGCAGTGCTCGAGAGGTACTTCAGTTATGATCTAGAGATGACAGAGCTGGACTGCTTGAAGGGGGGTATGCTGGTAGGATTATGGCACGAGGTGAAGGTATTGGGGGTGAGGCATACACTACTTATGATGCTCATCTCCAATATGCTATTACCTGACTCTTTTGGAGTGAGGTTCCCATGGAACCTAGTGGAGATAGTGTTTGCGTTGGTGAGGTGCACTATGGTGGAGCCACTGGTGATGGCATGGGGTACTACACTACTGGCACAACTCTACGATGAGTTGTACGAGATCCACTACCATCGATGGAAGGGTGTGGGGTGTAGCTTTTTATTGTAGTGTTGGGGATGGTAGCACATAGTTATGGGGCGACCACAGGGGCTACCATGGATGACTCGAGCACAATTGGTAGACAGGGAGATAGGATATGGTATCCTATGGTAGAGGGCTCAGGAGAGGGGATAGAGTCGATGATTCATAGGTGATGTGGCTCACTATGTAGATCTATTCTCATAACTCGAGGTAGGCCAGGTGTTCTAGAGGCCATACAGAGATTGCCCAGAGTGGGTAGATGCTATTGTATAGCTCCGTAGGGTGCGGTGAGGTAGGTGGCTTGTTGGATGACATGGCATAGAGTGGGAGTACTTCCCTTTTTCTTGGGTGATGTGATAGTTTGGGCTACACCAGGGGGTGCCCAGTGAGTGATGCCTTATCAACATCATGAGGATGAGAGGACATTGGCATGGCTAGTAGTAGAGGTAGTGGCATGGGATACGGATCCTATAGTAGACATTCTAGATGTGGATGATGTCGGGACTACAATGGAGTATGACGCTTGGTGGGTGATAGGCCAGTGGCATGGAGAGGGGCCACTAGGGAGGGGTGCAGCTAGGGAGGCACATCAAGAGGTTTCTAATGAGGACCAGGGTGAGGCAGGTGATTGGTAGGGACACATGGTAGGGGAGCATGTGGTTCTCCTAGACTTAGGAGATCAAGGTGACTTTGGGGATGATGCTATCGAGGATGAGGAGGTGTAGGCACCATCGATGGCACATGGTGATATAGAGGTAGAGCTACGAGATGAGCTACTCAGGGTTAGGTAGGAGAGAGATCTCCTATGGACATAGGTGCATGATGTACAGGTGGAGCTAGTAGCACAATGAGCTGAGGTACAGGTGGCTCAAGCCGAGATAGCATCTCTTTAGGCATAGTTATGATCTCGGAGCCCTACATGGGAGGATTCCAGTAGTGGGGAGGTGACTAGGCTATAGGCAGAGGTGACACGACTCCATTCTATGGTGGAGACTTACCAAGCATGGTGTCGATGGGGGCAGGCCTATGCGGATGAGCTGGAGATGGAGGTAGTGCACCTTGGAGGGCATCTATGGGATGATGCAACTGCCAGTGGGTCATACCAGAGTCACCATAGTAGGACAGGGTAGTCCTCCTCTAGGCTAGAGGCACCAGGGTCTAGGTGGAGAGCTAAGGGTAGGTGGTAGTAGGTATGGGAGTTCACAGAGGACTTCGACTATAGGTGGGAGTGTGAGTCATAGTACCGGTCCTGCGTGACCATGGTAGTGGCTCGCATGACTCTTTTTGTGTTTTTGGATGTTTTAGCAGTGTGAAGTCTGAGGACTCCTTTTATTGTAGCCTACGGGCAACATGATGTATCTTTTTGTCTTATACATATACACATATATATATATATGAGCTTTTTATGTGGTTTATCATCATGTGTTTATTGTTTTATGAAATGTATGCAAATGTATGCAATTTGATTTATGAGATGATGATGGATGTCTACCCTGTATGCATATTTTGTAATGTGATTTGATTTGATTTTGTACATGCATGGATGTATGGTGAGATGGATGATTTATTGATTTAGAGGATGAAATGTGTAGACTATATGACATATTATGCTAGCACCATAGACGATGTATATTGCACCAACTCATATGTAATGTTGTCATGAGACTTATATAATGGATTTGTGAATAGTGTAACTGAAATGGATGAGGTGAAGTAATATGAATGACATGATGTTTAGAGAATGCCCATGAGGTTTTCACGAGACTCAAACACTCTAGTCAACTGATCAAAAGTTGTATACTAACCATGCAAGACTTTTTGACAAGGTATGAATCTGCTAGGATGACCAAGGTACTTCATATCCCTGTGTGTGCAAGTGAGTTCATTCCTGTGAGATGCATAAGGATACCGCCAGTGCCAAGTAGGCTCTCAACCAAACCTGTACTGAGGATCACCCAATGAATGCCACCATCCTAGGTTTCGTACTAAGTATGACTAGACCACTAGGCAATCTAGGTTACCAAAGCTAGCTCATCCACATGCAAACATTGGTCTACACATACGCCCAAAAGCTAATGTGGTAGACATATCATCATGCGGGAGGCTACCGCCATTGACGGATAGGCTATCCACCAAACCCGTAATGAGGATCACCTGATGGTTTTCCAAATGCTGAGAGTTCCAGGGATTCAAGTTCGACTCCCTACTTTCTTCAATTTTATTGGGATACTTGCTCTCATATAGAGTGATAAGAATCACTATTTATTTTTCTCTTTTTAGTGATAATAATCACTATTTATTTTGAGTTTTTTCATTTTTCTCTTGAGCAAGGGATTTGAATTTTGAGTGATGGGGATCACTATTTCTTGTGCTTTTTGATGTGTGCACTTTTTGATTTTTGTATTTTTGTACTTTGAATTTTTGCTTTGTGGGGGTTTGCAAATTTAGACTATTGCAAACATGTGAAAATGTGGGATTTTGATGACAAAAAAGGGGGAAAACCACTTATTGTTGTGGGGGGAATTGGGTAGGGGAGAACTTGTCCTTTTGCCAACTCTCAACATTCTTGAACCATTCGCACAGGGGGATGAGCAGGATGACCTTTTCGCGTAAGGTAACCTAGACCACTTCATGGATTTCATCTGTCTTTGTGCAAAACTTGGATTGTTAATGATTAATTGTGTTTGGGATATGATGTACACAAGGCATAATCTAAGCAAGATTCTACCTCCTAAAAATCATGCTAGCCTTCTACAAAATCTGAGTAGAGACTGGATATGGCTGAGTGACCGAAAACCCTACTGACATTCTAAAACAAATGGCTAAGTGAAGGGAATAGACACGACTATGGAAATGGAGGAAATGTAGATGGAAATGATAAGTAACTATGGAATGAGGTGAGTGATGACCTTGACAACATTGATTGTGAATTATGACTAGTGTACAATCTTAGTGCTAGACATGTATGATCAATTCTAAAAAATGCAATGTGCGATGAAGAATATGCCTAACGAAAGTGATAATGCAATGGTATGCAACTTGATGGGAGTGCAATATTTTTGTATTTTTATGCTTTAATGATGTTTTTGAGTTTTTGATTGATATGTATACACATGTGACCAACGAGCTTATTTTGGGGCCATTGGGGCATTTGGGGGGACCAAAGGGCTTATGGATGCCTTTGGGGCTTTTTAGGTTGACCTAGATGGTTCTAAACCATCTAGGAGCATTTATTGACTTAAAAAGGGTTCTAGGATGTGAGGCTTAGATGCCTTTGGGGCTTTTAGGTTGACCTATAGAGGAAGCAGTTGTAGACAGTCTACCTAGGGGTATTTGGTTGTGACCAAAGGGCTTATGGATGCCTTTGGGGCTTTTAGGGTTGACCTAGATGATCGTAGATAGTCTAGGAGCATTTTTATTTGACCTAGATGGTGAAAAACCGCTAGGAGCCTTTTGGGTGACCTAGATGGTCAAACACTTAAAAAGTGTCTACGACTACCTAGGGGCATTTGGTTGTGACCAAAGGGCTTATGGATGCCTTTGGGGATTTTAGGGTTGACCTAGATGATCATAGATAGTCTAGGAGCATTTTTATTTGACCTAGATGGTGAAAAAAACCTAGGAGCTTTTGGGACCTAGAGGGGCAAGGAAAAGTGTCTAGTATCCTTTAAGGGTTTTAGGACCAGGACAAAAGCAGGTTTACGGAGGCGTCTATGGGGAATTTAGGATTGAGAGTTGACCTAGATGATCGTAGATAGTCTAGGAGCATTTTTATTTGACCTAGATGGTGAAACCCACTAGGAGCCTTTTGGGTGACCTAGACGGTCAAAGACACTTAAAAAGTGTCTACAACTACCTAGGGGTATTTGGTTGTGACCAAAGGGCTTATGGATGCCTTTGGGGCTTTTAGGGTTGACCTAGATGATCGTAGATAGTCTAGGAGCATTTTTATTTGACCTAGATGGTGAAAAACCACTAGGAGCCTTTTTGGTGCTCTCTAAGCATGAAACGACCGCAAGTGAAGGATGTTCAAGGGTTCAGGATCCTCGACACCTTCAAGGGAGGCCAGGTGATAAGTTTCAGGCCTAATTTGACTAGTGATGACAAAGGGACCTAACCAGTTTACCACAAATTTGTCCCGTAGGTGGGGCGGCAAGCTAGAGTTCTGTTGGTTCTCTTTTAGGATGAGATCACCAACCTAAAAGTCTCTAAGATGGACTTTCATATTGTAGGCTCTTTTGAGCCACTCTTGATACACACGTAGATGCTCAAGAGCATTAATGCGATGTTCATCCAACAACGTAAGTTGATCTAGGTGAGCTTGTCATGCAGTATCATCATCGATAAACTCTTGCATGGATATGCGTAGTGATGGGATTTCTAGCTCTAGAGGCATGACTGCCTCAGTGCCATACACTAGTGAAAATGGGGTTGCCCTAGTGGGTGTCCGAATGCTAGTGTGGTAAGCCCATAGGGCAAGCGGCATTTGTGTGTGCCAATCGGTATGATTCTCTTTGACTATTTTCTTCAATATGGCAATTAATGTCTTGTTTGATGCTTCTGCTTGCCCATTTGCTTGCGGATAATAGGGTGTTGAAAAGTTGTGTTGGATATTATATTTTGTTGTCAAAGCATGCACATATTTATTCTTGAATGATGTCCCATTATCCGAAATGATCTTGGATGGAATACCAAAATGACAAATGATATTATGCAATATGAACTCCGCTATGCGGGGTCCTATCGTAGTGGTAAGGGGGATTGCTTCCACCCACTTTGTGAAATACTCGATAGCCATAATGATAAATGTGTGATGGCCCGAGGATGCAGGGGAGATTTTCCTAATTAAATCCAATCCCCATTGTGAAAATGGCCAAGCCGATTGGATCGGTTGTAAGGCCTGAGAAGGTACATGTGTCAAGTTAGCATGGTGTTGACATTTCATGCACTTCCTCACATATGCGCAACAATCTCGCTCTAAAGTTGGCCAATAATAGCCCATGCGAAGAATGCGCTTTGCGATGGCCATGCCACTAAAATGGCCACCACAAGTACCATCGTGTGCTTGGGCCATTGCCCAAGTCGATTCTTGATACTCTAAGCAACGAAGGAGGATTCCTTCATAGCTCCGACGGTATAGGATGTCTCCTAACAAGACAAATTTTGCTGCCTTCCATTTAAATGTCCTTTTGGTAGCGTGCGATAATCCAGGAGGGAGATTACCAAGCTTTAGGTACTCTCTAATTTGTGTGGACCAGTCCTACTGTGTGGAAGCCTCGATTGCATGAATTGCCTGTCCCTCATGAAGTTCATCCCGAGCAAATGTTGATTGGGAAAGAACTTGTAAGAATAGCACTATGCTGCTATCAAAAGGGGTTTGGGGGAACAAAGTCCCCCAAGCGGCATGATTCAAGCGCTCATGAATGTGCGAGAATCTCTCTTGATGAGGTTCTATTTGAATCAAGTGGACTTCTGGCATGGCTTGAGTGCTCTCATGCTCAACCGCTGATTGTGATAGCATCTTGAATTGAATGGTTGTCATCTCATCTATGGGGTCTTGTGGGATCAAGGACCCTAAGGAGGCCATTGTATCCACAAAATTATTAGATGATCGAGGGAGTGCCTCGATGTCATACCATTCAAACTTTTCCAAGAGTTTATCCACAAGGGCTTTGTAGGCTTGCAAAACTGGGCACTTGCACTGGTAAATTCCCTTGACCTAGTTCACTATAAGCAAGGAGTCACCAAAGATATTGAGTTTGTTTATTTTCATGGTGATAGCCATTTGAAGACCTATGAGCAAGGCTTCATACTCGACATTGTTATTGGTACATGAGAAATCAAGTTTAAATGATAGGGGTATGGGAGCCCCATGCGGTGTGAAAAACATGATCCCTATGCCACCCCCTTGCTCGCATTTGGAGCCATCAAAGAAAAGAGTCATATCTGCTTATGACTCAGGCTCATCAGAATCAGGTGATTCTGATATTTGGAAGACTCCATCATCGGGAAGCTCCATGCTAAGAGGTTGATCATCCTAGAGAGGAGCCTCTGCAAGTTGATCAACAATGACCTAGCCCTTGATTGAATTTTGTCCAATGAATTCTAGGTCAAATTCTATCAACAACATGATCCATTTCACCGTGCGACTACTATGATAAGTATGACTCATCATGTATCACAATGGATTCTCTTTAGATACAACATACGTAGTGTGGTTGAGCATATAGTGTCGTAGCTTCTTGGTAGCAAAAACCACCGCTAGACATAACTTTTCAACGTATGCGTACTTGATCTCATAGCTCACCAGGGTGCGACTGAGATAGTATGTGGCATGTTCCTTGTGCAATTCATTGTTTTGGGCTAACATGGCACCCAATGCAGTCTCAGTAGCTGAGATATATAATCGGAATGACACCCCTGGTCTAGGTGGAGCTAACACTGGCGACGAAGCCAGGTATTGTTTAATTGCATCAAAGGCATCCTGACACTCATCGTCCCAGTGGAATGTGACCCCCTTGTGCAAGAGTTTGTTCATGGGTCGACACTTGTCCGACAATTGTGCTATGAAGCATTTGATGGATGCAATCCTCCCCTGCAAGCTACGAAGCTGCTTGATGGTAGTCGAGGGAGGCATTTCAAGGATTGCCTTGACCTTGTTAGGGTCCACTTCGATGCCTCATTTGGAAACTATAAATCCCAAGAGCTTTCCAGATGTGATGCCAAAGATGCACTTCTTGGGGTTCAGTCTCACATTATGTTCAATAAGGTGATCGAGGACTTTGCACAAGACATCTAGGTGCTCATGACGTAATAAATATTTAGCCAGTAAGTCATCCATGTAATCTTCCAAAATCTTGTGCATGTAGTCATGGAAGATATATGTCATGGCACGTTGGTAGGTGGCACCGGTATTTTTAAGGCCAAAGGGCATGACCTTGTAACAAAATGTTCCCTAGGGCATTGTGAATGCCATTTTGAGCTGGTCTTCAGGGTTGATACGAATCTGATTATACCCAGAGAAGCCATCCATAAGGGAGAGCATTTCATGGCCTACGGTGGCATCTACCAGGGCATCGATGCTTGGCAAAGGAAAATCATCCTTAGGACTCACTTTGTTTAGGTCTCAAAAATCAGTGCAAATGTGAATCCTCCCATCAAGCTTCTTGATGGGGACCATGTTGGACAACCATGGTGGATAGTCTATAGAAATGACAAACTTGGCATCCAACAATTTTTGTAGCTCATCTTTGACCATCAAGGCCACTATTGGGTGCATCTTTCTCAACTTTTGCTTGACAGGCTTGGCTTTGGGGTCAAGCGTTAGATTGTGGGTGACCAGATTGGGATCTAGTCCCGACATGTCTTTGTAAGACCATGCAAAAGTTGCCTTCTTCTTTGTGAGAAGGGCTATGTAATCGGCTTGCTCTTTGGGGGATAGGCTTTCCCCTAGCTTGATACATTATGGGTTTTTAGGATCTGAGTTGATATCTTTGTCAACCGTAGGCTCGATTGACATATGTGACCCCTCTTCCAACTGGTGGGGAGTAGGGATCAAATGGATGTCATCAATTAGATTTAAATCCTTGATGGGAACCTTGGGTTCCTCCTCAGCATGGAAGACATCATGAGTTGGCCCAGTGGAGAAGTGAAACAACCCACCACAAGTCCAATACTCAGAAGGTGATGGGGGTGAATCAGCGTGATCCCAATCAATAGCATCTAGATCTAGATGGCATGGCTTGGAAGGATCGGCTAGGTTGTGAAGTGGTGTGGTCAAATCAATGGAGATCATATTGATGGAATGTGTCTACTCTCCAGGACCATGGGCATGTGACTATATATTGATATCATCTCCCACCCCAGATGTGGTTCTTGGGGAATGGGGATCATCGGATCCTATCTGGGGATAGACTGTAGGATGGGATCATTAGGCTCAAGGAGCTCCATGTGTGTGGGTGGGTCAGGGAAGACCTCATGGTGAATCTAGCCTAAATTGATAGGCCTTGCCCTTAAGCATGGGCCAACGTGCAACTGATGATAGACTTCTTCTATGTCGATGGGCTCATGATGATGATGCAAGTAATGAGGACCAAGGTATGCCCTCTCTATTTCATCCTCATAGTCACTGTCGTATATGGGAATCTCATTGTTGCCTCTTGGGATCGGGCGATCAGGTAAGTGTGGTCCCATATATGCTCATTCCTCATAATTATTGTCATGGATGAGGACTTCTTCATTCTCACCTCGTAGCGCCTCAGGCTCACGAGGATCCAACTACTCAAGTAAATTAATTGCGCCCTCCCCAGGAGGTCTAGCTTCCTATGGGTGAACCGGCTCTTCAGGAGGAAGGAGCTACCACCAAACAGGATCAAGGAAAGGGAACAGATGTAGGAGGTCTTCCTATTGGTCATTAATGGGAACAATTTGTGAATGATCACTATTCGACTCAAAAGGGTCATATGGTGCCACCTCGTAACCCGACTCATCATCTGAGGTCCATTCATATGAGGTGCCTTGATCTGATTCATCACAAACATGGGGACAACTTCATGAACCTTCCCCTCTCTCAAAATGGGGAAGGATGTCACTGAGGATCATGGGGTTCCCATATGGTAGTGGGAAGTAGTCCCCTAGGGAGTAGACTGTATTGGGATTGGCATAAGGGTCTTGAGCCAACCTATCCCTATAGCCTATAGTTAAGCGATCTAGGCCATCCATGAGGACATCTAGAGGCAAGGGATTGTTGTGTCCCACTCCCGACTTGTCATAGGGCATTTGATATTATGGTTGATAAGGGATTCTTGTGCCCTGCTCATACAGGCCTAACCCATAACCATGCCAGTTGCATAGGTTAAGGTACTTCAGGGTGAAGTTAGGGTTAGACAAGTAGTTAATGTCTTCTCCAAAAGGCTCCTCATCCTCCTCCTACTATTGGTAAGGTTCGATGCCATAGTCAAGGCCCCCATAGACAAAATTTATTTGATTAGGGGGAATACCAAGAGGCACGATAGTGCCTATGGGAAGACGAGGTCTACCCATGTCTTGCATCGACTCTATAGCAGGAGTAGTGGTGACATTCCTAACCATGTATTCTCCCAATCTGGTAGAAGCTAGGTGCACTATAACCTGGGGCTACGGATAGAAGAGGGATGAGAGTGAGACTTGATCTGGCTCATCATTTGCCTCGTGTGGTGTCTCTTCATCATCCGGGCTAGGTATCTCCTCTATAGAGATAGTGGATATGGTCGGTTGGACCTCATCAATGGGCCGCTTCTCTAGGTTCCTAGGCAAAGGATCCATTAGTGTACTAGGCATCCGGGGTGGAGCCGATGATGAGGATGGCATGGTATTTGGTAGTGGTGGGGTCGAACCTCGGTTGGATTTATTCGGCTAAAAATCTAGATGTATTGATGGCAAGGTCAACTCGGGTAACTGTTGCACCATGTTGTAGTACTTGAAGGGCTCTAGGTCTATGGGGATGACATGAACTTGCCCTTCATGAGTGTACTTGAGGCACTGGTGAGCGATGGAAGGGACACACTTCATGTCCCTGATCCATGGTCTTCCTAACAAGATATTGTATGCCATCTCACCCTCCAAGATGTGGCACATTGTAGGGATGATCTTTTCTCCTACTTGAATAGGTAGGATGATTGTACCAACCATTGAGCATATGGCATCATTGAATGCTCGAAGGGTGTAGGTAGATGTAACAATGTGGGATGTTGGGAGCTTCAGGTGCTTGAGAGCTATTGTAGTTATGATGTTGCTTGAAGACCCAGTGTCTATCAACACTCTCTTATAAGGTGTTCCATTCACACATGCGACGATGTGCAAAGGGGGATCCACCATATCATGCGGAACCAGTTTAAGTTCATCTTCTCGAAAGGTAATCATCGGTTTCGTGCATTTTCGCACATGCCCCACAAAGTTGTTGAAGGAGTTAGACTCCTAGGGCTGAAGCTCAATTGCCTTAAGGATCTCCATCAAGGCTTCTCTATGAGGTTGTGATTGTTGGATGAGCTCATAGATGGAGAGTCGGGAAGATGTTGTTCTTAAGCTCTGAGCGAGCTTACTCTTAATGGTGACTACAGGCTTAGGTGGGAGGCTCGGCCCGAGAGGTGGTATAGGCTATGATGTCGAAGGGACATCACTCTGAGCCATAGGTGGTGTGGCTGGACTTGGATACCACCTATTTCTTATCACAATACTGACCATGCCAACATACCCTTGCTTAGGAGGGGCATGGTGAACCTCATTCACCTAGGGCACTAGTTTGGCCTGCTCTGCATGGGCAGGCAAGGGGTCCTTGAAGACCTCCATCTATTGGTTGTTTGGTGTGATAGGGTTGTCTACCTGGAGGGCATTCCTATCAATTAGGTCTTGCACCAAGTGTTTGAATTTATAGCACATTTGCACATCATGCCCATTTTGCCTATGAAACTTGCAATATAGGTCTTCTCTGTATCCTTTGGGCTTCGGTGCATTTGGGTCGATAGGTCGACTCTCAGGTAGATGGATCGCATTGGCCGCTAAGAGGTGATCAAACAATGAGTCCATAGATTCTGCAATGGGCATGAATTGTCGCTTGGGGTGACGCTATTGATTTTGCCCTTGACCATTCTGGTTATCCTTGGCATAGTTCCTAGGAGTGGCCTGATAATTAGGCTTTTGAGGTGGCACGGCTTGCATTGGCCCCGGGACACTAATTGCAACCTGATTTACTACTGCTGACTTTGGTTGCACTAGGGTGTTTTTAGCATTCTTGTTCCATTCCTTCTTGTGAGGCTTTGCAATCTCACCCTCTTGAATCTTGATTTCTTCAATGATCCTAGCCTATGCTAAGGCATCTTCAAGAGTAGGGTATTGTTGCAACTGCAACAACAAGGAGATTGGCTTCAAGAAACTTTTGGAGAACATCTGAGTCAACTCCGACATGGGGAGAAGATAAGGTAGCTTGGCGAGCAAGGTTCACCATCTATTGCCATAATTTTTTATTGACTCATCGTCATACTATTTCAACCCAGCTACATCGGCCAGTGTTGCCTTCCTCTTGGTATTGAAGGCAAAGCGCTCTAGGAAAGCATCCACAAGTTGGTCCAGAGTATGGATGCTATGCTTAGGGAGTTGGTAAAACCACTCGAAGGTGGGGCCGACGAGGGTAGTCACAAATGTCCTCAAAAGCAAAGCATCATCATCATGAATGCCAAAGCATTGACCTAAGAACCTAGTGACATGCTCCTGTGCATCCTCTTCTCCCTTGAAGGTGGCCAATTGAGGCAACTTAAATTGTTCTAGATAGGGAGGCACAGGTACTGAAGGATGGATGGGTTGACTATGCAACTAGTGCATAGTGGGCTTTTGAGATCCCGACCCAGAGGTCTTGTTCTCAACTGACTCCAAGTGTTCTAGCAATGCTTTATACGGGCCTGAGGACTTAATCTCCTCATCCTTGTTCACATCTTGCGATGGAGGTCTAGGGTCCTCCAACCTATTGTGGGTGGTGGTAAATCACCCCCTACCTTGGTAAGGCATCTCCACATACTCTATTTCTGGCTCATGCTCAGTATAGGCCCCGTAAGGCATCTCTCGAGCCGGTCTATAAATGGGAGTATCCACCCATGGTGGGTGCCCTATGTTTGGCCTGGGAGGCATCTCCCGATCTGGCCTAGGAGGTCATGGAGGCAACATTGGATAAGGTCTCGGGGACCTATCTCGAATGAGCATGGGTTGCCTCGGATGGACTTCCTACCTATGTGTCTTAGGGGTAGGGACCCTCTCTCGTAAAGTCTTCTGGAATAGCTCATTGGTCTACCATTCAATCCTTTCTTTCTCAAGTTGGTGCAAGTGGTCTAATTGCTCTTTGTCTCATCGAAGCTGCTTGAACTGAGCTTGGCGTTCTGTATATCTTGCAACCGCTTGCCTAATTTGATCCATAGTGTGAGGCCTAGGGGGCCTAGGAATCTCACCCTAGGGCCGACCTCATTCAAGATACTCTATGGTCTCCATAGGGTGCTTGCCTCTCTCAAGGTTCATCGCATTGACTCGAGGTTTGGGCTGGAACATATGTTCATTATACTCAGCTGGCGCAGAGGCACATCGGGCATGCATAAAATATTGTTCCTGAGGAAAATCTAGGATCTCCTCATGTCTTCCCTCCTAGACGAGGAAAGGTAGGGCAGAATTGGCTCACCCGACCGACGAGTGTCATTCCCATCAAGTTGCATGAGCTGTTGTATCCTATCAAGGTGACGTGGAGGTAAAGTCGTATCGACTTGCTCCGGCTAGTGTGTGAAGTCGTACTCCTACCTATGCTTAGGCATGTCAGCCCTGATGGGTATGCAGATGTGTGGCACCACTCTATCTATTAGCACCTCAATGCATAGTTGCCTTTCACCAAGGAAGGCCTATGAAATATCTACATACCGAGAACACTCTCCCAAGTAATGCTCATCATCCCTCGGGGTGTCTCATAGAGGATCCCTTCGAAGATGAGGCTCGTGCCCTACTGTCTTGGGGCTAGGTGGAGTAGAAGCTCACCAGGGAGGTATAACCAAGTCCCTAGGGCTATATCGGAGATGATTCATGTCTCCTAATCCACTCTCCATAGCTTTCACCCATGTTTGGGCTTGGTTATGGGTGTGCACCATCGTGCTCCTCTATCAATACCCCAAGTGATTATCTTCTTTACAAATTTTTAATGAAACAACAAACAGAAAAGGAAACACCCAACAGATAGATGATTATCTCTTTTAAGTTTTAGATGTGAGTCCCTAAACTATTTTGTGTGTTTCAGATGTGTTGTTTGTAAAGGATGACCTTGTGTCACGTATTTGAAATATTGTTGGATGATGTACTCAAATGTTTAATTGGATTTCACCTGTATACTCATAGCTCGTCAACCTAGCTATGAACTCTAGGTTGTGTTATCCCACCTATAATGTGTGGTGATGAGGTCCACACATGGCCAGGGAGCACAGGTCCTACCAGTTCCTCACCCAGTTCACCCATAGTCTGTGATACACCTCCTCGAAGGGTGATGCATGCTATAACCCATGGGCTATGATGGATCTTGGAACCGACCTTGGCAAGATGGATCAGGTTCATGGGATTTGAGCCAAGTGGATGGAGATGAAACCCACGTCACTTGCGCTCTACCAACGGTTGGGGATGAAGTCCAACTCGTTAGCATTTTAAGTGGATCATGGTGTGTGTGGTTCTTTTTAATCCCAAGAAAGTAAGCAAAGAAGCATTCAATGATCATTCACTAAATGCATGCAAATAAGTGTGTTTTACTTTCAGAAATTTAGGATAAAGAACCTACAAATGTAACTTATGAATGCAAATCCTAAATGCTAGCTTACCCATTGGGTAAGCCACAAGCAATCAAGCCACAAAGATGCATTGCTACTTCAAATTTCTTTCAATTTTTCTTCTTCATTTTGTTGCTTTATGTTATAATAAAAGTAAAAATATGAATTTTAACCTTTCTATGCAAACAAATGATGCAAGAAAAACCAATTTTTACAGTCTCTAAAAATGCAGCAAAAAACAGAGGGTTTAGGCACTCACCTTATCAGTTTTGAGACCTCCAAATTCTGAATTTTTGAGCAAAAATTTCTCTGGTTCTTCAACGCTCTAGGGTGGGATGATTAGAAGCCCTACCACCATCCCAGGGTGGGATGGTGAAGCCACCATCCTAGGGTGATCCAGATAAAGGTTCTGCCACCATTCCAGGGTGGGGAGGGGAGCACCTACAACACAAAAAGGGCAAAAATGGCAAAAATGGAGTCAAATTTTCACCCAAAGCACAAGGGACAAGGGTCCCACCATGATCACCACTGAATTAGGGAAAAATGGTGCACCTAATTATGAAAAAAAATATATGTATCTATCCTATATCGCTTATGAGCATCAAACGGAAGCATGCATGTGAAAATGGAAGCAATACCAAACAACAAGGAATGAAATGAAACAAGTATCTTTATTATTAATTTGGTGGATCAGATCCAAGGTTACATAGAATTCCCCTTGAGGGCTCAAATGTGATACAATTTTTACAAATTTTGGGTGCCCAAGGATCAAATCCTTCAAGAAATCTGGGTGCACATCCAGTGTCTTTCCTCGTACTCACAATCGAGGTGGGCGGGCCAATGCCGCCGCTACTTGTATCTCTAATATTTGATGTCTGATATTCCTTCCCAATTCCTTCTAGGAACCTGCACCTACACACAAGGAAGCAAAAAGGGTCAAATAGCAAGTGCGTGTGAAGGAAAACATGCAATCCCCATAGGCACAAAAGGGCATATATATTAAAAATATATCAAATCAACTCAGAATGACTTGAAACTTTATGGGGATGTTAAATAAGATGTTTTTAGGGGATATCACCAAAAATATATCTGAAATTGCATCCGTAGACCCCTCGATTTTGTGTCGCCCGCCTACAACCTACGAAGACCAAGACAAGCAATTCCTGCACCTAAACATGTCCAAAACACATGAAATTTGGAAAGAATGCATAAATAAACATTTTAAGACAACCCATGTGGTTATATTTTCAAAATGAGGTGCAGATCCACCTGCATGCAACTAGGGTGCCCGGATGGGCCCTACGAACCTGCAAAAACTTAAAAATGCGATATCTCGGCCAATTTAACTCCAAATTGCATGAAATTTGAACTGAAGCATCCTATGATAGTCTAGAATAATACTAAAAAAAATAGTAAAGAAATTGTGCAAGGATTTTTCCTCATCCCAAGGGGGACGGTGGTGACTACAACTAATTGGAGGGCACCCTGGGAGGGGATACCCACCAATTCTGCACACCTTTTGCTACCAATCCCACTGGGGAATGATCCTAAACACTATAAGGGGTGTTTTCATCAAATTTGGTGAATAAATTCACCCGGATGGTAAAGTTATGCTCAAAAGACCCTCTTGAAGTCACCCGGTAACCTCCTTCGCTAAGGAGAGATTTCGAGGGCAAGAGAGCACAATAAAGTGAGGGGAAATATTAGAAGCACTCCATTGCATATCCTAGAACTCCTATCTATATTTTTGTGTGGATATTGAATCCATTTTATAGCCCAAAGGGGCTTATGTGCAAAAAGGCATGCAAGGGCATGCATGGCAGGAGGTGCCATTTGTCAAAAAGGAGGCATGCATTGGATGGGGAAGAGAATCTCCCATTTTAGCCTCCATTATGAAGTATGTCATAAGGATTCAGTGCCCTCTGACCTGCATGCTTCAATTGGTGGGGTAAATGGTAGTTTTTGGGTGCCATTTGTCCCAGATTTGACTTTTTCTGGGTCAAACTTGCTCATCGTCCCACCCTGGGATGATGGCTCACCACCATCCCAGGGTGGGATGATGGGAATATGCCACCATCCCAGGGTGGGACGGTGGTGAATTTTGGGCCAAAACCTCCCAAAATTGGGCCGAAAGCCTCCAAAACCTCTTTCGGAGTGGCTAGAACCACTGTGAGCCTTCTAAGGGCTGCCCAAGGGGCCATATGATGTCAATTTGATCATTGTTTGTGGATGCTTAATCGGGTTAACCATATTTTAGTGTCTACATATAGTTATTACCATCCATCTTCACCAATGTCATTCGTAGGGTCATCCACGTCGCATGCATCAATACACTTGGCAAGCACAGACATAGGGGAGAACATTATGCATAACATTACCTTTATGCCTATCATTGAGTCTGCACAAGACATGGGAAGATCTAAGGTCTTGAGGCCGCCAGTGGAAATGGTGGTTCCACTTGGAATCCCTCCCAACTAAACCAATTTTGTCTATGTCATCCTGGACTGCACCCATAAGTCTTCAGACATAGAAGAGGATAGTGACGAATTATTCACGGTCAATGTTTGTTACCTCTCTAATCCTAAGTTTTCTCTAAGCTACTTTGAGCGTTGCCATTCGCATGGCTATGGCCTTGGTATATATGAGTAGGGGTGCAAACAGCCATACGAGCCATAATATCAACTTCCCTCTGACAGGTTTGGCTTAGGCTATTATATTGGAGGTCGAGATGACTCTCTTGCAGCAGCATTGGACAAATTAAGCTTAGGGTTATGAGAATACATCGATTTCATTCCTTATCACCCCCTAAGAACATGAAATTTGAGTAATAGACAAGTGGCCACGGTGAACGTACCGCCACCAAAAATTTATCATCCAAACATCTTAATTGATTCCACCCCAACAAGGTACAACTCGTGGGATGAGAAGAATGGATATGAAGCAAGTGATGATGAGGCGCAACTTGGATTAGCCTACCACGAGCCTCGCTATTTACAAATATTCACATGGTCCATCCACAATGAGAGTGGTTACATATCAGATGAAAGTTACTATGAATCAGAAGACTCAATAAAAAGAGCCTACTTAGGCCTGAGCCATCAACCCCTGACTTTGGGGTAAGAGACAAATGCAAATGGATTCTTCATAAGTGACGAAGAATATGAAGATGAAACAGAGATGGCCTACTTGGGGCCAAGACATGAGCCCCTTGTATTAGGGCCACATACCAATGCTAATGGTTTCTAGATAAGTGATGATGACTTTGAGGATGAGACCGAGATGGCTTATCTTGGACCTCACCACTTGCGATAAGTCAATGAGCTAGTAGAGAGAGAGGTGGCACTTCATGATATAGACCCTCATATATGATTTTTGGGAAGACCTATTGACCTAGCTGCCATTCACCAGATGGTCAATCCCCCTCTGCCTACATTTAGAGAGCGATTAGAGCCCAATGATCTTATTATCCCTCCTACTCATAGGCCAGATCCAAAAATTCCCATTCCTCTAGAGCCTCATCGTAAGTATGGAAGGGAAACCCCTAAGATAAGATTACACCCATGTGGTCCTAGATATTTCATCCCATCCATCAACATGATCTCCATTTATTTGGCCACTCCACTTCATAATCCTGCAAATATTACCAAATCATTGCATCTTGATATAGAGGCTATTGATTGGGATCGCGCTAATTCGCCCATAGAGCCTGAATACCTCTTCCCCAATGAAGAGATGTTACAACCATTTCATTTTGCATCAGGTTGTGCATATGACATCTTCCATGTTGGTTTGGATCCTGAGTTAGTATGTCCTGTAAATCCCGTCGATGACATTCATTTAATACCCACGCCTCATCAGCTAGAGGATGGGTCACATATGGCTATAGAAGCAACTTTCGAGGTGGACATCAGTGATGATCCTACCCAACCAAGAAAATTCAAGTTTGAAGAAATTCTATCTCCAGAAGAACGAACCATTCTAATTCCTCTCCTCAAAGAGAGACCAAATATTTTTGCTTGGACTTACAAAGACATGTCAGGAATAGATCCAAAGTTAGTCATTCACAACCTTTCATTGGATCCCATGAAGAAGCCATTAAAGCAACAGCTGAGGAAAATGCATCCCACCGTCGCATTGATGGTGAAGAACGAATTGCAAAAACTACTAGATGCAGTGTTCATAGTTCCTATAGACTACCCTGAGTGGGTGTCGAACATGGTACTCATGGGGAAACCTGACAGAAGAGTCTGTATCTACACAGACTTCAGAGATTTAAATAGGGCAACACCAAAGGATTCATTCCCATTGCCAAACATAGATGCTCTTGTAGATGCAACCGCAGGTCATGAGATGCTCTCCCTAATGGATGGTTTTTTTGGATACAACCAGATCTAGATTAATCTTGAAGATCAACATAAAATTGCTTTCATTACTCCGTGGAGAACATTTTGTTACAAAGTGATACCATTTTGTCTCAAAAATACTAGTGCCACATATCAACGAGTCATGACATACATATTCCATGACTATATGTATAATATCTTAGAGGATTACATGGATGACATACTGGCCAAGTCCCTGTTGCGGCAAGAGCATGTTGAAGTCCTTAGACAAGTCTTTGATCACCTCATAGAACACAATGTCCGATTGAATCCTAACAAGTGCATATTTGGCGTAACTTCTGGCAAGCTTTTGAGTTTCATCATATCCAAGAGAGGCATCGAAGTAGATCCTGCAAAGGTAAAGGCTATATTGGAAATGGTCGTCCCTACCAACATTAGGGAGTTGAGGAGCCTACAAGTCAAGATAACATCCATCAAAAGACTCATTGCACAATTATCAGACAAATGTCGACCTATGAATCAGTTGCTATGCAAGGAGGTCCCCTTTAATTGGAACGAAGAATGCCATATAGATTTTGCAGAGATCAAAACTTATCTGGCAGCACCGCCAGTATTGGCTCCATCAAGGCCAGACATACCGTTTTTACTATATATCTCGACTACTGATTTTGCATTGGGCACCATGTTAGCCCAAAAGAATGCACAAGACAAAGATCAAGCCATATATTACATTAGTCGCACCTTGGTGAGTTATGAACTAGGATATGTGTATGTTGAAAAGTTGTGTTTAGCAAGGGTCTTTGCAACTCGAAAGTTATGACACTACATGTTGAGCCATACGACCTACGTCATATCAAAATAAAATCCTTTGTAGTATATGATGAGCAAGACATATCACAATACACATACCGTAAAGTGGATCATGTTATTGACAGAATTTGATCTAGAGTTCATAAGCCAAAATTCTATCAAGGGACAAGTCATAGCAGATCAATTAGCAGAGGCACCTCTCCAATATGACAAGCCTCTCACCATAGAATTGCCTGATGATGTCATCTTTGCATTATCAGATCTGCCAAAACTTGAAGAACCTAAGAGAGAAAGATACATGTCATTGTTATTCAACGATTTGAAGTGTGAACAAGGGGGCAAAGCAGGGATTGTCTTCATCACACCATATGGCACTCCATTACCCTTATCATTAAAACTAGACTTCCCATGCACAAATAACAACACGAAATATGACGTATTGATATTGGGACTCTAAACAGTCATAGCAATGGGTATTAAAAGATTGAATATCTTTGGTGACTCCTTGCTCATAGTAAACCAGGTCAAAGGACTATTTCAATGTAGGTGCCCACTCCTGAAGACTTACAAGGAACTTGTTGACACCTATCTAGCCCGGCTGGAATGGTATGATATCGAGGCAATCCCTCGTACGTCAAATAGATTTGCAGACACCATGGCCTCTTTGGGATCCTTAATCCCTCAAAATCCGTTAGTTGTTTTTGACAACTATTCATGTGAAAGAGCTTTCGCACTCAGCAATATGTCGTGAAGCTTTTGACAATCGAGAATCAATCAACATGATCAACATTGAACCAAATCAGGATTGGTCCTTCGTAGCCAAAGATTTCTTGCAAATGGCACCTTGGGGGTCTTTTATCTCCCAAGGACCTGTGGAGTGTGGTGCAACCATACACCATAGATTTATTCCTCAATCCGTGTTCACCAAATCGGGAATGCAGGAAAAACAAGTTGTATTTTCTATATAAGTCATGGCTTATCAGGATTGGCTTTCCTAACTGCGGGACTTCCTAAAACTTGGAATAGTACCTAAAGTTTTTTTGCATATTGAAAGGTGAATGTTCAAACAGAAAGCAACAAGATACATCTTACTAGGAGAAATCCTCTACAGACAAGGATATGATGGAGTAGTACTTCGTTGTCTTGAGCCCCAGGAAGCATCCTGGGCAATTTCGTAAACTCACGACGACACATGTGGATGGCATTTTAGTGGCATGGCCATCGTTAAGCGCATCTTGAGAATGGGTTACTATTGGCCCACCATGGAAAAAATACTGTTGTGAGTATGTCAAGAAATGCATTAAGTGCCAGCATCTTGCAAATCTAACGCAGTTACCATCGCAAGCCTTGCAACCCATTCAGGCAACATGGTCATTCTCATAGTGGGGACTAGACTTGATTGGGAATATCTCATCCTCGTCCTCAGGCCGACACACATTAATAATAACAACCACCAAATACTTCAATAAATGGGTGGAAGTGATCCCCTTAACATCAACAACTGGACCAAGGATCATGGAGTTTATACTCCATAATATCATAAGTCATTTTGGGGTTCCTTCGAAGATAATATCGGATAATAGGCCATCTTTCAAGAACAAAAATGTGTATGCTTTAATGAAAAAATACCATATTTAGCACATTTTTTCAATGCCTTATTATCCGTAAGCAAACGAGCAAGCAGAAGCCTCGAACAAAACAATAGTCTCCATCTTGAGGAAGACGGTGCAAGACAATCACAAGGATTGACACATGCAGTTGCCTCTTGCACTATGGGTATACAATACTAGTATACGAACGCCCACTAGGGCAACAACGTTTTCACTAGTGTATGACACTGAGGCCATCATGCCACTAGAGTTGGAAATTCCAACTCTACGCATAACATTAAAGGACTTCATAGATGATGATGTCACACGGTAAGGCCTCCTTGATCAGTTGATGCTTCTTGATGACTATCGAGTCAATGCTTTAAAGCATCTTCACGTTAACCAAGATCGCCTTGCACGAGCTTACAATAGTAAAGTCCACCTAAGAGAATTCAAGGTTGGAGATCTAGTGCTCAAAGAAAACCAACAAAATTTGAATCTACCGTCGCATCTACAAGACAAGTTCACGGTAAACTGGATAGGCCCATACATGATTTCACAAAAGGGCGGGCCTGGAGCATATTTCCTTATATCATTAGATGGTGTTGAGGAACCTGAACCTCTCAATATCATTCACTTAAAGGCATTCTACACATAAAACACACAAAAAATTAAATGTCAAAAATACAAAAAAACATTCAAATATGTCAAAAATACAAAAAAAATCAAATAGGTCAAAAACACAAACAAATCATAAAAACATAAAAATTCAAAATACAATCAAAGGCTCCAAGGACATTCAAGCCGCTTGGTCAAAATCAATTCAAAATGCTCCAAGGGTATACAAACCGCTTGGTCAACTTCAATAAAAAACGCTCCAAGGGTATTCAAACCGCTTGGTCAACTTCAATCAAAAATGCTCCAAGGGTATTCAAATCGTTTGGTCAACTACAATCAAAAAGCTCCAAGGGTAATTCATCCCACTTGGTCAAAATCAAAAAGCTCCAAGGTTACTTCATGCTACTTGGTCAAAAACCAAAAATCCCCAAATACATAATAAGCCCTTTGGTCAAATCAAACAAAAATAGAAAAACAACATAAAAATCAAAAATACAAAAACAATTGCATCTCATATCTTGCATCCACATAATTGCATTACATTTTTACATCCATTCAATTGCATATGTCACGAGAGCCTTAAAAGTGATACCAAATTTTGTTGCACAAATCATTCAAATACATATCTCCATCAACACGTGTGTAATTATGTTTTTCAACACAACTATTATTTGTTGTTCTACATAATATACTAAGGTTTTTCGGTTAATCAACCACACCTAGTGATCTTATAAACTTTGTGGAAAAAAATCTTGGTTAGTAGAAGGTAAGGTCTAGCCCTGATAATGCCTTGGATATTCAAGATCCCGTCACTAATTGAAACACTAAAATCTTAGCTAGTACAAGGAAAAGATAAAATCTGCAAAGCGGTTTAGGTTACCTTAAGCAAAAAGGATCTTCCTTGCTTATCCCCTTGTGTGACCGATTTAAAGGGGCTGATAAATGGTAAAAGGACAAGCTTTGCCCTATCCAAATCTCTTGCATAAATTAAAATAATAAAAAACCCGAAGCAAAGTACATATTAAAAAATCCAAGCATATAGTCCAAATTTCAAAGCAATGATCCGACACACAAATCAGAGATTCCAAGAAACCTCGCTCAAAGAAAAATCAAGCAAAAATAAATAGTGATTTTCATCACTACATATGAGAAAAATAAATAGTGATTATCATCACTACAAGAATCCTTGCTCAAATAAAAAGCAAGCAAAAATAAACAGTGATTTTCATCACTACATTTGAGCAAAATAAACAGTGATTTTCATCACTACATATGAGCAAATATCCAAAGCCAAAAGGAAGAAAAGAAGGGAATAAAGATTGAATCCCTGGAATTCTTAGCATTGTACAAAACCGAAAGGAGAGATCCTTACGTATGACGATATGTCTATCACAATTGCTCCATGCATTTGTGTAGACCAATGTTTGAATGTGGATAAGCTAACTTAGGTAACCCAATATTGCCTAGTGGTATAGTCTAACTAAGTTCAACTTAGGACGAGACGAACACTTGAGAATCCTTGATATTAGCAATGGCCTGAAAGAATCTTGGCTGACATCGGAGGAAATGCTTGAGTTCTATCTCAAAATATACAATCACTTGCACACACAGATATCATGAATATCCAGGTCCATGGTAAAAGCCTTACTTTTCAAAAGTCTAGAGTGGTCAATTAGACAGTTGTTGATAGGGTAACTAGAGTGTTTGAATCTCCGAAAAGCCCCAAAAATTCTTACATAGCAACAAATAATATCATCATTCACACCATCACTTTCTTTATAAGATTCTATAAATTAGGGGGTATCAACATAGTAGGACAAATACCGCATATATATTAGAAATAGTATATAGACATCCACTGACTACTTTATATCTTTTAATTTACAAAAACTTATCAAGAAAATACATTACATACCATTACATCTCATATATGAATACTTAATCAATTCTTATGATAATACTGATTATTTAAATTCATGATATTTTTTTTACTTTCTGTGGTATCACCCATTAAGATTGTCAATATGCATTCCTTATGTTTTAAGTGATTAGAGCATACAAGTTAGTTTATACCATCACATCACATAAGTTAGATGCATACAATTAAAGCAAAATTAAACATGCATTTAACAATAACATCGCATCCACAAACACAAGTCATTAATCGTTCATCATCACATCATAGAGCACATCATAAAACATATATGCAATATGTATTTGCATACAATCATTAATTCATCATTGATCATCAAAATACATCACATCATATCATCAAATCATATAAGCATTTACACATTCATATAAGCATCTACAATATCATCTATCATCTAACATATACATCAAATCATCATAATACCATCATTACATCACATTATAAAACAAAATAACAACAAAAACATGAGCAATAAACGATACACATAATGAGTCATAATGCAAAGATATCATAAAAGTATGTGTGTCAAGTCCATGGATATACAAAAATGCCCATGGGCTACAGTAATATAGGTCAGTTGACCTAAAAAATGAATCAAAACCAAGTGAACCATCAATCCAATACTGGGCTTGCACCCCCTGCAGCACCACCCTCTGTGGACGGATCTCTGGGAGAATGGTGTGAGCTAGACCCTGCTGGTCTCTCAATACAATTCCAAGCCCCATGACCAGTCCGAATGAAATATTGTCCTGCAGTACAACTCCTGTTGACCTGTGACCCACATGTGGACCCTCTATCCCTAGGGATGGCTCCTAGCCTCTTGATTTGCCTTGAGAGCATGACAATATGGGTTGTATCATCAACAATATGTATATCACTCTCATCCAGCAAACCCTGTAGATGATTGATCTCACCCTCAAGAGCTACTCTCTAAGGACCCTCAGGAGAAGGAGGAGAAATAACAACCTGCATTCGAGCAACTCCTCCCAGAGTGACCTTCAAAGCCTGTACCTGATCTAATAGTTGCGCTATAGTAGTATCCTTATGAGATATGATGGCATCCTACTACTGTACCTATATCTTGGCCGATTGGAGCTCAACCTCCACATCATGTAGTTGTGCCCTAAGATGAGAATCTCTCTCCTCATAATCCATATCCTCCTCTGCCTCCTCATGAGCCTCCTACTCCTCCATTGCCACATGCTCTGCCTGTTGGCCCCACATCGCAGTCCTGGCATGAACCCTACGCCTCGATAGATCTACCCATATCTGCCATCATCCTCTCGACCCATATTTCCCTCGTCGTGCCACATCAGGTCACCCCACCATCATGCAAATGCATCTGTAACTCCATCAGCTACTCCAAGATCAACAGTTAGGGCATCCTCCTTGTCAACCAGCTCTATAACCTGCCAGGTAGGGAGGTCTTTCTCTGCTCTGATGCACTTATACATAAATGGTACTAGTGGCACATCCTACTGCAACCTGTACTAACAAAGAACTCGAGAGTAGAAGAAGTACTCCCAGATGTTAACCTTGTGGCCAATAAGCCATCGCTCATGCCACGTCCTAGCAGTAAAGTTGGCAGGGTCATCCCAAGCAGGTTACTCATGATACTGGTGCCATATGACATCTCCAGCCCAGAGTCCAGTAAAAGTATCAGTATAATGAGTTAACTTCCCTATAAAAGTGTGACTCTTATGCTCCTCACTCTCTCTAGCCCATCTAGCACCATAGCACTGCATCCGCCTATCCATAAATGTGATCTTAATAGGAAGCCCCTTAGGGCAATCTACCCTAATGTGCTTCTATCCCCAGATCTACAAAAGCCAACTACAGGCGATGCTGACATGACCCCTCCAATGGATGTGGTATAGCTCGTCGTAACACTGAGCCAATAGAGACCTACCCCACGCATAAATGATGGGTGCCTCACTGTCCATCAGGTCCTGAACCATCGCAAGGAGGTTCCAAGGGAACCTCAAGCCTGAATAGTATGGGATAAGGACATTGTTGATGACCATCAGCAACACCGCATGCCTCACCGTGAATACATGCTCCTGATACTAGCGGATGATAGACACTCCCCCAGACTTGGTATCCTTGAGAGCATCCTCAAAATGCCCTACAAACACCTAAGTGAATACGGCCACCTAATCATTAGTGGTTGAAGAAACAATGGCCACCCATAAAAAGGGATCTGAAAGATCCTATACACATCCTCTAGCGTAATGGTCATCTCTTCGATCAGGATATGGAAGGTATTAGTTCAAGGGTCCCAGTGATGGGCCAAAGTCGTAAGGTAAGCCTGGTCCGACATAATATGAGGTAGCCTGGTAACATACTGGAGCCCACGAGCCCTAAGCCACCTCCAGTTTGTGTCATCCATAAGAGGTAGAAGGTCATTCATGAGCCTTGGGTCCAGAGCCCAAGCAGTAAGGATCTCAACAAAGCAAAAGAAATATGAAACGTAACTACAGTGCATCTAAGGCATAAATCCTAATAAAACATAAAAAATCTGACACTCTCCTAAATCTAAGAAAAGAGGGGGGGGAATAAATGCACCTAGGCATGCAACACATGTTAAAGAGTAGTTCAAAATTCCAAAAAAATTAATTAAACTATCTCAAAAAATCCAATAAAAAACAAAAATTTGTGCAAAATTGGCTAAGGGGATTAGCCACTGTCGCCTACAGTAGCCAGAATCTGGCCGCTGGAGACAACAACGGCCAAAGCCCAATGGTCAAATTTCTAACCGTTGGGGTTCAAACTTAGCCATTCTGAGCGACAACGGCCAAATTTTTTCCGCTCTGAGCGACAACGGTCGAAAGGTAACACGAAAAACCCATGAACCTAGGCCATAAAATTCAAAAAAATAAAAAAGAACAAAAATGGGGACCAACCCACCACTTAAAAACCTAAACTAAGCCTAACTATGAATTTCGTTCATTACCAACAGGTTTAGTAGGATTCATTTGCCATTTACTTAGTGAGGTTTAGTTTTACCCAAAAGCAGGAAAGAGGGTAGGGTTTGAAAGAATGCCTGAGAAGCTCCAGCTCCTCCAATAGCTAATGCCTCACCCTGTGCAGCCATGTCCTTGACGCAGGTAACTTTAGAAATCACAACTGTTGCTGTCTCACCAGAATTTTGAAAAGTGAATTGATAGCAAATGAAAGTGATAGGTCAAAACCCTAAAAACACATTTTTTATATATTTTCAAATTATGCCTTGGTCGTTGCTGGCTCTAGCGGCCCAAAATTTGTGGTCGCTCAAGGTGACAATGGCCACAGGTAGAGACTTAGAGGCTGTTGGACCTGACAGTGACCTGCTCCACAAATAAAAACAAGAAAATTACTTCCATGGGGGGATAACAAAAATATTAAATAAACGCATTTTAATAAATTGAAGTCATCTTAATGACCTAAATAACAAAAAAAACACATATAAACATAACCTCAAGTAGGCCTCGTATCCAGTTACTTACTCTATCCACTCGGTGATTGCAGCGATTCACACTCCATGCATTTTGATGAGATGAGTAGGCTACCATAAGGCTACTTGGGGCAAAAGCATTTCATTTTGGAATTACGATGTGCCACCCTTCAATCTTGAAGAAGACCAAGATGGTTGGACTGCTCCACGGGTGTGAAAGGATTATCCTAATTTCCCTATGATACCAAAAACATTAAGCCAAAATGATACAATATGAACATAAATAGAATCACTCATCCTAACTCCCTAAGAAGGCTATTGATAGCTGGATCGCTCCTCGAGATAGGGATATATGATTATCGTAAACAATCAGAATCACACTTGGATGTGGGATTGCCCATTATAAGTAACAAAATCTAGAAAAGAACCAGATCAGTCATATTGTTCAAGTGACTTGTCACCTCCTTCATTGTCATTTCTTCACCAATCCATTGTGTGAGGAAGAAGTTATGTAGACACCAAAACAGCACCAATCCGATTATGTGACTACAAGCACTGATCGAATTGGCATACATACCCCCTAGGGCAGCCTCCGGAGGTTAAACAGTGGTCCTAACCACTCCCAAATCAGTTTTGGAAGGTCAGAGGTCAATTTGGCACCTTTTAAGCACTTTGCTCCCTATTCGTCCCACCCCGGGATGATTAGAATCCTATTCGTCCCACCCCGGGACGATTAGCAACAATCGCTCCAGGGTGGGACGAGTAGCAGGTTTGATTGGTAAAAAGTCAAGCCTCGACAGATCCGCCACTCAACTTCACCTTCAAGGCATGCAATTGTGAGGAACGGTTTCAAATCTGAGAGAGGGACTTCAATCAAGCATGCCTTGATCATGGAGGCCCTAAATCAGGGAGGAATCTTCTCTCCCCCAAGAAAGGCATGGTGAGCCAAGTGGCGCCCTCGCATGCACATTCAAAGGAGACCCCTGAGGTCTATAAAATGGTGAGCCTCCTCACCCCAAAAATAGAAGAGATCTGGAGCATTTGGAGCAACGGAGTGCTGCCAAATTGTACCCCCATTCCCCCTTTGTGCTTCCTACATCCATAATTTCTCTTTTGGAAGAGAGGTTATCGGGTGAACACTAGGAACGCAATCCCGACCCAAAACCCAAGCAATCGGCCACAATCCCACACCAAATTCATTGACACAACCCCCTAGGAGGTTTTGGACCCATCCCACTTGGATTGGTGCCAAAACTAGGCCCCAAACGGTGGGCGTCCTGCCCTCGGTGCCCCCGCACTGCTGCAGTCCTAATCGTCCCACCCCGGAGCGATTAGAAATCTGTGAAGGATTTCTCTACTATTATTTTTGCATTCTGTCCTATTTCATGTACTTATGCTGCTGTTCAAGTTTCATGTTATTCTGACTTGATTTGACCGTGTTTTTATCATTTTATGCGTTTACTAACATACAGGGAGCGCTTTCGGATACAGGACAATCTGGGCAGAATCTACCAAATATGACCTTCTGGGTCATCCCAAAATGCCCCTTTTAGCCTAACCCCAAGTTTGTAGGAGTTTTGGAGGCCTCTGGGCTAGACATTTGGAAGGTCGCTCTTGCACGTTTTGTGACAGTCCTAATCGTCCCACCCCGGAGCGATTAGAAATCCATGCATGATTTCTCTACTGTTCTTTTTGCAATGTGTCCCTGATGATGTCTTGATGCTTCTATCAAATTTTGGGTTCATTATGACATGTTTTGACCATCGTTTCATTCTTTTTTACATTAACTAGCCGGAGGCTTTAGGGATTGCATGTTTTCCTAATATCCGCATATGCTATTAACTGTTTGTTGTTTCTCTGAGCATAGGATCTCACCACTAGGAACACCGGAGGGGCAGCAAGGAACCACGAACACATGGATGCAAGCGGTGGCAATGTTTGGCCCGCCCATTTCAAATGTGGGCATGCGGAGGACATTGGAAGCGTACCATCCGTTGATGTAACGAACTGTATCAAACACTCTGAGCCCTAGATGGGGGAGACGTATTGTAACCGGATTGAAAGCAACATTAATAAAAGAGGCCTCACTTTGTTTTTCTTACATCTAGTTTCATTTATGCTTTGTTTCCCGCATGCATTTGTTTCTCGCATTCGTAGGGCTTAGCATCTGCACCATTTGTATCAATTTTGTTTGCATCATAATCTGGCACGTCGTCACCCCGCATTCGGATTTCAGTGGCGATCATGGTGGGACCCTATCCCCTACTATTGGGATCAAGTTTTTGATCCAAAATTTTGTGGATTCTTTGCAGGTGTTACTCATTCGGGCGCTGGACTGCTACTCGTGCCACCCTGTGACGAATACAGACCTAGAATTCGTGCCACCCTGGGATGAATACGTATTCATCCCACCCTGTGATGAATACAGACCTGCTATTCATCCCACCCCAGGACGATTAGAGCTCTATGCATTTTTTGAGCAGAAACTTAGAGGCATCTAGTTTGGACAGAGAAGAGGTAGGTTTTCTGAACATCCTCTATGTTTTTTTGTTTTCTATTTTTGCAGATTTCTATTTTCTTTGCTTTCTTGCAAAAAAAAAAAAAACATAGAGTAAATTAAATGGAAGGAACCTAATTAGGAATGCATTCTTCTCTGGTTTGCTTGCATGATACTTGCACCAATGGCAAGTCCTCATCATAGGTGTCAGTTCTAGGTAGGGTTTGTGATTTCCTTCTTGCTGCTAATTGTTTTTGAAAGATTAAAACGTACTTTAAAGCATTGCATTAGTGAAAATCATCTTTTGTTGTATGTTTTCTTTCTTTACATGATTAAAAGGAACCACACACACACCACCTAATAAAATTAACATCAAGGAGTTGGTCTTAATACCCCAACACTTGATCAAGACCAACGGTGGATTTCATCACCACCTTGGCTTGGATTTTGCATACATTTACCCTGATCGCGATTGTTGCTAGACGTAAATCCTGATGAAAGCTGACCAAGTGTAACGGGGGTGATTCCCATGCATGAGGATAAGTCTTCTATGGTAGGTGTCAAAAATAGAGTGATCCCCCTTCCGTACCACCTATGTTCCACGTACTGTTCTGCTCTCGCGTACCAATAGTTTCCCTCACGTAAGGGCGGGTATATTGAGAGGTTCGGTATAACGGCCTGGCAATGGTATATTGAAGGGGTGACCATTTTGGAGATACAAGAGCCCTCATTTTGCATGTATAACAAAGTTTCCTTTACGAGATTCACACAACAAAAATCAAACACATTAGACCAGATCTAGGGCACACATTTAATCCGTAAACAAGATAATCATTTCTTTGTTTGTGTGGTCCCCTTTTGTTTGGTATAGCATAAAAATTTTATAAAGGAGATAAAAATACACATATCTTTCTAGAAAGACCACCACCATGGTGTATACCCGTAGCCAAGCCCAATCACGGGCAGAAGTTGCGAAAAGTGTACAAGGAGGCACAAGTCACCTCCGTTATAGCCCCAAGGACTTGGTTATACCACCTTGGCAGCCTGACCCACAACGTGGTCCACACTATGCCACTACAGAAAAGGACTATAGAGGCACCCCTTTGAGGGGCACTCCCATTCAACACAGACCCTCTCAGGAGGAGTACATACATGGGAAGGCTCCCTTAGACACTCATTATGAGTGGCCACTGCGCGATGAAGTGCTAGAGCAGCATAGGGTTCATAAGGAGGGACCACATGATTATATCATTCCTCCTCCACCCCTCATTACTGTTAGAACTAATAGGCCAAATCTAGAGCACAAGGCTCTTCAGACAAGGCGAGCCAACTCCGCTCGTCCCTTTCACATGTACGAAAGGGAGCACGAGGAAAACCAGTATATTCCTCAAGAGCAATACACCACGCGGGAGCAATGCGCCTCCGCACCTACTAATTATCAAGATCACCTATTGAGGCCAGAGCCTCAGGTGAATGCTGCTAACCTCGACAGAGGAAAGTGACCCATAGAGATCTCGGATCACCATGACCGAGATAGATATGTAGGGGAGGCATCTAGGCCTCCTAGACATAGGATGGCAAAACAAATTGACTTGGCATTTGCCAAACACATCGCCTGCCAAGCGCAAATCACGTAGCTTAGGCAAGATCAGCAGCAGTTAGAGCAACTGTATCATCTTAACAAAGAGCGCATTCAGCGCTAGACAGATGAGTTGCTCCAGAACACTATGCATGAGAGGATTCCAACCCCTCGCATGCATAGGACAGAAATTTATGAGAGGCACAACCCCTTAGTGCGAGACAGGTCTCCACGACCTTATCAAGTGTTGCCTCCAAGACCTCCGAGACCTGAGCGGGAGGCCACCCCTAGAACCAATGATGGGCGCCTTCCTCGGGCACCCGTCCATGTTTATAGGTCACGCCCAAAAACTCCTCAAGAAGCCTATGAGGAATTTGAGCAAGAAGAAGAGCGGGCTGAAATGCCCTACCAAGGCAGGGGGGCGCTACCCGGCTACCCCTCCATAGGCCTCAAGTTCCTCGTAATTCACAATGGGAACAAACCAAAGAAGAGGAAATCAAATCCTCTGATGCATACAAAGCATTGTTAGAGCACTTAGAGTCTATGGAGACCAAGACTTCGGGGCCCCAAAAGCCCACCTTATGCCAGCTCCGTAGTCACCCTGTGCATCCTTCAGTTTCGGCACCCCCATACCCCGACCACTTCAAAATGCCTCAATTGGCAATTTTTAGAGGGGATGAGGATGCCCAAGAGCACGTAACAAGGTTCTTGAGTCAATGCTTTGGCATTCAGGACAATGATGCATTGCTTCTGAGAACGTTTATAACCACGTTCGTAGGCCCTGCCTCGGATTGGTTTACCCAATTGCCGAAGCATAGCATCAACAATCTAGACACAGCTAGTGGATGCGTTCCTTGAACGTTTTGCCTTCAACACCAAGAAGAAGGCATCCTTAAGCGACCTAGCTGGCCTTAAGCAGTATGATGATGAGACCATAGCCGCTTATGGGAATCGATGGAGGACATTGCTTTCAAAGCTACCTTACCTCCCTCCCATGGCCGACATGACTCAGATGTTTTCAAAGAGTTGCATAAGGTCGATCTCCATGCTATTGCAGCTATAGCAATATGCCACCCTAGAAGAAGCCCTGGCGCAAGCCAGGATAATTGAGGAGATCAAAATTCAAGACGACGAGATTGCCAAGCCACGCAAGAAAGAGTGGACCAAAAATGCCAAAACTGGGCCCACGCAACCGAAACCCATCATGGTCAATCAGGTTGCCATAACTGTACCACCACCTGCACAAATGACACAACCCCCAAAGGCTAATTATCAGGCAGTTCCTCTTGCTAACTATGAAAAGGAAAACCACAAACAAGAGCAAAATCAGCAGCGTCGCCCTAAGCGACAATTCACACAATTCACAGAGTCTAGAGACTCCTTGTTTGACCGCTTGTTCACGGAAAACCTGATAAACTTGCCAGAAACTCGACCCATAGACCCCAACGTGCCAAAACCCAAGGGCTATAGGGAAGATTTATATTGTAGATTCCATCGAAAAAAAAGGACATGACATCTTCACTTGTTGGAAATTCAAAAACTTGGTGCAAGACTTGATAGACAACAAAACGCTCATGGTGGATAATCCCGTAGCGCTGAGCAACCAACATATGGAAGTCTTCAAAGACCCCCTGCCTGCCCATGATGCACAGGCAAAGACTTTACAAGTGAATGAGGTAACACAAAACTGCCCCATGCAAGGGTACGTGGGGATGATAAGCATCGTGACACGGAACAAAAGATACCCAAACATGGCTGCACCCGCTGCAGCTACAGGAGATGTTCCATCAACGTCACAACCTCCACAATGCCCTACGCAACCTCCCCCACCTAGACCAGTGGCCATGATTCGGACTAAGCTTACTCAAAGTTTAAGGACCACGTCGGCTAGGCTCTCCATTTATGAGCTCATCCAACAATCACCGCCCCATCGGGAGGCTCTGATGGAGATACTCAAAGCCATTGAGCTACAGCCCCATGAACCTAATTCTTTCAACAACTTTGTGGGACATGTGAGACAATGCACAGAACCAGTCATAACCTTCAGGGAAGACGAACTAAAATTGGTGACTGGTGATATGGTGGATCCACCCCTGCACGTCATCGCGCGGGTCAACGGGATTCCATTCAAGAGGGTGTTGGTGGACACTGGCTCATCCAGCAACATAATCACGACAGTGACATTAAAACATCTTAAGTTGCCAGCATCCCACATTGTGGCATCCACCTACACTCTTCGAGCATTCAACGACGCGTTATGCTCGACGGTTGGCACAATTGTCCTGCCCATCCAAGTAGGACAAAAGACCATTCCTACATTGTGTCACATCCTTGAGGGTGAGATGGCCTACAATATCTTGCTAGGCCGGCCTTGGATCAGGGACATGAAGTGTGTCCCTTCGATAGCCCATCAATGCCTCAAATACACATACGAAGGGCAAGTACATGTAGTCCCAATAGACTTAGAGCCCTTCAAGTTTTGCAATGTGGTGCAGCTGATGCCACAATCGACCCTCCCATCGACACATTTGGACTTTCAATTGAATCCGTCCACTCAGGGTCCGATTTCGCCTACATCCCCACTGTTGAGTCCCTCAAGTAACCGACCTGGCCCATCTTCGTCGTCTGTCCCTTCACCAACAATGCCACCTATGGTGGCCACACCGAAGGACAACGGGAAGAAGCCCCTAGAGGAGGCACCACCATTAGTCTCAACCATCTCTACCGAGGAGGTGCCCAGCCGAATGGAAGTCGAGACACCTGATTCACCCAACATGGAGTGGACTCAGGGAGAACTCCCATTCCCTCCCCCTCAACCACCGATGATTACCATTGAAATGGCCAATACGGGCCTGGGGGAGTACCTAGTGCAGAACATTGTGGCAACACCCACACTCGAATCCATGCAAGACATGGGGAGACCTCGCCTCCCCATCGGCACTATCATCCCTTTAGGTTACCCGCCAAATCAGACCAACTTTGTATATGGGGGCCTCGAGAATGGCCTGGAACCCTACCTACAAGAGGAAGAGGACGAAGAGCCATTTGCTGAGAATGTTGATTATCTGTCCAACCCAGACTTCACCTTGAAATACCTAGACCAATGTAATTGGCATGGATATGGATTGGGCAGATACGAACAAGGAATGCGCACTCTTTGTCAACCAAGATACCAGATGCCATATGATAAATTAGGAGTAGGGTTCAACCACCCTTTGCCCCTCGACATCTTGGTAGAAACCATGCAAGGCTTAGGTCTAGGCAACAGGGATGGGTTGGCACAAGATCCATATGCCAATCCCAACACTACATACACATTGGGGAATTATTTCCCATTGGTAACAACAAACCTTGTTGACCTCAATAGCCCCTCCCCTTTGATCGAGGAAGGGGAAAGTTCAAGAAGTAACCTCCAAGAGGGATATGAACAAAATCAAGGGAGCTCTTCGAAAGATGAGTCGGATTATGAGGTAGCACCTTGGGACCCATTTGAGTCCGATAGCAATCACTCGCAGGTGACGCCCATCGACGATTATCAGGAGGACTTCATGGCAATGTTCCCCTTTAATGTTCCAATCGGGCAATTGCCACCTCAAGAGAATCCAGCCCTCCAAGGGGCCAAATCAACATGCTCAAACAAAACGAGCCTCCCATGCCGGCCATAAGGCCAAGTGATCAAGAAACGCCTAGTGGGAGGCTATACCAGCCAGAGGGGCACATGGTTGTCGGAGCCAATGAAGGCCTATGGATCTTCGATAGCGACTATGAGGATGAGACTGAGATGGCATATCTCAACCATATGAGGCAATAAGAATACCCCATAGACATCGATGGTATGTTTGAACATCTAAATATGGGACCAAGGCATAGGTGGCATTTAAACCAAGTACAGCTAAACCAAGTGCTTCATCCACCACTTTGGGCATACAGAGAGCACCCCCCACCTAGAGACCCTATAGGGCCACCAGTGCCAAGGGTAGACCCTATCCTTCTATCCACACATAGGGCCGATCCTTTTGTGCCAGTACCCACAGAGCCAGATCCGAGGCACAAGGATCACCAAGAATGTCCGAATCAACACCCACGCGGTAATGGAGACCAAATTCATTCCATCAACATGATCTCCATTGATTTAACCGCCCCCATCCACAACCCAGCCGATCCAACATGACCATTGTATCTAGACCTAGATGCCATAGACTGGGATCGCGTTGACTCACCACCATCCCCATCAGAGTATTGGCCTTGCGGTGAGATGTTCCATTTCACCCCAAGACAGACTCAGGATATCTTCCATGTTGAAGAGGAACCCGACGTTCCCAACGTAGATCTAAATTCAGCGAATGATATCCACCTGATCCCAACTCCACACCAGTTGGAGGATGGATCCCACATGTCAGTCGAAGAGACGATTGATGCAGACATCGGTTCTGATCCAATGAATCCACAAGTCATCAAGCTGGGGGTAAGTCTATCCCCCGAAGAGCAAGCCGATTACATTGCCCTTCTCAAAGAGAAGAAGGAGGTTTTTGCATGGTCCTACAAAGACATGTCGGGGCTAGACCCGTAGCTAGTCACGCATAATCTAACACTTGATCCGACAGTCAAGCCAGTCAAGCAAAAGCTACGTAAGATGCACCCAATAGTGGCCTTAATGGTCAAATATGAGCTACAAAAGTTGTTGGATGCACAGTTTGTCATCTGCATGGATTACCCACCATGGTTGTCCAACATGGTACCCATCAAAAAGTCTAGATGGGAGGATTCGCATATGCACCAATTTTTGAGATTTAAACAAAGCGAGTCCCAAGGATGATTTCCCCTTGCCTAGCATCGATGCATTGGTAGATGCTACAACGAGGCCACGAAATGCTTTCCCTCATGGATGGTTTCTCGGGATACAACCAGATTCGTATCAATCCCGATGATCAACTAAAAATGGCGTTCACGATGCCTTGGGGGACATTTTGTTATAAGGTCATGCCCTTTGGCCTTAAAAACGCTGGTGCCACCTACCAACGCGCTATGACATACATCTTCCATGATCACATGCATAAAACTTTGGAAGATTATATGGATGATTTGTTGGCCAAATCTCTTTTGTGCCAAAATCATCTCGATGACTTACGCAAGATCCTTGATCGCCTCATCGAACACAAGGTTAGGCTAAACCCCAAGAAGTGCGTATTTGGCGTCACATCTGGAAAACTCTTGGGTTTCATAGTCTCAAAATGAGGCATCGAGGTAGATCCAAATAAAGTCAAGGCAATCCTTGAAATGCTTCCCCCAACCACCATCAAGCAGCTCAGAAGCTTGCAGGGTAAGGTCGCGTCGATCAAGCGCTTCATAGCATAGTTATCTGACAAGTGTCGACCCATGAATAAATTATTACACAAGGGGGTAGCATTTCATTGGGATGACGAGTGCCAATCAGCCTTCGACGACATCAAACAATACTTGGCTTCACCGCCAGTATTGGCACCACCTAGACCAGGAGTGTCATTCTACTTATACATCTCAGCTACTGAGGTGGCACTGGGCGCCATGCTAGCCCAAAAAAATGAATTACATAAAGAACAAGCTAATTATTATCTTAGCCGCACCCTGGTCAGTTATGAACTTAACTATGCATACGTTGAGAAGCTATGCTTGGCGATGGTATTTGCCACCAAAAAGCTATGCCATTACATGCTGAGCAATACGACGTATGTTGTGTCTAAGGAGAATCCATTGTGGTACATGATGAGTCATACTTATCATAGTAGTCGCACGGTGAAATGGATCATGTTGTTGATGGAGTTTGACATCGAATTCATTGGACAAAAGTCCATCAAAGGTCAAGTCATCGCCGATCAACTAGCAGAGGCTCCTCTCGAAGACGATCAACCTCTGACCATAGAGCTACCCGATGATGGGGTCTTCCATGTCTCAGAATCGCCAGATTCTGATGAGCCCGAGTCATCGGCCGACATAACCTTATTCTTTGATGGTTCTAAATGTGAGCAAGGGGGTGGCACGGGAATCATATTTTTCACATCGCAAGGGGCTCCAATGCCTTTATCATTTAAACTTGATTTCTCGTGCACCAATAACAATGTTGAATACGAAGCCTTGCTCATAGGTCTTCAGACAGCCATCACCATGAACATCAAATGCTTGAATATCTTTGGTGATTCATTGTTAATTGTCAACCAAGTGAAAGGGGTATTCCAATGCAAATGCCCAGTTCTGCAGGCCTACAAAGCCCTTGTGGATAAATTCTTGGCAAATCTTGAATGGTACGACATCGAGGCACTCCCTCGATCATCAAATCATTTTGTGGACACTATGGCCTCCTTGGGGTCACTAATCCCGCAAGACCCTTCTGGTGAGATGACAACCATTCAAGTCAAAACATTATCGCAATCCATGATGGAGCATGCAAGCTCTGACATAATGCCAGGAATCCACCTGATCCAGATTGAACCATCTCAGGATAGGTTCTCTCGAATCCATGATAGTCTGAATCACGCCAACTGGGGGTCTTTGTTCTCCCCAACCCCTCTTAATAGCAACACAACGCTATTTCTACAAGTTCTTTCCCGCTCAGCTTTTGCTAGGGATGAACTTCAAGAGGGATCGACCGTTCATACCATCAAGGTTTCTGATCAGCAGGATTGGTACACACCCATAAGAGACTATCTCAAGTTAGGTAGCCTCCCACTTGGATTGTCGCACGCCGCAAAAAGATCATTCAAACAGAAAGCGGCAAAACATGTCTTGCTAGGAGACATTTTGTACCATCGGAGCTACGAAGGGATCCTCCTCCATTGCTTGGACCAGTAGGAGTCCACTTGGGTGATCACCCAAGCGCACGATGGTACGTGCGGTGGCCACTTCAACGGTATGGCCATCGCCAAGCGCATTCTTTGCATGGGCTATTATTGGCCATCTTTAGAGCGAGATTGTTGTGCATATGTGCGGAAGTGCGTGAAGTGTCAACACCATGCTCACTTGACACACGTACCTTCTCAGGCCTTGCAGCCGATCCAATCGACTTGGCCATTTTCATAGTGGGGCTTAGATCTCATCGAAAATATCTCCCCTACATCATCAGGTCATCACACATTTATCATAACGGCCATAGAGTACTTCACTAAGTGGGTGGAAGCAATTTCGCTTACCTCTACGATTGGGCCTCGCATTGCGGAGTTCATTTTACATAACATCATATGTCATTTTGGTATTCCATCCAAGATCATCTCGGATAATGGGACATCATTTAAGAACAAATATGTGCATGCTTTGACAACAAAGTACAAAATTCAACATAGTTTTTCGACACCCTATTATCCGCAGGCAAATGGGCAAGCAGAGGTGTCAAACAAAATGCTAGTTGCCATCCTTAAAAATATGGTCATAGATAATCATAAGGATTGGCACATCCAAATACCACTTGCCCTATGGGCTTATCGCACTAGCATTCGGATGCCCACTGGGGCAACTCCATTTTCGCTAGTGTATGGCTCCGAGGCAGTCATGCCTCTCGAGTTGGAAATACCCTCCTTGCGCATATCAATGCAAGAGTTCATCGATGATGACACTATGCGGCAGGCCCGGTTAGACCAGCTTACGTTACTCGACGAACGACGCGTCAATGCTCTCGAGCATTTACGTATCTATCAAGAGCGACTTAAGAAAGCATACAACATGAAAGTTCACCTGAGGGACTTTCAGGTTGGTGACCTGGTCTTAAAAGAGAACCAACAAAATTCTAACTTGCCACCCCATTTAAGGGACAAGTTCACGGCAAATTGGTTAGGTCCTTATGTAATCGATAGTAAAATAGGACCTGGAACATACCGACTCACCTCTCTTGAAGGAATCAAGGAACTAGAACCCTTGAACATCAGTCATTTGAGGCCATTCAACATTTAGAGAGCCATAGCCCACCCCAAAAGCTCCAAGGGTTCCCACAATCACTTGGTCAACCAAAATGCCCCAAAGGTATCCATAATCCCTTTGGTCAAACCAAAAGCCCCAAGGATTCCAGCAATCGCTTGGTCAAACCAAAAGCCCCAAGGATTCCCACAATCACTTGGTCAACCCAAAATGCCCCAAAGGTATCCATAATCCCTTTGGTCAAACCAAAAGCTCCAAGGATTCCCAAAATCGCTTGGTCAACCCCAAAATGCCCCAAAGGTATCCATAATCCCTTTGGTCAAACCAAAAGCTCCAAGGATTCCCACAATCGCTTGGTCAACCCCAAAATGCCCCAAAGGTATCCATAATCCCTTTGGTCAAACCAAAAGCTCCAAGGGTTCCCACAATCGCTTGGTCAACCCCAAAATGCCCCAAAGGTATCCATAATCCCTTTGGTCAAACCAAAAGCTCCAAGGGTTCCCACAATCGCTTGGTCAACCCCAAAACGCCCCAAAGGTATCCATAATCCCTTTGGTCAAACCAAAAGCCCCAAGGATTCCCACAATCGCTTGGTCAACCAAAAATGCCCCAAAGGTATCCATAATCCCTTTGGTCAAACCAAAAGCTCCAAGGGTTCCCACAATCGCTTGGTCACCCAAAAATGCCCCAAAGGTATCCATAATCCCTTTGGTCAAACCAAAAGCTCCAAGGATTCCCACAATCGCTTGGTCAACCAAAAATGCCCCAAAGGTATCCATAATCCCTTTGGTCAAACCAAAAGCTCCAAGGGTTCCCACAATCGCTTGGTCACCCAAAACGCCCCAAAGGTATCTATAATCCCTTTGGTCAAAACCTCCAAGGATCCATAAGAATCACTTGGTCCACACCCATTCGGGTTAAACCACCATAACAAATATTCAAAAACAACAGATAATCAAAAATAACAAAAAAAATTGCATCTCACTTTCATGCATATTCTTAAAAATCAAAACACCAAAAAGAAAAGAAAAATTGCATTAGGCATCGCATACATACATTGCATATTTGCTGGTCATACATGTCAAAAGCACCATAGACTGTAATTACTCGGCAATTCCATCATTTTCCAAATTCAGTCCATTTTGTAAAAAGATCCATCAAAAATAATGCCCTTCGCATTTTCGCCATATCATAGTCAGTTGTCTTCTAATGTCTTTAGGGTTTTTCGTCATTCAGCTGTCTTTAGATTTCTAGTCAAATGTTGTACAAAGTCAGACCGATTTTTACAAGGTAGAGTTTTACTTGGATCACGCCTTGTTACATAGCATCCCAACACAAGCTTAAAACACATAAAAATTCCCAAGTTGTGTGAACGAAAGATGAAACCTACAAAGCAGTCTAGGGTACCATAGGTGAAACGTTATCCTGCTCATCCCCCTGTGCGAATGGTTCAAGAATGCTGAGAATTGACAAAAGGACAAGCTCTTCCCCATCCAATTCCCCATAATAAATAGTGGTTTTCACCACTATAAAAAATTCCAAACACCTTTGGTCCCCAAAGTCATAAGGATTCATACTACACGCCCCTGAGAAGGATGGGTAGTCATCCCCAAGGCCTAAAAGGATCAATGCCATTCACAAGAAAAATCCCAAAAGTCCACCATCAAAAATCCCAAACACCTTTGATCCCCAAAGTCGTAAGGATTCGTACTACACGCCCCTGAGAAGGATGGGTAGTCATCCCCAAGGCCTAAAAGATCAATGCCATTCCAAAGCAAAATTCCCAACCACCTTTGATCCCCAAAGTCGTAAGGATTCGTACTACACGTCCCTGAACAGGATGGGTAGTCATCCCCAAGGCCAAAAGGATCAATGCCATTCACAAGCCAAAAACCCACGAGCTCAACTTTGAAATCAAAATTCAAAATCTAAATCCTCAAAAGGCAACAATAAAAAATAATAGTGGTTATCACCACTACTCAAACCCCTTGCTCAAGAGAAAAATAAACAATGATTTTCATCACTATGTATGAGAGCAAGTATCCCAACAAGTTGAGCAACTGAAAGACGCCTGAGCTTGAATCCCTGGAATTCTCAACATTCGAAAAACCATTTAGGTGATCCTCATTACGGGTTTGGTGGATAGCCTACCTGGCAATGGCGGTATCCTAAATGCATGACGATATGTCTATCACATTAGCTTTGCGTGTGTGTAGACCAATGTTTGCATGTGGATGAGCTAGCTTATGGTATCCTAGATTGCCCCATGGATTAATCTTACTAAATACAACAAAGGAGTTAGTGGAGCTAATTAGGTGATCCTCAGTACAGGTTTGGTGGACAGCCTACTTGGCACTGGCGGTATCCTTACGAATACCACATAAACGAACTCAATCGCACACACAGGGATGTGAAATAACTTGGTCAAACTCAAGTCTGATTCGTACCTTGTTCGAAAGTCTTGTAAGATAATGTACAGTCTTGATTAGTTAGTTAAAGCATCTGAGTCTCAGAAAAACCTTAACTACATTCTAAAACAATTGTTGTACATTTCATTACTTACATCACCATCAAAAAATACAAAACAAAAATTACAAATGCAAAGTTATTCCATAAAGCAATCACATAGTACAGAAAGCCAGTAAATCCTATACAGTCTATGGTGCCATCGCCTGTATACCTACAAATCATTCCATCCATTCCATATGCATACATCTATATCATCTAGCTAACATCATCCGTAGTCATAATAGCATATGCATACATCAACATAAATAAAGGTGCATAAAAGAACAATAAACCATGACAAGCATATCATCAAACCAAAAATGAGTCATGTATATATATCGAGTCAAAATGCCCTCAGGCTACAATAAGAAGGTCCTCTGACCTCACAAAAAAACCAAAAACTCAAAATCCCCAAAGCCTAGGGAGTCGGCCACCATGATCACGCAGGATCGGTGCGACTGGAACTACCCCAGTAGTATGGGTCCTATGGGACCTCTCAGGGTGGCTGCTGCCAGCCCACGCACCCTGCCCACCAACGCTACCCTCATCCAGCCACCTGTGATGAGAGGATGCAGACTGCTCAGTCTCACTACCTCTCGTACGGTGCGACGAACCACCTCCATCGAGATCAGGTAACTGTCCACCGAGGCGGACAACCTCTGTCTCTAACTCCACCCGGTACCGCCCCCACTCCACATCTCGACGGTGATACACAACCAATGCGTTGTCCCATTGTGCCAACTGAGCCCGTAGGAGATCCCTCTCCTGTAATACGTCTCTATGCTCCTCATCCTATCTCCACAAAAGATCCTCCAATCGTGCTATCTCAGCACGAAACCCAGCCTCCACATCCCCTGGGACAGCCTGAGGCATGGGCACCTCCGGGACGGCCTGTTGCTCTGGCACCCGCTGCTCCGGGACATCCTGTACATCCGATTGCTCCAAAACCCCCACATCATCTCCATCGCCAATGAAGTCATCGACCTCCACCATGTCTGCATCATCAAGCGGAGCCCCCCAACCCTCCACCGATGCCTCTACACCCCCACCTCCTGTTGTTGCCGCATCCGCACCTCCCAGAGGCCCCTCACCCCGCCATCGCCGCATAGTCCACCATCGGTCATACTCTACAGTTACCCCGACATCATCCACATCGAGTACATCAATAACTACATCAGACCCCTCACCCAATGGCTCAATGATCGGCCAGACTAGGGTCCTCTCATCCCCGCACTATCGATAGATCAAGGGATCACCAAGAAATCCTTGGTGCACCCCAAACTACCGCATCACCCGGACATACGGGAAGTACTCCTGCTCTATCCCATGACGCCCAATCAACCACCTACCCCTACACACCCATAGAGCCACTCTCCAGCCTCAGGCCAGGTTGGAAAATCCCGATACGATCACCAAAACACCTACCCTGGCATTAGATGAGAGAAGGCATCAGTATAGTGACCTACGTCACCTACTCGCCATTGACTCTGTCCATGCTCCTCTGACCGCCGCCATATATTGGCATACCCAATCTCTCGATCCACCATCTCACCTCGGGTGGTCCAAGGCAAACCCTATGGCCGCTCCATAGCTATGTGCTGCCACCCCCAACACTGCAAAAGATAGTTGCACCCGATCCCCTTTCACCTTCGACAGCGGACCTCGTACAACTCGTCGTACAGCTATGCCAACAACGTCTGACCCCACCTCATAATCAGTGGAGCTGATGTCGGACACTCCACCAAAGTGAAAACCAACTCCAGCAGGTTCCAAGGGAACCTCGCACCTAAACAGTCCGAAAGCAGCATATTGGAAATGAGGGCCATGAGTAAAGCATGCCTCACCCCCAATACGCCCTTCTCCAGCCACCACCGCACCAGAATACCGCCTATCTGGTAGTCAACCTCTACCCTCTCCATAGCCCTCTCCACCCCCATCTCCCTTGCCCGACCAAAACATCGTGTCAATACTATTGTCCGCTGGTCTCGATGGGTCATCCGGATAGGAAGCCCATCTATCAAAATCCATAGAATCCGATACACATCCTCCAGAGTCACAGTCATCTCCCCTATTGGGAGATGAAAAGTGTTGGTGCGGGGATCCCACAAATTGATCAGGGCAGTCAGATATGCCCGATCCCCCACCACAAGCTCCAGACGCGTCACATGCTTGAGCCCAAGGGCATCAAGCCACTCCCAATCCCCAACTATCAAGGCATCCCAGGCATCAGAGAAAATAGTCGACTGACGGTACCGACTCTTCACAACCTGAAAAACAATAAAAAACAAAAGATATTAAGTACATACTTAATATAAACAAAAACATTACAATAAAACGTACAGAAGAACAACAAAAGTAAAACAAATAAAACAAAATACAAAAACGTACAAAAAAACAAAAGTACAGCAAAAGTATAGAAAACAAAAAGTACAGAAAACAAAAGTACAAAAAATCAAAAGTACAAAAAAATTCAAACCAAACTGTACAGCAACGACTGCAGACAAAAATAATTGTACAATAAAACAAATTCATCCTAGGATTTCAACCTTAGTGAGAAAAAAAATACAATAAAACAAATTCATCCTAGGGTTTCAACCTTAGTGTGAACAAAAAATACAATAAAACAAATTCATCCTAGGGTTTCAACCTTAGTGTGAACAAAAAATACAATAAAACAAATTCATCCTAGGGTTTCAACCTTAGTGTGAACAAAAAATACAATAAAACAAATTCATCCTAGGGTTTCAACCTTAGTGTGAACAAAAAACAAAATAAAACAAAAACTTCATCCTAGGGTTTCAACCTTAGTGTGAACACAAAATGTAAACTAAAAAAACAAACAACAATAAACCAAATAAATCATCCTAGGGTTTCAACCTTAGTGTGAACAAAAAAATAAAATAAAACAAAACATCGTCCTAGGGTTTCAACCTTAGTATGAACAAAAAAACATAATACAAAATAAAATAAAAATTAATACTAGGGTTTCGACCTTAATATTAATGCAAAACAAAAACAAAATAACGCAAAGCAGAAACAATTATACGCAAGTTTTTAACTTCATATAAAACAAAAACAAATAATAGGAAAGGAGAAGGAACATCATACCGGTTTCGCCTCGGCTCCTCCGCTCGAAGATCCGGTTCAAGCACTCATGGTATCCACGAAATCTCGGCAGTGCTCCGCTACGCAAACTCGCACTCCTCCTCACTACTCCAAATCGCCAAGAAAAAAATGTTGCAAATGAGCCCAAAACCTAGTTTTGGTCCTTTTATAGGTTGTTAGGCCTGTAATCGTTCCACCCTGGGATGAGCACTCTAGTTAGCGCTCGTCCCACCCTGGGACGATTACCAAATTGGTATTCGTCCCACCCTGGGACGATTACAGAGCAAGAAATAAAGCAACAAAAACAGCATCCAAAAAAATGCACCAAAAAAAGCAATAAATCTTCCGAACAAAGGTGCCTTTGCACCTGACATTCATGGCATGAAAAACCATCGTCGGGGTCACAAATACTCACTATCCTACTCCCTAAGAAGGCTAGCATAGCCGGACCACTCCACGGGAAGGAGGATTTTTGATAATTTCTACCCCAATAGGCATCAACAAAAAGGGTCAAAACCCACCAAAAATAGGTTCGATTGTTGGAAAACTGCATAAGCATTCAATGAAAAACAACTGAAGGCACCCTTACAAACGTCATCTTGGGTCAAGTGACTCATCGCTTTTCTCATTTTGGTCATTCCCTCATCGATTCGTCGCTTGAGGGGGTAGTCACACTTAGTCACCAAATCAACAAATACACACCCAATCAAGGAAATGGCATGCATTCAAAGAATCATTGACAAAGACAATCACGCTCCCGCTTGGGGCAGCAAACAAGCAATAATCACAAGTTGAACAAACACTTGGCATTCTGGAAGCATGAAGACAAGGTTCCTTAGACAAAAGGTTGCGCCCTTTGCCTATTCATGATTGAACAATGTCCAAGATCAAGTACACCTCACCGAAAAAGGTTACACTTGAGTTAAGCTCCTTAGCTCGTCAGAAGCAAGGATTCAAGAATGCGTGCCCTTTCCATACTTGGGGCATCAAAAGTTGGTTAGGTTACTAAGAAACCCTAATCATTAAGTGCTTTGGTCATCTATTTTTGCTCAACACTGCGCCACACACAGCGCATCCCAAAAAGGGGCATCTATAGACACCAAAACAACACCAATCTGATTATGTGACTACAAGCACTGACCGAATCGGCATACATACCCCCTAGGGCAGCCTCCAGAGGTTAAACAGTGGTCCTAACCACTCCCAAATCAGTTTTGGAAGGTCAGAGGTCAATTTGGCACCTTTTAAGCACTTTGCTCCCTATTCGTCCCACCCCGGGATGATTAGAATCCTATTCGCCCCACCACGGGACGATTAGCAACAATCATCCCAAGGTGGGACGAGTAGCAGGTTTGACTGGAAAAAATTCAAGCCTCGATAGATCCGCCACTCAACTTCACCTTCAAGGCATGCAATTGCGAGGAACGGTTTCAAATCTGAGAGAGGGACTTCAGTCAAGCATGCCTTGATCATGGAGGCCCTAAATCGGGGAGGAATCTTCTCTCCCCCAAGAAAGGCATGGTGAGCCAAGTGGCGCCCTCGCATGCGCATTCAAAGGAGACCCCTGAGGTCTATAAAAGGGTGAGCCTCCTCACCCCAAAAAGAGAAAGAGCTGGAGCATTTGGAGCAACGGAGTGCTGCCAAATTGTACCCCCATTCCCCCTTTGTGCTTCCTACATCCCTAATTTCTCTTTTGGAAGAGAGGTTATCGGGTGAACACTAGGAACGCAATCCTGACCCAAAACCCAAGAAATCGGCCACAATCCCACACCAAATTCATTGACACAACCCCCTAGGAGGTTTTGGACCCATCCCACTTGGATTGGTGCCAAAACTAGGCCCCAAACGGTGGGCGTCCTGCCCTCAAGAGCGCCCCCCGCACTGCTGTAGTCCTAATCGTCCCACCCCGGAGTGATTAGAAATCTGTGAAGGATTTCTCTACTGTTATTTTTGCATTCTGTCCTATTTCATGTACTTATGTTGTTGTTCAAGTTTCATGTTATTCTGACTTGATTTGACCGTGTTTTTATCATTTTATGCGTTTACTAACATACAGGGAGCGCTTTCGGATACAGGACAATCTGGGCAGAATCTGCCAAATATGACCTTCTGGGTCATCCCAAAATGCCCCTTTTAGCCTAACCCCAAGTTTGCAAGAGTTTTGGAGGCCTCTGGGCTGGACATTTGCAAGGTCGCTCTTGCACGTTTTGTGACAGTCCTAATCGTCCCACCCCGGAGCGATTAGAAATCCATGCATGATTTCTTGACTGTTATTTTTGCAATGTGTCCCTGATGATGTCTTGATGCTTCTATCAAAATTTGGGTTCATTATGACATGTTTTGACCATCGTTTAATTCTTTTTTACATTAACCAGCTGGAGGCTTTGGGGATTGCATGTTTTCCTAATATCCGCATATGCTATTAACTGTTTGCTATTTCTCTGAGCATAGGATCTCACCACCAGGAACACCGGAGGGGCAGCAAGGAACCACGAACACATGGATGCAAGCGATGACAATGTTTGGCCCACCCATTTCAAATGTGGGCATGCGGAGGACACTAGAAGCGTACCATCCGTTGATGTAACGAACTGTATCAAACGCTCCGAGCCCTAGAGGGGGGGAGACGTATTGTAACCGGATTGAAAGCAAAATTAATAAAAAGAGGCCCCACTTTGTTTTGCTTACATCTAGTTTCATTTATGCTTTGTTTCCTGCATGCATTTGTTTCTCGCATTCGTAGGGCTTAGCATCTGCACCATTTGTATCAATTTCGTTTGCATCATAATCTGGCACGTCGTCACCCCGCATTCGGCTTTCAAGTTCAAAACTTCAATGTAATCATAACCAAGTCAACAAAATATCACTCAATCATAATAAAATTAAGTTCGTCCTATGAATCATTGCATACAACAATCACAAATTTCCCTTGTTTGTTGGCAACGTAAGCAGACATAACATCTTCAATTGTAGCTCTCCTATCGGTCAGAATTGTTGTAGCAACTGAAGTTACCCGATTGAGTTTGAGGAATAAGTGTAATTTAACATGCCCAAGCCACTGAGCTAAGTCTGTCGAACGTTGAGGCAATGATTTAAGGGATGCACACCATCTTGCATGATTGGGCCATCCGACGTTGATCAAACCATTGATCACCATACACCCTGCAAATAGATCAGTTTATATTTTTGCTCAGCGTTGTGTTTTACACACAATGTGTCGCAAAAAGGGGCATCTGGAGACACCTAAAACGTGTCATGCTTAGGGGCACTACTCACATAGACATATTCATAAGATTAAATGACATAATATTAGACTTTTCAAGCATAAACAGTGGTTCTCACCACTCATTTGGGGATTTTTCAAGCCATCCAAACCTAGCCGTTCAAGCCAAGAGTGACCATATCCTAGCCGCTCAAGCCTAGAGTGGCCAGACCTTAGTCGCTGAAGACGATAGCGACTAGATCTTAGTCGCTATATACGACAGCAGTTAAACCCTAAAAGCAGTTTTGCCGACAAGCAAGCCTAATCACGGGTGAAAGTGGCATTCTGCATGTAATAAAGGTGAACGGGCTTTGCATTCCTTTTCACGACCAGTTCACATAGGGTACTTGAGTTTGCATTTAGACTTTAGTTAACTAGCTTCCAAACATAGACAAAGGACAAAAGCTTCTCATACTAACGACCAGTTTGCATAGAGGACTCAAGTTGGCAGTTAGATTTCAGTTAACTGGCCTCCAAACATAGAAAAGACAAAAAGCTTCTCATGCTAACTTTCACTACGCATGAGGAGTTCATTCCTAGGTATTGGACATAGACCTAGGGTTTCACACTATAAAAGGTGCAAGCCTAAGAGTACCAAGGATCGATCTTGGAAGAGAGGAGAGACATCTTTTATCTAAGAGATCTTTATCCAGGCAATTTATCAGGACAAATCATTGAGGAGAGCTTTCGAGACTTGGAGATTTCCCTTGGAGATCACGTGTACGACGAAGCCCTGACAAATTGGAGAGCATAACAACCATTATTTCAACATCGGAAACAAGCTTTGATCCATAGCTTTGGATCAAAGAGGACGAGAGTCACTTTAGTGGCTGCTGTCTTGGACAATGGCCCGTGGGCTTAGCTTAGGGTTTTAGACATTAGATTCATTATTTTAGCATATCATTAGCATAACATCATTTCATTCGTTTGCATTCATAGCATTAGTCTAATTTGCACTTGCTTTCATTTGTTATATTCATTGCTAACAACCTCATCCGGGAGGTATTCTCGGACATCTAAGCGTGTGTTGTTGTTTCATTGCTTACAGGGCCACATGTTCATCGAACAAAATCTGTAGCATACGAGAGCAAAAGGGATCCCTCTAGGAAAAATGCCTGGAGAAGGAGGCATTTGTAAGCCCTCGTACATTTTCGTGTGCGGAATCGAAAAAAATTTTGAAAGCGCACCACCTCTTTGCGAAAGGGGCACTCTTTGCCTATTTGTAACCTTATTGTATCGAAAGGGGTATCCCTAAGAGGGACCGACATATAACTAGGTTTTAATACAAATAAAGAGATCCATCTTTATTATTTTCGTGTTATATGCTTTTCATTGTCCTCCATTTCATTTTGGGTTTTTAATACATTGCAAGTAGCGTAAAAAAGAGCGGTGCGTTTATCCCGGGGTCGCTACACAAACATATTAAGAATCCATTGCCATAGTTTCTAGGCTATTGAGTAGTGTCCCAAGAGATGGTCTATACTTTCCTCCATTTTACAAAGACCACATTTTGAGGGACCATGAAAATCCCTTTTCATAAGAATATCCCAGGATAACATTCTTCTATGACCTACTAGCCAAACAAACATTTTGAATTTAGGAATGATCGGGCTATCCCAAATATCTCTCCATATTCTTGCGATATTACTATTTTTATGGTGCTTTATACTATATCCGCTTCTTTTTGTGTATTCTCATGAGCTATTAAACTCCCAAATAAAGTTATCTTTGGCTTCCTCTATATAATCATTGTTGTTATCTTTCTACTCAATTGCCTCCTAGCATCAATATCTTGTATCCCTGTAAAAAAAACTTCTTTCCATTTGTATCTTCTTTCCTAATCCTTGTATAAAATGTTTGAAACCCTATCACCATATTTATCTTGAAGTAATCTTAGCCATGGTTTCAAAATTAGATCTAGATTTAGTGGTTTTTTATCATAACAATTATCCATCCAAATAGAAAATTTTCTCCAGTTTCCACCACCTATCTTAAACCTTTAATGACTAGATCAATTGATTTTTTTAACCAATTCCATAGTGTAGAACCATTTGGTAGAGAGAATGTAGTAAATATTAAGCTTAGGTCATTGGGCTCAACATACTTAGAAGAATTCTTACCCATTGTCTTTGACTCTCTTTGTACAATCTCCAAATTACTTTTCCCCTAAGAGCTAAATTTGCATTCGTAAGAACTCTTAAACCAAGACCTCCCCTAGTTTTATCATCACACACCTTGCTTCACTTCACCAAAGGAAGTTTTCTTTTATCATGTAATCTAGACCATAAAAAGGATCGCATTATATAGATTAGCAAAAATTCTATTTGTTTTGGCATAGTATACAATGACATCTAATATGTTGGAATGACCTATAAGACTGATTTAATTAGATGCACTCTTCCTCCTAACGATAACCATATACCTTTCAATGTCGGTAGTTTATTATAAACTTTACTTATTACTAGATTCCATAATTCTATCCTCATTCCCCCCTCAAATAAGGGCATCCCTAGCTTAGTTGCTGGTAAATTTGCCTCTTCTATTTGAAGTAACCTGCAAATTCTTGCTTTGATTTTAGTTAGAGTGTTTAGGAAGTAAACTTTAGATTTTGTCCTATTAAATTTTTGCCCTGATGCTCTTTTGTATTTCTTTAATAAGTTATTCAAAGCTCTGGCCTCGTTTATCCTTACCCTCCCAAAAAGGTTTGTATCATCTACAAATTGTTGATGGGTGATGTTGTCGATGTTATTACTAGCCTTAAATCCACTTGTAAACCCATATTTGTTAGCCTTCTTCAAGTTCCTACCCAAAACCTCTATCATAACAATAAAAAAATATGGTGATAGAGGATCTTCCTGTCTAAGATGTTACAAACCCATTGACCAACACTAAATATGAAACTATAGAGACACAAGCTTTAATCCATCTGACCCATTTCTTTCCAAATCCATAAATTTCTAATACTAAAAAAATAAAATTACATTTAACCCTATCACATGTCTTACTCATATAAATTTTTAAGATCATTGATTTCTCTTTTCTTGAATCTGTTGAATGTATAACTTCATGAGCTACTATGATCCCGTCTAGAATATGTCTCCCTTTCACAAATCCTCCTTGCTCTTCTGAAATAATTTAGTCTAACAATGGAATCAATCAATTTGCCATCACTTAGGAGATAATATTATATGTCATATCACATAGGCTTATGGGTCTAAATGAATCAAACAATTCCATATCCTTTTTTGGAATTAGGGTAAGATATGTTGCATTTATTTTATAAGGTATGTATTATTTTACCCTAGACTGTTCCATTGCCACCAATAAAGAATCCTTCACTATATCCCAATTATGTTGATAGAATGTTGTAGAGAGCCCATTTGGACTTAGGGATTTATCCTTATTAAAAGAGAAAAGAGCTAGATGAACTTCTTCCAGAGTAATAGGTTTCTTTAGTTTCCTCTTGTCCTTGTTTGTTATAGTTGGAAGAAACTTCTTGTAGAAGTTTATCATTAAAACTTCATACTCCTCTAATCCTAGAATATTATGATAAAAAGACCTTGCCTCCTTTCCGATTTCACTATGATATTCAATCCAAACCCCTTCTGCTGATTTAATTCTACTAATTCTAGATGTTGATATTTGTACTATTGTCATCTTATGAAAAGATTGTGTATTATTATCTCCTTTTAACCAAGTCTGTCTTGATTTTAATCTCCAAATTTTCTCTTCCTTACTCAAAATATTATGATATTCACTAAGTAATTCCCTTTCCTTTGAGTTTGGATTATTATGATCATCTTTTTGGAATTTTGAAAGTTTATCTTTTAGTTCTTCTTTATTCTAAAAAATATTTCCAAAAGTGTTCTTGTTCCATTCTTTTAATCTAGATGCCATTGATTTAATTTGTTTTGGAAGTGTATACAACCCACTGTTTCCTAAATAATTTCATGTTTGTGCTATCATATCAAAAAATTGAGGATGGTCTTCCCACATTTTCTCATATTTAAAATATGTTTTTTTTTTTTCCCTTACCACCATTTTAACTTTTATTGGCCAGTGATCTGAACCATTCCTTGTCAAGGTATTAATTTTAGCATAAGTCCCTTCATCTAGCCAATGATCTTAGAGAATACATCCATCCAATTCTTCTACTATTAGGTTCTGACCTCTCCTATTGTTGGTCCATGTATAGTTGTCTTCTTCAAACTCAACCTCCCATAGATTATTGTTTTGAATAGAAGCTAAGAAATCTCTCATACTTTGGGTTAGTTTACTAATTCCTCCAAGTTTTTCATCTAGATTGGTTATGGAATTAAAATCTCCTATGATCATGAATCTAGATCATTGGTCTTTACTTCTCATAAAGGATTCAATCTCACTCCAAACTTCTAAACTACCTAATCGAGTTGTAGGTCCATAGACATTGATAAGGATGAAATGAATATCTATAAAGAAGCATGTGACTAAAGAGGTTATCCAATGCCTCATTATATGAATGGTTACATAAGAGGTTCTAATAGGATTCCAACAAGTTAGAATTCCCCCTATCACTCCTTCAGAATCTATACTATTAGGGTACTTAAGAATAGATATTTGAGGTTATATTATTATATTGTATAAGGGTTGGCATGGGCCACACATAATCCAAGGTTGATTGTATTATAGTATTGTTTTATATTATAATATAATATAATATTAGTAGTCATCTCCCCAAAGTAGAATTAGAATATGGATATATAAAGAAGGTATATTTTTCATTGTAATCATCATGGACATCTATCATATGTAATCATCTTTGCCCACGAAGTGGTTTATGGGACTTTGCCCTCTTTAAGTGGCACTCTCATCTTGGGAGATCTTGTGAAGTTATTCCTTCCTTAAGGATTATTATTGGTGTTTCCCTACCTTAAGGGTATTATCTATCTCTCTCTCTCTCATTTGTAGATTGATATTGTGGATAATTATTTATGGATGAATGATTTGATATTTCTGCATAGTGGTGAATGATTTCTGTTAATGAAAATAAAGTTTCGTAACAAGTGGTATCAGAGCAATGATTTTGGAAAAAATTGGGGATTTTTTGTGTGGAATTGTAGAATTAGGGCAGACTTTTTTGGAAAAACATCTCATCTTTTAGGAGCCATATCTTTGTCTCATTGTGTGAATTGTTATTGTGGATAATTATTTGTGGATGAATGATTTGATATTTTTACATATTGATGAATGATTTTTGTTAATAATAATAAATTTCTATAACATATACCATCTCATTCACATCTCGCCCATACTGCTTTCATAGTTTTGGAAACTTCTTTTGTCATTTTAGTTTCCTGGATACAAAGGATATTAAAATTATTACTTAAACAAATGTCCCTAATACACCTGTGCTTTGTGGGGATATTAGCACCCCTCGTATTCTATGATATGGTAATTGTGTCTCATTAGGGGCTACTGGCTCCACCTACAAATTATAAATATCATTTTTTTGTTTGATAAAGAGAAGTTCAACCAACTTGGTTTGTGTTCCTTTCTCTATGTTTGCTCTTGCTTCCCTGGATCTCGCTTAATAAATTGAGGGTTTTCCTCTTTTTTTCTTGCCTATATAAGGAGTAGGTCTTATTATTCTATTCCTCAAAATTCTTTCATAACTTTCTTTTTTCTTAGATTTATCCTCTCCTAGCTCTACTATGGAAGCTTTTGACTTGTCCTACTTATTTTTTAATACTTCCTTATTAATGATAAATGTATTAACATCTAACACTACATTTTATTTACCATTTTTTTTCTCATGAATGATGCATGGTACTTCAAGAGAGTCTTGAAAATCTTATTTGACACATTCCTTAGGTTCATTAAGAATGTTTGTCCTTAAATCAATATTATATTGAATAGACAATTCCTTGTTAATAAGTTGAACCTATTGTACTGTGTCCTCTAATATTTGATGTACTTTTTATTCATAGGCTAAAGCCTCAAAAGAGTTGGTATTTATTCCAATATCCTTCATTACTAGTTTCCATTCTTCATTTATTTTCATTTTTCTATTTCTATTTTTTGGAAGTTGAAAACCATCCTCATCCATATCCATTTGTAAGTTTCTCTTGTTGTTTTCTACATATGATTTTTTTGGAATATTTTTAGGGCATGATCTCTCAATATGCCCCGCCTCATGATATCGTCTATGTCTAAAATATATGTTTTCATAATCTATGGTTTGGGTCCACATATTATCCCCATACTTAAGAATGATTGATTTTGGTAAAGGCTTACTTGTATCAATCATGTCCAATATCTGAGCATAAATAACCAATAATCCATCTTTTATAGTTTTTGAAATCTCAAGGAATTATCCCAAAGTGTTGCATATTTCCTTGAAGGTATCTATTTCCCAAAACTCAATGGGAAACCCATACATACTAACCTAGACTAGTACTAGGGATAGATTTATAATTTCAAGTGAAAAGCCTTCATAACAACGGGTAAGGAAGAGTCATTCTCTTCCCATAAACCAAGGACCCCCCTTTAGGATTTTATATCTTTCTTCCCTAGAACAAAAAATGGCTAGGAAGAAAGGACAGAATAATTGTTAGAGACTTCCACCTCCGATCAATCCATTTTCTCAAGGCTGAAGCCCCTGACCAATACTCGTTAAATTTACCAAAAATTACCCTATCTCTGAGTAGCAAGGATTGATCCTCTGTGGTTTTCTCACTAACCTCTACTATTAGAGATGATTCTAAGGATTTAGCTATAAATTAGTCCATGGGAAGAAAACTAAAACACATAATTCATTGAAATTTACTAGAATATCCTATAGCGAATATAATATTTGATAAAAAAAAATTAATAATTTTTAAGAAAAATTTCTAAGATAAAGAAGGAAAAAAGAAACCGAACTAAAAAAATGTATGCCTAGAGAGAATGACTTGCCTCACTGAAGCCCTAGCTCTCCATTGCTCCTCCCATCATCCGAACCTTGGTTGATAGATATTTATAATTTCATTTTTCATGACTTGAAAAATTATCACTACCCTTGTTTCGGATGGTTGACTTCATATAATTGTATCTCCCTCAATATTGCTTGGATTACTTCATATAATCACTCATTTTAAAGTTGTTAAAATTTTGAATAAAGTGGTACAAGAATTAGCTAAATCGGACAACCCTTCGTAAAGATATAGCTCCTAAAATATGAAATATTTTTAAAAAATTGCCTTAATCCTTGGCATTCGATTAGTTGAATGGATTGGATGTTGTTATAACACTCTAAAATATTCCATTTTGATCAACGGATTCCATTTTGGATACTTTGAATCATCCTATGAACTCCAACAAGGTGGCCTAGTATCTCCTTATCTATTTATTCTTCTTATGGAGGCATTGAGAAGAACTTTCTCAAAGGCATAAATGGAAGGAAAAAACAAATTTGTTGAAGTTACAACAAATGGTCCCTCTAAATATCATCTCTACTTTGTTGATGATACTTTTCTTTTGGTTCAACCCTTAATCAATAAGGACATGGAGTTCAAATCAATATTATCATGCTATGAGAATGTTGTTAGATAATTGGTCAATACTACAAAATCTATGATCACTTTCATTAGCATTGTTTTAGATTTAAAATGGATTATTGTGGATATTTTAGGGTTTAAAGTTGAAAATTTCCCATCAATATATTTGGGTAATCCTTTGTCTAACAAAGGAAATAAGGGGCTCTAGGACTCAGTTTTATATGGAATTAAATCTTGTTTGGCAGATTGTAAAGGTAAGTTCCTAACCATGGATAAAAGGCTACAACTCATAAAGACTCTATTGCAATTCATCCCTATATATACGATATCACTTTTAAGATTGCCAATAGGTACAACATTCAAATTTGACAAAATTCAAAGAGATTTTCTTTGGAAAAGATGTAAGAAAAAAATTAGGTTCCATTTTTGGAAGTGGAACAAGGTTTACAAAGGAAATAATATATGAGGGGTATGCTTGCATAATTGTAGATTTATGAGTTTGAAATTATGGCAAAACATGGTTGGAGATTGCTTAAAGGCCAAGGAAAGAGTTGGACGAAAATGCTACTTGAAAATGTATAGGTTTTCTTGATGTAATGAAATTGTTTCAAAAACAAACCCTACCTAGAGGATCACCAACACGAAACTTCATATCAAATAGTTTGTAATTGATCAATAAATATATTAAATGGCTAGTTAATGAAGGGGATTCTGTAAAACAAATATGCTTGGTTGAAGCCTTATCCTTTTACTTTTTATTCAAAATAACAATCGTTGGCTCATACATGTCTAACTTTAAAGGTCCAAATATCAAATATTATATTAATATGGACAACAAATTGATATCATGGATCTCTATTAGAAACCTGATTGAAGGAGAGGAATTGAAACACATAGTGAACGAGTTTCAAAAGATGCTTCAAGAGTTTTATTTGCACAATTTTATGCAGAAGGATGAGTTGGTTTAGAATTTATTAAGAGATGGTTGATTCTCAGTCAAGTTGGGATATAAGGATTTAAAGCAAATATAATTTCCTACTCCTATTGATTTTCCTTGGAATAATGTTTGGTCATTGAAGGTTCTTCCTAAGGCCTCAACATCTCTTTTGGTAGTAGTCTAAAGCAATATTCTTATAGGAGAGAGTTTGCAAAGAATATGGTATCATGGACCTTTTAGGTGTTCCTTGTGTGAGAAGGAAATATAAACATCAAGTCATTCATATCTTCATTTTTTCTTTGCTTACACTATTTAGGGTCTCTTTTTTATAAATATGAATATATATTGGGTAGCTTCATAAATATTAAAAGAGTTAATGAAATGTTGAACTAATTATTTCAAAGCTAAATCATTATGCATTCTATGGAGGATTTTTTTTGTTTTTAGATTTGGTTAGTGTGAGAAACCCCTATGACCAACGCGTAGGGTTGAGCAGTCTTCTCCCAAATTCTATGGAGGATTGTTCTTGTAATTATTTGTTAAAATTTATGTCTTGAAAGGAATAAATATATATTTTAAATAAATCTAAAAATCATGCCCAAGTTTAGAACTATATTACTAACTCTCTTGTAAAATGTTTACAAACATGGTTTTCATTATGGAAAGTCTCAAGTGTAGAAAAATAGACACTAGCCTCTTGGTTATATGATTTGAATAGACATGCAAGGTTTATCTATGACAATGGAGTTAATACAAAGGATTTGCTTCGACCTATGGTAAAATGGAGATGTCCATAAATTAGGTTTATCAAAACTATTTTTTATGTTACCTTCAAAGGAAATCCAAGAAAAATGGATGGTGGTGGTGTTTTTTGAAATAACAAAGGTAAAATTCTCCTCACCTAAGAATCATATGAAACTTGAACTAACAACTATGAAGAGGCTAGAATATTTCTTAAAAGGATTAAAATTGATATTGAAAAATGATGGAAATAGATTTCAATTGAGGGGGATTCAAAAACTATCATTAATGTTGTCAACAAAATGGATGTGGGGATTGGATAAAAAAATAACATTATTGTTGATTTTTATCAACTATTGTTAGAGGTAATCTCTTAGGAATGCAAGCTAATTGTGGTGTTGATATTTATTTTGATGAAATAATTTTTTTAAAAGACTATTAAGTGAGTGAGATTTTATCTCCTAATAAAAATGATGTTCAAAAGCTGATTATGAAAATATAATAGTTTGAGAAAGATGAAAAATATATTTAATAGAAAAAAAATGAAGAATATCTTTAAAAAAAAATATAAGATTGATATGATTTAATTACCCTAACAACAATTGTATTTTTTTTTGTTATTTTGACGAGGGTGGCACGTGGAGCCCCACCATAAAACTACTTAATAAGCTAATTAAATAAAACTATTACATAGGCATACTTTAATATAAAAGGGGATGGGCACAATGGTGGAATTTGGTCAATGGGTATGAATACCATAACAAGAAGAACATTCAATCGTTGTTAAGCTTAAGCCCCACCTCACCGCATTAGCACCGTTTAAGTCATGATGTATTTAACAAACATTATCTCTGTAAACATATGCCAGCAGTTCTGCATTGGCATCTTCTTATTAAAATACCTCTCAGATTAAGTACCGCATTAGCACCGTTTAAGTCATGTGTATTTAACAAACATTATCTCTGTAAACATATGCCAGCAGTTCTGCATTGGCATCTTCTTATTAAAATACCTCTCAGATTAAGTTGTTTACTATGAAGCTCTTTACACCTTTAATGTTATTTTAGTGTAAAACAACCTTTATTCACACTTAAAATGTTTATTCAATTTTAAAATCATCATATGTATTTAAAAAAAAATGGAATCAAATTTACTCATAGAATTTACACAATACATTATTTTAGTTATGATCTATTAATGTCATTGTTTTATGTAAAACATCAAATATTATTCTTCTATACATCTTGTTATCTTTTTTATTTTTCTTTGTTAACAACTTTCCATTTTGTTTTTAATTGTTCTCTTGTTATAGATATACTCAATATTGCATCTCTTGAACTATTGAATAATATTTAAATAAAATTATAGTTTTCTTTTAAGATAGGAATCATATTGTTTTTTCTTTAAATTTCTCAAAACAAATATTAAGTTGCATATCTTAGAAACAATTTGATATTATATATATATATATATGTATATATATATATATATACACACACACAGTGGAAAATATTCCGGAAGGGATGCCACTTTTGGGTAAGACCCAAGGAGGCAGGGGTATCCATTTCGCCAAAATTGTCCAGGACTTGAACCTGACCTACCACCTTTGACATACTCAAGGAGCAAACAAACACACAAAAATATTTAAATAAATAAATAACAATAAAAATAACATTATAAAATAAAATACATGCTCCTTGAGCGTGTTAAAAAGAAAATCACAACCAAATGCACACACAATAAGATAAAAAAAACCACAACACGAACCACGTAGAAAAAACTCAAGAACAACATAACAAAACACAAACATGACAAAAACAACAGAACACTACAAAGACATAACCAAAAATAAACACAACCAAAACCTAAAAAATAAAAAAATAACCAACAACAAACAATAAACAAAAACAAAAAACATAAAAAACACTCACACATAAAAACACGAATTAACACAAACATACAAATACACAAAAACAAGAACAACAAAAACACAAGAACAATAACAAAAAACACAAGAACAACAAAAACACAAGAACAACAAAAAGACACAAAGAACACAAAAATAAAACAAAACAAGAAAACACACACCTTAAAAAACTAAACGAAAAAGAAAAAAAGTGAATATAACAATGACCACTATAGACCAAAAGACTTTTAAGGCAAAAAACAACAAAAGAAAGAAAATTTTGAGCTAAGAAACTAAAATACCCTGATCGAACCAAAGAGAAGCAAAAATAAAGCAAAAAGAAAGTAGGTACCTTCAGAACTGGAGTCATCCAAAGAAATGATAGAAAGAAGAGCTTCCCTTATTTACGAAGCCCACCATCTAGGAGGGTGGCCATAACAAGTAAGATCACCTTTGTCCAAAGCCCAATTAGCTAAAGTATCAACACTCTTATTTTGATCTCTGACCACATGATTGTAATCAACTTTCAAAAATCCCATTTGGATTAAATGAATTTTCTCAATAATTCTTTTTATTCTCCAATCAACCTTATGATTCTTAGGAGTCTTCAAAATATTAATCATGAGTTGAGAGTCAGACTCAACTAACACCTTTTTCCATCCAACATTAGTAGCCTCTTGAAGGCCTCTGAGGATACCATACCCCTCAGCAAGGTTATTGTAAAAATTACCTAGATTCTCAACAAAAGTAAAAACCAGGGAGTCATCTGAAAGTCTACCAATTCCTCTTGCATTAGCTCTTCCAGGGTTCCCTCTAGAAGCTCCATCAGTATTGACTTTTCCAAAATCCTTAGGAGGAGGTTTTTAATTTCTTGTCTTATCCATCTTACAAATACTCACATTCCTTTTAAGTCGGTTGTCCTTAGAAGATTTAATATTCAATCTTTGCATCACTTGATCCCATCTTTGGTGGGAGTTTTGGGGGTGATTAAGGAGTTGATGGACTGATTAAACTAAGTTGGCTATGGTCTTTTGCCAAATATAGTGAATATCCTTCCTATATTGATTAAAATTTTGATTGTTCCTTTCATTCCAAATATTCCAAAGGATAATGGTAGAACCCATCCAAACTAACTGCCTAATAAAATGATCAACACCCTCTTGTTTAGGCCAATCCCTCCAAAGTTGTTTAAAAGTAAAAAAATTGGACCACTAGAAGCCAAGTAAAGTGGTCATTCTCCTTTATAGCTCAGAGGCTAAAGTACACTCAATAAAAAGATGGTTGAGAGTTTCTACATTCTCTCCACACATTTCACATCTAAAAGGGCCATGAAAACCATGCTTCATAAGTTGCTCACCAATAAGCACCCTACGATGCAATAAAAGCCAAGTAAAGAACCTCACCTTAGGCCAGAGCTTTTGATACCACAACTGAGAAAATATGTTAGAAGATTGGTTGGGATTATTATGGCATAAGGTCAAATAACCTTGAGCAACTGAATACTCACCCTTAGTAGTGTTGTTCCATCCAAAACAATATTTTTCATGGATCAAGAGAGAGATATCATATGAAGGATGTCTTGGATATCTTGTCTTTGCCTTTCTAGGATTTGAATAGGCTGGTCCTTAATAGGGATCCAATATCTACCAACCTTTGAATTACCAGTATGGTACCGACAGTAATTAGCACCTTTATCCAGTTAGCTCAGTGAAGCTCCTCCATCCAAGGCCTCCAATCAGGAAACTGAGTTATCAAAGGCTTGTGACCATCCCAAGAATCTGTCCAAAAATTTATCTGTTGACCATTATGAATGATCCAAAATATTTTTTTCTTTATCAAATCCTCACCAGTCTTAAGAACTACTAAAATGGGAGAACCTTTGGTAGGAATTTGATAGCGAACAAGGTCTTCAAGACTTTTTTTCTCAACATATTTAGCACGAAGATTATTACCCCAAAGAGAATTGGGGTCATGCAACATACTCCAATATAATTTAGCAGCTAAAGTTTTATTGTTATTAATAGAAGGTCGAAATCCTAACCCCCCTTCATTCTTAGGAAGACATAAAGTGTCCCATTTTAACAAGGCTCAATTTCTTTTCTCCTTAGTACCACTCCAAAGGAATTGATGACTGATTTGATCTAGTTCTCGAAGAACAACCTTTGGGATATTCAACACGAAAGATACATAAATAGAAATAGCTTGAAGGACTGATTTTACCAAGGTGATTCTACCCCAGAAGAAAGCCACCTATTGGTCCACTTTCCAATTTTCTTCTTGACTTTGTCCAACAACAAATTCCAATATTTTTTTTTGGCCTTTGAATATTGATGAGAATACCTAAATAAGTGATTGGAAGGGAGGTCTTTTTATATCTTAATTTATCCAAGACCATGGATTCCTGTCTCGCAGAGCAATGAAAGAAAGTAACTTTAGATTTGTCTTCGTTGATCAACTGCCCAGTAGCCTTAGAAAAATAGCTAATGATTTGCTTAATATTAGAAGCTTCCTTAACTGTAGCTTTACCTAAAAGAGTAGAGTCATCAAAAAATTGAAGATGAGAGATAGGTCTAGCTCCATGAGCAACGGTAACTCCCCAAAGTGTTTTTTTTTCCCTCTTTTTGGTTATAGTCATACCCAAGCATTCAACAAGAATGATGAATAAATAAGGGGATAGTGGGTCACCTTGCCTAATACCTCTGGAAGCTGGGAATGACTGAGAATACCTACCATTGATAAGAACTAAGTAAAAAATTGAAGAGATACATCTCATAATCCAATCCATCCAATCCTTAGAGAAACCAAATTGCCTTAAAACTTTGATAAGGAAGTGCCAATCCACTCTGTCATAAGCTTTGGATAAATCTAACCAAATGAACATGGAAGGAGATTTTTGCATATCCATGGAATGGATGGCTTTCTGAGCAAGAACTATATCATCTACTATTTGACGTCCTTCCACATAACCCCATTGTTCAGGGAAAATAATCTTATGCAAAAGAGGCTTCAACCTTTCTGCCATGATCTTAGTAATGATTTTGAGAAGAACATTACATAAAGCAATAGGTCTAAAAGCTGAGATATGATCAACCTCTTGAGATTTTGGAACAAGAGTAATATAAGTTTTATTGATAACCTTCAAAATTTCTTTGGCTTTCCTGGATTCTTCCACCACCTCTAATAAATCAGCATGAAGGATATCCTAGAACTCTTGGTAGAACTCAATGGAAAAACCATCAGGACCTAGGGTTTTCCCTTTTTGCATTTTAAAAACTACCTGTTGAAGCTCATTGATAGTAACAGGAGCAGTCAAAACAGAGTTCTCCTCAGAAGTGATAAGAGAAGCGATTTCTTGAAGAACATCTTTTTTAGAAGCCGACTCAAGAGGAGTAGCAACAAAAATATTGGAAAAGTAATCGACAACAATAGAGTTCATTCCATCCCAAGTATAGACAACATCTCCAAAATCTGATTTTAGGGAAGAAATAAAGTTGTGAGATCTTCGAGCTAGAAGAGATTTGTGGAAGAAATTTGTGTTTCGATCTCCTTTTTTGAGCCATTGAATTCTAGATTTTTTCTTCCATAAGAGTTCTCTTTTTTACCATTCCTCTAACTGAGTTATGATTTTAATTTCATCTGCACTTCTATTCTCTGTGAGGCCATCTAAACGGATTTTCTTATTCAAATTTTCAAGTTGAGCAATAACTTCATGTTTGTTTTATGAACGTCCCCAAACTCCTTTCAGTTCCAAGTCTTGATTTTGAATTTAATGTATTGCAATTTTTTGGCAAAACAAAACATCGTAGTCCCATACCTAGGCTTACCTTCCTTCCACCATTGTTGCACACGAGGTCTAAAGGAACTGTCTTTGAGCCACATTAATTGAAAATGAAAAGGAGAGAAACTCACATTGGTTTTCCATGTTTCCACCATGACTGGCCAGTGATCTGAACCAGCATTGTCAAGAGTCTTCACTTTAGGAATGTGACCATGGATTAAGAAATTTTCATAGAGCAAAAACCTATCCAATCTCTCTGTTATACAAGCTAAGCCTTGCCTTCTATTATACCAAGTTATAAGGCCATTATTTGGTTGGATGTCCACAAGATGGAGGTTTGCAATATATTCGCTCATGGGGTCAGTGCTTTTATCCAAATTTCTATTTCCCCCAATTTTCTTATCTAGAGAGAGGATGGTATTGAAATCTCCTCCGATCAAGATCCAAGCTTCAAGAAAATGAGAGATAATATGAGTTATATCCTTCCACTGTCTTCTTTTTTCCTCCAAAGAAGTCAAAGTATAAACAATAATGCAAAGTATAATTTGGTTGGAATATCTACTTTGAATAGCTATAGTCAATAGACCCCAACTACCAACCATATGGTGAATAACTACCTCTTTTGGGTCCTAAATATAAGCAATGCCACAAGAAGTCCCCTAGGAACTGAGGGAAACCACTTTTCCAACTGGCCAAATTTTACTGGAAATTGAGTCCATATCCTCCATTGACATCTTCGTTTCTTGAAGGAAAACAATATGTGGATGATTTATCTAAATCATTCTTCTAATTTCATTTTGTTTTGAAAGACTCCCCTTGAGTCCTCTAATATTCCAAATGATGATCTTCATTAATACCAGGGCTAAAAAAGTTAGGAAGGGCATTAATCTTCCCTTCCTTTACAAGCTTTTCACCTTCTTTTACCATATGATATTGATTGGTCTTACGATCTACCTTTCGATTAGAATCCATCTTCAATTTTTTTTCCTTGTTTCTTGACTTACTCCAATTGAATTTGAGATGGCTTCTAACCTTGAAAAATGCTCGTACACGACCAAAATTTTACTAGAGGGTTCAACAGAGTCTATAATGGGACCTGTATTATTTGAAGTTTTGACATTTACAAGATTATTTTTCTTGTGTAAATTTTCTTCCTTTTTTTGTTGAAAACCTTTGATTTGTTGGTTTGTCTCTGAGTTCTTCCCTTCATATTTAAATTGTGTTTCTAAGATTTTTTTTTTCATTATTTCCTCTTCCTCACTTGGGACATCATTTGTGGAAAGGATTTCAAACATATTAGCAGATGACTTTGATTGATCCTTCATAACTGGTTTTTTTGAGTGTTCTTCTTCTTAGGCACTTGGAAATCTATTGAGTTTATATTTTCTTTATTTTGATCAGGAATTTTATTTGGGCAAGCACAAGCCAAATGACCATATTCATGGTAAATTCTACAATGAAAAGGAATGTTCTCATAGTCCACTACTTTCTCTCAAGTGTCTTCCCCAAATTATAATGTGATCTTTTTAGGTAGGGGTTTGTCAAAATCCATTAAAACACAAATCTGAACATAAATAATGTGTTCAAAATTTTGAGTATAATCAACAGTCATCATAAAAGTTCCTAAAGAGTTTCCAATTGAATAAAAAACAGTAGGATTCCAAAATTCAATAGGGAGGCCAAAGAGTCTAACCCACACGGGAGCTATAGAAGGCATCTCTTCTTCGACTTTAAATTTAGTATGCCAAGGCTTCATGAAAAGCCTTGCCCTTCCAAAAACCAGGGACCCCCTTGAAAAGTTTTCTCTCTATCTTCATTATTAGCAAATAAAATAAGAAAATAACTATTTGGATAAATAGAGATTTGTAACTCACCTTTGGTTTTTCAGTTTTTTGCAGCCCAAACTTTGAAAGCAGATAAGCTCGGACGAAAGCCCACAAACTGACAAATTATTCCTCTTTTTTCCAAATCTTCAATGCCAGTCTGAATGTTACCCATATCAAGCTTAACAATAGGAGTTCCATCAACTACTTTAAGACATCCTGACTTCGTTTTCCTGGGATCAATCTTAGGCATTCTTAAAGGTTTATGGGAAGCCCTAAGATTAATATTAGCATTGGGCTGAGGCTGTCCACCATGAAGGGCATCCCTAAAATTTATTTTTGGGGCTGAGTCTTAAAAATCCTTACCCTTGACAGGGGTTTTCACTATAGAATTATTTTGTGGCTGTACCTTAGCACCAGATTCACTTGAGATCTAAGCCATTTTTTGATCAGTTGCTTGAAACTTGTTTCGTGATATATTTAATCCTTGCCCTAGACGCTATGGAAAGGTATGGTTCTCACTTTTCTTTTGTGCAACAAATTGGAAGTCATTGTCACTCAAATTCATAGCATGATCTATTGAAAGACAAATTTCTAACCCATATTGGATCCCCTGCAACATATCCTGCTAAAATATTGAGCATAAATCACAAAAATATTGGTTGCTAGGGCCTGAAGGCCTTAAAAACCAACCTCTGGAGTTGCTTGCACTCAACCCAGATGAAACCCTTGCACAGTCGCTTACCAAAAATCTCGTTCACACATAGGGATGCACTAAGATCTATGTTGCTCCAAATGATCTAAAAATTGGTGAAGACGTTCTAGGGTTTTTCAGGCATCTACCCTCAAAATTTTAGCTCAATCCGAGTCCGGATGAGTGAGATATGGTCGAAACAAGTTTTATAGTTTGGGCAGTCCTACGAAAAACGTCCCTCCTCAATCACCCTCGTAAAGGAGTTTTAATGCTTATTAGTTTAAAACTTATTCATAAAACTAATTTACATATATATATCATAAGCTTATATAAATCATAGCTATATATATATATAAGCTTATATAAATCATAGCTTATATATATATATATATATAAGCTATGTGTGGCTTTCTATTGGGGCCACTCCCATTACAAAAACAAAACATTACATTGCTCTCATTACATTTCTAACAAGTTAATTAAATCATACCCAACTTTTCCTATCTATCAAAGATACTCTCCATCTTCCTCATACTACTAAGTTTTTATAATCAACTCCTATTATATTAGGTGGCTTCTGAAATTTAAATCATGTCAAGATGAAATTCAATACCACGAATGGCTAGAATATTTGTTGTCCAAATTTTATATCTATAATTATCTTGTCTATAACAACCTCATAATTTTTTAATACTTTTTTTTAGGGTCTTATTCATTCCCCTAATATTTCAAAATATTATTTTCATTATTATTTTTGTTTTTATTTGTGGATTTAGCCCCACTTTTTGTTAGCACTTGTGATATTTGCTTTGGTTTTCCTATATCAATATTCCTTTGGGTTTCTTTTTCTCTTTGTTTTTGCTTCTTGGGTATTTTTTTTCATTTCCAACAAACTTTCATCTTTATCAATCTCTTCAATCTTCTCACACTACTCATAGTAAGACTTATCATCTTTAGGTTTACCTTGTTCTTAAGGATCTAAAGTGCAAAGAATAACCTCAAAAGCACAATCTTATTTATGTTGCCCTAGAAACCCTAAAGTGCAAGGATGCTCTTATATAACAATTACCTTCTTATTTTGCCCTAAAAAACCTAAATTGTTATGGGTTTCCTCCATTCTCATTTCTTTATTATGATGCTCTTGAAACCTTAAAGTGCAAGGGATAACATCTTCATCCCTTTCACTTTTATTACTTGGAGAGGATTTTATACATCTTAAGGAAACTGAAGATGGTTTGCTTGGAATAAACTTGACCTCTTTGTCATCTTTGTTTTAGGATTTCTCTCCACATATTCTTTTGCACCTTTAATTCCTTTTAAACTTGCCAAATGATATTATAGATAAACTTTCATTACCTCTTCTTTCAAAGTGGAATATCCTTGATATGATTTTAGCTTCTATTACTGTATGATTTCCTTGTTTCATCTTGAAGTTTATCTCATCACTATTTTTTTTCTCTTTCTTCATAGTTTTCACTTTGCAAACTCTTGTCATGTGTCCAATCTCATAACAATTGTGGCAACAAAATGTAATATTTTCATAATCTACTTGTTGATCCCATTCTCTTGATTCATATTTAATCTTAATGGATTATGGCAAAGGTTTTAAAATATTCATAGCAACACATATTCGAGTATATATAACATGCTTTCACTCCTAATCCTTCCTTGATGAATTCTCTTAGGGTATTTCCAATATTCTTCAAAACATCCTTATTTATAAGTTGATATGGAAGTCCAAAAAGCCTAACCCATATTGAAAGCTTCTTAATAGTTTTTGTCTCAACAAAAAAAAATTATTCCATGGTCTCAAATAATCTCTTCCTCTAAACCATAGGCCACCAATCATTATTTTATCCTTAATTTTTGAACTGAAAAGGATGATGAGGAAAAAACCTTTAGGAAGAAAATTTGAATTTAATCCCCACTTCCACTTCATCCAATTATGAATCTCCAAAAACCCTAGCCATGATATATGGAACTAATATATTAACCCTCTACTTTTAAGAACCGTTATATCATGCTTGATCATCTCATCTTTGATACTTACTTTTGGTGTAACATTTACTACCTGGATCAATTTTTTTATGTATTCGCTCTTCTACTTATCTCTAACTTGGGCCTCCATACTTCCAACTAGGGCATCTTGACTTCCCATTAGGGCTTTCAAATATGACTTTCCTTCCATACTAGCTAATGGGGCTCGCTCTTGGCTTGCACTCCCTCTTGGCTTGCACTCGCTCCTAAATTGCACTCTCTCTTGCCTCACACTCACTCCGAGATTGCACCCCCTCTTGGCTCACAATAACCCCTATCTTTTTTTTTTTTTTTGTAGTGTTCTTTTGCTTCAATATTTTTTTAGAAATATTGTTCCACACATTTGTGATAAGGATTTGAAGCATTGATACACTTTGAATGAACCCATTTCTCTTCTACCATAATTGAATCTCGACTCACACTCCCTCTTAGCTTGCACTTCGTCCCTTAAAACTATTTAATAATATTAACTTAGAATCCAAATAAAATTATACAAAATATATTTTACTTATATTTAAAAAAAAAAAGTAAGGTTTTGAAAGGGTTGACCTTTCTCTTTTACATTACATCAACTCATTTACATTGAGCTATATACCCTATTTGGTGCTAACTAGATTTAAATTTTGGTATAAGGTACATCATCCAAGTGTTCCAACCATTAAACCAAGACCCTCATTAACATATTTTTAATTCTATTTTTTTTGAATACATAGGGGAGTTGGTTACATCCACACTATTTTTAGTAACTACTAAGTGCAGGGTTCAAACCACAAGGGTTGCTCCCAACAAGCCTATACCACCTTGTTATTGTTGACCTGACGTGAGGGGACCACCGGTTTTTGGGGATTCGTATCATCATCATTGATTTGACAAGCACTCAAAGGATTCAGATCAGACTACTACCTTTGCAACAAGCATGCTCCCAAGGTTTGAACCTAAGTTTCTTCTCGATAAGTGCTAGCCAGCATGCCCCCAAGGTTTTAACCTAGGTCTCTTCTTGGTAAACATGCAATTACAAATCTACCAACTCTTCCTTAAGGTATTATTATTAATCACATTAACATTTTTTTTAATAAACCCTAAATTTTTATAATTTTTGGTCTAAAAATATAAATAATAATTCAACCACATTATTTTTAGTAATTGAAAAGCGTATGGTTTAAATCAATGGGTTGCTTCCAACAAGTTTATTTTAACTACTTGTTGATTCGATGTGAAGGAAGACCACCAATCACTCAAAATTCGTGTTGTTGTTATTGATCTGACTTGCACTCAAAAGATTTAAAGCAAACTACTACCTTTACAAATTGACACCTCCAAAGTTTAAAGCTAAGTCTCAAGATCTTCTTGATAAGTACCTAACTAAACAAGCAACTATCCATCTAATCTTTAGAAGCACAATTAATTGAATTTTACTATACAAATTACACGCGATGATAGACAAATAAATACCCTATGGAATTAATGGTGCATGTTCTCAAACTTGAATACCTCTTTTATAAAATGAAACGGAAAAAAACAATTATAAAGATATGTTATTTATCTGGTTATTAATATTTAAATTGTATTATAAAAATAATTATATATAAAAAAATTATAATCATAAATATATATTTTAGTAGAGGCAATGTAACGGTCAGAGTTTTGGTTCATTTTCAGGAGGTCCAAGGTTCAAACCACGATGTGATCAAGTATGTAAGAGGTTGAGTGTGTGTTGAATGTGTGTTAAATTCCCTATTGATAAGCATAGCTCTCGACTTTAGGAGGAGTCATGGTAGGGGGACCCTGTCCAACCCTGTGCATTGGTCGTAGGGGTTTTCACACTAACCAAATAAAAAAACAAAAAAATATATTTTTTTATTTTTGTATTTTGTTTTTATACATAGAATCGGTAACTACTTTTTTTTTTAAACAACTGGTCAATATACGAAAAAATCGGTAACTACTTTTCTTTTTTAACAACTGCTTATAAGGTCAAGTCACGCTGCGTTGTCTTTGAACGTAGCGTCAAATCATGGTGCTACTACTATAACCCCTATTTCGTTTTGATAAACCGATCAAGTCACGTTGCCTCCAATTGTAGTGTAAAATTATGGTGCTACTATTATAACCCCTATCTCTCTTTGATAAACACGACTCACAATGAGGGAAATCCCGGTGGCTTGAGGTTGATAATACCGTCATCAAACTAGCGCACACTCAATGAACCCAAGTCAAACTACTAGCTTTGTCCAAGATTAGGCATGCCTCCGAAGTTTGAACCTAAATCTCTTCCTGATAAGTACCCAACATCTTACCAATCCACTAATCCTCGCAAACCATAAATATTATTTTTTACACAAACACTAATTTTTTATTTATTTTTATTTAAATATATAAATAATAATTTATATAAAAAATATTAAAACTTTTATCTATCAATTGCTCTAATCCCATGCCACCAATTAATTGAACCTTACTATACAAATTACACACGTTGATAGACAAATAAATAAGTGCATATTTCTAGTGGCATTATGTTGGATTTCGTTTCTAATACTTCGTTTATAAAATAAAAGAAGAAAGTAATTATAAAGATATGTTATTTATTTGTTTATTAATATTTAAATTATTAAAAGCAATTTTTGTGATTTGAATTTTAAGTTTGTTAGATACTAAAAAAAATATAACCAACTCTCTTATTTAAAAATATTTAAATTGTATTATAATAATTTTACTTTTGTTGGTTTAATACATATTTGGAAGATTCACATCAGAGTGATGTGCCCAACATCTTAATCCACTAGTCCTCTCAAACCATAAATATTATTTTTTAAACAAACACTAATTTTAATTTTTTTAATTTAAATATATAAATAATAATTTATATATAAAATATTAAAACTTTTATCTAACAACTGCTCTAATCCCATGCCACCAATTAATTGAACAAATAAATAAGTGCATATTTCTAGTGGCATTACATTGGATTTCGTTTCAAATACCTCTTTTATAAAATAAAAGAAGAAAGTAATTGTAAATATATGTTATTTATTCGTCTATTAATATTTAAATTATTAAAAGCAGTTCTTGTGATTTGAACTCTATGTTTACTAGATACTAAAAAATAGTGACTATAACCAACTCTCCTCTTTAAAAATATTTAAATTGTATTATAATAATTTTACCTTTGTTGGTCTAATATGTATTTGGAAGATTCAGATCAGAGTGATACTTTGCAACAGACATACCTCTCCTATCTAATTAAAAAATATATATTTAAACTGTATTATAATAAAAAAAATTAAATATAAGGTTGCTTCTAACAAACCTATACCATCTCTTTATAATCGGTGTAGGGGTTACCGTCATTGTTGGTCTAACACACATTTGGAAGATTCAGACCAGAGTGTTACCTTTACAACAGACATACCCCTAAGATTTGAACCTAGATATTTTCTTGGTGAGTGTTTGGCTAGATAGACAATTACCAATCCACATAGTCCTTGGGGACAAAGGGCTTATGATAGCCAATATGATTTGAATAAGAATTGAATGGACCTGGGGTACGGATCGCAGACCTTAGCTGACCGCTTCACACCAACCTAGCTACTCACCCTTGTGTATTATAAAAAATAATTATATATAAATATTTAAGATCATAAATATTATTATTATTTTTCAATGAATTATATGGAATTGAAACTCGTTCCATCGTATTGCATTATCACTACATAATGGTGTTACAACAAAGCTTGGATATTATCCATGTATCTTTTGGCTAAATTTAAACCTAATCTCCTCTTTAAAATGTTAAAGGAAGTAGCCAAGAGGAGGAAGAAAACTAATTTGGTTTTGAAGTCGGAATTAGTAAAAGTTTTTGTGCAGCTTAAGGCTAATCCTTTTTGTTCTGATATTCAAGCTTTCATGGCTGCCCTTCGACTTGAGCTTAAAAAAGTTGATATGTATGAAGCCAAAGGAGCACAATTAAGAGCCAGGATGCATTGGTTAAAGGTGGGTGACAAAGTCTCTACAGATTTTTTCAAGTGCCTTCGCCCACCTGCTCATACTTCCCAATTTACTGCTCTGCAAGTTGATGGTCAAAGGTTCACATCTCTTGATGATATTTTTGGAGCTTTTGTTAATCATTATCAAAGAGTATTTGCTTCTCAGGGCCTTACCCATGATAGAGTGCAAGCTCTAGAATTTTGTTGTCAAGTCATACGCACTAAGCTTACTCAAACTCGACAGGATTTTTGTGATGCACCTTTAACCCTGGAGGATCTCAAACAGGCTCTGTCTCAGATGGCAAATGACAAAGCACCTGGATTAGATGGTTTCCCTTGTGAATTTTATAAAGAATGTTGGGACTTGGTGGGTTCTGATTTACTGCAAGTGTATAAAGAGGCTATGCTTACTAGGTCATTGGGGAATCTCATCAACAAAGGTAATGTTAAGTTCATTCCAAAAGGGGGAGACCCTGAAATTATTTCTAATTGACGGCCAATCACCTTGCTTAATGTTAGTTATAAGATAATTGCTAAGGCTTTAGCTCTTAAACTCAGACCTATTCTTCCCGAGATAATCAGGCCTGAGTAGACTAGTTTTGTTCAAAACAAATATATTATGGATAATGTTATTATTTTTTGGGAAGGGATGGAATGGGCTAGATCCTCTGGTCAGGATGTTATTTTCCTTAAGATTGATTTTGAGAAGGCTTATGATAGAATAGAATGGTTCTTTATTACTTCTATGCTAAAGGCTCTGGGTTTTGGCCCTAATTATATAAGGAATGTACTTATGTTATTCAAAGATGCCTCTGTTGTGTTAACTCTGAACAAGAGACAATCTCAGAATATTCAATTAGCCCAATTTGTCAGACAAGGTTGTCCATTGATGCCTTCTTTGTTTATTCTTGCTGCTAAGGCCTTTGGTTATCTTCTAGCTCATAAATCTGTTGGAATATGTAATGCAACATTGTGTAAATTATTCTTAGACTAAAATATAAAGTCTTAAGAATAATATTTGAATTAGAAAATAATTATATTTTATGTAAAAATATTCCCACCCAATTAATAAATAAAATAAAGTGTGCACACCGGTTGCATAAAGCCAACCATAAAATATCATGTACAAAAGTAGCATAAATACTAACAAGAAAGTACCATGATAAACCAATTGCATAATGCCAACTACATAAAAACATGTACAAAGTTGCACAAGGCAACAAGAAAGTACCATGTAAAAGAGTTGCATAAAGCAATTGCATCATATACCATAATTGCACAATGTCATCTACAAAGTAACATGTACAAAAGTTGCACAAGGCAAACAATAAAATACCATGTTCAAAAGAGATGCAAAACGCAATTATACCACCAAATATCAACTCATATATATAGAATAAAATACCTCATAAGGATGAATTTGTCATCACACAAGTGTAACTACACTTCATTCCCCCTTAAGGACAACTTCACCAAACCAAGTGAGTCCCTCAGCTTACAAAATTGCTCCTTGGGAAGAGGTTTGGTGAACAAATTAGCATAATTAGAAGATGATGGGCAATACTCAACTGAATAGTCCCATCCAATACCTTCTCTGTGATAAAGTGGGCTGAATTTCAAGCAAGAAAGTTATGGCCCATTGTGAATGGAGATGAAGCAATCCCAACCCAGGCAAGGGCACTTGAGACATACAACAACAAGAGTCACCTTGCACTTTCCATGATTATCAATAGTGTGAGTGATGAGATATTGCTCACTATAAGCCATTGTGAGCATGCTAAATATGCATGGGATTTGCTAAAACAAGTTCATATAGGGTCCAACACATCAAGGAAATTCACTTTATTATCCAAAATTCTTAGCACTATGCAAGGTGAAGACGAAAGTGTCTTGATCTTCCTCTCAAAGATGAAAGACATGAGAACTCAACTACTGGATTGTAATTGTGATTGGATAAGTGAGAAGCTCTTAAGCTTTATCATTTTGAGGAACTTGTCAAGCAAGTTCAAGAATTTTTTCACCATTATTGAGACTAGGCTAGAACAAGAACAGGATGGCATTCCTCTCAACACTCTTTCACAATTATTGATTCAACATGAAGAGTCTCTTAATAGAGACAAAGTGAATGGTCAAGTTTTCAAGGAGAAGAATGTTGCCTTGAGTGCCACTAAGGCTTCCTTCAAGAAGAAATACAAGGGAAGGAAAAATCAAAATTTCCAACCCAACAAGCCTAGAGTTGATTTCACTTGCAACTTTTGTGGCAAGAAAGGCCACAAGGAACAAAATTGTTTCAAGAAGAAGAAGATTGCAAAAAAGGAAGAGAAATAAAATGCTAAGGGACAAGGACCTAATAAATGGTTTGGCAAGGGAAATAAAAAGAACAACAATGTAAAGCAAAATTCTAATAAAAATGCCTTTGTTTGTGCCCTCTACTCCATTGACTCATCTACTTCTAATGAATGGGTGTTATATTCTGGATGCACTAACCATATGTGTTTTGAAAAGGATAAGTTTGTGGACTTTCATAAGCACTCTTCAGATTCGGTTGTCATTGGTGATAATACTAGACTTCAAGTAGAAGGTGTTGGCAATGTTGTAATTGAAGGGAAATTACTTGATAATGTCCTATATGTGCCTAACCTTAGGAGAAATTTAATTTCAGTTTTGCAAGTTGCTAGAAGTGGTCAAACTATTGAGTTCAATGCAACTTCATGGAGCATTAGGAAAGGTATGCTACCAATCATTACAGGTTATGTGAAGAATAATATTTATGTGTTAGGTGACGCTCCTCCTAAAGTGTGTTTAGCAACTAATGTTTCTCATAGTAGCAAGCTTTGGCACTTAAGGTTAGGCCATACAAACTATCAAAATATTCAAATGATGAAGTCCAAAAATTTGGTTGAAGGCTTGCCTAACATTTCACCTATTCATGGTTTGTGTGAAACATGCATCTTAGGCAAGATGAGCAAACAAAAGTTTGCAAAGGACAAGTCAACAAGGGCCACACAAATTCTTCAACTCATTCATACATATATTATGGGTCCATTACATGTTAGATCACTTGGTGGTGCATCCTATATTCTCACTTTTATAGATGATTATTCAAGAATGATCTTTGGGTATCTACTTAAGAATAAATCATATTGTTTTGAGACATTCAAGGAGTTCAAAGCTTTGGTAGAAAATCAAAAGGGAGAAAAGATCAAAATGATTAGAAGTGACAATGGAGGAGAGTACAATAGCAATGATTTCAATGAGTTTTGTTATTCTCATGGGATCGAAAGGCAGTTTACTTGTCCATACACTCCTCAACAAAATGGTGTTGCAGAGAGGAAAAATAGGACAATCATGGAGATGGTAAGATGCATGCTTGGTGACCACTTACCTCAATTTCTTTGGGGTGAAGCAACCAATACAAAAATCTACATTCTTAACAGGTGTCCTTCAAAATCAGTCGAGGGGAAGACTCCTTATGAGGTTTGGAATGGTAAGAAGCCGAATTTGTCACACTTAAGAGTGTTTGGATGTGATGCATTTTCATATATTCCTTCAGAAAAGAGGAAGAAATTGGACAAAAAGTCTAAAAAATGCATCTTTGTTGGCTATGATGCAGAACATAGGGGCTACAGGTTATACTCACCTTCTTCACGCATTGTATTTGTTTCAAGAGATGTCAAATTCAATGAAGACCTTCTTGAGTTAGAAAATTGTGGGCCTTGTGTCAAAAGGACCAAGTGGTTGGATCATTCTAGGGGTCCTAAAGAGCATAATTCAATTAGCCAAAGGATAACTAGAAGTATGACCCTTAACATGTCTCTTCTAGCTAAGATAGAGAATGATCATGAGCCTACTTCTTACCAAGAAGCTTCACAACACTCTTGTTGGGTTGATGCCATGAAGGTTGAGTTGGATTCTCTTCTAAAGAATAAAACTTGGGATCTAGTGCCTTATCCTAATAAGAGAAATGTTATTGGGAACAAGTGGGTCTATAGAATCAAGTACAATTCTAATGGAGAGATATAAAAGTATAAGGCTAGATTGGTTGCTAAGGGTTATGCTCAAAAACATGGCATTGACTATGATGAAACCTTTACACCAATTGCCAAAATGCCCACCATTTGGCTTCTCATTGTTATTGTTGTTGCTCAAGGTTGGCAGATTTTTCAACTTGATGTGAAAAGTGCCTTTCTAAATGGTGATTTGGATGTGGATATCTACATGAGTCAACCACAAGGATTTGTTGTACAAGGTAAGGAAACACTTGTGTGTAAACTAAAGAAAACCTTGTACGGTCTAAAGCAAGCACCTAGAGCATGGTACATGAAGATTTTAGGTTACTTCTTGTCTCTTGGTTTTGATAAATGCTATTCAGATACAGATCTCTATGTGCTTAGGAAGGATAACTTGGTCATTTTAATTGCTCTATTTGTTGATGACCTTGTTATGACTAGAAATGAGAATGAGGCCATTTTTGATTTCATCTCCAAATTAAATTCAGAGTATGAAATGACTGACCTTGGTCTTCTACACTACTATCTTGGCATGCAAGTTTATCAACATGAGGATTGTACCTTTTTGAGTCAATCCAAGTATATTGGAGATATTCTTAAGAGGTTTGATTTGGAGGATGGCAATCCTACTTCCATTCCTATTTCTACAGGGGTTAAGTTGGAAGTAAGTACATAATTTTAGTTGGTTGATGCTACATTGTATAAGCAACTCATTGGTAGTCTTCTTTATGTTACCATCACAAGGCCAGATATTGCTTTTGTAGTTGGTATGATGGCTAGGTTCATGCAGAAACCTTATATTGAGCACTTAGAAGCTACCAAGAAGATTCTGAAGTACCTTTCAGGTACTAGATATTTGGCACTCAAGTATTCTAGGCTTCCTTCCTTTGCTCTTTTCGGCTATGCTGATTCTGATTTTGGAGGGGATAGAATAGACAGAAAGTCTACCACAACATATGTTTTTAGTATTGGGTCTGCAGCTATCTCTTGGTCTTCCAAGAAGCAAGATACAATTGCTCTTTCTACAATGGAAGCGGAGTATAAGGCTATGACAACAGCTACACAGGAAGCGGTTTGGCTTCATACCCTCATGAAGGAAATTGACTTTGAGCAATTTGGTCCTTCACGTTTGCTCTCCGATAATCAATCAGCTATTGCCTTGGCTAAAAATCATGTAATGCATCAAAGGACAAAGCATGTTGAAATCCAAGCCCACTTTATCACAGAGAAGGTATTGGATGGGACTATTCAATTGAGTATTGCCCATCATCTTCTAATTCTGCTGATTTGTTCACCAAACCTCTTCCCAAGGAGCAGTTTTATAAGTTGAGGGACTCACTTGGTTTGGTGAAGTTGTCTTCAAGGGGGAATGAAGTATAGTTACACTTGTGTGATGACAACTTCATCCTTATGAGGTATTTTGTGCTATATATATGAGTTGATCTTTGGTGGTATAATTGCTTTTTGCATCTCTTTTGAACATGGTACTTTATTGTTTGCCTTGTGCAACTTTTGTACATGTTACTTTGTAGATGACATTGTGCAATTATGGTATATGATGCAATTGCTGCTTTATGTGACTCTTTTACATGGTACTTTCTTGTTGCCTTGTGCAACTTTGTACATGTTTTTATGTGGTTGGCATTATGCAATTGGTTTATCATGGTACTTTCTTGTTAGCATTTATGCTACTTTTGTACATGATATTTTATGGTTGGATTTATGCAACCGGTGTGCACACTTTATTATTTTCATATACCTTATGCAACTTTTGTACATGGTACTTTAGAGTTTGCATTATCATGGTACTCCTTGTTTGCTTTATGCAACTTTGTACATGATATTTTTTGATCAACTATATAGCACATGACTATAAGTATGGCTTGGCATATTTTTGTGATGACTTATAGTTCACTATTTGTTAGATCAGTTTTGTTATCATCTTTGGATATTCATATATGTCGTGGTGAATATATTTATGATGATGTATCTAAATAATCTTATGTTGAGTTGCTTGTAGCTTGCAGGTACTTTCGTTTGGGGTTTTGCAGGCTTATTAAAGACACCCTTGTGATGTTTTCTTCTTGTCATTTGCAACCACTTGTGGTTGATGGATGGCTTTGTAAGCTGCTTGTATCTGAAGCTACTCCGTTGGGGGCTTGCAGTTTCATTTTGGCCCATTTTGTATTGGTGCCTTATTGTAGACCATTCTTGGTCATAGAAGCTCAATGTAACTATATTACTCATTTGATTCTCATCCTCGTTTGTATCTTTAGGGGGAGAATGTTTCTTTGTTTCATAATTCCTTTCCCCAATATTGTATTAAGGGGGAGTGTTGGAATATGTAATGCAACATTGTGTAAATTATTCTTAGACTAAAATATAAAGTCTAAAGAATAATAATTGAATTACAAAATAATTCTCTTTTATGTAAAAATATTTCCACCCAATTAATAAATAAAATAAGGGTGCTAGAAATATTTAATTTGTGGGAAAAAGTTATTTCCCCTTTTCTAGCAAGTATTAAAAAGTAACCAATCACTTTTTAATATTTCATAAATGCCACTTGTCACACATCTCAAGATAAGATTTGTCACACATCTCGAGATAATATTGTGATAAGATTAGGACAATTTTAGGGTTGTAGTAGAAAAGCTTCTCTTTAAATAGGGGTGTTGTCTACTACATCTTGTAATATAATGTTGATGCATATTGTTGCATAACATTGAAGCATTCTTGTATTGTTGAATCATTGAGTAATATAGTGAGCTTCATAGTGGATGTTTTCCATCTTCATTTGAAGTAGGGTTTTACCACTTAATATTGGTGTTGTGGTTTCCCTCTTTTGTGTGTGATTGATCTTGTGGAGCATTCTTCGATCTTGGGGAGACTTTGCTTATTGTGATAAGATTAGGGTAATTTTAGGGTTGTAGTAGAAAAGCTTCTCTTTAAATAGGGGTGTTGTCTACTACATCTTGTAATATCATGTTGATGCATATTGTTGCATAACATTGAAGCATTCTTGTATTGTTGAATCATTGAGTAATACAGTGAGCTTCATAGTGGATTATTCTCTTCTTCATTTGAAGTAGGGTTTTACTACTTAATATTGGTGTTGTGGTTTTTTCTCTTTTGTGTGTGATTGATCTTGTAGAGAATTCTTCAATCTTGGGGAGACTTTGCTTATCTCACAAAATTTGCTCAAGGATTGATCAAGGGAATTTATCTCACTTCCTCCCCCAAGCAGTTGATTAATGTTCATTTTGTAGATGATTCTTTCTTGACTATTGCAAAAGATGAGATATTTGTTACTCATGCTTTAGATTGTCTTCATACATTTTGCTTAGCTTCTGGCTCTAATATTCAATGGAGAAAAACTTCTTGCTATAGACAGTCTGGAAAAGATATGCCTCCTTGGTTAGCTGATAAGCCTTGGAAGTGGATTCAACTTAGGGAAACCTTTAAATTTTTGGGTATTCCTTTTGCTTTTTTGGGTTCTCCTACCCGTTTGTGGGATTATGTTGTTCAAAAGGTTGAGAATAAGCTTCTATACTGGTGTACCAAAAAATTATCCTTACCTGGCAAGTTTCAGATTTGTTCCGAGGTATTGGCCTCTACTCATGTGTATTACTCTTCTTGCTAGGTCCCTTCCAAGACTTGTTATGCCAAATTGGAGAAGTTGCTGCGAGATTTTATGTGGTCCAATGTTGTTGGTAAGAAGGGATTTCATAGGGTGGCTTGGGATATTTATTGTCTTCCTAAAAAAATTGGAGGAATGGGATTTTTTGACTGTCAACGACAAGGCTTTTCCCTCTGTGCTAAATGGATTATGAGAGCTTTACAAGGGGAGGAAGCCTGGAAACTTTTAATTCGTCATTGCCTCTCCATGGGGCTTCCTTTTTGTAAGAAGGTGTGAAAAGGGCTTGATTTGCAAACCATTCTTACAGTCTATGTTCCAATAAATATTTATGGGTCCTTTGTTATGCAAAGCATTTGGAAGGCCTAGGAGGCCATTAAACCCTAGATTTCTTGGAAAGGTCACAAGGGGAAGTTGGGGGCTTCAATACCTTTGCTTAATGTCTGGTGGTCTTTGGCCATCACTTTGCAAGGAACTCCCCTTGCTCAAGTCCAGTGGATACATGCTCAACATTTTTATAAATGAGGTATTGCTCGGTTATCTAATTTCATGGATTTTAATTCAAGGTCTTGGATACCTTGGGAAATTTTTAGGAATTTTTTTGGTTTATCTTCTGTTGATAAGACTACTTATGAGGTTGTTATTGATTCCACTCCTTTATCTTTTTGGGGTAAAGTTTTTCAATATTATCAGAAACCTTGGTGGACTGATTGGTCTTGGTCCAAAGATGTTTCTCTCACCAAGTATAAACCTCATTTGGGATACTCTTGGCTTTCCCCTATTGTGCCTATGGTTGAGAAGCTTAAGTCTAGGTGGGATGTAGTATCTCTTCAGTCCAGATGGAGTCTCACATTTAATACACTTTGGGCAAAGTATCTTGAACCTAAGCAAACCTTTTTTGCTTGGAGTTTATTGTTTCAAGGGCTTCCTATTGGTTAGCGGCTTAGATATTTGGGTGTGAATGATATTTCCTACAGATCTTGTGAAGCAGAGGAGGATGTGCATCATCTGTTTTGGTCTTGTGTGAGAGCTCAAGAGGCTTGGTAATGGATTTTCTCTTTTTTCAGACCATATATGATAGGTCCCTGTTCTTGGGTGAATATTTTGTTAGGGGATCCACTTCAATTTTTTGAGAAGCTTGTTCCTGTGTGGCATATCTTTAGAGTGGGGATTCTTTTTCATTTGTGGAAAACTCGCAATAGAGTGATTTTTAGCCAGCAAGAGTCTTCTTCTACTTTTTCTCTTGTTGATAAGTATCAGGTTTTCTATGATTGTTGGTTGTAGATTTCAGTGCAAGAAGAAAAAGTGAATATAGAGCTTCATCACTTATGGGACCTTATTGATCATTGGGGTAATGCTCCTTGTGTAGTGAATCCTGTTCCTCCAGCCCCTACACAACAATGATGCATAGTCTATTAGTTGTTTTTTTAGGCAGTTCTCTGTTTGGTTTTCTTGTGAACTTCTATAAGTTATTTTGGTAGCTCTGCTAGCTGTTTAGCACACAATTAGTGTGTTGATTGTGTGCTCGTGGTGTGATAATTCCACCCACCATTTTTTGTATGATTAAGCTATTTTAATATAATGTTTTTTCATCAAAAAAAAAATGTTAAAGCTAAATTTAAACCTGATCTCCTCTTTAAAATGTTAAATAATCTAACTAATTATCATAAAAATGCGTATTACATTATCACCCATTACAACAAAACTTGGATATTAAATCCCCACGGTGGCGAATGTGTATAAGAAGGATTTTTTTTTTTAATTTGGTTATTGTAAGAAACCTCTATGACCGATGCGTAGGGCTGAGCAGTCTCCTCCCAACCATGACCGCTCGTAAAGTCGAGAGCTATACTTATCAATAGAGAATTTAAAACAAAGCCACCACACACCCACCACCTCACACACTCCCCACACTACGGTTTGAACCTTGATGTGTATAAGAAGTATTGCTAAAAAAACAAACAAACTTGGATATTATCCCTTCTCAAAAAAAAAAAATTGGATATTATCCATGTATTTTTGTAAAAATTGAAACCTAAATCTCCTCTTTAGAATGTTAAAGACTCTATTTTTTTTTTATTTGTGGAAAACATCCCAAAAGGGATGCCACTTTTGGGTAAGACCCAAGGAGGCAGGGGTATCCATTTCGTAAAAAACGCCCATGACTCGGACTTGGCCTACCACCTTTGACATACTCAAGGAGCAAACAAACACACAAAACCAATTTAAAAATAAGTAAATAACAACAAAAATAATAAAATAAAATAAAAAACATGCTCCTTGAGTGTGTCAAAACCAAAAGCACAACCAAACACGCACAATAAGATAAAAGAAATCACAACACGAACCACATAGAAAAACACAAGAACCACATAACAAAACACAAACAAGACAAAAACAACATAACACTACAAAGACATAACCCAAAAAAAACATTAAAAATAAACACAACCAAAACCTAAAAAATTAAAAAATAAAAATAAAAAACAACCAACAACATACAATAAACAAAAACAAAAACATAGAAAACACTCACACAAAAAAACACGAATTAACACAAACAAAGAGAAACCCAAGAACAAGAACGAAAAAAACACAAGAACAAAAAACAAAAAAAAAACACAAGAACAAAAAACAAAAAAAAAACACAAGAACAACAAAAAAACAACACAAAGAACAAAAACACAAAACAAAAGAACCCACCCACCTTAAAAAACTAAACAAAAAAAAGAAAAAAGAAAAAAGAAAAAAATTGAACATAACAATGACCTATCTAGACCTAGAGACTATTAAGGCAAGAATCAACAGAGGAAACAAAAGAAAGAATATAATGAGCTAGGGAACTAAAAAAAACTGAATGAACCAAAGAGAAGCAAAAAAAAAAACAAGAAGAAACTAGGTACCTTCAGAACTAGAGCCATCCAAAGAAATGATAGAAAGAAGAGCTTCCCTAATTTGAGAAGCCCACCATCTAGGAGGGTGGCCATAACAAGTAAGATCACCTTTGTCCAAAGCCCAATTAGCTAAAGCATCAACACTCTTGTTTTGATCTCTAACCACATGATTGTAATCAACTTTCAAAAATCCCATATGGATTAATTGAATCTTCTCAATAATTCTTTTTATTCTCCAATCCACCTTATGATTCTTAGGAGTCTTCAAGAGATTAATCATAAGTTGAGAGTCAGACTCAATTAACACCTTTTCCCATCCAACCTTAGTAGCCTCCTGAAGGCCTCTGAGGATACCATACCCCTCAACAAGGTTATTGGAAAGAATACCCAAATTCTCAGCAAAAGTAAAAACCAGGGAGCCATTTGAAAGTCTACCAATTCCTCCCACACTGGCTTTTCCAAGGTTCCCTCTAGAGGCTCCATCAATATTGACTTTTCCAAAATCCTTAGGAGAAGGTTGCCAATTTCTTGTCCTATCCATCTTACTAATACTCACATTCCCTTTAAGTTGGTTGCCCTTAGAAGATTTAATCTTCAATCTTTGCATCACTTGATCCCATCTTTGGTGGGAGTTTTGGGGGTGATTAAGGAATTGATGGAATGATTCAACTAAGTTGGCTATGGTCTTTTGCCAAATATAATGAATATCCTTCTTATCTTGATTAAAAATTTGACTGGTCCTTGTTAAAGAATTTAATTAATTATCATAAAAGTCTAATCAATTAAATAAATCTAACTAATTATCATAAAAATTCGTATTACATTATCACCCGTTACAACAAAACTTGGATATTAAATCCCCACGGTGGCGGATGTGTATAAGAAGTATTTTTTTAATTTGATTTGGTTATCGTAAGAAACCTTTATAACCGACGCATAAGGTTGAGCAGTCTCCTCCCAACCATGATCCCTCGTATACTTATCAATAAAGAATGTAACCCCTTGTAAAGCCGAGAGCTATACTTATCAATAGAGAATTTAACACAAATCCACCACACACCCACCCCTCACACACTCGCCCACGCCCCAGTTTGAACATTAATATGTATAAGAAGTATTACTAAAAAAACAAACAAACTGGGATATATTATCCCTTCTCAAAAAAAAAATATTATCCATGTATTTTTTTAAAAATTTAAATTTAAATCTCCTTCTCATAATGTTAAAGAATCTAATTAATTATCATAAAAGTTTAATCAATTAAAAAAATTATCATAAAAATCTAACCAATTAAACTAATATTACGTAATAAAATTATAAATATTATTAATTTTTTTTTTTATTTGTGGAAAACATCCCAAAAGGGATGCCACTTTCGGGTAAGACCCAAGGAGGCAGGGGTATCCATTCCGCCAAAAACGCCCAGGACTCGGACCTGGCCTACCACCTTTGACATACTCAAGGAGCAAACAAACACACAAAACCAAATTAAAAAAAGTAAATAACAACAAAAATAATAAAATAAAATAAAAAACATGCTCCTTGAGTGTGTCAAAACCAAAAGCACAACCAAACACGCACAATAAGATAAAAGAAACCACAACACAAACCACATAGAAAAACACAAGAACCACATAACAAAACACAAACAAGACAAAAACAACGAGAACACTACAAAGACATAACCCAAAAAAACATGAAAAATAAACACAACCAAAACCTAAAAAATAAAATAAATAAAATAAAAATAAAAACAACCAACAACGGACAATAAACAAAAACAAAAAACATAGAAAACACTCACACATAAAAAAATGAAATAACACAAACAAAGAGAAACCCAAGAACAAGAACGAAAAAAACACAAGAACAATAACAAAAAACATAAAAAAAAAACAAAACAACAAAAACACAAGAACAACAAAAAACAACACAAAGAACACAAAAACAAAACAAAACAAAAGAACCCACCCACCTTAAAAAACTAAACAAAAAAACAAAGAAGACAAAAGAAAAAAAAATGAACAAAACAATGACCTATCTAGACCAGAAGACTATTAATGCAAGAATCAACGGAGGAAACAAAATAAAGAATAGAATGAGCTAGGGAACTAAAAAAAACTGAATGAACCAAAGAGAAACAAAAAAAAAAACAAGAAGAAACTAGGTACCTTCGAAGCTGGAGCCATCCAAAGAAATGATAGAAAGAAGAGCTTCCCTAATTTGAGAAGCCCACCATATAGGAGGGTGGCCATAACAAGTAAGATCACCTTTGTCCAAAGCCCAATTAGCTAAAGCATCAACACTCTTGTTTTGATCTCGACCACATGATTGTAATCAACTTTCAAAAATCCCATCTGGATTAACTGAATCTTCTCAATAATTCTTTTTATTCTCCAATCCACCTTATGATTCTTAGAAGGAGTCTTCAAGAGATTAATCATAAGTTGAGAGTCGAGACTCAACTAACACCTTTTCCCATCCAACCTTAGTAGCCTCCTGAAGGCCTCTAAGGATACCATACCCCTCGGCAAGGTTATTGGAAAGAATACCCAAATTCTCGGCAAAAGTAAAAACCAGGGAGCCATCCGAAAGTCTACCAATTCCTCCCACACTGGCTTTTCCGGGGTTCCCTCTAGAGGCTCCATCGGTATTGACTTTTCCAAAATCCTTAGGAGGAGGTTGCCAATTTCTAGTCCTATCCATCTTACTAATACTCACATTCCCTTTAAGTTGGTTGCCCTTAGAAGGTTTAATCTTCAATCTTTGCATCACTTGATCCCATCTTTGGTGGGAGTTTTGGGGGTGATTAAGGAGTTGATGGACTGATTCAACTAAGTTGGCTATGGTCTTTTGCCAAATATAGTGAATATCCTTCCTATCTTGATTAAAAATTTGGTTGTTCCTTTCATTCCAAATATTCCAAAGAAGAATGGTAGAACCCATCCAAACTAAGTGCCTAATAAAATGATCAACACCCTCTTGATTAGGCCAATCCCTCCAAAGTCTGTTCAAAAGTGAAAAAATTGGACCACTTGTAAGCCAAGTAAAGTTGCCATTCTCCTCCATAGCTCGGAGGCTAAAGTACACTCAATAAAAATATGGTTGATATTTTCTACATTCTCTTCACACATTTCACATCTAAAAGGGCCATGAAAACCACGCTTCATAAGTTGCTCACCGATAAGCACCCTACGATGCAATAAAAGCCAATTAAAGAACCTCACCTTAGGCCAGAGCTTTTGAGCCCACAATTGAGAAAATATGTCAGAAGAATGGTTGGGATTATTATGGCATAAGGTCAAATAACCTTGAGCAACTGAATACTCACCCTTAGTAGTGTTGTTCCATCCAAAACAATCTTTTTCATGGGACCAAGAGAGGGATCTCATATGAAGGATGCCTTGGATATCTTGTCTTTGCCTTTACGGGATTTGAATAGGCCGAGTCCTCAATAGGGATCCAATATCTACCAACCTTTGAATTACCAGTATGGTACCGACAGTAATTAGCCACCTTTATCCAATTAGCTCGGTGAAGCTCCTCCATCCAAGGCCTCCAATCGGGAAGCTGAGTTATCAAAGGCTTGTGACCATCCCAAGAATCTGTCCAAAAATTTGCATGTTGACCATTATGAATGATCCAAAATAATTTTTTCTTTATCAAATCCTCACCGAGTCTTAAGAGCTGCTAAAATGGGAGAACCTTTGGTAGGAAGTTGATAGCGAACAAGGTCTTCGGGACTTTTGTTCTCGGCATATTTAGCACGGAGATTATTGGCCCAAAGAGCATTGGGGTTATGCAACATCCTCCAATATAATTTAGCGAGCTAAAGCTTTGTTGTTATTAATTGAAGACCGGAATCCTAACCCCCCTTCACTCTTAGGAAGACATAAAGTATCCCATTTCACCAAGGCCCATTTTCTTTTCTCCTTAGTACCACTCCAAAGGAAACGATGACTGATTTGATCCAATTCTCGAAGAACAGCCTTTGGGATATTCAAAACGGAAGAAACATAAATAGGAATAGCTTGAAGGACTGATTTTACCAAGGTGATTCTACCCCAGAAGAAAGCCACTTGTTGGTCCACTTTCCAATTTTCTTCTTGACTTTGTCCAACAACCAATTCCAATCTTTATTTTTTGCCTTTGAATATTTATGGGAATACCTAAATAAGTGATTGGAAGAGAGGTCTTCTTATATCTTAATTTATCCAAGACCATGGATTCTTGTCTAGCAGAGCGAGTGAAAGAAAATAACTTTAGATTTGTCTTCATTGATCAAGCTGCCTAGTAGCCTTAGAAAAACAGCTAATGATTTGCTTAATATTAGAAGCTTCCTTAAGTGTAGCTTTACCTAAAAGGGTAGAGTCATCCACAAATTGAAGATGAGAGATAGGTCTAGCTCCATGAGCAATGGTAACTCCCTCAAGGGTTTTGTTTTCCCTCTTTTTGGTTATAGTCCTACCCAAGCATTCAGCAAGAATGATGAATAAATAAGGGGATAGCGGGTCACCTTGCCTAATACCTCTGGAAGCTGGGAAAGAGCGAGAAGGCACTGCCATTGATAAGAACTAAGTAAGAAAGATACATCCCATAATCCAATCCATCCAATCCTTAGAGAAACCAAATTGCCTCAAAACTTTGATAAGGAAGTGCCAATCCACTCTGTCATAAGCTTTGGATAAGTCTAACCGGATGAACATAGAAGGAGAATTTTGCATATCCATGGAATGGATGGCTTCCTGAGCAAGAACTATCTCATCTACTATTTGACGTCCTTCCACATATCCCCCTTGCTCGGGGGAAATAATCTTATGCAAAAGAGGCTTCAACCTTTCTGCCATGATTTTAGTAATAATTTTGAGAAGAACATTACATAAAGCAATAGGTCTAAAAGCTGAGATATGATCAACCTCTTGAGCTTTTGGAACAAGAGTAATATAAGTTTTATTGATAACCTTCAAAATTTCTTTGGATTTCCTGGCTTCTTCCACCACCTCTAATAAATCAACATGAAGGATATCCCAGAACTCTTGGTAGAACTCAATAGGAAAACCATCAGGACATGGGGTTTTCCCTTTTTGCATTTTAAAAACTACTTGTTGAAGCTCATTGATAGTAACAGGAGCAGTCAAAATAGAGTTCTCCTCAGAAGTGATAAGAGAAGGGATTGCTTGAAGAACATTTTGTTGTGAAGCTGAGTCAAGAGGAGTAGCGACAAAAATATTGGAAAAGTAATCAACAACAATAGAGTTCATGCCATCCCAAGTATAAACAACATCTCCAGAATCTGATTTTAAGGAAGAAATAAAGTTGTGAGATCTTCGAGCTAGAAGAGATTTGTGGAAGAAATTTGTGTTTCGATCTCCTTCTTTGAGCCATTGAATTCTAGATTTTTGCTTCCATAAGATTTCTTCTCTTTTTTCCCATTCCTCTAAGCCGAGTTGTGAGTTTAATTTCATCTGCACTTCTCTTCTCTGTGAGGCCATCTAAACGGATTTTCTTATTCAAATTTTCAAGATGAGCAATAACTTCATGTTTTTTTTTATGAACATCCCCAAACTCTTTCCGATTCCAAGTCTTGATTTTGGATTTAATGTATTGCGGTCTTTTGGCAAAACAGAACATCTTAGTCCCATGCCTAGGTTTACCTTCCTTCCACCATTGTTGCACACGAGGTCCGAAGGAAATGTCTCTAAGCCACATTAATTGAAAACAAAAAGGAGAGAAACTCACATTGGTTTTCCACATTTCCACCATGATTGGCCAATGATCCGAACCAACATTATTAAGAGTCTTCACTTTAGGAATGTGACCATGGATTAAGAAATTTTCGGAGAGCAAAAACCTATCCAATCTCTCCATTATACAAGCTAAGCCTTGCCTTTTGTTAGACCAAGTCATAAGGCCATTATCCGGTTGGATATCCACAAGATGGAGGTTTGCAATATATTCGCTCATGAGGTCAGTACTTTTGTCCAAATTTCTATTTCCCCCCTTTTCTCATCCAGAGAGAGGATGGTATTGAAATCTCCTCCGATCAAGATCCAAGCTTTAGGAAAATGAGAGATAATATGAGTAATATCCTTCCATTGTCTTCTTTTTTCCTCCAAAGAAGTCGGGGCATAAACGATGAATGCAGAGCATAATCTGGTTGGAATGTCTACTTTGAATAGCTATAGCCAACAAACCCCAAGCGCCAACCATATGGTGAATAACTACCTCTTTTGGGTCCCAAAGACAAGCAATGCCACCCGAAGTCCCTTGGGAGCCGAGGGAAACCACTTTTCCAGTGGCCAAATTTTACTGGCAATTAAGTCCATATCCTCCATTGACATCTTTGTTTCTTGAAGGAAAACAAGATGTGGATGATTTATCTGAATCATTCTTCTAATTTCATTTTGTTTTGAAAGACTCCCTTTGAGTCCTCTAATATTCCAAGTGATGATCTTCATTAATACCAGGGCTAAAAATGTTGGGAAGGGCATTAATCTTACCTTCCTCTACAAGCTTTTCACCTTCTTTTACCATATGATATTGATTGGTCTTGCGACCTACTTTTTGATTAGAATCCATCTTCAATTATTTTTTCCCTGTTTCTTGACTTATTCCAATTGAATCTGAGATGGCTTCTAACCTTGAAGAATGCTCATACACGGCCAAAATTTTACTAGATGGTTCAATGGAGTCTATATTGGGACTACATTATTTGAAGTTTTGACATTTGAAATATTGTTTTTCTTGTGTAAATTTTCTCCTTTTTTTTTGTTGAAAACCTTTGATTTGTTGGTTTGTCTCCGAGTTCTTTCCTTCATATTTAAATTGTGTTTCTAAGATTTCAGTTTCCATTATTTCCTCTTCCTCACTTGGGACATCATTTGTGGAAAGGATTTCAAACATATTAGCAAATGACTTTGATTGATCCTTCATTACTGGTTTTTTATGAGTGTTCTTCTTCTTAGGTATTTGGAAACCTGTTGAGTTTATATCTTCTTTCTTTTGATCGGGAATTTTATTTGGGCAAGCACTGGCCAAATGACCATATTCATGGCAAATTCTACAACGAAAAGGAATGTTCTCATAGTCCACTACTTGCTCCCAAGTGTCTTCCCCAAATTGTAATGTGATCTTTTTAGGTAGGGGTTTGTCAAAATCCATTAAAACACAAATTCGAGCATAAATAATATGTTCAAAATTTTGAGTACAATCGGCGAGTCATCATAAAAGTTCCTAAAGAGTTTCCAATTGAAGAAAAAACAGTAGGATTCCAAAATTCAATAGGGAGGCCAAAGAGTCTAACCCACACGGGAGCTATAGAAGGCATCTCTTCTTCGGCTTTAAATTTAGTATGCCGGGGCTTCATGAAAAGCCCTGCCCTTCCAAAAAACCAAGGACCCCCTTGAAAAGTTTTCTCTCTATCTTCATTATTAGCAAATAAAACAAGAAAATAACCATTTGGATAAATAGAGATTTGTAACTCACCTTTAGTTTTCCAGCTTTTTGCAGCCCGGACTTTGAAAGCGAGATAGACTCGGACGAAAACCCACGAACCGACAAATTAGTCCTCTTTTTTCCAAATCTTCAATGCCGAACTGAATGTTACCCATATCAAGCTTAACAATAGGAGTTCCATCAAGCTGCTTTAAGACATCCTGACTCCGTTTTCCTGGGATCAATCTTAGGCATTCTTAGAGGTTTATGAGAAGCCCTAATATTGATATTAGCATTGGGCTGAGGCTGTCCACCACGAAGGGCATCCCTAAAATTCATTTTTGGGATCGAGTCTTCAAAATTCTTACCCTTGACGGGGGTTTTCACGAGTAGAATTATTTTGTGGGTGCACCTTAGCACCAGATTCACTTGAGATATGAGCCATTTTTTGATCAACTGCTTGAAACTTATTTCGTGGTCTCTTTAATCCTTGCCCTAGACGCCGTGGAAAGGTATGGTTTTCACTTTTCTTTTGTGCAACAAATTGGAAGCCGTTGTCACTCAAGTTCACGGTATGATATGTTGAAAGACAAATTTCTAACCCATCTTGTATCCCCTGCAACATTTCCTGCTAAAATATTGAGCATAAACCACAAAAATATTGGCCGCTAGGGCCCGAAGGCCCTAAAAACCAACCTCTGGAGCTGCTTGCACTCAACCCAGATGAAACCCTCGCATAGCCGCTTGCCAAATATATCGTTCACACATAGGGATGCGCTAGGATCTGTGTTGCTCCAAATGATATGAAAATTGGTGGAGACGTTCTAGGGTTTTTCAGGCATCTACCCTCAAAATTTCAGCTCAATCCGAGTTCGGATGAGTGAGATATGGCCGAAACGAGTTCGGCAGTTTGGGCAGTCCTGCGAAAAACGTCTAATCCTCCCCGATTCCTTCTCTATCTGTTGTAGAAAGCTTCTCAACTTCTAAAACTAATCTTCTGCAACAAAAAAATAGACAATAATAACCCAAACTAATTTATAGTAGAAAACACCCCTTTCGAGGTGCCACTTTCAAGAGGTTGGGCACAGGAGGAATGGAGCCTTGTCGACCTCTACCAGCACATAGGACATTCCTAACTATACCATATATCTGAGGATGGAGACAAGGAGAATGGAACCTGGGTCGGCCTCTACCAACACCCAAGGCATTTACCACTGCACCACAACAAGCAGATCTATTATTAAATTAATTATTAAATAAAAATCCAATAATTAAACTAATACCACATAATAATAATAATATTATAAATATTATTAAATGTCGAACTCTTCACAGACTTCAACTCGTAACTCAACCAAAACTCGTCTACCTACCATTATAAAATCTTATAAAATATAAAAACCGACTTGTTGCAAACAAGAAGACAAAACAAATGCGTGGTTTTATATTCTGTCCAAACAGAAAATTAGATATATTTTAAATTTTTATAAAAGATTTCAGTTTAAATCAGAAAATGTGAAAAAAAATTAGAAGCCCAAAAAATGACGTGCATTTAGAATAAGAGTAGAGGATTAGGCAAGGTTTCTACTTCTCCAGCCATTGCTCCGAGCGATGGCTTCCTTGCTCTGCTCTTTTCCCCTCTTGTCCCTTCAACTCCTTCACAAGCCTTTAAATGCACACGAATCTCTACATCCTTTACCAGCAGCAACACCATGTCCATGTATAAGCAGATTACAAGCAATAAGAGGGTCTAGTTTTACCAGATTGCACATGGTCAGAAGAGGGATTAAATTCAGAAGACTCATTGTTCGAATGTCGCCCGATCCAGAGAAAGTCACAAAGCGCAATCCCTTGGATTTTCCCTTTGTAAGTATTTATTTTTACCCACTTTATTCGTTGATTTTTGTTTTTGGAGAGACACCCTTGATTTACCGGAAATTTTAATGCTTATGGAAATCCAGTTGAAAAATTTGGATATCTTGAAGTGGGTTTGATGAGATGTTCTGCTTTTGCTCTATTTTTCTAAGAGTGACATAAACCCCGGTTAAATATTGTACATATATTTTGTATTGGGTTTGAAGAGATTGCATGATTTTACTGCAATTTGTAATAATCATGTAAAACTCAGGTAAAACTTTCGTTATTCTTTTTATTCTTTGGAAAGCTGCCTTGCTTTTTCTGCAATTTTTAATGCTTATATGAAACCCATTTAAAAATTTATTCACACCCGCACACATTTTCTGTAATGGATTTGAAGATACCCCCCTGCTTCTACTGCAATTTTAGATGTTTCATGAAATCCAATTAACAATTAGCTGCACCTATTGTATTAGATATTTTGTCTTAACTGGGTTTCATACGAGTATAAAAAATTGCTGTAAAAACAAAGCATGCCTTCACGAAGAGATTGCATGATTTAAGTGCAATTTCTAATGCATAGATGAACCCAGTTAAAATATTGTATATGCCCTGTGATGGGTTTGAAGAGATGCGTTGCTGTTACTGCAATTGTTAATGCTTAATATTATATGAAACCCACTTAAAAAGTTACCTGCACCTGCACACATTCTGTGGTGGAATTGAAGATATGCCTTGCTTTTACTGCAATGTTTGATGCTTTAGGAGACCGAATGAAAAATTTGCTGCACGCATTGCCTTAGACATTTCCTGTAATGGGTTGTGAAGGCATGCTTTGTTTTTACTGCAATTTGTTAATGTTTATGTGAAATCCGTTAAAATTCCTTATGCTACTTCATCCTATTGTTCGTTGAACTTTGGGGTAAACAGGGAATAGTTATGAAAAAGTACTCTCAATACCAGAAGCTTTTGGAAACTCTTACAAATGTTGTCAAAACTATTATAGAGTGAGTTCTAGGGTTGGTTTAGAAGTATCTGGTGGATTTTGTTTTTCTTCTGCCCTAATTTCTCTTTTGGATACGAGGAATTCACGGACAACTATATGTGAAGTCTTTTTTATGTGAGATGAAGGTGTTCTTGAAGATACATGGAAGTTCCGCTTTTGTGCCCACCTTAACTCTTGTTTTCTCCTGAAGATTGTTTTTATTTATGATACAAGTACAGGAATCGCAGTTACTTGTAGTACAAACTGTGTTGCTATTTAAGCAAAAGTAGAACTATTGTTCTTTTTAATCATTTGTAGGTGTGGGTTGGTTCCTTTGTGATAACGTGTAATGCCCATGTCACCAGGATTGCACAGCAGATCTTTGAACTCAGGCATCCTGTCAAATGTGCATGAGTGTTTGAGCCTGAAGCCTCACCAGCTCAAAATAACAAGAAAAAAATATCATGGTACAAGGATTGCCAAGTGTCAGTCCTTAAGTAGGAAGATAATTTGCATGGCAAGGATGGACGCTAGAATGATGCTTGTAGCTGATTTACCATTTTTGCCATTTAGCTGCATTGTGATGTCCAAAAGGGCCCATGTTTTGTTTACTAAACGTGCTGCCACACAGCCATATTGATAAAGTCTTACCTATGTTGCACCATAGATCAGAAATGTGTTTGCGGAAACTTTGGGAAGGCAAGTGTTAAATGGAGGGGCAAATCCCTTTACTTGAAACCAAATGAAGAATGATGACTCAAATTTGATGCTAAGGAGAAGGTGTGTGGATGTCGAAGTTGAAGTGGTTGACAAAGCTGCATGATGAGGGCTAAAGGCATCAAACCAACTGCAGCACTCCCATGAAAACAAGGTGCTAAAAGTGCTTCAAAACAATGAAGCAAGCATGAAACACCATACAAAGTGGCATGATTCAAGTGACAAAACTACTAGATCAAAGTGGCTTGGTAACAAGCCTCCAAAAGCACTTCAACAGAAAATCTGGTACGGGGATGTGAGGCCCAAGCGATGCTTCAGAAAGAGCATACCGACTGCCAGCTTTATGGATGTTAAAACACACTTACAAAAGTGCATCAAATGGGCAAAATCACCAGTCAAAGTGGTCGTACAGAGTAGGTTGGAGTCTATCAGCCATTCATTTTGATGGAGGAATAAAAAGTCCTTATTACATGAGTAGAGAAGCAAAAAAGCCTTTTTAAAAGGAGAAGAAAAAGCATATGGAGGAGAGATCTTGATTTTATTTTTCTTAAATGCTACCTCTAAAGCTTTCGTCTTCCTCCAACATGCTTCTCCAAATGTCTATCTTCACCGCCAAAGATGCAGTGAAGAGCCCTTACAGTAGTTACCTTTTCCTTTCTGATGCTTAGGATTATGCTTTGCAACTAATGATTTATTTGTGGAACCTATGGTAGAAAGCACACCGATATGCAGAGTTTATTTTGTTCATGTGTTAATTGTTTGTTGAAAAAAATCAACAGTAGCTTCTTTGTAAGCCTAACCTAGAGTATATTTAGGGGAATAAAAAGTAGACACAAATACAAAAATGGTCTCTTCAATGTAGAGAGGGTGAGAAAAATTCATTGTTCATTTGTCTTGGTGATTGCACAATGGCTTAGTCAATGTCACAATTGCTTCAATTTGGACATGTAATCTTCATTTTGAGGAAAATCTCCTGGGCGAAGATTCATGAGCTGAAATTTAACTGATATGCATTTATTATGTTTTATTTCTTGAAAAGATCTTCAATATTCTTCTGTGCTTTGTGTAAGTGTTGATGACTTAAAGATGAAATTTAAGATCATGGGAAATGGACATACCAGTTAGGCCTAGTGGTTTGTTAGATTTATTGCACCTCTTTGACTGCTTTTATCCTTTTCTGGTTCAAGTTAAGTATCCATGGTGAATTTATACAATCCTCACTCTGTAATAGGTCATCCATATATGATATCCAAGAGAAGTAATTGGTGCTTGTCAACTGGACATCATTGGGTATTCAGTAACCATTGAAGACATCTTGTTTCTTGAAGTCTGACTAGGACACTAAATGCCTCTGGGATATCAACTTGATAAGGGCTTGACTTTGACGACTTGTTTAGATCTTTGATAGTCCAAAGAAGATGACAACAATTTTAAGACCACTTCTAGAATTATGCTACAACTCTATATGACATATATGAAAACAAGAAATGGTTGCAAAAAAAATCAGAGCAGGTGTCAAACATAAATTTTGACCCTGCAATTATGTCTGAGATGGGAGACAAACCTATAAAACAAGTGATTACATAGCAAACATGGACATTGAATAGCCAAGATACAACTGTTAATTTAACAATTTCAGCATTAGTCAGAGTAGAAACTGACTATTACAGATTGTACTTCTGAATTGCTACCTGATTTTTCAACTATTAAAATCTACTACTACCTTTCACAGAAGCTTTTCAAGTATACTTTCCTTGGAATCATAGAAAAATGGCAATATGGAAGAGCATAAAACATCTTCAGTGGTAAGGACTGACCTGATCTTCAGCAAAAAATAGATATAGGTGCTTGTGTAACCAAATGATCAGAGTTTTGTACAACCTCAAACAGACTTCACAAAGACTGTATGGGAGAGAAATCAATAGGATAACATCAAACGCCACCCCACCCTCCACTTTATTTTAAAAAAGTTTCCTAAAACATAGCACAATTTATTGGAAGATACCTGAACAAAGTGATTTGGAATAGAACAAATCTGCAGTTTTCTTGGACTAAGAATGGAATTGGCTGGAGGATGTAAGATGTAGCCAAAATGCTTGCTGCTGCTACTTCAAATGGTTGCCATGAAACGGCCAGCATAGATGTTCGAGAATTGCAGTTACTAATGCTTAAATATCATAGAATTAGAATCAACAACTGAAAATTTAAAATAGCATCTACCTCACAGCAATATTTGTGCGATTCTTGTCTAGCAAGACTTCAATACCTTAGATCCACAGTTTCAGTGGACCTACTTGTTGAAAGGAGTTGGGACTGCCACAATATAAAATCTATCTGGATAACTCTGAAACCCAAAATCTCATCTTCAAACGTGTCTTGTCAGTCTCTTCCAAACACTTAACATGACAAGATTGCAGTTTTACTGGCTAGTTTGTGCTTTGCAGCTTTCTTTGTTACCTTGGTCTCACAAAACAAATCATAGGAGAGATGGAATTGGTTTCCTTGAGCCTTAATTTCATGCTGGCTAAGCTGGCAGCAAATGGAATATCCGACAGTCAAAGTCGTGCCTTGTTGAAGAGAACAACAAAGTGAAGCACATGAAGCATTGTGTATTTTTCTTTTTAAATGCTGGAGTTTGTTGTGAGGGCAGAGTCTCTAGAAGATATGCCAATCTGATGCCTGAATATCACCAAGGAATCACAACTGGAGACTGGTAACTAGAATCACAAACTGAGCAACGCACTGTTAAGGACGTTGGGCAAACCAATAGAATGGATCATGAATGAAGGGCTGGAATGTGCTGCTTGCATCAATTTTGAGACCTGACTAGAAGCAATATAGGATGGGGCGGTAATAACTTCATAAATGAAACGCGAGATCAAAGCCACAGTTCAATTAGGATGGGCCAAGTGAGATGACAGATCCCTCATTAATAGAGTTTGTCTTTGTGCTTGAGCATCGAATGCCAGATAGATCTTAGGAGCTATAATGAGCCAGTAATGTTGGACTGCACTTGAGATCAGCTTGGGCTGAGGCAGCAAAAGGACTCTGGATGGGGTTCATTCAACCCTCCTATGCATGTATATATATAAAACATACCCCAAAAAATAATTCATGAAATGGGCAGGGATCCCTCTTCTGGAAAAAAAAATTGTAAATGTGAATATGGCGAAATTTCTTTAAAAACTTTGGCATGAAAACAAAAAACAAAAACACATTAAAAAAGCCAAATCATAGAAATGAAGCAAATTGGCTGACAGTCGAAGTGAAAATAGTAGATTAACCATGGAGCTAAACGTCGAAATGAAAGTAGTAGGTTAGCGGAGCTAGATCTTCATAATTCTGATATCATGCAAGACTGAACAACTCTTTCTATCAGGAACCAGAATCACAAACAACCTAAAAACTAATTCACAATTCATGTGCTCTGCGAAAATAAACACGCAATACTATTGAATCTTTTTAGTAGAATATAGTCATATACTATAAGCTTTGGTAGATAGTTACCAAGAAACCTTCGTGCACTTAATTAACAAAGTAGATGACAAATCTTGCCAACTTAAGCTCAACTAGTTCTTGGCTCTGGTAGTTAGAAAACAAACATATCACAACCAGATGGAATAACCTTAAAATTTGGAGTTAAAATGAACTCCTGATTATGAAAATTTTTAACTGGTTGTATAAACCCCATTTGAAGTTATACATATTTGCAAAGCACTCGTTCATGTGGAGTGAGGATTATTTAGAAAATAATAAAATAAAAGCCAAAGAAAAAAAAAAATCCCAAAGATTATGTCATATCATTTGTTTTATAAACATAATTGGAGGCTACAAGATATTGTAAACCTAACCTACAATGGAAGTCCACCGCTAAGCTTAAGATGAAACTCTAGACTGAACCATCAAATTCAGGATAATAAAACCCTGTGTTCCATGAAGTTGTGGGATAGGGACAGTGGGATAGTTTTTTGGCATGGTGGGACACATTTCTGGGATGGTGGCATGCGTTTTTGGAATGTCAGGGCACGTCTCTGAGACAGCCCCCAAATCCCAGGACAAGGCCCTATGGAACATAGTCGAAAACTTAACCGACAATGGAAGTACACCACTAACTTCTAGTGAATAACTCAATTCTACCTCTATTACTGCTTTGTTGTCTAGTAGGCAGTGGTCAAACAACTCCATTTGCATGAATTCTTGAAACCTTGTATCATGTGGTAAGCTAAGGCAAAGTTTCCACCCTTAACAATCTAATCGATTATATTTTGACTTTTGTAAGAAGCCTATAGCATAGTTCCAAAACTTGCTAGTCACTAAAACTAGCCTAGTCAAGTTACTTGAGCATGGACCCATGACCTGAGTTTTTGGCTAGCCAAAAAATCACTCAGATTTGTCTATTGTTGAATGAGAAACCCACTAGCATTGTCCAGAACTTCATTCGGCCAGATCTGCTTCTTGTTGTCGGGGTAATTTATGTCAATATTTTTAGGTTTCATCTTCCAGCACATTTTTCTTCTGTGATATTGTGAATTAGCTGTTGTTTGCTTTTTACTGAACCCAATTTAAAAAAGAAAAGAAAAGAACAAAGTATCGGGGAAACCAAGATCCTTGCGGGAGATCTATCTCATTGTGATCGTCTCGACAAGCTAATCAAAATAAGGTGTATGTCTGGCAACATTCTTTTGGAAGTGCTAAAAGATATATTTAGGGTTTCACTTTTGGTTTCTAGTGCATGACTGGACCCTTGGCTTCTTCTAGTTGGGCGTGAATCATCGGGCATTTGCAGCGCACAAGGCTGTCCAAGGATGATTGCATGAGTAGGAAGAAATGTCAACCCGGAAATTAGGAAAGCACCATAATATCCCTTCCCGCATCAATAGATTTGACCCATGTGCTTTTTGGCTTTAGGCACCATGAGTACCCCTCCCACTCCATCGACCGATTGTCCTTCCATTTTGACCCAATTCCTCCGAATGACACATATATCTATCTTCACAAGCAAATGAGCATGTAAATTTGGCGCAATTAGTACCCAGTATTGATAAAAGTCAAGCACAAATGCAGGAGACATTGTCTAGAATCCAACAATTGTTGTCTGAGCAGCAACGCCCTGTTGTTCCTCCCCATATCAAGTACTTCCTAGATTGTGAGTTCCAACAAGTCTTTAGGCAACAACGATAGAATAGGTAGCAGGAGCCAGAACTACTAATGGATGACCTTCCTCCAGTTAGGAATATCCAATTTCAGGATCTTTAGAATCTTAAACGATAGTCCTACGGACATGATTAGAGGTACTACTAGTTTCTTGACACCAAAGTCTACAAGCAGCTGCCTTGCAGGCCTAATCCGTAGGGTTCTTATTTGGGTCAGATGGAACCCTGTGTTACTAGGGGCAATTTTCCAGGAATGGGTGAGCTTAACGTAGGATATGCTATTGATCTTGATCCCATCATAAGAGTTGCTACTCATTTACTTGCTTGGCCTCATGATGTTCTTGTGTTGCACATCGACATTCCAACTTTTGAGGGCACAAATCTGCACGGTTGGATATATAAGATCGATATCATCATTTGTTTGCACCATGTTGCTGAAGAAGGTCGTGTCACATTGGCTGCTATTCAGCTGGGAACCTATGCTCATCAATGGCTGCTATGGGAGCTTTGTCGATGTGGGCATTCTCTTTTGTGGCTAGAGTTCATAGTGATGTTGCTCCATAAGTTTGGTAAAGGCTCTTTTGCTTCTATGTGGTTTGTTTGATGCAGACCAAGCAAACATGTTCGGTTGAGGACTATTGCTTGGAGTTCATGGGGCTCCTCACATATACCTATCATTTGGATTTGATGGTGGTGGTCTTAGCCTTTTGCCATGGCCTTAAGGAGGACACTTGGTTGGAGGTTGATATGGATGATCTGTACACCCTCAACAAAAAAGTAGCTCCAGTTATCTCATCCCCAACCACGATGTGATTTCAATCCTTGATGATCTTACTTCAACAACTGCAATGATGAGCGCCCCCAAAGATTCTTCAATTAGAAATCCTGTTCATGCTATCCTCTAGATCAAGTTTGTGAGGAATAATGTAACTGCCCAGTGGAAGTAGAGGTTGAAATAGTCTGGGAAAATGAAGAACTTGTTCCTCCTCATCAGGTGTTTTCGACCGAAGTAGAGGATTTTGAGCAAGATGTTCATACCATGGCACTTTCAGCGTTTGCCCTAATGAGGCTTTAGGTCCATCACACCATCAAGTTCCAAGGCTTCAACAACATGTCAATGTGTTGATTTATTTATGTAGCACGCATAATTTTATTGATAACCAGTGTAACTGAGTTCATGCACCCGGTTGGCTGGGTGCTCGCACCCGCAACGGGTGTGCGGGTTCATGAACGGGTATGGCTGGGCTGAACCCCATTCGAACCTTGTTTGACAGGGTTCGCCTTGGACCGAACCATGTCAGTCAGGGTTTGGCTGTGGCCAGTCGGGGTTCAGCCAACCGAACCCAGCCCAGTTTGGGCATTAACATAGGAATTTTTTTTTTTTTTATTTATTTTTAATTTTTTTTTAGGTGGGCCCAGCCACACCCAGCCCATACGGGCTAAAAAAAATTATTAAAAAGAAAAAGTGAAAAAACATTTTAATTTTTTTAAAAGTTTAAACTTTAAAGTTTTTATAAATTATAATTTATTATAAAGTTTTTATAAATTTAAACTTTAAACTTTATAATAGGATAATAAAGGGGCATAGTATTAAAAAAAAACATTGTCGTTTATAGGGACGCCATAGTTGCAGCGACTAGCATGTCGTTTATTGTCTCAGGTGGCCAGTTCCTCAGCTTGTGAGAGAAATTGGAGTACTTATGGATTTATCCATTCGACGAGAAGAGGTCGATTAGAGGCAAGTAGGGCAAAGAACCTCGTGAATGTCCATACTACTCTTCGACTCGTGTCATGTACGGACAAGGGTTATACAGAGAGGCCTATTGCATGTTGGGATGCAGTTCCTGATGACAGCAGAGATGATAGTAGGTGTGATGGCTTTTCAGATCTACCATCATCAGATCCATAGGAGGAGGGCCTAGAAGATGATGATGAGGAATATGACGAATGAGAGTCAAATATCAGATATTTGATGTTATCTTTGTACATGTCCACTACTAAATACTATAGTATATACTTAAAGTATATTGTTATCTCTCGAGTCTTTATGACTTTGACATCCTGTCATTTTTTTTTTTGAGTAATACTTCTTATACACATCCGTCGCGGGGATTGAACCCGGGCCACATCACCGATAATGCAAGTGGCGTCCTTGCTGGTAGACCACATCACGCGGATATCCTTTCATTTTTTACATGAATATCATATATCAATATGCTTTTATGATGCCATATTTAAATATTTTGCAATGTGTATGAATGATTTATTTTATTTCACAATGTGTATGATTTATCATTTATTTAATTATTCAGAATGTACATAATTTATTTTATTTTTAATTTTTTTTGATAAAAAATACATACATATATATTTTATAAATTAAAAAACTACCCGCATCTATACCCGCACCCGACGAACCCTATTTTTGGCAGGGGCCGTACCCGCACCTGGTAACCTTGTTGATAACAAAACAACCAGAACCATGGGATTGCACATCAATAGTATGACCCAAGACAAATTCTACACACAAATTGCCAGTGGGGACATGACTTAGTGCATGGTTTGTATTGCTAATGTTCGCATCCAACTAGAAGATTATACTTGTTCCAAACATATTTTTTCCATGGACCTGGGCATCGCATATGTCATCTTGGGGGCTCAATGGCTCTCTCAACTTGGAGATGCTATGCTTAATCTACATCAAATATATGTCCAATGGATGGAAGCTGACAAGGTCATACGTCTTCAAGGCATCAAACCTTCTCCTTCCTCGTTGTTAGCTCACATCAAATGGGAAAGATCTTGAAGAAAGGCAGTCAAGTCCATTCTTTTGAGCAACTCCCTCCAACTCTTCATTTTGACATGCAGTCCATTGTTGATCCCTTTGTGGTAGTCTTCGATGAACCCATGGGTCTTCCCCCTTGGCGAACTTATGATCATGCCATCCTCCTTGTTCCAAGAAGTTAGGCTCCCAATGTTCTGTCCTTACCACTATCCCCAATCCTAGAAGTATGAGATAAAGAAGTTGGTTCAAGAGATTATGGAGGAGGGAATTATCCTTCCGAGCATCAATCCTTATTCCTCTCCATTGGTCATGTTGCGACATTAAGGATAATTCTTGGTGCATGTGTCCAAAGTTTTGACTTCTCATCAAAATTACCATCAAAGATGAGTTCCCTGTCCTTGCTATTGATGATTTTTTGGATGAACTGCACAACGCTAAATACTTTACAAGCTTGACTTGCGTTTCGGGTTCCATCAAATTAGGGTTAGAGAAGAGGATATTCCCAAGACTAGTTTTTGTACTCTTGAGGGCCATTATGAGTTATTGGTCACGCCTTTTGGCCTTATTGATTCTCCCACTTTTTAGAGCCTCATGAATTATGACCTTTGCCTCTTTCTTTGCAAGTTTGCATTAGTTTTCTTTGATGATATTTGAGTTTACAGTAAGTCCTAGGAAATTCATTTAGCTCATGTTGACCAAGTCGTCTACCTATTACAAAAAGAGAGGTTATTTGTCAAGCGGTCCAAATGTTCTTTTGGGGTACCTAAGGTATAATTCTTGGGTAATAATGTGTCTCAGGTAGGAGTCAAGGTTGATCCCAACAAGATCAAAGCCATCCAAGATTGGCCTCGGCCTAAATTTCTCAAGCAACTTCCCAGATTTTTAGGTCTTATTGGGTATCATAGGAACTTTGTGTGCAACTATGGCAAGATTGCAACTCCCATTACCACTCTTACTAAGAAAGATGCCTTTGTTTGGTTGGAAGCAACTTCCCGAGCCTTCAATGCTTTAAAGGATGCTATGTGTACGATTGTTGTTTTGGCTACTTATGATTTCAGCCAGCCTTTTGCCATTGAGTGTGATGCTTCGGGAACAAGTATTGGAGCTGTTTTGATGCAGGATGGTCACTTGTTGGCCTTTGAAAGCAAGCAACTCTTTGATAAGAATTTGGGTTGATCTACTTATGAGAAGATGTTAGCCATTTTGCATGCCGTAGAGAAATGGAAACAACTTTTGCTGGGTTGACACTTCATTATCAAAACCAACCATAATAAGCATTTCCTGGAACATCACTCATGTCCTAATAAGCATTTTCTGGAACAAGAAAGGAAAGGAGAATGTGGGATCCTGCGAGCATTTTCTAGTCATTTCGAGCTTTGAGGACAAAGCTTTCTGGGGGGAGCCTTGTATCGGCTTCAATATAGCCATGTTGTCTATCTTCATTATTGTTAGCTCGGGCCCTAGGTTTAGGTTAGTCGTCCATTGAGCATTAGTGTTAGGGTTATTGGTTGTTTTGGTTTATAAATAGAGGAGTTATGATATGGTTGAGACAACATGGCTCCAATATAGCCATGTTGTCTATCTTCATTATTGTTAGCTCGGGCCCTAGGTTTAGGTTAGTTGTCCATTGAGCATTAGTGTTAGGGTTATTGGTTGTTTTGGTTTATAAATAGAGGAGTTATGTTATGGTTGAGACATCAATCATATTATTTTTTAAGTTGCCTCTAGTATGCATATGAGACATTGCCCTCTCCAAAGGATTATGAGACTTTGCCTTCTTCGAGTGCCTAGGATTTGTACTGGTTTGGAATTTGGAATTTGTTAATAGTGATATTTGATTTCCTGGTGTCGAATCTGATTTATTATTCCATTTTATGTTTCTAATGCACATTTATTGTTGTTGCTATTTTTGGAAGTTGTTTTGTTACACTTTTATGTCTTTAGAAGTATTTATATGTTATTTAAAAAAAAATGAATTTATATACATATATATTTTTTGCCCTTTTTGAGATTTTGCAGGGTTTTTTTGCCATCAAAGTCTAAATTTTGGGCTTGTGAGTCATTGTTGAGTCCTTGTCTTTGAACTATGGCCTACGGTACTTCCTACTTCAAGATCCATTCATCATTACATTGATACTTTTCAAGATGTTGACTACCTAATTGGTAACATTATCAAAGTACATTGTTCGAGAGGTTTTGATATAAAATGTCAAATCAACCAGTTGCTTTAAGAAGGCAATACATGACCCAACATTTGTCGTTGATCTACTGCTCTAGTAGTGCTAAAGAATAAATGTAATGAGTGGTAGTTAATACTGATTGTTGGGCTCTCATCAATATCATTTCAAGTCACCAATTTTAAGCTGCCAAGCTCTATACCAAGCTGAATTTGGTTTATGCATTAGTCCACATGAAGCCTTATAACATTTGGAAGATAGCCTTCAAGACAAAGATTAGGCTGAACACGTGGTTGGTCATTCCTTTTGGCCTTACTCTTGTGTTTGTTACATTCATGTGCATAATTTGTGATCTCTTTGGGCCTTATCTTGGCGAATTTGTTGTCATTGATCTCTAATATGGGGGTTCCCAGTTTGGTTTGATTGTTGATGCTTTTCAAAAACCTTCAAGTTCATTAAACTCTGTGATCTTGTCGACTCCTCTCATCAATTTTGCTAAAGGAGGCTCATTTATCCTCCTATGGTGGACATTTTGGCATGCACTACACCTTGCAACATATTTGCTGCTACTTTTATGGGCTTCTATGCTAAGCAGGTTGAGGGCTACATTTATTGCTTTGTTCTTTGTAGTAGCTCTAAGCCTTCCTATAGAAGGTTGGATATGTTAGGAGGTGAAGTCACTATGCAGGGTTTTAGCCAGCAGAGACTACTGCTAGACGTCTAGGCAACACTGCTAGACGTCTAGCAGACGTCTAGGCAGTAGTACTAAACGTCTAGGCAGCAGTACTAGACATCTACGCAGCAGTGCTAGACGTCTAGGCAACAAACGTTTAGGCAGCGCAGCTAGATGTCTAGGCAACGCTGCTTAGACGTTTAGGGTGCTAGACGTCGAGGCAGCAAACGTCTAGGCTGCTAGATGTCTAGGCACCAAACGTTTGGGAGAAATGTCAAAATGTGGAAGACGAACAGTTTCAGATGCTTTCCTTGGGAGAGGAAACAAACAGTTTTCGGAGGCTTCCTTTGGGAGAGGAAACGAACAGTTCGGGGTCTTCCTTTTCTGCTCTATAAAAGGGAATTGATCCCTTGCATATGATGAAATGTGAATGTAAAGTTTTGCTGAAAATAATAAAAAAAGAGAAGTTGCCATTGCCCTGTGGTTTTCTTGCACATTGCAGGTTTCCATGTAAATTCTCTATGTTACTTGTGTTGCTGTTTTTGTTCTCTATCATTGTGTTTCTACTTGCAGGTATAAAATCTGAAGTTTTTTCCTAACATCTGGTATCAAAGCTCAAGGTTTTGTGCGAATGGGAGCTGCAACAATGACAGGAGGTGTAACCAAGTTCGAGATTGAGAAATTTGATGGCAGGAACTTCGCTCTATGGAAGATGAAGGTGGAGGATTTGCTGGTTCAGAATGACCAAGCTCAAGCCTTGAAATGGGTTGCGAGTAAACCAAGTAGCATGAAAGATGAGGAGTGGGCAACGTTGGATAGGAATGCGGTTTCTACAATCCGTCTCTGCCTAGCGGACTCTGTCTTGTTCAATGTAGCTGAAGAGAAGACCGCGGAAGCCCTTTGGCAAAAGCTTGAAAAGTTGTATGAAACAAAATCAACAACAAATAAGGTTTTTCTGAAAAAGTAGCTTTATAGCTTGAGGATGAAGGAAAGTTCATCCGTGGCAGATCATTTGAATGAGTTAAATTCTCTTATCAGTAAACTGGTTTCACTTAATGTGAAGATGGAGGATGAGGATAGAGCTATCACCCTACTTTGTTCCCTCCCGGACACCTGAGATCATATGGTGATGACCATCAGTAATGCATCATCAGGAACTCTAAAATTTGATGATGTGGTAGCCGCTTTATTGGCAGAAGAGTTGAGGCGAAAAACGTCTCTAAAACCCTCAACCAATGAAGCCCTATCTGTGAGAGGTCGATCTTTCGAGAGGAGTAAACAAGGTAGAAAACAATCCAGATCTAAGTCTAAAGGACATAAGTAGAAAGGGAAGTGCTAGCATTGTGGGAAACCAGGGCACTCAAAGAAGGATCGTTGGCAATTAAAGAATGGTGAAAAACAAACTCAACCATCAGCTGAGGCCAGTATAGTAGATTCAGGAGAGACGACAACATGTGAAGCCTTCTGTATCAATAGCAACAGATCTGTTTTATATACCTGGGTTTTGGACTCAGGTGCATCTTTCCACATGTCTCCCCGCAAAGATTGGTTTAACAAATATCAGCCATACTGTGGTGGAATGGTCTACTTGGGTGATGATCATCCTTTAGAAATTGTGGGAAGAGGAGATATACGGATCAGGCTGGATGATGGTAGAGAAAGGATGTTATGTGATGTACGACATGTGCCCGATTTGCGGAAGAATTTGCTCTCAATCAAAATGATGGATAAGCTAAGGTATTCTGTCACTTTCGGTAACAACTATTGCAAAATTACTAGAGGATATCTTGTAGTGGCTAAGGGAGAATCTTATGGGACCCTATATCGTTTATGCGGTGATACGGTGACAAACCATGCACCAGCAACAAATTCTGTTGAGGATGCAGTTATGCTATGGCATCAACGCCTAGGCCATGTGAGTGAAAAAGGTCTGAAAATTCTGCATGATAGAGGTATGCTTTCTGGGATTAAGTCTTGTAATTTAGACTTATGTGAGCACTGTATTTTTGGTAAACAAAAGAGGGTTTGATTTACTGCAAGCCCTGGTAAGAGTTCTGATTTTCTGCAACTTATACATTCGGATATATTTGGACCAGTCCTCACTCAGTCCTTAAATGGCGCTATCTATTTTCTGAATTTTATAGATGATTATTCTAGGAGAGTGTGGGTTTATTTTTTGAAGAAGAAGTTAGAAGCTTTGCAGAAAAGTGGAGGAAATCCATGGAGGAGGAAATCGAGGCACTTCGCAAGAATAAAACGTGGGAACTTGTGGATCTCCCACCTGGAAGAAATACTGTTGGAAACAAGTGGGTGTACAAAGTGAAGAAGAACAACAATGGATTGTTGGAACGCTATAAAGCTCGCTTGGTGGCAAAAGGCTATGTGCAAAAGTCAGGTATTGACTTTAATGAAATTTTCTCTCCAGTTGTGAAGATGACCACTATTAGAGTTTTACTTGCACTTGTAGCTGCACATGATTTAGAACTGGAGCAGCTTGATGTAAAGACTGCTTTCTTGCATGGTGATCTCGAGGAAGAGATTTATATGGATCAGCCTGAGGGCTATGAAGAAAGAGGCAAAGAGCATTTGGTTTGTAGAATGAAGAAATCATTGTACGGGTTGAAACAGGCGCCAAGGATGTGGTACGAGAAATTTGACCCCTTCATGAAGAGCCAAGGTTTTAGCAGGAGTGAAGCTGACCATTGTGGATACTATAAGAGGTTTGATGATGGCAGTTTTATTATTTTGCTGTTGTATGTTGATGATATGCTGGTTTCAGGCCCCAGCATGAAGAAAATCATTGAACTTAAGGCTCAGTTGGCTAGGACATTTGAAATGAAGGATTTAGGAGTAGCAAACCAAATTTTAGGGATGAAGATACACAGGGACAGAAAAGGAAGAAAGATCTGGTTAAGTCAAAAGTCATGTGGAAAAGATTCTGCAGCGCTTCAATATGTAGAATGCAAAACCAGTTAGTACCCCACTTCTTTCACACTTAAAATTGTCTTCCAATCAGTGTCCTAGAACAGAAGCAGAGAAGACAAGCATGTCTCGTGTATCATATTCATCAGTAGTAGGAAGCCTCATGTATGGCATGGTGAGCACCAGACCGGATATTGCCCAAGTAGTGGGAGTAGTCAGCCGGTACATGGCAAATCCTGGTAAGGAGCATTGAAATGCGGTGAAGTGGATATTTAGATATTTAAGAGCCACTTTAGATGTTGCCATTTACTTTGGATCGACAGATTTGCAAGTTAAAGGTTTTGTGGATTCTGATTATGGTGGAGATAGAGATGGGAGAAAGTCCACTACAGGATATACCTTCACTCTTGCTGGTGGAGCGGTGAGTTGGGTTTCTAAGTTGTAGTCTGTTGTGGCTTTATCAACCACTGAAGCAGAATATATTGCAATGAATCATGCTAGCAAAGAGGCAATTTGGCTAGAGCTACTGTTGGGTGACTTCAAGGTAATGCAGGAGAAAATTATGCTGCATTGTGATAGCCAAAGTGCTATTCAACTAGTGAAGAATCCAACATTCCATGATCACACGAAACACATTGATGTCAAGTACCACTTTATAAGAAATGTGGTGGAAGAAGGTAGGATCTTGTTGCAGAAAATCAACACTGAAGTGAATCCTGCAAATATGCTTACAAAGCCGGTCAAGGTAGAGAAGTTTGAGTGGTGCAAAACTTCTTTGGGCTTGCTGAAAAAGTAACAAGGGCAGCATTGGGCAATTGGCACTGGATGAAAAACCTTGGTAAAAGAATTCATGTATACTGACTTCAAGTGGGAGAATGTTAGGAGGTGAAGTCACTATGCAGGGTTTTAGCCAGCAGAGGCTGCTGCTAGACGTCTAGGCAGCATTGCTAGACCAGCAGTGCTAGACGCCTAGGCAGCAATGCTAGATGTCTAGGCAGCAGTGCTAGATGTCTAGGCAGCAGTACTAGACGTCTAGCAGTGAGGCAACAGCGCTAGATGTCTAGGCAGTAGTACTAGACGTCTAGGCTGCTAGATGTCTAGGCAGCAGTACTAGACGTCTAGGCAGCAGACATCTAGGCTGCTAGACGTCTAGGCAGCATACGTCTAGGCAGCAGTGCTAGACGTGCGGGACAGACGTCTAAATGCGAAAGACGAATAGTTTCAAACGCTTTCCTTTGGGTGAGGAAACAAACAGTTTTTGGAGGCTTCCTTTGGGAGAGGAAACAAACAGTTTAGGGTCTTCCTTTTCTGCTCTATAAAAGGGAATTGATCCCTTGCATATGATGAAATGTGAATGTAAAGTTTTGCTGAAAATAATAAAAAGGAGAAGTTGCCATTGCCCCGTGGTTTTCCTGCACATTGCAGGTTTCCACGTAAATTCTTTGTGTTACTTGTGTTGCTGTTTTTGTTCTCTATCATTGTGTTTCTACTTGCAGGTATAAAATCTGAAGTTTTTCATAATTGGATAGTTTCAGCCATTGTTGACAACTTTAAGAATACTGGAATGCACATTTCCATGGACTTTAGTATTGGTCTAATGGACACCTACCATCAACATGACAACATCTTCTTGATTGTGTTTATGCATCACGAGGTGCCGACTTGTTTTTGTCAATATGGTTAGAGCAATTTCTTTCTTTTTTCTGGTTAATTGGCTATATGGGATTGAAACGGTCCCCACCTGTATTACATCATTACCACGTAGTGGTCTTACAACAACTTGGCAGTTATGCATGTATTGTTTGGCAAGATTCGAACCTGGGTCTTTTCCTTGAAAGCTGAAGTATTTAACCAGTTGAACTCATGCCATTTGATATGGTTAGAGCAAATTTTGTGTTGTGTGTGAAGAATTTTTGATTGTGATTCACTCTTTTTGTTACTTCTGGTGATCAATGTGGAATCCTCTTAGTTGTTAGTTGAGCTTTTCCACTTTATTCTGTCTGGAAAATAATTTTCAGACTGATGTTATCACTTGTACCTTTGTCCATACTTTTCCGTCTGTTATCAAGAGAATAGGCTTCAAGATGTCCGTCACTGGTCTACCCATATGTATATGGAGTATTCTTCTTTCATAGCCTACTATATTTTACAATCTTTGGCCTCTTTGAAGATTCTGTGAACACAAGTAGGACAAGGCTCCACCCTTTGTAGAATTTGAGCAAAGCAAGTATGACAAGGCTTCTTCCTCTGTAGAATTTGAGTAAAGATTCGTGCCAAAGTTTAGGACATTATTTAATAGACTTGGGCCAAATTAGAGTTACTTTGTGAACATCAAACTCCTCACTCTTTCCAAGTTGGTGATTATATTTGGTTTCACTTGGATAAGGAAACTTTTTACAGCAGACTTCACAAGCTGAAACCCATCGGATATAGGCCTTAAAATATTCTCCCAGTAGTTATTCCTAATTGTTTTTGTTTAGATCTGCTAACCTAGTATTGCCTCCATGATGTTGTCAAAGTGGGCTAGTCCAATCTATACAAACCATTTCACCAGAAGGATGAGGGTTCTGTCATTCATTTTGAGTCTACCATTCCAGATTTTCAACAACCATTGTCTGAGGTCACTCTTCTTGGGTTTGGACTTGCAACAGTTGATAGAAGCAGACCACTAGTTATCCATTTGGTTGCAAACATACTCTGCAAACATAGGCCAATTGATTTTTTAAGACAGCTTCTGCAGAGGAGTTTCCTAAAGTAGTTGTAGAAAACTTCATCGTAGCAGGGAGAAAATGATGGGAACCACAATCATATTGTTCTGCTCTCTTTTAAATATGGATATCTTTACATTTGTACCTTGGATTTGGCTCAGTTGACTTGAGCCCTTTTGATTGTATGTGAGATAAACTGACAAAAGTATAACCTGCATATCTGATTCTAGGGCACTTTGTATGTGCTTGGCCTTAGCCAGCCAGTAATTATTCTCATCCTCTTAAAACCTATTTAATGAATGCTAATTGATAGTGTAGAGGACAGTTTCGGTGATGAGATTCTGTCAGCAATTTTTTTTGTTTTTCCTACTGAGCTTCCTGCTGGGTTATTTTGCAAGGTCATATCAGCTACAATTGTAGTGGTTGCTATTAAGTGGGAGAAATCATCCATTAAGCATGTGGGAGAGCCCTTCAATGTGTCTTTATCTCCTTTGAAAATGCAGAGCATCGGACTTGGACTATTCTAACCACTCCTTCCCATAAGAAACAACATTCCTAAAGGTCTAGTTTAAATAATGTGTTTGCAGGTTTGATTAAAAAGCTATTGTTCCCTGCTGTTTTATTATTATACTAGTTATTTTCCATCTTATGCCTGTTGTCACATCACACCCTGCCTGTTGTATAAAGAATGAAATTGTAAAATCCAATCAATAATTTGTCCATAGAATTTACATTTTTGATCATGGTGGCAAGAGATTTAATATGGAAGCTTGTCCCACTGCTCTCTCAAATTCTGGATTGTCTTCAGTTTTGAATTTCCTATGCATGAGTTTTAAAGCAAATTATGTTAGATAATCAACGATGTCTTAGCTGATTTTGTCACATGTAAAAAACTTTATAGAATTTGAAAAAACTTGCAAAAGCTTGTTTTGGAAAACTGTGGCCTGAAGTTTCCACTGTTAATATAAAGGATTATGTTAAAGATTCTGCACGCACATCTGGTGAAATATATCATATTTGTTTGTATTGACTAATCTACTTCCTCCTCAATGCAAAACTTTTTGGCTCAAACTTTATGCAGCATCATTAGGTTGTACCATTGTGTCTCTTCTCTTAAGCTGTTACCCGTACCCGCATTGGGTGTGCGAGTGCGGGGTCGGGTTTGGGTTCAGCTGGGCTGAACCCCATCTGAACCGTGTCTGACCAGCCGAACCCCGATGGGCCCTGGGGTTTGGCCGCCCGCACCCAGCCCATTTTTGGGCATAAAAAAAGAATAAGTGGGCACAAAAAAACGTTTTTATTTTTTTATTATTTAAGTGGGCCCCGGCTGCACCCAGCCCATACGGGCCAAAAAAATAAAATAAAAAACATTTAAATTTTTTATTGAAGTTTTAATTTTTTTTAAAGTTTAAAGTGATGCTGAGCCCATTCAATAGATAGACCCATATTGTGTGCCCAGATCATATCTCTGGGATTGTGACATGGGGACTCTGTAGAACACGAAGTGTCCCGTTGCAAACGCCGTGAACTACATGCCGAGAACGTTTTTATTTTTTCAAATTTTCACGACCATCAAATTCCTGGTTGTTTTAACCTTCACTATCTTAGACCTGAACTCCAGCTCAAGCCGAGGCGGGAGGGATTTCACATGCAAGAAGCATATACTGTAAAGTTAGAAAAAAAAAACAGTGGAACTCAAAAGGACTGTTAGCAGCAATTTGTTTGTGGTTAAAATAAATAGAGGCTGTCCCCAAGGGCTAGGTGGATTGGTAAGACTTTGGGCACTTACCAAGAGGAGACATAGGTTCAAACCTTGGGGGCATGCCCAATAAGGTGAAATATACCAACTCAGGAAAAACAAAACACTTGCAGAATTTTACAACAAAATATTGCTCAAAACCTAAGTTGCAGAAAACTGGAAAATACAGCAGAAATAACAGCAGAATATTTTGATTTTTTTATTTATATTTGCCGCAACAGAAATAGATTAAGAAACCCTTACAAATCTGATATGCACTTGTCAAACACAAAATTGCCTCCAAAACTGCAATAAAAACCTCTCCAAGGCTGGACGTTCACTTCCTGGAGCAATATTTGGCCAATGAATCACTTCCCAGGCTGAGCGCTCCACCTAGGGTTCCAAACCCTCTCAAATCTGATGCCAAAAACAGTCTTTGAAACCTTTGATCTCAACAATGGATGCACACATGCAAACCCTGAATGGATTTGCCTCTTCAATGGGTAGATAGCCCTAGGGTTTTACCCCTTCAAGCCTCCAATGGATCTCTCCAAAGGGAACCCCAATAATCTCCTGCAGCAGAATGCAAGAGCCCAAAAGAGCAAAGCTCTCCCAAATTCCAAGTTCTCCAAATTCACAATGCACACAAATGAAACCCTAAAGTCCCTTTTATTCTCAAACCCTAAAGTGATATTAAGTCCCAGCCTTAGATTTAACCATGGAGGGCTGAGATTAGATCTCAATCTCATAAGATCCAATGGCTATGATATAATCTCATGTTGAGATCACTTAAAGTCACTTAAGTTATATTGGACCCCACCCAACAAAGAAATAAAAGAAATAATAATAATAACTTTCGAAACGTCACTTTGTCAAATGCCTATAATATAGCTTTGTTTTTGACACAAAACCCTCCTAATACCATAATTAACTCTACTAACCCATATACCAACATTCAAACTTGTCAAAACACACTTATTAACCCCTATAACTCCTATTTTAACCACAAAATATGACGAAATACTCTCAATGACGCCCAAACACACTTAGACACAAAAGACAATATTTACAATGCTGGAATTATTTTGGGACATTACAAGTCCGCCTAGAATTGCTTGTCCCCAAGCAATTCATCAAAGTTGGGTGCTTCAAAATTTCTGGTCTCTTCCAAGCAGCATCATCTTTTGGCAAATCCTTCCACTTCACCAAGTATTCAGAAAGAACCTTGTTCCTCAATCTTTTCTCCCTATATTCAATAATCTTTCAGGAATTAACTCTAACTTACCTTCTTCATCAATAGGAGGCAAAGTTTGTGAAGGTGTAACATGTTGTCCCAAAACTTTCTTCAAGCAAGATACATGAAATACATTGTGAATCCTACTGCTTGGAGGCAACTCGAACTCATATGCAACTTCACCAACTCTCCTCATCACCTTGTAAGGTCCATAAAATGTGGCTGCAACTTTTCTGCATCACTCTTCTTCAATGTGGTTTGCCGGTAGGGTTGTAATCTCAAGTAAACCATGTCATCCACATTAAAACTACGTTCTGTCCTGTTCTGATCAGCAAACTTCTTTTGTTGATTTTGGGCCTGCTGTAAGTTCTCTCTCAATGTTTTCAAGATGTCTTGATGTTGCTGTACAAAATCAGCAGCGGTGGGCACCCTACTATCCTCCAAGAGCAAATCAGAAAACTTAGGAGGCTCATATCCATACAATGCCATGAAAGGTGACATTTTTATGGACATATGATAGGAACTGTTATAGCAATACTCTCCAAGAGACAGCCATTTTACCCAAGACTGCTGCTGCCTTGTAACATAGTTCCGTAAATACCCTTCAACCTATTTATTAACTATCTCTGTTTGCCCATCAGTTTGTGGGTGGTAGCTAGTGCTAGGAGTGAGTTGTGTACCACACAATTTGAAGAATTCCTAGCAAAAGTTACTCATGAACTTGCTGTCCCTATCATGAACTATGGTTTTTGGTAAACCATGCAACCTGAAAATCTCCTTAAAAAACAGATCAGCAAGTTGTGTTGCTGATGTAGTTACTGTAATGGCAAAGAAATGAGCATATTTTGTCAATCTATCAACTACCACAAAGATGCTATCTTTACCTTGAGTTTTGGGCAAACCTGTGATGAAATCCATGGAAATGCCTTTCCATTTTTGGTGTGGAATAGGCAAGGGCTGAAGTAGACCAGCAGCATGTGTGTTTTCATGCTTGTTTTGTTGGCATGTAGCACACTCCCTAACATGTCTCAAGACATCTTCTTTTAATCCCTTCCAAGAAAACCTCTCTTTCACCACTTTGTATGACTTGTAGAATCCCGGATGGCCCGCCAAAGGAGCATCATGTAAGGCTTCCAATAAATTTTCTTTCATTTTTGATTTCGGCACTAAATAAATTCTGTTTTTGTACAAAATCATCCCATATCTGATTTTGTATCTCTCATCTACAACTTCCCCATTAATGATGTTTGAAGCAAATCTGTCCTTAATATATTCTGCCATAATTTTGGCCTTCCAATCAGCTTGTACAGCAGTAATAGCATGAAATGAGGGGTTTCTAGAAAGTGTATCAGCTGCTGTATTAGCTTTCCCTTTTACAGATTGAATCTCAAAATCATAAGCCTGCAATTTAGTCACCCATTTCTGCTGTCTATCACTTAATTCACGCTGTCCTAGAAAGTGTTTAAGACTGTTATGATCAGTCTTAACTATGAATCTGCTGCATACCAAGTATTGCCGAAATTTGGATAATGCATGCATCACTGCAAGCATTTCCTGCTCATAAATATTAAATGTCTTCTCAACTGGACTGAGTTTTCTACTCTCAAATGCTATAGGCCTCCCCTTTTGCATCAATACTGCACCAATCCCTAAACCTGAAGCATCACATTCAATCACAAAAGGCTGAGAAAAATCAGGAATAGCCAAAATGGGACATGTCATCATAACTGATTTTAATTTATGGAATGCATTTTCTGCTGTACTATCCCACTGAAATGCCCCTTTTCTTGTCAAATCAGTCAAAGGAGCTGCCAATTGAGAAAATCCCTTGATAAACCTCCTGTAATAGCTGCATAACCCCAAAAAAAACCTCTTAATTCAGTCAAAGAGGTGGGTGTGGGCCAGTTTTTTAATAGCAGAAATTTTCTGCTCATCTACATGCACACCATTGGCACTGATTATGTGCCCAAGGTACAAAATTTCTGAAAGTCCAAATTCACACTTGGACATCTTGGCAAAGAATTTCTGCTGCTCTAGTATGGTCAAAACTGTGTCTAATGCTGTAAATGTGATTCCCAAGATCTGTTATAAATTAGAATATCATCAAAGAAAACAAGTACATATTTTCTAAGTTGATCCCTGAAAATATGGTTCATAGCAGATTGAAAAGTGGCGGGTGCATTAGTGAAACCAAAAGGCATAACCAAAAATTCAAAGTGTCCAAAATGGCACCTGAAAGCAGTCTTGTGTACATCCTCATCTCTCACTTTAATCTGATGGTATCCAGATCTTAAATCTACCTTGGAAAAATAAGTAGCCCCATGCAACTCATCTATCAACTCTAGGAATTGGATACCTATTTTTGATGGTCTTCTTGTTTAAGGCCCTATAATCTATGCACATGCACAAGGTTCCATCCTTTTTCTTCACAAGTACAACAAAAGAAGCCAAAGGACTAGAAGTAGGCCTAATATGACCCATGACAAGCAACTCCTTAATAGTCTTTTCAATCTCATCTTTGTAAGCTCTAGGATGCCTATATGCCAATATGGTGTAATAATGACAGGTTTGGAATCAGGTTCTAATTCAATGACATGCTCAAAACCTCTATCAGGTGGAAGACCACTAGGTAGTGTTGGTTACGAATTTGCCACTAGGATAGGATTTTAATCTAATTGCGCCCTAGATTCGCCCAACAGATTGAAAGGCCGGGAGGAAGGAATGCCTTCCGAGCCAATCTCCGGAGGAGGCCGGCACCTTTGGTTTCTCAACTTGGGTGGTTTAGCTTAGAGTGCAGGAAAGGGATTTAGCAAATACGAAAAGAGACATAAATATGCTTGTTTCGGGTGGGGAAGATAAGCAGCACAGTAACAAACCAATCACTACTACTAGCAGCAATCCAAAACAATACGTAAAGCAGAAACTAATGGTGCTATTCTATCTTATGTATCCTTTACTTTAGTCCCCAACAGAGTTACTTAATTGCCAATATTGATATCCAGATGCAGAATAACAATAATCAGAAATATAAGCGACATAAAGCAGAAACACTTAGCAAAGGCAGCATACAAGATAAAGACAACCAATAGAGCCAAGTATACTTTATATTTTGGAAGCAAATGCATAGCTACAGAAGTTTCTTAGCAGTATACCTTCCTTCCACCCTTATACAATGAAAAGAGACTGCTATATATAGTGTAAAATCCCCCCGATTACATTATGGTCCCAGTGTCCCAGGCCTGACAAAGCATACAGAAGCTGACAAAAGCGGCAAGAAGCGGCTGATGCTTGACCCTTGCAGGTAAGAAAGTAATGGCAGTAAGGTGCACTTGGAAACGTGTCAGCTCTGCGATGATACGGTGGGTGGGAAGCCAAATCTGGCTTGAATGGGAGTAGATGAAATAGAACTTGTCAGTTCATACCCATCCAAATAGTACTTGAGCAGCACAACTTCTGTCACACCCTGATCCGAATCCCGAGGTAGGGCACCTGTTAGCATCTGAAGCCCGCTGGTGAATGATGGGGGAGGGAAGACACTTAGTCGTTTTCCTTGAAATCTGATTTCGCCCGGCAGCGCGCAAAAATGAAGCGCAGTCAGACGGCGCAGCCTGGAAATGGCGCAGTCGGGCGGTCCCTGCCTTAGCCACTTCTTGGCTTCTCCTTGTTTCTCCCGTCCGAGGGCGCATAAAGGTGAGCGCGCAGTCGGACGGCGCGGCGCACTTGGGCGGGTCCATGCCTTAGACGTTCTTCAACATCACTCTCTTCTGGCCTCCCGATTGCGCACTTATGGGTTAGCGCCGCCCGACTTCGCAGCGAAGTCGGGTGGCCTCAACACTTAGCAATTTTTGTATGTTCCTTCACAACGATGTCGCCCGAGTGCGCACTCTCCTTCTGGGCGCCGTCCGACTTCGCGCGAACTCGGGCGGCGCCCACACTTAGACTTTTTTCTGGGCTGTTTCCTCTTAATGCCGCCCAAGTTTGCACTAGAACATGTGCGCCGTCCGACGGCTCAACACTTGGTCAATTTTCGGGCATCTCCCTTGCTTGCCTGCCCATGTGCGCAAGAGGTGGTGTGCGCAGCCCGACTGCGCAGCGCAGTCGGGCGGAAACCAACACTTAGAACTTTTCTTGGGCGTTTTTTGCCCACTTGTCAGAGATGCTTACAAACATGAATTTAAAGATGAAAGAGATAAAATGGAAGAACAAGGAGCAGAAATGGAAAGAAGAAGAACGGGAGAGAAGAAAGGAGGGAGGCAAAGCAGCAACCTTACAGTTTTTTCAAAACTTAGCACCCCGTGCAAAATGTGGCAACATTCCTGGCGGCTCGCGGGGTGTCGAGCTCGCCTCGGCGCAACGAACCTTTGGCCTTTATCCCTTGGGCACAGAGTCACTCCCGGACCCTGTACTTGTCTGCTGCTGTTGCTGCTGCTGCCGCACTTGTTTGGGAAGCTGCTCTTCTTCTTCACCCTCAGTAGTGTCCTCTCCAGATTGTGAGCTTGACAGCTCAACTTCCTTATCTTCTTCCTGCCTGGCAGGTTCGACCCGTTCGCGGACGTGCTCATAGACGGTTTTTGCCTTGGCCCAGGCTGCCTCTTGGAAGGGCTCTAAGTCGCTGATATCCTTCAGCGCTTTCCGGAATGCCGCAACCATGTGCTCGTCAATAGTATTGCACCTCTCTCCGATTTCCAGGAAACAGGCACTGATCTTGCCGAGCCTAGACATTAACTGGGTCACCTGTTCTTCTTGGATGGGCTCGACCCATCCGTCAATCTCCGAGGTATCTGCCTCGTATGTCTGCCAATCCTGCTTGATCTGCTCCAGAGGCGGGAATCCTTCATTTTTTACAAAGCTCGGGGATCCGAGCGCAGAAAGGGAATGGAATGGGGCCAGGCAGATGTTCTTTTCATGTAGCAAGGCATCTAACCTTTTCCTGGCCACCCTGACTTTCTCTGATTTTTCAAAATAATCCTGCAAGGTGATCCTTGCATCTGCCCAATCTAGGGCAATCTGTGACATTGGTGAAAATTGGAAGCCCTTGTGCTCATATTCTTCAAGTTTCATCGCCAAGTCCAGCCATTGTCGTGCTTGACGTTCGGCTTCCTCTACCACAGGCTTTCCCTGGGCAAAAAGTTCATGTATCGCGGAGACAAAGCTGAGGATAGGTAAACATCTGACAACATTAGCCCTGCACCCCTCTAGCAGGCCGGCCCTTATCTCCCTTATTCTGTTCTTTGAAAACATCGCGGCCTGGGATGACTTTTCCTCTAGCAGCGCCTGAGTTTGTTGCAGTTGTTCTTGCAGCTGAGTAACATGATTTAGGGCTGCCTTCTTTTCCTCCTCCAATCGGGCGGCTACCGTCTTTTGGGCTGCTGTCTCCTGCCGAGATACTGCAAGCTGGTCCCTTAAATTTTTTACTTCTTCCCGGGCGGATTCCAGCTGTACTTTCGTTTTGGCCATGTCATCCTCAAGGTCTCTTTTCTCAATTTGAAGCTGGAATAGCTTCTCCTTGTCTTCGAGCCGCTTGACTAGGAGCTTGTTTGTTTTCCGCCGAATCCCACCTATCTCATACTCTTCACTAATGTCATCGAAGCTCTTCTCCCTGACCTCGTGCTCATAGTCAGCATCGGTCATTTCTTGCAAGGGCTTTTTAACCTTAGGTATCCTCTTTTCTGTACGGATGACCCTCCTGTCCAGGTCAAACTTTGCGAGCTTCTCCGGCATTGCGATTTCCTCAGCCCTTCTCCTTTTTACGCCTAGAAGGAATGCGGCGGAGTTTTTTGCAGCCCTTGCAGCCAAGGGCTGATCTTCTGAAACTTGCAGTTCCTTTCCAACCAGGTCCAATTCTGCCAGGAAGGGGTGCGTAGAGGACAAATCCTTTTGCGGCATTTTCTCAGAAAATAGTGAGTCAGGCGGTGGGCCAGAAAATGTGACCGCCTTTGAAGATGATCGGGGCCTAGGAGAAGCGGGTGGTTGCTTAGGAGGTGAAGATGGGGTATGGAAGTTTGTAACGGCGGCGGGCGAGCGGCGTGGGGACCGAGGAGCTTCTTCGGTTTTGGAGGAGGGGGATAGACCTAGGGTTTGGCCTAGGGTCCGAAAAGCATCGGGTTTCTGCGCGAAGTGGCCAAAGGATTGTGGGCTGTTCTGGGGCTGTGTAAATGGTAAAGGTGATGAGGTGGCCAGAACTTGCCCGGAAGCAGAGGAAGAGGGCGTAACAGCAAGGTTTTCTAGGGTTTGCTGCGGGGGGGAAGAGGACGTACCTGCGTGCTCCGCCTGAGCCGGCGTTTGAAGTACTTCGTTTACCCAGGCCTCCGCGTCCTTTTGAGGGCTGTCCACAATAGAAATCACGTTGTCTGTAGCAACGCCAATCTGTGAGGCCACCGCCGCCTGTCGCTTAGCCTCCTTCTCTTGCCGCTTTTCCTTGTGATGTTTTTCTGATTTTCTTTTTCTTTTCTCCTTCGGCACGGCTGCTTGCTCAGGTGGAGCGGGAGCAGGTAGCACTTCGGGAGCTGGGGTGCTTATAGCAGCCTCTCCTTGTTGTCTCGTGGGGCCCACGCTTTCTGTCCTTGTCCCACTGGCCGATTTGTCAGGTTCCTTTTCCACCTGGGGCGACTTCTCAGATGTCGTGGACAACATTGGGTCCTCTCTTGTGCTCTTCGATGTTTGGCCGCTGGGTGCTCTTCGTACAATCAAATGTTGGGGCGGAGGCTTCCTCTTATACCTCTTTGGGGCGCCTCGAGGAACGACATCTCGAAATGCGAAAGGCTCCCATTTGCCGAAGTAGCGGTCATATAGGACAGAAAAGTCATCATCAACTGACAGGTTCTTTTTTTCTGATTTCTCGTGTTTTGTGCGGCACCTCATCTTCCAACATTCTAGGATTTTGTCTTCTGTCCAGCCAAGCAGCTTCCCCTTTGCAAGCACTCTCCTGAATCCAGGCGCATCCAATCTATGATCCTTATTGCGCTCAGGATCGTATTCTGCTTCTACACAGTAGAAGTCGTGCCACGACGGCCATGACTGCATCCGTTCAATATGCCATTCCAAATCCGCTCCTGTTTTGTTGCACCTTTCCTCCATGATCTGCTCTCGCGGGCAACTGTGCACGAATTTTCTCATTTCTCCAAGTGGATCATATTTCCAACACTGCGGCAGCTGTATTAGGCCAAGATTGAGGAGGGTTTGCTCTAAATATATATGTTGCCCGACTTCATTGATCGTGATGTTTCCCCAGTTAAAAGGATATGTGAAGATGGGGCTTTTCTTTTTACCTTGACCATATTCCTCCTCGACGCTGTCCATTTGTCGTGCCGCTTCAAGGCCAAAATGGTTTTCTGTACAAAAGTATGGCAGCAAGAAGGGCTTCCCTTTGAATCCGTAGACTCTGATGACAACGCCCTGAGTTAACCGAAAAGTATCGCCAATTTTATTTCTCACCAAGTGCTTCGTCATGGCAAGGGGAGGGCGAATTGCTGGGCCATTAATGATAGCCAGGACCAGGCCCTGAAATCTCAGATTAAACTCGTAGAAAGACCCCTTTCTATACAACAATTCGGTCCACTCATACACTGGTAGTGGCGCACCCTTCTCATCTACCTTCTTGACTTCGATGCTCGGCATTCGGAATTGCAAGCAGTATAGGCATAACCACGCCAGAAAAGAGCAGTGCCTGAACTCTGTCGACTGCCTCTGCTGCAATTTGACAAGGGCGGAGTGAATGGCGTATGCCACGTAGTCGGCCCAGTCAAAATAAATCTAGCGCTTCCCACTTTGGTAGGTTCCTCCATACATAATGCATTCGGCGAGCGCCAACTGGTAAGGGTGGACCACTTCGTCGGTGCCGCAGCCCAGTACCCATGCGAGTACCGTGTAAAGGTGCGTGTTCTTAAAATTTTTTAAGGGAATAGGGCCCGATGGCCATCTTGAAGCTGGAATTGGATGCTTCAGCTCTGAATTGAGAAAATCCCTATTTTTTTGAGACTCATCAAACCTGCCCGCCTGCTCCTCTAAAATAACCTTTCTGATGATAGCGTCCTTGTCTGGCTCGACCCCTGGTGCGAACGCGGGATGCACCACTTCTCCGAAGAGAGAGAATAGTCGCCTGCCCTGCCAGTCACAAACCTGTCGGGTGGCCGGTTTGTAGAATGTCACAATTGACTGAATGAGCTCGGGGCACTGGTGAACGGGAGGGCACAAGAACCAGTGAAGGTTCGAGGTGTAAGCGGCCCCGACATGATGTGTAGACGGAATTTTACCCGCCCATTGCAAAATATTAGGACGCAGTTTGGTGATGCTGAGGGAGTAGTCGCCATCCCTGTATTCGGCTAGGAGGTTTACTGGCAGCGGAAGAGGACCCTATCTTCTGCTTCGCGCCCTGGGTTTTTTTGTTTTTCCTTTCGACGCTTCACTGCCCTGAGCAGCTGAGACAGTCTGCCCTTCGGATTCCTGCTCTGAGGCGCTGGATTCTGGCTGCATAGGCGCCTTTCCTTTCGCAGCGCCCGACCTTTCACTCATGGTGTAGAATTTTGCCAGAATATGCAGCTGTAACTTAGTAAGAATTCGCTCCTTTCCCCTTTTCACCGCGCAGCTAGATTTTCCTTAACAATGCTGGTAATTTGGAGTGGTGAAACCTCCTTTTCTAGTGCGGGAGCGGACAACATTAATGGCGCCTTGAGGAGTTAAACTTTTATTGCCCGGAGTGGGTGTCTAGCGCCGCTATTTCTTGGCGGCCGCGCGTGGGATATTTCCTTGGAAGTCGCGCATCGCACTTGATTGGACCCCAAGTGCGCTTTTCATTTATGAAATCCGCTTAGAAGATCGCGCAATCATCCTCAAGGATTTTTAGAAGCTCGTGCCATTAATGACGCCTTGGACGCCAACTGGGCACACATTTCAAAGCTCCTCGACCCTTGGCGAGAACTTGCCGTTTCTTCTTCCTTTTCGACCAAGTGCGCTCAAAAAGTAAGCGCCGTCGGGCCTCGGGCCATGAAATCCGCGCGGACGGGCGGTCCTAAACTTAGAAAATATCCGTCATGGCATCGCCTTCAGGACGCGCCCGTCGGAGTGCGCTAGATTCGGTGTGCGCCGTCGGACGGCGCACGAGAAATCCGCGCAGTCGGGCGAGGTACTTGGCCATTTCTCAAAACTTCTTGCTTTGTCCCGCCCGGTGGCGCGCAAAAGAGGGTGCGCAGTCCGACTTCGCAGCGAAGTCGGGCGGCGCACCAACACTTAGACAAATTTTTTGGAGATTTTCCTTTTGCTCACCACGGCTCATTCCTCCCGGAAGCGCTAAAACCAACGGGCGAAGCCCGACTTTGGGACTATTTTCTGCGCCCTTGGGAGGAGACCTTGTGCCTTAGTCAAAATTTTGGGCTCTCGTGCATTTTCTTTTTTCAAAACGTTGGCTCTCCTTTTTTTTTGAACTTAAAGCAGGAAACTATGGACTGAAAACAATATTTACATGCAGAAATAAAACTGACTGCAGAAAACAAACATATGTACAAGGGGAAAACCTTGGGTATCTTCAGCTGTAGTATGCTTTCAGGTGAAAGCCATTGACGGGAATTGGGAGGACCTGGCCCTCCATGTCCTTCAGTACAAACGCATTGAACTGATTCACCCGAACAATTTGGAAGGGACCATCCCAGAAGGCATCTAGTTTGTCATGATTGCCTGGTTTGGCTTTGTTGGAGTCCCATTTCAGCACTAAATCCCCGATCCTGAAGACTCGGGCAGTGGTTCCTTTTGAAAACCAGTTTTGCGTTGTCTCGGCGTGCTTGGTGAAGGCCTGATACGCCTTCTCTCTTTCTTCCTCCAGTTGCAGTAGCTGAGCCAATCGGGTATCAATGGAGTCTCCGGGACCTTTCTCATCCTCTAACAGCCAGAGTGCAGGTATCTCTATGTGTGTGGGCAGGACAGCCTCCTTGCCGTATACAAGCGCATATGGGGACGTTTTGATAGACTTCTTGAAAGAAATACGGTCTGCCCAAAGCGCACGGTCCAACAGTAGATGCCATGTCCTTTTATTCCTTTCCACAGTCTTCTTTATAATCTTCAACAGATTCTTGTTAGTAGACTCAGCTAGGCCGTTTCCCTGTGGATAGTAGTTTGAAGACATCTTGTGATAAATGCCATACTTACTAGTGAATTCTGTGAGCACGACACCTGCAAACCCTGGACCATTGTCCGTGACGATTGCCTCTGGTATCCCGAAACGGGTAATAAGGCCTTCTAGAAATCCAATGACTGTTTCTTGGTCTGCATGCTTCGTAGGCACTGCCTCGGCCCATCGGGTGAAATAGTCTGTGGCCGTTAGGATAAACTTATGCCCTGCCGAAGAGTTGGGTGTGATTACTCCGACAAAGTCAAGGCCCCATTGCTGAAATGGAGTCTCAGCTTGAATCAGATGGAGGGGCATGGGAGCCTTACGATTTCTGCCAGCGAACTTCTGACATTTCTCACACTTCTGGCAGACTGCGTGCGCATCTGCAAAGAGGGTGGGCCAATAGTAGCCCGCTTTAATAATTTTCAAGGCCGTCGGCCTTCCCGAATGATGTCCTCCTGGCATCCCTGAATGGAATTCGCCGAGGACCTTCGGCTGGTCTGATTCTCTGACGCATCGCAACAGGATGCCGTCAATATTTCTGAAATATAGCCCCTCGGGGCGTAGAACGTACCTCAAGGCGTTAAGCCTGAACCTCCTTCTTTGTGAGGCATTGAGATGATCCGGACATCTCCCTGTGTTGAAATACCACACTAGATCATTTGTCCAATCATTCTCCTCGGATAAGGAGTTAGCAAGGTAAATTTCTGTCTCTGGATTCTCCCACTGACAAGCAGAGACTTCGGCTGCGGCGCTTCGGGCCAACTCTTGGCATAGAGCCCGCCCTCGGACCAACTTCGTGGGTCGAACCTCTATGTCAAATTCCTGGATCTTGGCAATCCATCCTGCTCTCCTGTGACCGGGTTCACCCTGGATCATGAAATTTCTGACATCCGGGTGTATCACGAAGACAGTGGTCCGGCTCTGAGAGACGAAATGCTTGAATTTTTGAAGGGACCTCATAACTGCATGGACTTGTCTCTCAATAAAATTATACCTTTCTTCATGCGGTTGGATTACCTGACTTAGGAATGCTATTGGACGCTCTTCTCCATCGTCTCCCTTCTGGGTCAGGACTGCAGCGTAGCTTTCGGGCTCTCCTACTGCATAAAGTATGAAGTCTTTTGAGTAGTCTGGATTTATCAATACCGGCGCCTGAGCAATTCTGGCCTTGATCTCTTCGAAGGCTTTCTTCCTTTCATCGGTCCAGACGAATTCTGCATCCTTCTTTAGGAGTTCGGCCATAGGCTTGATTACTTGGGCAAAGTCAGGTACAAACTTCCTCACGAAGTTAATCTGGCCGAAAAATGACTGCAGCCCTTTCTTGTTGACTGGGATGGGTAAACGAAGGAGAGCTTCTGCTCTATCTGGATCAACTGCAAGGCCCTTTTCAGAAATAACATGGCCAAGCAGTTTGCCCTCCTTCACCGCAAAGACTGATTTCTTTGGGTTGATGGATATGCCGAACTCGCGACATCTCTCGAATATTTGCCTCAAATGGGAGGCGTGGTCTTCTCTTCTGTATGAAAACACAGTCATGTCATCCAGATAAATGACAATGATCTTATTCAGCAATTCACGGAACGCCAAGTCCATGGCTCTCTGGAATGTAGCCCCGGCATTTGAAAGACCGAAGGGCATGCGTTGGTAGGCGAACGTCCCCCATTTGGTAGTGAACGCCGTCTTGTGCTGGTCTTCGTTCTTTACCCAAATCTGGTTGTAGCCGGAAAACCCATCTAACAGAGAAAATCTCTGAGCTCCCGCAACCACGTGCAGGATCTGATCAATTTGAGGGAGTGGGTAATGATCCTTTAATGAGGCCTGGTTAAGGTTTCTGAAATCTACGCAGAGACGGATGTCTCCATTCTTTTTTCTCACGGGGACCAGATTTGCGACCCAAGAAGAATGCTTGATGGGGTAGATGATCTTTGCCTCTAGCATTTTCAAGAGCTCTGTCTTCATCATGGCTTCAATCTTAGGATTTACGGCCCTCTGCTTGCACTGAAGGGCTTAGCGTTGTCTTCCAGCTCTATGGTGTGTTGAATCATCTCCCTGTCATACCCCTTCAAGTCTTGGTAGCACCAGGCTACAATATCTGGGTACTCTTCACACAGAGCTCGTATCTGTCTTAACTCTTCATCGGTGCAGTCTCTCCCGACCTTGATCACCTTTCCAGGTTCTAACTCTAGGTCAGTGTACTGCTTAGGGTCTACTTTGATCCTGTGGGATATGGCCCTGTCATTTTGATCAAAGAGACTTTCCAAGGTAATCAGTCCTTTCGGGACGTGATTATTCTTCAACTGTATCAACCCCTCATACCGCTCGTCATCAGGGTCTCTACTTTCGATTGAACTAGCTTCATGTATCATAAAGGTGACGATATCCTCGTCACAATCGAACACCTGCCAGTGGGTGTCCTTATCAGGCACAGAAGGCCTGTAGATAGTACGAACCGGCTTCGGCTTACGCATAGTGTCATCGGTCGGGACGTACCGGCTCCAACGAGACGCCGGAATGTCAGCGTGCTTATTTTTCTCACGAGAGATAGGTTTGACATTCAAGGAGTCGAATGACTCCATTAGATCCCAGACACGGTTGCGATATGCCTTGAGATAGTGCTTCTTGGAGGCGCACTTGTTGGTAATCTGGTGGCACACCAACTCTGAGTCGCCAAAAATTTGTAAATGCTTGATCCCGAGCCTTTTTGCCTTCTTCAAACCTAAGCATAGGGCTTCGTACTCCGCCGCATTATTGGTGCAACTCCAGGCCAGCCTATAACAGTAGTCCTTCTGAATGCCAGATGGCGAGACCAGGAGGACACCTGCCCCGACGCCGTTCTTGCATCGGGCGCCATCAAAATAGAGCTTCCAGAGTTTATCAGGGGTAGGTCCTGTGTCCTTTTTAGCAGTCTGGTCGTGTCTTCCCGGCTGAGTGACAGTATAGCAACCGAGTTCTGTTTCAACCATGGCGTTGAAATCCAGCAAGGAGAACTCGTCCTCCATCCGCAATTGCTCCAAGGTTTCCTCTGCTAAGTCCACCTCTATTAGTTCTTCAGTCGTCAGTTGGACCATGTCATTTTGCTCTTCCCCTGGTATCTTTTCAACCAGGAAAGTGGAAGGTTTCTCATTATAGATTTTCAATCTCCTTCCCTTGAAGGGCACCTCCATATGCGAGTAATCCAGCGACAGATATCCGCCCAGCTTCGCAGTGAACTCCCTAGAGAGACACATGCCAAAGTAAGGTTCCAAGTCAACCACCACGACCTCTTGGATGACCACTATGTCAAGCGCTTTATGCAGTCGGATTGGGATGTCCTTGACGACACCAACTGTCTTGACAGGAGTGCCATCCAACTGTAGCACACCTTGGCTGCTTCTTGTGTATTCCATGCCAATCTCTTCGCAGACAGCCCTCGGCATGACAGTGGTGGAGGCACCAGAGTCAACCATGCAATTATGTACTATATGACCCTCCATGCGCAAAGACAGATAGAAAGGTGGCGGCCTGTTTTTTCCGGTAGCAGAAACTGTCAAGGGCTGAGCTAACACAGCGGGCTGCGTTGGCTTTCCATATTTCACACTCTTCAATGATTCCTGCAACAGGTCTACTTGTCCTGGGAGCAGAAGGGCGTCATACATGCTTATTTTCGCCGGAGTCTTCTTGAGCTCATCGACTATATTGTAAGTCGAAGTGTCGGCCTCTTCTGCTTCCTTCGCTGGTTCATACCTGGTTCGGTACTGTTGCGTGGCTTCAACCCTCTGTCTTTTCGTCAGGGACGGGTACCTCAACTTTTCTTGAGCTTGTTCTTTTGTCTCAGCTAGAGGTTGGACCGTCGGAGTCTTTACCACGGGAGCCTTGAGCGTTGGGAACTTTTCTTTGGCTATAGGAGGTAAAGGCGGCTTGTCAGGAGCTGGCGCAGCAGGCGGCGTCCTCTCCCTTCTTGCATATACCTTCAGCGGCTTTATCTGGGCCGGGGTGGCCTCAATCGGCCTTTTTCCCTCCTTGGTCAAGAGAGACACGGGATCTTCTTCTGGGACTGCAAGGTTACCTTCATCTTCAAGGATCATGTATGCTTCATCTTCCACGGCACTGCCCGCAAGGGTCTGGATATAATGCCGATGCAACGGGCAACCCTCCTCTCCATGTGGATCGTTGCAAGTGGAGCACCAGTTAACATGGTCAGAAGTGCTCGGTTGAGCATTGTTGGCCGCATTCCTTGCCGGAGGCCTTGGTGCTTGAGCAGCTTGATCTTTTGTCAGCGCAGGAGGAGGATATGGCCTCCTAGGAAGAAACTCCATCTGAGCTTGCTTCTTTTTCATGATCGTCATGTCATTGGAAATTGTATGATAACCGGATGCAAGGGTCCGTACTTTTTGAAGGATTTTATTCTGGATATCATTATCTGCCAGCGTAGGCTGGGGTGGTGGAGGAAGTATGGCTAATGGCGGAGGAGCAAGCAACGCTGCGTACTGAGGTGGAGCTGGGAGTGCTGGATATTGCGGAGGTGGCGGATTAGGATAATGGATCTGAGGCTGGCCTTACGGGTTTATGGCCGGTGCCGGGTTCCATGGCTGCTGGGGGGACTGATTAGATGATGATGACGTTCCACCAGACGCGGGCGGATACTGTGACTGAGGAAAATCGGGATAAATGGGAGGCTGCATTCTATGAGGAAGTCTGCCTATAGAAATTATGTCTAATTCTGCTTGCTGGGCAGCCTCATATAAGGCGGGAAAAGTGTCGACCCGGGCTATCTTGAGAAGTAGACAAATGTCTGAATTAAAAGATCTCAAGTAATAGTGAGCAGCTTGTCCCGCAGGAGGACGCAGCTCAGGAGGTACTCTTTTCCAGGACCTTGCAAACCTCACGTTGAAGTCCGATATCTCCTCTTGCGGATGGCGCTGGATGCTTTGAAACTGGTGCAGTAGTGAGGAGGGATCAGCGGACTCATTGCATCCTTTCACTAGTCTGCCGGCTAGCTGAGGCCATCCTGTGATAACTCCCTCTGGTAAGGATCTCCACCAATAGAGGAGCTTCCCTCTCAGAGAGAGAGCTAACAACCGGGTCTTAACACTCTCACTAGTGATAGAGTGCAGTGCAGCCAAGGCCAGGATGTCTTGGATATGCTCGTATGCTGTCTTCCCGGAGCCATCATACGTGGGAATGGATTTCAAGGCAGCAGGAGGAACAACTTCTTGTCCCACTAGAGCCAAGGGCCCTGTGGAGTCAACTGCTGGGAAGAGGTCATCATCATTTTGTTGGGCAGCCATGTCTTCTTCCTCTTCTTCAAGCTGATCAGTGGTATAATCAGTATCAGTGTTGTCCGAAGTTGTAGGTTGTTCTTCAATTTCGGCCTCTCCAACTTCTTCAGCTTCTTCGACCTCAGCTTCTTCTATTTCAGCTTCGGGTTCGTCTTGGCGAGCTTGGTAGTCAGCCAGCCTTACTCGCTCTCCCGGAGCGTTGATGTCGATTTCGTAGAGATCAGGCTGCTGTTCCGGGTTCCTTGCTCTCCACCTTCTTGTATGCATGGAGGTGCTTTTGATATTGGATCAGTCTCACGGACCCAGAAAATATTCAGGTTCAGCAGAGTCGCCAGGTGTTCTGATTTGACAGCAATGAAGCGAACACCGATGCTTCGATTCTGTTTTGGGGTGGGAAACCTCCGTGTCCCACCGGGCGTGCCAGAGAAACTGTTGGTTACGAATCTGCCACTAGGATAGGATTTTAATCTAATTGCGCCCTAGATTCGCCCAGCAGATTGAAAGGCCGGGAGGAAGGAATGCCTTCCGAGCCAATCTCCGGAGGAGGCCGACACCTTTGGTTTCTCAACTTGGGTGGTTTAGCTTAGAGTGTAGGAAAGGGATTTAGCAAATACGAAAAGAGACATAAATATGCTTGTTTCGGGTGGGGAAGATAAGCTGCACGATAACAAACCAATCACTACTACTAGAAGCAATCCAAAACAATACGTAAAGCAGAAACTAATGGTGCTATTCTATCTTATGTATCCTTTACTTTAGTCCCCAGATAAGTTACTTAATTGCCAATATTGATATCCAGATGCAGAATAACAATAATCAGAAATATAAGCGACATAAAGCAGAAACACTTAGCAAAGGCAGCATACAAGACAAAGACAACCAATAGAGCCAAGTATACTTTATATTTTGGAAGCAAATGCATAGCTACAGAAGTTTCTTAGCAGTATACCTTCCTTCCACCCTTATACAATGAAAAGAGACTGCTATATATAGTGTAAAATCCCCCCGATTACATTATGGTCCCAGTGTCCCAGGCCTGACAAAGCATACAAAAGCTGACAAAAGCGGCAAGAAGCGGCTGATGCTTGACCCTTGCAGGTAAGAAAGTAATGGCAATAAGGTCCACTTGGAAACGTGTCAGCTCTGCGATGATACGGTGGGTGGGAAGCCAAATCTGGCTTGAATGGGAGTAGATGAAATAGAACTTGTCAGTTCATACCCATCCAAATAGCACTTGAGTAGCACAACTTCTGTCACACCCTGATCCGAATCCCGAGGTAGGGCACCTGTCAGCATCTGAATCCCGCTGGTGAATGATGGGGGAGGGAAGACACTAGTCGTTTTCCTTGAAATCTGATTTCGCCCGGCAGCGCGCAAAAATGAAGCGTAGTCAGACGGCGCAGCTTGGAAATGGCGCAGTCGGGCGGTCCTTGCCTTAGCCACTTCTTGGCTTCTCTTTGTTTCTCCCGTCCGAGGGCGCATAAAGGTGAGCGCGCAGTCGGACGGCGCGGCGCACTTGGGCGGGTCCATGCCTTAGACATTTTTCAGCATAATTCTCCTTTGGCCTCCCGATTGCGCACTTATGGGTCAGCGCCGCCCGACTTCGCAGCGAAGTCGGGTGGCCTCAACACTTGGCAATTTTTGTATGCTCCTTTACTAACGATGTCGCCCGAGTGCGCATTCCTCTCCTTCGGGCGCCGTCCGACTTCGCGCGAACTCGGGCGGCGCCGACACTTAGAAATTTTCTGGGCTTTCTCCTCTCAATGCCGCCCGAGTTCGCACTAGAACATGTGCGCCGTCCGGCTGCGCAGCGTAGTCGGGCGGCTCAACACTTGGTCAATTTTCCGGCGTCTCCCTTGCTTGCTTGCCCATGTGCGCAAGAGGTGGCGTGCGCAGCCCGACTGCACAGCGCAGTCGGGCGGGAACCAACACTTAGAACTTTTCTTGGGCGTTTTCTGCCCACTTGACAGAGATGCTTACAAACATGAATTTAAAGATGAAAGAGATAAAATGGAAGAACAAGGAGCAGAAATGGAAAGAAGAAGAACGGGAGAGAAGAAAGGAGGGAGGCAAAGCAACAACCTTACAGTTTTTTCAAAACTTAGCACCCCGTGCAAAATGTGGCAACAGGTAGATCACCAAAAACTGGGCTATGTCTATCTAGAATGCATTGTATATCAGGATGGAATTTTACCTCAACTGTGGGTGGTGTAGGCATACCTTTAAGCATGTAAAATGTGGCTCCCCATACAACGCCCTTCTTCTTGAGTATTCTTTCCAAACTGTTGGCTGAAATTTGCTGCGGATATTGGTCTTTTATGCCCCTCAAAGTGATCACCTTCCCATACATCTGAATTTCATTTCCAAGGTTTTGTAGTTGGTGTAGATACCTCCCAATGAATATAACCATTGTACCCCTAAAATAGCATGAGGGATACCTCCCATCATTGGATATACATAAAAATCATCCACCACCGAATAATTACTAAAACAGATTTTTACCTGTCTAACCACTTGGTCACACCTAGTAATTTTGCCATTCCCATTCTTAATACCAAAACCAGAAAAACTTTCAGTTGTCAGATTCTTTTCAGCCACAAATCATTTATGAAATTATGAGTAGCTCCTCCATCAATTAAAATCACAGTAGAATGATTGGTCAACTTTCCTGGCACCTTCATAGTTATAAATTTTGACTCACCGGTAATAGATGCCAGGACTCCCTCTTCTTCATCTAATTCAGGAGATGGCTGCTCATGTTGTTCTAATTCTACAAAATCTGCATCTTCATACTCACTCTCGGAATCTGATTTTTCAATTTCTTGTGCATTTTCATCCTCATTTGGCACATAAAACTCTACTAAATAATTCTGCCCCTTACCTTGACATTGGTGGCCAGGTCCCCATTGTTTTTTGCAAGAAAAACATAAACCTTTCCGCTGTAACTCCTTCCTAGTTGCCTAATCTAACCTTGGTCTTTGCTTATTTGGGTTTTTAGGTGGTTGGAAGCCCTTATTCCAAATCTGATTTGTTTTTTTTATTGGCTGTCTAAATTTAGAGGGCTGTCCCCACTTTGGTTTATTGCTGTTTGTGGAGGTTTCAAGGTCAAAAGCAGTTGAAACAGCCTCATCCAGAGTCTTAGGCTTGAAAGCCTTTGACAAACCTCTTAAAGGTTCATTTAAACCCTTCAAGAAGAGGTGAATAATCTTATCTTCAGCTATATCAGTGACCATAACTAAAATTTTCTGAAACTCCTCAACATAGCTAGCAACCGAACCCTTTTGTGTAATAGTAGCCAATTTACCAAAAAATTCATTTTCATCTTGCCTCTTAAACCTATCCAAAAGTTTAGTTGCAAATACTTCAAAAGAATCAATGGTTCCATGGCCTTGAGTGAATAAGCCATGATGCCACCATTGATATGCAACACCTACAAGATGAAGGGCTGCATATTGGACAGCCTCTTTTTCTGTCATAGTGGGTTTGAGAGACAAATATGTCTGCAATTTTTGTAACCAAGCTCTTGCAGAAATCTTATCACTACCATCAAAAAATGAAAGTGGTAATTTACCCAATTTGTGCCGCAATTCCCCTCCTCCTTGAGATTTCCTACCCTTTTTATGTCCCTTCAACTCCAAGTATTTCTCAAAGTCTACAGCAGTCTTAAACCCTTGAGGCATGGCCTCATAAGTTGCCCAACGCTCTGCTAATTCTGTATCAGGAATTTCTGCATTTTCTTCAGCAGTTTGGGGCTGTACAAACATGGGAGTAGAGGCTGTACGAACATGGGAGTATAGGGTTTCCAAATTCTGGATGTCCGAGATGTCTCCCCTACTGGATTAGTTGGTCTAGGGATGATCCTAGCTCCTCCCTGGGTTGAACTTACACCCTTATTATTCTGCTGTTGTAAGGGAGCATTTCCCTCTCCAATCCGATTTTCTGGTTGTTGTTGGCCTCTAGAACATAAATCCTGGAGTGACCCCTCCATTCTCATCAATACTTGCAACATAGTATTTTGGGTTCTCTTAAAAACTTCTGCAACATCCTCAGGCCTAATCTGCTCTTCTTCTTTCTCCATTGTTTGTCTTGACCTTGATTTACTCTTGCTTCTGGTTTGGTAAGGGTGGACCATCAACAAACCCTCAGGCTGGCAGGAGTTTTAGCTCTGATACCACTTGAAATATACCAACTCAGGAAAAACAAAACGCTTGCGGAATTTTACAACAAAATATTGCTCAAAACCTAAGTTGCAGAAAACTAGAAAATACAGTAGAAATAACAACAGAATATTTTGATTTTTTTATTTATATTTGCCGCAACAGAAATGGACTAAGAAACCCTTACAAATTTGATATGCACTCGTCAAACACAACCTGCCTCCAAAACTGCAATAACAACTTCTCCAAGGTTGGACGTTCACTTCCTGGAACAATATTTGGCCAATGAATCACTTCTTAGGCTGAGCGCTCCACCTAGGGTTCCAAACTCTCTCAAATCTGATGCCAAAATAGTCTTTGAAACCTCTGATCTCAACAATGGATGCACACATGCAAACCCTAAATGGATTTACCTCTTCAATGGGTAGATAGCCCTAAGGTTTTACCCCTTCAAGCCTCCAATGGATCTCTCCAAAGGGAACCCCAATAATCTCCTGCAGCAGAATGCAAGAGCCCAAAAGAGCAAAGCTCTCCCAAATTCCAAATTCTCCAAATTCACAATGCCCACAAATGAAACCCTAAAGTCCCTTTTATTCTCAAACCCTAAAGTGAGATTAAGTCCCAGCCTTAGATTTAACCATGGAGGGTTGAGATTAGATCTCAATCTCGTAAGATCCAATGGCTATGATATAATCTCATGTTGAGATCACTTAAAGTCACTTAAGTTATATTGGACCCCACCCAACAAAGAAATAAAAGAAATAATAATAATAATAACTTTCGAAACGTCACTTTGTCAAATGCCTATAATATAGCTTTGTTTTTGACACAAAAACCCTCCTAATACCATAATTAACTCTACTAACCCATATACCAACATTCAGACTTGTCAAAACACACTTATTAATCCCTATAATTCCTATTATAACCACAAAATATGGCGAAATACTCTCAATGATGCCCAAACACACTTAAGACACAAAAGACAATATTTACAATGCTGGAATTATTTTGGGACATTACATAAGGGCAAAGGTTGTAGTCTGACTTGAGTCGGTTGAGTGCGTGCCAGCTTGACGATGGCGGTACCAACCCTGAGCCACCGGGGGTCTCCCTCACTCTAGGCTCCATTTACCGAGGAGAGGCAAGGGTTATAGAAGCAACTTCAATGATTTGACCTGTGTTCGGAGGCAGAAACCTTGGGGAGAATGTCTGACCCCTGTGCCCAGTTGTTAAAGATGAAAGGATGTTCCGATTTCCTGATATATATATATATATATATATATATATAGAGAGAGAGAGAGAGAGAGAGAGAGGCTTAATATGTGTAAGGTAGGTGATAGTTGAATAGGTGGAGGTCTGAGGTTCAATTTTCAGTGTTAAAGGTGATATAATTTTTTATTTTTATTTTTATTTTATTTTTCATTCATGCAAGAAAGTTGTCAATTTGAAGGAAAGCATTTATTTTTAATTTAAAGAAACATTAAAAAAATTATTTAGGCATCCAATAAAATGTAAGAGTGAAAACTGGATATATAGCAAGTTTGCACTCTTAAACTTATAAGAGTGAAAACTGAAAAGTATGATTTATTTTATTTTTTTAATTTTTTTCGATAAATAAATATATATAATTAAAAAATAGCTGCACCCGCACCCACACACCTGGCAACCTTGTGGAAAACATTTCTCAGGTTGGTTGTTGCAATCGTGTGGCCATTTGAATGTAATATGCCATGTATCTCTACCTTTTTTTTTAGTGAGGGTAAAAATACTTTTTATGTTCATTTCTGGTCATTACAAGTGCTATGTTCTAAGTTATTCAAAATTTTCACAAGCAGGGTCTTTAAATGGTAGCTTCGCGGGGCACATACACTATCACTATAGACATTTTCTAAATTTATATTGTTTCCCAAGCAGCACAACAAGATTCCACAGAAGATAATTTAACCAAGTGACAGAATAGCTAAAACAGAACAGGGTCTTGCTACTAGTGCATCTCTCTTCATAACTCTTTTTTCAATGAGTTTACACAGGTTTTTACGAGGGGTCCTGGTCTCCTCATACTGAGTGGGGTTTGAACCTTGGATCTCTCAAAGAGAGGCCAAAGCCCTTACCACTGCAGTAAGCTTGCAGCTTAAAATTTAAGTTTACATGGGTTTTTATGAGGGGTCCCGGTCCCCTCGTACTGAGTGGGGTTTGAACCTTGGACCTCCCCAAAGAGAGGCCAAATCCCTTACCACTATAGTTAGCTTGTAGCTTATCTTTCTTCGTAACTTTATGTTACCCCTGTGATCTCCATTTCTCTATTGTAGGGATCTTTTTCCTGATCATTATAAAATCCTGGCATGTCTTGTTGTGTTTAACCTTTGTTGCTTTTGTCAGACTTGCATGTTTAACCCTTGTTGCTTTCGCGATGTCATCCATCCATCTGATACAGGCTTACATTTTGCCCACCCTCTCCTCTTGCATGTCAATCTGTTCTGTTATTTCTAGCTTTTCTTCCCTCTCCTTTGCATCCAGAGCAGCTTGTTGAGTTTTGTGAGCATCAATGGTAGCTGCTTCAGTTCTTATGTCGTTTGATTGCATATTGTTGAGTTCTATATTGTTTCTTATTTTTGTCGTCTAGGACATAGGTATTCTTTTTGGACACAGAGCTGTGTGGGTTCTCTATTTTGTGATGTCTAGACTTGCTGTAAGGATGCCTCTAGGATGCTCCATTTTTTTGGAAAATTTGGATATAAGGTAGGAAGAGACTGAATGAATGTAGCTATCTTGCAAAAATGACAACATCAATAGCCATTGGCATTGAAAGTTTATATTGGTATGTATATTGCAAGGAGCCACCTTGAACATATAACTTAAAAATAGTGAAAATAAAATCTTAATTTAAAATTGATGGTATTGTGGTTCTCTTTGTGTAATATTTTTAGTAGCAATGGCTGCACTTCGTGCTATTGATCGAGTTGTTTGGGACTTGAGATGTCTGTATTGCTTGTTAGGACTAGTACTGAGACCTGCCTACCTTTTTTTCCTCTTCACTTTGAGTCTGAATTTTGGCGTGGCCTACAGTACTACATGAATTCCAATCTGATTTTAGAACGTATTTAAATTTTATACAACTTGAGCACAATTTCTTTTAGATTTTTTTTTCTATAATTTGAAGACGTAGATGAATTTCTGATCTTCTGTTTTTAATTCGGTGTTCGTTATTTAGTGCAAATTTTAATTTGAAGAGGACTGCATAACAGAAAAGAAATCCATAAGGGTAACTTTATAGTAGCTTTTACAGATAGTTGTTTCAGCTACTTAGCTCACTCTCTCGTTGTCTGTTCCAGAATCCAAGTTATCTCATAGTATTATATGCTCTCTCTTGGGCCATAATTTTTAAAAATTATATTTTTTGAATGAGTTTTATGGGATTGGAACGCCTCCCACCCATATATGTATCTCTCTTGGCAAGATTTGGACCCTGGACTCCACCTTGAAAGTTGATGTATTTAACCAGTTGAACTCATGCCATTTGATCTTACCAAAAATATTTTTGACTTGGTTAAAAATGGAATATTTCTTCTCCCAAGCTCAAATTTTTATAACGATATTCATTTTAATTGAAGATTGCCTCTTTATATGTTGATGATCAGGAAAACGGGATGCATGTCATTCCAAATCTGAATATGTGCAATAAGAAACATCAATTAGAACACATTTCAAGACATGAATGCTGTTTTGAACACTTTATTGGTGCTTAGAATATTATTATTTGCTTCTTGGCTTTGGCTGAAGTGGAAGCAATGGCAATAACTAGCACATACTTCACTGTTGTTGTATTTGAATTATGAGTTAATATTGAAATTCTTTGCAGGAATGGGAAAGACCAAGGCCAGGTCGTCGGCCAGATATATTCCCCCAGTTTAGCCCTATGAAGACACCTCTTCCTCCTCCAATGCCAGCTGATCCTCCCTTTGAAGTTGATCCAGATGAGGAAGAGGAGGAGGAGGAGAAGAAAGAGGAGGAAGAGGAACAACCTCCGGATGAGGAGCAGCCGGAACAGCCAGAAGAGTGAGAGAACTATTAACATTAGATTTTGTTGACCCTGCTATCATTGTTGCTGATCAATCAGCTATCAACATTGGACGGATAATTAGATGTTTATTTGAGTTTCTTATCTCAATTACTATTTGTAATTGCTCAGTTAGACACGGGATTATCAATTCCTCTAGTTTTACCTTCTCAACAATATTCATGTATTTGTATGATCTGTTTCTGGGTCTGTAGAGTAATAGAGCTTAAAATGTGCCCGGTAATCTTTTTGCTAGAATATTTCATGGAGAAATAAAAGTTGACTATATTTAGTGCCTGCAATGTCTTTCATGGTTCACAGCTCTAGTCTTTCAAATCACCAGATTGAGAGATTATATGCTTTTAGCAGTGCAGACATTCTAATTAGTCTGAAAATATTTTTGGTATAATCAGTGTTCTACTGAGTTGGGTCTGATAAAAGAATCTCTTTCCTGCATGCCTGGCAAGTTTTGTATGTGCTCAAAGTTTTAACTTTATTTGCGGTTTATGGAGCAAAATCAATGTGGGTTCCTCCTGTAGGTGGCATAAAAATAAGGACAGGATGGAGGACAATTCATACTTAGATCATGAGCATTTGTAAAAGTTGTTTACCATTCCTTTTGGCTTGATTTTATTTGGTATATATCCACTGTGTCCTTATGGAATCTTTCTGGTATTTGTTTGTCTACATTTTGTTTATTTGCATTTGTTTGAGCGCGGAGGACTTTGAATGTATTCAGAAGCGCTGGAAGTCATCCCTACTTGAGGTGCTTGGCTTCAATAGACCATTGCACAATTTTCATGGTTCCTTGTCTGGGTTTGACTTTGAGCTGGCAAGGCTCAGGGCTAAAATAGTAACTAGGGCTAAAATAGTAAGTAACTCTTTTGAGGATTGCCAAGTCCAAATCTTGGTTGTCTAGGAAAAATGATAGTATTTGGCTTATGATGGTACATTGATCTTCTAAAGTTGTATAGATATAATCATTATTCAAATAAATAAAGTTGAAAAATTTAATTATTATAATAAATTTATAATTAAAATAACTTTTTGCCATATGACTAACTACTTGATCTCAAGTTTAAAATATAAACCCAATGCCGAGTTCAAAATTTTGTCTGGGAAGGATGCAATAACTGCATTACAAAATTCGATTATGATGGTATATTGATCTTGTAAGGTGTTACTAATTCAAACATTATTGAAACAAATAAGATAACAGGGTTTGCACCCGTATCTGCAACCAGGGTTTGCACCCGTATCCGCAACCGCAACAGGTGCACGGGTGCGGCCTCCATTTTGGGCATTTAAATTATTATTATTTTTTTAAAGTTTAAAGTTTTTAATTTTTTTAATGATAAATTATAAAGGGGACTCCAATTCACATTATTTATTATAAGCATGAGTGTAAAGTTGAAAGAGAGGTCTCGGGGGACAGCGCAACGGTTTAGGCTTTGGCTTTTCTTCGAGAGGTCCAAGGTTCAAAACTGCGGCATGTGCGAGTGTATGAGGGGGTGGGTGTGTGTATGGCTGTGTGTTTGGTCCTTATTGATAAGTTTAGCTCTCACCCTTTTCAGAGGTTATGGTTGGGATGGGGATGCTCAGCCCTGAATGTCGGTCGTAGGAGTTTCTCACACTAACCTCAATAAAAAAAAAAAGTTGAAAGAGAGTGAAAAGTGAAAGGCAGATTTTGGACATCTCATTTATCTGTTATTTCTTTGTGATGTTATCTCTTTATGATTTTGACATCCAATCATTTTTGTACACGAATATCATATATACTTTTGTAATATAATATTTAAATATTTTGTAATGTGTATGATTTATTTTATTTCACAATGTGTATGATTTATTTAATTATTTCTTAATATGTATAATTTATTTTATTTGTTAAAATTTTATTTTTTTTAATAAAAAATAGATATATATTTAATTAAAAAATAACTGCTTCAGCATCTGCACCCGTAATTCCTACCGCATCTACACTGCACCCTGCACCCCCACACCTGGTAACCTTGAATAAAATTCAATGATTTAATTGTTAGGGCGAATTTATAATTAATATAACTCTTTGCTATGCGCCTCTATCGTTTAGATAGTAAAAGAGCCTTGACCTCAAATAAAAAGCCCTTTTACACGGCTCTCTCACACACATGCACGCTAATAATGCAGATGAAATGAATGGTATGCTTCTAAAATTGTGGATGGTTGTTGGTAATCAATTTGGGAAAAAAGGGAATTTGGGTTTCGTTATTTACATCATCTGATGCCCTTAGTACTATTAATGCTCACAAATATGTGACATAAAAGGTATAATTTTACTTGTGTCTCAATTTTATAATCTTTTGCATGCAATGTACACTAGCAATACAGGATGTGCCATTCTCTGAATGAAAAGATAAAATAATGAAATAAGCTCTTGCACAAGAGTAGCATTTATTAACATTTGGTATTAAGGCTTGGCATATTATCTTTTTCACCGTATCTACATGATAAGAATATGTTTATAATAGAAAACAGGCAGTTAAAGCTGAGCAAATTTTATTAAGAGATGATCTTGTTGTTTACGGTCAATTGTGGGAATAATGATTGTGATGTATATTTTTTAATTTGGGTCTCCACTTCTTGACCCATTGTTGAGATAATGAATCTTGAAAGATTGTGAAGATATTTGTAAAACACAATGTTTCATAGGAAGAGGCTAGCCATTACTTGGGTCTATCATATTATCAATTCTGTTCATCATCAATCTTGGCAGTTGACGATATGCTTGGAGATACATTATGCGTCTATTTGCTCGGTTGTCTTGCATAAATTTCTTCTCAGCAGTATTAAGTTGCTTCTTACCTATGTGTGCTCTTCTCCATGCCATTTTTCAAGAGGGAAGCTGAAATCCATTGTGTTTCAGACCAAATACACCTGAGCAAGCATAGCACAAGACCAGGAGGCCAATACTATGCCTACATTGATCAACTGTCTCCCTATATGTAAAAAGAAATAAACAATCTCCCTATATGTAAAAAGAAATAAACAAATATGGAAGAATCTTCTATGCCATCATCAAAACTTCAAATGGTGGTAACAACGGATGCCTTTGGTCCATAAATTATACCTTAGCAATAATGTGGATTGCCATGCAGCTCTTATCAGTTGCAAATTTTGCATTTGTAAGATCTGATACCCAATTACCTATAAATAATCAAATTGGATAAATGTAGAGGGTGCATGCCAAAATTGGAGTTACAAAAATTTCGGGATTACACTCCCAAGAGAGGATGGCTGCCAGCAGAAAGCCTTGGCTAATCTATACAAAACCTATGGTTTGTATGACGTGCTAGAATCCCCCTCCCCCCTCCTCCCTTCCACTGCTTCATGTGGTGTAGTAGTTAAGTCTTACTATGCTGGGCGGAACCGGTTCCATCTATTCTAAGTTGGACAAAGTACACCACTATGTGCACATGGATCAACAGAAATCTGGAGTGAAATGCAAGGATTGCAAGAGTATCAAATTAGTAACCTTGCACTCATGGATATGGGTTCTTTAACCTTGTACCCAGATAAATCTTAACCTTCTCATAAGAGAATACTTATTGAAGGTACATTGAAAAATTAAGGGTTAACATCATCACCTTGGAAAGGTTGGTTTTGGATGCCTATAGTGGGAGCAATTTAAAAAAGAATAAAATTTATCAGCGAGTGCAAGCACGAGCTATGAGTAAGTGTAGTGGTGAGTGCGAGTGTGATGCGGGAGTAAGTGCAACGGTGAGTGCGAGCACGATGCGGGAGTAAGTGCAACTGGAAGCAAGTGTGAGTAAGTGAAGCTGAAAATGAGTGCAACCAAAAGTGAGTGCGAGCGGAGTTGGAGTAAGTTCAACAGTGCGAGCTAGGAGTGAGTGTGCAAGTCGAGAGCAAATGGATCAGAGAGGGAGTGTGAACCAAGGAGGAGTGCAAGCCGAGATTCAATCATGGTGGAAGAGCGACGAGTTCATCTAGAGTGCATCAATGCTTCAAAACCCTTACCATGCATGGAACCTTGTTTCTAAAAAAATGTTGAAGCCAAGGAACGTCGACAAAAAGAAGAGACAAGGGCAATTGTGAACCTAGATGGAGTGCAAGCTGGGAGTGAGTGCAAGGCTAGAGAGAGTGCAATCCAAGAGCGAGTGCGAACCAAAAGGAAGTGCAAACTAAGAGGGAGTGCGAGCTGGGATTCAATCATGGCAAAAGAGTAGCAGGTTCATCCGAAGTGCATCAATGCTTCAAATCCTTACCACGAATACGTGGAACATTGTTTCCAGAAAATTGTTGAAGCAAAGGAACAACAAGAAAAATAAGACACGAGCAATTGTGATCCAGGAGGGAGTGCAAGTCGGGAGCATCAAGGAGTGCGAGCAAAGAGGGAGTGGGAAAGCCCTAATGGAAAGTCAGGATGCCTTAGCTAGAAATCAAAATGCCCTAGTTGGAAGTATGGAGGCTCAATTTGTAGAGAAGCAGAAGAGCGAATACATGGCAAGTTCGACCCAGGGAGCAGATGTTACACCAGAAGTGAGTATCAAGGATGAGATGATTGAACATGATATAATGGTTCTTAAAAGTAGATGGTTAATATGTAAGTTCCATAAATTATGGCCAGGGTTTTTGGAGATTCAAAATTGGATTAAGTGGAAGTAAGGATTGAATTCAAATTATTCTGTGACTTTTCTTCCTAAAGATTTTTTCCTCATCATCTTTTTCAGTTAAGAAATTAGGGATAAAATAATGGTTGGTAGCCCATGGTTTAGGGGAAGAGATGCACTTTATTTGAGACTATGGAATGAAACTTTTTTAGTTGAGACATAAACTTGTAAGAAGCTTCCAGTGTGGGTTAGGCTTTTTGGACTTCCATATCAGTTTATAAGTGTATTTTGAAGAATATTGGAAATACCTTAGGGGAATTCATCAAGGAAGGATCAACAACTAAGGAGTGAAAGCATGCTATATATACTCAAATATGTGTTGCTATGGATATTTCAAAACCTTTGCCACAATTCATTAAGATTGAATCTGACTAAAGAGAATGAGATCAACAAATAGATTATGAAAATATTGCATTTCGTTGCCACAATTGTTTTGAGATTGGACATATGACAAAAGTTTGCAAAGTAAAAACTATGAAGAAAGAGAGAAAAAATTCTAGCCATGAGATAAACTTCAAGACGAAGCAAAAAAATCATATAATAATAGAAGCTAGATTAGATCAAGGATATTCCACCCCAAAAGAAAAGACAATTAAAGCCTATCTACAATATTATTTGGCAATTTCAGAAAGGATTAAAGATGCAAAAGAAGATGTGGAGATAAAACCCAAAACAAAGACAACAAAAGAGGTCAAGTTTATTCCTGGTAAATCATCTTCATTTTCCTCTAGTATAGAATCCTCTTCAGGTAATAAAAGTGGTAAATCATCTTCATTTTCCTCTAGTATAGAATCCTCTTCGAGTAATAAAAGTGAAAGTGGTGAAGATGTTATCCTTTGCACTTTAAGGTTTCAAGAGCAGAATAATATAGAAATGAGGTTGGAGGAAACCCATAACAATTTAGGGTTTTTAGGGCATAATAAGAAGGTAATTGCTACAAAAGAGCATCCTTGCACTTTAGGGTTTCCAAGGCAACATAAAGAAGATTGTGCTTTTGAGGTTATTCCTTGCACTTTAGATCCTTTAGAACAAGGCAAACCTAAAGATGATAAGTCTTACTATGAGCATTGTGAGAAGATTGAAGAGATTGATGAAGAGAAAAGTATTGTTGGGAATGAAAAAAAGAGAGGAAGACCCAAGAAGCAAAAACAAAGAGAAAAAGAAACACAAAGGGGTATTTTTGGGATACTAGGGGAATGAATAAGAACCCTAAAAAAAGGTATTAAGAAATTGTGAGGTTATTATAGATAAGAAATTTTTGGATATAGAAGCTGGGTAGCAAATATTATAGCCATTTCATCTTGACAAAATTTAAATTTTTGAAGGCATTTGATATAAAAGAAGGTGATTGTGGAAACTTAGCAGTTCAAAGAAGATGAAAAACATCTTTGATCTTTGATAGAAAAGTAAATGAAGAATATCTCTAATAGAAAGACAATGCTGGATGCTTTAATTAACTTGTTAGAAATGTAATGTTTTGTTTTTGTAATGAGAGGGGCAAATAAAAACCAAGCATAACTTATTAAAACAAATATAATGGGAGCAAATTGGTTCAAATGAAGAATGCTATTTTTCTTCAAAACATTTGTGGGTAGGGACCTTTGCCACTTTTGGCAGGCATGCCCCTTGTGATGTTCACCAATATGGGAGGCCCACCTCTTCTCAAGAATGAGAAAGAGAACGAACACAACTGATGTCCTTAGTAGTGGCAGGTGCCGGAATGCCCTTCAGATCCGATCCTGTAGGGAGTGTAGTCAATGAATCTACTGCATTTTCTTCAGCTTTTGAAACCATTACCCTTGGTGCTGTACATCAACATAGCTTCTCTAGAGTCACAGTTTTATATTTCTATTGTCACAAATTTACCATCATGTTATTTCAGTCATTCGAAAATGTTAATAGGAGGTTTAAGGATTAAAGTATGTTAATTAATATTGTCACTGATGTGAGTAAGTCTAATCTCCATGTGGCCTGACTTCGATGTCTGGATCTTAATGTTCTTCTAACTCCAAATGGCAGTCACTAGTTCTTTCATGCATTTTTATGAATACCGGAAGTACAAAGTTTTAAACTCAAGGTAATTCAGTATTGCGATTTAAGAAGTTTTTCAAATTATTAATGTAATATAATTAGTTTTCTTCTTTTAGTAGAATTGTCATAGTCATGGACAGATTTGATCAAGTTTTTCAAATTATTTATGTAATATAATTAGTTTTTTGATTAAGTTTTTCAAATTATTAATGAAATACAATTAATTAATTTTTTTTAACAGAAGAAATAGTAGAAATGTAATAGCCACAAATAGGTTAGTAAGATTTGATATAGTACAAGCTTGGTCACAGCGTTCAAATATAAAGATAGATATAATGCGAAAAATGTTGATTTGCACTCATATAGGTGTGTTGGCTTTGTTCACCTTTTAAAAAAATCAACTTGTCAAACCCCACATCTTAACCAAGAGGTCCTAGTAACTTAGACTGACCAATGATATCTATCCATTTCCTTTCACCCCGTGACATTGATAAAGCTAAGATGCTCAAGACTGATCATTATCTAATTTCCCTAAACGTTTAAATTATTGTGGCAACCTATCCTTTTCTTGATTTACTATATAAGGGGATGAGACAGTATTTAAAAACATTATCCACAAAAGAATGGTATAAAGGTTTTTTTTTTTTATATTAAATGGAGTGGTGTTGAATTGTTCGTTTCAATCTTAAAATTTTAAAAGAAAGACGAAAACCCAGAAATGAAAATAACCTTTTTTAGGTGCAGGTTGCAATATTTCTCTTCCTTGCCTTCTTGATTACTACCAGAGGGGTAATGACAAATGGCAACTGTCTCTGCATTCCATCAATTGCTAATGCCGGATTGCATTCAGAAGGCAACACATCAGTCCTCTTACACCTTAATACCTGTATTTAAAACGGTTCCAAACAGCCCGGGATATGGAACTTCTGGTCGGCTGAAGAGAACCCAATTCCCTGCCTTTAAACCCATATCAAAATCTGAAACCAACCTTATTAACAAATACATAAAATATGGCAGGGTGGAGGGTAAACGACAAATGTTTGACGAAATGCCTCAACGAGATGTAACGTTGTTCAATGCGATGATTGAGGCGTATATTCGGCATGGAAATCCCAAGGAGGCTATGAAACTCTTGCATCGAATGCAGCTGGAGAATGCGTTAGAACAGTGCAAGCAAATCCATGGGACTATTCTCAAGGCCGGGCATGGGATAGATGTTTTTACAGGCAGCATGTTTATCAATACGTATGCGAAATGTCAACAGATACAGGATGCACGCCAAGTATTTGATAAAATGCCCCAACGAAATTTGGTTTCATGGAATGCCATGATTGCGGCTTATATGAAGTGCGAATGCGAGGAAATGGCCTTAAGGTTATTCCAGGAAATGCAGTTGACATATGGTGAAGTGGATGAATTCACGCTCAGTAGTGTTCTCTCAGCATGCTCCAGTTTGGCAGCTCTGGACCTAGGCTTACAGATCCATGCTCACATTGTTAAAGTTGGATTAGGGTCAAATGTCTATGCGGCTACTGCTCTTATTGATATGTATGCCAAATGTGGCTTTGCAGAAGAATTTTGCAGAGTGTTTGATGGAATGAGGGATCCCAATTTGGTAACGTGGACTGCTGTGATAGCAGGATATACTCAAAATGGACTTCCAGAGAACGCAATTGAGGTTTTCAATCAAATTCTCATGTTGGGAATTAAGCCAAATATGGTCATGCTTGCAAGAGTGCTCAGGGCATCTTGTGGCATAGAAGCAATAGGACATGGCTTACAGGTGCATGGGTATATTGTTAAAATTGGGTTATTCTCAGATATTGATGTGAGGAATGCTCTTATTGATATGTATGTGAAGTGTGGCGATATAGATTCTGCGTATGGAATTTTTGATAAAATGAGTAGGAGGGATATAGTTTCATGGAATGCAATGGTGTCTGGGTTTGTACAAAGTGGGAAGTGTCACTGGGCTGTAGGGCTGTTTCAGGGAATTAAATTAGAATGTCTTCAGCCTGATCAGTACACCTTTTCCAGTCTTCTCAAAGCATGTGCAGCCTTAGGGGACCAGAAACTGGGAATGGGGATTCATGGTGAAATTATCAAGACTGGCTTTGGGACTAATGTCTTTGCTGGCAATGCTCTTGTTGATATGTATTGCAAATGCGACATGGCACACAAAGCACGCCAAGTGTTTGATAAAATGCCTGAGAGAAGTATGGTGTCATGGGCTGCAATGATTTCAGGGTATGCTCAAAGTGGATATGGTGAGGAGGCCTTGAAACTTGTTTGTATGATGTTAGAGACGGGCGTAAATCCGGAAGAGTCTACCTTTACTAGTGTACTTCTTGCCTGTTCTACTCTAGCAGAGTTAGGATGCTGCAAGATGGTCTATGCCCATATAATCAGAAGAGGGTTTGACTCTAAACTTTTTGTGCAGAATGCTCTTGTTGATGCATATAGCAAATGTGGAAGTTTAGATGAAGCACTGCAAGTTTTCAATGCAATGTCTGCAAGAGATGTTGTATCATGGAATGCAATGATAGCTGGAACCGTGCGGAATGGTGATTGTGAGCAGGCCCTGAATCTATTTTTCCAAATGTGGTTCACAGGTATAGAACCAGATGAATTCACCCTCTCCAGTGTAATCAGAGCATGTGCCAGCCTTGCAATTCGGGCACAAGGCAAATGCATTCATAGTTACATAATAAAAAATGGATGGGAATCAAATATTTGGGTGGGAACATCCCTTCTTGATATGTATATGAAGTGCGGGAGCCTTGGCTATGCACAAAGGGTTTTCAAAAGAATGCCTGAATGGAATGTGATTTCATGGACTGCCATGATTGAAGGATATGTCCAGAATGGGGAAGGTGAGGAGGCAATCAAACTATTTAGGCAAATGCTACAGAGAGGCACAAAACCAGATGTTTTCACTCTTGCAAGTGTTCTTAATGCTTGTGCCAGCCTAACGGCTCTGGAAATAGGAAAGCAGGTTCATTCTTTCATTATCCAAAAACGACTGGATCTAGATATGTGTGTGGGGAATGCCATCATTGACATGTATGCTAAGTGTGGGAGTTTGGTAGATGCACAAAAGGGGTTTGAGAAAAAATGTAAACGAGATATTGTCTCATGGAATGCGATGATTGGTGGATATGCACAACATGGGTATGGAAAGGAGGCTATTCAACTCTTTGAACAAATGCAACAAGAGGGCATGAAGCCAAATCACATCACGTTTGTTTGTGTTCTGTCTGCATGCAGCAATGCCGGACAATTACGTGAAGGGCATCACCTATTTGATTCCATCTCTCGAGACCATGGAATCACATTAAAAATGGAGCATTATGCATGTATGGTTGACCTTCTTGGTCGTGCTGGGAAACTGGACGAGGCACAAGACTTGATCAATCAAATGCCTTTCGAACCTAGTGCTTTGGTGTGGCGGACCTTGCTTGCTGCGTGCAGAATCCATGGGAATATTGAAACAGGAAAATTTGCGGCAGAACATGTTATGAGGCTTGAACCACATGATTCTGCAACATATGTGCTCTTGTCTAATATCTATGCTGCAGCTGGCAGGTGGGACTGTCTTGCAAATGTTAGAAAAACAATGGAAGACAATGGTGTCAAAAAGGAACCAGGTCTTAGCTGGATTGAAGTCAAAGGCAGGGTACATACTTTTGCAGTTATGGACCGATAACACCCAAAGGCAGAGGAGATTTATTTGAAGCTGGAAGTATTAATGAAGTTGATCAAGAAGGCAGGTTATGTACGTGGCACAATCTATTTGCTACATGATTTAGAGGAACGAGAACAAGAACAATTGCTTTCCTATCATAGTGAGAAGCTGGTTATTAGCATCCCACACGAGATGCCTATGAGAATCATCGAGAATCTTCATAATGTGATGATTGCGCCAAGCTTGTCACTAAAATTACAGAGCAAGAACTTGTGGGATGCTAACTGCTACCATGATTATGTGTTCTTGTGGGGGTTCATGGTGATATGAAAATAAACAAACAACAGAACATACCTATGAAATCCTATATCCTATCCTTAACCTCGGCTTATTTGAAACATTCCAACTCCCCTGAGGCTTCCAGTGGCGCTGAATAACCCATTGCAGGATAATCTACACCAACTTTCCATGACCTTGAGCCCAATCCTTTATTCAATTTGGATTGAAGTCCACCTGCCTTGGAGAGAATTAGGTACTTTTTTTTTGTTTCCTAGAAAGCTATGTTTTTATTAGTTTTAGACTTATTATATGCAATTACTCTAGCCATTTAGTTTCTAAACTTCATTCACCTTCAGGTCCCAATATGATTTTTTTCCCCTTTTCTAGGAAAATATTTCAAAAGAAATTACAATATAATGTTAAGAATTCAAATGGCCTGGAGGTTCCAGCACATTATTACATACATTGTTTTCCTCTTTGATTCCCCCACCTTAATGTAACATCAAATTATTAGCCAAATAATCACAATAAGCAAACTTATATAAAGGTTCCACTATATGAATGTAGATTAGGGTTCCCAATTTGCAAGCCTATAATACTTGAAGGAACCTATTACACTGCACTATGGCCATTTATTGCTTCATGAAATTCTTAGCTACATTTGGTCTGATCCAAGCTTCAACATTGTTAGACTTTGAGCCACACAATCTAGGTGGTCTTTCTTTTCCTCAGGCACTGTGCAATAGCGAGCCTAACTATGATTGAAAAACGAACTTTAGAGTTGCTATATTGGTTGGATCTGCTGACCATTTTCATATGCGGCTTAGAGATGTCATCCTTATTTTAGTTTAGATTCTTCACAACTCGAATTGGGTTGTAAACGAATACATAGATTTTACTGTCTGCAGATAAAGTGAGCTGCCACCTCTCCTTGTCAGCTAACCAGAAAGGCCTTTCTAATTCTTTAGTCCTTTAAGCTCATCTCCTCTGCTTTCTCTCACATAAATGAATTCATAGATGTTATCGTCTGGCAGATAAAGTGAACAGCCACCTCTCTTTGTCTCCTAATCAGGAAGCCCTTTGTAATTCCAAAGCTTTTTAACCTATTCTACTCTGCTTTCTCTAACATAGCCTAGTATGGTTTCTTTGGTTCTGATATATGAGATTTATTCATTCTTGTAATCATGATGAGGTAGTGGGGCCACATCTCTCGAGTTACTGCTACTTTGCATTAACTGAGTTACTGCGCCCTTTGCATTAGCTTGGAGGCAACTGGGGTTAGCCCATTCTTCTATCCTATTACTAATCTCAACTTAAGGTGTTGCTTCTCATAGATAAGTCTCCATTTGAAAAATTATTGTGCCAAAGTACTCATCTATTTTTTATGCTTTAAAACAACCATGCCTTATTCTAGTTTCCAACTAGGCCCTATGTCATTTTATATTTCACAATTCAAACTCTATATTGTGTCGCACTCCCTTTTAAAAACAACTTCTAAAATCGTTGACCATTCTTTTTGTGCAAATCACCAAAGAATGTGAAGAGAGAGGATATGGATCAATGAGGGAGCAAAAGCAGATGATCGCTTAAAAAAAGCACTATGAATGAAGGCAAATACAGGACGATGAAGAACAACTCTCAAGTATTGAAAAAAACTGAAGTCTACTTGTTGGCTACAATTAATCGCTTCAAAAAATGAACGTAGATGGCACCCACTGGAAAATCTTAAAAAAAAATTATTTGTTTTTTTATTACATATAAGAGTTGGTAACAACTACTGGCCAGCACAGAGTTCAAACCACAGGGACTGCTAAAAAAAAAAAATTATTATATCGGTTGCTTAATAAACACTTCACATCTCTCATAGTAGATGGGCAATGATACTTTTAACAAACTATGTCAATGAAAACCTTTTATAAAAAACTTTAAAATAATATTGACAAGGAAAAGGATCAAGTAAAAGTCATTTCTCATAAGAAATTGAATTAAAAGTGTCATAACTTTTTATATTTTAAGGGTTGAGTATGAGAAACATTAGAGGAACAAATTTTTAAAAAAAGATCGGGTTGAGTATGAGAAACATTAGAGGAACAAATTTAAAAAAAAAGATCACCAACGTTTACGTTGCAGTAGGTGGAGAGCCCCACCCTTCCTATATGGTAGAAGGGTGGATTAACCTAGTTAGTCATTGGGTAGGATGATCTCGAAACAATTGACTTGACCACATGTCTATCTCATTTGAAAGTCCTCCCCTTTCCCAAACCATCCATATGTCACTCTCATCTCACTTTGCGCGTTTTGAGGTCAAAACACAAGCAATAAACCTTAAACCATAACTATTTTGATATGTATGTGATTTATGAGATATGGGAATAGGGGTCTTAAAGCAAATTGGCCTAAAAATAAATGGTTAATACTATAGTCAGGGCCTAGGATGTGATGACATGGAGGACAACTCCTTGAACTAGCATGTGGAACCATAAAGTTATGCTTTAGAGTTGTGCACCATAAAACAAGACAAACATAATGATTTCTCATACAAGTACTATTACAAGGCTCATGTAGCTATGTTGATGTGCATGGCATTGCAAGGTACAAGGCACTTTGTTCCAATAAGCCAAATGTAACATAAGAACAAAAACTTAGGCATTGTTGGAACAAAAAAGCAGAAGATTCATCCCACGTCCAAGGATGCTGAACTTTTTACATCCATAGTAGATGTACTAGCATTTTGTTAACAACCTTAGTGTATCCATTTGTTTGCGGATGGAAGTGGCATGTTAGAGCTTGGTGTCCATTTGGTTTCAAAGATGACATTAGAAATTGTTCATGAACATGAAGTCCTTGTCTGATATAATCAAGCTTGGGAGATTGAAATGCATCTAGAATGGTTGAAAGAATGAAGAACAATCTTAGTTTCATCAATGCTCTTCTTGCAAGCTACAATAATTGTCGTCTTGCTAAACTTGTCTACAACCATGGAGATGCAACCACCATCAACATACACAGATTGAACACAACAAATTCCAAAGCCTTTTTATTAAAAGAAATTCATTAAACACATAGTTCGGGTTTACACACTTCGGTGGATTACAAAGAACAGAGTCCTAACACAGTAGCAACTTGGTTCAAAAACCATCCAACTACAAAGAGAAAGCAAAAAAAAACTAAAAAAAAGGGGCAACTAATAAACAGTGTCCGTCCCGGTGACCGGTTAGTGAGCCACTATTTATACAGTTCTTGGCTTCACCTAGCATTACATCTTGCAATTAATTTTCCTTTGATTATGGGATGGACTTCCTGAAATCAAATCTCCTGCCATGTTATGGCCACGCTTCCATTGAATGTGCACTACTTCGGCAATGCGTCATGATGTCTTTGTTTGCAGTGAGCCCTGCAATAGCTGCACTTCATTAATTTTCAAATTGCACGATGCTCAGGAACTTTGGAACGACCATGCTTCATTAATTCTTCATTATCCCGTAAAATTTGGGTTGATCATTAGTTTTCCCTGTCTTCCACCTTGTACGGTTGCACTTGCCAAGCTCGCACTGAGTTTTCATGTCCTCCATGACGCCCGTTGTATTTAATGAGGCCACCAACTAATTTTTTTGCAAAAAGTTAAAAAACAAAGGTCAAAACTTTAATAATATTATTAATTTTAATTATTTTTAAAATTTTTAAGGTTTGAAAATTTTAATATTTTTAATCTTTTAATTTTAAAATTTTAACCTAGGTGTTGTAGGGAGAGGAGAGGACATCTCCAAGGGAGGTCCCACGTTCGAATCTCCACCCTACCAAAAATTAATAATAATAATACTATTAATTTTAATAATTTTTAAATTTTCTAAGGTTTGAAAATTTTAATTTTTTAATCTTTTAATTTTTTAATTTTTTAATTTTTAACCCAGTGTTGTAGGTGAGTTGGAGAGGAGAGGGCAATCCTCCAAGGGAGGTCTTAGGTTCGAATCTCCACCCTACCAAAAAGTTGAATTGGGTACCCAAAATCCAATTGATAATGTTGGTGCGGGCAGGGCCAGGCGTGACTCCTGGGTGACTTTGACGGTGTAGAACCCCTTGGTCGTGGTCTCTTAGACCAAGGCGACCCCGCAAGGGTTTTTCTCTTAAAAAAAAATTAAATTTTTAATTATTATCATTTTTTAATCCCTAAGGTTTGCTCTTTTAATTTTAGGGCAAAAATTATATTTAAAATTCAACTCCAATGCCTTCCTTTTTAATCGCGGGATAGAACAATGAGCAGATTGGAGCAAGGAGCGGGTGAGAGCAAGCTTCCTTCAAGAGTTGGTTCCATACCGCGATTTACTTTTTGGCTTCCCTCATTTTGACCAATTTGACCGCGGGACAGAGACATCGCGACATAGAGCATTAACTTAAGCCACGACGGAATTTCGAATATTATAAAGCAAATTTAATATTTTTGGAAAATCTGCAATCTTGAACACATTAAATCTTTGGTTCTATCCCGCTAGGGCAAAATTAAATATTTTCAGGAGTCCGCAACTTCATACTTGAGCAAATATTTGGGTCTTTGGTTCTATCCTGCTAGGGCAAAATTAAATCTTTCCAAGAGTCCGCAACTTCATACTTGAGCAAATATTCAGATATTTGGTTCTATCCCGCTAAGGCAAAATTAAATATTTCCAGAAGTCTGCAACTTTGGATTTGAGCAAAAAATATATCTTTGGTTCTATCCCGCTAGGGCAAAATTAAATATTTTCGGAAGTCCACAACTTTGGATTTGAGCAAAAATTAAATCTTTGATTCTATCCCGCGATTTGCCTTCCACTTCATTCTATTTGACCAAATTTGACTGCAGCATGGAGCAAGCTTGTTCCAGGCCACGTATTTCTTGCTTCCGAACTCGAAAAATAGGTAAAAAATCAAAGTGCCTAGAATTTGACAAAATTTTCCATGCTTATAAAATGGCCAAATGGGTATCCAAAACAGCTGAGATAACTTAAAAATTCATCACGGATCGAGAGATACAATCATTTTAAGCTCGTGGACTGTCACATGAAAATAATGCAACTGAAATGATATTTTATCCAAATTTCATGAAATATTAAGCCTTAGCATGCAAATTTGGTACCGTTGTAAAGATAATTTCAGTATCTTTCCACCAGGATTTGACCCACGTAAAATGGAGCTCTGTAGCAAAAGTTATGTCTATTTTAGTGTTGTAGTTACCAATAGTGACGTTTTTTAGGAAAATCCTAAAAATACTCTGGAAATGAAAAATTTCAGAATTTTAAAGGCAATTGAAATTCATTCCACCATAATATATTCAAAGTAAACCATCTTGGAAGGCTCAATCAAGTGTAAGCAAGCTTAAAAATGTATTGTTCGTCGCCAATTCGGCACCGCGCGCAGGGCAGGGCGAACGAACAGGTGCCAAGCAGCGTAGAACGATCGCCACGTCAGGAGGGCGGGACGAAGAATCTCCGGAGAAGGCTGGTTCCTCGGGATGATTCTAGCTACTCTAAACCGCAAAAGGAAAAGGAAAAAGGGAAAGGGGAAAGAAATAAATAAAATGTCATAGCCGAACTCACAAGGACGAGTATAGCCACATCAAGATCTATGCAGGCGTGATACCCCATCTGAAACACATAATCTACACCAGATCGCCCAACGACGTCCCTGTTCTAGCCCTCTATCAGCGGCATGCGGGAGGCGAATTCCAATACCGACGAGCGGGTGCACGAGATCTAGGATGCAGAATGAAAGCACTCCCGCTCGATTGATGTTAGCATAAATAAACTCCCAACCCATATAATGAACATGCTCCCCCTTAATCGCTCAAGCACACCCCACGAAATTCAGATACTAGAATAACACAGGATGACTTAGGAAAATAAAGAATTGAATATTCATACATTCAATGAAGAACAAGCAAACACATTTGGAAGCCAAATAATGCAGAATTGTATTTATAAAGGGGAAACCCTACATAAGAATTGTAATGGCTAAAGATCCGCCCTTTGGAATGACTTGCATTCCACTATTTATAAATATATTTACATTAGTTTCGAAATCCAGACATTAATTATGGTAGGTGGGAGGACAACTGCAACTATAGATGGATGCCACCCTGGTGCACTGTTCCACTAGGAAGCGTCGATCTTCTAGAAGAGTGACAGGTGCTCCTGGATCAATTTTGACCCTTCGATCTTCTGTTTAGCCATTTAATGCTCTGCTGCCTCATTCTTCTCCTCGACTGATGATCTCTGGTTAGGCGGTGCATGGCATGCACTAGAGCACCTCGGGAGTGTCGTGCATAAAACCAGTCACTTCAGCGTACGACGTTGAGTCTTTGGATCACTGAAGTAGCGGGCGGGCCTTCCTTTGGATTTCAGGTGACGGTGAGAGTTTCGTATATCCGGCGGGTTCTTCCTTCCACCCGTGGGAGGATCTGACAGGTGTTCCCACATGCTTCACCTGATTGGTGCTCACATTTCCCTGCCCAAGATGGTTAGGGATTTTCCTTGTTCCCTAGGGCAGAGTCTATCGAATCTTCCGCTCTTGTTGGCCGCTTAAAATACCCAACCTAGGAGTTGGATGAGTTTTGGAAAATATTTTGCCCAGATTCATGGGGGAAAAGGTCCGCTCGTTCAATGGCCCGCTCTGCTTCATTCCGTCATTCGCCCGTGACTTTCACCGTCATCACTAGGTACCTCCCACTTGTCCAATAATGTCTTCAAAAATTTAGCAAACTCGTTTCGAGCAGAAGGAATCACTTAAAGTAGGTGAAGGGTGCAAAATTTCACCTACACTTTTGGCGACATACAAGGGTTTTTTACTCTGTAAAAAAAAAAAGTACCGAGGAAGCATTCGAAAAGCACTTTACGAACATGGAAAGAGGAAGGGATGAATGGAGAAGGCAGGGACACAACGGAGCGGAAAGAGGAAAACCTTGGGGACGACAATAGCGGAAATGGAAGAAAGAAAGAACACAAAGGTGAGTGACTAGATAAGGCGGGAGAGGGGCACCCAGGCATGAGGAATAAAATACACAGGAAGGGGGTAAAGGGTAAAAGGGCGGCTATAAGGTGATTGCCATGCTAAGTAATCATCAGAACAACAACCAAATAGAGGAAACATGGTAGAAGGGGAAAACAAGGGGGGACACAATACTGATGATAATCCCAGAAGAAGAGAAACATAACTACTGGATCTATGATATATTTTTATATAACAACATACTGCAGCTCTGGGTTCGTGGGATATTCCCTAACATCATGCACCCATAAATATACTCCTCTGCAACCCAAAGTTGATTCAAGAATAGATAGGTTGCCATAAGCCATGATTTTCAAGGTAGGTAACTTTTGGCAATCTACCTATTCTTGAATTGGTTTTCCACCTAGCAGGTTTTGACCATATTTGCCTCCTCCACAAGCATGCCATGAGCTCTATGAGTTGCATTTGTTTTTTTATGACATATATAGGAGGAGGTAGACATCACTTCCGACTGATTTGACTTGATATGATCCACCAACTCACATCATCATTGGCACACCGGTGAATGTAGTTTTTATATGATGTAATCACGTGCCTTTTGGTCTTTGTCCTTTATCTGTGGGCTACAGAGTCACAAAAGAAAGAATTAGAAGAGAGGAAAAGTGCTCTTAGAAACCGAAAAACTAGCATGTAGTTATTTCCTTTCTCTGAGTTCTGCCACCTTGACACACTTTTATTTAGCTGTTGGCTTATGTACACAAAATTGCGATGCAATTAATGGGCTGCGACTGCTGACTTGCCCCAAAGCTTCATCCAGTGAACTTGCAGTGATCGAACCAAATAGTATTAAAGTTCAGGCGCTTCCTGTAGTCTGGTCAGCATTTCCAGCTCTTCCAAGTCATGAAGAATTCATGACCTGGCAGATCATAATGCATACCAGTACCTATGCAATCGGTGATCAATGTGCCAATAGATTTTGCCATGTGGGAGCCGTATCCTTATACTGGTTTGTATGGAAACATGCTCCCATGTTGCTAGTCTTTGGGATCCGTCTGTTGTGAAATCCCATCTTGGTGTGCCTCCGTCGCTTTCGCACGTTTCTTCTCGCAGATCTTGTTGATTAATCATGTAGCTGTCAGGACCTCCTCGGGATTTGGGTGCTGATTAGTTAAGCCATCATGAATATGATCGGGCCCTTGCTCGTTGCACTTTGGGACACAAAAAGGGTGCAAAAATGCTCCCTCCCTGTGCGTGGTGTTCCCACCTAGGTCCAGATCCACCTTTTCTTGGGAAAAGGTGCAAGCGCTAGGGGTACCACCTTCTGCGTTGGTGCTTGCACTTCTCCTATTCAGGCTCAAGGGGGCATATGCCCTTTGTGTTTCACTGGTCTACAACCTTGGCTCCTACATAACTTGAGATGGGATCCAAGGTGGATACTGTGTAGTAGGGTAGAGAGCAGCAGTGGATGGAATGGGGATGGTAGGGCGGAGTCTCCTGAAGATGTTATTCTTGCTTGAAGCAGGAGTCGCTATATTCGTACAACATCCTGGAAGACATGGGGGAATCACCTTTCTCCAAATTGAAGCAGGAGGAGGCCTATGTTCGAGCTTAGAGCTCGAACATAGTACAGGTGAGCTTGGGTGGGTGACGATTGGTATTGAGGAGGAATCCTCCTTTAGCTCCTCTCAAATCGAATGTTGAAGTCAATGAGGGATTCGAAAGGTGTCCTCTTGATGAATGAGAGATGTATCAAGAGTTGGAAGGGATCCATTGAGCCGTCAAATGTGTCAATCAGAGCTCTCGCCAAGTTTGCCCATGAGAAGATAGTTCTACGTTCAAGGGTTCGGTACCACAAAAGCGCCCTTCCCTCTAGAGAAATGATCAGAAGTCTGATCATGACATCCTCTTGGGTGATGCCATGGAGGGGCACCAGTGCAACAACATCTTCAAGGTGCTCTTGAGCCATTCCCAAGGTGCCATTATATTTGGTCAGGGCCTTCAGGGCACCCTTGGGAATCTCCTGCGAGTAGTGGAGGTTCAATGGGTTGGGGTCGTTCCATTGGGGGAACAATAACTGAGCCATTAAGACACTGGTCTTCAGAGGTCCCGGTTGAGATGTCAGAGTCAAAGTCGAACTCGCTAGGTGAACATACTATATCTTCTTACGAGGTCAAGGCTGCTCACCATACCTTGAATCCTCTAGGATGTTTGGATCTTTAGCACGAGCAGGCAACTAATCTCATGATCTAGGAGTTTCGCTCAGTTGGAGTCGCCAGGTGACTTTGAGAAGATATGGGTAAACTAGAGAGTCACCAAACTATGATTTCCTGAAACATGGGGACTCAGTCGATCCCCAGCAGAGTCGCCAAAAATTGTTGTCAATCTGAAATCGCGCGCAGGGTGGGGCGAACAGACTAGTACCAAGTATTGTAGAACGATCGCCGCGTTAGGAGGGTAGGGCAGATGATCTCCAGAGAAGGTCGGTTCCTCGAGGTGATTCCATCTACTCTACACCGCAAAAAGAAAATGAAAAAGAGAAAGGGGAAAGAAATAAATAAAAGGTTATAGCCGAACTCACAAGGATAGGTATAGCCGCATCAAGACCTATGTAGGCGCAATACCCCGCGCCCGTCCAAAAAATAAACTCTACACTAGATCACCCAATGATGTCCTTATTCTATCCCTCTATCAATAGTAGGTGGGAGGTGAATTCTAGTACCGACGAGCGGGTGCGTGAGATCCAGGATGCAGAATCAAAGCACTCTTGCTCGATCGACGTTAGAAGAAATAAACCCCCAACCCATATAATGAACATGCTCCCCCTTAGTCACTCAAGCACACCCCACAAAATCTAGATACTAGAATAACACAAGATGACTTAGGAAAATAAAGAATTGAATATTCATACATTCAGTGAAGAACAAGTAGACACAGTTAGAAGCCAAATAATGCAGAATTGTATTTATAGAGGGGAAACCTTACATAATAATTGTAATGGCTAAAGAGCCGCCCTTTGGAATGACTAACATTCCACTATTTATAACTACATTTATATTAGTTTTGAAATCCAAACATTAATGGTGGTAGGCAGGAGGACAACTGCAGCTGTAGACGAACGCCGCCTTGGTGCACAGTTCCATTGGAAAGCGCTGATCTTCTAGAAGAGTGGAAAGTACTCCTGGATCAATCTGAACCCTTCAATATTTTGTTCAACCATTTAATGCTCTGATGCCTCATTATTCTCCTCGACTGGCGATCTCTAGTTAGGCGACGCATGGAAGGCACTAGAGCACCTCAGGAGTGTCATGCAAAAAACGAGTCACTTCAGCATAAGACATTGAGGCTTCGGATCACTGAAGTAGCGGGTGGGCCTTCCTTTGGATTTCGGGTGATGGGGAGAGTTTCGTATATCTAACATGTTCTTCCTTCCACCCGTGGGCGTATTCGACAGGTGTTCCCACATGCTTTGCCTGATTGGTGCTCACATTTCCCTGCCGAATATGGGCAGGGGGTTTCCTTGTTCCCCAGGGTGGAGTCTACCGAATCTTCCGCTCATGCTGGCCACTTAAAATACCCATCCAAGGAGTTGGGTGGGTTTTGGGAAATATTCCGCCTTGATTCATAGGGGAAAAGGTCCGCCCATTCGATGGCCTGCTCTGCTTCATTTTGTCATTCACCCATGAATTTCGCCACTGCCACTAGGTACCTCCCACCCATCTAGTAATGTCTTCAAAAATTCAGTGAACTCCTTTCAAGCATAAGGAATCACTTAGAGTAGGTGAAGGGTGCAAAATTTCACCTACACTTATTTAATGCAAGCAAGTGTGAAGCACGAGCGCAAGTAAACTTTAGACTTGGAGCAAGCAAAAGTCAAGCAAATTTTTTTTATGGGTCTCCAGTCCAAACTGGGGAGTGTTGTGCAAGCGCAACAACAACAATGTTGCGTGATGTAGAGGATTTGACATAAAGCTCCACTTCCTAGAACATGTGAGGCTTGGTAGAATGGTGTAGCAATAGCTTGGTGCACAAGTGCTAGAATATTGCATTGGTGTGATGTCATATTTAAGGGTGCACTAGCACCAAACATCTATATATTTTCTTGGGTGATGCCATTCTAGTAAGGTTGTGGGTGTGCTATAGTCTAGAAGCCAATGCACTTGACAATGTCTTGAACGATGTTCTAGTTTCCTATGTCGATGATATGAAGATGCTTATTACCATTTACCCAACATCAAATTTAAAAGAGACACTCTCATTCTTCAGAAATATTTAAGGTTAAGACATTAACAACTTGTTGAGTTTTGGTGCTTAGGCATGTGACGTCTATATCCTCTTCACATTTTGACATTGAGGCATAGTAATTGACCTTTGGTTGAACCACCAATGACTTTTGTTGCACTTGAAACTCATTATCACTCTGAGTGTGATTCTTGTGGTGGCTACACCATTTGTTGCCCAACTTGTGTTTACCTTTTTATGTGCTATTGTAGGACCTTTGGGCTCAAATGGTATTGAGGGGCCCTTGGGCACTAGCACTGTAGGTGGTTCTTTAATTGGCAACTTGGATTTTGGAACCAACAAAGTCCTATATGAAGTTGATGTTGGAACTTTTTTCTTTACTTGTGACCTCTCTTTAAAAGTTGATGCAAAGCAAAATGCTTGTACCAAGGAGTCCATTGGAAGGAATTTCATCTTCAAATGAAAGTGGTACTAGAGTCCACTAATTTACTTCGATACTTGGTGCTTCTCATCGGTGTTAATGCCCAACCATTTGAGAAGTTCATTGGACTCGTTAGTAGGATGTTGGATAAATTGATCTTTGCATTAGAGTAATTAATGAAAATAAGTTTATTCATCCTCATAGTAATTCAATGGATAGAATCTATCATGCACCAAATTCACAAATGTCTAGGTTGTGATGGCATCTCCTTTTTCTATGAGCCTACTGCTAGTGGATTTCCTTTAATAGGCAACCCATTTTGAATCATTAAGGCTAAAAAAATAATCTTGAGTTAAAGAACCGATTGGGAGAAAAGTAGGATTTGGGTTTTTGAAGCCATGTGTCCAACTCTTTGGCTTTGTCCAAATTGAGAAGAATGTAATGTCAATGTGGGTTTGCACCTTGAGTGGGCTATGGCTCTTTGTTCTTCTAGGACATCTCAAATGAGCTTCTTGATGTCCTATGTCTTGTTCTATGGTTTTGATTTTTCCATATTTGACATTTCTTTGAAAAAGTGATGTTCTTTAGGGTACTTAGACATAGAACATCGTGTGATGCTTTTCTTCATGTACCATGAACATGTGTGAGTGGACATCCAACATTGAAGCATATTGAAGGCTGTGTTTAGGACAAGAATTGTTGCAAAGAAGATAAAGTGAGATGAATGAATTCTGATGAGCATGAAAGATGCTCTGATACTATTTGATCTACACCATGGGGACTAGGATGTGGTGGTGTGTAGGAAAACACCCTAAACTAGTTTATTGTACCAAAATAATATACTTCAATTATGTAGTAAAAAATAGGGCACAACAAAATGCTTTCTCACATTAATGCAACTTTATTTAAAGAATATGCAAATGTAAGTCTATTACAAATTACAAGGCTTATGTAGCCATGTTGATAAAAATATATGGACTTAGTGCATAAGGTGCATAGAGCAGGGCACTTTATTCCAATGCATGAAAAGAAGCAATAGAACAAAAACCAAAGTTTATAGATGAGAAAGGGAAAGAAGATGAGACAAAAAATAAAACTAAAGAAGAAGAGTAAGTCTCTACTTTGAGCTTTATACAATTGTACAATGATTACAAGTATTTGGAAGATAAAACTAATCAACTTCCAACTGATAAAGAAGCAATTTCATAAAAAATATAGAATTGTCTATTTTGCTTTCTCTATAATTAGTTTCAGTCCATGGGATTCCAAGTCGTAAGATTGGACATGTGTAGATATGTCCTTACTAGCTAGCATTGGATGGTTTCCCTCTATGCCTTCCAACATTTGGCGGTGGCACTTGATGTTGGAACCAAAAGTTTGTCCATCCATGAGCATTGGTGCCACTAAGGTTGAGGCCATAACAAGTTTAGCACCATAGGTAATGATACCACAAATTGGGTTGACACCATGGGGAAGTATGACACTATAAGAAGGAATAGTGTTTCCTATTTTGAAAAGAGTCCAAAAAGGTGCCAAGGTCTAGAAGCCAAAATTACTTTGGCATCATCATCATGGGGACCTTGAGCAACCCTTTATTTGCTCAAATCATAAGGTTTTTTTATGATACATCAACAAGCCCTAGCATGTGTAGGCCAGTTGGGTCATGCCAAATTGTTGTTTTGATCAACGAACATGATATTTGATCCTAAAAAAGTCATTTTGTTACAATTGATCTAAGGGTAGGGTTTGTGGTTTGCTTTCATATTTTTAATAAGTTAGGCTGTCATTTCAAGATCATATCATTATCTCATTTATGTCTTATGAGTCAAACTCTTGTATTCTTCTTTGACTATGCCAAAGTTCTCCCTTCTCACTACTTTTTAAAATACTCACTCTCTTTCATGAGAAAGGATTGAGTTACTCTTCTTGGGTGTCAACTACTTGGACGAACTATTTCAATGCCATCCATTGGAGGAGGTCAGATGGTCTACCAAAACCGTGTAGGTCATCCAACAACCAACATAATGGGCCATGCTTTGCAATTTTGCTTGCCTCAATGATGTTCAACTAGCTTGTTTCCTCTTGTTGCGTTCTTTTGCAAGCTTGATTAGTATAAGAAAAGAGTTGTCAGGTATGCTTCATAAATTGTTTGTAGGAATATTTTTTAGAATTTTAAAGGCTATTACATAAATATTAATTATAAATCTTTCCTTTTAATTGTTGTAGTATTCTTGTAAATGCTTTATTTATATTTACTACAATATTTACATTGTCTTTGATTTCTATTATTTAATGAAATATCTTTAGTTCAAATACTAGTTCTTTTATTTATGTCAAAATTTATTAAAACAAAAATAACCACACATACATACTAAACATGAAGCACCTACTTAATTAAGCCCATCCATAGAATTCTTAAATCTACAAACCAATGGTATAGGGCTATCGAAAACAAAACTAGGTAGTGGTTGCATGTAGATCTTCTCCTGAAGCTTCCCATGAAGTAAAGCACTTTTGACATCCATTTAATAAATTTTCCATCAATGCAAAGCAACAATAAAAACAATCATTCAAATAGAGTACATATAAGCCACAAGTTCAAAAATACCTAAATAATCATCTAGACCTTTTGAGAAAATCCCTTAGCAACAAGGTCTACCTTTGTTTCTTGATCTCTTGTTAGCACCAAACTTGGTGTTGTAGACCCATGTACAACCAACCATATACTTGATTTTTGGAAGAGGAATCAACTCCCAAGTCTAATTATTCATGCAAGAATCATACTTTACCTACATAACATATTTCCACTCTAGGCATTGCAATAATATATTTCCACTCTAGGCATTGCTTGGTTTGAGAACAAGTGAGAGGATTTCTAGAGTGATCCACCATAGGGAGTAAGTCTTTAAAAGGTGAGGATTTTTATGACATTCCTATTTTAGGATAGGATCTACATCATGAAGAAGATCCCAAACTCAATTGAACATATGGTAATCTATAGAAGAAGAAGGGTGAGTATACAAGGAAACAACAACATGAGTTGAAGATGCTACTACATTCTCTGTCTAAGACATCATCCAACATAGTGGAACAAGGCATAGAAGGATTGTACTTATCTAAAAAAGGATCCAAAGAAGGAGAAGTCAATGTGAATGGAGGATCTACAAGACTAGAAGGCCATACACAATATCCATAGAGATGGTAGAATTATGCTCATAAAAATATTGAAAATAGAAAAATACATATAACATAACCACTAGAATAAGAGGAGAATCAAGAAGAATGAGATAGGAGTCTACATTAAGTGATGAAAGTGGACTAGAAAGACACAAGGAAGAAATCTCTTTGAACTTGACATTACACTGAATAAGAATCTCTTGAGTAGTAAAATAATAAAGGTGGCATGCCTTTGAACTCCCACTATGACCCACATGAATACTTGATGACTCTTGGCATAAAGTATGTTCTAATTATCCTATGGATTGGCAACCCATGCAATTGATCCAAAAATATAGAAATGTGAAAAAAAAGGTTTTTATCTTATCAATTTCTAATAACGAGTTATACCTTTGAATACCCAAGTCTGTGTTTTATTGATAATGTGTTGCACAAGTCAATGCTTTACCCAAATTTTAAACTCCATCTACTTGGCATGTAACACACAACAAACCATTTCCAAAATAACTATATTCTTTTGCCCAACCTTCCTATTCTATCAGAGAGTGTAATGAATAGTGCATTGCAAAATAATGTCATGAGTTGCTAGGAAATCATCAAGAGTATTACTAGTGAGCTTTCCACCACCATTGGTCCATAGGCACTTGATCTACTTCTCATTTTGATTCTTCACCAATGATTTGAAAATATTGAAGTTATTTAAGGCATTATTCTTGGATTTAATGGTGTAAATACATAGGTACCTAAAATCATTAATACAAGTGAGACAATACATGTTTTCAAAAAGAGAACAATCTACCATGGGCCCACATATGTCATTATGAATAAGATCAAATGGATAAGAGGTGCGACGAGATTTTCCTTTTGAAGAGGGTTCATGACTATGATTTCCTAAAATGCATCCCTCATAGACTCCACTCGGTGTATCATTGGATGGAGGCCCATTAACCATATGAATTTGACTCATATACCTCTAGAATCCAAAGTTGGTTTGGCCTAGCTATTGGTGTCATTGCCTACTATTTTCATTTTTCTAAGAAACCATAGCAACAAACCCCTTCCCATTTTATGTGCGAAAAAATGAGGAAGAGAAGAGTGCCACATCAAGTTTGTATATATGACATGATTCATCATATAAAATAAAGAAACTATCATAAATCCATCATAAACATCTTTAATTACTTATCTATCTAGATAAAACTCCACCTTTTTGTTAGTGTAAATAATTATTTAAATAGAATGGATATTACAACCAACAACCAAAACATAAATAACTTCCTCAAAATATGGGAATCTAAGGGTCACAACAACACATCTTAAAACCTACAAAGAAAAATCATTTCTAGTGATGACTCACTCACCACAAAACTATCTACTATAGTTAATCAAAGATCACATTGTTGGATCAAACATGATATTGCTCTAGAATATTTAGTCCATACCTTCAAAAAATGTGGTCTAATAGTTTGAATGAATTATCATATGTACCTACAAAGTCTCAACTTCATGGTCATAATCTCCCTATGTAATAAAGAGAGAAATGCCACCTTCAGCTTTCTTAGAGCTTTTCGATGATTATAAACATACCCATATTTATTATAGGATGACACCTTGACTTTGCATGAAAATTAGAAACTCTCCAAGGTAGCAAAGAAAACGACGCCCTACTACAACTTGGAATATCATGAATATGCCTTGTAATATTCCTCCAAGAATATGCGTTGATTTAAAATTGTAATATAAGCACCTTATATTTACAAGAATATTAAGAATGAAAAGCAAGAAGTATATAATGACGCTTTTAATCCCATGTCTACTCCATGTGGGATTTTTGTTTATAATTAAAAAACATAGTGGATTGTATATATATGTGCTAGTCAGAAAACATTGCCGATGGAAGATTTATGGGAGACAACATACACATTGAAGGATCTGTAATGGCCATAGAGTCTACAAATGGTGATGAGTTGGGTGGAGGCAACAACATCAAGAACTATCATTTGATAGGCTGAATGTGAGCATCACATATTCAGACGTGATGCTGGAATAGGAAAACTAAATAGCCATGTGAAGTACAAGAAGGGCAATAATCGAAAATAGGAAATGGAAAACAGGTTGGTTAGGAATGGTTTACTAATTTTTTGGGATCGATAAATTGAACTTAGGTGCAAGCACAATTTGTTTTTTTTTAGCAAATAGAGTTGCACTTGATTGGGAAGAGAGAAAAAAAGCGATGGGATGTTGGCAAAATAATAACAATGGAGCTATGAAAACTTATGAATAAGAGCAGAGCTAAGGTCGAAATACGAGGGCTAAAATAGAGGAGTGCAACAAAAATAGAGGTGTAAAATATCATGGAAATAGAGGGAAAACACAGGTCAACATAAAAGAAGGATTTTAATGGACGTGGCAGAGCCAACTATATGGATACATAGACCGACACAAATTGGAAAATAAAATATGTTTATTTCTATTCAGAACAAGGGCTATTTATAACCAATTACAACACCCAAGAAGGAACCTTTTGGTAACCTTCTAGACAATAACACATTAAATGCAATTTCATAATATTGACCACTATCATTAATTAATACCTATCATTTATTGAGTCACAGCCTCTACATCCACTACACCATCACCTTCACATCCATAGGTTGAAGATAAAGTAAAGCATATCATGAAAGCCAAACCAAATGTGATCATTGCTACCACACATGCTGCATCCAAGGATTCATAAGAGGAGTGCCTATTTCACTCACAAATGTGAGTCAAGGTCAACCTTATATTTCATTGTTGACAGTGAGAGTCAAAACAATTTGATTTTGCCTCAAATGATGAAGGATTTGAATTTGCTTGCTACACCACACCCCCAATCATATAATGTTGGATGGTTACAATAGGGAAGAGACATTCATGTCACTCAATAACGTTTCCTTTCTTATACCATCAATCCATTTAAAGATGAAATTTTTGTGATGTTGTGTCCTTGGATGTTTGTGATATAATTTTGGGCCATCCATTTATGTGGAATATGCATGGTGTATATGAGTCTAGGCCCTAAAGTATCATTATCATTGCCAAAGGTTAGTGTTACAGGAACCAAAGGTATCTCCTCCTACCTCTATTTCCTTAATCAATGTTGAAAAATGCACAAAGATAGCCAAAACATGAAAATTCATTCTTTTGATGATTACATCACAAAGTAGGAGGATTGTCACTACATCAATTGTAGGCCTTGCACAATAGAAGTAGATGGAGTAGATTATAGAAAAATATAACTTGTTCAAGTCACCAATTGGGGTTCCACTTAATTATGAGGTGAAGCATTCTATTGATTTAGTTCTTGGTTCTCCTTTGACTAATGCACCTATTTATCATAGACCGGTCCTTGAAAATGATAAAATCAAAAGACAGATCGAAGAATTTATTTTAGAAGGGCACATCAAACCAAATGCTTTACCATGTGGTAGTCCAATTGTCTTGAATCCAAATAAATATAGAACATGGAAAATTTGTATTGACTATAGAGCTTTGAATAAAATCATTGTGAAGAACCATTATCCACTCCCTAAGATATATGACTTGCTGGACCAACTCCATGGTGTAAAGTTATTTTCCAAAAATGATCTCAAATTTAGCTTTCATCCAATACCCATAGATCCCATTGGCATATGGAAGAATGCATTCAAATCCATGGATGTTTTATTTGAGTGGTTGGTTATACCTTTTGGCTTGACTTGGCCAATGCATTTACCACATTCATAAGGATCATGGATGACATCATGCATCCCTACACCAACTCATTGTTTGTTGTCTACTTCGATGACATTCTCATATATAGTAAGACATGGAAGGAACATCTACAACATGTTTGATAGGTACTTTAGATTCTTTGAAGATGATGAAGATTTAGTACCTTGGGTATATTATTTACAAAGAGAGTTAATTTTGATCCTAAGAAGATTTAGGTAATTAGAGATTGGTCTACCCCAAATACTAAAAAATATTCATGAATTTTTAGATCTTTCCAAATTCTATCAAAAAGTTGTATTGGGGTTCTCACACATTGTTTGGTCACTATACCAAGTGACCAAAGGAGGTGCCAAATCCAAGTTCCATTGGGGAGATAAACAACAAAGGGTATTTGAGAGGTTGAAGGACCAATTGTGTTCAAATCCTACAATTTCCTTACCTAATATATATAAATATTTTAAGGCAATGACCGATGCATCAGAGTACACATTGGAAGCTATTATCACATAACATGGATATTCAATTGCTTATCACAATGAAACATTCAATGAAGTAGTTCAAAGATACCACACATGACAAAGAACTCTATGCCATTGTCCAAATAAAAGCACTATATCTTGAGAAAGGAAATCATTGTCCATATGCTGAATGTAGAGGAGGATCTCATCCCATGTATGTGGATGTTGACTATAAAAAGGATGAGTAATGAATGCATTGTTAGAGCCCCACATGTCTTCTCAAAGATTACTGTTGGTCACAAATCTGCCACAGGAAAGGATTTTGTATGTCTACGCACCCTAGATCTGGACCAACATTGAAAGGCTAGAGGGAAGAGATGCCCTCCGTGCCAATCTCCGGAGAAGGCCGACTCCTATGCTAAACTACTGGGGGTTTTAATATAAGAGTGCAGGAAAGAAATAAAAAAAGGAAGGGTGCATGAAAGAGATAAAAAGTACATAAAGAAATGTAAATCGCTGATTTGAAGTAGCAGCAATCAATACAAGAATTAAATCATAAATGAACACATCACTCATTTCCCTATGTATCCTTTGGAAAAATTCTAGGATTCACTTATCCTCCGATGCCTAAATCCAGATAGAAAAATTACAACAATCAGAAACTAACACTATGTTTCCTCCATTATGTATCCTCCAGGAGAATTCTAGAGGTATGTCCTCAATCACACACTTAAATCCAGGATGCATAATTGTTGTATGCAATTAAAGAAACCGAATAGCATAAATAATTGTAGAAGGCAGCATACAAGAGAGGAATGTATTCCAAAGTTCTTAATATTGATTTCAAAAATCAAAGTATATTAGTTTTCTAGCAAAAGTTCCCCCCCATTTTTTCATTACAATGCATGGGTTTTTATAGAGGACCCAACCCTCTAAGCCATCATTACACTGGGTATACAAGTATGTCCAAGGGATCGCAAAAATCGTGCACGTCTTCTTATGCAAATGAAATTTCCCATCCTATTTCTAAAACTAGTTGTAGGGTTGCGTTGGACGGGGAAAGTCACATTTATGTGTCGCGGGTGTGTCTTAGACTCATACTCAGTCTTGGAATGAGTACCCCTTGGGAGTAGTGCCGTTGTCAGGAACGACCTTGGGGGAGCTTTGCTGAATTTGCACCCGAATTAGCAGCCTCACAATGCAATCGAGTTGAAGTGGAGGTCATGTGGATGGACAAAATCCCCTAAGTCAAAATGGCCTCATGAGAGGGTGGTTCGCTGAAATCTAGCCCTGGAAAGAGCTTCGCTAGAAAAACTAGCCGAAGCGGACATTTAATTTAATTCTAGCCGAAGTGGCCAAATTTGCTGTAGGGAATGAGGCGACCCAACTCCCTATTTTTCTACTTCACTAAAAAATGGGTGCTTCGATGAAGAAGGGGTCCGAAGTGATACTTTGGAGAAGCTTTGGTCGAAGCTCCCCTTTTGCCTTAGAAATTTTACCAAGCTCAAAGTGAGCTTCTGCTTATTTTCTTTGGCGAAGCTGCCTGTTAACCCTTCTTTAAACAAAGCTGTCCCTTTCTGCCCTCTTATGTTGCTGTCTCAACATCTAAAAAATGCCTTTGCTAGAGTTCACCCGAACTGGGTCCGAGGATGAAGTCCGTTGAACAAATGGCCCGAAACTAGGGTTTGGTAGGAGTGGAGGCCGAACTTAGAGATAAACTTGCTTTAGTGTTTTTTGGGAGCATGCTAAAACCGAAGTTTGCTGTAGTCCACCCCCGAAGCTGAGGTTCATAGGTGATTCAAACGAATTTGAGCATTTTTGGCCGACATAAAGGGTTTTGGTTGACATTGAGATTCTAACCGATGTTTGGATTCTAGTCGACGTTGGGATTCTGGCCGACGTTGGAATTCTAGCTGATGTTCTAATTCTGGTCGACGTTGGAATTCTGGCTGACATTGGAATTCGTTCCTGGCCAACGTGGAGGTTCACGGTCTGCATTAGCTTCGTTGGTTGACATGAACTTCGAGGGTGAAGTGGATTTTTTTGGCCGAATTAGAGCACTTTTGCCAATGTGAGGTTCACGACCGACATGAGGTTCGGAGCCGAAATTGCACTTCAGGGCCGAAGTTAAGCTTCGTGATCAACTTAGGCATTTTGGTTGACATGAAATTCGCTGAAGTGGAGGCCCAAAGTTGCAGTTTGGTAAAATTATGGGCAAAGTGCCCCTTTTGCCTTACAAATTTTTCTTCCAACTAGATAGATGTTTACTAAAACTATGGCCGAAGTGGATGCTTTGCCAGGCTCAAGCCCGAAATTAGCGCTTTTCTGGGGATGGTTCGCTAGGAACATTAGCCGAAGCGCAACTTCGACAATTTTTTGGGCGAAGTGACTTGGCAGACTTAAAATTTTTTCATCATCAGGACAAGGAGGTTTGCTGGAGTTGGGACTGAAGTGGAGGTTCGACGACCAAAGAGCCCGAAGTGGCAAATTCGACAGCATTTTGGGTGGAGTGCCCCTCATGCCTTAGAATTTTTTCAAGCCCAAAGTGGACTTTTGCTGGCTTTGCTTTCGGGGCCATAACTTTTGACCCGCCGACCCGATCACATTTTGTAATATATCATCGAAAAGCTTTTGAAAAGATCTACAATAACGAGACATCAAAAGATCAAATTTTCCACTTTATCATCCCCATTTAGGGCCCACAAAAATACCAACACCTTTGCATGCTCTTTGCCACTTTGAAGTTCCATACTTGGATAAAATTTTGTAAAAAAATTTAATGTGGCAAAAATACCAACATTCCTAGTGGCTCGCGGGGCATTTAGCTCATCTGAATGCAGAGATCCTAGGCCTTTATCCATTACGTAATAGAGTCATCCTTGATGTCGTATTTTGAGTGCTCACTAGTGGCGGTAAACTCCTCCTCCAACTTCTTTAGGGTTTTTTCTTTCTTCTCAACGCTCCTCTTGCCCATTCTGGTTGTACAATGCATAAGCGCTTGATCTGAAAATGACAACGCCTTATATGGCACTGAATTGCTGTGCCAGGGGATGCTAAAAGCGGTATTTAAAAACTGCTATCTCCTTTATCCATGGAGCACTAAAAAGAAACACACACAAACTAAATAGAAAACTGTACTTAATCTCCTAAGCAACACTTAGTACCCTCGACACTTTATTTACCAACCGAGCTATTTATAGTATTTACATAAACGTTTATAACATGATTGGCATACCACCACCACAAACCCAACTTATGGTGCCTATCCGATGAACCTGTAGTGTACGGATCAAATATGATTGTACTTCAGTCGATATTTGAAGTCCAACTGGCCTCTTCTCGAAGTTCTCCATGTTGCAAAAAGGGTGCAACATGGCAGGTTATAATTCATGCCAGTACCCATACAGTTGATGAAAAATTTGGCAAAGAGGTTTACTACATGGGGGCCTTCTTTAGGTATATGTTGTAGTGATGGTTGGAGCTAATACTACCACTTTAAAGAGTCCACTGGCTGTGGGCTGAGTACAGGCTCCTTCAACCCCTTGATGTGACAACAGGACTTTTTCGACGATAGGTCTTCTTCTAGGATCTCCTCAGGCTCAGCCTCTTGGTGAGGCATGCTTATTGGCTTTTGGTTGAATACTTGCGTGCTATACCCTGGGACACAAAAAGGGTGAAAAACACGTGCCCTCTTTGCTCTCAGGTTTTGCCACTTGAGCCTGTTCCCCTTCTTGGCCCATATCCTGATGGAAATTGCAAGCAACCATATTATTCATCGCTTGGGTGGTGCTTGCATATTACCATTGTTGGCCTTGGATGAAATTTACCTCTCAAGCTCCACACAACTGCATTCGAGGTCTCTGCACAGTATGAGGGATCTACCACGATGAATACTGCGCAGGATAGATCAGATAAAATTATGGAGTTTCTCCCCACTACCACTTTCATGATAGGAACATAAGCTGCTCTACTTGTACTGCTTCCTCAAATATTTAAGGGAATCTATGTTCAGCTGATTATAGCAAGAGGAGGCTTATGTACAGGTGGAAATCCCGAACATAGAAGAGGTGGGCCTGGGCGGGTGTCGATTGGATCTCCCTTGGAATTTTCTTACAACTTCTACAAAATTGAACATTGAAGTCTGTGATGCTCTCCAGAGGTGCTCTCATGATGGTGGAGAGGTGCATCAATAGCTGGAAGGGATCCTGAGAGTCATCAAATGTGTTAATGAGTTCTCCCGCTAGGTCATCCCATGAGCAGATGCTCTTACGTTCGAATAGTTTGTACCACTACAATGCCCTTCCTTTTAGAGATAGAAGTAAAAGTATGATCATGACATCTTCAAGGGTTATGCCATGGAGGGTCGCTAGAGCAGCAACATATTCAAGGTGCTCTCGGGCCATTCCCTTGGTGCCATTATATTTTGGCAGGGTTTTCAGGGTGCTTTTGGGAATCTCGTACCAACTTTGAAGATTCAAAGGGTCGGGATCATCCCATCTAGGATGGCACACCTTTGCCATTATAATAGTGGTATGCAGAGATAACGATCTTTGCCACTAAGTCAGAGTCACCAGGTGAACATTCTTTTCTCCACTTGTGAGGTCAAGGCTGCTAACCAAACCTTGATTCCTTTGAAGTATCTTATTTTAGCTTTAAAAGGCACCTATAATCAAGAAATTTGGATCTTCAGCTTAACAGAGTCGCCAGGTGATTTTTCCAGATGAAGGTAAGCCAAAGATTCACCAAACTCGGGCTTCCTTAAAATATGGAGACTGTTAGTCCCATCGAGTGTGTCAAAAATTATTGGTCACAAATATGCCATAGGAAAGGATTTTGTATGTCTACGTGCCCTAGACCTGGACCAACATTGAAAGGCCAGAGGGAAGATACGCCCTCCGTTCCAATCTCCAGAGAAGGTCGGGTCCTATGCTAAACTACTGGGGGTTTTAAGATAAGAGTGCAGGAAAGAAATAAAAAGAGGAAAGGTGCAGGAAAGAGATAAAAAGTATAGAAAGAAATGTAAGTGGTTGATTTAAAGGGTAAGAACTGACAGCATGATCACTAACTCATACTTTGAAGTAGCAACAATCAATACAAGAATTAAATCATAAATGAACACAACACTCATTTCCCTATGTATCCTTTGGAAGAATTCTAGGATTCACTTATCCCTCGATGCCTAAATCCAGATAGCAAAATTACAACAATAAAAAAAATAAATGAATTTAGCAGAAATACCGACCAAAGGCAACATACAAGGAAACTAACACTATGTTTCCTCCCTTATGTATCCTCTAGGAGAATTCCAGAGGTCAGTCCTCAATAACACACTTAAATCCAAGATGTAAAATTGTTGTATGCAATTAAAGAAATAGAGCAACAAAAATAATCACAGAAGACAACATACAAGAGAGGAATGTAGTCCAAAGTTCTTAATATTGATTTCAAAAATCAAATTATATTAGTTTTCCAACAAAAGTTCCCCCCTTTTTTTATTACAATGCGTGGGTTTTTATAGAGGACCCAACCCTCTGAGCCATCATTACACTGGGTATACAAGTACGTCCAGGCGGCCACAAAAATCATTCTCGCCTTCTTATGCAAATGAAATTTCCCATCCTATTTATAAAACTAGTTGTAGGGCCGCACTGGATGGGGAAAATCATATTTATGTACCGTGGGTATGTCTCGGACTCATACTCAGTATTGGAATGTGTACCCCTTGGGAGTAGTGCCATTGTCAGGAGTGACCTTGGGGGAGCTTCGCTGAATTTGCACCCAAAGTAGCAGCCTCGCAATGCAATCGAGCTGAAGTGGAGGTCAGTAGGATGGACAAAATCCCCTAAGTCAAAATGGCCTCATGAGAGGGTGGTTCGCTGAAATCTAGCCCTGGAAACAGCTTCGCTAGAAAAACTGGTCGAAGTGGACATTTAATTTAATTCTAGCCAAAGTGACTAACTTTGCTGTAGGGAATGAGGCGACCCAACTCCCTATTTTGCTATTTTGCTAAAAATGGGTGCTTCACTGAAGAAGGGGGCCGAAGTGATACTTCAGAGAAGCTTTGGCCGAAGCTTCCCCTCTACCTTAGAAATTTTACTAAGCTCAAAGTGAGCTTCTGCCTATTTTCTTCGATGAAGTTGCCTGTTAACCCTTCTTTGAACGAAGCTATCCCTTTCTTCCCTTTTCTATTGCTGTCTCAATGTCTAAAAAAAACCTTTGTTGGAGTTCGTCTGAACTGGGTTCGAGGATGAAGTCTGTTGAAAAAATGGTCCAAAATTAGGGTTTGGTAGGAGTGGAGGCCGAACTTGGAGGTAAACCTACTTTAGTGTTTTTTGGGAGCATGCTAAAACCGAAGTTCGCTGCAGTCTGCTGCTAGAGCTGAGGTTCGTAGGTGATTCGGATGAATTTGAGCATTTTTGGTCGACATAAAGGGTTTTGGACGACATTGAGATTCTCGTCGACGTTGGGATTCTGACCGACGTTGGAATTTTGGCTGACATTGAAATTTTGGCCGATGTTGGAATTCTGGCCGACATTGGAATTCTGGCCGACATTGGGATTCTGGCCGATGTTGGAATTCATTCCTAGCCGATGTGGAGGTTCGCAGATGACATTAGCTTTGTTGGCTAACATGAACTTCGGGGGCGAAGTGGAGTTTTTTGGCCGACTTAGAGCACTTTGGCCGACGTGAGGTTCGCGGCCGACATGAGGTTCGGAGCCGACATTGCACTTGGAGCAAATACAGGATGATGAAGAACAACTCTCAAGTATTGAAAAAAGCTAAGTCTACTTGTTGGCTACAATTAATCGCTTCAAAAAATGAACGTAGATGGTACCCACAGAAAAATCTTAAAAAAATTAATTAAAAGAAAAGTTTTTTTTTTATTACATATGAGAGTTGGTAACAACTACTATTTTTAGTAACTGGCCAGCACAGGGTTCAAACCACAGGGATTGCTCAAAAAAAATTATTATATCAGTTGCTTAATAAACACTTCACATCTCTCATAGGAGATGGACAATGATACTTTTAACAAACTATGTTAATGAAAACCTTTTATAAAAAACTTTAAAATGATATTGACAAGGAAAAGGATAAAGTAAAAGTCACTTCTCATAAGAAATTGAATTAAAAGTGTCATAAATTTTTATGTTTTAAGGGTTGAGTATGAGAAAAATTAGAGGAACAATTTTTTTAAAAGAGATCACCAACGTTTACGTTGCAGTAGGTGGAGAGCCCCACCCTTCCTATATGGTAGAAGGGTGGATTAACCTAGTTAGTCATTGGGTAGGATGATCTCGAAACAATTGACTTGAACACATGCCTATCTCATTTGAAAGTCCTCTTTCCCAAACCATCCATATGTCACTCTCATCTCACTTTGCGCGTTTTGAGGTAAAAACACAAGCAATAAACCTTAAACCTTAACTATTTTGATATGTATGTGATTTATGAGATATGGGAATAGGGGTCTTAGAGCAAATTAGCCTAAAAATCAATGGTTTATACTATAGTCAGGGCCTAGAATGTGATGACATGGAGGAAAACTCCTTGAAATAGCTTGTGGAACCATAAAGTTATGCTTTAGAGTTGTGCACCATAAAACAAGACAAACATAATGATTTCTCATACAAGTACTATTACAAGGCTCATGTAGCTATGTTGATGTGAATGGCATTGCAAGGTAAGGCACTTTGTTCCAATAAGCCAAATTTAGCATAAGAACAAAAACTTAGGCATTGTTGGAACAACCCAAGTTTGTAGGTAAAAAAGCAAAAGATTCATCCCACATCCAAGGATGCTAAACTTTTTACATCCATAGTAGATGTACTAGCATTTTGTTAACAACCTTAGTGTATCCATTTATTTGTGCATGGAAGTGGCATATTAGATCTTGGTGTCCATTTGGTTTCAAATATGACATTAGAAATTTTTCATGAACATGAAGTCCTTGTCTGATATAATCAAGCTTGGGAGATTGAAATGCATCTAGAATGGTTGAAAGAATGAAGAACAATCTTAGTTTCATCAATGCTCTTCTTGCAAGGTACAATGATTGTCGTCTTGCTAAACTTGTCCACAACCATGGAGATGCAACCACCATCAACATGTGCAGATTGAACACAACAAATTCCAGAGCCTTTATATTAAAAAAAATCATTAAACTCATAGTTCGGGTTTACCCACTTCGGTGGATTACAAAGAACAGAGTCCAAACACAGTAGCAACTTGGTTAAAAAACCATCCGACTACAAAGAGAAAGCAAAAAAAACTAAAAAAAAGGGGCAACTAATAGACAGTTTTCAACCCGGTGACCGACTAGCGAGCCACTATTTATATAGTTCTTGGCTTCACCTAGCATTACATCTTGCAATTAATTTTCCTTTGATTCTGGGATGGACTTCCTGAAATCAAATCTCTTGCCATGCTGTGGCCACGCTTCCATTGAATGTGCACTACTTCGGCAATGCATCATGATGTCTTTTTTTGTAGTGAGCCCTGCAACAACTGCACTTCATTAATTTTTAAATTGCATGATGCTCAAGAACTCTGGAACGACCATGCTTCATTAATTCTTCATTATCCCACAAAATTTGGGTTGATCATTAGTTTTCCCTGTCTTCCACCTTGTACGATTGCACTTGCCAAGCTCACATTGATTTTTCATGTCCTCCATGATGCCCGTTGTATTTAATGAAGCCACCAACTAAATTTTTTGCAAAATTTTAAAAAACAAAGGTCAAAACTTTAATAATATTATTAATTTTAATTAATTTTAAGTTTTTTAAGGTTTGAAAATTTTAATATTTTTAATCTTTTAATTTTTTAATTTTTAACCCAAGTGTTGTAGGTGAGTTGGAGAGGAGAGGGCATCTCCAAGGGAGGTCCCACGTTCGAATCTCCACCCTACCAAAAATTAATAATAATACTATTAATTTTAATTATTTATAAATTTTCTAAGGTTTGAAATTTTTAATTTTTTTAATCTTTTAATTTTTAAATTTTTAAATTTTTAACCTAGATGTTGTAGGTGAGTTGGAGAGGAGAAGAAAATCCTCTAAGGGAGGTCTCAGGTTCGAATCTCCACCCTACCAAAAAGTTGAATTGGGTACCCAAAATCCAATTGATAATGTTGGTGCGAGCAGGGCCGGGTGCGACTCCCGGGTGACTTTGACTGTGTAGAACCCCTTGGAAGTGGTTTCTCACGCCAAGGCGGCCCCGTAAGGGGTTTTTTGCTTAAAAAAATTAAATTTTTAATTATTATCATTTTTTAATCCCTAAGGTTTCCTCTTTTAATTTTAGGGCAAAAATTATATTTAAATTTCAACTCCAATGCCTTCCTTTTTTAATAGCAGGATAAAATAATGAGCAGATTGGACCAAGGACTGGGTGAGAGCAAGCTTCCTTCAAGAGTTGGTTCCATACTGCGATTTACTTGTTGGCTTACCTCATTTTGACAAATTTGACCATGGGATAGAGACATCGCGACATAGAGCATTAACTTAAGCCATTGCGGAATTTCGAATATTATAAAGCAAATTTAATATTTTTCAAAAATATGCAATCTTGAACACATATTAAATCTTTGGTTCTATTCTGCTAGGGCAAAATTAAATATTTTCAGGAGTCCGCAACTTCATATTTGAGCAAATATTCGGGTCTTTGGTTCTATCCCGCTAGGGCAAAATTAAATCTTTCCAAGAGTCCGCAACTTCATACTTGAGCAAATATTTGGATCTTTGGTTCTATCCCGCTAAGGAAAAATTAAATATTTCCAGAAGTCCGCAACTTTAGACTTGAGCAAAAATTAAATCTTTGGTTCTATCCCGCTAGGGCAAAATTAAATATTTTTGGAAGTCCGCAACTTTGGATTTGATCAAAAATTAAATCTTTGATTCTATCCTGCGATTTACCTTCCACTTCATTCTATTTGACCAAATTTGACCACAGCATGGAGCAAGCTTGTTCCAAGCCAAGAATTTCTTGCTTTCGAACTCGAAAAATAGGCAAAAATCAAAGTACCCAAAATTTGACAACAATTTTCATGCTTACAAAATGGCCAAATGGGTATCCAAAAAAATTGAGATAACTTAAACATTCATCACGGATCCAGAGATACAATCATTTTAAGCTCGTTGACTGTTACATGAAAATAATGCAACAAAAATGATATTTTATCCAAATTTCATGAAATATTAAACCTTAGCATGTAAATTTGGTATCTTTGTAAATATAATTTCAGTCTATTTCCACTAGGATTTGACCCACGTCAAATGGAGCTCTGTAGAAAAAGTTGTCTATTTTAGGGTTGCAGTTACCAATAGTGACGTTTTTTAGGAAAACCCTAAAAATACTCTGGAAATGAAAAATTTCAGAATTTTAAAGGCAATTGAAATTCATTCCACCATAATATATTCATGTAAACCATCTTGGAAGGCTCAATCAAGTGTAAGCAAGCTAAAAAATGTATTGTTGGTCGCTAATTCGGCACTACGCAAAGGGCGGGGCGAACAGATCGATGCCAAGTAGCGTAGAACGATCGTCGCATCAGGAGGGCGGGATGAAGGATCTTCGGAGAAGGCTAGTTCCTCAGGGTGATTCCAGCTACTCTACACCGCAAAATAAAAAGGAAAAAGGGAAAGGGGAAATAAATAAATAAAATGTCATAGCCGAACTCACAAGGACGAGTATAGCCGCATCAATATCTATGCAGGCGTGATACCCCATATGAAACACAGACTCTACACCAGATCACCCAATGATGTCCTTGTTCTAGCCCTATATCAATGATAGGTGGGAGGTAAATTCCTGTACGAACGAGCGGGTGCATGAGATCCAGGATGCAGAATCAAAGCACTCCCGCTCGATCGATGTTAGCATAAATAAACCCCCAACCCATATAATGAACATGCTCCCCCTTAATCGCTCAAGCACACCCCACGAAATTCAGATACTAGAATAACACAGGATGACTTAGGCAAATAAAGAATTGAATATTCATAAATTCAATGAAGAAAAATCAAACATAGTTGGAAGCTAAATAATGCAGAATTGTATTTATAGAGGGGAAACCTTACATAAGAATTATAATGGCTAAAAAGCCACCCTTTGGAATGACTTGCATTCCACTATTTATAACTACATTTACATTAGTTTAAAAATCCAGATATTAATGGTGGTAGGTGGGAGGACAACTGTAGCTGTAGATGGATGCCACCCTGGTGCACTGTTCCACTAGGAAGCGTCGATCTTCTAGAAGAGTGACAGGTGCTCCTGGATCAATTTGGATCCTTCGATATTATGTTCAGCCATTTAATGCTCTGCTGCCTCATTCTTCTCCTCGAATGATGATATATGGTTAGGCGGTGCATGGCAGGCACTAGAGCACCTCGAGTGTGTTGTGCAGAAAACCAGTCACTTCAGCATACGATGTTGAGTCTTTGGATCACTGAAGTAGCGGGCAGGCCTTCCTTTGGATTTCGGGTGATGGTGAGAGTTTCGTATATCTAGCGGGTTCTTCCTTCCACCCATTGGAGGATACGGTAGGTGTTCCCACATGCTCTGCTCGATTTGTGCTTACATTTCCCTGCCCAAGATGATCAGGGATTTTCCTTGTTCCCTAAGGCGGAGTCTATCAAATCTTTCGCTCTTGTTGGCCGCTTAAAATATCCAACCCAGGAGTTGGACGAGTTTTGAGAAATATTTTGTCCAGATTCATGAGGGAAAAGGTCCACTCATTCAATGGCCCTCTCTGCTTCATTTCATCATTCACCCGTAACTTTCACCGTCGCCACTAGGTACCTCCCGCCCCTCCAGTAATGTCTTCAAAAATTCAGCAAACTCATTTCGAGCAGAAGGAATCACTTAAAGTAGGTGAAGGGTGCAAAATTTCACCTACACTTCTGGCGACCTACAGGGGTGTTTTACTCTGTAAAAAAAAAGGACCCAGGAAGTATTCAAAAAGCACTTTACAAAAAGGGAGAGAGGAAGGGATGAATGGAGAAGGCAGGGACAAAAAGGAACAGAAAGAGGAAAACCTTGGGGACGACAATAGTGAAAAGGGAAGAAAGAAAGAAAACAAATGTGCGTGACCAGATAAGGCGGGAGAGGGGCACCCGGGCATGAGGAAGAAAATACATAGGAAGGGTGGAAAGGGGAAAATGGTGACTATAAGGTGATTGCCATGCTAAGTAATCATCAGAACAACAACAACCAAATAGAGGGAACATGGTAGAAGGGGAAAACAAGGGGGGACACAATACTGAGGATAATCCCAGAAGAAGAGAAACATAACTACTGGATCTATGATATATTTTCATATAACAACATACTGTAGCTCTGGGTTTGTGGGATATTCCCTAACATCGTGCACCCATAAATGTACTCCTCTGCAACCCAAAGCTTATTCAAGACCAGATGGGTTGCCATAAGCCATAATTTTTCTATGTAGGTAACTTATGGCAATCTGCCTATTCTTGAATTGACTTTCCATATAGCAGGTTTTGACCATATTTGCCTCCTCCACAAGCATGCCATGAGCTCTATGAGTTGCATTTGTTTTTTTTATGGCATATATAGGAGGAGGTAGACATCACTCCTGACTGACTTGATGCGGTATGATCCACCAACTCACATAATCATTGGCACACCGATGAATCTAGTTTTTGTATTATGTAATCACGTGCCTTTTGGTCTTTGTCATTTATCCATGGGCTACAGAGTCACAAAAGAAAGAATTAGAAGAGAGGAAAAGTGCTCTTAGAAATTGGAAAACTCGCCTGTAGTTATTTCCTTTCTCCGAGTTATGCCACCTTGACACACTTTTATTTAGCTGTTGGCTTATGTACACAAAATTGCAATGCAATTAATGCACTGCAACTACTGACTTGCCCCAAAGCTTCATCCAGTGAACCTACAGTGATCGAACCAAATAGTATTAAACTTTAGGCGCTTCTTGTAGTTCGATCGATATTTCCAGCTCTTCCAAGTCATGAAGAATTCATGACCTGACAGATCATGATGCATACCAGTACCTATGCAATCAATGATCAATGTGGCAATATATTTTGCCACATGGGAGCCGTATCCTTGTATTGGTTTATCTATAAATAGGTTCCCATGTTGCTAGTCTTTGGGATTCATCTATTGTGAAATCCTATCCTGGTGTGCCTCCGTCGCCTCTGCACGTTTCTTCTCGCAAATCTTGTTGATTGATCCTATAGCTGTTAGGACCTCCTTGGGATTTGGGTGCTGATTAGTTAAGCCATCATGAATATGATCGGTCCCTTGCTTGTTGCACTTTGGGACACAAAAAGGGTGCAAAAATGCTCTCTCCCTGTGCATGGTGTTCTCGCCTAGGTCCAGATCCTCCTTTTTTTGGGAAAAGGTGCAAGTGCTAGGGGTACCACCTTCTGCGCTGGTGCTTGCACTTCTCCTATTCAAGCTCAAGGGGGAATACACCCTTTGTGTTCCACCAGTATACAACCTTTGCTCCTACATAGCTTGAGATGAGATCCAAGGTGGATACTGTGTAGTAGGATAGAGAGCAGCAGTGGATGGAATAGGGATGGCAGGGCAAATTCTCTTGAAGCAGGAGTCGCTATACTCGTACAACCTCTTGGAAGACATGGGGGAATAACCTTTCTCCAAATTGAGGCAGGAGGAGGCCTATGTTCGAGCTTAGAGCCCAAACATAGTACAGGTGAGTCTAGGAGGGAGACGATTGGTACTAAGGAGGAATCCTCCTCTATCTCCTATCGAATCAAATGTTGAAGTCGATGAGGGATTCAAAAGGTGCCCTTTTGATGAATGAGAGATGCATCAAGAGTTGTAAGGGATCCATGGAGCCATCAAATGTTTTTATTAGAGCTCCCGCAAAGTCTACCCATGAAAATATAGTTCTCCGTTCAAGGGTTCAGTACCACAAAAGCGCCCTTCCCTCTAGAGAAATGACCACGTCCAGTGAGGTTGGGGTCATTCCATTAGGGAAACAATAGGTAAGCCATTAAGGCACTACTCTTTAGAGGTCCTGGATGAGATGTCAAAGTCAAAGTCAGAGTCGCTAGGTGAACATACTATATCTGCTTACTAGGTCAAGGCTGCTCACCATACCTTGAATCCTCTGGGATGTTTGGATCTTTAGCATGAGTAGGTGATTGATCTCATGATTTGGGAGTGCTGCTCAGTTGGAGTTGCCAGGTGACTTTGAGAAGATATGGGTAAACTAGAGATCACCAAAATCTGATTTTCTAAAACATGGGGACTCGATCGATCCTCAGCGGAGTCGCTAAAAATTGTTGTCAATCCAAAATCTTGCACAAGGTGGGGCAAACAGACTAGTTCCAAGTAGTGTAGAATGATCGCCGTATCAGGAGGGTAGGGCGGATGATCTATGGAGAATTTCGGTTCCTCAAGGTGATTCCAACTACTCTACACTACAAAAGGAAAAGGAAAAAGGGAAAGGGGAAAGAAATAAATAAAAGGCTATAGCCGAACTCACAAGGACGAGTATAGCCGTATCAAGACCTATGCAGGCACAATACCCCGTCCAAAAAATAAACTCTAAACCAGATCACCCAACGATGTCCTTGTTATATCCCTCTATCAGTAGCAAGTGGGAGGTGAATTCTAGTACCGACGAGCGGGTGCATGAGATCCAAGATGTAGAATCAAAGCACTCCTGCTCGATCAACGTTAGAAGAAATAAACCCCTAACCCATATAATGAACACGCTCCCCCTTAATCACTCAAGAACACCCCACAAAATCCAGATACTAGAATAACACAAGATGACATAGGTAAATAAAGAATTGAATATTCATACATTCAGTGAAGAAAAAGTAGACAAAGTTAGAATCCAAATAATGCAGAATTATATTTATAAAGGGGAAACCTTACATAATAATTGTAATGGCTAAAGAACCGCCCTTTGGAATGACTGACATTCCACTATTTATAACTACATTTATATTAGTTTTAAAATCCAAACATTAATGGTGGTAGGCAAGAGAACAACTGCAGTTGTAGATGGACGTCGCCTTGGTGGACAGTTCCACTGGGAAGTGCTGATATTATAGAAGAGTGGAAAGTACTCCTGGATCAATATAAACCCTTCGATATTTTGTTCAATCATTTAATTCTCTGATGTCTCATTATTCTCCTCAACTGGCGATCTCTGGTTACGCGATGCATGGAAGGCACTAGAGCACCTCGGGAGTGTCATGTAGAAAACCAGTCACTTCAACGTAAGACATTGAGTCTTTGGATAACTGAAGTAGCAGGCGGTCCTTCCTTTGGATTTCAGGTGATGGGGAGAGTTTTGAATATCCAATAGGTTATTCCTTCCACCCGTGGGAGTATTCGACAGGTGTTCCCACATGCTTCGCTTGATTGGTGCTCACATTTACCTACCCAATATGGGCGGGGGGTTTCCTTGTTCCCCAGGGTGGAGCCTATTGAATCTTCCGCTCATGCTGGCTACTTAAAATACCCGTTCGAGGAGTTGGGTGGGTTTTGGGAAATATTATGCCTTGATTCATACAGGAAAAGGTCCGCCCGTTCGATGGACTGCTCTGCTTCATTTCATTATTCACCCATGAATTTCACCACCGCCACTAGGCACCTCCCACCCATCTAGTAATGTCTTAAAAAATTTAGTGAACTCATTTCAAGCATAAGGAATCACTTAAAGTAGGTGAAGGGTGTAAAATTTCACCTACACATATTTAATGCAAGCAAGTGTGAAGCACAAGCGCAAGTAAACTTTAGACTTGGAGCAAGCAAAAGTCAAGCAAATTTTTTTTATGGGTCCCCAATCCAAACTGGGGCGTGTTGTGCAAGCGCAACAACAACAATGTTGCATGATGTAGAGGATTTGACATAAATATCCACTTCCTAGAACATGTGAGGCTTGGTAGAATGGTGTAGCAATAGCTTGGTGCACGAGTGCTAGAATATTGCATTGGTGTGATGTCATATTTAAGGGTGCACTAGCACCAAACATCTATATATTTTCTTGGGTGATGCCATTCTAGTAAGGTTGTGGGTGTGCTATAGTCTAGAAGCCAATGCACTTGAAAATGTCTTTCATGATGTTCTAGTTTCCTATGTCACTGATATAAAGATGCTTATTACCCATTACCCAACATCAAATTTAAAAGAGGCACTCTTATTCTTTAGAAATATTTAAGGTTAAGACATTAACAACTTGTTAAGTTTTGGTGCTTAGGCATGTGACATCTATATCCTCTTCACATTTTGACATAGAGGCATAGTAATTAACCTTTGGTTGAACCACCAATGACTTTTTTTGTGCTTGAAACTCATCATCACTCTAAGTGTGATTCTTGTGGTGGCTACACCACTTGTTGCCCAAATTTTATTTACCTTTTTATGTGCTATTGTAGGACCTTTGGGCTCAAATTGTATTGAGGGGCCCTTGGGCACTAGCACTATAGGTGGTTATTTATTGGCAACTTGGATTTTGGAACCAACAAATTCCTATATGAAGTTGATGTTGGAAATTTTTTCTTTACTTATGACCTCTCTTTAAACTTTGATGCAGAGCAAAATTCTTGTACCAAGGAGTCCATAGAAAGGAATTTCATCTTCAAATGAAAGTGGTACTAGAGTCCACTAATTTACTTCGAGACTTGGTGCTTCTCATCAGTGTTAATGCCCAACCATTGGAGAAGTTCATTGGAATCGTTAGTAGGCTGTTGGATAAATTGATCTTTGCATTAGCATAGTTAATGGAAATAATTTTATTCATCCTCATAGTAATGCAATGGATATAATCTATCATGCACCAAATTCACAAATGTCTAGGTTGTGATGGCATCTCCTTTGTATATGAGCCTAGTGGATTTCTTTTAATAGGCAACCCATTTTGAATCATTAAGGCTCTAAATATAATCTTGAGTTAAAGAACTGGTTGGGAGAAAAGTAGGATTTGGGTTTCTAAAGCTGCCATGTGTCCAAATATTTGGCTTTTTCCAAATTGAGAAGAATGTGATGTCATTGTGGGTTTGCACCTTGAGTGGGCTATGGCTCTAGAAATGTGGAGGGTTGGAAATTGAGGATGAGGCTTCAATTTTAATCATGAGATACTAGAACTATCCAAAGAGTGTGTTCCTTTGTTCTTCTAGGACATCTCAAATGAGCTTCTTGATGTCCTATGTCTTGTTCTATGGTTTTGATTTTTCCATCTTTGAAATTTATTTGAAAAAGTGATGTTATTTAGGGTACTTAGACATAAAACATCGTGTGATGCTTTTCTTCATGTACCATGAACATGTGTGAGTGGACATCCAACATTGAAGCATATTGAAAGCTTTGTCCAAATTGAGAAGAATGTAATGTCATTGTGGGTTTGCACCTTGAGTGGGCTATGTCTCTAGAAATATGGAGGGATGGAAATTGAGGATGAGGCTTCAGTTTTAATCATGAGATACTAGAACTATCCAAAGAGTTTGTTCCTTTGTTCTTCTAGGACATCTCAAATGAGATTCTTGATGTCCTATGTCTTGTTCTATGGTTTTGATTTTTCCATCTTTGAAATTTCTTTGCAAAAGTGACGTTCTTTAGGGTACTTAGACATAAAACATCGTGTGATACTTTTCTTCATGTACCATGAACATGTGTGAGTGGACATCCAAAATTGAAGCATATTGAAGGCTTTGTTCTGGACAAGAATTGTTGCAAAGAAGATAAAGTGAGATGAATGAATTCTGATGAGCATGAAAGATGCTCTGATACTATTTGATCTACACCATGGGTACTAGGATGTGGTGGTGTGTAGGACAACACCCTAAAATAGTTTATTGTATCAAAATAATATACTTCAATTATGTAGTAAAAAATAGGGCACAAAAAAATGCTTTCTCACATTAATGCAACTTTATTTAAAGAATATGCAAATGTAAGTCTACTACAAATTACAAGGCTTATGTAGCCATGTTGATAACAATATATGGACTTAGTGCATAAGGTGCATAGAGCAGGGCACTTTATTCCAATGCATGAAAAGAAGCAATAGAACAAAAACCAAAGTTTATAGATGAGAAAGGGAAAGAATATGGGACAAAAAATAAAACTAAAGAAGAAGAATAAGTCTCTACTTTGAGATTTATACAATTGTACAATGATTACAAGTATTTGGAAGGTAAAACTAATCAGCTTCCAACTGATAAAGAAGCAATTTCATAAACAATATAGAATTTTCTATTTTGCTTCCTCTATAATTAGTTTCGGTCCATGGCATTCCAAGTCGTAAGATTGGACATGTGTAGATGTGTCCTTACTAGCTAGCATTGGATGGTTTTCCTCTATGCCTTCCAAAATTTCGTGGTGGCACTTGATGTTGGAACCAAAAGTTTATCCATACATGAGAATTGAAGCCACTAAGGTTGAGGCCATAACAAGTTTTGCACCATAGGTAATGATACCACAAATTGGGTTGACACCATGGGGAAGTATGACACTATAAGAAGGAATAGTGTTTCCTATTTGGCAAAGAGTCCAAAAAGGTGCCAAGGTCTAGAAGCCAAAAGTGCTTTGGCATCATCATCATGGGGACCTTGAGAAACCCTTTATTTTCTTAAATCATAAGGTTTTTTATGATACATTACCAAGCCCTAGCATGTGTAGGCCAGTTGGGTCAAGTTAAATTGTTGTTTTGATCAACGAACATGATATTTGATCCTAAAAAAGTCATTTTGTTACAATTTATCTACGGGTAGGGTTTGTGGTTTGCTTTCATATTTTTAATAAGTTAGGTTGTCATTTCAAGATCATATCATTATCTCATTTATGTCTTATGAGTCAAACTCTTGTATTCTTATTTGTCTATGCCAAAGTTCTCCCTTCTTACTACTTTTTAAAGTACTCACTTTCTTTCATTACAAAGGATTGAGTTATTGTTCTTGGGTGTCAACTACTTGGATGAAGAGGTCATACGGTCTACCAAAACCATGTAGGTCATCCAACAACCAACATAATGGGCCATGCTTTGAAATTTTGCTTGCCTCAATGATTTTCAACTAGCTTGTTTCCTCTTGTTGCGTTCTTTTGCAAGCTTGATTAGTATAAGAAAAGAATTGTCAAGTATGCTTCATAAATTGTTTGTAGGAATATTTTTTAGAATTTTAAAGGTTAGTACATAAATATTAATTACAAATATTTCCTTTTAATTGTTGTAGTATTCTTGTAAATGCTTTATTTATATTTACTACAATATTTACATTGTCTTTGATTTCTATTATTTAATGAAATATCTTTAGTTCAAATACTAGTTATTTTATTTATGTCAAAATTTATTAAAACAAAAATAACCACACAAACATACTAAATATGAAGTACCTACTTAAGCCCATCCATAGACTTCTTAAATCTACAAACCAATGGTATAGGGCTATCCAAAACAAAACTAAGTAGTGGTTGCATGTAGGTCTTCTCCTGAAGCTTCCCATGAAGTAAATCACTTTTGACATCCATTTAATAAACTTTTCATCAATGCAAAGCAACAATAAAACCAATCATTCAAATAGAGTACATATAAGCCACAAGTTCAAAAATATCTAAATAATCATCTACACCTTTTGAGAAAATCCCTTAGCAACAAGGTCTACCTTTTCTTCTTGATCTCTTGTTAGCACCAAAATTGGTGTTGTAGACCCATGTACAACCAACAATATACTTTATTTTTGGAAGAGGAATCGACTCCCAAGTCCAATTATTCATGCGAGAATCATACTTTACCTACATAACATATTTCCACTCTAGGCATTGTTTGGTTTGAGAACAAGTGAGAGGATTTCTAGAGTGATCCACCATAGAGAGTAAGGCTTTAAAATGTGAGGAATTTTGATGATGTTCCTATTTTAGGATAGGATCTACATCATGAAGAAGATCCTGATATTCTCACAATGACACTGAGAGGGGGGGGATGAATCAGTGTAGCTATTAAATTTAGATCTACAACTCTTAAAACTGAGACAAAGAGAACTTAAAATCAGATAAAGCAATTTCAACAATAGAGCATTCCACAACACGCGATATAACGAGGTTCACCAATTTGGCTACTCCTCAAAAATGACTGCTTGGACTCCCGTCCAAATCCAGCCTTTGCAAAACACCAATTTTACAAACACTTTACCAGCACCCACTGGAAGGAGCACCAACCCCTTATTTTTCTGCTGCAACAGATAGGAGCACCAACCCCTAATGCCAAGCACCAACTTGGACTACAAATCTAAATTATTTCAATGACATAAAAATGCCTTCGCTTTCTACACGACCCTGACTGGTCTGCAATTAATCAAACTCCACACACACTTACGGCTCTGCTTATCTCTCTTTCGGCCCTCTTCTAACCTTCTTTGCGCAACACTTTTTCACTCACAGCAGCATCTTAATTCTCTGTGCGACTGCCCTTTTATAACCCTATTTCTCATTGAGACTCCTCGTCTTCTGTAACTTCTGTAATCCCGCATGCAGCCTATTAATAGCCACTACTGATGGTAACTCCTTTATAGCATAGTATTTATTACATGCAACCTATTAATAGATCTGTCTTTGTTTCGAACTGTCAGTATAACTGCCGCTCAATGGTTTCACTGTGACACGGGCCCTGTAACTGCCGTTCTTTACTATTCTTATTTAACTTGCATGATTTCTATCTGATAACTGCACCTGTAACTATCGCACTAACTTTAGTTAACTCTACTTATTTTGGCTACATGATTTTCCTCTACAATTGCCCCTATAACTGTCGTTCTACTTTAGTTAACTTTACTTCGGCTTTTAGTCATGAACAAACAACATGTCGCGATATCGCGACATTTTTGCCCCTTTGACTTTTTCTGGGAGTTTGACCACGAAAACATGACATGTCGCGATATCGTGACACTTTTCGCCTCCTTGTCCTCTTCTTGGCTTGCACCCATGAAAACATGACATGTCACGAAATCGTGACACTTTTTGCTTTCGTACACTCTTCTCTGCTTGCACTAGTGAAAACATGACATGTCACGAAATCGTGACACTTTCTTGCCTTATGCTTTTCTCTGCCTTTCGCCCATGAAAACGAAACATGTCACGAAATCATGACACTTTCACTCCTTTACTTTTCTCTTCTTTCGCCCAGAAAACATAACATGTCACAAAATCGTGACACTTTCCTCCTTAGTGCTTTCTCTCCTTTCGAAAACACATGTCACGAAATCGTGACACTTTTCCTCACTTTTCTTCTCTCAACATGTCGCGAAATCGTGACACATTTTCTCCTTAGCGCTTCCTCTTGCAAATTGTCATGAAATCGTGACACTTTTCCTTGCAAGCTCTTTCTCTCAAACATGTCACGAAATCGTGACACATTTTCATCCGTACTGCCTCTCTTGCAAATTGTCACGAAATCGTGACACTTTTCTTTGCGAGCTCTTTCTCTCAAACATGTCACTGAAATCGTGACACTTTTTCTTCTGTACAATCCTTCTTGCAAAATGTCACGAAATCATGACACTTTTCTTTGCGAGCTCCTTCTCTCCAAACATGTCACGAAATCGTGACAATTTTCTTTTGCTTTCTCTCTCTTCGAACATGTCATCGAAATCATGACAGATTTTCCTTCCTTTCTCTTTCCAACATGTCACGAAATCATGATAGTTTTCTTCCTTTCTCTCTCTAACATGTCACGAAATCAGTTTTCTTTCAATTTTTTTCATATGTCAAATCTTTTTTTCTCTCTTATATGTCCAAACGTTTCCTCCAAATTTTCTAACATTCCATATCTTTAAACATGTCGCGATATCGCGACAGTTTTCTTACTTGTCTTTTTCTTTGATCTTTTGAATGTTGGCCACTTCTGTCTTCTTGGAAATTCACTGTACATGCTCTGACTGACCTCTGAACTCCTATCCACTGCATCAACTGATCTATCTGTCTGTGTTGACAACAATGACAATACTGTTTCTGCACCTTGCTCAACAATCTCCCCCTTTGGAATTGTTGGCAACACATGTGCAATTTCCTGTAATTCTTCTCCCCCTTTGACAATAATACCAAAGGGCTGCTGCAGACTCCCCCTGAGTCTATGCACAACATTCTCAGACAAACATTGTTATAGTTAGCAAAAATCATGAATATGAGCAAAACTATAAACATAGGCATAAATGCTCCCCCTGAGAATGTGGTCCCGATTGCTAGTCAATTCTTGGGAAACGTGACCACTCCCAACTTACTCCGAAGGTACTCAAAAACTTCTTTGGGCAATGGTTTTGTGAAGATATCCGCTACTTGCTCTGTAGTTGGAACAAAATCCAATTTAACCTCACCTTCTGCAACTTTATCCTTCAAAAAGTGATACCGGATTGCAATATGTTTGGTTCGAGAATGCATAACCGGATTCTTTGAGATGTTAATAGCACTAGTGTTATCACATTTAACTGAAATTGGCTCTTTGAAGTGAATACCAAGATCTTTCAGGGTTTGTCTCATCCATAATATCTGTGTACAACACGTTGTCGCTGCAATGTATTCTGCCTCTGCTGTGGATAGAGAGACTGATTCTTGTTTCTTGCTGTGCCATGCTACCAACTGTCTCCAAGATAAAATGCTCCTCCACTGGTACTCTTTCTGTCATCTATACATCCTGCCCAATCTGCATCTGAATATGCAATAAGAGTGAAGTCCTTACCTTTTGGATACCATAACCCATACTCCATAGTACCCTTGAGGTACCGAAGAATCCTCTTTCATCGTTGTCACATGAGTCTCCTTGGGACTAGCTTGAAATCTTGCTACCATGCAAACTCGCTCGTAAGATATCTGGTCTGGTGGTCATTAAATACAATGAGGCTCCCAATCATAGATCCGTACATGGTTTGATCAACATCTGGAGATTTGTCATCCTTGCTCAACTTGCAACCTTGTCGTCATGGGAGTGCTAACGAGTTTACTATCCTCCATTGTGAACTTTTTCAGCATTTCTTTCACATATTTAACTTGAGAGATAAAAATGCCCTTTTCATTTTGATTGACTTGCAGTCCGAGGAAATATGAAAGTTCACCAATCATCGACATTTCAAATTCTTTCTTCATTTTATTTGCTATGTCTCTACATGACTTATCATTGCTGCTGCCAAAAATGATATCATCTACATAAACAACAAGGACAATAAGATGGCCATTCTCTATTTTGACATACAGATTGTTGTCCACCATACCTTTCTTGAACCCCTGTTGAATAAGATAGTTATCCAGCCTTGCATACCATGCTCTGGGTGCCTGTTTCAAGCCATACAAAGCTTTCTTCAACTTGCAAACAAAGTTGGGATTATCACCGAGTTGGAAACCATCTGGCTGCTCAATGTAAACCTCTTCTTCCAGTTTTCCATTCAAAAATGCTGATTTCACGTCCATTTGATATACTTTGAAATTTTTATGAACTGCTAAAGCCAGAAACATTCTGATTGCCTCTAGTCTAGCTACTGGTGCAAAGGTTTCCTCAAAATCAATACCTTCAACCTGTGCATAGCCTTTACAGACCAATCTTGCTTTATTCCTTACAACCTGTCCATCTTCGTTCAATTTGTTTCAAAAAATCCATTTAGTACCGATTATATTTTTATTTGCTGGCCTTGGTACTAACTCCCAGGTTTTGTTTTTCTCAATCTGATCTAGTTCTTCATTAATTGCCTTCATCCAACTTTCATCTGTGCTTGCTTCAGCAACATTTTTGGGCTCAATGTTGGATAATAGAGAGTAGTTCCGTACTACTGCTCTTCTTGTCTGAATACCAACTGTGGGGTCCCCAATAATTTGTTCTCTAGGATGATTTTTTTGCCAGCTGCCTGTTTTGAATTTCTTGTTTTCTTCTCCTTCTGAGTCAATACTTAAATCATCTGGGTCAATTTTTTGATTCTCTTCCGTTTCCTTTTCTTCATCTCCTTCAATAACTTCTTCATAAATAGGGTAGTTTTCTTGATAAGTAATTTCTCGTTCTCTACCTTCATCAACTTTAACATCGACACTCTCCACAATTTTCTTTAGCCTCTTGTTGTAGCATGTGTAGGCTTTGCTTTTTGTCGAGTAACCAAGAAAAATACCTTCGTCAACTCTATCTTCAAACTTACCAAGATTATCTTCAGTTCGTTTGATATAACACTTGTTGTCGAACACTTTGAAGTATCTTGTTGTTGCCTTCCTGCCGAACCACAACTCATAAGGTGTTTTGCTTTCATGCATCCTTAACATGCACCTGTTTTGGATGTAAACTGCAGTATGGACTGCCTCTTTCCAAAATCTGTCAGCTATTTTGTTCTCAGCCAACATTGTCCGTGCCATTTCTTGCATAGTCCTGTTCTTCCTTTCTACAACACCATTCTGCTGAGGTGTCCTTGCTGCTAAAAACTGTCTTCTAATCCCATATTTTTGACAGTACTCTGCAAACTCCTCTAAGATAAACTCTCCTCCTCGTCTGATCTTAAGCATTTAATTCTTTTTCCTGTTTGATTCTCAACCTATTTTTTGAAAATCTTGAACATCTCAAAGGCATCTGATTTATGCTTTAAAAATAGTACCCATGTCATCCTGGAGTAGTCATCTATGCACAACATAAAGTATTTGTCACCATTTATGCTTTGTGTTCTCATGGGTCCACACAAATCAGTATGTATTAGTTCTAAAGGTTTGCTGGTGAAGTATTCCTTTGATTTAAATGTGGCTCTAGTTTGCTTCCCCTTTTGGCATGAAGCACAAATGCTATTTAATGGTTTGCCAATGGTGGGTATATCTCTTACTGCCTTGTTTGAGCTTATTTTTACCAGATTGTCAAAGCTGATATGACCGAGCCTCTTGTGCCACAGCCAATTTTCATCTTCCTGTCCAATCAAGCACGCTCCTTCTGAAGTCTCTGAGAGAGTATATAGATTTCCAGAAGTCCTCGATCCAGTAGCTATCAACTTCCCACTGTGTGCTTTTCTGACTTCACAACCCTGCTTCTTAAAGATGACTTCATGACCTCTATCACAGATTTGACTTACGCTCAGTAAGTTGTGCTTCAAACCAATCACAAACAGAACTTCTTTGGAATTGATCTTTCCATCACTTATCTTGACTGATCCTTTGCCAACTATCTTGGCTCCATCATTATTTCCAAACTTTACAGAGCCCCCTTCATATTTTTGTAACTTTTCAAATTTTTGTTTATCTCCTGTCATGTGACTGGAGCATCCACTATCCAATATCCATGGTGCAGATTTGTTCTGTGCTTTGAATGTTGTCTGTACAATCAAGGATTCCTTTTCTTCCTTGGGTCGCTCCTTTTCTTTCCACTCTGGTTTGACTACAGTTTTGGTCACTTGTTTAGACTTTTCTTTGTCAATAGCCTGTGCATGTTTTTCTAGGAATTTTTTGTTTTGCCTTAAACTGTTTGGTTGAGATCTTCTTCCCTGATATTTATTTGCTGCATATGTGCTTCTACAGTTTCTTGCAATGTGTCCAAAGTTATGACAGTTATAGCATTCTACTGCATAATCCATCAAGGGTGAAAAGACATTTCTACTGGTGAAATTTCTTTGTCCTATATTATAAATGCAGTCTGAAATCTTATGACCGTAAGCATTGCATTTAAAACAATAACCAGAAAAGGAATGATTGAACCTGGGAGTTGGTCTTTGCCATTTTGTAGTAGGAGCCACAAATTTTCTTCTCCTTTGATGTGTGACGTTTGTGAATCCCTCATTGTCGGCACTCTTCTCGTGCCTCGGCATTGTTGCTTTCTTTTGCATGATTCATTTTTCCTTGATCAACCTTGATCTTATCTTCTTTCTTTACTGGTTCTACGGTTATGGCCTTTGATCCACTTGACGATTCTCCTTCGACAAAGCCCAAGCCAAATTTGATGCCTGTAGTCCTCTGACTATTTATAATCTTTTCAAGCTTCGTAGAACTTCCTTCAAGTTTGTGATAGCAACTCAATTTTTGATTCTTTTCTTCTAGCCGCATTCTTAAAACAACAATCTCTTCTTCCAGTTTGTTGCACTCATCTATTTTCATGGTTAATTGTACTTCGAGTTCTTCAGACATTTTCTTAAATTCTTTTGTCTCGTACTTTCAAACTGTTTATTATGTCATTCGCATCCTCAAGCTTTCTTGAGACCTTTTTATTCTTTTTCCTTTCTGTACTCAACTCTTTAAGTGCAGCAACCAACTCTCCTTCCAGATATACTTCAGCCTCATCCTTAATGTTTTTATCACCTTCCTATTTTTCTTCTATTTTTTCTTCTTCAAATGCCATGAACAGAGCTTCACCTATTTCTTCTTCAGAATCCTCACCTGAGCTATCTTTAGAAGAGCTGACATTCTTGGATATGAAACTTTTCTTTTTGAAGTTGCTTTTTCTAAAATTTGGTTTCTTCTTCCAGTCACTTCTTTCTTGGTGTGACCCTTCATCACTTTTGGTTTTCTCATTCATTGGACATTTAGCTGCAAAGTGACCGACGCCTCCACAATTGAAGCACTTAAACGGTAACTTTCCTCTATATTTTCCTTTTCCCTTTATAAGTTTTCGAACAAAGTTAGCTTTCGTTTCATCCGATGTCTCTTCATCCTCAGATTCTTGTTCAACTTTTATATTTTTGTGTGCTTTAAAAGCAGCTTCTCTGTCTATGGGCTTAGTTTGTCCTATTCTCATTTTGTATGCAGTCAAAGAACCATGCATCTCATCCATGCTAAAATTATTTAGATCTTTAGCTTCTTCTATAGCAGAAACTTTAGAATTAAATCTTTTGTGAAGAGTTCTTAGTACCTTTTTCACGATGACCGCATCTTCCATTTCTTCGTCGAGTCCTCTGATCGCATTAATGATTCCATTGACTCTCAGCATATAGGCCTCTATGTTCTCATCGTCATTCATTTTTAATGCTTCGAACTGAGCTCGATGCGTTTGTAGCTTGGCTTCCTTGATCTTGTCGTCTCCTTCATGAATGCTCTTCAATTTGTCCCACATGTCTTTTGCCATTTTACAACTCATGATCCTTATCAGTTCACTGTCTACTAGCCCACACATTATGGCATTCTTTGCTTTGGAGTTATTCTCAAACTTTTTCTTCTCGATAGTATCTGTTGGAGGAGTAGCGGGTATTGTGTATCCACTTTCTACTGACTCCCAAATGTCGTATCCCAACGCACATAGATATGTCTGCATCCTGAGTCTCCAGAATGAGTAATTAGTTCCATCGAACAAAGGAGCTTTGTTTGATGAGAATCCTTCACCACCTGCCATTGTGTTTCTTCCAAGATCACCTTAGCTGATTAAGCTTGTTCAGGAACCTTGCTCTGATACCAATTGATATTCTCACAATGACACTGAGAGGGGGGGGTGAATCAGTGTAGCTATTAAATTTAGATCTACAACTCTTAAAACTGAGACAAAGAGAACTTAAAATCAGATAAAGCAATTTCAACAATAGAGCATTCCACAACACGCGATATAACGAGGTTCACCAATTTGGCTACTCCTCAAAAATGACTGCTTGGACTCCCATCCAAATCCAGCCTTTGCAAAACACCAATTTTACAAACACTTTACCAGCACCCACTGGAAGGAGCACCAACCCCTTATTTTTCTGCTACAATAGATAGGAGCACCAACCCCTAATGCCAAGCACCAACTTGGACTACAAATCTAAATTATTTCAATGACATAAAAATGCCTTCGCTTTCTACATGACCCTGACTGGTCTGCAATTAATCAAACTCCACACACACTTACGGCTCTGCTTATCTCTCTTTCGACCCTCTTCTAACCTTCTTTGTGCAACACTTTTTCACTCATAGCAACATCTTAATTCTATACGTGACTGCCCTTTTATAACCCTATTTCTCATTGAGACTCCTTGTCTTCTGTAACTTCTATAATCCCGCATGCAGCCTATTAATAGCCACTGCTGATGGTAACTCCTTTATAGCACAATATTTATTACATGCAACCTATTAATAGATCTGTCTTTGTTTTGGACTATCAGTATAACCATCGCTCAATGGTTTCACTATGACACGGGCCCTGTAACTACCGTTCTTTACTATTCTTATTTAACTTGCATGATTTCTATCTGTAACTACCTGTAACTGTCGCACTAACTTTAGTTAACTCTACTTATTTTGGCTGCATGATTTTCCTCTACAACTGCCCCTGTAACTGTCATTCTACTTCAGTTAACTTTACTTCAGCTTTTAGTCATGAACAAACAACATGTCGCGATATCGTGACATTTCTACCCCTTTGACTTTTTCTTGGTGTTTGACCATGAAAACATGACATGTCACGATATCATGACACTTTTCGCCTCCTTGTCCTCTTCTTGGCTTGCACCCACAAAAACATGACATGTCATAAAATCGTGACACTTTTTCCTTGCACTCTTCTCGTCTTGCACCACAAAACATGACATGTCACAAAATCGTGACACTTTCTTGCTTTGTACTCTTCTCTGGCTTTCGCCAAAAACATGACATGTCACGAAATCGTGACACTTTCGCTTCCTTGTCTTTTCTTGCCTTTCACCCGAAACTACACATGTCACGATATCGTGACACTTTCCTCCTTTGCTTTCTCTCCTCTTCTCGCAAAACCCACATGTCGCGAAATCGTGACACTTTCTCTCCTTCCTTTTCTTCTCTCTCAAAACATGTCGAATCGTGACACATTTTCTCCTTAGCGCTTCCTCTTGCAAATTGTCATGAAATCGTGACACTTTTCCTTGCAGCTCTTTCTCTCAAACATGTCACGAAATCGTGACACATTTTCGTCCTATTCCTCTCTTGCAGATTGTCACGAAATCGTGACACTTTTCTTTGCGAGCTCCTTCTCTCAAACATGTCGCGAAATCGTGACACATTTTTGTCCGTACATCCTCTCTTGCAAATTGTCACGAAATCATGACACTTTTCTTTGTGAGCTCCTTCTCTCCAACATGTCACGAAATCATGACAATTTTCTTGTGCTTTCTCTCTCTTCGAACATGTCACGAAATCGTGACAGTTTTCCTTGCGCTTTCTCTTTCCAACATGTCACGAAATCATGACAGTTTTCCTTGTGCTTTCTCTCTCTTCGAACATGTCATGAAATCACGATAGTTTTCCAATTTTCTCTCTCCTTCGATATGTCACGAAATCGTGACATTTTTGCATTTTCTCTCTCCTTCGATATGTCGCGAAATCGTGACAGTTTTGCCAGCATTTTCTCTCTCCTCCGATATGTCGCGAAATCGTGATAGTTTTTCCAGCATTTTCTCTCTCCTCTGATATGTCGCGATATCGCGACAGTTTTTCTTTCCGACCAAACATGTCGCGATATCGCGACAGTTTTTCTTTCTGGCCAAACATGTCGCGATATCGCGATAGTTTTCTTACTTGTCTTTTTCTTTGATCTTTTGAATGTTGGCCACTTCTGTCTTCTTGGATATTCACTGTACATGCTCTGACTGACCTCTGAACTCCTGTCCACTGCATCAACTGATCTATCTGTCTGTGTTGACAACAATGACAATACTATTTCTGCACCTTGCTCAACAGATCCCAAACTCAATTGAACATATGGTAATCTATAGAAGGAGAAGGGTGAGTAGACAAGGAAACAACAAAATGAGTTGAATATGCTACTACATTCTCTGTCTAAGACATCATCCAACATAGTGGAACAAGGCATAGGAGGATTGTACTTATCTAAAAAAGGATCCAAAGAAGGAGAAGCCAATGTGAATGGAGGATCTACAAGACTAGAAGGCCATGTACAATATCCATAGAGATGGTAGAATTATGCTCATAAAAAGATTGAAAATAGAAAAATACATATAGCATAACCACTAGAATAAGAGGAGAATCAAGAAGAATGAGATAGGATTCTACATGAAGTGATGAAAGTGGACTAGAAAGACACAAGGAAGAAATCTCTTTGAACTCAGCATTACACTAAATAAGAATCTCTTGTGTAGTAAAATCATAAAGGTGGCATGCCTTTGAACTCTCACTATGACCCACATGAATACTTTATGACTCTTGGCCTAAAGTTTGTTCTACTTCTCCTATGGATTGGCAACCCATGAAATTGATCCAAAAATATGGAAATGTGAAAAAAGAGGTTTCTATCTTATCAATTTCTAATAACGAGTTATACCTTTGACTACCTAAGTCTATGTTTTATTGATAATGTGTTGCACAAGTCAATACTTTACCCAAATTTTAAACTCCATATACTTGGCATGTAACACACAACAAACCATTTCCAAAATAACTATATTCTTTTTCCCAAACTTCTTATTCTATCAGAGAGTGTAATGAATAGTGCATTGCAAGATAATGTCATGAGTTGCTAGGAAAATCCTCAAGAGTATTACTAGTGAGATTTCCACCACCATTGGTCCATAGGCACTTGATCTACTTCTCATTTTGATTCTTCACCAATGCTTTGAAAATATTGAAGTTATTTAAGGCATTATCCTTGGATTTAATGGTGTAAATACATAGGTAGCTAAAATCATTAATACAAGTGAGACAATACATGTTTTCAAAAAGAGAACAATCTACCATGGGCCCACATATGTCATTATGAATAAGATCAAATGGATAAGAGGTGCGATGAGATTTTCCTTTTGAAGAGGGTTCATGACTATGATTTCCTAAAATGCATCCCTCATAGACTCCACTCGGTGTATCATTGGATGGAGGCCCATTAACCATATGAAGTTGAATCATATACCTCTAGAATCCAAAGTTGGTTTGACCTAGCTATTGGTGTCATTGCCTACTATTGTCATTTTCCTAAGCAACCATAGCCACAAATCCCTTCCTATTTTATGTGCAAAAAAAGGAGGAAGAGAAGAGTGCCACATCAAGTTTGTATATATGACATGATTCATCATATAAAATAAAGAAAATATCATAAATACATCATAAACATCTTTAATTACTTATCTATCTAGATAAAACTCCACCTTTTTGTTATTGTAAATAATGCTTTAAATAGAATGGAGATTACAACCAACAACCAAAACATAAATAACTTCCTCAAAATATGGGAATCTAAGGGTCACAACAACACATCTTAAAACCTACAAAAAAAAATCATTACCAGTGATGACTCGCTCACCACAACACTATCTACTATAGTTAATCAAAGATCACATTGTTGGATCAAACATGATATTGCTCTAGAATATTTAGTCCATACCTTCAAAAAATGTGGAGGTCTAATAGTTTGATTGAATTATCACATGTACCTACAAAGTCTCACCTTCATGGTCATAATCTCCCTATGTAATAAAGAGAGAAATGCCACCTTCATCTTTCTTATGGGTACCTTTAAGCTTCTTTATTGAAATCTAAAAATACTTATATTTGTGACCCTCGCAAAAATCACAAGCTGTTTCTTAGATAATGTTTCAAAAAAATTGTACTCCATTGTTTCAGTTTCTTTTCCTTTTGAATTCTTAACGTTTTGCTTTGGAGCTTCTTTTGGATGATCTTAAATGAGACATAATTATCTTATGATTACTCAACAATTCTTGGTGATGAATAAGATAAGTTAAAACAATATTCAATGAAGGAAAAAGATGAGATGGAAAGAACATATGAAGCATATTGACATATAAGAAAATTTGATTATATTATTTGAAAATATTATTGAGAACCATGTTGAGGTAATCCATAGGATATTGGCAGTCACATTTGTAGCATGAGTGTACCATTTTTATTGATTAAATTGATTTATATACTCTTAAATAGTTCTAAATGAAGCCATCTTCAAGGTATTAAGCTTGGATTCTAACCAATAGACTTGTATGGCATTGATTTTGTCAAACAAATTATAGAAAGAGTCCAACAATGTTGTAATATTTTGATTGATGGTGATATTATTATTGAATTCATTGTCCACATACAAAACAATAACTTAGAGAGCTTAATCCTTCTTATAATGAAAAATATCCTTCCTTTAATATGTATTTGTACCATTTGACTTCTTGGATACAAAGCCCCATAATCCTTTGCTTTGGAGAAAAGCTTCTACCTTGATCTTCCATGAAGAGTTATTTTTCCTATTGATTATGGGAATTTTCAACATATGCTCCATAATTTTCCTGTGCATTTTCATTCTTCTTCTAGGAAAATAGAATAGAACCACCCATGCAAATGCGAAAATCTTGAAAATCCATACGATTTGGAAAAACACAAGCTCAAAATACTTTTGTATGAGTAAGTTATGCCTTTTGGAGTTCGCCCTTTATAATATGAATTTGATCATCAAAAAGAAATAAATTCAATTTTACCTCTAATAAATAACAAATAATCATGTGATCTAGGCATGTGACCTTTTTCCAGCATGCCTTTATGCTCTCAAATGCTTAAAAATCCAATTTTTGATCCTAACTGCACTATTAGATGCATAACATTTTGCTTAGAAATTTGTTTTGATCCATTCAAGAAGCATTTGAAATATTAGAGAGAGAACAATTTTTTTTGTAGGAAACTCTATCATTGATGGTGTTGCCATCATGTTTGTGGAAAAATGCTTTAGATGCCCTAAAAAATGCAAAACAAATCTTACTAAAAATAGTAATTTTCTATTTTTGATTTTTTGTAGCCAAAATACATTTCTAACTATGTTGACACATCAGTAGAAGAAAAAATACAAAAGGACAAGCCACATACATCTGATTTCTATTTAATATACACTTTGTAACTTATGGAAGGTGAATCATCACATTTTCACATGGGTGACCTTCTAACTTATGAAAGGTGAACCATCACATTTCCATATGGGTGAATTTTCATACTCAATACAATGGATATCAACTACACCAATTCTTGTATAAAGAGAGATGCACCCCTGAATGTAAAAATCATGAGTAGTGGATGCCATGTTATAGGCTCACATCTCTTCTTAGAGATCATTTGCACTGTATTTTGTTTTCTAAGTAATAAAATCATTATGGTATTTTGCTTGTATATAGAGTGTTCTAGTTTGTTATACTTTGTTAATTTTGAATTGTATTATTTCATGATCTTCCTTAACTTGAAATTCTAAGTTATGGATCAATCAAAATTCTAAGTTTATGGATTAGTAGTATGAGAGTAGTTTGTATTTTGAGTGTATACCCATAAATACGAGATTAGGATTTTGAAAGTTTGGGTATCAAATGCAAGACCCCAATGATCACTTCTTTTGTCATTCCAAATGATCGTAGGTAAAGTAAAATGGACAACATCAAGATAGTCAATCCTTTCAAGTAGATGTTGAACAAAGCCCTCGTGGAACAAATAAATGAGATGATGGACCAAATTGTTCAAATTCTTTAATGACTCCATGTTGCAAGTTCTAAAACCTTCTTTGTACAACCTCTCACTACCTTAGCACCATTCAGTGCTCCCACACCTTTTAAGGTGTAGGCAAATTTTGTTATTTCTACTTTTGAGAGAAAAATTACCTAGAAAATTGCTTGGTTCAATTATCTTCATACTTCTCTATAAATAAATTCATTGACAATGAGAAAGTCACTTTTGCATTCTTGAAAGCTTCGCTACATGTTCAAATTTAGTGGGAAGCATATTATAACAGGGTTATAAAAGAGAATGGATATGAAGTAACATTCAATGGGATAATTTTATGAAGGCCATCAAGGAAGAATATTATCCAGTACGAGCCTATGAAGACCAATATATGTGATGGAAACAATTACATCAAGGTAATGACCAATTTATTCAAGATTATATTGATGCTTTCCACTCCATAGTAGCATATATAGGTATTCAAGATACCAAAACACATTGAATACTTAAGTACTGTAGTGGGATACAATGTTACATTCAAGAGGACATGGACCTCTTCAAATTCAAGAAATTGGAAGAAACATATAAGTTATTGAAGTAGAAAAAAAATAAAAATAGAAAAGGAGGAACAAAGAAAAAAACTAGAACACTAAGTACCAACTAAATAAAGGCAAGAGTAACTCACCAAAGAATCAGGATAAAGGGGAGTAGCCCCAAAACTAGAATTAGAAGTAGGAAAATGACTCCCAAGAAAAGAAGCCCTCAAAGTCCAAGAGTGGCAATTGTGCAACTATCATAAGAGCAATCGATATTTGAAGGAGTGTCAAGCAATTTAGTCATTGTTTACTGATATAGATAGATAGAATGAAACAAATTGGCAAACAAAATATGTTTATTTCTATTTAGAACAAGAATTATTTATAGCCAATTACAACACCTAGGAAGGAACCTTTTAAGAACCTTTTGGAGGATAAAACATTAAATGCAATGTTATAATGTTGAGATATTGGCCACTATCATTAATTAATCCCTATCATTCCTTCCCACAAAAGCATTTGACTCCAATGTGTACAAGTAGGGAGTAGAAATAGCTAGAAAAATATAAAAATAACTATCCAAACTTTGGTGCATTAACATCTAGAGAAGGTATTCACAAAATATAAAAAGGATGATTCCATAGGCTCGAGCTCAAAAAGAGATTTTTTATGATTATAAACATACCCATATCTATTATAGGATGACACCTTGATTTTACATAAAAATTAGAAACTCTCCAAGGTAGCAAAGAAAATGATGCCCTAATACAACTTGGAATATCATGAATATGCCTTGGAATATTCCTCCAAGAATATGCGTTGATTTAAAATTGTAATATGAGAGCCTTATATTTACAAGAATATTAATAATGAAAAGCAAGAAGTATATAATGACGCTTTTAATCCCATGTCTACTCCATGTGGGATTTTTGTTTACAATTAAAAAATATAGTGGATGCTATATATGTGTGCTAGTCATAAAACATTGCCGATGGAAGATTTATGGGAGACAACATACACATTGAAGGATCTGTAATGACGATAGAGTCTATAAATGGTGATGAGTTGGATGGAGGCAAAAAAATCAAGAACTATCATTTGATAGGCTGAATGTGAGAATCACATATTCAGACATGATGCTGGAATAGGAAAACTAAATAGCCATGTGAAGTACATGAAGGGCAATAATCGAAAATAGGAAATGGAAAACAGGTTGGTTAGGAATGGTTTACTAATTTTTTGGGACCGATAAATTCAACTTAGGTGCAAGAATAATTTGTTTTTTTTTTGGCATATAGAGTTGCACTTGATTGGGAAGAGAGAAAAAAAGTGATGGGATGTTGGTAAAATAATAACAATGGAGCTATGAAAAATTATGACTAAGAGCAGAGTTAAGGTGGAAAGACGAGGGCCAAAATAGAGGAGTGCAACAAAAATAGAGGTGTAAACTATCATGGAACTAGAGGGAAAACACGGGTCAACATAAAAGAAGGATTTTAATGGACGTGGTAGAGCCAACTATATGGATACATAGACTGACACAAATTGGAAAACAAAATATATTTATTTCTATTCAGAACAGGGGCTATTTATAACCAATTACAACACCCAAGAAGGAAACTTTTGGTAACCTTCTAGACAATAACACATTAAATGCAATTTTATAATATTGACCACTATCATTAATTAATACCTATCATTTATTGAGTCACAACCTCTACATCCACTACACCATCACCTTCACATCCATAGGTTGAGGATAAAGTAAAGCAAATCATGGAAGCTAAACCAAATGTGATCATTGCTACCACACATGCTGTATTCAAGGATTCATAAGAGGAGTGCCTATTTCACTCACAAATGTGGGTCAAGATCAACCTTATATTTCATTGTTGACAGTGAGAGTCAAAACAATTTGATTTTGCCTCAAATGATGAAGGATTTGAATTTGCTTGCTACACAACACCCACAATCATATAATGTTGGATGGTTACAATAGGGAAGAGACATTCATGTCACTCAATAATATTTTCTTTCTTATACCGTAAATCCCTTTAAAGAAGAAATTTTTATGATGTTGTGTCCTTGGATGTTTATGATATAATTTTGGGCCATCCATTTATGTGGAAGATGCATGGTGTATATGAGTCTATGACCTATAGACACCAAAACAACACCAATCCGATTATGTGACTACAAGCACTGACCAAATTGGCATACACACCCCCTAGGGCAGCCTCTAGAGGTTAAAAAGTGGTCCTAACCACTCCCAAATCAGTTTTGGAAGGTCAGAGGTCAATTTGGCACCTTTTAAGCACTTTTCTCCCTATTCGTCCCACCCTGGGACGATTAGAATCCTTTTCGTCCCACCCTGAGACGAGTAGCAAGTTTGACTGGAAAAAATTCAAGCCTTGACAGATCCACCACTCAAATTCACCTTCAAGGCATGCAATTGTGAGGAACGGTTTCAAATCTGAGAGAGGGACTTTAGTCAAGCATGCCTTGATCATGGAGACCCTAAATCAGGGAGGAATCTTCTCTCCCCCAAGAAAGGCATGGTGAGCCAAGTGGCGCCCTCGCATGTGCATTCAAAGGAGACCCATGAGGTCTATAAAAGGGTGAGCCTTCTCACCCCAAAAGGAGAAGAGAGTTGGAGCATTTGGATCAATGGAGTGCTGCCAAATTGTACCCCCATTCCCCCTTTGTGCTTCCTACATCCCTAATTTCTCTTTTGGAAGAGAGGTTATCGGGTGAACACTAGGAATGCAATATCGACCCAAAACCTAAGAAATCAGCCACAATCCCACACCAAATTCGCTAACACAACCCCCTAGGAGGTTTTGGACCCATCCCACTTGGATTGGTGCCAAAACTAGGCCCCAAACGGTGGGCGTCCTGCCCCCAGGCACCCCCCACACTACTGCAGTTCTAATCGTCCCACCCCGGAGTGATTAGAAATATGTGAAGGATTTCTCTACTTTTATTTTTTCATTCTGTCATATTTCATGTACTTATGTTGCTGTTCAAGTTTCATGGTATTCTGACTTGATTTGACTGTGTTTTTATCATTTTATGCGTTTACTAACATATAGGGAGCACTTTCGGATACAGGACAATATGGGTAGAATCTGCCAAATCTGACCTTCTGGGTCATCCCAAAATTTCCTTCTTTAGCCTAACTCCAAGTTTGCAGGAGTTTTGGAGGCCTCTGGGTAGGACATTTGCAAGGTCGCTCTTGCACGTTTTGTGATAGTCCTAATCGTCCCACCTCGGAGCGATTAGAAATCCATGCATGATTTCCTAATTGTTATTTTTGCAATGTGTCCTTGATGATTTCTTGATGCTTCTATCAAAATTTGGGTTCATTATGACATGTTTTGACCATCGTTTTACTATTTCATGTACTTACTAGCTGGAGGCTTTGGGGATTGCATGTTTTCCTAATATCCGCATATGCTATTAACTTTTTCTATTTCTCTGAGCATAGGATCTCACCACCAGGAACACCATAGGGGAACCAAAAACACATGGATGCAAGTGGTGGCAATGTTTGGCCCGCCCATTTCAAATGTGGGCATGCAGAGGACACTGGAAGCGTACCATCCGTTGATGTAACGAACTGTATCAAACACTCTAAGCCCTAGAGGGTGGGGAGACATATTGTAACTAGATTGAAAGCAACATTAATAAAATAGGCCCTACTTTTTTTTGCTTACATCTAGTTTCATTTATGCTTTGTTTCCCACATGCATTTGTTTCTCGCATTCGTAGGGCTTAGCATCTGCACCATTTGTATCAATTTTGTTTGCATCATAATCTGGCATGCCGTCACCCCAAATTCGGATTTTAGTGGTGATCACGGTGGGACCCTATCCCCTACTATTAATATCAGGTTTCTGATCCAAATTTTTGTGGATTCTTTGTAGGTGTTACTCATTCGGGCGTTGGACTGCTACTCGTGCCACCCTATGACGAATACAGACCTGGAATTCATGCCACCCTGGGACGAATACGTATTCATACCACCTTGTGATGAATATAGACCTGCTATTCATCCCACCCAAGGATGATTAGAGCTCTATGCATTTTCTAAGCAGAAACTCAGAGGCATCTGGTTTGGATAGAGAAGAGGTAGGTCTTCTGAACATCCTCTATGTTTTTCTGTTTTTTGTTTTTGCAGATTTCTATTTTCTTTGCTTTCTTGCAATAAAAAAAAATTAAAAAAAAAACATAGAGTAAATTACATGGAAGGAACCTAATTAGGAATGCATTCTTCTCTGGTTTGCTTGCATGATACTTGCACCAATGGCAAGTCCTCATCATAGGTGTTAGTTCTAGGTAGGTTTTGTGATTTCCTTCTTGTTGCTAATTGTTTTTGAAAGATAAAACATACTTTAAAGCATTGCATTAGTGAAAATCATATTTTGTTGTATGTTTTCTTTCTTTACATGATTAAAAGGAACCACACGCACACCACCTAATAAAATTAACATCAAGGAGTTGGTCTTAATACCCCAACACTTGATCAAGACCAACGATGGATTTCATCACCACCTTGGCTTGGATTTTGCATACATTTACCCTGATCGCGACTGTTGCTAGACGTAAATCCTGATGAAAGCTGACCAAGTGTAACGGGGGTGATTCCCCATGCATGAGGATAAGTCTTCTATGGTAGGTGTCAAAAATAGAGCGATCCCCCTTTCGTACCACCTATGTTCCATGTATTATTCTGCTCTCGCGTACCAATAGTTTCCCTCACGTAAGGGCGGGTATATTGAGAGGTTCGATATAATGGCCTGGAAATGGTATATTGAAGGGGCGACCATTTTGGAGATACAAGAGCCCTCATTTTGCATGTATAACAAAGTTTCCTTTACGAGATTCACACAACAAAAATCAAACACATTAGACCAGATCTAGGGCACACATTTAATCTATAAATGAGATAATCATTTCTTTGTTTGTGTGGTCCCCTTTTGTTTGGTATAGCATAAAAATTGTAAAGGAGATAAAAATACACATATCTTTCTAGAAAGACCACCACCATGGTGTATACCCGTAGCCAAGCCCAATCATGGGTAGAAGTTGCGAAAAGTGTACAAGGAGGCACAAGTCACCTCCGTTATAGCCCCAAGGACTTGGTTATACCACCTTGGCAGCCTGACCCACAATGTGGTCCACACTATGCCACTATAGAAAAGGACTATAGAGGCACCCCTTTGAGGGGCACTCCCATTCAACACAGACCCTCTTAGGAGGAGTACATACATGGGAAGGCCCCCTTAGACACTCATTATGAGTGGCCACTGCATGATGAAGCGCTAGAGCAACATAGGGTTCATAAGGAGGGACCACATGATTATATCATTCCTCCTCCACCCCTTATTACTGTTAGAACTAATGGGCCAAATCTAGAGCGCAAGGCTCTTCAGACAGGGTGAGCCAACTCCGCCCATCCCTTTCACATGTACGAAAGGGAGCACGAGGAAAACTAGTATATTCCTCAAGAGCAATACACCACGTGGGAGCAATGCGCCTTCGCACCTGCTAATTATCAAGATCACCTATTGAGGCCAGAGCCTCAGGTGAATGTTGCTAACCTCGACAGAGGAAAGCGACCCATAGAGATCTCGGATCACCATGACCGAGATAGATATGTAGGGGAGGCATCTAGGCCTCCTAGACATAGGACGATGAAACAAATCGACTTGGCATTTTCCAAACATATCTCCTGCAAAGCGCAAATCATGCAGCTTAGGCAAGATCAACAACAGTTAGAGCAACTGTATCATCTTAACAAAGAGTGCATTCAATGCCAGATAGATGAGTTGCTCTAGAACACTATGCATGAGAGGATTCCAACCCCTCGCACGCATAGGATAGAAATTTATGAGAGGCACAACCCCTTAGTGCGGGACAGGTCTCCATGACCTTATCAAGTGTTGCCTCCAAGACCTCCTGAGACCTGAGCGGGAGGCCACTCCTAGAACCAATGATGGGTGTCTTCCTCGGGCACCTGTCCATGTTTATAGGTCATGCCCAAAAACTCCTTAAGAAGCCTATGAGGAATTTGAGAGAGAAGAAGAGAGGGCTAAAATGCCCTACCAAGGTAGGGGGGGCGCTACCCGGCTACCCCTCCATAGGCCTCAAGTTCCTCATAATGCACAATGGGAACAAACCAAAGAAGAGGAAATAAAATCCTCTGATGCATACAAAGCATTGCTAGAGCGCTTAGAGTCTATGGAGACTAAGACTTCGGGGCCCCAAAATCCCACCTTACGCCAGCTCCGTAGTCACCCTGTGCATCCTTCAGTTCTGACACCCCCATACCCCGACCACTTCAAAATGCCTCAATTGGCAATTTTTAGAGGGGATGAGGATGCCCAAGAGCATGTAACAAGGTTCCTGAGTCAATGCTTTGGCATTCAGGACAATGATGCATTGCTTCTGAGAACGTTTATAACCATGTTCATAGGCCCTACCTCGGATTGGTTTACCCAGTTATCGAAGCATAGCATCAATAATCTAGACCAGCTAGTGGATGCGTTCCTTGAATGTTTTGCCTTCAACACCAAGAAGAAGGCATCCTTAAGCGACCTAGATGGCCTTAAGCAGTATGATGATGAGACCATAGCCGCTTATGGGAATCGGTGGAGGACATTGCTTTCAAAGCTACCTTACCTCCCTCCCATGGCCGACATGACTCAGATGTTTTCAAAGAGTTGCATAAGGTCGATCTCCATGCTATTGTAGCTATAGCAATATGCCACCCTAGAAGAAGCCCTGGCACAAGCCAAGATAATTGAGGAGATCAAAATTCAAGACGGTGAGATTGCCAAGCCGTGCAAGAAAGAGTGGACCAAAAATGCCAAAACTGGGCCCATGCAATCGAAACCTGCCATGGTCAATCAGGTTGCCATAACTATACCACCACCTGCACAAATGACATAGCCCCCAAAGGCTAATTATCAGGCAGTTCCTCTTGCTAACTATGAAAAGGAAAACCACAAACAAGAGAAAAATTAGCAGCGTCACCCTAAGTGACAATTCACACAATTCACGGAGTCTAGAGACTCCTTGTTTGACCGCTTGTTCATGGAAAACCTGATAAACTTGTCAAAAACTCGACCCATAGACCCCAACGCACCAAAACCCAAGGGCTATAGGGAAGATTTATATTGTAGATTCCATCGACAGAAAGGACATGACATCTTCACTTGTTGGAAATTCAAAAACTTAGTGCAAGACTTGATAGACAACAAAATGCTCACGGTGGATAATCTCGTAGTGCTGAGCAACCAATAGATGGAAGTCTTCAAAGACCCCCTACCTACCCATGATGCGTAGGCAAAGACTTTACAAGTGAATGAGGTAACACAAAACTACCCCATGCAAGGGTACGTGGGGATGATAAGCATCGTGACACGAAACAAAAGATACCCAAACATGGCTACACCCGCTGTAGCTACAAGAGATGTTCCATCAACGTCACAACCTCCACAACACCCTACGCAACCTCCCCCGCCTAGACCAGTGGCCACGATTTGGACTAAGCTTACTCAAAGTTTAAGGACCACGTCGACTAGGCTCTCCATTTATGAGCTCATCCAACAATCATCGCCCCATCGGGAGGCTCTGATGGAGATACTCAAAGCCATTGAGCTACAACCCCATGAACCTAATTCTTTCAACAACTTTGTGGGACATGTGAGACAATGCATAGAACCAGTCATAACCTTCAGGGAAGACGAACTAAAATTGGTGACTGGTGATATGGTGGATCCACCCCTGCACGTCATCGCGTGGGTCAACGGGATTCCATTCAAGAGGGTGTTGGTGGACACTGGCTTGTCCAACAACATAATCATGATAGCGGCATTAAAACATCTTAAGTTGCCAGCATCCCACATTGTGGCATCCACCTACACTCTTCGAGCATTCAACGACGCGTTATGCTCGATGGTTGGCACAATTGTCTTGCCCATCCAAGTAGGACAAAAGACCATTCCTACATTGTGTCACATCCTTGAGGGTGAGATGGCCTACAATATCTTGCTAGGCCGGCCTTGGATCAGGGACATGAAGTGTGTCCCTTCGATAGCCCATCAATGCCTCAAGTACACATACGAAGGGCAAGTACATGTAGTCCCAGTAGACTTAGAGCCCTTTAAGTTTTGCAATGCGGTGTAGCTGATGCCACAATCGACCCTCCCATCGACACATTTGGACTTTCAATTGAATCCATCCACTCAGGGTCCGATTTCGCCTACATCCCCGCTGTTGAGTCCCTCAAGTAACCGACCTGGCCCATCTTTGTCATCTGTCCCTTCACCAAAAATGCCACCTATGGTGGCCACACCGAAGGACAATGGGAAGAAGCCCCTAGAGGAGGCACCACCATTAGTCTCAACCATATCTACCGAGGAGGTACCTAGCCGAATGGAAGTCGAGACACCTGATTCACCCAACATGGAGTGGACTCAGGGAGAACTCCCATTCCCTCCCCCTCAACCGTCGATGATTACCATTGAAATGGCCAATACGGGCCTGGGGGAGTACCTAGTGTAGAACATTGTGGCAACACCCACACTCGAATCCATGCAAGACATGGGGAGACCTCGCCTCCCCATTGACACTATCATCCCTTTAGGCTACCCACCAAATTAGACCAACTTTGTATATGGGGGCCTCGAGAACGGCCTGGAACCCTACCTACAAGAGGAAGAGGATGAAGAGCCATTTGTTGAGAATGTTGATTATCTGTCCAACCCATAATTTGCCTTGAAATACCTAGACCAATGTAATTGGCATGGATATGGATTGGGCAGATATGAACAAGGAATGCACACTCTTTGTCAACCAAGATACCAGATGCCATATGATAAATTAGGAGTAGGGTTCAACCACCCTTTGCCCCTCGACATCTTGGTAGAAACCATGCAAGGCTTAGGTCTAGGCAATAGGGATGGGTTGGCACAAGATCCATATGCCAATCCCAACACTACATACACATTGGGGAATTATTTCCCATTGTTAACAACAAACCTTGTTGACCTCAACAACCCCTCCCCTTGGATCGAGGAAGGGGAAAGTTCAAGAAGTAACCTCCAAGAAGGATATGAACAAAATCAAGGGAGCTCTTCGAAAGATGAGTCGGATTATGAGGTAGCACCTTGGGACCCATTTGAGTCCGATAGCAATCACTCGTAGGTGATGCCCATCGACGATTATCAGGAGGACTTCATGGCAATGTTCCCCTTTAATGTTCCAATCGGGCAATTTCCACCTCCAGAGAATCCAACCCTCCCATAGAGAGTGAAACAACCCAGAAGGGACCAAATCAACATGCTTGAACAAAACGAGCCTCCCATGCCAGCCATAAGGCCAAGTGATCAAGAAATGCCTAGTGGGAGGCTATACCAGCCAGAGGGGCACATAGTTGTCGGAGCCAATGAAGGCCTATGGATCTTTGATAGCAACTATGAGGATGAGACTGAGATGGCATATCTCAACCATATGAGGCAATAGGAATACCCCATAGACATCGATGGTATGTTTGAACATCTGAATATGGGACCAAGGCATAGGTGGCATTTAAACCAAGTACAACTAAACCAAGTGCTTCATCCACCACTTCGGGCATACAGGGAGCACCCCCCACCTAGAGACCCTATAGGGCCACCAGTGCCAAGGGTAGACCCTGTCCTTCTATCCACACATAGGGCCGATCCTTTTGTGCCAGTACCCACAGAGCCAGATCCGAGGCACAAGGATCACCAAGAATGTCCGAATCAACACCCGCACGGTAATGGAGACCAAATTCATTCCATCAACATGATCTCCATTGATTTAAATGCCCCCATCCACAATCCCAGATGATCCAACATGACCATTGTATCTAGACCTAGATGCCATAGACTAGGATTGCGCTGACTCACCACCATCCCCATTAGAGTACTGGCCTTGTGGTGAGATGTTTCATTTCACCCCAGGATAGAATCAAGATATCTTCCATGTTGAAGAAGATGTTCCAACAACAAATTAAAACACAATAACAATCAAATAAAAAATATGGTTAAACAAATTGGCACATCCAAATACCACTTGCCCTATGGGCTTATCACACATCAACCATTGAACTCCATTTTCTTGTATCTCAGGCAATCATGCCTCTCGAGTTGGAAATACCCTCCCTATGCATATCAATGCAAGAGTTCATCAATGATGACACTACACGATAGGCCCAGTTAGACCAGCTTACGTTACTCAATGAATAATGCGTTAATGCTCTAGAGCATTTACGTATCTATCAAGAGCGACTTAAGAAAGCATACAACATGAAATTTCACCGAGGGACTTTCAGGTTGGTGACCCAGTCTTAAAAGAGAACCAAAAAAATTCTAACTTGCCACCCCATTTAAGGGACAAGTTCATGGCAAATTGGTTAGGTCCTTATGTAATCGACAATAAAATAGGACCTGGAACATACCGGTTCACCTCTATTGAAGGAATCAAAGAACTAGAACCCTTGAACATCAGTCATTTGAGGCCATTCAACATTTAGGGCCACCCACCAAACCCCACCAACCTACCAAAAGCTCCAGAGTTCCCAATCGCTTGGTCAACCCAAAATGCCCCAAAGGTATCCATAATCCCTTTGGTCAAACCAAAAGCCCCAAGGATTCCAACAATCGCTTGGTCACCCAAAATGCCCCAAAGGTATCCATAATCCCTTTGGTCAAACCAAAAGCTCCAAGGATTCCAGCAATCGCTTGGTCACCCAAAATGCCCCAAAGGTATCCATAATCCCTTTGGTCAAACCAAAAGCTCCAAGGATTCCCACAATCGCTTGGTCACCCAAAAATGCCCCAAAGGTATCCATAATCCCTTTGGTCAAACCAAAAGCTCCAAGGGTTCCCACAATCGCTTGGTCAACCAAAAATGCCCCAAAGGTATCCATAATCCCTTTGGTCAAACCAAAAGCTCCAAGGGTTCCCACAACCGCTTGGTCACCCAAAACGCCCCAAAGGTATCTATAATCCCTTTGGTCAAAACCTCCAAGGATCCATAAGAATCACTTGGTCCGCACCCATTCGGGTTAAACCACCATAAAGAATATTCAAAAAACAATAGATAATCAAAAATAAAAAAAAAAATTGCATCTCACTTTCATGCATATTCTTAAAAATCAAAACACCAAAAAGAAAAGAAAAATTGCATTAGGCATCGCATACATACATTGCATATTTGCTGGTCATACATGTCAAAAGCACCATAGACTGTAATTACTCGACAATTCCATCATTTTCCAAATTCAGTCCATTTTGTAAAAATATCCATCAAGAATAACGCCCTTTGCATTTTCGCCATATCATAGTCAGTTGTCTGCTAATGTCTTTAGGGTTTTTCATCATTCAGCTATCTTTAGATTTCTAGTCAAATGCTGTACAAAGTCAGACTGATTTTTACAAGGTAGAGTTTTACTTGGATCACGCCTTGTTACATAGCATCCCAACACAAGCTTAAAACACATAAAAATTCCCAAGTTGTGTGAACACAAGATGAAACCTACAAAGCGGTCTAGGGTACCATAGGTGAAATGTTATCCTGCTCATCCCCCTGTGCGAATGGTTCAAGAATGCTGAGAATTGACAAAAGGACAAGCTCTTCCCCATCCAATTCCCCATAATAAATAGTGGTTTTCACCACTGTAAAAAAATTCCAAACACCTTTGGTCCCCAAAGTCGTAAGGATTCGTACTACATGTCCCTGAGAAGGATGGGTAGTCATCCCCAAGGCCTAAAAGGATCAATGCCATTCACAAGTAAAACTCCAAAAGTCCACCATAAAAAATCCCAAAACACCTTTGATCCCCAAAGTCATAAGGATTCATACTACATGCCCCTAAGAAGGATGGGTAGTCATCCCCAAGGCCTAAAAGATCAATGCCATTCCAAAGCAAAATTCCCAACCACCTTTGATTCCCAAAGTCATAAGGATTCGTACTACACGTCCCTGAACAGGATGGGTAGTCATCCCCAAGGCCAAAAGGATCAATGCCATTCACAAGCCAAAAACCCACAAGCTCAACTTTGAAATCAAAATTCAAAATCTAAATCCTCAAAAGGCAACAATAAAAAAATAATAGTGGTTATCACCACTACTCAAACCCCTTGCTCAAGAAAAAAGAAAGAAAGAAAAATAAACAGTGATTTTCATCACTATGTATGAGAGCAAGTATCCCAACAAGTTGAGCAACTAAAAGACGCCTGAGCTTGAATCCCTAGAATTCTCAGCATTCAAAAAACCATTTAGGTGATCCTCATTACGGGTTTGGTGGATAGCCTACCTGGCAATGGCGGTATCCTAAATGCATGACGATATGTCTATCACATTAGCTTTGCGTGTGTGTAGACCAATGTTTGCATGTGGATGAGCTAGCTTATGGTATCCTAGATTGTGCCATAGATTAATCTTACTAAATACAACAAAAGGAGTTAGTGGAGCTAATTAGGTGATCCTCAGTATAGGTTTGGTGGACAGCCTACCTGGCATCGGCGGTATCCTTACGAATACCACATAAACGAACTCAATCGCACACACAGGGATGTGAAATAACTTGGTCAAACTCAAGTCTGATTCGTACCTTGTTCGAAAGTCTTGTAAGATAATGTACAATCTTGATTAGTTAGTTAAAGCATCTGAGTCTTAGAAAAACCTTAACTACATTCTAAAACAATTGTTGTACATTTCATTACTTACATCACCATCAAAAAATACAAAACAAAAAAATTACAAATGCAAAGTTATTCCATAAAGCAATCACATAGTACAGAAAGCCAGTAAATCCTGTACAGTCTATGGTGCCATCACCTGTATACCAACAAATCATTCCATCCATTCCATATGCATACATCTATATCATCTAGCTAACATCATCCACAGTCATAACAACATATGCATACATAAACATAAATAAAGGTGCATAAAAAGAACAATAAACCATGACAAGCATATCATCAAACCAAAAATGAGTCATGTATATATATCGAGTCAAAATGCCCTTAGGCTACAATAAGAAGGTCCTCTGACCTCACAAAAAAACCAAAAACTCAAAAACCCCAAAGCCTAGGGAGTCGGCCACCATGATCACATAGGATCGGTGCGACTGGAACTACCCCCAGTAGTATGGGTCCTATGGGACCTCTCAGGGCGGCTGCTACCAGCCCGTGCACCCTGCCCACCAATGCTACCCTCATCCAGCCGCCTACGATGAGAGGATGCAGACTGCTCAGTCTCACTGCCTCTCGTACGGTGCGACGAACCACCTCCATCAAGATCAGGTAACTATCCACCAAGGTGGACAACCTCTGTCTCTAACTCCACCCAGTATCGCCCCCACTCCACATCTCGATGGTGATACACAGCCAATGCGTTGTCCCACTGTGCCAACTGAGCCCGTAGGAGATCCCTCTCCTGCAATACATCTTTATGCTCCTCATCTCATCTCCACAAAAGATCCTCCAATCGTGCTATCTCAGCATGAAACCCAACCTCCACATCCCCTAGGATAGCCTGAGGCATGGGCACCTTCGGGATGGCCTGCTACTTCGGCACCCACTGCTCTGGGACATCCTGTACATCCGGCTGCTCTAGAACCCCCACATCATCTCCATCACCAGTGAAGTCATCGACCTCCACCATGTTTGCATCATCAAGTAGAGCCCCCCAACCCTCCATCGGTGCCTCTGCACCCCCACCTCCTACTGTTATCACATCCGCGCCCCCTAGAGGCCCCTCACCCCGCCATCACCGCATAGTCCACCACCGGTCATACTCTGTAGTTACCCTAACATCGTCCATGTTGGGTACATCAATAACTGCATCAGACCCCTCACCCAACGGCTCAATGATCGACCAGACTAGGGTCCTCTCATCCCTACATCATTGATAGATCAAGGGATCACCAGGAAATCCCTGGCGCACCCCAAACTACCATGTCACCCGGACATACAGGAAGTACTCCTACTCTATCCCATGATGCCCAATCAGCCACCTACCCCTATGCACCCGTCGGAGCCACTCTCCAGCCTCAGGCTAGGCTGGACAATCTCGGTACGGTCACCAAAACACCTACCCTAGCATCAGACGAGAGAAGGCATCAGTATAGTGACCTACGTCACCTGCCTACCGTCGACTCTGTCCATGCTCCTCTGACCGCCACCATAGATTGGCATACCCAATCTCTCGATCCACCATCTCACCTCGGGTGGTCCAAGGCAAACCCTACGGCCACTCCATAGCTATGTGTTGCCACCCTCAGCACTGCAAGAGATAGCTGCACCCGATCCCCTTTCGCCTTCGGTAACGGACCTCGTACAACTCATCGTATAGCTGTGCCAACAACGTCTGACCCCACCTCATAATCAGTGGAGCTGATGTCGGACACTCCACCAAAGTGAAAACCAACTCCAGCAGGTTCCAAGGGAACCTCACACCTGAACAGTTTGAAAGTAGCATATTGGAAATGAGGGCCATGAGTAAAGCATGCCTCACCCCCAATACGCCCTTCTCCAACCACCACCGCACCAGAATACCGCCTATCTAGCAGTCAACCTCAGCCCTCTCCATAGCCCTCTCCACCCCCATCTCCCCTACCCGACCAAAACACCATGTTAGTACTACCGTCCACTGGTCTCGATGGGTCATCCGGATAGGAAGCCCATCTATCAAAATCCATAGAATCCGATACACATCCTCTAGAGTCACCGTCATCTCCCCTATTGGGAGATGAAAAGTATTGGTGTGGGGATCCCACAAATTGATTAGGGTAGTCAAATATGCCCGATCCCCCACCACAGGCTCCAAATGCGTCACCTGCTTGAGCCCAAGGGCATCAAGCCACTCCCAATCCCCAACTGTCAAGGCCTCCCGAGCATCAGAGAAAATAGTCGATTGGCGGTACCGACTCTTCACAACCTAAAAAACAATAAAAACACAAACGATATTAAGTACATACTTAATATTAACAAAAACAATACAATAAAATTGTACAGAAGAAAAAAAAGTACAAGAAAACAAAAGTACAAAAAAGCACAAAAAGTACTGAAAAATAAATGTACAGCAAAAGCACAAAAAAAGTATAGAAAAAAAAAAGTACAACATACAAAGTACAAAAAAACAAAAGTATGGCAAAAGTACAAAAAAATTAAAAAACAAACTGTACAACAATGACCGCAGACATAAAAATAACTGTACCAAAAAACAAAAAATAAAACAAAACAAACAAATTCATCCTAGGGTTTCAACCTTAGTGTGAACAAAAAAAACAAAAAACAAAAAACAACAAAAAATAAATCATCCTAGGGTTTCAACCTTAGTGTGAACAAAAAACAAAATAAAACAAAACATCGTCCTAGGGTTTCAACCTTAGTATGAACAAAAAACATAATAAAAAAAAAAAAACTAATACTAGGGTTTCGACCTTAATATTAACGCAAAACAAAAACAAAATAACGCAAACAAAACAATTATATGCAAGTTTTTAACTTCATATAAAACAAAAAAAAATAATAGGAAGGGAGAAGGAACATCATACCGGTCTCACCTCGACTCCTCCTCTCGAATATCCGGTTCTCGCACTCATGGTGTCCGTAAAATTTTGGCAGCGCTCCGCTACGCAAACTCGCACTCCTCCTCACTGCTCCAAATCACCAAAAAAAATGTTGCAAATGAGCCCAAAACCTAGTTTTGGTCCTTTTATAGGTTGTTAGGCCTGTAATCATTCCACCCTGGGATGAGCGCTCTAGTTAGCGCTTGTCCCACCCTGGGAGGATTACCAAATTGGTATTCGTCCCACCCTGGGACGATTACAGAGCAAGAAATAAAGCAACAAAAACAGAATCCAAAAAATGCACCAAAAATAGCAATAAATTTGTCGAACAAAGGTGCCTTTGCACCTGACATTCATGGCATGAAAAACCATCGTCGGGGTCACAAATGATCACTATCCTACTCCCTAAGAAGGCTAGCATAGCCGGACCGCTCCACGGGAAGGAGGATTTTTGATAATTTCTACCCCAATAGGCATCAACAAAAGGGTCAAAACCCACCAAAAATAGGTCCGATTGTTGGAAAACGGCATAAGCGTTCAACGAAAAACAATTGAAGGCACCCTTACAAACGTCATCTTGGGTCAAGCGACTCATCGCTTTTCTCATTTTGGTCATTCCCTCATCGATTCGTCGCTTGAGGGGGTAGTCACACTTAGTCACCAAATCAACAAATACACACCCAATCAAGGAAATGGCATGCATTCAAAGAATCATTGACAAAGACAATCACGCTCCTGCTTGGGGTAGCAAACAAGCAATAATCACAAGCTGAACAAACACTTGGCATTCTGGAAGCATGAAGACAAGGTTCCTCAGATAAAAGGTTGCGCCCTTTGCCTATTCATGACTGAACAATGTCCAAGATCAAGTACACCTCACTGAAAAAGGTTACACTTGACTTAAGCTCCTTAGCTCGTCAGAAGCAAGGATTCAAGAATGCATGCCCTTTCCATACTTGGGGCATCAAAATTTGGTTAGGTTACTAAGAAACCCTAATAATTAAGTGCTTTGGTCATCTATTTTTGCTCAACACTGTGCCACACACAACGCATCCCAAAAAGGGGCATCTATAGACACCAAAACAACACCAATCCGATTATGCGACTACAAGCACTGACCGAATTGGCATACACACCCCCTAGGGCAGCCTCCAGAGGTTAAAAAATGGTCCTAACCACTCCCAAATCAGTTTTGGAAGGTCAGAGGTCAATTTGGCACCTTTTAAGCACTTTGCTCCCTATTCGTCCCACCTTGGGATGATTAGAATCCTATTCGTCCCACCCAGGGACGATTAGCAGCAATCGCTCCAGGGTGGGACGAGTAGCAGGTTTGACTGGAAAAAAGTCAAGCCTTGATAGATCCGCCACTCAACTTCGCCTTCAAGGCATGCAATTGCGAGGAACGGTTTCAAATCTGAGAGAGGGACTTCAGTCAAGCATGCCTTGATCATGGAGGCCCTAAATCAGGGAGGAATCTTCTCTCCCCCAAGAAAGGCATGGTGAGCCAAGTGGCGCCCTCGCATGCGCATTCAAAGGAGACCCATGAGGTCTATAAAAGGGTGAGCCTTCTCACCCCAAAAAGAGAATAGAGCTGGAGCATTTGGAGCAACGGAGTGCTGCCAAATTGTACCCCCATTCCCCTTTTGTGCTTCCTACATCCCTAATTTCTCTTTTGGAAGAGAGGTTATCGGGTGAACACTAGGAACGCAATCCCGACCCAAAACCCAAGAAATCAGCCACAATCCCACACCAAATTCACTGACACAACCCCCTAGGAGGTTTTGGACCCATCCCACTTGGATTGGTGCCAAAACTAGGCCCCAAACGGTGGGCGTCCTACCCCCGGGCGCCCCTTCACTGCTGTAGTCCTAATCGTCCCACCCCGGAGTGATTAGAAATTTGTGAAGGATTTCTCTACTGTTATTTTTGCATTCTGTCATATTTCATGTACTTATGCTGCTGTTCAAGTTTCATGTTATTCTGACTTGATTTGACTGTGTTTTTATCATTTTATGCGTTTACTAACATACAGGGAGCGCTTTCGGATACAGGACAATCTGGGTAGAATCTGCCAAATATGACCTTCTGGGTCATCCCAAAATGCCCCTTTTAGCCTAACCCCAAGTTTGCAAGAGTTTTGGAGGCCTCTGGGTAGGACATTTGCAAGGTCACTCTTGCACGTTTTGTGACAGTCCTAATCGTCCCACCCCGGAGCGATTAGAAATCCATGCATGATTTCCTGACTATTATTTTTGCAATGTGTCCCTGATGATGTCTTGATGCTTCTGTCAAAATTTGGGTTCATTATGACATGTTTTGACCATCGTTTCATTCTTTTTTACATTAACCAATCGGAGGCTTTGGGGATTGCATGTTTTCCTAATATCCGCATATGCTATTAACTATTTGTTGTTTCTTTGAGCATAGGATCTCACCACCAAGAACACCAGAGGGGCAGCAAAGAACCATGAACACACGGATGCAAGCGGCGACAACGTTTGGCCCGCCCATTTCAAATGTGGGCATGCAGAGGACACTGGAAGCATACCATCCGTTGATGTAACGAACTGTATCAAATGCTCTGAGCCCTAGAGGGGGGGAGACGTATTGTAATTGTATTGAAAGAAACATTAATAAAAGAGGCCCCACTTTGTTTTTCTTACATATAGTTTCATTTATGCTTTGTTTCCCGCATGCATTTGTTTCTCGCATTCGTAGGGCTTAGCATCTGCACCATTTGTATCAATTTCGTTTACATCATAATCTGGCACGCCGTCACCCCGCATTCGGATTTTAGGACCTAAAGTGTCATTATCATTGCCAAACGTTAGTGTTATAGGACCCAAAGATATCTCTCCTACCTCTATTTTCTTAATCAATGTTGAACAATGCACAAAGATAGCCAAAACAAGAAAATTCATTCTTTTGATGATTATGTCACAAAGTAGGAGGATTATCACTACATCAATTGTAGGCCTTGCACAATAGAAGCAGATGGAGTAGATTATAGCAAAATATGATAACTTGTTCAAGTCACCAATTGGGGTTCCACTTAATTATGAGGTGAAGCATTCTATTGATTTATTTCTTGGTTCTCCTTTGACTAATGCACCTGTTTATCATAGACCAGTCTTTGAAAATGGTAAAATCAAAATACATATCAAAGAATTTATTTTAAAAGGGTACATAAAACCAAATTCTTTACTATGTGGTAGTCCAATTGTCTTGAATCCAAAGAAATATAGAACATGGAAACTTTGTATTGACTATAGAGCTTTGAATAAAATCATTGTGAAGAACCATTATCCACTCCCTAAGATAGATGACTTGCTGGACCAACTCCATGGTGTAAAGTTATTTTCCAAAAATGATTTCAAATTTAGCTATCATCCAATACCCATAGAGCCCATTGGCATATGGAAGAATGGATTCAAATCCATGGAGGTTTTATTTGAGTGGTTGGTTATACCTTTTGGCTTGACTTGGCCAATTCATTTACCACATTCATGAGGATCATGGATGACATCATGCATCCCTACACCAACTCATTTGTTGTTGTCTACTTCGATGACATTCTCATTTATAGTAAGACATGGGAGGAACATCTACAACATGTTTGATAGGTACTTTAGATTCTTTGAAGATGATGAATATTTAGTACCTTGGGTATATTATTGACAAAGAGAGAGTTATTTTGATCCTAAGAAGATTTAGGTAATTAGAGATTGGCCTACCCCAATTACTAAAAAATCTTCATGAATTTTTAGATCTTTCTAAATTCTATCAAAGAGTTGTATTGGGGTTCTCATGCATTGCTTGGTCACTGTACCAAGTGACCAAAGGAGGTGCCAAATCCAAGTTCCATTGGGGAGATAGACAACAAAGGGTATTTGAGAGGTTGAAGGACCAATTGTGTTCAAATCCTACACTTTCCCTACCTAATCTACATAAATATTTTAAGGTAATGACCGATGCATCAAAGTACACATTGGAAGCTATTATCACATAACATGAATATTCAATTGCTTATCAAAATGAAAAATTCAATGAAGTAGTTCAAAGATACCACACATGAAAAGTAACTCTATGCCATTGTCCAAATAAAAGCACTATATCTTGAGAAATGAAATCATTCTCCATATGTTGAATGTAGAGGAGAATCTCATCCCATGTATGTGTATGTTGACTATAAAAAGGATGAGTAATGAATGCAATGTTAGAGCCTCACATGTCTTTTCAGATATTATTGTTGGTCACAAATATGCCACAAGAAAGGATTTTGTTTGTCTACGCGCCCTAGACCTGGACCAACATTGAAAGGCTAGAGGGAAGAGATGCCCTCTATGCCAATCTCCGGAGAAGGCCGACTTCGATGCTAAAATACTAGGAGTTTTAAGATAAAAGTGCAGGAAAGAAAAAAAAAGAGGAAGGGTGTAGGAAAGAGAAAAATAACAGAAAGAAATGTAAATGACTGATTTAAAGGGGAAGAACCGGCAGCACGATCACTAACTTATACTTTGAAGTAGCAACAATCAATACAAGAATTAAATCCTAAATGAACACATCACTCATTTCCCTATGTATCCTTTGGAAGAATTCCAAAATTCACTTATCCTCCGATGCCTAAATCTAGATAGCGGAATTACAACAGTAAGAAACTAACACTATGTTTCCTCCCTTATGTATCCTCCAGGAGAATTCTAGAGGTCTGTCCTCAATAATACACTTAAATCTAGGATGCAAAATTGTTGTATGCAATTAAAGAAAAATAATAGCAAAAATAATCACAGAAGGCAACATACAAGAGAGGAATGTAGTCCAAAGTTCTTAATATTGATTTCAAAAATCAAAGTATATTAGTTTTCTAGCAAAAGTTCCCCCCCTTTTTTCATTACAATGCATGGGTTTTTATAGAGGACCCAACCCTCTAAGCCATAATTACACTAGGTATACAAGTATGTCCAAGCGGCCATAAAAATCGTGCTCGCCTTCTTATGCAAATGGAATTTCCCATCCTATTTCTAAAACTAGTTGTAGGGTCGTGTTGGACGAGGAAAGTCATATTTATGTGCCACGAGCATGTCTCGGACTCATACTCAGTCTTGGAATGAGTACCCCTTGGAAGTAGTGTCGTTGTCAAGAATGACCTTGGGGGAGCTTCGCTGAATTTGCACCTGAAGTATCAGCCTCATAATGCAATCGAGCCGAAGTGGAGGTCAGGAGGATGGATAAAATCCCCTAAGTCAAAATGGCCTCATGAGAAGGTGGTTCACTGAAATCTAGCCCTGGAAACAACTTCGGTAGAAAAACTGGCCAAATTGGGCATTTAATTTAATTCTAGCCGAAGTGGCCAACTTTGTTGTAGGGAATGAGGAGACCCAACTCCCTATTTTGCTGCTTCGCTAAAAAATGGGTGCTTCGCTAAAGAAGGGTGTCGAAGTGATACTTCAAAGAAGCTTTAGCCAAAGCTCCCCCTCTGCCTTAGAAATTTTACCAAGCTCAAATTGAGCTTCTGCCTATTTTCTTCAGTGAAGCTGCCTATTAACCCTTCTTTGAACGAAGTTGTCCCTTTCTGCCCTCTTTTGTTGCTGTCTCAACATCTAAAAATGCCTTTGCTGGAGTTCGCCCGAACTGGGCCCGAGGATGAAGTCCATTGAAAAAATGACCCGAAAATAGGGTTTGGCAAGATTGGAGGTCGAACTTGGAGGTAAACCTGCTTTAGTGTTTTTTGGGAGCGTACTAAAACTGAAGTTCGTTGCAATCCACCCTCGGAGCTGAGGTTCCTAGGTGATTCAGACAAATTGGAGCATTTTTGGCCGACGTAAAGGGTTTTGGTCGACATTGAGATTCTAGCCGATGCTGGGATTCTGGCCAACATTGGAATTTTGGCCGATGTTGAAATTCTGGCTGACGTTGGAATTCTGGTCGACATTGGAATTTTGGTCGGCGTTGGAATTCGTTCCTGGCTGACATGGAGGTTCGTTGTCGACATTAGCTTCGTTGGCCGACATGAACTTCGAGGGCAAAGTGGAATTTTTTGGCCGACTTAGAGCACTTTGGCCAACGTGAGGTTCATGACCGAAATTGCACTTCAGGGTCGAAGTTAAGCTTCGTGGCTGACTTAGGCATTTTTTTCGACATGAACTTTGCTGAAGTGGAGGCCCGAAGTGGCAGTTCGGCCAAATTCTAGGTGAAGTGCCCCTCTTGTCTTAAAATTTTTTCTACCAACTGGATGGATGTTCGCTAAAACTGTAGCCGATGTGGATGCTTCTCCAGGCTCAAGCCCGAACTTAGCATTTTTCTGGGGATGGTTCGCTGGGAATATTAGACGAAGTGCAACTTTGACAATTTTTTGGGCGAAGTGACTTGGCAGCCTTAAAATTTTTTCATCATCAAGATGGGGAGGTTCGTTGGAGTTGGGGCTAAAGTGGAGGTTCGGTGACCAAAGAGCCCAAAATGACAACTTCGACAACATTTTGGGCTTAGTGCCCCTCATGCCTTAGAATTTTTTTCAAGCCCGAAGTGGACTTTTGCTGGCTTTGCTTCCGGGGCCATAACTTTTGATCCGCTGACCCGATCACCTATTGTAATATATCGTCGAAAATATTGTGAAAATATCTGCAATAATGAGACATTAAAAGATCAATTTATCCACTTTATCAACCCCATTTAGGTCCCATGAAAATACCAACACCTTTGCATGCTCTTTGCCGCTTTGAAGCTCCATACTTAGATAAAATTAGATAAAATTTTGTAAAAAAAATTTAATGTGGCAAAAATGCCAACATTCTTGGCGGCTCGTGGGGCATTTAGCTCGTTTGAATTGTTTATTATTAAGACTAATTAAATCGGAGGCTTTTGTTTCAACCACACTTGGACCCACTACGTGAAAGAGGGGGGGTGTAGGGGGGGCATTAGCCCCCTACTACTATCGCTAGGGGGGTCAAGGGGGGCTAATGTGGCAAAAAATAGATGTTTTTTCCTCTATGTAAATCTGGACCATTTGATATTAGGTCACAGATCGGACGGTAGATTTTAGGTGGGTTTTTGCCCTAAAATTGTAATGCATTATTATAAGAGGAGGTTGTACGACGACTAAAAATGTAATGAGGTGCGCAATTGTGTACAGAGGGGTTTTTTGGACGGAATACAAAGGGCCTGGTTATTTTCTCCATGGAGTAGCCCGATTTGGGTGAACCACGTTATATCTGTGTCTATTGTGTATTGCATAATTTCTTCTATGTTTATTTCCGCATTATATTATTGCTCATATTTGTTAATTAATCCTAACAATTGGTATCAGAGCTTAGGGTTTGAAAAACACACTTGAAAGGAGGGTTTCCAGTTCGAGTGGGAGCAATGGCAGAAGAAGGCAGATTTAGGGTTGAGAAGTTCAATGGCCAAAACTACCAGCTATGGAAGATGCAAATGGAGGATTATCTTTATCAAAAATATCTTTACCTACCATTAGGTGGAGTAGCAAAGAAGCCGACATCAACGACTGACGAAGAATGGGAAGTTCTGGATAGAAAAGCACTAGGAACAATACGGCTATGCTTGGCATCATCGGTGGCCTTCAATATTTCGAAGGAAAAGACAACGAAGGGTTTAATGAATGCGTTGGCTAAACTGTATGAAAAACCCTCGGCTTTGAACAAGGTATTTCTTATGAAACATTTATTTAATATGCAGATGTCAGAAGGTGGGTCTTATTATTGATCATTTAAATGAATTTAACACGGTTACAAATCAGTTAAGCTCTATAGGAGTAAACTTTGATGATGAGGTTAGGGCTCTCTTGATTTTGTGCTCATTGCCAAAAAGCTGGAATGGCTTGGTAATGGTTGTGAGTAATTTTGTCTCTGGTTCAAATACTTTAAAGTTTGATGATGTTATTGGTGTTATCCTTAGCGAGGAAATGCGATGGAAAAGCACAGGTGAAACATCAAGTAATGCTTTGACTATAGAGAACAGGGGGAGACAAAGGGAGAGAGGAAAAAGCCTAGGGAATCATGGAAAATCAAAGAAAGGTAGATCCAAATCCAAAGGGAAGTAGTTGGAATGCTGGCATTGCGGGAAGAAAGGACACCTGAAAAGAGACTGTTGGAATCGAAAAGAAAAATAGGGAGAAGAAAAATAGGGTAATCAGGAAGCAAACGTTGTAGGTGATGTATTGCAAGATGCTTTAATTCTTTCACTAGATAATATTAATGATTTTTGGGTGCTAGATTCTGGTGCATCATATCATGCCACACCCCATAGGAAATATTTTCTAGATTATGTTCAGGGTGATTTTGGACAGGTCTACTTGGGTGATGATAGACCATGTAAAATCACAGGAAAGGGTAACATACAAATAAAGTTACCAAATGGAAACCAATGGTTGTTGAAAGAGGTAAGGCATATTCCTGAATTAAGAAGAAATCTAATTTCCACAGGGCAGTTGGACAGTGAAGGATGTACAGTTACATTCTCAGCAAACTCATGGAAGGTCGCTAAAGGATCAATGTTATTAGCAAAAGGAAATAAGGAAGGTACATTGTATGTATGTATTGGTAATACTGACCTTTCTATTGCTTTAGCTTCTACAGGAGTGGATACAACTTCGTGGCATCATAGGCTTGGGCACATGAGTGCGAAGGGGATGCAGATTCTCCATTCAAGAAATTTGTTGCCAGGTCTGAAGCAGGTTGATTTAGACTTTTGTGAGAACTGCATTTATGGAAAATAGAAAAGAGTCAGATTTCTCAGAGTTGGAAAAGAAAAGAAGAGTGAAAAGCTAGAGCTTGTACATTCAGATGTATGGGGACCAACTCGGGTATCATCTCTTGGTGGCTCTCATTATTATGTTACGTTTATTGATGATGCAACTAGAAAAACATGGGTTTACTGTATTCGAAAGAAATCAGATGTTTTTGATACATTTAAGAAATGGAAAGCTTTGGTTGAGAATGAGACAGGAAATAAGCTAAAGTGTCTCAGATCTGATAATGGAGGTGAGTACTGCAACAAAGAGTTTGATAGTTATTGTTCATACCATGGGATTCATAGAGTGAAGATGGTTCCAGGAACTCCACAAGAAAATGGTGTGTCAGAAAGGATGAACAGGACTATCATGGAACGTGCTAGGTGCATGAGAATACATGCAGGATTGCCCTTACATTTTTGGGCAGATGCTGTGGATACTGCAGTTTATTTAATAAATAGAGGACCTTCAAGTTCCCTAGATGGTGGGATTCCAAAAGAGGTATGGACAGGTAAGCCTGTTAATTACTCATTTTTAAAGACTTTTGGTTGTGAAGCTTTCATGCATATCAGTAAAGAAAATCGAACTAAACTTGAGGTAAAATCCAAGAAGTATTTTTTCATTGGATATGGAGTTAATGATTTTGGTTATCATTTTTGGGATTATGCAAATCACAAAATCATTAGGAGTAGAGATGTAATATTCAATGAGAAGGTCATGTATAAGGATCAGTTGCAGGAAAAGAAATAGGAAAAGGAAAACACATAATACACAATGTTTGATGAAATTGAAACTCCAAAGGTGCTAGAAAATCAACAACAACAACAACAAGTAGCACCTCAAACTCCTGCAACTATTGTTAGAAAATCTACCAGGATAAGTAGACCTCCTGTACGTTACTCTCTATCATTATATTATGTATTATTGTCTAACTCTGGTGAACCAAAAACATATGAAGAAGCAATGCAGGTAGAAACCAAGAAGAAGTGGGAGCAAGGCATGGAAGAGGAGATGGACTCTTTGATAAATAATCAGACTTGGGATCTGGTCCAATTTCCTACAGGAAAAAGAGCATTGCAGAACAAATGGGTTTACAGGGTGAAAGAAGAAGATGGAGGAAAAAAAGAGGTATAAGGCTAGACTGGTTGTAAAGGGGTTTGCATAGAAGAAAGGTATTGATTATGATGAAATTTTTTCTCCTGTTGTTAAAATGACTTCAATTAGAACTGTTTTAAGCTTAGTGGTTGTAGAGGATTTACACCTTGAACAGTTAGATGTAAAAACAACTTTTCTCCATGGGGATTTGGAGGAAGAGATTTATATGCAGCAACCACAAGGGTATGAGGTCAAAGGAAAGGAGGAATTAGTATGCAGGTTGAAAAAGAGCCTGTATGGCCTAAAGCAAGCTCCAAGGCAGTGGTATATAAAATTTGACAGGTTTATGTCAGATCAAGGTTATAGTAGATGTTATTCTGACCACTGTGTTTATTTTAAGAGAATGGATAATGGTAACTATATTATCCTATTATTGTATGTAGATGACATGCTTGTTGCAGGGTCTAACATGCAGGATATAATTGTACTCAAAAGAAAATTGGCAGAGTCATTTGCAATGAAGGATTTGGGTGCTGCAAAGCAAATCCTTGGTATGAGAATAACAAGAGACAGGAAAAATCGTAAATTAACATTGTCTCAGAGTGAGTACATTGAGAAGGTGTTGGAAAGATTCAGTATGCAGGATGCAAAACCTGTTAGCACACCTTTGGAAAATCATTTCAAACTGACCAAAGAGATGTGTCCTAAGACACAGGAGGAGATGAACTACATGTCCAAGGTTCCTTATTCATCAATAGTTGGTAGTTTGATGTATGCGATGGTGTGCACAAGACCAGATATTGCACATGCAGTGGGAGTCATGAGCAGGTTTATGAGCGATCCAGGAAGAAAGCATTGGGAGGCAGTGAAGTGGATTCTTAGGTATTTGAGAGGTACTGTCACTCAAGCATTATGCTTTGGAGGATCTAATACTGCTTTACAGGGATATGTTGATTCAGATATGGCAGGTGATATAGACAACAGGAGGAGTACCACAGGGTATGTTTTTACTGTAGGTGAAACTGCAGTAAGCTGGATTTCAAAATTACAGAAGGTTGTTGCACTGTCAACAATAGAAGCAGAGTATGTTGCTATTACAGAGGCTAGTAAGGAGATGATTTGGTTACAAAGGTTTATGGAGGAGTTGGGAAAGAAGCAAGAGAATAGCACATTATATAGTGATAGTCAGAGTGCCATTCATCTTGCAAAGAATTCAGCTTTCCATTCCAGGACTAAACACATACATACCAAGTACCATTTCATACGCTCAGTTTTAGAAGATGGACAGTTAAAATTGGAGAAGATACACACTAGCCAGAATCCTGCAGATATGTTCACAAAGGCAGTAACCAAGGAGAAACTGAGTTTCTGCTCAGTTTCAGTTGGTCTTCAAGCATGACAGTAAAATATGAGAAAATTTCCAGGCCCAAAGTTGAAGCATAGTCCAACAAGTGCAGTAGCGGTGGAGTTGTTGTGATCAGTCTCCAAGTGGGAGATTGTTGATTATGGAGCCTGATTAAATCGGAGGCCTTTGTTTCAGCCACACTTGGACCCACTACGTGAAAGAGGGGGGGTGTAGGGGGGCATTAGCCCCCCTACTACTGTCGCCAGGGGGTCTAGGGGGGCTAATGCACGAAGCTAAAAATAGATGTTTTTTCCTCTATGTAAATCTGGACCATTTGATATTAGGTCACAGATCGGACGGTAGATTTTAGGTGGGTTTTTTGCCCTAAAATTGTAATGCATTATTATAAGAGGAGGTTGTACGATGACTAAAAATGTAATGAGGTGCACGATTGTGTATAGAGGGGTTTTTTGGACGGAATACAAAGGGCCTGGTTATTTTCTCCGTGGAGTAGCCCAATTTGGGTGAACCACGTTATATCTGTGTCTATTGTGTATTGCATAATTTCTTCTGTGTTTATTTCCACATTATATTATTGCTCGTATTTGTTAATTAATCCTAACATGAATGCAGAGATCCCATGCATTTATCCATTGGGCAATAGAGTCATCCTCGCTGTCCTCTTCTGAGTGCTCACTAGTGGCGGTAAAATCCTCCAACTTATTTGGGGCCTTTTCTTTCTTCTTAGTGCTCCTCTTGCCCATTCTGGCTGTACAATTGCCCAAGCACTTGATCTGAAAAGGAAAACGTCTTATATAGCACTGAATTATTGTGCCAGGGGATGCTAAAAGAAACACCTGAAAACTACTATCTCCTTTTTCCTTGGAGCGCTAAAAAGAAACACACATAAACTAAACTAAAAAGAAACACACATAAACTAAACTAAAAAGAAACACACATAAACTAAACAAAAAATTGTACTTAAGCTCCTAATCAACACTTAGTGCCCTCGACACTTTATTTACCTATCGGGATATTTACAGTATTTACATAAAAGTTTATGACATGATTGCCATGCCACCACCACAAACCCAACTTCGGGTGCCTATCCGATGAACCTGCAGTGTCCAAACTAGATTTGATTGTACTTTAGTTGATATTTGAAGTTTGGCTGGCCTCATCCCAAAGTTCTCCATGTTGCCAACAGGGTGCAACATGGCAGGTTATCATTCATGCTAGTACCCATACAATTGATGAAAAATATGGCAAAGAGGTTTGCCACATGTGAGCCTTCTTCGGGTATCAGTTATAGTGATGGCTGGAGCCAATACCACCACCTTAAAGAGTCTACTGGCTATGGGCTGAGTACAGGCTCCTTCAACCCCTTTATGCGACAAGAAGACTTTTTCGACGATAGGACTTCTTCCAGGATATCCTTAGGCTCAGCCTCATGGTGAGGCATGCTTATTGGGTTTTGGCTGAATACTTGCGTGCTATGCCCTAGGACACAAAAATGGTACAAAAATATGCCCTCTTTGCTCTTAGGTTTTTCCACTTGAGCTTGTTCCCCTTCTTGGCCCATATCCTGATGGAAACTGCAAACAACCATATTATTCATTGCTTGGGCGGTGCTTGCATATTCCCATTGTTGGCCTTGGATGAGATCTGACTCTCGAGCTCCACACAACAACATTTGAGGTCTCTGCACAGTATGAGAGATATGCCATGGTGAATACTGCACGAGATAAATAGGAGAAAGTGATGAAGTTTCTCCCCACTGCCACTTTCCTGATAGGAGCAAAAGTTGCTTTGCTTGTACTGCTTCCTCAAAGATTTGAGGGAATCTACGTTCACCTGATTACAGCAAGAGGAGGCTTATGTCCAAGTGGAAATCCTGAACATAGAAGAGGTGGGCCTGGGCGGGTGTCGATTGGATCTCCCCTGGAATTCTCTTAAAACTTCTACAAAATTGAATATTGAAGTCTGTGATGCTCTCCAGAGGTGCTCTCGTGATGGTGGAGAGGTGCATCAATAGCTGGAAGGGATACTGAGAGTCATCAAATGTGTTGATGAGTGCTCTTGCTAGGTCATCCCATGAGCATATACTCTTACGCTCGAGTAGTCTGTACCACTACAGTGCCCTTCCTTCTAGAGATAGAACCAGAAGTCTGATCATGACATCTTCATGGGTTATGCCATGGAGGGTCGCTAGAGCAGCAACATCTTCAAGGTGCTCTTGGGCCATTCCCTTGGTGCCATTGTATTTTGTCAGAGTTTTCAGGATGCTTTTGCGAATCTCATGCCAAATTTGGAGATTCAGAGGGTCGAGATCATCCCAGATGGGATGGCACACCTTTGTCATTATAATAGTGGTCTGTAGAGATCATGGTCCTTGCCACTAAGTCAGAGTCGCTAAGTGAATATTCTTTTCTATGCTTGTGAGGTCAAGGCTACTCACCAAACCTTGATTTATCTGGGGTGTCTTCTTTCAACTTTAAAAGGCGTCTACGATCAAGAAATCTGGATCTTCAGCTTAACAGAGTCGCCAGGTGATTTTTCCAAATGAAGGCAAGCCAGAGATTCACGAAAATTGGGCTTCCTTAAAATATGGAGACTGTTAGTCCCACTGGGCGTGCGAGAAACTATTGGTCACAAATCTACCATAGGAAAGGATTTTGTATGTCTACGCGCCCTAGACTTGGACCAACATTGAAATACTGGAGGGAAGAGATGCCCTCCATGCCAGTATCCAGAGAAGGCCGGATCCTATGCTAAACTACTAGGGGTTTTAAGATAAGAGTGCAAGAAAGAAATAAAAATAGGAAAGGTGCAGGAAAGAGATAAAAAGTATAGAAAGAAATGTAAATGGTTGATTTAAAGGGGAAGAACCGGTAGCATGATCACTAACTCATACTTTGAAGTAGCAACAATCAATACAAAAATTAAATCATAAATGAAAACAACACTCGTTTCCCTATGTGTCCTTTGTAAGAATTCCAGGATTCACTTATCCTTCGATGCCTAAATCCAGATAGCAAAATTACAACAATAAAAAAAATAAATGAATTTAGTAGAAATACCGACCAAATGCAGCATACAAGGAAACTAACACTATGTTTCCTCCCTTATGTATCCTCCAGGAGAATTCCAGAGGTCTGTCCTCAATAATACACTTAAATCTAGGATGCAAAATTGTTGTATGCAATTAAAGAAACAAAATAGCAAAAATAATCGTAGAAGGCAACATACAAGAGAGGAATGTAGTCCAAAGTTCTTAATATTGATTTCAAAAATCAAATTATATTAGTTTTCTAGCAAAAGTTCTCCCCCCTTTTTTCATTACAATGCATGGGTTTTTATAGAGGACCCAACCCTCTGAGCCATCATTACAGTGGGTATACATGTACGTCCAGGCGACCACAAAAATCATGCTCGCCTTCTTATGCAAATGAAATTTCCCATCCTATTTCTAAAACTAGTTGTAGGGCCACATTGGACGGGGAAAGTCGCATTTATGTGCCTCGGGCGTGTCTCAGACTCATACTCAGTCTTGGAATGTGTACCCCTTGGGAGTAGTGTCATTTTCAAGAGTGACCTTAGGGGAGCTTCACTGAATTTGCACTCAAAGTAGCAGCCTCACAATGCAATCGAGACAAAGTGGAGGTCAAGAGGATGGACACAATCCCCTAAGTCAAAATGGCCTCACGAGAGGGTGGTTCACTCAAATATAGCCCTGGAAATAGCTTCGCTAGAAAAATTGGCCAAAGCGGGCATTTAATTTAATTCTAGCCGAAGTGGCCAACTTTGTTGTAGGGAATGAGGCGACCCAACTCCCTATTTTGCTGCTTTGCTAAAAAATGGGTGCTTCGCTGAAGAAGGGGGCCGAAGTGATACTTCGAAGAAGCTTTGGCCGAAGCTCCCCATCTGTCTTAGAAATTTTACTAAGCTCAAAGTGAGCTTCTGCCTATTTTCTTTGGCGAAGCTACATGTTAACCCTTCTTTGAATGAAGCTGTCCCTTTCTACCCTCTTCTATTGCTGTCTCAACGTCTAAAAAATGCCTTTGCTGGAGTTCGCCCAAACTGGGTCCGAGGATGAAGTTCGTTGAACAAATGGCCCAAAACTAGGGTTTGGCAAGAGTGGAGGCCGAACTTGGAGGTAAACCTGCTTTAGTGTTTTTTGGGAGCATGCTAAAATTGAAGTCCGCTATAGTCCGCCCTTGGAGCTGAGGTTCATAGGTGATTCGGACGAATTTGAGCATTTTTGGCCGACATAAAGGGTTTTGGTCGACATTGACATTCTAGCCGACGTTGGTATTCTGGCTGACGTTGGAATTTTGACCGATATTGGAATTCTGACTGACATTGGAATTCTGGACGACATTGGAATTCTGGCTGACATTGGGATTCTGGCCGACGTTGGAATTCATTCCTAGTCGACGTGGAGGTTCGCGATAGACATTAGCTTCATTGGTTGACATAAACTTCGGGGGTGAAGTGGAATTTTCTGGCCAACTTAGAGCACTTTTGCCAACGTGAGGTTCACGGTCGACATGAGGTTCTGAGCCGACATTGCACTTTGGGGCCGAAGTTAAGCTTCGCGATCGACTTAAGCATTTTGGCTGACATGAACTTCGCTGAAGTGGAGGCCCAAAGTGGCAATTCAACCAAATTCTAGGCGAAGTGCCCCTCTTGTCTTAAATTTTTTTCTACCAACTGGTTGGAGGTTCACTAAAACTGTGGCCAAAGTGGATGCTTCACCAGGCTCAAGCCCAAACTTAGCGCTTTTCTGGGGATGATTCGCTGGGAACATTAGCCGAAGTGCAACTTTGGCAATTTTTTGGACGAAGAGACTTGGCAGCCTTAAAATTTTTCATCATCGAGACAGGGAGGTTTTCGCTGGAATTGGGGCCGAAGTGGAGGGTCGACGACCAAAGAGCCCGAAGTGGCAACTTTGACAGCATTTTGGGCGGAGTGTCGTTCATGCCTTAGAATATTTTTCAAGCCCGAAGTGGACTTTTGCTGGCTTTGCTTCCAGGGCCATAACTTTTGATCCGTTGACCCGATCACCTATTGTAATATATCGTCGAAAAGCTTGCAAAAATATATACAATAATGAGACATCAAAATATCAATTTTTCCACTTTATCATCCCCATTTAGGGCCCACAAAAATTCCAACACCACTGCATGCTATTTGCCGCTTTGAAGCTCCATACTTAGATAAATTTTATTTTAAAAAATTTAATGTGGCAAAAATACCAACAATTACTTGCATTGTACTTTGTTTTATAAACAATAAAATAATTATGCTATTTTGCTTTTATACTCATATGTTATGGTTTGTTATACTTTGTTATTATTGAATTGCACTCTTTCAAAATCTTCCTTAACTCAAAATATTAAGTTTTGGATCAGTCAAAATTATGAGTTTGTGGATAAAATAAAAGCCCACATTCAACTATACAATAAAATTTCATCAAATGTTCATTAGTTGTATACATAAATGCCATGTGAATGCTAATGTGGATGCTGAATTAGAGGTGGGAAACTTGTAGTTTAAAAAATGGTGTCTTAGAATTGGATAGAAATCTAGATAAGTAGTAAAATATTAGGGTTAAGTGGTAATCATGATGCCATATTGGTTGTTATTATATTCACATCATTTTCCAACAATCATCCAAGGTAAATGAAGAACTATGCAAAGTGAAAGTAGATGGAAAGGGGTTTGAAACACTAATGTTGTTGAAGCCATCGCCTTATATACCATGCATTGACTAGGAATCCGACATGCCTATTTGAACTAAGAACAATATGACAAAAATAAAGGTTAAAAAATTTCTTGAGTTGAACAAGAAGATTCATAAGGATCCCTTAGATTTGGACCTAGGATAAGAGGCTTGCAATGCTTTAATAGCGAATAATATATCCACCAATCCTTCAACCACCTACATTCACAAAATGAAATCTACAATACACCATTTTGAAAGTATCTAGAAGATATAGGGTTCGAATTTGGGATCTCAAAAGAATGAGCATTTACTCAATGCTAGGCCAACCAATTTTTCATTAATGTGTTATGCAACTTACATTCCTTACTTTTGAAGAGAAGAAGAAAGAAGATGTGTATGAGGACAGGTAGTTGAAACCCAACCCAACCCAATACTTCACAAACACTCTACACTAAGCCTCCTAACCAAACAATTATTCATTATGCTGAGTACAAAATAAAATCATGCCAACCATATTCTCAATCTTTGCATGCATCCCAACATGGCGTATTCTCCCTAAAATGATCATTGAAATTTGAATCAAGGAAGGGGATATTCATCAAAATATTCATTTCAAATTTTAAAATTAGAAAATTAAACAAAAAGGGAAGGACATTTACATTGATTTCTTGAAATGAAGCCTTGGATGAAGAAATTTGATAAAATGCTCAAACAATGACCCTTATGAATTTTCATAAAGAATTCAAAAATCTTACAATTTGTCCATATCTCTTATGATTGGTCCTATGTGACTATTTTATGGAATACCATACATCAATTAATCGTCCCATAACAAAGCATTGTGAGATCCACTAGAATTGACTAGAAGCTATTGTCTTGTCTTGGCAATTTGAGGTATTTGTAGTGCATTGAATTTTACCCAATAATTCTCTAGCATCTATAGATGATTGGCAGGTGATCAACATTTTCTTCATGCCTTTAGATGTTGAGCAAATCACCATCTCATTTGTTATGCTCTCATACCAAAAAATATGAAAAATTGAAGGATATATTTTTATTTTATTTATAAAAATAGCAAAAACCCAATTAAATCTTGTAAAAAATATCGAAAGGTTTAGTCTATTCTATAGTTGTATAGTTTCTTCTTTAAAGGGCACAAATACACTAGAACAAACCATTACAAGAGACAAATAAAACAATGGATTAAATATCCAAAAACAAGAGGGAAATGATGGAAACTATAAGTGAATATTTCTTTTGATTTGGTCCTCCTTAACTTTAGCTCTTATAGTGTTCATTTGCACGAGAAATTTGGCATCTTTGGTGGAGGGTGTGGAAACAATATTGTTGTCATGCCTCTTCTCTTATTGAGTTATGGAGGAGTTTAGGAAGACCTCATGCTAAGGCTTTTTTCTTCAAGTTGTGTGGAGTATTGGGCCCTCATGTATTATATGGCAGATTTGGCTTGAAAGAAATCGAAGATTTTTTCAAGGTAGAAAGTTAACTGTTTATCATATTTGGCAGAGGATTATTGGTATGATTCAAGAAAATATTTCTTCTAAATATCAGATCAATCTTCTTTTGGAACAGTCTGAGATTTTGATGATGCAGGACCTAGGTTTAGTGGAGAATGACCCTCGTCCTTCTTTATCGATCGAGAGGATAGGCCTCAATCAAAAAGTGCAGAGATGTCGGATGGCATCCTCCACCTCGGGGGTGTTTAAGATTAATATTGATGGCTCTTCTAGAGGGAATCTTGGGTATGCAGGTATTGGTGGCGTTGGGAGAGATAGTAGTGATGTAGCTCTTATCATTTTCTCCTGTTATAAGGGGAAACAAACTAATAATTATATGGAGGCCTTTGTTATTCGTTTTGATTTAGAAAAAAGTTATGCTCTCAGATGGCGAAAGATAATCTGTGATTCAAAATCTCATATTATTATTAATTTGTTAAAGACTCATAATATTTATAATGTTCATTGGAAGATGGCGTTAGTGGCTCGACACATCATTCAAATTTATCGACATCTGGAGTTTATTTCCTTTGTTCATATTCCAAGGAAATGGAATATTGTGGCTGATTGCTTGGTAAAATGGGATTCTGAGTTTCATGAAGACTAGAATGTTAGGGAATGGGATGAGTTTCAGGAAGACTAGAATGTTAGGGAATGGGATCAACTCCCATTGGATTATTCTCGTCATCTTGCTAATTTGCTTGCTATGGATATGTTTGGTTGAGGTTGTTATTTGTTGGGTGTCTTTTGGTCGGGTGCTCAATGGTTTTGAGGGTCTCTTTCTTCTGGCCCTTGTAAGGGTTATTGTTTTGAGATAAGGGTTATTGTTTTGAGATTCTTAGTTTCTTGTATGATTTTGTTTCAATAAATTTTTACCACCATAAAAAAAAACTTTAATTATTGAGATAAAATAAAAGGTCGTCCTAACCCAAGCTCTAAATAAGGTTTTTAGAAAACTTAAAAAACAACAAACGCCAGTTAAATCAACTTGCTTACAACCAACCCCTTACAAAAGTAAACTTCTTCAAATCTAATCTAGAAGATAAAACACTAGCTAAAATTTTAGGTTGAGTACTAGGAATGTACACTAGCTCCAACAACATGTTGAAATTTGTGATATATCCAAGAATTAATGAAATTAATGTATCACTCAACAAAGCAAAACCAAACTACATTAAGAACACATATATGAAAGGTGTCTATTGATACCAACAATCTTAATAATAAATTAAAAAACATATATTTATATAATAAAAAATAGTTTACAAGAGAATATAAAAACTAATCCATAATACATTTTATTTAATATTAACTTTAAAAAGTTTTAAGATCTGGGTGGATTGGTAAGTTTTGGGCACTTATTAAGAAGAGATCTAGGTTCAAATCTTGGAGGTAAGCCTTATTTGGGGGTAAAGGCAGTAGACTGACCTGAATCTGTTGAGTGTGCGCTAGATGGTTTCAATCGCAAGTCACTCGTTTCAATCCTGAGTTACCGATAGTCCCATTCACGTCAGGTTGTTAACAATAAGGTGGTATATGGTTTATAGGGGTCAGCTCCAAGATTTAAACCCTAGTTGGTAGTAAAAAAATGAATGAGATGCAACCAATTCTTCTATGTATTAGTAAAAAAAAATCAAAATTAAAAACTAATAATTAAATAATAATATAATAATTCAAATAAATCAAATAAAAAGATACTCATGAGAGTCTAGGCAATATACAAAGTTAATATGATCTTAAATAAATGTAAACACACAAATAAAGACAAAAAGACCCATATTATCTATACAACCAATAAATATTAAAGATGAACTTAATCCCCATGAGTGTGATCTACCGATAAGAACGCCACTTATATTATCTATGATGTGACCCGTGATCAATCCCATGTATAAAAAATATTACTAAAAATAAAATAAAATGTTACACATCATCCCACCTTTGACCAAATGAATGAAGATTTTATAAATATACTAGCCTCTTAACTTGATTAGCTAGTATTAAAAGCATATGATAATCAACATCATCCCACTTTTGAGCAAATGAATGAAGATTTTATAAATTTACTAGCCTCTTAACTTGATTAGCTTAGTATTAAAAGCATATGATAATCAATAGCTGTAACTTTTCGTAATTAAGGAAGAAAAATTACAGTTATATTTAATTCATTCTCTTATATAGACGTAAGTATACAAATTAAAAGCATCCAAATTTGGTACTTTTACATCTATGTTATATTAATGTTATATAGATGTACGTATACAAGGTATAAGTATCAAAAGGTATAAGTATCAAATTTGTATGCTTAGTAAAAAAAAATGTATAGTGTAAAAATACAAAAATATAAAATGTTATATATATTTAAAAATTAATTATAAATTATTTTGATAGAGATATTATAATGATAAAAGTATTGGGCCTTTTTAACAAAGATGGAATTTTAATTCAGGCGCCTTGTATACCCCAAGTATTCTACAATTTAAAAAAAAATAAAGTATTAAATATATTTATATTTCATTTGTTGTACATTGGGCTCTTTTAGCATATATCAAAATTCAATTCATAAGGAAGGTGGCGACCCTTATACCCTCAAGTATTCCAATTATTTATTTATTTATAATAAACTATTAAATATATTTATATTTCATTATGATTGATATTCATCGGTTAAACATTTTTATTCCACCATGATCTTTTATAAGGGTGAAACTTGAGCTTATCAATAGGGACCAAACACATCCATATACAACCCACCCCTCACACACTTACCCACACCACAATTTAAACCTTATACCTTTAAAAAAAAAATCCAAAAAGTTAAAGCGAAATGTAAATAGCTAAATGTTTACCCAGGTGTTGTAGGTGAGTTGGAGAGGAGAGGGCAATCCTCCAAGGGAAGTCTCGGGTTCGAATCTCCACCCTACCAAAAAGCTGAATTGGGTACCCAAAATCCAATTGATAATGTTGGTACGAACAGGGCTAGGTGCGACCCCTGGGTGACTTTGACGGTGTAGAACCCCTATTCATGGTCTCTTAGACCAAGGCGACCCCGCAAAAGATTTTTCGCTTAAAAAAAAAATAGCTAAATGTTTGGTAGCAAATATTTTCATTGCAAACCTAGAATACAAACATCTAAACAAACACTATATTTATAAAATTAAAAGGTTAAAAGAACCACATGGTCTTGAGAAAGTGATGAGCCAAAAATATTAATTGTAAAGAAGTCAATGCTTTGAATTCTTTTCACACATATCTCATAATTTTAAGCCCCTGTTGAATGCATACCATCTTGAAAAGATCTAAATAAATAAAAAATTTAACTTAATGACAAAATAATTTGTGTACTTCCAAAATGCACCTGACTGAAGGATACCCAACTGATAGCAAGCTAAATCACCGGCAATAGTTTTTGAAAATAAAATATATTGATCATATGAGCACGTGGATGGTAGGTCAGTGGAAAGTTTTGTTTTTAGTTTGAAAAATCTTCAATTTAGATACAGATTTTTTAGTTTGAAAAATCTTCAATATTTCTATTAATCTAAAAGTCAATAATAGATAAGACTTAAATTTAGGGATAGGGATACAGATTCAAATGTCAATAATAGACTTAGGGATACAGATTTAAAAGTCAATAATAGATAGACTCAATTTTTTGCATGGTATTTTCAATAATAGATTTAGGGATACAGATTTAAAAGTCAATAATAGATAGACTCAATTTTTTGCATGGTATTTTCAACACCTCAACAGATAAAAAAATAATCAATCACCACTTTAATGGGTTTGGCCATTTTAAATATAAAAGTCAATTCTTTACTAAAAAATTAAAAAACATGAGTTGTTTCAATAATTAAGATATATAAATAATATAAATTATATTGAGATTTTAATTTCAATAATATCGATGTGAATTCAATTAGAAAAAAACCAAAAAAAATCAAAATATTATAATGAAATGGCAATTCTAACAATAAGTTGGTTATTAAAGTCAAATAGCATGTGATTAAAAGTTTAATAAAATAATGGTGTTAAGAAACCAAAAAAATCAAAACCTTATAATGAAATTACATTCTAACAATAAGTTGGTTATTAAGGTCAAATAACATGTGATTAAAAGTTTAATAAAATAATGGTCTAACAATAAGGTTTCACGCTCTCATGAGAATGTGTCTTTCTTCCTTTTCTCCTTAAACCACCACCCATGCCATTGGTATTTTTATCCTATTAAGTGTTCACACGTGAATACTAGAGTAAATTGTTAAATAGTACAAGAGTAAATTGTTAAATAGAGGTATTTTATTATAGATGGTAAAAGATTGCAGTTTTTTTTAAACATTTATTAATATGCCTTTAAATCTCAAATTTCAATACATGTATAGCATTATTTTTAGAACATAAGTTAAGTGGTTTAAATTTTATTTAATAGATGAATAATATTTAAGTTTTGTTGTAATATTATTAAGTGATGATGATGTAATACAAATGGAATCTTTTCAATCTTATATAATCAATTGAAAAAAATATTAATTAATTATTTTAAATTAGAATAAAATTATTAAAAATTATAAATACTTGAAAATTATGTAGTGACATAAATTGTATTGTAACGTTTGTTATATATATTTTAATAAGTTATATGTAGCTTTTATTAAAGACCACTTTCATAAAAATACTAGTGTTAGGTCAATTAAACATATCAATGCACCATATTTCAATAAAGATATTCAAAATGAGATTTACTCAGCATATATAAAAACTACTTGGACTGATCCAAAGGAACCTCTTTTACCAAAACTGCTCCATTACTCTCACTTTTATTTCTAACTAGAGAATGGATTGATCACTACTCCAAAATATAACTTGATACAAATTTCACACAACCTCAGGTTTTCTCCAGCCCAGCTACGAGTCTGCTCCCACCAGCTATGTATTGAGACAAATCATCACCTCCCCAGAGATCAACGTATTTGTAGATTGTGCAGTTTTGATGTGGAATTCGAGGAGCATTTCATTTTTACCTGTCCTGTCTACTACGAGATACGAGGTAGATATTATTGCTTATTCACAGACACCCATACACTAAAATATTGGATTAATTATGAAGATCAAAGATGCATTGCCTTTTTTATTTGGGAATTATTCAATATCATGAAAGAACTACTTAGTAACAATTTGCAAAAGATAACAGGATCCCGACTTATCACTTCATTCTTCTAGCCTCCAGAGGCCACGACCAGGAAGCGCCGGGGTGATCACAGAGATACAACAAGATCAACTCGTCGTCGACTCCAACAAAGAACATCTACGACGACATCCAAATCTTATATCACTCACTTCTCTTCAACCTTGAATATTGGGATTAATCCTTGATCCACAGATCTTGTATATCATATGTCATTATGTTTACTGTTTTTATTACTCTATTTTCTCTAGAGCTGCATTAGGCACTCCCGTTGCTTTGTATATGTCTTACTTTACAGTCCTATTGACCTCTTTTGGTCATCGATGGACATTAATACAAATTCTATTCTATTCTATATCTATGATGTTTTTTAATCACATATATTTAATTTTTTTTTTTATTATGGTAAATCAAATGATTTTAAAAGGGTCCAAATATTTTACATTTGTCGAAGATAATTAAATATAGTCTTCATATTTATTCTATGTTTCTACAATCAACTTAAGAGATTAAAAATCCCAAATATAGTATTCATCTTTATTCTATGTTTCTACAATCAACTTAAGAGATTAAAAATCCCACTCTGCCAATTGCCTTCTAAAATTTGAATTTCACCAAGATGAAGATCAAAATTGACATTTGATAAACTATCTCCTACTTGATTTTCTTCTTTATATATGCTTACATTTCCAAGAGATTACCTTCAATAATAGATGATGAACTTATTAATACTATTTTTATCCAATACCCACATCTTTGAGAGTAGCAAATTTTGATTGCTCTAAATCCTCATATCATATCCCAACTTGATCGAGTATCTAACATCTTTTGATAGATTCCAAACCAACTTATCCTTTTGTATAAATAATGGAAAATAATGTGTATAAGAAGTATTTACTCAAAAAAAAAATTGGCAAATAAAACTCTTAAAGCATCTTTTGAAGTTCATCTATAAATTGTTTGAGTCGCTGCTCATATTAATATAATCTTTGACCTTTGGACCTTTAAAAGCTAGGCATGCTTGAGCCAATGGTTACCATTTTGAACTAGAGATAAGAGGATAAGGCTTCAATCGAGTATCAAACTAAAATTTACATAATTCCTCTCAATGAATGACCGTCTAATATGTTTCTTGATCAATAGAAAAATATCTTATATGAAGTTCCATGTTGGTGATCCTTTGGGTAGGTTTTTTTTCTTAAATAATTTTATTGCATTAAGAGAACCATATATTTTTGAAGTAGTATTTTTGCCCAATTTTTTTCTTGATCTCTAAGTAATCTCCACCCAAGTTTTTCCCCTAAGGCCAAACTCATAAATTTGCAATTCCACAAGCTTGCTCTTCCAATATTCTTTCTTTTGCAAGTCCTCTCCCACTCACAAAGAGAAAACCAAATTTTTTTTTGACTCCTTATCGAAAAAGTCTCTTTGAATTTTATCAATTTCTATTGCTATACCTATTAGCAATCTTGAAAGTGACATCATGTAAATAGGGATGGATTGCAATGTAGTCTTTATGAGTTATAGTCTTCTTGCCATGGTTAAAAACTTATCCTTCCAACCTGCCAAATAAGCTTTCATTCTATCCAAACAAGAGACCTAAAGCTCCCTTTTATTTTCTTTATGAGATAAAAGAATACCCAAGTAGGTTGATGAAACATTTTTAATTTTAAGCCCTAAAAAATCTACAATAATTCGTTGTAAATATAGGGTAGGGTTAATAAAAAATCTTGGATATCATAGTATTAGCCATATAGTAGCCTTATCATAATATGATAATATGATATTGTTGATTTAAAATCCATGGCCTTACAAACTAAGGTATGACCCAAAAGAAAAGATGAGATTCATCATCAACAAATTGGAGATGAGATTCAAAGGGACCATTTTTTGCAACCTAAATACTTTGGATTTTTCTTTCCTTTTTTTACCTTTGAGAAAACTCTCCTTAATGCCTCTGCAAGAATAATAAATATGTAAGGATATACCTTCATACCAATTGTAATCAAAACCAAACATTTGGAGAATATCATATAAAAATTCCAAGAAACTCTATCATATGCTTTGTTCATGTCTAATTTCATAAGCATACCTAGTTTTTCCATGGAGTGAAGAGAATGTATGGCCTTTTATGCAATGAATACACCTTTCTCCTTCCTTGAGCCATTTATCCCTAGATTTTTGAAATCAATATGACTCCTTTTTCATTACATTATAATAATAAAAAAGTATTTATTTTTATTTCACTTAAGAATCGTGGTCCATTCCATTGGTTTCTACTATCTCTTGTAATTTTTTAAGCTTGGATTGAAAATATTATCAAAATATTTGGCATTCCAAATCTTAATTTGCTCCTTAAATATTTCATCTTTTGAACAAACCTATACATATATGATCCTTCAGTTTTTTGTTGGAATATGTGGTTAAGCTTCTCTTGTGACCATGGTCGACTATTATTATTTGTATATGTTATATTTACCCTTTGGGCCCATGTAAATCTTGAAAAAAGGTACTTTTGTATTTTTGTAATATTTGATTCCTGAGTGTTTGTCTCACAACATTAACCTAAAAGAATAATGTATTTGGGTATATCTACCCTTTCATATTGATATTTTCATTATCGGTTGGAGTGTAATTTTATTTTCCCTTAGTTAATATTATTTGGTGTCCATGAACACCCTATCATATTTTATGTATTTCTTTTATCGAGCAATATTGGGTAACGTTGATTCCATTCATTTATAGAAACTACTATGGAATTCGACATGGTATAAGAGTAGATGTGAATCTTTATTAATTAATTGATTCTATTGACTAGAGTTTTTTTTCTAGCTTCTCTTGAGGGTAATTCTTGTAGGAGCTAGTGAAGAAGATTTTTGAATGCTAATGACATAATATGAAGAAGGGTTTTTGATAAAAACCCTAGGTGGACTTGAATTGTAAAGATCTCACTAGAATTAGTAGATTTACACTAGGAGAAATATTCATCGGTAGGTTCCTCTTTCCTCTTATTGGTGTTTTAACCTTTTTGTTTCAATTTATTTTTAACTAGATGGATGCCCTAGTTTTAGGTTTGCATTTTTTGAAAATCTCACTTGTCTTTTATAAATTAAATAAAAATACATTTTAATTTTACTTATTGCTTTTGTTATCCAATAGCAGTACTGTTGAAAGTGTAGACTACCTAGCCATCAGGAAATAAAAAGACCTTTGAGCCACTTGATTTTTTTAAAAAATGGTCTATAACTATTTTATTGCATAGGAGTGAGAGGATGGCTTGGTTGGCTGTATTAAAAAAAATGATTATGTAGGGAAAATTATAATAGAATGAGACAAACTGTCAACATTTCTACATTCTTTGCAAAATTTGAAGGGGTCTCAATTTTGCACTTTCATCTGTTTTGCCTCTAGGAAATCTAAATTTTTGTTAAAAAAAACACTATTTCCCTCATTTTCAAAAATTTAAATTAAAAAGGGAATTCCCTAAAGTCGTAGTTTTGCATGAAATTTTTGGTATGTGCACCTGTATTAGCATGACATAAGCTTACATAGGGTGCATATGGGGATGTTTGATAGTAAAAAATTATTTAAATTTACTAGTCTTCTTTTCCCTCTTAATATTTGTGCTTAGAGGGTTGGCTAGCTTGGCCTCTTTAAGATGTTGGGACATGGACGGGCCCAGGTTCGGATGCCTCCCATGTAATTCACTTTTGATAAATGATAATATCAACAAACCCCATGATGATGTGGCATCTAATAATAACATGACACACACTTTACACAACAATGATGACGTGGTAGGACCGTATGGATACCATATGGTAGCCCATCAACTAGTGCATGAATCTTGAGGTAACATATAGTAGCTAATGTGGTGGTCTATACAATTGAATTATTAATAGATGCATGAATCTTGAGGTGATAGATGGTAGTTTATACAAGTGATATGGTAGGACACATGGTGGCTAAAGGAGGTACTGATATAGATGCTGACATGGTGGGCTCTAATTAGGTCAACATGGTAGGCTGTACAACAATCAACATGGTAGGTAGTATTCCACTTGGCATGTATAAATATAGGTTCAAATAATAACATTTAGCCAACTCATTAAACTTGACAAGTAGATCTCAAAGTTAGTAGGAGACTTAACAATACAAATTTTAGAGCAAATCAATAATTGCTACAATATGGTTCATAGATCAAGCAACAAATCAAATCATGATAAGTGGTATAACATAACTTGTTGATATGCTACACAATCAATGCACATTTAGAAACCCCTAAACCACCCCACAATGATATCTTTTGACCTCTCATTTGTTGTAGGTACTAATTTTTTATTTTTTCAAATATTTTGGAGGCGTTTATTGTAATTTTAGAAAAAATGTTTGAGGGCCATAACTTTTGCATAAGAAAGTGTTTTGAGACTGTTTTTTGAATCCCATGATTTTTTGAGCTCTTTGCGTTAGTGGTGTTATTTATAGTCAAAACTACATGAGCAATTAAAATTTTGGTAAAATAGTTATGGATCATCATGTACCCTTATTGAGTGGTCCTAACTATGGTACCTGTAAGATCAAGATTAAAGCTATCCTCTAAAGCAAGGGGTTACTCAAATATGTGAATGAGGAAACTCATAACATTGATATTGAAGAGGTGAAGTAATTTTTCTATAATAGTCATGGGTAGGCTTCCATGCTTAGCAAAGACCTTTGAGCCACTTAATTTTTTTAAAAATGTTTTAACTATTTTATTGCATAGGAGTGAGAGGATCGCTTGGTTGGCTGTGTTCAACAAAATGGTTATGTAGGGAAAATTATAATAGATTGAGTGAAACTGTCAATATTTCTACATTCTTTGCAAAATTTTAAGGGGTCTTAATTATATGCTTTCATCTATTTTACCTCTAGGAACTATATAGTTTTATTTATTGAGTAAATACTTATTCTCTAGATTTTTATTTAAAAAATTACTATTTCCCTCCTTTTTAAATTATTTAAATTAAAAAAGGAATAGTCTCTAAAGTCACAGTTTTGCATGGATTTTTTGGCATGTGCGCCTGTATCAGCATAACACAGGCTTAAATAGGGTGCATATGGGTATGTTTAATAGTAAACATTTATTTAAATTTACTAGTCTTATTTTCCCTCTTAAGCTTTGTGCTTAGAGGGTTGGCTAGCTTGGCCTCTTTAAGATGTTGGGACATGGGTGGGCCCAAGTTTGAATGTCTCCCATGCCATTCACTTTTAATAAATTATAATATTAACAAACCCTACGATGATGTGTCACTCAATGATGACATGGCACCCCTTGATGATGTGGCATCTAATAATAACATGGCACACACTTTACACAACAATTATGATGTAGTAGGACCATATGGATGCCATATGGTAGCCAATAAACTAGTGCATGAATCTTGAGGTAATATATGGCAACTAATATGGTGGTCTATACAATTGAATTATTAATAGATGCATGAATCTTGAGGTGATAGGTGGTAGTTTATACAAGTGATATGATGGGAAACATGGTGGCTAAAGGAGGCACTAACATAGATGCTGACATGGTGGGCTCTAATTGGATCAACATGGTAGGCTATACAACAATAAACGTGGTAGGTAGTATGCCACTTGGCATGTATAAATATAGATTCAATTAATAACATTTAGCCAACTCAGTAAACTTGACAAGTAGCTCTCATAGTTAGTAGGAGACTTAACAATACAAATTTTAGAGCAAATCAACAATTTCTACAGTATGGTTCATAGATCAAGCAACAAATCAAATCATGATAATTGGAATGACATAACTTGTTGATATGCTACATAATCAATGCACATTTAGAGACCCCTCAACCACTCCACAATGATACCTTTTGACCTCTCATTCATTGTAGGTTTATTTTGTTAAATTTTTAAATATTTTGGAGGTGTTTATTGTAATTTTAGGGAAAATTTTTGAGGGCCATAACTTTTGTATAAGAAAGTGTTTTGAGACCTTTTTTTGAATCCCATGATTTTTTGAGCTCTTTGCATTAGTGGTGTTCTTTATAGTCAAAATTACATGAGCAATTAAAATTTTGGTAAAATAGTTATGGATCATCATGTACCCTTATTGAGTGGTCTTAACTATGGTACCTATAAGATCAAGATTAAATCTATTATCTAAAGCAAGGGGTTACTCAAATATGTGAATTAGGAAACTCATAACATTGATATTGAAGATGTGACTTAATTTTACAAGGACAAGAAAGATGGGTATCATGATGAAATTGCTCATATTGATATTGTAAATTATACTCAAGTTAGCAACACCACAAATCGTAAAGTATTGATTTAGAAATTTTGGGGTTGTGTGATTGAATTGATTCCATACAAATTATTATATTTGAGGTTAAGCTTACAACCTTGTTCATAGAATCATTTTATACCATTGGTGAGTATACTAGTTGGTTCAAGAAACTACAAGAAGATATCCAAATTGCAAGAGGACTACCCAAGAAGATAAGAGAAAGATAGAAAGCATTGGAAAAGAAAAGGAACATTGAACTACTCAATATTATCTTCAATAATTTATCTAAAATATAAGATATTATTGTTGTTTTTGAGATGCATCGTGTTTAATCTCCACATTCTCCTACACCACCCACTATAAGGTATTTAAGTACTTTTGCATCATTAGGCTAAGAGAAATAGGCATATGAGAAATTCTATTTTAATCAGAATCACACAAATGAAGATGTTGCTAAAGTTTAGAATGACAAAAGACCCAAATATAATGAGAAGCCTAAGAAGCCTTTCAAGGATCCTACTTGTAAATTTTTCAAAAAGGAAGTAAAAAAGACATAATTATATAGAATTTAGATCAAGAAATTTGAGGAAGCAACAAGAAAATAGGCATTGATGCTACTTTTTATATACACAAGGTGAGGATAGTTTTAATGGAGAAACATCACAGGATCATGTTGTAGCTCATTTTTCATATTGGACACCCACCTCTTTAGATCAATAAATTGAAAATTCAAGGGCTACTAGGCACATGATAATTGGAGAATGTATTATAATTTTAATTATAATTTGCATATAATAGAGATAGCAACATTGGATCTTCACCATTTAATGAGATACTTCATGTTCCTAATTTTGAACCTAACCTTTTATCTATTTAACGCATTACTCATACAAATAAGAAGGTAAAATTTTGGACTAATATATGGGTAATTGAGGATATAGACAATGGGTTCAAAACCATTGCTTTTGGTTAATGTGATGAGAATAACCACATGTATAAGTTGGGAGAAAGACACACGTTCTTCCACTCTTTCTAGCAAGAAAAAAATTATTCCTATGTATGCAAATTATGATAATCAGAGTGATAAATGGCATCAAAGGCTTTGGCATATCAACTATGGTTCTTTAAGATACATGAGTCAACATCCTATGGCTATTAGGATTCAATGCATATCTCCTCCAAATGGTGTATGCGAGGGGTGCGCTTTGGGAAAATATCATAGGGAGAGCTTTCCAAAAGGGGTTTCTAGGCAAGAATATCATCCTTTGAAGATATTATATAATAATATTTTGGACCTATGGGTACACCATCCCTTTCAAGAAATAAGTACTTTTCATTGATGATTTTTCTAGATATGTGTGGCTATAGACTATTTGTATTAAGCATGAGTTTTTTGAGAGGTTTAAGACATTAAAGTCTCTTATTTAAGATCAACTAAATAGGAGAATCAAATTTCTTAGAATATATGGGGATGGTGAATATGTTAGCTATGCTTTTCATGATTTTTTGGCTTCTTATAGGATTGCATATTAGATGACTATTCACTATACTCCTAAACAAAATGGTGTCTAAGAGGAAAAACAAAGTAATCACGGAGAAGTATGACTACCAAGAGGCTAGACCATAAGTTCTAGGATGAGGCATCCACTTGTGTAGTATACATCACCATAAAGGTTCCTTCAGGGTAGTCTAGGGAATGACACCCCTTAAGATATTGATAGGAGATAAGCTAGATGTGTCTTGGTTTCATATATTTAGATCTTTAGCATGGGCTTACATACAAAATGATATTTAGAAGTAGAAGATACCAAAGAGCCATAAGTGTATCTTTGTGGGGTATTCTTATACCTCAAAGGCATATCATCTTTATGATATTCAAAGGCATGAGGTTCTGATAATGAGAGATGCTATTTTTGATGAGGTTCTTCTAGGTACTCCTTCCACCCCACCACCTAAGATTTTGGATATTGGTTCTTCTGACTCTTTTCATATTCTAGATGCAATAGATTATTTTAATATTATGGTTGGATTTATTCCTATAAGATCATCCTCTCCTTCATATTTCTCGAGTGGTTGTTCTTTGTTTATTGACTTGACCTCTTCTCATTCAACATCATAAGAAAATTTCTCTTCTCTAGGAGTAGGGTAGAATGAGCAATACACATTAGTTTAAAATGCTTTAGTATTACATGATGGGGTGAGTGGTGATGAGTTAGATTTTTCAATTTAAGTTTATGAAATTATGTTTGCATAAGATACATATGGTTCTTTGATTCATTCAACACCCACGTAGGTTAAGATATTTTTGAAGGATGCTCAACCTATTCTATCTTTTGGGTGACATTAGAAGGATCCTTCTCAAGGTTTTCTTTTGAAGGTATCTCATTCTTCGTATCCTCTCACATATTATTAGGCTAAGGGAAAGCTAGAATGGGAATATGCTATGGCAGTAGAGTATGAGGTACTAATGAAGAATACGACTTGGAAGTAGGTTCATATTCTAAAAGGGAAGAATATTATTGGATGTAAATGGGTATATAGGACCAAATAGACATTGGATGATTAGGTAGATAAGCACAAAGTGTGCCTTATTGCTAAGGGATTCTTTTAGCAAGAAGAAAGCAACTATTTTTAGACTTTTGCACCTATGGTTAGGATGGACTTAGTCAGGATGATTATCTTTATTATCACTTTCTGTGGATGGAAGGAACATTAAATAGATGTGAAGAGTGCCTTTCTACATGGGGATATTCAAGAGGATATTTACATGCACCAGCCAACTAGTTTAAATCTTGAGGTACCTACCCCATTGGTTTGTCATCTGACTAGAACATTGTATGGACTTAAGCAGGCCCCTTGTACATGGTATGAGAAGATACATTCCTTTTTCTTTAGTTGTGAGTTTCAAAAATGTGAGGCTAAACATAATGTTTACATTAAACATTAGGGTGGAAAAACTTTGGTGATTATGTTGTATGTTTATGATCTCATTTGTTATACTTTCATAACATAAAATATGAAAAAATTGAAGGATATGGTTCTTTTATAAAACTAGCAAAAAAAAATAAAGCTTGTAAAAAATATCAAAAGGTTTAATATATTATATTGTTGTATAGTTTTTCTTCATAGGACACAAATCCACTAGAACAAATCATCACATGATAAAAATCAAACAATAGATTAAATATAAAAAAACAGGAGGGAAATGATGGAAGCTATAAGTAAATATTTCCTTTGATTTGGTCTTCCTTAACTATAGCAATCCACTGATGCAAAGTAGAAGGTTGTCATAATCTAAGTTCTAAATAGGCTTTTTAGAAAACCCTAAAAACAATAAATGCTAGTTAGACCAACTTGCTTACAATTAACCCTTTTAAAAAAACAAACTTCTTCAAATATAGTCTAGGAGATTAAACACTGACTAGAAATTTAGACAAACTAATGAAACTTCATACCAACTTTGATAACATGTTGGAATTTTTATACATATTTAATAATTAATGAAGTCAATAAATCACTCAAGAAAGCAAAAAAAACCACATTAAAAAACATATATAAAAGGTGCCTATAGATACCAATAATATTACTAATGAATAAAGAATCATCTCTATATGATAAAGAAATAGTTGAACAAGTGAAAATCTAAAATCTAATGCATAATACATTTTAACCAATATTATGGTTTAAAAAATAACAATTAGATAATAATAATACAAATAAATCACATAAAAAATGCTCATGACTCCATGAGACAATATACAAATGTCAAAATATAAAAATTTAAACACATAGATGAAAGAGAAATAGACCCATATTATTATTACAAGCAAGAAAAAATGAGGATGAACTTAATGTAATGTTACACATCATCCCATGATTTTATAAATTTACTAGTCTGTTAACTTGATTAGATTAGTATTAAAATCACATGCTAATAAATAAATGTAAATTTTCGTAAATTTATTTGTATGATTTGTATTCCTTTCATAAATTTTATAGGATCTCCCATGGATGAAAAATCTAAACTCTAAGGAAAAAAACATTATTGTTATATTTAATTCTTACTCTTATATGAAGATTCTTTCAAACTTAAAATTATACTTTGTGGTCAAATCAACCATCTTATAAATAGGTGTATATAGAAAGAGCATCTAAATTTAATATAATGTATAGAATTTGTACATATTCATTGCTGAAAAATATCCCAAACCACTGACTTCTAGGAAGACCAACTTTCTCAAAAAATTTCAACTTAATTTTTATTTTCCTTCGAAAAATGATAACTTTATTTGAAAATAATTATAATAAGATGGGTATTTTATACCCTCATATAGGCCTTACTAAACAATCCGATTAAGAGCTATTCTAAAATATCTCAATAAGGATTCAAATTTCTTTGAAAATCAGACCTAATACAATAAAAACTATGAACAATTTGGTGCAAGCCTTAAATCATATTAGAGAGTGCCATTTTGGTACTTTGGTCCTGTAGCCATCAATCATCTTACAAATATGAACTCAATTATCAAAAGATGTAAAAAAGAACACAAAAGTATCCTAAACCATGACTTCTATGAAATAAATTAAGTATCAAAAGGAAGCATACTATGGTGGAATTATAGTCCAATACACTACTCCTTTTAATTATGTACCTATTGGAATATCCATGACGACTTTTCATAGACCATATTCTTCCTCATTTAGTTCTCTATAGACATGCTTATAAGAGATATCTGCAAATGATACTTCTAGCATTTTCACCTGCTCATGATAAGGACTAAGTATCAAAATTTTCATCCGCACTAATCCTAAAGCCCAACCCACCACTAATTTTGAGTCACCAAAAACTTGAAGTTTTGTTATTTCTTATTCCACTACCATTATTATAAAAAAGATCAAAGCCTTTCACTTTGCTACATTCAACAAGACTTGCTTTGAAAGTGAATTTGTGATTTTAATCCTAATATAACACTTCTCCTGTTCCACATCTACCTTATCTGTCTTGACAAGTTCCATAATAAAAGACTAATACTTTATAATATCCATTGTTAAACTGCCAATCTACCTTACAATTTTTAATTTTGGGTTTGCTTTATTCCTTCATAAGTATATTTGGTCTGAGCTTGAACTTGTATATGTGAAATTTTCTTGCTCTCAAACAACATATAATTTCTTTCCAACCATAAATCCCATGCCACTATAAATAGAATGCACTTGCATTCCTTTAAGAATTTGTCTTTGAACCATTGTTGTATATATTCAACATATTCCTTGTTGGCCACTGTCCCTTCCCCTTAGTTATGGGTAGAATAGACATCCACATTTCTATTGAGAAATCACAATAAACCAATAGGTAATCCATTATTTCTTCTCCCTTTGACACAATTTGGATTGTCAACTTAAGTATACAACACCTTTATTGACTTTGTTTTTGTCCCTTACCTCCATTAATACATATAAAATAAATTAATTTTCTCAAAATTTAGATTAATTAAGAGTGAAAAGAGGTTAACCATAAAATATTATAATTTTGTTGATAACCATCTTATATATCACATAAATTTTTAATTTGTTTGATTTTTTAATAAGCTATGTGTGGCTTCTATTGACGACCACTCCCATTACAAAAACAAAACATTAAATTTCTCTCGTTACATTTCTAACAAGTTAATTAAAACATACTCATCTTTGCCCTTCTATCAAAGATATTCTCCATCTTCCTCAAACTGCTAAGTTTCCATAGTCAACTCTTTTTTTGTTGAAAGAACTGACAACAAGAACAACCCTTACATGAAATATAACTCCAATAGATAGAAGGAAAAAAAACATAATAGTCATCCATCAAACAGGAAATCAATTCGATTATTTTTCTTCTATAGCAAAGGCTTTTCCTCCTTTAGAGTGGTAAGATCTGAGAATACATTTTTGCACTTCAAGCTCCTAAGGTAATATATAGTTGTAACACATTTTGTAGGATATTCATTTTGGAAAACTGATCATCATCGATTGTTTCATAATTAGCTTCAAGAACACCATCCGAAGTGCCAATATTTTCCATGGAACCGTTTGTATGGTCTCTAGTAATCATTTGACTTTTAACAATGATTTGATTCAAATTTTCCTTTTAGGGTTGGATCTCTTATTACTCGCATGATTCTTGTTGGACAATTAGTGCATATGAATAATGATATTATTTATTTTGAATTGGTACATTTGAAGTTTTTGAATCATTCACATGTAGGACCTTCTCCTTCACCAAGGAGTAATTAGAGCATGATCGAATGACCAAGCATCTCTTCTTCAGGTGGCCATATTTCTGAAAATCATAACATCGTAGGAAGAAGTTTTCATATTAAATATTTTGGATCTATTCACCTTTGCTTAAGAAGATAGTAATGGATTGAGGCCTAGGAAATAAAACATCCATCCAAACAACCAATCTTGCTTTACTCATATTATTTTATTGGATATTTTTTCCTCTGTTTGGGCATCCATATACTGGAATGTATCAATGACATTATCGATTTTGATGAATATCTTCTCTCCCCAAAAATCCATAGGGAAAGCATAAAGATTTACCTCAACTAGGAAGCCATTAAATTATTCTGTAAAGGGGTTGAAACTAGGAGTCCAATATCTTAAATAGACACCCCTCTATTTGAAAAACCAATTATATCTATAATGCATTACCCTATATCTATATATAATAAGATAAATATCAATACCAATATAAAGATCAACACCATAATTATGTTATAAAATTTGAATTTTACCAATATAAATATCAACACCATAATTGAATAAATTATTTGCTATAGTATTTTCTTCTCTATATATATATGCTCACATTTTCAAGAGATTACCTCCAATAATAGATTATGAATATCAACAATAGTATCTACTACTATTCTACCATGTGCACCCAAAAATCCTCTCTTTGCTATCACCTAAGAAGGCCTATATATAATGATACATGACTCTTGGCCTTCCATATTCCTATGACTCTTCATATTCCTATTATTAAGGACTTATGTACATGTGGACAACATGCACATTTACATCATTAAACATTCTAATAATACTTGTGCGTTTATTCCATTACATAAAGTAAATACTTAAATACTAGTCTAAGAAAAAAATCTAATCTAAACATGTACCCATGATGGTACATTAGCATGCACCAAATAATGTAATATATTCCAACTAGTAGCAACATTAAGAAAATTAGAAATTGTGGCCTCCAACTCAAAGTAATTGAAGAACACAAACTTATATTGAGAGGGGGGGGTGAACAATATAAGACCACTTTTTACTTTTCTTTCCAAATCAATATTATGCTATGTATAAATAACAATATCAATAGCAGTAATCAAAGCAATGCACAAACCACCATACATAATATAGACACCAATTTAACATGGTTTACCCAATGTGGGCTACTCTATGGAGAAAATATTTCACTAAAATTTTCTCAATAATTTTTTTGGGAATCCTTTCCCTATTACAATTTTTATGGACCTCATGTCCAAAGGAGACACCAATCCCCTAATAAAGTTCATGGATCTCTATCCATAGGAGAACTCATTTCTCCTTAGCTATGACTAGTGATCTTCTAGAAGAATTGCTGCCCTAACTACTCTAGCTAATGGATCTCTATCCAATGAAGACACCTATACTCACTGCCCTGGCTAATGGATCTCTATGCATTGGATATTTTCATCCTCTATAATATATCACCTCCAAAGCTCTATCTCAAATTTGCACTAAACATAGTCCTTCTATCTAGCACAAATTTATCCTCAATCTCTATCTCTAGTCTGGCACAAACCTATCCTCAAATCTGCACCAAACTCTATCGTCAATCTCTGTCCTCTGATATGCACTAAACATAGTCATTTAGTATAGCACAAATATATCCTCAATATCTATCTTAAAGCCTTAACACAAAGCTTGAATCAATCTCAAATCAACTCTGCTATATCTTCCACAAACATTAACTCAAGGTTTGAACAAATCAATCAATCAACTCGGCTCTCAAGTCTTCTCAAAGACTTGTCTCAAATTTGCCTTGTAAGCTTCCACAAAAGCTCACACTTATCTGTCCACAAGTCCTCACTAGAACTTGTCTAAATCTTCTCAATAAGTCCTCACTAGAACTTATTCAAATCTGCTCTCAATCTGTATTGTAAGCTTCTACAAAAGCTCACAAAAATATTTCCACAAGCCTTCTCAAAGACTTACCTCAAATATGCTCAACAAGTCCACACTAGAACTTGTCCAATCTCATAGAAACATAAAGAGAATTGTTAGAGACTCAATATGCTTCACATTCATCACAATGCTCAATCACTTTCAATCACTCTTTTAGAAACATATAGAGAATTGTTAGACTCAATATGCTTCACATTCACAAAACTCAATTGCTTTCAATCACTCTTTTAGAAACATATAGAGAAATTGTTAGAGACTCAATATGCTTCAAATTCACAAGACTCTCAGTCACTTTTTCAAATCAATTCAGAATATAAAATAATTTGTTTCACAGAACTTGAACAATCACTTCAACACATTCACTTGACTAGGCTCAACCAACTCTACTTAACCAATCACTCAATGAAATAGTCCTTGCTCACAAACCCTAGTCCAACCATATGAACAATCACTCAAATGTTTCCAGTAATACTTATCAATCAATCTCACATAACAATGATACTCATGTTCTTTGCAAACCCTAGTTCAAGTTCTTCACTCAATTTAATCACTTCAACAACAATGCTTATAAAACAAGGTTTTATCAACAACTCTTTTTATTCCAGAAAACCTTGAAGCATTAACTCAAAACACTCTCAACAATGTTAAACAAACAATAATTTTCACTCCATATTTTCATTCACAACTTTCAACAATCACTCACTAGGAATAATATGTCCATACCTTTTGTTGGATGTAAAAGTACCTTTAGAAAAACTTGCCTCAATCACAATATCCTTCTTTCCAATTTCAATGGTTAAACACAACAATATCACTTCAACACTATCTCAAAAATATTTCTTAGACACAAAATAATCACAATTCAATTTATGCCTTATTGCTCCCTTTAAAAATAACACTCATTATAACATACATGAAATATTTACTTGGATACACCTTATAAACTCCAACTCAAAATAATATCCAACACCATAAAACATCAACCAAACACCTTACTATCCTTTCAAGCACTTGAGCAAATAATATTAAAAATATAATTTTGCAAATCCCTTATAACTCCCCTTTCTACCTTAGAAACCAATTATAATATGCAAAAATTAATTTCTAAATGCTCAAACAATATTCCCAAAATTTTTGGTGCCCAAGATTAAAGCATACCTCTTTCTTTCCCAAAAAGGAGTTTCAATGTGATTCGATCCGCCGTGTCCCCAAGCCTAAGCGCCTTAGCGCTTGGGAGCCCACCGTGTGGGATACTAATACCCACGTGAAGGAAGGAAGAGTCCCTTCCTATTATGCCTTCACCACCATTTGACTTTCCATGAAACTCACACACTCTATCTCTACTTTGGACGCAACACAATTCGTAAGGCTCACAATGATATTCAAAGGCATGGTAAAACTTTGGTAAGGTGGGTAGTCCCCCCTTATATACACGTTTTAATATTCTCCTGACATCGGTGCTTTGTAATTCAAAATAAAATTTTGAATTTTAATTTTAATAACCCACCTTAGGGTTATTTAACATTAGGTTTAAATTAATTTAAAATTAATATTTAAATTAATTAATAATTAACTTAAATAACTTTATAAGTTAAATAAATTAATTAATAAATTAATTTATAATTAATTTTTAAACTTCCTTTGTATAATATTATAAAAGGTATTATAATATTATTCACTTGGGCTTCTTCGTGCACTTTGGGCCAAATCTGACTTCCTAGAATCGGGTCTTGAAACTGAAACCAAATTATCCTTTTGCATTTGTTTGAGAACCTGAAACGGAGGCTGCCAACTAAAACTGCCACTGAATGGTACTGAAATAACAACATCAATGACCACTCACTCTTGACATAAATTACAACTCATCTACTCAAAATATCCAACAATCTCCCCCTTTGTCATTGATGGTAACCCAAATTATTTTTACCAAAACTTGACCATTTTCCTGTTTTGCTCCCCCTGGGACATTGCTCCCCTGACTCAATGCTCTTTTCTTAGACCAAATATTTCCCCCTTACATAAATATTTCACCCTTTGACATCAATGGCAAAGGGTCACCTTTGGGGCTCAGGGCTAAGAATGAGTCTCTTATCTTAGCCCCTCCCCCACCTCCTCTTGACGTGGTTAATTCTGGGGTGGGAGTATTTCTACTCCTAGCAAGCACTGGTCTTTACCTTTGTCCTCTTTACTTCTAATTTGATCCTTATGATTCCTTTGACTGTTCTTGTTCATGTCCATGTTCTTGTTCCTATTCCTGTCCATATTCTTGTTCCTTTCCATATTCCTATTCCTATTCCTGTTCCTGTTCCTGTCCATATTCCTATTTCTGTTCATGTCCATATTCCTGTTCCTGTTCCTATTCATACTTGATTCTGGAACATCTTATCTACACAACTTTGCTATATATCCATAATTATTGCACTTATAACACTTAATGTTATTATTCCTTGGAGGTGCAAATGTCTTGGGATTTCTCCTGGTGAAGCCATATTTGTTCCTGTCATGAACCCTACAATTCATTGTCTTGTGACCAAACTGATTACATGAGTAGCAATACCCATGGAAAATCTGCCTATTCCTAAAATTCCCATATTCCTATCTTTCATGTGTCCTACATTCTGAAGCCTTGTGCCCAAATTTGTGACATGAGAAACATCTTCCATTGAAGTTTCCTTGTCTTGACCTCATTGGTCTCTTAGTCTCTCTTAACCTATTCTTATTGTTGTTCCATCCATTTCTTCTTTGTGCATTGTTCCTTTCCTTGTTGAAATTTTTGTTGTTCAAATCATCCTCAGAAGTCTCGCTTTCTCTTACAATGTCTTCTTCTGAAGTTTTTTCTTCTTCAAAACTTGAGGTTGACTCCTCTTCTTGTTTCTTTTGAGCATGTTCAAATCCAAGACTTGTTTTGTTTGTTAACCTTATTTGTACCTTGACCATTTTATCTAAATTATTTGAGCTCTTCCCAAACTTGTGTAGCTTGTCCTTAGAATTTTCTAAATCTTCCCTTAGTAGGGCTACTTCTTGTTCTAACTTTTCACAATCTAAAACCTTTGCTTTTAACTTATCCTTGAAATTTGTTGTCTTAGCCATTGACTTGTTTAGATCCTCTATAAGCTTTCCTCTCTCTTTATCACATTATTGAAACTGAATTTCAAGTTGAGAATTTTATTTTCTTACCTTCTTTAAGGTTTTAAGAGCATAGATAAGCTCTCCCTCAAGATCAACTCCTCCTTTTTCTGATTCTTCCTCTATTTTTTTGCCTTTGTCAACATCTTCATTTTATTTTGACTTATATTCTATAGGATCACCTTCTTCTTCTTCTAGTGCCATTAGAATATTCTCTTCTGGTCCTTCAAGTGCATCCTCATATTCATCATCACTAAAATTGAAACCATTCCTTGTATAACTATCTTCAAGATGTCCAAAATTACCACATCTAAAATACTTGAGAATTATTGGTGACCTTTTCTTAACTTTTTTTCTTCAATTAGAAATAGGACTTCATCTTTATCATTATCTGAAAAACTATTATCACTATCACTTAAGTACTTACTTGTCTTGTTTTAATAGTAGCTCCTCTTTTATCTTTAAAAGAACTTATTTCCTTGTCTACCTTGTCCATCTTTGCATTTCTTTTGGTACCTATATGTTTCTGATTCCCTGTTCTTGTGATCCTGTTTTTCTTTATCATTGTTATTTTTAGATTCTTGAAAATCAGTTGCATAGTGACCATACTTTCCACAATTGAAACATCTAACATATTTTGTATCTTTAAATCTTCTTTAATCCTTATTCCTTCTGCCATAATTAGCTTCTTCATCACTGGATGACTCGTTGCTTGATTCTGACTTCTTATCCTTTGTATTATTAATTGCTTTGAAGTTTGCTTCCTTCTAGAGATTAGGTTACTATTTTATTCTCAACTCAAATGCTTTAAGAATACCAAGTAACATATCTCTTATCAAATAATCACCATCATTTGCTTCTTCTATAGCTAAAACATTTTCACTAAACCTTGTTGGGAGAGACCTTAAGATCTTATCACAAACATCCAATTCTTCAAAATTAAGTCCAAGTCCTTGCATAGCATTAACAACCTCATATACTCGAAGTAGATAAGTACTAATTTTTTCCTCATTCTTCATTCTTAATTCTTCAAATTGTCCTTTGAGATTTCGTATATTTACCTTTTTGACACTTTTATCTCCTTCATATATGCTTTGCAACTTATCCCAAATTCCTTTTGCATATTTATAATGCATAACTTTTATTGATTATATTCTATACAAACCTCTAAAAATTGCATATATTGCTTTTGAATTGTAATATTGTAGAAGCTTACCTTCTTTACATGTAGGTAGATCAGTTGGTGGTATGTATCCATTTTCAACTGCTTTCCAAATTTCATTGCCAAGTGCCATCAGGTGAACCTTCATTCTCATACTCCAATATATATAATCACTTTCATCAAAAATTGGTGTTGAATTATTTGAGGACACATTTTTAGAATCCATTGTGTTCTTGAAAGATTTTCCTTCAATCTGTTAAAATATTTTGAAGGAACCCTCTCTGATACCAATTGAAGAACACAAGATTATATTGAGAGGGGGGTGAACAATATAAGACCACTTTTTACTTTTCTTTCCAAATAAATAATATTATGAAATGCATAGATAGCAATATTAACAATAGTAATCAAAGCAATGCACAAATCACCATACACAATAGAGACACCAATTTAATGTGGTTCACCCAATGTGGGCTACTCCATGGAGAAAATATTTCACTAAAATTTTCTCAATCAATATCTTGGGAATCCTTTCCCTATTACAATTTTTATGGACCTCATATTCAAATGAGACACCAATACCCTAATCAAGTTCATGGATCTCTATCCATAGGAGAACTCCTTTTTCCTTATATCTAACTAGTGATATTCTAGAAGAACTACTTCCTCCACTGATCTGACTAATGGATCTATATCCACTGAAGAAACATGTCCTCACTGCCCTGGCTAATGGATATCTATGTATTGGAGACTGTCATCCTATATAATCTATCACCTACAAATATCTATATCAAATCTGCACTAAATATAGTCCTTCAGTCTAGCTTAAATCTGTCCTCAAATCTGCACCAAACTCTATCCTTAATCTCTATATTTTGATCTATAGTAAACACAATCCTTCAGTCTAGCACAAATCAACTCTGCTATATCTTCCCCAAACCTTAACTCAAGGTTTGAACAAATCAATCAATCAACTCTACTCTCAAGTCTTCTCAAAGACTTGTCTCAAATCTACCTTGTAAGCTTCCACAAAAACTCACATTTATCTATCCACAAGTACTCACTAGAACTTGTCTAAATCTGCTCAATAAGTCCTCACTAGAACTTATTCAAATCTGCTCTCAATCTGTATTGTAAGCTTCCATAAAAGCTCACACAAATATGTCCACAAGTCTTCTCAAAGACTTACCTCAAATATGCTCAACAAGTCCACACTAGAACTTGTCCAATATAATAGAAACATAAAGAGAATTGTTAGAGACTCAATATGCTTCAAATTCATCATAATGCTCAATCACTTTCAATCACTCTTTTAGAAACATATAGAGAATTGTTAGAGACTCAATATGCTTCACATTCACAATACTCAATCACTTTCAATCACTCTTTTAGAAAAATATAGAGAATTGTTAGAGACTCAATATGCTTCACATTCACAAGACTCTCAATCACTTTCTCAACTCAATTCAGAATATAAAATAATTTTTTTCACAGAACTTGAACAATCACTTCAACACATTCACTTGACTAGGCTCAACCAACTCTACTCAACCAATCACTTAATGAAATAATCCTTGCTCACAAATCCTAGTCCAACCATATGAAAAATCACTCAAATATTTCCAACAATGCTTATCAATCAATCTCACATAACAATGATACTCATGTTCTTTGCAAACCCTAGTTCAAGTTCTTCACTCAATTTAATCACTTCAACAACAATGCTTATAAAACAAGGTTTTATCAACAACTATTTTTATTCCAAAAAACCTTGAAGCATTAATTCAAAACACTCTCAACAATGTTAACTAAACAATCATTTTCACTCCAACTTTTCATTCACAACTTTCAAAAATCACTCACTAGGAAGAATATGCCCACATCTTTTGTTGGATGTAAAAGTACCTTTAGAAAAACCTGTCTCAATCACAATATCCTTCTTTCCAATTTCAATGGTTAAACCAACAATATCATTTGAACACTTTCTCAAAAATATTCCTTAGACACAAAATAATCACAACTTAATTTATGCCTTATTTATCCCTTTAAATATGATACTCATCATAACATACATGAAATAATTACTTGGATACACCTTATAAAATCCAACTCAAAATAATGTCCAACACCATAAAACATCAACCAAACACCTTACTATCCTTTCAAGCACTTGAGAAAATAATATTAAAAATCTAATTTTGTAAATCCCTTATAACTCCCCTTTCTACCTTAGAAACCAATTATAATATGCAAAAATTAATTTCTAAATGCTCAAACAATATTCCAAAATTTTTTGGCACCCAAGATTAAAACATATCTCTTTCTTCCCCAAAAAGAGGTTTTGGTGTGATTCGATCCACCGTCTCCCCAAGCCTAAGCGTCTTAGCGCTTGGAAGCCCACCGCATGGGCTACTAATGCCCACATGAAGGAAGAGTCCCTTCCTCTTATGCCTTCACCACCGTTTGACTTTCCATGAAACTCGCACAATCTATCTCTGCTTTGGATGCAACATAATTTGTAAGGCACGCAATGATATTCGAAGGCATGATAAAAATCTGGTAAGGTGGGTAGTCCCCCCTTATATACACATTTTAATATTCTCCTGATGTCAGTGCTTTGTAATTCAAAATTGTTGGACATTTTGAGTCCTTAAAGTTAAAGTTGTCATTGATGTCAAGAAATGAAGTCATCATTAAATATCAAGGAATTTGTCAAGAAACAAGTTATCAAAGTTGTCATTGATATTCTGGAAAAATGCTTCTAATAAACTCAAGATCAAGAGGAACAATACAAAGGTTAAATGCAAAGGGCTCCATAATATTTTTAAATATTATGTGGAAGCATAAGTTAAAAGGTTTTCATAAAAATCCAAGAAAGTTTATTTGCAAAACTAAAGGGAGGTTTAATATTTATTTGATAAATTATTTAAATTCAAAATGAATTTAAATTTTATAAATAAATATTAATTATACCAAGGTGCAAAGTGAAATATGGTTTAAATAAATTCATAGGGTTTAAAGAATTAATTTCTAAAATTTAAATTCAAAAGAATTTAAATATTTTATAAATTAATAAAGTTTCAAAGGAAATTCGAGTGTCGACGTCCAAAAATGTTGAGAGTAAATCGAGTGCCGACGTCATGCATGGTGGAAGAGATTTAGTATAAAAGCTAATGCCTTGGAGGCATTTCAAATTATCCCTTTGCTCGATGATAAAAAAATGTGCAATTGTGTTTAAGTTTGTAAGGAAGAAAGAGCAGCAAAAATATTTTTTATGCACCAACGAACATAGCCAATGTGTGGCTAGAGACAACAAACATAGCCAAGGAGTGGTGCAAGGAAGCGAGCGTAGCCAAGGTGTGGCTAGAGACAACGAAATTAGCCAAGGTGTAGCTGGAGATAGAAAAAATAGCCAAGGAGTGGTGCATGGCAGTGAGCATAGCCAAGTGTGGCTCAAGGCAGTAAATGTAGCCAAGGAGTGGCTCAAGGCAGCAAACGTAGCCAAGGAGTGGTGCAAGACAACCAACATAGCCAAGATGTGGCCTGAGGTAGTGAACGTAGCAATATACATCTTGAGGCAGCGAACAAAGCCAAGGTGAGGCATGGCCTGAAGCAGGCGAAGGTGTAAGATGAAGAGACTCCAAGGGAGAACGCAACTCCACGGTGGTGACAACCAAGAGGAAGGTGCTTGGAAGAAGAAGCACTTCATGTGTTAATAAAACTGGTAATATTTTATTATTGTGATCTTTAATTTTAATTTAGGCTAAGGTTGAATAAAGGAGAAATAAGGTTGTAATTAATTTGATGAATACCTAAATTAAAAGGGAGTATTTATTATAAATTATTGAGGTGAATATTCAAAATAGTATGGTGTTGGATATTATTTTGATATTGGAGTAATAATATATACTCATGAATTAATATATGCATTATATTGTCATATAATCCTTTTGAGATTGGAAAATGAATATTGTGTTATTGTGGCATATTCTTGAAGGTCATCTTATCAAGAAAAAGGTATGGGCATATATTTCCAAATTTTAAGTTGATTGGTTGCTTTTTTGGAAAATAATTTTGGAGTGAAAATGACTTGATCAGGGTTTCCTTTTGAGTGTGTTTGAGTAATTGCTTCAAGAATTTCTAGAATAAAAAAATGTGGTTTAAACCTTATTTTATAAGAATTGTTGTTGGAGCCATTGGTTGTGTGAAGAACTTGAACTAGGGTTTGAGTATCATTGCTATGTGAAGATTGTTTTATAAGCATTGTTGTTGAAGCCATTGGTTGTATGAAGAACTTGAACTAGGGTTTGAGTATCATTGCTATGTGAAGATTGTTTTATAAGCATTATTGTTGAAGTAAGTTATAGAGCAAAGAACTTGAAATAAGGTTTGAAAAGAATATGAGTATCATTGTTATGTGAGATTTGTTGTTGAGCATTGTTGGAAATATTTTGAGTTGGTATTTATATACTTGGACTAGGGTTTGTGAGAAAGGGGTGTTTTATTGAGTGATTGGTTGAGTAGATTTTATTGAGCCTAGTCAAGTGGATGTATGAAGTGATTGTTTGAGTTCCATAAAAAAACTATTCTATATTCTGATGTGAGTTGAGAAAGTTATTGGGCATTGAGTATAGAACATATTGGGTCTCTAAAAATTCTCTTTATGTTTCTATGAGGTTGACAAGTTCTGTATGGACTTGTTGAGCATATTTTAAGCAAGTTATATGTGGACTTGTTGAGCAGATTTGTGCAAGTTCTATGTGGAATTGTTGAGAAGATTTGAGCAAGTTATATGTAAACTTGTTGAGCAGATTTGAGTAAGTTTTGTGTGGATTTATTGAGCAGATTTAAGTAAGTTCTGTGTGGACTTGTTGAGCAGATTTATGCTAGACTGAAGGACTGTGTTTAGTGCAGATTTGAGACAGAGCTTTGGAGGTGATAGAGCAAAGAGGACAGTGGTCTCCAGTGGATAGAGATACATCAGCTAGGGTAGTGAGGATAGGTATTTTGAGTGGGGACAAGAGTATTTAGTGGAGAGATATCCACAAGCCAGTGTAGTGGAGGTAGTAGTCTTCTAGAGGATCACTAGCCAAATCAGAGGAGGAGTTCTCCTGTGGATAGAGATCCACAAACTTGATTTAGGGGATAAACATCTCCTTTGGACTTGTTGAGTGGATATTTTGCCCTATAGCAAAATGATCACCACAACTAGAGTCTCAAACAGGAAACTCTCTCTTGCAAAGAAATTAAGTAGCATTATTCATTTCTCCAAGGTTCTTGTGAACAAACATTCATATGCATATAATCAATCAAGACAAAAGCAAATAAATGAATGTATACCAGAATAACTTAAACCATGCAAGTAACTGTTAACAAGGGGCCTTTAATGATTCGAACAAGTACTTTGCAACCATAATCCATTAAATCGACCAAATGCGAAGATAGCTTCTTTTAATGTTCTTGAGATTAAAGTGATCTACCCGAAACCCAGTTAGTAACCTCTTTTATCTTCAGCTTAAAAGGATTCCAAATGAGAAAGTGTGTGGTATAAGCCACTTCATTTTAAGCTCCGTGCCTTTAACATGAGGTTCATTTTTAGAGTTAGCGGATTCGTTTTATCTTCATTTAAAAGTGTTCCACTATCCCTATGTTAGCATTTGGTGTTAGTAAAGTTAGCAATAATTAGTAAGTTAGAAAGTTAGGATTCATTCACTTGATCTGATTTAGTGTGCATTTGGAATTAGTAGCCCTCCTAAACCCATATTTTATCTAAAAATTAGATGAAGGTGTTTGGAGATGCAAGAATGAAAACAAATGCAGAAATTCTGGAATGGACCCGAATCAGAACAATAGATTTTAAAGCGAGGTTAATCCAAATATCAAAAAACTAAAACATAAACATTATCTACAAAAGTTAGCTGGAAAAACAAAACAAGACATTAATTTGGTTAGCAATCTCCTCCCTGCAAAACCCCAAGTTATGAGATGAAATTCTAAAACAACCTGACCTAACAGACCTGCAACATAAACACGATCAAATTAGATCAGATGCAAGACTCTAAGGAAACAAATAATTGCATCATTCCATCATTCACCTATCGTAACCCACTTTATGGCGTCAACGAATAGATACAAGAAGCAATAATGCAAAGGAAATATTTACAGAAATAGCAGCAGTCTTAGTTTCAATCTCCTTTTGATTTCACACACAAGAGTTGCTCTTGCCAAAAAAAAACTCCTTTATTCCGAAAGATAGTCTTTGTTTTTTTTTCTACAATTTCCAGCCCCTTCTGGCCTCTTTGAATGGCGTATTTAAAATTTTTAGGAAGCTCTTCGTTTCGTTTTCCAATGGCTGTTCGTTTCACCTTCCCTCTGCATGCATGTGCTTTGATTTCCAAAAAGACTTTTCGTTTCTATTTTGTGGCCCTTCGTTTCATTTCCATGGTTTGGCTTCACTTTTCGTTTGATTTCGAAAGAACGTTTCCTTTTCTCCACATGGGCTTGCGTCCGTTTCCTTCCGTGTGTAACGGCCATCTTAAATGATTTCAAATCATTAAAGATTCCTTATGTAACATTTTGTCTTATTCATTGGATTTTGTCCTTATGTCCACGTCACTATTATCAGATGCATTGTCAACTGCTCTGTTGCCTTGGCAAAAATCGGACATGTCGCGATATCGCGACACTTCTTGTTTCTCTGCTTGCCTGCCCCTTTTGAATCATGAAAATACAACATGTCGCGATATCGCAACACTTTTTTCTTTTGGCCACGACAATGCAACATGTCGCGATATCGTGACACTTTTTTCTTTTGGCCATGACAATGCAACATGTCACGATATCGCGACACTTTTTCTCTTTTGGCCGTGACAATGCAACATGTCGCGATATCGCGACACTTTTCTTCTTTGGCTGCGACAATGCAACATGTCGCGATATCGCGACACTTTTCTTCTTTTTGCCGTGACAATGCAACATGTCACGATATCATGACACTTTTCTTCTTTTGGTCGCGACAATGCAACATGTCGCGATATCGCGACACTTTTCTTCTTTTGGCCGTGACAATGCAACATGTCGCGATATCATGACACTTTTCTTCTTTTGGCCGTGACAATGCAACATGTCGCGATATCGCGACACTTTTCTTCTTTTTCTTTCTTTTTTGGTCGTGAAAATGCAACATGTCGCGATATCGCGACACTTTTCTTTCTTGTTCTTTCTTTTCTCGTTTGGTCACGAAAATGCAACATGTCGCGATATCGCGACACTTTTCTTTCTTCTCTTGCTCTTGGCCATGAAAATGCAACATGTCACGATATCACGACACTTTTCTTTCTTGTTCTTTCTTTTCTCTTTTGGTCGTGAAAATGCAACATGTCGCGATATCGCGACACTTTTCTTTCTTCTCTTCTCTTGGCCATGAAAATGCAACATGTCGCGATATCGCGACACTTTTCTTTCTTGTTCTTTCTTTTCTTTTTGGTCATGAAAATGCAACATGTCGCGATATCGTGACACTTTTTCTTCCTTTGGCCGCGACAATGCAACATGTCGCGATATCGCGACACTTTTTCTCTTTTGGCCGTGACAATGCAACATGTCGTGATATCGTGACACTTTTTCTCCTTTGGCCGCGACAATGCAACATGTCGCGATATCGTGACACTTTTTCTTCCTTTGGCCGTGACAATGCAACATGTCGCGATATCGTGACACTTTTTCTCTTTTCTTCTTTCTTTGATCTTTAGCATATGGGCCACTTCGGTCTTCTTGGAAAACATGCAAAAAAGGTGGGTCCCCAATTTTGGGGTACATTGTGGAGCAGCCACAACAAATGGTGACTCTGCTGGGAAATGCTCCTGAGCATTTCGATGAGAAACCCAACTTGGAAACCTGCAACTCAACTGCAAGCGTTAGCATATATCCAAAGAATGTAAATAAACCAGAAATACATGAAACATTAGAATTATTCAGCATCCGCTCAATGTGTGCATAGTGATTCATTCTTTATCATTTGAAATAGTTCCCCATTCTATTGCCAATTTCACATGAATGCATATAATGAATCATGGAGGGTCTATGCAAGATCGAATGTATTGCCAGCATAATGAACTATGGCTCCTAACTTTTAGTAGCACGAGCACAAACATTAAAACTATCAAACCCTCTTAGGACCAATCATGCATGAATTGAGTTCATATACCCAATCTCAAGGTTGGTTATGCGCCACTGCCATATTGAATCAATGTGCATGTGTAAGTGAAATCAGAGCTTTGGGGAATCAGATTCTCAACCTAAGCGTGATGAGAATTTAACCCTATCCTTACTACTCTGATTTGAGTTCATTACCTCATCTTAAGCAAAATGATTAAACCTATTATGGATAACTTCCAGGCTAGCCTATCCGTGTGAGCGGTCAGAGGTCTTGCTTTTAAATGAGACATGTCACCACGCATGAGCCTACTCCACTGCCATTCAGGCGTCTATAGCCCCGGTGGAGATCAGCCCCATAGTCCAGGCTTTGGCTTTGGCTTTCTTGAATTTTAGGGATGACTACCCATCCTTGTGAGGGACACGTAGTACGATCCTTCCAACTCAAATGATGTGATGGAGGTGGATTAATGATGGATTCCTTGAATTTTAGGGATGACTACCCATCCTTGTGAGGGACATGTAGTACGATCCTTCCAACTCAAGTGATGTTATGGAGGTGGAGTGATAATGGCTTCCTTGAATCTTAGGGATGACTACTCATCCTTATGAGGGACACGTAGTACGATCCTTCCAACTCAAGTGATGTTATGGAGATGGAGTAGTAATGGCTTCCTTGAATCTTAGGGATGACTACTCATCCTTGCAAGGGACATGTAGTACGATCCTTTCAATCCAAGTGATGTTATGGAGGTGGAGTGGTAATGGCTTCCTTGAATCTTAGGGATGACTACTCATCCTTATGAGGGACACGTAGTACGATCCTTTCAATCCAAGTGATGTTATGGAGGTGGAGTGGTGAAAACCACTATTTCATGGACTATGTTTTGCATGATGGGACAGACAAGAAAAATTCTTTTTGCCTCACTTTTCTTCCAAGTAAGGTTTCAACCATTTTTCCCAAGATGTTCTTTATATGTGCAGAACGTGTCTAATTCAAGACAATGCGGCATCAGTTTCCAACCCCAAGACCTTACTTAATGTTTATTGTGCAATGATCCTAAGAGGGTCCGACATGCTTTTGGTGGTTTTTTTTTGAAATATGGAATGGAATGAGACTCGAGGCTATTATGCAATGCATCCTGAACACAAATGGGTAAGATGGATTATACAAAAATGCTTCACCCTATCTTGCAAAATTGACAACTTTCATGTATCCCAAATTTCAAACGATATTCTTTAATGTGTTTGCAGTGCTCGTGGAGCTTTACGTAAAACAATTCTGTTGTTTCATATACTTCTAGTTTTAGAACATTGCTAAGGATACACACTAACCACTTTGCTATTATTTTTTTTATCACGCCCAAAACTGGTCCCATGACCAACACACTAAGCTAAGAAAAGAACAATGCAATCAAAATGCCTCCAAAACCTCGTTCAGAACAATCTCCTCATGCTAAAATAAAGGTTGAAAGCAAAAAACCTAACACACACCTAAGAAAATCAAATCTGCACACGCAAAAACAAAGCATGACATATTTACATATAATACAAGGCCTTGCCATTTCAGGCCTGGAAATAGTGCTTTAAATGCAGCCCATTGATGGGTAAAGCCAAATATTTTTCATCCAGGGTTTTTAATCTAAATCTGTTTTCACCTAGGACTTCTGAAATTTGGTAAGGACCCAACCATAAGTAATCAAATTTATCATGATCTCCTTTCCTCTCATGTCTCTTATCCCACAACAACACTAAATCTGAAACTTTAAATGTTTTGACTCTAGACTTTTTATCAAACCACCTTTTTACTACATCTTGGTGTTTACTAAAGTGAAGCATAGCCTCATCCCTCTTTTCATCCAGATGCATCAATTGTGTTAGTCTAGCTTCAAGTTTATTATCGGTTCCAAGGTAATCTTTCATGAAATGTAATGTTTGTAACTTAAGATTTGTGGGAAAAATAGGATCTTGTCCATAAACTAAGTGGTAAGGAGATGTTCCTAATGATTCCTTGATTCCGATTCTATCAGCCCAAAGAGCCAACTTAAGTTTGTTATGCCAATCTCTAGGATTTCTTTCAAGCAACTTTTTAATGACACATAACAAGTTCTTATTGGAAGACTCAGCCAATCCATTACCTTGTGGATAATAATTTGAAGAAAACTTCAAACTCACCATGTTGTCGAATGCCCAATTTGCAAATTCCAGAGAGGAGAAAGCGGAACCGTTGTCACTTACAATGGAGTTAGGCATTCCGAATCGAGTGACAATGTTATCCTCTAAGAATTTGATAACAACTTCTGAAGTGGCATTTTTAGTGGGAATAGCTTCCGTCCACCTTGTGCAATAATCTGTAGCCGTGAGAATGTATTTATGGGAATCGGATGAATTGGGACTGATGATCCCAACAAAATCCAAACCCCATTGTGCAAAAGGTCTAGACTCGATTACAGATTGTAATGGCATAGAAGCACCCCTTTCTCTATTTGCCACGATTTGACAAGTATGACATGACCTCACATGAGCATGAGCATCTTTAAACACTTGAGGCCAATAGTAACCAGCTCTAAGGATTTGATGGGCTGTGGCATTAGCAGACCCATGTCCTGTCCCATACTTACCGTGGAATTCCTCGAGTATTTGTGCTGCCTCTTTTCGATCAACGCAACGAAGGTAAATTCCTTCATGGTTTTTCTTGTATAATGCACCGGATCTGATTAGAAAATTAGCAGATTTTAGACGCAAGGCTCTTCGTTGAGTAGAATTTAAATGTGGTGGACACTTACCATTTAGTAAAAAATACACAACATCTACGTACCACTCATCTTCAGTTATATCTGCTATTTCATAATGCTTGACATGAAATTAAGGGATCATTTTCTGCTATGGCCTTAACCAACCCTTGTCCCCGCACTATCTTCATAGGTTGAATTTCAAGATCAAATTCTTGAAGAGTTGAGATCCACTTACCTCGCCTTTCACCCGAGTTCATTCTGTATAAACATGGCTTTAACTGCAGGATCTGGGACTATAGCAAACACCCTACTGTGGACTATATAATGTCTGAATTTTTTTAGAGTCTTAAATAGGGCATACATTTGCTTGTCCAAGATGGAATATCTCAATTTCGCATCTTTGAGAGGAGTACTAAGGAAGGCAATGGGATTTTCAATGTTGCGTTCACTCTTCTGAGTTAGAACACTCGCAAAGGAATGGTCTGAAGCAAATGTGTAAATGTAGAAAGGCTTCGCATAGTCAGGACTCACTAAAATCGGGGCTCTAGAAATCGCATCCTTGATTCTTTGGAAAGCATCCCTATTTTCATTCGTCCATTTGATTTGGGCCTCTTTCTTCAACATATCGTTCAAGGGTTTTGCAATTTCTGAAAAACCTGAAATAAATTTTCTAACAAAATTAATCTTCCCAAAAAATGATCTCAATTCTTTTTTGCTATTGGGAAAAGGAATCTGTTGTATGGCATCTATTCTTTCAGGATCAATGGAAATTCCATCTTTGGATATTACATGTCCCAATAATTTTCCTTTCGTTACCCCGAAAATGCACTTCTTTGGGTTGAGTGAAATGCCATGTTCCCTACACCTTTGGAGAACTTTCCTTAGATCCTTGACATGGTTCTCCCTGTTCTTAGAAAATACGGGAATATCATCTACATAGACAATAATGCACTTACCGATGAGCCCCTTAAAGGCAAAGTCCATGGCTCGTTGGAATGTGGCACCTGCATTCAATAATCCAAAAGGCATTCTCCTATATGCAAACGTGCCCCATTTTGTGGTGAAGGCGGTTTTCATCCTATCATTAGGATGGATGAGGACTTGATTGTATCCTGAATAGCCATCTAGGAATGACATCATTTTCGACCCATTTACCTTTTGAAGGATTTCGTCAATGGTAGGTAAAGGGTAATTGTCCTTTTGTGAGGCCTTATTCAGATTTCTAAAATCAATACATAGCCTTATCTCTCCACTCTTTTTCCTCACGGGGACCAAGTTAGCAACCCATGTGGAATGCCTAACAGGAAAGATGATTTTAGCTTCTAATAGTCGCTTTACCTCCTTTTCTATCAAGGGCTCTAGTAACGGATTGACTGGCCTCTGTCTTTGCCTAAAGGGTTTGGAGTCTGGTTTCAAAGGGATCGTATGCATTATAACATTCTGATCATAAGTCCTCAACTCCTTATAGCTCCAAGCTATGCAATCTATGTATTCCTTCAATGTATTGGCAATGGAATTCTTTTCATGTTCGGTACATGCCTTTGCAATGAGTATTTCGCGAGGGTTTTCTGCACTTCCAATATTGATTGAGTCACAAGCCTCCTTGGGAGGTGGAACTTTTCTCCCTCCTTTCGGTTGGTATCCAATATCAAACATTTTCTCTAATGAGGCCATCCCATTTGGCATCTCATTCCATTTTCCAGTAGCGTCCATTTTCAATCCTGCCTCTTCTTGCCCCCTCTCGTCTTCATCAATAACCTGATTTTCAAAGATACCAGAATTAGCGACAAAATTGAATATATGTCTGTCACTATCAAAGACTTGGAAATTCATGACGTTATCAGGTATCGAGGGGCAAGGGACTAATTCTATGGAAAATTTCTTGCACTTCTTGTGATCCACTGGTTTAAGCATGCTAGCAGCTACGACTAAAGAATCTGCCAAACGATTGCCTTTTCTAGAGATTAGAGATATGTTAAAAGCATCAAATTCATTTATTAAATCTCTAACTCTGGTTTGGTAAAGGCTGAGCCGCTTGTTCTTACATGCATATTGTCCTTTAACTTGTTTTACCACCAATTCAGAATCACCTAAGACCTTGATACATTTGATTTTCTTCCGAAGGGCCAATTGAAGTCCGAAAATCAAGGCCTCATATTCTGCCACATTGTTGGTGGTTGGGAACTGTAATCTATATGCAGCCAACATAGGTTTTCTGTCTAGACATGAAAGTTCAATACCAGCTCCCGCCCCTTGTTTGGACTTGGATCCATCAAATCTTAAAGTCCAAACCTTATGGTGTTCTTCAGAATCATTGCATCCAATCCTTCCATTTTGAGAATTCTCAAGAATTTCTACGTCCAAGCAATAGGCTCCTAATTCAGTTTCAATGTATTGAATCTCATTAGGTTTGTTGTATTATGTTATCATTTCCTTGAGCCTAGGTTCACTATCAATTCGAATTTGGTTGGCCACTCCTCTCCAAGGCAACCACATATGTGAAGAGTCTGTTACAATGTATCCGTTTAAGTTCTTGCTCCAATCTCTTCCCAACACCATGCCATATTTGATAGGAATGTTAAGTACCAATATATCTATGTGATGTTGAACCCTAGGTTCTGAGTTGACCTGAATAAGAATATCCCTTAATTCTCCCTCTGCCTCCATGGCCGATCTATCCAGTTGCACCACCTTGCTTTTAGAAGGTTTTGGTGTAAGTCCCAATTTTTGACAGATTTCTAGGGGCATAATGCTAGCAGAGGCCCCTGAATCTATTAGACAATTGTGTAGATTTCTACCAAGCAATTCTAATGGTTATGAGAAATGGGGGCACGTCTCGCTTTTCCCCTTTCCAAACCAATTGGGATTCAACACCCTTAGCTTCATGAACTTGGGTAGGTGGATCCAAACCTTTTGGTGGACTTACTTCTTGGCCTAAAAGTTGGGACATATCATACATTGAGACATTGGCCTTAGTTTTCTTCATGTCTTCTATCAAGTCATAAGTGGGTTTTTCCAAATTTGACATGTTTTGCACCAACTTAGACTTCTCCGCCATTGATGGAGGAGGTGGATTAACATCTCCTTTGAAATCGGGAGGAAGTAATGGGTTGTTTGGAGGGGTAGAGGAAGTTTTGGGATCCTTAGAACTCCTTGTGTAATACTTGTGATTTCCTTTCCCAAAACGTTTATTGGCATGAACTTCCAATGTTTCTTCATCTTCTTTTCCAAAAAACTCCACATCCTCCTCTTCTTCACTTTCTTGGGAATATATAACTTCAGTCAATATAGACTCCTGCTTTCCATGGCAACAGTGCGGGCAATCATTATCACAAGATCCTGACTCTCCAAAATCTTCCGAGACATCTGCTTGATTGGCTACGGGATTGGGTACTCGTCCATTATTAGGATGTGTGTTGTATGTTCCTTTTCCTCTATGGTTATGAGGTCGGTTATGACCCATGACTTGGTCAACTTTTTTATTAACATTTCCCACAGTAACCAAAACTTTGGCCAATGTTTCCTTCATGTCTTCTATCATGGATTCAGGCCCATGTGGTTGGGGCACTGTAATTTCGGGCCCAACTGTATTTGCTGCATTAGCCACCTCTGGAATGGGTACAATGGCTTGGGTCTGGGCACTTTGATTCCATCCTGGATTCACACTTTGAATAGGAGTGATTGTTGGATAAGTCGTTGGGCTTGGCGTACTAATCGGAGTGAACCCAGGTATGGTCAACAAGTTATTGCCCATACTAGAACCCAAGCAAGGTCATCGGGTTATTTGGAATCAATGCCTGTGTTGAAACAGAGGCATTAGGATAAGTGGGAAATGATGCGACTTGAGATGGTTGTTGGAAATTGTTCATTGTTGGAACTTGTGGTGCCATTAATTGATTCATCATGGCGAATTGATTGTATGGACCATATTGTCCCATCCCAGTCAATTGAGACAACCCTACTCCTGGTAAATTCATTTGTTGTTCAAGGGTCATTGTCTCCGCATAAGCTAACGAAAGCGTCGTAACCTGAGGATTCCTTCTAGTCAACAAGGATGTTAACGGATCTAAAGCTCCAAAGTACGGTTGCGGGGCCACCGCAGGATCTACCGCAAAGTGGCGAGTCAAATTTGTATATAGCTTTTGGAACCTCTGATTGAATGTTCTTATGGGCTCATTGGGTAACCTTTTGCATGATACGAATAAATTATAAATTATGGAAGGATCCAACAACATTCGAAATTGGCTAATAAAGGCAGTTTCTAATTGGGCCCATGAAGTAATGGACCTTGCGGGAAGATTCCTGTACCATTCATTGGCCGTGTTGTCTAGACTAGCAGGGAAAATTTGACAAGCGATATCTTCATGGGTAACTCCTTGTCTAAACATGTAATCCTTGTAAATTTGGACATGTTCTTCGGTTGTTATGGGACCATCATGCACGAATTTAGGCAATCCCCTTTCAATATTTCTAGGCAAGTCATGGACTACCCTAGGGATATCCAAGGGAGAACTTTGCGCACCATACCAAAGGGCAGGTGGTTGTTGTTGTTGTTGTTGTTGGGCCATGTTATTCAAAGGTATCGACCCTATAGGAACAATGGCGACACTTGTAATGATGGGGACAGACGCACTTGGTGTAGCTGTCACGTTTGAAATTGTGGGCTCAGGCCCACTAGACGTACTTGAGTCTAAAGAAGCTCCTAACTCAAGTACACTGGGTGGTATTTCGATCTCTAATGTTTTGTTTCTCGGCTTCCTACCAGTGGGAGAAAGGCTTTGGAAAATAGTTTCCCCTATGGTTTTGGACCTAGTAGCTATGTACTCAGGTTGGGCCAGCTTGAAAACTCTAGAACTCTAAAAGACTTCTCTCAACTCACTTGCAAAATGAAACAAATAAATGTTATACCTGCAAGCACAATAGGTGGAAACAAAACTACCCACGTTAATCGTTAGAACAGATCGCAATCACAAAGCAATAAAGAAGGCCCTCCTTCTAGCGCCAAAATGTTGAGTGGATATTTTGCCCTATAGCAAAATGATCACCACAACTAGAGTCTCAAACAGGAAACTCTCTCTTGCAAAGAAATTAAGTAGCATTATTCATTTCTCCAAGGTTCTTGTGAACAAACATTCATATGCATATAATCAATCAAGACAAAAGCAAATAAATGAATGTATACCGAAATAACTTAAACCATGCAAGTAACTCGTTAACAAGGGGCCTTTAATGATTCGAACAAGTACTTTGCAACCATAATCCATTAAATCGACCAAATGTGAAGATAGCTTCTTTTAATGTTCTTGAGATTAAAGTGATCTACCCGAAACCCAGTTAGTAACCTCTTTTATCTTCAGCTTAAAAATATTCCAAATGAGAAAGTGTGTGGTATAAGCCACTTCATTTTAAGCTCCGTGCCTTTAACATGAGGTTCATTTTTTAGAGTTAGCGGATTCGTTTTATCTTCATTTAAAAGTGTTCCACTATCCCTATGTTAGCATTTGGTGTTAGTAAAGTTAGAAATAATTAGTAAGTTAGAAAGTTAGGATTCATTCACTTGATCTGATTTAGTGTGCATTTGGAATTAGTAGCCCTCCTAAACCCATATTTTATCTGAAAATTAGATGAAGGTGTTTGGAGATGCAAGAATGAAAACAAATGCAAAATTTTGGAATGGACCCGAATCAAAACAGTAGATTTTAAAGCGAGGTTAATCCAAATATAAAAAAACTAAAACATAAACATTATCTACAAAAGTTAGCTGGAAAAACAAAATAGGACATTAATTTGGTTAGCAATCTCCTCCCTGCAAAACCCCAAGTTATGAGATGAAATTCTAAAACAACCTGACCTAACAGACCTGCAACATAAACACGATCAAATTAGATCAGATGCAAGATTCTAAGGAAACAAATAATTGCATCATTCCATCATTCACCTATCGTAACCCACTTTATGGCGTAAACGAATAGATACAAGAAGCAATAATGCAAAGGAAAGATTTACAGAAATAGCAGTAGTCTTAGTTTCAATCTCCTTTTGATTTCACACACAAGAGTTGCTCTTGCAAAAAAAAACTCCTTTATTCCGAAAGATAGTCTTTGTTTTTTTTCTACAATTTCCAGCCCCTTCTGGCCTCTTTGAATGGCGTATTTAAAATTTTTAGGAAGCTCTTCATTTCGTTTTCCAATGGTTGTTCGTTTCACCTTCCCTCTGCATGCATGTGCTTTGATTTCCAAAAAGACTTTTCATTTCTATTTTGTGGCCCTTCGTTTCATTTCCATGGTTTGGCTTCACTTTTCGTTTGATTTCGAAAGAACGTTTCCTTTTCTCCACATGGGCTTGCGTCCGTTTCCTTCCGTGTGTAACGACCATCTTAAATGATTTCAAATCATTAAAGATTCCTTATGTAACATTTTGTCTTATTCATTGGATTTTGTCCTTATGTCCACGTCACTATTATCAGACGCATTGTCAATTGCTCTGTTGCCTTGGCAAAAATCGGACATGTCGCGATATCGTGACACTTCTTGTTTCTCTGCTTGCCTACCCCTTTTGAATCGCGAAAATACAACATGTCGCGATATCGTGACACTTTTTCTCTTTTGGCCGCGACAATGCAACATGTCGCGATATCGCGACACTTTTCTTCTTTTGGCCGTGACAATGCAACATGTCGCGATATCGTGACACTTTTTCTCTTTTAGCCATGACAATGCAACATGTCGCGATATCGTGACACTTTTCTTCTTTTGGCCACGACAATGCAACATGTCGCGATATCGCGACACTTTTCTTCTTTTGGCCATGACAATGCAACATGTCGCGATATCGCGACACTTTTCTTCTTTTGGCCGTGACAATGCAACATGTCGCGATATCGCGACACTTTTCTTCTTTTGGCCACGAAAATGCAACATGTCGTGATATCGCGACATTTTTCTTCTTTTTCTTTCTTTTCTCATTTGGTCACGAAAATGCAACATGTCGCGATATCGCGACACTTTTTTCTCTTTTTCTTTCTTTTCTCGTTTGGTCACGAAAATGCAACATGTCGTGATATCGCGACACTTTTTCTTCTCTTGCTCTTGGCTACGAAAATGCAACATGTCACGATATCGCGACACTTTTCTTTCTTGTTCTTTCTTTTCTCGTTTGGTCACGAAAATGCAACATGTCGCGATATCACGACACTTTTCTTTCTTCTCTTGTTCTTGGCCACGAAAATGCAACATGTCACGATATCGCGACACTTTTCTTTCTTGTTCTTTCTTTTCTCTTTTGGTCATGAAAATGCAACATGTCGCGATATCGCGACACTTTTTCTCTTTTGGCCGCGACAATGCAACATGTCGCGATATCGCGACACTTTTTCTTTTGGCCGTGACAATGCAACATGTCGCGATATCGCGACACTTTTTTCTCCTTTGGCCGTGACAATGCAACATGTCGCGATATCGCGACACTTTTTCTTCTTTTGGCCGCGACAATGCAACATGTCGCGATATCGTGACACTTTTTCTCCTTTTTTGCTTCTTTCTTTGATCTTTAGCATATGGGCCACTTCGGTCTTCTTGGAAAACATGCAAAAAAGGTGGGTCCCCAATTTTGGGGTACGTTGTGGAGCAGCCACAACAGGATCGAGGTCCATAAACATTGTAATAGGGAAAGGATTCCCAAGATATTGATCGAGAAAATTTTAATGAAATATTTTCTTCGTGGAGTAGCCCACATTGGGTGAACCACGTAAATTGTGATGTCTCTATTGTGTGTGATGATTTGTGCATTGCTTTGATTATTATTGATATTGCCATTGATTATATTGATTAATACTATTTGTGAAAGAAAATTAAAAAGTGATCTTAAATTGTTCACCCCCTCTCAGTATAAGCTTGTGTTCTTCAATTGGTATCAGAGCTGGTTCCTTTGGAAAAAGTTTAATATATTGAAGGAAGATCTTACAAGAACACAAATGGCAAAGAAAGGTAAAAGCAAAACCATGAGAAACAAGAAAAAAATAACACACATGGTCATGAAAGGAAAGGAAGATGAATTAAATATTGTTGTTTTGGGAGGAAGAACAAAAATAGATTCAAGATATGATTCAAGCAATGGAGAAATAACCAGGTTGATAAAGTTTTGTACCCGATGTAGGAATACATGTCACCATGCAGCTTATTGTCCACAAGAAGGTGAAGTTTTGTTTGTTTGTGGTCAAATTGGCCATGATGCAGGTTATTGTAATGGGTTTAGTAGTGGTGAAGATGAAGATGATATTTTCGAAAATGAAATCCTAGAGGTTGGTTCAAGAAAGGATAACATGGACAATAAAAATAGGTATGAAGAAAAAATATACTTTAAGTATTATAAGAAAATGCTCCTATAAAAGATCAAAGAAAAAAGAAGAGGAATATTTAGAAAAAGAAAAGGAGGAAGCCACTAATAAGGAACTTGTTGAATTGAAAAGAGAGAATTTAGAATTGAAGGCTCAAATACAAGAAGATGAAAAATATAAGACAAAGCTTCTACAAGATCTCTCTGACTTGAGAGATAAAGTTGAAAAGGTAAGAAAAGTTGAAGAAGGTATGATTGAAAAGTCAAAGGTAAAAAGGATAGAATATGAAAGACTTATGGTTATTCTCGAAGAATTAAAAAAGGAGAACTCAGGATTAAGAGTTCAAGCTCAAGAAGATGAGAAAGCAAAAACAAAGTTTCTACAGGAACTCACTAACTTCAAAATCAAGGTTGAAGAGGCAAGAAGGATTGAAGAATGTATGGCTAGAAAATTAAAGGTAAAATATCTAGAGAGTGAAAGATTAGAACATGAGATAGTTTCACTAAGTATGGAAGTAAAATTTTCTAAGGACAAGCTACACAAGTTTGAGGAAAATTCAAAGACTTTGGATAATATTATCAATGCACAAAGGTCATCAGTCACCATAACAGGACTTAGTTTTAAAGAAGAACAAGGGAAATAGGAAGTAGAAAAAGGAGAGTCAAGCTCAAACACCAAAAAAGAAGAAGTATCAAAATAATTAAGTAAAAGAGAGAGTGAGACTTCTAAGAATAAGTTGGAAAATAGAAAGTTCAACAAGGAAAGGAACAATGCACAAGTAAGGAATAAATGGAGCAAGAAACATGTAGAAGAGACTAAGAGACCAATGGGGTCTAAGCAAGGTTTCTTCAATGGAAGATATTTTTCATGTCACAGGTTTGGGAACATGGCTTCACAGTGCAGGATACATGAAAGACAAGAATATGGGAACAAACAACTTTTTCATGGGTATTTCTACTCATGTAATCAGTTTAGTCACAAGACAATGAATTACAGGGTTCATGACAGAAGAGGATATGGATTCTATAGGAGAAATCCTAAGATATTTGCACCTCCAAGGAATAATAACATTAAGTGTTATAAGTGCAATAATGATGGTCACATAACAAAGTGGTTTATAGTAGACATTCCAAAAATAGGTATTGTTGGTCCGGCTTTCATACGCACCCTGCGAAGGATGAGCAGGAAGCTCCGGAGACACCCACGGGACGAATCCCACTCACTTTAGGATCTAGCTGGTTATCCAAGGTGCGAGTTACATAGTCGGGTCGAATGTCTATTCACTCTTTTCCGCTTCGGAATAGATTTCAATATGGATCTGTCTCGTTACCTTACAGGGGGTTCCTGAACTTGTTCATGAGTTGCAGGAGTTGTTACTTGTTAACAATCAGATTTAACTTGATTCTTGATCTAGCTCTCATGGGTCAGCAGATTCAAATAAAAGACAAATAAAGAAAGTAAAAATGGATCATTTCATCGAAAACAAAGAGAGGGTAGGGTAGGGCAGAAAGAGAAGTTTATCAGACTTTAAACTGTAAAACTTAAAACTACCAATTTTATCTATACTACTAGCTTCACAACAGAACAAATCCAAGAAGAAAGTGTCCAGATTTCTAAGATCACTTTCAACTAGGAGCACAAGGCAAAGTGGAACAGATCTAGCAAAAAATTATAAATCCAAGGGCAGCTGGTTAAAACTGGTATCTTTCACCGGCAGCCTAGCTCACACAGTGAAGACAGAGCAATTAGAACAAACTTAACCTCAAATCTGTAATTTCCCCTAGCAGACAATGGAACAACTGAAGCCTAACAACATATTTAAACTTGATAATGGCAGATTTACAGACATATATCTAACAAACTTTAATGGAACGGATAACGAAAGAAGATACACTTATCACAGATCTGTAAAATATTAGGCTCCTGGCCATGCTACCACAGAAAACAACAAAAGCACATCAACTCCCAGTCCAAAAAACAAAGGATTTCACAAAATTTGCAAGAAATTGCTTATAAGCCTTTTATTTCTAAGTCTCCGCCTCCTGCGATTACATTTAGAATCTGTATTTATAGACTCAGGACAAACCCTGATCTTTTTCAAAATATCTTGCTCAAACCCTAAATCTTATCACACTTAAACCCTAGGACCGGGTTTTACAATATAAAGCCATTAAAACAAAGTTGTGGATAGAACTTAACCATTCTGCAAATCTGTGCAGTCAGCTGCCATAAATGGAGAAGATAGAGTTGAATGCCACTTGCATTCATCCGCAACTGCAAATGAATGCTCTCATTAATTTCTGTTGGTGAGCCGGATGAGTCACCACCTCTCTCAGATCTGATCTCCGTAAAGCCATCATCCTGTGTTGAAATTGTCTTCATGCTATTAATTCTCGCCATAAATTTGTCATTGAATGCCCTCACCGGCATCTTCTCTTCTAGCATGGCGGTCCTTGACTAAATCCGCACTTTAACTTTGCCTTTATGGTCTTTTTCAGTTGTCCCGTAAGTGCCAGATGGATTCCTGCATGAAAGACAAAAGATTAATTAGCTCTTTAATAAAACATAAAATCAAAGCTTAAAGGATTAAAAGCAGATTAAAATCCGGAATTTAAACTTGCATGTCGGCCTCTGTTTTATCTGATACGCTCTTTGACACGTGTCGCTATCCCAGGAAACCTTCTGTTTACAGCTGGAATGCACTTCAGGCCCTTTGGGGAACTTTCTCTCTCCTATCGCAAAAATGCGACATGTCGCGATTTCGTGACATGTCACGAAATCGCGACATCCTTCCTGCCAACTGCGCTTCCTGTTCCAACAGCCGCGAAAACGCGACATGTCGCGATTTCGCGACATGTCGCAAAATCGCGCCTCTCGCTGGCCGTCGTACATCTTCCTTGCTTCCTGTCGCGATTTTGTGACCCTTCCGACACTTAACATTTTCTCAAATTCTTCTCACCATGCCGCTATTTCGCTGCATACTTGTTTTGCAAGACTTCCTTAAAAAGGTGCAGCGCATCGCTACCACTCTCACCCCTGATTTCGAAACACGCAGCGCGTCGCTGCAGTTTCAACACTTAACCCTTTTTCTTTGACGCCTTAAGTCTTTGAAACATCTCAGCCTTAAAACATTTCGCAACTGGAAAACGTGCAGCGCATCGCTACACTTTTTGGTTTAGAGCCTTCTTCGACAAATGCCCCGCGATTTTGGAACATGTCAGCGCGTCGTTGCAAGTTTCTACTTGAACTCCCTTCTCCAAAACGTGCAGCGCATCGCTGCAGTTTTTAGCACTTAAGCTCTTTTAGTTGATTTTTCTCTTGCACTCAGCGAAAATGCGACATGTCGCGATATCGCGACATGTCGCCAAATCGCGCTCCTCCGTACAACTTTCTTCTCTCTCCTCCGGTCGACAGCGATTTTGCGACACTTTCCAAAAATGGAAATGTCGCGATATCGCGACACTTCCAAAAATGGAAAGTGTCACGATTTCGCTACACATTTGCGACTTAGCCGATTTTCGAAAACCTGTCGCGATTTCGTGACATTTCCATAAATGGAAGTGTCGCGATTTCGTGACATTACTAAAAAAGGAAAGTTTTGATTTTTCATGTGTTTATCTGACTGTTTTCTGGATTTTCTTGGTGTCGGTGCAGGATTTGGCTTAAGCATGAATGATTTCTAGCATGTAAAAGTTAAGTCCAAGAAAACACAGGCTAGAAAGACAGGAAAAGCACAACTTTAAAAAGGAGGCAAGCAAAATTGGATTAAGACTGAAAAACATCTAGAGGGTCCCTACTGCAAAAATGAAAGTTCAGAATTTTCAAGAGGATGGAATTCATTTTTCAGTGGGGGTGTGTTGCTTCTCAACAAATGGCGATATCTGCGGGTAAAATAGTAGCACTATTTTAGAACCCAAGACTCTAGTTTCAAAACAAAAAGACCATGCATCATGCCTTGCCACAGACATTCTTCACAATAAATTGACTGCTAACTGCTAGCTGTTAAAATTTCCCAAGGACATACTAGGCTGAATTACTTCAAGGAAGATTTCTGATGTGCAATTACAAAGGGTATAAAACTTTCTTCAAGGATGACTGGATTGAATGATGAACTTTGGACTGATCAACTTTTCTAGATTGTAAAAAGGGGAAACCGAGTAGAGCTCTGTTTACTAGTTTAGCCTTTTACAGCCTAGACAGAGTTACCCTTTAGATTTACACGACCCAAATTTACAACTGTAAGGAAGGATCTTCAACTTGGTAAAAGAAAAATAGCTTTTGGAATCTGGCTGCCTCTCTCTCATATAACTCTTTTTTTTTTTTTTTGAAATATATCAATATCTGAAAGGCATTAGAGAAATTACAATTTTCTTTTATCATTTGATCAATCTGGAACTGTTTCAGTCTAGGCACTGATAGCCTCTGGTGATACCCAAATAATTGCATGAACCATAGTCCCCTCTTATAACCAGCTTTTCTTGGATTCCCCGGGAGTTCCTCCAACCAAACAACATAGCAGTTTTTCTATCATTAAAACAACTGTGGCAAGCAAGACACAAAATCCAATCATCTCTCTACCTTTGTTCGAATAACAAAATAGTTCCACTATTCAATTTAAGCAGACTATCTCAATTTTAATAATGAACACTAGGTGGAGACTGGGTTGATCAGCTCGGAATAAAACAATTTTGAAGGCTGACTTTTCATTGATGCTCAAGAAAAGGCAAAGGACAGAATATTTCAAAAGTTGAAGGACTTTGCACAGACCTCCAAGGACAGACACAGGCCTCTAAAGCAAAACAAAATAAAACTGCACGAGACTTTTAAACATTAAAATCGAAGCAACAAATTAAAAGAAGCAAAGCAAATAAAACTAAAACAAAAGACTGGACAGGCATTAACAGCAAGCTGACATAAAAAGACAAAGAAAGGAAATAAAAAGCACTGACAAAAGAAATAAACTGCACAAGCTAAAACTGTACAGACAATTAAAGATTAAAAATTAAGATGAAGCAACTAAAAGAACTGCAGAGCATTAAAATTAAACTGAAACAGATTAAAACTGTACAGACATTTAAAAATAAAACTGAACTGACAAAGAAATAAAACTAAAAAACTTCAAAGCTTACTTACAATGTATACATATGTTACAACTTCTTTGATCATTCAAAATATGTAGCAGATGGAAGAGCAGAGAAATGGTGCCTTAAAATTTTTTTGACCATGTGCAAGTAATTTAGAAAAATTACCTTTCAGGTCCTGTTGACGAAATGCACTCCAGACTATGCTTCAAAAATTTGCTATCTGGGAAAGACTTGGGTTTACTGTCTTCCTTGTCCCATTTGAAAAACAAATCTGCAACTCCTTCAAATTAAACAAATCATATAATAACAAATCATATGATAACATGTTTATGCTTCTAATTGAAGGGTTTGCAGAGTTCTTTCAAAAGGACTGAATGCAAAAAACCCCAGGATCAAATACCTTAAAATCTTGACAGACCCAGACCACCACATCTTCAAAATTATGTGACAACTGAAAGAAATCATGTTTTATCTCGTATGCCCTGGTTCTTAACAACTTGAACATTTTGTGGTTGTTGTACTGCTTCAATATCCAGGACTTCAATTTTTATCCCTCTAGCAGAATGCTTACAATTTGCTTTTTCACCTGAGCCTTGCTTAGATTTAACCTCATCAATGTGTAATATCCAACTATCACTGTTGTGATGGTTTAGAGCTGTAACTGTTCTCACTTTCTCAATTGCCAAATTATAAACTCCAATATTTACATCAACATGATTTACAACCTTTTCTTTGACATTATGTTCAGAAGTTGCAGGCTTATGTTGAGACAGTTCATCAATTCCAAGTTGGCTGACCACATTCATATTTACTATCTTTTCCTCCTTTTCTTGAAATTCAACAGGTGGTCCAGAGTAAGCCTCAATCAAGCTATCCTTTTGTTCAACAATCTGGGGCAGTTCATAGAGGGTGATGTCAACTTTAAGTTCCCTCATATCCTCAATGATGTTATCCTCTTTCTCGATTACTTCTGCATAGTGACATTGAATCTCACTTTCATCATCCTCTGATGAGGAAGGATCATTGTTAGGTTCTGGACTCGACATCTCAAATTATAACTGTCCATTTTGAACTGTTGAAAATCTTGCATTTCATCCACAGGAGTCCGTACAAGACTTTCTGTCTCTTCAGGAAAAGTGAAAGAATCTGAAACCCTGGTTGTACTATTTTTGGGTGAACTAGAAATATCAATATTTCTTTGATCTCTAGGAAAATTTAACTCACCAGGAAAAACTTCAGATTTGGGTAATGCTAGATCACAATTGTTTACTTCAAGCACTTCCACTTTGAGCTTGTCAGAACTTTTCTCTATATTTTGCACATGCTGAGTGGATGTCACAGTTAACGGAGTCTCCTTGGGTAGAGCATGACATGTTGGCACTAACTCATGATGTGGAATGGGATCCAAAATAGGCATGTTCTGTGTAACATAGGATATCAAAGGACTCGCTCGGAATTTGAGGCCCTAAGCTGTCTTTCAAGAATTAAGGCTTCTTTATAAGCCCTTGCCAGGGTTGTGATATTAATGTCTCTCTTGAGGAAAATAGAGGTCACCGAATCCAATGCATTCTTGTAGATTTCTAAGGCCAGATTTGCATTTGGGATGTAATGGCCGGTCATTCTACCGTAAGCTCTTTGGAACCTCATATTGAAAGACCCGACAGTTTCTCCCGACTCTCTCTTGATGCTTGGAAAATTGTTGGTATAACACACTCGGGTCTATCACTTCCCCAAATTGTGATATAAAAGCTTTCTCTAGGTCATCCCAGCTAGTAATGGAATTGTTGGTGAGGTTTAAAAACCAATCATAAGCTCCCTCCTGGAGAGTGAACGGGAACAATCTGCAGGCAACATCTTCATGTTGTATATTTAACAATTTTAAAGCATTTTTGAAAGCTAGCAGATGTTCTTCTGCAGTTCTTGTCCCATCATGTTTATATCTGGGGAGATACCTTTTCGGGCTTCAGGGCAGGTCATGGGCTATACCCGAGATATTCAAAGCAGTGGGGCCCAACCAATTTGCCATTATTACTTGGATGACAAGTGATGTTCTGAGTTGTGATTGGATAACTGCAAGTGGAGATAAAACTGTTCTTAACTTGAGGTCTTCTCTGGCAATTTTAAAAACTGTACTGACAACTTACAATACCTGCCGGATTTCACTGGGCCAATTTTAAAATGTTGGTGTTAAGTCCCGCTGTTCAGGCAAAAACTCTAACCACAGAATTTTAAATCAGCACTCACAAACTTACAATACTTGAACTGAGTTCAATAGGCCCTCCTTCTAGCGCCAATTAGATGTTGGTCCGGCTTTCATACGCACCCTGCGAAGGATGAGCAGGAAGCTCCGGAGACACCCACGGGACGAATCCCACTCACTTTAGGATCTAGCTGGTTATCCAAGGTGCGAGTTACAGAGTCGGGTCGAATGTCTATTCACTCTTTTTCGCTTCTGGAATAGATTTCAATATGGACTGTCTGTTACCTTACAGGGGGTTCCTGAACTTGTTCAGTAGTTGCAGGAGTTGTTACTTGTTAACAATCATATTTAACTTGATTCTTGATCTAGCTCTCATGGGTCAGCAGATTCAAATAAAAGACAAATAAAGAAAGTAAAAATGGATCATTTCACCGAAAACAAAGAGAGGGTAGGGTAGGGCAGAAAGAGAAGTTTATCAGACTTTAAACTGTAAAACTTAAAACTACCAATTTTATCTATGCTACTAGCTTCACAACAGAACAAATCCAAGAAGAAAGTGTCCAGATTTCTAAGATCACTTTCAACTAGGAGCACAAGGCAAAGTGGAACAGATCTAGCAAAAAATTATAAATCCAAGGGCAGCTGGTTAAAACTGGTATCTTTCACCGGCAGCCTAGCTCACACAGTGAAGACAGAGCAATTAGAACAAACTTAACCTCAAATCTGTAATTTCCCCTAGCAGACAATGGAACAACTGAAGCCTAACAACATATTTAAACTTGATAATGGCAGATTTACAACATATATCTAACAAACTTTAATGGAACGGATAACAGAAGAAGATACACTTATCACAGATCTATAAAATATTAGGCTCCTGGCCATGCTACCACAGAAAACAGCAAAAGCACATCAACTCCCAGTCCAGAAAACAAAGGATTTCACAAAATTTGCAAGAAATTGCTTATAAGCCTTTTATTTCTAAGTCTCCGCCTCCTGCGATTACATTTAGAATCTGTATTTATAGACTCAGGACAAACCCTGATCTTTTTCAAAATATCTTGCTCAAACCCTAAATCTTATCACACCTAAACCCTAGGACCGGGTTTTACAATATAAAGCCATTTAAAACAAAGCATCGGATAGAACTTAACCCTTCTGCAAATCAGTGCAGTCAGCTGCCATAAATGGAGAAGATAGAGTTGAATGCCACTTGCATTCATCCGCAACTGCAAATGAATGCTCTCATTAATTCCTGTTGGTGAGCCGGATGAGTCACCACTTCTCCAGCAATTGATCTCCGTAAAGCCATCCCTGTGTTGAAATTGTCTTCATGCTATTAATTCTGCCATAAATTTGTCATTGAATGCTCCCTCTCCGGCATCTTCTCTTCTAGCATGGCGGTCCTTGACTAAATCCGCACTTTAACTTTGCCTTTATGGTCTTTTTTAGTTGTCCCGTAAGTGCCAGATGGAATCTTGTATGAAAGAGAAAAGATTAATTAGCTCTTTAATAAAACATTAAATCAAAGCTTAAAGGATTAAAAGCAGATTAAAATCTGCAAATTAAACTTGCATGTCGGCCTCTGTTTTATCTGATATGCTCTTTGACACGTGTCGCTATCCCAGGAAACCTTCTGTTTACAGCTGGAATGCACTTCAGGCCCTTTGGGGAACTTTCTCTCTCCTGTCGCGAAAATGCGACATGTCGCGATTTCGCGACATGTCGCGAAATCGCGACATCCTTCCTGCCAACTGCGCTTCCTGTTCCAACAGCCGCGAAAACGCGACATGTCGCGATTTCGTGACATGTCGCAAAATCGTGCCTCTCGCTGGCCGTCGTACATCTTCCTTGCTTCCTGTCATGATTTCGTGACCCTTCCGGCACTTAACATTTTCTCAAATTCTTCTCACCATGCCGCTATTTCGCTGCATACTTGTTTTGCAAGACTTCCTTAAAAAGGTGCAGCGCATCGCTACCACTCTCACCCCTGATTTCGAAACACGCAGCGCGTCGCTGCAGTTTCAACACTTAACCCTTTTTCTTTGACGCCTTAAGTCTTTGAAACATCTCAGCCTTAAAACATTTCGCAACTGGAAAACGTGCAGCGCATCGCTACACTTTTTGGTTTAGAGCCTTCTTCGACAAATGCCCCACGATTTTGGAACATGTCAGCGCGTCGCTGCAAGTTTCTACTTGAACTCCCTTCTCCAAAACGTGCAGCGCATCGCTGCAGTTTTTAGCACTTAAGCTCTTTTAGTTGATTTTTCTCTTGCACTCAGCGGAAATGCGACATGTCGCGATATCGCGACATGTCGCCAAATCGCGCTCCTCCGTACAACTTTCTTCTCTCTCCTCCGATCGACAGCGATTTTGCGACACTTTCCAAAAATGGAAATGTCGCGATATCGCGACACTTCCAAAAATGGAAAGTGTCGCGATTTCGCTACACATTTGCGACTTAGCCGATTTTTTGAAAACCTGTCGCGATTTCGTGACATTTCCATAAATGGAAGTGTCGCGATTTCGTGACATTACTAAAAAAGGAAAGATTTGATTTTTCATGTATTTATCTGACTGTTTTCTGGATTTTCTTGGTGCCGGTGCAGGATTTGGCTTAAGCATGAATGATTTCTAGCATGTAAAAGCTAAGTCCAAGAAAACACAAGCTAGAAAGACAGGAAAAACACAACTTTAAAAAGGAGGCAAGCAAAATTGGATTTAAACCTGAAAAACATCTAGAGGGTCCCTACTGCAAAAATGGAAGTTCAGGGCTTTCTAAGGGTGGAATCTCATTTTTCAGTGGGGGTGTGTTGCTTCTCAACAGGTATGAATAGAAACAAGAATATAAACATGAATATGAACAGGAACAAGAACAGGAACATGAACATGGATATGAATAGAAATAGGAACAAGAACATGAACAGGGACATGGACATGAAGAAGAAGAAGAACAAGAACAGGAACAGGAATAGGAATAGGAACATGAACATGAATAGGAACAGGAACAGGAACATGGATATGAACAGGAACAAGAACAGGAACATGAATGTAGACATGGACAGGAACATGGACATGGATAGAAACATTGAGAGGAATCAAAAAATTTGGATAAGAAGAAAAGAGGATAAAGGTAAAGAACAATGTTTTCTGTGAGTAGAAATACTCCCACCCCAAAATTAACCGCCTCAATAGAAGGTGGGGGAGGGGCTAAGATAAGAGGCCCATTCTTAGCCTCGAGCCCCAAAGGTGATCCTTTGCCATTGATGTCAAAGGGAGAGAGATTTGAGTAAGGGGGAGATTTTTGAGTAAGAGGGAGAGACTTGGTATTTGAAGAGAGCATTGAGCCAGGGAGAGCAATGTCCAAGGGGGAGAAGCATAGAAGAAGAAGTCAAGTTTTCAATTCAAGTTTTCGGTAAATTTTTTTTTGGGTTACCATCAATGACAAAGGGGGATATTGTTGGACATTTTGATTCCTTAAAGTTAAAGTTGTCATTGATGTCAAGAAATGAAGTCATCATTATATATCAAGGAATTTGTCAAGAAACAAGTTATCAAAGCTGTCATTGATATTCTGGAAAAAGGCTTCTAATAAACTCAAGATCAAGAGGAACAATACAAAGGTTAAATGCAAAGGGCTCCATAATATTTTTAAATATTATGTGGAAGCATAAGTTAAAAGGTTTTCATAAAAATCCAAGAAAATTTATTTGCAAAGCTAAAGGGAGGTTTAATATTTATTTGATAAATTATTTAAATTCAAAATGAATTTAAATTTTATAAATAAATATTATTTATACCAAGGTGCAAAGTGAAATATGGTTTAAATAAAACCATAGGGTTTAAAGAATTAATTTCTAAAATTTAAATTCAAAAGAGTTTAAATATTTTATAAATTAATAAAGTTTCAAAGGAAATTCGAGTTTCGACGTTGTTGGCATTTTTGCCACATTGTTTTTGTTGTTACTGTTTATGTAAAAGAATGCACAAGTTGTAGAGATACTAATTCTTCTGTTTGTCCCTCCAAGCACTTTGAAAGGGAAAATACAAAAATCTCTATAAGTTTTGTGTTAGAGCAAAGTAACTGTAACATGTCGCGATATCGCGACATGTTGCAGTTTCACGGTGTCCAAATGCAGAAATCAGCTAAGTATGGAAAATGTCGCGATATCGCGACATGTCGCATTTTCGTGACCTGTCGCGTTTTCGCGGTTAAAAATAGCCAACGGAAGCAAGGGAGAAACTGTCGCGATATCGCGACATGTTGGAGTTTCGCGACTTGTTGCGGTGAGGGAGCACTAAATTGAAAGTTGTCGCGATATCGCGACATGTCACGTTTTCGCGACTTGCGGTGGCCACAGAGCAGAGTGATAGAAAATGTCAAATGTCATGATATCGCGACATACAGCAGCCAAGGGGGGCGCTAATGAAAAATGTCGCGATATCGCGATAGAAAAATAGAAAGGAGCAAATGGTATGAAATGGCGCGATATCGCGACATGTCACGTTATCGTGGAAGGGCTGAAAGATAAACACAAGGCAGAGAAAGATGTCACGATATCGCGACATTTTTGGAAATGAAGCCAAGCAAGAGGAACTTGTCGCGATATCACGACAGGAAGCGACAATGACAGAGAAGGCAAGAAATTGTCGTGATTTCGTGACATGTTGGACAGAAGGGCAAAGCATAGAGAAATGTCACGATTTCGTGACATGTCACATTTTCGCGAGGAGGAAGTACGGAGGCAGCCAGATTGTACGAAATGTCACGATTTCGTGACATGACAAATTTTCGCGGCCGAACAACATCAAAGTAGAAGAAGATAGAAACATGTCACGATTTCGTGACATGTTGAAGATGAAAAGACAAAACGGAGAAAACGTCGTGATATCGTGACATGTCGCATTTTCGTGACCTGTCGTGTTTTTGCGGGTATAAAGCAGACAAGACAACGTTGAGTGAAAGATGTCGCGATTTCGTGACATGTTTCATTTTCGTGATAAGGAGCAGTGAACAAAGCCGAAGGAGAGGAAAATGTCACGATTTCGTGACATGTCACATTTTCGCGACTGGTGGCAAGAAGAGAAAGCAGTAAGGTAAAAGTGTCACGATTTCGCGACATGTCGCATTTTTGCGACCTGTCACATTTTCGCGACAGAAGCAACAACAAAGGCCCGATACAGTTCTATTCACATTTTTCCTTCAAAATTGCATAGGAGAACGTGAGGAGAAGATAAGGATCAAATAAAAGCTCTCCAACTGATTTTGAGATCGTGGTCAAAGAAGCTCCAAGATTAAATGTTGCTGATTACCGATGTGCGCAAGATAGAAGAACATGAGGCAGTTTTCGACGCCACCAAAATTAAAGACGCCTCCAGTATTAAAAGCTCTTGTTCGTGATCTCCTAACGCTTCAAGCATGCCCCGAGAATGATCATTTAATGGAGAAATCTGGTCCCTTGTTTCCATTCGATTTTCCATTTTGATCCATAAAAGCAGGAATGTGATTTCTCCGAGGCAGATTAAGGGAGATGGTTTTCTCTTTTCAAGTGCATATTTTGTGGACCTCTTCTTAAAAATCTGTTTTATGTTTTAAATGTTGTGATGCAAAAGAGAGAGGGAAGACCTCTATAAATATTCATGTATATCTAAAGGAAAAAAGGTTAGACATTTTGCAAGAAGACTCTCTAAGTTCTCTGCATCAATAGAAGAGACTCGACTTCTAAAATTTGCGAGCATTCTTATGTGTGTGATTTCCTTCTGTTTTAAAGTCATTTCTATTTATGCTCATGCTCTTGTTGTTAAGTCTTGAATTCTGCATTCTGAATTCGAACATTGTTGGTTAGTGAGTAGATTTCGAAATGCGATCTGGGGGTTATCTCTACAAAGGTGTGAGTTCAATTCTGCTGCTTTCCTTTTATTAGATGTTGTTATAAAACTTGGTGGAATTTTGCTGTTAGTCTGCCCCAAACTATACACTTCGGCCTGTGGCCATATTTCTATCTCTTTCTGTTATTTCCCTTTCTTTTTGTATTTTCCATTTCTTTCCTGCACTCTTATCTTGAAACCAATTTAGATTAGTTTGGGAGCCAGCCCTCTCTGGAGATCGGCCCAGGAGACTTCTCTTTCTCTCGGCCTTTCAATGTTGGCCGAGTCTAGGGCGCACAAGTGATGAAATCTTGTACTTAGGCAGATTTGTGTCCAACAGTTTTTGGCACGCCCGGTGGGACCCTGAAAGTTTCACTTCCAATAGTATTAAGGTTTAATGTTCGCCTTCATGCTGTATAGTTAGAACATTTGGTGACTCAGCACTACCCAAAAGCCTCCGAACGTGGATACAGTGAGAGTTGTACTTCATGATCACAAGATCGAAGGCCAAAAAATCTAAAAATCCCGTTGAGTTTTTTGAACTTGACAACCAAAAATTAAGCGAACACCCTAAGTTGGTCTCCCCACCACTTACATCCTTTGCAACATCCTCACAAATTGTTGGTGTGTTTTTTGTTCCTTCAAATTCATCTAGTACTGCTACTAGTTTTCCACCTCTTCAACCACACGCACCAGTCCAAATGGCCCAGCATCCTCCACCAAGGAAGTTCTCGACATGGAATAGTTTGGGAGCCTTGAATTTACTGGCACAAAATCCAGTCCCTCAAGCTGCTTTGAAAGCTTTTCCGACCTATGATGGTACTGGTAAAACTGCTTATGAGCATATTCACGATGTAGCCTCTTTGGCGGCTATCCATGACATAACGGACGAAGACGTAATGATAAAATTGTTGGTGTTGTCATTGAGAGGGAAATTGTTGTATTGGTACCGATCATTGCAACTAGGCACTATTGCATCATGGGATCAATTAGGAGAGCTGTTAGTCAAAAAATTTCATGAACAAGCTGATCCATACTCCTTGTTGCATCAATTTAATGCAATTCAAAGGCACCCGCAGGAGGAGATAGCCGACTTCAATGTCAGATTTACCAGAAGCTGGCAGAGAATTCCTGATGGTCTTCGGCCCACTCATGAGCTAGCTGCATTCTATTATCTCAGAGCTTTTAACACAGACATCGGCTTGGCTGTCCGGCAGTCCAACGTGACTACATTTCCAGAGCTGTTTGAACAAGCGCAAAAGGTGGAAGCTGACTTGATTGCCATAGGTAGGCTTCCTCCAAAGGTAACAATGCCTATCTTACCTGATCTTCCTAAGCATTTGTATTCTGGTTCATTTTCATAGCCTATGCCTTCCATGTATCCTATTCCATCATGGAGCTCAAGTGCGCCTCAGATCGCACCCATTCCAGTTCCCCAGCTCCCTGCTCCGACTATTCCACAATTGCCTGCACCAAGCATTCCGCAATTACCAGCTCCCACTTCATTCCCAGCATTACCTACACCGCCAGCACCTCTACCTATATCGGCACCTCCTGCGCCCTCAAATCTTGATCCTTACACAATCCTATTACAAGAGGTACAATCTGCTAATTCAGCTATAAGAGCGATGGGAAATAAAATCACAATTATTGAAAGAAAGCAGGCCGAGAGAGATTTCCAACCCAGGAGATTTCAACCTCCGCCGATCACTAGAGAACAAGCGGCTTCAACAAGCAGAGTGCCAGAAAAGAACCCGACTGTGTTGACGAATGAGGAAGATGGCCTTGCAGAAAGAACATATTGGTGCTCTACATGTAATGATCCACACGGTGAGGAGACTTGTATGGTTCATTTGAACTATGTACAAACATTGGCCGCAAGCTCTTCTGGAGGACAAGTTAATATGATTACCGAGGTAGATCATAATTTTATGGTTCCATCTCGAAGAACAAGTCTCAGTTCTCATGAGAACTGGGAAGAAGCCAGTCACTGTAGATCCAGCAGAGATGGAACCATTAAGGGTACCGGCTGATCCGAAGATGCAAAATGAGAAGAAACAAGTACAAGTGAAAGCTCCTATTTCAGTACCAAAGCCAGATTCACCCGTTCTATTAAAAGATCTTTTGCCACCACGAGCAAAGGAAAGATTGCAAGAAAAAGCCTCGACTTCGCAGGCAAGAGCTGAAACAGAGGAACGAGTCCAGAGAAAAGCTCAAGTACCCATATTTGACTAAAATACTGAGGGTAGAAGCCACTCAGCAATATCGGAGCAAATATGAAGACACTATTGAAAAGAGGGAGTCTGGTGCATCTACATACAATATTGTTGAAGAATTGAAGAAGATTCCAGCCAAGGTTAGTCTCTATGATGCATTACAATTACCTGGGCAAGTTGATTTGTTACAAGAATCATTGAAGTCTATGAAAGATAATGAGAAGAATCCTACCCAGGATGATTTTTGCTCAAACATTAACTACTTCAGCCACTGGAAAAAATAGACCACCCCCATTTTATTTGTCACTCGGGATGGAGGGTTGGATAGTGCACAACTGCATGATTGATTCTGGTGTTGCGACAACTGTCATGCCAAAGGCAGTTTGTGAAGTCATGGGTATGGAGTATACAAGAAGTAGCCCTGGTGTCTTGCAGTTGGACGGGACTCCCATGAAAATAGTGGGTGTAATCAAGGATGTTCCTATTGTTCTGCATAGTATGCCTCAAATTACAGTAATTCAAGAGATAGTTGTGGTCGATTTGGAACCATATTTCAGTATGTGTTTGTCGAGAGAATTCACTGCCAAGTCGGGAGGCTACCTTTCTCTGGATTATTCTCACTTGGAGATTCCTTTCAAAGGAAGAAGAATCCGGATCTACAATAAGAAGCCTTCTACTTTTCATATAGAGAAGATGGGAGAAGAAGAAAAGTCCACACATTCTCGTTCACATGATAACTGAAGAATTGGAAGATCCTGATTTGATGGATGAAGTCCTGGATGAGCTTCGCTTAGAGGATGAGTTTTCAATGCTCGATTTTAATGCCATGGTGGAAACTGAAATTGGTTGTTACTCCATTACAAATCCTGAAGAGGTTGAAATAAAGATGCCTCCTGATCAAGTTGGTCAAGACTCTGTGCCCGATCAATTATGGAAGTTGTATTTTGATGGAGCACGATGCAAAAATGGTGCGGGAGCAGGGATTGTTCTTATTTCTCCCTCTGGCCTACATAAAACATATTCATATCGACTGACCTGGAGTTGTACTAACAATGTTGCTGAGTATGAAGCGTTGTGCCTAGGTTTGAAGAAGGCAAAAAAATTGGGGATTGAACAATTGCAGATTTTTGGTGACTCTGAATTGATTGTGAATCAAGTACTGAACAAGTGCATCTCCAAGAAGCATTATCTCAAGGCGTACTGCAACCAAGTTTGGGACCCTGGCGAACATCACAAGTTTGGGGTAATATGAAAAGGTCCATCTTTGTTCTAAAAAAAAAAAAAACAAAAAAATTCGTCAACTTCGGCTCCTTTTGCACACGAGCCCGTAGGTATGTTTATTTCTCTTTCTTTTCTTTTCCTTCCCAGCAGTTAGTGGCTTCCCCTCTACTTCTTTCTTCCACTTCCTTACTTCATTCCCTTCCTCTCCCACTCCTTCTTCCACTGTACATAATCAAGCCACTACTGTTGTTTCTACTCCCCTCTCTGATGTTCCCTTTTCTTCACTTTCCCTTTCTTCTAGTCCTTTGTCTTGTGAGTACTTCACCATAGCCATAGTTCCTACCACCTTCTCCATCCCATCCACTCCCATTTCATTCTCTATTTTCATCAAAACCCAGCAGCTGGTAGCATAGTAGCACCCTGTTGCTGTATCTACCGCTTCTACTCCTTCATCTTCCACCATTCCATCATTCACCATTCCCGTTCCACGACCTGCACATCTGCTGGCCATCACTCCATTCATTTCCATTTTTGCAACTCAGGTGCTTTTCACTACTGCCATGGAGATCCTTTCACAGCACCTGGTGATTACCCAGCTCAACCGAGCTAGGCAAAGTGCAGTAGTTCTAAAGAAATAAAGGAAGTTCTGCTCTTCCATAAATTTCTGTTGAAGGTCCTATTTTTGAGTGCCGAGTGCCAGCAAGAGCTTGTTGCAGCAGCCCGTAGAGACATCCAACATCAACCAGCACTCACTTCTTCTGCTCCTCCAGCTTCTTGACTCTATTTCCCAATGGATAAAGGCCTGAGGTTCGTGCATACAGCAGAACTGTATACCCCGCGAGCCGCCAAGAATGTTGGCATTTTTGCCACATTGTTTTTGTTGTTACTGTTCATGCAAAAGAATGCACAAGTTGTAGAGATACTAATTCTTCTGTTTGTCCCTCCAAGCACTTTGAAAGGGAAAATACAAAAATCTCTATAAGTTTTGTGTTAGAGCAAAGTAACTGTAACATGTCATGATATCGCGACATGTTGTAGTTTCGCGACGTCCAAATGCAGAAATCAGCTAAGTACAGAAAATGTCACGATATCGCGACATGTCGCATTTTCGTGACCTATCGCATTTTCACGGCTAAAAACAGCCAAAGGAAGCAAGGGAGTCAAACTATCGCGATATCGCGACATGTTGGAGTTTTATGCTAGGGCACAAAAATGAAAGTTGTCGTGATATCATGACATGTCACATTTTCGTGACTTCGAGTGGCCGCAGAGCGAGTGAGAAAATTTGTCATGATATCGTGACATACAAAGAAGGGGAGCGCCAATGAAAAATGTCACGATATCATGACAGAAAAGCAAGAAAGGAGCAAATGGTACGGAATGGCATGATATCGCGACATGTCGCGTTATCGCGAAAGGGCTGAAGATAAACACAAGGCGGATGAAAGATGTCACGATATCACGACATTTTTGGAAATGAAGCCAAGCAAGAGGAACTTGTCACGATATCGCGACAGGAAGTGGCAACGACAGAGAAGGCAAGAAATTGTCATGATTTCATGACATATTGGACAGAAGGGCAAAGCAAAGAAATGTCACGATTTCTGACATGTCACTTTTACGAGGAGGAAGTACGGAGGTAGCCAGATTGTACGAAATGTCGTGATTTCGTGACATGACAAATTTTCGCGGAACAACATCAAAGTAGAAGAAGATAGAAACATGTCACGATTTCACATGTTGAAGATGAAAAGACAAAATGGAGAAAATGTCGTGATATCGCGACATGTCGTATTTTCGCGAGTATAAAGCAAACAAGACAACGCTGAGTGAAAGATGTCACGATTTTGTGACATGTTTCATTTTTGTGATAAGGAGCAGCGAACAAAGCAAGGAGAGGGAAAATGTCGCGATATTGTGACATGTCGCATTTTCGCGACTGGTGGCAAGAAGAGAAGGCAGTAAGGTAAAAGTGTCACGATTTCGTGACATGTCGCATTTTCGCGACCTGTCACATTTTCATGACAGAAGCAACAACAAAGGCCCGATATAGTTCTGTTCGCATTTTTCCTTCAAAATTGCATAGGAGAACGTGAGGAGAAGATAAGGATCAAATAAAAGCTCTCCAACTGATTTTGAGATCGTGGTCAAAGAAGCTCCAAGATTAAATGTTGTTGATTACCGATGTGCGCAAGATAGAAGAACATGAGGCAGTTTTCGATGCCACCAAAATTAAAGACGCCTCCAGTATTAAAAGCTCTTGTTCGTGATCTCCTAACGCTTCAAGCATGCCTCGAGAATGATCATTTAATGGAGAAATATGGTCCCTTGTTTCCATTCGATTTTCCATTTTGATCCATAAAAGTAGGAATGTGATTTCTCCGAGGCAGATTAAGGGAGATGGTTTTCTCTTTTCAAGTGCATATTTTGTGGACCTCTTCTTAAAAATCTGTTTTATGTTTTAAATGTTGTGATGCAAAAGAGAGAGGGAAGACCTCTATAAATATTCATGTATATCTAAAGGAAAAAAGGTTAGACATTTTGCAAGAAGACTCTCTAAGTTCTCTGCATCAATAGAAGAGACTCGGCTTCTAAAATTTGCAAGCATTCTTATGTGTGTGATTTCCTTCTATTTTAAAAGTCATTTCTGTTTATGCTCATGCTCTTGTTGTTAAGTTTTGAATTCTGCATTCTGAATTCGAACGTTGTTGGTTAGTGAGTAGATTTTGAAATGCGATCTGGAGGTTATCTCTACAAAGGTGTGAGTTCAATTCTGTTGCTTTCCCTTTATTAGATGCTGTTATAAAACTTGGTGGAATTCTTGCTGTTAGTCTGCCCCAAACTATACACTTTGGCCTGTGGCCATATTTCCATCTCTTTCTGTTATTTCCCTTTCTTTCCGCATTTTCCCATTTCTTTCCTGCATCCTTATCTTGAAACCAATTTAGATTAGTTTGGGAGCCAGCCCTCTCTGGAGATTGGCCCGGGAGACTTCTCTTTCTCTCGGCCTTTCAATGTTGGCCGAGTCTAGGGCACACAAGTGATGAAATCTTGTACTTAGGCAGATTTGTGTCCAACAAACGTCCAAAAATGTTGAGAGTAAATCGAGTGCCGACGTCATGCATGGTGGAAGAGATTTAATATAAAAGCTAATGCCTTGGAGGTATTTCAAATTATACCTTTGCTCGATGATAAAAAATGTGCAATTGTGTTTAAATTTGTAAGGAAGAAAGAGTAGCGAAAATATTGTTTATACACCAATGAACATAGCCGATGTGTGGCTAGAGACAACAAGCGTAGCCAAGGAGTGGTGCAAGACAACGAGCATAGCTAAGGTGTGGCTAGAGACAACGAAAGTAGCCAAGGTGTAGCTAGAGATAGCAAACGTAGCCAAGGAGTGGTGTAAGGTAGTGAGCATAGCCAAGGTGTGGCTCAAGGTAGTAAATGTAGCAAATGAGTGGCTCAAGGTAGCAAACGTAGCCAAGGAGTGGTGCAAGACAACCAACATAGCCAAGATGTGGTCTGAGGTAGCGAACGTAGCAATATACATCTTGAGGCAGTGAACAAAGCCAAGGTGAGGCATGGCCTGAAGTAGGCGAAGGTGTAAGGTGAAGAGGCTCCAAGGGAGAACACAACTCCACGATGGTGACAACCAAGAGGAAGGTGTTTGGAAGAAGAAGCACTTCATGCGTTAATAAAACTGGTAATATTTTATTATTGTGATCTTTAATTTTAATTTAGGCTAAGGTTGAATAAAGGGGAAATAAGGTTGTAATTAATTTGATGAATACCTAAATTAAAAGGGAGTATTTATTATAAAATATTGTATGGTGTTGGATATTATTTTGAGATTGGAGTAATAATATATACTCATGAATTAATATATGCATTATATTGTCATATAATATTTTTGAGATTGGAAAAGGAATATTGTGTTATTGTGGCATATTCTTGAAGGTCATCTTATCAAGAAAAAAGTTTGGGCATATATTTCCAAAGTTTAAGTTGATTGGTTGTTTTTTTGGAAAATAAGTTTGGAGTGAAAATGACTTGATTAGGGTTTCCTTTTGAGTGTGTTTGAGTGATTGCTTCAATATTTTATCGAATAAAGAAGTGTGGTTAAAACCTTGTTTTATAAGCATTGTTGTTGGAACCATTGGTTGTGTGAAGAACTTGAACTAGGGTTTGAGTATCATTGCTACGTGAAGATTGTTTTATAAGCATTGTTGTTGAAGCCATTGGTTGTGTGAAGAACTGGAACTAGAGTTTGAGTATCATTGCTATGTGAATATTGTTTTATAAACATTGTTGTTGAAGTAAGTTGTTGAGCAAAGAACTTGAACTAGGGTTTGAAAAGAATATGAGTATCATTGTTATGTGAGATTTGTTGTTGAGCATTGTTGGAAACATTTTGAGTTGGTGTTTATATACTTGGACTAGGGTTTGTGAGAAAGGGGTGTTTCATTGAGTGATTAGTTGAGTAGAGTTGATTGAGCCTAGTCAAGTGGATGTATGAAATGATTGTTCAAGTTCCATAAAACAAACTATTCTATATTCTGATTTGAGTTGAGAAAGTGATTGAGCATTGAGTATAGAACATATTGGGTCTCTAATAATTCTCTTTATGTTATTATAGATTGGAAAAGTTGTGTGGAATTCTTGAGCAGATTTGAGCAAGTTCTGTGTGGACTTGTTGAGAAGATTTGAGCAAGTTCTGTGTGGACTTGTTGAGCAGATTTGAGCAAGATCTGTGTGGACTTGTGAGCATATTTGAGAAAGTTCTATGTGGACTTGTTGAGTAAATTTGAGCAAGTTATGTGTGGAATTGTTGAGCAGATTTGAGCAAGTTCTGTGTGGACTTGTTGAGAAGATTTGAGCAAGTTCTATATGGAATTGTTGAGCAGATTTGAGCAAGTTCTATGTGGACTTGTTGAGCAGATTTGAGAAAGTTCTATGTGGACTTGTTGAGAAGATTTAAGCAATTTATGTGTGGACTTGTTGAGCAAATTTGTGCTAGACTGAAGGACTGTGTATAGTACAAATTTGATATAGAGCTTTGGAGGTGACATAGCAAATAGGACAGTGGTTTCCAATGGATAGATATCCATCAACCAGGGCAGTGAGGATAGGTCTTCTGAGTGGGGAAACGAGTCTTCAATGGAGAGATATGCACAAGCCAGTGTAGTGGAGGCAGTAGTCTTCTAGAGTATCACCAAACAAAGTAGAGGAGGAGTTATCCAGTGGATAGAGATCCATGAACTTGATTTAGGAGATCAAAATATCCTTTGGATTGAGGTCCATAAACATTGTAATAGGGAAAGGATTCCCAAGAGATTTATCGAGAAAATTTTAGTGAAATATTTTCTCCGTGGAGTAGCCCACATTGGGTGAACCACGTAAATTGTGGTGTCTCTATTGTGTGTGATGATTTGTGCATTGCTTTGGTTATTATTGATACTGCCATTGATTATATTGATTAATATTATTTGGGAAAGAAAAGTAAAAAGTGATCATATACTGTTCACCCCCCCTCTCAGTATAAGCTTGTGTTCTTCAGAAATCAAATTTCAAATTTTAATTTTTAATAACCCACCTTAGGGTTATTTAACATTAGGTTTAAATTAATTTAAAATTAATATTTAAATTAATTAATAATTAACTTAAATAACTTTATAAGTTAAATAAATTAATTTTTAAACTTCCTTTGTATAATATTATAAAAGGTATTATAATATTATTCACTTGGGCTTCTTCGTGCACTTTGGGCCAAATCTACCTTCCAGGAACTGGGTCTTGAAACTGAAACTGAATTATCCTTTTGCATTTGTTTGAGAACCTAAAATGGACGCTGCCAACTAAAACTACCACTGACTGGTGCTGAAATCTCAACATAAATTACCACTCACTCTTGACATCAATGACAACTCATCTACTCAAAATATCCAACAATAATAATCAAGCTCATGTTGCAACCTAAATAGGGTATTTATATTAGTAAAAATTATACTAGAACTACCTAATATAATAAATAAGCAATTGTAACATATATATTCTAATAATCTATATTTTTATGCTAGATTTACCATATCTTCTATTGAATGTAGTGACATCAATCAAGATAAAGGAAAGTGATTCTATATAATCGATCACTATTAGTTATTATTAAATAATTGATTGATCCTAAATTTATTTCTCATGAGTAAATAGATGTATTAAATGAAGAAAAATTTACCAATTAAAACTTAGTTAGCATACATAAGATTTTTTTTTTGATTTGGTTAGTCTAAGAGACCCCTATGACCAATGCACAGGGCTGGGTAGGCTCCCCCCAACCATTAACCCTCCTAAAGCTAAGAGTTATGCTTATCATAGGGAATTTAACACACAACCACCACATAACCACCCCATCACACACTCACCCAAACCATGGTTTTTGGACCTCCCAAAGAAAAGCCAAAGCCAAACCTTATATTAAGGAAAATCATTCCTCGTATCCCCTAGGGGCCAGGACTTTTTTGTTCCATGGGGCCTGTCCCATCCGGGTATACCCCTCAGGTTAGTCGAGGGGTTATTTTTTGTATCTGGAGTAGGATGCCAGGATTGAACCTTAGATCTCCTTTCGAGGATTGAGGGAACTTGCCAGTAAGGTACCTGGTGCGGATTACCATACATAAGATTTAACATTACTTTCTAAAAATGAATAGAATCAACACATTACCTAGAAAGGACAACTCATAGTTAAATATAATATAATATAAAGGGTGTTGTAGATATCAAAGTAATATCACTAATGAAATAAAAATAACCACCCCAACTGATGTAAAAATAGTTGGTCTTAGGGGTATAAGTACACAAATTAAATATGACCTTAAGTCAAGTTTAAAAAACTAACCTTAAGGTTTATTAATAAATTATTATAGTAAAACTACATATTAAATGTTTACAAAGGCCCGTGGGGATAAAAAAATAAGTACATTTAAAAACTCAATTGTGACGTTAAATGAAGTCTAATACAACATATTCCAACATACTTGCTTAAATTGAATGAGGAACACAAAGGGAGACACTTATCAATCATCCCCCTTAAGAGGTACTCTACTGCTCTAAGTTTCTATTACAATTGCACAAAGGTCACCTTAGACACAACCATGGTTAGAATATTTAATGTCTGTTAGACTAACAACACATAGGCTATATCAATCATTTCATAAGCATGAAGCCATTGAACATAGTGTATCCAAACCTCGATGTTTTTAGTCTGTTAATGAAACACTAGATTAAAGATAATCTTGTTGGAACTTTGATTATCATAACAAAGGAATACCAATTGTTTTTTGATGAGGATTGATGTTCACTCACATGACCCCTATTTCTTCCTAGCTAGGTTTGCATAGTTTATTTCTTGCAAATAATTGTAATGTGAGTCCTCATATTCTCACGTACACTTCTAGTTCACTAGGTGGCAACTAGTTGGCATTCTAGAAGGATTTGTTAGGATTAGTTAAGTTAAGATAGACTTGCATATTTTAGTTAGCATATTATCCTCTATGCTACTATATTTGTACGAGCATTATTTTATGCCACCACTTTAGCCATTCATTGATGATTTGGTGGAAGTGGTGTATTTTGGGCACTTCAATGCCTATATATTACACACTCCTGAATAAAGAATGCAATTGGATTTACAACCTTTTCACTGGTATGAGAGCCTTAGTTATTTTGCACTGGAATTGTGACTCAAGGAGAAAAGCAAGAAATTTTTTAAGAGTAATTTGTTGTCTTTGAAAAATATTTCTTATGAGGGCTAGGTATTTTTTCATTTGAATACCATTCATTGGAGGAAGTTCCTTCAACATCAAACCCCTCTTTCCAACTTCCTTCATATGCTTAGGCAACATAGGAAGAACCAACCCTATTTTCTATCTTACAAAAATTCTTTGGCAGGATTGGATTTTAGTTATAGTAAGATCCTATTGAGGGCATTGAGAGCACCTACCAATTACGAGTTTGCAGATTGGGATAGTCACCAACATCGATTGTGTATCAACTGGATCTAGTGTTGCATCCCAAAAGTTGGTCATGTGTCGATTGGATCTTGGGTTTGGCTCCTCTTGAAGGTTTTCAATTACCACCATTAAGATTTTAAATTTTTTAAAAAGCTTTCTTGCATGGTTTGAAGGTAATTTTGTAAAGAAAAATTTGGTAATTTTGAAGTAAACTAAGGTTGGAACCTTAATTTAATGTAAATTTAGGCTTAAATAATATAAAATTTCAATTATATATTTAGTGATATTATAATATATATTATTAAAAAAACTAGTACCCACTCAATCAGCCTGACCAACAGACCGACTAATGGGCATTTTTTTGATAGTCGATGACACTTGTGATTGACACAACTAGCATTGTTGTCAGGCATGCAACACCTAAAAAATTATCAAGTGTAAAATACATAACTTATCATTAGGTGTGACAGTGACTCCCCTTTGTGAGGTGCTACTTGTGCTTGTGTCAGGAACCCGTGCCTGACTATGCCAATATCAGATGCTTAGCAGGTTCTCTAGCGTCTACATTGGACACAAACACTTGGCAGGTACCTTTATGCTTACATTAAGTGTAGGTGCTCTATCAAGTTGGACAATGCCAATCATGCAATTGCCTAAATTTGATGAATTTATACCTGTGATGCCCCGGGTGATAGGAGGTCACTCGATTGGTTAATACACTAATATCTGGTGTACGATCAAACTTGTGGATTTTTGCATACATAGCCCTTGTCATTCCATTTTAAGATTTTCTTGGGTGGCATGATGATAGATAAGGACAAAGCGGTTTGGACAACCAACACACAATTTTATGCAACTAACACTATAAGTTCCTCAGATGACATGCCTATACGTTGTGCTAAAACAGTATGCGGTGGAACAGGTTGGTAGCGATATTATGCCATTAAGGGTAAATTTGAAATTATTTCTTTATTAAGGTTATAAATTTAATTTTTATTTATTTATTAATTTTTATAGATAAATTGATTAATTTTAATTAATTACTTTGATTAATTAATATTCATTTTATTAATTAAGTTATTTTAAAAATTAATAATTTAAAAGGGAAATTTAAACCTTAGTAATAGATTTAATATCTCCAATTACAAGCATTTTCAAATACTTTAAGTTTTTCTTTCACCTCCAAAATTATGAAGAAACTTTGTTAATCTGCTCTCCATTAGATTGACATCAGTATTTTTCTTGTAATTAGCTAGGAGTTATTTCATTTAAGGGAAACAAATTGTAACAAGGTACACAAAATTTACCTTGCTTAAAGTGCCTTTTTTCCCTTTTCTCCTAGCTTATACCCATTTTGAAATGAGCTTAAATTTGGTTGTCCAAATGGTATATTTGGCTTAAATTGTAACTACACTTGTAAATAAGGTAAATAAAACCACTTTGGCTCAAGTCATAAGTAGCCTTGTTGACAAGGTTAATGACATCAATGTACAAAATTCCACTGATGTCAAGATTTATAATAATGATCCATGATCAAAGACATGTGGTGAGGTTCCATTGTATGATGGGTCAAGGAATCCAGATGTCTTGAATAGATGGATTCTAGACATGGAATCTTGGTTTTCCTACACTCACACTCAAGATGATGATAAAGTTCCATTTGCAAAGCTTAAGCTTTTAGGCTTAGCTAAAGTTTTGGTGGAACACAAAGAAGGTCAAGATGCATTAACCACTTGGGAGAATCTTGTGAAAGCACTCAAGCAAAATTTCTATCCCTCAAATTATAAAAAAGAATTGATTATTAAGTGGTTTTTTTTTTTCAATAGGGACCTAACATGTCTGTTCAGAACTACATCTTTCAATTTAACAGGTATTGCATCCTTCTTGATGTGGAATATGAAGTATAAACTCTTATTCTCAAATTTTAGAGTAGGATTTTAGAGCACATATATAGAGAGATCATGTATGTTCCTATGGAAACATTGGACCTTGTATTCAACCATGCGTAGCTTGTGAAAGATACATTTTTGTGCAATCGAAGGGCTTTCGTCCTCCTTATTTAGATGTTGGAAGTTCATCAAAATGGAATAGTTATTTTTCTCAAAAGAAAAATTTTCCACAAAATAAGGTTTCTCCTTTTTTTCTTCCTCTCCTTCTCCTTATCCTTCTTATTCTAAGCCTTCTACTTCTTCTTCCTCTTCAAAAAAGTTTTGTAATTATTGTAAAAAGAAAGGACATGAGAAGTCTAAATATTTTAAGTTAAAGAAGAGAAGCTTAATTGTAAAGACTCAAGTGGAGGACCAAGTGCCAAGTCCCATTGAGGCTATAGGAGAAAATCAACCATACACAAAACTAAGAGGTAAACTTAATCAAGTTACCTTGATGCACCATAGTTCATCAGTGAGTGCTCGTGATTCCTTGTTCATCACTAGAGCACATTTAACTCATAAAATTTCAATTGATTATATTGTAGAAAATGGCTCAAAAAGAATTTAATTACAAAATTCATAGTCGATAAATTGCACTTGCTGATGGAGCCTCATCATCATACCTATTATTTGGGTTGGAAGGATAGTGGTTCAAGCTCCAAGATTACTCACACTTGCAATGTGAGTTTTGCATTTGGTCCAAAATTCATTTATAGGGTCACTTGTGATGTGACACCTATGGACTGTTATGGAATTTTGCTTGGTCAACCATACCAGTATGATAGAAAAGTAGCATATGACACCTTTAAAAAAACATACATACTTCAACACAATGATAAGACATAACTCATAAGATGCACCAACACTCATAATTTGGTTTTAAGTTCCAATCAAGCAAAGAGGACAATTAAAAAAGCAAGTGACATTGCACTTATTTTCATTCATCCACAACACACTAATGCATCTTCTTCACCAACTCATCGATATGCTAATATGGATAAACTATTAAAAAATACTCAAATATTTTTTAGGAGCCTAAGTCACTTCCACAAATACACACAATAAATCATAGCATTGGAATACTTCCTATTGTTTCACTTCCTAATACACTCATGTATCGACAATCTATATTGCAAAATCAAGAAATTAGAAGGAAAATAAAAGATTTGTTGTTGAAGGGTTTCTTTAAACCAAGTACTTCATCTTGTGCATCATCAATATTTTTGGTTCTTAAAAAATATGGCACTTTGCAGTTGTGTATAGGTTTTAGAGCTTTGAAGAAAATTTCTATTAAGAATAGATATCCACTTACCTGCATAGATGATCTCTTAGATTATCTTCAAGAAGCCAAATTATTTTCTAATATAGATCTTAATAGTGGATATCACCAAATGCGTATTTAGGTAGAATATACATGGAAGACAACTTTTAAGATGAGTATGGGTCTTTTTGAGTGGCTGGTCATGCCCTTCAGTCTTACCAATGCACTTGATACTTTCATGAGGCTGATGTATAAGGTTTTTCGTGATGTTCTTGATAAATTTGTAATTATATATCTTGATAATATATTAATTTTCTCATCTACTTGGGAGGAACACCTTGAGCATATTTAAAAAGTACTTGACATCCTTTATAGGAATCAGTTATATTCCAACCTCTCCAAGTTCTATTTTGATAATACTTCCCTCTATTTCCTTGGTTTTATGATTGGTGAGCATGGAATTTAGGTAAACCCACTAAAGTAGAAGTCATACTTAAGTGGACCCCTCCTACTACTCTCATCGAGTTGAGGAGTTTTCTAGGACTTTAGAATTTCTATTGCAAGTTCCTCCCTTAATATTCCACTATTGCAACTTCATTGCACTACTTAACCAAGGCTAAGATGTCCTTTCAATGGAGAAAGAAATTAAAAGTTGCCTTTGAGATTTAAAAAAAGAAAATTTGTACATCACCTATGCTTTTTTTACTTGATCTCTCTCAACTCTTCAAGATTGAGATAGATGCTTCTAAAGTTTCTTTAGGTGTTGCCCTTAAACAAAATGGTCATCCGATAACTTACTCTACAAAGTGAACTATTCAACATATGACAAGGAGTTGTATGCTTTAGTTCAAGCTATTAAGTACTGGAGACACTACCTTTTGGAGAAAGAAATAATTATTTATGTTGATCATATGCCCCTCAAATTCCTTCAATCCTAAAAATAAAATGAAGAAGCTCGACATATGAAGTGGACCTCTTATCTCCAACAATTTCCCTTGGTCATCAAGTATAAAAAGGGGAAGAGTAATTATGTGGTAGATTGTTTGAGTATGCCTCCATCCGCTCTTGCATTGATATTAATGACCACTTCACACTTGGGTTTTCAATATTGGCCATATAAGTATTCATAGGATCCTGATTTTGGCAAGATATTTTAGCAAGTGTGTAATCCTACTTCTTCCAATTTACATCCTTTACAAGATTTAAATATCAAGGATGAACTTCTTTACAAATTGGAAAAGGTTTATGTTCCTCATGAGCCTAGAGTATATATTCTTAAGGAAGCTCATTTTACACTCTATGGTGGTCACTATGGCAAGCACAAAACACTTTTGATCATTTGAAATGATTATTCTTTTGGCTATATATGCAGAGGGATGTTTTGAGATTTTTGAAGCAGTGTGCTATATATTGCTATTCTAAGCTTGCTAACAGGATATTTGTATTAGGAATTCCTTTGTCTATTCCTTATCATCCTTGGGAAATCATTTCCATGGGCTTAGTTAGAGGTATTCCCATGATAGTCTGACAACATGATTGTATCTTTGTTGTTGTTGATAGATTCAACAAAATGGCTAAGTTTCTTCCTTGTCGCAAGACTTAACCCAATTATTCTTTGACTACATATGGTGATCCTTTGGTCTTCCCACCAATATTATGTTGGATCATGATTCACACTTTGTGAGTCATTTTTGGCACTCTTTATGGAAAATTTTGGGGGTTTCTCTCAACTTTTCCACATCCTATCATCCTTAATCTAATGGGAAGATCAAAATGGTGAACCATACCCTTGTGCAAAGTTTGTGAATCTATCATCATGCTTCACCAGACAAGTGGGACTTGAGTCTCATCCACATTGAGCATGCATACTATAGGACAATGCATTATTATATAAGGTATTCTCCATTTGAGGTTTATGTAGGTTTTAAGTCATTGTATCCCTATGAGTTACTCTTGTCTTTGCCTTCTCCTATCACCACTCATGTTCATAAGGATCAAGACAAGGCTCACTCTTTCATTCAATATTTATAGAATCTTCAATCTAGGGTGATTTAAATTTTGAAAAAGACACAACAATAGTAGAAATATACCATGGATCGACATCAAATTCCTCATATTTTTTAGGTTGGTGACAAGGTTTGGTTACACTTAGAAAAGCAATATTTTTTAGATAAGACACATAGAAAATTAAACTGATTTGCTATGGGCCTTATACTATACTTTATTAGGTGTTCAAAAATGCTTTTACCTTGATATTATCACACACCTTGGAATATATGATGTCATAAATGTAAATATTTTGAAGTTGTATCATGATTCTACATTGGAGACCGCACCTACCATCAGTCATCCTATCGATGTGGTTCCTTATTCTCAGTGACTATTGTATTCTAATCAGGTCTATGATACCAAGACTCATTAGACTCACCAGGGTTCTTCCACTTCTTATCTTGTGGCTCTATGTGGGTAGTTTGCACATCAGGCTCATTGGATCTCTTCTCATCAGATGTCCCATGACTTCCTTTCCCTTATGAAAGCATTGGATTCCAATACTTCTATTATGGGGAGGCATGATGAGGGTTGATGTTCAATCAGATGAAACCTCTTTCTTCCTAGCTAGGTTTGCATAGTTTATTTCTTGTAAAAAAATTTAATGTAAGCCCTCTCATTCTCACGTACACTTCTAGTTCACTAGGTGGCATCCAGTTGGCATTCTAAAAGGATTTGTTAAGATTAGTTAATTTAAGATAGAATTGCATAATTTAGTTAGCATAGTATCCTCTATGTTACTATATTTGTACAAGAATTATTTTATACAACTACTTTAGCCATTCGTTGATAATTTGGTGGAAGTGGTTATGTATTTTGAGAACTTCAATGCCTATTTATTGCACACTCATGAATAAAGAACATAGTTGGATTTACAAAATTTTCACTATTGAATAATATCCAATTATTTTAAAATCATGGCCATCCATTGGTGGTGTTTGGTGGCCTCATGATAATACAATATTAATTTTGTAGAAGACAAGGATATAGTATATTGTTATCTAGAAAATCAAGAGACTGGTCTAAAACCAAGATAAAATATAAAATTGATGGTAGAGCACTATAGTATCTTGGTTAATACCTCCAAATTCTAGGTAAGAATCAGCCATGAAGGAAAAATGAGAAGTAATTTTTCAGCCATAGGAGCAACAATATGAACTAGAAATTAAAAAAAAGATTCTAGAAAAATGGTCAAGTATTGGAGTTGTTGATTTTTCAAACTATTGATCCATAAAAAAACTCTCGATTCATTAACAAAATTCTAATTCATCAAATTCTATTCTAGCATCAACATGGCATCATCCAAATTTTCTAAAATTATAGAATATCTTTATTCATCAACAAACGTCCCAATTAATCAACAAAACCTTTGATTTGTCTATAAAATAAAAAAATCAATGAACTTGAAGTCATATCATAAAATAAGCCACTATTTTTAAGGAAATAACTTGGAAAGTGATATTTTATCTTCATATGATGTCAATCAAGGGATAAAATATTTCTAAAAATGTTCATAGATAGCATGTAAAATTTAATGGTGCTTCATTTTACTAAAGATACCCTTATACTAGATATTTTACTAGGAGTAAAAATAATTTACTTGTAGTAACTCTTAGGTAAATAATTTGCTATAAATAGGATATATGGGCTCCATTGTAAAGGATATTTTATCAATTTAAAAAAATTAAAGCTATACTTTATGATAGTCCATTGTACTCCTGAGCTTATTTTTGATAACATGTATTACTCTCACTTTGTTTTAGTCCTTTATGCTCTTATTGTAAACTTCTTACATGTTGGAGCATATTGATGTTATTAAATTATATCCAGATACACTAATTGATGAAATCTAATATTGCTATAGTTTCAATCATATATATTTTTTATTGCATTTACTTTACATATCTTTCACCCTTACCTACCTAGATTTTATTTTCTACACTTAAGTTAATATTGTTTAGTTAGATTTGTGGGGTGCCAACCCAAATCTATAGGTTGAAAATGATTTATTCCCTCCTTCCAATTATTGAAATGTGACCTCATGAGCACATACCATATTCATGAATAAATAAGAACCACTAATACAAACAAATATCTCAATCTTCATTAGAGAATCTTATTAAAATCATATTTGATCCAACTAAGTAGTGCCTTCATACACCTATAATAATAATTGATAGCAAATGGAATGTCCATATCATTGGAGTAAGATAGGAAAACCCTCCTATGAGTGACCAATATAGGATGACATCCAACAAAGGAGTATTACAATATGATCAAAGCTTCAAACTAGAGGTAAAAGAAGTTAAGGTAGGCTTGCACTTATCCATCCTAAATTACTTTAGAAGATCCAAGGTATACTAGGGAGATAAATGACAATACTAGAGGGTGATTGGTCATATAAACACATACAAAATAATGAAGTACGTCCAAATTTTTTTATCTCAAAAATATCATGAAGTTGTATGATGTGGATCAAACAAAGATAAAAGTGGCATTAGAACTTGTGCTTAAATAAACATAGAAAATGAAAAATCTTACAAAGCATCATATATGCTAAATCTACCAAAAGGATCAAAATAGAAGATAGGTGATAACTACTAGCTAAATATAAAATATTCTAACAATATACTATCATAACCTAAGCTAACTGTAGAATATGCTATCAATATACTATGCTAACCTAATCTAACTCTAGAATATTGACGAACAACCTAAATCCAACATGAGAGTATTAGAGTCTCACATTTTACATTGATGAGATAATAATAAAATCCTAGGACTAATAATAAGAATAATAATAAGACTACAAAAATAAGCCTAGATATTACATCACATTGTGTTCCTCATCATGCCTCCCCACAATAGAAGCATTGGATTCCAATGCTTTCAAGAGAGAAGGAAATTCATGAGACATGTGATGGTGAGATATATAGTGAGATTAGTGTGGAAGCTGAACTATACGGGAAATAAGGTAAGAAATGGAAGAACCCTATATAGTATGATGAGTATTCATGTCAAAAAATCAATAAAATCAAGTGAAAGCTAAAAATCAGGCACCACATCAGTAGGATGGTTGATGATAGAATCGATATCTAATGTAGAGTTATGGTATGACTTCAAAAGATCTATATTGATGATGTTATGAATTCTAAGATGAGCCATAAGATCAAGGTAAAAGGCACTTGAATACACGTAATATAGGATATCATAAAACCCATAGCAAAGTGGTTTGATATTACAATGTAACTTCTCTAAGAAACAATTATCCAAATAGAGCCAAACACTATCTCCAACCTGGAAAGAATTAGGAATACAATGTCAATCCATTGCTTGTTTGTGTTACTATTGAGTCTTCTACAATATATAGATATCATTGGATTGTGTTGCTAAATGAATAAGTTTACTTTATCTTTCTCTTTTTGAATGTGCATGGTAGCTAGAGAGGAAAAATATAAGGGTAATTCATATAGAGCCAAAGGCTAAAAACCAAGACAAAATTCAAAAGGAGAGTGTTATATGGAGGTGTGGATTGCTCTATTGTAGGAATGCTCTATGTAAGTAAGGCTCAAATACCACTTATCTAGAGAAATATGGTGATATATCCTCAAATTTTATACAAGAATGTGATTCACTACTTTGGTCTACCCATCTATGTAACAACCTCCTTGGCAGGACTTATTCTTGACAATGAACTATGTATTGAAATATGGATTCCTAATGCATAGTCTTATTTTATGTCAATAAGAATGAGTAGATGTACTTTAAGCTTTGATTATATTCTTGGAATATGGTACTACTGATGTATTTATGGTTGCAAGACTAGGTGCTCTCATCGGTGGATTAATATGGGATAACCACCTAAGATGGGAAATAATGGTGATGACTTGTTCATCAATAACTCTAAGGTAAAGATTACCTTCATGTAGATGCATTGCATTTGTGCTTGTTGGATAAATACAATGTTGGGCTAAGAGATTGCTTTGGTGAAGGAGCCATATTTAGTATGATGGGGATAACATTCTAGTTATCTTAAAAAGCCATCTACTTAAAGATAAATTAATGTTGTACGATATTGAATTGCAAATCCTTGTCTTGTTTGTGTTGGAGATCTTGGATTGAGTGGTTGGCCCAATAAAAGTATTAATTGTGGTAATACCATTAATTATTTAATATTAATATGAGTGTTAATAATTAATAGACATATGGTATTAATTAGCAAGTAATTGATCCTTCCTCTATGTTAAGAGCAATAATATCTTGGGTTAATTGTTGGAATTAATTATTTTGGTTTTCTTATATAGCCATGCTCAATAATTAATTAATAAAGTTGATAAAGGATAAATTAATCCAAGGGTTCCTAAGGTTGGAAAATTATTAATTTAATATTTTCATAAGAAATTATTTGGCTTCATTAAGTTGCATGATCTGTAACTTATAATATTGGCCTCCATGAGTCTTGATGATGCTTTTTGAACATTACCATCAAGCTAGAGCATCATGGAAATGGTGGTAAATGAATCTAATATGGAATAGGAAAGGACTCCCACATATTGCATGGATTTAAGGTGATATTTGATACGCTTGAAGGTCCATTGAGAGAGTTTCTAGCAAGTAGAGGAGAGTGAGGAAGCTTGGATAAAGCAAGGATTAATTTTGGAAGCTTCATGCTAAGAGGTAGGCTCTAGTTTTACCTTCTTTATAGTGTTAAGTTTATGTTTTCATTATGCTATTGAATTATTATTTGGTTGGACATAAGTGCATATTATTTGTGTTGCTTTTTGAGCTTGAATTTCATATATCCTAGTTAGGCAACTTGGTGGTATTGTAGTTACATCAACAGTGGCTTTGTGAGTAGTCTTGGACTACATTGAGTTGTTTTATGCCTTTATTTGTGGACCACTTGAGCTTATATACCCCCTATAAGTGCAATTTTGATATGTGTTGCACTAATAAAGTATTTGGAATCAAGTTGGAGCCTTTTGGTGAGCTCTTATGGTGTCTAGCATTTTTTAGTCTCGTTGTTGGGATGATGTTGGTTAGCACCCTATGTGTTGGGATATATTATTTGTATTCTACTTCCATTTTATTTTTTTAGTGCAATATCTATATTTTTTTAGTGCTATGAGTCCTAAATTGGATCGAACGACATTCAAGTTACCTTGTAACCCTTTAGTGCTTCCTATAGGGGCATTCATTTGAATCGTATCTCCGTTGTTATTTTGGTTGAGGTCAATGTCTACTTAGTGTTTGTTTTCCTTTGGTTTACATGGTTAAATGAGCATTTTATTTAAGAATATTGCTTGGCACATGTTGTTAGTTTGTGCTTAGTGCTTGGTTAATTAAAGCACTTTATGAAGAGGATTTTGTATTCACCCAAGGTTTGTTTCTTGTGAGTTTGGTAGATTGTATTTAATGTCCTTTATTGGATTCATGTTTGTATTAGATTAATGGTTATTATAAAAGTAATATGCTATAGCTATAATGTCCTTTATTTGTTTCATTATTGTAAGAGGTTTTGGTTAATTAAAGATGATTTAGATATAATGCTCTTTTGGAAATCATTGTTGTGGATAATGAAAAGTAAAGGATGTCATAGTTGCTATATTATTTTGGAGATCATTATTGCTTGGGATAATTATTAGTGTAAATAAATAGCGATTTTGTTTTAATATTTATTTTGGATTTATAATAAAATAATTAAATATGTAGGTTAAAGAATCATTAAATATTTGTTTGGTTAGAGAAGCTAGAGCCTTATACTTATTGTTGGATGTTTTATCTGAGTGAAACATAACTGGGTTTATTTGTTGTGAATGTTAACTTTGGATTTGAAACTATAGTGGTCTCCTAAGACTTGAGTAGGTAAAGGGGTCCATTATAAGAGAGAAGTATGGGATTCTCTCCTTGTCTTCTTTGTGTGCTTGTACTTTATGGAGTATATTTTAAACTATAGTGGTCTCCTTAGACTTAAGTAGGTAAAGGAGGCCATTGTAAGAGAGAATTATGTGATTCTCTCCTTGTCTTCTTTGTGTGCTTGTACTTTATGGAGTATATAGTGGTCTCCCAAGATTTGAGTAGGTAAAGAGGCCATTATAGAGAGAAGTATGGGATTCTCTCCTTGTTTCTTTAGCTTGGTTTGTATGCATGGTTGCTTGCATCCTAGTTAGAGCATGTTAATTTACATTGCATAAAGAGTTGTTCTGATCCCTATATGTTCCTCAAGTTGTAGGATATTTCCCTTCATGATGATGAACATGAAAAGAAGAGGGCATAAAGGGTGCTTAGGGATAAAGGATTTGATGCATCAAGGACTAAAAATTTATTATGTAAATGAGAAGTTCTTTATGATTCTTAGTTTAATCTTCCAAATTATTCAAAACCTGGCAGTTTTGTAAGATGGGGAAATGTTGATTTTTTAAGCGTAAGCTAAGGATTATTTGGATTAATATCTTTGTCTTGTAAAATGTTTTTTGTTGTTGAGAAAGAATAAATATTTATGGGGACATGTTTATGTTGGAAAATATTTATGTATGCATTTATGATGATGCTAGCATTATGAATAATTGAGAAGAATATTTCTTTTACATAGTTTGTTCTAGCTCTTGGATTGATGGTTAAGACACTTTTTAGTGATGGCATTATGTTGAAGCTCATGCTAGATTTATGATGTAATGTTTAATATTGTGGTTTATATTAAGCATGTTGTTTTTAATTGAAGCATTTATATAGAGAGAGAGTTGTTTTATATTGCTTGAATGTTATCTCAAGTTAGGGAAGAGTTCTTGGGTTGGATCTAGAATCATATTTAAGAACCTATATAGCCTAATATTGGGAGAGTTGTGTTGATGCATAACCAAGTAGATGTGGGTCTTATAAGGATTTGTGAGGATGAAATAGATAGGAACTCATGAATATAGAAGGAATTTGATTTGATGCAATAGCCAAATTCTTGTGAAATGATGCACCTTGAATGTTGAGGATCGGGTGTTCCATAGAACTCAAATGTGGTGAAGCATTGAGAATGCTAAAAAGAAATATATTGGGATAATTTTTGTGAACCTTTACTTGAAAAACAATCTCTCTCTTAGGTTGGTTTTTATGGGTTGTTAAAATCTTACTAAAGGTGAAATGTAGTGGAGAAGTTGAGAGAGACTCCTAAAATATTCCACAAATAGAAACAAAAGTGATCCACAAAATGTGAATCATGATTAAATAAAATGATAGTAGGAAGACCAAAGGAGTGCCATACTATGTCAAAGAAGAGCTAGACTAAGTCAGGTGCAAAAATGCTCTTGTGACATAGAATGAACTTAAGCATATTACTAAATCTATCCATAACTATAAAAACATAATCATGTTGTCAAATTATCATTGGAAAAACACTAACCAAGTCCATGTAAATTATTTTCCAAGGATGGGAAGGAATGAGAAAAGGAACATTGGGGCCTAATTTCTTGTTGGTTGGCTTGGATCAACAATAAATGATATAGTACCTCAAGAATCACAAGATATCATGGTACATGTGAGGATAGTAGAAGAACCACTAAAAATAATAAAGAGTCTTGTGTTTTCCAAAATGTCCACCATAGAGTATAGAATGGGCCACTTAAATAAGAGATAATTAATGCACCTATGGGACACAAAGTTTATACAACTTGTATAGCAAATTTTTATTCAAATAAAAATCCTAAAAAGGGCCTAGATTAAAATATGAAGGATTCAAAAGGTGTTGGCAAACTTTCCCAGAGTCTAGATCAGGAGCATATTGTGTAGTCCAAGTTTGGAAACTAATGTGGGAATAAGTGACAAATATCAAGGCATAAGTTGCTAGAGTGTGACTCAAACAATTTTTTGTTGTGTTGTTATTTCCTTTCTTGTATTTTATTACCAAGTGAAACTACTATAAGTAGGATTCTCACTTCATGTGACAAGCTTCCTCAATCTTATTTTGTGATTGAAGAAAATTAAAGGACAAGTGATCAATATGTACAATAGTCTCCTTACAAATAAGGTAATGTCTCCAATACTTTATAGCTTGCACCAATGCATATAAATATTTGGCATAGGTGGAATAGTTTTGTATGGTAGTTGAAAGTATATCAGAATGTTGTACCACTAGATGGCCATTTTGCTTCAATATGGCTCAAAGGGTAAATTATGAGGTATTTTTATCAATATCAAAATGTTGAGATAGGTACAAAAGGAAAAGGATAGGTGTTGTACATAATTTGTGTTTCAATGTATTGAAGGCACTAGAATGATCCTTTGTCCATTGAAACATAAATTTGGATTTGGTTAAATTATGCAAGGGGGTCACAATAGTGGAATACCCATAAATGAAGTTGTGATAGAAATTCATAAGTCCAAGGAAACTCCTTAAATATATGATGGTAGAAGGAGTTGTCCAATTGAGAAGGACTTTGACTTTGGAGGGCTCCACTTAAATACCATGCTCATTAATAATGAATCCAAGATAAAAAAATGGAGGATTAAGAAAAATAACACTTTGAAAGGTTTGCATACAATTGGTCCTCATGAATAGTTTTAAGAACCTACTTTATATGCTCTATGTGGAACTTCTAAGTGGGGGAGTAAAAAAGGATGTTATCCATGTAAATGATCATAAATTGTTCTAGACCATCTATGAATATTTCATTCATCAACCTCATGAATGTATCAAGAGAATTATTAAGATCAAAGGGTATGACCAACCACTCAAAAATGCTCATCTTGGTCTTAAATGCAATTTTAAATATGTCTTCATATTGAAACCTAGCCTGGTGATACCCACTATTGAGATAAATATTGAAAAAGAACTTAGCCCCTTGAAGTTGGTCCAAGAGATCATCAATCCTTGGAAGTGGATATCTATTCTTGATTGTTATTTTATTCAAGGTCCTAAAATAAATACATAGCCTCCAAGTCTCATCCTTATTGAGCACAAGCAAAATTGGTGAGGTACAATGGAAAGTGCTTGGTTTAATAAATACTTTGGATAAAAAATCTTGGATTTGACTTTTAATTTCATGAATTTGAAGGATTTATTGTCTATATATTGGTGCATTAGAAGGAGAAGCACCAAGAATAATTTCTATGCTATGATTGATATCTCAAACATGAGAAAGTTTTGGGGTTCCTTAAACACACAATAATATAATTTCAATATTCTATTTAGTGAAGCATGCCTAGAAGATTGATGAATTGGTGCTTGTATTCCTTCATTGTGTGGCCTTATGAAAATGAGTACCAATTCCTTTACTTTATTTATAGCTTTGCATGCTTGTCTACAAATTTGTAGAAAATTGGTGGTATGCTAAGTGCACTTGAGTAGAAATAAATTTTTATCTAATTGTAAAGTGTATGTATTTTTAAATGCATCATAAGTAGTATTCCTATCATATTGATAAGGTTTTCCAAGCAAAAATCCACAACAATCCATTGGAGTGACATCACATGTTACCTTATCCACAAACTTAGGGACAAAAGCAAATGATATGGTGCAAGTGTGTGTGATGTTGAAGTAGTCCCACTATACTTCCATACAAGTGAATAGGGATAAGGATGTGGGTCCATAGGCAACTTCAACTTAATTACAATAGACCTTGCAATAAAATTATTTTATGAGTCATTATTGATTATACAATCACCTAACAAATCATGAGTGAGGTGAGATCTTGTGATGAATAAATTTTTACGGTCATCTATTTATAAATAGTGATTCATTAAGGTAACATTTTTCAATCAACCTTTTAACTCATTATATGTTTTATCTTCCCCTAAAGTCTCAATGGGACCATATTTTGGATCCTCATTTAGAGACTATACAATTAAATACTTCTCAATGTTTTTGAACATAAAACATTGGGACCAAATACGTTTCTTCTTTGTACAAAAGTTCCAAATCATTTGAGATTTAGAAAAAGAAGAAGACTATTTAGAAGAAGAGAAAGGGAAAGAAGAGGGATAAGGAGAAAAACAAGAAGGCTTTTTCATATTCTATACTTGTTGCTACTAATTTGGAGACTTGGAAGCTCCCATGATACTAAACTATTATGGTTCCCTTGATCGTGCAACAATCTTCTTCTCTATAAATTGAGTTTGGTTGAAATTTACATCTAAAGTTGCAAGGGTAGTATATTTCAACTCCCTAAATAATGGTTCCTGCAATCCACTCTTAAATTTGACAATAAAAGCATTAGTTGAGTCATATATGCTAATTACTATTCTCAATCTATTAAAATAATAAATATAAACTTGAACACTCATATTTATTCATTGTATCAAATGAATCCGTTTTATGATGAGATCTTCTCCATAATTTAAAGGGCAAAATGTAATGACCTCAAAATCTAATTACAAGAAAACACATAAAAAAGAAAAGTTTTTTTTTAAACTACAGAGAGGGATTCATAAACCCCTAACTGGTCTTTGGTTATTCTATTGTTTAGAATCCCTTTCTCTAAGAGCTACATCTCATGAAATACCCTCACACAAGTCCATATGTGTAGGCATATTATGTGTTACCACAAATAAGTTTATCCCTCTCATCATTATCGATGAGCTAAACTTATCACCCTTAGTCATTCAAAGGTATATGTCCATCACCATACCATACACAAGTCAATCTGTGTAGGTATGCTACACGTATTGTGAGTTAAGCTATCCATCTCGTCACCATGATGAGCTATATTAACTCAGATGTAGTATTTCTTTTAACTTAGCCTATTCCATACTCTTAAAGAATAACATATTACATAAATTTCATCAGGGAAATCTCCCCATAATTCTAGTCTATTTGAGCATAAGTAAATCATTATAAGTAGAATCAAACTGATGCATTGGTTCCAACTACCTCCTTGGTCCTTCTTTGCTTTCCATCAATCATTTGAGGATAGTAGGGGATCAGGGCACTCATGGTTCCATGATAGACATGCTTCTAAATGCATTTACTTATTTCTTTGCCAAATTGCAACTATACAAATTAAATGAAGCATAGTTCCTTTACTTTCACTAATTAAAGTCTCATATCTTTAATCAGATAAAATAAATCATACTTCCTTTACTTCCACTAATTAGGGTCCCAAACCTCTAATTAATAAAAATAAACCATAATTCCTTTACTTTTACTAAATAGAGTCCCATACCTCTAATTAATAAAAATAAACCATAATTCCTTTTACTTTCACTAAATAGAGTCCCATACCTCTAATTAATAAAAATAAACCATTTTATTTTACTTTCACTAAATAGAGTCCCATACCTCTAAATAATAAAAATAAATCATTACCATTATTTAATAAATCAAAGCTTTATAGCTACAAATCTTGTGTGAACCCATTAGGGAGTGGAGGAGAGGGCAACCCCAAGGTCGAATCTCCATCCTAAAAAAATTTGAATTGGATACCCAAAATCCAATTATAATTGTGGGGAGGCCACTCTCTTTACTTTCACTAGAACTAGTATGGTCTCCCATATGCCCCTCAAGATATTTTTCGCTTAAAAAAATATTACTATAGTGGTAAGGATTTTGGCCTCTCATTAAGAAGTCCAATGTCATACCCCCTAAATAGAGGGAATCTACCCCTCAAAATAAACCATTACCATTATTTAATAAATCAAAGCTTTACTACTTTAATTCATAAATAATCTATTAACCATATTTACCCATTCCAAATAAAATATAAGTCAGACTATTTCCCAATGAGTATAATCATAAATTCATTCACCAAATAAAATTATCACTTCGAATATAAACAAGAGGAAGTACTCAACCAAGATTTTCATCAAAAATGAGCCCACGACTCACCCTAAACAAACAAGAGGGATCGACTCAGACAAAGACAATGATTCTAAAACCTTGGTATCTTATTGGGAAAGGGTGAGCGACTAAAAGTCGACCAAGCAGGTAGGGTTAATAGAGTCATTACTACACCAACGATGAACATAAGATTTCCTATATGGCAACCTCCCAAGGATAAGATGAGCCAATATTAGAAGGGTTCAAGATTTGGGTGTTTGTAAGATATCATGAATACCCCAACACGAGTATCATTGAGGGAACCAATGACTCCAATACAGGTAAAATAATAATAAGATAAATTAATAAAAGATATCAAATAGCACACTGTATCACTTTTGAAAAGGATAACAACCAACAGGTTTTAAATGGATAGATTGCACATAGGTTTGATGAGATGCAGACCGAAGTCATAGTTCTCTATATAGTGCCTAACTTCACTCAAAGTTAACCAATGCAGTGCCTTGCTATTGCACGATCTCCTTAGATATCGAACGAAAAATATGGCTATTAAAATAAACCTCTAAACATCAGGTTATAGTAGAAATAACTTACCTTCAAGGTGGATGGACTTCCTTGATAATGTGCTATCCAGACAAGGATTTGGTATAGGGAGAGGACTACATCTTGGTTCTAAGCTAGGAGAGGCATAACCAAACCAATCGAGCAGACATACATCTACAACAAGGTAGAAGGAACACAATAGACAACCATTCTATGTGAACCAAACATATATTCAAACAATGAAAGAGGGTTTAAAATTCATTATCCAACCTGAAGCATTTGGAGACCGACTGTCTTCCCTTCCTTTGAGTGTTGAATCGTGCAACGCTTCCCTTCCAATACTTCGCATTTGTTTTTCTCCTTCCTCTTGTAAGATCATTATCCTTCCCTCCTTTCTTGTTTTGCCTTCCTCCCCATAAGGGATAGAGTCCACTTGCTTCCATCTTCCCTTGTCCCATCCCATAACTCCCATACCCGCTCACCTTCAATTCCACCTTATCTCCTTGGTGGATGAGCAGGCTCAACAACTTTTTAAAATCATATTTTCTATGAGGAGAAGCTTCGCCATAAAGATATTCCTTACTATGGTTGGTAGCGACTTCCCTTATTATATAAAAGTAGATTTATGTTTATAATAAACTATCTATTATTTATAAATGAAATTCTCTTCTCATTTAAAATAATGACTATTATTTATAAATGAAATTATTTTATCATTTAAAATAAAATAACTTATTATTTATAAAAGAAATTCTATTTAAAATAAAAAACTATTATTATTTATAAATGAAACTCTATTATCATTTAAAATAAACATCTATTATTATTTATAAATGAAACTCTATTATCATTTAAAATAAACAACTTTTATTTATAAATGAAATTCTATTATCATCTAAAATAAACAACTATTATTTATAAATGAATTCTTTTGATCATTTAAAATAATGATTCATTTTACATATGGACACATGCATAGAACATAGAATAAGAGGTTTTCTTATCAATTACTATCGTCATGCTATTGAAAGGTTTAAGAAAAACAAGGAGCTTTCAAAGACAACCAGATTATGCATGCTTTCCAAACCATTGATGTAATAAGTGATGAAGTAAAATATAAATCAATATTATGCAATAGACAAAGAGGGAGTCTTTCCATCAACCCAATCACCTATCTCAACTTGAGAATTTACGATAGCTACTAGGCTATCAACTTGAGGCTCAAGGTGGCTAGCTATTGATGATTATCCCTAACCGATAATGCATGCCTATATGAAGGTATCTATCCATGTTACCCTTGAGTTGCCTTAGTCATCACTTCCCCATCCTCAAGTACCCCACTTTTGGTGGATGATTCTACTTCTTCCACCTATGAGTGTACCTGATCTTGCACATCGACAGTATGTCAGCAGTACCATGTTTTTCCAAAAATTGAACCAAACATCGCATAGCTGCTCAATTGCACAAAACTAAGTATTAAAGCATCATAAGTCAATACATAGTTTTCCATAACAAAAAGGCCCGCTAGGGAGGGTCATGACATCCTACCCCCTGGGGCTAAACACCATCCCGGGTGTTTCCAGTTTTACAAAAATTTAAATTATTACATTATAAATTTTCAAACAAGAAGGGAAAATGTTTTTGCATATCATCCACTTTCTCCCAAGTGGCATTTATTTTTAGAAAACTGGTCCCACAAGACCTTACACCATTCAAGAGTCTGATTCCACATAGAATTAGAATGAAACTCAAGAATATTTATTGATATCACTTCAATAGCCTGATTTACCATCTGGAATTTAGAAACATCCCACACATGTTTAGGGTCAACAACATATTTCCTAAGCAAGGATATGTGGAAGGTGTCATGGATTTTTGATAGGTTAGGTGGTAAAGCAAGTCGATATGCAATCGAATTGATATTTTCAATGATATCAAAGGGTCCCACAAACCGAGGATCCAACTTTGTGGATTTGATAGCACTCTTCTTTGGTTTAACCCTTAAAAACACTTTATCTCCAACTAAGTACTCTCTTGGAGTTCTCTTTAGATCAACATAAATTTTCTGCCTATCAGCAGCATATTTAAATATTTTCCTGATTACTTTCAACTGATCCTCCATTTCTATGACCATATCTGGTCCAATCACAACTCGATCTTCTAGGTTATCCCAAGACAAGGGTGTTCTACACTTACACCTATACAAGGCATCAAAAGGAGCCATTCCTAGAGAGGAGTGATGCCCATTATTGTAGGTAAACTCTACAAGATGTAGGTAGTCTTCCTAATGAGACTTATGATCCATGCAGTACATGCGAAGCATGTATTCTAGTACTTGGTTTACTCATTCAGTTTGACCATCCATCTCAGGATGGTATGTCGAGCTCATATTCAATTTTGTGCCTATTGCACAATGGAGGGCTTTCCAAAATTAAAAAGTAAATCTAGAATCCCTATATGAAATGATTACCTCAGGAAATCCATGCAAACAAAATACCTCTTTGGAAAATATATTAGCCACTACCTGAGCATCATCCTTGATGTTCCCAGGTATGAAATATGTAACCTTAGTCAATTTGTCAACTATCACAAGGATTGCATCATGTTGATACCTGGTCTTGGGTAACCCTACTATAAAATCCATAGATATGACCTACCATTTCTACGTAGGTACATCATGTGGATACAATTATTTCTACAAGATGCTTATGTTCTACCTAAAATTATTGACATTCAAGGCATCGAGTGATAAAATCGGTGATATCCTTCTTCATTCCTACCCAAAAGAAGGTCTTTTTTCATGTTTTCCCTCATTTTGGCCCCTTCAGGATGAGAATAATAAGGATATCTATGGGCTTCTTGCATTACTAATTTCCTTAAATCACCCATTTTTGATATGATGATCCTACCTTTATAGCACAAAAGGTCATCCTTCATGCCAAATTCCTTATTACCCTCAGGGTCTCTATCCATTCTAGCTTGAATTTCCTAGTAATACCCATCCTGAGATTGCTCATGTCTCTCTTGATCCATCAAATCTATGTGACTTCTAGTTATGGATGTTATGTTTTTCCTTCTACTCAAGGCATCAACAAACTTATTCTCTTTCCCATTTATGTACTCAATTTCAAAGTCATACTCAACGAGAAACTAGACCCATCCTCTCTATCTTACATTGAGTATAGGTTGGGTGAATATATACCTCAGACTTTGATGGTCAATTTTTTAATTCAAAAAGTCCTTCCCACCAAGTAGTGGTGCTTAGGCTTTAGAGCATGCACCATTGCAGCTACCTCTAAATCATGTGCAACATAATTAACTTCATGCTTCTTGAGCTTCCTTGAAGTGTAAGCTACTTCTAACTCTTCTTGAGAGAGTACTCCTCCTAACCCTTCTAGTGATGCGTTTGTGCATACTGAAAAGTCCCTTTGAGGGTCAATAATTTTTAGTATCGGTGTGATAGTGAGTTTATGTTTCAGCAATGCAAAGGCAACTTCACACTTTTTTGACCATTTAAATTCCTTCTCCCTTTTTTGAAGGTTAGTTATTGCTAATGCAATCTTGGAGTAATCCTTTATATAACGTCTATAGTAGCCTGTTAACCCCATGAAGCTTCATACTTTAGTTACATTGGTAGGGGTGGCCAATTCAGAATGGCTTCAATTTTCTTTGGGTCTACAATAATTCCTTCTACTAATATAATGTGTCCAAGATATCATACCTCTAAGACATAGAAATCACTTTTCGCTAGAATTCCATAGAGTTGGTTTTCCCTTAACAACTCTAACATGATCTTGAGATGCTTATCATGTTCTTCCTTGTCTCAAGAGTATATTAAGATATCATCCAGGAACATGAGGACAAATCAATCCAAATACCTCTTGAACACACTGTTCATTAGATTCATGAATGTAGCTAGGATGTTAGTTAGTCCAAAGGGTAGGATTGTAAACTCATAATACCCATACCTAGTTTTGAACTCCATTTTGTTTAGTGTCCTCCTCATGTATTCTTAACTGATGATACCCTAATCTTAGGTAAATCTTGGTGAATATTGTGGCATATCTCATTTGATCAAATAAATATTTGATTCTAGGTGGGGAATATTAGTTTTTGATTGTAGCATTATTAAGCATTATATAATCAATACATAATCTCAAGGAATCATCTTTATTTTTCATAAATAACACTGGTGCACCCCAAGGGGCACACTTGGTTTTATCAAACCCTTTTCTAATAGCCCCTAAAGTTGAACCTTTAGTTCTTGCATCTTGATAGGATTCATCCTATATGGAGATCTATGAATAAGCTCTTGTTGGTAATTTTGCACTTTGCCACATTGGAGATTTTGCTAGAGCATTTTGATGTATTTTGATGCAATATGATGATACAGTTTTGTCTATTTATGATGGCTTTTATTTCATCTATTCCTTGTTTATTTACATATTTGTATTGGTGTTATTAGTGTTTTTGTAAAACATCATTCGAGAACGTCATTCGGGATTTAAGTTTGCCTTGTTAGAATAGAGACATCTTTCAGGCCTATGAAACGAATAATGAATGATTGAAAGGAGAATTTTAAGAAGTTCATTATCTTGAATATGCCAATGCGTTCGTCCCACACAAGGGGCGAACGCCCCATTTGCCTCAGGATCGGGCGAACAAAACAACAAAGTATTTGAAAAAACTCAAGGAGAAGCAAAGGAAGCACGACTAAACACATTCACCTTCGCCTTATCTAAGGGGTAAATGTTTCGTTTGACCCTAATTTTGGTAAATACGCTCCAACATTCAAACACAATTATGTTTTCTCGAACGCAAAGTGGCATCGCATTCGTACTAGTTGAGGGGTGAATGTCCCATTCACTCCTCCTTTGGGTGAACGTACCCTGAGAAGAAGACAATGTCACGTTCATCTTGGTTGAGGGGTGAACATCCTGTTCACCCTTCCCATAGGTGAACGTATTTTTTGAGAAATGATCCTGAGCGCTTGAAGAAGGATGAGGTGAAACAAATTTTATAAGAAGATGAACATAAGATTGGGCAAAATGGAAATGAGTAACTCGAATCATGGATCCCAAGTAGGAAAGAAGTCATGCAAGAGGAGTAGGGAAATTTTCATGATTTCCAAGGCGTAAAGATGTTTCCAAAGAATTCAATGTTTTCCAAATTATCAGTGCACCGACGCCTGAGTTGTTGGTTTCCCAAGAATTATTCCCTAAAATATGGTCACTATCTCTAAAGAAGGGATTTTCAACGATTTCTAGGAGTCTTCTCATTTTTATTTCTGATCTGAGATCATTCTGCTCTCTTGTGCATTAAATAAAAGAGATAAAAACCTCTATAAATACTAGTGGAATTTCTATTGTAAATGAGGTTAGACACTTTGCAAGAATACTCTCCAAATTCTCTGCATTAATACAAGGCACCAGACTTCTGAATTTGCAAGTGATTTTGTGTGCAATTTCCTTCTGTATTGTGCACTTCTATTTTACATTCATGTTTCTTGTTTGCTGTTAGATTTAAATTTTGCATTTGGATTTAAATATTGCTAGTGAGGGAGTGAATTTTGGAGTGTTATTCTGAAGGTTATTACTACAAGTTTATAAGTAAATTCTACTATTTTTTCCTCTATCAAATTCTATTTTATATTTTGATGATTTTCCTACTGTTAGTTTGCCCTGAATCTTGCACTTCGACCTGTGGCCATATTTCCCATTTATTTTTGTATTTTTCCAATTCCTTTCCTGCATCCCTAGTCTTCTACCAGTGTAGGATTTAGTTCGAGAACCAACCCTCTCTGGAGATTGGCATAAGGGACATTTCTTTCCTCCGACCTTTCAATTTTGGTCATATCTAGGGCATACAAATATGATGTTTGTTGATTAGGCAAATATTTGATCAACAGTTCTACTCCTGGCATAAGGTCAATAGTAAAATCAAATTCCCGCATAGGAGGGAGTCCAGGTAAATCATCTGGGAATGCATCCTTAAATTCCTACAAAATTGGGTGCTTTTCTAACACCTCTCTCTTTTGATCATCTCTTACTTAATTGAGTTTTACAACATAAACTATCCCTTCTTTATTGAGGGCTTTCTTCAACTGCATAGTTAAAAACATCTAGGGTTTGAATGCCCCCTGCTCACTATGAATTCTTAGTCTTTCCTTAACTTCCTATGAATAATAAATCCATCTATTTGGAAAATTGATTAATTCTACATGGAACTTTAACTAATCCATCCCTAGGATCACATCAAAGGTATGAAGTAGAGCTACATACAAGTAATCTTCAGTGGTACCACTAGCTAAAGTAGTTTCTACCATAAAAAAACACTGGTTTACTGAGTAGGTTTACCCCAAACCATACTCAACCTTCCAACCATGGGTCAAATATTTTGGTATTTTTGGAACATCCCTTTCTAAATTAGAAGAAATAAATTTGGGCACATGATTCTAACTAAAGTTAAAATATCTCTTAGAGGGGAGAAGAATTCTTACATTTCCAGGTTGGTGGCATGGGTACTTGTTTCTAGTATTGATTTTTTGCTACTACTTACATTCTAAGGTTTGTCCCATTGGATTGAATACTTGGTCTTGATTTATGTGGGTAATAAATCGTGCAATAAGGACCTCCACATCGGTAGAACCCTCCATTGGGGTGTTGGTTTCCCCAATTTCCTTTTCTAATTGCCTTATTTGGGGTGACTCTATCCATTCCTCTTTTCTTGAGGTTGAGTGAGATTTGGGGTTTGGTGCATTCATAAAATTAATCAAATATATTTTATCAATATGTTTTATTGCATAGTGTGGCCCTCCACATATATGGCAACCTTATTTGGAACCTCCAAGGTCTTCCTAAATCTGTTTTGCAACTCGTTCTTCTTGGGATACCTTTAGTTGTCTTTGAGTATTTTCATAGCATGGTTTGGCTATACTTTTCTTTAGTTGGGTAGGTTTGAGTTGGCTTATCCACCCTCTATACTAACCTCTCCACTCTAAATAACCATCTCTTTTCTTTTGGGGTTTTTTGTCCTTTGTTAGCTCTACAAAGTAGGAATTATTCAATTGCTTTTGTTGTGTTAATTATTCTCATCGTTGATCTATTAATTTCCTTTGTTCTATTTGCTCTTGTAACACTATAGTGATGGTGATGAGGTTTTCAACCTCTTTGCTTAAGTATCTCAAATCCTTTTACTGGGTGCTTCCTTTAGCATAATATTTATGGTGTTTCTTGCTAGGGGAAGCAGTATTCCTCCTCTCATCTTGGGTTCCATCTATCCTAATGATAACTAATAAGATAGGGTTAGGTTATAGTTCTACCTAGAACTGAACTACTAAATCGATCCATAATACAAATTTCTCTTGCTAAAAGAATCAATAATATAATTAAGATGGTATTACAAGGTTATGGTGTAACTTCATTACCAAAATCCACACTTACTGTAAGTAAGGCATCATGATATTTTACTCACCCTTGGGATTATTTCCCATTATATTCTAGCAAGCATGGGATTCTAGGTCATCCTAAATTTAGCTTAGACTTTAAGCAATCCTTCATTGGAGACATCCAAATTAATTTAGCACATAAGAAGCTCTATACCTTCGTACCTAGAGCTATGATACCAAATGTAATGACCTTAAAATCTAGTTACAAGAAAACACACAGAAAAGAAAAGTTTTTTTTTTTAAACTATAGAGAGGTATTCATAAATCCCTAATCAACCTTTGGTTATTATATTATTTAAAACCCCTAATTTTTTTGAAGAGCTACATCTCATGAAATACTCTCACACAAGTCCATATATGTAGGTGTATTATGACACTTGTGCACATTCTGTCAATCCACACTTGCACTCTAACTTACATGACACTTGTGCATTTCCTGCACATTGCACTCTTACATGACACTTGTGCATTTCCTACACATTGAAACTTACATGAAAGGGGAAATATAAATCACACTCTAAAATATAGACTCAATCCTAATCTATTACATATTTATAAATGTACCAAGAAGGTACCATGGGGGTACATTAGCATTTACCAAATGATGTAATATACATCAACACCCCCATTGTATTACATTATTTTGTTATTGAAGACTTTAGTATTCAATATTGGTCTTCGTCTTTGTCTTCAATATTCAAGTGATATTGCATTGAACCTCTAATTTTATGAAATTTTCTTCATCATATTGAATCTTGGGTTTATCCATTGCTTATGTTTGTAGGAAGACCGTGGACTATGCTGGATCCAATTCCCTATTTTTTGTCTATACAAAAAATCATACAATTTACCATTAACTTCATTTTGAGATAGACATTCAACAATATCTCAATAAAAACCCATTTAATCTAAGGTATATATTCTATTATTAATTGACCTGTGGCTTCAATTTTGTTTTGATAGTTGATGATGCATTTTCTATGTTCATTTATATATTTGAATTCAACCGATCTTCCTTTTTCAACTATTTTAGAAACTGAGATAAGATATGAAATATTTTCTAGCAAAAAATTTGAAAAATGTATGCTAGGTATTACTCTACCAGTTCCTTGAACTTGATATATCTTATCATCTACAATTTTTAGAGAGATATTATCCCTGACTTCTAAATATTCAAACCAATGTAAGTTTTTAGTCATATGGTGACTAGAACCTAAATCTATATACCAAACATCTTTAACCATTTGTACATTTTGATGAGATTCAAGTGATATTATCTCACATCTTAGATAAGAGTTTTGAAGAACTTCTTTTTGATGTTGCATTTTGTATTAAAAGGATTGTTTTTTATACAAATTTTATTTTTGAACTTTTCCTCTCATAAAGTATGGTTTTGCACTTTGATAATGTCTCTTATGTTGAAAAGTTCATCTTTGCCATTTATCCATCTTGTGTCTTTAAGTTGAAATCCTTATATCTCCTAAGTTCAAATAATAACTCAAATATGACTTGCACTTTCAAATTATCGTACTCTTCTCCTTAGATGACTTGCACTTCAATTTATTATCCACACATTCATTGGATGTTCTAATGTTGTAGATATTCTACTAGATGTGCTGAATCCACCAACATTTACTGCATCTCAGTTTAAGTGATTTATGTCAATCAAAGACTTACACCAGGTGGAACTCTGCATGATTAATCAAGAACGTTAGGAATGTTTCATTTTTATTTTGCAATAATTTTCAAATCCAATATGTGTTACTTAAGCTAACAATAAATAATAATATTATGCTATTACTTTACACAAGCATTGATGTGCTTGTCTTATGTTTATCTTCCATGATCCCTTATTGAAACTTTCACTTCCTCACACAAGAGTATTTGCTTCATCACTGGATTCTTCACCTTCCTTGCTAGAATATTCACCTTCATATCTATATTATTCACCTCCATCGCTAGTTTATTTACTTCTTCGTTGCCATTTTTCATCACTAGTTCACTTCATTGGTTCACTGCATTGATAGACTCCTTCACTAGTCTTATCTTATCCTTAGTTTCTAGTCTCCTTCATTGTAATGTTTCACTAGTTTCTTTTATTCCTTCATTATTAGCCTCCTTCACTAGTATCATGATCTCCTCCACTAATGTTCTAGTTTCTTTGTTCTGCCTCCTTTGCTTCTTCGTGATAGCCTCCTTTGCTTCTTCTCTATGAAATATGAAAATGCTTTAGTTTTCTCTTTGAATAGTGTTGGTTGCTTAGACAATAGTATATGCTCCTTTGAATAGCTTTGGTAGATTTTAGAAAATGTTGTTGTCTCTTTGAATGTTTCTTGATAACTTTAGATAATGTAGTAATCTCCTCTTAAGATATAAAGCTCTCCTTTCAACTTCTTTTGGAGATACTTGATTTACCAAAATTTTCTAGTAGTGCACTTCCATTTATAATGCTTCTTTCTCTTAAACAACTTTACATGCACTTTGATAACTCATTGGCCTACATATTATTGGTCTATGCATGCCTGATCTACTTATGCTACATTGCTTATGCCTGGTATGTGAATGTTAGTCTGTGTATGTTAGTTTGTAAATGTTAGTCTATGTATGTTGGTCTTCGTATATTGGTATCACACTTTTGCTTTAGAAAGTGCACTAAAAATATAGCTTTTGAATTTATAAATTTATAAATCAAGTTATGTAGTTCTATTCTATACAAATTCATATAGGCTTAATGCTATTTTATCCTTCTTCAATATTGTTCTAGCTTTATTCTTTCTCACGACCACTCTGGCTTTATTCTTCAAGGCCACTTTGGCATTATCCTCTTATGCTGATTTATCTATGTGGATAATGACTCCACACTCTTATTATTGATTGATGTAGATTTTACTCTGGTGTTCTTCTTCTTTGTAATCTCTCCAAAACATAAAATTCTTCTCTATATTTGTAGGAAGCTTCTCAACCTCTAAAAATACTTTCTTCAATGTCTTAGGTTGCACCTAAGAACAAAATATAGTTCTCCTATTTTCTAGAGAACCTAATATCAATATCAAGGTGACTCTAAATGTCCTAAAATGACCAAATTTTCTTATGCGTTGGTTCTTTACAATCTATTAATAATGATTCTCCTCTTTCTCTAGAGAATCCAAAAATATTATCAAGGTGACTTTTTATGTCTCCGAATCTTCAAATATCTTCTGAGTTGGTTTCTTTCAATATATCAATATCCAAATTTCTTCTTACTTGGTTTTCAATATCAAATATCCAACTTATCTTCTATGTTGACCATTTCTATAATATAGTTGAGTCTTCGTATTCATTGGTTTTCCTTCAACCTAGTGGAAAGACCCTAGCATTCAAATCAGGATGACTATTCCTTATCCCCTCAATATTCTACTCAATAAGACCTTTAAAAAATAGAGTCCAAATATTCACTACCTTCAAATTGGACAGACTCTAAAATAACTTTTTCAAAAGTGGACGGAGTTAAATATTAACGGTGGCTCAATAAACTCTATCAAAAATTTACAGATTTAGGTGGTAGCTTTGATACCATTGTTGGATTTTTAATCCTTACCACCTCAAAATATCACAATCCCCAATATAAAATATCCATAATATTAAATGTCAACATATCAATAATGAAGAGTAGAATAATATATGAGCAAATTGATATGTATATAAAGGCTTATATAATCTGAAATAAAAATTGACTTATATAACCAAATATGAATGTAAATAGCCTAAATCATTCATGAACTATGCATGAAGAAAACTTAAAATATTAATTTCTCAAAATGTATACAAGATTTCTTCCTTTCCTTATTCTTCTTCTTGGATTATATTGAATGGAGTATTATCTCCATAATATAGCCATAGTAATGTGACTCTTCACATACTTGACTATTGCTATCCATATGAAGTATCATGACTCTTGGCTTACCATCTTGCCACTTGTATACATGACTCTTCATGGAATCTTGACTCTAAGACACTTGCACACATATACATGCATTCCTAATCTAAGGAACTTGTGAACATCCTCACATTATATACTTGCATTCTTCCATATATTACACTTGTGCACATTCTCTCAATCTGCACTTACACTCTAACTTACATGACACTTGTGCATTTCCTACACATTAACACTTACATGAAAGGAGAAATATAAATCACACTCTAAACTATGGACTCAATCATAGTCTACTACATATTTATAAATATACCAAGAAGGTACTATGGGGGTACATTAGCATGTACCAAATAATGTAATATACCTCAACAAAAATATCACTATAAATAAGTTTTAGGGATTGTGTGGCATGCCTAGCTATCCCTTTTGAAAAAGACTATATGTGATGATTTCCTAAAATTCACCCTTCATTGACACCACTAGGAGGAGAAATAGAAGTAATTCCAATAGCTAAATAATGACACATATGCCTAAATGACCTATAGCTATAATGCCCATGTTTGTGATACCATCATTGACTAACATTATCTACTTGTACCACCATAGCCATAAAATATCTCTTTCAATATGAGGAAGTAGGGAGATTGAATCTTGCCTAACTTGTGCATTTAATTTGACTCATCATAATACCATGAGGAAATTATCTTGAATCTATCATCAATATTATTGATCATCCACCATTAGGCCAAAATTTCAACTTATTATTTGTATGGATGATAAAATATATAGATAAAATATTGGGGTCTACATTTGAAACATGAAAAACCTCATAAAATGAGGAAGAACCTATGCTAACATCACGACATGTAGCTACCTATAATGAGGAATCAATCTCAATGATGACATAATACTCATAATGTTATCTACTATAATAATGTAGAAGATGTTGATGCTTGGTCATGTGTCTAGTTTCCCATGAATCTACAATCCACTCATCAAAAAAGTGGATGTCCAATACATTGAATGAACCACTATATATGTTTGTGAGGTTCCACCACCATGATCATCATCACCCTAAGTATATAAGAGAGCAACATTAGTAAGCCCTTTTGGATGCTTTCTTAAGCTATTTTATTTGTACCCAAAAAATTTGATTTGTATCCTTTCTTTTTATAAAAAGTACAAACTGGTTTCTTAGTTTCCTTTTCACCTTGCTTTAGTTTTTTGTTAGCACCAATCTTGATCACATGTTTTTCTTGAGCTTGTATGGTGAGAAAAAAATCTTATATTTTTGTATTTGATCTTTATGGTGAAGAAGGTACTCAAATAATTCATCAATAGGAGGAGACAAATCTAGGAAGTAGACATGAAATATATCAAATACAATAGTAACTATTTCATATGACTTAGAAATATTATTGAATACAATATTTTTCTTACCATCATCAAGTTCCTTATCATTGTTTGTTGGAATTCCTCTAGCAGTGTAGTGTTGAGTGATACATCTACCCAATTATAAACATATACCAACAACTAGGACTTGTTAGGATGTCCTCTCTTGAAAGGAGATACTCAATATTTCCAAGGTTCTGGTAAGATTGGTCTAACCTGGTTATGTTATGGTCAAGTATTTTAAACTAAAACATAAAAAAAAGAATCAGATGGATAACTGAGAAGGTTTACATATAATTGTTAACAAGGGCAAGTACTAATTCATTGTTTAAAATTGTAAAACATAAATCTAGCTTGATATTAAGCCAATTACCAAGATATAAGCATATAATATCAAAGACTATTTCAATAAGATAGAACAAATCAAGGTTCTAGGCTTGTTGCCTTGAAATTCATCAAACATATAGCATTCATTGCATCATAATCATAATCTTCCAAGCACATAACAAAGAATTGATAAAGTTAGAGTCTATTACATCATTTAGGTCATGTAAATGTACCTTTCTAGGTACATAGGAAATTATATTACTTTAGGAGGAAGTTATCTAGTTACTTTATGCAATGTAATAATTGCACAAGTGTCAATGTGCAAGTTGTAAACGTGCAATGTGTTCCTTGTACAACTACGTAGAGTGTTAGCCAAGGAATCTATCTTCCATTATAAAAGGGCCTCATTGTAAGAGATTAGTGTGATAGTAGGTAGTAGAAGAATTATTGTGTAACTCCATTAGTGATGGAGTACAATGTAATCTTATAGCTTCTTGCATGGAGTGTCCATTTCCTCCATAGCAACATTGTATTCATTTTCCTCATTTCTATTTATAGCATATTTTTACAATCTCATAAATCTAATTTCTCTCATATTTCTATATCTTGTGATTGTCATATCTCATTGTGATCTACCTCAAAAGCTAACAGTGGTATCAGAGCCACGATAGATCTAGTCACAATAGATATAGCTACTATAGATTAATAGGAGAACCACCATTATTATTGAGCCTAAATTTTTTGTGAACCTGATTTACCATAGTGCACAGGCTCTTGCAAAAATATTTAGAAGATTCAAGGTGGTAGGAAGAGCCACAAGAAAGTACTATTGCAAAAATTGGGTCAATCACCATTGCTTCAATTTTTACAAAACGGATGTGTCTTTGGATCCATTGCATGTAAATCTCATTGCTTTAATAGATTGAGAGAAGATATTGTAAGATTCATTTGGCTAAGAGTCTTCCCACAGAGTTGTAGGAAAACTTGTGAAGATAAGGACTCAACATTTGATCCACTAGTTTGATGAATCAACTAGTGAAGCTCATCTAAGAGATCTAAAAATTTTACTATTGCCTAAAGTTTATTTTATTGTAGGGAACTAACTCTCAGATGATTGAGACACCTCCTACAATATAAATCTAGGATATTTCAACTTCGTTACCCAAAGGTCAGAGTGCCTTCATAGTGCAAAGATTAGTTGTTACAAGAGAAGAATACTATAGAAGAGACTCTAGGATAAAGAGTCATGGTAAAATATGGAGATTGCAGATCTCCATCGATAGAGTCAACTTCATAGCATAAAAGGCCATAGAAGCCTTGATCTTGAAAAAGGCCATAAAAGCCTTGGTATGAAAAATATCACATAAGCCTTGATCCTGAAAAAGGCCACAGAAGCCTTGATCCTAAAGAAAACTCCAGAAGAGAGTACCTAATTCAAAAGCAGATTCAGTTTTTAGTACTAATATATTGTTGTAGGGAAAGGAGATTCAGTGAGTTGGTAAACTTCCTACAAGCAAGTTAGGAAGAGTATCTTCTTCAGAATTAATCTAGCACCTAAAGCAAACTTGAAGGTAAAGATATCAGGTGAAGATATCATTGAAGAAACTTTCATTCTTGGAAGATCGAGAAGGACTAGGAGAGTCCTGTTCAAACATAGAAGCAGTAGAATCAAGAGATCTAGGAAGGAGATCTCAATTCTAGAAGTTGAAGAAGAAGATCTCAAGGAAGACCAAAGAAGTTGGAAAATCAAAGACCTAAGAGAGGTCTCAGGAAAAAGGCTTGGAGAGCCTTATTATTGAAGCAATATCATAAAAAGAGTTCCTTTAAGAACTCATTGGAGAAATTCTCCATTGAAGAGAAAGTTTTTGATAAGGTAAATAATTAGGAAAATTGTTGCCATCCAAAAACAAGCCCAAAAAGGAGAAGAAGAATTGTAAAGGAGTGCCAAAGAAGATACAAAATACCTCAATACATTCAGATTCTTAAGAAGAAGATCCTGCTTGAAGTTAGAATTCGAAAAGAAGACTTGAATACAGAAGAAGCTTGCCAAATTCAAGAAATTTTAAGATTTGCCTTTCACAAAAATAAGGCATAAATATTTCTACAAATCTATAGCATAAAGGAGAAGATTTATAGATAAGAACAAGCCACCAAATCCTAGGCTCGTGAAAGAAGGTCCGAGACCACTTTTTTATGGAGGAGTTTTTTTGAAAAAGCTAACAAAATTTGCAGAACTCTATCTAAAGAAACAAGCTTGATCTACATGCTCTATAAAAATATTTAATAAAAAGGTAAGTAACTATTGGTGCAAGTAGGTTCTTTAATTGGATTACTTATCAGATTTGTTAAGAACCTTATATTGGATCAAAGTTACAAAGTTACAAATTGAATTATAGTCTTCAAAAGTGCAAAAGAGGAAAATTATTTTTGAGGATTAGCTGCACATTAGGAGTTTATTAGATTTCAGAATTATAATTATCTATCAACTACGTAAATCATACTTTGAAGAGATAAAGAATACTAGATCCTACAATCGTGTTCGTAGTAAAACTTGCAAGAGTTCATTCCATATTATGCTTGAAAGGTTGAAGTGGAATTTTTAATTGCATGTTTGATATATTAGTGGAGCAATACGGTGAGATTATTGTTACCATTTAAAGTGCTTCTATTAAGCACTATACTAGTTGGATTTTTAACTAGTTATTATCAATTATTTTATGTTGTTAAAGCACAAAAACTAGCACAAAATATACAACACTTTAGTGGCAAAAAGAAGCCACCATTACAATAAAAAGGTGGAGAAGAAAGCCACCATTAAATTCCTTTAAGGAAGCCTCAAATCGAGACCTTGGAAGTCTCTAGATTCAAGGAGAATGTAAGGGTTTCATATTAGTACAAAGTGTAGGAATCCCTATTAAAAAAATAGCATTTCATTAGCTTGGATTTACTATCATCCAAAGAAGAAGAAGCAAGAAGAATTACGTAAAAATTCCTCATTTTGGTGAAATATATTTCTATTACAAAAAGCACCTATTTTGTTCCTTTGAAAGGACACAAGTATTACTATTTATAGAGGGCAGTAAGGATGTTATATCTAGCAGATTTTTGGCAAGAGGAAGGAGCCATCAAAGAGCTCACTGTATCACCCAAATGTTTTGCACCCTTACCTTCAGGCTAAAGGATCCGTGCCCGGAAGGGGGATGTGAGAAGGATGGGACAATACCTCGGACGGAGAGGCCCTTTGAAGGTCGCACCTCTTGAGGGAGGGGTATAAGGGTGAATTTTTGACGGATGGTGGGGTTCACCAGGAAACTTTGAGTGGCAGTTTCCATGCCTAGGTTGAGAATGGGTTTGATGTGTTCATTTTATGTTCAATCATTCAGATTCCTAGGTTGGCCAAAATGAATCTAAGCTATTCTATATGAAATTTCTAGTTTATATGAAGACAACAAACATAAATGAATCCTAAATACAAAAAATATATAAAATGGAGAAGAGTGCACCTGATTTCTGATGTCTGATGAAGATTTTGAAGCTTGTAGGAGTCCAGATCATCCCGGATATGATAGGATCATCTGTAATTGTACAAAATCATCCAGATCATAGGAGATCATCTGAGATCAGCCAAGATCGTCAATGACCAGACGAATTTTTTAGAAACCTGCAATCATGAAAACAGACACCAAAAACCAAAAATATAATGGCAATAATGATACAAAATTATAGAAATAAGAATATAAATGCTTAAATGATAAATCCAAATATCAAATAAAATGGGATGCAATGTTTTAATAATTTATTTTGAATTTTATCATGCAAATATGCTAAATGAGGTGAACTCCAAGATGCAGAATAGAAGTAAATTAATCTAATGCACAATTAAATAATAAAAAGAGATAGAGAATGCAAACTCAGGGCTCTGATTGCCCCCAATCTGAAATGCAGTCAAAATCATATGCAATCGTACGAGATCGTCACCGATCTCGATAGGATCGTTCGAAATTGTGGTTGAATCACCTGTGACTATCTGAGCTTACTTCGACTGAAACACAGTGAGATCCTACAATAAAATTTGAAAACACAGGTGCAAATGATGGGGGATAGGATGTTCTAACATAGCAAAAACTAAAGTTGCAGGGAAATGATCAGCCAGCGGGATAAACTGAGAAAATCCCAAGTTTATATAGGATTAGCGGGAGGTTAGGAGGTTGGGGATCATCCCAATCTGGGAGATCTCCAATGTAGGAATATCCAACCGTGTAGACATGCTTCTGCTCGAGTTGGAGAGGTTGTTGAAACAGAAGCTAATTATGAAAATTTGGTTTTGGGATGAAATCGTCTGGACGTTCTATTCCAGACGAATTCGTCCGATTTGGGATGATATCGTTAGATCAACGACGATATCATCCAACGGTCAAAAAAACTTCTAAAAATGACGCAAAAAATGAGGTGAGTATTTAACGGGCGATTTCAGGGTTAAAATTCAATTTTTTTATCTTTTACTAATGGTTTAACTACGCCAATTTTAGGCTACTACACTCACACATCCAAGAATTGAGGTGTTTAAAAATATCATTTTCCTCCATCAAATCCATCCCTATAAGCAACACATCACCTACAATAGTGGAGCCATTGAAAGAAGGTATTATCTATTATGTTTACATAGAAATAAGGGTAGCATTTAGTGATAAATTATCTATGTAAGAGACCTGGAAAAAGAGCCACCTAAAGAAATGAACAAATCAACATTAGAACAAGCTACAAGACATACAAATAGGTGATATTGCAGGAGCATCCAGTGGTAGTAGAGCAATCTTGTATCAACAGAGAAAAAAAAATTCTAAGTGTTTTGCCTTGGTGTTTGTCGCCGCCAGTTGGGCGGGAAAGTAGAATTTATAATTTTATCAGCCGTCAGTTGGGCGGGAAAGTAGAATTTAAAATTTTGTCAGCCGCTAGTTGGGTGGGAAAGTAGAATTTAAATTTTCATCCGCTAGTTTTCCGGGAAAATAGAATTTAAAATTTTGTTAGCCGCCAGTTGGGCGGGAAAGTAGAATTTAAAATTTTGTCAACCGCTAGTTGGGCGGGGAAGGTAGATTTTAAAAGGGGATTTTGGATCTGGAAATAGGGTCTTCGATCTGGGATTGGGCTCCAATATTGAACAAGTTTGGCATTGTAATTTTTGCCCCTTTAGGCTGGCATTATGAAAATAATTCTAATTTAACTCCTTGGATTTTTTTTTGTTCATGTTTGTTCATCCTCACCAATATGTATTGGTGAGGATGAACAAACATGAACAAAAAAAAATCCAAGGAGTTAAATTAGAATTATTTTCATAATGCCAGCCTAAAGGGGCAAAAATTACAATGCCGGACTTGTTCAATATTGGAGCCCAATCCCGATCGAAGACCCTATTTCCAGATCCAAAATCCCTTTTAAAATCTACCTTCCCTTCCCAACTGGCGGCTGACAAAATTTTAAATTCTACTTTCTCGCCCAACTGGCGGTTGAAAAAATTTTAAATTCTACTTTCCCGGCCAACTGGCGGATGAAAATTTAAATTCTACTTTCCCGTCCAACTGCCAGCTGACAAAATTTTAAATTCTACTTTCCCGCCCAATTGGCGGCTGATAAAATTTTAAATTATACTTTCCTACCCAACTTGCGGCTGACAAACACCAAGGCAAAACACTTAGAATTTTTTTTTTTTTTTTTTTTCTGTTGATGCAAGATTGCTCTCACTGCCACTGGATGCTCCTGCATCAGACACCCAGGATAAGTTTGAGAAGTGACCTCACTTCTTTGATGTTGGAGGAAAACCAAAGCGGTCAACCTTGGACTTGGACAGCCAATTCAAATCTTCTACAGGCCTTCCCTTCCATTTCACCAAATATTCTTCATACTATCTATTTCTTTTAATTCTATTGATGCGGATATCTAGGATTTCCTCTATCTCTTCTATCACTGGAGCCGATGTCAGAACACTCCACAACTCTGCAACTGGTTCCTTAAAAATGTCACCTTCATGATACTCTACCAAATCAAAACTATTGAACACATGTGATACGTTCAATCCACTCGATAACTCCACCTCATATGCATTTCCTGAATCTCTTTTCTGTATGATCCTGCATGGTCCAAACTTCTTCATTTTTAGCTTGTTATATGTTTTAGCAGGAAAACTCTCCTTTCTCGGGTGCACCATGACTTCATCACCAACCTGGAACTCCTTAAACCTCCTTTTCTGATCAGCCTTTGTCTTGTACTGGTTTTTCATATTATTGATGTGTTGTTTTACTTCTTCATGCAAATCCTTTAGGTGCTCTACAAAGTTCTCAGCTTTAGCACTATTATTTTCTCTCCTGTCCAACTTCCTCAACTCAAAAGCATTTCTTGGACTACTCCCATATACAATATGGAATGGTGATTTACCAGTACTCCTATTGACAGTCCTATCTAGAGTAACTGGGGTTGTACAAGCTCTCCAAGCTTCAAAAAAATTTGGGTCTTCAGGGTACAAACCCTTAAGTTCTTCAAACCCCACAACTTCCACTCTCATTGTTATCAGCAAACTCTTTTCATCCATCTCCTTTAGTGGCTTCAGTTTATTGCGCACTCCTTCCTTTGTTAGCGAGCAAGTGTTGGCATGTCCATCATGGACTACACGGTGATCAAACTACCATGGTCTTCCTAATAGCATATTAAAAGCATCCATAGGCAGAATATCACACAAGACCTCATCCTGGTATCTCCCAATATTAAACTTGACTAAGCACTGTTCACTGACCAATGCCTTATGGTACTTCTGCAACCATGCAATATGGTATGGATGCGGGTGTCTCCTCTTCTCTAGCTATAACTTAGTAACCATTTCTTCAGAGACCAAGTTATCAATACTACCATTATCTATAATAACATTATAGACCTTACCTAAACATTTGCACCTTGTGAAGAATAGAATTTTCCTCTGGTCTGGTTCCTTGTCCTCATTCAACAAGGTTCTCCTTGTGACCATAACTTCTCCTCTCTCTACCTCCTCAGAGTACTCTGATTCAGCTCTTTCATCTACAATAGTAGCTCTGGCATTACCCATTGGTCTCCTATTTGGCTTCTCTTAGTTTTATGGACACTCATATGCTTGATGTCCTCCTTCTCCACAGTTGAAGCAAGTTCCATGAAACCCTCTTTCTCCATTTCCTTGACCAGATCTACCTCTTCCTCTTGGGTAGTTGTTCTGACCATGGGATATGTAATCATTATCTCCCTTTTGATCCTGATTGCTGCTAGCTTCTTCTTTCTTCTCATCTCATCCTCCATATGTTCTTCCACTAGTTCTTTCTCCATGACCTTTTCCTTTCTACTTACCCTCAAACCTTCTGTTCAGCTTCTCTTCAACTTTTAGAGCGAACTGGTAAGCATCCTCAATGGTGCTCATCATAACCAGACTCAACTCTTCTTGAATACTGGTTCTTAACCCATTGATGTAACGGGCTACCTTCTCCTTGTTAGCCTCAGAATGACCGGTTCAAATCAAGATCTTGTAGAACTCATCGATGTATTCTTTGACAGAATTTCTTGACTGTCTCAAACTTTGCATCTTCTTTAGCAGATCCAACTCATAATCTACCAAAATAAACTGCCTCTTCAGCTTTTCCACCATTTGTTCCCATCTAGTGATCCTCTTTTTTCCCCTTTTATTTTTGTCAAGTTGTACTCCTTTCCACCAGATTCTAGCATGACCCTTCAGTTTGGTCTTAGCAAACTTGACCCTCTCAGGATCTTCAACCTCCTCATAATCAAAGTATTCTTCCAAATCATTGATCCAATTAATCAACTCCTCTAGATCAAGATTTCTAGAATACATAGAAACCTCCATCTTCGGTCTCTTTACAATCTAACATATGGCTCTGTATAACCTAGCTTGTGTAGGATCTACTGCCTCTTCTTCTTCCTCAAACTGGTCCTCTTCTTCAACTTCATCTTCACCGCCATCTTTTCTCCTTGGCTCAAACCCTCTACACAACTCCTCTTGCAAAGCCTGAACTTGCCTTTGCAATGCTCTGAAATATTTCTCTGGCACCATATTTCTCCCACCACCATAGTTTCTTTGTGGAGGAATTCTGCTCACGTCTTTCACAAACATTAACCACAGATCCTAGTGTAAATTGCCTCATGTTCGGTGATCTGTTTACACACTCAGGAACTCCTGCTCTGATACCACTTGGTGAGGATGAACAAACATGAAAAAAAAAAATCCAAGGAGTTAAATTAGAATTATTTTCATAATGTCAGCCTAAAGGGGCAAAAATTACAATGCCAGACTTGTTCAATATTGGATCCCAATCCCAGATTGAAGACCCTATTTCCAGATCCAAAATCCCCTTTTAAAATCTACCTTCCCCGCCCAACTGGCGATTGACAAAATTTTAAATTCTACTTTCCCGCCCAACTAGCGGCTGACAAAATTTTAAATTCTACTTTCCCGCCCAACTGGCGGCTGAAAATTTAAATTCTACTTTCCCGTCCAACTTACGGCTGACAAAATTTTAAATTCTACTTTCCCACCCAACTGGCGGCTGATAAAATTTTAAATTCTACTTTCCCGCCCAACTGGCAGCTGACAAACACCAAGGCAAAACACTTAGAATTTTTTTTTGTTTTTTTTTTTCTGTTGATGCAAGATTGCTCTGCTGCCACTGGATGCTCCTGCATCAGGTGAAGAGAAAGGAGTTATACCTAAGACATCCATTGAAGTAAACATCCACCAGAAAAGGATCTCAATAGTTTGCCATAGAACTGTGGAGCGATCCAGTTGTAGCCATCCATCATCCTCAACAAGCCAACATGTAAAAGGAAACTTGCATCTCAAGAAACATAGCAAGATCACAAAGGATGCAAAGATAAAAGAAGAATTAGGGTTGCAAGGTCATATTTGAATAATTATAAAGAAGGCTTACATGCACAAACCTTGAGTACCACTTGGCACAAATTTGCTAAGAATCCCAATGTTCATGAAGAACCAAGTGCTCACCTAAAGGGGAGTTACATACATTTTGAAGGAGTTAAGAATCATTGGAGGTTACCACCAACCTCATCATTACAAAAGGTACATTGAGGACACCTACCTTGTAATGCTTCAAGTAACAGATTGAAGTTCATCCTACTAAAGGTACCTATACTGGAAATAGAGACAGAAAGAAGTCAAACAAATTCAAGCATTTTATGCATTGAAGCTCACTTGGAGGAAAAAGTATAATTCAATCCATACACCATTTAAAGGTGTAAGAGAATCATTTAAAACACTACCATAAAACCAATGAACATGAGCTTTATCATAAGCAAAGCACATATCAAGAAGTTTTTTTGATGCCATTTACTAAAGAGAAGGAGCACCAATCTAGGAGAAAACTAGCACTGGTTAAAGAGGGCTTTGAATGCCCATGAGAACTATATGACACAAAGCTACGAATTCACCACCACAAAACATTGAAGAATTATTAAGGTAAAGTTTGATTTTATTAATAGCTTGATTTAAACCTAAGGTCTTTGGAGTTATAAGGGTACTTTATATCTTCTACTACAATATTCAGTATTTGTGATTTATTAAGTAAACACATTTTAGAATTATTAATATTTGCAAAAGGTAACCAAGGAGGACCTTGGTTACCTTTTGTTTTATTACTAAAATTTAAATTATTTGCAAATATTATTTTCTAATTTTTCCAAATTTAGGAGTTATAAGGAATACAACATCAAATTAGAAATTGGAAATTAGAAAACTTTAAAAATCAACCAAAAAGGATATTTAAAGAGGTTTATTAAAGATTTTCAATATTGTAATTTTTATATAAAAGTATTATCTCAAAAATAATCAAAGGAGGTAAAATAAATCCAACATCAAAATCTCTTCAAAATTGAAATAGTGCTAATTTCAATAGGAGTAATAAGGAGATAGAAAAGTTGATTTTGGTGTTTACAAATTTCACAAAATAAAACCAAAATTGAGCTACAATTTACAAAAGGCACTATATTGATCATATATCCTATACAAATCACACTAGGGAGTTATAAGGCATTCTACAAAACTTGGTAATATTAGCATCCATAAAAAATTATCAAGTTCTAAATTCATTGGATAGATGTAAGGTTTATACAAAACCTAAAATAAAACTTATTAGGTTTGTGAATTCTCTTCATTAGGGAGACATAAGAAAGTCCACAAAATCTAAGGGTTGATAAAGGAAATTCAATGGCATCCAATAAATTGTTCCTAGCCGAATCCCAACTATTCAAGGGACCAAATTATTTCTTTTGGAAGAATAAAGTAAAAGCAATCTTGGTATATAAAAAAAAATGGGATATTATCCAAGGGAAAACAAAGAAACCTGCCATAGGTGATACTGAGATTCTAAAAGTAATGGAAATAATTCAAAATATCTAACGATTATAATATTTGCTATCACTGATGAAATACAACCTTATATCAGTTCAGAAAAAAACATCTACTAAAGCTTGGACAAGCTTAGAGAAAATATTTGAAGGAAAGAAAAAAGCCACCATTCTTCATCTTCAAACTCAACTACATTCCTTGAAAATGAATAGTGGTGAAAGCATAGAACTATTTTAAAGGTAGTAGATATTAAGGGAAAATTATTAACCCTTGGACAAGAGCCCAAAAATGAACTTCTTTCTCAAGTAACCATGAGAGCATTTCCAGACAACTATAAGCATTTGGTCACATCTTTACAAATCCTAAGTAAAGATACTTCTTTTGATGACTTAGTAAATATCCTTCATGAATATGATGTGGAACACACTGTGAAATATGATATGACTAACACTGCATTGGCATCAAAAGATAATTCACATGGAAATATTGCTTCATCAGCAAAAGGATGGAGAACATGGTATTGTCAGATATGTAGAAAGAAAGGACATAGTACCAATTATTGTAGGTACAATCCTATAAACCATAATTAAATAAATAAAATAAACAATGGGAATCAATTCCAACCACAAAAATATCAAAGGAATTATTATCAATGATAATTTAAGCAACCAAACAATTATCCTCAATTGGAATATCAAAAGGGGAATCATAAAGGACATCTGATTCAAAAGATAGAAGTTGAAGAACTGGAGGAACACATAGAAGATTATGAGGTGAAAGCTTTGTTAGCAAATGTAACACATTATAGAGACACTATTTATTTGCTTGAACAGGTTACAAAGAATTCAAAGAAAGAGTACAAAGTTCAAGATGAAGAAGAAGATCCATATTGAAGACTAAAGTCTTCAATACCCAAATAATGTAATACAAGGGGTGTTAAAGTTAGAGTCTATTACATCATTTGGGTCATCTAAATTTATTTTTCTAGGTACATACTTAAAACATTAGATTACTTTAGGGAGAAGTTATCTAGTAACTTTATGCAATGTAATAAATGCACAAGTGTTAATGTGCAAGTTGTAAATGTGCAAGGTGTCCCTTGTACAACTAGGTAGAGTGTTGGCCAAAGAATCTATCGTCCATTATAAAAGAGCATCATTGTAAGAGATTAGTATTATAGTAGGTAGTAGAAGAATTACTATGTAACTCCATTAGTGATGGAGTACAATGTAGTTCTAAATCTTCTTGCATGGAGTGTCCATTTCCTCCATAACAATATTGTATTCATTTTTATCATTTCTATTTATGGCATATTTTTGAAATCTCATAAATTTCATATTTATGCATCTTGTGATTGTCATATCCCATTATGATCTACCTCAAAAGCTAACAATATTACTCTAAAAATTACGAAAAAATAGCATATAAAATGAGTTTCAAAATATGGAATTCAACTAATCTACTCCTAATCTAAGCAGATTTCAAAGAAAATTTAAAAGAAAAGGGTTAAAGGAAGAAATAAAACAAGCCATTGTAGTCTGAATATTTATGCAAAATATGTTGAAGAAGTCAATTATGTAGTAAACTAGCCTTAGCATTGATCAACTATCACACAATTTGAGACTAAGACAGTGCTATATTCAGAGGGAAGAGGAACAATGCATCAAAATTAACTCCAGTGTAACCACCATCAACATGTGCAAATTACACCAAGAATTTCAATGAATTGTATTAATCAGGTATTGAATTAGCACATTCAGAATTGATTACATCAGGTGATTACAAAATATAATTTCTCCAATTACAATAACAGGGGTATAGATACTCATCAACTATCAAAGAAAGAAAAATTCCTAAAAGTCTATCACGAAAATGACATTCGACCCTTTGGAATGGGGTCTCAATGGTTTTTTATATCCTTACAATTTGAATTTTACTGCTTTACAATAGTGGTTTAGTGCTTCATAGCTATACTTTTAGTGGATTACAGTTGTGTGGATAAGTTGTTTGTCTGAGCTATCTTCAACTTGAGAGGATGAAGTATCCAATTAGGTATTTTTTTATTCAGATCTTTAATTTCAGCCATGGATTTTTGTAACTGCTCTAGTATCTTCTCCTTGAAGCTAGGTGAATTGAGTCATCAATATTTAATAATTGAGGCTTATCCGATTTTCTAACATCAAGTAAGTGAAATTCGGTCTAGGTTCAATGAATATCCCTTTTCTTCCTTGAATCTTCAACTTCCTTCCTTGGTCATTTAGCTTCCCTTGGTTCTACTGTCTTCTTTGGTTCATTTACCTATAAAACATGAGAATAAGTCGATGTTAGAATTTTGACATAAAAAAGAAAACCCAAATTTACTATTACTATCATTACTGTCGATGATTTTAAATTTATTAAATGTCTTCCTAAGGTTTAACATCATATCTCATTTTAATTTTTAATTTTACATTATTTGTAAGGTTTTAGCTTTTAATTTCTATGTTCAAATTATTAATCTTTGACACTAAAGTTAAATTTTAATTTTAATGCCAATGTATTAAATCCAACTCTAATGTCAAAATTATTGAGATTAATTCATATTTATCATTATTATTTTTATTATGATATTAATTCCTTTTTATTAAAATTTTAATGTTAGGGTCTTAAACCCGCATTAAATCTCTTATAAAGATTTTGCATTTTATTTTGGCATTAAGGTTCTTATTGAATTTTATAACAAAAGGGTTTGCCTTTAGTGCTTAATATCTCTTTATATCTTCGTAATTTTAATATTCGACTCTAAATTTTATTAATAAATCGCCTTTGTCTAAGGTCTTGGAGGTCTAATTGTTATTATTTATCCATTAGACTTTATAATTCCATGGTTTAACCTTATAAAATCACCAACCTAAGGCTTTTGATTAATATTTTAATGAAATTATTTCTCCCTTGGTGGTTTTATTTTCATTATTATTCATTCTCCTAAGCTTAAGGTTTTCAATCCCTTGATTAAATGATTTTAATAATACTTTCGACTCCACTTAACTCTGCTCAGTTGAGAGAGCCGATGACTTTCGATTACATGATTTTTGATAATATCTTCGGATCTAGAATTGAAACTCATTCAACTCTCAATTAAATGATTTTTAATAATTTTTTGGCTCTAAAATTTGAACTCTTCATTCAGGATCCGCTCGGTTGCTCTCGGTTATCCTCGGCTCTGCTCGGGTGAGAGAGTTGATGGCTTCCAACTAAATTTTTTTAATTAAAACTTGAAATTCCATCAAAACCTTAGTAAGGGTTTTAATTTTTTTGGTGGCCAATGGGAAATGAGTGTTCCTTTTACTTGCACCAATAAAAAATGATCATCTCTTTCACCCGAGTCAATGGGATTGTATTGCCTAAGTCACCCACCCCAATCAGATGTGAGTGCTCGAGATAGCCACTCCAATGAGATATCATAATTCATAGCCAATTAGGTGTGGTTGGCTCACTCACCCGAGTCACTAATAACACAACAAAATTATTTTAACCCAGGTTTTAAACATCTTTTTAATTTTTTTCATGGTTTATGAAGATTCAATTAGGTGAATAATATTTCATTGAAACCTTTGGCAATGAGGAGAAAACTTTGGGCGCCCGTGGGACTTAGGATCTTAGTAAAAATTTAATTTTTGATAATCAATGGATGTGATCAGCTCACCCACCTGAGCTAATGAAAATCAAGTGCTTACTTTGGTCAAATTTTCCAATAAACCTTTAATCTTTCGGGAGAATATTTTTACTCAAAGGGTGAGGATATTTCATGTGTGCATGACCCTAAAAACCTTAGTAAGGATATGTAATTTTTTTTGGAACCAATCAGATGTGTGTACTTGAGGTAGTCATGCCAATTGGATGCGATTGATTAAGATAGCTGAACCAACTTGGGTGATTTAAGAGCTTTTTAATGCAGGGAGGAAAGAGCATGATTACCTTAGGTTTTCAATGCATAATAAAAGTGGGGCTTGGACCTAGGATTTTTTATTGTCAATGCATTACTTGCCATTACAACTTAGGAGGGATTAAGGTAATTTGGGTGCAATTGATTGACATAGTCGAGAGGATGCAAATTGGTTGGTTGACTTAGGTGAAAGGATTTGAATGAATAATATGTGTAGGCTTATACTTTTATGAGAGCAAAGCTTCCTAAGGCAATGATAATTTTTTTTTCAGGATTGAAAAGGGGAGGCTTTTCCACATGGAACAAACCCTCAACAACCTTAGGGGAGAATGGATCATTTATTTTATTTACTCTTGATCAATCGACTAAGTTTATTTGGCTCATGCATGACAATGGGAATAAGGCACTCGGGACATCTGATTTCGCCCTAACCACACATACTTCTAGTTGATTAGAAGCATCAGCTAAAATAGCTATGACACATTTTAATGCTAATCAAAATTTAGGGTTAAGGTTTATTTTCTTTAAAACCCTACACATTTATATATTTTTGGGGGGGTCGAATCTTAGGGACAACGAGGATGAATATAATGGTGATGTATTTAATTAAAAATAATCAATATGAAACTATGAATTAACCAAAGTATTAGCCATTGGTAATTAATTGACCTTGGTGCTATTTTGGGACCTAATGATCTGAAATTAAAATATGAAATTTGGTGTCTTATTTCTCGTAGTGCCAAAATTGGATCAAAATTATGGATCAAAATTAAAAGTGCCCAAACTTTGATGAAAATTCTCAAGTTTTTAAATGAGGCAAATGGGTATCTAAATTCACTAAGAAAGCTAAAAAAATAATTATGTATAATGAGATATTTTTATTAGAAATTCACGGGCTATTTCAAAAAACTGCTATTTATGGACAAAGTTAGCATCCATTTTTTTTGTAAAATCTGGTATCATTATATGTATGGGCTCAAGATCATTCTACCAGGTTTTGAATCAAATCAAACAAATTTTCTAATCAAAATTTATGGTGATTTCAATTTTACATCAAATTGTAGGGCAAAAGTGACAAAATTTGAATAACCCTAAAATGAAATTTAATTTTTTTAAACCTTTGAAAAAACTTTGAAAATCCAAATTTCTAAAATATTCAATCTAAAATAATACCATTGAAATGCAAATATTCAAAATATTCAATCTAAATCAATGGAACTAAATTCCAAGTCCTCGAAATACTCAAATGCAAGCAAGTTTAAAACCTTGTTGTGATCATATAAGCAATTTCAAATTCTTGATTTAAATAAAAAAAAATCAATGTCTCAAGTGGGTCCCCAATTGGGGTGAGTTGTGCAATGGCTATAAAAAATGGCTACTCTGCTAAAAAATACTCCTAATTATTTTGGATAAAGAACCCAACTTGAAATAAGTGAAATTTTATTAATGAAATGCAAATCACTTGATAACACTCTAAGAAAATGGGGTTAAACAAATTTCATTTGAAATCAATGCTCTATTGTGCTTCAACTCAACGTATGTTCTAGTGGATTCATTTCTATTCTTAGATCCATTAAAATATCATCACTTTATTTGAAGTTAGGCTACTAAAGATGTCACTCATAAAAAACTAATTTACCTTTGCATTGCTCCACTACTAATCAAGCATTGATATATTTGATGGATATGACCTTGATCTCTTATAGGCATTGCTCAACTGTTAGAAAAGCATCCATAGTCCCAGTAGAGATTATTGTTGGAATATATTACATCATTTGGTTCATGCCAATGTACCACCATGGGTACATCTATATATTAGGAAAGAGTGTCATAGATTAGGATGAAAGTATTTACTTTATGCAATGTAATAAATGCACAAGTGTGCAAAGTATTTTGGCAATGTAAATGTGCATAGTTATCCCTATGTACATGTGTCCATAGAATAGGAAGATGAAGAGTCATAGGAAGAGTGAAGGTCAAGAATCCTCCATATGAAGAGTCACATTCCATCCTATAAATGGGTATATGGATAGAGAGCAATATATAGAAAGATATAGAGTGATTGGTCATATACAATCACAATGGAGAGTGATGAAGTATGATGTATTTGAGGTCTTTATTCAATAAAGATCATATTTTCATGAGAATTTATTAGTGGTATTTATATGATTAATTTCTGAAGTTTTTTATGAGTTTTATATGCTTAATAGATTATCATTATCATATATTTCATATTGCAACTTTATTTTAGATCTTCATGATTACTTTATTCTATGCATTTAGCTTCAAAATCTAACAGTGGTATCAGAGCTACAATAAGGTTTTATCTTGCACAAGTTTTTGGTTGCAAAGAAGATTTCTACTAGTTAAGGAGAAACCAATAAAGTTGAAGAAATTACCTCTGGAAAGGAAAACCAGAGAAGATAGATTTTCTCACTGTGTTGAAGGAAAACTAGTGATAATTAAGAATTTACCTATTCCAAGAGCAAAGTTGGAATAGAAGGAAATTTATAGGTCTTGAAGATAGACCTTGATATTGAAGAGATTAAGAGACCCCTAAAGGAGGTCCTATTGATAATATTGATAGAGAGAGAGAAGATTCCATATTAGTATTTGGCTAGAATATTTCCACAAGGTTGAAGGAAAACTTGTGAAGACTAGGATTCAACAAAGATTTGCTTTCACTAGTTTTTGAGATAGCTAGTGAAGATTATTGATTTTAGAATTCTGGAACTTTGAATATATTTGATTATTATTGTCTAAGTTTTTTGTTGCAGAAGATTAGTTCTCAGAAGTTGAGAAGCTTCCTACAATGGATAGAGAAGAATTTCACCTTCGATTACCTAAAAGTCTATGTGCTTTCCTCGTGTAGGGATTAACTCTTTGTTGCAAAAAAGTAGACATTGAAGATAAAAAAAAAAAAAAAAAAAAAAAAAAAAAAATTAAGGAGGTCCAAGAAAGAAGGCCCCATTGAATATTGAGGAGAACCAAGAAGGAATTCCTCATTGAAGATTGTAGACTACAAATTGAATATTGAAGAGACCCAAAAAATAGGTCACATTGAAGAACTTCCAGATTTGGAAGATTGAAGATTGAAGTTTGAAGATTGAAGATAAAGAGGACTACAAAAAGGTCCTATTGCAAAGTTGAGAAGCAACATATTTTGGAGATCCAAGAAAGGAGATCTCATTGCAAAAATTCCATAATTGGAAGATTGAAGAAACCAAGGTAAGGTTTCATTAAAGAATTGATTAAGAAGATTTGAGTAGCTATAAAATTAGAAGACCCAAGAAAAGAGGTCTCAAGAATATTTCTAGAGAAGAAGAAGAAGGCTAGAGAAAGCCTCATTGTATAATTAGAAGACCCAAGAAAAGAGGTCTCAAGAAGATTTCTAGAGAAGAAGAAGAAGGCTAGAGAAAGCCTCATTGTAGATTTGAAGCAATGGCCATTGGAGGAGTTTTGAAGAAAAGTTTATGTTAGAATATTGCAAGTAGGAGAAGCTCCTGATAAAAGGAAGTTGGGACAATTATCGCCATACAAAAACAAGCCCAAAAAGGAAATAAGGATTTGGCAAGAAGTTTGCCAAATTTTGAGAAGTTTTGAAGATCTCAAGACATTCAGATTCTTGAGGAAGAAGATAGTGAACAAGATCAAATTTGAAGTTAGAATTTGACAAGAAGCTTGAAGAAAGAAGAAGGATTGAAGAGGCCATAGATTTGAGAGATTTGAGAACAACCACAAAGGTTTTGTAGGCTGATTTGTAAAAGATAATTTGTTGATTTTCAGAGGAGAAGTTGAAAGGTCATAGGACAACAAATAGAACAAAGCATAGAGCTACAATTTGGAGAAGCTTTGGAAATATTTTCGAGTAATTTTGGATAGCCAATTAAAGGAAGGATTGATAGTAAAAGAGAGTAGCAGATTTGAAGATTTGTGGACATCAATGAATCAAATTTTTGTAAGCAATGATTGAAAGAATTTTAAGCTACAAATTTGAGCAGCATTGAAAGAGTAAAGCAAGCCACATTTTGAAAGATTTTTAGGATAAATTTGGAAAATCTTTGAACAGAAAAGCGCAAGAGGATTTAGCAGCATCTAAGGAGGAGATTTACTATAGATTTGGATAGCAAAAGGGCAGCATTTGCAGCTACAAACTTCAGAGATCGATAGCACACATTTGAAGGCAAGAGAGCTGATTTTGGGCAGCAACTACAACTGCAAGATAAAGAGCCTACAAACAACAAGATAAAAGGAGTATTGCTACAAATTTAAGATAACAAGCTATCAAGAAGGAGAGCTACAAAATAATCCATAAAAGGTGTGTTAAATTGATGCCATACAAAGTGTTATTTTAGAAACTTTAAAAGTGCTTATTATAAGTTTTTAAGAGCATCAATTTTAGAGCTATTAAGAGCTAGCAAAAGGATTTTTTAGAGTGTCTCTAAGCCAAGGAAAAAGACACCATTGCACACCATTATTATTGTAGAAATCTGCATATTATAATAGCTAGAGTTAAATCTTGTAAAGAGCTTAAAAGGAGTAATAAGAAGATTAGTATATGTTGTTTTCATAATAAGAGAAAGAGCAGATTTATCCTACGTTATAGTGAGGTCGAATAGTCATCAAAATCTAGGTAGATTTAAGGTGTTTAAAAACACCAAGCTTGTAGATTACATTGGTGAAGGAAATCACCAAAAGTGTGGTAAAATCCACCACTAGAATCACCACCAAATTGCACAGGTTGAGCACCATTGAAGAGTGCAAAAGTGATAGTAGAATATAGGGGGCAAGTGCCCTAATAGTATCTAGATGAACAACCACCAAAAGAGCAACCGAGCCAAGAAGGATCACCATGGAACAACCACCAAAGGAGTGCCCAAGAAAAATAAAACTACCATGAAAGAAGCCACCAAAGAAGAGCACTTGAAAGCTATCATTGGTGAAGTTGAAGAGACACTTGCAAATCTGGAAATGTAACCAACAAAGAAGAGGCTACATTTTGCTATTGAAAATGTATCAAGGAGGCTAAAGATTCAAGTTCATGCATTCACCAAGAAATAAGACGTTCATAACGCAACACCAACCTATTAAAGCATATCACATGCACAACCAAGTGTCCAAAAGGGAAACATAATGCAACCAAGGAATGTTACAACTTCGAGCACCAAAATTTTGGTCAAAGAAGACGTTATAAATTCCTCATAGAGTGTGGGAAGCATTATAACATTGCATGAGACACTTTTCACAAGAAAGAGGAAGCATTGGACACCATCCAAGAGTCATAGGAGCATTGATATTAGTGAAGCCATTTGTCATAAGGGAGAAGAAGCACCACACAACCACAAGTTACGTTAACAAGAGTGAAGGAAGAACTCTAGTGACACTTGTCACTCATATTGCAAATATTACAAGCATTACCAAGGAAGGCAAAGATTTTGAGTGCTCATTTATTGCATGAGATGGAATAGTCTCATTAATCACAACAAGGACTCCACTACATCAAAGAAGAAGCACCTTGACCAGTTTGAAGGAATTTTATCAGAGGAAGAGTACCCAATTTCAAAGGAAGACCAAGCATAGAATTAAGGTGGGAGTGCCTAAAATATCAAAGGTAATATTTATTACTTTTTGGAATTAAATTTTATGCTAAGTAGGAGTTATAAGGTGTAAAAGGATATATTATCTAAGGTTAAAAGTTTAAAAGTATTTTATTGGAGAGATAAGCATTATTGAAACCTTGGAAATCTAAATATTATAATTTAAAACCATTTAAAAAGTGTAGACACAAAAATCTAGACACTTGTCATCCATCCGTGTCCTCCAATCATAGCCGCCCATTATTTATATATATGTATTTATTTAATTATATAAATATTAATATTTTATATTATATTATATATTTAATAAATATATGTATTTATATGAATTAATCCTAGCCATCCACCATATTTTAATCTTAGTCATCCATCCATCTCAATCCATGCCACTTGCCCAAACTTAATATTAACCCTTTCTCATGTTTTAATCTTGACCACTCATTTTGTGTCGTTGAAACCCTAACATGTTCAAGGGTAGATTATAAAATATGAGTCATTTTGATGAATCAAACCCTTAAGCACCTTAGAAATATTTACAATACTCTTAAGCCACTTTTCCATCCCTTTTGTCATTCATCGCCACCATTGCATCGTCTATTTTTCGCTATTTCCAAACCCACACAAAACAAATTTGGTTTTGCAACTTTCTCTCCATTCTTGAACACCCTCCAAAGCTTGTCGAGTGCTCATGGTTATCCATAGTGTACCTGTGGATATTTCTAGAATTCTATGGTGCATCCACAACCATCAAAAAATGTATCTGGGTAATTCCCATAAAATATCTACAGTCCTAACACCCTCAAGCACAATTCAGGTGTCCTTGGGACCATCATTGATAGGAGCAGAGATAGAAATTAGCATTTTGACAAGGTAAGAATATTATGTGCATTTATTTTACATTCTTGCACTTCTATTTTTAGTTATATATTGCAACATCTAGGGTTTAGTTGTTTTATCTTTTTGAGGACCTCACACTATGGAGCCCTCATAGTTGCTTCTAATATATTTTTGTTGTTCTCTATTTGCAGGTGTAGGGATCATCTTTTTAGAAACTGTTGAAGCTAGGGTGGCCTTGTAGGGATATGCAAGTAAAACTACAACTCTTATTTGGATTGAAGACGAGCGAGAAGACACCAACAATGTATTGACCTAGGGTTTCATAGAACCCTAGTATTTTTAAAATTTGTATCACAAAAGCATTGTAAAACCCCATATCGGGGCACATTGATTGTATAATTTTGATATCCGATCACATTAATAAAAAGCTTATTCATCTTGTGCAATCTTGTGTTATTATTATGCTTTTGTTACTTTATATTTTGTATTGGTGTTGTTCAATTTTGGTTTACAAAATGGTGACAAGATGAATGGAAACACCTTAATAAATTACTTAAGGAGCGACATAATGCTCACTCTTGTCCCCAGTAGCAAGTATAGGTGGCAAATATTAAGCCTCAATACACTTCAACTCAAATTCATCAAGGATATCGCAACCTTCAACAGTTTCCATTCCCACACCTCTATCAATCCACACCCATTCCATTCCAACAAGTCAACCCATTTATAGTCCTCAAACATCATCTCCATTCCATCATTTATAATAATTCAATCATCGACATCACCAAATTCAATCCAATCCATGAAATAATCAAAATATCATCACACCTTAGTATTCACCACACACTCATCAAGTGATTAAAGGCTTCCACATACCTTGGGAAGACCCTAGAATTCAAGCAATGCAACAACATATTGATAGCCTAATGCAACATACTCCTGGTTTGATAAACCATAAGCCAAATTTAAGATAACTTATCAATCAACCAATTCAATTTTTGGTACCGTCACCACCATATTCAACATATTTTATAGTACCAAAATTTGACAAATTCAAAGGGACCGAGGACCCTAGAGAGCATGTGAGCACGTTCATCCATTCATGTTTCAGAATTCAAAATAAAAATGCCTTAATGCTCAAAAATTTTCCTCAAACATTAGGGGGAGATGTCGTGGAGTGGTATAACCATCTGCCTCATCATAGTATTTATACTTTTGAACAGTTGGTGAACCAATTCCTCAAGATATTTTCCCTCAATGTTCGAAATAAAATTTCATTGACTCACTTATATAGTTTAAAATAATTTGATGATGAGTTAGTATATAACTTTGGAAACCATTGGAGTGTTGTTATAAAAAAACTGCCATTCTCCCTACCAATGGAAGAGCTAACTCAACTATTTACCAATATTTTCTTAAAACCCATCTCCTAGTTATTGCAATTACAACAATATAGATCATTTGAAGAAGCTCTTGCCTAGGCTAGCATAATTGAGGAGATCAAAATCCAAGAAGGTGTGCTAAAGCCTAAAAAGAAATAATGGCAAAATAAGGGCCAATCCAAAGGAATCTATTATGGTCAATCCAAGCCAAATTAGGCTTATCAAGTAAATCAAGTGGTCATGATCCAACTGGTAATGGCTTAACAACAACAAACACAACAAATTGCATATCAAGTGGTTCCCCCACCATCACAAGTTCCAAACATAGTGCCAACTATGGAAAATCACCAACATTGACAATCTATTCGACAAAATATCCAATACGCCCCCTTAGTCAAGTCATATACCTCCATATTTCATAGGTTGTATGACACAAACGAAATTGCCTTGCTTGAGGTCAAACCAGACGATCCCACCAAATGTTGCAAAATCTATAGGGAACATTTATTTTTCTTATCATCACCAAAATGGGCATGATATTAATGGTGGTTACACATTTAAATATTTAGTGAAGACCTAATAGACTTAGGGGCCATCAAGCATGATAGTCTCTTAGCTCAAAAAAATCAAAACCTTGGCATCTATCAAACACCACTTCCCCATCATGAGGAAGTGCAACCAACAACAAGAGGATCAAATACCAATTTTCCTCCTAATCAAGTTAATCATGTTCAACAATATCAAGGTTTTGTGGGTGCTATTCATGTAGTCACCCAAGGTCAACAATGCACAAATAAAAAAAATGCACAACAACAACCTATTCAATATCCCATAACACCATAGGCAAGTGTGTCTCCACAACCTACCAATTCATCATCTTCCATCCAATTCTTCGCTAATTATTCTCAACCCATTCATATTCCAAGTCATCATATCCACCCACTCATCCACCCAATCATCCATAAAGGCCAATCATCTATTTGAGTAGCCACCTAACCACTAGCCTTAAAATTACTTCAATAAAACTGTCCATTTATGAGCTAATTCAACAATATCACTCACATCGCGAGGCATTAATGGAAATTTTAAAATCCATTGAAATCCAATCTCAGGATACCAATGCCTTTAGAAATTTTTTGGAAAGCATCCAAACATGTGTAGAGCCTACCATTACATTCTATGATTTTGAAATCAAACCAATATCATCAGGATCGGTGGATCCTCCATTGCATATCATGGCTTAAATTGATAGGAAGCCATTCAAACAAGTTTTGATTGATACCATATCCTCCATCAATATCATCACCACATCCACTATTCAACGTCTTAATCTCCTACCATCTCACATTACCAAATACACTTTCACCCTAAAAGCATTTAACGGTGTTCTTTTTTCCACAGTTGGCACTATAGTTTTATCCATAGAAGTGGGGGTAAAAATATTGCACACAATGTTTCACATATTGGAAGAGCCCATGGCATAAAATGTACTCCTTGGAAATCCTTGGATTAGGAAAATGTGATGTGTCCCTTCTATACTTCATCAATTCTTGAAATATGTACATGAAGGACAGATCCATTGCATACCAATGTATGTTGAATTGTTTAAGTATTACAATTTCATTTTAAATCCTTATGAATCCATATTTTCATCCAATCATATTTTTCTCACATCATCAACCACGTCATCCACCACACCATCCACTTCTTCATCTAAATTTACTATTCTTGAGGAACTTCCCCTCACCACACATCAAGCTTCCACCTTCATACCCTCATCTTCATCATCATTGACTACATGTACATATGGTCAATCTCAATACACATCAACCACATCAACATAATACATCATCACTTCCTCCACATCATCACCCATTCATCAAATGCCTTAGCAAAATCCACCTCCATCCACATCAACCGATGTCTCACAAGTTGAATTAATGGATTGTGAGATGCCATTCTAGTCCATACCTCTCCCATTGTTGGAGCCCTAAGCCAATCCCGAGTCTTCCACATCCACTTCCACATAATCCCAAGTTTTAGTCCACCTCACTAATCTTGGTATTGGTAAATATGTGGTCCAATATATCATTGTTACACCGCTTAACATCCAAATTGCTAAGGAGTACGGTCACCCATGTGATCCATCCTTATCCATAGGAGCAGTGTATAACATAGGTTCATTCCCAATAGCATAAATTTTATGTATGGGAATATTGATTCATCATCTAATCCATCTTTCCAAGATGAACCCAAGCAACCAACACTTACCAACATATAACACATGTCATGTTTTTCATCTCAGTATTTTTATAGAGTTAATTGGAAAGGTTATGGCCTAGGACAACATGAACACTGTATTGAGAAGCACATGACCGTTCAAGTCTAGGTTATCACCCTTATTATTTCACCTCTTCTTTTGAACAAGCTTTCCAAAGTCTTAATTTAAATTCAGAAGAAGAAACCCATCACCCTGATAACTTTGAAGATGAAATCTATGAATAATTCAATATTATGTCGATATCTTATGATGAATCTGATGAGGAATCGAAGCCTATCATTCTATTCACTGAATAAGATGAGTTTTACACTAGAATATTCTCCATCCATAAGCTCATATTTTACTTGATTCTTCCACAAGAGTGAGCTAAACCAACTGGTGAACCACCACATTCATTTCACTAATCCACCTCATCAGCCAATTTTGTAATATATGTACATAATTAAAAAAATCAAAAATAAAAAAAAACACAAAATTTCAAAAAAAAATTCATTGCATTACATGTACATGACTTTTATACCTATTGCATTTATTTTTGTTGCTCGTTGCTTTTATGTTTACCAGAGTTCTAGCATCATTTTTAGCAGATAGGATCCATCCATCATCCATATTACCAACCACCATTTTCCCCTTTAAGTCTACATGACAACTGTTAACTTATTCACCCCACTCTGTAATCCATATGATTTGGCAAAGCCAATTCTAATTGACATGAGCCTTATTGATATGGAATAAATTTCCTCACCTCCATCCTTTTTTGAATTCATTCTTTCCAAGGAATTGTTAAGGGCTTGTTAGAATTATTGAGTTGTCATTGATGTCAAAGGCCGACTTGGTTGATAGAAAACGGTTGATGAATTATTCAAGGTAAATATTTCTAATGTGTGTAATGGAAAAAGATTGAAATATTATTATTGAGGTGGAAAATATTTACCCTTTCCTAAGGTTGAAATATTATTATTGAGGTGGAAAATATTTACCCTTGCCTAAGGTTGAAATATTATTATTGAGGTGGAAAATATTTACCCTTGCCTAAGGTTGAAATATTATTATTATGAGTGCATGGGCCGACATATTTGGTAAAGTGAAAAGTTTGATATAAGAACAAGGTGGAAATTCATTTTGAAAGATAATTGAAGGATTTCGTTCTCGTGAGATGCAAAGTAGGATATCGTTCAAGAAGGTGTGAGGAGCGTTTTTTGATCGCTGGCCGCATAGGAGATCATTGAGAAATAAATGAGGAGCATTGTTTGATCGCTGGTCGCATAGGAGCCATCTAAAATCAAGGGAATATTTGGATGGAAACCGAGATGGATAGTAGTTGGTAAATCCTCGCATGTAGAGAAACGAAGTTGGATATTTAAATATTGAGTGGATGCATCCAAGAAAGGTGTGAGATAGTAGGGAAAGCTTGGTTCATTTTGAATGAGGATAAGCAAATGTCTTTGATATAAAGGCTGCAATAGTGTAATGTTGAGAAGCAAATAGATGAGCGCTATGAAGAAGATACTTATAGAGGTAAAATATTTATTTTTAACTACAATTAATGCATGCAGAAAATGTGGAGCACTCGAAGTAAAGAGTGGCGAGCTACGGACATATAACGCAAGCATAGATTAATGATTTTGATAGAACACATTTGATATACAGGAGCAATGTTGAATTGAGAGTTTAGACATCTCAGAGGTGCACCATTGGAGGAGATATACATGGGAATTCATTGTAGTAAGCAACCAGTAGGAGCATTGTTAGTTTGGAAGGAAGATTGTAGCATATTAGACACCACAAACCATAGAAGACAACACAATAGGTGCGAGTGCGTAACCCTGGTAGCGAACATGTGAAATTTGATGTTGGAGCAGTATAAAATTTTTCAAACCTAGAAAATCATAGAGAAGACACTCATTACATTTGTGCGCACTAAATATAGTTGTTGAAAGGAGGAGCATGTGGTCATCATCTCCAAAATCGAAGGCTAAATATAGTCATTTTATTCATAGGGAGACATTTGAAGTATAGCTATTTTAGAGAGCACGTAAAGTGATAGAGAAGATCAACATTAAAGTAGAGAAAATCAAATTGATGTTGTTATGTCTTCCAACAACGCTCACTGGGGAGGAGTTACTCTCAATAAGAACAACAAAAAATTCTTTGGTGAAGCATATAAGGAATTGGTAAACTACAATATGGAGCATCAGCATGAGTGAGAACAAGGAGTGAAGTGGTCTAATGAAAAGAGTGTGAACATAGAGCATTGGATGTCCCTTTGACAAGCAGATAGGAGATAAGGTATATCACCTGAGAAAGTCTACAATTACATGTTGATTTAGAGCAATAGTTGGGAGAAGAGCATTGTGCACTCTGGAAGAGTTTGGAGGGCCTGGCAATCTCATAGAAGAATAGAAAAATGGAGCAGACCTGAGCAAAGTTCTTAAGCAGAATTGTGAGTGCTTGATTTCATAATCCAAAGGACAAAGGATAAAGCATTAAGGACCTAATAACAACACCTAGCTGAAACATATTATGCACCAATTAACAAAGCTGAGTGCCTAGAACAAAGCAACAACCATAGAAGGTTAAAATTCAGAATTTGAATAGCTTGAGAAGTGCTTCATAATGTGGAAGTATAAAAGAGTGAAATCAAGGTATTAGCATCTCCAATTCAACATGCAAGTAAGTTATCTAGTGCTAGACTTGGGCTACCTTTAAAATGTAATAAATGTGAGATATGTGGAAGCGATAAACTTAATGAATGTGAAGGACATTTTGGCCATTTGAAGCTTCCAACACTAGTATATCATTCTCTATTTGTTGATCAAGGTTGGTGCCTTTAGATCTGAGGTTGGTGCCTCAAGGAGATTGGTGTCTCAGTAGGTTGGTGCCTACATTATTGTAAAAGGAGATTGGTGTCTAACTTGGTACCTACATTATTGTAAAAGGAGATTGGTGTCTCTTGTAGGTTGGTGCCTATGATATTGTAATAAGGAGATTGGTGTCTCCTATGGGTTGGTGCCCATGAACTTGAACAAGGATATTGGTGTCTCCTATGGGTTGGTGCCCATAAAATTGAACAAGGATATTGGTGTCTCTTGTGGGTTGGTGCCCACAAAATTGTATAAGGAGATTGGTGTCTCCTATGGGTTGGTGCCCATAAAATTGTACAAGGGGATTGGTGTCTCCTATGGGTTGGTGCCCATAAATTTTATTGAAGAAATATAAGCAATATTTTTCTATGGTTTTCTCTCGAAAGGGTGTTTCCACGTAAAATTCTTGTCTCTTATGTGTATGGTATTTTGTGCATTGATTTATTATTGCATTCATATTATTGCAGTTATTATTTGGAAAGAAAATTTTTATCTTATATTGTTCACCCCCCTCTCAGTATAAGCATGTGTTTCTTCAATTGGTATCAGAGCAGGTTCCTTCGTGAAAGCCTAACCACTTGAAGGAAGATCTTACAAGAACACACATGGCTTACCAAGAAGGTTTTTCATCAAATAGGGCTCCATTGTTTGATGGGACTAACTATACTTTCTGGAGTGTGAGGATGCAAACCTATTTGATGGCACATGGCTATGATATATGGCAATCCATTGTGGATGGGTTCAAACCACCTACAACCCCTCCCATGGATCAAATATGGCAAGAAACCATTTGAAAATAATGCCAAGGCAATGAATGCAATATTAAGTGGGTTATGTGAATCAGAGTTTGTGAAAGTCATGCAATGCACCTCAACAAAAGAAATATGGGACAAGTTACAAAGAACATATGAAGGAGATGACAAGGTTAAAATGGCAAAACTTCAAACCCACAAGAGGAAGTTCGAAGACTTGAAGATGAAATATGAGGAAGATATTGCCAAATATCTGCTCCACGTTGATGAAATTGTCAACACCATTCATGGACTTGGAGAAAGTATTGATGACTCTAAGATTGTTCAAAAAATCTTAAGGTCACTTCCCATGAGGTTTGATGCAAAGGTCTCGACGATTGAAGAAATGAAGGATCTTAAAACCTTAAGCATGGATGAGCTACATGGAATTCTTACAACCTATGAGATGAGGACTGAAAAATATCAAACATCCAAATGGGAGGCCATGTTTAAAGCTTCAAAGAAGACAAAGAATAAAGAACCAGAGTCAAGTGAAGAATCGAGCAGCGGAGAAGAAGCTAACTTTGTGCGAAGAAATAAGAAGGGACCAAGAAAACACAAAGGTAAGCATACTATGAAATATTTTAATTGTGGTAACATTGGTCACTATGCAGCTCAATGCCCACAAGATGGAAGTAGTAGTAGTGAAGAAGAAGAGGAATACAAGAAAAAGAAGGAAATAAAATTTTATCATGAAAAGAAAAAGAGGCATGGTCAAAGCAAGCATGAGAAGAAGATCTTTCAAAGGCACAAGAAGAGTCTTTATGTTGAGGAAGCAAGCAGTTCTTCCAACAATAGTGATGAAAGTCTCTCCGATAGTGAAAGAGAAGAAATCCTATTTTTGGCCATGGAGGTGAAAGAAGATGCTCCTATTGTTGAAAAACAAGAAGAGGAGAAAGATCCAAAAAATGAAGAGGAAGCCATAGTTGACATAGAAGAGGAACTTGTTTTTTCTCTTGAAGAGTTGAAAAGGCTTAGAAAGAAGAACTCGAGATTGAAGACTCAAGTACAAGAGGATGAGAAGACAAAGGCAAAGCTTTCACAAGATCTCACCGACTTAAAAGTGAAAATTGAAGAGGCAAAGTGAATTGAAGAAGGTATGGCTGAGCAGTTAAAGGCAAAAGAGTTGGAATGTGAAAAACTGGAACATGAGGTTGTCTCTCTAAGGAAGGAAGTGGAAGAATCTAATGATAAGCTACATCAAAATATTAGGTTTGAGAAAAGCACATAAATCTTGGATGATATTATCAAAGCACAAAGATCTTCGATTATAAATACTGGACTTGGTTTTGAAGAAAGTCAAAAGAAACAAAAGGAGGAGTCAAGCTCAAAAGGAACAGAGGCATCAAAGAAAATAATTAAAGAAGAGCCTAAGACCTATGCTGATGTGTTGAGAAGTGGAAGCATCAAGAAGGAAGAAAACAAAGCATCATCAAGGAACAAGGTCCATCATAGAAACAACAATGAGAGAACCATGCGACCATATCCTCCAAGGCAATCAGACAGGTTTCAATATTTCTTCCAAGGTTATTGCTTTTCATGTCACCAATTTGGTCATAAAGTTGTACATTGTAGGGTCCATGCTAAAAATAATTTTGGCTTCACCAAGAGGAATTTCAATTCATTTGCACCTCTCATGGACTACAACATCATTTGTTACAAATGTAATAATTTTGGGCATACAACTAAATGGTGTAGAATGGTGTTCCCTGAACTTCCAAAATCAAGTAAGAAGGAGGATGGTCAAACTGTTCAAAAGGATATGCCCTCCAAAGTTTGGAAAAAGAAAATGGAACAAGAAAAGGAGCATAGTAAGTTGGGAGTAATTTCACTCCCATCTCATCATTGAAGTCTCAGTTAGAGCAGTTAGAAAGGGGGCGTTGTCAAGTGTCTTATCATTTAGCCCTGAGAAGCCTTTGCCATTGATGTCAAAGGGGGAGAATTTTAGTAAGGGGGAGCAGATTGTAATTTTAGTAAGAGGGAGCAGCTTGTCAGGGGGAGCAGATTGTGATCCTGTTGCAGTAAAGGATAGTTTCTTTGCAGGGTTGCCATCAATGACAAAGGGGGAGATTGTTAGAATTATTGAGTTGTCATTGATGTCAAAGGCCGACTTGGTTGATAGAAAATGGTGGATGAATTATTCAAGGCAAATATTTTCTTCAAGGGTGATGTAATATCAAAGGTTGAAATATTAATTGAAAATATTTACCCTTGGCTAAGGTTGAAATATTATTATTGAGGTGGAAAATATTTACCCTTGCCTAAGGTTGAAATATTATTATTGAGGTGGAAAATATTTACCCTTGCCTAAGGTTGAAATATTATTATTGAAGTGGAAAATATTTACCCTTGCCTAAGGTTGAAATATTATTATTATGAGTGCATGGGCCGACATATTTGGCAAAGTGAAAAGTTTGATATAAAAACAAGGTGGAAATTCATTTCAAAAAGTAATTGAATGACATTGTGCTCATGAGATGCGAAGTAGGAGATCATTGAGGAAGATATGAGGAGCATCGTCTGATCACTAGCTGCATAGGATATCATTGAGGAAGAAATGAGGAGCATCGTATGATCATTGGCTGCATAGGAGCTATGCAACATCAAGGGAATATTTGGATGGAAATTGAGATGGATAGTAGTTGGTAAACCCCCACATGCAGAGAAATAAAGTTGGATCTCTGAACATTGAGTGGACACATCCAGTAAAGGTGCAGGACAATAGGAAAATTTTAGATCATTTTGAATGAGGATAAGAAAATATCTTCGATATAAAGGTTGCAACAATCTAATGTTGAGAAGAGAATAGATGAGCGTTGCAAAGAAGATACTTATAGAGGTAAAACAATTATTTTTAACTACAATTAATACATGCATAAAAGGTGGAGCACTTGAAGTAAAGAGTGGTGAGTTGTGGACATATAGCGCAAGTAGATATTGATGATTTTGATAGAATACATTCGATATATAGGAGGAGTATTGAATTGAGAGTTTAGACATCTCAGAGGTGCGCCATTGGAGGAGATATACACATGCATTCATTATAGTAAGCAACCAATAGGAGCATTGTTAGTTTGAAAGGAATATTGTAGTATATTAGACACCACAAACTAGAGAAGACAACATAATAGGTGTGAGTGCGTAAGCCAGGCAGTGAACATGTGAAATTTGATGTTGGAGAAGTACAAAATTTGTCAAACCTAGAAAACCGTAGAGAAGACACTCATTACATATGTGCACACTGAAGATAGCTATTGAAAGGAGGAGCACGTGGTCATCATCTCCAAAATCAAAGGCTAAAGATAGTTGTTTGATTCATAGGGAGACATTCAAAGTATAGCTATTTTAGAGAGCACATAAAGTGATAGAGAAGATCAACATTGAAGTAGAGAAAATAAAATCGACGCCATTACGTCTACCAACAATGCTCACTGGGGAGGAGTTACTCTCAACAAGAACAACAAGCAATTATTTTGTAAACCATTTAAGAAATTGGCAAACTACAATCTATAGCATCAACATGAGTGAGAACAAGGAGTGAAATGATCCAATGAAAAGTGCACGAACATAGATCATTGGATGTCCCTTTGACCAATGAAGAGAAGATACAATATATCGCTCAATAAAGTCTACAATTACATGTTGATTCAAAGAAACGGCTAGGAGAGGAGAATCATGCACTCTAGAAGAATTTGGAGGGCCTGAAAAGCTCGTAGAAGGATAGAAAAATGGAGCAGATATGAGCAAGGTTATTAAGCAAAATTGTGAGCACTTTATTTTAAAATCCAAATAACAAAGGATAAAGCCTTAAGGGCCTAATAAAAACACCTAGTTGAAGCATATTGTGCACCAATTAACAAAGTTGTGTACCTAGAACAATGTAGCAAGCATAGAAGGTTGAAATTAAAAATTTTAAGAGCTTGAGAAGTGCTTCATAATGTGGAAGTATAAAAGAGTGAAAGTAAGGTATTAGCGTCTCCAATTCAACATGAAAGTAAGTTATCTAGTGCTATACTTAGGCTACCTTTAAAATGTAATAAATGTGAGATATGTGGAAGCGATAAATTTAATGAATGTGGAGGACATTTTCACAATTTGAAGCTTCCAACACCAGTATATCATTCTCTATTTTTTTATCAATATTGGTGCCTTCAGATCTAATGTTGGTGCCTCAAGGATATTGGTGTCTCCAGTAGGTTGGTACCTACATTATTGTAATAAGGATATTTGTATCTCCCATAGGTTGGTGTCTGTGCTATTGTAAAAGAAGATTGGTGTCTCCCGTAGGTTGGTGCCTATGCTATTGTAACAAGAAGATTAGTTTCTCTTGTGGGTTGATGCCCATAAACTTGAACAAGGAGATTGGTGTCTCTAGTGGGTTGGTGCCCACAAACTTGAACAAGGAGATTGGTGTCTCCTGTGGGTTGGTGCCCACAAACTTGCATAAGGAGATTGGTGTCTCTTGTGGGTTTGTGCCCATGAAATTGTACAAGGGGATTGGTGTCTCCTATGGGTTGGTGCCCACGAATTTTATTAAAGAAATATAAGCAATATTTTTTTGTGGTTTTCTCCTAAAATGGTGTTTCCACATAAAATCCTTGTCTCTTATGTGTATGGTGTTTTGTGCATTGATTGATTATTGCATTCATATTATTGTAGTTATTATTTTGGAAAGAAAAGTTTTATCTTATATTGTTCACCCCCTCTCAGTATAAGCATGTATTTATTTAGGGCTTTAGCCAACCATATTCCTTCGTTGCCTCCACCTTCACTTTTACCTTCACCTTCACCTTCAGATCCTATGATTTTCTAGGTAGACATAGAAGAGGTTGATTAAGAAGAGTTTGATAATTTCATAGATGACATTTATTTTATCCCAATGCCCCATCAACTTGAGGAAGGTTCTCACATGTCTATTGAAGATACCATCGACGTGAACCTTAGCTCACACACAATCAATCCCTAAATTTTTAAACTTGGTAAAAGTTTATCCATAGATAAACAAGATCAATTAATTTCTCTCCTTAAGAAAAATAATGGCATATTTGCATGGTCCTACAATTATATACCTGATCTTGACCCTAACTTGGTTGTCCATAATCTCACCTTGCATTCTGATGCTAAGTCGACTAAACAAAAATCGAGAAGGATGCATCCTCCCATTGCCCTCATGGTTAAATAAGAGCTTCAAAAGCTATTAGATGTGGGTTTTATTATCCTATGGACTATATTAAGTGGTTGTCAAACATGGTACCCATTTGCAAGCCTAATAGGGAGATACACATTTGCACTAACTTTTGAGACCTTAACAAAGTATGTCCTAAGGATGACTTTCCTCTACCAAACATCGATACTCTTGTCAACACTTCCACTGACCATGAAATACTTTCCTTAATGGATGGTTTTTTAGGATACAACTAGATTCAAATCAATCCTCATGACCAACACAAAACAACATTCACTACACCTTGGGGGCTTTTTTGTATAAGGTGATGCCCTTTGGAGTCAAAAACATAGGTGCCACTTATCAACATGCCATGACATATATATTCCATGATTACATGCATAAGATCATTGAATATTATGTGGATGATCTCTTGGTAAAATCCAAAACTCGACAAGAGAACATTAGTGTCTTGGAAAAAGCCTTTGATCGAATTTTAGAGCACAATGTAAGGTTGAACTCCCAGAAGTGTGTCTTTGGTGTAACCTTAGGAAAACTACTAGGATTAATTTTATACAAAATAGGCATTGAGGTGGACCCAAAAAAATTCAATGTCATCATGGAGATGCCTCCCCCAATAAACTTGAAGGAATTACGTAGTTTATAAGGAAATATTCAATCGATCCATCATTTCATTGCACAAATTTTTGATAAATGTAGGCCATTCAATCACCTGCTACAAAATGGGGTGACATTTTTATGGATAGATGAGTGCCAAAATGATTTTGATGATATCAATAAATACATGGCTTCTACACCAGTATTAACTCCTCATTCGGGGGTCCCCTTCCATATTTATGCTTCAACAATGGACTTTGCATTAGGGACAATGCTTGCAAAAAAAAATGAAAACAATCAAGAGCAAGTTGTCTATTACATTAGTTGAACATTAATAAGCTATGAAACCAAATACGCTTATGTGAAAAAAATTGTGCTTAGTAGTGTTTTTTGCCACTAAGAAACTCAGATATTACATGCTTAGTCACATCACATATGTTATAGCTTGCAAAAATCTTATGCGTTATATGATGCCTTGTACTTACAATAACACCTACACTGCAAAATGGATAATGATTCTCACTAAATTTGATCTTGAGTTCATTAGCCAAAAATCCATTAAAGGTCAGGTCATAGCCAATCAGCTTGTGAATATCCACTACCTAGTGATCAAACCTTGATTATTGAGCTCCCAGATGATTCAGTATTCACTATCATTAAAAAATAAGAAGATATCATTCTAGAGGAAGATGTCGATACCACACTATTATTTGATGGTTCTAAGTGCAAAAAGGTCAAGGTGATAGAATCATGTTTCATACACCTCAAGGTATACCTATCCCCTTATCATTCAAAATTGACTTCCAATGCACAAACAACAATGTAGAGTATGAAGCCTTAATATTAGGTCTTCAAGCAGCCATAGCTATGGGCATAAAACATATCAGGATATTTGGTGATTCTTAACTTGTCGTTCGAAAAATACATGAAGAATACCAATGCAAACAACCTACCATAAAGCTTTACTATGAAGTAGCAATTCAATTTCTTACCAAATTTTATTGGTATGAAATCAATAGTTTGCCACGTTCGACTAATATATTTGTAGATGTAATGGCCTCTCTAGGATCATCTATTCCAAATAACTTCGTAGGGGAGGTATAACCACTTATTATCACAATGATCTCTAAATATGCAATTGTTCATGTTGAATCTAAGGATGAGAAAGATGTTTAATTGATCCATTCAGATCCATATGAGCCTTGGTCAAACCAAATAATAGTCTTCCTCAAATTTGGAACACTCCCATCAGACATATCACAAACTGCTAAATGCACTTTCCAACAAAAGGTAGCTCATTTTACTCTCTTGGGGGACGTGTTGTATAGACATGGTTATGATGGAGTCCATTATATCGAGGCTATAGAGACACGAAGAGCCATAGCTAAAGCTCATGATGGCACTTGTGGTGGTCATTTTAGTGGAATGACCATTGCAAAGCATATTCTACACATGTTACTATTGGCCCACCATGGAACGTGATTGTTGCACTTATGTCAACCATTGTCAGCAATGTCAATAAAATGCTAATTTAAATCATGTGCCATCACAAGAATTATAGCCTATTCAAATCCTTTGGCTCTTTCCACAATGGGGTTTTGATTTTATTGGAAAAATTTAACCCCCTTCCTTAGGATAACATACATTTATCATCACAACCACTGAATACTTCATAAAGTAGGTTGAGGCAATTCCTCTAACTAGTATGACCGGACCTAGAATTGTGGAGTTTATACTTCATCATATCATTTGTCATTTTGGTATTCCATAAAAAATCATATCTAGCAATGGTAAGTCTTTCAAGAACAAGGATGTTCAAGCACTTTGTGATAAACATAATATCCAACACAGTTTCTTGACTCCTTATTACCCATAAGCAAATGGACAAGCTGAGGCAACCAACAAGACTTTAATTGCTATTATCAAGAAACTTATCAAAGAAAATCATAGAGATTGGCATACTCAAATCCCCTTGGTATTATGGGCTTATCGAATAAGCATTTGCATGCCTACTGGGACAACGCTATTTTCACTGGTCTATGAAGCCAAAGCAATCATGTCTGTTGAGCTTGATATTCCCTCATTACGAATTTCATTGTAGGAATTCATAGATGATGATACTACTAGACAAGCATGTTTTGACCAACTCATGCTTCTTGATGAAAGGTGAGTCAATTCTTTAGAGCATTTATAATTTTATCAGGACTGTCTCAAGCATACTTACAATACCAAATTTTATCTACGTGAATTCCAAGTAGGATATCTTGTTCTTAAAGAGAATCATCAAAAACTAATGCATTGCCACATCTTCATGATAAATTCATAGCTAATTGATTAGGTCCATACATTTTCACCCAAAAAGTGGGTAAAGGAACTTATAGGCTTGCCAGTCTAGAGGGAGTTGAAGAGCCTAAACCACTTAACATCATCCACTTGAGATCATTCTATGCTTAATGTGATATATATATACATGGCTAATACACAAAAACAACATTGCATTTCACACATTGCATTTTACACATTACATTTCACACGCTACATTGTACACATTTTATTTCACAAATTTTATTTCATACATTGCATTCATAACCACATTCATACATTTCCCATTTCATATTAGGGGTCATTTATTCATTTTAGATAATAATTGATCCAATAAATTCATGTTACCTTAATCATGGGCACCTTCAAAATCATCCTCAAAATATTCATTACACCATTCTATAAAGTCCAATTGTCATTTTCAAGCCACATTTCCATAATCTCGAGGTGTTTTTAGTCTCTTAGCCACTCCTAGTGTTTCTATAAACATCCACTACATGTCGAGTTTTCTCAAGGATCAAGACACATTTTCATTAAGAAAATCTTGAGTTCTGGGAATTGACTCTAACACTCTTGAACCAAACACAATCACACATCTTAAAAACATCTTATTTTAAAGAGAGATAACACCATAATTGGGTTGAACATCGAAGCGAAAATATTATTCCCTGCTTGTCCGATCAAGCACATAGTCCAAAAATAAAAAATAGTGGTTTCACCACTATCACAATTTTAAAATAAAAAATACAGAGTAGTAAAGATAGGGTAAATTTCTCATAACACTTCGGTTGAGAATTTGAATCCCCAAAGCTCTAAATATTTTACACATCACACACCAAAAATCCTCACATTGTAAGAATATAACTACATTTCTAGTTAAACGGTTAGGTAGTCTGAATCCCCAAATATTAGAGATCAAATTATTGGAATATGGATCTAATCTCCATCGGATCTATAGATTCTTGACTGGCATTGGAGTATGCTTATGTGTGGTGACACATCTCTTTTAAAGATACCTCTGACTGCACATAAGGATAAACTAGCTTCTTGGTCTTATCCATAATAGGTTTCATCTCAATTTACTCAAGATAGGCTAATGAACTCACTTAAGCACACACTGGTTCTTTATTACCTCGATTCATTACCATTCTAATGATTTGGTAAATAAATTCACTGCACACATATTTGGTCTTAGAGAAAATTAGACAGCCTTTGGTGAGTTTGTTTGATGTCACTAGTATGTCCGAGTCTTAGCAAAACAATCAGTTATTCCATATCAACATCCATATCATTACACGAGTCTTCCATTTCATATACCACCATTTTGGTGTCCCTAATTAAACAATAATTCTATAAATGGTCAAGCAAAATCTAAACTACAAATGATCATTAGAACATTAATTAATTTACATTCATACACATTTTCATTGCATTATCATCCATCACACATATACCCGTGCATTCACACAAAAACATTTACACAAAATCATAACACAAAAGTAAGATCCATGTATATATATATATATATATATATATATATATATATATATATATTACATGTACAATGAATGCTTGAGGGCTATATATAATGGAGCACAAAGGCTCATATACAAAAAGTGCATATTAGTACTAGCTAATGCCTACAAGAGGACCCTTATGACCTCGAAGGAGTCCTAGATCGATAGCCACTATACCTAGACTCACTATGCCTAACAAACCTAGATATGAATGAAGAGGGTGGATCTGGCAACCCAATGTAATGCTACATTAATCAATCCTCCAAAACCTGTATATATACATCTCGGGCCCAAAGGTATTGTACATCATGTATTTGATGATGATCCCTCTCAATTAGCTCTACCTGGAGCCTCACAATCCTATCCTTACCTCCACTTATAGTCATCTGTACCTCTACTCTATTCATAGTTAAGCTATATCTGCATCTTGATATGCTATATTTGTATCCTGAGATACTATCATTGCATATTGCTCTGCCACCAACAACTCGAGACTCATACAATCCTCCTCACTCTGGCTTGGAGGTCTCTCTAGAACCTCCTCCATATCATCATCATCATCATCACCACCTCCATCAACTCCAATATCTTGAGCCTACTCTGATTCATCCCTCACCCGTCTCCTTTGATGGCTAGACCAAAGGTATCTTTGGCATCTAGAAGCCTCATATACCTCCTTCACCATGGCCTCTACCTCACCCTCATCCCTTTTACCCTTATCCACTACTAGACTCGATACTCATGGTGGCTGTGAAGTGAACCATACATCATACTCTATGGTAGTCCTCGCATCATCCACATCGAGGATATCTATCTCCTCATCATCCTTGTAAGTCACTCACCATGTATCAGCACAAGGTAGACCTGTATCATCTTGATGGTGCCTATACAACACTGGTACCTTAGGAACCCCCTATTTCAGTCCAAACTATCGTTACACATGTGAGAACTATATTAGCTCCACCTTACTCTTATGCCTTCCAAACACCTATCTTGCCTGCCAAACCCTCCATAATTACTCCCCATAACCAATCCAAGTGCCCCCCCACTATGACATCTACTACACTTAAGCAAGTATCAGACCTATCCATAGATCCCTATACTCTTTATTAGTCTAGTAAGGATGACTCGATTGCACCTCCTCTGCCACCTACCACCTCAAAGCATAGAGATGCTCACTATCCCATGTTTCAATAGGCAAGCCCACAAGATGAGCCACACTAAAGTACTCCCAACCCCAATACTATAGAAGTACACTACATACCAATCCCTTCTACCCCTGCCTCCTCATCTCATATAGCTCTTTGTACAACTACACCAGTAGAGTAGGTTCCCATGCATACACATGAGAATCATCAATCATATCGTACACCAACCTAATAATTTTCCATGGGAACCGACAACTAGTGTTGTTCGAGGCCACTTTGTTGGCCAACACGAATATGACCAAGGTAGGTAATGCATCCAAATTTTGCTCCACATGCATCTGAAGAACACAAGATTATACTGAGAGGGGGGTGAACAATATAAGACCACTTTTTAATTTTATTTTTAATTCAATATTATACAGTGTATAGATAGCAGTATCAATAGCAATAATCAAAGCAATGCACAAAAAACCATCCACAAAAGTGACACAATAATTTATGTGGTTCACCCAATGCGGGCTACTCCACGGAGAAAATATTTTGCTAAAACTTTCTCAATCAATATATTGGGAATCCTTCCCAATTACAATGTTTATGGACCTCTGTCCAAAGGACATGTTGATCCCCTAAATCTCAAGTTTGTGGATAACTTCCATAGGAGAACTATTTTCTCTTTTGCTATGGCTAATAATCTTCTAGAAGACTATGTCTCTCTACTGCACTGATTGGTGGATATCTCTCCACTTGAAGACTCCTCACTTAGATCTATCTTCAATTGTCCTGGTTGCTGGATCTCTATCCACTGAGACTCTGTACTCTATACTTTGTCACCTCCAAATATCTATCAATAGGTTCACTCAGAACCTCCTCAAATATGCTCAATAGGATCACTTAGAACATGATCAAATCTGCTCAATAGGATCACTCAGAACCTACTCAAATATTCTCAATAGGCTCACTTAGAACCTGCTCAAATCTGCTCAATAGGCTCACTCATAACCTACTCAAATCTACTCAATAGGCTCACTCATAACCTACTCAAATTTGCTCAACAATATCACACATAACTTGTCCCAATATGCTCAATAATTCCTCTCTAGGACTTGATCAAATCTGCATAACAAGCTTTCACAAAATCTTACACAAAAATAGTCCACAAGCCTTCTCAAAGACTTGCCTCAAATCAGCTCAACAAAATCTCAACTCAATCTCATAGAAGCATAAAGAGAATTGTTAGAGACTCAATATATTCTATACTCAAATCCTAATCTCAATTCAAAGCAATCTCAACTCAGCTCAATCTTATAGAAGCATAAAGAGAATTGTTAGAGACTCAATATGTTCTATAATCAAATCCCAATCTCAACTCAAAGCAATCTCAACTCAGCTCAATATTATTGAAGCATAAAGAGAATTGTTAGAGACTCAATATGTTCTATACTCAAATCCCAATATCATCTCAACTCAGTCTTAAATCAATCTTATAGAAGAATAACGATAATTTTTAGAGACTCAATATGTTCTATTATCAAGGATCAATCTCAACTCAATCAGAATATAGAATATTCTATTTCATGGAACTTGAACAACCACTTCATGCAACCACTTGACTAGGCTCAATCAACTCTACTCAACCAATCACTTCAAGAAATAAATAATTCTCACAAAACCTGGTCCAAGCATGAATCAACTAACTCAAAATGTTTCCAATAATGCTCAACAACAAATCTTACATAACAATGATACTCATGTTCTTTTCTAACTCAAATTCAAGTTCTTTGCAGCACCCATTGGCTTCAACAACAATGCTAATAATACAAGGTTTTAATCACTACTCTCAATTTAGAAAACCTTGAAGCATAAACTCAAAATACTTCACTCAACCAATGTTCTAAACAAAAATTCTTATCAAACAAGGTTTAATTACAACTCGTAATCTAGAAAAACCTTGAAGCATTAACTCAACCACTTTTGAAAAGGAAACCACAATCAATCCTTTTCACTCCAATGATATTTCAAAAATCAACCACCCAAATAAAATCAATGGAGAGTATTACTCATACCTTTTTAATGCCTTATGAGTTGTCCACTAAATCTTTCACACTCAACACACTTTATTTTTCAACTCTTAAAAAGGGTCAGAGATCCAGAGTAATAACACAACAATAATATCCAAATAACACCTTATTACTCCTTTATTTTAACATCCACCAAAGTTATTTTTAAAATAAAACCCTTACTCAAAATAGCTTTCACTAAAAATAACTTAGAAGAAAACCCTTATTACTCCTAATAATTTCAAAAATCATAATTAAAAATAATTCACAACTCAAATAGCCACCATGACCTTATTCCCTAAGGTTACTCAACAAATCAACTAACGAAGCACCTTTACCCCTTATCACTCCACCTTAGGCAATCCAAACAAAATATTAATAAAAATATTAATACCTGCCTCGAGGGGAATCGAACCCTCATCTTGCCCCAATGTGAATGCCCTAGCCACAGCCAAGCTTCCGCACGAGTTGCGGGCTTGTTGGTGAAAAAGAAACACCACCCGCTTCTTATCCTTCACCCTCTTTTACCAAGCGAAAAGTATACACCTTGGGCGCCTCAACAGAACAAAGCCAAAAATAATGCTTGCGAAAATCAAATGCACAACCTCCTTGTCATCAAAACCTTTGCACAATCCACACTGCCACTAGGCCACACTGTCCAATGCATTTTGGGAAGTGGTCGCTATCTCCATTTAATGTTCACTGCGTCACTTTAACGAAAAACACGAGCTCTTTTTCTTTGGAAATACCAAGCGCAAATATCAACGAGCAAGGATAAATGAATTAAAAAATTCAATGGAATATTTATATGCCTTCTCTTTGCTTTGGAAACATCAGCCTTTTTGAAACTTCCTTCATGATGTCCATGGATAAACTTTTAATTTTAATTTTAAAATTTTAATTTTAATTTTAAATAAATTAAAATTTAAACTAAATATTTAAAATTAAATATCTCCATCACCGGGGCACCTTTTTTGATGAAACAAAAATCCAACTTGGGTTTTAAGAAAAACCCATTTCAAATATTCCATCCATGGTTTTAAATAAAACCTTTAAAATTAAATTTCTCCATCATCGGGGCACATTTTTTGATGAAATGAAAATCCAACTTGGGTTTTAAGAAAAACCCATTTCAAATCTACCATCCATGGTTTTAAATAAAAACCTTTTGCAAAGCTTCCCTTGAAGCTCCTTTTGGAACCAAATGCCATGCATCCCTTCTTTAAACTTTGATCAAAAACCTTTGCTTCTCATGAAGCTCTTTGTGAAACACAAACATAGTGCTTACTTACATAGATCCTTTTAACATCAATGACAACTCTTAGCTTAGGGACTCAAAATGTCCAACAATATCCCCCTTTGTCATTGATGGCAACCCATATCCTTTTACTAAAATCTGACCTTATTTTCTACTCCCCCTTGGACTTTGCTCCCCATAGCTCAAAGCTTTCTCAAATATCAAATCTCTCCCCATATCAAAAACTCTCCTCAATATACACAAATCTCTCACCCTTTGTCATCAATGGCAAAGGGTCACCTTTGGGGCTCGAGGCTAAGAATGAGCCTCTTAGCTTAGCCCCTCCCCCACATCCACATGAGGTGGTTAATTATGGGGTGGGAGTATTTCTACTCCCCGAAAGAATTGCTCTTTAACTTTACCTTTCTCTCTTCCTTTCTAAGTTTTTTGAATCCTCTCACTATTTCTTACCAAGTCATCATCACTTTTGTTCTTGTTCCTGTTCTTGTTCTCATCCATGTTCTTGTTTTTGTTCCTGTTCTTGTTCTTGTTCTCATCCATGTTCCTATTCCTGTTCATGCCTGCTTCTAGAATATTTGCTCTACACCATATTGTTGTGTGACCATCATTATTACACTTATAACACTTAATGTTATTATTCATTAGAAGTGCAAATGTCTTAGGATATATCCTAGTCAAGCCATATCCACTTCTATCATAAACCCTAAAATTCATTGCCTTGTCACCAAACTCATTGCATGAGTAGCAATACCCATGGAAAAGCTATCCTTTCCCATATTCCTGTATTTTATATGACTTGCACTGTGAAGTCATGTGCCCAAACCTATGATATGAGAAGCATCTCCCATTGAAGCTTCCTTGCCTAGACCTCATTGATCTCCTGTTTTGATTACTATTCTATTTGTATCTTCTTTGTGCATTGTTTCTATCTTTGACCTCTTTGTTGTCCAACTGATCCTTTGATGTCTTATTCCAACTTACACTGGTATTTTCTGAAGTATCTTCTTCTGAAATTCCTTCTTATTCTAGACTTGAAGTAGACTTTTCTTCCCATTTATTTTGAGCCTATTTGGAACCAAGACCTGTCTTGTTTTTTGCTTCTCTTTGTATCTTGATTATTTTGTCTACACTCTTTGGATTGTTCACATATTTGTACAAATTTTTCTTGGAATCCTCTAAATCTTCCTTTAGTAGTGCCACTTCTTGTGTTAAATTTTCACACTCCAAAATCTTTGCTTCTAAATTATCCTTGAACTTACTTGCCTTAGCCTTTGACTTTTCTAAGTCCTCTATGAGCAATAATCTTTCTTCATCACATTCTTGAAACTGAATTTCAAGCTTCGAGTGTTGCTTTCTTACCTTCTTTACTGTGTCAATAGCATAGATAAGTTCTCCCTTGATATCATATCCATTCTCCACTAAATAATCCTATATTTGTTTTCCTTTGTCCCTATCATTACTTTATTTTGGCTTGTCTTCAATAGGATCACTTAATTCATCTTCTAATGCCATTAGAAGATTATCATCTAGTCTTTCAAGTGCATATTCAAAATTATCATCACTGAAACTATAACCATCCCTAGTGCAATCATCTTCAAGATGTCCAAATCATATAAAACACTTGAGAATAACTGGAGTCCTTTTCTTAACTGGATCTTTCTCTTTAACCATAAATAGGACTTCATCTCTATCATTGTCTAAAAAACTAGCATCACTATCAATTGAGTACTTGCATTTTCCACATAGTAGCTTCTCTTTTGTCTCTGGAAGAACTTCTTTCCTTGTCTGCTTTGTCCATCCTTATTTTTCTTCTGGTACTTGTGTCTTTCTGATTTCCTGTATCTATGATCCTATTTTTCTTCATCATTGTTTTTCTTTGGCTCTTTGCATTCTGTTTCATAGTGTTCATACCATCCACAATTGAAACATTTGATAGATCTTAGATATATGGGTCTTTTGGAACCTCTATCTCTTATGCCATAATTTTCTTCTTCATCACTGGATGACTCATTGCTTGATTCTATCTTCTTTCCATTTTATTTTTGTCTACTTTGAAAGCAACTTCTTTTGGAGGAATAGGATCTTTTTTTCTTATCTCAAATTTAGTAAGCATGCCAAGAAAATAATTCCTTGTCAAAGAATCACTATCAATTTATGTTTCTATAGAAAAAACCTTTTCACTATACCTTTTTGGAAGAGTCCTCAATATCTTATCACAAGCATCAGATTCATCAACCTTCATTCCAAGACCTTTCATCTCATGTACAAGTTCATCAACCTTGTTGAGATAGTCACGAATATTTTCATCATCCCTCATTATTAGGTTCTCAAATTCTCCTTTGAGATTTTTGATCTTAGCCATTCTAACTCCTTTATCTCCTTCATATATTTCATGTAGAAGTTCCCATATTTATTTTGTTGTTTTACATTCCATAACCTTCATAGATTCTGATCTATGCAACCATTTTATAATTGCATTCATAGATCTTGAATTTGCATGCATTAGAAGCTTACATTCCTTATATGTAGGAGGATTGGATTTTGAATCATATCCAAGTTCCACTGCATCCCAAACTTCATTTCCAAGTGCCATAAAGTAAAATCTCATCAACATACACCAATATAAGAAGTTACTTCCATCAAATACTGGTATTGCATTATTGAAGGGTCCATATCTTTGATACTTTTGATCCATTGTGTTCTTAGACCACTTTTCCTTTAAGATGTCAAACTCTTATTAATGAACCCTCTCTGATACCAATTGAAGAACACAAGCTTATACTGAGAGGGGGGATGAACAGTATAAGACCACTTTTTACTTTTCTTTTCAATTCAATATTATGCAGTGTATAGATAGCAATATCAATAGCAATAATCAAAGCAATGCACAAAACACCATCCACAAAAGTGACACAACAATTTACGTGGTTCACCCAATGCGGGCTACTCCACGGAGAAAATATTTTGCTAAAACTTTCTCAATCAATCTCTTGGGAATCCTTCCCAATTACAATGTTTATGGACCTCTGTCCAAAGGATATGTTGATCCCCTAAATCTCAAGTTCATGGATCTCTTCCACAGGAGAACTCTTTCCCCTTCTACTCTAGCTAGTGATCTTCTAGAAGACTCTGTCTCTCTACTGCACTAACTGGTGGATCTCTCTCCACTTGAAGACTCCTCACTCAGATCTATCTTCAATTGTCCTGGCTATTGGATCTCTATCCACTGAGACTTTGTCCTCTGTACTCTGTCACCTCCAAAGCTCTATCAATAGGTTCACTCAGAACCTCCTCAAATATGCTCAATAGGCTCACTCAGAACCTGCTCAAATCTGCTCAATAGGCTCACTCAGAACCTGCTCAAATCTGCTCAATAGGCTCACTCAGAACCTGCTCAAATCTGCTCAATAGGCTCACTCAAAACCTCATCTCAATAGGCTCACTCAGAACCTGCTCAAATATGCTCAATAGGCTCACTCAGAACCTGCTCAAATATGCTCAACAAGCTCACACAGAACTTGTCCCAATCTGCTCAATAAGTCCTCTCTAGGACTTGCTCAAATCTGCATAGCAAGCTTTCACAAAAGCTTACACAAAAATAGTCCACAAGCCTTCTCAAAGACTTGCCTCAAATCAGCTCAACAAAATCTCAACTCAATCTCATAGAAGCATAAAGAGAATTGTTAGAGACTCAATATGTTCTATACTCAAATCCCAATCTCAATTCAAAGCAATCTCAACTCAGCTCAATCTTATAGAAGCATAAAGAGAATTGTTAGAGACTCAATATGTTCTATACTCAAATCCCAATCTCAACTCAAAGCAATCTCAACTCACACGCTCAATCTTAACTCAATCTCATAGAAGCATAAAGAGAATTGTTAGAGACTCAATATGTTCTATTCTCAAGGCTCAATCTCAACTCAATCAGAATATAGAATAGTTTGTTTCATGGAACTTGAACAACCACTTCATGCAACCACTTGACTAGGCTCAATCAACTCTACTCAACCAATCACTTCAAGAAACAACTCTTTCTCACAAACCCTAGTCCAAGCATGAATCAACTAACTCAAAATGTTTCCAACAATGCTCAACAACAAATCTTACATAACAATGATACTCATGTTCTTTTCTAACTCAAGTTCAAGTTCTTTGCATCACCCATTGGCTTCAACAACAATGCTAATAAGACAAGGTTTTAATCACAACTCTCAATTCAAAAAACCTTGAAGCATAAACTCAAAGTACTTCACTCAACCAATGGTCTAAACAACAATGCTTATCAAACAAGGTTTAATCACAACTCACAATCCAGAAAACCTTGAAGCATTAACTCAACCACTTTTGAAAAGGAAACCACAATCAATCCTTTTCACTCCAATGATATTTCAAAAATCAACCACCCAAATAAAATCAATGGAGAGTATTACTCATACCTTTTTGATGCCTTATGAGTTGTCCACTAAATCTATCACACTCAACACACTTTCTTTTTCAACTCTTAACAAGGGTTAGAGATCTTGAGTAATAACACAACAATAATATCCAAATAACACCTTATTACTCCTACTTTATTTTAACATCCACCAAAGTTATTTTTAAAAGAAAACCCTTACTCAAAATAACTTTCACTAAAAATAACTTTATCAAAAACCCTTATTACTCCTAACAATTTCAAAAATCACAATTAAAAATAATTCACAACTCAAACAGCCACCATGACCTTATTCCCTAAGGTTACTCAACAAATCAACTAACGAAGCACCTTTACCCCTTATCACTCCACCTTAGGCAATCCAAACAAAATATTAATAAAAACCTTAATACCTACCTCGAGGGGAATCAAACCCTCATCTTGCCCCAACGTGAACGCCCTAGCCATGACCAAGCTGCCGCATGAGCTACGGGCTCGTTGGTGAAAAAGAAGCACCACCCGCTTCTTATCCTTCACCCTCTTCCGCCAAGCGAAAAGTATGCGCCTTGGGCGCCTCAACAGAACAAAGCCAAAAATGATGCTTGCGGGAATCGAACGCACAACCTCCTTGTCACCAACACCTTTGCACAATCCAAGCTGCCACTAGGCCACGCTGCCCAATGCATTTTGGGAAGTGGTCATTGTCTCCCTTTAATGTTCGTTGCATCACTTAAACGAAAAACACGAGCTCTTTTTCTTCGCAAATACCAAGCGCAAATATCAACGAGCAAGGATGAATGAATTAAAAAATTCAATGGCATATTTATATGCCTTCCCTTTGCTTTGGAAACATCGACCTTTTTGAAACTTCCTTCATGACGTCGACGGATAAACTTTTAATTTTAATTTTAAATAAATTAAAATTTAAACTAAATCTTTAAAATTAAATATCTCCATCACCGGGGCACCTTTTTTGATGAAACGAAAAGCCAACTTGGGTTTTAAGAAAAACCCATTTCAAATCTGCCATCCATGGTTTTAAATAAAACCTTTAAAATTAAATTTCTCCATCACCGGGGCACCTTTTTCGATGAAACGAAAAGCCAACTTGGGTTTTAAGAAAAACCCATTTCAAATCTGCCATCCATGGTTTTAAATAAAAACCTTTTGCAAAGCTTCCCTTGAAGCTCCTTTTGGAACCAAATGCCATGCATCCCTTCTTGAACCTTTGATCAAAAACCTTTGCTTCTCATGAAGCTCTTTGTGAAACACAAACATAGTGCTTACTTACATAGATCCTTTTGACATCAATGACAACTCTTAGCTTAGGGACTCAAAATGTCCAACAACATCACCAAGTACCTTATACCTCCACCCTTCACACTCTCACTCCACCATCGATCTCCAAAGATCCATATCATCTCATATCCCTTATCATGTCCAACCTCAACATGTAACCCCTCCACTAGTACTTTGAGGATGCGGTATACATCCTCAAGGGTCACTATCACCTCATCTATAGGGAGATAAAAGGTCCCCCTATCTGGATTCCATATCTCTACCAAGGTAGAGAGATACCCCTCATCCACTCTCACCACATCAATTTGAGCTGCCCCAGCCAACCCAACTTTCTCCAGCCAATTCCACTTGCTCATCCTATAGCAAATTTCTCATCCCTGGGATGAGAGGCGAGAACTGATGTCGAGCTTCCAAGATTTTCAACTACAATACAAAACATGTACAATGCATATACATTAATTTCATATTCATTTGCATACTTAAAAAAAATTGCACAAATTAAAATAAAGGGTGCCAAGGGCACTCACCTCAGTAACATGCATATTTTCTCCTACCTCCACATCTGCACCCTCCATTTCCATATCTTTCGCACCACCAAAAATATTCACTCTACCTCACTTCCTCACTCACTCTTTCAGACGTAGATTTTAAAATTCATGAACGCAAAGAATGAATATGAATTCACTTCTATAGAATATTTATAGCTATTTATGGTGCACAGGAATTCCCATGAGCATTCATAGGTGCATTAAAATACAAACCAAAGTCTGTAGAGTGCCAGACGCTTGCCGACATATAAGGATTCTCAAGATGCAAGCCAAAATTTGGTGTCAAAATTGGAAAAAAGACAAAAATGATCCAAAAAGGTAGCATACCTCCACACAATCACTCCAAATTATATCCATACATTCATTCCATCATCAAATCATATTTTGTGAAAACAAAAATCAATTTGGATGCTTAATTTTTGCTTGCGACCAAAAGTTGCAAAATCACTTCATAAGCTTCAAAATACACCAAAATGGTTCAAATTTTCACAAAACAGCCACGTTCATCATTCCAATCATCCACTTCATAATTTTATTTATTTTTATGATAATATGAATTGATTTGGGTGGTTAAATTTTGTTTACGACCAAAAAGTCACAAAATTATCCAAAACTGCTCTAAAAATGCTCCAAAAACAATGCAAAATTTCACAAAATCATGCAATCCAATCATCAATGCATTTATCATCATTAAATATTCATTTTAAAATAATTATCATACATCAATAATTACATTTGTCCATTTTCCAAGTTCACATATAATTTCAAGTAAACCTCATATCTAGTGGTTTATTCTATCTCTTTGGCGATTGCAGCGATTGGTTGTCCATGCAATTCGAAAGATGGATAAATCACCATAAGAATACTTAGCCATTATCATCATTCAATATATATTCATTTGAAATCAAATTATATTTTCCATCCTCATTTTTGAGTGCAACTATGCTCAGATTAACTTGCTCAAAAGCTATCATTGATGGCTTTGTTCGTGGGGCTTTAAATATAGATAATTCATACTACATCATTCTCTTTAACATTAAATAATTACACGTAGTCACTAGGAGGTGCCTCCTATAAATTATCTAATATTAGGATGATTTGTTCTTGATATTTTTCATTTTCATCACTTTGCATTTTAATGACGCCAAAAGGCACCTTTCTTCAACAACATGGAATCACCCTAAACTTGGGACAACCAAATTTGATTCTGATTTCCCACAATGGGATACATATTACATGATCATGGCATCTACACTTGGAAAAAACCCCCTTTCTCCATTGGGGTAAAAATGACATCACTTTACATCATTCATATCATCCACATTTACATCATACATTTGCACTTACACCATTCAATTACATTTTTCATCACACAATTCTATCAATTGACTTGTGAGATTCATTCTTCACTCATTCACTAATTGAGGGGGTAATCTACACACAAATTATTTTGGCTTCAAAATTATATTTTCGATCCAAATAAAGAAAGCTACTTCTTCATCATGCCAACCAGGTGTCTCGTATTTTTGCACCACATTGTGTTTCACGCAACACGATACAAAAAGGGTTATTTATAGATACCAAAATCTAGCCACTTTTCATCCATCTGTGTCCTCCAATCATAGCCACCCATTATTTATATATGTATTTAATTAATATATAAATATTAATATTTTATATTATATTTATATATTTAATAAATATATGTATTTATATGAATTAATCCTAACCATCTACCACATTTTAATCTCAACCATCCATCCATCTCAATCCATGCCACTTATCCAAACTTAATCTTCACTCTTCCTCATGTTTTAATCTTGAACACTCATTTTGTGTCATTGAAACTCTAACATGTTCAAGGGCAGATTATAAAAGATGAGTCATTTTGATGAATCAAACCCTTAAGTGCCTTAGAAATATTTACAAAACCCTTAAACCACTTTGCCATCCCTTTTGTTGTTTATCGCTACCATCACATCGCCCCTTTTTTGCTATCGCCTAGATCTGGTTCTACGACTTTCTCTCTATCCCAAAATGCTCTCCAGAGCCCATCAAGCATCCATGGGCATCTATAGAGTGCTTGTGGGTGTTTATAGAATCCTCTAGTGCATCCACAACCATCGTGGAATACCTCTAGGTATTTCCTGCAGCAGATCTGTAGCCCTAACACCCTCGGGCACCGTTCAGGCATCCTCATGACCATCATCGATAGGAGCAAAGGTAGAAATTAGCATTTTGATAAGGTAAGAATATTTTTTACATTTATTTTACATTCTTGCATTTCTATTTTTAGTTATATATTACATCTAGGGTTTAATTATTTTATCTTTCTGAGGGCCTCACACTATGGAGCCCTCACAGGTGCTTCTAATTGATTTTTGTTGTTTTCTATTTGTAGGTGTAGGGATCATATTTCTGGAAGCTTTTGAAGCTAGGGTGGCCCCATAGGGATATGCAAGCCCATCCGTAACTCTTGTTTGGATTGAAGACGAGCGAGAATACACCAACAATGTATTGACCTAGGGTTTTGAAGAACACTAGTATTTGTAAAATTTGTATCACAAAAGTATTGTAAAACCCCATATTGGGGCACATTGATTGTATAATTTTGAGATATACCCATGTTAATAAAAATATTATTCATCTTGTGCAATCTTATGTTATTATTGTGCTTTTGTTACTTTATATTTTATATTGGTGTTGTTCGATTCTGGTTTACACAAAGTATTGAAGATTATTTTGAATATTAAAGCATTGCTTTTGAATTTTTGTAATTTGCAAAACAAATTATATATTTACAATTTGATAAGTTTGGAGAAATAAGGTATTCTACAACAAAGTAGGAATACACAAAACTTGCAAATATTATTTTTAGAATTTCTAAATTTCTAGAGTTGGAGTTATAATGAATCCAACATCAACATAGTTTATGAAATTTAGAATTGAGAAACTACAATATTAAATTTCAAAGATAAAAGGAATTCAACATAGAAGTACTTGATGTCCTAGGAGGGACAACACAAAATTTTGGAATTTAGCTCTTCTTCGGGATTTCCAAGGTTCAAATCATGGCATGGGTGAATGTGTGAGGGGGATGGGTGTGTGTTCATCAAAAAACAATTAAGGTCCCAAGGGGGACAACACAATGGTTTGGGATTTGGATCTTTTTTGGGAGATCCAAGGTTCAAACCGTGGTGTGGGTGGGTGTGTGTTCATTAAAAAGAATATTAATATTTTCCTCCAAGGTTCAAATATCAGGCCTCATCAGATTGAACGCTTGTCCATTTCCTGATACTTTCAGTGGTGTAAAAGGTTTAAAATGATTATGGCATGGTTTTTATAGGGGCAGACTACGTGAATATCTGTGTGGCAGATTCTAGGGCAGATTGCATGAAAATATGTGTGGCAGCTTTCGGGGCAAACAACATAGAATACTATGGTCGCAATAAAAACTGGACAACCTGTTCGGATTCGTGGTGGCTATCGATTCCACCATGTAAATTAAAAATAAAAAAAACATAGAAGTATTTGAAAAAAAAATTGAATTAATCTCTAAATTATTAAAGATAAATTTGAAATATTTGCAATATTTAAAAATTGCATTCAAATACTTGATTGATAAGAGGGAAGTAAAATTGTTTTTTTTTAAAGAATAGAAGTTGAAAAATTATATTGTCATATTCATTAGGGAGATACAAGGAAGAATATAAGTTGAAAAATTATATTGTCATATTCATTAGGGAGATACAAGGAAGAATATAAGTTGAAAAATTATATTGTCATATTCATTAGGGAGATACAAGGAGTTATACAAAACATAGAATTGAAGATCTATATTGAAACTAGGGAGATAAAAGGTCAACAATTAAAATTATCCTTAATTTACCATTCAAAGCTAAGGAGAGCTAAAGAACTGAAAACTTGAGTTTACTTCAAGCACTTTTTTGATAAACTAAACTAGGAAGTCACAAGGAAGTCTATATCAAAACAATATGGATAACATAGTAAAAGAAGTATTTAATTAAAATAGTGAAGAAATATTGCATGCACTCAAGTTCTATTCTCATGACTTAATCTCAAATATAGATGGAGATCAAGTATTTGATATTCAAAAGGAGAAGTTGATCTTATTTTACAAAGAAGCTAAGAAAGAAAAATCTACTACCTTTATGGAATTTATTCATGGAATTTTTTTTAGATCTTGCAAAGAATCTCAAGATATTATTATTACTTCAAAAGAATGTCTAATAATGTATCTTTCATTAGTTATTTTTGAACTCTTTCAAAGAAAAATACAGGTTGAAGGAAATATTTCATATGATTATCTCAAGGAATATTCATTGAATCCAAATCAATATTATTGTGATGATTCACTAACTCACAATACAAAGGATATATCATTGGTATAATTGTAGGGACAAAGAAAGGAAAGAAATTAGATCAAAAGAGACAAGGAGAATACTGAAACTAATAAATATGAATGCCTAAAGCATTCATGACAAGAATCAAAGTTGTGCCACTATGATAATATGCTAACACAATGCTTAGAAGGAAAAAAACCTATGATGATATAAAAACAAGGAAAAGAAATTGATCTTATAAAGATAGATTGAAGACATGAAGATGAAGACCATATTGAAGACTAAAGTCTTCAATAACCAAATAATGTAATATAGGGGGTTTTGGAATATATTACATCATTTGGTTCATGCCAATGTACCACCATGGGTACATCTATAGATTAGGAAAGAGTGTCATAGATTAGGATGAAAGTATTTACTTTATGCAATGTAATAAATGCACAAGTGTACAAAGTATTTTGGAAATGTAATTGTGCATAGTCATCCCTATGTAAATGTGTCCATAGATAGGAAGATGAAATTTCATAGGAAGAGTGAAGGCCAAAAATCCTCCATATGAAGAGTCACATTCCATCCTATAAATGGGTATATGGATTTTTTATTTGAGAAAGTACAAGACTAGGTAGTACGAGAGGAGCAAAGAATGGGCCCTAGAGCTAACATGGGGCCCACAAGGGAAATTAAACAACAAAAACCATACATGGTGAGAACTCCACACTCACCACCATTGATCGATTCTCTCACAGGAGAGGATGGAACATATGGTTGGGCCATAATTCACTCATTTGAGGGGCTGGATCATGGTTTGCCTACTTCCACTAGGGCATTTCACCAATAGTTTGCTTCATAATTTGAAAATCTCTATGTGGGTGTTGTACTTTATATACCACCATGAGGGCCATTGTGGGATACATGTGAGATAATGTCTCAAGAATATCACAATATTGCTCAAGGTACTTTTAAAATTATTTATTTGAGAAAATACAAGATTGGGTAGTATGAAATGAGCAAAGAATGGACCCTAGAGCTAACATGGGGCCCACAAGTGAAATCAACCAAAAAAAACCACATATGGGGAGAACTCCATATTCACTACCATAAAATGATGCTCCCATATGAGAGGATGGAGCATATGGTTGGGCCATGATTCACTCATTTGAGGGGTTGGGTCATGGTTCACTTGCTTCCACTAGGGCATTTCATCCAAAATCCTGCTTCCTAATTTGCAAAGCTCTATGTGGGTGTTGTGATTTGTATATCACCATGAGGGCCATTATGGGATACATATGGGAAAATGGATTAAGACTTTTGTAGCATTGCTCAAGGTTTTTAATAAAATTTATTTGAGAAAGTACGAGACTGGGTATATCTAAAATTATCATTGATAACCATTGCTTAAATAATATAAGGCGCGGCTTAGATTAACCCGTTGGTTATGGAGCTAACAAGAGAAAATAGATATAATTACAACCATAGCAAAAATATTCTAAATAATGAAATGACTAAATATGCCTATACACTAACAAGACTGGGTAGTATAAGAGGAGTGAAGAATGGACCCTAGACCTAACTTGGGATACATAAGGGAAATCAACCAACTTTAACCACACATGGGGAGAAGTCCACACTCACCACAATCAAGCGATGCTCCCACAAAAGAGGATAGAGCATATGGTTGGGCCATGATTCGCTTATTTGAGGGGCTAAGTCATGGTTCATCTGCTTCCACTAGGGAATTTCACCTAATAGTCTGCTTCCTTATTTTCAAAGATCTATGTTGGTATTGTGCTTTATATACCACCATGAGGGCCATCATGAGATACATGTGGGATAATGGCTCAAGACTCTTGCAGTGTTTCTCAAGGTATTTTTAGAGATTTTTATTTGAGAAAGTATGATATTTGGCAGTACGAGAGGATCAAATAATGGACCCTAGAGCTAACATGGGGCCCATAAGGTAAATCAACCAATGAAAACCACCAATGGAGAGAACTCCACACTCACCACCATCGAGCAATGCTCCCATAGGAGAGGATGGGGCATATGGCTAGGCCATGATTCGCTCGTTTGAGGGATTGGGTCATGGTTCACCTACTTCCACTAGGGTATTTCACCTAGTAGCTTGCTTTCTAATTTGCAACGCTCTATGTGGGTGTTGTGCTTTATATACCACCATGAGGGCCATCATGGGATACATGTGGGATAATGGCTCAAGACTTTTGCAATGTCACTCAAGGTATTTAAAAAAATATATTTAAGACTGGGTAGTACGAGAGGAGCAAAGAATCGACCCTAGAGCTAACATGGGACTAACAAGGGAAATTAACCAACGGAAACCACACATGGGGATAGTGATATAGAGTTATTGGTCATATAAAATCATAATGGAGAGTGATGAAGTATGATGTATTTGAGGTCTTTATTCAATAAAGATCATATTTTCATGAGCATTTATTAGTGGCATTTATATGATTCATTTATGAATTTTTTTGAGTGTTATATGCTTAATAGATTTCCATTATCATATATTTCATATTGCAACTTTATTATAGATCTTGTAATCATTTTATTCTATGCATTTAGCTTCAAAAGCTAAAAATTATTTGAATCACCCAAGCACTTTAGTTTATTGCATTATTAAAATTTTCCTTCTTGATTAAGAAGTATTTTTATTAATTACAAATATTGAATGTGCTTTTGGGTTAGGGATCTATAAGGCTAAAATTAGAGTGTATATATTTTTCCCTAATCATAAAAGCAAGATGACTTCATCCTTATGATCTAAGAATCCTTTAATGTTATTAATAATTGTGATTCTTCAACATTATGTTACATTTTTTTAATTTTATCTGTTTCAACCCCATAATCAAAGAACAAAACCAAATAATATGATTCACTAATCCTTAACTTCACCTAATTTCAAAATAAGTAATTCATCCTCAATTTCCTTAAGAGCAACCAAAGGTTGATTGCAATTTAAATCCACTTGTCAAAATTTGGGAAAGAAAAGACAACATGAAACTAAAACTAAAACATGAAACAAAAAAGAACTTTCACGAAAGGAAATGAACTACTTTAAATAGGTAAAATCAAACAAACACCTAGAACGCTAAACAATGAAAAGGAAAAAAAACTTAAAAAATTAAAGAAAATAAATCTATGAACAAAATGATAACTACATCGAAACAAAGAAAAGTAGGGAACTATGGTACACTGATTACTTTATTTCTCTATCTCAGGGATGAAAGTAGTGCTTTAGGAATTTCCAATTGATAGGCAGAGGGATGTATTCTCCACTTAGATTCTTCAATATGAAAGTATTTTATCCAACTATCTCTAAAATTTGGTAGGGACCTAGCCGAAGGTTGTCAATTTTATAATGGTCTCTTTTCTTTTCATGTGTTTTATCCCATGGTAGAACTAGGCCAAAAAATTTGAAGGCTTTAATCTTAGATATCTTATTGAACCATCTCTTGATTATCCCTTTGTGCTTACTAAAATGTTGCAAGGTAGCCTCTCTATTTTCATCTAAATTCATCAAATTGGTTAACCTAGCTTCTACTTTATCATCAACTTCCAAGTAATCTTTCATGAATTGCAATGTCAACAATTTCAAATTGGTGGGAAAGGTGGGATCCTAGCCATATACCATATGGTAAGGTGATGTACCTATTGAAGCTTTTATTTAGGTCCTATCTACCCATAAGGCATACTTAAATTTGTTGTGCCAATCTCTAGGATTCTTATCTAAAAGTTTCTTGAATATTATCAACAAGCTCTTATTGGTAGACTCAACTAAGACATTTTCTTGCGAATAATAGTTAGAAGAAAATTTCAGTCACTTTGTTATCATAAGCTCATTCATTAAATTAGAGTTAGGTAAAGGCTAAACCATTGTCACATAATAAAGAATGAGGTATCCCAAATCTGGTGATGATATGTTCTTCAAGGAACTGAATGACAAAATATGTGGTGCATTTTTTAGTAGGTAGATCTTATATCCACTGAGTGCAGTAGTTAGTTGTAGTTAAAATGTATTTGTGATAGATTGAGGAATTAGGATTTGACTCCTATGAAGTCTAATCTCCATTGGATAAAAGGTCTAGCCTTGAATACCAACTGCAAGGGCATATAAGCATTCCTTTCTCTATTAGCTGCAACTTGGCAGGTATAACAAGATCTAACATGGGCATCCTTAAATATATGAGGCTAGTAGTATTCAACTCTCAATATCTAATATGCAGTGGCATTGGATGAACCATATTCGGTTCCATATTTGCCATTGTTGAGTGATATTTTTGCCTGATTATGAAAACACGCTCACAGTTAGGATCTTGTCAAAGCTATCCTCTCTTGCAAAGAAATGATTAGTTTCTCCAAGGTTTTGTTTGCATAATTTCTTAAAATGTGCTTGTATGCTTGTAAAATATGAAAATGTTACTAAATGCCTCAGAGGTGCAAGTAATTGTTAACAAGGGGCCTATGGTTTGATATTTGATTTAAATTGTAAAAATGTTGTTGTTCATGAGATTAATTGCCAAAATGTATGATTAATAAACAAATATTGCAAATAATAAAACTTGTTGAATGTAAATATTTGAATTTTAACCTTAGAAAATGATTTTAATTAAATTTATCCAAATAGTTAATGTTTGAACTTTAATTATTATTATTTGGAAAATTTAATTAATTAAAACCCTAATGTCTATTTCAAATGTGTAATGTCAAGAATTTATTAAAATGAAATAAACATTTACCCTAATATGAAAAATTAAAACTTTGCATAAAATTTAGGGTTGTATTGTTCTTGTGCGATGAAATAAAATAAAATAAAAAGAGCTTAAGGTAGAAAAATAAAATAAAATGAAATGAAAATAAAACACAAGTTACAAAAATTTTAGAAATCCATCCATAATCTACAAACAAAGGTAATATGAAACATAATCTGATTTAATCCAACCATAATTAACACAGTTCAAATTAAACCAGGTGGAATCTTCAAGGAAACTGATTAATATATTCAATCATTTAAAATTAAAATACCATCTGCATTCATACTTTTCACCACAACAAAATGAATATATTATGAATTAAATATTCTATTAATGCTTTTCTTCATAATACCTCTGTCAATCAATTACAGAGAAAAATTTCTCTGACAAGCAACCTGGGAGGAAACCTTTGGCGATGGCAAAATTCTATATTCTCTTACGCTCACTCCAAATTCTTTTGACACTTTCATTGCATTTCAATGACTAATTTATAATTTATAATTTTTCATTTCTTTTGTTTCGCAACAGTTGTTGCAACGAATTTTATAACCAATTTTGCTTCATCAATGGACCTTGTTTGTCCTTTATTTTATAAAATAATACATTAGATATTTCTAATATATGATTAATATAATATTTTTAAACACAAAGGTCCTTTAATTAATTAATTAAATTAATCCAACAAATCCTTGCTCTACAATTTGAAACTACATTGTCTTTCTCAAGCATGAAACCCCTTTACGCCTGGAAAATAATGACATAGTCCATACCCAAAATGCTACTCCAAAAGTGGGTGTCATAACTTCTGGTCCATAATATTAATGAATTTCATTCATCCTTAATACTCTTACGTCATTCCCATCATAAACCAATTAAAGCAACAATAGATTTCCTATCTTTGTTGATAAGAGTGCTACATATTTTGAGATCCATGTTGTGTGCGTAGTATCAGGCTCCGCATCAATATTAAACCTTGCTATTTCTGGGCTATCTATAGTCATAACAAAAAAATTTAAAGCAAGGGCACAAAACATGAACTAATTATGATAATGCAAGTTGTTGGCACGAATTACAATCACACCACCAATTGGAGAAGACATAGAAGCCTATAAACATCATGTGGAAGGTTCATGTATAAATATGAAATCCTTCACATGCTTGATATATAAACCACCAAGGCCAACAACATATTATGATTCAATATGCACAAAAATAGTGTCACCAGTTCCACTAGACTCACCATCTCCAACGAGTCCATAACTAGCCTGAGCAGCTTCAAAGACCATATACTGAATCATCAAATTCCATTACATATTTTTTTACATCTTCAAATGACAAGATCATATCATCTCCTTTTTGGATGACCATCCTCATGGCTAGGATATAGAATTGCCATTCTTTCATCATCATCATACAATATGTAATGACATACAACCTCTAACGAGGTGTCACAAATTCCTATAATTGTGGATGCACGCTTTGGGGCTTCGGTTGCAAGAACTACCATCTTGTTTTCCTCCTATACGTGGAAAATATAGAATTCTAGAACATTCATATTTACTATCACCAGGTTAGGAATGGGGGTCAACCCTTCTTTTTGGATGGTACATACCAATCCTCCCAATTAAAATCGGTATCCATGTCCACATCAAAGGAGGTCAGTGTAGGAGAACCCTCCATTAATGAATGTGTTATGAAACCTGCGATGCAGTGCTCTACCCTTATGGGATTATGCACAATTTTGAAATCCATCTAACTTATCTTCAAAGATTTCCTTGCAGCACAAAATTGTTCTTCCTGATCACAATGGATGCTCAAGGTCAAATGTTGTTTGTGATAGAGGACCTAAATAAATTAGAATTTATGGAGGCTCTGCTATTTATCGACACTAGCCATTGTTAAAACATCCTCCATATGATGTGTATGTAGAGTGTTATGGATGTGACCCTTTCTACATGGGATGGAATATTGGTATTTTCAAGCGTATTTTGTAATTTCTTCGTAGCGCATTTATCCTGCCAGTCCAAGTCTTCCAATGAATCATAAGTGGGTAAAACTAAGGTATTGTGGGTGTCATAGTGGGAAGTAGAACCATCATTGCCATGTAAGATAACATTATCGTAGCAATAGGAAGTAGCACCATCATTGTCATGGAAGGTAGCACTATTATAACAATAGGAAGTAGCACCGTCATCGCCATGGAAGGTAGAATTATCATCACAATGAGTGTTTAAACAACAAGTCACCAAGTGCCAACATAACATCTAGTCCTTCATCATCCAACAACATAGATCTATCCATCACTTTTGAATGCACCCAAAAGTTCCTGCGTGAGAATATTGAGTAATAAAATTAAGCAATGTTCAAAATACTAATATAATCATTGCATTTTTCACAACTTCAAAATATAAGGTGATAAACCTTTAATTAAACCTTTTTTCTTTACCAATGTAAAAGTTAAAACCATCTTGAAGATAATGTGACAAAGCATGACTACAATAGTCATATAATTCTTCACTATGACATGAACTAAGAGTGTTTTTCAATTTGTGATAATTTTCAACTTGTGACAAGTGTTATGTTTTAATATGTGACTTTTGCAAGAATGATTGTGCTTAGAAATGTGACAATAAGTCTACATTTTTCCACTACTCTAATAAATGTTAAACCTATGACAATGCTAGACCTTCAGACCATATTGATTTCTTTATGACATCACAAATTCAAATTCAACCATAAACCAAAACTAAACCCTCACATGATCAAATCTTCCATGCAAACAAAATTTCACATTACTTTCAAAATTTCAAGTGGGTCCTAAATTGGGGTACGTTGTGCAATGGCCACAACAAATGGTGACTTTGCTAGAAAATGCTCCTGAGCATTTTGGATAAATAACCCATTCTAAAATCTAGAAAACCAAAGATTAGAAAAATATAAATTATCTAGTAATATCCAAGAAAAAATAGGGTTAAATAATTTCAACTAAGAACAAATATTCATTTGCTTCAGCTTAGTATGTGTTTTGTGAATTCATTTTTTATTTTTGACTCCATCAGAACTCTATCACCGATTTCACAACAAGATTTTTTAAGATGTCACTCATAAAAAATTTACCTCTACATTGCTCCATTTCCAGTCAAGCATACATAGCTTTGATGGAGATGACTTTGATCTCTTCTAGACCTTGCTCTACTGCCAGCCAGGCATCTATAGCTCGATAGAGATTATCTGAACCACCCAATTTTCGATTGATTTACATTTTTTTGTTTTCCTTTTTTAATTAAAATAAGTATTTGTCTGCTTTGCAAATATCAGATGCACCTTTTGGATTAGATATCATCTAAGTCTTAAGATGGAGTATTTAAAGTTTTTACCCAATCAACAAACCAAAATAATTTCATCCTTTAGGAGTCAAAAATATCTTTTAAATGTGATGTTACATGTGAAGCTTTAGCAGAATGTCGTATTACCTCAATATTCACTATTTTAGTCCAAAGTTCAAGAATAACTACCAAACAATTTAATTTTCTTAATTCACCTAACTTCAAGTAAGGAATTCATATTCAATACTAAGGAACATATCCTTCAGAGAGACCAAGAGTCCATTGCAATTACACAATTATACCATAATCAGAGGAGACAAAACCAAAACATGTTGTGAAAGTGAAGAAGCAAAATTTGAACATATACCAAAACCAAAAATTTGGCATGAACCTGTATTATTGAAAAACAAAAATGAATAAACAAAACCTCAATATGAAAAATAACAAAACAAGCAAACTAGATGGGATCTAAGACCAAACGATACATCTAAACAAGAAATTATGTACAAGAAAATGCGCAAAATAAGAAGATTTGTACAAGGCTATTTACAAGGCAAGACTTGGAATTTCTCATGTATGTAGTTGTAGACACCAAAACCTAGCCACTTGTCCTCCATCCATGATTTCTCACCATTTTTTCCCACTATTCATATATATTTATTTATATTTATATTTATTTTATATATATTTGATATTAATATTTTATATATATTTATATAAGTGAATTCCCAACCATCCAATTTTATTTAATCGTATCCATCCATTCACATCAATCCATGCCGCACCCTAGATTCAATATCCACCATCTGATATGCTTTTATCTCAACCACACAATTAGTGTCATTGAAACCCTAAGTATGCCCTAGGTTGGATTATTAATAGGAGTTATTTTGATGGCTCAACCCCTAAGTTTTCCTAAGCAATTCATACCCTGAATGCCTGAGTTCTTCCTAAATCTTCCTTGGAGTTCCTTAGAGCATCCGAGCACACTTGCCTTCCATATTTACCTACTACAGCCCTCGCATCCATCACCATCCCTCTTGCCCTACTAGATCTACTTCTATAGATCTCTCCCCTCAGTCGTTGAACACCTTAGAGCACTTCCTATCACTCCTAGGTGCCTCTAGGTGCTTCCTTCCCTACCGCCAAGTGCCTCTAGGTATCTTCTACCATCACCAAGTGCTCATAGATATTTTTGTAGATGTAAAGCACCTACAGATATTTTACGCCAGAGATTATGAAGTCTCCCTAGCCTTCGAGTGATGTTAGGGCATCATTGCATCGATTCATTACAACAAGCTACATCAAATCAAAAGACAACAAATACATAAGGTAAATCCATTTGTTTGTTATTTTATTTATGCACTTTCATATTCTGTTCATTGATTCATATTACATAGCTAGGATTTTTATCTACTTTTTGAGGACCTCACATTGTGGAGCCCTCATAGTTGCTACTAACTCTTTTTTTTTTGTGTGTGCAGATCTAGAAGTGTGACATCAACATTGGACAACTACTTAAGCTGGAGTGGCCCGATATCGGATAAGTAAAAGCCCACTCACTTCTATTGGGAGAAAGGACACACTTGAAGACACCACCAACCTTGTTTTCTAGGGTTTCAGATAACCCTAGCCATTTTTAAATCTGTATCAAAAGGATTCAAGGATCCACATTGTAACAATGGAGTTTTTAGGCTCCTCCCATTAATATAAGATCATCTATTATGCAATTTTGGGTTCTTTGTGTTCAATTTATTTAGCATTATTTGGTGTTGCATTTTTGTCTCTTCAAATGGTGATCACGGTGGGACCCCCTAAGGGTTTATTTTTATGATTTACCTTAATTATTTATTTGCTATTTTATGTCATCTTGTAGGGTTTTCAGAAGCATAAATTTTGCATTTTTCGTTGAATCTAGGGTTTCTAGAAGTTTGCAGAAGGTTGCAAAAGGTGTGTGAATGCTTGGTGGCACTTGAGGGCTATCCAAAAATGCCCAGGAGTGTTTCAAAAATTCCTAGGGGTATTTTACAGAGAGTTGGAGCAGAAGCGTAGGCTATTTTGTAAGTCTACATCCAAAACCCTAGATTTTCTATTTATGTATTTTGGGTAATTTTACGTTTTTTTTAGATTTTTAAACCAAAAAGAACTTCATTCATTAATATAGAAAATAAAATTCATATTAGCTTGCATCTTAGATTTTATATTAATCATTTGCATCCATCCACATTTTCTATTTGAAGTTTCTGGTTTTTGCTGTATTCTTAAAAAAATATATATTGAATTTTGATTTCATGTGTATTGAAATTGCATAATTAGTTTGAATTATAGGGTTAGGGATTCCTATTTTTGTAGGTCTAAGTAGGAATATTATTCATATACCAAAAGTATCCCTGTACTTGGGTGATTTCATATGGAGGAGTAGACAACCCCCCCAACTGTCTAGGGTGGGTCTTAAGCTATGTACTCTACATCCTTTGGAAAAATTGGTATTGTGAGTAGTGGCTTCTGATTTAGAATTTTGAAAGTGGTTATATTTCTAACATTGTATGAAAACCATAGAAAATCAAAAAATTTAAAATAACCACACGCTACAGGATTCACATTTAATAGTAGTGGCTAGATTTCATCACCAGCCATTGCTTGAGATTTTGTGATGGTGGCTTTCATATCCATCCACCAATATCTACCCTTAGAAACCTTAGGTCACCCCCGAGAAAACTTGTTGGATTTTATCACCAGGAAGAATCGCGTTGTCCCAACTTACCCATAGTTTTTACCTTTCTTTGTATTAATTCATATTAGCACATTTGAAACACATAATATTGAAACCTAAGGAAATGAACTCACATGAAAAGGAGTTAATAAATGAATGAGGTAAGACACACATGTTAAACAAACTTAGAATTGATTGTTTATTTTTCTTGTAAAATTTAAATCTTGTGTTTCATTGTACTGTATAATCTATATTTTGGTTTATTTACTTTATGGTCTTAAAAAGAAAACAAAAAAAATATTAAATCAATATAATACAATGGAACCTTCATCCACCTTCCCCACCACTTCTGTGGTAGACTCCCTGAATGTAACATCGGTAAATTTATCTACAGGTCCTTCACATTCTTTACCATCCAAAACCTTCCATATGTCTATGTCCCAAGAAGAGTCAACCTCACCAACCATTGACCACCACATTGCCCATATAGACATGGCATGAGTAGAAGCTCTCATAAATTCTTCTAACTATATCTTAGAGTCAATCCCCAACTCACTCAGATAGAATTCTACTTTACAGCAGGAGCTTGTTTATTCCAAGACACCATCCAACTTTACCCAGGTGTACACAAACCCTCTTTTTGAGGCATCAATTGCACCATCCTTCCATATTTTCATTCCCCAACCCTCATGTGATTCTAGCACTTCATACACATCCACATACACCAACCCCTTATATGAAGCATATGTAAATGTTACTTTGCAAGTTTCAACCTCACAAGTTACCATACCTAGTGTAACTTGTCCCCCAACCACATATTCCATACCATCTGCTTCCATACCCCCTATTTTTGATAGAGATATTAATGAGGCATGGTAACACCTGAACAAATTGCTTACACAGTGTCAAAATTCTCAACAACAATTACATGTGAATCCTAAGACTTTACCAAACTCTACTTAGACTTTTCTTGTTAACCAAGGTGTACCAGTGGCACCATAGTCTTATGTAGTTTCTATCGCTATTCCTCCACCAAGTCATACCATTACCCATCCTATTACCATTGGCTAACATAGCTATAACCCTCATACATCAACCTCATTCTATAATTCCCCATATTTTCATTATTAGTCTCCCATTCATCAATTTCCATCAAATTCACATAGCCATCATTACCAATATCATCATCACTTAGTCACTCCACAACATTTCTCCACTTCACCACAAAATCATCAGGTAATTCAAGGCTTTCATATTCCTAAGGAAGACCCTTGAATTAAGGTCATGCAAAAATAGATAGATTAATTGATACAATATACTCTTGGTTTGACAAATCAAAAACTAAACTTATGCCAATTGATCAATCAACATATTCATCCTTCGGTACCATCACTGTCATAACTAGAAGATTTTATGGTGTCTAAGTTTTACAAGGGCCAATATAAAGAAATTATTTTGGCCAACAAAAATCAACACATGCTACCCCAGCCAGTCAGCCCAATCAATTTAATTAAGTGGTCATGAGCCAGTCAATAATGGCTCAACAAAAATCCATGCAACAAACACCGCAACAAATTTCTTATCATGTGGTACCCTCAAAAAATCAATCCATGTAGAACACAGTGCCAATTATGGAAAACCATTCCCGAAGATAGTCTATCCAAAAAAATTACCAATACACCCCCTTAGCCGAGTCATATGCTCCCATTTTTTTAAGGTTATATGACACAAACAATTTTGCTTTACAAGAAATCAAACCTGATGATCCCACCAAACATAGTAAACACTATCGAGAACATCTATTTTGTCCTTATTATAGTCAAAATGGGCATGGCATTAACAATTTCCATTCATTTAAAGACATAGTGCAAGACCTTATTGACTTGGGGGTGATCAAACTTGATAATCCCCTCGCTAAAAAAAATAAAACCTTGGTATTTTTCAAACACCACTTCCTCATCATGAGGAGGTGCAACCAAATGTAGGAGGGGCTAATACCAAAACTTCTCCTAATCAAGTCAATAATGTCCAAAAATACCAAGGGTTTGTAGGGGCAGTCCATGTGGTCACTAGAGGTCAAAGAAACAACCAACAAAATGTAAGGTAACCATCCCAAGAAAGTGTGTCACAATCTCCAACATCGCCTGCCATCCAAGTTTCCCCCAATCCTTCATCACCTATCCATATCCTTAGCCAATCAAATCTATAAAATCCACTCATTAATCATCCACCTTTACCAGTCATCTCATTGAGTATCCGATTAACTACAAGTCTAAAGATAGCTTCCACCAAGTTGTCAATTTATGAATTAATTCAACAATCTCCCCCACATTGTGAGGTATTAATGGATTTTCTAAAATATTGAACTACAATTTCAATATTCTAATGCCTTCAAAAACTTTGTAGGGAGCATCCAAACATGCATGGAGCCTTTCATAATATTATATGACTTTGAGATTAAGCCAATATCATTAGAATCAGTAGACCCTCCATTGCATATCATGGATCTAATTGACAAGAAACCTTTTAAAAGAGTCCTAATTGATATCGGTTCCTCTATCAACATCATCACCACATTAGCCCTTCATCATATTAACCTTCCTCCATCCCATATCACCAAGTCATCATTCACCTTAAAATCATTCAATTATGCTTTGTGTTCCACAATTGACACTATTATTTTTCCCATTGAAGTACAGATCAAAACATTGCATATCATGTTTCACATTTTGGAAGGATCCATGGCACACAATGTACTCCTTGAAAGACCTTGTATGAGGAAAATGATATGGTTCCCTTCCATTTTACATCAATGTTTGAAATACGTTCATGAGGGACAAATAAATTGCATACCAACGAATGTCGAGTCATTTAAGTATTGCAATTTCATTTCAAATCCCTATGAGTCCATGCTTCCTTCCACTCACATTTTTATTTTTCCATAATCCAATCCATCCACCACTTCATCAATTTCTTCATCAAAGGATCTCATTCTTGAGGAGCTCCCTATCACAAATCACCATTAAGCTTCCACACCCCCATCATATTCATCATTGACTACATGCACATGTGATCATAGTAAGTCCACATCATCAACATCATTACCATTCACATCATCATCATCCATTCAGTAGCCTTCCCAAAAAAATCCATCCCCATCACCTAATGTTTCACAAGTCGAGTTAACAGATCGTAAAACATCTCCATCTCCACCACTTCCCGAGCCATCACCTAACCATAGTCATTCCATGTCATCCCAAGTTGAGGTCCACCTCACTAATCTTGGTATTGGTGAATACATGGTTCAAAACATCACCATAAAACCCCTCACCATTCCTAAGGCTAAATATTTTGGTCACCCACGTGACCCACCTTTGGCCATAGGAGCAGTATATAACATGGGTTCAGCTCCAAATAGCATAAATTTTGTATATGGGGGGATTGATTCTTCATCAAGTCCAACACCCCTAGAGGAACCCAAAGAACCAACACTTTCCAACATTCCAGACATGTCAAGATTTCCATCCTGCTATTTGCACAAAGTCAATTGGCAAGGTCATGGCCTAGGATTGCATGAATAGGAAGTGCATCAACCTATCAATGTTACAAATCAAGAGGTGCATGATTGTTAAAGTCTAGGTTTCCATCCACTTTCCACCACCTATTCTCTTGAACAAGCCTTCCAAAGGCTTAATCTCAATTTAGGAGAAGAATCCCTCCATCTCAATGATTCTGATGATGAAATCTATGAAGAATTCAAACTTATATCAATAATTTCAGATGAATATGAAGAAGAATTGGAACCCATTATTCCCCATACCGAACAATATGAGTTTTATCTCAGAATGTTCCCCATCCATGAGCCCATATTTTTCTTGATTCTTCCACAAGAGCAAGCCACCCCTACCATTGAACCACTACCTCCATTCCATTAAGCCATTTCATAAGCCAACTTGTAACATATGTACATAACACAAAAATAGTGGTTTTCACCACTACCAAAAATGAAAAAAAAAAATCAAAAATCAACAAAAACATTTGTCTTTCTTTGCATTGCATATCTATAACATTTAGATAGATTCATTTATTTGTGTTTCTTACTATTGTTCAGGTTAACCAAGCTCCTAGCATTAGTTCCTAGGTCCCATACATTCCATTTGACCTTATCCATATTGCCCATAAGTCAACATGAATATTGTTGATTTATTCACCTCGCTCCATAATCCATATAATCCAACTAAACTAATTCCAATTGACATAAGCATTATTGATATGAACCGGATTTACTCATCTCCATCCTTTGCTAAATTTATCTTGCTCGAGGAATTGTTAAGGGCTTGTACCAACTACATTCCTCCATCTCCTCCACCTTCGCCTTCACCTTCACCTTTAGATTTCAAGGTTTTCCAGGTAGACATAGATGAGGATAAGCCATAAGAGTTTTATGACATTCATCTGATTCCTACACCCCATCATCTTGAGGAAGGTTCCCACATGTCCATTGAAGATACTATTGATGTGGATTTTAGTTCAAACAAAGAAAATCCTTAAATTGTCAAGCTTGGCAAAATTTTATCACCTGATGAACAAGAGTAATTAATTGCTCTCCTCAAGAGGAAGAAGGGTATATTTGCATAGTCCTACAAGGATATGCTTGGTCTTGACCATAATTTGGTTGTCCATAATATCACCTTACAACCTGATGCTAAGTCAGTCAAACAAAAACTTAGGAGAATGCATCCTACCATGGACCTCTTGGTAAAAAAAAAGCTTTAAAAAATCTTGAATGTGAACTTTATACTTCCTATCGACTATCCTGAGTGGCTTTCAAACATGGTACCCATTCGTAAGCCTAATAGGGTGATACACATTTGCACTGACTTTCAATATCTTAAAAAAATGTGTCCTAAGGATGACTTTCCTCTCCTAAACATCGATACTCTTGTCGACATCTACGCTGGCCATGAAATACTTTCACTCATGGATGGTTTCTCAGGATACAACCAAATTCAAATAAATCTTGATGACCAACACAAAATAACATTCACTACACCTTGGGGAACTTTTTGTTACAAGGTATGCCCTTTGGACTCAAAAATGTAGGTGCCACTTATCAACGTTCCATGACAAATTTTCCATGACTACATGCATAAGATTATCAAAGACTATGTGGATGATATCTTGTCTAAATCTAAAACTCGATAAGAACACATTGGTGTATTGGAGAAAGCTTTTGATCGACTCCTAGAGCATAATGTAAGGTTGAATCCCAAGAAATGTGTCTTTGGTGTTACCTCGGGAAAACTTATAGGATTAATTATCTTCAAAAGAGGCATTGAGGTGGACCCTAACAAGGTCAAGGTCATCATGGAGATACCTCCCCCAACTAACTTAAAGGAATTGCATAGTTTACAAGGAAATATTCAATCAATCCATCATTTTATTGTGCAACTTTTTGATAAATGTAGACCATTAAATAACCTACTACAAAATGGGGTGTCATTCTCTTGGATAGATGAATGTCAAAAAGCCTTCGATGACATTAAGAAATACCTAGCTTCTCCACCAGTCTTAGCTCCTCCTCGTTTGGGGGTCCCATTTTATCTTTATATCTTAGCAACAAACTTTGCATTAGGGACAATGCTTGCATAAAATAATGAGGAAAATTGAGAGCAAGTTGTCTATTACATTAGTCGAACATTGGCAATCTATGAAACCAAATACGCTTATGTAGAGAAACAGTTCTTAGAAATGGTTTTTACCACTAAGAAACTTCGATATTACTTTCTTAGCCACACAACTTACGTCATAGCTAGAGAAAGTCCTCTACATTATATGATGTCTTGCACTTACAATAACACTCGCACTACTAAATGGATTATTCTCCTTATTGAATTTAACTTATAATTCATTAGCCAAAAATCCATTAAATGTCAAGTAATAGTCGATCAACTTGTGAAAGCTCCACTACCTAGTGATCATCCTATGATTATTGAGCTCCCAGATGATTCGGTATTTTCTATCATTGAACAAGAAGAAGATGTCATTCCAGAGGAAGATGTCGATATCACACTATTCTTTGATGGCTTTACGTGCACAAAAGGTCAAGGTGTTTGAGTTGTGTTTCATACACCCCAGGGGATACCTATCCCCTTATCCTTCAAACTCAACTTCCAATGCACAAACAACATTGTAGAGTATGAAGCCTTAATCCTAGATCTTAAATCAGCTATAGATATGAGCATTAAGCGTATTAGGGTATTTGGTGATTCTCAACTTGTCGTTAAGAAAATCAATGGAGAATACCAATGCAAAGAACCTACCATTAAGCTTTATCATGAAGTAGCAATGAAATTGCTCTCTAAGTTTGATTGGTATGAGATCAGTAGTTTTCCATGTTTTATTAATATATTTGTAGATGTGATGGCCTCCCTTGGATCATTGATTCCAAAAGACTCATTTGAAGAGGTACAACCCCTTATAATTTCAACGGTCTCTAAATCTACAATTGTCCATGCTGTCTAAGGACGAAAAGGATGTTTGATTTATCCAGTCAGATTTTTATGAGCCTTGTTCAAACCAAATAGCAGCCATTCTCAAGTTTGGAACACTCCCATTTGACATGTCTTGAACTGCCAAATACACATTCAAGCAAAAGATAGCTCGTTTTGTTCTCTTGGGGGGTGTGTTGTATAAACGTGGTTATGATGGAGTCCTCCTTCATTGTCTCTAGTCTAGTGAAGCACAAAGAGCCATAACTAAAGCTCATGATGGTACTTATGGTGGTCATTTTATTGGAATGGCCATTGCAAAGCATATTTTATGCATGGGTTATTATTGGCCCATAATAGAACATGATTGTTGCATATATGTTAAACATTGCAAAAAGTATCAAGAACATGCCAATTTAACTCATGTGCCATAGCGAGATTTACAACATATTCAAAGCCTTTGGACCTTTTCACAATGGGGTCTAGATCTAATTAGTTCCACCTCCTTCCTTGGGATAACATACATTCATCATCACAACCACTAAATACTTCACAAATTGGATTGAGGTAATTCCTCTAACCAACACGACAGGACCTAGAATTGTGGAGTTTATACTTCATCATATCATTTTTCACTTTGGTATTCCATCAAAAATATTTTTTGAGAATAGAAAGTCTTTCAAAAACAAGGATGTTCAAGCACTTTGCGAGAAACATAACATTCAACATAGTTTATCGACTCCTTATTACCCATAATAAATTGGACAAGCTAAAGCCTCCAACAAGAACTTAATTACTATTTTCAAGAAATTGGTCAAATAAAATCATAGATATTGGCATATACAAATACCCTTATCATTATGGGCTTATCGAACAAGCATATGCATGCCTACAGGGGCAATGCCATTTCTATGGAGCTAAAGCAATCATGCCTCTTAAGCTCAAGATACCTTCCTTAAAAATTTCTTTGCAGGAATTCATAGATGATGACACTGCTAGATAAGTACATATTTACCAACTCACACTTCTTTATGGGAGGTGATTCAATTCTTTAGAGCATTTACGAGTTTATCAAGACCACCTCAAATGTGCTTACAATGCAAAAGTTCATCTATGTGAATTCCAAGTAGGAGATCTTATCCTTAAATAAAACCAACAAAACACCAATGCATTTCCACATATTCGTGATAAATTTATGGCCAATTGATTAGGTCCATACATTGTTACACAAAGAGTGGGTAACAGTACTTATAGGCTTGCCAATCTAGAGGGAGAGGAAGAACCCAAACCACTTAATGTTATACACTTGAGAGAATTTTATGCATGATTTGATTTCTATATATGTATATATACATGGCTAATACACAAAAACATTTGCATACATTTCATTCATAACATTGCATTTTACTTGCATTTACATTCCAAAAATAATGCATTAACACACATTTCATATTGCATTTCAAATTTCACAAAATTACATAAATACATTGCATTTACATCCACATTTCACATTTCATATAGGGATAATTTATTAAGTTTTAGGTCTTAATTGGTCCAACAAAAGTCATTATGTCTTAATCAGGGGCACTTTCATAATATCATTCACACAAGAACACCAAGTCAAATTGCCATTAGCATAATATACTTCCATAAAAATCCTAGGTGTTTTTGGTCACTCAGCCATTCCTAGTGTTTTAAGAAAACTCTGAAATACATGTCGATTTATTTTTAGGACCATTACACATCGTCACTAAAAAAATATTGAGTTTTGGGAATTTAATCCAAAACATTCTTGAACCAAACACAATTTCACATCTTAAAAATATCTTGTGTCAAAGAGGGATAACACCATACTTGGTATAAACCTCGAAGTGAAAAGGATCATCCTTGCTAGTCCCATCATGCAACATAGTCCACAAAAATAGTGGTTTTCACCACTACCACAATTCTAAAAATAAAATAAAGAGTGGGTAAAATACCTAACAAAAGCTCTAAATTGTTTACATCACACACCACTGATCATTAGGTTGTAAGAATTGTACTATATTTCTAGTAAGATGGTTATGTAGTCATCCCTAAAACTTAAGAGATCAAAAATACAAATCATGGACTATGGAGTTAGCCTCCACAAGAGATATAGAAACTTGAATGGCAGTGGAGTATGCTCATGTGTGGTGACAAATCTCTTTCAAAGAGACCTTTGACCGCTCATATGAACACGCTAGCTTCATGGTTTCAACCATAATAGGTTTACCCAATTTACTCAATATGAGTTAATTAACTCACTTGTACACACACTGGTTCTTGATTACCTTGAGTCATTACCATAATCTTGATTTTGTAAATGAATTCACTATACACACATGTGGTCCTAGAGGGATTAAGCAGTTTTAGTGAGTCTATTTGATACCACTAGTATATCCGAGTCTCTACAAAATAGTCAATTTTCCATATCAGCATCCATATCTTCTTACATATCAACATCCATATCTTCTTCCATATCAACATCCATATCTTCTTCCATGTCAATATCAATGTCAGTTCATGAGCCATTCAGCCTACATGCCACCACATTTGGTACCCCTAATCAAACAATAATGCTAGCAAAATGGACAAACATGACCTAAGCTATAAATAATCATTAGCACATATACATGCCACCTTGCATTAATCATCCATACATACCACCTTGCATTAATAATCCATACATATCACCTTGCATTAATCATCCATAACATATCATATACATTAATCATCCATATAAACATGCATTTCATAAAAGCATTCAAAAAAAAACATTGCACAAACACATATAACACAAAATATAAAAGCCATATATATATATATATATATATATATATATATATATATATATATATATATATATATATATATATATATATATATATATATATATATATATATATATATATGTATGTATGTATGTATGTATGTATATCGCATGTACAATAAGTGCCAAAAGGCTACATACAATAGAGCACCAAGGTTCATATACAAAAGTGCATATAAGCACTAGCTATGTCCTCCAAGAGGACCCCTATGACCTAGGAGGATCCCTAGACCTAGAGTTGTGCCTAGACTCACTATGCCTAGTACCCTCAGAGATAGATGAGTTTGGAGGATCCAAAAGTGGAATATGATGTTCCATCAACCTATCCTTCAATGCCTCGATATATAGGTGTTGAGAGCTAAGACGTGTTATGTTGACATTATGTTGTTGCTCTCTCTACTAGCTCTTCCTGGAGCCTCATAATCTTCATGTTCCTCTCTACCACCTACTACTCCAACCATACCCAATCCCCCTTGCTCTGATCTGGAGGTCCATCTAAAACCTCCTTCGTATCATCTCCATCTCCATTGTCTCCCCCAATCTCAAGAGCCTGCCTCACTGCACCCTTAGCCCTCCTCCTTCAACTATCTAATTGAAGGTGCCACTATCACTTGGGGGCATCCTATGTTCCTTCATCTCTAGTCCCACCATCACCATCCCCATCGATTGATCCTTGAGGTGGTGCCCATGCTAGCTATGCAATGAACCACACATCGTACTCCATGGTCATCCCCGTATCACCTACATCTAGGAGATCCATCTCCTCATCATCCTTATAGGCCACCCTCCATGACTTCATGCATGGTAGCCCTTTATCCTCCTGATGTCTCCTTTAGTGCACCGAATCATATGAGACATCCTACCTTAGCCTGAACTGTCATAGTAATCTAGGGAATTGAATATAATCTACCTCACTCTAATGTTGCCCAACAACCCACTGAGCCTACCACACTCATAGAAAGTTCTCTCTATCCCTAGTCCACCTGCAAGCCCACAACAACCTCCATATAACTTGGGTGGATGTCAGTCCAGCCCACATATCTTGGTACAACTAGCTTGTCCTCACTGGCTGACTCAACTGTACCTCCTTGACCACCACCCATCTCCTAGAATAGGGTTTCTCCCTACCCATGTCTACCATTGGTAAGCCCTCCGTCCAAGAAATAATGAAGTGATCCTATACCCAACACTACAGTAGCAAGTTGCATCCCAACCCCTACCTCATCACATCATATAGCTCCCAATACACCTGCACCAACAAGATAGGAGCCCATACATACACCTACCACCTAATGAGCATATCACTCACTACCCCTATTAGATTTCAAGGAAACCTGCACCTAGTACTATTCGGGACCATGATGTTGGCCAACACAAACATAACCAAGGTACGGAGGGTTTCCAAATCCTTGTCCACGTACATGGACAAGTATGGTATACCTCTACTCTCCACCTTCATACCCTACCATGCATCCCCAAACATCTTCATCATCTCTATTTTTTAGTTGATCCTGACCTCAACCTAGATCCCCTCTACTGGTACCTTGAGGATGCGATATACATCCTCCAAGGTCATGGTCACCTCTCCCGTAGGGAGCTGAAAAGTAACCCTATCCGCATCCCACCTCTTTACCAAGGTAGAGAGGTACCCCTCATCAACCTTCACCACCAAGGTTATGCATAAGGGATTGGACTCAAAATGTACTTGTAAAAAATTGGAAAATCCTAATCAAAATCAAGGTGATCCTAAGAAAATCCAATCAATCATATACACACCAAAATTTGAGGTATTTGAAGTCCTAAAAAGCAAGGTTATATTTGGGACACATTTTGACCTATTAAATCATCTTATAACTTCATAAAACCACCACCATTATATTAGGCTTGAATAGAGATTTCCAATGAGTACAAATATACCTATGTTTGGATATATATTGTGGTAAATTGACCCTAAGAAAAAATTATTCCCAAAAAATTTAGGCGAATGGGCTGACATTGAAGGTCCTCATATTCATCAATTTCCAATTTGGGAAATCCTAATATTTGCCCAATTTGTGAATATTCGTCATTGTGCATAACCATGCTCACCACATCAACCCAGGCTACCTTCGCTATCCCCGCATCCTCTAGTAGCTCCCACTCCTCATTTGAAACTGCCTTCCTGATCCCAGGTATGAAATACATAAACTAGTATCGAGCCTCCAAAATCCTAAGCTGCAACACAACACAAAATATTTATCAATAATTTTATCAAGAAAAACAAAACAAAAATAATAATAATACAAAAATTATGCACAATACAATAAACAAGGGTATTACTTCAACAACCTGTACTCCAACATCAGCCCTGACCTCCACACCTGCTTCCTCCACCGCCATAGCTTTCGTGCTCAAATCACTTTACGTCACTTCACTCCACTCTCCCAGATGCAGCTTCTCAAAATCCCAAATGCACAAATGAGTTTGGTTTCTCATCCTGGAAGTTATTCATAGTTTCTTTAGGTGCCTTGAGACACCCATGGGTGTTATAGAACACCCATACATTGATGGGCGTTTCTACAGACCAAAAGTGTTGATGGGTGTTTGGTGCCAAATTTGACAAAAGACCAAAACATCACAAAATAGTGGCTTATCCCCACCAAATCACTCCATATTGCATTCAATCATCTAATACATCATATTAACAAGTTTTGTGAATATTCCAATTGATTTGGATGCATAATTTTCATTTACGACCATAAATTGTAAATTTGCCTAACAAGTTACAAAAGCACTCCAAAATTATCCAAATCTTCACAAAATGACCATAATCATCAATATCATCATTCATACATCATTTTCACATCATTTCATATCATCATTTGCACATTTTCCAAGTGCAAACCAACATTCAAGTGAATCTCGTATCAAGTGGGTTTTTCTACATACTTGGTGATTGTAGCGATTTGCATCCATGCAGTTCGGTAAGATGAAGAGCTTACCATAAGGAAACTTGGTAATTTTCATCATTCCATATGCCATTTTTTGAAACCAAAATCATATTTGGTACTTCACATTTTGAGTGAAACCTTGCCAAGAATAATTTGCAAAAAAAATGGCCATTGATGGCCTAGTTCGTGGGGCTTAAAACATGGACAAAATTAAACTTCATCATTACACATTTCCTTGAAATTCATCATGGTGACTAGCCTTAACTAGGGTGATTGGTTTTGATCATAGGAATTATTTGAAAGTCACTAGTTGGCCCTTTGAAGTTGACTACTTTTACTATTTGCATTATTCATCATTGCATATAAATGACGTCGGAGGGCATATTCTTCAACAAAATTGAATCAGCCCAATTTTGGGGCAACCACATCCGGTTCTAACTTTTCCCACAATGGGATACATATTACATGATCATGACATGCACACTTAGCAAAATTTCTTAATCTGTTGGGGCAAAAATAAACATATTTTTCATCACATATTTTCACAAATCCCTTCATCTGTTGGGGCAAAAACAAACACATTTTTCATCACACATTTTCACAAAACTATTCATCTTTTGGGATAAAAACAAACATAACATTTCACTTTTCCCACCAATCTCCTTACAACCGTTGGAGCAAAAATGGTATCACATATCACATCATCCATAATTCATTTGCACAGATGTTTTAATTGACTCATGAGATTCATCCAAAAACTCATTCATCATTTGAGGGGGTAAGCTACACAAAATTCAAATTCTTTTATTCTTTTATCTTCAAGCTCATGTTCCACATCCCAAGAGAAGTTGCTTCTGCACCTAGCCAAAATAGGTGTCTCGTGTTTTTGTACTGCATTGTGTTTCACGCAACATAGTACAAAAAGGGGCATCTATAGACACCAAAACCTAGCCACTTGTCCTCCATCCATGCTTTCCCACCATTTCTACCTACTATTCATATATATATATTTATATATATATATATATATATATATATATATATATATATTATATATTATATATTTAATATTAATATTTTATATATATTTAATATTAATATTTTATATTTAATATTAATATTTTATACATATTTAATAAATATATAATTATATAAGAGAATTAATCCTAGCCATCCGATTTTATTTCATCCTATCCATCCATTCACATTAGTCCATGCCACACCCTAGATTCAATATCCACCCTCCAATAAGATTTATCTCAACCACATGATTAGTGTCGTTGAAAGCCTAAGTATGCCCTAGGTTGGATTATTAATAGGAGTCATTTTGATGGATCAACCCCTAAGTTTTCCTAAGCAATTCATACCCTAAATGCCTGAATTCTTCCTAAATCTTCCTTGAAGTTCCTTAGAGCATCTGAGCACACTTGTCTTCCATCTCCGCCTGCTATAGTGCAACAACCCCAATTCTTACTACTCATCTACTACAATTTTTTTTAACTATGATAACCTTTGTCCACCTTTCAATGAGTTAAGAATATAATAATTATCTAAGACAAGGATATTCCAAATGAAAAGAAATCAAGTGAATCCAATTATTATCATGTTGCAAGAAACAAAAACTGATGAGATTAAGTCAAAAAAATAGCAAAAAAAAAATGGAATCAAGGGGAGATGGTTTGCAAATCAGCTAGAGGAGCATCTGGAGGCCTTATAACTTTGTGGGATCCCCAGATAGTAGAAGGCACCATTATTCAGAAAGATAATAGGGTTTTAAGGAAATAAACAACAATAGGTCGTGGATCCTTTCAAATATTTATGCCTTGAATTCAATTCAAGGCAGAGCTCTACTATGGGAGTACTTAGGCAATCTGAGTGAAATATTCCATAATGTCCCATGGATTCTGGTTGGGGATTTTAACACTCCTCTTTACCATTCAGACAAAATGGGTGGAAATGGACCACCTATCAGGAGCATGGATGAGTTCAATGAATTTGTGAACTCCAACATGTTGATGGATGTAAAACTTAGAGGAGCGAATTATACCTGGAGCAATCGGCGGATAGGATGTCATCTCATTCAAGAAAGGCTTGATAGGCTTTTTCTATCAAAAGAGGCTACAACTTTGTTCGGTGATTCTACCCTGCAAGCCCTTCCTAAAATTACCTCTAATCATAATACCATTTTTTTGGATATCCCTAACTCTCTGTCCTTCAATAAACCTTTCAGATTTCAATCTATGTGGATCAAAAATTCCAGTTTCAGAGATAACTTAAGTCAGTGGTGGTAGCAGCCTGTTAGGGGTAGTGCAACTTTTAAACTTGCTGGCAAATTAAAGTTTGTTAAGGAAAATCTTCAAACTTGGAAAAAAGAGGTCTTTGGGAACCTCTTTGAAAATAAAAAATAGGTTGTTGAAAGTTTGAAGATAATTTATTAGAGGATCCAACATGGTGATGCTGATGAAACTACTAGGCAGGAGAAACGAACAAAACTAGCAGAGTTTCATAACATTTTGGCCTGTGAGAAAATATATTAGAGGCAAAAATCAAGGGCTCTTTGGTTGAAATATGGAGATTCAAATTCCAAGTTTTTTCACGTCACCACGCTTAGAAATAGAAGCAATAACAAGATAATTTTTTTTTAAAAAGTAGATGGTTCTATTACTCAAGACTTAACAGAAATCAGAAAGGAGGTAGTAACTTATTTCAATTCTATCCTTGGTTAGGAATTGCAGTGCAATGAGGAGGTCAAATATATTCTCTTGCAATCCATTCCTAGCATAATAAATGAGGATATAAAACTTAAGCTTCTAGCTCCCTTTTCTAATGAGGAAATTAAGGAAGCCTTGTTTAGCATGGAGCCAGACAAAGCCCCAGGACCCGATGGCTTTCCCCCTCATTTTTATCAAGATTTTTGGGACATCGTAAGTGAGGATGTAATTTATGCTGTTAGAGAATTCTAAGCAAGCAATCATATCCCAAAAGGTATCAACTCTACTTTTATTTATCTAATTCCTAAGAAGCAAACCCCTGAATCTATAGCTGACTTCAGGCCAATCAGTCTGTGCAATGTTTCTTACAAGATCCTAACTAAATCTATTGCAAATATAATGAGAGATATTCTACCCCACATCATAGATCCATGCCAGAGAAGCTCTGTCTAGAGCAGGTCAATCTTGGATGGAGTTATCATAGTTCATGAAGCTCTACACTCTGCTCATAAGACTAACAGGTCTGTTTTTGCCCTCAATCTTGATATGAACAAAGCATTTGATAGGCTAAATTGGGACTTTCTGATTGCTATCCTCCTTAAGTTTGGTTTTCACCACCAATGGGTTAATTTGATCAAAGAATGTATTTCTAAAGCATGGTTCTCGATTCTAGTTAATGGAATACTGCTGGTTACTTTCAAAGTCGTAGAGGAATTCGGTAGGGGGACTCTATCAACCCCATGTTATTCATCATTGTGGCAGAAGCTTTAGGCAGAACCATCAAAAATTCTTACAGTTCAAGGCTAATATTGGGAATAAAGGCAACATCTCTCACTAGGGTTATTTATCACCAACAATTCATCGATGATACCCTTATATTGACTAAGGCATCAGTGGTTGAGGTCAAAATAATTAAATACGTCCTGCAACTCTACGAGGACGCTGTTGGTCAGAAAGTTAATTTCAGTAAAAGCAAGTTATATTTCTTGAACACCCCCATTCAAAGGAAAGGAAGGTTTGAAAAAATTTTAGGGTGTGATATAGCAAACCTCCCCACTTCGTATCTTGGTCTCCCTCTTTTCATTGGTTCTCCGAGAGAGTCAATGTGGGATAGGGTTATTGAAAGAATTCAAAAAAAACTTGTTGGATGGAAAGGTTATCTTCTATCTCAAGCAGGAAAGCTGACCCTCACTAAGGCCTCTCTTCAGAGCATTTCAGTCTATTTCCTCTTCGTTTTCAAAGCCCCTGTGAAGGTTTTCTAGAAAATTAAGAAACTCCAAAAAGAATTTTTATGGACTGAATCAGAGGAGAAAAAAAGGATACACCTTGTAGGATGGACCAAAGTGTGCAGACCCAGGGAAAATGGTGGCTTAGGTCTGAGGAGAATTGCTCATATAAATTTAGCTTTACTAGCTAAGCAGGTGTGACGTCTCATTTCTGGTGAAGAAAATGAATGGACAACTATCATCAAATGAAAGTATCTTCAAAATATGGAATTTCTAAGTGACTCAGTTCCAATCAGAGGTTCTACTTGTTGGAAAGCAATTCTTAATTGTAAGGAAATCATAAAAAAAGTTTTAAAATGGGTTTTAAGCAATGGTGAGAGGATAAATTGCTGGAATGACAGGTGGGCTAAGGATGAACCACTGACACAATATCCTAACTTAGCCCAAATAGGAGATATCACAGAAGAACTCATTGGAAGAAAAGTCTCCGATTATATGGTTGAGGACAGAGGTAGAATGAAGTGGAAACAAATAAGAATTTAGGGATTTCAAGTGGAATCAAATTATCTTTGTAACATTCTTGGGCAACAGTTTATCCCCATGAGACCCAAGGAAGATCAAGTGACCTGGGCTCCTACGAAAAATGGGCAGTTCACTGTTAAATCAGCTTACAAGCTTCTACTTGATGACAAGGATTTTGTCCTCCAAAAGGACTTAGTTTGGATAAAAAATTTAATTCCAAATTTTTTTGTCTTTTCATGGTTGATTATCCAAAGAAGAATTATAACCATTGATAATATGATGCGTAAAGGTATTTGTATCACTAATCGTTGTTATCTATGCAGGGCTAATTGGGAGACCATTTATCACATTTTTCTTGAGTGCCCTTTTTCCTTGACTATCATAAGTAGGATTTTTTAGGCCTTCAATATTTCATGGGTTAAACCAGCTATCGTACTTGATTTTTTCATCCAGCTTGCCCCTTTTCAAGCCAAAGACTTAGATACATGTGGAAAATTTGTCTCAATCACTATCTTTGGCAGGTGTGGTTAGAAAGGAACCATAGAGTCTTTAATGAGTCTATCCATGATCATCAAACTATCATTGCTAGGATCCTATCCTTTGCCAATGAGAATGTGAACCTTATCCCTTTTGATAGTTGTAAACCTCATCTACAGGAGACCATGATTGCTCAATATTTAAGCTTAACCTTATTATATGAGTCTGTGCCTAGGGTAGTCAACCCCAAAGCCAATGTTAAGTGGTCTCCACCTCCTACGGGTTGGTTTAAGCTTAATTTTGATGGAGCATCTAAGGAAAATTCTAGCAAAGAAGGCACTAGTGGCATTGTGCGAGATCATAATAGGAATATGATGCTTGCATTTTCTAAATATTTGGGAACAAGGACGAACAACAAAGCTAAAGCTAGAGCTATGTGGAGAGGCCTTCAAATGAATCAAGACTTAGAAGACAATTTGATCGTAGAAGGAGACTTTATGCATGTTATAAATATCCTCAATAATTGGAAAACACCTCCTTGGAGGATTAAAACAATTGTTGAAGAGGCTAGGATCCTTTTCCAGGGAAGACAGGACAAAAAAGCCCAACATGTCTTTCGGGAAGCTAACAAAATTGTTGATAAGCTGGCCAATTTGGGTGTCGATGGTGATAGACTTTTCAAATGGGAACACGATGTCTCGAGTGAAGTAGAGGAGCTTATTCAAAAAGAATACCAAGAATGATAGTCGAATTTACCAATAGGGAAGGCACTGTAAGTTCGAAGGCTAGGAGTATTCCCGTATCTTTTTGAATTGGACTCACAATAAAAATTATTTGAGTTGTCAGTCTTCGTGGATGCTACTTGGAAATACCATAAAGACTAATGGGGACAGTCACATGTCAGATAACATGGATCCTAGTCATCTTAGTAATTTGAGGTTGGTTGATAATCACAGGGAAAGAAAGAAACGATAATATAAGACTTCAAACCAAAGCCACGTGGACCACCAGATAGCCATCGCCATAAATCTAGCCAGCAGGTTCACTTCTCCAAGGCTTATTGGCCAATATAGTATGTGGTATCAAAGCATATCATATACGGAAGAAAGTAATTACCAAAGAATTATTAAGAGTAACTATCAATACAGAGCTTGTGGGAGTTTTTTTCAGTACTCTGCTATGTGTGTCTGCAGCTTTTTGTTTCTCCATTGTCTCAAGGAAGGGATCCGTGTCTGTTTCTTTTTTATAATTATGATGCATGTGTTTTCTCGGGGTATACCCAAAATGTTGTATGGGAAGTTTCTTTTTGATAACAAGCTATGTACCTTACCGGATGTAATGGCTTTGGCGGCATGTAGATTTTACATATATAGGATCCTTAGTAAGGATATGTTCATCAACAGCCCTGGGCTGATTTTTGTAAAAGGTTTTGGGTCAACCTGTAAAACCCGGTATTAATGCTATAGTATCTTATCTACCAAAAAAAAATTAAAAGTAAGGAATCCAAGTCACAAAATATTAATACAAAGTCACATTTAAATTCATTTACAACCAATCATAAATAGGAGCACCAACTCCTACAATTCCATCATACCATCACCAAGTGGTTATGAGGATAATATAATGGCTATGTCCTTCATGATGATATTTCAATGGTTTTACCATTAACGGGGAGTTTTACCTAATGGAATTCATCCTCTCCTCTCCACACTATCTATGAAGTCTAGTATTAAGGAGAGAGCTATTAATCTTATTATTTCTCATGAAAACTTACAAGTGACTTGGGATATTGTCTTAAGAACCATTATAGAATTTACTCATTTACTAGGTGTGATGGTATTGATGATTATATGTCTTATCTGATTGCATTAAGTGATTGATTTGGTTCTAGTTCTCTTAAATTAATGGCAAAGACATAGTTTTGTTTCATATTGTTGTGTAGATCTTCCATGAGTTTCCTTCTACACTATTATAGTCCATGAGATATAGAAAATAAATACATCCATTAATCACCATTGCAAATTCCATTACCATACATTTGACAAGATATATTATCCAAAGTAATTCCATTACTTGATCATATTCCAAAGCATATATCACCTAACATTTACTAGAGGTGAATACTACAATATGAAGACTTTATCTCTAATTTACAAAGCTAGTATTCAAATACATAAAACATTACAAATCATAGCTGATTTTACATAAATTATTTCAGCCTTTCATAATTACATTGGAACTATCTCAATACAAGCTTATACATGATGAACATTGCAATAGTCTTCAAAATGTGTTATCCGGTTCTTCTCTGAAATTTCTTGAATTCTTCATGGTTGGAAGAGATGATAGTGAAGGGATCAGGACAACTCGGATGCAAAGTATACAAAATGCAATACAAGCAAGCCATGCAATCATGCATCACACATTTTCCAAATGTATATCACATATAGAGAAATCACCAAGCATGAATTTCAATTTCATCCATATTTAATATTTTTATAACAAGGATTAATTCTTAATCCTATTCATCATTCATTTGGATTACCACAAAACATAAGGAAGAGTCCCATACCTCTTTTCAAAGAATGGACATCAATCCATTCCGTCCCAAAACTAGAAAAATTCCATCCTTCTAGTTGAGATATATTTATTTATAAAATTCCTCAAACACATAATAGTTTACTGTTTGTTTTCTATAATGATACAAAGACTATGATTTCACTTGTTCATTCTACTTGTCTATCTAATAGACCTCAGATCATAGTTGTTTTTTTCTTATTTTATAATCCATTCAAATTTTAATAAAACAAAACCAATATATACAAGTCTAATTGATTTCAATATGATTTTCTAATTATTCCAAAATAAAGGAAATTGCTTTAATTTTAAAGCCATTCAAATTAAAACAAAACCAAAATTTACAAATCTAATTGATTTAAATATGATTTTATAATCATTCCAAAAATAAATGAAATTGCTTTAATTTTAAAGTCATCATCTTTAATTTAAATTAAAGTAAACCAATTAACACTAGTCTCCTTATGAAAATATAATACAATCATAATTCTCCAGTTCAATTTTGTCATATATTACGATAAACTAAAATTTACAAATAGTCTCCATATTACTAAACATATATATTCTAAACTTAAAGGAGATTTATTTTTATCAGGATTTCATAAAGACAAGTAATACAACCTATTTAAAATATTGATATATAGTATATGATTTTATTATCTTTAGCATAATTTCATTTGATAAAATCACTCATACATTTTAATATATCATGCTTTAATTCAAATGATAAAATTTGAAAGCAATCCAAATTTTTTAAACTGAAAGCAATCCAAATCCTTTAAAAATTGAAAGCAATCCAAATCTTTTAAAAAGGCTTTCAAGGCTAATTATTTTTTATGACTGATGGAGTCGACGACGATCAAACATTAAAGGCATATGGTATGTATTTTACGTAGTCTGCATAACACATGTTCAATGCTTTTTATTGGTGCACAATGAAATCAACCAAGCCAATCTTATTTTTGTAGCACAGATTGGGAAATAAAATCAAGGATTTGGCCATTGGTAGACAATAATAATGGTTATGTTTTAGAAATGAACAGAGGACTGAATTCGATAGATCTATAATAATGGAAATCAAAATATTCATGGGAGGCTTTTAAACATAGTTATATGGGAAATATTTTAACATTGCACAACCTAGCCCAAAGCTATATTACTCAGTGCATTACCAACATATCATTATAGAGTTTCCAAAAGCCATTCTATATCATAGATGCCCAATAGGATTGTATATAAGCTACTGAAAGTACATAAGGCTAATTAAATATTAGCTCTATAAAATTTACATGACTCCCCTTTTGCAGAGTATGCACAAAGGATATCCGAGTTAGACCTAAATTTGTTAGAAGCTTCTCTTCTACGTGTTTGAGCATGATCGTATTCTATCCAATCAATGGGAAAAGGTTAATCTATGAAGGCTATACTTAAACATTGAAGGAAGATTATATATTAAAACATTCTATATAAGAGAAGCAATCGAATAAAATAAAACATTAAACACATATAACTAGATTTCAATTCATTTTGACATGCATTAAAATAAAATACAGCGGACAGATCCAATCTAGAATTCTCCAAAAATTGAATGCTTTCCAAATATTGTAAATCCCTTCTCCCTCTGTATCGCTCCAAATTTTTTGCATCCTTACCTTCAGGCTAAAGGATCCACGCCCGGAAGGAGGATGGGAAAAGGATGGAACAATACCTCAGACTGAGAGGCCCTTTGAAGGTCCCGCCTCTCGGGGGAGGGGTATTAAGGTGATTTTTCGACGGATGGTGGGGTTCACCGGGGAAACGTTTAGTGGCGGTTTCCACGCCTAGGTTGGGAATGAGTTTAATGTGTTCAATTTTAGCTTTAAACATCCAAGTCCTAGGTTTGGCCGGATGAATCTAAGTTATTCTATATGAAAATGCAAATTTAAATACGGAAAATAGATTTAACAGAAAACACAGAGAGCAAACTAAGTGAAGAAATCCATACCTGGTCCCGGATGTCTGATGGAGATTCTAATTTTTGAAGCAGTCCAGATCGTCTGGAATTTGACAGGATCGTCTCCGATCGACGAGGATCGTCGAGATCGACGAATTCGTCGAGAGACCTGCAAACAGAGAAATAGATACAAAATGCCAGAAATACAACTATTCTGATAGAGGCAAATGATGTGAAATAACAATAAGAATGTTAACAAGATAATCCCAAATGGAAATACAAGTAAATTATGATTCTTTAATAGCTAATCATGATCTTATTATGCAATTAAACTACATGGGTGAACTCCAAGATGCAAGATAATAGGAAATACTAATAAAATTGACTAAATGCAGAATAAAGTAGCGACAAAGTATAGGAAAAGCGCAAACTCTAGGCATTGATTGCCCCAATGCAGACTGCAGTCGAAATCATCTCGGATTGATACGAAATCATCTCGAATTGGACAAGATCGTCTGCGATGACCTGAGCTTGCTTCGGGTGAAGAATAACAAGGTTCCTGCAACAAAATTTGGATAGGACAAGTGTAGATGGTAATCCAGGGTGTTCTAATGCGTGTAAAGGTCAAGTTACAGAAAATCCAGCTAGGGGAAAGTCAAGGGGGGGTCCTAAGGTTTAAATAGACTTAGGAGGGAAGTTGGGAGGTTGGAGATCATCCTAATTTGGAAGATCTCCAACGGGGGAGGTCTCTAACGGTGCAGACGCGTCTCTGCCCGAGTTAGAGAAGCTGTTGAAACAGAAGCTAATTATGAAAAATCAGTTTTGGGACAAGATCGTCTGGACGTCCTAGTCCAGACGAAATCGTCCGATCTGAGGCGATATCGTCTGATCGGCGACGATATCATCCAACGGTCACAACAAATCCTAAAAATGGCATGGAAAACAAGGAAACGGGTTAAACGGCGGTTTGGGAGCGATTTTGGGGGTTGAATTTGAATTTGAATTATTACTAAGGTAATTTTGATTATTGCTAAGTTTTACTGTGCCAATTTTAGGGTGCTACATTTTGCCCCCTCTTTAGCGAATTTTTCGAAGAAAATGCGTTAAAGATGAGTTCTTCTCGATCTACGAGAAAGCAAAAATTATTCCCATTTTTAGGCGACGATTCTTGGTCGAATCGTACGACTTACTATGGTGCCCCCTCCGTGTTTTTACCCAAATCGAACGTTTGAGGTAAAAACGCGGAAAAGCAAAATTAAAATGTTTTTAATTGTTTTTTGAATAAAATTAAGAAAAATAGGGAAAAACCCTAATTCATTGTTACTGTTCATTTTTACTGTTTTCTAGAGCTCTGCAGACAAGATGGTCGAGACAGCGCACAGATCGACAGAGGTCCGGCGCGGGCTACGGGTAAGGGTCTAAACTTAGTTTAGAATGCTTGAAATTTGATTTTCTATGCTTTTTAGATTAAATTTTGATGATTTTTGAGCATCGCGGCCATTTTTGGGCCATCGACGTCGTCGGGACGAAATCGTCTCGATTTCGTCGAAATCGTCTCGATATCGTCGATTTCGTCCAAGGGCGAAATCGGTGAAATGGGGACGATTTCGGCTTGCAAAATCGGAGACGAAATTGCTCAAATTTGGGATGATATCATCCAATAGTGGACGATATCATCATTGATGAAATTGAACTTACTTTACTTGTATTTTTAATCACTGTTTTATTAATGATTTGGATTAATGATTTTTATTGTTTTGTTGTTTATGTTGCAGAGAGGATTACTAAAGAGCAGAGAATGGAAATACGGTGGGCTGAGGGATGACTTGGCCGCTCTATCTCAGGCAGAGCGAGATCAATTGGCACAAGTCGGCTTGCAGCATGTGGCGAGAGATGCCACGGGTTTCTACGGATATGGGGCTATTGACAACCCTAGCAGAGAGGTGGTATCCGGGTTCTTCCTATTTTTGGTTACCGATAGGGAGATGACTCCCACACTAGAGGATGTATGGAGGATTTTGAGGATCCCCATACAAGGACGGTTGATAACTCCCATGGCCAATCAGGGCCACGCGATGATGCGGCTGTGCGGAGATCCGAGCTTCACCCTGGAGAAGGGCGGAGTGAACATCGAGTCGCTACGCCAGATGCCGGGGCATCTAGGCTGACACGAGGTTTTGGTTGGGGTTGTAGGTGGTCTCTTGCTATGCCATCGAGTGGATGCGAGTACCATGGCTACTGAGAGATGTGGTCTGCAACATGAGAGACCACAGATACAGGTTTGCTTAGGGGAGGTATGTACTATGCCGATTGTATAGGATCCTGCATGGGGTCGTATACAAGGGCGGTCGATGTCTGGTTATGACATCACTACTACAGGTTTGGTGCTTGGGAGCACATCATGGTGCGGAGGCCGGTAGGGCTCCCAGCGATAGGGATTGATGGGGAGAGGCCTCGAGCTTTCTACTTGGTGGCTCCGGAGAGGGTCACGGTGGCGGATAGATCTGCCAATGTCCCAGAGACTACTTGATGACCTTGTCTTCGACCAGATCACCTGGAGGCCTTGGAGAGATCATCCAGGGTGGGCCGAGGATGGACAGGAGCTGGCTCACATCAGGCGAGTCTACTGGCTGAGGATGGAGAGGGGAGAGGTGGAGCTCCATCGCTACGATCGAGTTTTGAGGCAGTTCGGTCTACAACAAGGGATCCCATCTCTTAGAGACTACGAGTTTTCTCGGACTATTCGGGATAACACTACAGTTAGCGGGGCTCCAGATATGTAGCGCTTCTGGAGTCAGGACGCTAGATGATGCCCCCATTCAGCCGGTGGATGGGGATGATGCGAGGGTAGCCGATGGCTATGATGCCAGTACACAGGCATCCGCCCTCCTCGGATGATGAGGGCTCAGGGTCCGATTCATGTAGTTGTGCATCGAATGGGGAGGCGATGCCAGGCGGCCATTGAGGTGGCATAGGGTCATAGAAGGAGAGAGCAGAGGAGACCATAGGCTCAGTAGAGGCCATGGCAGTGGGAGAGGAGGGAGGAGAGACCCCCTTCTCCATGGAGAGAGAGACCACCATCGCCGATAAGGGCAAGGGTGTGGACATAGGAGAGAGTAGTGAGATGGCTACTCTCTGGGTGGAGACTATCCATCTCTAGGCATAAGTGCAGACTTTACAGGATGAGGTTGCATGCCATCGAGCTGAGGCTACACAGCTTAGAGATGAGGTTGCATGCCTCAGAGCATGGAGCGGAGGAGCGAGCACTCGGGAGCTGGCGCGGTCGATTGCTCAGACCATGTTCTATCAGGGTATCTACTTCTAGATGGTGCCAGAGGGCCAGAGGGTACAGCTACCAGCTGGCATTGTGGATCCGATCAGGGTTGGGTCATCGAGGACTTCATCTCGATCGATGACTAGGACTCGTAGTACCACACATACTGTGATGGGGCCACCTCGTCCACCTCGGGGTGGGGAGGAGATGAGGCTGAGAGCTCGAGGGGTTCTCGAGGCTAGGCTACTGCACTATACGGATGATTATATGATTTGAGAGGATTGAGTATGCCAAGATGTAGATTGTGGCATACCAATCCAATTTTGATATGATGTACATATATTGTTGATATATATATATATATATATGATATTTTTGATCATATGACTTGTCTTATGTGTTTGTATGATGCTTTATTGTTGTGGTGTGATTGATTTGATGATTCATGTAATTATGTCGTTTGGAAATATTATGGTTTGAATGTCATGCTTTTAAAATTTAAATGAAATAATCTGATGTAAACAAATTGGTTGTTTGTGATGTGATAATTTGATAAAAATAAAAGGGACTTCTAACAATAATTTCAAAGGACATTGTCGCTATTATAGACCATTTCATGGAGTCGCCGCTCACTCGGTCGTCAAGCTAATCCCGGTATAGAAATATTGTTAAAAGTAAAAGAGTGCTTAAGAGACTGTCTTAAGACTTTGGTGTGATGATGCAAATGATGATGATGATGATGATTTGTTTTCAGATTTCCATGAAAATATTATGCATGAAATATTTTAAAATGACTTTTGCTAGGCATAAATTCCTAAGTGTGATAAAATTTTTGGATAATTCCCTAGGAATTATACCATCATTGCAAAATTGAAGTTTGACATAATGACATGAAAATAGAGTAAGTGTTTGTTTTGTTTTAAAGCATAATTGTGTAACATAATGATTTAAGTCATATGTTTTTATGATTTTGAATAAATGGAAAATAAAATTGGTACAATGGTTTGCGCTAGGCATAGAATATTTAGGTATAGACTTATACCATCATCGTGAAATCCAAAGAAGAAAATAATATAATAGTTTTATTGCATGGTTGATTTTTAATTTTTGAAATAGTCAGAAAATATGAAGATGAGGACTTGCGCTAGGCATAAAATTCCAATTTTGGTTTTGGAACTATACCATCGTCGTGAAAGTCAAAAGTTATATATAAATGTAACTTGATTGCATGTTTTGAAAATGATTTTGATTTTTGATAATGCATATAGTTGTCTTTATACTAAACAATTGTTCTTTAAAGAGGAAAATGAATTTATTCCAAACAATTTGCAAAAATATTTCAAAGTATCTTAAAGACAAAAGTTAGATTTATAAGGAATCCCATGTGCGTAGGTGAGTTCATTACCAATCTTGATTTATCATAATGATACACAAAATCTCTCAAATACAAAATGTGTGTGCAATTGCATTGTTCATTTACCGAGGTTTGAGCAAGATACTATGATACAAGTGATTTTAATTAACCAAATAAGTGTTCGTTAACCATGATTTAGATGCATATAACCATACCAGGACTACTATGTAAGTCGGGTTATCAAAAGCTAGCTAATCCATAAGCGAGACATAGGTCTGTACAAAAGAAGGTCGCTAATGTGACAGACATATCACCATGCTAGGGATTACCCAAGGCCAAGCGGGTTGGGCACAAACCACATGTTATGGGGCTTACCTCACAGTTTTCGAATAATTGAGAATTCCAGGGATTCAAGCTCATCAACCCTTCTTTTCTTTTCAATGGGTAGGGAAAGGGATTTTATTGCTTTTGCTTTTGCTTTTTCTTTTTCTTTGCTTTTGCTTTTCTTTTTCTCTTCTTTTTTTTTTTGTATTTTTGTATTTTGGCTTGATATTTGAGATAATGCTGAAATAACTTGTTTCTTTTTCTCTTTTTCTTGAACTTTTCTTTTCTTCCTATACTAGGGATACTTGCTCGGATTAGGTTGTAGAGCAAGGGATTTTTATTCCGGGTAGGGGTGAACTTGTCCTTTTGCCAATTCTCAAAAATTCTAGACCATGTGCATGATAGGATAGCGGGGAAACTTTTCGCTCAGGAAACCACTTCTACTATGTAGCATAGCATGGAAATTACAAATATAATCATTTTATTGTGAAAAGATATGCTTGGTTTAAGTAAATAACAAGATCAATTCTCTATGCTCAAACTTTATTTAATTGAATTTTGTGGACTTTGATATAAGAGAGATTAGTAATCATGCCAGATAAAATCAAGATATTTATTTTTGTGTTTGTGATAGTGAGGGATTCCAAATAAATGCTAATTTATCCAAAATAACTTGAAAATATAACTGCAATACTTGAAGAAGAAATATATACAACAAATATTTGTGAAGAGTTTGATAATTTTGACTCTCTCTTTCTTCTTTATTTTTTTGGGTTTCAAAAGAGTCAATAATATTGTTGTTTTTGACTTTTTATTTTTTTCATTTGTTTTTGTTTAAACAATTTTATATATATTTTTAAAATGAGACAACATGCAAAATATGTACAAATGATGAAATGACCAAATTTTATGCGTAATATCGCTTAAGATGCATAATATTCATAGGTTCTTTTAAATATTTACCATCTAAGGTAGCTAATTTGTATGCTCTGATTCAAATTTAGCGGTGATAATATATGGTCCAAGCCAGTTGGGCTCAAATTTACCTTTAAGGTCTTTAGTTGCATTAGTATTTTTTTTATTTTCTTTTAAAACAAGGTCGTCGACCTCAAAGGATCGATGATGAACTTTCTTGGCATATGATCTTTTAAGCTTGTTTTGGTAAGCACGAAGATGCTCCAAAGCATTGATGCACTTTTCATCTAGAAGTTCCAGCTGACTGAGTCTGCCAGCTCGATATTCATCTCCTACTTCGGTATCTTGAAGTAGTAGAGCCAAAGAAGGAACTTCTAATTCAAAAGGAAAAATGGCTTCGACGCCATAAACCAAGACAAAAGGTGAAGTTCCAGTGGGAGTTCGAACACTAGTTCGATAGGCCCACAAAGTTGGATATAATTGAATGTGCCAGTCACGGCCAGTTTAATTGACCAATATTTTGAGAATTTTGATTAAGGTTTTGTTAGATGCTTCTACTTGGCCATTACCCTGAGGATAATAGGGAGTGGACCGGCGATGTTGAATCTTATATTTTTGGCATAATTTCTTGACATCTTTATTTTTGAAACAAGTTCCATTATCAAAGATGAGATTTGCGGGAATTTTGAACCTACAAATGATTTGATTAAAAATAAATTTAGAGACTTGTGTTCCAGTGCAGGAAGCTAAAGGCATAGCTTCAACCCACTTCGTGAAATACTCGAGGGCGGTTATGATGAATTTGTGTCCATCGGATGACACGGGATTAATTTTGCCAATAATGTCTAAGCCCCATTTTGAAAAGGGCCAAGGAGATGAAATAGCCTGCAGCTCTTGTGCGGGCGCATGGACAAGGTCGGCATGTTTACGGCACTTGTCGCAATGGCGCACATAATCATGTGCATCCTTTTCCATGGTAGGCCAAAAGTAGCCTATCCTAAGGAGCTTTTTAGCAATGACACTACCACTGAAGTGTCCTCCACAAGATCCATCGTGGACTTCACTTAAAGCTGATTTGGATTCTTCTAGATTCAAACATCTCAATAGGATACCTTCAAAAGATCTCCTATATAAAGTATTGCCAATTATTACAAATCGACTTGCTCGTCTACGTAATAACCGACGTTGGTTTCTATTAGAATTGGCGGGGAAAGTCCCATTTTGAAGAAAATCAACTATATCTGTATACCAAGGGTCGGGAGTAGTTTCATTGATTAGAAACACATCCAAAGGTTCTAAATATGACTTATTTGAAGCGGGTTCCTGGAGTCGACGAATAATGATGGTGGCATATTCGTCATCTAACTCCAAGGGCAGAAGAGATGCAGTTGTGGCCATAGCGTCAGCCGCACGGTTGCTAGTTCATGGAATAGCTTCCAAAGTAACTTTATCAAACAAGGATAACAATTGCAAAACATATGCTTTATATGGGCGCAATTTATCATCTCTAGTCTGATAAACTTCATTAATTTGATTTATGACAAGTTGGGAGTCACCAAAAACTAGCAGATGTTTGATTTTTAATGCCAAGGCAGCTCGTAATCCAAGGATTAGAGCCTCATATTCGGCAGTATTATTGGTGCAAGCAAATGTTAATTTGAAGGACAGAGGAATGATGTGTTTTTGTGGGGATATTAAAATAATACCCGCACTGACCCCACTCATGCATCGGGCTCCATCAAAGTATAAGGACCATTGTTCAACATGAGTCCGCCTCTAATTGAAGGCATTCATCGGGAAACTCAATGATGAGGGGATGGGTAGACTCTAAGGGTGCGGCGGCTAAGCGATCTGCTATGATTTGACCCTTAACGAGACTTTTGTCCTATGAATGTGAGTTCAAACTCGCTTAGAGCAAGAACCCACTTGGATGTGCGACCCGATAAATAAGGTCGACTCATAAGATACCGCAAGGGATCATATTTAGCAATGACATATGTTTTTTGACTAAGCATATAATGGCATAATTTTTGCATAGAAAATACGACTGCTAGACATAGTTTTTCTAATGAGGTATAACGAGTTTCATAATTGATTAAAGTTTGGCTAATGTAATAATTAGCACGTTCTTTCTTCTCATCATCAAGCTGAGCTAACATAGCTCCTAAAGCAAAATCTGAAGCTGAAATATACAGGAGAAACGGGCGATCAGGTCTAGGCGGTGAAAGCACAGGTGGGTTAAGGAGGTATTGTTTGAGAAGTTCAAAAGCTTCTATACATTCATCATCCCAATTAAAAGGGACATCCTTCTTAAGGAGCTTAAGAAAGGGAGTGGTTTTGTTTGCCAACTTATCGATGAAGCGACGGATGGCTTGAAGCTTACCTTGTAAACTTCGTAACTCAGATATATTGGTAGGTGTGGGCATATCAGTGATAGCCGCAATCTTGAGAGGGTCGATTTCGATACCACGTAAAGAAACTAAAACCCCTAATAGTTTATCGGACTTAACTCCGAATATGCATTTGGCTAGATTTAATCGAATAAGGTATTCTCTTAACCGATTAAATACTTTTCTCAAATCATCTAAATGATCATCTTCTTTAATAGAGTGAGCTATAATATCATCTACGTAATCATGTAGGATATCATGCATCATATCATGAAAGATATAAGTCATAGCTCGTTGATATGTTGCGCCTGCATTCTTTAAACCAAATGGCATCACTTTCCAACAAAAGGTACCCCAAGGGGTAATAAAGGCTATTTTAGCATGATCTTCAGGAGCTATCCTGATCTGATTATAGCCGAAAAATCCATCCATTAGGGACATCATTCCACTCCCGATGGTAAAGTCAATGATTTGGTCCATGTTTGGAAGAGGAAAATCATCTTTAGGGCATGCAGCGTTAATATCTCTAAAGTCCGTGCAAACCCTAACTTTGGTAGCTTCTTTCTTGGTGATTGGAACTACATTCGAGATCCATTCAGCATAATCAATAACTTGTATGAAAATAACATTCAGGAGTTTTTCTAACTCCCCTTTGACTAGCAAGGCCACTTTGGGATGCATTTTTCTAAGTTTCTGTTTAACAGGTTTAGCATCCGGATGGACTACTAGATGATGCATGACTACAGAAGGGTCCAGACCTGGCATATCTTCATATGTCCAAGCGAAGACATCTTCATATTCTTTAAGGAATGCAATGTATTCATCTTGTTTTTCTTGACTTAATGTTGATCCAATATTGATTATGTGAGGATTATCCTCAGTTCCAATGTTAACTTTAATGACGTTTTCTACTTCCATGTGTAGATCTCTTTCAAAATTAGGTGGGGCGGGTGAAATGCCCAATTCTTGTAATTCTTTTAAGGTTAAGTTGGATAATTCATCTTGATGAGTGGTGGCCTCAAGTTGGGCTATAGTTGGTATAGAACCATCAAAATAAAAACCATTGTGTAACAACTCTTCAATGGAGACATCATGGAAAATATCTCCTTCCAACTCCTCATCGGATTCAGCAATCAATTCAGGGTAAGCTATGGATAGCATATTGCGGGTAAAGGGATTATTCTTTGAACACAAAGAATCTTGTTTATCTAGATAATCTTGATAACATATGAGTTGATCATCATCTTCAAAAGGGAAGGGTTGACCCTTACTAGGAAATAGGCCCACACCACATCGGGCGGGCCATGGCTCTACCTCAATAGGTTCTTTCATACCATTTTGGAAAGGTCCCAAGCCTTTCCCTTTATAGCCCATTTTAAGCATTATGGGTTTAGCTTTAATATATTCATTAGCAAAATAACATCGGGCATATCCCTCATGATGAGTTTTGATATTCCTGGGTATTCTTCCCCAATCATATCCTTTATAAATAAAAGCACAACTCCCGACTTGGTAAGTACTTCCCATAGGTTGTGGGAGGCCCAAAGTACGAGGAGATGGTGGCAAGTTATTTAAAAGAATTGAATCTTGCATAAAAGCATTTGTTTTTTCTGATATTAAGATTGTGGATAAATCCGGTAAAAGTTCATCAGAAAGAGCATAAGATGTAGAAGGATCATTCCCTATATCTTTAGATGTGGAAGGTATGATAGATGTTGATAATGTGGAAGTGTCAATAAATGGGTCTATAGGTTTTGAAATTATAGGGATAGAACATGAAGGATTGGTTGTGGATTGAAGATCTTTTTGAGGTTTTAGTGTGGTTTGTTCGAGAAGATGGTTGAGTTAAATGTATAGGTGTAGTTGATGGAGTAGATGATGTTATGTGTGTGTTTTTCACATGTTTAGATGAAAAATAAGAATTAGGATGTGTGGATGACAGAGCGGGGCAAAATTGCACTCCAATAGGTTCTGCCAAAGCACACATATCAAAGGGTCTAGGGTCACCATGGATAGTGACCAACTGATTTTTAAATTCAAATTTAACACACTGATGTAAAGTGGAGGGAACCGCTCGCATCGCATTGATCCAAGGGTGACCCAAAAGTATATTGTATGATGTTGGGCAATGTACAATAAACACGGTTGTATCTAGGGTTCTAGGACCAACTTGCAAGGGTAAGGTAATGACTCCACACGTTTCTTGTGTCTCGTCATTGAAAGCTTTGATAATCATGTCAGTTTTCTTCATTTCATCACTTCTAAAGCCAAATCTTTGGTAGAAGTCAAAAGTGCAAATGTTTAGAGATGAACCATTATCAATCAAGACTCTTTTAACAGCTACATCTCCAATTAGAGCAGTAATATATAAGGGGTTATCCTTATGTAAACTATGTTGTGGGATATCTTTATCCCGAAAGTCAATACAATCAACTTCTCTAGTGATGATAGTATTGGACATGGCTTCGGGTTGAATATTTTGAGGTACCATCATTTGGCTTAATGTAAGCATTAACTCATCCCTATGGGTAGGAGAAGATCTTAACAAGTCCAAAAGGGAAATTTTGGCTGTAGTATTGGATAATTGTTCATTAATATTGTAAGGAGGTTTTGGTTGAACATTAGACATATGATTCCCTTTATTGGGATTTTTCAAAATAAATGGAGCTGATCCATCATTATGAGTTTGATCTTGTTGAGAGTTTTGAGCCTGTTGTCTAGTAACGGCTCCGATGGTACCTACAATGTTATATTGAAGACGCTAAGCTGGTCTTGGTTGAGCGTTTATGGCTTGTTCATTAGGAAGGAACTGATTAGAAGAGGGTCGAGTAGTAACTCTTCTAGGAAATGGTTCTTCTGGAACCATAGCATCTGTGATGGGTTGAATAGGATCTGATTCATTTTTAGAACTATTCGATTGGTTTGAGGTGATGTCTACTTCACTTTCAGTATCTGATTCTACATCACTAGGATCGGGAGTTTGAATATTATGTAGGGGCCTGGTCGTGACCAGGGATAAGGTTGTGCCAAATATTTGAGGATCCTGAACAGGATAATTGTCCGCTAATAGTCCCTACATATCGGGTAGGAGGGGGAACATTATGATGTTCGATTTGATTGGCCACTTCTTTACCATGGTTTGGTAAAGGATGTTGAAATATATCCAATGATTGATTAGCATTTTGATTTTGATTTTGGGGAATGGTCTTTTGAGCATTATTAGGAGCATTTTGTTTAGGTTGGAAGGCTTGCACCTCCATTTCATTATTATCAATCAGATCTTGTATTTTATGTTTCAATATTTTACAAGAGTTTGTAGCATGTCCAGGTCCTCTATGAAAGTCACAATGTAAATCAGCTCTGTATCCGGGTATAGTTGGATCAGGTTCCCGGATAGTTGGTAATTGAATCAAGCCTCGTGCTAATAATTGAGGAAGAATGGTTGATAAAGGTTGATTCAATCTAGTAAATTCTCGAGGAGGTTTATCAGGAGGTTTTAATATAAATTTTTCTGTTGTCTTCGTTGTATTGATATTAGCAACATTTCTACTATCAGTGACTCCGTCACCTACAACTTGTTTGTTTTTATACTGATTTCTAGATGTTTTCTCATCATCTTTCTTTTTGAGCTGACCTCTTCTAATGAGAGCATCTTCTACCCTTCGAGCTAAGTCTATAGCTTGATCGAAGGTAGTTAAGGTGGCTAGTTGATAACTCATAAGATATTTGTTCTTGTAAATTATTAATAAAAATGTCCAACATTTCCCTATAAGGTAGCACAAAGTGCAGTTTTCCTATCAACTGCCTCCATCTAGCTAAGAAATCAGCAAAACATTCATCTTTGTCTTGTTTTAAGTTGTACAAATCTTTAATGGTGACATGCCTCTCGATGTAGGCACTAAATTGATGGACAAAAGATTCAGTTGTTTCTTCAAAATTTCTCAAAGAATGAGTGGGCAATTGATAGTACCACTCTAATGCCATTCCTCCTAAGCTTTTTGGGAACATTTTTAGTAATAGCAAGTCATCATGTGATATATCATGACATGCTATCCTAAACATGCGAAGATGCTCTATGGGATCTTCGGTTCCTTTATATATAGGCGGGACGGGCATGGGAAAGTGTTTAGGGTATGGTTGTGCTACAACTATGGGATCCGAAGGTTGACTACATATCTCTCGATAATTGTACGAGGGATGGTAGGGATCTATCTGGTCCATGCGCGAAGCTAACTTGTTTCACCATGGCTTCCAGATTACTTGGTTTGCCCACCATATTGGTTCGGTAGGGCATTAATATGGGATTTGTGAGCATATGATGGAGGGACATGGAGATTAGATGCTATATTGCTATTGTGTAAATTGTTGGTAGGAAGGGTGTTATGAAGAAATTTTGAAGTTGTATTATGTTGTATGCCCGATTGTTGAAAATTGGTGTTTGGCTTCATTTTAGGTTTTTGTCTACTTGAAGCATATTGATCAATAGTTTGGTGAAGTAAAGCAGTGAAGGAAGGTTTCTTTTGTGTGGGAATGATTTTAGGCTCAATAACAGGTTCCTTAGGGGGTTGGGTAACCTGTTGTTTTGGCATGTTTTGAATCATAGTGACCATATCTCTATTGGATGGTCCAGCTTTATCACTTTCTTGATCAATGAAAGACAAGGGATTAGTGTGTATGTCAAACATATGTTCCATGGCTGCTTGAGTGTCACTAATTTGTCCCTTTATCAATATGAACTGCCATATTAAGAGCACCAATGTTATTATTGAAAAATTTCCAGAAATGATCTAAGTTATCAAAAGCAATAGTTCCATCTGGAGCTATTCTAGGGGATGAGGATCCTTCCTCTTTAAGATTTTCTTGTTGTTCATTTTCTTGACCGAGGTCATCTTACGGCTGTTCTAGAGTTTCTCCTTCCGGAATTGATTCCTCAGGAAGGACATTTGGGTTTTTTGTTTTGTCTTCTAACCAATCTTCTTCTTCTTGTTCAGTTTGTTTACCATTCCTAAGTTTAGGCATTGTGCTTAAATTTAGATTTCAGCAAATATATATATATATATATATATATATATATATATATATATATATATATATATATATATATATATATATATATATATATGCAACAAGCTTAAGAGGTATATATTTTAATTATATACCTACTATAGTATTTGAAATAAAATGTTTTTGGTTTTTGTTATGTTTTGGTTTTTCTTGTTTTTGTAACAATATTATAAAGATAACAAACAACACACTAAATGCAAGAAATAATAATAATGAAAGCAATGATCTAGTTTTCTATAAACAATTTATAAATATCATTAATGGGCTCGAGTTCTTCGGGAGTCATGAAGTGTTCTTCTTCAAATTGAAAATTTTCTTTCAAGAATTTGATAAAAAGTGCTATAGTGATATTATCTGTCTCAGATTCTGGTTGATAATAATAATTCTCATGGCAATATTCTCGATATAACATAGCTCTAGGAACTCTATTCCATATTTTTCTAATCATAAGATCGGTTTCTTGGACTTCTATATGAACTAGAAATTGGTGTACCACAGCTGCGTTCTTGAGGTATTCCTCGAAGGTGAACAATTTTGAAGACACAAGAGCTCTCCTATAAGCTAACCACCTATGGCAGGCTCTCTGAAGTTCATGATAAACAATGAGTTGATGAGGATCCAGGATCCTATCTAGGGCAAACCTCTTGATTTGTCTAAGTTCGGTTGATCTAGATGAAATGATACCTAGCCTCCTATCAAGTTCTTTCCACAGAAGTTGGTTTCTATCTATTTCAGGCACACTAAGCACAGAATTAACTTCTATGGCTGCTAATTGGTTTTCAACATTTATAGTAACTGCTAATATTTTCTTAGGAGCTACCATCTAGACATGATATGCAACTTAGTATTTTTCTAATGATTTGAAATGCATCTATGTTTTTGTTTTTTTTTTGTTTTCAAAAGGTTTTAGTTTCACGTCGGGTTCACCAAAATGTATCGCTCCAAATTTTTCGCATCCTTACCTTCAGGCTAAAGGATCCGCGCCCGGAAGGAGGATGGGAAAAGGATGGGACAATACCTCGGACTGAGAGGCCCTTTGAAGGTCCCGCCTCTCGGGGGAGGGGTATTAAGGTGATTTTTCGACGGATGGTGGGGTTCACCCAGGAAACGTTTAGTGGCAGTTTCCACGCCTAGGTTGGGAATGAGTTTAATGTGTTCAATTTTAGCTTTAAACATCCAAGTCCTAGGTTTGGCCAGATGAATCTAAGTTATTCTATATGAAAATGCAAATTTAAATACAGAAAATAGATTTAACAGAAAACACAGAGAGCAAACTAAGTGAAGAAATCCATACCTGGTCCCGGATGTCTGATGGAGATTCTAATTTTTGAAGCGATCCAGATCATCTAGAATTTGATAGGATCGTCTCGATCGACGAGGATCGTACGAGATCGACGAATTCGTCGAGAATTTGTCAGAGACCTGCAAACAGATAAATAGATACAAAATGCAAGAAATACAACTATTTTGATAGAGGGAAATGATGTGAAATAACAATAAGAATGTTAGACAAGATAATCCCAAATGGAAATACGAGTAAATTACGATTCTTTAATGACAAATCATGATCTTATTATGCAATTAAACTACATGGGTGAACTCCAAGATGCAAGATAACAGGAAATACTAATAAAATTGACTAAATGCAGAATAAAGTAGCAAAAAAGTATAGGAAAAGTGCAAACTACGGGCACTGATTGCCCCAATGCGGACTGCAGTCGAAATCATCTCGGATTGATATGAAATCATCTCGAATTGGATAGGATCGTCTGCGATGACCTGAGCTTGCTCCGGCTGAAGAATAACAAGGTTCCTGCAACAAAATTTGGATAGGACAAGTGCAGATGGTAATCCAGGGTGTTCTAATGCGTGTAAAGGTCAAGTTACAGAAAATCCAGCCAGGGGAAAGTCAAGGGGGGGTCCTAAGGTTTAAATAGACTTAGGAGGGAAGTTGGGAGGTTGGAGATCATCCTAATTTGGAAGATCTCCAATGGGGGAGGTCTCTAACGGTGCAGACGCGTCTCTGCCCGAGTTAGAGAAGCTGTTGAAACAGAAGCTAATTATGAAAAATTAGTTTTGGGACAAGATCGTCTGGACGTCCTAGTCCAGACGAAATCGTCCGATCTGAGGCGATATCGTCTGATCGGTGACGATATCGTCCAACGGTCACAACAAATCCTAAAAATGGCACGGAAAACAAGGAAACGGGTTAAACGATGGTTTGGGAGCGGTTTTGGGGGTTGAATTTGAATTTGAATTATTACTAAGGTAATTTTGATTATTGCTAAGTTTTACTGCGCCAATTTTAGGGTGCTACACCTACCTTATTTAGTTCAGCATAACATAGTATAATATAACATGTTTTTTTCTCAACCATAATGGAAATTTATAGATTTTTTTCCTTCCATTCAAGAAAGATGCTTATATATATATATATATATATATATATATATATATATATATATAATCTTCTTTTTCCCACCCCATGTGAAGGCTTCCTTTAATATATATTTAATATATATTATTTTAATGGAAATAAAATCCATAGAGATAAGAAAAGAATCTTATCCACCATTTCAACCTTCCCAAAGTAGCCATGTGTAGGAAAGATTGATTTTTTTAAATCTACAAGGTAGTTTTTTTTTCATGTTTTGGTCCAATAAAAATTGAACAAGTTCATAAAAAACAAACTACCTAATTTCCTTCTAAAATAGGATCAACTAGATCAAATAAGCATGCTCAAAAAAATAAATCCTTTACTTTAAAAATTTCTCAATTTAAAGATTTCACAAAATCATAATAAATTGCATGATATTCTTTTCAATATTTTCTAGAATAATTTGTAAAATGCAAAACATTATTTAATGTGCATTTTCAAGTAAAATTAAATTAACCAAACTTATGCAAATCAATTGTGAAATCACACAAAAGGCATACAAGCACTCGATGCATGTGCTCGGTATCCCCCATCACCGTTTTTTTTTTTTTTTTAGTAATACTTCTTATACACATCCACCATGGGGATTGAACCCGAGTCACATCACCGATAATGCAAGTGGCATCCTTGCGGTAGACCACACTCACGGAATCATTTTTCATTTTGATTGGGCATGACTTTTTAGAGTAATACTCAAGTAACATCGCCATCATGGAGGTAACTAGTGATGATAGGAATATGAACTTTACCTATTGAGTTGTCATAGTCATCATTTCCCTTCTCATCTCTTGGTGGTCAGTCTTCCACCTACGAGAATAAATGTTCCTACAATCAAGCAATGCAACATCATTTTATTTTAACAGAAACTAATGCAAATATATTAAGCATTAAAACCAGCTATCATTACACAAATAGCATCTTAAAAATAGTCCTCCAAGGTGGGATGTGACATACAACCATCGCATCCATCGCCATTTCTCTCGCACTGCTAGATCTGCTTCTACAGATCTCTCTCCACAGTCACCAAATGCCTTCAAGCACTTCCTATTCAATTTAATTCCATCCTCTTTATCATACTTAGATTTTGCTTCATCAAACTTAATGGTCCATAACTGGTTTTTAATTAATTGTTGTTGACTATGTGAAATGTTTATTATTGAAATTTTATCTTCAAACATAGTTTCTACCATCATGATGTGAATTCCCATTTTCAATTCAATGTTCAAAATACTATCCTCATTGTTATGATTAAACATGAGCTCTTCCAAGCTTGACCCTATTTCTAAAAATTTGACTACCAAATCACTATTCATAGTTTCAAACCAATCATAACTATGCAGCATTTTATAGGCATCTAGGATATCTAACATATGAGGATCATTATAATTTTGTATCCCAGGTTTAATAGTTAATTGTTGATGAAATTGATTTAGTAACTCAATAACATCTACCTCTATCTTGTTCAACATAGCAACCTTATTACTGGTGTGAGTAGAAATCAACTCTAATTATTTGTTAACCACAAATTGCATTTTATTATCATCAACATTTGAATCCAACAAACAATTATACCAATTTTTACCTGGAATTTGAATGGTTAAAAAGATATTATGTGATTCTAACTTTTGTACATTTCCATTTACCAAGACTTGATGAACCTTTGTAATTTCTTCTTTTTCCTCATGATCTTCGTTTTCATCTTCTTGCAATATTTCATCTTCATCGATCACCTGATTTTCAAAAATACCAGCATTAGTCGTAAAATTAAAAATATGCCCATCATTTTCAAACCATAATTCTTGCTGGTCAAGGGATGTGTTAAATATAAATATTCCTGATCAACTACTTGAGTCATCTTAAATAGAGCAACATTTTTCTTTGGGTCACCAACAATGTCAAATCTAAACCATTTATGTTCTAAATATTTCTCTATCTGAGGTAATATAGGCATTAGAGGATTATTATGTGGGACAAGGATTTCAATTTCTTGCACATCAAATGAGAAAGAAGTAAGTGATTCCTCTTCTTTGTCTTGAATAATATACTCATTATCTTTCTGAAACATTTGGTGAGATTCCATCCCTTCTTTCATGACATCTTCAGATTCTTCTCCAAATACATCTTCCTCCAATCCTGAAGGTTCATATATTTTAAAAACTGAATCAATATCAGTATTTTGATTAACTTGATTACCACAATCATCACTTATGATTAATGACTCTAAAATTTTCTAGTCATTATTTGGAGCAAGTTGGATTTCTTGACAATAAATTTTAACTACATCTAAATTTATTGAAGATTTTGGGTTATCATATGTTTCATTGTAAATTAAATCTAGAACTCCTCCATTATCTGAGAGAGTATCCCATTGAATATCATTGGATTGGATATTAAAATTCGAATCATGAACATGATTTGAAGGATTATTGAGAAGTGTACTTTGAGGCACTTGTTTTTGTGATTGAATCATGTCTCTAGCACGTTGTATAATAAATCTTTGCAGATTGTCTATTTGAGGGTTGATATTATTAACCTGAGCCATAGTATTTTGATTCATTGCATCTCTAAGAGACATTAGGGTATTATGAAATTATTGGAACTTGGGAATGATGATTTATTCTAAGTGGTAGATTGATATGAAGACATAGTAGGGTGGATATGGGTGGTGCTTCTATTAAATTATTGATGATTATATGATGATATTTGACTCACACCAAAACTTTGAGAAATAAACTGTTGTTCAAATGTTATTACCTCATTGTAAGCCTTGGGAAAAAACGTAATTTGAGGAAGTGTCTTTAGAAAAAGGAATTTTATGGGTCTAATGTTGTAGTATATATCTAAATGGCTATTTTCTGAAAATATGTAAGGTGTCACCTGTTTGGTATATAACTTATGGAACCTATCACTAAATGATCTCAAGGATTCATTAGGTTTTCTACGGGTATATTTAAACTGAGTGTATAATGTAAATAGATCAGCAAGTTGAAAATGGCTGAGAAATGTTGCTTCTAGTTGAGCCCAAGAAGTGATAGAACCTGCAGGTAAGTTGATATACCAATCATAAGAAAATTCATCTAATGTGCATGGAAACATTCTACAAGAAACATCTTCATGCATAATTTGTAAATGAATTAAAGTATCTCTGTATGCCTGAATATGTTCCTCAGTCGATCTCATTTCATCATACCTATAATGGGTAAATATTTTTTTGCATTTTCAGGAATCTCATGGGGTATTCTAGGAATGTTTAATGGACTACAATAACCACCTAACCAGGATGCAATTCCTACCATTGATGTCATTGGAGAGGTGATGGTTCCAGCTTTAACATGCAAAGCTATGTATGAAAAAATGTCAACAATTAGCCATAACCATAACAATATTTTTGAATTTATAGTAGATCAAAACTAATGCAACATAAATCGGAAAATTTCAGTTTTTTATTTTTTTATTTTTATTTTTTAAATTTGAACAATTTCAAATGCTAAAAATCAAATATGTTACCATCAGGCCCTCCTTCTAGCACCAATTATGTTGAGTACTATTTTCACCCTATTACAAAAACATGCTCACATTTAGGATCCTGCTAAAGCTATCCTCTCTTGCAAAGAAATAATTAGTTTCTCCAAGGTTCTGTTTGCATAATTTCTTAAAATGTGCTTATATGCTTGTAAAATATGAAAATGTTACTAAATACCTTGGAGGTGCAAGTAACTGTTAACAAGGGACATGTGGTTTGATATTTGATTTAAATTGTAAAAATGTTGTTGTTCATGAGATTAATTGCCAAAATGTATGATTAATAATCAAATATTACAAATAATAAAACTTGTTGAATGCAAATATTTGAATTTTAACCTTAGAAAATGATTTTAATTAAATTTATCCAAATAGTTAATGTTTGAACTTTAATTATTATTATTTGAAATTTTTAATTAATTAAAACCCTAATGTCTATTTCAAATGTGTAATGTCAGGAATCTATTAAAATGAAATAAACATTTACCCTAATATGAAAAATTAAAACTTTGCATAAACTTTAGGGTTTTTATTTTTCTTGTGTGATGAAATTAAATAAAATAAAAAGGGCTTAAGTTTAGAAAAATAAAATAAAATAAAATGAATATAAAACACAAGTTACAAAAATTTCATAACTCCATCTAGAATCTGTAAACAAAGGTAAACTGAAACATAACCTGATTTAATTCAACCAGAATTAACACAGTTCAAATTAAACTGGATGCAATCTTCAAGGAAACTGATTAATATATTCAATCATTTAAAATGAAAATACCATCCGCATTCATACTTTTCACCACAATAAAATGAATATATTATGAATGAAATCTTCTATTAATGTTTTTCTTCATAATACCTTTGTCAATATGACAAGCAACCTAGGAGGAAACCTTTGGTGATGGAATACTTCTATCTTCTCTTCCACTTGCTCCAAATTCTTCTAACACTCTCATTACATTTCAATGACTAATTTATAATTTACAATTTTTCGTTGCTTTCGTTTTACAATAGTTGCTGCAATGAATTTTATAATTATTTTTGTTTCATCAATGGACCTTGTTTGTCCTTTATTTTAGAAAATAATACATTGGATATTTCCAATATAAGATTAATATAATCTTTGTTTAAACACCAAGGTCCTTTTATTAATTAATTAAATTACTCCAACAACTCCTCCTTGCTCTACAATTTGAAACCACATTTTCTTTTTGAGGCATGAAACATCTTTATGTTTGTAAAATAATGACATAGTCCATACCCCCAATGTTATCCCAAAAGTGGTCATCATACCTTACGATCCATAAGATTAATGAATTTTATTCATCCTTAATATTTTTTCGTCGTTCCCATCATAAACCAATGAAAGCAACAATAGATTTCCTATATTTGTTGATAATAGTGCTACATATTTTGAGACCCATGTTGCGTGCACAATATCAAGCTCCACATCAATATTAAACCTTGGTATTTCTCGACTGTTTATAGTCACAACAAAATTGTTTAAAGCAAGGCAAAGAAACATGGACTGATTATGATAATGTAAGTTGTTGCCACAAATTATAATCACACCACCAATTGGAGAAGGCACAAAATCTTGTAAACATCATGTGGAAGGTTCATGTATAAATGTGAAATCCTTCACATGCTTGATATCTAAATAACTAAGGCCAACAACATATGATTATTCAATATGCACTGAAACAGCATCACCAGTTCCACTAGACTCACCATCTCCAACGAGTGTATATCTAGCCTAAGCAGCTTCAAAGGCCATGTACTAAATCATCAAACTCCATTACATATATTTTTACATCTTTAAATGACAAAATCATAGCATCTTCTTTTTCGATGACCATCCTCATGGCTAGGAGATAGAATTGCCATGATTTTATCATCATCATACAATTTGTAATGACATACAATCTCTAACGAGGTACCATAAATTCCTATCATTGTGGCTATGCATTTTGGGGCTTCAATTACGAGAACTAACCTCTTGTTTTCCTCCTATACACAAATAATGTAGACTTCTAGAACATTCATATTTACTATCACTAGATTAGAAATGAAGTTCAATCCCTTCTTTTTGGGTGGTACAACCCAATCCTCCATATTGCACTTGGCATCCATATCCACGTCGAAGGAGGTCAGTGCAGGAGGAGCCTCTATTAATGAATGTGTTATGAAACCTATGACATAGTGCTCTACCCCTGTGGGCCTGTGCACCATTTGAAAGCCACATAACTCATCTTCAAATATTTACTTATAGCACAAAATTGTTCTTCCTTATCACAATGGATGTTGAAGACCATATGTTGTTTGCGAAGAGGACCTGAATAAATTGGAATTTATGGAAGATTTTCTATTTATTGACACCGACCATTATCAAAATATCCTCCATATGATGTGTATGCAGAGTGTTATGGATGTGACCCTTTCTACATGAGATGGAATATTGGTATTTACAAGCGTATTTTGTAATTTCTCTATAGCACCTTTATCCTACCAGTCCAAGTATTTTGACGAATTTTCAGTGGGTAAAACTAAGGCATTGTGGGTGTCATAGTGGGAAGTAGTGTCATCATCACCATGGAAGGTAACACCATCGTAGCAATGGGAAGTAGCACCGTCATTACCATGGAAGGTAACATCATTGTAGCAATGGAAAGTAGCACCGTCATTGTCGTGGAAGGTAGCACTATCATAGCAATGGGAAGTAGCGATGTCATCATCGTGGAAGGTAGCATTGTCATCATAATGAGTGTTTAAATAGTAAGTCACCAGGTTCCAACATAACATCTAACACTTCGTCATCCAATAACATAGACTTGTGCATCACTTTTGAATGTGCTCGAAAGTTCCTACCTGAGAATATTGAATAATCAAATTAAGAAATATTCGAAACACCAATATAATCATTGTATTTTTTACAACTTCAAAATATAAGGTGATAAACCTTTAATTAAATTTTTTTCTTTACCAATGTAAAAGATAAACCATCTCGAAGATAATGTGATAAAGCATGACTACAACAGTCATATAATTCTTCTCTTTAAAACTATGACATGAACTAAGAATACTTTTTAATTTGTGATCATTTTCAACTTGTGACAAGTGTTCTATTTTAATATGTGACTTTTGCAAGAATGATTGTGCTTAGAAATGCGGAAATAAGTCTACATTTTGTCACTACTCTAATGACAACTAAATTCATAATAATGGTTAAACCTATGACAATGCTAGACCTTCAGACCATATTGATTTATTTATGACATCACAAATTCAAATTTAACCATAAACCAAAACTAAACCCTCACATGATCAAATCTTCTATGCAAACAAAATTTAATGCTACTTTCAAAATTTCAAGTGGGTCCTTAAATTGGGGTACATTGTGAAATAGCCACAACAACCATGCAAGTCATTAAGAGCTTGAGTAGCTTCATCTTTATTTAATCACCTAAGATAGATTTCTTCATGGTTGCTTCTATATAGGACACCTTCTTTGATCGTGAAGCTGACATTTTTAGACGTAATGCTCTTCTTTGAGTAGCATTAGAATTATCCAAACATTTGTTATTCAACAGGTAGTACACTATATCTTTGTACCACTCATCAGTTGTGATATCATCTATAGAATATTGTTGGTAAAGGATTTGAGGTTTAATTTCAGCTAAAGTTTTACTTAACCCTTTACCTCTAACCAATTTCATAGGATGGATCTCTAAATCAAATTCCTATAAAGTTGTTATCCATTTACCTCTTATTTCTCCTAATTCAATTTGCATTAGCATGGTTTTAACAGTTTGGTCTGGTACAATTGCAAATATCCTACTATGTATAATATAATACCTGAATTTCTTCACTGCCTTTACCAAAGCATATGCCTATTTGTCAATAACTGTATATTTCAGTTGGGCATATTTTACTAGGGAGCTCATAAAGGCTATTGGATTTTCTTCATTATTTTTATTTTTTTTTGCGTTAGGACACTAGCAATTGAATGTTCAAAAGCAAACAAATAGATGTAAAATGGTTGTGTATAACTAGGACTCACTAAAATTGGAGCATTGGATATAGCATCTTTAATCCCTTGAAAGGATGTTTGGGCTTCAAAAGTCCAATTAATGTCGGCATCTTTCTTAAGCATGTCATTTATTGGTCTGACTATCTCTGCAAATCCTAAGGTGAATTTTCTAACAAAATTAATTTCCAAAAAAATGATTTTAATTCTTTCTTATTCCCTGGGAGAGAAATTTTTTGTATTGCCTCTACTCTTTCAGGGTCAGTTGAAATACCGTCTTTAGAAATAACATGACCTAAGAGTTTTCTTTTAGTTACTCCAAAAATGCATTTCTTAGGTTTTAATGAGATACCATGTTCTCTACATTTTTGGAATATTTTTCTTAAATCATTAGAATGATTAGCACGTTTCTTTGAAAGTACAGTAATATCATCAACATAAGTGACTATGCATTTTTCAATTAGGTCTTTAAAATCATAATTCATTGCTCTTTAAAAAGTAGCACCTGCGTTAATCAATCCAAAGGGCATTCTCTTATAAGCAAAGGTTGTTAGCGTACTATAACCACTTTGTCTCTATTGCATTGTTAAGCGTATTGTTACGCTCATCGTTACAACCGTTGTAACAAGTGTCGTTTCAGCCGTGACTATTTCCGACAAGTGTTGTGTTATTTAAACTCGACTGATTAATACAATTCTAGTTCGCACATTTACATGGCATCAGAGCCAGGGGCGAGGTGAGGAGCAGAGTGCGATTTTTTTGATTCGGACGCGTTTTTTTCTCGCAGTCCGTGCGTTAAAAAAAAAAAAAAAAAAAAAGGGACGTGCAGGACCTCGCGCAGAGCGGGGAGGAGCCGAACGCGCGTCCAGTTCGCGACGATCGAGCGCGAGCCCGCGCTCTGCAGGCCACGACGCGGCCACGCACGACAGAGTGCACGAGCAGGCCTGCCGGGCCGGAGCCGCGCGCGGCAGTCGAGGAGGGGAGAACCCCCCGCGCAACGCAAACGCTGCGCGTTGGAGGGAGGACGCGTCACGCGTCAACGGACGCGCGCGCTCCCCGAGGTGGCCCCGCCCCCTCCCCCTCCCCACCCACGCGCGACGCGCGATCTACGCGCGCCCGCCCCCTCCCCACCCACGCGCGACGCGCAACCGCGCGCGCGCGCTCCCCGAGGAGGCCCCCCCCACTCCCCGCCCGCGGAGCGGGAATTCAAATTCCCGCCCGCGCGGGAAATCGGAGGGGGTATAAACCCCCCCCTCGCGGGATCGCGTCCGTGAGACGCAAAGATTGCGCACCCCCCGCGGGATCGCGCCCGTGAGACGCAGTGATTGCGCAGAAGGGCCGAGGGCCCTCTAGCCCGAATCCCTGCGCGCGGGGCTGGCCCCGGATTTAAAAAAAAAAAAAAAAAAAAAAACAACGGGCAGAGAGCGGAAAAGGGCGGTTAGACGCAAGCCCCCCGGGCCGAAAAAAAAAAAAAAAAATTTCTCGCTGCGACTTGCAGAGAGGAAGCCGAGCCGGAGGCTGCTGCAGAGGGTGTTGAAAAGGGAGGTGACTTGCTGATCTTTTCGGATCAGCCCGCTGGCTCACGTGGTCGTGAGCCGTGCGGTAAGGGCTCAGGGAGCCTACAGGTCGGGGGTTCGAATCCCGCCGACTCCCCCAAGGTATAATTTTTTTTTTGTCAAAGTTATTTTTTTATTATTATTATTTTTAATTAAAATTTTTAATTTTAATTTTTTTTTAATATAGTTTTTAAACTTTAATAAATTAAATTTAATTTTAATTTATTTTTTTTCTAAAGTTTAAAACTATAGAAATTAAAATTATTTATTTTAATTTTAAAATTGATAATAATTATAAAAATGCTTTGTTAAAGAAAGCCTTTTAAGGGGGGATTTTTTTTCAAAAAAATCAAAGGGGGATTGAGAGTAATTTTTATGAAAAATAGCAATTTGGCATTGTAAAAGGTGCATTTTCGGCTGTGACCGACACCTAGTGGGTTATTCTAGTGGGCATTTTTTTTGTTGTATGTTGCATATTTCATTTTTGCACTATAACATTAAAAATTAAAATCAAACACTCCCTAAAGTCCCCGGAATATAAAACCCATCTGTGCAATTTATTTGCACTGCAGCGTTCGGTATTTGCGATACCTCTGGCCAGCACTTACAGGTAAAGCTGTCGTGATTTGGCTACTGTATCCGCCGCCTAATATAGCTGCTATAACGACGTCTCGAGCTTGTTCTCTATAAATCGTCTGGGAGGAATAAGTACGCCATTTTTGCATTTTTTACTCCATCCACTACCCTTTATCGCACTTGTGTTTAGGCGTAAATCCTGACGAAGTATTCTTCATAGTGTTTAGGGGAAGTTACGCCCCACGCATGAGAAGAATCTTCTATGGTAGGTGCCATCAACAAGGCGATTCCCTTTCAGCACCGCTTATGTTCCACGTATCGTATGATCTCTAAAATTCACCTATAGTCTCCCTCACGTAAGGGCGGGTGATTTTTGTTGATCTTTCTAAATACCTATAGTTTCCCTCACGTAAGGGCGGGTATTTTGTACGGTATATTGGCCTAGCAAAAGGTATATCGAAAGGGGGACCAATTTGGTGATATAAGGAACCTTCACTATGGCCGCCGTTGCAAAATTGATGACCGATCCGCATCGGCTATTGAAAGGTCCAAATTATACACCATGGAAACATAAGATGAAGGCTATTCTCCAAATGGAAGATTTGTGGGATATTGTTACTCGGAGTAGCAACAAGGCCTTCACCAACAAAGCAGGATCCACAGTGTCCTTCAAGCAGATCGGATTGCTTTTGACAAGAAAGACAAGAGAGCAAAGGTGCTCATTTTGTTTGTCGTTTCGTATGAAGTGCAACCTCATATAGCCGATAAAGCAAGTGGTAAAGAGGCATGGGATGCCCTTAGAACCATCTATGAGGGGAAGAATGAATCCACCATTCTTCATCTTCAACAACAACTTCATAACCCGAGTTTGAGACAGGGTGAAACAGCTGAACTCTTTCTGTGCAGAGTGTCTGAGTTGAAAGAGAAATTGAGTTCTCTAGGAGATACTGTGGATGAAAAGCTTCTCATTTCACTTGTGATGAGAGCTTTACCTTCTTCATTTGACATGTTGATAACCTCCATCCAGGTGTCCCAACGACAAATTACCTACATCGAGTTGGTCAATCTGCTTCAACAACAGGAGGCACGCCAACTTCACAAGGATGATTCTTCCAATACAGCCCTATACACCAACAGCAGTGGTTCTAGGAAGAAAGGTAATGGGCAAAAAGGAGGCAACTTTCGGAAAGGAGGAAATTCTCAACAGGATACGAAAGGAAAAGGCAAGCAACCTCAACGGAAGAAGAGGTGGTGCAAGATCCGTGAGAAAGACAACCATGACACCAACAGTGTTGGCATAAGAACAAGCAAAAAGGCCAAAACAAACCACAAAATAAAAACAAGCAACCCCAGTGCGAATGTTGCCGTTGAAGAATCCGACTCGGATTCTCGAATGGGCACACAAGGTGCTCATGACTACCACAGATTCCACTCGGAGGGATCCTATTTGGTATGTCGATTCTGGAGCTAGTAAACATATGACTGGCGACAGATCGTGGTTTGAATCATTTGTGGCCAAGGAGGGCAAACCTGTCACCATTGCTGATGATAAAACCTACAGGGTTCAGGGAGAGGGTACAGTTTCAGTCACTCTTCCCGATGGCAAGTGTCGATTGACAAGGTCCTCTATGTTCCGGGATTGGCCAACAATTTGTTGTCGATGACACAAATCCCGGACAGTAAATATGGTTGTCAACTTTCGTGTTGAGAATGGAAAGAAGTGTTGTACAATTACCAGGAAGGGTAAGTAGATTGCAACAGCTTCATATAAGCATGGCTTATTTGCACTAGATGCTATCTCTACTCCACATGTTGCCATGACTGTCTCTACCAAGGAGGCAACTTCCCTATGGCACAAGAGATATGGGCATCTTAGTTCTCGCTACTTACTTGAGCTCAGCAAGTATGAGATGGTAAAGGGTCTTCCTTCCCTTTCTGCCACATTGCCGTTGTGCTCGACCGCTAGCGGTGAAAGCAAAGATAGAGTACCATTTGAGAAGAGCTCTACAAGAGCACGAAAACCTCCGGAGCTAATTCACACCGATCTATGCGGTCCTTTCACACCCAACAGTTGTTGGAGGGAAGAGGTACTTTCAGCTATTCGTAGATGACTACTCACGAAAGATGTGGGTTTTCTTTCTCAAACCGAAATCTGAAGCTTTCGCATTCTTCCAACAGCTCAAGAAATCCGTTGAGAAGGAGTCGGGGGCTTCTATTAAAACCCTCCGCTCGGATCGAGGGGGAGAGTTTACCTCTAATGAATTTTCTGCATTCCTAGATAAACATGGGATCAAGAGACGGCTAACAACCGCCTATACTCCTCGACAGAATGGAGTTGCCGAGAGAAGGAACCGTTCTATCATGGAAATGGTTCGTTGTATGCTCACAGTTGCAACTCTTGGGCAACAATATTGGGCAGAAGCCGTCACCACCGCAGTTGTATCTTTTGAATAGGGCACCCACAAAGGCCCTAAAAGGAATGACTCCACAGAAGCATGGAGTGGTCGAAAACCCTCCATATCTCATCTACGTATTTTCGGGTGTCAAGCTTTCATGCACATACCGAAAGAAAAAAGGAAGAAGCTAGATGAGAAAACACCGAGATGTATTTTTCTTGGATATTCTCGAGCACTCTAAAGGATATCGGTTGATAGATCCTTTGACCAAGAAAATTCATATCAGCAGAGATGTTGTCTTTGATGAAGCTTTCACATCACAGAGCACATCTACAAGACACCAGATATTGTGGAACCAAAGGAAGAGGAGATTCCTTCGACAACACAGACAGGAGGTCCTTCTACATCTTCTTCACCACCACCGAAGCGGAATCCTAAATGGTGTACAAATACAATCGGAGATGCAAATTTATCCACTCCTCCCAATTTGAATTTGGATAGACCTCGTACACGCAAGTATGGCTCAACAGGAAAGAGAAGCCAGAGAAACTGGTGAGGTTGATGATCTTTGTCAATCTTTTGAGGAACTTTCTGTGACTCCAAGTAGAGAAGTTGAGGATATGGATATTGATGATGACAGGGCATTCATGTCTACCATAGATAGTCTTGGACCTGGCATCGCTGCAAGATGCTCTTAGTGAGCCTCATGGAAGGCCGCTATGGATACAGAGTATGAGTCTCTCGATGAAGAATAAAACTTGGAAGCTTGTTGATCTCCCGCATGGAAAGAAACCTATTGGCTGCAAATGGGTATACAAAGTCAAGTACAAGGCAGATGGAACAATTGATAAGCATAAGGCCCGTCTTGTTGCAAAGGGCTATGCTCAAAAGGAAGGCATCGACTATGAAGAAACTTTTGCACCTACCGCTCGGATGACCACAATTCGGGTTATGTGTGCTATGGCAGCACAATATGGGTGGAAAGTTCACCAAATGGATGTCAAAAGTGCCTTTCTTAATGGTGATCTCCAAGAAGAAGTCTATATGACTCACCTGAAGGATTTGAAGTGGAAGGCCAACAGCAGAAAGTTTGCAAATTGGTTAAATCCTTGTATGGTCTGAAACAAGCTCCTCGAGCTTGGTATATAAAAATGGACAATCACCTAATGCAAGCATGGATTTAAGAGATGTCCGTCAGATGCAAACCTCTATTTCAAGAAACAGGGTTCTCAGATAGTGTTGCTTGTACTCTATGTGGATGATCTCGCTCATTACAGGGAGTTCGGAAGATATGATCTCTACCGTCAAAAGAAACTTGTGCAAATCTTTTGAGATGACAGATCTCAGACTTCTCCATTACTGTCTTGGTCTGGAATTCAGCCAGAAGGAGCACACCATCAAAGTGTCTCTGAAAAAGTATGCCAAGACATTGCTCGATAAATATCGCATGACTCGATCGCAAGCCAATGGCAACTCCTATGGAGAATGGACTTCAGCTATCGCGATATGATGACTCACCCGTGTAGATGGCACTCTCTATCGACAGCTGATTGGGAGTCTCATATATCTGACCAATACTAGGCCAGATCTCGTATTTGCTGTAAACTATCTTTCGAGGTTCATGCAGGAGCCTAAGACTATTCATTGGAAAGCAAGAAAAACGTGTTCTTCACTATGTCCGTGGTACTATAGAATATGGCCTAGAATACAAGAGGAACAACAAATTCTTCTTGCAAGGATACACGGACTCCGACTATGCCGGATCATTTGATGATCGCAAGTCAACTTCTGGATACATTTTTCATCTGGGATCCGGTCCTCGTCTCTTGGCACAAGAAGAAGCAACAGTGGTTGCTATTTCTTCAACAGAGGCGTAATATCGCGCCGCACGTGAAGCCGTGTGCGAAGTGATATGGTTACGTCGCATTCTAACAAGTATGGGCCATCCATCAAAATCTCCAATACACTTGTTTTGCGACAATCAGTGGTGTTCGAACCTCGCCAAGAATCCAACCCATCATGAAAAAACAAAGCACATTGACACACAATGTCATTTCATTCGAGAGGAAGTTCCAAAGCACCGAATTCAGACTTCAAAGACATTCCCACCGATGCTCAAGTTGCTGACATTTTCACTAAGGCACTTGGACGTGTCAAATTTGAATTGTTTCGCAGCTCACTTTGTATTGCAAAATAATGTAAGGGGATGTTAGTATAGCTATTAGTTATTACATTACCCAAATAATGTAATAAAGGGGGATGTTAGCGTACTATAACCACTTTGTCTCTATTGCATTGTTAAGCGTACTGTTACGCTTACTGTTACACTGTTGTAACAGTGCTGTTTCAGTCGTGACTATTTCCGACAAGTGTTGTGTTATTTAAACTCGACTGATTAATACAATTCAAGTTCGCACATTTACAAAGGTTCCCCATTTAGTGGTAAATATGGTTTTCATTCTATCCTTAGGATCTATCATAATCTGGTTATATCCAGAATATCCATCTAAAAATGACGTCATTTCAGATCTGTTTACCATTTGTAGAATGTAATCTATGGGAGGCAAATGATAATTGTCTTTATGAGAAGCCTTATTAAGATTTCTAAAATCAATGCATAGGCAAATTTCTCCAATTTTCTTTTGAACATGTACTCTATTAGCTACCCAAGTGGAGTGCCTAATAGGAAAGATAATGCATTCATCTAGGAGCTTTTGAACTTCTTTCTGAATAAGGGGTTCTAAAAATGGATTAATAGGCCTTTGTTTCTACCTAAATGGCTTTGTTTCTGGTTTCAAAGGGATAGTATGAGTTATGATTTCTTGATTATATGTTTTTAAATCTTCATAGCTCCAAGCTATGACATCTCCATAATCTTTAAGAGCTTGTATAATTCCTTCTTTTTCTTGACTAGTGCAAGTTTTTCCTATTAACACATTCTATGAATTTTCACTAGTCCCTTTATTAATAATATTACATCATCATTGAAGTGAAACTTTACTGCATTTCCTACTTTTATAATAAATATCAAACAATTTTTCAAGAGAGACAATACCTTTAGGGATTGAATTTATTTTTAGTTTTACCTCTTGGTCTTCCTCTTATTCATCTTGTACCCTTTCATCTTCATCAATAACCTGATTTTCAAATATACCAGAGTTAGTAATAAAATTAAAAAAATGTATGTCATCTTCTAGATTTGGTGTTGCAAAGACGGTTCTAGAGGTTGGGGGAGATAATCCCTCCAAGATTTAATCCTTGGTGGGTGTCCTAGTCCTGCTTGTATTGTTTTTGGGCCCTGGGGTGGTGTTCCATTTCCTTTTCTCTCTCGAATATTAATCTTTTGGTTTGTTATTAGGAAGTTTATGTTGTTTTATTCTCCTCCAAGCTGGTTGTTGGACTGTTGGTTAGTCTTGTTGGACTATGAGGCCTGTTGGATTTATCGAAAACCTTTGGACTTGTCCTTGGTCGCTCAATATTCCAATTTTTGTAATTAAGGTTTTTGAGATTCCCTTCAAAAACCCCCTTTATTAATACCATAAAAAAGTATATGTTGTTTCTAGGAACACAACAATACTATTCTCTTAAAAAAAAATTAACATAAACATCTGATGTTATTAAGTCAATATTTTAAATCAAAATAATTTTAAATTCCAATTCTTTTACTCTTTATTCAAAATCATTATAAAACAAAAATTTTGAATTTTATACTATTCTTAATTATGACTAGTAAAAATCAGTTTAACATATTAAATATCACCATTAAAAATTAAAAAATTCTACAACTTCTATTACAATACTAAAATAGCCATTCAGACATTAATTATTTATATATATAAGACGGAGTTAAAATCTTGATAATGTGCTTAGTTTATTTAATAAACTCAAGAACCCCCTAAATTTGCACGAAATCAAGGCTTCATCGAATATCCTTTTTGTTAGTGGTAGCACGAACCATCTAAAGTTCTGTATTTTACAATCCCAATCTACTCAATAACATTTAATAAACTCAAGAACCCCCTAAATTTGCACGAAATCAAGGCTTTATCAAATATCTTTTTGTTAGTGGTAGCACGAACCATCTAAAGTTCTGTATTTTACAATCCCAATCTACTCAATAACATTTAATAAACTCAAGAACCCCCTAAATTTGCTTACAATCCCAATCTACTTAATAACATGCTAAGGATCACACAATCTAACCTCTTATATATATATATAAAAAGCATCTTCTGATTTATTGAGAGAAAGTCAACTCTTGCATTTCCACTAGTTTATTTTGCCATTCTCAAAATAGTACCGCAAGAGGTCTATTATTTATATGCAATCAATATTTGTAAATAGTCAAACTAGTCTCCCCAAGCCTATAACATTTTATAAAATAGCCACCATAAATGAATCGCGTAGCAATTGGGATGTTGATGAAATTTTAAACAACACCATAATTATAACCATGTGCCTAGACAAGTCGGAAGACTCTTCTAACATAAACTAAGATTTACTTTTTTAAAATTTTCATTGGTAGTAGATGGGATTTTAAAGGTCTCTAGCCTATTATTCTTACTGAGTTAAATTTTATCAATTTAAAATTTTGTTAATAAAATTTTAAGGAAAACTGAACTAGATTTCATAAATCTAAACCGAAAATTTAATAAAGCAACTTTCTAAAATTCAATAAAGCAACTTCCTAACAAATTTTTGAGTTATTTTATATGTAAATCCATTCTAATATTTTCTAGCCTTCAGTTCCGTGATAGATACGCTTGATCTTTTGTCACTTTCTTCCTTCAATTGCAAAGTTCATACACACATGCAGGCTATCAGTAAAATAGTTGCACATGTGAATTGACAAAGACCCGTAAAGCCATGGAATTCAATTGTTGAAAAATATAAAGATTGACGAAGACCCGTAAAGCCATGGAATTCAATTGTTGAAAAATATAAAGATTAAGAATCCATATCGTGGCATGCAAGCTTCCTAAACTTCAGGAGAACCATTTCAACAATTATATTCTATTTGTAGAGAATATTATGCATAGAAATATGTGGAATCATTCAAGTGTGACGTTGAAGAGATATCAGAGTTTTTAAGGTCAAAGAACAAACGCACCAACCCATTGAATTATTTCACAGGGATGAGGTCCCATAACAATTATAGAATGCTACAAAGACATGGAGGAATTGCAGGTGCAGAAAGCTACAAAGATATGCAGGGTTTAGGCCATTGACATGAAGGGGCAACAATTCAAAGCATGAAGTAAAGAGAGCCCAGTTGTGAGGTGGATGAACTTGTCTATGCAAGTTCAAAACTTGGTGCTTTAGTGGAAGTCTTGAATGATTTTGAAAGCATAACTTGAAATGAGATCGATATAATTAAGATAGAATTTTTGAAGAGCAACCATGAACACTGTGCCTCTTCTGAATATTAGAGGCAGCATAAGCAGTTTGTTGGTTTTGGCACTTGTGTTGGCCTCACTCTTTGTTCTCAAATACTGGGTATGTTTTTATCTCCATGTTAAGAACATGGCTAGCATATTGGAATGGATAAATGAAATTAATCATGAATTCATGTTGGTCTTATTTTGTTTAGAAGTTGGTGAGGCTCAAGGCTCAAATGCTAACCCATGCTTGTAATGGTATGTGCAGTCTGATGATCTATGGCAGCAACAAACTGCAGTTACCATTTCTGTCCGACCACATGAAAATCCAGAGAAGATAATGAAGGCCACAGTGTGGCAGAGAATAACGAGGACAGAAGAAATGCTCAAGTGCTATTCCAACACTGTATGCACTTCTTCATCATCTTCTTCTAATTTTTCTTCATGGCTCTCCAAGTTTAGGAAAAGCAATTATGATCAAGATAAGGCAGAGTCCTGCCCCTTCTATGTCAAGGGGATTATTTCTGACCTCTGGCCTTGGAAAGAGAGTGGAATTACTTTGGAGATGGTGGAAGAAGTTAAGAAAGATGCCTCCTTCAGGCTGATGATTGTCAGTGGAAGATTGTTTGTGGAAATTTATCGGAAATGTTTCCAGACCAGAGATACTTTTACTATCTGGGGAATTTTGCAGTTGTTAAAATTGTATCCCGGAATGATTCCTGACTTGGACCTGATGTTCAATTGCGAGGACAAGCCTCTTATCAGTAAGATTGATAAAAATAATCAGATCAGGAAGCTTCCCCCTCCTCTGTTTGGCTACTGTGGAAGAGAAGACTACTATGGGATTGTATTTCCAGATTGGTCTTACTGGGGATGGTAAGAGGCATTAAGGATATTTTCTTGTTAATAAGTTTTCTTAGACACTTCTTTTCCCTTGCCTAATTCATGTATATTTGCATTTCGGCTAATTCTGGTTTTGCTTATTTTAGCCTGCCATCAAGTTTGGGCTTCCAGTTTTTGTTTTATTAGCTGCAGTGTTTCAGTTTTTTTAAATTGATAAACCTTTTGAGGTGATAAAGTTTCTTTTAGCTGACTGTAAGGCTTCCGTATAACATACCCATTCGTTTAAGAATTCCATATAACACACTCATGACATGGATGCAGTAGTTTGTCCAAACATTGTATAGTTTCACATGTTGCATATAGTTATCCAATGTTTCTTACTTTCACTCTATTGATTCATTTCTACTACATGTTGCCTAGGAATTGAATATGGATTTTCACTTCAAACATACACTTCAATTTTTTTTTTTTTTCAATTTTACTTGTTCATACCTTAGAATTTTGCTTAGAAAATTATCATGGAAAGCCAACCCCATGGGAATTGAAATTGGACCATTTAATGCATAGTTAGATTAATCTAGTTTGAAACAAATACATTCATTTTAATGTTGGGTCGCTGGGTGTTGACTCTGTCACCCAAAACGTAGAGTTTAAATTTCATTTATCCAGTTTTCTCCATAAAAATCTTAGATAATTTTGAATCATTTTATAATTAGAATATGCATTCTTGACAACTTACATGCATGATCATGAATTAACCTTTTATTGTCAAGCAACTTTAAATTACAGATTTTATATTCTATTCTTTCTTTTATCTTGCCATAAAGTTATTAACTATGCCTAAGCCTCTGCTATTACACAGTCATGGAAACACACAGACCTGAAGATGGTTTTGTTTTGTTGCAGTTATCTGCAAATTCACAAACAGTAGTTTCTAATTTTCTCTTATGATTGTCAATTCAAATCCAAAATTATTGCTTTGATCTGCTTACAACATGGACCCAAAGTGTGTTCTCTTCTGCTTTTTTCCTTATATTCCTTGCGCTTAACCTAGCTTCATTCCTCTTTGTCTTTCACATCATGCATGTGTTTGAGATACAAATTAATTCTTAACATTTTTTTTCAAGAACAGCTTAAGTACTAATGGCATAAGAACCGTAGGCTTAATTTTTTAAATTCTTTGCTTTAAGGCTATTTAGACATATTTTTAGCTTATAGGTAACCCCAAGCAACTAATTTCTTCTCTTCTATTTTTTTGTATTTGAAACAAACTTTGTTTAAAAATAAACCCAATAAACTTTGTTTAAAAATAAACCCAATAAAGCACTGCTTCCATTTCATCTATGTATTATCTACTCATCAATTTTTTTTTTCTCTCCCCTATTCTGCCTAGAAACCATTTTAATGAAATATGGGATATTGTTATACTTTTGTTTGCAGGCCTGAGGTAAGGTCAGCGCCATGGGATGTTTTAGTGAGGGAGATCCGCAATGGAAGCCAACAAGTGAAGTGGGTTGACAGGGATCCCACTGCCTTTTGGAAGGGTAATCCAGAAGTGGCAAAAGGGAGACAGGATCTCCTCAAATGCAGCAAAATACCCAATTGGAATGGCCATCTTGTTGTTCAGGTAAGAAAAACAATTGATTCATGGGCCAATTTTTTTTCAAATTTAATTAAAACATCCCATTTGGAAAAACCAGTCTTATGGTGGTTGCTTAATTTGTAGAATTGGCAAAAGGAGTCTGCAAAAGGCTTTAAGGATTCCAAGTTGTCAGACCAGTGCAAGCACAGGTGAGTGGCTTCCCTTAACTTTCACCATTGCTCTAAACTTAATACTACTAATAACAAAAGTTGATGATTTTAAATCAAACTGATGACCTTGATTATTATTCAGTTATTTCATATTCATGAAATGTTTCTTTGTTCAGATCTAGTTTTTGTTGTTTCTGTCAAGTAGTTGTTGCGTTTGGTGGAATACTGAGCTGAACTCTTCTTTAATTTATTAATTTAAAAAAAATGGTTGAGGCCATGTAGTTTTCATCTTCCACGTAAGTGAAAGTGACTATAAAGTTTGTAAATGCATGTGAGCTATGCAATGAAAGTGGCTAGAAAGTTTGTAAATGCATGTGAGCTATGCAATGAAAGTGGCTAGAAAGTTTGTAAATACATGTGAGCTATGCTTTACCTACCATTATTTTGACATAGATAGAAAATAATTTAAGGGAAATAGAACTGAACCTTGAATTTCCAAAGATTGTATAAATATTCAACCATTGAGATGAACACGAAGGCTTTAAAACAATTTTTAGAAAAACTTTAATGAAAATGTCTAGCCATGGACCCATAAAGGTATTCATATATGGTCTCTCATATTATATATAAAAATAAACACATATTAACTTTTGTTTGAGATTATATATTTTTTAAATATTAAAACACTTTTTTATTATGTTAATTAGATTAGCTTGCTTTATTAATTAAAAATATTTTATTTTTTTAAAATTAAATATATGTTTTTTTAATTTTTTGGTATCATTTCTAGAAAATCTTCTTAAATTAATTAACTTCTTTAAACATATAGGATCTATTTCCACTTTAAATTTTAATCTTAAACTTTTATTTTATTTTATTATATATATATATATATATATATATATATATATATATATATATATATATAAACGAGAAAGGAGAACTGATTGATACTTTTGTTGAATTACTATCAATACGGAAGCTAGGGCGTTGTTCCAAGGTCTTTTGTTGATTGAATCTTTGAGTTTCCAAAAAGTAGTTGTGGAGGGGGACTTTGAATATTATTAATCTTGTAAAATTTTCAAACTGACATTGCCAATATTAATGAGGAAGTTGTTAGAATCCTTAGCTCAAGATCTAAGGTGCAAGTGCAACACATTTTGGGTGGTCAGTCATTCAATCACAAAGGAGTAAGTGTGTCAAGTATTTTCTAATATTTATTCATCTTTAACCCATCCTCGGTCAGTCATTCAATCACAAAGGAGTATGTGTGTCAGGTATTTTCTATTCTCTTACTAACTGGGTGGTTGTTGGACCCTTTCGAAAGGTTGGGTCAGTTGGATTTGCATATGCATGTGATCTTATGAACTCTGTTAACTTGGCAGCCCCGACACCTTCCTTGGGCTTGTGGGGTAGAGAACAGAAGTGGTTCTCTTTGGGCACTACAGGGATAGATGAAAGTGGTTATTGTATGAAAGTGGTTATTGTTATTGTTAATGATATTAAGGATATTGTTAAGAAGCAATTGGATTTGACAGTCCGTTAGGGTATTGGAGACTAGGGAGTTGCAGGGTTTTTTGTTGATTCTTAATATCCTCCCTAGGAGTTTTGTTTGTTTGGTTATTTGTTATTTCCTGTTTGTGGTTCTGTTTGGAAATTTCTTCTCTAAAGTATTGTACCCTTCTTGAATTGTTGTCTTTGTTGTAAAAGTCTTCGTTTTTACTATGACTTTCCTTGTTCTGTATGTAACTAGTGTTTAAGGATCCTCTCAAAACCCTTATTTTTAACTAATAAATTAAAAAATATATATATTCTACTATATATAAACTTTAAAAATATGAATAATCAAAATTTTTTTAAAGTTATAAATTAAAAAATTCAATCAAAAGTTTTTTTTACAGGATTAAATTAAATTCTAGCATAGACTATGATTTTAATGACATTTAATAATTATTTTTTCATAATTTTGACATGATGTTTTTGAATGACAGATACAAAATATACATCGAAGGCAACGCATGGTCAGTGAGTCTAAAAAATATTATGGCATGTGACTCACCAACCTTGATAGTAATACCAGAATACTATGATTTTTTCCAGCGAAGCCTTGTTCCTCATAAACATTATTGGCCTATAAGGGCCAACAGCAAGTGTGACTCCATCAACTTTGCAGTAAAATGGGGAAATAATCACACAAAAGAGGTGAGTTTTTTTTTTTTTTTTCTTAGTTTGAAATTTATATTTTTATCAGACTAAGTAGTATACATTCGGTCTTGTGCAGGCAATGGCCATTGGTGAAGCAGGCAGCAACTTCGTGTTAAATGAGTTGAAAATGAAATATGTTTATGACTACATGTTTCATGTTTTGACAAGATATGCCAAGCTATTGAAATATAAGCCATCAGTCACCCCAAAATCTGTGGAGTATTGTTCAGAAACTCTGATATGCTTTGCAAATGAAATAGAAAAAAAATACCTGAAAGATACAATTGTCACAGCAAAGAGTTCTTCACCACCATGTCAGTTGGGAGATGTAGATGCAAATATTAAAACTATGAATGAATACAGTGTACAAGACCAAAAAGTAATATTAGATGTTCAAGATATGTTAGAGAAAGAATGGGCCAAAAACCCTTAATAGTTTTATAATACTAGTTACTTGAGATATAGTCCATAAAAGAGTTTTATGTCACAGGCTGGAGTTTCACTCTGAATGTAACCCATCTCATTTGAATGATATGAATAAAACGGATGGATCAAAATATAACTCGACTCCAAAGTTTTGGTTGAATAATTGAGATAAGTACGTTGAATTGTGTAATTTTTATTTATTGATCACAATTAATATTGCATGAAAATTTTGATATAATAAAACTAATATATTAAATGTGTATATGTATGATATAATAAATTGTATTGGTTTATAATTATTATAATATGTGATATTAAAAGGGAAAAATTTTATGTGACTTCCAGTTATCTATTATATTGGTTGGATATCAATTTATATGTGACGCCAATACCTATCTATTTATCTATCTATTAGTGAAGAACATTACTGGTTTTTAAGGACATTATAAATAACATTATGTAGTTAATTTTTTTTTTTGTATTTTCTTCTATTTTATGGTGGTATTTGGGTAATGTTTTGATTTCATTAGTTCTTGACTAAGTATTATGAATTAAGTTTAGTTTCTAATCTTTTATAATCTTGTTTTTAGAGTTGTGTTTTTTTTGGGTTGTATTTTCTTTTATTTTATGGTGTTATTTGGGTAATGTTTTGATTTCATTAGTTCTTGTCTAAGTATTATGAATTAAGTTTAGTTTCTAATCTTTTATAATCTTGTTTTTAGAGTTGTGTTTTTTAGAAGAGTAAGTGTGGAGTAGGCTTTTTTTTGTTGGACTAATAATATTTTAAAGGTTTTCTAAAATCCTAAGGGGTGTTTTTAAAACCTTATTTTATTTTTTTTGAAAGTTTTCACAATCATGTGGTCCTATCTTAGGGACATTTTATTTTGGAGTGGTTATGCAAGAGAGTGTTTTATAGATAGACAATATATTTATACGATGTTCCAAAAGCTTTATTTATTTTTAAAGTTTTCAAAAAATCTTAGTTACTTTTATAGTTTTCTTAAGATCTTAGTTTCTTTATCCAGGGGTTTCATAAGTTACTTCATATTGGATCCATGTTCTAGAGCAAGCAACAACAATCAAAGGTGATTCTTTTATGGATTTGTTTTACAAGTAGGTCTTCTTTATCAAGAGTTGTAATTGATACTCTATCTCATAAAATATTACCTATTATACTAAATTTTTATGAATAAATTCAATGGATTACTAGATCCTTTGGAAAGATGTTTCACACCACAAACAACACTTAGAATTAGGCTACAAAAAGAAAATAATTTTTTGCAAGGTTCTATTTATAATGACATAAATCAAAGGGAGGGTTACCATGATTCAAGAATGTATTAAATGGTCATAAAATAATATCTAGCTTTGCACTCTAGTATTTGGTCAAATATAAATCAACAAATATAGTTTCTAACAAACATATTTACTTTTCTTATATCAGAAACATTTCACTAGAGTTTAAACCCATAATATTAAACAATTGGTTCAAAGCAATATATGCTAGAGTGATCATAAATGGATTACCAATTTTTGGTTAGTTACAATATACGATAAGGTAGGATCAAATGTCTAGAGAAGAAAATAAAATTTGCACTCTTTTAAAAGTGTCACTTTGGATTTATTCTTAGACATCTTTTGCATGTAAAAGCATCTTGAGCCTCAATTTCTTAGTTGCAGTTTTTTGTGCCTTATATAATGTTGAGAGTTAAAATTAAATTATGCCTATTTTGTTGTTTGTTGGAGAAAAAAGGGTTGTACTTAGATCCCCACCCTTGATAAATCATAGTGCTCTCCTTTAGATCTTGAGTGTTTACAAAAATACTCAATTCTCATCCTCATTTGAGTTGCTGTAGCTAGATACCTACATTTTTCTAATAAAAATCTTGAATTCTTGATTTTCATTTTTTGGATCTTCTTAATTTTTCTTTGTAAATACAAATATTTCAAAATTTAGCATCTTTCTTCTTGATATTTTCCTATAGTAGCCTTCATAATACCAAAACTCCACCTCTACTGTCTACACATTGCTTCTTAATAGAGTAATATTTTCAAAACTTTGTGCTATCATAGTCCACTTTACTAGATCTAGATTGTTGGTTTCCTTCCTTAAACATAAGTGCAACCACAAGAACTATGATAAATAGTTTATAAGAAAATGCATTAATGTTATAAAATATAACAAATGTAACCAATGGAAAATGTTAAAAGTAAATCTTAATCATTATTTAATTCAAACAGTAAACATTTTCTTGTTAGCCTAAACTTACTACTTCCTCTAACCATGGAAAAGATAATTTAACTTCATGATCCTTTATTAAAACCCCTCTATTGGCTAACCTATTTGCACATTTGTTTCCTTCCCTTAATATATGTGTAAACTTGATTTCTTCAAATTTTGTAGCAAGGTTTTGTATTTCCAAAATGATCTCTTGTATGTTCCATGGAGCCTTTACTTTCCTCAAAACTGTATTTATTAATATAAGTGAATTGCCTTCCATCCATACTCCATTTCATTTTATTTTTATGCATACTTTTAATCCTTTCAAATTCACCCAAGCTTTAGTTTCATTGTTTGTCTTAGATCCACTATTGAAAGTGTAATGTGTCAAAATCTCATCTACATTAATTCTAATTATTCCTCCTCTTGTTAGCCCTAAAATTTCTTTAGATACTCTATCAAAATTCAATTTGACCAACTCCACTTTTGATGGTTTCCACTTTATATTCTCTTTCTTCATTAAGTTTCTCTTGTACCCAACATCATAATTCCATTTGATAACTTGACTCCATCTTCAAGGCTCTTTGCTTCAAGATTAGAGATTGGTTGAGTTGATAGGGTTGGTTTAGACTCCTCTATGGCTAAACTATTCACTTTTGATGCTACATGCAATGGGAGATAGCAATCACAAGATGCAAAAATAATAATATGAAAGAAAGTAAATCTGTGAGATGACTGAAAATATAATATAAATAGAAATGACAGAAATAAATATAATGTAGTTGTGGAGGAAATGAACACTTCATAAAATAATGCTACTGGACTACATTGCACCCATTTCCATATGGGCAACTTTATCTAAGTATTACGACATCATGATGTATGTGTTCTCTATATCTACACTCAATATCTATGACTATGACAATAAGGTCATTATATAGGAAGATATGTTCCTTGGCCAACACTCTATCTAGCTGTGCAAGGGATAACTTGTACATGTACAACTTGCACATTGACACTTGTGCATTTATTACATTGCATAAACAAACTAAGTAAATTTCCCCTAAAGTAATCTAATGGCCTAAGTATGTATCTTGGTAGATACATTTACATAACCTAAATAATATAATATGATCTATTTCTAACACCCCCCTATATTACAATATTTGAGTATTGAAGATTTTTAGTCTTCAATGTGGATCTTCCTCCAGTTAATGGTCTTTGGTTCTTCTGTGGTTGCTTCAGTCTCCAAATGATGCAAAAATAGGTTGAAGTTGCAGGTTCTTCTTTCAATTGACCTTGCACTGTATTCCTCCTTCTTCGCTTTGTGTGATCAGGTTCAGCAAGTAATCTTTATCTTCATATAATGTGAAGTAATATGTAGTTGAAGGTTCTTCCACCTTGTGAATGTGTTCAAGTGGTTATGTCTTCTTGATGATATGTTTCTCTTTAATATGCTTATTCTATCTTTTCTTCTTCTCTTTTGATTCTGCTTTGGTGTCGATGGGATTTATGCTTCATGACAAGTTAGTCTATCATCACAAAAATATTGTTCCTCCTTCCTAACTTGTTTCTTGTGTTTAGTAAGTACAAACACAATTAATGATAGATAAATCATTAGACACTCTTTTGGTAAAAATATACCCAATCTTTGTGAGTTCCACCATGCTGTGAAGAGAGTTTCATAAAGGTAGTTAGTCAAGTCTGTAAAGTTACCTTCTTTGGCTTCTCTAAGGAACAAGGAGAATTTATCTTGATCATTAATAGATAGATACTCATATACTACTAAGGTATCTATTAATTTTTGAGAATAAAATTCTACTTCATAGAAAAATTCTTCATTGTTGAAAGCTTTTCTCAAAATTTCATCCATGATAGAACTTGCTATTTCGTTAGGATTAAATAGAATCTTAGTAGACTATATTTCAGCTTTGAAGTATACAAGCTTGATTTTTATGAAAACTTTATTATTTCTTAGGTTTGTAGGCTTCCTTATGTCTCCCTAGTTATGAGAGTTTATACACCTAATGGAATTTTAGGTTTTGTAAAAGCTTATATTTTCCCAATGAATTTGCAACTTGATAATTTATGATCAATGTTGATATTACCAAGTTTTGTGGAATTCCTTATGACTCCCTAGGGATATAATATAGTGCTTTTTGAAAATATAGTTCAATTTTTGGTTGATTTTGTAAGGCTTTGAAAATATCAAAAATCAACTTTTATCTATTCCTTATTTTTTTTGGTAAGTTAAAAAAAATTATTTATCAAAAGAGGGCATTTGAAAGGTGCCCTAACACCTTGTACAATAGTGATACAAGAAGAGGAACCCAAGAATAGAACAGAAAGGAACACAAAAGAGAGGAAGTAAACCTACTACATCAAAAATAAATCAACCTTGAATAGAAAGGAGCAAAAAGAAACAGTCCTAAATCCCGTAAGACACAACTAGACCAAAACCTTCAGATCGAAGGAACGAAACAAAACCAGCAATAGGTGAAACCCCATCCTCGCTTAGAGAGGAACGTCAGTAAGCATCGGAGAAGTAGCAATGGTTTCCAACGTGGTAGCCTTTGCTTCATCCTTTGGTGCATCCTTAGGAACATATTTTAGAACATCAAGACACACCTCCTTAGCAATCTCCACCACATCCTCATATTTGCCATCGCCCTTGGCATCAGAGGGACCCTCATCAATAGAAAATACAAGGATGTCCTTGAGTGAATCACAAAAGAACAAGAGATTGAGAGATTGGCATTTATCCTTTAACCTTGAAATTGCTTTACCTATGGCCACATGGGTTGTTTCCAGATGATCAATAGTGGCAGAGGTTGCTTGGATTGCAAGTTTGTGAAGATATTTCTCCACAATGTCAGGCGAATTGGAAGGATCCTTTGAGGGTTTGACAGACGTGGAGGGGGGGTTTCAAAAATTTCTTTAAGCTTGAGCCTCTGGTAACATCTAACAAGCATACCCTCAACCTTGACCTTTTTTTTGACATTAAATTCAAGAAGAGGTTTACCACTTTTCTCCTTCCTCTTGGGTCTAGAAGTTCTAGGACTGGGAGTTGAGAATGAATTATCTTCATCAGACTCTAGGTCTGGGATGTTGCCTTTGGGGAATTTTAAGAGGATAAATATGTATAGGACTTTAAAAATCCCTTGATGATAGGGCAAACCCTCCTCCTTTTTTTGGGAGGAGGTAATGGTGTAATAAATGGACCAAAAAAGAGTTGCGGGAATGTTCATCAATTTGGCTTCATGAAAGTGGTTTATGAAGGCTAAATGGAAATAACAGAGTTGGGCTTTGGGACTATCACAAGTAAGGTATTGCATGATAGGTTTCAAGATTTCTTTCCAGGGAGTGGAAATATGGTTACAGTATAGACCTTTCTTGACCATTTTGTGGATCGTCGAGGATTTCTCAAAATGCGTTAGCTCCACTTCCCAGTTATGTTTGTTCCTTCTGATCACCTTGTCATCCAAAGGTTGCCCTGTCAGGTCCACTAGTAGCTCGATGCTAATTTGAAATTCAACATCGTGAATAGTAACCAGGCCCTTGTTCCAGGACTCAACAAAGGCTTTTGTCACCTCTTCATCAACACCAGAAAACATTTTGAAAAACTCAATCAGTGCTCCTTTGTCCTTCCACATGTCTTTGACTATGGATTCAAGCTCAAACACTTTAGGCTCAATGAAGACAGACTTTCCTTCTTTCATGGTTGCAAACAAAAAATAACGAGAAGGAAAGCAAAGGAAATGGTTGGTGATAAGAAAAATAGGCAAAGGATGGGTGCACTGATAGGTGAGCAGAGTATACAGAGTGTTAAAAAAAAGGAAAGCATTATTGCTACTCTAAGTTTTGTAAGAAGGCCAGAGAGGATGCTTTGAAAAGGGAAAAAACCGCCTAAAGGAATGGGATTGGCTAGGGCAAGTGACAAGGTGGATTTTCAAGCATCGAATGTTGTGACAGATGGTTGGGAAAACCAACGTCAAAAGAAAAGATTGACCATTGAGGATGTTCAAAAAACAAAACCAAAAAGATAGTCATGCATGAGAAACATAAAGGATTGGGATGTTCACACCATAAAATCTTGGGACAATGGAATTGGCCAGGCGGTGGAAGATGGTTCTCGAAGAAGCAAGGTTGCGAATATCAAGATACATGGGAGAATTATGATTAAAAAACATGTTGGACATTGCCTTGGGATTTTGAAAGGAGTCGATTATCAAGAAATAGGTGCATGCAAAAATGGGTAATTTAAAATCAAAACACAAAGGGTTATGAGTCCAGATTTCAAAGTAAGGCATACTCCTTGGAGGAAGGGATAGCAAAATATTTTGGTTATGAACCCAATGCTTCACGTGGAAGACAATGAAATAAATGAAATTTTCAAGAAATTTTGGGCAATGAAATGAATGAAATTTTCAAGATTCAACATGATTACCATTATTTTGATCTTGTCTAATAAGCTCTGCCATATCAGGACGAAGAGTATTAGTCCACGTCAGCATTCCTTGGGTGTTAGATCCAATATTTGCCAATTTGTTAGCAACTGAGATAGCCTCTATAAAGGCATGTTGAACAATGATATTATGTTGCTGACCAAGAATTTGTTTGCTTTCTTCCACAATTGTTCTAATCCTCCAACTGCTAGGTTTTGAAGTTTTTAAATAATTGATGATATTTAGAGAATCTCCTTCCACAATAATGTTCCCTGGAATGTTTTTGATGAATTGGAGGCCTCTCCAAACAACTTTGGCTTTAGCAGAGTGATTGGAAAGGAAGCCTAAAGGTTCAGAAAAAGCAAAAATAGAATTACCATAATGATCACATAGAATTCCTCCAGCTCTAGCATTGCCAGGATTTCCTTTAGCTGCACCATCAAAATTAATTTTGACCCAACCAACCGGGGGAGGATGCCATTTAATGTTGGTCCTCAAAGAAGAAGGATTAATAGGTCTTAAAGTATCAAGGAAAATTTTGCATGAATTGAGAATGGCTTTCTCAAAATGAGAGCAAGGAAAAGGATCAAAATGGGTAACCTGGACATTTTCCTTGGCATAAAGGATAACTTTGTGGGCAATAATTTCAGCATGTAAGGCTTTTTGGTCAAAAATTCTTCTATGGCGTTCAATTCATATTTGCCATAGGTAGTGATGAAGGCAGAATTTCCAAAGTCCTTTGAGCATAGGGTTCTTGAAAGGATTGGGCCACTAATGGAATAGCTCGACGATGGAAGATGGTTGAGCCCAGACCAACTGGAAATTAAGAAAAAGTTTGTTTATCACCATTCTTGAGAAAGGACAAAACAAAAAAAGGTGAGAAGTAGATTCCCAATTAGAAAGGCAGAGATAACATCTGTTAGGAAGAATAATGCCCCTTTTGATTAGGTTTTTTGTAGTAAGGATACAATCTTGGATACATAGCCAAGAAAAGGAGGTAATTTTGGGAATCAGGTATTTGGTCCAAACCAGCTTGAAAGGAATCAGGTATTTTATCTATTCCTTATTGCTCCTATTGAACTAAGCACTTTTTCTCAATATGTAGAGGTTTTAATATATTTTTTTATCCCTTTTTGATGTGTTTGAGACAAGTATATATATAATTTTCCAACATTTAGCCTAAATATTTTTTTTTGAAAAAAATGAAAAACTTGTATTAATACAAAGAACAAATACAAACGGGAGAGAACACATCCCGACCCAGAGCAAAGAGCAACACAACAAGTGCAAAGCACAAAGGCAGCACTAACAACCACAGGGCAAAGAAGACAACAGGGCACGAAAAGGCGACATGTCGCGAAATCGCGGCAGTCACCCCCATCTCGACCGCGTCGGCCAGTCGCGACATGTCACGAAATCGCGACATGTCGCGATATCGCGACAGGAAGGGCCCTCGGCAGCCGCACGCAAAAAGAGTCACGAAATCGCAACGACAGCACCTTCCAGCAGCCTAACAGCAAAGGCGTCGCGAAATCGCGACTACTACTCCAAAGAGCACCAAAGCGCCAAAAAGGTCGCGGAATCGCGACGGACTGTCTCCGCATCATCCAACCAGCAAAGGCGTCGCGAAATCGCGACGAAGTTTCTAAACGACTCTCAGGCCACAAAAGGGTCGCGATATCGCGACAATTTTCCTCCCAACCGCTTAAGTGCCAAACGTGTCGCGATATCGCGACAAAATTACCTTGAAGCTTCCAGTTCTCCAAACTGTCGCGATATCGCGACGAATTATCAACTTTGCTCTTCATCTTCAAAAGAGGCACGAAATCGTGACATAATCTCAACAAGGGCCGCGATAGCGCGACATGTCGCGATATCGCGACAGAAACCCGCCAAAGGCCGCGAAGGCTCAACCTGTCGCGATATCGCGACAACTTCCAGCTTGAGGCCGCGACGGCGCTACAGGTCGCGATATCGCGACAATTTTCCTCCCAACCGCTTAAGTGCCAAACGTGTCGCGATATCGCGACAAGATTACCTTGCAGCTTCCCACTCTCCAAACTGTCGCGATATCGCGACGAAATTTCAACTTTGCTCTTCATCTTCAAAAGAGGAGCGAAATCGCGACAGAATCTCAACAAGGGCCGCGATAGCGCGACATGTCGCGATAGCACGACATGTCGCGATATCGCGACAGAAACCCACCAAAGGCCACGAAGGCTCAACCTGTCGCGATATCGCGACAACTTCCGGCTTGAGGCCGCGACAGCGCTACAGGTCGCGATATCGCGACAAAAAATTTCCTTAGCATAAAAAACACTGCACATTATTTCAAAATTTGTTCAAGGCCTTGTCTAATCTCTGCATCCTCCACAGGCATATCACTATGCAGATGCATCCCAACCTCCCTCTCAACACCCATCTTAGCAAGGAAATCAGCCGCCTTATTAAGAGTTCTGCTCGCATAAACAGGTATCACATCCTCTAATTCCTTCCAAAGCTCTTTAATTTGGGAGACCAGAATCCGCAGCCTCCAAGCTTTTGAGGCAAAGTTCCTCATGCAATCAAGAGCGCCAACCAGGATTTGGGAATCAGACTCAATGATTATCTTTCTATGACCCTGCTTGACGGCCCAGATGGAAGCAGATTTAATAGCAAAGGCCTCGGCTTCATTGTTTGTGGCATATCCTAGACCTTGCAATTCCCAGTAGAGCACAGACCCAACATGATCACGGCATATTACTCCACTTCCAGCATTGCCCGGATTGCCTTTTGCAGCTCCATCAGTGTTGATTTTGATCCAGCCTTCTGGAGGAGGTTTCCAACAACTTCTTACCTGTCTCTCAAGATCAGCAGCTCTCTCTTCCAGAGGCTTAGAAGCAAGCTATTTTTCCTCCTCAGCATAGATGGCAACGGTTTCCACTACTTTGCTCCAGATGACCTGCCATATCCCATCCACCGAAGAGAAGGTTTCACGGAAAATACGAGCATTTCTTTCCAACCACACCTGCCACCAAATAAAAAGGAAACCAAGCTCCCAGCCAATTCGAAGAGCTTTAGATGTAAATCTACCTCTCTTCCAGCTTTCCCATAAATTGGTCCGAGACAAGTCTCCAATAGCCTGAAGTTTAAAATGGGAGAACCAACGATGCCAAATCTATTGTGTGAAAGGACAATCAAACAAAAGATGATCAGCAGTTTCCTCATTCTTGTAGCACAAAACACACTGAGATGGACCAATGATGCCTCTGATTCTGAGATTGTCAAAGGTCAGGATTCCATTGTGCATAAGCTGCCAGGCAAAGAAGTTCACTTTCGACCAGCCCTTGGGGTGCCAAATCTTCCTCCATTCTTGAACCGGAAAAGAGTGTGGGGGGGGCTCTGGAAGGATCGAATCATAGCCCTCCTTCACATAATAAACCCCAAGGTTCCCAAAGCCCTAGGCAAGCTCATCCTCCTCATCTCTCCCAGTAAGAAACCGTTCAGACAAGATTTTTTCCAGAATTGGAGCCTGCTCCAGGGGGATTGGAATTGGCCATTCACCCAGCCGCTTGAACTTTTGAATCTTATACTCCCCCAATTGGCTGGTATTGAAGTAGCTCTCAATATGGATCCATCCCTTATCTTCTAGAGCTGATTTTATCGGATGCAATTCAGGAAACACAAAAAGAATGGGAGGATTCTGATCCCAAGAATCAGCCCGTAACCGGCCTTCTACCCTCTCCCAACTTTCCGAACAATTGATCTTTGATAATGCGAGATCCAAGCTTGAGAGCCTGCCACACTAATGATCCATTACCCTCCAAAGGAAAGCGGCCCAAGTCATTGGAGTGAACAAGACCCAAGTATTTACTAGAGAGGATTCTGCTGAAGAGGGACGTTGGCTGGGAAATCCACCTCCAATACAGTTTACCAGCCAAAGCCTGATTGTTAAACTTGGAGCTTCTTAATCCCAGCCCACCTTTTTCCTTGGGCTGGGTAACCTTATCCCATCCAACCAAGGCCCATTTCCTCTCTCCTTTGGCACCTTCCCAAAGAAAACTTCTAGCCGCTTTGTCCAACTCTTTCCAAATTGAAGGAGGGGCAGCCAGGATAGAGAATTTATATATTGGCATGGCCTGAATAACAGACTGCAGGAAAGTCAGTCGGCCCCCATAGCTTAACCATCTATGAGACCATGATTCATTCTCTCTTTGATGCCATCCAAAAGGTCCTTCCATAAATCAGCTTTCAACTTTTTGAAATGCGAGGAACCCCTGTGTAAACTACAGGAAGAGAGGTCCTAGTGAATCCCAAGATCTCAATAACTCGTCTTGTGACCTTTGATCAAGATTAAAGAAGACCACTTTGGATTTTGTTTCATTGATGACTTGATTAGAGGCCCGGAGGTAGACGTTTAGAGAATCTCTCGATTCCTCTTGCTTCCCTGAGGCTGGCCACTCCCACCAATCCAAGATCATCCACAAACTGTAAATGAGTCAAAACTTCAAGCCCCGATTTTAATTCCTGTTATCCGTCCTTGAAGTCTTCTTCTCAGGAGGAGTCTGCCTAATCCTTCAGCCAAGATGAGAAAGAGATAAGGAGAGCAAGGGTCTCCTTGGCGAAGACCCCGAGAGGCTCCAAAAGGTGGCGAGGGAAGCCCCTTAATTAAAACAGAGTATGAAGGCGTAGAGATACAGCTCATGACCCAGGCAATCCAGTCCTGAGAAAAACCAAAGGCTGCCAACATCTTGACCAAAAAGCCCCACTCTACCCTGTCATAAGCCTTAGACATATCCAGTTTGATGAACATTCCTTTGTTACCTGAATTGTGCATTGTATGGATAGCCTCCTGAGCCAAGATCACTCCATCCAAGATCTGTCTCCCTTCAACAAAACCCCCTTGCTCTGAGGAGATTATATTCTGAAGAAGAGGTTTTAGTCTTTCACCCATAATTTTAGTGATTATTTTGTAAATCACATTGCATAAGGCAATAGGTCTGAAATCAGAAATGTGAACCCCCCCCTCTCCTTTTGGAATTAAGGTAATAAAGGTGTGATTTAGAGCCTTGAGCATTCTTTTTATTAGTTCGGGACTCCTCAATGACAACCAAGACATCCTCCTCCAGGGTATCCCTAAGGCCCAAAAACTCAATAGGGAAGCCATCGAGACCAGGCGATTTTCCAAGGCACATCCCAAAGACCACCTTCTTGAGTTCATCACGATCAATGGGCCTAAGAAGGGCCTGATTCTCTTCATGAGAGATAATAGAGGGAATGCCATCAATGACTTCATTTTGGGCTTCCACATCATGCTCCATACTTTCCTTGAAGAGGTTTGAGAAATACTCCATTGAGTGGGAGTGCATACCAGGAAGAGTGTCAAAAGAGTTTCCATTCTCGTCTTGAAGGAGTTCCATGTTATTCAATTGTCTTCTAGCACAGGCAGAGCGATGGAAAAATTTTGTATTTCTCGTCTCCTTCTAATAACCATGTGTTTCTTGCTCTCTGTTTCCAGAGATCTCTTCTTGATTATCAATGTCCTCAACCGCTTTGCGTAAAGCATCATCCTCGGATTTAAGATGCTCGGAAATGATTCCTTCCCTGAATTGTTTTTGCACCTCATTCCATCTGGTCAACAAGGGAGCCCGTTGGAGCTGGAAATCAGATTTATTAGTTTGCCTCCACTGTTTTAGTTTACTCTTAACAAAAAGAAGTTGTTTATGAAATTTGAACATAGCTGTCCCAAAAGGGAGACGACCTTCTTCCCACCACTATGGAATTTTCCTTCGGAGGTCCTCTTTTTGCAACCAAAAATTTTCAAATTTAAATGGTTTGTAATATCGCCTCGACATAGTCCCTCCCTCCAGCAAAATGGGAGAGTGATCTGAGACTGGGCCTTCCAAAATCTGAAATTTGATATTCCATCTAACAAAAGCTTCCTCCGAGACCAGAAACCGGTCAAGCTTAACCTTCCTGGTGTGTGGCTCTCTTCTCTTATTAGTCCAGGTAAAGTTCGTACCAGGGCCTTTGATATCAACAAGGTTAAAGGCCTGGACTTGGGCAATTAAAAGCCGGTCCCCTGTATCCAAAACTGGGATACCACCTTCCTGATCCCTGGCAGATAATTTGGCATTGAAGTCCCCAGCAATAATCCAATCAAAGTCTTCCCAGGAGGACCTCATGTTTTGAACAGCTTTCCATTGAAGCCGCTGACCATCGATGTTCTGAGCCCCATAGAAGTTTGTAATTAAGACTTGTTCAGCTGTAACAATGTTCCTAAAAAGAGATGTGAGGACACCCCTCCAAGCTATATGTTCTATTGCTATCCACGCCAAAGGATTCCAAAGAGTAGCAATCCCTCCCGAGGCACCTAGAGCAGCCACAGCCATATGTCCAACACCCCTCCGCATTCGACTGACAGTTTTACTCATAAGGTCTAAAGACATTTTTGTCTCCTGAATGAGCAGAAAGTCTGTTTTACTTCTCTCTAAAAGTCTTTGAACAACAGATTGATGGGTTCTACTGTTTAAACCCCTCACATTCCAAGATTGAATAATCATTGGAAACCTTGGGCGCAATAAGAATCAATTGTTCTCGCCAATCCTCCATTGATTAGCTTATCTCCTTGCACTGCAATGAGATCCTTATTGGATTTCCTGCCCGCCCCTTGGGAATTACTATTTTTTGACCTCTTCTCCACCTGGGTAATCCCTAGAGCTGGTCTTTCTCTGATCTTTTCTGCATTTCCCATGGTGACATCCTTAATAACTGGCTGTGCTGGAGAGTGGATTACCAATGCCCCTGGGTTTTCTAGCTGCAAAATCTCAGAGGAGTCAATCACCTGTTCTAGGACAGGGGTTGGTGAGGGAGGAGCATGAGAATGGATGTTATTATCCTCAAGGTTCCCATCTGCTCCTTCCATAATTTGGTCTTCTTGATCCACAAGAGATTTGAAGATTTCATACCGGTTGGTTGGCTTGGGTTGAGCTTGCTCCTTGCCATTTCTCTTTTTGTTTCTTCTTCTCTTCTGCTGTTCAAAGCCATCTTTCTGGGCATCATAACCAAGGGGAATGATGGGTGGTTCCTTGACCGGAGTGGGCTTACCCTCTCGGGGGCGATTTGGCATTCCTTGTGGAACATCCGCTTTGGTGCTCAAGATATTCGGGCAGAACCTAGCCAAATGGCCATGCTTATGGCAAACTCTACATCGAAAAGGTAGGGCTTCATAGTCTAACTGCTGTATCCAGGATTGTCCTGCCAACTCCAGTTCCATCTCGGCTGGTAGCGGCTGGCTAATATCCAGTTCTACACAAATTCTAGCAAAAACAGCAGTGTTTCCTTCTATGGTATCTTTGGAAACTCCCAAATATCTACCTAGAGAATTACCAATCAATTCAAGAATCTGCTCACCCCAAAACTCCATCGGGAGAGCATACAGCCGGATCCAAACCGGGACAGCCATGGGCTCAATGCGAGGATCGAAGCCCGCTCTCCACGGTTGGACAAATAACCCTGCCGGGCCATGGCTCCTCTTTTCTGATTCAAATGCTCTGTTTCTATCCGCTAAGGAGGAAAAACTAATAATAAAATACCCATTGCTTATGGGCCATAAGGAGTACTCACCGATAGGCTCCCGCTTTGTCTCACCGGTGTGCAGAAAGTGCAGGGTGGGTCGGATACCCATGAATTTGCAAATCAGGTCATGAGTAGCACGGTAGTTGATCGTATCCTCGACCAGCTTTGGTTCTATGACAATCTTCGGTCTGGAAGCGGATTGCGGGAGACATCCATTGACTCTGTGCACAGGAGAACCCTTGCCCGCATTCTTAGATAGCGAATGGTAAGCACTCCGCTGAGCTTCATCGGAGGAAGACGCAGGGTTTTCTCTTAATATCTCGGCATAAGAGGTCTTTTTCCCATCGAGAACTCCTGGAGGAGACCCCATTGGGCCCTCCCGGGGCAACGAAAGAGCCGTCAACGAAAAACAATAACAAACCACCTGAGTCCCTGGTAGAATCTTCCCACCATAAACCCTAGAGCCTCGGCCGACGACCGTTCGTAAAGTTTCCCGCCAAATCGCGAGCTCCCAAAAAATTTCCACATTTAGCCTAAATATTATGATAACCTCCTTTCTTAAATATCCCTTATATTTTATTTGAAGTGTATCTAATTTCCAATAATTTAATTTGAAGTAGTAACCCTTATAACTCCCAAATGTTAGAAAATTAGATCACAATAATATTTGAAAATATTTTAAATAAATTCTAGTAGAAGTCCTTATTGCTCCTATGTTAATATTGCAAATATTTTATTGATATGATATATTATTCCACTTGCTTTCAATGTAGTTGAATTATTTTAATTTCAACCTTATAACTCCCAAATAAAAGAAAGCATATTATGGTGGAATAAAGCTTACCTTATATCATTCAATATTCAACGATGTATTTTTTGTGCATGCGTTTTCCTTGCAATGATATGATTGGAACCTTGGTGGTAAATATACGTTTCAAATATGGTCCTTCCATCAACGATCTTCTTGGAACCTTGGTGGCAAATATACATTCTAAAGGTGGCCCTTCCATTAATTATTGCTTGGAACTTTGGATGTTCTAAATGTGGCCCTTCCGTTAATTATCTGCTTGGAACTTTGGACGTTCCAAATGTACCGCCACTTACGTCTGCTCTTGATCTTCAGTATTTAGAGCGTTGAAGGCTCTTCCACTCCTTTCTTCCACACTACCATTGCACCCTATGATTGTAGACTTTGAATGTAAATTTTGCTCTTCCTTTTGCTCTCTCTTCACTGCATTTAATGATGATCAATGATGGACAAGTGGTACCTACGTTTCTTGAGAGCGTTGTCACTTCTTTCTTGTAATGTTGTTGCACCAAATGTTACTCCTTTGTAACGTATGTAAGCTTGCTTTGAGCACTTTGTAACTCCTCAATGTTGGTCTCTTGAGCGTTATGAAATATGATAGGCGTTAGGGAATATTATGCCAAGTGGCATATGGACTTCATGCATGCAAATTTTGATGTAACACCTTCAAGAAGGAGATTGTAACTTCTTTGTTATTCTTCTCCTTAGCCTGCTATGTTTTCTTGGGCAGCAAGAAATTCATGAGTCATCTTGGAGCTTCGAACAAGGATGGGATAGCTCTTTTGCTTTTCTCTGTTGATGTTATTCCCAACCTAGCATCTATCCTTCTCTTGGTGCTTATACCTTCAATGTGCTCCCTATTCACGTTGATATAAGTGAAGCTTTGAGTCACTTGTTTGTTGGATGTGCTCTATCCTTTTTTTATGTAAATAGCTTCTTCCTTGTCTTTGCAAATGTCGATGATGAACTTGCTATGATTTACGTAAATGATTTTGATAGACTTCATTTGGCTTACATAAATAACCTTGGTATGCTTGTTGTAATTTATGTAAAAGCTTCCTTTGTCTTGTAGATCCGTTCCTAGAGAGAATGCCCTTTCGTTGTTGGAGAACGCTTGATCTTTGGCCCTTCTTTTGGCTGCCTTTTTCCTATACCTATTGTGCCTATTGTGGCACCTTTAAATCTGCTCATTTCCCTGTGTTTGATGTATTTTAGAAGTGCAATACCATGTAACCTTTACATGTATATAGAATCCTTTTATTGCACCTTTTCTTGCACTCTTTTGCAAGTCTAAGTTTCTGATTTCTGTAGCAGATTAGTGAGTGCAAATGAGGGTTTTGAGGATGTCTCTTTGGCTAGACTCCTTACCCTTTTTGCTTGGATGATTGATGATGAATCCAAGCCTTGTAAATGCTGTAAAATGAAGCTTTCTTTTAATTGCACTAACCCCTGAGTGCTCTGGATTTGAGATTCACCAAATCTCAACCTTTGAAGCTTCTTTTTGGTTAGTTTACTTTTTGCATGTACTAACCAATTTTGGTGGCTTCTATTGGCCACTTAGAGTTATAGGTTTTGTGCTTTCAAGAGTGTCTTTAGACACTTGATATAAACTAGATTTTGTAGCCTTTTTCAAAGTACAAAAACTAATTTCTTTTGAGAGTAATAATAGTGCAAATGAATTTTAACAAATTTCACTTTTCAATGCACTAACAAATTACACCTTATCACTCCAATTTACTCTCAAGAATGCACTTAATCAATTTACTACAACTAATCAAGAATAATCTAGAATGAATCTTCAAGACTTATTCTGCAATTTTGTTATAAGCAAAGGTAGTAGGAGCTAGTCTTATTTTTGCTTTCCAAAGTAGATGATAGGTAGTTGATAGATAGTTGAAATTCTAAATCTAATAAAATCCTAAAGTGCAAATGAACCTAAAAGGAACCTTTCTATTTTTGCACTTTTGAAGACTTTAATTCTATTCTCCTATTTGCAACTTCAATTCAAATTAAGGTGCTTAAATAAATATGATAAGTAATCCAATTAATGAATCTACTTGCACCAACAGTTGCATACCTTTTTTTGAAATATCTTTTCCTGCTTATGTAGAGGATGTAGATCTTGGTTTTTAGGATCACCAAGTTGTTGCCTTGTGTAGGATGTTGCAGCTCTTTGTAGGCTTCCTTGAATAGCTTCGTCTTCACCAAAATATGGTCTCAAAATTTCTTTCACGAGCCTAGGATTTTTGGTGGATTGTTCTCCTCTTGTAGTCTCCTCCTTTTGCTATAGATTTGAAGAGATCTTTGTTTCTGAAGCGGTACCTTTTGCTGTGAGAGGTAATATCCAAATCTCTTGGATTTGGTAAGCTTCTTCTATCTGAATATTTCTTCAAGCTTCTTGTCAAATTTTGACTTCAAACAAGATCTTCTTCTCAAGATTCTGAGTATCTTGAGGTCTTCACTGGATTTTGCTTTTGGGATTTGGCACTCCTTGCCAAATTATTTTCCTCTTGGGCTTGTTGTCATATGGCGATAATTGTCCCAAGTCCTTCACTATCAAGGGCTTCTCCTTGGTAGTGGATTTATCCAATGAGTTCTTCTTTTATGATTTCTTTAGTAAGGCTCTCCAAGCCTTTTACTGAATGCTCATTGAGACCTTTCCAAGGTCTTTGATCTCATAGCTCCTTCTGGTCTTTCTTGAGACCTTTTCTTCAACCTTCTACTCTTGGAAGTGTTGGTGGTGATATCTTCCTCTGGATCTTCACTTTTGCTGCTTCTGAATTTGATTAGGAATCTTATAGTCCTTCTTCTTCCAAGATTGAAAGTTCTTCTCTTGATTTCTTTACATGTAGGTGTTGTATTGATTCTGAAGAAGATTATCTTCCTAGATTTCTTGTAGGAATTTTTCTCGACTCATTGAATCTCATTTCCTGCAATAAAGTATTAGTACTAAAATCTTAATCTCCTTCTGAATCAAATACTCTCTTCTAGATTCTTCTTCAAGATCAAGGCTACTATGGCCTAATTTCAATATCAAGGCTCTTGTGGCCTTTTTCTTTTGGATTTAGGCTTCTATGGTCTTTTCTTCTGGATCAAGGCTCCTATAGCCTTTTCTTCTTGTGTGAATTTTTCAATTCAGTAATGGATATCTCCTATCTCCTAACTTCACCACAATTTTTTCAGAAGTCTTCTTCCACAATATCTTTTCTTGGACAAGAAACTAACCTCTACACTATGAAGATACGCTGAACTTCAGGTAACGAAGTTGAAGTCTCCTATATTTCTATTGTAGGAGGAATTCCAATATTTTGAGAATTAGATTTCTATAACAAAAAGAAACTATGGGTCAATAGTTAAGAAATTCTAGATATCCTAACTTCACTAGTTGATTTTTTAATCTAGTGGATTGAATGTTGAGTCCTAGTCTTCACGAGTTTTTTTGTAACTTTGTGGAAAGACTCTAGCCAAAAATAATCTCAATATTTTTGAAACTAAGATTTATTTCAGTTCTCACTTGTGGCTCTCCCGGTTTCTACCACCTAAACTCTTCTAATATTTTTTGATAGTAACTGGTCCAAAGGTGCATTAGGTTGACAAATAAACTTAGGCTAATTGATAATGGTGGCTTTTCTATGACTAGATCTACCGTAGCTATGATACCATTTTAAACTTTTGATGCTACATGCAATGGGATATAGCAATCACAAGATGCAAAAATAATAATATGAAAGAAAGTAAATATGTGAGATGACTAAAAATATACTATAAATAGAAATGATAGAAATGAATACAATGTAGTTGTGGAGGAAATGAACACTTCATGAATAATGCTACTGGACTACATTGCACCCATCTCCATATGGGTGACTTTATCTAAGCCCTACAACACTATGTTGTATGTGTTCTCTATGTCTACACTCTATATCTATGACTATGACAATAAGGCCATTATATAGGAAGATAGGTTCCTTGGCCAACACTCTATCTAGATGTGCAAGGGAAAACTTGCACATGTACATAGATTCATTGGCCAAAACTCTATCTAGTTGTGCAAGGGACAACTTGCACATGTACAACTTGCACATTGACACTTGTGCATTTATTACAAACTACGTAACTTCCCCCTAAATTAATCTAATGTCCTAAGTATGTATCTTGGTGGATACATTTACATGATCCAAATAATGTGATATGATCTATTTCTAACATAAACAAATCTTCCTTTTAGTTACCTTTAAATTGCTTTTGTTTCCTTTAAATATTCCTCTATGTCTTTCCAACCATATAGTCCAAAGTATTGTATCTTTCAATATATCCCATATTATCTGTAAGGCCTCACTTTTAAAAGTGCTCTGCCATTTATTTAACTATTTTTAAATTCTAATTATACACCACTATGCATTTACCAAACATATTAATAATTTGTTTCCATAGTTTTTAGACTATTTAACAATGTCCCAAGATATGGTGTATACATTCCTCCTCCTTTGAACATAGAATACATTGTGAGGGGCCAAGAAATACTTTGTCATTGGGTTATACCATGATAAAAAAATTTTGACCTACTAGCCATACAAACATTTTGAATTTTGGAATGCTCAAGCTATCCCAAATATCTCTCCATATTCTTATGGTATTTCTATTTTAATGGTGCTTTACATTATATTTGCTTCTTGCTATATATTCTCTTGAGCTATTCAACTCCTATATTGGCTTATTCTCACCCCTCTCAATATAATCATTGGTGTTATAATTCTATGCGACTATTTTCTAGAAACAATGTCCAACATAGTTGTAAAAAAATCTTCTTTTCATTTCTATATTCCTTCCTAATCCTTGTACATAATATTTGAAACCCTATCACCGTATTTGTCTTGAAGTAATTTTATCCATGGTTTAAAAATTGAATCTAGATTGGATTTAAAGATCGCTAATAAGGATAGATATTGGAAGGGGGGTGGATTGGAAGGAAAGGAAAGTAACACCGAGATACTGTTGTTATAGTGGTAATTACTCCTTGGTTATGTTTTGAATTGATGAATGCTTCAAATGTTGCTTATGTGCTTGTAATTGACTTTTGCAAATGTAGCATTGTATGCATGGATACGTTGTTGCTTTTTGCTTTTCAAAATGGAGTTGATGGAGTATCATTTTTATCTTCAGAGGAACTTTAGTTTTTCTTCTTTTGTGATATTTTAAACCTTTTGTAAAGATCAAACCTATAGAGTTTGCAGCTATATTTTGGGTGGTCTAAATAATAGTTTATGATCTCATTAAGACGTCACCCTTAAGACTATCATTGTTGTGCATAGATTTCTTTATGTAGCATTGGTTTTTGTTGAGTTTGAATGTGGGATTTGTATTCCTATTAAGTTTCTATAGTTTAACATATCCAAGAGTAGTAAGGCCCTTAGAATAGCAAGATAATGGTTGGAAGAGATCCTTAGCCATTGGTTAAATATTATATTATGGATCTCCATGTTCTTTAATGTGCTTTGATTGTTTTTCGGTGCGTTATGTCAATGCATTTTTGTGGAATATTTTGTTGTAGAATGAGACTTTATTTTAGCTATATCTAATGGACTTTATCCAAGTGTCTGGTTGATAGAACAATGTGAGGTTTTTGTTTTCTTTTTCAATAAATATTATATTTTCATGATCTACAAAGGACCATTTATTTAGACCTGCATTGAATATCAAGTTTGAATCTTTAGAATAGAGTCTCAGGTGTTTTGTGAGATGTTTAGGGCATATCTTCTCTTTTCATTATGTGCATTGCCTTTGGATTAATCTTTTGTTGCTTGTATTGTTAACTTTAGAAAAGTTATTATAAAATGAGATTAATAAATTTTATTAATGCTTTTATGAGTTTTATTAAAAGGATTATTGCTCAGTCATGTAGTACTTTTAATTTATTTATAAAGGTTTTAAAGCTTCTTTAGTATTGATTTAATATTAAATCATTTTCCAATACTAAGTTAATTGTTAGTTTATTAGTTATGGAAAATGAATAATACTAAAGTTGTATTTTTCTAAAGTAAAGTTTTGTTCAATAGTTGACCATGGAAAAAGGAAAATTATATTTTTATTTTTAGTGAGGCAATCTTTCCACAAAATAAAGGATGGTATAATTTAAGAAAAGAATCATGTATGGAAAATATTTAAATTAAGAAATGAGAAGTTTATTTTTGAATGATTATGATTTGGGAATCCATAACTGATAGAAATATGGGATTATCTTGATGCTTTTGCATGGTTTTTTCTTACATTATGTTCTTGCATTATTGTATGTTTTCTTTGCATAGTGCATGTAGGCTTGCATATACACATAAGAGCTATCATAATCCCTAAACTTCGTGGCAAAGAGTGGTAGGATCCCATACTAATGTTATTTTTTAATTCTCATTGCTTATGTAATGACCCACTTCCAACATGGAGGATTCCATCTATGATGTTATTTTGTAATGTATGTGGCAAGGCGCCTAGCCAAGTGGGGCCATTTCATGTAACCGCTATGTAGAGGGGTAAAACCACCCTACCGTATACAATTCCTAAACAAGACTAGATCCGCAAAGATAGAAAGCCTTATAGGGTGAACCACGAGGGTTGTGTTGTTCTCTACAGTCGGGTGTGAAGGATGGGAGAAAGGGTTCACCACAAATAGATTTAAGGACTCACTCCAAGTCCACAGGAATTTTAGGAATGTTTGATGTATCCAGTTTCTAGACAAACACCTAAATTTGACCTTTCTAGATCTATACCATAAAATATAAAGGATAATGCAAAAATATAGAATGCAGGATTACAAGGGTTAGCCTTAGAATGACTCTTTTCTTTGAATGCTTTCTAAATTAGAGTTCTAAGAAGACAACCTTTTTAGCAAGGGCTCAAGAAGAAATGCACAAACATAATTATCCCTAAGTGCACACTATATGTTTTTTATCTTTCAAATGATTAGAATTAATTGAATATACTTAATAAAATTAGATATAGGATTTATGATAGAAATAAAGACACTCAACAATCATCCTATAAGACTAATAAGAACACTTAGCTTATTTGGTGTTTAATCCTTGCTTTTATCTCTTTATCCAATGCTATCAATAATACATGTTCCTACAAGATAACTCAATAAACACTTGAAAATGGAATTAGTGTTAGGGGGCCTACTTAGGCCATTGTAAAACAGTGCTTGGAGGTGCAACAGTTAAGCTCCCTAGGTCCTTTTAGCTGACCTTTGATAATTAAAAGCAAAAATTGACCTTTAGAGGAAAACAAACATTAATGTAATACAACTAAACAAAATGCAAAAATCATAGAATAAAATATGCCACTATGCTCTAGATGTAATTTAGAATACAATGGAGAAAATAGGGACAACAAATTACCCCTAGTTTGATCTCAAGAAAAATTGTGTCCCATAATGTGCGATCACGATAACGTCGAGCGAAGTCGCACCCCATAGCAGACCGGATGTGATTTCGCATGAATTATATGAAATATAAAATATTAATATAGAAGCTCAATTACATCACTCAAAAAATCTAAATGTACATGCATAAGAGTGAATTCACCTGGAAAAGAGTGCAGAAGCAAAACAGAAGGGTTTTAAATCTCTCGAATGGTCAATCTCTACTTAGGGCTCCAACAACAATCCACCAAGAGTGAGGAAGAACAATGTAGCAGACAATATAACTCCAAAATTCAAAGTTTCTTGTGAGATAAGAAGAAGAAGGATGCATAATGAATAAAAAACACTTTACGAGAAATAAAATGCGAGCAATAAAATCATCAAGTACCAAATAAAATGAGTGTGTGTTAACTTGTGTGTTATCGTGTGTGAAAAGTGAATTCAAACCCTCCTTATATAGTGGATTTGAAGGTGAAAAGAGTGGGAAAACCAAGGAGGGCCAATGTGAAACATGCCAACCCCAAAAAAATAGGGTTTTAATATGTCAAATCCTAAAAAGGTGAAATCGTGCCCCGTCTAAGCCGATCGCAATATCACAATGCAAAGTCACCCCTCATCAAGGACCGGGCATGATTTCGCATAAAGAGGGAAAATAGGCAAAATAGAGGGGGGAAAGCCTTACCCTTGCCTTAGGCAAGTCTAAGGGGTCCCCTAGAGGGCTTAGGGAATATTACCCACTAAAGTGGGTCAATTTTCTATGTCTATATTTTCCCCCTCTTTGAAGCATTTAAGGCCAAGTAAATGCATCAAAGAAAGATGTAGACCTCTATAAGAAGAAAGTAGCAAGCACAAAAAAGAAGTGTCCAAGTTTAGGCAAAAGAGAAAGATATTTCTACCATTAATGCCTCTATGGCTAGGATGCCCCCTCGAGTTTTGAAAGGGATGAAAATTTCCTTAAGAAACTCAAAAAAGGTTAAGAAAGAAAAATGAAACACAAAAACATGAAGAACAAAGCAAGAAAACAAATAGTAGAGCAAATATCACTGGGTACAACATGAATCTAATGTAGCTAGCATGAAATACATGGATGAATAGAAGAAAGGGAAAGAAAAAATATGGGAAGAGAAGAGAAGAAATACAAGAAATAAAATCCAAAGGTCAACAATGGAATGCGAGAAAAGCTTATAAAGAACCCTGAATGAAGGGTGTTATGCCCAAAATAAATGTCCAGATGTGGAGTGAAAATCCACCAAGGGTGTAGTACTTGCTAGTGGAAATATGGAAAAAATATGGAGTGTAACCCGCTATGGGTGATTGCTCAAATGATTAAATAATGGAGACCCGCTATGTATATTTGCTTGCTAGTGACTACTATGGGACGATTACATGCTAGGATGTATACCGAGGCCTATTGAAATGGCCAAGGAGCTTATCCTATAATGGGGTGTTGAGCCCGCTAAATCAAGTGAAGCGTAACTCGATAGGGGAATACATCATTGTTGATGTGAATAATGTATTAGCAGGTACTACTCGCTAGTGGTGTGTAAAATGTATATAGACCAATCAATATAAGTATAACACTATGAGTGTGTTTATGAGCTTAGAAGAAATGAGAGAAAGAACATAAAGAGTAATGAATTGTGCGTGTGTACCCCCTGCTTGAATTTTTAGCTATTGAAAAATCAAGAGGGAGAAAATGTGCCAACAAAGAAGATAAGAATGTATATCCTTATCCGAACAAAAAAGACAAAGGATAAAATAAGAAGCATGCAAAGGATAAGGAATATACGAGAAGAAGGTTGTATTCTTTGGCTTTGGAGAGAGATGATAATATGTGTAAAAAATTTTAAATTCAAGGAATACAAGAAGAAGAGAGAATAAGAAAAAGCAAAAATGAAGACAAGAAGAGAAGAAGGGATGAAAATGCATGGGCCCTAGGTTGGGGCTTTGCTAGGCATAAGAGCCCTAGTGAGAGTGCAATGCATGTGAGCTACAACCTAACTAGGTTTCATCACTTGCCATTGTCACAAATCCCAGAAGATATATGAACAAGCAGTCATGAGCAAACAACAATGCATTATGACAAGCAGAAGTACAAGAATATAGAATTTCAGGCAATCATGCAAAGTATGACAGGAAGTCATGCAATATGATCAAGTAGCAATGCAATATGATCTAAGCTAAATGAAAAATGTGAATGCAGACAATAGATTAAGCATAATATATTTTTTAATGTATTATATTCATAGGTTCTTTAAGTTCTTTACCATCCAAAGAAGCCAAGCGGTAGGCACCTAAGCCAAACTTGGTCGTTATGACAAAGGTCCCTAACCAATTGGGCTGAAACTTACCTCTAATATTGGTACGAGCATTGGTATTCTTCTAGTTTTCTTTGAGGATAAGGTACCCAACCTCAAAAGAATGATTGTGAACCTTCTTAGAATAATATCATTAGAGGCTCTCAAATGCTCTAAGGCATGGATATGCTTTTCATCCAACAACTCCAACTGGTGTAAATGGTCTACACGATACTCATATCCAACCTCATCTTGCAACAAGATGCACAATGAAGGAACCTCAAGCTCAAAAGGAAATACTACCTCAGATCCATATACCAAAATATATGGTGAGGCCCCTATGGGAGTATGCACACTAGTACAATAGGCCCACAAGGAAGGATAAAGCTAGATATGCCAGTCATGACCGGTCTTATTAACCAACTTCTTCAAAATTATGATCAAGAACTTGTGGGATACTTCAGCTTACCCATTACCTTAAGGGTAATAATGATTTGACCACCTATGTTGAATCTTTTACTTAGCACAAAGGTTACAAAAATTATTATTCTTAAAAGGAGTGTCATTTTCAGAAACAATCACTAAAGGAATCTCAAACCTACAAAGAATTTGGTTGAATATGAACTTAGAAGCTTGATTTCTAGTTATTGTAGCCAAAGGCATGGCTTCAACCCATTTAGTGAAATACTCAGTCACAGTAATTGTAAACTTGTGACCATCAGATGACATTGGGTTAACTTTCTCGATAATATCCAATCCCCACATGGAGAATGGCCAAGAAGAAGAGATAAACTGAAGGTCTTGATAGGGAGCATGAACAAGATGATCATGGCATTGAAACTTGACATAGCATCAAATATAATCACATGCATCTTTCTCCATGGAATGCCAATAACACCCCATTCAAAGGAGTTTCTTAGCAATAACATTGTCACTAAAATGGCCTCCACATGAACCTTTGTGAGCATCACTAAGAGAAATACATACTTCATTGGAGTTAATACATCGTAAAAGGATACCTTCAAAAGAACATCGATATAAAGTATTATCGATTATGACAAATTAGTACTATATTTTGAACAAAATATTACATTTATTGCGATCTAAACCATCAAGCATCAAACCACCCTTAAGGAAATTAAAGCTGCCATTATACCATGGCAAATATGGGGAAGCTTTGATGGTTAAACAATCTAATGGGACTAGATAAGAACCAAGTGACACAGGTTCCCATAGTTATCTAATGAAAATCAATGCTTGATCATCTTCTAACTCCAAATGGAACAAGGATGCAGTAGTAGCCATGGCATCTGCATGGTGGTTTGAGGATCTAGGGAGAGACTTTATGGTTACTCGATCAAACGAGAACAATACCTTGGTCCTAATCTCCTTGTAAGGTTTAATTTTATCATATCAAGTCTGATAAACATTGTTAATCTGATTAACCATGAGTTGAGAGTTACCAAAGACTGCCAGAACTCTAACCTACAAATCTAAAGTAGCCCTAAGACCAAGGATCAAAGCTTCATATTCTGTAGTGTTGTTTGTGCAAGAGAAACAAAGCTTGAAGGATAAGGAGATTATTTGCTTTTGTGGAGTGACTAGAATAACTCCAGCACCAATTCCCTTCATGCATTGGATTCCATAAAAAAACAAAGTCCAAGACTCAGACTCTTCAATTTCAACATTGAAGCACTCATCGGGAAACTCGACAACTATAATATGAGTAGCTTCTAAGGGAGATGAGGTTAACTAACCAACAATTACCTGACTCTTTATAGTCTTCTAACCTATAAAATTCAATTCAAACTCACTAAGTACCAACACCTATTTAGTAGCTTGACTTGAAAGGTGGGATTTAGACATCAGATAGCACAAAGGGTCAAACTTTGCAACCACTAACATCTTATGGTTGAGCATGTTGTGTCTTAACTTTTGAGAAGAAAACACTATGGTAAGGCAAATATTTTCTAAGGGATTTTACCTGGTTTCATAGTTAACCAAAGCTCTACTGATATAGTAGATATCCCATTATTTGTTTTTATCATCATGTTGGGCCAGCATGGCTCCTAAAGCATGAGTAGTGGCTGTTATGTAAAGCATCAAATGCCAACCAAGCACAAGAGGAATTAAAACAGGTGGGCAGGTGAGATACTGCTTGAGATCATTAAAAGCTTTCCGACATTCAAAATCCCATCAAAGATCACATCTTTCTTAAGAAGCTTAATAAAGGGCTGGCATTTATTGGTTAACCAGTCAATGAATCGATAGATAGACTGTGGTTTACCTTGTAGGATATGTAGTTTAGTGAGGATATAGGGAGGAGGCATGTCAATGATAGCCACTATCTTAGCGAGATCCACTTCAATGCCTCACCCAAACACTATGAATCCTAACAGCTTTCCATATGTGACCTCAAACACACACTTAGCAAGTTTAAGATGAACCTTGTATTGCCAAAGCCTTTAAAATATTCATCTTAAATAACGTACATGATCCTTTCATTCTATGGAGTGAACTAGAAGTTCATCCACATAGTCATGGACAATATCATGCGTCATGTCATAGAAAATATAAATCATGACCTGCTGATAGGTAGCTCCTGCATTCTTTAGGCCAAAATGCATGATCTTCCAACAAAAGGTACCCCATGGTGTAGTGAATGTTATCTTAGCCTGATCCTCAAGGGTAATAATAATTTTATCATAACCTGGGAAACCATCCATAGGTGAAATCATTCCATATTTGGTAGTGAAATCTACAATCTAATAGATTTTGGGCAAGAAAAAATCATCCTTGGGAGATGCTAAGTTAATGTCCCAAAATTCGATACATATTTTGATTTTTCCTTCCTTCTTTAGGTCTATAGCTCCTTGATCAAAAGGGCGACCTTGGGATGCGTCTTCCTAAGTTTTTTCTTAACATACTTAGCACTAGGTTTAACTACCAAATGATGCATGACAAGGGAGGGATCAAGCCCTGGCATGTCAGCATATGACCAAGCAAATATATCTTGATATTCTTTTAACAAATTGGTCAATTGTTCCTTCTCATCCATGGACAAGGCTTTACCTAAGTTAAGTATTCTAGGGGATTCCTCAGAACCTATATTCACATCTATGGTATCCTCAATAAGTATGGATAAATCATCCTCAAGAGGAGGCGGGTCAGGAGTTACTCTTAGTTACTCAAGGTCCTCGAGAGATATAGAACCAAAGTCCTCTTGAGAATTATAAGATCCCACGTGCGCAGCACAAGGGACAGACCCGTCAAAGAAAATATTATTTTGGGGAGGATACTCATCTTTAATAAATTGCTTTGGGGAAGAGACCAACATAGAAAGTGAGGGTGGCCCCTCATATTCAACACACCACTCTGAACCATGATGAGATTTATCCAAGAGAGAATCTTGATAAGAGGAGTTGGCTTGATCTTGAGATGAGACATGAATTGATGATTTATTATCAATATTTTTAGGTTTCTTAGCTTTATTAGAGGATGAATATGATGAACAAATTTGAGCTAAGTCTTCGGGTGAGAAAATTTTGAAAAATATGAGGATCATCCATGATAGAAATAGGTTGATTTTCAAATTTAAACTTTACACATTGATGAAAGGTAGAAGGGACGGTCTCCATTGCATGGATCCAAGCACTCAAGAAGAATATTAACATATGTAGGACAAGATACCACATAAAATAAAGTATCTAAAATTTTTTATCCAACTATGAGGGGAAGTGATATTGTACCGTAAGCTTCTTGGGACTCATTGTTGAAAGTTTTAATGATGTTATCGGATTTAGTTATATGTTCCTCTTTTAATCCAAGTTTTTGAAAAAATTAAATGTGCATAAATTAATGGAAGAACCATTATCAATAATAACTCTTTTGATAAAAGTATTCCTAATAAATGTAGTGATTCAAAGAGAAGAATATTTTTGCAAGTCTAAGAAAGAAATATTAGCATCCGATAATGTGAGACGATGTATCCCAAGAGGTCTTACAATATTGGCCATATCACTAGGGGAAATATTTGGAGGGATAGGTTGATGTTTTAATACATTTATCAAGGCCTCCCCATGAGTGGGAGAGCTCTATAAAAGCTCCAAAAGAGAGATATTGGCTGAGATACTGATCTCCTATTGAGATCATTGAACCTGTTGATTCTTCATTGTCTTCCCTGGAGCAGTCGTTATCATACCAACCATATTATAACTATAATAATATGGTACACTTCTATAGGATACTTCATTAGCTACCTACCTAACTCTATTCTAATTAGTAGGTGGCTTTTGTTGTAAATGTCCCACATCGATATGCTCTGCATCAATCAAATCATGCACTACATGCTTTAACTTTCTACAAGAATTCATCCAATACCCTTCCACTCTATGATATGCACAATGTTGACCCACCTTAGACAAATGAGTTGTAGTATATGGTTGTCTAATAGGAGGTAACTCAATTGAATTGGCTTCTAAAATTTGTCTCAAAATTGCTTCTATAGACATATTAAGCCTTGTAAAATTCCTTTGTGGAGGGTACTATCTTTTATAGGTTGTTAGTAACATTGTTAACAAGCCTACTATACATTCCATTATCACCTCCTATATATCTATTTTTTTGTTGAGACTTAGTAGGTTTTTCTTCATTAATTTTGAGTTGACCTCTCCTGATGAGAGCTTGTTCTACTTTTCTTGATAAATCAATTGCTTGATCAAAAGATGTAATAGTATTAGTGTCATGCATAAGATAACTATTCTTGTAAATTACCAATAAATATCTCAAACATATCTTTAGGAGGTAAATTATATCTCAAACATCCAACTAAACTTCTCCAATGAGCCAAAAATTTTGAAAAGCTTTCTTCTTTAATTTGTTTTAAATTATACACATCTTTCATTGTCACTTCTTTATTAATGTAAGCACCAAATTGCTGAACCAATAATTTTGTTGTTTCTTTAAAAAATTTCAAGGAATAATTAGGTAATTGGTAGTGCCATTCTAATTCCATGCCACAAAGGCTTTTAGAAAAATTTATAAGCAACAACATATCATCATAGATGAGATCATGAAAATTTGTTCTAAATATTCTTAAATTCTCTATTGGATCTTCTATGCCCTTATAAATGGGTAAAATTGGCATAGGAAAATGCTTAGGATAAGGTCTAGTAGAAACAATAGGATCCAATGGCTGATAACACATTTTCTTATAACTGTAAATAAAATTTGAAGGTTGAATCATCTCAAATTTTGAAACCAACTACTTCACCATATTTGTTAAATTCTACATTTTTGAATTATTGTTATGCACTATCCCCAGATTCCCTAAAGGAGGATTTTTGGACATATTAATACTGTTGAAGTATGTGGCATATTTTTGAGGAGGATGACTAACATTTGGTATAATAGAGGCAATAGTGTTGAGATAAGTAGATCAAGGAGGAAATTGAAAGTGTAGACACCCAAAAGTCACACATTGTTGTTTCTATGTATCCATAGGTGATTCCAGACATCCCTAGGCTATTGTAGGCTATTTTAGACTATCGTAGTCATGCGTAGTAATGCGTAGTCAAGGGTAGTCATACGTAGTCATGCGTAGTTATGCATAGTTATGCGTAGTCATACATAGATTGCCATAATTCGCCATAGCAGTGTGTAGACCCGCATATATATATTTTAGGTCCAAAACCCTAATAAGCCTTCAAAATCACATCCCGAGCATTGGGATATCCTTCAACAACCTATTTGCACTCAATTGAGGCCCCCACAGGCTATTAATTGGCAAAAACAATTAACAAGTCAATTCCAAAAATCTAATTTAATGTTGACTTCACTTAAGTCACCTTTTTAGGGAAAATTTGATTAATTAACCTCTAATCCTTAATTAATGCTAATTGCACCCTCCCACATGTGTGAAATTAGGGTTTGTTAGGATGTTTCTTTTAATCATGTCCTAAATTGACTTAAGACCTCCTAATCAAGATTAACTCTAATCCATCCTCACACATGTGTGAGGATGGGATATTTCTCATAAGGAATGTGATGTTGCCACATTGCATTTCCTAACCTAACCCTAGTCAGAATTCAACCTAGGTTTAGTCTATCTAACCCCCCTGCACCTTACCATTTCCTATAAATAGTGGGTCCTAAACCCCTAATTACCTCTCTCTCCCAAGTTCAACAAAGCACAAAAACTCTGCAAAAATTGATACCAAGTATTCAATAGTCAGTTCTCAGAGCATACAGTTAGATTTCCATAGTACACAGAGGCACACCAACTACCTAGGAATCAATCCACCGAAGGGATTTTACAAAAGAGACTTCACAGCTCAAATTGCCCCCTGCCTCATGAATCCGGTCCTAGTTCACTCCTCGGGTGGCGAATTGGATCTACAGTGTCCAGATCAGCCCAGATATGGTAGGTAAGGTCCATTTTCCTATTTTATGTCCATTCTTGCAGTTTATTTCAATTTTCCATACATATTATCGATCATTTTGTCTTCATAAATATGGGGCCTGACCAAGGCAAGCCCCTCTATGCATTGACACCCTTTTGTAGGTTATTTAGAATATCTGAAGAGGAAGAACACCATCAAACAAACAACTCGATGATGGCCCACATACAAAGAAGCCCACCTTCATTGAGGGATGATTGAAGATGACATCGGATTTATTGTAACATTGTTAGGAAAATAAAAATAAAAAGGGCATCATGTCCCTATTGTAACCTATATCTTATTTAATATCAATGGAATACAGTTTCTCCATTTAATGCATTATTGTTTTGTGTTAATATATCAAGTGTCGATTTCTACCCATTTCATTCTGGCACGCCCGGTGGGACCCCCACAACAGATAGTGTCAGGATAACTTCTTTTTGATAAATCTGATATTATCCTATATTTTTGTGTTTGTAGGTACTATCTTTGACTTTCACAAAGAGTTTCAAAGCCCTAAAAACCCTCTCAGGCCCTCAAAACAAATATTTGAGGTCTCTAGACCCAATTTACCCCTCGCCCTATAAATCAGACCTCAATTTACCCCCCAGGTGGCGAAGTCAGCCAGATAACCTCAAAAACCCCCAAAATTGCAGGGTGAGCAGCACAAGACCTAACCAGACTTTCCACAGCATCAGAGTGTAGGTATTTTCCCATTTTATCCCTCTATTGTTTAGATTTTGAAAGTATGAAGCATATGCTAGTTGAATAACAATTTCTAGGTGTATGTTTCTCCTCTTTTTGAGCTTGTAGGATCATTAGATTTTTTTGATATTTTCAGAACCTGCAACTTTCTAGCAAGTTTCTCAAATTTATTTTTCAAATAAATTTACATTTTCCTTCTTACTTCATACGTAGTATAAGCCTACATTGTTTCCCCCTTTGTTCATAGCATCTATTGCTAAAAGAAGTGCACATTCTAAAGTTTAAATTAGGGTTTCCTAATCCCCTCTTCCATGTTATCTTATGCTTGAAAAATTTTGCATTCTAAGATTGAAAATTAGGGTTTCCTAATCCCCTTTATTCCACACACTTGGATTGCATGTTTCCATGCTTTACAAAGATAGATTAATTTGCTTCATAAAGGCATTTAGGGCTAGACTATTTCTTTGCAAAGAATACACTTATCTAATCATTTTATTTCAAAAAGGCATTAGGGTTAGTGTTTCTTTTGAAAAGGCAACTAGTTAGTTTCTTACATTGCATACACCGTTAGCAAAACACAAACCCACACACACTCACATGGTATCTAAACAAGTGGTGAGATTGGACTTCATCCCCAATCCATCACTCGAGACTGGTGCCGATGGAGTTTTACCCTCCACCATCTCTCACCCCCCTAGACACCTAGCAGCCCCATAGGAGTGGTTTTCTAGATTTCATCATCAAAAAATCCCCCACTTTTGTGACTAGGCCCTGGATTTCATCACCAATGGTTACCTGTAGAGTGGGATAGGATTAGCGCCTTCATCCACAAGGCTAGTATAATTAGTGGAATTGGTAACTATCATTCTTGACCAAGCCCGCCCGAGGGTGAAGCGAAAGCATGGGGTACGCCAACCATGCCTAGCACGTCATAGATAGTGCCACCTCTTCTCATGAGAGGATATTGTGAACTCACTTCAGCATAGTGGGTTCTCCCCTTTAGGATATCATTTTACCGCACCTTCCATACAGGTCACCATTCACGCATTGTGATACCATTCTATTCTGTGCATCTTTGGGTGTTGTAGGAGGTTTGATATCGACGATATTCCTGATTTGCTAGAATATTCACTCCATTACCCGTGATTCTACATAGGGAGTATCAACATTACAACACACAAAATGAACAAAACACTTTTACTTTTTTAGCATTTAGAATTGATTTTGGTCTACCATTGTTTGCATGATCACGGATCGGTCTCATCACATTACACTATATATTGCTTTGTCACATACAACATGTTACTTCACATTTACATTAGACACAATCGAGTCTGTATCACATAGGGTTTATTTCTAAAACCCTTGTACACATGCCACAATGCCTGTGGTCACTCATAGTAGAGCATGCGTGAGCAAGCACACTTCATAGAGGAGATGCCTATCACTTCCTCTAATCATTCCACTCTTACTACTTCGATCATGAAGGGGAAGACTATAGATACATTTGATTCATGCATGGAATCCGATGTACATTTCACACACATGATGCCTCGAGATGAGACGTCAACCTTGAGCGAAGTCCTTGCTACTTCACTCACAGAGGATTACCCGCTCCTTTCAGCCCCATCCTCACCTAATCCATCGACCACGTTCTATGACCATGTGATCTACACAGCACCAGGACAACCTCATCCATTATTTACCGTAGATGAGGAGGTCATACCTACTTCTCCCACCTTTGTGCATCCCTTCTTCCAAAACCTATCTCAATCCCTCTTTGAGAGTGACTCATCCCTCCTAAACTGTACCCATCCAGAGGTCACATCATTCACCCCTACCGTAGGAATGGTGTCTGACCCATCCTCCTCTACTGTAGGAAATCAGAAGCCATCCTTCCAAACTGCACAATAGCTTCCTCCCCAATAGGAACCGCAAGCATTTCCTCAAACCTCACACCCATACTCCTCACAGGAGTCTCAACCATCACCTTCCCAAGAGCCATTTTTCACCATATCTGAAGGCATCTACCAACCGCCCCTTCAGGAGCAAGATGCGCAAACCCAAGAGGGAGTGTACACATACACTTTCCCCTCAACCCAAGCTCCTACCTTAGTAGCTTATCCCACCTTTTTAGCAGCTTTCCCACCAATCTCCCAGGTTCTCAGATTGTACGATACCCAACCTTTAGAGCCACCTTTGTCTACGATGACCTTTAGGATACCGCCACCTCCTCCTTTTTAGGCTCCCACTACTAATCTCCATCCTACCTATGGACCGAGACCATCAGCTTACCCACCCACTCATCCAAGCTATTCTACACAGTTTAGCTTCCCTACTGCCTACCCTCCAGGAAAGAGACAGATCCCATCCTTTGATACCTCGTCTCGACCACCCCTAGCACCGATAGCTCCGACACCTACACCATTACCAACTGCACCTAGTTTCTTTACGCCTCCCTCATATTGGTCATCACCACCTATGACCCAACCATTACAACAAGCTCCAACCCAACAAAATGTACCCGTACCACAACCACATACTTACCAGGCATAGTACTATTACCCATAACAAACACCTACCCCACAACCTAGTGTGCTAGTAGATATGATAACACATGTCACCCACTACCCGCCTTACCAGGATCAGGTGCAATATTATTATTCATAATACTAGGAAGATCAACAATACCAGTATCCGCCACATCCACAGGCTCAGCCTACCATAGCACAACCACCTACAACTATGACACCTAAACTTCAACTCTTACAAAATGAAGTTAAAATGCTAAACGTGTGCATTGCAAGCTACGGGCAACAATTGCCAGCTTATGATGCATTCTACAATGAGCCATATCATACTAATGTACCCCCTCCATCCAAACCACAATGAGCCCGTGGTCCTCGTCCTCCATGTTGACATCGTAATTGGACTCCACTTTCTGAGCCTCTTCCTACTTTATTCTAGAGGCTATTTGAGGTTGGCCATGTTACATTACCAGACATTCGACCCGTCAATCCAAATCGATCCAACCCTCATGGGCACATCGAACATACCTTTTGTGTTTATCATCGCCAGCCAGGTCACGATGTCCATTCTTGTCACACCTTTCGTGATTTAGTTGAGAACCTTATCGATAATGGTACCATTCTAGTTTCAAATCTTGTCACACAAAAGGGTCAAAAGTTTCAAAATGTCGCACCCTTTACTTTACCCTCATCAAATCAAGTCAATCGCTAGGTTCAAAAAGGTGCCATCCTTTTGTCAAAGGTTACACCCCTTGCCTTACCTTCATCATAGTTGTTTTTCCAAATGCCAGGTTTTTCCAAAATCCTCAGCTAAAATTTTGGAACATTCTTTTTAGAATCCCTTAGCACCTCAGGTTTTTCCAAAATCCTCAGCTAAAATTTTGGAACATTCTTTTTAGAATCCCTTAGCACCTCAGGTTTTTCCAAAATCCTCAGCTAAAATTTTGGAACATTCTTTTTAGAATCCCTTAGCAACCTAGGTTTCCCAAAAAAACCTCAGTAAAACTTTGGATAGGTTTCTCCAAAAACCTTAGCAAAAATCTGGATAGGTTTGTCCTAAAAACCTCAACAAAAATAGCCTAGCCTAGCCTAGCATAGTTATAGCACACTCACAACCTAGCACATGCATAGCATTCACATACGCCACTACATGTTAAACCACACAACCTTTGTCATCGCCCGAGATAACCCCCTTCGGTACATGATGAACAAGAGCTACCACAACTCGCGCACAACTAAATGGATCATGCTCTTAACTGAATTTGACCTAGAATTCATATCCCAAAAATCCATCAAAGGGTAGGTCATCATAGACCAACTGGTCGAAGCCCCTTTAACTGAAAATCAACCCCTCCTCATTCAGCTTCCAGATGATTCCATCTTTCACATAACCGAAGCTGAAGAATATGTAGAACCTAAATTTGTAGTTGACCTCACCCTATTCTTTGATGGTTCCAGATGTCTCCATGTTGGGGGTGCAAGCATTGTCTTCTTCACACCTGAAGGAGAACCACTCCCATTTTCATTCAAACTTGACTTCCCCTGTACCAACAACAATGCAGAATATGAAGCCCTAATCCTAGGACTAAAACAAGCACACTCCATGCACATCAAATGCCTCCACATCATAGGTGACTCACTCCTAATAGTCAATCAAGTGTAGGAACTCTAGCTATGCAATTGTCCAGTCCTCCAACAGTATAAGAAAATTGCACAACTCTTATCCCAATTTGAGTGGTATGATCTCGAAGCCGCTCCGTGATCATCAAACCATTTTGTAGACACGATGGCCTCCTTAGGATCCCTCATTCTACAAAATCCAACATCTGACACAACATTTGTATCCATCCATACACTCACTAGATCTGCCATATCACCCACACCTCCTACAGATGATGGTGGTGTGTATGTGGTACACATCGAACCCCATGATCCATGGTTCTCACAAATCAAAGAGTACATCAAACTAGGTTTCCTACCATGTGATCTACCCCATGCTCAATGTCGAACCTTCAAACAAAGAGTGATCCACTACACATTGTTGGGGGACATCCTCTATCATTGTAGCTATGATGACATGCTCCTGCGTTGCCTAGAACCACAAGAATCACAATGGGTTGTACAAGAAACCCATGATGGTACTTGTGGTGGCCATTTTAGTGGCATGGAAATCACCAAATGCATCCTCCGCATGGGCTACTACTGGCCCAAAATGGAGCATGACTGCTGCGAGTATGTGAAGTGTTGCATCAAATGCCAACAACACGTGAACCTAACACATCTCCCATCTCAAGAACTTCAACCCATTCAATCCATGTGGCCTTTCTCCCAATGGGGCCTGGATCTAATTGGATAGATTACACCAGCTTCCTCAAGCAATCACAAGTTTATCATCACTGCCACAGAGTATTTTACCAAGTGGGTCGAAGCCATCCCACTGGTCCAAACCACAGGAGCTAAAATTGTAGCATTCATCACAGATCATATCATATGCCATTTTGGAATTCCCTCCCAAATCATTTTTGATAATGGGAAATCCTTTAAAAACAAAATTGTTCGAGCCCTGTGTGATAGATTTCACATACACCATAGCTTTTCTACCCCATACTATCCTCAGGGTAATGGCCAGGTAGAAGCCATAAACAAAACCATCTGTTCCATCCTCCATAAAACCATAGCAGAATCTCACCGTGATTGGCATAATCAAATACCCCTAGCCTTGTGGGCGTATCGTACGAGCATCCATACTCCTACTAGGGCAACACCTTTTTCACTTGTATACAGGGTAGAAGCTATCATGCCCCTTGAGATTGAGATACCTTCCTTAAGGATATCTATGAAGGATTTCATTGATGATGACACTGCTCGTCAAGCTCATCTAGATCAACTAACACTTCTTGATGAACATCACATTCATGCAATCGAGCACACACGAGTCTACCAAGATCACCTTCACCATGCCTACAATAGTAAGGTACATCAGCACGAGTTTAAAATTGGTGACCTAGTTCTCAAGGAAAACTAGCAAATCACAAGTCAACCTCACCAACAACATGACAAATTTACCCCAAACTAGTTGGGCCCATTCATGGTTACACACAAATATAGTTTAGGAGCATATCATCTGGCCAATATTGAAGGCCTTAACGAACCTGAACCCATCAACATATTGCATCTCCATGCATTCAATGCCTAATATACATAGGCATTCACCATCACAAGTAGTATACACTGCTAGGCACAAGCACACTAGCTACTACACACATCACTAAACATGCACTTCTATTGTTTTACAATTACATTATACATGCATGTTTATTTACTCTTTGATTGGCATTTATATACTATTGGTATTTATTTTTCTTTTTGTAGGATTTACCATATCCACACTTACACCAATAGTAGCAATACATGACAACACCATGCAGGATACACCACAACCATAGTCCACACCTATTACACCAACTGACCTAGCCCAACCAGTACTTGTCATTCACCCTAGGCAGACATCACATTCACCACATTCAGATCATCACACATCACCCCACCACATGGAAGCTCACCATAAAGGCTCTTCCTATTCACCTCACTCTAGAGACAGTCAGGTCACCCTATCCTCTTTTGATGAAAAGGAGGAATCATCCCATCCCCAAGAATAGGGGTCACCCTCTCATTCACATAACAATCTCAAAAATCACTATTCACCAACAAATCATCCCCATCACCCCCTAGGAGCCTATCACCCTCCTAATAGAGGATACACCCATCATCTAGCTCATCCATCATGCCTACCCACCCCACTTCCCAATGGTGAGTCCACCTACTCCCAAGATTTGCAAGCTCACACTGCACAAGCCACCCAAGTCACCTTCATAGGCATGCCTCTATCCCATGTGCGTCATCATTTAGGGCCATCACCCATGCCACCCATACTCTAGACACCACCTTCCCCCCTACGAGGCTTACCTTCCTGAAAAGCTTTCCAATCACCTAGACCTTTTCATTCCTCCCCTGCCTCATCGAGACCTCATCCAGCTTCCCATGCCTACCAAACCATGCCACATACATCACAGCCTTGATCCCCACCTTCACCAACACTATCACCACAACATCATGAGATACAACATCTTTTCTCCTATGTCGAGGCTCTAGAGCTGTAGATGAGCCACTATCATTGCCATGTACACCCACGCTAGTCTCCCATGACCCGTACACCTTCACCTTCATGCAGATCCACCCTTCGATCCCATGCCCAACCTACATTGGACCCTCGACCCATGCACCCGTAGGTAGACCGACCTTCATCACCTCCAGCGAAGCCCTATATTTACCCCATGCCGGTTCCATACACGCCATTTTCAGAAATATTTTACCATCTCATGCATCAGGGCCTCATTGACTTACCCAAGATTCGACCCATAGATCCCTCACATCCTAAACCACGTAACTATCATGAGAATCAATATTGCATCTACCATCACCAACCAGGTCACGACATTGAAGAGTGTCGAACATTCAAGAACCTAGTGCACAACATGTTGCATGATGAGAAAACCCCATCACCAGAGCATTCTATCCCATTTAGCTAACTTCTCAGTCCTCCACATCGCATTACCCCCACAACCTTACCCTCCTACAACACCCTAACAACACCAACCCGATACATTCATAACATATCCAACTACAACCCCAACCACAATCCTAGCTGCATCCTCACTTCACCATCCCACTCCCGATCGGACCCATGCCACTTCGCCCGATAGTAGTTCTAATAGTGCTTTCCTTCTTCTTCCCTACTTCTTCTACTTCTTACAATAGCTGATTCACTTCTTCTCTTCTCTCTCTCTTGGCTTTTGGTAATCCTCTTATCTTGTTGGTTACCAAAGCCTATTTCTTCTCACTTCTTCTAGTTGTACATCCTACTCTTACATCTTCCCTCTCTTAATGACTATTACATACAGTTTTATAACTCACAACTTATGCACCTACCACACACACCCCACACATTGGGGCAACCATGATCACAACATCGTGCTTTTTGTCATCACAACACATTACACTCATCTGTAGATAAGTTTTCCAAACTCCATCTATATGTCATGCATTTCCTCTTGTAGATATTGCATTCCCCCACTTGCATCATTTACATTTACATCCATTGCATATATCCATATGTTTTTCATTTAAACTTTTAGTTCATGTTTGTACATTCTTCCCCAAAATGCACCTTCAATAGGAGTAACAAATGCACTTGTTAGCATCACCACCTGGATGTCCATTCCCCCTTTTTAGGATCAGGGTATACATAGGTGTCATGTTCGACTTTGACTACTCTTTAGTTCAGTCAATCCAGTGTCACCCATAGCTACCGAGGCTTGTACATTCTTCTTATGGATCTTTAGGCTGGTTCAACTTCTCTCATGGACCATACACAATAGGTTATACATTAAACAATTTTGAGTCTAGGAAAGAGGACATCTTGAGTAGATATCACCATCTAGAGAACGGTATCCCTTGCTCACCCTATCACTTGCATGGTCAACATACGACCTGGGGATAAACAAAGGGATCAAGCATAAGCAAAAATAAATGATTGGGTAGAAAACAAATGTCATCGCCCATACAAAAAGAGCACCACCAAAAAAAAAAAGAGCACCACAATAAATAGGTCAACACTAGAAGAGGGGCAGAAAACAAAAGGAAATGCCTCTTGATATCACTCATGTTATGCTTATCGCCTTTGGTCCTTAGGTTCAACATAACACCATGGGATGATTTCCATCACTAGAAATAGGCTCCAAGAGCTTGCCTACCAGTGGAATAGTCTTACAGGTGGCAACATATCTATAACATTAGCATCTTGCTTTTGTATAGATCACTATTGTGGATGGATGAGCTAGCTAGTCCGGTAGCATCTACAATGGGTTAATCCTACCTCCCTCAAAATGGATAAATGAACCTTACACATGCACACACATAGGTCCATGATAGATTTTGAACCAGCCCGATTAGTTATAAGTTGCCACAATACTTGTATAGCTAAGGGTCTGAGATTTGATTGTCACAACTATATTGGTCAAAGCCATTACACATACCTTACATTATCCAACTTCCCTGAAATCATGGGATGGATCGCATCCATACAGGTAAATGCTATGATACAAGTGCTTCCTTTGGCGCATTTCAGTACGTCCATACATGCATCCATGCATCTATGTCATATACATTTATTACACATTACAACCATGCATTCATCCTACATGCATTTCAACATCAAATCACATTATTGCATCCACCTTACATGCATTTCAATATTAAATAACATCATCGCATTAACCCCACATGCATTCACTACAAAATCACATCGGATACCACATCATATCGCATTCGAAACACAATCATACATACTATTCTACAAGTTCATTCATACCATAAAATGATAATAGATCTAAACCATTCACACATGTATATCTATTTATCATACATACCTACAAACTATGCTACGCTATCTATGCAAACATAAGAGAACACATTTCAAACAATAACAATGACACATGTATATATCATAGCCAAAATCAATATATATATATATATCATCCATACAAAATACCCGAAGGCTACAACCTGGGACCATGCCCATCATCATCTAGCATCTAAAATACCCATAGGCTACAATACATAGAAAGCCTAACTCCCACCAGGAGTCTCCCCACGTCCCTCATGGCTCACCCGCATCTCGACAACCCTGCTCGATTCTGCTCCAAACTCTAGAACTAGATCCATGATAGGTTGATCCTGCACTACAACCCTAGCACCCATCTACCCCACCATAGCAGCACTACGCTGGCTATGATGTGAAGAGACCCACACTCATGATCGAGACACCGACTATGACACCACCTGATCATAATCAGGAAGAGGAATCCCATGCACCAACAGAGTAGTCTCACATAGTATCTTCCTCATAGACTCTACAACCAACTGACCAGCCAAGCTCCCAATAGTCTACTCCTACCTAGTCACCCTGGCCCTTAGCTACTCCACCTCAAGCCTCCAACTATCGAACTCTATCTCGTAGTGCCTATGTCCCCTCCTCCACACCTCGCTCCTCTAGGACATCCATAGGAATCTCTGCCATACCAACAAATGCACTAATATCAATGGTGTCATCTATATCACCCATAGCAGTAGCTCCACCTCCCTCCTCATGTACTCCAATGACCTGCTCCATGGTCACATCAACACCCGCAGTCACCTCCTCCACCCTCACTCCCTAGGTGCTCGCTACCTCACCCAAGCGTCATCGTGACCACCATAGAGGAACCTCCTCCTCATCGCCAGCCACATCCTCTACCCTAGCTCGAGCTCCCCTACTAGCTCTCCCCTTCAGTGGAGGTGCCCCAACACCAAGTGCCACCCATCGATCAATCACACCTCTGATAGGCTCCCAACTCTATAGTGCCCACCAAGCCTCAAACTTAAGAGTCATCCCGACATCCTCCACATTCGATGTAGCCAGAGGTGGATCCCTCTCCCCAACCCAAGGCAAGACCATAGGATGCTCTCCTCTATCACCTCACCACCTAAAATAAGTCATAGGAGCCCTTGGCATATCCTATCGTAAACCAAACTACCGCCTCACCCGATCAAACTAAAAATACTTAGTCTATCGAGTATATCACCCTACTATCCATCTACCCTATTGGATGGCTCGCAACTCCTCATCATCCTCATCCCATATGACCCCACCCAACCAAGGCCTCCATCTGATGTCACCAAGAGTCAGATCTCTAAACTTACCCCTCCACAATAGTGGGTCACCCTCATGTGGCCTCTTGATACCCTGCTCTACCTTCATACTCCATCGCAAAGCATAGGGTAAATACTCCTTGCCCACCACATGCATAGGGTGAGGCAATAATGAGGGCCACTCAATAGCTATGTGCTCCCATGCCCATACCTGCAACAATGGAATCGTACTCAACCCTATGCGTCTACCTTGAACAACATCATGTAACTCCTAGTAAACTTGGGCCAATAGTGCAGGTGCCCAAGAAAACACAACCCTACGCTCAACCATGTCACTCACCACATCTAACATATTCTAGGTGAACAACACCCCAAAAGTATCAGGTAAGGCATAAGTAGAGATCATCATCATCGCCACACACTATCGATCAGATATCTTATCCTCTACCCACAACCACTCATAATCAATCTTAGAGACATCAATACCTCTCCAATCCACCCCAAATAATCACTCCAACACAGCATCCTTGCTCTCATCAATGGCTGCTCTCATAGGAACACCCTCAATCGGTAATCTATATATCCGATATACATCCTCCAAAGTAATGGTCATTTCCCTAGTAGGAAAATGAAATGTGTTCCTATCCGTGTCCCACCACTCACACAACGTAGACACATATGCTCGGTTAGTGTGGATACTCTTGCATTCCCACACACCTCGAAACCGTATGTCATCCAACCAATTTAGCTCATCCTCTATGCTCATCAACTCCTCAAAACCCTCCTTCATTTTTTGCACCCGATGATGGGGTTCTAGCATCTTCACCTATTCATCCACAACAAAACACAACAAAACATACATTAGACATCCACATAATGATGCAATCAAATCAAATTCCATCAATAAAAATTTACAAATTAAAACAATTTAATTTAACATGCACTTCGAGACAAAAATAGTGCACAAATCATATGACAAAACATATCAACAAAACAGTCACATATTTGGATACCCATTTCATCATTTTATGGCAAAATTTCAAACAAATATGAAAAACAGTACATATTTGGCTCCCAACAATCAAATATAAGTTCACCCACATACCCATTGTGGCACAAAATTCAAAACATGATCAATTCATTCAACATACAAAAACAAAATGCATTTTTGAATACCCATTTGCCAATTTTGTGATAAAACTTTTGATAAAATTCAAAAATAACTTACAAATCAACACAAAATTCAAAGTCAAATTTACCATAAATACACCAAAATTGAAAACACATCAGAAGACATAATTCAAAAATAACAGTCACATTTTTGAACACCCATTTGCCCACTCCGTGGTGAAAGTTCAAACAGATGTGAAAAATAGTCTAAATCGGGCTCTCTATAGCTCATTTTCAATTTCACACTACCCACACCTTGGCATGCAAATCAAAGGTAAGCCAAACAAAGTCATCAACAAAAACAATCAACATTTTTGGATACCCATTTTGCCCTTCTAAGGTGAAAGTTTCATCGGTTTCCACAAATACTATCTCTAAGGTGGTAAATTTAACAATCACGATTTACTACCTTACACCCAAAAGCAACAAATTCTGAAATCACACCAAACGAAAGTAAAAAAATATAACAGTCACAAAATGGGATACCCATTTCCCACTTTTACAGATAAAATTCAATAACATGTCAAAAACAGTACACCGTCGCTTCACAAATGCATGGTCAAACTTCACACCTACTCTACCCTTCACCCGATCAAATCAGCACTAAAACAAGTCCAATCCAGAAATAGATCACATTTTTGGGTACCCATTTGGCTTGTTTATCACTACGTATTCAAATTTTAATTAAAAATTACTAAAAATTTTAAAATGGGATGAAAACCTCCCCCCCTCATTCACATTTCTTGGGAAAAACAAAACAAAACAAAATAAGGACAAAGGACACTTACCGGTGGGTCCCCACACCTACTACTAGCCGCCCTACATCCCCTCATCATCATCGCCCTCGAAGTCATCAACCACATTCTCCTTGTATCGTCAGAAGCTCCCACACGTCGCTTTCCAATATTTCCCGTCGTCAAAATGAAGCACTTACAAGGAAATTTGACCTTAAATATGCCTTAATCCCGCCTTCACCCCTCGAGGGGTGAACCCAGATCCAATTCACCCCCTTGGGTGGCGATTTAGGTCAAAATCACCCCTCGGGTGGTGAACTCAGCTAAAACACCCCAAAATCAACCAAATTACCCCCAAAACCCTAGGAAAGTAGGCAAATTTCTTCCAAAACCCTAGGAACTCCACAAAACTTTCTTCTAATTTATTTTTTTAATCATATTCATCATGCATTGGTATCTTATCAATCGCTGCATCATCAACTCACCACACTTCATTCACCTCATTGTTGATTCCTCATTTGAGGGGGTATTCATATCCAAAGTCAGCTTTGCATGCAACCACAAAATCGAAAATCCAAAAGTGTGATTAGCACATTTGTCTACAAAATTTTTTGCTGAAGATTATCATACGAAATAATCTCAATCACAACCAGACATGGGTTATATCATGAGAGTTATGCGTAACAATGGAAAGGTCACCTTGGCATTCATGGAGCACAATGAATGACACGGGCGACTAATCCAGCACAACATTTGAAGGACTTCACTCTAGCATTCATGGAGCACAATGAATGACACGTTTGAATAATTCAAATGTTAACTAACTCAAATGGTTTGACACTTGTCGCCATGTTCTCATCAATCAATCAACAACAAAAATTTAGATAGGCTTTTGTCCTATTCATACTTTTGGACCATGTTGATCTGGTCGCAAAAGCAAAGCAGTCAAAAGTTGTCATTCTCAAGCAACTAGTATGGCATCGTAAATGTCATACGGACTCAACAAAATCACATCATTGCATTCACAATCATTCATTTCCATTTTTCAGCATTGTTTTTATTTCTTTCCTCTTCTCCTTCTTTCCTTCTTCTCTTCTTTCCCTTGGACATCTAGTTAATTTGTATGGTCACGCTTTGAGCGGCTACATACCCTTTGATTGGATTCCATTCCCCTTCTATCCCTTTTCCTTCTACACAAACCCTTCACATTTTTGTATTAAACTGTGTTCTACACAGTATAGTACAAAAAGGGGAAAAATGTAGACACCCAAAAGTCACACATTGTTGTTTCTACGTATCCATAGGTGATTCCAGACATCCCTAGGCTATTGTAGGCTATTGTAGACTATCGTAGTCATGCGTAGTCAGGCGTAATCAAGCGTAGTCATGTGTAGTCATGCGTAGTTATGCGTAGTTATGCATAGTCATACGTAGATTGCCATAATTTGCCATAGCAGTGTGTAGACCTGCATATATATATTTTAGGTCCAAAACCCTAATAAGCCTTCAAAATCACATCCCAAGCATTGGGATATCCTTCAACAACCTATTTGCACTCAATTGAGGCCCCCACGGGCTATTAATTGGCAAAAACAATTAACAAGTCAATTCCAAAAATCTAATTTAATGTTGACTTCACTTAAGTCACCTTTTTAGGGTAAATTTGATTAATTAACCTCTAATCCTTAATTAATGCTAATTGCACCCTCCCACATGTGTGAAATTAGGGTTTGTTAGGATGTTTCTTTTAATCATGTCCTAAATTGACTTAAGACCTCCTAATCAGGATTAACTCTAATCCATCCTCACACATGTGTGAGGATGGGATATTTCTCATAAGGAATGTGATGTTGCCACATTGCATTTCCTAACCTAACCCTAGTCAGAATTCAACCTAGGTTTAGTCTATCTAACTCCCCCCTGCACCTTGCCATTTCCTATAAATAGTGGGTCCTAAACCCCTAATTACCTCTCTCTCCCAAGTTCAACAAAGCACAAAAACTCTATAGAAATTGATACCAAGTGTTCAACAGTCAGTTCTCGGAGCATACAGTTGGATTTCCACAGTACACAGAGGCACACCAGCTACCTAGGAATCGATCCACCGAAGGGATTTTACAAAAGAGACTTCACAGCTCAAATCGCCCCTACCCCGTGAATCTGGTCCTAGTTCACCCCTCGGGTGGTGAATTGGGTCTACAGTGTCCAGATCAGCCCAGATCTGGTAGGTAAGGTCCATTTTCCTATTTTATGTCCATTCTTGCAGTTTATTTCAGTTTTCCATACATATTACCAGTCATTTTGTCTTCATAAATACGGGGCCTGACCAAGGCAAGCCCCTCTACACACTGACACCCTTTTGCAGGTTATTTAGAAGATCTGAAGAGGAAGAACACCATCAAACAAACAACCTAGCGGTGGCCCACATACAAAGAAGCCCACCTTCATTGAGGGACGATTGAAGACGACATCGGATTGATTGTAACATTGTTAGGAAAAGAAACAAAAAAGGGCATCATGTCCCTATTGTAACCTATATCTTCTTTAATATCAATGGAATACAGTTTCTCCGTTTAATGCATTATTGTTTTGTGTTAATATATCAAGTGTCGATTTCTACCCGTTTCAGAAAGTTTTGAATGGCACTACTAGTTGGAGGGATTTGTAAATTCCTTCCAACGTTGGTGGTCATAGTAGTAGCATAATTTAGATGATGAACGGGATTACTATGATTCAAATATTCACTCAAGGAGTTATCATGAAATGGTCTAACTTCCTCAAGTAGGGCTTCTTCCTCTAAGGTTGCATCCAAGCCATGCTTGTGATGCTTATAAAAGGTCCACATATGTTCAAAACATTTGAAGGTAAGATTCCCATTGAGTCCCCTAATAGGATCAAGACTATTATCAATATCTTCTTCCTCAAGGTTAGGATTTTTTCTATCAATTTGATCATTCTCTTGAAAAATATCATCAAAACTTAAAAATCTTCTTCCATTCCCAAGGTTAGAAGTCGATGGGAAAAGAAAAAAATATCAAATCAAAGGAAGGAACTAAGACCCACAAGCACTAGAAATTATATTTTTAATGTTCTTCTTATCTATCACACACAAAAATAGTGATCTTGATTAAAATTTTAAAATAAAAGAAGGTGTTCACGTCGGGTTCACCAAATATGTAGACGGTAAAACCACCCTACCACGTGCAATTCCCAAACAAGGTTGTATTCGCAAATATATAAAGCCTTATGGGGTAAACCATGAGGGTTGTGTTGTTCTATACACTCAAGTGTGAAGTATGGGGGAAAGGGTTAACCAGGGAACAACTTTAAGGACTCTCTCCAAGTCCATAGTAATTTTAGGAATGTTTTATGTATTTAGTTTCTAGACAGACACCTAAATTTGGCCTTTCTAGATCTATGTTATAAAATATAAAGGACAATACAAAAATATAGAATGCAAGAATACAAGGGTTAGCCCTAGAATGATTATTTTCTTTGGATGCTTTCTAACCTAGGGTTCTAAATAGATAACCTTTTAAGCAAGGGCTCAAGAAGAAATGCACAAACATAATTATCCCTAAGTGCACACTATATGCTTTTTATCTTTGAAATACCTAGAATTAATTGAAAATACTTAATAAAATTAGATCTCGGGTTTATGATAGAGATATATACACTCAAAAATAAACCTACAAGACTAATCAAAACACTTAGCCTATTTGGTGTTTTGTCCTTGATTTTATCTCTTTGTCCAATGCTATCAATAATACTTGTTCCTACAATATAACTCAATAAACACTTGAAAATGGAATTAGCGTTAGGGGGCCTACTTAGGCCACTGTACAAAAGTGCTTTGAGGTGCATTAGTCAATCCCCCTAGGTACTTTTAGCTGACCTTTGATAATTAAAAGCAAAAATTGACCTTTGGAGGAAAATAAATATTAATGCAATACAACAGAACAAAATGCAAAAATCACATAACAAAATATGCCATTATGCTCTAGATGTAATTTAGAATACAATGGAGAAAATAGGGATAGCAAATTACCCCAAATTTGATCTCAGGTGAAATTGCACCTCGTAATGGGCAATCGCGATAACGCCAGGTGAAGTTGTACCCCATAGCAAACCGGGTGCGATTTCACATGAACTATACGAAAAATAAAATATCAATGCAGAAACTCAATTACGTCACTCAAAAAATCTAAATGTACATGTAGAAGAGTGATTTCACCTTGTAGAGAGTGTAGAAGTAAAATAGAAGGGTTTTAGATCTCTTGGGTGGTCAATCTCTCCTTAGGGCTCCAACAACAATCCACCAAGAGCGAGGAAGAAAAATGCAACGAAAAATCAAAATCCAAACTTCAAAGTTACTTGTGAGAGAAGAAGGATGTAGACAGAACAAAAAACACTTTGTAAAAAATCAAATGCGAGCAATAAAATCATCAAGTACCGAATAAAATGAGTGTGTGTTAACTTGTGTGTTATCGTGTGTGAAATGTGAATTCAAACCTTTCTTATATAGTGGATTTGAAGGTGAAAAGAACGAGAAAACCAAGGAGGGCCGACGTGAAATATGCCAACCCTAAAAAATTAGGGTTTTAATGCATCAAACCCTAAAAAGGTGAAATCGTGCCTCGTCCGAGCTGATCGTGATATTGCAATGCGAAGTCGCACCCCGTCAAGGACCAGACATGGTTTTGCATAAAGGGGTAAAATAGGTAAAACAGAGGGGGGAAAGCCTTGACCTTGCCTTAGGTAAGTCTAAGGGGTCCCCTAGAGGTCTCAGGGAATATTACCCACTAAAGTGGGTTAATTTTTCGTGTCTACATGTTATCAATATTGTAACCAAATATTGGTAGAAGATTCTAGCTTGAGTGAAATTTTGCATGTAAGCCAACTCTTGAGCTTAGGGTTAGGATTGCATGAAGTATTTTCTTTAAAAGTTGTGAATCCATGTATGAATGTATATTTTTGAAGGAGGTTTCCCCCTAGAAGAGGCCTGCGATTCAGTGTTTATTTATGCATTTAATTTTTGCATTGTGATATTGCATGAGTTTTTACTTAATTTTAGTATTTTGTGAGTTTTCTTATTTTTAATAGTAGGTTCCTAACAAGTGGTATCAGAGCGCTTTTCAGGGTCAATTTTTGTTGTGACTGTGACAATTCTTGCCCATTTGTTTCACCTATTAGGTATAATGTTCCTATGTTTTTCATTTATGTTTTCTTTTATTTAAAAAAAAATAGCAAAAAGCAAAAAAAATACAATCTTTTTTCTATAGTAGTTGAGTAGGTTAGAAACCCTATGCCAAGAATTTTAAAATATCATGGAGTTGTCATTATTGGATAAGCTAGATAGCCCATAAAGTGTCTAATGAAGTGAGGGGTGATTAGGCTCCAATACCCAGGCCTCAAACAACACTCACACTAGAAATTGAGCTCCCATGCATCTTCGAGTGTATCAGGAGACCATTTAGGCTTAAACAAAATTTTATCCAATAGGAAGCTTCTCGACCTTGTATTATCCAAGCACTTGTGCCTCATTGTGATCGTATTTTTGATCTGGTCATTTTGATATATAACACCCAAGCACATTTTTAGACTCCTTACTAAAAATAGTAACTCCTAAAACCACACTTCTATTTTTAGTAATTAAATAAAAGAGATTCAAGACTATCCAAAATGGTTGCTGGTACTCATGGACATAAAAAAGAGATAGATCAAACCACCTCATTATTGGAATCCCTAAAAAGCTTCATTGACAACATGCACATAGCAAATAAAGCCATGAGGGAAGAAATTCAAAATTTTAGAGATGATTATGATACCTCCAAAACCCACTTAGAAGAAAAACTTGCAAATGTTGAGTCCAAATTGCAAGGTGGTCCAAGCAAGTCTAAGTATTGTACTAAACAATCATAATCTGATCAAGGTAAAGGAAGGGAAACAAATGACTCTCACCCTCACTATGATCATGATCCTACCTTTAAGATGCCTAAATTGAATTTATGATCCTACCTTTAAGATGCCTAAATTGAATTTTTCTAAGTTCAATGGGAAGGTGTTGGACATTTTGAGTCCCTAAGCTAAAATGATGTCATTGATGTCAAAAGAGCATTTAATGTAAAAAGGATCTATGAAGGATTTTTGTGAAAACCAAGGTAGGAAAAATAAAAGGTTTTAGTTAAAACCATGGATAGTAGATTTGATCTGTATTTTTCTTAAAACCCAAGTTGGGCTTTTGTTTCATCGAAAAAGGTGCCCCGATGATGGAGTTATTTGAGTTTTAATATTTGGTTTAAATTTTAATTATTTAAAATTTAAATTTAAATATAAAGTTTCCCGTCGACGTCATAAAGCAAACATAGATTCATATTTCTGTCGACGTCTTCGAAGTGTTTCAAACACTATAAAAAGGGGTGGTAAATAAATCAAAGTTTTATCCTTGCTCTTGTGATAAATGTTTGGCATTCAAATAAGTTTATGAGCTCGTGCGAATTTTGAGAAGATAAGCAGGAAAGAAAACGTAAGTGCTTGGAAAGTCAAATTGTGGTGGGAAGCGTGGTGCATTGGCAAATCATTTTGGTTTAAGGCACAATGCAGCACAAACACCAGGGATCGAATACCTTGGACGGTGTTTCATAAGGCGTGTGAAAAGAGCTTTGGCATTTTGTCTTTTATGGAAGTGTTGAGTGTATATTTGTCACATTACAAAAATGAACACGCAACTGGAGTCTCAAACCAGAAGACTCTTTCTTGCAAAGAAATAAGTTATTATTATTTTTTTATTTCTCCAAGTTTCTTGTGGAACAGATCTCTATATGCATAAAACCAATTTCAACTTAATGCACATAAACAAATATATCCCAGAGTAACTCAGATCCTGCAAGTAACTGTTAACAAGGGGCCTTTGTTGATTCACAGCAAACTTTGTAACCCTAATTTGTTTAAATAACCAATCATGCAACAAAAAAAATCCTTTTAATGTTCTAACATTAATGGTTTATTCTAATGTCAATTGGTTCATTTTATCTTTGTTTAATCATTCTATTATTTTAACGTTAGTCTTTAATATGAGATTAAACATATCAAGAACTAAAACAAAAAATGTTCTTATACAAATCAGCTGGAAAACCAAAGAAGGATGTTAATCTGGTTAGCAATCTCCTCCCTGCAAAACCCCAAGTTAAGAGATGAAGTTCTAAAACAACCCGACCGAGCAGACCTGTACTAACACACAATCCAATCAGATCAGATGCAAGACTCTAAGGAAAGAATATAACTGCATCATTCTGTCATTCACCTATCGTAACCCATCTCATGGCGTAAACGAATAGATACAAGAAAAAATGATGCAAAGGAAAGATTGACAATGAAAACAGTAGTCTTAGCTTCGATCTCCTTTTGATTTTACACACAAAAGTCGCTTTTACCAAATAACTCCTTTATTTCAATAAATAATGCTTTTTGTTACAATCTCCAGCACTGTATCCATAACTACATTTCTGCTATTTAAACCTTTTTGTCGTCTGCTCTCTGTGACGCTTCGTTTCAATGTCCAGGACTCTTCGTTTCAATTTCCCGCCTTTTGATGTTCTAACCCTTCGCATGCATTTGTAACGCTTGATCTTCTCTACGGCCAGTAATTGTCGATCAGAAGCATTACTCTGATCCTCATGCATTTTGCCACGTGTCCAGCGATCTCTGCATTTTCAGTAACGGTCCCCGAAAATCTCGACTAAAAATAGCCCATGGCCTTGCTTCTTTGCTTTCACAGCGAAATCGCGACATGTCACGAAATCGTGACATGTCACGATATCGCGACGCTTTCACTCTCCGTACGCTTTGGCTGTAACCCCGTCGTGAAATCGTGACCATTTTACCCATCGGGCCATCTCACCGCAACCCGTCGCGATATCGCTACCATTTCTCTGCTTCGGGCATGATCTTCATTTCTGTCATGATTTCGTGACATCTTCTCTATTTCATACACTTTGGCAAAACACGTCACGAAATCATGACCATTTTCTTCTTCGTACAATTTGCCAAAACACGTCACGAAATCGCGACCATTTTCTTCGTCCGTACACTTTGCCAAAACACGTCGCGAAATCGTGACCATTTTCTTCATCCGTACACTTTGCCAAAACACGTCACGAAATCGCGACCATTTTCTTCGTCCGTACACTTTGGCAAAACACATCACGAAATCGCGACCATTTCGCTCCCTTTCTATCCACTTGCCGCAAAAAACACGTCACGATCCCCCTCACACACCCACCGATCACGACCATTTTCTATCTTGTCCTTCGTCCACTTTCGCCGCAAAACAAACACGTCGCGATTTCTGACTTTCCCCACCCCCGTTGACCTTGTTGACCACATTTTGCGACACGTCCGATTCGCTACATTTTTCATCCCTTTCTCTCTCCTCTGCACGACAACATGTCGCGATTTCGCTACAACTTTCATCGTCCGTACACTTCATCAAAACACGTCGCGAAATCATGACCATTTTCTCTGCGTCGGAGTGACATGTCGCGATATCGCGACCATTTTCTCTGTGTCGGAGCGACATGTCGCGATATCGCGACACTTTTCTTTTTTCAGCGGCGACGGTGTGACATGTCGCGATTTCGTGACACTTTCTACACTTGCACATTTTGCCCCCTTTTCTTCATTTTTAGCATCTGGGTCAGTGAGATTTTCTCTAAAAACCTGCAACAAGGTGGGTCCCCAATCTTGGGGTGTGTTGTGGATTAACCACAACAAATGGCGACTCTGCTGTCAAATGCTCCAGAGCATTTTGTGAGAACCCAACCTGAAATATATGAGCTTAGATACAGGCGTTAGCACATAAAAGATAAACAAATACCAACAGATCAGAAGTACATGAAACATCAGAATCATTAGTATTAGCTCGGTGTGTGCTATTTGTTTTCATTCCCTATCGCTTGGACTTGATCAACATTCCATTGTCAGCTTTACATGCATGCATGTGTGAGATTGTAAATGATTTGTGAAACCTAATGAATATGCTTAGAGATTTGCTTCTACAAATGCATAGACCTTCTAACATCATATACAAATATTCAAGATTGTCAAACCCTCTTAGGATCAACCATGTGTATAATGAATTGTTTTATTAGATCCCAAAGTTGGTTATGAGTCACTATTATCTTGAACCCATGTGTAAGTGAAAGTGAAATCAGAGCTTTGGGAAATCAGACTCCCAACTTAATCTAGATGGGAGTTTAACCCTATTCTTACTACTCTGATTTGGAATTCATTACCTCACTTTGAGCAAAATGACCTAACCAATTATGGAAGAAATGGTCATGCTAGTCTAACCCTTTGAACGGTCAGTGGTCTTGTTTTTAGACAAGACATGTTGTCATGCATGGGCATACCTAACCCCATAATCCATGACTTAACTTCATTTCTTTGGACTTTGGGGATGACTACCCATCCTTTGCAGAGGACAAGTAGTACGATCCTTTCAATCCAATATAAAGATGAGATGGGAAAAGTTAATTTTACTTCTTGGATCTTAGGGATGACTACCCATCCTTGCTAGGGACATGTAGTACGATCCTTCCAACCCAAGTCTTAGATGAAAATGAAGAATATTATTTTTATTACTTAGACCTTGGGGATGACTACCCATCCCTTGCAGAGGACAAGTAGTACGATCCTTCCAATCCAAGTTTTATCTTGATATGAGACATAGGAGCTTTGGGGAATCAGATTCTCAACCTAGGCGAGATGAGAATTATGCCCTATCCTTACTACTCCATGTAGGTCAAATCAAAGCTTTGGGGAGTTGGATCCTCAACCTAAGTTCGATGAGGACTTAACCCTATCCTTACTACTCTGATTTTAGGCTTTAAGCTTAATGGAAGTGGTGAAAACCACTGTTTTAAGGATCATGTTGCATAATAGGATAGACATGAAATATTCCTTTTCGCTTGACCCTCTTCCTCCAAGCAAGGTTTTGATCATTTTGCCCAAGATCCTTTTTAATGTGTACAAACTGTGCTTGGTTCTAGATACCTTTGGGCTCAGTTTCCAACCTTAGGATTTTTCTTTATTTATGTTATAGTATAACCCTAAGAGGATTTAACACACTTTAATGATTTGTATCTGAAATGCATATGTAACTAGGATGGCATGAATATGCAAAGTGAGATGTACTATGAATGCATTGCCCTTTGAATTGCAAATGAAGTATTACCATAATTTGTAAAGCCGACTACTTCATGCATCACAAGCCTCAAGCGATATTAATTAACTGTTTGTATTACATGTGGAGCTTTTACAATATAATTCCAATGCTTCATATTCTCCCAATCTTAGGCATGTGTTTAACATTTCAAACTTTTATTCCTTTTTTTTTTTTTTTTTATATATAAGACAATGAAAAATGTCAAATAAACACACCACCTAAATGTCCAACCTGCACACACAAAACAAAGCACAACATTAATACAAAAACCTGAACATGTCAAAAACACAACTTAAGTATCAAATCTGCACACAAAAGAAACAAAGCATGGCATAATTACATATAATACAAACCCAGCTGCCTCAAGCCTGGAAGTAGTGTTTCAAGTGCAACCCATTGATAGGTAATGCCAAATCCTTTCCATCCAAGGTTCTTAGTCTAAAACTGTTTTCCCCTAGGACTTCTGAAACTTGGTATGGACCCAACCATAAGTAGTCAAACTTATCATGCTCCCCTTTCTTCTCATGTCTTTTGTCCCATAACAACACTAGATCTGATATTTTAAAGGCCTTGGCCCTAGACTTTTTGTCAAACCATATCTTTACTACATCCTGGTGTTTACTAAAATGAAGCATAGCCTCATCCCTTTTTTCATCCAGATGCATTAATTGTGTTAGTCTAGACTCAAGTTTGTCATTAGTTCCGAAATAATCTTTCATGAAATGCAGCGTTTGTAACCTGAGATTTGTAGGAAAAATGGGATCTTGTCCATAAACCAGATGGTAAGGAGATGTCCCTATTGCTTCTTTGACTCTGATTCTGTCAGCCCAAAGGGCCAACTTAAGCTTGTTGTGCCAGTCCCGCGGATTTCTTTCCAACAATTTTTTTATGACATTTAACAGATTCTTGTTAGATGATTCGGCCAATCCATTACCTTGCGGGTAATAATTGGAAGAGAATTTTAAACTCACATTGTTATCAAATGCCCAATTAGCAAACTCTAGAGAGGAAAAAGCTGAGCCATTATCACTTACAATGGAGTTAGGCATCCCGAACCGAGTGACAATGTTATCTTCTAAAAATTTAATAACAACCTCCGAAGTAGCATTCTTTGTGGGGATAGCTTCGGTCCACCTTGTGCAATAATCCGTAGCCGTCAGAATGTATTTGTGGGAATCAGATGAATTGGGACTGATAATCCCAACAAAATCCAAGCCCCATTGCGCAAAAGGTCTAGACTCGATTACGGATTGTAAAGGCATGGAAGCGTTCCTATCTCTATTGGCTGCAGTTTGACATGTATGGCATGACCTCACATGAGTATGGGCATCTTTGAACAGTCGAGGCCAATAATAACCGGCTCTGAGGATTTGATGGGCTGTGGAATTAGCGGACCCATGCCCTGTCCCATGTTTACCATGAAACTCCTCGAGTATTTGCACTGCCTCCTTTTGATCAACGCAACGAAGGTAAATACCTTCATGGTTTTTTTGTATAATGTGCCGGATCTAATTAGGAAATTAGCAGACTTCAAACGCAAGGCTCTTCGTTGAGTAGCATTCAAATGCGGTGGACATTTACCATTTAGTAGATAGTACACCACATCTGCATACCACTCATCCTTGGTTATATCTGCGACTTCATAATGTTGACATGAAATTGCGAGATCCTGTTCTGCTATTGCCTTAACCAACCCTTGCCCCCGCACTATCTTCATCGATTGAATCTCAAGATCAAACTCCTGCAAAGTTGAAACCCACTTACCACGTCTCTCACCTAATTCATTCTGAATGAACATGGCTTTGACTGTAGGATCTGGGACGATAGCAAAGACCCTACTGTGGACTATGTAATGCCTGAATTTTTTTATAGTTTTAACCAGAGCATACATTTGCTTATCCAAGATAGAGTATCTCAGTTTCGCATCTGTGAGAGGACTACTCAGGAAGGCAATGGGATTTTCAATGCTGCCTTCACTCTTCTGAGTTAAAACACTCGCAAAGGAGTGATCTGAAGCAAATGTGTAGATATAGAAAGGCTTCGTATAATCGGGACTCACTAAAACCGGGGCTTTAGAAATCGCGTCCTTGATATTTTTAAAAGCATCTATATTTTCATTTGTCCACTTGATCTGGACTTCTTTCTTTAACATGTCGTTCAAAGGCTTTGCTATTTCTGCAAAATCTGCAATAAATTTTTCGACAAAATTGATCTTCCCGAAAAATGATCTCAACCCCTTCTTGCTAGTGGGACAAGGAATCTGTTGTATGGCCTCTATTCTCTCAGGGTCAATGGAAATTCCATCCTTAGATATTATATGCCCCAACAGCTTTCCTTTCGTTACCCCAAAAATGCATTTCTTTGGGTTGAGAGAAATACCGTGTTCCCTGCATCTTTGAAAAACTTTCTTAAGATCCCTGACGTGGTTTTCCCTGTTCTTAGAAAAGACAGGAATGTCATCGACATAGACAATGATGCACTTACCTATGAGCCCTTTAAAAGCAAAGTCCATAGCTCGCTGGAAAGTGGCACCTGCGTTCAATAGTCCAAAGGGCATTCTCCTGTATGCAAAGGTGCCCCACTTTGTGGTAAAAGCGGTTTTCATCCTATCACTAGGATGGATAAGGACCTGATTATATCCCGAATAGCCATCCAGGAATGACATCATTTCCGACCCGTTTACCTTTTGGAGTATTTCATCAATGGTGGGTAACGGGTAGTTGTCCTTTTGTGAGGCTTTATTAAGATTTCTAAAATCGATACATAACCTTATTTCTCCACTCTTTTTTCTCACGGGGACTAGGTTAGCAACCCATGTGGAATGCCTAACAGGAAAGATGATCTTAGCTTCTAACAGTCACTTCACCTCTTTCTCTATCAAGGGTTCTAATAATGGATTAACTCGCCTTTGCCTTTGCCTGAAGGGTTTGGAATCTGGCTTCAATGGAATCGTGTGCATTATGACATTCTGATCATAGGTTTTCAACTCCTTATAACTCCAGGCTATGCAGTCTATGTATTCTTTTAATGCATTGGCGATGGAATCCTTCTCCTGCTTGGTACATGCTTTTGCTATGAATACTTCTCGAGGATTTTCTGCACTTCCAATGTTAACTAAATCACAGGCCTCTCTGGGGGGTGGAACCTTTTTACCCTCTCTTGGTTGGTATCCAATATCGAAAGTTTTTTCTAATGAAGCCATCTCATCTGGCATCTTATTTCCAGTAACTTTTTCGTCCAAAACTGCCTCCTCTAGGTCCCTTTCGTCCTCATCTATAACCTGCTTTTCAAATATACCAGAATTAGTGACAAAATGGAATATGTGCCTGTCACTATCAAACACTTGGAAATTCGTGACATTATCTGGTATCGAGGGACAAGGGACCAGCTCTATGGAGAACTTCTTGCATTTCTTATGGTCCACTGGCTTCAACATACTCGCAGCTACGGCTAGGGAGTCTGCCAGACGATTGCCTTTTCTAGAAATCAGAGATATGTTAAAAGCATGAAACTCGTCTATCAAATCTCTAACCCTAGTTCGATAAAGTCTGAGCCGCCTATCCTTACATACGTATTGTCCCTTGACTTGCTTTACCACCAGTTCCGAATCACCAAGAACCTTGATATATTTAATTTTCTTTCGAAGGGCCAATTGTAGTCCGAGAATCAAGGCCTCATATTCTGCCATATTGTTGGTGGCAGGGAACTGTAGTCTGTATGCGGCGAACGTAGGCTCTCTGTCCGAACATGATAATTCAATACCGGCTCCTGCTCCTTGCCTGGACTTGGATCCATCAAATCTTAAAGTCCAAATGTCCTGATGTCCTTCAGTAATGTTGCACCCAATCCTTTCATCTTGGGTATTTTCAAGTGTTTCTATGTCCAAACAATATGCTCCCAACTCCGCTTCAATGTACTGGATCTCATTCGGTTTGTTGTAATCTGTGATCATCTCTTTGAGCCTGGGTTCACTATCAATCCGAATTTGATTGGCCACTCCCCTCCAAGGCAACCACATATGTGAAGAATCTGTCACAATGTAACCGTTTAGGTTTTTACTCCAATCTCTTCCCAAAACCATGCCATATTTGATAGGAATGTCGAGCACCAATATGTCTATGCGTTGTTGAACCCTAGGTTCTGAATTGACTTGAATAAGCACATCACCCAACTCTCCCACTGCCTCCATGGTTGATCTATCCAGCTGCACCACCCTGCTTCTAGAAGGCTTTGGTGTAAGTCCCAATTTTTTATAGATTTCTAGGGGCATGATGGTAGCCGAGGCCCCTGAGTCTATTAAACAATTGTGCAAGTTTTTACCTGCAATTCTAATGGTTATCAAAAAAGGAGGTATATCTCATTTTTCTTTTTGTAAAACCATTCGGGACTCAGCACTTTTGGCTTCATGAACTTGGGCAGCTGGATTTAATCTCTTTGGTGAACTTACTTCTTGGCCTAATAATCGGGACATGTCATACATCGAGACATTGGCCTTAGTTTTCTTCATGTCTTCCACCAAGTCATAAGTGGGTTTTTCTGAATTTGACATATCTTGCCCCATCTTAGACTTTTCCACTTTGGATGGAGGAGGGGGATTGACATCTCCTTTGAAATCAGGAGGGAGTAATTGGTTGCTTGGAGGAGTAGAGGAAGTTTTGGGCTCCTTAGAACTCCTAGTGTAATACTTGTGATTTCCTTTCCCAAAACGTTTGTTGGCATGAACTTCCAAGGCTTCTTCATCTTCGCTTCCAAAAAATTCTACATCCTCCTCTTCTTCACTTTCTTGGGAATGTATAACCTCAGTCAATATAGACTCATGCTTCCCGTGGCCACAGTGCATACAATCGTTATCACAAGGTCCCGTTTCTCCAAAATCTTTCGAGACATCTGCCTGATTGGCTACGGGGTTGGGTACTCGCCCATTATTCGGCTGCGTGTTGTATGTTCCTTTTCCTCTATGATTATGAGGCCGGTTGTGACCCATGGCTTGGTCCACTTTTTTATTGACATTTCCCACCGTGACCAAAACTTTGGCCAAGGTTTCCTTCATGTTTTCTATGGCGGATTCAGACCCTTGTGGTTGGGGCACTGTAATGCCGAGTCCAGTTGTGTTTGCTGCATTAGCCACCTCTGGAATAGGTACAATGGCTTGGGTCTGGGCAGGCGGAGGATTCCATCCTGGATTCATATTTTGAATAGCTTGGGTCTAGGCAGGTGGATTCCACCCTGGATTCACACTTTGAATGGGAGTAACTATTGGATAAGTCGTTGGGCTTGGCGTGCTAATGGGAGCAAACCTCGGCATGGTCAACAAATTACTGCCCATGCCGAACCCAGGCAAACCCATCGGGCTATTTTGAATTAATCCCTGCGTTTGGACTGAGGCATTCGGATAACTTTGAAATGGCGCCACTTGAGCGGGTGTTTGAAAATTATTCATCATAGGGACCTGTGGTGCCATTAACTGGTTCATCATGGCAAATTGACTGTATGGACCATATTGTCCCATCCCAGTCAATTGAGACAATCCTGCCCCTGGCAGGTTCATCTGTTGTTCGAGAGTCATTGTTTCTGCATAGGCCAAAGGAAGCGTCATAACCTGAGGGTTCCTTCTAGTCAACAAAGACGTTAAAGGATCTAAGGCTCCGAAATATAATTGCAAGGCGACCGTAGGATCTATCGCAAAGTGACGAGTCACATTCGTGTATAGTTTTTGGAACCTCTGATTGAATGTTCGTATGGGTTCATTGGGTAATCTTTTGCATGATACGAACAAATTGTAGATTATGGAGGGATCCACTAACATTCTGAATTGGCTTATGAAGGCGGTTTCTAATTGGGCCCATGAAGTGATGGACCTTGCTGGTAGATTTCGATACCATTCATTGGCCATGGGGTCTAGACTAGCAGGGAAAACTCGGCAAGCAACATCCTCGTGAGTAACCCCTTGCCTAAACATGTAATCTTTGTAGATTTGGACATGATCTTCTGTTGTTGTGGGACCATCGTGAATGAATTTGGGTAATCCCCTTTCAATGTTTCTAGGCAAGTCGTGGACTGCCCGAGAATATCTAAAGGGGAACTTTGAGCACCATACCAAAGGGCAGGTGGTTGTTGTTGTTGTTGTTGTTGTTGGGCCATGTTATTCAAAGGTGTTAACCCTGTGGGAACAATTGGAATGCTTGGAACTGTGGAGACAGATATCACATAGTGTTACTGTCACACTTGAACTTAAGGGTTCAGGCCCGCTAGAGGTACTTGAGTCTAAAGAAATCCCTAACTCAAGTATACTGGGTGGTATTTCGATCTCTAATGTTTTGTTTTTCGGCCTCCTAGCAGTGGGAGAAAGGCTTTGGAAGATAGTTTCCCCTGTGGTTTTAGACCTAGTAGCAATGTACTCAGGTTGGGCCAGCTTGGAAATTCTAGAACTCAAAAGACTTCTCTCAACTTCCTGCAAAATACGATATCTAAATGTTATACCTGCAAGCACAATAAGTGGAAACAAAACTACCCACGTTAATTGTTAGAACAAATTAAAAATCACAAAGCAATAAAGAAGGCCCTCCTTCTAGCGCCAAAATGTTGAGTGTATATTTGTCACATTACAAATAATGAACACGCAACTGGAGTCTCAAACCAGAAGACTCTTTCTTGCAAAGAAATAAGTTATTATTATTTTTTATTTCTCCAAGTTTCTTGTGGAACAGATCTCTATATGCATAAAACCAATTTCAACTTAATGCACATAAACAAATATATCCCAGAGTAACTCAGATCCTGCAAGTAACTGTTAACAAGGGGCCTTTGTTGATTCACAACAAACTTTGTAACCCTAATTTGTTTAAATAACCAATCATGCAACAAAAAATCCTTTTAATGTTCTAACATTAATGGTTTATTCTAATGTCAATTGGTTCATTTTATCTTTGTTTAATCGTTCTGTTATTTTAACGTTAGTCTTTAATATGAGATTAAACATATCAAAAACTAAAACAGAAAATGTTCTTATAAAAATCAGCTGGAAAACCAAAGAAGGATGTTAATCTGGTTAGCAATCTCCTCCCTGCAAAACCCCAAGTTAAGAGATGAAGTTCTAAAACAACCCGACCGAGCAGACCTGTACTAACACACAATCCAATCAGATCAGATGCAAGACTCTAAGGAAAGAATATAACTGCATCATTCTATCATTCACCTATCGTAACCCATCTCATGGCGTAAACGAATAGATACAAGAAAAAATGATGCAAAGGAAAGATTGACAATGAAAACAATAGTCTTAGCTTCGATCTCCTTTTGATTTTACACACAAAAGTCGCTTTTACCAAATAACTCCTTTATTTCAATAAATAATGCTTTTTGTTACAATCTCCAGCCTTGTATCCATCTACATTTATGCTATTTAAACTTTCTATCGCTGCTCTCGGCTGCTCTATGACGCTTCATTTCAATGTCCAGGACTCTTCATTTCAATTTCCCGCCTTTTGATGTTCTAACCCTTCGCATGCATTTGTAACGCTTGATCTTCTCTACGGCCAGTAACTGTCGATCCGAAGCGTTACTTTGATCCTCATGCATTTTGCCACGTGTTCAGTGTTCTCTGCATGTTCGTAACGGTCCCCGAAAATCTCGACTAAAAATAGCCCACGGCCTTGCTTCTTTGCTTTCGCAGCGAAATCACGACATGTCGTAAAATCGTGACATGTCGCGATATCGCGACGCTTTCATTCTCCGTACGCTTTGGCTGTAACCTCATCATGAAATCATGACCATTTTACCCATCGGGCCATCTCACCGCAACCCGTCGCGATATCGCTACCATTTTTGCTCTCCGTACGCTTTGCCAAAACCTGTCACGATTTCGCTACCGTTTCTCTGCTTCGGGCATGGTCTTCATTTCTGTCGTGATTTCGCGACATCTTCTCTGTGCCGTACACTTTGGCAAAACACGTCACGAAATCGCGACCATTTTCATCAGCCGTACACTTTGCCAAAACACGTCGCGAAATCGCGACCATTTTCTTCGTCGTACACTTTGCCAAAACACGTCGCGAAATCGTGACCATTTTCTTCGTCCGTACAATTTGCCAAAACACGTCGCGAAATCGCGACCATTTTCTTCGTCCGTACACTTTGGCAAAACACGTCACGAAATCGTGACCATTTCTGCTTCGTCCCTTTCTATCCACTTGCGTCGTGAAAACGTGACACGTCGTGATTTCGCGACGCCTCCTCGAGCTATGCACCTCTATCCCAGTTCTGTCGTGATTTCGCGACCATTTTCTATCTTGTGCCTTTTGTCCGCTTTCAAGCCGCGAAAACCAAACACGTCGCGATTTCGCGACGTTTCGCCCACCTACTGCCGTTGACCTTGTTGACCGTGATTTTGCGACACGTCGCGATTTCGCTACAGTTTTTCATTCTGCCTTTCTCTCTCCTCTCTGGGCCACGACGGAGCAACATGTCGCGATTTCGCTACAACTTTCATCGTCCGTACACTTCGTCAAAACACGTCGCGATATCGTGACCATTTTCTCTGCGTCGGAGCGACATGTCGCGATATCGCGACCATTTTCTCTGCGTCGGAGCGACATGTCGCGATATCGCGACACTTTCTCTGCATCGGACATGTCGCGATTTCGTGACATGTCGCGATTTCGCGACACTTTCTACACTTGCACATTTTGCCCCCTTTTCTTCATTTTTGGCATCTCGGGTCAGTGAGATTTTCTCTGAAAACCTGCAACAAGGTGGGTCCCCAATCTTGGGGTGTGTTGTGGATTAACCACAATAGGAAGGTGGAGGAAGGTTTAAGGCACTTTGGGCCTTTTTCTTTCCAATGAGTGCCTAGATCGTGTGGAATCTTAGTCGTAGCTAAGATGCTCCCGGTGTGGCAAGTCGAGGGTTCGAATCCCCTTGAGGAGGTAATTATGTTTTGCATTTAAATAATTTTTATTAGCCCTAAAGTTTGGAGTTATAAGGTAGTTAATGGAAATTAACATTTTTTTTAGGGTTGTGATTATTATTGCAAAGCATAATTGGTTTATGATTTATTTGATGGTTATGGAGAATTAATTTTTGTAGAAATAAGGAGTTGTTTTTTTAAAAGTAATTTTGAGAGGTTTATTATTTTTTATAAGGGTTTTAATAAAAGTGACTTTTGTGGATGTGTTTATTAACTTGGAGTAAAAAGGGTGTAATTTGAGTAATGTTTTATTTTGTGATTATTTGAAGTCCATTAACCCTTATTTAGATTGAAAAGGAAAGTTGTGTTTAAGTGTGGCAGATTTTGAGGACAACTTATTGGCATCAAAAAGGTATGGGCACATTCTCCTATTGATTGTTTATGGTGGTTGATTTCTGAAATATCATTGGAGAGAAAACGATTGATTGTTGTTTCCTTTGAGAAAATGTTTGGTTGAATGCTTCAAGGTTTTTTGGTTTGTGAGTTGTATTTAAACCTTGTTTTATTAGCATTGTTGTTGAAGCCCATTGATGATGAAATGAACTTGAAATTGAGTTATAAAATAACATGAGTATCATTTCTATGTGAGACTTGTGCTTGAGCATTGTTGGAAACATTTTGAGTTGGTTAATACATGCTTGGACTAGGGTTTGTGAAAAATGATTGTTCCTTGAGGTGATTGGTTGAGTTGAGTTGGTTAATACATGCTTGGACTAGGGTTTGTGAAAAATGATTGTTCCTTGAGGTGATTGGTTGAGTTGAGTTGGTTAATACATGCTTGGACTAGGGTTTGTGAGAAAGGATTGTTCCTTGATGTGATTGATTGAGTTGATTTGATTAAGCCTAGTCAAGTGGATACATGTGGTTGTTCAATTTCCTAGAAACAAACTATTCAATATTCTAATTTGAGTTTAGATTGATTTGAGTTGAGATTGAGGTTGATTTGAGTTGAGATTGGGATTTGAGTATAGAACATTTATATTCTCTAACAATTATCTTTATGCTTCTATGATATTGATTTGAGATATTGATTGTACATTGAGCTTAGAATATATTGAGTCTCTAACAATTCTCTTTATGATTCTATGTGATTGAGACAAGTCTTTGAGAAGACTTGTGGATTGTTTTGAGTTAAGATTTTGTGAAAGCTTGCTATGCATATTTGAGCAAGTCCTATAGAGGACTTATTGAGCATATTTGAGCAAGTCCTATAGAGGACTTATTGAGCATATTTGAGCAAGTCCTATAGAGGAATTATTGAGCATATTTGAGCAAGTCCTAGAGAGGACTTATTGAGCAAATTTGAGCAAGTCCTAGAGAGGATTTGTTGAGCAAATTTGGATAAGTTCTGTGTGAACTTGTTGAGCATATTTGGACAAGTTCTGTGTGAACTTGTTGAGCATATTTGGACAGGTTTTGTGTGAACTTGTTGAGCATATTTGGACAGGTTTTGTGTGAACCTATTGAGCAGATTTGGACAGTTCTGTATGAACTTGTTGAGCAAATTTGGATAGGTTTTGTGTGAACCTGTTGAGCATATTTGGACAGGTTTTGTGTGAACCTATTGAGCATATTTGGATAGTTTTTGTGTGAACTTGTTGAGAATATTTGAGCAAGTTCTAAGTGAACCTATTGAGAAAAATTGTACTAGACCAACTGTACTGCGTTTAGTGCAAGATATTGAGCAGAACTATGCTAGACCGACTAAACTATGTTTGGTACAATATTGAGACAGAGCTTTAGAGGTGACAGAGTATAGAGGATAGAGTCTCAGTGGATAGAGATCTAGCAACCAAGATAATTGAAGACAGATCTGAGTGAGGAGTCTTCAAGTGGAGAGAGATCCATAAGTCAGAGCAGCAGAGAGACAGAGTCTTCTATAAGATCACTAGATAGAGCAAAAGGGGGAAGAGTTATCCTATGGAAGAGATCCATGAACTTGAGATTTAGGGGATCAGCATCTCCTTTGGACCGAGGTCCATAAACATTGTAATTTGGGAAAGATTCCCAAGAGATTATCTAAGAAATATTTTCTCTGTAGAGGTAGCCCACATTGGGTGAACCACATTAAATTTATGTCTTTATTATGTGTGGAGTTTTGTACATTGCTTTGATTACTGCTATTGATTCTGCTATCTATACACTACATAATATTTATTTGAGAAGAAAAGTAAAAAGTGGTCTTATATTGTTCACCCCCTCTCAGTATAAGTTTGTGTTCTTTAGAAGGATGTATATGGGTGGTTGTGTTGTGTTGATAAAAATTTTAAACTCCATGATGTCCCTAGATATTATCGAGTTCAAATGGATTTCTTCAACTTGGAATCTGAAGCTTTACAATGGTACAAATGGTTACAAAATACTAACCTTGATCCTTCTTGGGAAGACTTTGAATCTTAATTACTCACTTGCTTTGGTCCTAGTGAGTATGATGATTTTACAGGAGCATTGAAAATTTTGAAACAAACTTTGATAGTTCAATATTACCAAATGCAATTTGAGAAATTAGCCAACAAGACTAGGGGATTGAATGAAGGGTTCTTTATGAGTTGTTTTGTTAGTGGTTTGAAGGATGATCTCCAAGATGGGATCAATATTTTTAAACCACAATCCATGATGCAGGCTATCAATTTGGCTTGTTTGGCTGAATCCAAATTTTTAGCTCAAATGTGGACATCTAAATTTCCACAAGCTAGACCCAACTCTCCTAGATTCCAAAATCATAATGAATAAAAAATTATTTCTCCCAAACATCTGACTATCGAATAAATGGATGTTCAATGTACCCAAGTGTTGTGATACAATTGTGATAAAAAATTTACTCGTGGGCATAGGTGCACCCAAAAAAAGTTGTTTCTCATAGATGTTGATGATTCGAACACCAGCGACCAAAGTGATGATGACATGAAACCAGTATAAGAACCACCCCAAACTGAGGACGAAATTCAAAAAGAACCACAGGATGAAATTTATGTTCATGCTCTTGTTGGAATTACTACTCCCCAAACCATGAAAGTTGTGGATTATTTCAAAGACCTATGTCTTACCATCTTGATAGATTTTGGAAGTACATGCAACTTTATTGATCCCCGCATTTCCAAGCAGGAAAATTGTTACGTACATACATGTAATTATTTTGAAGTTATGGTAGCCAATGGAGGGACCTTACCTTACACAGATAAATTTCATAATGTTAAAGTAAAAATTGGGGAATATGAGCTCAAAAAAGATATGTTTTCTCTTCAATTAGGGGGATGTGATATCATTTTGGGAGCTCAATGGTTGGGCACATTGGAAACCATCTCATGGAAATTTGTTAAGCTTTGGATGCAATTTTCACAGAATGGACAGTCCCACACTCACCATGGCTCAAAATTAGGGTATTCATAGATTATCAGTTCAAGTTGGATGGAGAAGTTTAAAAAATTATCTTAGGGAGTCATAGATAAAATATTTATGATCCAACCTCACCCTTTTGAGGAGGATTTTGTTCTCGTATATTTGCAACTTATTTTGGCCAAGCACAATTCTATTTTTGTTGAACCATCAGAATTATCACGTCATCGCTCCTACAACCATGCTACTCCATTGTTATTGAGCAATGCATCACCCACATTAGACTGTACCGATACCCTCATGCTCTTAAGTCTAAAATCGAGAAGTTAGTACAATAATTTTTAAAAGTCAACATCATTAGGCCAAGTAGCAGTCCTTAATATTCTCCAATTTTACTAGTGTGCAAGAAAAATGAGTTCTAGAGGTTGTGTCTCGATTATCGTGAGCTCAATAAACTTACCATCAAGGATAAGTTTCCTATTTCTATGGTATATGAATTACTGGATGAATTACATGGTGCTATGTACTTTTCCAAATTAGACCTTCTCTTTGGGTACCACCAAATCAAGCTCAAGGATGAGGATATTCCTAAGACTGCTTTCTATACTCATGAAGGTCACTATGAGTTTTTGGTGATGCCATTTGGCTTGACTAATGCTCCTTCCACTTTTCAAAGCCTCATGAACAATATTTTTCATCCATTTATTCAAAAATTCATCCTAGTTTTCTTTGATGACATTTTGAATTATAGTCGCTCATGGGAAGAGCATCTTGTTCATGTGGATAAAACTTTACAGTTATTGGCACAACATCAACTTTATGCTAAGTGGTCCAAGTGTTCTTTTGGTTTGATACAAGTTGAGTATTTGGGACACATTGTTACCTAGGAGGGCATCAAATTTGACCCCAAGAAGATCCAGGTAATTCAAGACTAGTCAAAACCTCACACTCTCAAGGGTCTTCAAGGATTTTTACGGCTTACAGGTTATTATCATAAATTTATTCGTAACTATGGTAAAATTGTATCTCCCCTCACTTCCATATTAAAGAATGACTCTTTTACTTGGATGGGATCCATTGAATATGCTTTACTAGAATTGAAGCATGCTATGACCACTACGCTAGTTTTAGCCATATTGGATTTCTCCAAACCTTTTTCATTTAAAGTGATTCTTTTGGTCGTGGTATTGGTGCAATTTTGATGCAAGAAGGGAGACCCTTGTCTTTCTCTAGTAAAGCACTCTCCAGTCATAATCTAGGAAAATTCACTTATGCTGAGGAAATTCTAGCAATTTTTAATGAGGTAACCCACTGATGATTGTATCTCATTGGGCATCATTTCTCCATTAAAATTGACCATCAAAGTCTCAAATACTTTTTGGAGCAATGGGTTGCCACCCCCAAACAACAAAATGGGATTTTAAGCTCATGGGTTATGATTATAATATCACTTATAATAAGGGCAAGAAGAACATTATGGTCGATGCTCTCTCTTGCTAATTTGAGGCTCATAGTATGCTATACACCATTTCATTGCTCATTCTACAATGGATCAATTCCTTACGACAAGAGGTACTTCAGGATTCAGGCTTGCAAACTTTGGTTGTCTCCCTACATAATGACTCTACTTCATGTCCTCGCTATGCTTGGGATGGCCATGATTTGCATTACCACCAATGCCTTGTTCCCCACACATCGTCCCTACGAGAAATTATCATGAGGGAACTACATGTCGCCCCATCTACCGACCATTTAGGAATCCTCAAAACATATGAATGGCTTAAGCGCACTATTTTCTAAAATGGCATGAAAAAGAACATTCAAAAATTTATGATAGCTTGTGATACCTATCAATTTGATGAAAGGAAAAACAGTGCATTCTCCAGGTACTCTCTAACCCTTGCCCATTCCTAACTAGGTTTGGACCGATATTTCCATGGATTTTATTGAAGTATTACCTAAGTATGGAGTTAAATCCATTATTTTCATGGTAGTGGATCATATTTCGAAGTTCCTCACTTTTATTACCTCTCCCATCCTTACACAGCCTCCACCATTACCCAAATTTTCCTTGATTATATCTTTCACCTTCATGGTAATCCCACCTCCATCGTGTTCGATCGTGACCCCACATTTACTAGTCACTTCTAGAAATAATTTTTTAAGTTTCAAGGAACTTAGCTTAAAATGATTTTAATTTATCATCCACAAATGGATGGCCCAAAGAATATTATCAATAAATGTTTAGAGATCTACCTTCGTTGCTTTACCTCTAATCATCCTATTCAATAGGTGAAGTGGTTTCCTTTGGTCGAGTGGTGGTACAACACTTCCTATCACACAACAATCAATATTACCTTTTTGAGGTATTTTATGGATGCTCTCCACTCACACCTTCTTCCTACATTTTGGGTAGCTCCAGCGTCCATGCAGTCGATACTACTCTTAGTCAACATGTCGATATTCTTCACCAACTAAAGATGAATTTGGATGCATCCTAGAACCAAATGTGCCAATGGGATGACCAATACCATTCTGAGCATATCTTTGATGTGGGTGATATGGTTTTCCTTCACTTGCAGTGATACAAATAGTTGTCCCTACAGCTTCGTAATTTCTAGAAACTTTCTACAAAATACTATGGGCCCTACTAGGTTTTACAACGGATTGGTACCACAACCTAAAAGTTTGCCCTCCTACCTACCTCCAAGCTTTGTCCTATTTTTATGTCTCCTCTCTCAAAAATGTGGTGGGCACTTACGTACAGGTTCAATCTACACTCCTAAAATTACATGAAGAAGGTTCTATCTTACTCGAGCCCGAACAGTTGTTGGATCATCTAACTCGTACTCTTCACAACTGCACCATTATCGAGGTCCTTGTTCAATGGTGTGGACTCCAGCTAAAACAAGCTACATGGGAGTCTCTCCAACAGCTCTAGTACCAGTTTCCTCATCTTTAGCTTTGAGGACAAAGCTTTTTGAAGGGGGAGGACATGTTAGGATCCCATCCTAGCATTATTTTGTAATTATCATTGCTTATGTAATGACTCACTTCCAATTTGGGAGATTCTATCTATGATGATATTTTGTAATATTTTGTAATGTATATGGCAAGTAAGGCACCTAGTCAAGTGGGACCATTTCATGTAACTGTTATCAAGATAGTAACCAAAGTTTGGTAGAAGATTCTATCTCAAGTGGCATTTTGCATGTAAGCCAACTCTTGAGCTTAGGATTAGGGTTACTTGAAGTCTTGTTTAAAAGCTATGAGTCCATGTATGAATGTATCTTTTTACAAGTGAATGAAATATTGAAGGAGGTTGCCCTTTCGAAGAGACCTGCAATTCAGTTCTTATTGTGAGAGTGTTTATTTCTGCATTTACTTTCCACATTGTGATATTGCATAAGTTTCTATTTACTTTTAGTATTTTGTGTGAGTTTGTTTATTTTTAATAGTAGTTTTCTAACAAAGAGCTATCAACAGGAAGACCCCAAAAATATAAAACTATGGATCTTTTGTATTGATATGTAGTAATTTTTGAAGAAGAGATAATTACTTGGACAATATATGCATTAAAATTATGTAATATTGATGAAGGAAAGGATATTTTGTAAATGCACTTGTTAAAATTTTTTGAGACTTATTCAAGAATGAAATATTAATGTTGTTATTCCTTTATGTAAGTTCTCAAAATGTTAGCTATACGCAAAATGAAAATAATATGTTATTGAAAGGAAAGATGGAATCTAAATCATTGATTGTGGTTATTTTTATTTAGATGTTGGTTTCATCCTTTCATTGTAAATAAAGGAAATGCTAAATTCTAGTATTGTGTTTTGATAAGTATTTTAAATTCCTAGTCTTTAGCATTGTGTTATGTTAAATTTAATTATGATTTAAATATAGCAATTGATTTCCTTTTGGGAAAGATGTTTATTTCTTTTAAATGTTAAATCTCTTGTATTTGGATGAGATTTTTGGTGCATGAATATAGAGCCATATTAGAAAAACTCCGATTCAAGATATACCCAATCCTAGTAAGAGTTATGGTGAGGTAATAACTAGGAATTTATGAATGATACACCTTGAATGATGAGGCTAAGGTGTCCCAAAGTGATGATACTTTTGGGGTAGTCCATAGCGGTGAGGCTTGGACAAGTCCTATGTGATGAGGCTTGGACATATTCTTAGCAGTGAGGACTAGGAATCTAAATGGTGGATTGGTATAAGATAACTCACTAGATCATTCATAAGACAATATAGTGGTGATACCTTATGGTGAGGCAAGAGTGACCATAGTCATTACCGAGTGGTAATGGCCTTAGTTAGCCCATAGAGGTGCAGGTAACTAAGCACTAAGGTATCACACCAAAATAATTATACATAGATAAACTTATGTAGGGTTAGGGAAAAGACATCCTCATTTAAGTGTTATGGACCTTAAAGGATAATCCCTATGTCATGGTCAAGTTGTCTTATACCTATGAGGGTATAGAAAAAGTGGGGGGACCACTGAGGATATATTTTCTAAACGGTGAGGTTTAGAAGAGTGAACCCCAAAAGTACGATAATTTAGCCACTCCTATCTACTTGAGTGTCATCTACACTGATTATAAACTAAAAAAGTGGTTATGCCTTATATTGCTAAAAAATATTAGGACTTCTTTGTGAGTTATTCCTTGTGAAAATGAAAAAATATCTCCCTTGGGTTGAGTTGGTGGGTTGTTATAACTTTGGACCCTTTAACACCAATCCTAGTGACTTGTTGCACTAAAAAATCTATTGACAACCAATAACTACATCACATGTTATCTATGGTGAAAAATAAACATGATCACCATGGTATTTGTACCATTCCAATCCTCATAAGTGTAGACAACACATTTTGACCAATGATCTCTTACCTTCCCTAATGTGAAACAATCACATTGGCAAAAATTCTAAAAACATAAAATAGTGTGTCCATATAATTACATGCTACTCAAGCCCAAATATTTCTACTCATACCTATAACATTGTTGATATATTAATCACTACACGTACAAAAATACAAGCCTAGATTTTGAACTTGAAATCTTCTAGGTATGGATTCTGCATCATATTGATGAGCCACAACTCATAAATAAAACTAATAAATACCTTGCAGAGTATATCAAGATCATTATGTACATGTTAAAAAGGAAAAGTAGTATGTTGTAACTGTCACTAAGTTTTGAACTTGGAACATCATATTTGCAAGTAAGATGCATTACGGTTGCATTACGGCTTTACCCATGATTACAAACTACACCACAAGTTGAAAACTTTATCAATGTGCTAGAGGTACCCAAAATCATTTGTGAAGAACACAAGCTTATACTGAGAGGGGGGTGAACAGTATAAGACCTCTTTTTACTTTTTCCTTTATACTTCAAAATAGTAAAGCAATATACCCAAAGCAATATCAAAGCAATGCACAATATCATCCACAAAGTGACACCAATTTTAACGTGGTTCACCCAGAATGGTTGGGCTACGTCCACAAAACTTTTCTCTAAAAGTTATCTCAAAGTTCTTTGGGAATCCTTCCCAATTACAATTTTTATGAGCCTCAGCCCAAAGGAGATACCTTCCCCCAATCAAAATTTATGAGCCTCTGCTCAAAGGAGATACCTTCTCCCAATCAAAATTTATGAGCCTTTGCTCAAAGGAGATACCTTCCCCTCTGCTCTGGAAATTATCCCTCAAAAGATCAACTGCCTCTACCTCTTGCCAGCACGTGGAACTCCTTTCCACCGAAGACCTCTTGTCCTCAATGCTTAGCCTAAGAGACCTCCGCCTTCTATGATCACGTCCACGGTAGCTCAGCAACCTGTACCAAACACAGTCAGTCGGTCTTGTACAAGTCTTCCTCTGTCTGTCAAATATGTCCAACTCTTGAAAAAATCAATCCTTTGCATACAAGCCTTCTCAAAGACTTACCAAATTTGTCCTTAGGTTCTTCTCATATAACCAATGCACCTCTGTCCTCAAGTTCTCTGATAGAACTATCAAACTCAACTCACAAGTCCTTTGCTAGGACCTGTCCAAATTTGCTCACAAGTCCCCACCGAAACCTGTCCAAAAACTGCTCACAAGTCCCCACTAGAACCTGTCCAAAAATTGCTCACAAGTCCCCACTGGAACCTATCTAAAAACTTAGCAAGCTCACCAAGAAAAACTTTCTTAGTAGGAAATCACAAAGTGAATTGTTAGAGACCCAATGTAATTTGTCAAACTCATAGAAGCATAAAGAGAATAGTTGGGCTACGTCCACAAAACTTTTCTCTAAAAGTTATCTCAAAGTTCTTTGGGAATCCTTCCCAATTACAATGTTTATGAGCCTCGGCCCAAAGGAGATACCTTCCCCCAATCAGAATTTATGAGCCTCTGCTCAAAGGAGATACCTTCCCCCAATCAGAATTTATGAGCCTCTGCTCAAAGGAGATACCTTCCCCTCTGCTCTGGAAATGATCCCTCAGAAGATCAACCGCCTCTACCTCTTGCCGACACGTGGAACTCCTTTCCACCGAAGACCTCCTGTCCTCAATGCTTAGCCTAAGAGACCTCTGCCTTCTATGATCACGTCCACAGCAGCTCAACAACTTGTACCAAACACAGTCAGTCGGTCTAGTACAAGTCTTCCTCTGTCTGTCAGATCTGTCCAACTCTTGAACAAATCAATCCTCTGCATACAAGCCTTCTCAAAGACTTGCCAAATCTGTCCTCAGGTTCTTCTCATAGAACCAATGCACCTCTGTCCTCAAGTTCTCTGATAGAACTATCAAACTCAGCTCACAAGTCCTCTGCTAGGACCTGTCCAAATCTGCTCACAAGTCCCCACCGAAACCTGTCCAAAAACTGCTCACAAGTCCCCACTAGAACCTGTCCAAAAATTGCTCACAAGTCCCCACTGGAACTTGTCCAAAAACTCAGCAAGCTCACCAAGAAAAACTTTCTTAGTAGGAAATCACAAAGTGAATTGTTAGAGACCCAATGTGATTTGTCAAACTCATAGAAGCATAAAGAGAATTGTTAGAGACTCAATATGTTCTATACTCAAATCCCAATCTCAAAACTCAACTCAAATCAACTCAGCTCAATCTCAATCTCAAATCTGAAAACTCAACTCAATATCTGAAATGGATAGGATAGAATGTTTTCTTTCAAGAACATGAAACCCCAACAATTGCCAACTATGCAAAGAATCACATAACAATGATACTCATGTTCTTTTCACCATCAATTAGGGTTTCAACAACAATGCTCATCAAACAAGGTTTAGTCAACCAACACCATTCAACTCAACATCAACCTTGAAGCATTCAACCAATCATCACAAGAAAAGGAAACAAGTAGAAATCCTTTTCCCTCCAAAGATATTTGAACAAAACAACCACCAACACAATATCACCAAATGCAAAGAATAACTTGCTCAAATCAACTCAATGGAGTAAGCCCAATATCATGAATCAAGTAAAGCAATAACTTGATCAAACAACCTCTATGGAAGCAACTCAACCATCAAACTCAAAACAACCAACCAAGGGTTCCACCAACTCAATGCAAGTAGCTAGACTCACAAATATAAACCCTAGTGCACAAAGCTTCCACTATCTCAAACCAGAAATTATGCATTCACCAAAAACTCTCCTTAAGGATAACAATGCATAAGTAGTCTTCAACAAACCAGAAAATAGGATTTACACCCAACCAAAGGAAACCTAGTTGAAAACCTTTTCACTCCAACCTTATTTCAGAAAAACATACACCAATCATACTCATAAGAAAAATGTGCCCATACCTTTTTGGAGTAGAAGAAAATTGATCCTTAAAGCTGTCACCACACACAACCCTCAAACTTCCAACCAAGTTAGGGTTAGAACCAAGATAAATGAGCATATATAAAAACTTTCCTTAATACACCTTTTAGCTCCTCTTCTTTAAAAACAACCACCAAAGAAGCCAAAAACACAACAACCAAAACTTACACCTTATATCTCCATTTTTAAATTTAGCATAGCAAAAGACTAATCTCAAAAATACAACCAAAGAAATATCCCCTTATTTCTCCTATGTCTTTTAAACAATGCTAAACAATGCCAAAAATCATATCAAGAAAATAATCACACCTTATAATGGCTGCCCTTGAAGAATCCGAAATTCGCGGCACAAAACACGTTTTAATAAAAATGTGACTAATCCATGCACAACTCCCTCCACGGGGATCGAAAAGCAGACCTCCGCCTACGCAAGGCCCAAACGCAGCCTTCGCTGCCACTAGCCCACAAGAGGCTTACGAAGTCCAAGACGGACTTCCTTCCACATGAACGGTCAAGCTTTCCGAAAGCTTTTCAAACCACGAGCTCTCCTCTTTCACAGCGTAAACAGAACATTCGATCGCAGCCAAACCAATTAATTGCCTTCGATTTTCCAAGAGACTTTAACCTTAGGAACCTTCTCATATTTATAGTCCATACGTGGACTTTAGAACACGTCAGCTGCAAAGAAAAGTAATTTCGAATTTAATCGAAATTTGCTTTCTAAAGGGTTTAAAAACCCTTAAGTATTTTTAATAAATTAAAAATAATTTCTCCCTTAATTAATTAAATAATTAATTAATTAAAACCTTGAAGGGTTTTAAATAATAATTAAATAAATAATAAAGAGAACCTCCATTGGTTTTAATAAAAACCATTTAACTTGGTTTTAATGAAAAACCCTTGCCAATGGAATCTCTCCGGATTCTCTTGGAATCTTCCACCTTTGAAGCCAACACATCCTCTTAACATTAATGCCATTTCCTTTTGACATCAATGACAACTCATAGACAAGAAGCTAGGATCTCAAACCCAAAATTGCCAACAATCTCCCCCTTTGTCATTGATGGCAAACCATGCTTCTCAACAACACAAGAAACTCAACATAAACAGCTCCCCCTGTCTTGAGGCTCTCCCCCTTTGTCATCAATGGCAAAGGGTCACCTTTGGGGCTCGGGACTAAGAATGAGCCTCTTAGCTTAGTCCCTCCCCCACCTCCTGATGAGGTGATTAATTCTTGGGTGGGAGTAAAACTCCCATTAGGCAATGATCATCATCAGCGTCTATAACTTCCTTGTCGGGCCTTCTCTTGAACTCTTTGTCCATATTCCTATTCCTGTCACTGTTCTTGTTCTTGTTCTCATCCCTGTTCTTGTCCATGCCTTGATCCTTGGACCCGATCATGCCACTTGTTCATGTTCTCGTATTCTAGAATTTTAGCTCTACATCTGTCCGATTGTGTGACCTTCATTGTTGCACTTCAAACACTTGACGATGTTGTTTCTCTGAGGTAAACCTGATCTTTGAATCCACCTGTTCTGACCAAACCTATTTTGGCCAAACCTGTTCTAGCCAAACCTGTTCTGACCAAACTTGTTCCTGTTATTTGCCTTGCAATAAACTGCCTTGTGCCCAAACTGTTGACAAGAGTAGCAATACCCTTGAAAGTAACTAGCACTTCGAAACTGTCATTTACCTCCTTCACTTGAGCCATGCAATGTGAAGCCATGTGACCAAACCTGTGACAAGCAAAACATCTGCCTTGAAACTTTCCTTTAATTGACCTCTTAGGTTCTGAAAACTTCTTCTTCTCATTCTGAATTCTGTTTTATGTGCATCTATCATTCAAGGACTCCTTTTCTGAAATACTTTCCTCATCAGAACTCTCTTCCTTTTGGAGTCTCTTACTAGACTCTCCAACTTGTTCCTTGTGTGGCTTAACAAAACCAAGGCCTGTTTTATCTGTTGTCTTTCTTTGACCTTTGATGAGTGACTTAACCTTTTTGGAGCTATCTTGAAAACTGTAAAGCTTATCCTTGTACTCTTTAGTTTCCTCTTTCAAAGAAGCCATTTTCTGTTCTAACTCACTATACTCAAGAACCTTAGACTCTAACTCATCCTTGAGTTCTTGTGTCTTAGCTATAGAGAAGTCAAGACTTTCTATAAGATCATCTCTCTCCATACAACATTCATCTAACTTATCCTTGAGTCTAGCATTCTTCTTTCTTTCCTTTTCCAAAGCACTAAGAGCACTAATAAGTTCACTTTCAAGATCCTTTATTTGTTTGCTTTTTGAATCATCAAAGCCTTTTTTAGATTTCTTATCACTAGAGGTGCTACCCTTTTCAAAAACCATACATGCATCTTCCTTATAGTTTTCTGAAGCATCCTCATACATACTAGAAACCAAATCATTATTTGTGCAATCATCCTCAAGGTGACCAAAATTTCCACATCTAAGACATTTCATGATAATGAATCTATGTTTCGGTTCTTCCTCTTTTTCGATATGAACAACATCTCATTTTCATTATCACTTGAAGAACTTTCACTATCACTACTAGAACACTTACTTGCTTTGTCTAGGTAGAAACTCTTCTTGTGCTTGTGAGAATACCTCTTTCCTTGATTGATGTGCTCATCTTTGTTTTTCCTGTGATGCTTGTGCTTTTCAGAATCCTTGCTCTTAGAATCCTATTTATCTTCATCACTTTCATTCTTGGGAACAGTACAGTTAGTAGCATAATGACCAAACTTTCCACAATTGAAACATCTTATATTTTTCATACTTTTGTGCTTTCTAGAGAACTTGCCTTTCTTGCTTGTAATATGCCTCTTCATCACTAGAAGACTCATCACTATCTTGAAGTTGTTTACCCTTGGAATTCTTGGTAGCCTTGAAAGTTGCCTCTTTCTTGACATCAACCTTCACTTGAGTTCTCAACTCAAATGCTTGCAAGTATACTATGGAGCTCATCCTTTTTCAACTTATCCAAATCTTTAGCTTCCTCAATAGCAGAAATATTTTCACTAAATCTATTAGGAAGAGATCTTAAAATCTTATCACAAACATCATTTTCAGCAAGCTCAAGACCTAAGTCTTTCATGGAGTTAACAACCTCATCCATACGAAGCATGTAGTCACTAATATTTTCATCATCATTCATCTTGAGTTGTTCAAACATACCTTTGAAGTGTCTCAACTTGGCCTTTCTGACATTTGTATCACCTGTATGAACCACCTTCAACTGTTTCCACATTTCACTAGTTGTCTTGTAGTGAATCACTTTGGTGAGATCTGCTTTCTGTAAGCCTTTCAGGATTGCATTCATTGCTTTTGAATTGTTGTGATGTAGGAGCCTTTCTTCTTTAGTATTAGGACCATGTTCAGGAATAGTGTACTCATCTTCAATCACTTCCCAAACCTCATTCCCAAGTGCCATTAGATGAACCTTCATCCTTGCACTCCAAAGACCAAAATCTGACCCATCAAGAATAGGTGTTGCATTGCCACTTGAATGATCCATTGTGTTCTTTACTAGCTTTTCCTTCAAGTTGTTAAACTTTTTGAAGGCACCTGCTCTGATACCAATTGAAGAACACAAGCTTATATTGAGAGGGGGGTGAACAGTATAAGACCTCTTTTTACTTTTTCCTTTATACTTCAAAATAGTAAAGCAATATACCCAAAGCAATATCAAAGCAATGCATAATATCATCCACAAAGTGACACCAATTTTAACGTGGTTCACCCAGAATGGTTGGGCTACGTCCACAAAACTTTTCTCTAAAAGTTATCTCAAAGTTCTTTGGGAATCCTTCCCAATTACAATGTTTATGAGCCTCGGCCCAAAGGAGATACCTTCCCCCAATCAGAATTTATGAGCCTCTGCTCAAAGGAGATACCTTCCCCCAATCAAAATTTATGAGCCTCTGCTCAAAGGAGATACCTTCCCCTCTGCTCTGGAAATGATCCCTCAGAAGATCAACTGCCTCTACCTCTTGCCAACACGTGGAACTCCTTTCCACCGAAGACCTCCTATCCTCAATGCTTAGCCTAAGAGACCTCTGCCTTCTATGATCACGTCCATAGCAGCTCAGTAACTTGTACCAAACATAGTCAGAAGGTCTAGTACAAGTATTCCTCTATCACGTCAGATCTGTCCAACTCTTGAACAAATCAATCCTCTGCATACAAGCCTTCTCAAAGACTTGCCAAATCTATCCTCAGGTTCTTCTCATAGAACCAATGCACCTCTATCCTCAAGTTCTCTGATAGAACTATCAAACTCAGCTCACAAGTCCTCTGCTAGGACCTGTCCAAATCTGCTCACAAGTCCCCACCGAAACCTGTCCAAAACCTGCTCACAAGTCCCCACTGAACCTGTCCAAAAATTGCTCACAAGTCCCCACTGGAACTTGTCCAAAAACTCAGCAAGCTCACCAAGAAAAACTTTCTTAGTAGGAAATCACAAAGTGAATTGTTAGAGACCCAATGTGATTTGTCAAACTCATAGAAGCATAAAGAGAATTGTTAGAGACTCAATATGTTCTATACTCAAATCCCAATCTCAAAACTCAACTCAAATCAACTCAGCTCAATCTCAATCTCAAATCTGAAAACTCAACTCAATATCTGAAATGGATAGGATAGAATGTTTTCTTTCAAGAACATGAAACCCCAACAATTGCCAACTATGCAAAGAATCACATAACAATGATACTCATGTTCTTTTCACCATCAATTAGGGTTTCAACAACAATGCTCATCAAACAAGGTTTAGTCAACCAACACCATTCAACTCAACATCAACCTTGAAGCATTCAACCAATCATCACAAGAAAAGGAAACAAGTAGAAATCCTTTTCCCTCCAAAGATATTTGAACAAAACAGACCACCAACACAATATCACCAAATGCAAAGAATAACTTGCTCAAATCAACTCAATGGAGTAAGCCCAATATCATGAATCAAGTAAAGCAATAACTTGATCAAACAACCTCTATGGAAGCAACTCAACCATCAAACTCAAAACAACCAACCAAGGGTTCCACCAACTCAATGCAAGTAGCTAGACTCACAAATATAAACCCTAGTGCACAAAGCTTCCACTATCTCAAACCAAAAATTATGCATTCACCAAAAACTCTCCTTAAGGATAACAATGCATAAGTAGTCTTCAACAAACCAGAAAATAGGATTTACACCCAACCAAAGGAAACCTAGTTGAAAACCTTTTCACTCCAACCTTATTTCGAAAAAACATACACCAATCATACTCATAAGAAAAATGTGCCCATACCTTTTTGGAGTAGAAGAAAATTGATCCTTAAAGCTGTCACCACACACAACCCTCAAACTTCCAACCAAGTTAGGGTTAGAACCAAGATAAATGAGCATATATAAAAACTTTCCTTAATACACCTTTTAGCTCCTCTTCTTTAAAAACAACCACCAAAGAAGCCAAAAACACAACAACCAAAACTTACACCTTATATCTCCATTTTTAAATTTAGCATAGCAAAAGACTAATCTCAAAAATACAACCAAAGAAATATCCCCTTATTTCTCCTATGTCTTTTAAACAATGCTAAACAATGCCAAAAATCATATCAAGAAAATAATCACACCTTATAATGGCTGCCCTTGAAGAATCCGAAATTCGCGGCACAAAACACGTTTTAATAAAAACGTGACTAATCCATGCACAGCTCCCTCCGCGGGGATCGAAATGCGAGACCTCCGCCTACGCAAGGCCCAAACGCAGCCTTCGCTGCCACTAGCCCACAAGGGGCTTACGAAGTCCAAGACGGACTTCCTTCCACATGAACGGTCAAGCTTTCCGAAAGCTTTTCAAACCACGAGCTCTCCTCTTTCGCGAGCGTAAACAGAACATTCGATCGCAGCCAAACCAATTAATTGCCTTCGATTTTCCAAGAGACTTTAACCTTAGGAACCTTCTCATATTTATAGTCCATACGTGGACTTTAGAACACGTCGGCTGCAAAGAAAAGTAATTTCGAATTTAATCGAAATTTGCTTTCTAAAGGGTTTAAAAACCCTTAAGTATTTTTAATAAATTAAAAATAATTTCTCCCTTAATTAATTAAATAATTAATTAATTAAAACCTTGAAGGGTTTTAAATAATAATTAAATAAATAATAAAGAGAACCTCCATTGGTTTTAATAAAAACCATTTAACTTGGTTTTAATGAAAAACCCTTGCCAATGGAATCTCTCAGGATTCTCTTGGAATCTTCCACCTTTGAAGCCAACACATCCTCTTAACATTAATGCCATTTCCTTTTGACATCAATGACAACTCATAGACAAGAAGCTAGGATCTCAAACCCAAAATTGCCAACAATCTCCCCCTTTGTCATTGATGGCAAACCATGCTTCTCAACAACACAGAAACTCAACATAAACAGCTCCCCCTGTCTTGAGGCTCTCCCCCTTACTCAAATCTCTCCCCCTTTGTCATCAATGGCAAAGGGTCACCTTTGGGGCTCGGGACTAAGAATGAGCCTCTTAGCTTAGTCCCTCCCCCACCTCCTGATGAGGTGATTAATTCTTGGGTGGGAGTAAAACTCCCATTAGGCACTGATCATCATCGGCGTCTATAACTTCCTTGTCGGGCCTTCTCTTGAACTCTTTGTCCATATTCCTATTCCTATCCTTGTTCTTGTTCTTGTTCTCATCCCTGTTCTTGTCCATGCCTTGATCCTTGGACCTGATCATGCCACTGTTCTGTTCCTGTATTCTGGAATTTCAGCTCTACACTGTCTGATTGTGTGACCTTCATTGTTGCACTTGAAACACTTGACGATGTTGTTTCTCTGAGGTAAACCTGATCTTTGAATCCACCAGTTCTGACCAAACCTGTTCTGACCAAACCTGTTCTTGTTATTTGCCTTGCAATAAACTGCCTTGTGCCCAAACTGTTGACAAGAGTAGCAATACCCTTGAAAGTAACTAGCACTTCTAAAACTATCATTTACCTCCTTCACTTGAGCCATGCAATGTGAAGCCATGTGACCAAACTTGTGACAAGCAAAACATCTGCCTTGAAACTTTCCTTTAATTGACCTCTTAGGTTCTGAAAACTTCTTCTTCTCATTCTGAATTTTGTTTTATGTGCATCTATCATTCAAGGACTCCTTTTCTGAAATACTTTCCTCATCAGAACTCTCTTTCTTTTGGAGTCTCTTACTAGACTCTCCAACTTGTTCCTTGTGTGGCTTAACAAAACCAAGGCCTATTTTATCTGTTGTCTTTCTTTGACCTTTGATGAGTGACTTAACCTTTTTGGAGCTATCTTGAAACCTGTAAAGCTTATCCTTGTACTCTTTAGTTTCCTCTTTCAAAGAAGCCATTTTCTATTCTAACTCACTATACTCAAGAACCTTAGACTCTAACTCATCCTTGAGTTCTTGTGTCTTAGCTATAGAGAAGTCAAGACTTTCTATAAGATCATCTCTCTCCATACAACATTCATCTAACTTATCCTTGAGTCTAGCATTCTTCTTTCTTTCCTTTTCCAAAGCACTAAGAGCACTAATAAGTTCACTTTCAAGATCCTTTATTTGTTTGCTTTTTGAATCATCAAAGCCTTTTTCAGATTTCTTATCACTAGAGGTGCTACCCTTTTCAAAAACCATACATGCATCTTCCTTATAGTTTTCTGAAGCATCCTCATACATACTAGAAACCAAATCATTATTTGTGCAATCATCCTCAAGGTGACCAAAATTTCCACATCTAAGACATTTCATGATAATGAATCTATGTTTCGGTTCTTCCTCTTTTTCTGATATGAACAACATCTCATTTTCATTATCACTTGAAGAACTTTCACTATCACTACTAGAACACTTACTTGCTTTGTCTAGGTAGAAACTCTTCTTGTGCTTGTGAGAATACCTCTTTCCTTGATTGTTGTGCTCATCTTTGTTTTTCCTGTGATGCTTGTGCTTTTCAGAATCCTTGCTCTTAGAATCCTGTTTATCTTCATCACTTTCATTCTTGGGAACAGTACAGTTAGTAGCATAATGACCAAACTTTCCACAATTGAAACATCTTATATTTTTCATACTTTTGTGCTTTCTAGAGAACTTGCCTTTCTTGTTGTAATATGCCTCTTCATCACTAGAAGACTCATCACTATCTTGAAGTTGTTTACCCTTGGAATTCTTGGTAGCCTTGAAAGTTGCCTCTTTCTTGACATCAACCTTCACTTGAGTTCTCAACTCAAATGCTGCAAGTATACTATGGAGCTCATCCTTTTTCAACTTATCCAAATCTTTAGCTTCCTCAATAGCAGAAATCTTTTCACTAAATCTATTAGGAAGAGATCTTAAAATCTTATCACAAACATCATTTTCAGCAAGCTCAAGACCTAAGTCTTTCATGGAGTTAACAACCTCATCCATACGAAGCATGTAGTCACTAATATTTTCATCATCATTCATCTTGAGTTGTTCAAACATACCTTTGAAGTGTCTCAACTTGGCCTTTCTGACATTTGTATCACCTGTATGAACCACCTTCAATTGTTTCCACATTTCACTAGCTGTCTTGCAGTGAATCACTTTGGTGAGATCTACTTTATGTAAGCCTTTCAGGATTGCATTCATTGCTTTTGAATTGTTGTGATGTAGGAGCCTTTCTTCTTTAGTATTAGGACCATGTTCAAGAATAGTGTACTCATCTTCAATCACTTCCCAAACCTCATTCCCAAGTGCCATTAGATGAACCTTCATCCTTGCACTCCAAAGACCAAAATCTGACCCATCAAGAATAGGTGTTGCATTGCCACTTGAATGATCCATTGTGTTCTTTACTAGCTTTTCCTTCAAGTTGTTAAACTTTTTGAAGGCACCCGCTTTGATACCAATTGAAGAACACAAGCTTATCCTGAGAGGGGGGTGAACAGTATAAGACCTCTTTTTACTTTTTCCTTTATACTTCAAAATAGTAAAGCAATATACCCAAAGCAATATCAAAGCAATGCATAATATCATCCACAAAGTGACACCAATTTTAACGTGGTTCACCCAGAATGGTTGAGCTACGTCCACAAAACTTTTCTCTAAAAGTTATCTCAAAGTTCTTTGGGAATCCTTCCCAATTACAATGTTTATGAGCCTCGGCCCAAAGGAGATACCTTCCCCCAATCAGAATTTATGAGCCTCTACTCAAAGGAGATACCTTCCCCCAATCAGAATTTATGAGCCTCTGCTCAAAGGAGATACCTTCCCCTCTGCTCTGGAAATGATCCCTCAGAAGATCAACTGCCTCTACCTCTTGCCAACACGTGGAACTCCTTTCCATCGAAGACCTCCTATCCTCAATGCTTAGCCTAAGAGACCTCTGCCTTCTATGATCACGTCCATAGTAGCTCAGCAACCTGTACCAAACATAGTTAGTCGGTCTAGTACAAGTCTTCCTCTATCTGTTAGATCTGTCCAACTCTTGAACAAATCAATCCTCTACATACAAGCCTTCTCAAAGACTTGCCAAATCTATCCTTAGGTTCTTCTCATAGAACCAATGCACCTCTATCCTCAAGTTCTCTGATAGAACTATCAAACTCAGCTCACAAGTCCTCTGCTAGGACTTGTCCAAATCTGCTCACAAGTCCCCACCGAAACCTGTCCAAAAACTGCTCACAAGTCCCCACAGAAACCTGTCCAAAATCTGCTCACAAGTCCCCACTGGAACCTGTCCAAAAACTCAGCAAGCTCACCAAGAAAAACTTTCTTAGTAGGAAATCACAAAGTGAATTGTTAGAGACCCAATGTGATTTGTCAAACTCATAGAAGCATAAAGAGAATTGTTAGAGACTCAATATGTTCTATACTCAAATCCCAATCTCAAAACTCAACTCAAATCAACTCAGCTCAATCTCAATCTCAAATCTGAAAACTCAACTCAATATCTAAAATGGATAGGATAGAATGTTTTCTTTCAAGAACATGAAACCCCAACAATTGCCAACTATGCAAAGAATCACATAACAATGATACTCATGTTCTTTTCACCATCAATTAGGGTTTCAACAACAATGCTCATCAAACAAGGTTTAGTCAACCAACACCATTCAACTCAACATCAACCTTGAAGCATTCAACCAATCATCACAAGAAAAGGAAACAAGTAGAAATCCTTTTCCCTCCAAAGATATTTGAACAAAACAGCCACCAACACAATATCACCAAATGCAAAGAATAACTTGCTCAAATCAACTCAATGGAGTAAGCCCAATATCATGAATCAAGTAAAGCAATAACTTGATCAAACAACCTCTATGGAAGCAACTCAACCATCAAACTCAAAACAGCCAACCAAGGGTTCCACCAACTCAATGCAAGTAGCTAGACTCACAAATATAAACCCTAGTGCACAAAGCTTCCACTATCTCAAACCAAAAATTATGCATTCACCAAAAACTCTCCTTAAGGATAACAATGCATAAGTAGTCTTCAACAAACCAGAAAATAGGATTTACACCCAACCAAAGGAAACCTAGTTGAAAACCTTTTCACTCCAACCTTATTTCAGAAAAACATACACCAATCATACTCATAAGAAAAATGTGCCCATACCTTTTTGGAGTAGAAGAAAATTGATCCTTAAATCTGTCACCACACACAACCCTCAAACTTCCAACCAAGTTAGGGTTAGAACCAAGATAAATGAGCATATATAAAAACTTTCCTTAATACACCTTTTAGCTCCTCTTCTTTAAAAACAACCACCAAAGAAGCCAAAAACACAACAACCAAAACTTACACCTTATATCTCCATTTTTAAATTTAGCATAGCAAAAGACTAATCTCAAAAATACAACCAAAGAAATATCCCCTTATTTCTCCTATGTCTTTTAAACAATGCTAAACAATGCCAAAAATCATATCAAGAAAATAATCACACCTTATAATGGCTGCCCTTGAAGAATCCGAAATTCGCGGCACAAAACACGTTTTAATAAAAACGTGACTAATCCATGCACAACTCCCTCCGCGGGGATCGAAACGCAGACCTCCGCCTACGCAAGGCCCAAACGCAGCCTTCGCTGCCACTAGCCCACAAGGGGCTTACGAAGTCCAAGACGGACTTCCTTCCACATGAACGGTCAAGCTTTTCGAAAGCTTTTCAAACCACGAGCTCTCCTCTTTCGCAGCGTAAACAGAACATTCGATCGCAGCCAAACCAATTAATTGCCTTCGATTTTCCAAGAGACTTTAACCTTAGGAACCTTCTCATATTTATAGTCCATACGTGGACTTTAGAACACGTCGAGTTGCAAAGAAAAGTAATTTCGAATTTAATCGAAATTTGCTTTCTAAAGGGTTTAAAAACCCTTAAGTATTTTTAATAAATTAAAAATAATTTCTCCCTTAATTAATTAAATAATTAATTAATTAAAACCTTGAAGGGTTTTAAATAATAATTAAATAAATAATAAAGAGAACCTCCATTGGTTTTAATAAAAACCATTTAACTTGGTTTTAATGAAAAACCCTTGCCAATGGAATCTCTCCGGATTCTCTTGGAATCTTCCACCTTTGAAGCCAACACATCCTCTTAACATTAATGCCATTTCCTTTTGACATCAATGACAACTCATAGACAAGAAGCTAGGATCTCAAACCCAAAATTGCCAACAATTTGCACAACTCTAATTTTCATGTGCTACATTTTATCATTATTATATGGAATACTCAATGGAATATTTCAAATTCAAAAACGCAAATTTTTAATTTTGGAGGGAAACCAGCTAACTCTTTAGGTGCAAAAACATGCATCAAAATTGTGAGATCATGAAAATTTTTGAACTAGGACCCCACCTAAAGTTTTGCAGAAAAAATAAAAATGCTAATAGTTTGTCCCTATGTGCCATAATTTACCATGCATAACTCTTTTCTAAAACATAACTTGTTAAGCAATTCTCTCATACTAAAGCAACATAAAAGGTTGTTGGACCACCCAGGTGTTGTAGGTGAGTTGGAGAGGAGAGGGAAATCCTCCAAGAGAGGTCCCAGGTTCAAATCTCCACCCTACCAAAAAGCTGAATTGGGTATCCAAAATCCAGTTGATAATGTTGGTGCGGGCAAGGTCGGGTGCGACTCTCGGGTGACTTTGACGGTGTAGAACCCCTTGTTCATGGTCTCTCAGACCAAGGCGGCCCGCAAGGGGTTTTTCGCTTAAAAAAAAAAAGGTTGTTGGACCAATCAAATAACCTATGAGATATGACATAAATTGGAGGCCTACAAATTTACGTGTTGCTTATGTTGTGGCTCCCATGTTGTTGTTGTCCTTTCTGAGAGATAGGTCATTCTTTTGCAGGAAATGACTATACTCAATAAAAGACTATACACCTTAGCACAATGTACATGGTCTAGGATGGCAACCTTGATTGGGGGGTATGGAGGGTCAATGACCCTCCATGTGGACTTTTGGGGGCGAGAGCCCCCAAAGCAAATTTAGTCCCCTAGATTTTTAAAATATAGATGTTTTCAACCTTTATAAATTTCCTCACCATCTAACATCAGAGTTTTTAATCAACCTCTGGACTTTTTATTATCTGATCACAGATCTTCATGTGTCGAAACATTTATATTTTATATTTGGTTGAAACTTTTATAAGTTCCAATTTTTCGATATTAGACTTTCTTGCACTTTCTAGGGATTTGGTCTTCTGATACTTGAAACTTCTTGAATGAAATTTTATTCTGCACTTTGTATGTTGTTTTAACTTTCGCTTCTTGCCACCTAAGAAAGGTGCATCTTTTGCATGTAGTGAGAATTCACTACAGGTCTTATGGTAGATACCTAATTTTGAAATTATAATTACAATCATATTACCAAAGACCAACATAAGACTAAAGTTTATGTCAAGTTTAGTAAACCTTTTAATTAAGGCTTAGTTAAAGTCAACCATCTAGGTGGTTTAATCAATCCCACAAGGGGTGAATACATATCCATGCAAATAAATTAACCAATCCCAAAGGGTTGAATACAATAATATTGCTCATAGGCTTACATCAAGTTTACCCATAGGCTTACATCATCATCTACCAAACTTAGCCAATAATGTTATGTTACCATATCTTCCAACAATGGAATATTGTTGAGTGAGAATTAAATCCACTTTAATATTTAAAATTGAAATTGTTATCTATGAGAAGACAAATTTTATATATATATCCTTGATTGAGGTGGATGTACTCATAGATGAATTATTAACATGATCATCACAAGTGTTTATAAAAAGTTCAACAACTAAAAATTATTAAGGCATGCACATTCAAAATCTTCTTCACCAATTTATTTTTGTCTTTTGTGTGTCTAACATACTTCAATCACATCACCAATGTGATTAGGGACAATTAGTTTTAAAAATAATTATTTTTATATTATCTTCTTTAATAAATTGTTCAAATTATCTAGCTCTCAAAATTTAATCAAGTTCACAAAGTAAAATGGCTTATAACAATGCAATAATAATATAATGGTCACATCAAATTTCATTAGTATTAATTGGCTTTTAGCAATTTTTTTTGCTTGATAGGAGAGTTGGTTACAACCACAAACATTCAACAACTAAATAAAAATTATTAAAGCATGCACATTCAAAATCTTCTTCACTAACTTATTTTTGTCTTTGTGTGTCTAGCATACTTCAATCACATTGCCATTAGGAACAATTAGTTTTAAAAATAACTATTTTTATATTTGTTTGAAGATTTTTTTCCATTCTTTTTAATTTTTTTGAACTTGCCAAACGACATTGTAGTTAGATTTTTTTTGGTCTGTGGAATATTTTTTTTTTTTAATTTAACTTTTATTACTTAGAATGAAATATCTTTAATCTAATTTAACTTTTATTATTATATATCAAAAAAAATTTAAAAAAAAAAATTTAAAATTTAAACCCTACTCTACAAGATTTCATACATGTAAATAAAAACGATTATTGCTCTTCTATTGTCTTCGCATAACAGCATTTAGTTTTAAAAAATAAAATAAATAAATAAATGGTGAAGTCTATGGACCACCGATGCGGAACGAATATCATTTCACGTGCCGGCAATCTATATATAATATTTTTTAATAATATCGATTAATAATAAATAAACTAGCTTTATTTTAAATAAATAGAGTTTTAGAATTATATTAACTCAATTAATTAGAATTTAAGGTAGCTGTAGGGGCATTTAACTAACGGCGACCAACTTTACGTCGTTTATAGAAAAACCATTCGTCTATATATAATATTTTTTAATAATATCGATTAATAATAAATAGTCTAGCTTTATTCTAAATAAATAGAGTTTTAGAATTATATTAACTCAATTAATTAAAATTTAAGGTAGGTGTAGGGGCGTTAAACTCACGGCGAACAACTTTACGTCGTTTATGGAAAAACCATTCGTTTATTGCATATTTTATTTTACTAGACTGTTTTATATGTCATCTTTCTGATTATACAAACCCAGAAATAATGACCTTAATTTCAGAATGCTTTGAAATTTATCTTGCTTCGAACTTTTCAAAGAAATATTTTTTTATTTTTTTTGGCCAAGTCTCTAGTTCGAAGAAGATTGTTGATTTTTTTGCGTCAGGACTCCGAAGCAGGAGGAAGGAAAAGTCTGTCAAAATTGGCCAGTCGTCTGAATTCAAGAGCAAAAGAGAGGTGAGGAGGTAAAGAACGTTATGAAGGATATTATTATTTTTGAGAGATGAAAAGATTCAGAGTTAGATCCTTTAGGTATCTGGTCGTATTGGTGTTTTTAGTTACATTCTGCTTCCTCTTCAGGCCCTGGGTACGAGATCAATTTCTTTGTATTTCTCCGTAGAACTTATATTTTCAGTGTCTCGGCATCTGGTTTGGAAATTGTTTTGTCGATTAATTGTATTATATTGCAGTAGCGATAGTTAGTTATAACGAGGCCTCTTAGGTTTTCATTTGTAGGCTCAATTGTTTTAGTAAGATCTAATTGTCCGGTTTAATTTTCGGTTTTAAAGATGATTTTTGAATTCCTTTGTAACCGTGAAATTTAAGACAACTTTATGTATGTGGACTTGCGCCTAAATTCATGAGATTTTCTGCGCTATAGATGATGAACTGAATCTTTGTTAGAGGCTTTGAGATAATTCTGGAGTGAGTATACTTTTCAGTTTTCAACAAAGAAACTTAAGATTAATTTTCCATTTAAAGAAAACAATAGCTTTCATGTCGTTGGATTTGGACATACAAAGATCCAATTCAAATTCAAATTCTGTTATGTTGCGCTAGTTTAGTCATGATTGGATGGCTGTCTTATCTTGAATTGAATTTCTACAGCGAAATTTGATAATATTTTACTGTACAGGTTCGTATTATGTTAAAATTGTAAGATTTTAGACCGCAGAGCCAAATATGATAATATTTTACTGTACATGTTTGTGCTGTTATGTTAAAATATTTTATTCTGCAAAGCAAAATACGACAGCAATTTACTGTAGATACTCTTATTAACATATTAAAATTGGAGAATTTTATGTGTATGTAATGTATTTGAATTGTTTTGCAGTCGGACGAACTATGGATCACTCTTTTTCCACCGAAAAGGCAGAAAGGGCCGACGCTGGGGGAGAGGTTCGCCAAGGCGAGGGACACAGGGGTTTGCTCGCCCCGCACGGTCTGCAGCACCTCGTCGTTCTCCAAAAACAAAGAAAAGAGTCATAATTCCAGAGACGCGGAGTCGTGCCCGTTCTACTTCAAGTTCATAAGGGAGGACCTGAAGCCGTGGGCGGAGTCCGGGATTACGAGGAAAGCGGTGGAGGCAACAAAAGCAAAGGCGTCTTTCCGCGTGATGATCGTCAACGGAAGATTATTCGTTGAGTCGTATAAACATCAACACTGTTTTCAGACCAGGGATGTGTTTACCGTATGGGGACTGGTCCAGCTCCTCCAATTTTATCCGGGCATGGTCCCGGATTTGGACTTGATGTTCAATTGTGGTGATAAGACCGCCATCCGGAAAGATCGGTACAAGAACCACAAAAAGCCACCACCGCCCCTCTTTCATTACTGTGGGAGCACGCATAGCTACGACATCCCTTTCCCGGATTGGACCTTCTGGGGATGGTAGGTCAAACCAAAACATAATTATATAAATATATATTAAAGCACTAAAAGTTTAGGTCCTCTGATTTAACACAGCCATGCAATCATCTTGTCTGGAGAGTTTGTCTTTGTTCTATCCACGTAAATCTTAGCCAAGATTGTACAGTGTCGAGGTGAGTTTACAGAGAAAGAATTACCATAACCTTACAACGGAGATGACCGTAATTTAGATGAAAGAGCAGTTTACTAACGATGATAAAAGAAATTTATAATTTTAACTTTTATGTTTATGTTTGGTAGGCCAGAGATACAGATACCACCATGGGAAGGGTTGGTGCAGGACATCAGGAACGGAAGCCAACGAGTGAAGTGGAAGGACAGAGACTCAAAGGCTTACTGGAAAGGCAATCCCTGGCTCTCTACCAACAGGCTGGAGCTTATGAAGTGTAGCGAGACCCCTGGTTGGAATGCCCAGCTTTACACACAGGTAGATTTTGGGAAAGAGAGGGGAAAAAAAATAAATCTCCTTAGCTTTTCCGATTTTGAAATTGACTCCATTTAATCAATCAAAATTGAAAACTTTAGTGCAGTGAAATTGTGCCTTGTTCACATTTTCGTAAGATAGAACCAACAATTTTCGATTTTTTTTTTATTTTTTTTTTAATATAAGAAAATAAAAAAACAAACTTTGAACTCTTTGAAGTCATGCAAACTACAGATTTAATGAAGAGGCGGTTATTTGATTTCAATCCATTCCAGCATGCATGTTTGGAAAATCCATCTAAACAATTATAATTAAAAAATAATGATTTTAAAAAAAAAAAAAACACCTATCCTATTCCTCCCTGTTGCTACATGAAGGGACTACTCCATGCTTCAATAGTGCACTGATTTGATGTAGAGCAGAATCATGTACTGATTCTTTGTTTTAAATGAAATAAGAAGATTTGTTGTTGTGGTGCATAAACAAAATAAAACAAAAACATCAGAAGCAAATAAGTGAACTAAAATATGAAATTTTAATCTGAAATTTATAGTCGAAGCTGTTTATTTTCCTACAGATTTCTGTCTGAACCCGTGAAAACTCTGCATACAGGACTGGGGAAGAGAATCTCAAGAAGGCTTCCGCGACTCCAAGCTTTCTGACCAATGTAATCACAGGTATAAACGTTTTCCAATTCCGAATACTCAAATTATTCTCCATTCATAATCTTAGAACAGTATTCAACATATATATATTTTAAAGATTTATTTTTTTTAAATTAGACATAAAAATTTGGTTTTGTGTATTTGAAGGTACAAGATATACACAGAAGGTATTGCTTGGTCTGTGAGTCTCAAGTACATTATGGCCTGTGACTCCCCCACCCTCCTCATAACACCAGAGTACCATGACTTCTTCCTCAGAGGCCTTCTTCCACGAAAACATTACTGGCCTATAACACCCAACAAAAAGTGCGAATCCATCAAATTTGCCGTCAACTGGGGAAACGCACACCCAGAGGAGGTGGCCTTTTTTATTTTATTTTTACGATCCTTCTACTACAATATGATAATATCTGTATTTTTTTTATGGATGGTGAATTTTATAAGCTAATATATTAAACTTTCTGTGCAGTCAATGTCTATTGGTAGAGAAGGAAGCGATTTCATATGGAATGAGTTAAAAATGAAATATGTGTATGACTATATGCTCCACGCTTTGACGGAGTACTCAAAACTATTGAAATATAAGCCTACCGTGACGGAAAAGGCGACCGAGTATTGTTCGGGAACGCTTCTATGCATTGCAAACGAAGCAGAGAAGGTGTACATGAGGGATTCCATGGCCAACGGTTCGAGTCCCTCTAATCCGTGTCGCCTGGATGACGAGATCGCGGACGTCAACGCGTTCAGAAATTTCACAGCACAAAAGGAAAAGTCCATCTCAGATGTGAGGCGAATGGAAGACGAAGCACCTTAAAAGCAAACAAAATTTATTAGTTTTTAAATAACGGTCAAATATTTTAATTAGTAATTTTAAAGAAACACACTTTGAACTTTGAGCTTTGCAGGGCACATCCACGGCATTTTAATGTTAGCTGGCTTTTCGTAGTGCCTAATTCAATATTTTATATGTTTTCTTACCATTTATTTTTAAGTTTAATTTTAATTATTTTTAAAATTTATTTTAAAGTGCCTAATATTTACGCTAGGAGCTCTCAAAGAAAAAACTAGGGCATTAGTTGATAGACGAAGTGTTTTCTGGTTGTTGCGGGATTGAAGATAAGATTGTTGTTCTAGGAAGGTTTAATGGGGACACCTTCAGATCCTCTTTTAGAGAGACAAAGCTCTTTTGCAGATTTGTTGAAGGAAAAATCTTCAGCAAAGATTGAAGAAACACAAAAAACTGCATTATAATGCTCTTTACGGTTATTAGAAAAATATCAACATATCAAAGAGTCAATGGATGCTTGCCACAGTCAAAATCAAGGCTAAAGATTGTCATTGAGCAAAGGATGGTAGAAGAAGCAGTTTTATATAGAGTCAATCATGATTTGATCTGTAAATTCATAGGTATTTGTCCTACCCTAATTTTTTTGCATTCCTGGGTTTGACAAAATTGGGAGCCTCTTGGTGAGTATTCTTTGTGGTTTATTAGTAATGGATATTTTATTGTTAGTTTTTCCTCACTTGTCGATAGAAATAGGGTTTTCGAATCGGGAAACAGGAATCATGGTCCGGTAGGATTATTTGTTCAGCGCTGGAGAGTGGGATTTGATCCCCGAATTAAACCCACTGTTGTCCTGGTTTGGATCCGTTTGTATGCACTTCCGGTGGAGATCTATAGTGAGTAGGTATTGGAAATCATCGGTAATTCCCTTGGAAGATATTTGGGTGTTTCTAGAGACATAATGGAAGGAAACACAATAGTTTATGCTATATTATGCGTGGAAATGGATCTTAGCCAACCTTTGCTAGTAGAGGTTGAACTCGAACTTGCAGGTATATCTTGGATTCAATAATGGATTATGAGGCATTTCCCTTTAGGTGTAGAATTTACTACAAATATGGGAATTTGGCTCGGTCCTACCCAAAAAATATGAACGCAAAAATGGAGGCTCCTCTAAGAATGTCAAATCTTCCTAAGGAAGATAAGTCAATAAAGAAACAACCAACATTTCTCAAGGTAGAGAAGCATAGGAAGATGGTTTTGAATAACCCAAAAGAAAAAGAAGGCAAAAGAAAAAACTTGGCAAAGAGCAAACCCAATTCAAGCCCTCAAATAGGTATGAGGTCTTCAAGACACTAGTGGACTAGGAAGAAGAACAATTCATTGAAGGAGGATGGGAATAATGAAAACAATAACAGCAATGCTCAAGCCCCTCTTTCACCTCCTATCCTAGAGCAGGTAACAGAGTGCAGTGAGTTACCACAATCAGATATTGTAGGGGTATTGATAGTGCATAACCAAGAGGAGACGATAATTAAGGATGTCATCATGGGTATAGCAAAAAAGAACAAAGAAAAGTCAACACTAGGGATAACTCAGGTGGAAAAGAGGTCAAATTGTAAGCAAAACAACAACACCAAAGCAATAGATAACAGAATCAACACAAAAGCTTATATTGCACAATGAAGATAAATAACATTAATATTATTATCGTGGGAGCTTTGATCTCCAATGTTACAACATGATTTTGTATCGATACAATGATTACAAATCTAGGGTTTTGAAACCCTTATTCACAAATGAATATATGGTGTCTTTTGCGTCGTCTTTCGCTCCAAAAAAGTGTGCGAGTGGGCTTGTGTATCCCTACGGGACCACCCTAGCTGCAATAACTTCCAAAATGTAGTTCCTGCACCTACAAATAGAAGATAACACAAAAAGGATTAATAGCACATGTGAGGGCTCCACTGTGTGAGGCCCTCTAAATGATAAAACCTACAAACCTTAAGTGTTGCAATGTTATATTGTAAACAAAATACAAAAACATAAATAGATGCAAATGAATATTTTACCTTGTCAAGAAAACAGCTATGATGTTGATCTATGCTCCTGTTCCTATGTTCTAAAGTCGCACGAACACTTGAAAGCACCTGAGAACTTGCAAACTGCAAATTGGTTGCGAGAAATACCCAGAAGCATTTGGGGAGGATTGTGAACACCCAACAGCGTTCTAAGAATGCTCAACAACGTTCTACAAACTCTGGGAGGCATTTGGGAGTGTATGGGAGCGATATAGAACCAGATTTGGTTCACGAGGGTTTTATGGCAGCATAAACAGAAGGTACAATGGCAGCAGTAAGGGAGGAATATGGTAGGAAATTGGTTAGGGTTTGGGAATGGATAGAATGCTCAGATGCTCTCGAATGTTAAATTTATAGACCTTGATTCATCAAAATGAATCATCTTTTATAATCTGCCCTTGATCATGTTAGGGTTTCGATGACACCAACGGATGGTTGAGATTAAAATATGAGGAAGGATTGAGATTGAATTTGAGCATGTGACATGGATTAAGATGGATGGGTGGCTCAAATTAGGTCGTGGCGGATGGCTAGGATTTATTCACATAAATACATATATATTTATTAAATATATATAAATATAAATATAAAATATATATATATATATATATATTAAATAAATATATATATAAATAATGAATGGCTATGATTTGAGGATATGAATGGATGATGAATGGCTAGATTTTGGTGTCTACAGATGACCCTTTTTGTATCGCATTGCGTGAAACACAATGCGATGCAAAAATACGAGACACTTGGTTTGTTATGGTGAAGCAGCCTTCTTTCCTTGAAGCGCAAAAAGATCTTGGAGATAAAGAATTTGTTGGTGTAGCTTACCCCCTCAATTGGTGAATGAGTTAAAAATGAGTCTCACAAGTCAATTGACAAAATTATGGGTAATGATGCAGGTGAATGGTGTAAGTGCAAGTGTATGATGTAAATGCGGATGATATGAATGATGTAAATGCTTGATGAATAATTGATGTCGTTTTTACCCCAATAGAGAAAGGGGTGTTTGTATTATGCAAGTGGTTGATTCTGTTTTTGCCCCAACATAAGGGGTTTTTGCCGAGTGTAGATGTAAATGAGTTTTGTTTTTGTGCCAACAAAAAAGAGATTTGTGCCAAATGCAAATATATGATGAATGATGTAAATGAATTTTGTTTTTTTCCCCAACCAGAAAGATGTTTTTTCCAAATATAGATGTATGATGTGAATGATGTATCCCGATGTGGGAACTCAAAATCAAATTTAGTTACCCCAAGTTTGGGGTGATTCCATGTTGTTGGAAAACATGCCAATTGGCATCATTGAAATGCAAAGTGATGAAAATGCAAAAAAATAAAAAGAGTCAATCTTAGAGGGTCGACTAGTGATTGTAGGATCATTACCTCAATTGGAACCAATCAACCTATGAAGGGTTTGTGTCTGTGATGACTATCAATGTAAAATAAATTTTGAGATGTGATTTATCCGTGTTTCAAGCCCCATGAACAAGGCCATCAATGACAACTTTTTGAGCAAGTTAACTTGGGCATAGTCTCACTTGAGAAATGAGTAACCCAAAATGATTTTGTGTTTGAACAAGAGAATTTTGAATGATGATGAGCAAGTGTCATTATGGTGATTTACTCATCTTATCAAATTGCATGGACAACCAATCACTGCAATCACCAAGGGAGTAGAGTAGACCTCTAGATACGATGTTCACTTGACATTGTAGGTGAATTTGGCAAATGTTTAATGCAAATGCAATGGTTTATGTATTTGAAATGAGAATATGCTGATGAAGAATGCATTGATGATTGGATTGCATGAATTTGTGAAGTTTTGCATTATTTTGGAGCATTTTTAAAAGCAATTTTGGACAATTTTGTGACTTTTTGGTCGTAAACAAAAATTAACCACCCAAATAAATCCATGTTATCACAAATAATGGTGAAATTATGAGATGGATTATTAGAATTATGAATGTGGTCATTTTGTGAAAATTCAGACTGTTTTGAGGCATTTTGAAGTTTGTAATGTGATTTCACGACTTTTGGTTGCAAGCAAAAATTAAGTACCCAAATCAGTTTGGACTTTCACAAAACATGATATGATGATGAAATGAATGCATGGATGAAGTATGGAATGATTTTTTGGGGGTAAGCTACATTTTGAGACCATTTCATCACCTTCTATAATATTTTGAGGTCAAACGCCTGCCAACGTTCATGTCTAGATAGACGTGGGCAAGTGTCTACCATGTTGCAAACACTTGTGAGCATTCAGGTGCGATTGGAAAACACCTAAGGGTGTTTGAGTGCACTCCAAATAGTTATAAAAAGTCTATAGGGGATGAATTGATTTCATTATTGGGTTCACAAGTTCCAGAAACTACATCTAAAGTAGAGTGAGTGAGTGAAGTATTGTGGTGGAGTGAAGGCCATGGCAATGGAGGAAGCGGATGCGGAAATAGTAGCAAAGATGCAGGTGGCTAAGGTAAGTACCCTTGGCACTCTTGTTTGAACTTGTGCATTTTTTTAATTATGCAATGAATTTGGTATTAATGTGTTTGCATTGTTGTTTGTGTTGTGTTGTAGTTGAGGATCTTGGAGGCTCGACATTGGTTCTTATCTATCATACCAAGGGTGAGAAAGGCACTGTAGAAGGAGCATTGGAAGTGGTTTGAAATTGTGGGGCTGGTTAGAGTTGCATGGATTGAGGTGGTGAGGGCTGATGATGTGTATCTCTCTACCTTGGTGGAGATATGGGATCCAGATAGAGGAACCTTTCAGCTTCTGACTGGTGAGGTGACAGTGACACTCAAGGATGTATACCGCATTCTCTGAGTGCTAGTGGAGGGGTTACATGTCAATGTTGTACATGATAAGGGGCATGAGATGAGTCATATATTTGGATATCAATGGAGAGGTGTGAGTGTGAAGGGTGGAGGGATCATGTACTTAGTCATGTATTCCAAGGATTTGGAGGCATTGCCCACCTTGGTCATGTTCCTATTGGCCAATATAGTGGCGTCTAACAACACTAGTTTTTGGTTCCCATGGAACATGATTAGGTTGGTATACGATATGATCAATGAGCCTCAGGTGTATACATGGTTTCCTACTCTACTATATCAACTGTACTTGGAGCTATAAAAGGTGAAGAGACAAGGGTGAAAGAGGTTGGGTTGCAAGGTATTGTTGTAGTGTTGGGGTTGGGAGCACTTCAATGTGGATCAGCCTGTGGGCTTGCCTAGTGAGACATGGGATGGGGAGAAAACCTATGCTTTGATATGGTGGGTGTTTGAGGAGATTTAACCAAGTCATCCTAGCTACATTTGTCAGGTGTACAGAGATCTATGGATAGGGTTGACACCTGATCAGGTGCATTGGAGACCATGGTGAGGTGCTAGGTGGACTGGTGATAGGAAGAAACTTTGAAGAGTTTGATAGTCTAGATGATTGGTTGGGCGACAAGGGAGTGAGGTGGATATAATCTAGTTCTCATGGGTGCTATGGTAGTTTGGGCTACGATAGTGGATACTTGAGGTACTAGTGCTATACAGGCATCATCGTGATGAGACAAGCCTACCTTATGTGATGGAGTGGCGGGTTCCCTATGAGGATGATGAGGAGATAGATCTCCTAGATGTGGATAACGTGGGGACTACCGTTTAGTATGATGCATGTTTTTCTACACAACCACCATGGGTACCCAATCAGGCAGGTTATGAGGACAATGGGAATGATGATAAGGTAGAGGTCAAGGTAGAGGAGACTCCCCGTCGTCAAAGATATCATAGGTCTAGTAGTGGTAAGAGGCAGGTGAGGTATGCAATAAAGCAGCCTCCAGACATTGGACAATATGTTGAGGGTATGGATGCGATGGAGGAGGTTCTAAAGAGACCTACAGGTTGGAGTGAGGAGAGAACTAAGCTTGAGGTAGAGTGAGATTAGCTCTTGCATATGGTGATGGAGTAAGATGTAGAGATAGTGACATAGGATTCAAAGACCTACATGTTGGAGTGAGGAGAGAACTAAGATTTAGGTAGAGTGATATCAGCTCTTGATGATGGTGGTGGAGTAAGATGCAGAGATAGTGACATAGGATTCAGAGATAGCTCGATTACGGGTGGATCTAGAGGTACGGATGGCTACAGATGGAGGTGAGGATAGGATTATGAGGCTCTAAGAAAAGCTAGCATAGATGGACCATCATCAAAGGTATGATATACTATACCTAAAATCCCAAGATGGATACATCGAGGAGTTAGAGGATTGATTGATGCAGCACCACATTGGACTACCAGATCGACCCTCTTCCTCCATAGTGGGTTCTATTAGGCGTAGTGACTCTAGGTATAGTGACTCTAGGTCTAGGGCTCCTACGAGGTCACAATGGTCTACCTATGGGCGATAGATAGTTCTTAGATGCACTTTTTGTGTATGAGCCTTGGTGCTCCATTGTATATAGCCTTCGAGCATTCATTGTACATGTGATATTTATATATATAGACATGGCTTTTACTTTTGTGTTATGCTTTTGTGTGGATGATTTTGTTTGAATGCATGTGTATATGTGTGATGGATGATAATGCAATGATAATGTGTATGAATACAAATGAATTAATGCTCTAATGATCATTCGTAGTTTAGATTTTACTTGACCATTTATAGCATTGTTGTTTAATTAGGGGTACCAAAATTGTGGCATGTGAAATAAAAGACTCATGTAATGATATGGATGTTGATATGGAAAATTGATTGTTTTGCGGAGACTCAGACATACTAGTGATTTCAACCAAACTCCCTAAGTTCTATCTAAATTCTCTAAGACCAAAGGTGTGTGCAGGTGAGATGTTCATTTACCAAATCATGAGAGTGGTAAGGACTCAAGGCATTTGAGAACCAATGTGTGTGCAAGTGAGTTCATTAACCCATATTGAGTAAATTGAGATGAAACCTATCATGGAGGAGACCAAGAAGCTAGCTTGTCCTTATGTGTGATCAAAGATCTCTTCAAGAGAGACATGTCATCATGCATGAGCTTGCTTCACTGTCAATCAAGTGTCTATAGCCCCGATGGACATTAGCTCCATAGTCGAAGAATAGGATCTCTAAGATTTGGGGATTTAAACTACCTAACCATCTGACTGAAAATGTAGTTCTATCCTTATAACTTGAGGATATGTGATGTGTGATGTTTAAAATATTTAGAGCTTTAGGGAATCAGAATCTCAATCGAAGTGTGATGAGAAGTTTACCCTATCCTTACTACTCATTCTTTTGTTTGGAAATGATTGTGATAGTGGTGAAAACCACTATTTTTATTTTTAGACTATGTGCATAATGGGACAAGCAAGGAGTACCCTTTTCGCTTCAAGGTTCAACCCATTCATGGTATTATCCCTCTTTGACATAAGAATTTTTTTAAGATGTGTAATTATGTTTGGTTCAAGAGTGTTAGATTCAATCCCAAAACTCAAGATTTTCTTAGTGATAATGTGACTTGGTACTAGAGAAAGTTCAACGTGTATTGGAGGTTGCTTAAAACAATAAGAGTGGCTGAGTGATCAAAAATACCTAGGTGTGTGAAATGATATTGTAAATGGTAAATTGACTTGTGAAGTGGTGTAATGAAATGGATGTAGACTTGGGGGTGCCCCTGATTAAGGCAAAAATATTTATTGGATCAATTATTATCTAAACTAAATGAAAGACCTAATATGAAATGAAATGTGTGAAAATGCAAATGAATGTGAATGTGGGATGAATGTATGAGATTCAATGGATATGCATGCTATTTTTGTGTTTCTTGTTGTTGTTTTTTTTCTAACCATGTATATATATATATATATATAAATCACATTAAGCATAGAATGCTTTCAAGTGGATGATGTTAAGTGGTTCAAGCTCTTCGACTCCCTCTAGATTGTCAAACCTATAAGTTTCTTGATCCACTTTTTGACTGACAATGTATGGACCTAGCCAATTAGTTGTGAATTTATCACGAAGGTGCGATAATGCATTGGTGTTTTATTGATTCTCCTTAAGAACAAGATATCCTACTTGGAATTCACGTAGATGAACTTTGGCATTGTAAGAATGCTTTAAGTGGTCCTACTAAACTTGTAAATTCTCTAAAGTATTGACCTATCTTTCATCAAGAAGCGTGAGTTGGTCAAAACGTGCTTGTCTAATAGTATCATCATCTATGAATTCCTATAATGAAATTTGCAATGAGGGGATCTTAAGCTCAAGAGGTATAATTGCTTCGACTTCATAGACCAGTGAAAATGGTGTTGCCCTAGTAGGCATGCAGATGGTTTTTCGATAAGTCCATAATGCCAAGGGAATTGAGTATGCCAATCTTGATGATTTTCTTTGATTGGTTTCTTGATAATAGTAATTAAGGTCTTGTTGGCAGCCTCAGCTTGTCCATTTTTCTATGGGTAATAAGGAGTCAAGAAACTATGTTGGATATTGTATTTCTTATAAATTGCTCGAACATTCTTATTTTTGAAAGACTTGTCATTGTCAGAGATGATTTTGGAGGGAATACCAAAACGACAGGTGATCTGATGAAGTATAAACTCCATAATTCAAGGTCCTGTCATACTGGTTAGATGAAACACCTCAATCTACTTTATGAAGTATTTAGTGGCCATGATGATGAATGTATGTTGTCCCAAGGAATAAGGTGAGATTTTTTGAATCAAATCAAGACCCCATTATGAAAATGGCCAAAGGCTTTGAATAGGTTGTAATTCTTATGATGGCACATGAGTTAAATTAGCATGTTGTTGACATTTTTGATAATGCTTGATGTAAGTGTAACAGTCGCATTCCATGTTGGGCCAATAGTAACCCATGCATAGAATGCGCTTTGCAATGCCCATTCCACTAAAATGACCACCACAAGTACCATCATAATCTTCATATATGGCTCTTTGTACCTCTATAGACTTGAGACAATGAAGGACTCCATCATAACCATGTCTATACAACACATCTCCCAAGAGAGTAAAACAAGCTACCTTTTACTTGAAAGTGCATTTAGCATTCCATGACATGTTTGATGGAAGTGTTCCAAACTTGAGGAAGTTTATTATTTGGTTGGACCAAGGCTCATACGGCTCTGTACGAATAAATCAAATGTCCTTCTCATCCTTAGATTCAGCATAAACATTTATAGATTTAGAGATCATTGTGACAATGAGTGGTTGTACCTCTCCTACAAATTTCTTTGGAATCAATGATCCTAGAGAGGCCATCGCATCTACAAATCTATTAGTCAAATGTGGTAAACTATCAATTTCATACCAATCAAATTTAACAAGCAATGTCATTGCTACTTCATGTTAAAGCTTTATTGTCGGTTCCTTGCATTGATATTCTCTATTTATTTAATGAACAACAAGTTGGAAGTCACAAAATATCCTGATATGCTTTATGCCCATAGCTATGGCTTCTTAAAGACCTAATATTAAGAATTCATACTCTACGTTGTTATTTATGCATTGGAAGTCAAGTTTGAAAGATAGGGGAATAGGTACCTCCTATGGTGTATGAAACATGACTCCAATACCTTGACCTTTTTTCTCACTTAGAATCATCAAAGAATAGTATGATATCGACATATCCCTCCAGAATGACATCTTGTTCAGTGATAGTGAATACCAAATCAACGCAGGTGTTGTAGGTGAGTTGGAGAAGAGAGGCAATCCTCCAAGGGAGGTCCCAGGTTCAAATCTCCACCCTACCAAAAAGTTGAATTGGGTACCTAAAATCCAATTGATAATGTTGGTGCGGGCAGGGTTGGGTGTGACTCCCGGGTGACTTTGACGGTGTAGAACCCCCTGTTCATGGTCTCTCAGACCAAGGCGGCCCCACAAGGGGTTTTTTGCTTATAAAAAAAATACCAAATCATCTAGGAGCTCAATAATCATGGATTGATCACTAAGAAGTGGAGCTTCAACAAGTTGATCGGCTATAACCTAACCTTTAATGGATTTTTGGCTGATGAACTCAAGATCAAATTTAGTGAGAAGCATTATCCATTTTGCAGTGTGGGTGTTATTGTAAGTGCGAGATATCATGTAACGCAGAGGATTTTTGTGAGCTTTGACATATGTGGTGTGACTAAGCATGTAATGTCTGAGTTTCTGTTGGCAATTTTGGGTACCTTGAGTACATTGCCTTTGCCTAAGTTTAGTTGTTGTCATTGATGTCAAGGAGCTATTGGTAGATGTTGTTTTTGATGTCGAGAAACTATTGGAGCAATTTGTTTTTATGTCCAAGGATGTGTTTTTGTTGAAGGTTTCAGTTGGTCGGTAAGTCTCCAAGAAAATCGGAGTAGCCCGATTGCCAAAAATCCAGAAAAAGATAAAGTAGAATAAGTTTGCAGGCTGTTGGAAAAACTGTCGCGATTTTGTGACATGTTTGAGGAGAGAGAAATTCATGATTTCGCGACATGCAAGAAGGCAGAGGCAAAGCAAGCAAAAGTGTCACGATTTCGCGACATGTTTGAGGAGAGAGAAAGTTTGGCAAAAGCTGTCACGATTTCGCGACATGCAGGAAGGCAGAAACAAGGCGGGCAAAAAGTGTCGCGATTTCGCGACAAGTTTCGAAGAAGTTGTACGGATGCAGAAAGTGTCACGATTTCGTGACAAGTTGAGTTGGCAGTGTTGAGTTGCAGGAAGTGTCGCGATTTCACGACAAGTTTCAAAGAAGTTGTACGGATGCAAAAAGTGTCACGATTTCGTGACATGTTCCAGTTTCATGAGCAGTTGGCAAGAAATATCCTAAGGCAACGAAAGCGTTGCGATTTCGTGACATGTTTCATTTTCGCTAGTGCAAACCAAGAAAAGGATGAAGAAGCAAGAGGTGTCACGATTTCACGACAGAGTTGCTGATGACATTAGCAAAAGGCAAAGGTGTCGCGATTTCATGACAGCAACGAAGAAGAAAGTAGTGAAGTCTAGAGCGTCGCGATTTCATGACAAGATTCACGATGACGTCAGCAAAAGCTGTAGTGTCGTGATTTCACGACAACAACGGAGAAGAAGGCAGTGAAGTCTAGAGTGTCACGATTTCGCGACAAGATTCATGATGACATCACAAAAGCTGTAGTGTCATTATTTCACGACAGCAACGAAGAAGAAGGCAGTGAAGTCTAGAGCATCGCGATTTCGTGACAAGATTTACGATGACATCAGCAAAGGCTATAGTGTAGCGATTTCACGACAACAAACCAAAGAAGGTGTACGACAGACCAAGGCGTAGCGATATCATGACATGTTTGAGTTTTGCATGAGAAAAGCTACAGAACAGCAGAGGCGGTTGAAGCCGATGAAGTTAACCTTGGTCGACGAAGTATAAGGTTTTACAGCCGACGTGTTAGAAGATTGATCAGCCGACTAAAGAACAAGATTTCATCTTGAGATTGTGAGTATTAAAGGAGAACTGTTTGAGCATTTTTGTGTGTCGATTGAAGTGTGCATTCGAAGAGAGGCATCCGCAGAGTTAGTGCGACAAGTGAGGTTCGATCATCAAAAAAGCAGAGAGCGAAGTTCGACTGCAACATTAGAGTGCATTTCGTTGAATCTGATAAGTGTCGAAGTCTGTGCTATTGTATGCGCGAAGAATGTGCTATTGAAAACTATGCAAAAAGAGTGAGCTGTTGTGGTTACACATAAGCGCATAAGTTGTTGTACATTTGAATGTTGCAGTGTTTGCAAAAATTGCATTACTGTGGTTGCGTAGAAGTTGAGAAGATAGTGCGGTTGTAATTTAAGAAGACTGTGCTGCTGTAGTTATGAAGACAGTGTAAAGTTGTTCTCCAATCAAGTGCAAAAAAGAACAAAGAAAGAGGACAGAATTGTGCCAGACCGAAGGACTGTGTTTTGGTGCAAAAAATAGGACCAGCTTGCTATGACAGAGTTGAGGACAGAGATCTCCGACTAGAGCAGGGAAGACAGGTGTCTTCTGTGGAAAGAGTTCCACTTGCTAAGGGCAAAAAGAGATAGAGGTCTTCTAGAGGATCACTAGCAAAGCAGATTTAGGGGAAGGTGTCTCCTTTGGGATGAGGCTCATAAATATTGTAATTGGGAAGGTTTCCCAAAGAACTTTGAGATAACATTTAGAGAAAAGTTTTGTGGACATAAATTGTTGTGTCACTTTGTGGATGGTTTTGTGCATTACTTTGATATTGCTTTGGGTATATTGCTTTACTATTTTGAAGTATAAAAGAAAAAGTAAAAAGCGGTCTTATACTGTTCACCCCCTCCTCTCAGTATAAGCTTGTGTTCTTCAATTGGTATCAGAGCCAGTGCCTTCGAAAATTTTAACAACTTGAAGGAAAAGTTTACAAAGAACACAATGGACTACTCGAGTGGCAATGCAGCACCTATTCTTGACGGATCAGATTTCGGTCTGTGGAGTGCAAGAATGAAAGTCTATCTAATGGCGCTCGATAATGAGGTATGGGAAGTTGTTGAAGATGGGTATACCATTCCTGCAAATGGTCCTTACACTAAAGAAGATAGGCTCCTACATCACAGCAATTCAAAAGCCATGAATGCAATCCTGAAAGGTTTACAGAAGGCTGATCTTACCAAAGTTATTCACCGCAAAACAGACTAGTGAAATGTGGAAACAATTGCAGGTTGTTCATACAGGTGATGCAAATGTCCGAAAGGCCAAATTGAGACATTTTAAAGGTATGTTTGAACAACTCAAGATGAATGATGATGAAAATATTAGTGACTACATGCTTCGGATGGATGAAATTGTGAACTCCATGAAAGACTTAGGTCTTGAACTTGCTGAAAATGATGTGTGTGATAAGATTTTAAGATCTCTTCCAAATAGATTTAGCGAAAATATTTATGCCATTGAGGAAGCCAAAGATTTAGATAAATTGAAAAAGGATGAGCTCCATAGTATTCTTGCAGCATTTGAATTGAGGACACAAGTGAAAGTTGATGTAAAGAAAGAGGCAACTTTCAAAGCTATCAAGAAATCAAAGGGCAAACAGATTCAAGAAAGTGATGAGTCTTCTAGTGAGGAAGAGGCATATTACAGTAGGAAAGGCAAGTTTTCCAGAAAGCACAAAAGCAAGAAAAATATAAGATGTTTCAACTACGGGAAATTTGGTCATTATGCTACTGACTGTACTGTTTCTAAAGATGAAAGTGATGAAGATATACAGGATGTTAAAAGCAAGGATTCTAAAAAGCACAGGTATTACAAAAACAGCAAAAATGAGTACAGCAATCACCAGAAAAGCAAATATGAGTACAACAATCATGGAAAGAGGCATTCTCACAAGAATAAGAAGAGCTTCTACTTGGACAAAGCAAGTAAGTGTTCTAGCAGTGATAGTGACAGTTCTTCTAGTGATGATGAAAATGAGATGTTGTTCATTTCAGAAAAAGAGGAAGAACCAAAACACAAATTCATTATCATGAAATGTTTTAGATGTGGAAATTTTGGGCACCTTGAGGATGATTGCAGAAATGATGATTTGGCTGCTAGTATGTATGAGGATGTTTCAAAAAACCCCAATGAAGATGCATGTATGGTTTTTGAAAAAGGTAGCACCTCTAGTGATAAGAAATCTGAAAAAGGCTGTGATGATTCAAAGCGCCATCAAATAGAGGATCTTGAATGCGAACTCAATAATGCTCTTGGTGTTTTGAAAAAGGAAAGAAAGAAGAATGATAGACTCAAGATTAAGGTAGATGAATGTTGTATGGAGATAGATGAACTTGTAGAAAATCTTGAAGTATCTATGGCTAAGACACAAGAACTCAAGAATGAGTTAGAATCTAAAATTCCGGAGTATAGTGAGTTAGAATAGGAAATAGCTTCTTTGAAAGAAGAAAATAAAGAGTACAAGGATAAGCTCTACAGATTTCAGGATAGCTCCAAGAAGGTTAAATTTCTCATCGAAGGACAAAGAAAACCAACAGATAAAATAGGTCTCGGTTTTGTTGAGCCGCACAAGGAACAGGTTGGGGAATCTAGCAAGAAATTTCAAAAGAAAGAGAGTCCTGTTGAAGAAAGTACTTCAGATCATGAGTCCGTAAGTGATGAATATGCAGAAACAAAAAATGATATTCAGACTGAGAAGAAGAAGTTTTCGGGACCCATGAAGTCGAATAAAAGAAAATTTCACGGCAGATGTTATGCGTGTCACAGAATTGGTCATATGGCTGTACATTGCATGACTCAAATGAAGAGAGTAAATGACAGTTTTAGGAGACACAATTTCTTTCAAGGGTATTGCTACGTTTGTCAACAATTCGGGCACAAAGCAATTTTTTGCAAGGCAAATAACAGGAACTGGGTTAGTCAGAACAGGCGAATTCAAAGAACAGCCATGACTAATATAGCTACTTGCTATAAATGCAACAATGAAGGTCACCTAGCTAGACAGTGTAGAGCTGATCTTCTGAGATACAGGAATAGAAACAGCAGCATGAACAAGTCAAAGGATCAAGGCATGGATAAAAATAGGAATGATAACAAAACTAGGAAAAGTGATATGAACAGGTCCAAGAATCAAGGTATGGATAAGAACAGAAAAGATAATAGAAACAGGAACGATGAGTATTAACGAGTCCGAGGATCGAAACAGATGACAGGAACAAAAATTTAGGAAAAGAATTCAAGAGAAGGCCCGGCAAAGAAATCTTGGACACTAATGATGATGAGTGTTTAATGGGAGTGTCACTCCCAACCCTATTTTAATCACCTCATCAGGAGATGGGGGAGGGACTAAGTTAAGAGGCTCATTCTTAGTCCCAAGCCCCAAAGGTGACCCTTTGCCATTGATGACAAAGGGGGAGAGATTTAAGTAAGGGGGAGAGCTTTCAAGAGAAGAGGGAAGCTTCAAATTAGGGGGAGCAAAACTTGGAGAGATTGATTTCAGTTTTGGCTCTTGAAAGATGTGTTTTAGTTAAGGGTTGCCATCAATGACAAAGGGGGAGATTGTTGGCAATTTTGGGCACCTTGAGTACATTGCCTTTGCCTAAGTTTAGTTGTTGTCATTGATGTCAAGGAGCTATTGGTAGATGTTGTTTTTGATGTCGAGAAACTATTGGAGCAATTTGTTTTTATGTCCAAGGATGTGTTTTTGTTGAAGGTTTCAGTTGGTCAATAAGTCTCCAAGAAAATCAAAGTAGCCCAGTTGCCAAAAATCCAAAAAAAGATAAAGTAGAATAAGTTTGCAGGCTGCTGGAAAAACTGTCGCGATTTCGCGACATGTTTGAGGAGAGAGAAAGTTCATGATTTCGCGACATATTTGAGGAGAGAGAAAGTCACGATTTCGTGACATGTTTGAGGAGAGAGAAAGTTTGGCCAAAACTGTCACGATTTCGTGACATGCAGGAAAGTAGAAGCATAGCGGAAAAAAGTGTCACGATTTCACGACAAGTTTCAAAGAAGTTGTACGGATGCAGAAAGTGTCACGATTTTGTGACAAGTTGAGTTGGCAGTGTTGAGTTGCAGGAAGTGTCGCGATTTTGTGACAAGTTTCGAAGAAGTTGTACGGATGCAGAAAGTGTCGCGATTTCGTGACATGTTCCAATTTTGTGAGCAGTTGGCAAGAAAGATCCTAAGGCAGCGAAAGCGTCACGATTTCGTGACATGTTTCATTTTCGCTAGTGCAAACCAAGAAAAGGATGAAGAAGCAAGAGGTGTCACGATTTCGCGACAGAGTTGTTGATGACGTCAGCAAAAGGCAAAGGTGTCACGATTTCGTGACAGCAGCGGAGAAGAAGGCAGTGAAGTCTAGAGCGTCGCGATTTTGCGACAAGATTCAAGATGACGTCAGCAAAGGCTGTAGTGTAGCGATTTCGCGACAGCAACGAAGAAGAAGGCAGTGAAGTCTAGAGCGTCACGATTTCGTGACAAGATTCATGATGATGTCAGCAAAAGTTGTAGTGTCACGATTTCACGACAACAACGGAGAAGAAGGCAGTGAAGTCTAGAGCATCGCGATTTCGCGACAAGATTTACGATGATATCAGCAAAGGCTGTAGTGTAGCGATTTCGTGACAACAAACCAAAGAAGGTGTATGGCGGACCAAGGCATAGCGATATCGTGACATGTTTGAGTTTCATGCAAGAAAAGCTATAGAACAGCAGAGGCGGTTGAAGCCGACGAAGTTAACCTTGGCCGACAAAGTATAAGGTTTTACAGCCGACGTGTTAGAAGATTGATCAACCGACTAAAGAACAAGATTTCATCTTGAGATTGTGAGTATTAAAGGAGAACTGTTTGAGCATTTTTGTGTGTCGATCGAAGTGTGCATTCGAAGAGAGGCATCCGCAGAGTTAGTGCGACAAGTGAGGTTCGATCATCGAAAAAGCAGAGAGTGAAGTTCGACTGCAACATTAGAGTGCATTTCGTTGAATCTGATAAGTGTCGAAGTCTATGTTGTTGTATGCGCGAAGAATGTGTTGTTGAAAACTGTGCGAAAAGAGTGAGCTGTTGTGGTTACACATAAGCGCATAAGTTGTTGTACATTTGAATGCTACAGTGTTTGTGAAGATTGCATTACTGTGGTTGCGCAGAAGTTGAGAAGATAGTGCGGTTGTAATTTAAGAAGACTGTGCTGCTGTAGTTATGAAGACAGTGTAAAGTTGTTCTCCAATCAAGTGCAGAAAAGAACAAAGAAAGAGGACAGAATTGTGCCAGACCGAAGGACTGTGTTTTGGTGCAGAAAAGAGGACCAGCTTGCTGTGACAGAGTTGAGGACAGAGATCTCCAGCCAGAGCAGGGAAGACAGGTGTCTTCCGTGGAAAGAGTTCCACTTGCTAAGGGCAAAAAGAGATAGAGGTCTTCTAGAGGATCACTAGCAAAGCAGATTTAGGGGAAGGTGTCTCCTTTGGGCTGAGGCTCATAAATATTGTAATTGGGAAGGTTTCCCAAAGAACTTTGAGATAACATTTAGAGAAAAGTTTTGTGGACATAAATTGTTGTGTCACTTTGTGGATGGTTTTGTGCATTGCTTTGATATTGCTTTGGGTATATTGCTTTACTATTTTGAAGTATAAAGGAAAAAGTAAAAAGCGGTCTTATACTGTTCACCCCCCCTCTCAGTATAAGCTTGTGTTCTTCAGTTTCAAAGTGGCAAAAACCACTACTAAGCATAATTTTTCCATGTAAGCATATCTAATTTCATAGCTTACCAATGTTTGACTAATGTAGTATACAGCTTGCTCTCAATTGTTTTCATTATTTTGTGCAAGCATTGTCCTTAATGCAAATTCCATTACTGAAACATAAATATGGATGACGAACCCTAGATGAGGAAGAGTTAAAACTAGTGGAGAAGCCAGGTATTACTTGATATCACCGAAAGATTTCTGACACTCATATGTCCATGAAAATGTCACCCCTTTTGTAGTAGGTGATTGAATGGCCTGCATTTGTCAGAAAATTACGCAATGAAACAATGGATCAATTGGATCTTTCCTTGTAAACTACACAATTCCTCAAGTTTTTTAGGGGAGGCATCTCCATGATGGCCTTAAATTTATTTGGGTCCACCTCAATGCCTCTTTTGGAAACAACGAATCCTAGTAGTTTTCCTGAGGTGATACCAAAGACACACTTTTGGGGTTCAAACTTACATTATGTTCTAGAAGTCGATAAAAGACTTTTTCCAAGACACCAATGTGCTCTTATCGAGTTTTAGATTTTTCCAAGAGATAATCTACATACTCTTTGATGATACTTTACATGTAATCATGGAATATGTATGTCATGGCATGTTGATAAGTGGCATCTATGTTTTTTATGCCAAAGGGTATCACCTTGTAACAAAAAGTCCCCCAAGGTGTAGTGAATGTTGTTTTATGTTGGTCATCAGGATTGATTCGAATTTGGCTGTGTAGACACCAAAATCCAGCCACTTGCAAGTCATCTATACCTTCCTGTCAGCCACGTGTCGGTCATCCACCTTCCCGCCATTATTTGGCCCAAATCCACACTTTCCCGCCATTATTTGGCCCAATTTCACCTTTCCCGCCATTTTTCATCCCCAAATTTATTTAAATTAATATTTATATATATATTTTAATATTTTAATATTTTAATATATATTTAAATAATAGTTTAAGTGATTTAATCTGAGCCGTCCATCCTTCATTTAATCTCATCCGTCCATCCATCTTAATCCATTTCACAACCAAGATTTATTCTCTACCCTTGGATCCACTTTAATCTTAGCCACACGTTCAAAGTGTCGTTAAAACCCTAAAGTGTGCCCTAAGAGTGGATTATAAATAGAGTCACCTTGATGGCTCAAACCCTATGTCTTTTGCTACTTCTATCTCCTATTTCTCTATATTCTAATTCTTCTATCTCCTGTTATCTCCTCTATCTCTCTTCTGCTACCCTTTCGCCGCATCCATCGTCGCATCCATCGTCGCTTTCGCCGCCATCTCTTCTGCAGCATTCTACAGAATCCCCCATTCTTGTCGTAAGTGCCCGCGGGCGTTTACCCCTTTACCAAGTGCCCACGGGCGTTTACCAAGTGCCCGCGGGCGTTTACCCATAGCCACAGACTCAGACCGGCGTCTGAAACCTTAATCCAGAAGCACGCGGGCGTTCAGCGAGTGCACCAGGGCACCTTCCGTAGCCGATTTGATAGCCACATTACTTCCAGGTGTCGCCTGGTCTAGCTGCGTTAACAGAGAACGGGTATAAATTAGTTTAAAGCAAGTAACTTCTTTTATTTTATTGATCCGTTATTGAATTCTTGCATTTCATTTTTCTAGGGTTTTAGATTGTTTCGAGGGCTCACACGAGTGGAGCCCTCTTATTAATTTCTAACTCCTTGATAGTGTTAATGTGTGCGAGGTTTTGACAAGTAGATCCGGTTTATTGATGGCACTGATTAAGTCGGAGTGGTCCAAGCAAGGGATACAACAAAGCCCACTCACTCTGTTGGGATTGAAGATACATTCTTCGGAAGCGCCACCATTTGTGCCAGCTAGGGTTTCGGAGAACCCTAGCATAACTTGTAACTGTGTATCACAAATAAAGGGTTACAGGCCCTGTTGTACTCAAAAAGGAGTTTTTAAACTCCATCGATTAATAGAAATCGTTTGTTTTGTGCAACTTTTCTGTACTCCGTTATTGTGATTTTATTTATTTTTGTTTGGCGTTGATTGCTCTACTCAAGCGGAAGAAGGAGATATTTGCATGGTCTTACAAAGACATGCCAGGCCTAGACCCTAATTTGGTTGTCCATAACCTCACCTTACAAAAAGATGCTAAACTTGTCAAACAGAAACTTAGGAAAATGCATCCTACCGTGGCCCTCCTAGTTAAATCGAAGATTCAAAAACTTCTGGATGTTAAATTTGTCGTCCCGATTGATTATCCTGAGTGGCTTTCTAACATGGTACCCGTGCGCAAGCCTAACGGGGGGATACGTGTTTGCACCGATTTTTGAGATCTAAATAAAGCGTGTCCTAAGGATGACTTTCCTCTTCCAAACATTGATACTCTTGTCGACACTTGTGCTGGTCATGAAATGCTTTCGTTCATGGATGGATTTTCAGGATACAACCAGATTCGAATAAACCCTGAAGATCAACACAAAACAGCATTTACCACACCTTGGGGAACTTTTTGTTACAGGGTGATGCCCTTTGGCCTTAAGAACGCAGGTGCAACCTATCAACGAGCCATGACTTATATTTTCCATGATTATATGCATAAGATTATCGAAGATTATGTGGATGATTTATTGGCAAAATCTAAAACTCGACAAGAGCATTTTGATGTATTGGAAAAAGTTTTTGATAGACTTCTAGAGCATAAAGTAAGGTTGAACCCTAAGAAATGTGTCTTTGGTGTTACCTCAGGCAAACTCCTAGGTTTTATTATTTCTAAACGAGGTATTGAGGTGGACCCAAACAAGGTCAAAGCCATTATGGAAATGTGTCCCCCAACTAATTTGAAGGAGTTGCGTAGTTTACAAGGAAAGATTAATTCAATCCGTCGCTTTATTGCACAACTTTCTGATAAGTGTAGGCCATTTTGCCACCTACTACAAAAGGGGGTACAATTTTCATGGACAGATGAATGTCAGAAAGCCTTTGATGACATCAAGCAGTACTTAGCATCTCCGCCAGTCTTAGCTCCGCCTCGTCCAGGGGTCCCTTTCAACCTTTATATCTCAGCAACGGACTTTGCCTTAGGGACAATGCTTGCACAAAAGAATGAACAAAATCGCGAGCAAGCTATCTATTATATTAGTCGAACATTGGTAAGCTATGAAACCCGATATGCTTATGTGGAAAAGTTGTGCTTAGCCAGTGGTTTTTGCCACTAAGAAACTTCGTCATTATATGCTTAGCCATACAACATATGTCATAGCTAGAGAAAACCCTCTGCGTTATATGATGTCTCGCACTTATAATAACACTCGTACCGCTAAATGGATAATGTTGCTTACCGAATTTGATCTTGAATTCATTAGCCAAAAATCCGTTAAAGGTCAAGTTATAGCCGATCAACTTGCGGAAGCTCCGCTACCTAGTGATCATCCTTTGATTATTGAGCTCCCAGATGATTCGGTATTTGCTATCACTGAACAAGAAGAGGACATCATTCCGGAGGAAGATGTTGACATCACGCTATTCTTTGATGGCTCTAAGTGCACGAAAGGTCAGGGTGCTGGAGTTGTATTTCATACACCTCAAGGGATTCCCATCCCTTTATCATTCAAACTAGACTTCCAATGCACCAATAATACAGGAGAGTATGAAGCCTTAATTTTAGGTCTTCAATCAGCCATAGCTATGAGCATTAAGCGTATTCGGATATTTGGGGATTCTCAACTCGTGGTTAAACAAATTACAGGAGAATACCAAGCCAAAGAACCTACCATTAAGCTTTATCATGATGTAGCAATGAAGTTGCTCTCTAAGTTTGATTGGTATGAGATCACTAGTTTGCCTCGTTCGACTAATAGATTTGCGGATGCCATGGCCTCTCTTGGATCATTGATTCCAAAGGACTCCCTTGGAGAGGTACAGCCCCTAATCATTTCCACAATCTCTAAGTCTGCAATTGTCCGTGCTGAGTCTAAAGATGAAAAATATGTTTGCTTTATCCATTCGGATCCATATGAGCCTTGGTCTAGTGAGATAGTAGCCTTCCTCAAGTTTGGAACACTTCCACCTGATTTGTCTCGAACTGCTCGCCATCGCTTTAAGCAAAAGGCAGCTCATTTTGTTCTTTTGGGGGATGTGTTGTATAAACGTGGATATGATGGAGTACTCCTCCGATGTCTAGAAGCAGGTGAAACACATAGAGCTATTGTTGAAGCCCATGATGGTACTTGTGGTGGTCATTTTAGTGGAATGGCCATTGCGAAGCGTATTTTACGTATGGGGTATTATTGGCCCACTATGGAACAAGATTGTTGCAAATATGTTAAACAATGTAAAAAGTGTCAAGAACACGCTAATTTAATCCATATACCATCACAAGCTTTATAGCCCATCCAAAGCCTTTGGCCCTTCTCACAATGGGGTCTCGATTTAATTGGCAAGATTTCACCTGCCTCTTCAGGACAGCATACTTTCATCATTACAGCCATCGAATACTTCACAAAGTGGGTTGAAGCTATTCCTCTAACCAAGATCGACGGGTCCTAGAATTGTGGAGTTTATACTTCACCATATCATTTGTCGTTTTGGTATTCCCTCTAAAATCATTTTTGATAACGGCAAGTCTTTTAAGAATAAGGATGTTCGAGCTCTTTGCGAAAAGTATAATATCCAACATAGTTTCTCAACTCCTTACTACCCACAAGCCAATGGACAAGCTGAAGCTTCCAATAAGACCATAATTGCTATTCTTAAGAAACTTGTTAAAGAAAATCATAAAGATTGGCATACACAAATCCCCTTGGCATTATGGGCTTACAGAAACAAGCATCGGAACTCCCATTGGGGCAACGCCATTTTCTTTGGTCTATGGAGCTGAAGCAATCATGCCTCTTGAGCTCGAGATCCCTTCCTTGCGAATTTCTTTGCAGGAATTTATCGATGATGATACTTCTAGACAAGCACGTCTTGATCAACTCACACTCATAGATGAAAAACGAATCAATGCTTTAGAGCATTTGCGAGTTTATCAAGACCGATTGAAACGTGCTTACAATGCCAAAGTTCATCTAAGAGAATTTCAAGTAGGGGATCTTGTCCTTAAAGAGAATCAACAAAACACCAATGCATTGCCGCATCTTCGAGATAAATTCACGGCTAATTGGTTAGGTCCATATATGGTCACTGAAAGAGTGGGTAATGGAACTTATAGACTTGCCAGTTTAGAGGGAGAGGAAGAACCCGAACCACTTAATGTTATACACTTGAGGGCATTCTATGCATAGTTTGAATTTTATATGTACATATATACATGGCTTGTACAACAAAAAAAAAAAACAAATAAAATAAAAAGAATTTGCATTTCATTGTTAGTTGCATACATCTCATTCAAAAACATTGCATTTCATGTGCATACATCTCATTGAAAACCATAACATTTCATTTTCAGCCATAGTTGCATATCATGTTAGAGACCATTCTATCTTTTGGATATAAAATTTGGTCAAGCAAAAGTCATGTTGCCTTAATCAGGGGCACCTTCATAAAATCCATCAAACCGAATTGTCATTCGTACATCCATTTTCCATTTGCACATATTTACATTGCCAAAATGTTTTCAGTCACTCAGCCATTTCTAGTGTTTTAAGCAAACTTCGAAATGCATGTTAAAGTTCTCTAGGGCCATATCACAAATTACACTAAATAAAATCTTGAGTATTGGGAAATGATTTCAAAAGCGGTCTTGAACCTATCACATTTTCACATCTTAAAAACATCTTGTGTCAAAGAGAGATAACACCATCCTTGGGTTGTGCCTCGAAGTGAAAAGGGTAATCCTCGTTTGTCCTATCATGCAAACATAGTCCATAAAATAGTGGTTCTTACCACTATCACAAGCAATCACAAAATATAAATATAAACAGAGTAGTAAGGATAGGGTAAAATTCTCATCATACTTCGGTTGAGAATCCGATTCCCCAAAGCTCTAAGGAAATGAACATTTTTCACACACCACTGATCCCAAATAAGTTGTAAGGATCGTACTACTTGTCCAGTCATACGGATAGGTAGTCATCCCCAAGGCTTACAAAGGTCAAAAACAACATGGACTATGGAGTTAACCTTCATCGGGGCTATAGACGCTTGACTGGCAGTGGAGTATACTCATTGCGTGGCGACATGTCTCTCCTCAAAAAGAGACCTCTGAATGCTCATACGGACAAACTAGCTTCGGGGTCTTCTCCATAACAGGGTTACCTAATTTATGCAAGATGAGGTTAATGAACACACTTGCACACACACAGGTTTTTGATTGCCTAGAGTCACTACCATGCTTCTGATTTGGTTAATGAACTCACATGCACACACATTTGGTCCTAGTTGAATTAGGCAGTATTAGTAAGTTTGTTTGATACCACTAGCATGTTTGAGTCTTTGTAAAATAGTCTTCCTCCATATTTTCTTCCATATCAACCTCCATATCTTCTTCCATATTCATGTCATTCCATACGTCATCCATTCACAAGCCACCAAGTTCGGTGCCCCTGATTAAACAATTATGATAACAGCTGGCTAAATCTAACTATCTAAAAGTATGAGTGCTTCTTAGTGCATATTTCATTTACTTAGTCTCGCATTAATCATCTATAACTTTGCATTCCATTCCATCACATATGCATTAAAACATATAAAAACATGCATCACAAAAACATAGGCATTCACACAAAAGAAAGTAAAACACTAAAAATAAAAGCCATGTATATATATATATGTATAAAGGACAAACTGTACGAGGAATGCCAAAAGGCTACAATATACAATAGAGCACCAAGGCTCATAAAGAGTGCATCTAAGCACTAAGCTAACCATCAAAAGAGGATCCCTGTGACCTAGTAGGAGCCCTAGACCTAGTGGTGTGCCTAGACTCACTACGCCTAGAGACAGAGGAGGATGGAGGATCAGGCAACACAATGTGATGCCTAAACAATGTGTCCTCTAGAGCCTCAATATAACGAGTCCTAGACCTAAGTCTAGATATGTCTATCCCGTGTCGTCGCTCTCGCTCCGCTAGCTCTGCTTGGAGTCTCGTCACCCTGTCATCCTGGGGCACCCTAGTCGCTCCATCCAAGTCCGCCTGCATCTGGGCCATCCTCTCCTCCTGAATAGCTATCAGGGCATCCCGCTCTACAACCTGTTGCTCCAGCCGAGCTATCCTCTCATCCTGGACAGCTAGCATAGCATCGCGCTCTGCTATCTGCTGCTGCAGCTATGCCAGATCATCCTCGTGCCCGCTAGGGGGTACCTCCCTAGTCTCTCCTGCGGCCTCTCCTAGGCCCTCGCCATCATCCTCCTCGTCATCTCCGCTCCCCGATGCCTACCGCACCATCTTCCCCTTTCGCCTTCGACTGTCAGATCGAAGGCGGGGACCCTCCCTGCGCTTGGGAACCTCTGCGGTTCCCTCGTCCTCTCCAGCTCCAACAACCACCAATGGTGGCTCCCACCTCGGCTCTGCGGCCATCCATGCCGCATACTCAGCTGTTACCCCGACGTCATCCATGTCGAGGATCTCCATGTCCTCATCGTCCTCTTTCCCCCCCCCCCCCCCCCCCCCCCCCCCCCCCCCCCCCCCCCCTCTCTCCCCCCCCGCACCGGCTCACCGGGGACATCCTGTCTCAATCCGACTTGGCGGAGCACTCGAGACATCTGTATGTACTCCGCCTCGCTGTGGCCCCGACCCACTACCCATCTAGCCTGTCGCACCCGTCTCGGATGCTCTCCATCACCGATCCACCTCGCCTCCCGCCAGGGCCTCCAAATGACTTGGGCATCTGTCAAGTCTGCCCATAAACTCCTATACCATTGCCCCGATCTCACGGGGCGGCTCGACTGTCTCTCCTCCACCACTGGCCATCTCCTACCATAAGCCTGGCTCATGTCCCAATAAGCACATGGCAACCCCTCCGGTCGGGCCACTCTAAAGTGCTCCTAGCCCCAAAGACCGGAGAACCAAACCGCAGCCTAGGCCCTTTCGGCCCCGTCTTCGAACCTCATACAACTCCTGGTACACCTGCACCAATAAAGCGGGCGCCCAGGCATACACTACCCTATTAGTGAGCATCTCGCTCACTACACCCATCGGGTTCCATGGAAACCTGCACCCGATGCTGTTCGGGGCCACAATGTTGGCCAATACGAACATCATCAGAGCCTCCACCGCTACCAACTCCTTGGCCGTATACATGGCCAAGTAAGGAATCCCCCCGCTCTCCGTCCGGATCTCCCTCCAGTCATCCCCAAACAACTTGGCCATCTCCGTGGCCCTATCTCGTCCAACCTCCACCCGCGCCCCTCCACGGGCACCTTGAGGATGCGGTATACATCCTCAAGCGTCACCGTCATCTCTCCAGTCGGGAGCTAGAACGTCCCCCGATCTGGATCCCACCTCTCGGCCAAAGCCGAGAGGTACCCCTCATCCGCCCGAACTACCTCCAACCGGGCTACCTCCGCTAGCCCTATTGCCTCCAATATCTCCCAGTCTTCCTGGGACAATGACCTCCTCATCCCCGGAATGATAGGGGAGAATCGGTGTCGTGCCTCTAACACCCTAAGCTGCAAAACAACAAAACAAAAATTGGTTACAAATTTTTTTCAAAAAAAAAAAAAACGCAAAAAAAAAAAAAAACAAATAAAAGTACTTGCTTAAATAAAAAAATACCTCACTGGCTGCACTGGTGCGTCCGCTCCCATCTCCGCCATAGCTCCCACGTGCTTCACTCTCCCACACAACCTTTCACTTCACTTCACTTCATTCCACTCCCTCAGACGCACTTCTCTCAAGCTCGAACGCACAAATGAGCGAAATTCTCGCTGAAACTGTTTAAATAGCTGGTTTTGGCACCCTGAAACGTAGTGGGGCATTTCATGGTGCATTCAGACGTAGTGGGGCATTTCATGATGCATTCAAACACCGACGGGCGTTTCTGCCACCTCCAAATGCATACCGGCGTTTGGTGTCAGTATTGAATAAAAGAACAAAACTTACAAAATTGAAGCTTACCTCCTCCAAATTTCATCAAATTGCATCCATCCATTCTTCTTATCATAATAAAACATTTTGTGAAGGTTACAATGGTTTTGGAAACAAATTTTGTCATTTTGCTCAAAAAGCGCATCATTCATCATTGATTTACAAATTGGGTTAAAAACATTCAAAACCTTCACAAAATTAACAACATTCATCAATTCTTCTGATCTATCATCAATTTCATTCATTCTTCTTTCATCATGCATATTTTTGCCAAATTAAATTAAAGTAAACCTCGTATCTAGTGGTATATTCTATCACCTTGGCGATTGCGGCGATTTGCATCCATGCAATTCGGTAAGAGGATTAAACCACCATAAGGACACTTACCATTTATCATCATCAATTATTTCATCGTTTGAAAATTGGAAATCAATTTTGGGTATCCTACTTTTCAAGTGACCTCATACCAAGATTAATTTGCTCAAAAGTTGTCATTGATGGCCTAGTTCATGGGGCCTTAAACGTGGACAATCTTCAATATCATCATTATTTTGAGTCTTGCTAGAGATTAAGGCTACCTAGGTTGATTGGTTCCGACCCGAGGAATTATCCATATAGTCACTAGGAGCATCTCTGAAGTTCTGGACTCTTTCATATTGCATCTCTGCATATCAATGGCGCCAACAAGGCAATTTCATCAACAAGTATGGATTCACCCATAGGAGTTGGGGCATCCGTTATCAATTTTTAACTTTCCTAATAGTAGAATTCATCTTACATGATCATGGAATTTAAAATTTGGCAAAAATCCCTTTCTAACCGTTGGGGCAGAAACGGTTCATCTTTCACATCACTCATATCGTCTTCAATCATATTATTTTCTGGTTTGTACACCAACCCCTTTCCTGTTGGGACATAAACAGATGGTTCATACACCAACCCCTTTTTCACCGTTGGGGCAAAAACGGTTCATTTTCTTCCGAATTTCTTCCAATTGGCTCGTGAGAACCATTCTCGCTCGCCAATTGAGGGGGTAAGCTGATAAATTTTAAATATTCTTTTATTCTTTGGTCTTCAAAGTTGTGCTTTAGTCTTGAGAGAGAGTTGCGTCTGATCCAGCTTTTTAGGTGTCCTAAGTTTTTGTGTTGCATTGTGTCTTCACACAAAGCAGCTCAAAAGGGGCATCTGTAGACACCAAAATCCAGCCACTTGCAAGTTATCTATACCTTCCTGTCAGCCACGTGTCGGTCATCCACCTTCCCGCCATTATTTGGCCCAAATCCACACTTTCCCGCCATTATTTGGCCCAATTTCACCTTTCCCGCCATTTTTCATCCCCAAATTTATTTAAATTAATATTTATATATTTTTAATATTTTAATATTTTAATATATATATTTAAATAATAGTTTAAGTGATTTAATCTGAGCCGTCCATCCTTCATTTAATCTCATCCGTCCATCCATCTTAATCCATTTCACAACCAAAATTTATTCTCTACCCTTGGATCCACTTTAATCTTAGCCACACGTTCAAAGTGTCGTTAAAACCCTAAAGTGTGCCCTAAGAGTGGATTATAAATAGAGTCACCTTGATGGCTCAAACCCTATGTCTTTTGCTACTTCTATCTCCTATGCTATCTATCTTCTAATTCTTCTACTGCTTTATCTCCTCTATCTCTCTTCTGCTACCCTTTCGTCGCATCCATCGTCGCATCCATCGCCGCTTCCGTCGCTGCTTTCGTCGCCATCTCTTCTGCAGCATTCTACAGAATCCCCCATTCTTGTCGCAAGTGCCCGCGGGCGTTTACCCCTTTACCAAGTGCCCACGGGCGTTTACCAAGTGCCCACGGGCGTTTACCAAGTGCCCGTGGGCGTTTACCCATAGCCACAGACTCAGACCGGCGTCTGAAACCTTAATCCAGAAGCACACGGGCATTCAGCGAGTGCACCAGGGTGCCTTTCGTAGCCGATTTGACAGCCACATTACTTCCAGGTGTCGCCTGGTCTAGCTGCGTTAACAGAGAGAACAGGTATAAATTAGTTTAAAGCAAGTAACTTCTTTTCTTTTATTGATCTGTTATTGAATTCCTGCATTTCATTTTTCTAGGGTTTTAGATTGTTTCTGAGGGCTCACACAGTGGAGCCCTCTTATTAATTTCTAACTCCTTGATAGTGTTAATGTGTGCAGGTTTTTGACAAAGAGATCCGGTTTATTGATGGCAGGTGATTAAGGTGGAGTGGTCCAAGCAAGGGATACAACAAAGCCCACTCACTCTGTTGGGATTGAAGATACATTCTTCGGAAGCGCCACCATTTGTGCCGACTAGGGTTTCGGAGAACCCTAGCATAACTTGTAATCTGTGTATCACAAATAAAGGGTTAAGAGCCCAGTTGTATTCAAAAAGGAGTTTTTAAACTCCATCGATTAATAGAAATCGTTTGTTTTGTGCAACTATTCATGTACTCCGTTATTGTGATTTTAT